>OY294059.1:70659264-73318188 GCA_958510865.1 Myrrha octodecimguttata | reverse complement strand
GGGAAAAAACATAATAAGATATGATCGAATTGAAATTTAGTACTTGGTTGAAAAGAGACAGCGTGAAACTTCATACATAATTTCGTGATATGATCAGAAGATCGCAAAATATTGGATATTTGAAATTTTTTTAATTGTTCTGATGATACGATCACCACGGAATTTGACATACATTTTTCCCTCAGCATTTTCGAACTAGTTATCAAGTTCAATCATCATTGAAACAGCATTTTCTGAATTATTCCGGAAAACCAACGAGACTGAAGAAAAAACCACCAACTCTGATATATTTTTCCAAATATCCCCTAAAATAATAACCGTATCAATTTTTGATATTGATGCACTGCTGCGGAATATGGAGTCATGGTATTACCGAAATTTTCTTCAAATAATAAATAAATAGTTTTCAAAAAAAAAAGTTGAAAAATAATTATTTGAAAATGTACCTACTGTAAGATCTAAACAATATTTTTCGAGAGGGACGCGTCGGTATGCTTCAAATAACTGCCAAATTTCAACCCAATCGCTCCAGTAGTTTCTGAAATATCAGGAAAATAATTTCAAATTACTATAACTCTGACACCAATCGGTTGATTCTGCCCATTAACAAACTCAACCATCGCATTTTGAAATGCAACCCACCCTTGAAATTTCCAGTAGATAAGATCCCCTGTACGCCCGTAATCGTGCATAAGTACGGCCGGCCGAACAGAATCGATTTCGACACCAAATTCGTCATCAGTGAGTTTGAAATAGTCGTCTGAAATCATTTTCGGGAAAAAATTCTAAAGTTACAGACATTTTCACAAAACGATGGCACTCTGTTCTCCAAAACATGTGCATTTTATTTTATGAGAGGAATGTTTCAGTTGCTATATAAACATGTGAAATTGAAAGAATCTTTCTGTATATTATGTAGACGGTAAATCAAAGTGAACAAGCAACCAAAGTTTCGATCGATACGGACTAATTTGTTCAGGTCAGGTCAGATTAGGTTTGTTAAAGTTTGGACCATGTCCATTAATTTTGGGTAAGACTTTAGTTTACTGTGAATCGGTATTGTGCCTATCTAAATAAAATATGAACATCACGATTCTGAGCTTTCAGCTTACTCTGATGTTATTATCTTGTTTTGTGAAAATGCGCTGCCGCCAAGTTAGTCACTTCGGATGAATGGCAATTTTATTTGAAGAGGGTTCAAGGTGGAAATCATTCTTATGAGCTACTTGACTCTTGACTCATGATATGACATTCGAAGTTTGAGGAAACTCGGTGTAGCCGACTTAAGGCTCACAACAAAACTGTATTGTTTCTATACAGTGCGCGTCAAAATTATGGAACAAATTCATTTTCTCAGAAGAAAAATATCTGGCAACAAAATTCTGAAACAGGTCAATTTTTGTTTCACGTTTACCAAATTTGTATGGATTCTTGAAGAATTTTTGTTGCACCCTATGCCATCCCCATCAACCCTCTAAATTTTTTGAATAGGGAAAGTAGGCCATGTGGTACTTTTTTGGCGAGGTCTTTGAATCTTCTTTACAGACAGAATTTTTTTTTTGAAAAATTAGTTACTTCAAAAAGGTTTTCAATATGTGCACTTTGTCATGGCTCATTTACTTTGAGACGATGGTACCTGATGTAATTTGTCACCGAATGAAAGTCGACCGTTACAGTTTTGTTCATGCACAACTTTGAACTCCTTTCAACCCCCTCACGTGGAAAATTTTTTTTTCTCCATCAAAGGGTTCATAGGGATTGAGAGTTGTGCATGAACAAAATTGTAATGGTCGACTTAAATTCGGTGACAAATTTCACCAGGTACCATCATCTCAAAGTAAATGAGCCATGACAAAGTGCACATACAGAAAACCTGTTTGACGTAATTAATTTTTCAAAATAAAATTTTTTTCTTGAAAATTTCTGCACGCCTATAAAGAAGATACAAAGACCTTGCCAAAAAAGTACCACATGACCTACTTTCCTCATTCAAAAAATTTGAAGGGTTGATGGGGATGGCACAGGGTGCAACAAAAATCCTTCAAAAATGCATAAAATTTGGTAAAAGTGAAAAAAATCGACCTATTTCAGAATTTTGTTGCCAAATATTTTTCTTCTGAGAAAATGAATTTGTTCCATAATTTTGACGCGCACTGTATAATTGAAAGGGACAGCGCACAATCCACTAAGAAAAACTACAAACTAGCACGGAAATTAATTTCTTTGGACTGGGCTGTTGCCGATAAGTGAGCATTGGCCTTCATGGAGACCGAAAACTCTGGAAAATAGCTTTATGAAAATTCATTTTTATATAATGACCTCATGTCAGGTTGTTCATTTCGGATTATTGAAGATTTTATATCGAATGGTTCGAGAAGCACATTTTTTGATATGGTATCCGAAGTTTGCGGGAATGTGTTCTTACAAAACTATGGGAGCTTGAAACCGTTGAAAATATATAGATTTATGGAGTTGTCGGGAGCACGATCTTAATATAACCTGAACTCATACAAAATACGTAGTTGCCAAGCTGGTCACTCCGGAGTACGAGAAATCTGATATGGAAACACCCAGCGCCAAACGTGGACATAATCATTACATGATAATCTTTATTAGATGGTTTCATTACTTTCAAGTGGAGTTCTTGAATATGATGTTCTCAGTTCGCGAAATGTATTGATTCTGGCACAGTCCAGTATTGAATTACAAAATCTATGGGAATCTTTGAACATATAAATCATTTTTATTATTTGAAGATCAGCTGTTGCGGATGATTTCAAATCGGATGTGGAGAGAACTCGAAGCAGAAATTATTCTGTTATACCGTTATATCCAATTCGAAGACATGTTGTATCTGTATCTCATTCAAGTTTTATAATTTACATTTTGTTTCATGAAAGCAAAATAAATATAAACTTATCAAATTGAAATATGAATGAATATGTCACCTGATAATATTCCCAGTCCGTCGATTCATTCGATCTGAAATCGATTTTCTGTACAAATGCATCTGCAATTAGATCTCGGAAGAATTTCTTTGTAACTGGATATTTCAGTGGAGACGGATTTACCTTCTTTGGTAACAGGAAAGCATTGTAATATGGAAAAAGGAGCATAGCGCTATTCAACTCCCTATAGGGCCGTATCTATAGTTGCTCCTTGAGGCTTCCTTACTGAAGGCCGCCTTGAATTTGCTTTTCTATGCAAACAAATTCAACTTCGAATAAAGAAGTCTCGTCTCGGACAGTGTTGCCAACCTCTAAAACGAAAATGTATTCAGGACAATCTTTAAAATTCGTCAACCAAAGTGAATAATAGCAATCATATGCGAGTTAAATACTATACTTTTTCCACGAATTCATTAATGCCATTGGACTATTTCTGCATTCTGAAGAACAAGCAATAGAGTTGTCAGAATGCTAAACTTTATTATCTGTGATTGCTGGAAACTATCAAGCTTACGAAAAACGTCAAAACTTTCACTGGATCCATGCATGGAGTGTATAATATTCATTATACACACCTATTTTTCACGACTTGATTAATGACTGTCATTTTCCTACAACAAAGGCCATCGAAATTAATAATTTATTCAATGGTAGTGGACAAAATGACATTATTCAATTGAAAAAAGGTTTAGGTGTATCCACTATCAATTCACTAGTCAATCGGAATATGTTCACGAACACCCTATAATTTTCATACAAGTTTTCGAATTCACTGGTACAACCGATTCTGTAGACGTTTCTTTTCTTATATGATGCAATCAACAATAATGCCATCGTCATCACCGCTAGGAGATATTTTGGTAACACTATCATCAGGATTTCTTCGAAGCCTTTTTTATATATATTTATTCTGAAATTTTCGAACGATAAAATATAATCTGCCCTAGCAACCATCAGTCGAGGCGATACCTCTTATTTAATTCCATAAAATACATTTTTTCTGCTGAGTAATTATACTTTGAATCCTGATCTGAATGAGATCATATTTTGTTTACATCAGGTGAATTATAAATGTTTATTCATTTTCCCTTTCAGCTAGTGGGTTAAACTTCCTTCTCATATACTAATATTCATTCAAGTCACTTGTTGTATGAATAACTATTAAGAACGAACTTTCTGCAAGGTATGAATGACAGAAATCGCGGAATGTTATCTGTGCTACACAAACAATTGTGTGCAATATTTTAGCTCATGGAGTCACAAGGAAAGGCCTTCTATATTTTATGATAGGTATGAAAATTCAAAGAAAGTCATCGACCGGAGGTCTCTCCCCTTCGCAGAAATCTGAATTTCATCAATAATTGAAACGAAGCTATTGTCAGCGAAATTGGACAGAATGATGTCTGTCGAAGGCAGAAAATTGCACGAATAAGTGATGGTATAGGGTCGTAGCCGGCAACTGTGTAATCTCTTGTAGACACAGAGGAAATTCCGGAACTCATGAATATCCCAAAGCTATACTACTACCTCACAGTCTCTGGCTCAAAACTTCTCCCTTGTATAGTATATTGATTCAGAAAATCTTGGAACTTGCTTTATTCATGTTGAGAGACTCTGGAACGCGAATAGAAAGGGATTACGGTATGTTAATTTTAATTGAGATTATAAACTTGAAGGACTACTTTATATTGTTCTCATATAGATGAAAATAATTTCATATTCAAGTCCAAACACGAAAGTCATTCTCGGCATTCTAATCGAGTGAGGGTATTTTACGAGACAATAGATTTGAAAAAAATATGTTCTTGAGGAACTGAGGCCCGTTTTCATAACCAACCTCTTGTCAAACCAAATCGACAATTTCATGTCATATGCGGGATGTTGTTTTCGTGAAATATCCTTTATGCTGTGATAACTTAGAGAAATTTATTGATTGTAATGATTCCAAAGAAACTCGAACGAGGTCCCGAAATAGACTAGTCTCAAAAGAGAGAGGAGATAAGGCGTTCAGGCCTTCTTACAATGAGAATATTTAGCTTAGCCAAAGCAAAGTTTAGACAGCTTAACATCAAATAACCATTTGTGGAACTGAGACTTTCTTTATAATAGAAAATTCATGAAAACATTAACACTTAACCAGAGCAGAGGATATATAGTAGCTAAATATCTAACCATTCGCTGTTGGGTAAACAATTAACTGTGTTATTCCTGAGATGTCTTAAGGAATCAGCCTAAACGCCAACCGTAAACACAATAACTTCCGAAAGAAACAACTTAAAGCCTCTTTCTTCGTAGAGTACACTGAGAAAACGGATCTCTTAAATTAAGCATAAATATATTCTTGAATTAAATAATCTCTCCCCAAGAATAATAATCTGAAATTGAACAATATACTTCTATTCTCAAGTCATTCCGTTGTTTGCCTGTTCACATGAATTTTCTTGAATCGAATTCAGTTGAACCAAAATATACGTTCTCTTTACTTTGGAAAACAATTTCAGCTAATCATTGTTCTCTTGAATCAAGAATATCATTTCTTATTCAATGTGTGCTGATGTCGAAAGCACGTACACGTGACCCGTCGACCAATAAGCGGTATAAGCGCTGAAGACGCGTATGGAATGTAGTAGAACCGCAGACATATGAATATTCAGATAGGAAACAACGCCCTGGCCGCCATAGTGAATAGTCAGCAAGTGCGTTTGTGTTTTTGATGGTGCTTTATGAATTTGGTGTAAATGGAGAACTAATTATCAACATCAAGGGAGATTTTCGGGAACAGAGTTTCGAAAGTCAAGTAGAAAAGGTTGGTTTTAAGAATAAGTGTGATTACTCGACAACAA
Source organism: Myrrha octodecimguttata (assembly GCA_958510865.1). Classification (NCBI taxonomy): domain Eukaryota; kingdom Metazoa; phylum Arthropoda; class Insecta; order Coleoptera; family Coccinellidae; genus Myrrha; species Myrrha octodecimguttata. The sequence continues at coordinate 73,312,397 of OY294059.1, read as the reverse complement.
GGTTTGAATTGAAATAAGTGGGTACATGCCTACATGCATGTGTGTTATGCATAAACATTGTCACATGTATACCTACATTCGTGAACTCTAGACTACATAATTTGATTTTATATTGGAGGTCGAGAGTAAACATAGTAACCAAAAAAAAATGTTTGTATATGTGGGTGCATGCCTACATGTATGTGTGTTATGCACAAACATTGTTACATGTATATGCAGGAACTCCAGACTACACATTTTAATTTTATGTTTGGAGGTCGTGAGTATACATAGTAACCGAGCAAATTGTTTCAAAATACTTCTGCTCTTTGATCTTCGAAACCCCGTTCCCAAAAAGCTTTCTTGTAAGAAGGTGATCCTCCATGCATTTGCACCTTATTTATGATTGATATCTCCAAAAATGATTATGAAAGGCTTCTTAATATACCATACATTTTTAGTATTTGAGAGCCGCTAACTGCAGCGAACATATTTTATTCTCTTGGTGAAAGAAATTGAAAAATATAAAATACAAAAATGAGAAATCTTACATTCGTATCAAAGCACTAGTATTTCTCAATAATATGAAACATATCCAGTAATTGTTGTAACATTTCTTAATTGGACCAAACGTGATTCCGCTTGAATCAAGAGTATTATAGTTCACATGGGTCAAGAGTATTTCATCGAAAAATCAAACTAATATTTGGTTGGACCTATTCAAGAATACCATTCTCTTGAACGAATGCGGTTACAAATTGATTTAAGAGAACCTTTTTCTCTGTTTAGGTATGAACTTGAAGTACGAATGATTCCGCAGGTATACATACCCATTCCAAATTTGATTTTCCCAATATTGCCAGAAATACGAATTGAGTTTAATTGAGATCCAGTACTTTATCGAGAAATGACAGTTTGAAGGTTCATACAGAATTTCATGGAACTAATATGATCAGAAAATCACAAAATATTGAATATTTCAAAAAAGTTTTTCAAATTGTCCTAATGACACGATCATCACGAAATTTTAGATTCGTTGAATTCAAATCGAACACAAACATAACTCTCAACTAATATGTTAAAATGATCGGATCTTAATGGCATTGTCTCCTCAACATAACAAAGGTTTTGGGATTAAGACAATATCAGGAACTCGTCATTCATGGCTTTCTGAAGACGAGGAAGAACTGTTGAATTAAATTATATTCATAAAATGCAAGATTTGTTTGCATGCATATTTATTTCGAATGTTCAGCAGTCATGCTGACCCTGCTTCGGAAGAAATCCTAGACCAACCAGTGTGTAACTACTCTCTAATCCACTTACACTTTCTGCGTCTAACGCACACAGAGAAAATGTTTCTCTTAAATAAATTTGTAACTGCATTTATTCAAGAGAATGATACTCGTGAATAGGTCCAAAAATATTAGTTTGATTTTTCGATAAAATACTCTCGACCCATGTGAACAATGATTCTATTGATTCAAGCGGAATCACGTTTGATCCAAATGAGAAAACTAACAAAAATTACTGAATATGCATGCTTAATATGTTTGATATTATTATTCTGAAATATTGTGTCTTCGATACGAATGAAAGATTTCTCGTTATTGTATTTAACCAGATTTCAATATTTTTTACCAAGAGAATATAATATGTTTGCTGCAATTAGCGGCTCTCAAATACGGAAAATGTAAGGTATCTCAAAAAGCTTTTTAAAATCATTCTTGAAAATATTAATCGTGAATAAGAATGGAGGATCACCTTCTAACAAGAAAGTTCTTTGGGAAGAGGGTTTCGAAGATCAAAGAGCAGAAGTATGTTGTAACAATTCGCTCGGTTACTATGTATACTCACGACCTCCAAACATAAAATTAAAATGTGTAGTCTGGAGTTCACGCTTATACATGTGACAATGTTTGTGCATAACACACATACATATAGGCATGCACCCACATATACAAACATTTTTCAATTCAAAGTTTGTTCGCGATTAACCAAGCTCATTCTTAAAACCAACATTTTCTTCTTGACTTTCGAAACTCTGTTCCCGAGAAATTTCCCCGATCTTGATAACTAGTTCTCCATTTATACAAAATTCATAATGCACCATCAAAAACACAAACGCAATTGTTCAGTGTTCACTATGGTGGCGATGGCGTTATTTCCTATCTAAATATCCATATGTTCTGCCATCTGCGATTCTATATTCCACGCATCTTTAGCAGTAATACCGCTATTGGTCAAGGGGGTCACTTGTAAGTGCCTTCGTCATCAGAACACATGTAATAAGAAATGATATTTTCGATCCAAGAGAACTGTGATTACCTGAAATTGTTTTCTGAATTTAATTGAAGATTACGTTTGTCTTGGTTCAACTAAATTCGATTCAAGATAATTCATGTGAACAGGCAAACAACGAAATGAGTGGAAAATAGAAGTATATAGTTCAATATTAAATTATTATTCTTGGGGAAGATTATTTGGTTTAAGAGTAGGTTTATATTTGATTTAAGAAATCCTTCTTCTCTGTTTCGTTTCGGAAACTTGGTTTCCTTCGTCCAGAGACATATCGTTACTGTGATTAAGGTGTATTAAGATGTGACAGTAACGATATGTCTCTAGACGAAGAAAACGTGGTTTCCGAAACGTGCGTTAGACGCAGAAAGTGTAAAAGGATTAGAGAGTAGTTACACACTGTTTTATTATCAGTATTTTATCCACAATGAACTCAAATAGTTAATCCTAGAACGGTCCCGACTCGAATGCAGTTTTCTGATAGTTCTAGGACTGTCTGACGATAATTTTAAGGAAACCCAGACGCGGATCAAGTCGGTTCTGAAACAGTTTAACAACACTAGTGCTGGGCGATGTACATCGATGTTTTTGAAACATCGATGTTTTGTGATCGATGGTCGATGTTTTCAACATCTATATTAGAGTTCACAAACATCGATGTAAACATCGATGTTCGATATATTCAAAATAACGGCTTTGAATATAAAAATTTCTTCAAGAGTGTTCATTTTTTCCCTCTTATAGCCTCAGGGTTATTTGTCACCTAAAAATGGCGCTGATCTACCAAGATGTTATTTTATAGCCCTTCGCAATACAATTCAAGGGTTTGTCACGTATCATTTGTCGATGTAGGTTGTCGCTCAAAGCAATTTCTGCATTTTAACATTTAGATAGGATCTGTAAATGTTTTAATCAATAATTGTGACAAAATTTTTTTCATATCGTGATAGTTCCGAAAGCTATTAGTTCAGGGGCATTTTGCGCAAATAGCTCTGAAATAGCCTTGGCCTCTGGTTTTTCCATTCTTTTAATTTTTGCGTGCATGTTTTTGGCAAGAGCGTGCTATCGTTTTCTCCAAAGTCTTTAATTTCCGCATTTTTTCCTGAAAAATGGTCTCAAACCACTAGGTTGGACTGATGACGAACCCGGAGTCAAAATCTATTCCGTCTGTCCGTAGGCACGATCACGGGCGTACGGAGAAGCCTATCAACTTATTACTTTCAGAGTAGGTTGCATTTCAAAATGAAAGAGTTCAGTTAGTTACTGGACAAAATCCGCCAAACGGTTCAGGAGTTATTGGCGAATGAAGATGAGCGCTACTCCCTCTGGTGGCTATCAGAGTAACCAGAGGTACAGATATAATCATTGACAAGTTAAAAGAAATGTCGAGAAAATGAGAAAGTTTATGCATTTTTCTTGGCGTTTGTGTGGTTTTACAAGTCTACTGAGAAAAAGCAAACTCAAATGTCCCTTTCCATAGATTTCCACAGCCCGGTGAAAAATTTCGAGTTTGGGCGAAAGAAACTTCCTCTAACAAGTCGGACCTGAAAGTGTTGAAAAATCTAGTAAAACCTTGGCAACTTATTGTAACTCAAAATTGGTAAACCCACCAAGAAAATTTATGGTATTCTGCAATTTACTGATGATTATCAGTTTTATAGAGGTAAGCACGAATTGCTCATGAAATATTAGATCACATTCTTGACAATTTCTTTCCAGGCCCCTACCAACTATCCAAGCAGAGAAAGTAACCTAAGAGGAATGCTTTGCCTTCCAGAAAAATGCCTGTTGAACTGATCATTAAGGAACAACTTTAATGTTTTAGTGATAAAACTGACCGATTGAAACAAAGGATTCTCAACAAGGAAATATGTGGTGATGAATACTCTTCGCTCAAAGTGCTTCTGCCGATGAAATCAAAGATTTACAAGAAGATGCATGTAATATTATGTTCAATGATGGACCTTTTTTAAAAAAATCATAATTTTTCAACTAGAGGACCTTCGTCTATAAAATAATTGGCTACGTACTCACAAAGGACCCAGATATAACCAAAAAAATTCGATATTGTCCAGCCTTACGCGTTTGATCTGTACGACGGCCCAAAGTTGACCCAAATTTCGAAAATTTCTCACCAAATCCGGAATATTTTCCAAACCGAATCAGTTACGCAAAATCTAATTACAGATTCGTAATCTACGTGTTCGAATCCATAATATATGATGTGCATATTGTCATAGCTTCAAAAATAAAATTTCGCACGGAATCGCTAAATCTTACCCCCCCACCCCTCTGCGCTTTGATGTTTATTCGCGGTTCTTTATGAAAAATTTTCTAAGTCCCAAATAAATATTTTTTTTCGAAAATCGTCGACCTTGTTATCGTTTCCTATTAAATCGAGGTCGTAGATCACGAATATGTCATTAGAAATCGTCCAGTGACAACCGTTTAGAAATTATGGCGGAAATAGTGAAAAAATTTCGAAATTTTGGTCAACTTTGAGACGTCGTGCCGACAAAAATAATGAAGCTGGGTGATGTCGAATTTTTTACGTGCAGTTCGATCCTTTATCTATGAATTAAAACAGATTTCATCGTCCTACTCTCATCGAGTCGGTAATAATGATTTTTTGAAAAAAGGTCCAAAATTTTGGAACTTCAAGGACCTCTCACGTCCAGGACGACTCTTTTAAAAAATATCTGACCTTATATTCTTGTTCTACGCCCTCGAATTAGTAAGTGTGCCAAATTTCACGGCGATAGGAGTCGGAAAATTATTTTTCGAAAATCGATATTTTCTTAAGGGTAACCCCTTAAAATTTTACCAGAAATCGAAAGTTCTCCGATCGACCTGAAATTTGAAACATATACTAATTCGAGGGCGTAGATAAAGAAAATCCAATCAGAATGTTAGTGGAGAGTCTGGTTCGTTTTTTATGGCCAGAAGAAAATCGAAAAAATTGGACCTTTTTTAAAAAAATCATAATTTTTCAACTAGAAGACCTTCGTCTATAAAATAATTGGCTACGTACTCACAAAGGACCCAGATATAACCAAAAAAATTCGATATTGTCCAGCCTTACGCGTTTGATCTGTACGACGGCCCAAAGTTGACCCAAATTTCGAAAATTTCTCACCAAATCCGGAATATTTTCCAAACCGAATCAGTTACGCAAAATCTAATTACAGATTCGTAATCTACGTGTTCGAATCCATAATATATGATGTGCATATTGTCATAGCTTCAAAAATAAAATTTCGCACGGAATCGCTAAATCTTACCCCCCCACCCCTCTGCGCTTTGATGTTTATTCGCGGTTCTTTATGAAAAATTTTCTAAGTCCCAAATAAATATTTTTTTTCGAAAATCGTCGACCTTGTTATCGTTTCCTATTAAATCGAGGTCGTAGATCACGAATATGTCATTAGAAATCGTCCAGTGGCAACCGTTTAGAAATTATGGCGAAAATAGTGAAAAAATTTCGAAATTTTGGTCAACTTTGAGACGTCGTGCCGACAAAAATAATGAAGCTGGGTGATGTCGAATTTTTTACGTGCAGTTCGATCCTTTATCTATGAATTAAAACAGATTTCATCGTCCTACTCTCATCGAGTCGGTAATAATGATTTTTTGAAAAAAGGTCCAAAATTTTGGAACTTCAAGGACCTCTCACGTCCAGGACGATTTTTTTAAAAAATATCTGACCTTATATTCTTGTTCCACGCCCTCGAATTAGTAAGTGTGCCAAATTTCACGGCGATAGGAGTCGGAAAATTATTTTTCGAAAATTGAGATTTTCTTAAAATTCTTAAATTTCTTAAAATTTTACCAAAAATCGAAAGTTCTCCGATCGACCTGAAATTTGAAACATATACTAATTCGAGGGCGTAGATTAAGAAAATCCAATCAGAATGTTAGTGGAGAGTCTGGTTCGTTTTTTATGGCCCGAGGAAAATCGAAAAAATTGGACCTTTTTTAAAAAAATCATAATTTTTCAACCAGAAGACTTACGTCTATAAAATAAGTGGCTACGTACTCACAAAGGATCCAGATATAACCAAAAAAATTCGATATTGTCCAGCCTCACGCGTTTGATCTGTACGACGACCCAAAGTTGACCCAAATTTCGAAATTTTGGTCAACTTTGAGACGTCGTGCCGACCAAAATAATTAAGCTGGGTGATGCCGAATTTTTTCGAATGCAGTTCAATCCTTTATCTATGCAATAAAACAGATTTCATCGTCCTACTTTCATCGAGTCGGTAAAAATGATTTTTTGAAAAAAGGTCCAAAATTTTGGAACTTCAAGGACCTCTCACGTCCAGGACGATTTTTTTAAAAAATATCTGACCTTATATTCTTGTTCTACGCCCTCGAATTAGTAAGTGTGCCAAATTTCACGGCGATAGGAGTCGGAAAATTATTTTTCGAAAATCGATATTTTCTTAAGGCCCTTAAAATTTTACCAGAAATCGAAAGTTCTCCGATCGACCTGAAATTTGAAACATATACTAATTCGAGGGCGTAGATAAAGAAAATCCAATCAGAATGTTAGTGGAGAGTCTGTTTCGTTTTTTATGGCCAGAAGAAAATCGAAAAAATTGGACCTTTTTTAAAAAAATCATAATTTTTCAACTAGAGGACCTTCGTCTATAAAATAATTGGCTACGTACTCACAAAGGACCCAGATATAACCAAAAAAATTCGATATTGTCCAGCCTCACGCGTTTGATCTGTACGACGGCCCAAAGTTGACCCAAATTTCGAAAATTTCTCACCAAATCCGGAATATTTTCCAAACCGAATCAGTTACGCAAAATCTAATTACAGATTCGTAATCTACGTGTTCGAATCCATAATATATGATGTGCATATTATCATAGCTTCAAAAATAAAATTTCGCACGGAATCGCTAAATCTTACCAGAAGACTTACGTCTATAAAATAAAGGGCTACGTACTCACAAAGGATCCAGATATAACCAAAAAAATTCGATATATATGATAATAATATTTTAACCTACCCAACTTGATTATTGATCAAATACCCCTTCAGATCTACTGCTTAAAAACTTGAAAAACCGATAGTATTGTAAAACATAGCGAAGTATTCATCACCAGATATTTCCTTATTCAAACTCTTTTGTTTCAATCGGTCAGTTCTATCACTGAAACATTTACGTTGATCCTAATGATCAGTTCAACAGGCCGATTTCTGGAAGGCATATCATTCCTCTTAAGTAACTTTCTCTGCTTGAATTAGGGGCCTGGAAAACAACTGTCTTCATGAATTTGATCTGATATTTCATGAGCAATTCGTGCTTACCTCTATAAAAATGATCATCACCGGTAAAATGCGGGTAACAGACACTCATAAATCTTGTTGGTTGGTTTACCAATTTTGAGTTACAATAAGTTGCCAAGGTTTTTATAGATTCTTCAACACTTTCAGGACCGACTTGTTGAAGGAAGTTTCTTCCACCCAAACTCGAAATTTTTTGTAGAGCTGTGGAAATAAATGGGAAGAGACATTTGAGTTTGCTTTTTCTCAGTGGAAGTACTCGTAAAATCACACAAACGCCAAGAAAAATGCATAAACTTTCTCATTTTTTCGACATTTCTTTCAACTTGTCAATGATAATATCTGTACCTCGGGTTACTCTGATAGCCATCAGAGGGAGTAGCGCTTATCTTCATTCGCCAATAGTCATTTGAAATTTAAAGTTTAATTCCCTGAGATTTCAGGAATTAGTGGAGCAATTAGATTGAAACTTGTCAGTTAGTTGAGGCATAAGGACGCGAATTTTTGAGAATTGTTGTTGAGATCATACCCTAAGTGAATAAAAAAAATATTTCAAAATTTTTTTTCGGAAACAATTCATTATATTCGAGAAAAATTTCATTTGTATCTTGAGCTCCGTATCTAACCGCGGTGTACAAAATTCAAGTTTGATACGTATTCAATTTTCGGAGATATGTATTGGAAAATAATATGTCAAATTTCATGTTTTTTTCTCGGTACCTACCAACAGTTGTTTTCTCCGGAATACCTCGAAAAATATCGATTCAATCAGTGTGAAACTTAGTAACAAGTTTGAAAATGCTGATGAACAACTTCATGCAAAATTTCGTGATGTACTGTCATTAAAACAAGTTGACAAAAATTCAAACTTTTTTCTTCATATGTTCGATATCCTGTGATCTTCTGATATTGGGGAAAATCAAATTTTAATGCGTTATATAAGGGACGATCGTAGACACAATAACTCCCGAAAGAAATAACTTAGCATCTCGATATTTGCAGAGCAGGTTCGAATTCGTGAGTGGGTAAAAAGTGATTCTGTAGTACCCATTCAAAAGTTGATATTTCCACCATTTCCAAAAATATAGATAAGATCGTATTGACCGCTTTAGCAATAAATTTGAACATGCACTCAAAAGCTGCTGTCTTCAGTTCAGTGCTTTTCTAGATTTTTTATTCAGCGGTTTCAAAGAATACTTTTTCGTCAATTTCTTCTACTTTTTATCGTTTTCACCAAATTTCCAATTTCATTGACATCGATGGTCAACATCGATGTTTTGTCTCGATGTCCCAGCACTAAACAACACCCGAACGTGACCAACTCTGCTGCGCAAACTCCTACCAGTCCTGGAACCGTAATTGTTGGAATCCGAATGAACCTTTGGATAAACCGCAGAATAGGAATCTAGATACTTATCGCATGGTCAGATGGACTACTGCAGTATAACTACGTACACCGCGCCATCTCCCAGGAGTATCTTGTGAATCCTACCTTCAAGTGCAGAATAGTTTGATCGATATGCATGACGTTCATCCGTTTGTCTGACGATCAGTAAAAAACCGTGAAACAGCTTTAACCATTTTCCGTGGGCATTCCGGTGAAGATGTTTTGGGGGATTGGATGATTAGCTCTGTTCGAGGTGGCATATTTGTTGAATAATCGTCAGATATTCGTCCTTAGGTTTGTTATTACTACTGGAGCTTTCTTTTCTCCATGAAACAATGCCTTTCTTCGTTTGAATTGATTTCATAGTATTTTTCCTCCAATGCCTGAAGAAGATTGTTTGAAAATAAAATAAAAGTTATTATTTATAGAAATATGAACTATTCCTAAGGGGCAATTTCTTCGAACACTATTTACTAATTTTCAGATAACTACAAATGAGATAATATGAAATTGTGTATGGAATTATTTTTCAATGTAGTGAGAATAAATGCGATTTACTTGGTACTGAATCTTGTGAAACTGTATAATTTCCTAGAAATAATCGGCCCTTGAAATCCGGGAATAGTAGGAATAATGAGAAATCGAATTTTTTCACGCTGGAAACAATATGCATCTTGTTTTGATTTCAGTTTTCCACGGAAGGTGTCCCTTTCAAGTGCATCCTTTGTGATTCACGCTCGTGCTTTAATGATCTTTCACTCGAGGCCTGACTACTGGGATTTTTCGCTGAATACGTACATTCACCCGAATTTTTAACACTCGACATAAGTGACTCCATTTTAAAGATATCAGCAGTTTCTTTAGGTTTCAGAAATAATGAGGACGAAAGAGTTTCTGTATGAATTATTTCAGGATAGAAAATCTTTTATGTGAAGAATAGTTGTTCGATGGAAGAATCAATTACTATATTTATTCATTAGTGTTCCTTTCAGGCAAGTCTTCATTTTCCTAACTCAGCTCATTCTTTGATGAAGGTTGTATTGAAATCCCAAATTAAATAATTTCTATTCAAACTCTTTGAAATTATCTCTTGCATCTGGGCGTGTTCAAATTTTCGGTCTAGGAATTGAATTCCAATTTCAAACTTGGAAGATAAAGGACTTCGGCCAATATGAAAATCAAGTTGTTCAACTCTTTACCCAGCTTTCGGTAACCGTTCTGTTTCTTCTTCAGGGTTCCTGCAATAAGCAACTAGACAACATTGATGAAGAGCATAGAGTTCGATACCTTCAAAGATTAACATCATAATAAATTTACCAACCGAATATGAGGTTTCCTCTGCATATTTATATTATCTTTCACATTTACAGGGAAAATCTAAAAAAAGATATTATTAGAAATTTTCGGATCATTTATGCTACTCTATTATCTCTCTTCTAACTACGCAGTTACATGGATGCATAGAATACATGGTGCACTTGAACAGATGCATAGAATACATGCTCTTTGACATATTTCTGGTTTGAAAAACGGTCCAAACGATGTCAAAATACAACGTAATTTTTTACCTTCAGTTTTCGCCGACAAATGCCGGTATCAGGAAATCTGTCATATAAAATCTGTAATATCAATGAAAGTTAACGACATATTCTATCGAAACTAGTCAAATCAGTATTTTTTTTGATTTGCCGAGTTAGACTTAGTGTCTTCAGTCTTAGCAAACTTGCCATTTGTTCTCCCCTTCTTCTGGTTATATGTGGTTATTCCATCAAAGCAGTACCCGAGGATAAATTTGACACCATACTAGATTCCTTCAATGTATTTCACCCAAAACTCCAATTCAATATGGAGAGGGAGGAGGACAATAAATAAACTTCCCCTCTGGATGTGGAAGTACACAGAGGAGAATGTGGAATCCTTTTAACAAACTGGTTCACTGATCCAACCAGTTGGGGCAAAATTTTAAACTATATTTTTGATGGTCCTGTTGGCCTCAATTTCAGTAATGTTAAGGGTTTACAGAATGACGAAACATAACCAAATAAATGGCACTTACAGCGGTATCAGAGAAGTCAAATGTGGTGTTCCCCAGGGGACCGTGTTGGGTCCACTTCTTTTCTTGATTTATATAAATGGCCTACTCACCTTCAATAGTGCAGGAACTATATGTGGTTTTGCGGATGATACCTCGGTTATATATACGGCGGACACGTGGGAGGATCTTAAACAGAGGGCAGAATCCGACTTCAGTAATATAGTGGATTGGTTCAGCCATAAACGTTTGACTGTCAATCTCAACAAGACTATAGCACTTCCATTAACAAGTTGCAGCAGCGGATTACCGAATTACACATTCTTGAGCATCTCTAACGACAATTATTCTGCGGAGATAAAGTTGGCTGATAGAGCGAAATACTTGGGAGTTACTCTGGACTGTCATCTGAGGTGGAATCTCCATGTTGATAATATCTGCAATACAATCAGAACAATGCTATATAGGTTCAAGTACCTCACACGCATTATGGATTTTCGTCATCTAAGAATGATATATTACGCTCTTGTTGAGTCTCGGTTGAGTTATGGAATATTGGGGTGAGGAGGTCTGGCTTCTTCTCATCTGGAGAAATTAAGTGTGTTGCAGAGATGTTTTCTCAGGATCATCCTCGGCAGGGACCCTATGTATCCTTCAGATAACCTCTATGAGGAGGCACGAATATTGGACCCTAGACAGATATACTTCCGAAGATTAGCTTTGTTTTGCCACAAGAATAGGAGCCGACTCAGGCATGTCGACCACTCTTATGAAACCAGAAATAAAACGGCGAAACAACTGGCTGTTACTTCCTCGGTAAAAGCTGTGGGTCAGAGGTGTCTTTCGTTCGTTGGTCCGCGAGTGTTCAATTCTCTTCCAGTGGAGTTGAGGAATATAGCCTCATACAGTCGGTTCAAGTTGAAGCTGGGACAATATATGTATGTTCGCGAAAGAGGGATAGTTCATGACATGATTCAAAGTAGGAACGTGCAGTGAACTATATGATGTTCGATCGGGTCTGTGTCTTGCATCGGTTGCCTGATCGGGAGGTTATATCGTTGTCATTTTGGTTAAATTTGTCTTTCAATTAAAAGTACCGGCATCATTTCAAGAATTAAGAGAAGCTATATAAGAATAATGCCACGAATGCTCAAAGTGCGGACAGCCTTTTGGCTTTGCACTCACTGTTTATTTGTGATTTGTATATATTTATTGTTGTATTTTCAGGTTGTAATTTTACTGTTCTATTCTATAGTTCAATTGTGCTATTGGTCGCAATGTTTATACAATTTTGGCAGTTTATATGCAAATAAACGTTATTATTATTATTATTATTATAAATATAAACAATAAGTAGATATGTCCTGTGCATGGAATCGAATGTCACTCGACAATCGAATATTATATCTCCTATACTCCGCACCACTCGTTGCTTAGTCGAAGGAAACGGTGATAAGGTTATGTTCATATTCGGATGTGGATTTTCTCGATATCTTGCATTCAGTTTATTTCTTGAATATCCGCTTAAAAACAGTCGAAATGGCGAATAGAACTCTCACAAATTTTGCAGATGCTCGAGAAAACTTGAAAAATCGACATAAACATACGACAATTGTCTTTTTTATCGAGATTCAAGAGTTGACCTGTTTCTTATCTGCTATGCATTTTTTTTCTTCAGAAATTAATCTCGCTACTGCCTTGACAACTTATTAGGGTGACGTTAATGGAACAGACTCTCACGAAAAGATAATCATTCGATTCAACATTCTCTGTGTAAATCGTTGACCTTGAATTTTGCAACCTTTCCAACGCCAACGTAGCGGCGAGTAAACGCGAAACAAGCCTTCAATAAAAGGGATGATACTTCTGCTTCTCACGTGCACATGTTATAATGAATGAAAGGCGGCTCTTTGAAATCTCCACTCGAGCTGAGTTTCTTTAAAGCGTTATTCAGCACCCTCTTTATTTATGGGATGAGACTTTCTCCTAAATTCAGTTTTTTCATGAAAAAACCTCTGGAGAAACCTCTTCATGTAACAAGGTGTTGATTTTAAATGGAATACTTTTTTGGCTGATATTACATTCGGGAGTTGGACGAGTACATTTCATAGTGGATTTATAGGATATTCACAGAAATCACAACTTTGTTGGTATCCAGTGGGTAGAGCAGGATGAAAAATTCCAGAAATGCACTGACTTGGAGTTAGTAACTTCTGCGCGCATTTTCAAATTCGTTGCAAAGATGTTCTATTCTCGGTTTGCACCAGGGCGAAGTAGAATGTTCAACAATTATCAAACCATATTATACAGGGTGATTCCACATGAGACCGTCAGATTTTTGTGTAAGTTTTGACTAGTGGAGACAGTTTCGAAGCAATGTTTGGTTAATGGTTGGGGGTCTGGATTTGTCTTCTATTGATAACTTTGGTGTAGCTCATCCGATTTTGATGAAATTTTTGTCGTAGCGCGATATGAATGGGCAAATCAGAAAATTTTTTCAAAATACTTTGTTGTTATTTTGGTAATTTCAGATTGGTTGTGCAGGTTGAAAGAGCAATCTGTACATTGCGTTTCCAAAACTTCGCTATCTGTTTCAGATTCTACTATTATGAGTCATTATTTACACAGTTTTCCGAAAATTATTTTTGGAAAAAGGGAAATTTTGAAATTTCAACGCAACTGATTTTACTTCTTCTGATAACTTTGGTATGACTCATTCAATTTCGGTGAAATTTTCAGTTCGATGCAATCTGAATGCGTACATCAAACAATTTCAAAATTTCACCAAAATGCACGTATGTTATTGTGATAATGTGAAATCAATTGTGCAGGTTGAAAAAACAACCTGTGCATTGCGTTTCCCAATCTTCTTCATCCGTTTGGGATTCAACAAGAATGAGTCATTATTCAGCTGCTTCTAATTTTTTTGGCAAACTTCGGGTTTTCCGTGAAAAAATTCTCGGAGGAGATTACCGAAGTTTCGCTCAAAAGCAGTGAGATCATTCTGTACTTGGTGGTGATGCTGTATTGTCCAAGGATGCAGAGCCATTCTTCGTTCGAAAAGTATTCTTTACGAAGTCGAAATTCATAATGACTTGCTCTTATTTTGTACCGTATCATTCAATTCAGAAAATTACTTAAATTAATTATTTACACACCTCTGCTTTCCTATAAAAGGATTATTTCTATAAAAAAACGTTAGTTAAGTGATTTCTTTTCATAATGTACTCATTTGCGCATATGAAGTCCTGGTCTAAACTAAATGATTTCATACAGAATGTGAGCTTTTAAACACAAATCACGAATTTGAAAAGACTATTTTAAAAATAAGGATACGCTTTGCATCTTTGAAATATACTGCTTTACTTATCTAGCGCAATATCCTAACTGCTTTGAAGCCAAATTTCAAAATTATCACAATAACATACCCGCATTCTGGGAAAATGTTAAAATTATTGAATGTACTCATTCATATTGCACTTGATTTAAAACTTCATCCAAATTGAATGAGCCATAAGAGAGTTATCAAAAGAGTAAAATCGGTTGAAGTGAAATTTCTGAATTTTCCTTTTTCGAAAAATGTTTTTCGGAAAATCAGAGTTGTACCGGAGAAATTATATTCACCAGAATAATGACTCGTGATGGTAGAATCTGAAATGGTTAGCGGAGTTTTGGAAACGCAATGTGAAGGGTATTTTTTTAACCTGCACAACCTATCTGAAATTACCGAAATAACAACGTATTCTGAAAAAAATTCAAGAATTTCAAGAATTTTTGAATTTGCTCTTTCATATTGTGCTACGATGACAATTTCGTCGAAATCAAATGAGCCATACCAAAGTTATTAATGATAGTAAAATAGGTCGAATCAAACAAATCACCCTGTATAATCTCAATAGAGTCTTCTAACCATAAACCAAACATTGTTTCGAAACTGCCTCGATTAGTGTACACTTACCCTTAAATCTGGCGGTCTCCTCCGGATTCACGCTGTATACAGGATGTTTCACCGTGAACTGGTCAAACATGACATTGGGAAAGTCATTTTCGCCTTATGACATTTACCCCGTTTTCGAAGCATAAGCTAGATAGGATATTAAATTTCAACTTCGAGCAATATTCTGATAACTATGGTGAGTTATGCGTGACCTTTGAAATATCCGTTTTTGGTCACATGTTGGTATTTTTTGGTGGTCAAATCAATTGAGGTGTAGAATACTGGAAAAAATATTTACCCTTAAGAAAATCTCGATTTTCGAAAAATAATTTTCCGACTCCTATCGCCGTGAAATTTGGCACACTTATTAATTCGCAGGCGTAGAACAAGAATATAAGGTCAGATATTTTTTTAAAAAATCGTCCTGGACGTGAGAGGTCCTTGAAGTTCCAAAATTTTGGATCTTTTTTCAAAAAATCATTATTACCGACTTGAAGAAAGTAGGACGATGAAATTTGTTTTATTGCATAGATAAAGGATCGAACTGCACGTAAAAAAATTCGACATCACCCAGCTTCATTATATTGGTCGGAACGACGTCTCAAAGTTGACCAAAATTTCGAAATTTGGGTCAACTTTGGGTCGTCGTACAGATCAAACGCGTGAGGCTGGACAATATCGAATTTTTTTGGTTATATCTGAATCCTTTGTGAGTACGTAGCCACTTATTTTATAGACGTAAGTCTTCTGGTTGATAAATTATAATTTTTTTAAAAAAGGTCCAATTTTTTCGATTTTCCTCTGGCCATAAAAAACGAACCAGACTCTCCACTAACATTCTGATTGGATTTTCTTAATCTACGCCCTCGAATTAGTATATGTTTCAAATTTCAGGTCGATCAGAGAACTTTCGATTTTTGGTAAAATTTTGAGGGTCTACCCTTAAGAAAATCTCGATTTTCGAAAAATAATTTCCCGACTCCTATCGCCGTGAAATTTGGCACACTTACTAATTCGAGGGCGTAGAACAAGAATATAAGGTCAGATATTTTTTAAAAAAATCGTCCTGGACGTGAGAGGTCCTTGAAGTTCCAAAATTTTGGACCATTTTTCAACAAATCATTATTACCGACTTGAGGAAAGTAGGACGATGAAATGTGTTTTACTGCATAGATAAAGGATCGAACTGCACGTAAAAAAACATCGACATCACCCAGCTTCATTATTTTGGTCGGCACGACGTCTCAAAGTTGACCAAAATTTCGAAATTTTTTCACTATTTCCGCCATAATTTCTAAACGGTTGTCACTGGACGATTTCTAATGACATATTCGTGATCAACGACCTCGATTTAATAGGAAACGATAACAAGGTCGACGATTTCCGAAAAAAAAAATTTATTTGGGACTTAAAAATTTTTCATACAGAACCGCGAATAAACATCAAAGCGCAGAGGGGTGGGGGTAAGATTTCGCGATTCCGTGCGAAATTTTATTTTTGAAGCTATGACAATATGCACATCATATATTATGGATTCGAACACGTAGATTACGAATCTGTAATTAGCTTTTGCGTAACTGATTCGGTTTGGAAAATATTTCGGATTTGGTGATAAATTTTCGAAATTTGGGTCATCTTTGGGCCGTCGTACAGATCAAACGCGTGAGGCTGAACAATACCGAATATTTTTGGTTATATCTGGGTCCTTTGTGAGTACGTAGCCACTTATTTTATAGACGTAGGTCTTCTGGTTGAAAAATTATGATTTTTTTAAAAAAGGTCCAATTTTTTCGATTTTCCTCTGGCCATAAAAAACGAACCAGACTCTCCACTAACATTCTGATTAGATTTTCTTAATCTGCGCCCTCGAATTAGTATATGTTTCAAATTTCAGGTCGATCGGAGAACTTTCGATTTTTGGCATAATTTTAAGGGTCTACCCTTAAGAAAATCTCGATTTTCGAAAAATAATTTTCAGACACCTATAGCCGTGAAATTTGGCACACTTACTAATTCGAGGGCGTAGAACAAGAATATAAGGTCAGATATTTTTCAAAAAAATCGTCCTGGACGTGAGAGGTCCTTGAAGTTCCAAAATTTTGGATCTTTTTTCAAAAAATCATTATTACCGACTCGATGAGAGTAGGACGATGAAATTTGTTTTATTGCATAGATAAAGGATCGAACTGCACGTAAAAAAATTCGACATCACCCAGCTTCATTATATTGGTCGGAACGACGTCTCAAAGTTGACCAAAATTTCGAAATTTGGGTCAACTTTGGGTCGTCGTACAGATCAAACGCGTGAGGCTGGACAATATCGAATTTTTTTGGTTATATCTGAATCCTTTGTGAGTACGTAGCCACTTATTTTATAGACGTAAGTCTTCTGGTTGATAAATTATAATTTTTTTAAAAAAGGTCCAATTTTTTCGATTTTCCTCTGGCCATAAAAAACGAACCAGACTCTCCACTAACATTCTGATTGGATTTTCTTAATCTACGCCCTCGAATTAGTATATGTTTCAAATTTCAGGTCGATCAGAGAACTTTCGATTTTTGGTAAAATTTTGAGGGTCTACCCTTAAGAAAATCTCGATTTTCGAAAAATAATTTCCCGACTCCTATCGCCGTGAAATTTGGCACACTTACTAATTCGAGGGCGTAGAACAAGAATATAAGGTCAGATATTTTTTAAAAAAATCGTCCTGGACGTGAGAGGTCCTTGAAGTTCCAAAATTTTGGACCATTTTTCAACAAATCATTATTACCGACTTGAGGAAAGTAGGACGATGAAATGTGTTTTACTGCATAGATAAAGGATCGAACTGCACGTAAAAAAACATCGACATCACCCAGCTTCATTATTTTGGTCGGCACGACGTCTCAAAGTTGACCAAAATTTCGAAATTTTTTCACTATTTCCGCCATAATTTCTAAACGGTTGTCACTGGACGATTTCTAATGACATATTCGTGATCAACGACCTCGATTTAATAGGAAACGATAACAAGGTCGACGATTTCCGAAAAAAAAAATTTATTTGGGACTTAAAAATTTTTCATACAGAACCGCGAATAAACATCAAAGCGCAGAGGGGTGGGGGTAAGATTTCGCGATTCCGTGCGAAATTTTATTTTTGAAGCTATGACAATATGCACATCATATATTATGGATTCGAACACGTAGATTACGAATCTGTAATTAGCTTTTGCGTTACTGATTCGGTTTGGAAAATATTTCGGATTTGGTGATAAATTTTCGAAATTTGGGTCAACTTTGGGCCGTCGTACAGATCAAACGCGTGAGGCTGAACAATACCGAATATTTTTGGTTATATCTGGGTCCTTTGTGAGTACGTAGCCACTTATTTTATAGACGTAGGTCTTCTGGTTGAAAAATTATGATTTTTTTAAAAAAGGTCCAATTTTTTCGATTTTCCTCTGGCCATAAAAAACGAACCAGACTCTCCACTAACATTCTGATTGGATTTTCTTAATCTGCGCCCTCGAATTAGTATATGTTTCAAATTTCAGGTCGATCGGAGAACTTTCGATTTTTGGCATAATTTTAAGGGTCTACCCTTAAGAAAATCTCGATTTTCGAAAAATAATTTTCAGACACCTATAGCCGTGAAATTTGGCACACTTACTAATTCGAGGGCGTAGAACAAGAATATAAGGTCAGATATTTTTCAAAAAAATCGTCCTGGACGTGAGAGGTCCTTGAAGTTCCAAAATTTTGGACCTTTTTTCAAAAATCATTATTACCGACTTGATGAAAGTAGGACGATGAAATCTGTTTTAGTTCATAGATAAAGGATCGAGCTGCACGTAAAAAATTCGACATCACCCAGCTTCATTATTTTGGTCGGCACAACGTCTCAAAGTTGACCAAAATTTCGAAATTTGGGTCAACTTTGGGTCGTCGTACAGATCAAACGCGTGAGGCTGGACAATATCGAATTTTTTTGGTTATATCTGGGTCCTTTGTGAGTACGTAGCCACTTATTTTATAGACGTAAGTCTTCTGGTTGAAAAATTATGATTTTTTTGAAAAAGGTCCAATTTTTTCGATTTTTCTCTGGCCATAAAAAACGAACCAGACTCTCCACTTATATTCTGATTGGATTTTCTTAATCTACGCCCTCGAATTAGTATATGTTTCAAATTTCAGGTCGATCGGAGAACTTTCGATTTTTGGTAAAATTTTAAGGGTCTACCCTTAAGAAAATCTCGATTTTCGAAAAATAATTTTCGGACTCCTATAGCCGTGAAATTTGGCACACTTACTAACTCGAGGGCGTAGAACAAGAATATAAGGTCAGATATTTTTTAAAAAAATCGTCCTGGACGTGAGAGGTCCTTGAAGTTCCAAAATTTTGGACCTTTTTTCAAAAAATCATTATTACCGACTTGATGAAAGTAGGACGATGAAATCTGTTTTATTGCATAGATAAAGGATCGAACTGCACGTAAAAAATTCGACATCACCCAGCTCCATTATTTTGGTCGGCACGACGTTTCAAAGTTGACCAAAATTTCGAAATTTTTTCACTATTTTCGCCATAATTTCTAAACGGTTGTCACTGGACGATTTATAATGACATATTCGTGATCTACGACCTCGATTTAATAGGAAACGATAACAAGATCGACGATTTTCGAAAAAAAAAATTTATTTGGGACTTAAAAAATTTTTCATACAGAACCGCGAATAAACATCAAAGCGCAGAGGGGTGGGGGTAAGATTTCGCGATTCCGTGCGAAATTTTATTTTTGGAGCTATGACAATATGTACATCATATATTATGGATTCGAACACGTAGATTACGAATCTGTAATTAGATTTTGCGTAACTGATTCGGTTTGGAAAATATTCCGGATTTGGTGAGAAATTTTCGAAATTTGGGTCAACTTTGGGCCGTCGTACAGATCAAACGCGTAAGGCTGGACAATATCGAATTTTTTTGGTTATATCTGGGTCCTTTATTTCGTAAAGTAATTGATTCATTAGATTAAAACTTGACAGTTATTTGGAGCACAACTTCTTGCAACTTTTGCAAAATTTCTTACAATTTGTACTGTTGGTAAATTTCAAAGAAAAAATATTTTTTCTGGAACTATTCATCATACCCAAAAAAACGTTGCTCAGTCTTTGAGTTCTTCATTCCACTGCAGTGTTCTAAATTTCCGTTTGATACGATTGAAAATTTCTGAGATCTAAGGGACAAATAAGTCGAATTGGATTGTTTGAAAAGGCTGATAGTCAGCTATGTTTGAAAATACGCGATGATAGTATCATTGGAACAATCTGAAAGAAGAATATTTCAAAATTTTATTTTTCAACATTCACATTTACCACATTTCAGTTTTATACCATTTCCATTTTCGGAGATATTGAAGAAAAAATTTCGTGATTTTTTCTCGGTGTAGTTGTCTTGTCCGAACTAACTCAAAAAATGTTAATTCAATCATAATGAAACTTGATTAGTTCGCGAATAAATTTCGTGAGAAATTTTGTGATAATTCGTTGATGATTGTGTTGTTTGAAAAAATCCAAATTGGGTTTTTCGAATATTTTTATATCTTCTGTCTAATTTCTCTATCAACTTCTAACTTGATATTCTTCAATCCACTGAGGGATTTACATTTCAAAAAATCTGTGTATTTGGAAATATCGGAAAAACCAGATCTCAATGGATAAATCTGAAGAACCTAACCTAGGGTCGAAAATATTTTCCGGCTTCACATGACGACTGTTGTGCATCGGATTTTGAGTACTGGCAGTCCTCCATATTTGAGAGCCAAGCTGGTACACCGTCGTGATGTTCATCGTGTAGCTATAAGGCACGGGCAAAGGCTTATGTTACCAAGATTTGTTTCAGCTGTGTTTCGGCGCTCTTTTACCTTCAATGCGGTGAATTTACACAATGAGTTCTTGATAGGGTGTGAGGGGATTTCTTTGGGCTCATTGCGTAGGGAACTGAAAAAGAAGCTGTTTATAAACCAGTCATAGACTGAAAATTGTTTCTATATGTTTTTAATTTTGGTCATAGTTTAGTTGCTTGTTGGAATTCAATGATTACTTGAAGTTTTAATAGCCTTTTATATGTTTTTTTTTCTTTAGATAAGTATTTCTTTTGTTTTTGGGGTTGAGTGGAGTAGCTGAAGCTAGACTCCGCCCCAAATGTTTGAATTATATATAATTTTTTTTCTTCTGTTTCAATAAAGGCACAATTATTATTATTATTATAAGAATCATTGGGTGGATTATACGCATTAATGGAGTCGGCAATTCAAAGTCCGAACCTACTCCAAAACTATCGAGTTCCTAAGTTTTTTCTTCAGGAAGTTTCCCAAAAACTTGGCGAAGAGCTTGCAGAGGAGATTTCAGACATTTATAGGGTGATATGAATAAAATTTAAGTAAATGCTGAAACTAACGGATCTACTTCGAAGTATTTACTCTATCGAAAAGCGTCTACTAGGTTCCAGTAGTAGTTGCTCAACTTCGGAGTATTTACGGCTCTGCTTCTATAGGATTTACTTCTCGTCCGTAATATATGGTTCAACTTGTGTAGCATCTATCACACTCTGTCAGCGCAGGCGCAGATTGTGAGAAGATTATAAGATTTTCTATTCCATCTTTTTTGTTACATAAAGTCAGCCTGAATATTAATTAATAATCATCGTGCTTCTCTGTTGGATTGAATTGAATCCGAATTGAAATATCATCAGACGCAGCAATCCCCTGGAAGAGGCGTTGCAAACGGAAGACATACAATGAATGAGCATTCGTGATAACGCTAGAAGATCACAAGATAATTCTGGGGAAAAAATCATACCAGTCATCAAGTTCTCAAAACAAGAACCCCTCAAAAAGTTAACAAAACTTATAACACTAATACAAAAAAATACTCAGATACTCGATGAGAATTAAAAACATCAATAAGCAAAATAAAGAGAATAACTGATGTAAAAAGAACACTTCATAAAGGAATTAAAAGAAAAGTATGGAAGAAATGGAATGAAAACATCATCGATACAAGTTGTACTTTATCTTATAGTTACCGGTATATTCGATGATATAACATAATATATCATCATTGATTGATCTAAATAAAATTTCTTCTTGAATCGGAGTATCTACCGTAGAAAGTGAGTATTTCGAAGTGTAGTAAATACTCCTGCCATTTCCACGAGAGTGTTACTTTGTATTGTAGCTTCTGGAAAAATTACAAAATTACTTAGCAATAAAGTTTCTACTTAGTTTTGAAGCATCTACCATGTAGCAAATGCATCAGCATGTACTTCATATTTATTTATTCATATGACCCATTCGTGCACGTGGTGGTCATACTTCGAATTGCGGGTGAATACAAAAATGAACCTTTGAAATTTGGTCGTATTCCAACCTCAAAATCTATGCATATACATATTCCAAAAAATTGGATACTCAGTCGTTAATCTCTACTTTCGACGAGCAGTTTATTTGTATTACATCGATTGACATCCATCCAAACATCACTTATCGGTCATCAATCACGGAGGCATCTAACGTATGAGTTTATATAAGTTACCCTAACGTTTTTTGTGTCAAATGTTATGATTGGTAGCATTAAGAGCCTGAAAGTGGAAATATCGTTCTACTTAACAACAATCCATGATTCGAGGAACAGAAAAAGCTATTTGTAGTTGACAAGGTAACCTTCGTAACTTTTCATCAATCTGATGTATGGAATGCGTTTGAGTTCTTTGAGTCAAGGCCGATCGTTTAGACAATAACTCAGGAACTCGAAATTTGTAGAATAAGTTTGGACCTTGATAACAAATCCCGAATTTGTGAATGAGTTAAATCAACCTAATGCTTCCTCAGTTATACCCATTCAAAATTTAAGATTCCCAATAATTTCAAAAATACAGATTATATCGAATTGAAATGCATAACTCAATTAATAAGCGGTAGATTGGAGGTTCAATATAGAATACTCGAAAAAAATTCAAGTTACATTTTAAAACTGGTAGCTAAGTTTCATCATGAATCAGTATTTTTTGTGTTATTCTGAAGAAACAACAATACCGAAGGTTAAATCACGGAATTTGAAATATTATTTCTCCCCAATACCTCAGAAAATGAAAATCGAATCTGACTCAAGGTCAGAGTCGGATGAATGGTTTCGGGAAGAAAAAAATTATGCAAAACTTTTTTGAATTCACTTATAATACGATTACAAGAAAACGTTATGAAAGTAGTCCGTCGCTAGATGCTTCAACTAACTGCCAATTCTCAATATAATCGAAATAACGTAAAATTTCAAATGACCATAACTCCAAAATCGTTTGGTTGATTTTGGCCACTATCGTCGAGAGGATTTTTCGTATGCCCGTAATCGTGCCTACTTCTGGCCGGTTGGAATGGAGACTCCGAAGATTCACAATCAGTGGGTCCAACCTATTTCTTTTAAACCATTTTCAAGAATAAAATCGAAAATCATAGACAGTTGAACAAAACGATAGCACGTTTTCCCCCAGAATATATGCGCAAAAATAGGTTTTTAGCAAATACTCGATGAGCCTACTAATGAGCGTACTAATTTTGCTGCTGCATCTTGGACAAAATCGTTTGGACATAGAGAAGCAAACTATAACTTTGCTCTGAAAGATTGACCAAATGAAATATTTGAAAATTTGTTGACCAGTATATTTAATTATTAGATCTTTTCAAGATCGTCAAGAAATGGCACATCGAAAGCACACTTACAGTTTCCATTAATCCAGCTATCCAAGTTTGAGAGAGCTCGAAAATGTTGATCATCAGTAATGATTTGTTAATATTTGATAATAATTTTTTTTAATAATAATAATAATTATTTATTTCTCGATTATTGGTATAGTAAAAATCATCGTGAATTCTGATTTGGTCCACCTCTTCACGTTTTTAGAAAAATCGAATTAATAAATACGTATTGTATATTGGACCTCACATTTTCAAGTTTGAAACTGTCAACTCGGTAAAAAATATTTATCGAAACCAAAAATGAATACATCATCATATAAAATAAATATATAACTATAATTAATGAATAGGTATATCGTCCCGAAAATAAAATTAGCAAACCTGCTTTCGTCCCGAAAGGCGCCCCTACTGAACTCTTTTTTTTGGTTTAAAATGCACTCTTCTACCTAAGGGCCACAATTCAATGTATTACATAATGAATCAACATAATCATAAGGACGAATATCTGTCGATAAATCAACAAATATTCCCCCTTCATAAGAGCTAATCATCCAATCAATACAAACATTTACACCGAAGAAGCGGATCCAGGAAGAATGACTGCAGTTGTTACTAATCATCAGGCGAACTTACTTTGGATAAAACCGCAGAGGGAATTTCGATACTTGCCACTTTTCAGATGGACCACACTGCAGTTTAACAACGTACAGCGCGCCATCTTCTGGGAGAATCTTGCGAATCCCACCTTCAAGCGCAGAATACCTTGATCGATGTGCATGACGTTCATCCTTTAGTCGCATCAGGCCGCTGTATCTGCGATATTGCAGATTCACAAATAGTACTTTACAAAAATTAAAGTAATTTTTTAAATAATTGGCTACATACTCACAAAGGACCCAGATATAACCAAAAAAATTCGATATTGTCCAGCCTTACGCGTTTGATCTGTACGACGGCCCAAAGTTGACCCAAATTTGGAAAATTTCTCACCAAATCCGGAATATTTTCCAAACCGAATCAGTTACGCAAAATCTAATTACAGATTCGTAATCTACGTGTTCGAATCCATAATATATGATGTGCATATTGTCGTAGCTTCAAAAATAAAATTTCGCACGGAATCACTAAATCTTACCCCCCACCCCTCTGCGCTTTGATGTTTATTCGCGGTTCTTTATGAAAAATTTTCTAAGTCCCAAATAAATTTTTTTTTTCGAAAATCGTCGACCTTGTTATCGTTTCCTATTAAATCGAGGTCGTAGATCACGAATATGTCATTAGAAATCGTCCAGTGACAACCGTTTAGAAATTATGGCGGAAATAGTGAAAAAATTTCGAAATTTTGGTCAACTTTGAGACGTCGTGCCGACCAAAATAATGAAGCTGGGTGATGTCGAATTTTTTGCGTGCAGTTCGATCCTTTATCTATGTAATAAAACAGATTTCATCGTCCTATTTTCATCGAGTCGGTAATAATGATTTTTTGAAAAAAGGTCCAAAATTTTGGAACTTCAAGGACCTCTCACGTCCAGGACGATTTTTTTAAAAAATATCTGACCTTATATTCTTGTTCTACGCCTTCGAATTAGTAAGTGTGCCAAATTTCACGGCGATAGGAGTCGGAAAATTATTTTTCGAAAATCGATATTTTCTTAAAATTTTACCAAAAATCGAAAGTTCTCCGATCGACCTGAAATTTGAAACATATACTAATTCGAGGGCGTAGATAAAGAAAATCCAATCAGAATGTTAGTGGAGAGTCTGATTCGTTTTTTATGGCCAGAAGAAAATCGAAAAAATTGGACCTTTTTTAAAAAAATCATAATTTTTCAACTAGAGGACCTTCGTCTATAAAATAATTGGCTACGTACTCACAAAGGACCCAGATATAACCAAAAAAATTCGATATTGTCCAGCCTTACGCGTTTGATCTGTACGACGGCCCAAAGTTGACCCAAATTTCGAAAATTTCTCACCAAATCCGGAATATTTTCCAAACCGAATCAGTCACGCAAAATCTAATTACAGATTCGTAATCTACGTGTTCGAATCCATAATATATGATGTGCATATTGTCATAGCTTCAAAAATAAAATTTCGCACGGAATCGCTAAATCTTACCCCCCACCCCTCTGCGCTTTGATGTTTATTCGCGGTTCTTTACGAAAAAGTCGTTCCGACCAAAATAATGAAGCTGGGTGATGTCGAATTTTTTCACGTGCAGTTCGATCCTTCATCTATGCAATAAAACAGATTTCATCGTCCTACTTTCATCGAGTCGGTAATAATGATTTTTTGAAAAAAGGTCCAAAATTTTTGAACTTCAAGGACCTCTCACGTCCAGGACGATTTTTTCAAAAAATATCTGACCTTATATTCTTGTTCTACGTCCTCGGATTAGTAAGTGTGCCAAATTTCACGGCGATAGGAGTCGGAAAATTATTTTTCGAAAATCGATATTTACTTCACAATTGATCGGTTAATGTGGATTCCCACAAGATGTATTATATAATCTTACTGATAAAGCATTGAACAATGTGTTCTCTGTTTTGTCATTTGTACTATTGGAGATAATTTATTTCTGTATTAGTGCTTCCGCGTACTTGTGACATTTTGTCACCTTGACGAACATTCAGCACAGAAATCAGGCCACTTCTGATTTTTTGAGAGAAAATATCTGACCTATCTAGGCGTGACCTTATCCTATCATGATCGTCTATTTGTTTTCTCTTCGAAATAGATAGTCTTTCCTCAAATTGTATCCAGAGTTTAATTCTTTCCGGGTTGATATTTTCCTGTTATTATTAAATGAAGCAACCTCATATTTGCCTTTTACTGTTCTATTTCGTCCAATTCAAGTTTGTTCGAATTTTCAATACGTTTTCATTCTGTAGGTTACTACATAGGTATTATTTTGTTATTATAGAATTTATGCACCAATTCTACTAATAAGGTGAATTTTCTATTATGTTCTCTATTTCATTATTTGCACTATCAAGCAAACATGATTATTGTCAACTCTAATTGATATTTATCGAATATTCAATAAAAAACATAACTCTGATGTTACCATTTTTCCCCAAGTACTATTATATCACAAATGAAATAATTCTGATGACCTAACTCTTAATAAGAAAGGAAATATTCCTCCCTCGTCAAGGATGAAATAATCAAAATGATAATAGTCAATTCGAAATTATTTCATTTGGAAGGGGATTGAAATTCCTGCCAAATGTTTTTTGCTACTGCTTGCTAGGATACTGGGGCTCAGTCATCAGATGTCACTTTCGCACGGTTTCGTAAATGCTTCGATCTACTCATCTATAATAATCTTATATATTATGTTAGTATGTTTAGATAGATTGTAGATGAACGTTGAGGCCACGTGGGTATAGTCTGATTCATGTACGAAGAGTGCAGTTCCCGAATGTTCATCAGATTTTAGGCATTCAGCTTAGAATATCTCAATAAATCATAAATATTAATTGAGTAAACTGAAATTGTTTCGATAATACCTTGAGATGAATTTTATTGTTCTGTTTCAAGTCAATTTGTTATAGTTTGATGAATTGGCGAATCTACAATTAGTAAATCACTAGAAAAAACCAGCAGCGCCGGTGGGGCATACATATCAAATCGAGAAGGAATTTGATCACAGATATATTCAAAATTTTGAGGGCCATATGGCGAATGTTCCCACGAATAAAGGATGTGAAAAAAACTTGGATCGATATTCCTAATGATATGTACCTCATCTTATTTCTTGTGAAGTTCAACTGTGTTTTATCTGCACGATACGCGAAGTATAGTCAGCATGGTATAAAAATCGACAGGTCCAGGGAAAAAGGTTCTGAAAACTCTTTGCTTTTTGATGCATCTGGACGCCAGTTAAAACGAAATTGGATAATTTCAAGCTTCCGTATCGCTGCCACCTTCCTTCCAGGAAAGGGAAATGACTGATTCCAACTCAGCTTTCTTCCAATTGGAGATTTTCGGAACAATTTAATTTCCACATTTAATTAGTTATTCTTCCGAAACCCCGAATGAAAATTTCTTGTCAGTTGCTGGGATGAATGGAGCAACTAGATTCGACAAAGGGTATTAATCTTCCTCGATTGTCAATTACTTTTTCCGGCTGGCCAGGGTAATTGCAAGCAATTCATTTCAAGCAATGTCGTGGGTTGGTGTCATTGTTGTGAATGGAATAAATGGGAGATATACAGGGACCTCTTACTTCATGATATGTCTGTATTGTTCGTTTTTGTCTTGAAAATTCTAGAAAAGATCTGACTTGAGGTCAGGAGCTTTTACGCACTTGTTCAAATTCTATAACTATAAGGTCAACACCAAATTCTGGTATTCTTCGCCTGATTATGAAGATTCAATCTGATTTCATCAATTCATTAGAACTTCTTGAGATATTGCGGAAACAACGTGAAAATTCCAAAAGTGAAAATCGAATGGAATTGAAATTTGAAGCATGGTTTTTAAATATTAACTTCAAGGTTTGTGCCAAGTTACGTCGAAACCTAGTCGACATTTTCAGAGGAAAAAAAAATTGTTCATCAAAAATTCGAAAAATTTCCGAATAAACACTTTTTTTAAATTTTAACAACAGGATCCGGACAAAAGTTTACACTGAGTTTGGTATTTTCATTCCAAAATTGTTCACAAAGATATTCGATCTATTCAGTACTTCATGATTTCACCGATTTCAACCATTACCGAACTTAACCGAGATATTTGGACTACAAACCCGATTTCAATTTCAAGTCGCTTGGTCTTTTCATCCGAAAATTAGAGCGCATACGGACGGACGGACTGAAGGATAGAATTGAAACTGACCACGGATTCTTATCAGGGATGTTCAACCTAATCTTTCAAGATCATTTTAGCTCCAAATTCTAAAATTACAGATATTGCGATAAAACGATAACGTGCTCTTTTCTAGAACAAGCGTGTAAAATTAGCGCCAAACAATTGAACCGAAGAAGAATTCGTAGTAAAATTAAATTCCATTACATGATGAATATCTTCGAAAATATGTCGAGTTAATTGATAAAGAATACAACTGAAACATTCAGGGTACGTTGCGCATCAAAATGAAGCAGTCAAGCTTGTCAATGAGCCAAATAACTCAACGGTTCCGTAGTTATTCTCATTTGAATTTTTGAGTTTATTTCCTCAATGCCTCCTTTTAGCAATAACACTGGAACTTGGTAAATAGTTGTTTAATGCAGACGCTAAATTTTTGCGAAATCACGTCGGGATCAGATAGGAAGTGAATTAAAAAAATTATTGTTTTTTTGAATATTTTTTCTGAAGCTAGTTGGAAAATGCTGATGGGCAAACTTGTGCACGAGAAAAAGCTACTGACTACGACAGCACTTTCTGTTTTTAACGAAGTGTTAGAATTTTATTGGAACCTTTTAGGCATTCACAGCCATTCGTAAATACAAATACACGATCCGGATGAGGAACTCTATTACGAAGATATAATACACGAATGAGTGTATTCTGCAGGTCATTTCGTGGGAATTTTTTCATCATTTCCAAAGGAACGAATCTCATCAAAATGAAATTTGGTGATTGGATGAAAAATATCGGTTGGTATTCAACATTTCAGTTAACTTTATCTATATATGACTCGGAAACTGAGGGTTAATGTGAGCCCTTAACGAGCACGATCTGAATATATATTACTTACTTCAAGAATACCTTGCATACTTCCAGATTAGGAGTTTCGCTTCAATAATTATAGTACATACGAAAAGAAAGGCTAGATGGATATCATTTAATTTGACAATGAAATATTCATCAGTGAAAAACACCTTTAATTGTTCGATACCACTTTTTTGGCTCGAAATTCCAGAATAACTGACATTTGGGTGAAATAATAACGCTGCTGTTCCTCAGAAAAAAAGATATATCACAAAAACTCATTCAATTCTTCAAGAAAAATATCAACAGGAAAATATGGTGATCAACTCGTTTATTAATCTAGCAATTAATGATGAAAATTTATATTTTCGCTCTGCTCCTAAAATTTAACAATGGAGGCTTCACCCTGCTGCACAGGCTCATATTTGAATATCACACCCACAAATATTTTAAATAGATACCTCTTCTAATATATGTTTACTTATATAGTTATTTCAACCAGTTTCACTTTT
The DNA here is from genome assembly GCA_958510865.1 of Myrrha octodecimguttata. Lineage (NCBI taxonomy): Eukaryota > Metazoa > Arthropoda > Insecta > Coleoptera > Coccinellidae > Myrrha > Myrrha octodecimguttata. Next base: position 73,282,552 of record OY294059.1, on the reverse strand, counting down.
ATGATCAGTGCAAAAGTTGAGATTGATAAATTTTATTTTTATGTATACACCTCTCCTACACCAGATATTTATGGAATTTATTTTATTTCAGGTAAGCTTCTCATAACATCATTCAATACCTTGAAGGTAAGACAGTTCATTAAATTCAGACATTTTGGTCGAATTTCAAAGTTGAAATTTCAATAACGAAATTTTGATTCGTTTGTTTGCCACTTATGGGTTTCAAGGTCAAATTCAGGGCGAAGTTTAGCAGAATGCAATCAGATGTTTCGTCGTACCATGACTTTTTCGGGTGAGTATCAATAACTACTTGTGGTACAAACAGATTTGGAAAATATTTATTTATTTATTGCCACAAGAACATACATACAGTTACGAAACCCACTAAAGTATCATATATTCTTAAATATTGAGGTTTGTGCAAAACGAATGGGTGGGGGAAGGGTGATAGGTGCTTCGGAAATAGGTATCTTACATGTATCACGAATTATTATATTTTCATGTTCTCCTCATTCTTTGTCGGCGCTGTCTGTTGACAAAACGCATGAATATGCACATCTTGCTTCCATTATATAATTCGACTTGAATTTTTCTATTCTGCATCCAGATATTTCAAATTATAAATTATTGTAGTCGAATTCCATGATTTTAGGGTATTATGTTTCATGTGATGTTAATTTATAGCGTTTTAATGTTGTATAGTTTCCACATATATATTTTGTATTGTAACATTATATTTCAGAAGTGAGATAAGATGTCATTTCGTTTGTTATTCATTCAGCTCGCAAAACTCCACGAATTGGCCGAAATGTCACTAATAGAATAAAATAATATCTTCCGTCATTGTTCCATGAAATTGCTGAATCCCCTTCCTATTTAGAAACATTTTTTGAATTAGCAAAAGTATTAGTTACAGATACTCACCTAAAAAGTCATGTTATGACGAAACAACTGTTGTGAAAGCAGATGAAATTAGCGAAAATTGAAAATTGTTCCAGAAACAATCGAATATAAGAATACAATCAATTTCGCAGAAATGCATTTGAATAGGACTGCTACATTGTTTTAGCAGTTGTTTGAGAAATGGGTAACAAATTATTCGAGATTCCTTTCTATATTCATCTTCGAATAGAAAAATTAAGAGATCACATTGTATAGTGTCGTTTCTGCAGTATAAATTATATGATAGGGCTCTCCGGGGAGCTTTCTTGTATTCATTGTCCCAATTTGAGCATGCAGATATTCGGAGAGAGAACAATAATAAACACAATTAGTGAAAGCTTTTGGAATGCACATTAATTCAAGATACTTCTGGAATGCCTTAATAGCTGAGTCGAATATGTAAATCCATTAAAAATCACATGCTGCAATTCCAGAAACTGTCGTTAACAAGGTTTAATTAAGGCACCAGTTTATTAACGAGGAGTAATTTAATTAATTCCTTGGCGTTATAAATAGGAAACGACTCACTTTCGCATCACAAGTTATTCAGTAATAGCCATCATTGCATGACAAAAAATATGCAATTATCCAATGAAATCAACCCAACCCTTGGAAACATCAGAATTTTTCCAACGATGGATATAAACAAGGTGCAGCATTTAACTTGGGACAGTAAATTATCCCGAAAACTATGTTTCAATTGAAAGTTGCCAGGTATCAATGGAGAAAGAAAATGAACAAATTCAGTTTTAACCTTGACCATAAGTTCAAGGTAATATCAAGGTCTACTTGATTTTTTTGAATGGAAAGGTATCTATATCTCAAAAATATCGAATTCCTGAGTTATGATGTTTTTAAGTAATTGTGTTGATGCTTTCTGATGAAGGGTGTTTTTTTGAGAGGTATAGAACATTGATATTGAATAAAACAAGGATGAATTTTTGAAACTGATATGAAATTGACTTTATTCAGAATATAATCTTTTGACATAATAATTTGAATATAATTTCTGGCATATGACCGCCACGGCTGGCTCGGACGTGATTTAATCAGGAGGACCAATTTTCGATAACTTTCTCCAACAGTTGTAGCCGTATATCGGCAATAATGCGGCGAATGTTGTCCTCCAAGTGGTCGATCGTTTAGGGCTTATCGGCGTAGACTAGCTATTTCACATATCCCCTCAGAAAATAGTCTAGTGAATTTAAATCACACGATCTTGAAGGCCAATTCAGAGGCCCGAAACGTGAAATTATGCGGTTATAAAACGTTTCCTTCAGTAAATCAATTGTGACACGAGCTGTGCGACATGTTGCGCCGTTTTGTTGGAACCACAGCTACTTCAAAGAAGTACGGTCCGTACTTCTGATTCCACCAGCCAATAAAGCACACCATACGACGTCTCTGTGGATGCGTATTATAAGTTTGAGTAAACGTGGTGTGAAAACGGTCCATAGTTGGTCGAATTAGTTGCTCTGATGGATGATTATGTTAATGGTGAAACGGACGTAGAGCGCGATACGCGTTTCGAACAGAACCATCATTTTCAAAATAAGTTTGCACTATTTGGAAGTGTTGTTCAGGCGTCAGTCTATTCATGAACCTCATTGGAGGTATCAGGTTTCGTCATGGCTAAGTCGTAGAAACCTCGTGGGGACATGCACTAAAGTAGACTGTTTTATGGCTATATTTACGTTAATTTTCAAGACTTTTTACAGATGACACAGAAGTGTGCTTGAAACTCCATATAACACATAGTTTTTTGCTGTGCAGGTCAAATTCATTTCAATTTGCCTGAACTATATAGGATGTTTTATTGGTGAATAAACAAACGTCAACCTGACGTAGAGCTACCCTAGACGAGTCCAAGAAATCTATATACGGGGGTTTTTGAATCGACCAATTTTCAAAATTTAACATAATTTTGTCTGATATCTGATCCATGGAAATATGAGTTATGATCCACCTATACAGGTCAATCGATTCATAGTTAAATAATTGAAAAAATTCAGATCCGTATTAAAGGAATATGGGATTTTTATCCCGGACGTCGAATTGCGTATCGAAAATTTTATTCACTGGTGATATTCCTGAATTGAATTGAAAAACTGGGAATATTAGATTGCTTGAAATTTTGACGTCAATAAGAAAAAAAGTATTGTTCTGCAGACTTCAGCGATTCTTTTTTGAAATTTGTTTTTGATGTACTTGATTCTTTTGTGAGAATGGGCATTTCAGTTCTATTTTCCCGGAAATCCTTGAATATGAAATCGGCAACATTGCATTCCTACTATTTTTATCAACCATTTGCACCCAAAACTACTTGAAAAAAAAAACGAACTCTCGCACCCAAAAGACACCCCATCACATACGAGGTACTGTATGCTCCTAACTATGGGTATATGATCTGAAACGGATCTAATTTGTACTGGCATAACCGTTACTAACGGTTAAGAGGCGCTAACGGAAAGTCTTTCGAAAGATTTTTTCTGCTAACTAAAATCTGCTATCTCACAAATCGTAAAAAATTATATGAATTGGTGGGATATTATTCGAGTTAGAGCCGTTTAAAATTTCCATTATTTTGGATTTCACCCTGTAAATCTGAAACATGAGTTCTGAGGAGATTTCAGACACCATTCTCTAACTTGCACAGATGTCTTCTATATCACAGGTGCATAGAATACATAGTGCGGACACTCTATGACATATTTTGGATCCGGTCCAAATATTGTCAAAATACAACAAAGTTATTCGGTTTTCGCCAAAATATGTCGGCGTTGGAACATTTAAAATCTGGAATATTCAATGAAGTTACCGACATGTCATATAAAAACTGGTCAAATCAGACCTATTTTTTGATACATAATTTTCAAGAATTTCAAAGAATAAATGCATTTTGACAAATTTGAGTTACATACATTCATTTTATTCAGTCAGAATGGCAAAAATATATAGTCGAGACTGAACCTTGATATTTTTGAATACCTATTAATTACAAGAAGCATTTATACAATGAAAGGGGTATTTATTATTTTAATATTCATTTCATCGAAAGGAATTCCTCCAGAGTTGCGTTTTCAAAAATACATTGGCAATGATAGATACGATCAATTTGTCGGCTTTGAAATTTTTCTGACATATTCGTATATAAGCATGAACAGCAAAACGAATTATTCACGTTTCATTTTTAATAAACGTGATCATGTCTCCGAAATGATTTCATGAAAGGAGATCCAAACTATTCAATAAAATGCATGAGTAATTTCAATCTTTCGTCTAATTTTTACCGTCGTTTTGGCTTCGAAATCACTTCTTGTATCCATGAAAGTTTTCTTACAACATACTCCATATTGCTCATGTACATATTCTTTATTAGAAATGAGTAGAAATTACACATACCTTATACTTATTTTTTTATATCAGTAAGAATCCAGTGAGAAGCAGTCAACTGATGGAAGCCACTAGAATGATCCATCATTTCAAATATACTTATTCATTTTTACGCGCTTGTTGTAGGGAACAGCGCGTTATCATTTCGTCAAAATGTCTGTGATTTTGAGCCGAAAATGTTCTTCAACGACTAGGTTGAACTCCCTGAAGAAGAATCCGTGGTATAATTCTATTCAGTCCGTCCGTCCGACACTATGTGCCCTAAATTTCGAATGAAAAGACTAAGCGACTTGAAATTGTCAGATTAGGTTTGGAGTCCAAATATCTCGGTTAAGTTCGTTTTTGGGTGGAATCGGTTGTATAATTTCGGAGTTGGGCCTATTTGAAATTTGAGGTTAATTCCTCGATATATCATGAAGTATCGACTCGATCAAGTTGAAACTTCGTGGACAGTTTTGGAATACCAAGGCGCTCAGAGTAAAATTCCGTATGGATCCAGTTGTTGGAAAATTTCAAAAGAGTTCTTATTCGAAAACTTAAAATTTTTTTTCATCTGAAAAATCGATTACATTTCAATGGAATTTGACAAAAAACTTAAAACGATTTTTACTTTCGGAGATATATGGAAATGTGCCCAATTTCGTTGTTATTTGGAATTTTAACGTTATTTCCGCAATATCTCGAGAAGTACAAATACAACCAGATTGAAACTCTGTATTCAGGTGGAAATTACCAATACGCAACCAGGTGCAAAATTCGGTGTTGATCTAATATTTGGAATTTGAACAAGTGCGTAAAAGCTCCTGACCTCACGTAAGTGCTTTTCTAGATTTTTGTGAAAGAGTTTTATCAGATCAATAAGTTTAACAAGCTCAATTCATTTGATTTAACTGAATGAATAGTATGGACTTGAAACAGTGACATCAGCGCCATCATCGTTCACAGAAAAAAACAGAACAATATTTGACAATTATAAAGTGTGTCTCAGCAAGAACTTGAATTTAAAAAAAATGAATATTTTTTTAATATTTCATTGATTTTTTTTTACATATGTATGGGGGTAGTGATGATATTTACACATGAAACAAAATAACTGTTAAATAGCCACCGTTGCTCTGTGGACAGGTATACATTCTATTGATGGAATTTTGCACATTTTGCAGTAAGGGCTGCTGGATTCGATGAATTTAACGAGTAATTTCTTCTTTGAGTACTTCACAAAACTATAATGGTCGACTTTCATTCGGTGACAAATTTCATCAGGTATCAAAGTCTCAAAGTAAATGAGCCATGACAAAGTGCACATACTGAAAACCTCTTTTAAGTACCTAATTTTAAAAAAAAAAAAATTTTCCACAGAATTTCTGCACGCCTGTAAAGAAGATATAAAGACCTTGTCAAAAAAGTACCACATGACCTACTTTCCTTATTAAATAAATTTAGAGGGTTGATGGGGATGGCACGGGGTGCAACAAAAATCATTCAAAAATGCATAAAAATTGGTAAAAGTGAAACAAAATTGACCTGTTTCAGGATTTTGTTGCCAAATATTTTTCTTCTGAGAACATGAATTTGTTCCATAATTTGTACGCGCGCAGTATGATTTGAGGAGTTTCGGGTTGACAACTTAGACCGTAGTCTGCTATTCAACAAGGCGTCGAACAGATGGCCAAATCGTCTCTATCAGTTATAGCGGCCTGTCACGTCAGACCCAATCCTGTCTGGGGAAGGCTTGAGGCTCAAACTAAATCGAATATCGGATGTATGTCATCCATGCTATTACGATGTAATTGCTTGTGCATATCCATAAATTCGCTATTAATCAAACTTTAGTTCATATGCATACAGCCATTTGACATTTCGCTTCTGGTTGTTCTGGAATATTGAGCATGATATGACATTGTCTAATTATTAATGCTCTGTTCATCAACTCGCCTCCGCTCAATTTGAATTCGCTGAATTATTCAGGGTACTGAATGGTTGATTATTTTTTTATGAAACTGTGAAACGTAGTACAGGGAATTTTGGCTATGAAATCATCGAAGCGTTTTCACACATGATAGATTCATTCAAGCATTATACGAGGAACTGTACATGGTGGACCAAATTGGACACTTTTGAAGAGAAACTCCTATGTCTGTTCTAGATAGACTGAAACTAATGTCGGTATCTGCAGGCCGATTTCGCCAACAAATCCACCATAACAGAGTTACCTGGTGTTTTCCGTAATTGTCCATTTCAGAAATATGGCCGCAAATTTTTTCTGTTTGAAACTTTCTATTTATCTGAAAACATTTCCGTAGCTCTCACGTAGAATGACGCTAATTAAATTCTCTTCAAACTGATATTTCATGATATATCACTATGAGAATAATTTTTTCAAATGGGACACCTCCGTATATTTTCACATATTTTGACAGAGCCATGTCAAAAATATAGTATAATTGATATTTTTCTGGAGTTCGAGATATTGTATTTTTAACTTTAATCTCTCATCAGTTCAGCCCAAATAGACCTGAAATGTTATTATTTCAATTTCAATAATAAAAGCGTCTGATTATGGCTAAAATTGAGACTTTTCACATTTGAAGTCTTATTGTGTACTTATTCTTCACAAAATATAAAAATTTGTGGTGTTTCTTTATAGGAAAGGTAGGATTTTGAGGAACTGAATTTCATTCTGTAGAAAATTAACATTTCATATTATAAATTATAAAGTATGACAGTTATAAAAGCACTCTTTGAGGTGAAATGCTAGATTACACTTCACACATATGAAATATGAACTTATGTGGCATACTCCATAACGTGTTTGTTCTGGTAAACGATCAAGTGGTCTTATCCATCATACCTCGAAGATTCGTGCAAACTATTTGCTTGTATGTGAGTTTCTAGCAATTCTGGTGAAATGCATCATGATATCTGATCGAGTTTGCTACCATTTGTGCGATTCAGCAGTCAAGCGTTTGGAACGGTTATTTGCAAAAAGTTGGAGCTACCATTTTTGCCCTGTATCGAATTTCGATCCAGATTACTATTAACACAGCAGTGAATGTTGAACATAATGAACTGAAATCTATCACGTGAAATAGCAATGAATTCTACGTTCAGACACTGTAATATATCCACTCATAAGTAGCACTCCGATGATACACAATGCGACCCGATCCGACTTCAGTGGTGACTTACCAGCACTAAAGAATCTTTCAACACCCGTTTTTCTCAGTACTCGGTTTCTGTAGCTGGAACGTCCGAACTGGCTGCGTGTTTACACGGAACCAGAAAATGAATCCTAATTGCTAAGAATTATGCCAAATTATATCGAAATATGACGATCAATTTCAGAGAGAACATTTTTTCCACATTTCTGACATTAATTAGGAAAAAACCTTGAAATGTCGAACTGAAAACCCAACCGAAATATGGGATTCAAACCTACCTTCAACATTTCAAGAATCTAAAGCCACTTTTATAATGAAGTTTACAATTGGATAATTGTAGAAAACTTGAAGTTATCAACGGAAAAACTCTCGTCTCAAATAAGAGCCACAAGTGGTAGATTTTCTGTACGAATCTGAAAGTTGCTATTTTCAAAATAAAAGCAACGAGTGGAAATATGTTGCCAAGGGTCTTACGAAATATCATATTTTCATCATTCTCTGGATGTTTTTTGATACCAGATCATAATATATCCCTCCATAATTCATGAATTCTTAAAATTTGGGTATTAAAAATATGTATATTAAAAGCAAACAATACCTCAATCCCACAATGTAACAGGGTGACTTCAGGAGGCCAGAGGAAAAATGAAAAATATCGTGTATTCTCACAAAAAAACTAGAGAATTAAAATTTCAAAAAGTACTCACCGAAGCCTGCAGAACGACAATCCGTTTTCTCCGATAAACGTCGAAATTTCTTCGAATTCTAATATTTTACGCGGCTTTTAGCAACACAAATTTGGATTTGCTGAAGTGATTTTATGATCAAAGAGCTGATGGTTGTGATTATGTCATTGACGCTGCTGTTGTTCATTCATAATTGACGGAATATGTGTCCCAGGAATGAAGATCTTCACACCAAGATTAATTTCATTTGAAAAACCTCTGTCAAAGCTACACAAAAGAGAAACTAATTTTTTTGGAAAGTTCACCAGCCTGCATCTTGTTAACGGGAGCGAAACTTGAAAATTATTAAAATAATAATTGAAATAATTCTGGAATTATTTTTGAGATATCAAGGGTTAAAATTGATATCCAACTTATCTTGTATTATATTCTTGTATTATTTGTTCTCCAAGGTTCAGCTATGGAACTCCTCAGAAGCTAATTGTTGTGCGAGTTAGGAGTTCTGCGTAGGCTTTGTTATATGTCATATATATAATTCTTCGACCAACAAAGAATCGTTGAACGGTCCCCTGAAAACCGGAAAAAATGTTTTCCAGCCGAGGGATTGAACCCCGGACCTTTCGATATGGGGCGCACTCCTTACCACTGGGGCACGACCGCTTATATACTGGGTGTCAGAGAAATCAGGTTCAAGCCCAAAAAATCTTCATTTTACAAGATATTGAATTGGAATTTTGAACATTAGAGAGTTTTTAAGCCATCTATATCTTCCGTTATCGTTATTCTGAGCATGTGCAGATGAGTATTTTCGCTCCCTTAACTTAATTAACGATAACGGATTCCGTAATTTACGGATGGATAACGTTGTGGTTATGGGTATTGTTATCGTTATGGTAAAAGGGGGCCATTGCCAAACTTTACAGCCTCTCGGAAATTAGATGTTTCTGAAACCTGAGATGTGATTGGTTATTGAAATATTTAACATTCAGCTCGGAATAGAAACAATTTTTTACCCTAAACCGGTTCAGAATTCGTTGAAGTTTTTGTATTTCATAGTTTTATTGTTCGAAATTCAAATACAAGATTTGAATATTCTTAATCCTTAGAACTATGAAATTCAAACTCAGTATCTGACAACGTCTAAAAATGATGTTTACAGTACAACCAATTCACCTGTCCGGAAATTTCAAATAATGATATAATATATCGTTATGGTTCTACTCAACAAATGAAACTATTGTATATTCTTTATACACTGATGGAGTCCTGCTAATTTGAGCACATATTCCGGACACTACAACATTTGTTTAGTATGATTATGTCTTATCAAATCCACATCAGTTTCTCTCCTGATCATGAAATTTTAAAAAAGAATCTGAATCTCATCTAAATAATTATCCAACCGAAGCTTGAATAAAATTTTTCAAGAAACACCAAAAATTCTGATGTTAGGAAATATAAAACAAAATAAGAGTCTTCTGTCAATTTACGAAGTGCAAAGTTGGGGTTCAAAAAGTCTTATTTTAATCGTCGCCAAAATAACGAGAATTTTCAGTGGGCTTAAAATCTCTCTATCAATACAAAAGATTGTTTTCTATCCATGACTTCCGCTGTAACCGAAAATGGACGTAATCTATTTGCATATTCGAATTATATTGTGGATTGAGATTGAAATGTCGTCAACACAAAATTAAAATGAAGATAAACTTATTTTTCCCAAAACTTTTTTGCTAGTTTTTTGCATCGGATTGAAATTCTAGGTACATCAATTCTCACGGTGATTAAAAATCATTGAATAATTCCACTAAATACTCAAAATTGACCATTTACGAAGAAGAAGCCGGTATTTTGTTCGAATGTATTGAGAGGGGTGAGCTTTCTGATCTAACTTTGATTACAATTCGACTCGTACTCCTGATCATACAGTAAGTAGATAGTGAAATAATTACAGCAATTTTCGCATTTTTTTGTGAAGAGGTGAGAAATCGATTGCTTCATCGAAATGTGAAAAAAAATGTACTCTATAGTTTTGCTCTAGGGTTGAAAATTATCTAGAAGATTTCTCCATCCAGATACTGTATGACCAGAGAATCTACGTGCAAAATTGTATAAACCTAGACGCAGTATAATTAGAGTCAGAGCAGATGGCTCACCCCTCGCATGGGACTCAAACCAAAATACGTTCAACTACTGCCCAAGATGTCAATTCCTAATGAAAATAAATTTTGATGATTCGTCATTGGGGCAAAAATTCATATATGAAGCATTACAGTTTAACCGAAATCAAAATAAAAAAAAAAGTTTTTGAGTGCAATTATTCGTCTCAACTTTTTATTTCAATCAAAATTCAACGTAGATTTTGAAAACCAAAAATTGACATAATTTCATAGTAGAAATTCGAAAGTTAAGTACACACTCGTTTGAACCGGAATTCATAGACACCAATAATTACTACTGTAGATGAGAAACAATCGGTATTATCAATAACCTAATTCCTATCCGATATCTTGAAAAATGTAGATTGTTTTGGGGGAACCTGATTCCTTCCTGTGACACCCGGTATATGTACTACATATCTTGGGGGATTAGCTCCTTATTAATTATTCCCCATTGCATTTCAGGAATAATTAATATATCAGATACGATCAGTGCTAGGCTACTGAAATCCAATATATCTAACAGAATTGGCAGTTAACACCTTTTACCATGATCTCTGTAATATGCAACCACTGAACTCCGAACCTGTCGGGGAGCGTTTGTGATAAGGAACTATCGAAGTCCGAATGATCTATGATGACAGCGTATATAGGTGAGGAGTGCTAGGAACGATCTAACGTTTTTCCTATAATAAATCCCTGTAAAACGGACAATGGTCATATTATCACCTACTTCTTTTCAATTTCCGTGGAATCTCGTTCTAAAGATAGGAATGATCGACTACCAATATTTCACATGTATTCTTGGAATTTCGTTTTCCATTCATGGAAGATATTTTTGGGCTTATTGAAGATATTATGGATCATTAAGGATATATTTCGGATACAAAAAAAACTAGAAAAGCGCTGACGTGAAATCAGCAGCACTTACGCTCTTGTTCACATTGCAAAATGGCGACTTGAAAATTTCAGTGAAATTAAAATGAAATATAAAATTAAAAAGCAGAAGTTTTCGAATTTTTCCATAGTTGATTCTTCTTATTGACACTGTCCATCTTCCAACCAAGTTTCATTTCGATCAGAGGAATATTTTTCGAGTTAGTGAAAAATGAAAATTTCAAATGGCTGTAACACAAAAACCATTCAGCAGATTGGATCCATTAACGAAATTTACCGAGATATTCAGGATCAAAACCTAACCTGAAAATTTCAAGACTCTTGGTCCTTCCTTTCGAAAGTTAGAGCACATACATACGGCCGGCCGGACGGACGGACAGAATTGAATTTGGCGACGAATTCTTCTTCAGGGGGTTAAACCCAATTGTTTGAGACCATTTTCGGCTGAAAATTGGAAAATTACAGAGATCGTGACCAAATTATAATGCGCTGTTCCCTACAACAAACTCGTAAAAACTGTTTCATGACAGGTAAACGATGTGCAGCTATTTAAGAGCAAGAAATACCTCAAATATATCGGGGTGTTAGAAAATTGTTCGGGTGCAAGTAGATCACAAAAAAATGTTCAAAAAATAATTACTGAAGCCTGCAAAACGGCACCCCGTTTTCCCCTATTAGCGTCGAAATTTCTCCGACTTCTAATATTCGCCGCGGCTACTGACAACGTTAAAGCATGCAGGTACCCGACCTTGAGATATCAACGAGGTTTAATAAAACTTGAATGTGGCTGTGTTGTCGAAATGTGCGAAGCCGTAATTTACGAGCACATGGTACTGTTTGCTCTCAAGTATCGAATTCCCTCTTTCGCAAATGGCCATTTCATATACCAAAGAACAAAATATCGACCCATCTCGAGAGTGCCCTCAAACGATCAGGTCGAACCCCCTCAAGAAAGATCCGTTCAAAGTCAAATACAATTATCTCCGGCCATCTGTCCATCCTTGCACAAGCGATTATCTCTTATCTTTCAAACTATTTCAAAATTTATTGGACACAGTAGGTTTAATATGAACTTCAAACATAAAGAGCTCTTCCTAAGCACAATACTCATCGATAGAGCCACCTATGAGATTTTTCAGAATCCAACAGGCGAACCAGGGGAATTACAAATATGACTGAATGCAAATATGACTGAATGCAACCTACTTTTTCTGGTCGAAAGAAGAAAATTAATGTCCTCGTATTTTCAATCTCGAGTATGAGTTATTCTTTGAAAGAAAAATATTTCAAATTGATCCTTCGGTCTAGATAGTTAGGTTTTCAACATCGAATAGAGCAAACATGTGTGTAGTGAATACTAGAGGACTCATTATTATTATTCAAAAAAGGTGAATACTTTTTTCGGTGAAATTTAGGATAGCACTGAATAGAGGTCAGGGATTTTTACGCGATTGTTTACAGTTGTTGCCACAGCACTTGTTCACGTATTGACCCTGTCAAACGTAGGTTTTACAGGGTCAATACGATTCTGAAGGATCCCCAAGGTACCATTTTATGTTCAATTCGAGTAATTTCGATGCGACTCGTTTTTTGAGGAAATAAAATATGGAATGATCAGGCGAATTTCCCACATTCAAGATTTCGACCGTCGTAATTAAACAGAAAACCTACTCCACAAATGTGTCGTTCGTTTTAAAAGTGGTCTATCTCCATATTTTTAAACCAATGTTTTGCTGCTTATGCAGTCAAATTCAGTTGAAACTAGTGGGGGACTTCAAAAATTGAGGTGCTATTCCAAAGATGACGCTACTGGTTTATTCCGGATACCGTTTCGGGAACTGAAACTGCTAAATCTATCTATATAAATAAAAGAGGATCTATGGTCTATCGATATTTCGAACGAGCATCACGTTCAAACGACTGCACCAAGTCGGATAATTTTTTTCTGTTGTATTTATTGTTGTCAGGAGAAGGTTTGTACAACAGAATATTTCCGAAAAAATATACGGAAAGGAGAACAAAGCTTTCCTTTATCCTCCGACCTCAAAACTCTCTAATATGTAAAGCTTTCTATGAGCGAGCAATCATAACCTTCTTTGACACCTAGGCAATCCAAACCAAGTGACTTTTCAACCTCCAATATGGCGCTTGATGGGAAAACAAAAATTGTGTTGCATTTTGCACTGAGGTTTCAAGCTATATTCATTATAAAAATTGAGTGAGTACCAATTAGGGAAATATGGACGCCACTATCACAATGAACTGCCAAAATATCTAGTCTCTTAGTCGTTTCTTCCGATTATAAATTAGGTATTTTATTCACAACCGCCTCAACCGCCCATAGTAAAGAAAATAAAAAACAACTTCTCATTTTCTCATGCCCGTACGCTAGTCTGATACCCTGCTAATGTTAGCTCCCGACCGGCCAGCTACACGGGACCTTTTCATTCAACCACGGTCGAACGCACTCTCGTAATTTGTATGTTTTCTGGAGGCGCTAACGTATTAAAATTAGGTTCATCTTATAGAGGAATGGACGTGCAAAGAATAAACAACTTTTCGTTCAATTTCAAGATAGACATCAGATAGGTTGACTCTAATGGTCCAGCTTTAATACCGAATTGTAGGTTGTCGTGCTGGCCGAAAAGATTTTCGTGATTTTCATGTGTTTTCATATGTTTGTCACAATAGAAAGTTGCCATAATATGACAATATCTGTTTACCAAAAATCGAAAGTTCTCCGATCGACCTGAAATTTGAAACATATACTAATTCGAGGGCGTAGATTAAGAAAATCCAATCAGAATGTTAGTGGAGAGTCTGGTTCGTTTTTTATGGCCCGAGGAAAATCGAAAAAATTGGACCTTTTTTAAAAAAATCATAATTTTTCAACCAGAAGACTTACGTCTATAAAATAAGTGGCTACGTACTCACAAAGGATCCAGATATAACCAAAAAAATATCGATATTGTCCAGCCTCACGCGTTTGATCTGTACGACGACCCAAAGTTCACGTGCAGTTCGATCCTTTATCTATGCAATAAAACAGATTTCATCGTTCTACTTTCATCGAGTCGGTAATAATGATTTTTTGAAAAAAGGTCCAAAATTTTTGAACTTCAAGGACCTCTCACGTCCAGGACGATTTTTTTAAAAAATATCTGACCTTATATTCTTGTTCTACGCCCTCGAATTAGTAAGTGTGCCAAATTTCACGGCGATAGGAGTCGGAAAATTATTTTTCGAAAATCGATATTTTCTTAAGGGTAACTAACCCCTTAAAATTTTACCAAAAATCGAAAGTTCTCCGATCGACCTGAAATTTGAAACATATACTAATTCGAGGGCGTAGATTAAGAAAATCCAATCAGAATGTTAGTGGAGAGTCTGGTTCGTTTTTTATGGCCCGAGGAAAATCGAAAAAATTGGACCTTTTTTAAAAAAATCATAATTTTTTAACTAGAGGACCTTCGTCTATAAAATAAATGGCTACGTACTCACAAAGGACCCAGATATAACCAAAAAAATTCGATATTGTCCAGCCTTACGCGTTTGATCTGTACGACGGCCCAAAGTTGACCCAAATTTCGAAAATTTCTCACCAAATCCGGAATATTTTCCAAACCGAATCAGTTACGCAAAATCTAATTACAGATTCGTAATCTACGTGTTCGAATCCATAATATATGATGTGCATATTGTCATAGCTTCAAAAATAAAATTTCGCACGGAATCGCTAAATCTTACCCCCCACCCCACTGCGCTTTGATGTTTATTCGCGGTTCTTTATGAAAAATTTTATTCTCTACTCTACTCTCATCGAGTCGGTAATAATGATTTTTTGAAAAAAGGTCCAAAATTTTGGAACTTCAAGGACCTCTCACGTCCAGGACGATTTTTTTTAAAAATATCTGACCTTATATTCTTAGTTCTTAGTCGAAGAAGCTGTCCCATAAAACGAACCGTAATTCTGTTATAGAATATGCCGACGGAGTGGATAATAATTTGCCTACTTGCATGAGGGTCATTAAGTACAGTGCCACTCTATATAGGGTCCGCAATTATTGTAATTAATTCGTTGAAAATCATCTTCATTTTCTGAAAGTAATCTGTTTATCAAACATCATTTCAAGAGTTTCATTTAAATATTTAGTATCTTCGAACACTTTAGCTGAATTGAATTTTTTTCAAATGATAGGTTCTCTAGAATTATCGAACAAAACGCTGTCATAGTTCATGCAGTATAGTACACAGCACGGATCACCAAAATTTTAGTACAAATAGCAACGCTGGGTTGTCGTGCTTGGCTGTCAAGTAACCAATATTGGATAAACTTGAGACGTTCTCAAGTTTTTTCAAAGTATCCAAAACTTTATCTAGAAAATAATTAAAAATTGACAATTATTTTTTTCACATATCTCCGAAGATTAACATGCGATCAAACTGACATCTCAAATACTGTTGCTGAATAGTGTCTCCAAGGATTGCGCTATATTCCTTTGAAATATGGTGAAATATTCATGAAAAATTCAATTTTCGAATAAAAGTTGCAAAATTTCCGGAAAGAAATAATTTTTCGATTTTCTGAGAATACGATCCCTACGAAATAACCTTAAAATTTCAAACAACAGCGAAATCTGACAATTTTTGTTGAATCTCCTGAAATATATATTGGATCACATTGAGATTTGAAATATTATTGTTTATTAATATAAATACAATAAGTGAAGAGGTATAAAACCTATAAACTCAAACTGAAATAAGATCAAACGAAAAATATGCTTCATCTATGAAAAAGATAAAACAATAAATATGAAAAAAATATGGCAGATGTTTCTTCCAATCACCGTCCAGAAAGCCAGGTGTCGTAACCATTCTTGAAGGCATTAGCGAAATAAACATTGACCAGGTCTCCGGGCAGCCTGTTCCAAAGATGAAAAACTCTATTTGTCACGAATTACTGCTTCTGGGTTGTTCGGAAATCCTCTCTTCGGAGTTTCAATGCATGGCCTCTGAGATTATTTACATACAAATTCAAGGAGTAGAGATGCCGGATATCTTGGCCAAAATGGCCATGAAGGGGGTGGAATTTAAATATCCTGTCCCCTCTAGTCATTGTCTCCTCGAAGGAAGGTGAATTAAAAATTTTTAATCTGTCCTCATACGAATTTCTTAGAAAGCTGTGCTTTAATAGTCTCCGAGGAAAAAAGAATTTTCGAATGTTTTTTTAATTTTTTCAACTACTAGATTTTCACGCGATCAGTTGCGTTGTTATACATATTTCAACTACGAAGTTTCGAACTGATTGCATCTGTACTTCTTGAGGTATCGCGGAAATATTGTCAGAATCTCAAATAACGACGAAATTTCTCAAATTTTTTCTCTATATCTCCAGAAGTATATATTGGAAAGAACTGATATTTGGAAGATTATTTTTGAATTTTGATTTTAGGGTCTGTGCTGAATTCCGTTGAAATCTGATCTACATTTTATAAGCTACATTCGTATGTTATGAATTAATGAGCAGTTATTTATCAAGGACATGAAATTATGGTATTTGCAGAGAAACACCCATTGATGGAATCGTTAAAAAATCTGAAGAAAAAATTATTACGAACAGTTTCCGAATTTTTCTAGGGAAACAATTCCTTATCGGAAAACTGCCTATCAGATTTCAATTAAATTTGCTACAGACCTTGGAGTTGAAATTCAACAGTAGCGCTTCAAATTCCAGTTCGATCCGATATATATTTTCAGAATTATTGAAAAAAAATGCGTAGCTGTTGTGTGTATATTCAAACACATATCTCCTGAAGAACTGACGCTATAAAAATTGAACGTCATTGAGAGTTACAGAACACCGACACATAACGTTATGCAGCATTTCGTGAGCATCGAACAGATATGAAATTGAAAAATATGTTTGTCGAAAATTTTCTGGTTTAAGTTGAAACAATGCCTGTAAGTAGATGTTCTCCTGTTAAAATCGTTTATGTATTATAATTTTGACGTCTTCAAACTCAGGGAATTTTATCACGCTTAACACAAATCGACTGACCCAAATCAACTAAAATATCTATACCTACTATTCAGTATTCAGTTTGGGAGTACCGCTTTCTTCCCAAACAGTATGACGAATAAAGCTTTCTTCATGAAAAATAAAACGTTGATACCGTTATCACAGCATACTTCAAATATTGTCATTGTGTTTACAGAAAATGAAGTTCGCCAAATAATTAATTCTGAATGTAATACTTCTGATATAACTGAATATATTCCTGTTTTCGATGAATCTGGGCAATTTATATTTTATTCTTTCATATGAATGAAACATATGAGAAATTGCGCATTAACGGCGTATTCGGAAGAACCAATCCAACCAAGCCTCAAAAAAATGGCAACCTGTCAGCCGAAATTTATCGTAGACATGGGTTTCCTGAGTTCCCATTAATTTCGAAGAGTTATATATCCATGTGGAATTAGTTACTTTCGCTCAGTTAAGTCTTCCACTATTCGACGGGATACATCTCTTCTCCTATTTCGGGCTGCTCTGGGAATTCTTTATAGCGAATGAGATTTCGAGTTCTGGCAATTGTGCTACTGACTTGAATGGTTCATCTATCAAAAGGAATTGCTGTTGAATATCCAGTAGTTCTCAGTTTGTATTCTATTCTAATTTTCAATAAATTCGAACTGGAAAATTTGGAAGCTACAAAATATCGAACAACCAATGAAACTAATTTCAGTCGTTGCTTTTTACTGAATTAGTTCATTTTGTGTATTATTTCTGATACATTGTCTGGAGAGAATAACGAACTGTTATTCACTGTTACAACTTACGGTGCGGCCAGATCTCGATTTTGCGATGTTCGCGATTTTTAAAAAAAACTGTAGGCATTTCATTTCATAAAAGTTAATTAAAAAAAGTGAAAAGTGAAAGACAGACTTGAAAAATTCATTTTGACAATTTGGGCTAAATCGCAATCTCGGGGGAACTTTTTACCTTCAATCGATGATAATCAAAAATCAAATGAATCATTTCAATTCCATGTGCCTGGCAGGGTGACTGCTTATTCATTATCTGAATTTCAAATATTTATATATTAACAACACCAAACTCATAAATATATGTGTTTGGTTGATAAATATATCGTAACGAAAAATAACTATATCGGCACACAAGTAATAAGAATATTGGCCCGAAAATATATATATTCGAAAATACACTTTTATTCCAAACAACGCCTCATAAACGACTTAATAAAACAGAAAAATTAAAGATTAAAGACTAGGTGACGGTGTTAACCGCTTAATCCACCTTTCTACAACTCGCTTAGGGCGCCAGTTACAATAGGCTCCTTTAAGGCAGTGTTTAGACAGGATTCCAATGTCGGGAGAATGATCACAATATTTACCAATTACTAAACACTGACATCAAGCGACAGAGTCCACAAAAGGGTGCAGTGTCAGGAGAATTCAACAATATATTTTCAGTAAAACGGTCGTAAATAAACAAACTGTAAATCAAAGAACCCAAAGCACCAACATGGAAAGAATCAAGGAAAATTTAAATACACTGTATGAACAAATGTCGAGGACGGAAAATTAAATATACATAGAGTTCAGCTCAAAAATCACAATCAACATAAACAACAGTAGTATATGATGAACTGAAACATATAATCAGATCAAACGCTGATATAAACGGTAATGTGCTATACGGAACAGTGTTACACAGTTACGATCAGATAATGTATAAAGGATAAATGAAATGTATGAAACGGTGTCGAATAGAATGATCCGATCAGTAAATAAGGATGTATAATGAACGGAAAGATGTGTAGGCACTGACGGTGTGAGGTTAGAGCAGTGAAATATATGAGAGCATACAGTGAGGTTATGTGCAAGTGGCGAAGCAATAGAATACAATGGTCCGTCATACAGACTTGCGTTCCAGATAAGATCAGTGGCAGGCGCACACTTCGATTTTCAGTTGTTAATGAGTCCTGAATGTCTAAGACAACGGATGGTGCAGCTCGAGGTGTCATCGGAAGTGCTCTCTGGGAAATCGCCCTTAAACACTAATGCCCGTACGCATCTAGAACTCCTACATGATCTAGATCTAGAACTCCTACATGAGAAGTTCTCCGCTGAGACAAGCTCAAGTATTGACTCATGCTTAGCAAGGGTCTTATCGATTAAACAAACCTTCACCGAGCGTATGATTTATGGCATCCGTGTTGCTTCCGAAAAATGGGGGTTCCTACTAGCATGATGGTCAAAAAGAACAGGGCCACTATGAATTAAGTTCTGCAAATACTATGATGAATTTGTAAAAAATGATTTTCATTTCCTGAGAGCAATCTGTTTATCGAAAATCAGTTGAGCAGTTTTATTAAACGCTTTCGTTCCTTCGGACACTTTAGATGAATGGAATTTTTAAATGGTACGTTCTCTGAAATTATCGCACGAAACGATAAAATCGTACATGCGGTATCGTACATAGTACAGAACACCAAGATTATAAAACAAACAGCAACGCTGGGTTATGAAAAGTCACAGAAAACGAATAATCTTCGCTATTTTATGATTATGTTTTGCTTGAGCACGCCTCAAGGTAGGCCGTTCGTAGACTTGAGCAAGCATAACACCAAGCACTGCTGAAGTAGTGCTCGGCTGTCAAGTAACCAATATGAGAAGCACGCGTCGACTTAGGACGTTCTCAAGTACGGATTATCGAATATGCGTACGGGCATAAGACTGGCTGAGAACCGCAGTTGAACTAAAAGACAACAGGACTCAAACTATCTCTGGGTCTACCACATATGCATTCGTCCAAAGTTTAGCCAAACCAAATAAGAATACCTCGGAAACCACATAATCCTAGTCATGGTCAGCCGTTGGTTTGCAGGAACAGCATCACGCATGTAAGTGTCTATTTATTCGGTTTCAGGAGTGACCACAACCAGGGGTTCATTGAATAATTCTCTGAAAGTTGCGTTAATCAGGCTGCAGGCGCTTCCATTTTACTTATTTTTACAAGAAGCTTAGCAATATATTCAGCCGGTAATGCGCTTATATAATATTGCACAATATTCCATTATCGTCTTCAAAATATTCAATTTCAGACACAAAGATTATTTGATAATATAATTGAAAGTCTGAAGCCAACCGTCGAAATAAAATGCCACCTATGTATTGCACAATAATAATGTTGAACGTGTCTGGGACGCTCAAGGGAAAATAATCATTACAAGGGAATTGTTTCATTGGTGCTTATATTTGCCTATGGGTATCAACGAAATATTAATACTTGAAGTTAGTATAGCTCACTGACTAGTATGCACGAAGCTCCATATTTGGATGTAATTAAGTTGACAACAGAACGACCTGATAGGTTAGGAATCTAACTTGATAACTACTTCTTGATGAGGCTGGGGAGGCAGATCTTTCTATGAATATTTTGAAAGAACCCTATAAATTCTTACAAAATCATTTATCATTATCATGCCAGGATTGAAATATTTTCGAAATAACGAACAGAGCATACAGTTAAAATAAAAATTAATATTTCATTTTTGATTCTTATTTTCGTATAATACAAATAGTGAAGTAGTCCATCATACTCTAAGTGTTAGTCGGTCCACTCGTTTAACTCTGTAAACTTCACTATCTTCAGATATCCAGTCCGAACCATTTATATCAGCTTCAAGAATTGGTACTATATGCATACCGCAGGTTTCGACCCTGTGAAGAGAATATATGTTAAATTATTTGATTTCTTTCATGCACTCTTCTTCACAACCTTGATCTTATCATCTTCTTATATAAAAATGAATCACTATTTCCCTTGCGTGCGGCATTACGCCTGAACGCCAATTCAATATTTTGTTGTGTATTTTATTGTGAGGAGGAAGTTTTATGAAAGAAAGTTGAGAAACTTCCGCGAAAAAATGAGAAACTCTCAGTTTTTCCAAATTACATTTATTATATTTATTCAATATTGATTTTTCTGTGTTCCAAATTTTTGAGAAGCTAGCATTGATAATTGACATTGGATTGAATTTGGTTTTGGAAATCAAATTGAAAAGGCACGAAAAATATTGTAGTAAAATACATTTAATCGTCTTGAAAAAAATTTAAATCACTAGAAATTATAACAATTCAGCACAGTTAATAATACAGCAGAGAATGATAGAACAATTTCTTTGAGAGTAACTGAAGAGTTGATTATCCCTTTCCGCAAATTTCATTGGAGACTTTCTTTGAAACTTCATAAAATATCCATAAAATAAGATAAATATGTCCTAAATACTACAATGTGGCCGAATTTGGAGTATGAAAAAACCTAGAAAAGCACTGTGAAGTCAGCAATTTTTGTCTGAGTGCTAAATCACTACATGGAAACGAAGAATACTACATGAATAAAATGTCTCAGAATAAGTCATAGATATAGATAGATATTGAAATACTAGAGAATACACATAGTCTCATCCGGTATAATATGAATATATTCATTGATGTTTCCACCCGGTAACTTCAAGCAAACGCTTCCAGTGATATATCTTTTTGCTCAAAACTAGCTGACCAAAATTGCACTTCAGCTTGAAATATTAAAATTTTTAGAGCGGATCGGAAAATATAGTAACTCCAGAAAAATCTGAGTTACTATATTTGCAAGACAACTACTCGAAGGCTGTGAAGTCTACGGCTATGTACCTACGAATCCACAATCGGTATGAATCATTTTGCAGACCAATTTCTGAAACACCTCAAAAACAAAGGAAGAACTCGTGAAAGAGGCATTCGAAATCATTGAGATAAATTACCAAAATAATCCATAATTGAGCAGAGGGGCCACTTCAAGAGCAGAAAATGTCGACGTAAACCCGATAGACACACAAACGGGTGATTGAATCACTGACAAAAATCCTTCGACTCTGCGATTGAGCATTTAATAGTAATAAAAATCGTAATGAATATAGTAATAATGGCTTAATGGCCCTTTGAGACAACAAAATGTTTTTAGGACAAGTAAAATCACAAAGTGAGGCAGTTTATTTTCCGAAGGAATTTTTGTAACGTGATACCACATTGGACAAACATGAATTGATTTCAAGCGATGGACCAAAAGCTCAGGATATAGTTACGCTTGTCCAAACTGACATATAGGCAAGAGAAAATCTGTCAATGTGAATAACCCTAACTTTAACCGGAGCGTTTGGTCCGTCGCTTGAAATCAATTATAATATTAGCTAGAATAATTGCTCTGCTTGCCTTCTTACAATTAATATGGAAGCAAAGCAAAGGGTGGGTGGATTTATGAAGTTTAAAATTTTAATGGAGGTCCTTTATTGTATGCTTTTTATCAAATATGAGGCTGAAATTTCGACGTTTATAGGAGAAAACGTCTTTCTGCAGGCTTCAGTGAGTATTTTTTGAAATTTTTTTCTGGCATGTAAATAATTCTTTAGCGAGAATGCGCAATGTTATTTATTTTTCCATTTCTCACTCCGTTTCGGTTTTATTTTCCCGAAAATTCTTCAGTATAAAAGAGTGGCAACATTGCGCACTCCTACTATTTTTTTCAACCATTTGCACTAGAAGAATTTTTTCAAAAAATCACCCTGGTATATTCGAGATATTGCTTGCTCTCAACATGTAACGATTGAATTGATTTTGTGTTGGAAACCAACATTAAAGTTACATTGAACGTTATACAAGAAACATGAAAAGAATCTCATACTAAAACATTTTATTTCAGATATTGTGTATATTTTCTGAATTATCATTCATGATTCCTTTTTCCCGTTCTAAGGGAAGATTTTTAAGGTTGAATAGTAATAGTAGGAGCAAACAGTACCTAGAGTATAACGCGGAGACATTTGGAGGCCAGAGTTCCTTCTTTTCGCAAAAAGTTTTGGATGCAAATAGTTGAAATAAATGGTTAGATTGCACAATATTGCCAGATTTATTTTCTATTATTTTCGGGTAAATGAAAATAGAATGGAGTGAAAATGAACTGGCATTCTCACGAAAGAATTAAACATATGCTAAAAAAAAATTTCAACGAATAATCACTGAAGCCTGCAGAAGGACACTCCGTTTTCTCCTTGTTACGTGGAGAATCTTCACGCATTTTAACATTTATCGCGGCTATTAACAACGTTAAAGTATGCAGACCGTCGGCAGGTGCCTGACCTTGAGATATTAACGAGGTTTTTTCGAAACTTGAATGTGGCTATGTTTCCGAAATCCACGAAACTGTAATTTATCATCCGGCGGTACTGTTTGCTCTCAAATAGATTTCCCATATAATTTTGTGTGTTCAGAATGAGTCCGTATGTAGTAAGGACGTTTAGGACTGAACAGAATAGCCAGAGGTGTGTTGCTTTCTCGGAAATATCCTCTGAATCCAGCATTGCCGTACGGATTTCTACATTTCGAATGAGCGGAGTTTCGAAACAAGGAATCGCTGCAGAGCACATATACGTTTATGGGATAATCAAAATGCCATATCCCAACTAGGAATACTAAGCATTACAAGGGTTGGTAGCAAGGTTTGGGCAAAACTGGTATGAGAAGTAAAGGAATACAATACCACGTCGTATTCTGATCCTCGTATCTCATATTTGCGAGAAAGTTACAAGTATCTTCTGATAGGATATCACGTCCTATTCTGAACGCATTCTAGGTGCATTCAACGGTATGATATCTGAAAACAACTTTCATATACGTGTTTCAGAATCAGAATTATATTTTCGTCGATGTATATGTGGCCGGTCATCATCGGTTGCTGTCCAAATTATTTGTTCTTCCTACGCGTATGAGGATAAAATGGTTTAACCCAGAACAATCTAGTTTGGCTTGAGCACTGCAGGCTTAACTGGTTTGCCCTAGGTGAAACTGAATACATTTGAGGTTGAAATTTGAAGGTAATTGAAAACATGAATGAGATTCATTAAAACGTCAATCGTTTCATTGAATAATCATACAAATATTATCAGTTTATTCTTGGTTCACCAATATTAACCAAATTCATCTCAAAAAGTAAATGAAGAATATAACAAACTGTGAAAAACTCGATGAAAATATGAACATCAAAACATCAGTTCACAAATTTTTGACCTCACTACCATCACCTGTTCACAAACTGTTGGTGGTATCGCCAGTCATTTCCTCGCTTTCAAATAATTTTCGACAGCGCCAATGCGAGAGGTTGCCATACGGCAGGTTAAGTGAAGCCGAATAGTCTTGATCCTAGAGAAATCCCATAAATTCTGTAGATTTTTCTCGGTTTTCTCCCCCGAAAAAAGCTTCAATCAAAATCCATAAAGACATGATCTGGTTAACTCTAGCTGCTGATACAGTTATTAATGAGCTGGAAGGAGCCTCACGATATCGAAACATCGCGTGCACTGCGACGTTCGCATTGGAACGGCCAAATTGCCAGCGAGATTGCGATATCGTGAGTAGGCTTCGCAGTTCATTATCGAGCGAGGAATGATATCGCGTACACTTTAGTCGTACCCTAATATTGCTTATAAAGGTACGATTCGGATATCGACCGTAGCTGCATAGCAGCGGTGCACAGTTGCTTGTATCGGTAAGCGTTGCATGTAATTCCCTGGTATGGTAGTCGCTGCCAGGAAGCTAATGCCGAGATTCGAATCGTACCTTTAGACACACGATCGTGATATGACGTACAATAACTTCAGCGGGAGTGTTACAGGCAGAGGAAAGCCTTGCTCTGTCACAAGCGTATTTGCCGAGTAAAGGCTGATTCTCACTAAATGTTCCGTAACCTTCCAGTATACTTCCCGTGAAATATTATAAGGTGTAAATGAATTGATGTATTCACAGTATACGTTCCTTTCCCGTTCCTTCAATATTACATTTTTACCTACTAAATTCGGACTTAAATCTTAAGGAAGGGATACGGGAAGGTTATGGAACGTATATTGAGATTAAAACTTCAAGGTTGATTCTTACTATACGTTCCGTAACCTTCCTGTATCCTTCTCGTGAAATTTTATAAGATGTAAATGATTTGATGTATTCACACTATACGTTTCGTTCACGTTCCGTCTAAATGAAATTTTTGCCTACTAAACTTTGACGTAAATCATACTGAAAGGATACTGGAAGGTTACAGAACGTATAGTGAGAATCAACCTTTACGCGGAAAACCGCCAAACATGGAGAAGTATGTAGGTGCAACATAATCGATAATTGAATTTGCGTGTTTCGAAAGTTTTGGGCATTTTCACGCGTTTGTTGAGAGAAATAACACGTTATCGTTTTGCCTAAATGCGTTTGGTTCCGATATCAGTTAGTGTGTACGAATGTGTCAAATATTTGTTGGTAATCAATTTTCCCTTTTCCGATTTTTCTCATATTTCCAAAAAAGTAGAATAGAATCATTGGACCTACAACTTTAATTATCACAAGTATGAGTGAGTGTTTATTTGACGTGAGAAAAACTCATTTGAAAAAGAATGGCGAGTATCAAAATTTCAAATGATATTGATCACTGAATAGAATGAAAAAAGCATATGGGTGGAAAAAAGCGGACTTCTGATAGCTCATACTGGTCTGTAACACCGTAGAGTTAATTGCAGATTTACAGATAAGTGCTATTGTGACATCAATCTTAGGAAAGCAACGGTAGGTGAAGGATTCACCGACTAGGTGGCTAACAGATCCTTGCGGGTGCAGACCTTCCCCAAGTGACACAAATTTCCTGGCTAGATATCTTAGAGGCCCTAATCCGGCTTTCATGCGAACTTTTGTGATTTCCCAAAATGGTCACAAACACAACATAATTTGGAAATTCACAATGCAAGCTCCTGAAGTTATAGCAGACATAACCAGGATTCTATATCCACATTGCGATTTCCTAAAGTCATCCCAAATGTATTCATAATAGGAAATGCACAATGCGAGTTCCTTAAGTCATCGCAGATATACCAGAATACAAAATTTGCAATGCGGGGTCCTCAGGTCATCAAAGACAAGTAGGAAATTCGCATTGCGAGTTCCCAAAGTCATCCCAGTCCAAGCAAAATATGAAATGCGCAATGCGAGCTCCTGAGGTCATCCCGCATGTAACTACAATTAAAAATTGATCATGAGGAAGGACTTTTTACTACATATATCTCTGGTGCGAATTTGGAACAAAGAGAAATTGTAGATAATTTCAGTTCGTTATCCGCTATTTATAGTTGGGCATAATATGTGTTCGATTCATAGAAACCAAATAAATCATTTCTGAGAGGTTTTCTGAGAAAACCTTCAGAATAATCGAAAACACACAAAATACAAATTAGTAAAATCATAACGAACATTGACTGTATAATATTTCATGACTGGATTTTATGATGCACGATTTTCCGAAAGGTTATGATGAAAAAATGTGGTATCAAATCACGACGTTTTTGCGCGCATGTTCTAGGGGAACAGCGAGATATCGTTTTGTCCGAATGTCTGTAATTTTCTATGATTGAGCCAAAAATAGTCTCTAACTACTAGGTTGGACTCACTGATGATGAATTCGGTGTCAAAATTGATTCTGTCTGGCCCTCCGGCCGGCCCGCCGTGGACACGATAACTGTCGAACGGAGCCAGGTAGCAACTCGAAACTTGCATAGTAGTTCGCGTATCGGAATGCCACGGTTGAGTTCGTTAACGGGCCGATTCGGCCGAATAGTTTCGGAGTTATAGCCCTTCGAAATTTTGAGGTTATTTCCCTTATATTTCCGAAACTACTGAAGCGATTGGATGTAAACTTGGCAGTTAGTTGGAGCATAACAACGCGCAACTTTAGCGGAACTTGAAATCGTAAAGTCACTTTACTTAAAGAAAAATGTTTTCAAAATTTTTTTTCTGAAACTACTGTTGATTTTCGAGAACAGTTTCAGTTATATTTTGAACTCCATATTTTACAGCAGTGTACCAAATTTCGGTTCGATACGATCATAATTTCCGGAGATATTGGGAAAAAATATGTCAAATTTCGTGGTTTTCTTCTCGATATAGTTGTTTTTTTGGTTTAACTCAAGTATTTCTTATTCTATAGTGACAAAACTTTGCAGCTAGTTTGAAGATGCTGAAAGACAACCTTGTGCAAAATTCCGTGATGACCGTGTGTGTCATTAGACCAATTAAAAAAAAAAAAATTCTCATGATTTTTCTGTTCAAATATTCAGTATTTTGCTCAGTACTTCCTCCTACGCCGCAAACTGCCACAAATTTCAGTACTGTCAATTAGTTTTAAGGTTGAACGTAAACGAAACGTATAGTGTGCATACATCAATTCATTTACACGTTATAATATTTTACGGAAAGGATACTGGAAGGTTACGGAACGTATTGTGAGAATCAACCTTTATCCGGAACTGTGACTCCTGTGACAGTTCCAGTGAAATCACAGAGCCAAATCACAGGATCTATTCTGAAAGAATCTGGAACTTCGGACTTGAAACAAACAGCGAGATTCAACTCTGATTTCTTTACACTCCTTCAATTCATGTTGAAATTAGGATGGAGTGTACAATGATATGCAAGCTATAGTCTCCATGTCTGAACATTCAATAAGCACTGAAATCTTAAAATTTATGGAAATGTTGCAATTTCATACTGAATAAATTCATCCATCAATTTTTATGATGATTTCACTGAAATATATCATTTTGACCAAAAGAACTCATAAAACGCATGCATGACCAATTTGTAAAGCAATGCCTCTGATTAAAAAAAATTATAGTGAATATTTTAGCTCAGTATATGGTAGAAATTTGTTCATTAACATTTTCATATCATTTTCAATGTTGTATGTTGAGATTTGTGAAATTTTAAATACGTGTATAATAGGCTTGTTTATTATCTTTAATGGAACCTGAAAGAAAGTGTCATAAAATGTGGTATATTTATAATATATGAAATTACAGATATTGTGTCGAAAAGATCACGCACTGTTTTCCAGAACAAGCGAGTAAAATAATAGAAAAATTTTCATTTAAATTTGGAATTGATGAAACAAGAATTTTTAATAAAGCTCTAATTGTAAATCCCAAAAAAGTAATGTGGCTTTTCTTTATGATTTGAACAATAATCCAGGTTCATCTGTTCAATTATAAACTTCATAATCAGAGCACCTCGAGTGCAACGAAAATGAACGGTTAATTAGTAAACGCCGTCCATGAACGGCCTTTCCTCGGAGTCTCTGAACTGAAAGAATGCGGAATAGTGACTGTGACTAATCACGACGAATTGGGAGGATTCGGAACGCGTCACTCCGGTGACAGGCCAGTCACAAGGCTAAAATCACAGGTAGTGAAATGACAACACATCTCTAGTTCTCTGTTTTATATCAAGCCGTGCACACATCATGCGGACAATAGTACACAGCTGGTATTTTGGGAACCGATGTGCATTTGAATACGTCGGTGCTGGAAATTTCAAGAAGAAACCCTGCAACGTCGCCGGAGTTAGAAAACAGGATGTGTACACCTCACTTAAATCTCCTGT
Source organism: Myrrha octodecimguttata (assembly GCA_958510865.1). NCBI lineage: Eukaryota > Metazoa > Arthropoda > Insecta > Coleoptera > Coccinellidae > Myrrha > Myrrha octodecimguttata. Next base: position 73,253,788 of record OY294059.1, on the reverse strand, counting down.
CTTCATTCCTTGAAGGTTTGAACTCGGGAGTAATTTTTTCGAATAGTATTCGTGCGATTTTCAACGTACGATAAGTGCCATTTAGGAGATAGTCTACATTGTTCAATTACCAGCATTCACAGGTTCAAAGCAACTACGTTTGAAATGTGTCAAATATAGCCTTATGCTAACATGGAAAACATCCTATGGTTCGAGCTTGTTGATTTAATTTGTAAAATAACTCACGGTTGAGTAGGCATTTTGTATAGTTCCTCATGAAGGGCCTTTGCAGTATCTCCGAACCCTTCAAGCTGTGGTCTTTCAGCTGAATCCACCACCATCGCGCTCAATGTAACTCCTGGACATAGAGTCATAACTTTAACTCCTGACTGGCAGAAATAGAAGTCACTTCCCATTGATCTCGAAAAACCGATAACAAAATGTTTGCTTCCACAATAAACTGGACAGGCGTGACAAGGTTGGTGGCCCAAAATAGACGCCAGATTAATTATCCTACCACCACACTTATTCTTTCGCATGTATTGAAATCCCAGAAGAGTTCCTCGTATTACTCCTTTCTGAAATGAAGACAACTCAAGTGAATTATCGGAACAAGACGTTATATATCCATTACTCACAATATTTATGTCAACGCATTTATCCCATAATTTATCCTCCAGAATGCCTGCATTATTTATTACTATATCGATCTGCTTGAACTCACAGAGAGCGGCATTGAACAAACCTACGGAATTATTTTCAATATTTGCCAGGACTAAACCGCTGATTTCTGGAAATTGATCTGCCATGGAAAACTGATTGTAATGTAGCAGTTGTAGTAGGATTCAGGCTAGCCCCCAAAAAAATCTACATTATTCAAGATAATGCATTGAAATTTTGGACATTGAGACTACAGATTGTTTCCATCGCCTGAAGTAGTGATTGATTGACTACCATGGCTTATATTTTTGCATATTCGACGTTTACGTTGAATTTTTAGTGGAATTCCCTCTAGAGAAAAATAAAATGAAAAAAAAATCAAAAAATTTTTTTCTGTTTTTGACTTCGATTCGATTGTAATGCTTGATAAATTGATCATTTCCACTAGAAATTGAAGACTTGGGCAGAAGTAGCTAAATCGAATTACACTGAGTCTAGGTTTTTCTGGTCATAAAGTGTTTCCTTATTTCATTTATTCTCGGTCCATAGAACAATATTGTAGAGGACATATTTTCCACATTTCGATGGAGCTCACGTTTTCTTACCTCTTTTCACAAAAATATAACTCGAAATCACCAAAATTCTTTCTCTGTCCCATAATTGTATGACCCTGATGTGACGCCTGGTATGTGGAAGAATATTGAACGCTCAAATATCGGTTGAATTAAACTTGAAATTGAATTTGCTCGCAGTTTTTTCTTAGCGGAAGTCTTACATAGCTGGATTCCTAAGGTGTAGTCATGAATAAATCAATGATCTAATTCAATTTCCTAGTATTCAAAATAAATTCGTACTGTTGTTCAGAGAAGAATGATTAAATATTTATCTCACGGAAATCATCTTCATGAAAATGAATATCACCTTCAATTCATATACAATTTTTCAATTTTCGTGTACATCCTCAAAGTTTTCGAACTTTTTTTGATTGAAATTTTCATTTCATCGATAAAATATGTAATAATGAATAGGGTTTCCATATCTCAGCGAATATTTCCCTCAAACAGCAATTTTCCATTTACAATTACAGTGTCAATTCCTTTGAAGTGAGAAGTTGATAAGTCAAAAACATCCCGTTCCGGTTAAAATTTGAAGCGCGACACGCCAAAATTTCAGTCATAGTCCCTCATTCCTACGGTATTTCTAAGAAAAAATCAATATTCATTTATTCTTGGTATATTAAAATGAATCACATTCGTGTATAAAAATTACCAAATAATTTTGCATTTCAGAGTCATATCTACGGAACCATGTTTTCTGTCTTCAAAATCATGCCCCAAGCTTACTCTAATTCTTATTTAAATTCTATGTCATTCCTCACATTATTCATTGTGCTTACGACGCTCAGCTATCGAATTCCACCATTCCTAATATGAATTTGCCAATATTTTTGAGATAAATGAATGTCCAAGCAGGAATTTGTTGTACGGTTGCCGCATTCAACTTGCAAGTATTGGCCGAATTAAAATAAAATCTGACGAATTGTTTCCAAAATAAGAAAATGAGAAAAAAAAATCATAAATTTTCACATCGAATCTCACGAAAAAGTTTTTCAACATTGTATGAAAAAAATCGAAATATCAGATATCAATATCAAAGATCTTCAGGATGAACCACACACTCAATATTTCGAGAATATAGGCCTATTCCTTCGAAACTACGGCCGGCCAAAAAGAATTGGACTCTTTGTCGGGCTCAAAATTGCAGAATTTGGACAACCTGGCACCTTTTCAACATCAAATTGAGAACTTACAAAATCAAATTGGGAATAAACATATTCAAATTGGTACTAAACAAAATCAAATTGAGACTAAACACATTCAAAGTCCTTTCCAATCGCCGTTTTCTTCATGAACTGCAATTCTCTGCTTTTCAATTGACTCCGACCCTTCCTTTTCACTAAGGGATATAATTTCGAATTAAACTCTGGTTTGCACTCATTATATACTCTTCTTCGACATTAAGGTGTTAAATTAAGACGAGTCTACTAAATGAAGGTTATATTATATTTGTCATCCATGCGTTCGTAGTAAGTTGAAGACAATCGAAGTATATCGTGAGATATCAGTATCGAAAGATATTATGTGGAGGTATTGCAGGGAAATCTGTATTTTCATTGATTGTATTAAGGTGTTAACTTCATCAAGTAATCAAAAAATTCAATTCAAAGAGTAACGAATGTTGTACCCATTAAAAACCTATTTTTCCCAATTGGAAATATAGATATATTCCAATTCGGTAAACATGTGGAAATGATTATTACCAATTTGAAATATATATGTTTCAAATTGGTGATTATCAGTTTCATACCTTATTAAATTAACACTTTAATGTCGGAAGGGTGTAATTAAATGACGCCAAACCAGATTTTAATTCGAAAATATCAAAAAAAGAGACACGGAATCAATTAAAAAGCACAGATTTGTAGTCCATGAAGAATACGGCGATTCGAAAGGACTTGCGAATCTTCGGGTATCAAAAAGTCAACCGCCCCAAGGTAGCAAAAAATTATAAGGAAAATGCTAAAGAGTTATCAGGAGCACATTTCAAACTGAAGAAACTCATAAAACTTCAATTCACACAGGAACGAATGTTGTACCAATATGAAATTGATTATTCCCAATTTTAATTTGTTAAGTCTCAATTTGATTTCATTTAGTACCAATTTGAATATGTTAATTCTCAATTTGAATGAGTTAAGTCTCAATTTGAAGTTGGAAAGGTATAGAACAAGCTCGTAAAATATGTTATTGGCCCTCGATCCAAACGCACAACGTCAAAGTTTCTTCGAGGTCAGTTGAGCTATTTTCGAAATTCAAGATTTTTTTTTTTGTTAACCATTTACTGACATAGTTTTTCCAGAGCAGATTTCCAGTGAATTGAATTCAACGTTTTAAATTGGAAGCAACTTACATTCCATATCTTTCTGTTTCGTAACATCACACTTGATGAAAGCAGCTTTATTTGGTCCGAACTCCTCAATTATCTTACAGATTGCGTCCTTTCCTTCATCAACTTTCACATCACCCAGCATGACCTGAAAGATTGAACCTGATAATTCGGTATAGCCATCAAACAGGGCGTGCTAGTGATATCTGGCTGAATATAACATAGTGTTTGAAGAGGCGATTTGAGAAAAAAAATTTATTTAGTATAGTCCAATTATCCTCCGCTCGAAAGATATAAGAAATTTTGATGTTTTTTAAAGTTTCACCCCCCACCCAAATTCGCATCATTAATGAATAAAAAGAAATAATAAAATTTTGAACCAAATCGGGAATATTTTCCAAACCGAACCAGTTACGTGAAATCCAATTACAGATTCGTAATCTACGTGTTCTAATCCATAATACATGATGTGCATATCGTTATAGCTTCAAAAATAAAATTTCGCACAGAACTGTCAAACTCTTACCCCCACTCCTCTACCAGTCGACCTTGCGGTGATGAAAAATTTTCCCAAATAATTTTTTTTTTTCGAAAATCGTCGATCTTGGTATCTTTTCCTATTAAATCGAGGTCGTAGATCACGAATATTCCATTTGAAATCGTCCAGTGACAAACGTTTAGAAATTATGGCGAAAATAATGAAAAAATTTCGAAATTTTGGTCAACTTTGAGACGTCGTGCCGACCAAAATAATGAAGCTGGGTGATGTCGAATTTTTTACGTGCAGTTCGATCCTTTATTTATGAATTTAAACAGATTTCATCGTCCTACTCTCATCGAGTCGGTAATAATGATTTTTTGAAAAAAGGTCCAAAATTTTGGAACTTCAAGGACCTCTCACGTCCAGGACGATTTTTTTAAAAAATATCTTACCTTATATTCTCGTTCTACGCCCTCGAATTAGTAAGTGTGCCAAATTTCACGGCGATAGGAGTCGGAAAATTATTTTTCGAAAATTGAGATTTTCTTAAGGGTAACCCCTTAAAATTTTACCAAAAATCGAAAGTTCTCCGATCGACCTGAAATTTGAAACATATACTAATTCGAGGGCGTAGATTAAGAAAATCCAATCAGAATGTTAGTGGAGAGTCTGGTTCGTTTTTTATGGCCCGAGGAAAATCGAAAAAATTGGACCTTTTTTAAAAAAATCATAATTTTTCAACCAGAAGACTTACGTCTATAAAATAAGTGGCTACGTACTCACAAAGGATCCAGATATAACCAAAAAAATTCGATATTGTCCAGCCTCACGCGTTTGATCTGTACGACGACCCAAAGTTGACCCAAATTTCGAAATTTTGGTCAACTTTGAGACGTCGTGCCGACCAAAATAATGAAGCTGGGTGATGTCGAATTTTTTCACGTGCAGTTCGATCCTTTATCTATGCAATAAAACAGATTTCATCGTCCTACTTTCATCGAGTCGGTAATAATGATTTTTTTAAAAAAGGTCAAAAATTTTGGAACTTCAAGGACCTCTCACGTCCAGGACGATTTTTTTAAAAAATATCTGACCTTATATTCTTGTTCTACGCCCTCGAATCAGTAAGTGTGCCAAATTTCACGGCGATAGGAGTCGGAAAATTATTTTTCGAAAATCGATATTTTCTTAAGGGTAACCCCTTAAAATTTTACCAAAAATCGAAAGTTCTCCGATCGACCTGAAATTTGAAACATATACTAATTCGAGGGCGTAGATAAAGAAAATCCAATCAGAATGTTAGTGGAGAGTCTGGTTCGTTTTTTATGGCCAGAAGAAAATCGAAAAAATTGGACCTTTTTTAAAAAAATCATAATTTTTCAACTAGAGGACCTTCGTCTATAAAATAATTGGCTACGTACTCACAAAGGACCCAGATATAACCAAAAAAATTCGATATTGTCCAGCTTCACGCGTTTGATCTGTACGATGGCCCAAAGTTGACCCAAATTTCGAAAATTTCTCACCAAATCCGGAATATTTTCCAAACCGAATCAGTAACGCAAAATCTAATTACAGATTCGTAATCTACGTGTTCGAATCCATAATATGTGATGTGCATATTGTCATAGCTTCAAAAATAAAATTTCGCACGGAATCGTAAATCCCCCCACCCAAACAGAGCATAACTTTGGAACCATCATCTCAATCTGACCTTAATGTACACCATTAAAAAATTGATATAGGGCGGCAAAAATATCAAGAGACTTTTTCTATCCTCGAATTTGGGTCGAATTCACTCACCCTGCGTAATTCCTGTTTCAATTTTTTATTCATATGCGATTCTCATATTTTAGAACGTTCCACAATTTTTCGACTTTAAACAAGCCATCTGAAAAACCATAATCCCAAACGTGTAGTACGCCACTGAAAGATTGGAAAATTTCTAGTCAGACAGAGGTAGTATTATTGAAATCTTAATCAAATATCAAGGCTTCTGGGATATTAAACCGTCGAACAACGAAAAGTAAGATATAGGTATTATTATCTCTGGTTTATATTATTCAAACAACGTGAAAGCTTCTTCGTTTTCGGATAGAATATACAGGGTGATTCCAGAGGAGACCGTCAGATTTTGGGATAACTTTACACTAGTCAAGACAGTCCCGAAACAATGTTTGGATTATGGTCGGGTATCTCTATTGAGAATATCCAGGGTGATTTGTCCGATTCGGCCGATTATACTTTTATTGATAACTTTGGTATGGCTTATTCGATTTTAATGAAATTTTCAGCGAAGTACCATTTTGATGAGCACATTCATTAATTCCTATATTTTTTCCGAAATAAGGGGTTGTTATTGTGATCCCAGATTGATTGTGCAGGTTGAAAAATCACCCTGTATCTCGCGGTCCTAAAATTACGCTATTTGTTTACGATTCTACTATAATAAGTCATTATTTGAGAGTTTCTAATTTTTTTGGCACACTTCTAGTTTTCCGAGAAAATTTTATCAAGAAAAGACAATGTCGAATGATTGCAACAATTTCTCCAAATACAGGGTTGTAATTGTGATAATTTCAGAATTTCAGATTAATTGTGCAGTTAAACAAACACCCTGTACATTGCTTTTCCAAAACTTTCTTATTCGTTTCAGATTCTACAATTATATGTCATGATTCAGAGGTTTTTAATTTCTTTGGCACACCTCCGGTTTTCCGAGAATAAATGTTTGAAGAAGAGCATAATCGAAATTTGGCGCGAGAGCAGTGAGAATATTCTGCACTAGGTGGTTAAGCTGTATATTCCAAGGTTACAAAGCAGTTTTTAAGTTCTAAAATTTTCTTTTCAAATTCCAAATTCATATTTAATTGTTTATATTCTGTATGAAATCATTAAATTCAGAATATTACTTCATATGCACATAAACCAAACAAATCTACACGCATGAAAACAAATACAACTGGAGGGATCAACAAATAATTTCATATGCATACTTTTCAGAAACCGTTAATGGGAACATTATTGAACGAAATCACATAACGTCACTGTTTCATTAGAAATAACCCTTTTATTGAAAAGCGCAGGTGTGCAAAAAAATTAATTAGGTGATTTTCTGAATGAAATGATATTCTACAGAATACTAGCAATTGAAAATAAATTTCGAATTTGAAAAGAATATTTTAGAAGTGACGAACAACCGATAATTGTTATACTTCTCTAAGGCTTGCAAATGCCCTGGAAAAACAAAATTAGTTGGTACTTTGAGGAAGAATAAATTTTTTATTTTACCAGAATTTCTACCGTCCAGAGGAAAGGAAATTGGCAGCTCTCTATTTTGGTTTACTTCCGATATGACGATTGTTACTCATGTTCCGAAGAAGAGACAATCAGTGGTGTCATTATGCTTTATGCATTAAGATGATATATTTGGTTGATGAAAAAAGAAAGAAGCCAGATATCATATTATTTTACAACAGTAAACGCATTAGATCAAAAATGCGTCAACTACAGTACTTCAAGAAGAACTCGCAGGTGGCCAATGGCAATATTTCACATGATTTGAAATGTTTCTGGAGTGAACACCAGAGTTCTTTATGAGTTTTCACCAGCCGGAAAGAAATTGACGAGAATAGACTTCCTGAAAGGAGTTGTGTAGACCACTTGTAGTAACCCGAAGATATCACTTAAACCTCGAAATTTAGCTGCGGACATATTTAGTTTTGAGTTCTTCCATCCACTATAGCCTCAGCCTCAAGCAGGAACTTCGAAAAGAAAGAGATGTGCCATTTATCCATCGAAATCAGATAGAAAGGCAAACACCTTTAATGAGATGTGTAAAAAACCAATTTGCAAAGAATGTGGCATGAATGTGTACCACTTATGTAAAAACACCAAATGATATACCGAAGTTGATAAATAACTCTATGAAAATGATTGTTTTGAAATGAACTGTGAAAAACTCGACTTTTTTCTTTTATCAATACTTTTCAAGAAATCGGGTCATATTAACCCATCGTAGTACTTGTGTTACAATTTTTTGCGTCATAATTAAAGGTAATCAATTATTATATGCAAGCTGATATAATAATCAAATTCGTCATTCAAGACCTAGTACGTTGAAGACAATAAAAGTATATAGTAAGATATCAATATCGAAAGATATTATGTAAAGGTAGCACATAAAAGTATGTACATTTCAATGATAACTTACACAACTTGTAGAAATATTACCTTTCCGCCATTCATCAGTACACCCCTGGCACAAGCGAATCCAATACCAACTGATGCTCCGGTGATGACTGCAACCTTTCCCGCTATTGCTGGACTAGGAGCAGGTGTGGAAGTACAGCATGGGCAGGGACATGGTGGTTTTGGCGGCTTCGGTGGACAAGGATCAGGTGGAGGTGTTCCAGATTTTTGATTACATGGGCAACATGGAGGTTTCGGTGCACAGGGATCGTTGCTTGCACCAGGTGGCTTCTTCCCTCCCCTACCGAAGGAGTATAGCCTGGAAATAAAAAGTTGAGTGTATGCTTCATATTGCAGAGCTCATGCATATACCAATATTCATTTTACATTGGGACAATCCTACGAGGGAATTCCATAAACTTTCATTCCTCCTATTGATTAACACTCTCAAGTTTGAATTAAAAGAGTGCGTCGAAAATTCACTGCAATAGAAGACTTTGGTCCAAGTTGAAGCAGAAATTTAAAAAATGATCTACCACTGAGGAAGGAAAATTTCAGAACTAATTTCACTTGTTGAGATATTACCCCTTAACTGCCCCTCAGCACTTCAAACCAAGTAACTGTTCTGAAATATTGATATTTGTGAAGATCATGTCTGATTGGCTAAAGTTGTGCTTAGATCCGGGTATCACTTCCATGATGTCAATTCAGTTCTTTTAGGATATGCTTTGTGAACCAACTTGGTTATTCGGGATGCTAGTTTTCCGTTCAGTAAAAAATGGAACATTTGTTTGTTTCCTGAAGAAAGGATATTTGCGAAACTTGGTTGATGAAAAAGAGTTACTGATACCACAGCGACACATCAGACTAAAACTTGAGATATACCTTGAAGTAAATATTTAAAAGAAGTGCTTTAAACTTCAGTTCGGGGTTTTCGGAGATATTGAAAAATCGGGGATATGGTTTCCTCAATAGCGCAAGAAGAACAGACGTGATCAGATTTAAACTATGTATCTCGATTTGAGAGCAGACAATACCTCTAATATGACTTTTGGAGGCCAGAGTTGGTTTTTTTCAAAAAATTGCAAATGTTTAAAAAAAATATCAAGAATGCGCAATGATGCTACTTTTATATTCAAGAATTTTCAGGAAAATAAAAATTGAAATGGAGTCAAATGGAAAATATAATAATATTGCGCATTATCACAAGAGAAATAAGTACATCCCAGAAAAAAATTCAAAAATTGAAGCCTGCACAACGCCACCCGTTATCTCCTATCAACGTTGAAATTTCTCCGAATTCTATTATTTCTCGCGGATAGTAGTGGCAACTTTGAAGCACGCAGACCGTAAGCATATGCGTGACCTCGAGATATTAACGAGGTTTTTTTACATCATTATTGGATGATTATACCAATCCTCGAATTCGTCTTTCTCAGTTGAACTAAGATGACTTTAATCACAATAACATCCGAAAAAATGACTTAGAAACTCGATATTTTATAGCGCGTTTGGGGGTCCATTAAGGAGGTTAAATTCGTGAAAACTTTGAATCTCCCCAACGATTTCGTGGATACATCCATTTGAAATCTTATTTTCTCAATATAACTGATAATGTGGATGTGATCGAATCAAAATTCTGATACTCTCGAAAAATTACGTCGTGAAGGTTCATGCAAAATGTAATGTAATGTGAACAAGCCCGTAAAAACTCCTGATCTCACGTCAGTGCTTTTTAAATTCTTAATGGTTAGTTCCGTTTTATTAACTGAACAACCCATAGACCAAGCTTAGTACCTATGTTGTTATTGGCCACTGTCGTCTTTGTCCGAGTGAATTGTGAATTAGAAGTTTTTTCAGTTCGAATAACCGCCTAATTCTTAATATAAAAATGTTAAAGAATTTAGCTTCACAGTTGAACGAATTCAGGTCGCTACAAATAACAACTTTTTCACGTGATATCTGTTAGGGCCACTATAATCTGAACTTCATATTGTGCCATGTTTCCTGCGATGTTGGAGTTATATGCTGATGAACTCTCAGCTTTGATAAAATAACGAAGTTCTGACAACAACTTGCACTAAGTAGAATGGGATCTATTTTGAATTCCCCTTATGACATCCTCGGAATTCCGAAAAAATTTCCGAAAATGCTCGTTTCCGCAAAAAAGTATCATTAGAATCAGCTCCAAGTATTAATGCTGGAACTTATGGCCACCAAACTGGATATCTATCCATAAGCAATGCTAAATTGACAGCAATAAAAGTTTAAGGAGGACGGAGAAGGAAAAACACTCAAATACAACTAAACTCATTTACTCTCACATATATTTCGATAAGAAAACTATAAAAGATCTAGAAGTAATCTGATAGGTATGAAATATGAATTTGCGTAAAATTTTGAAAACAAAATCACTGCAATTATAGGAATTCAAGGAGGTACACCGAATGAGAAAATGGAGAATACTCACAGTGTATAGAGGATTCTGAGCGGAATGTAAGCAAAAACTGGCTTTAGAAGGAACAAGGTGATAAAACTTCATATGCACTGGTCAGTAAGTAGGCAACGTGCTGAAGATGGCCAGAAATAGTATAAAATCAAAATTTAAAGCATCTCACCTAGAAATTATTGAGTCTGAAAGTAAGTGCTTCGACCTAGGTATATATCCACATGAGAATCCTATGAATTTCGCCATAATGAAACTGTTAATTTTGACAATTTATTCGAATGACATAAGGTGGACAGTTCCTTTGATATATTTTCAGCGAAATGATGTCACAGATACAAACGATTACATGTCATTCACGGAAGGGGTATTATGAAACTCTCTTTCAACAGTGAATCATTTAAGCCGTTACTTCTAATTGTTAATTCATCATATGAAATTATTATTTCAGAATGAATCTCTTTGAGTACCAATAATTTTTTTGGTAAGACTTCGGTTTACTGGAAATCATTTATGTATGTGAATAAAATATGAACATCGTGATTTTGGGCTTTCACCCAATTCTAATGTTACCAATTTTGTTTTACGGAAATGCGCTGTTGCCAAGTTGGTTACTTCGGATTACTGGAAATCTGATGTTGACCAAGTTCGTAGTAGACATCATTCTAGCGAGCTGGGTGATTCATGAGATGACATTCGAAATTTGCGGGAATGCGATGTTGCCAAGTTATGGACACTGGTAACCCTTGAAAATAGATTTAGAGGAATTCTCATTCCTGAATCTTCACAAATATGTGGATTTTCACGGATATGAATAATTTTTATTTTCACTAGATACGCTGTTGCCGAATTGTTCACTTAGAATTACTGGAAATCTGATATCGAGATGGTTCGATGTGGACATTGTATTATTTTGAGCCAGGTGGATTTCGGTAATGTTAACGAAGTATGTGAAAAGGCATTGTTGCCAAATTATAAATGTTGGAAGCCTTTGAAGATAGATTTATGGGAATTTCAAGTGCAAAATCTGATAAAAATATGGATCCTGGCAAATCTAAATGGTTTTCATTAATAGGGTGTTGCTATGTCGGTCACTTCGGAGTACTGGCGATCTGATGTTGAAGTGCGCAAAAGTGGACATCATTATTAATTTATTGTTATTTTATTATTTATTCATTTCATTATTGATAAGTGGAAATACTATTCTATTGAACTGAGGCACTGCATACGATATTCTTAGTAATCAGAAATGGGCTGATTCCAGCACATTCTCAAATTGAATATTGAAATGAATGTGAGTTATGGAAAATATGAATTATTATTTTTTTCGAATATCGACTGTTGTGTGAATGATTTCAAATCTGATATGTCCAATTCGGAGATATAATAAAATGATGGTTCCAGACTATCAATATGGATTTGCATCTCATTTAAGTGATATAATTTGCATCTTTCGGAAGTTCGCTGTGATAAAGTTGGTCACCTCGGATTATGTCATCAGACGAATATATCTTTGTTATGATTTCTCGTCATATTTTCAACAATTTATATCATGGAGAGAAAATGGAATTTATGTTTTGATATTGGTCTCAATCTTCATCTAAGTGAAATAGTACCATTTTGATTGCCAGCACCCAAGCCCTTCTATTTCTCTCCCACATCAATTTTCTCGCTGTTCAAGCTTGGCCCTATCAATATAACCTGTTTACCTGCCTAGTCCGCCAATTTATTTGCTCCGATATTGAGTTTTTAGACTACAATCAAATCTCGGCAGAATTTCGTTATTACTGAATTTTTTTCGGTAAAAACGGATTCACTGGCTTCAAAAACAGTAATTAATAATTAATAGTAATTAATTCAGGAATTCGTACTTGTATCGAAAGTTCACCTGTCAAGAATACGGGCCCAGGCTTTCATTTTATATACAACATTTGAATGAACCACAGAAATCACTATAGAACCGATACGAATTTTTCATATTGTTTCGTATTTTCACGAATGCCCTTTTGGGCGTATGTTTTAGGGAAACAGACTGCTATCGTTATATCCAGGAGTGTGTTTTTTTTTTAATTTTCGGCCTAAAATCGTCTCAAACGAGCAGGCTAGACTCACGGATGATGAATCCGTCGTCGAAATCGATTCTGTCCGTAGGGCCGCTAGTCCGTATGTAGACACGAATACAGTCTTGAGGAAAATTATATTGACCTAAAACTTTCACGGTAGGTGCGACCGTTAAGTTCGTTCATGGGAAAATCGGCCAAACGGTTTCGGAATTATATCCAGGTATAGTTAAAATTTTGAGGTTATTCTCCTGAAATTTCAAAAACTACTGGGGCGATTGGATTGTTACTTGGAAGTTAGTTTTAGTATAGCAACGCGCAACTTCTTGCAGAATTATGTTGGTTTCGTTCAAAAAAAAAGGTTTTCGAAATTTTTTGGGAACTACTCATCAAATTCGAAAAACAAATTTCCTCTGACCTTGAACTCTTCATCTCACGTTCGTGTACCAAATTTCAGTTTGATACGATTATAGTTACTGGAGATATCGGAAAAAAATATGTAAAAGTTCCGTTGTCATTCATAAGTATAATGTAATAAATAATATAATAATAGCCTTGTGTACTTTAAAAGATCGAAATAGTGATTGGCCAATCACTAAAGCTCATTGTTTAGATCAATTTTTGATATTGTCGTAATGTAAAATAAATCATAGTTATACCCATGATGTAAAAAACATGGTGTGCTCATGTGAAAAATGAGTGACGTCAGCAAAATTAAAATACAAAAAGTTATATATTCTGTGCTTCGAATTAACATGCAAATTGAAAGCACAGAATATATAACTCTTTGTATTTTAATCTTGCTGACGTCACTCATTTTTCAGATGAGCACACCATGTATTTTACATCATGGTTATGTCCATACGGTTAATCACTTGAGGTGATATTATTTTCTGTGTTTCACAGACTCAAAAAAGGCTTTTTCATAATGAACAAGACTGAATGTGAATATAATAACTCTGCAAACTATGTTTTGAATATTCATCGAAACTTCAGAATAGCAATAACAAAAATGCTAATCATGCATAATGCTGTTCTCATTACAAATTCAATCAAATTATAATTGCGGCAGTCAGCGTCATGCAACTATTAAAAATCAATTGTTGCGTACCTAAATGAAAGGTTGTCATATGAGAACGGCTCGATAGATTTGATTGTTCTTTGCCGTGCCTGTAGTTGTCAGCACACATTTTTTGCAGAATGATAATTGGAACATCTACCAGGAAAGTCAAAAATAGTATAACAGAGCTTGGTGAAATAACATTTCCTCTGGGACCCTATTCTTGAATGTGATGGTATGAACGTTCTCTACCGTTCCATCAAAAATGAACTGCGTTTCCTTGACAACAGCGTCGATACACCTATTTTCTCCCATCGCCGATTTAAGATTCCTGCTCTTTAAATAGTTCCTAGTTCATTATTTGGATGAAAGCGATCGGAAATTATCGCCAATATTTTGTGAATTTTGATTCGATTCTTAAAGCAGTTCCAAAAAGGTGGAAAATATTGGGCTAGAATTGACGAAGGTTGATGAAGCATTCATCAGCTTTTGAGTGAAATTCAGAATTTTCTAGATGTAGCCTTGGACTACATTGAAATCTTACAGAAAATAAAAAGCGATGAAATTTGAGAACCTCATAATTGCCCGATGAAGACTACAGAATAACGAAAGTTCCAATGAACTGAAAATTCATTGATTTCTCCTCCCACTTCAATTGTCTGCCATGCAAGCAGGGTTGGGTCTTTCCGTGCACTCGTGCAGGAATACCGAGCCACTTGAAATTTGCTTACTGCACTATGCAACGTCGTATATTGCTTTTTCATGCAAGGGTCGCCACCCTATTAATTAGTTCAATAGAGGATGTCATCGAAGTTAGAGGTTCACAATAAATAACTAACACATACTTGTACTATCCGCAAAATCTAACAATCTGAAAAGCACTCGGTAAAAATCAAAATATTGATATCCATTATCGACTCAATAATTTTTATTCGATTTTAGAAACTCTCCGCATATGATAAGGGTGTATCACCTTCTTATTTATTATTAGGTCGGAAAGTATACACCAAATTTGATATAATTAAACTATTTGTTAAAGAAATTCATAAAACTTTGTCGAAAAATCAAGAGAAACAAAGAAAATATTTTAGTGGGTAGGAACGAATCGAACTTTCTGAAAATGAAATGGTCTATGTATGGTATTACAGAAATAGAAACAAAAATCATGGATTAAAGGTTAAATCAAAGAGAAAATAGGTAGAGTTGTACATCTAGTAGAAATTCCCATGTTGAGCAATGTAATTTGGAAACGACATATAAACCAAATAAACAAAACTTTTGCTCTACCAAAATTACCATGTACGTATCAGGATATCAATAGAAATTTAGATAAAAATGTAACCAATCCAATCATTGACTTCAATAACTCTGATAGTAATTCTCTTGTATCCATTGATGATGGAAATAACATCAGTAGATATCCAGTTAGAGAAGGAAAACCTGTTCAAAGATTAATTGATGAAATTTGTAAGTAAATGATTATAATTAGAATGAATAGTTTTTAGAAATTATTCATGTAGAATGATATACATATATATATATATATATATATTCCAAACAAAAGTGAATCCTTCCATTTGATTTTCACAATCGAAATGTGTACAATTGCGGCGGTAGCTCAGTGATTAGAGCTCTTGCCTCATGTGTTCGTAAGGTCTGGGATTCAAGCTCTTGGCCGGGAAAGAATTTTTCCGGTTTTGAGGGGACCGTCCAACTATTCGCTGTTGGTAAACAATTAACAGTGATATTCCTAACGTGGCGCAAGGAATTAGTAACAAAGCCTACACAGAACACACCTGGTCTCCTAACTCGCAAAAGCATTAGCTTCTGAGGGGTTCCACAGCGGAACCCAGGAGAACAGCAACAATACAATACAATACAATTGTTCGTATTCATTCTTAATGGATGAAGAAACGACACTAACTGACAAAGAAACTGCAACACCCAGAAGAAGCTATTTAAATTTTAAATATTTAAATATTTTTTGGTGAATACTCGTAGATATTATAGCAGGAGTAAATAATTAAAATTTGGAAAAAAAAATCTTGAAGGTTTTTTCATTGTTACTCAAATATTGTAGTCGTGTTTTGCGAATTTTCTGAATTGTGTGCGCGAAATTTATCGCCAGCTGAGTGAATTTGAAAGAGGTCGAATTATTGGTCTACGAGAGGCGGGGTTGTCATTTCGAGAAATCGCTAACCGTACGAACAGCAATCCAACTGCTGTTATAAGCATCCAATATTTTAGCAATATAATGCTCATCGTCATGTTGAAAGAGTTACTTTAAACTTTTTCGACGCGACCCATGTGAATCCTTTGCCATGGCAGCCCAGATCCCGCGATCTTTCGCCCATAGAGCATGTTTGGAACATTTAAACGGCTTCTTCTGGGTGTTGCAGTTTCTTTGTCAGTAAATATATTGATCTGAGTTAATTCTTATGATAAAACCAACACTTACAGTTCCTGTAGTTCAGTAATCTAAACAGCAGGACTCACAGTGGGTGGTTAAATTTTCAAGGGCAGTACTCTTACTCATTTAATTTATAATTTCGATCAACTGTTTGGGCCAAATGAATATGTTTCAATGAATTTGGTTATTGTTTTTCTTCTAGAAATTACTGTTTTGGCCACGGAATTCAACACAACCCAAATCTCATGGAAAACATGTAGGAAGTCACAAAACTGGCGATTGCTAAAAAAATGATAATCGACAAGAGCCACTTTTCCGAAACTCCGATTGGAAAATACATCACTACTTCAAGTTCAATGAAAATGCAAGGACATGTAGAGAGCATAGCGCATAAAAGCTCTTCAGTCTGCGGAAAAAATTCATAAAAAACACACACAACTAATTCATTTGTCTTAGTTATACAGCTTGACAGCAAACAATACCACGTATTGTTGAATTACGACTAGACAACACAGCCACATTCAAGTTTCATTAAATGTCGTTAATATCTTAAGATCAGGCACCTACATCGCGGTATAATGCTTCAATGTTGCCGCGTGAAATCTTAGAGTTCGGAGAAATTTTGACGTTTATACGAGAAAACGGGGTGCCGTTCTGAAGGCGTCAGTGAGTATTTCTTGAAATTTTTTTTCGGGATATAATTAATTCTTGAGTATGCGCAGTGTTATAATACTTATTTCCCCATTTTTCACTTCATTGCGGTTTCTATTTTCCCTAAAATTCTTGAATATGAAAATGTGGCAACATTGCGCATTCTCACAATTTTTTTCAACCATTTGCAGCAAAAAAATTTTTATATTACTGTCTATAGTGATATGGTCGCCGACTCTGGAGTCCAATTTGAAGATACTCCTAGCCCACATTTGTCGGTGAAGGTGATGCTAATTGGTCAGACTTTTGGGTAGGGTGATGTTTCATCTACTACACAGAGAAAAAGGTTCTCTCAAATCAATTTGTAACTGCATTAATTCAAGAGAATGGTACTCTCTAATCGGTCCAACCAAATATTGGTTTGATTTTTCCATGAAATACTCTTGACCCATGTGAACAATGATCCTCTTGATTCAACCGGAATCACGTTTGATTCAAATGAGAAAACTAACTAAAATTACTGGATATGTTTGCTCAATATGTTTAATATTATTTTTTTGAAATACTGTGTTTTGATACGACTGAAAGATTTCTCGTTATTGTATTTAACCAGATTTACATATTTTTTACCAAGAGAATATAATATGTTTGCTGCAATTAGCGGCTCCCAAATACGAACAATGTAAGGTATCTCAGAAAGGTGTTCATAATCATTCTTGAAGATATTAATCATAAATAAGGTGTGAATGAAGAATCACCTTCTAACTAGAAAGTTTTTTGGGAAGATCAAAGAGCAGAAGTATGTTGTAACAATTCGCTCGGTTACTTTGTATACTCACGACCTCCAAACATAAAATTAAAATGTGTAGTCTGAAGTTCACGCATATACACGTGACAATGTTTGTGCATAACAGACATACATGTAGGCATGCACCCACATATACAAAGATTTTTCAATTCAAAGTTTGTTCGCGATTAACAAAGCTTAACCTTAAAACCAACCTTTTCTTCTTGACTTTCGAAATTCTTTTCCCCAAAAACTTCCTCGATCTTGATAATTAGTTCTCCATTTATACAAAATTCATAATGCACCATCAAAAACACAAACGCAATTGTTCACTGTTCAGTATGGCGGCCATGGGGTTGTTTCCTATCTAAATATCCATATATGTTCTGCCGTCTGCGATTCTACATTCCACGCATCTTCAGCAGTAATACCGCTATTGGCCAAGGGGGTCACGTGTACGTGCCTTCATCATTAGAACACATGTAATAAGAAATGATATTCTTGATCCGAGAGAACTCTGATTAGCTGAAATTGTTTTCTGAATTGAAGAGTACGTATGTCTTGGTTCAACTAAATTCAATGTGACCAGGCAAACAACGAAATGAGTGGAAAATAAAAGTATATTGGTCAATATTAACTACAGGTGAAATCTCAACATTTTCATTTATGGGGACGATACCATGTTATATCGTTGTATGTCATCTATTATTTCAGATGGATACATCAAAGCCACGCCATGATTATCTGTAAAGTCATTGAATTTCCACCAATTCTTCATCTCATACATTGACCTTATTACTCCGAAGCCTGCCGGTTGAGTACTTCTTTTGCAGGATAGTCGAATATGTATGTTGTGTCGGGATGCTTGTTTTCGAATGATTGACAAAATGGATTCGAATATTGAATTCAAACGTGTCTACTGAAATTCCGTTATAGTAAAATGTTGGTGATACTTGGTAAGATTTTTACATATAATGCAGAATGAATGCTTCTGACGATTCCAAGTCGAAAGATAGAAGATGAATCGCTGTCTATAGTATTATTTTTGGATTGAATTTTATTATGTTGCTATTTTCTCAAGCTTTTTACTTCGGTCTTTCTACGCCAGTTGATTTAATAATTTATCATTGAAGACGTAGTTCGTTGATGACAATAAAAGGACATGGGAAGATATCAATATCGTGAAATATTATTCAAAGGTATTACAGAGAAATCTGTATTTTCAATGAAGATAGATTCAGCCTAGTTGCTTGTATTCTCTCTGTGAGTTTCTCGGAAAACTGAAGGTATGCCAAGAAAATTGAAAACCCCTAAATAATGACGTATAATGGTTGAGTTGGAAACAGATAGTGAAGTTTTGGAAACTCGATGTACAGGATGTTTTTCGAACCTACACCAAGATTCTGCAATTATCACAATGATATCACTGTATTCTGAGAAGATTTACCCCGATCGCATAAGTAGTTCCTGAGATATTGATGAAACTGATCATAACTCCGAAACAGTTCGGCCTATTCGGCTCATTAACGAACTACTCTCGCATTCGTCTCAGCCACCTACTCTTTTCCTCAAGTTTTCGTGGAAACGTGGACGACTAGACAGAGTATGTTGATTTCGGATTTTTCATGAGTGAGTAAAACCTAGTCGTTTTAGTCGTTTTGGGAAACAAATCGAAAATTACACACAATCGGTCAGAATGATAGCAAGTCCTTCCCTACATAATTCGCACTGAAAAATTAAAATTGTGTCCACTAGTGATTCGTTTGTAGCGGAAGAGCTCATTCATTACAGAGGTGCTTGAGACCACAAAGTAGAATCAGGTCTGGTAGGCTGTCCACAGGCTCAGCTGATACTTCAAAGTGCAAACATCGTTTCAACAAACGAACTCTTTGACATTTACCGCAGAATTTATGCGGGCCTCTCTTCTCTGTTTGCATACGTTTTTCATCAAAGCGTTAACGGATAGCCCATTCAGGTTTCCTTCTTTTTCGAGGGTAGCAGATTTGCTTACGGCTTTATACATTCATCCAATGGGTCATTTCTACAATATCTCTGTACGGGCATTCACCTCACCGCAAAATGAGCTTGCACAATATTCGAGTATATACTGGGTGTTCGTCTTCATTGCCGACCAGTGTGACACCGCCCATAAGCAAACAGTGAACATCGGTGCATCTGTGTAAATGGTATTCAAAATCGCCTCATCAGGGGGCCGACTCTTGAATCTCGATCAAGAATTCAAGAGTATGACAATTGTCATATGTTTGTGTCGATTTTCTAAGTTTTCTCGAGCGTCTGCAAAATTTGTGAGAGTACTATTCGCCATTTCGACTATGATTTCGAGCAAATATTCAAGAAATATTCTTAATGCAAAATAAAGAGAAATTTCAAATCGGAATATAAACATAACCTCATCACCGTTTCCTTCGACTTAGCAACGAGTGGTACAGAGTTCGATGACGAGTGACATTCGGTTCCATGCGCAGGTCATGTCTACTTGTTGTTCAGATATAACTTAAAAAACGATGCAAACATATGGCAATTGTCATACTCTTCAATTTTGGATCGGGATTCAAGAATCGGGTATTTTCTGATAATTTTAAGAATTTCAAACGGTTCTAATTTCAGAGACACCGATTCTAACGATGTTTTGCATGGAAGGTGAGATTCAAAAATTTGAATCAATGAGTGTAGAGTTTTCTTACAGTTCGGAAAAATTGGGCACCAAATCTCTACAATGGTCAATTTTCAGGTGAATTTTTCTATCCTTCAAACGATCACTCGTTCCTTTTATATGGTTCACAAGTCATGTTTGAGACATCAGCCAACTATAAACAGCAATTTCCTTCAAGAATGGTGTAAATTCAATAGACGACTCCGGCCCAAGTTTCCAACCCACAATTTTCTTCACAAATTAACTATCACTATATGATATAGTGTACCTATATCATATACTATTTTCTAGACCTAGATTTTATAATGAAACAAATAGCTGCGGGACTCAGAGGTCGCGTTCATGACAGTAAAATTTTGAAATCGGTATCAGAATGTTAACACAATAAATTGCTTTATTTGTTATTAAAATTCATCACAATCTTCTCTCTTGGGTTTGCATGGGGTGGGTTGGAGTGGTTTCGCCGGAGGAATTGGATCTGGACTGAAAGGATTTCCCTTCTTACACGATTTACTCTTCTTCTCTTTACACAAATCTTCTTCACTAAGGTGCCCGTTATGATCACATTCTTTTATTTTACCACTACAGTCGGAAGGCTTCTGACTGTAAGGACTGGTAGATGGATTGTGACAATATCCGTTGCTTAAAAAAGGTTTATATCTGCAACAATATGACTATTTCAGAGTACTGAATCTTAAATATTTGGTCGCAAACAATAATCAATATTGATCTATGTGCCTTTCTCACAACCTTCTCTAGAATAATGGTATTTTCTATTGTATGGTAGACATTCACATTATAAGTTGAATTTCTTTATGTACTGGAGGAATTACTATATGGTCATTATTGAACCAGATTTTTGGAGACTAACGATACCGCATTTGGTGTTTTAGGTTCGATGATTCTTTGAAAATAATTCTTTCAATATCTGCATTGACCTTCACTCCGTTCTTTTTTCCACCAACTGAGTACTAGATTTCAATTCGATCGAACATGTTTTTCTTTCAATATTGATGAAATTAAATTTCCAATGGATATATATCTGAGGAATCATTTGGTGAATTCTACACATTTGGCCCACGTAATTAAAACTCGACTATGCTCTACAAACATCGTGTGATTGAATTGACTTTCTGTTGTTTTGTTCAGGATCGGTCGTCAGGCCTACCATAAATACAATAACATCAAATAGAAGAGATTTAAAGATTCGATATTGGTGGAGTAGGCGTGAAACATAATAACGAATATCAAATTCTTGAAAAACGGGGTGAAATCCCCTCAATAATTCTTTAGATATCTAAATCTGTCCGGAATTCATTTTCCCAATATTTCCAAAAATGATTATAATTTATTCACTAATGATGAAGTTCATGAAAATTGACATGTACAAATATTTTCCATCAAGTAATTTCAACGCTTGCTTAAGGTTATTCAGGGTGGGTCTTAAAGTTGAACATCGAATGAAACACTTTTTTCCATGTGGGTAGAAGGAGGGGAAGGAGCATATTCTATATTTCCCTCGTACCAAAAGTGTCATACACTTTTGAGAAAGTTATGTGTATTTTTCCCATACCAATATGGCCGACTTCGATCTATTTAAAGGTTGAATAATGAAAGTATTCAAGATTTAAAAAGTTTGAAACCAGTCATAGGAACAAATGGCCAACTTCGAACTATTTGAGCGTTGAATTTTCTCATTATTGAATGTTTAAATAGTTCAAAGGCAGTCATATTGGTATGGGAAAAATCGACAGAACTTTTTCAAAAGTATGTGACACTTTTCAAACGTTATGGCCCCTTCACTCTTTTCCTACCTCTTTGCTTTTTCCATGCACCATGACTGAAATGAATTTTGGTGAGAAGTTGTCTATAGTTAATAGTTTGGTTATGCAGTGGTTACATTCCACTGCGACCTTAAAGTCTATTATCCCCCCTACTGCTTGCCCTCTAGTTCTAGAGCTCTGATGAACTATGACACATGTTCCTCCGTAATCCTGCTTCAGTTTCCTAGTCCTAGACTCGATGATTCCTAGATCTGTGTTAAAATAATAACATGAAGAAAGCAGATTAAGTTCATCTTGATTCACTACAAGAATATTCCATCATTCAAGAATACTTAATTATTTCTCATTCGGGAAATTTTCCTTTTTTTTGTGGATACACTACTGAGCTAGTGATTGCCTTGAATTAAGTTGCGCCCACGTTCATCCGTACCTTTGAAAACCACAGTTTTTCATCTATTTGTGACCAGGGCATGTCTCTGGATTAGACTTTACCTAAGTTCAATTGATGTGTTTCTAAGTTAGCTGATTATTTATAAATTTGGCGAAAATATGGATAATTATGTAATTTTCAATATGAGAACTGGTAAGCATGGAATTTTGTATATTCTCAAAGTGGAAACAAAAAGATATTGCATGAATATACAATTGAATCAGTGTTCCAACGGTCAAGTATACTGATATGTTTTCGTTACAATGATATAGCAAAAGCAGCAAATCATAAATTTCAAGTGAGTAAATGAGTTTTCTCAATCATATTTCCTTGAATTTCAGGCAATGTTTTGGTTATTCCACCAAATAGACCACCGTTAAAGATATAATATGTGGTGAGCATGCAAACGAAGTGCAGTAGTGTATCAGCCTATTTAGAAATATTAAAACTTTTATAACTCCTTACCTGAGCTGAATCTTGAAAATGACTAGTGGAAAAAGTGTTTCATTTGAGGAGAGGAATCTATGGTTAACATTAATGTGAAACTTAATTACTCACCCTGTATACAGACTTAAAGAATGAGAACAATAACGATGTATACGAGACGTGAACAATTTCAAAAATCATTCGTCCAAAAAATCGTTCAACCGGTAAATACACTTTTCCAGAAGTAGGCATTTCAATTTCCTACTGGAAGCAGCCGACCTCAGTTTCTTTCGCACTTTTTGAAGTTTGTTATATAATTTCAGACAAGTGAGCTTTTGGCCTTGTTGGGTTTTTTTAACGTGTGTTGAATTCATGAAAGGCGGAGTTTTTAGGGAATTTGTTCTCATATTGGTGAACGTAATTAATACATGCTACTGATGTTATCGAAATCCTTTCATTTTTGAAAACCTTTCTACAACTTTTTGTATTTTTCATCACGAAAATGACTGCCACCGCTTTCTTCGTTGAAGAAGAACTTAATCAGCATCGAAAGTCTTTCCCCAAAGAGTGATATCACAGGGCAAGCTGTGGAACTATGAATAATGTACAAGCTTTGCAAATTGGCGTTGGAAATTATTCTTTTTTTCCTGATCAACCTCCTGCACAAGCTCGATAGGTGATCCTTCCTGCTCAAACCCGAATCGATAACTACTCCCAGATACTTAATTGACGAGTCTTCCTCCCTTTTATTAGTGAAAGTAATTTTTTGCATTTTGGAAGCGTGAACTCGGAGTCAATTACCCAAAAAACAACCACGAGCACTAGCCCTCCCCCATTTCAGCCTTCTTTTTCAAGTTCAAGTAGGTTCTAGAGGAAGGCCTCTTCAGGAAGGAAGGATTGTCCGCATATGCACACACTTTGAATGGAATGTTATGAGAAATATCATCCACGAACATAATGAACAATGATGGGAACTGGTTCATAGAGGAAAAAGAGCTTCATTAATAATGAACTTCCATCACCACAGGGACGAATATCTGTCGATAAATCAACAAAAATTCCAACTTCATCAGAGCTAATCAACCAAAATATCCACACCAAAGAAGCGAAGTGCAAGAAGAATGGTTTGAGCTGTCTTACAGTTTTACCGATCTTCGGATCATTCTACCTTGGCTAACCGCATAATAGGAATATAAATACTTATCACTTGTCAGATGGAACACTGCAGCATAACTACAGTAGCTCGCCATCTCCCAGGAACATCTTGCGAATCCTTACCTTCTAGTGCAAATACTTTGATCGATGTACATCACGTTCATCTTATTGTCGTATCAGGTCGCTGCATCTGCGATATTGAAGTTCACAACCTCCGTCACGGCTTGGAAACCGTCGTTTCATGTGGTTTACCACCAGATGATAACATCCAATATCTAACAAAGATAGAAATTGGTTCAAGGAGAAAAAAAGGGCTAGTCATAATAAACCAACATCACAAGAACAAATATCTGTCGATAAATCAACAAATATTCCACTTCGATCAGAGCTAAGCATCCAATAAACCAAAACGTCTACACCGAACAAGCGGTGTCAGAAGAGAATGAAATGAACAATGTTAGGCCCAAGATTGAACCCTAAGGTACATCTCTCTCTATCGTTCCAGATCCCGAAATTCTTCTATTCCACTTTATGGCTTGCTTTCTATTGTTCCAGGTAATTTTTCTCAAAGCATTCTATGATCAACACTATCGAACGCCTTGCTTAGATCTATGCATCTCATTTCCACGTCTTCACATTTGTCTGCCTCTGAGATACTTTCAAGGACTTTAGTCGTTGAAAATGAAGAAGAATTAGATTTTCTGAAACCACAATGAAGTAATGATGCCTTTTTCATGAATTTCACTAAGCGGATTATCAACTCGAAAATCAAGGTGAAATGGACACTGGCCTATAGTTAAAACAGACTTCCATATCTCCTATTTTATAAATCGGTGTTATTATTGCTGTTTGGAGTTTGCATATTAAAGGAAAATAATGAACTCATGGATATCTTCGAATATATCTTGAGGAAAGTTTGAATTGGATAAAATGCAAACTCCATCCAAATCAAAAGTGACAATTCTGACTTTTTTCGCATTACTTACCCCTTGAGAATTTTAGGTGTTCGTCTGAACTTTGTCTGCGTTTTAATTAATGTTTGCACCGAACAGGAAAAGACCATGATGATATACTGAAAATTTACTTTGATCTTGATTATGACGTTTTGTCCAGAATAATTTTGTACGAATTCAGTGTTCATTTTGAACACTGAAAAGAAGAGAACGATTCATTTCAGGGGTTTCATTCTGATAATCGATATTTTGTCGTGGTATTACTGATTTGTTTCGACGTCAAAGTCGCATGAGACAAATATTGTCGAAAGTAGAAGTTTCCTGTCTAAATAGAATATTAAAATTTGAAGCTTGTATCCACAGTTTTCCGTTGACAACAATCTCATCTATATTTTCGACAAACTACTCAAACTAGTTATTTCAATGGGAGACTTTTTTTTGCACTGGGAAAGAGGCATGATGAGGTTGAGTTTATTTATAAATATCCGTGAACTGCGTCTCAGCTGTTCGACCAGATTCTCGGATTGAAATATTGATATTCATGAACCTCATGATTGATTGGCCGAAAATTGTGGTGGGCCTTATGATTTATATAATTCAAATATAGTTTGCATTAGATATGTTCCGTAAATCAACTTGGATATTTTGGTTGCCGGATTCCCATTCATTACATATATGAAATTGGTTGGTTTCTTGAAAGAAGGATTTTAACCATGATATTCACGAAATTTGGTAATGTTCGAGATACTTACAGCATTTTTCGCATGATACACGCACTTTTTCCTCAAACCACAAAATAATTATCCAAAAAATTAAAAAAATCATTCGTCAATGCTATTCGGGAAACCATTGTCTTGGTGATGAAAGATTATTGATTGTAGATTGTAAAAGTAACAATAATCAACTGAATTCACCCAAACTATAGTTAAAAATCTAGAAAAGCACCGACGTGAAGTCATAAGGTTTTGCGCGCATGTCCATTTCTGGTGACATCCTTTGAACATGTGCGCAAAGGCTGCTGACTTCACGTCAGTGCTTTGCTAGTTTTCTTTCTATAAACTACTGGATTTCAATTCGATCTTATGTGTATTTCCTGAATTATTGGAAAAATAGAATCTTGAATGGATATATCTAAGGAATCATTGGGCGGATTTTACCCATTCACGAATTCGACCGTCGTAATCAAGCCCCAAACCTACTTTACATACATCGAGATTGTTAATCGTTCCTTCCGGAAGTTATTCTGTTAACGGTCGGCCGTTTCCAGATATTCCAAAATTACAGATTTGATAGGTTTGAAATCCAGTATTATAAAGATGATATGATCAGAAGATCACCGAATATTGAATATAAAAAAAAAATCAAATTTTTTCTTCGAATTGCTTGAATGACACGACCATCACGAAATTCTGCACAAAGTTGCCATCAGCATTTAAAAACTAGCTTCCAATTTTCATTTCAAACGAATCTGTATTTTTTGAATTATTCCGCAAAAAAACAACGATATCGATAAAAACCACGAAATTTTATATATTTTTTTCCCAATATCCTCAGAAATGATGATTGTATCAGAATGAAACTCGGTACATTGCTGTACCTTAAATATGATATCCAATGTATGAGCAGAAGTTTCCTCCGGATTCAACGAACAGTGTCGAATTTCGAAAAAAAATCTCTTCAAAATTTACTGACAGTGTGAACTCAACGAAATTGTCAAACGCTTCAACTAACTGTCAAGTTTCAATTCAATCGCATTAGTAGTTCCGGGAATATCAGGAAAGTAATCTCAAAATTCCAAATGACCACAATTCCGAAACCGTTCCACCGATTTGCTCCCTTAGCGAACTTAACCGCCGCATTCCAATGCGTGATCTAATCTGAAAATTTCAAGTCGACAGCATGTTTTTTTCGACAGTTATCGTGTCGTCGGCGGGCTGGAGGGCTGTCCGAAAAGAATCGATTTTGACACCGAATACGTCATCAGTAGTCCAACCTAGTCATTTGAGACTATTTTCAGGAAAAAATTCGAAAATTACAGACATTTGGACAAAACGATAGCACGCTGTTCCTCAGGAAAATGGGCGCAAAAGTGAGCGAATCTTCTGAAGAAAGTGGAATTCAAAATGCCGGGCAAATCGACTGTTCCGCAGATATTTCCGAGGAATATTAAATGATTCAAATTGTATTATTGTATTATTTTATATTATTTATATCATTGTATTATTTCATTTATATTATTGTATTATTTCATTATTTTAATGAATATTTTCAGTCATTATCGTTTACCGTTCTAGAACGGTAAGTTATTCACTTACCAATCTGTTTACCTTTGCAGCCAGTAAGAATGATCTACCGATCTGGGAAAAAGCGGTAAATAACAAAAGTTCTATCATGCAAAAACTACTATAAAGGTTTCCTCCTCCTCGGAATACTTAAATCATAAACTTGATATCCTTGAATATTTATAAAAACCGGCATTCATTATTTTGTCCAGTTCATGGAAAGGAGTCTTCCATAGTTCCGTACTCAAAAACACCTATTGTGAAAACATTTGGAACATTGGCTACGGTTAATTCTTTGTGTTTGATATTTTTCTAACAAATTGGTATATTAAAATTAACAGCGAAATTGATCATTTCTATTTCAAAATGAACAGCTCCTCATGAACAAGTATGAAACGATTGTTTATTAGTGAGTACATACAAAATTTATGAACCACATTTTCAGAATTTTTTTTTTTGCATAGGCAAAACGGTTATCTACGAATAACCACAAATATTTTGGCCCATCACTTTAAATTGTTTGATATTTGTCAATTACAAGACGGCGTTTCGGACCCAAAATTTAAGTGGAGAATAGCCGGAAAGTATCGTTGGACGACGTGATTTCCTTAAGAAACGATGTAAAATTGATTGAACTACACCTCATCTCATAAAAATTGAATAGTGATCCAAACATTGTTGTTGTCTTCGAGGCACTTCCTCAAAGGAATTAAATGGCACTCAAAATTATATGGCGGTTTTTGGGTGTGATGAATGCCTAAGAGTATGGCCACAGTGAACGCGACATTGCTTTATCGCGAGTCGGCTGTCTGCTTTGATATCAAAATCACGTTTGCACTTCGACCGAACCCTTAAGCGAGGAACCGACCCTCGATATCGAAATCTCGTTTTCACTTTGGCTGTACCCGAGGAGCGATAATTGATGGATTTAACTCCATTCAAAACGAATAAAGTGTGTTTGAAAGAGTTGGCAATCAATGATGAGAAGAATGCGTGGTTATCTCCAAGTTGGTGGCCGTCATTTCCAGCATTTATTGAAGATTGAGTAACTTTACATATGGAGGCCTCAACGGAAAATCATGTTAAGTTCATATTCATCATAAAACGAGATAATGGTACCATCAGTACGAGAATTCCTCAAAGTATAGCCCTATACTTTTGAAAAAATTCAAGGAAACTGTCTCAGATCCAACACGTTTTATGAAAATGGGAATTCTGAAATATAAAGAATTTTTCAAGTCCATATCCAATTTTGGATTTCTACTGTTTATTGTTTCATATGAGTTGCTCAAACACAACAAAGCTAATCATTTCAAAAAGATAGGAATGTGCTTAGCTGAAACAAATTAACAGTGACATTTCAAACTCTCAATTGCTGGTACCTCAAAACGAGAAAATTCTGGCTCAACAAAATTTTCCATTGGGGTCTTCATGTATTTTTTCCATAATAGAATATTGTAGCTGTCGCAAATTTATATCTTCGAACATATTCTCAAAATAGTTCAATAACCACTAGTTAAATTTTTTCCGCATATTTACCTAACACCCTGTATACAAAACACCATTTCATTGGAGGCCATATCGTAGTATGACTTTGTGAGTTACTGTATTCTACTAGTCGAAGGGTCTATATGATACCTATCCTGAGGGATCTTGCATTTAAAATGATAATGAATATATCAACCAAATTGTTCTATTATTCTATTAATTAATTAAAATTAATATACCAATTGAATAAGGAGCGCATTCGCCATTTTGCAACAGTTGACAATCTAACCTCTAGGTCTTTTACAATGCTGTCTCTGACAACGAGTAAAAGGCGGATCTATCTCTAAGGAAATTAAATGGCATACACCAGTCATCAGAACTAAACTTGTCTGTAATAACTATCAGTCGAACCTGTCAACAGAAAGGGGGTATAATTTGGAATAATTAGTTTGACCCAAGCACATGAACAGGACTATTTAGTGGCGAATTTGTGGTATATGAGTGAAGGATATTCTTCCGTTCATTTCATATAATTCATATTGGAATATTTCTGCATCACGTTTAATCAATGGTTAACATAACAAATTTTCAGGATGATTTATTTCAAGTCAAATTATCTTTGCACTTAAATGATATCCGTTATTTTGTTAAGTGTTTTCTTAGTGTTCTTCTGTCTGGGATATCCACTTCGTAAATGGGTTCGCCACCTTCGCAAACCCAGACGCTTCCATTTTCACCATGGCATATCAAGTGGTACATTCCTTTCGCGACAGATTTTGGTCTGAAAAAAAAAATTATTATTAAATTTAGTCTTATGAAGAATGGGCAACTATAACAAGATAGATACACAGTGTCCAAAATTTTTTACGATCGCTGAATTTTGATAACCGTTACCGTTCGTAGACACCCTGTATGATATTAGGTGCTTCGGATATATTGACCGAATTTTCGATGGAATAATTTTTTCCTGCATTATTTTGGTGGTTTCTCAACAATAATTGTTCTTTACTATAATAACTGAATAAGGCGACGCTGGGTCAAAAAGGTCGTCCCACACATCAGCGATCTGCTTCGTAGCCGTTAGAGTTAGGAAAAAGCGGTAAATTCACATAGATAGATGAAATATCACCCAACTTCCCATTGAAATAAACGACATCTCAATCGAATTGCTAATAGTTTAAAATTATCTAGAATATGGTGAACATTCCAACACCAATTCAGGTATATTCGACCAATCGGATAACAGCATTTTATGGGCGGGGTCTGAGACACAACCAAACGTTACGGTTAGTACTGTCATTTCATTTGTAAAATACTGTCACTTTTACAGTTGCAAATTGAAGATTTCATAAGACGAATTTATGTTATTTGTGCAAATATGCATCGGAATATGTCTCAAATAAGTTAATCGTAAGTTTCAAACGATGTGGATGCATCAATTCGATTGATAAATTGAACTGGGAAATTCAAGTTAGTTCCTTTGAAGGAAGGTGAACAAATATGGTAGTTATTCTTGAGAGGTATATTGGAACGAATTATTCTTGGGAGATGTATTGAAACGATTAATATAGAACAAGTCTTCAGAACCCTTCTATATTGACCAACTTAGAACTAATGAAAATATCAACCAGGATTAATAATTGCAGTGGTTTGTTATTCAGAAGAAAATCCAGTGTTGAATAGGATTTAACGTTGATGTGTTGAATCTAACCTATTATATTTTCGTATCACAATATGTATTCAATTGAACTACACTTTATCATAATCAATAATAGATAAAAAAAAAATTGATTGAATTGCAGGTTTGCATTCATCCTGAATGGAGAACATGATATCATGATTACTCAATTAAATTTAGATGTTAATTATGAATTGGTCATCTTCATTAATTAAACAGAAAATTTGAATTTTGCTAATGCAGTAATGTTTTACACATGACTGAGGGAAAACATTATAATTCCTTTCAATGTGAACATAATAAATCTGACTATATGATCGATAAAAACGACTATGAAGGAAATATTTTCACAAATGAATATTCATTAAACCCTGTTGTATTTGTTGAACTTTGATTGCACTACTATATGTGTTAGTAAGAATACCAAGTAAAAGATTTATTTTTTCATAAATTTTGTATGAAATTATTCCTCACCGGATGGTTATATTTCTTCTGTGGATTTTAGCAAATTTGAATTAGGTGATTGTAAAAATTACATTAATAGTCGTCTTTAGTAACTTAAGCGTCAAATTACCGAAAATAGAATAGTGATAAAAAAATTCATCAAACCAAGTTGCTCAGATCTATTTAGTATTATCGGTCGTTTTGATACATGAAATTGAGTTTTAATATTTGTTAATGATACTTTACACAGTACCGAGTGGTTTACTTTGATCCATGGATTTTATCTTTGAATGTGAGCACCGTCATCGTCTATCCATGGAGTGAATTTCGACTCAATCGTGTCTTTAGTTTTGTAAATATCGAGATGACGACATTTCAAAAGCGTTTATCTACTAAACCGTTAGGCGGATGTTGTATATTCTGAACTTGATCTTTGTATTTAAGCTTTATAACTGCCCTGAGAATTTCGAGTCTCTAGGTTATTCCTAGCTGTAAACACGATAACTTTGCAAAGGAATGACTTGGAGACTCGAAATTTTCGGGGTATTAGTAGAGCTTAGATACAAAGGTCAAGTACAGAATGTACGACATCTGCCTAACGGTTTAGAAGATGAACGCATTTGAAATTTCATCATCCCGATATTTACAAAAATACAGACACGATTTATTTGAAATTCAGTTCGTCGATAGACGATGACGGTGGGCTCACATTCTAACACAAAATCAATGGATCATATGAAAACACTCAGTACTGTGTAAAATTTCATAACCAAATATTAAAACTCAATATTATGTATTGAAACGACTAACAAAGTCATAATACTAAATAAATAATCACAAAAATAATCATATTTCAAACCTAGATTATATCGTTAAAATTATTTTCTTGAATGAATAAATATTTTCATCCATTCAAAAATATGGATCTATCGTCCTGCATATCTACCACCTAGCTAGATCTATCATTAAATGAGATCTATCGCCTGGGTATATCTATCACCAAGAGAGATCTGGGCGCACTAGTAAGAAACCTAAAAAATTATCATCTTCAAGTCCGAAATATTAAGGACAATATGATAGCCCACGCAATAGCCGAGAGGATCCGGGAAACGTATACGAAACAACAAAATGAGATTTCTGTTCGTGGCACCTCGTTCGGAATAACTCGAGCATCGAGGATTAATGATGCAAACTGAACGGTCTCTTCGCCATCATATCTCACACATGTTCGATTGCGTTCACACGCATTGAAGGGTGTGGCCATGGCCAAATTTATAGCCTGCTTCTTGAGGAAAGGCCTATATCGACAACCACTGCAGGAACCTGAATTTCATTGTTGTGGTTTAAACCATCATGCATTACTGGACACATCTTCATTTTGGGGCTGTTCCTTCACAAACTGCACACGTGGTATTATCAGTTTCTTCAGACACAAGGTGTCCCGCAACTAGTCGGCCATGGTTTACTATCTCGTTGCATTGAAATCCACTTCTAATTTTAGGTCTGAATTCAACTTTTGTGGAGTCACTCGTTGATCAAACTATTTTTGAAGGTAAAAGTCTTGTCGATCGTGAAAATACAGGCCGGCATTGAGGAAAATTCGATTTGTTATTCATCTATGAATATGCATTCCTGAAGGAAAAAAATATTGGGTTCGACTCTGTGTATAGGGTATTTCACCATAAACTGGAGAACCATAAATAACCGTGTAGATGACATTAAGAAGGTCATTTTTTTTCATGACATATATCTCGTTGTCGAAGCATTAGCGAGATACAGGGTTGCTAATGTCAACTTGGAGCAATATTCTGATAACTTTAGTCAGTTAAGCGTGACCTTTGAAATAACGGCTTTTTGTCAGTTTTTAGTATTTTTTGATGGTCTCTTCAATTGTGATGTAGAATTCTGAAAGAAATATTTCAAAATAGTGGAAAATCTGCAAAGCTGCGAATGTACTCGATTTTCTCAAAATTTCCGCGAAAAACTTCTTCCAAAATTCAGACTCAGCTTTTTTCACAAGTCTACAGTGAAAAAGAATTGAAATTTTAAATCTTCGTACGTTGAAGTCACCTGCATTCTGAAAACTGTTGTAAAAACAGAAAAAAAAAATATTTATTGGTTTTCATTTTGCAACCTTCCAGAGATTCCACAAGAAATACTTAAATTATCCTTATTTTGAAAACTGGCAGTCTTTCGGGTCTCAAAATTGTACAAACAGGCTTCCAGAATGACCCATACAAATATACGAATTTATCAACAACAAAAATTTTTTCAAAAAGAATGGTGGGAATCGAACACACTCAGCTTTCGGACAGTAGGGTAACGTTACCTCTCGAGTATCAATTAAACTTATTCTGATCACATTACTAAGCAGCGGTAGTTCATCGAATTCGACCCCAATGTCCGAATGTGGAAAGAGTTCGATTCCCAGCAAAGTTTTTTCGAAAAAACTTTTTTCTGTAGATAAATTCATATTTCTATCCAGGTCATTTCGAAAGCCTTCACAATTTTGGCCTCCACAAGGCCACCACTTCAAAAAAAAAATATTAAAGTACTCTGAGCATAACCTTTGGAAGGCTTTAAAATCAACACCAATGAATATTTTTAATTCTATTCTCACACCAGTGTTCAGAAAAAAGGTTAGAGCAAACCCAAAACATTTCAACATATTTCGATGATTTTTTTTCACTGTTGACATGTAAAGAGAACTAAGTTAGAATTTCGACATAATTTTTCCACGGAAAATTTCAGACAATCGAGTACATTGAAAAACTGCTATCCAATTTGGCAATCGAAAATGAAAATATCAAATTTTGCAGTTTTTCTGTCATTCTGAAATCTCCTTTCCAGAATTCTACACCACAATTGAATTTACCATCAAAAAAGACTAAGATGTGACCAAAAACCGTTATTTCAAAGGTAACGCATAACTCACCACAGTTATCAGAATATTGCTCTGAGTTGGCATCAACCATTCTGTACCTCGCTTATGCTCCGAAAACGGGTTATACGTCATAAGGCAAAAATGGCTTTCCCAAAGTCATCTACATGGCTATGTATGGTTGTCCAGTTTATGTCTTTAAAATATAATTGTGATTAAAATCTGCTACAAGCTTTTCTTTGCTCCCGTAGATCATCTTCAGTCATTTCAGAACCATTTATATATTTGTTTCACATAACCTCTCTTACTTTTACCATTTTGAAACAATAAACCTCACATTTTTATACATTCCCAGTGAGTCATTTAAGCCTGGTCGTAATAATAGATGTAATAGTAATAGATGTTGAGAGAATAAGAGCTATAAAATCCGAGATAAAGCAAAACACGCTGGATTAAATATATATTTTGAATACTATACAGCCGATTATTGCCAAAGAATCCAAAATCAGGTGGTCTACTGCACCTACAGAACTACAGGATGTAATTTCAATGAACGAAAAAAGACAACATTCATTAACCTTTCAATCTGATCCATCCATACACTAACTTCACTGATACCGTTCGGTGTGTTTTGTTTTAAACTTGCACTCTGTTCGTTGCGGAAATGTTGGAGTTAGTGTAGTCACAGATTGTGGGTGCAGTGAGGATTCTTCTGTTATTGTTATGCGTGATGGTAGTGCATCATGCGTAAATCATGTTCATAGACATCGGTTGTTGTCGCTGGTCCTTTCCTGTTATCTAGGTTGCAATCATTCGCTTGAAATTGTCCACTTTCTTCCCACATTCATTTGCTTTATTCAATCAGTTTTTTTTTTCGTTATGACTTTAGAAAAACCTTACGACAAATAAATATAACAACACAACTTCGGAATGGTAGCGACACTCAACTACACTCAGCTGCGCTGAGAATTGGAAGTCAGAGGAGTGAGTGTAGTTAGTTTAGTTCATGCATGTACAACGAAAAAACCAATACTCCCTCTACAGTGCTGAATTTTGTAATAAATTTTATGCTGAGAGCAATCTATGCAAACTACAACCCGGATTTCTTTTCAGAAGTGCGAATGAAGAGTGGAATTTTCAAATAAATGAGAAAATCCATTTTCCTCAATCGGTGCCAGGAATCTTTTTCCATCTGATCACTATCATTCACCGTTTTCCGTTCGTCATATGTACAAATCTAAATTCAAAAATAATAACCCAATCAGAAGTTATCGAAAAGTGAGAACGCAGATATATTATTTACTTCCTGTTTTCAAGTCCAAGTCCAAGAGGGAGTTTTCTCTCATCACAGAAGTATGACTGATTGTTTGCTGGACACCTTGTAAAACAGTTTTGGCATTTTTGAAGCCATGCATGCATATTCATGAAATATTCGATTGATTTCAGCACTGATAATGCTAATGCATTTCTTTCGAATGCACTTGTATTGAATTTCTTAATTATTTGCATGAAAAAAGCTGGATTCCATCAGTTCAATCAAGCAAATAGTATCAGGGCGGAAATAGATAACCATTTCGTTTCAGGCTCTATTCAATTATCCTCCCTCAGAATAACATTCCAGTGCAAGTAGATGGTTTGTAGAAATCTACCTTATGGTCCGCCGCATTCAGTTGGCAATTGGAAATTGAATTAATTCTTTTACTCTTTGCTAATAGGAACATAGTGTTCCACTGAAATGAGCTTTCGAGCATTACTTCTGATATTGATCACTTAAATCCAACTAGGTATGTCCGATTCTTTTTCTCCCGTTTATTCTATCGGTTGCTTTGTTTTTTTTTTTTGTAGCGCTTATAAGATATTGAGTATATTGGATAAAAGCAAACTATAATGAATAAATTTTTATGAAATTTGGGGGGAAATTCAATTTATATATGAAGAGTTTAATCTTTTCTCGGTGAAGTTGACGATCACTCATCTATTACATGATTTGTCACAGTATTATTATAACATATATACCGTTCAGTTATCAGATAGTTGAAAACTCAATGCATATACTTATTTACTCTTTTTTAAGAACCAAATTCAAGAACATTGGTGATATTATCGTTGGTAAGTTCAGTAACGAAAAGAGTTATGAAGAGTTTTTGAGGTCCGTCGTAAAAAAGATTGAGTCATGCTTGGTTCGAAACCGCTCAATGATTCCGTATGATTAACGATTTGAAATATATACACTCAATATTTGAAAAGAACAGATCTGACCGAAATCTGGTACCTACGAGAGAAATACAGCGGGTTTCACAAAGCTCTGATTAACTTGATTGTTCTGATCAAGACAATTCTATGTTCAACTTCAGTTCATATTTTTAGCAATACCACAGAATATTAACGCGTTGATCAGAGGATTAAGCTTTGTGAAACCCACTGTTAGTCTGAAAATTCAAGCTTGTTTAAGTTTCAATGGATTAGATTTATCAAGATGACGAGCAATGTTCGGCAGGTTTGATACTGGGATTGGTGAGTTCTCTGGGAAGGAATTTTGTGAAAAGCGCAAATCTTCTTACGTCAGCGCAGTTCCCAATTCATCAGATCAGATTTCGGTAATTTCTGGGAATAATCATGCTTTTTCTCGAAAAAAAAATTCAGTTTGAAAAAACACTGAGAGTTTGAGTAAATTTTTGTATGATTGTCCTGAACTTTCTTTCATGTTCATACACTTGAATTATATTTCAAGAGACAATGAAACAGAAAGAATATAAATATCGTAAAATGATTCTTCGAACAAAATTTGCCGCGAGTTCAGGATCTCAGAAACTCTTAATCCGCAGATTAATCGGAGGAAATGAACATTTTTCTGAGGTCTCATTTGTTTGCCCGTGCGAAGCTTGAGCTGTTCTGCTTGTGTCATATAAGTATACTTCTTTCATACTTACACCTGCTGCGGAAGTGAGGCCAGTTGCTCAGCTAATAGTTTTCCCAATCCTTCATAATTATTCAGGGCAAAGCCGCTTGCATCAGTTATCAGAGGGGTGTCAGTCACTCCAGGACACATTGTTAAAAATTTCACTCCAGTCTTGTTGAAGAAATAAGGCTGTCCAAACGACCTCGTCATCCCTAGGACGAAGTGTTTCGTTCCCACGTAGATAGGACAACCCGAAAGTTCTTGAAGTCCAAGAA
This sequence comes from Myrrha octodecimguttata, assembly GCA_958510865.1. Lineage (NCBI taxonomy): Eukaryota > Metazoa > Arthropoda > Insecta > Coleoptera > Coccinellidae > Myrrha > Myrrha octodecimguttata. The sequence continues at coordinate 73,216,748 of OY294059.1, read as the reverse complement.
TTGATGCGATATTTACCACTATTCCGCCCTTTCCTCCATGATTTTTACCCATGTATTCCAAGGCAAGGAGGCTTCCAGCAACAACAGCATCCTATAAGGATAATTCGTAATGAATTCCATCAATATACAGGCAAATGCTTAAATTATAGATATCCCGGCATCCGTTCAACACAAATGTCGTAGTATTTACGTATTTTTTTCTATCTTTTACTGTGCCTAGCCACTATGAACCATAGATACATCGAACATATCATTTTCTTGAAATTCTTTACAAATCACCCTCACCTAGACACTTCACAACATCCATGTCCTCGCCGGGATTCGAACCCCGTCTAAGCAAGCTATTAACTCACTGATGCCCCATCGAGGCAGACCTAGTATTTACGTATGTTACTGAACCAAACTATAGAATCATTGATGAAAATATGGCAGAGTCGACAACGAGGTCTTTTATTTATGGCTATGTTCCGATATACACTGCTATCACTGTGGGGTCTGACGTCAATTCAGTATACTGCGAAGCCGTTCCTTTATTGTTGGCTGTACTGGTTACTGTATCAAACAGAACGCAGTCCAGTATTCTGTCAAGGTTTCAATTTCAAATCAAGTGAAGATGAACTATTCGCCCAGCAGTTATCACTAATGAAATACTGAATTTTTGTATGGTAGGAAAATTTATTAGGAATTGAAGAGTGTCTCGAAATTCAGCAATAACTGTAATTTAATAATGAATGGAAATGCAATGAAAAACAGGTAATGAAAATCCTCATTACAATGACTTCTAATTTGAAACAAAAAATCAATAACTTCATTGGATAAAATGCATACCTTTCTGAAAATGTATCATCAGACATTCAAAAAACTGTTATCTCTACATATTTTGTAATTGAGATGATATTTTGTCCCGCGTGATTTCCAGAAGCCTCGAACATCGTCAGAGTCATCATCGGATAATTCCAATTAATGTTTGACTGTACCTACCTTGCACTTGCAATTATTCGTATTACTTTCGCGATTTGTTTACCATTTAATAATGAACACGTTGTAAGTTCACTTTAACTTTACATCACTTCGTTTAAATAATGCAAAGCACTCAGAGCACCTTACCACGAAATCGCCGGTGCTCACTGTACAAAAATGGCGACGATCAATGACGTCACACATTGCTCTAGGATACTGCGTCAGTACACAGACAGTCCATAACGGAACGAATTTCTCTGCAGTGAGAGCACTGGACAGTGCTCGCAGTGTATATCGCAACATGCGCTATATGAACGATTTCATTTGTTTGATGTTAGACATTGCTGTCTCGTGAGAAAAATCACGTGAACTAGGTGTTTCCGCTTTGTGATGTTGCTGTACAAGCTGCAAAATCACAAATAAAGCTCCAAGAAACGGCAAATGCATGGAACGTCATGAACATCGCTCAAACTTTTCTGTGCTGGAAGGTTAGGGTTCTTGAGATGATGCTAGTGAAATTTCCTTCATGAAAGCATCATTCGACAGGTATTAAGTATCTGAAAAATTTTCTGCTTTCGACTAGGTGTGTCGTTCCCATGATCGGTAATAATCTTGAAGCTCATTCGAAAATACAGATTTCTCTGTATTATCTTTACATAATTTCTGTCGATATTATGTATTATTGTCTTCAACGTACTACCTCTTCAATGATGAATTATTATATCCACTGGCATACAATGATTGAAGTGAAAAACTCGAGAAAACGTTTTCATAATAAAATACAATCCAAAAATGATACTAGACACAGTGTTTCATCTTTTATCATTCGATTTAGAATCATCAGTAGCGTTTATTCTACATTATATGTGAAAATCCTACCACATGTCTTCACGTATACTTCACTACAACGGAAATTTAGTATAGACCCATGCAAGTTTGTTAAATTGTGCATAGAAACACTTTCAAAATCTCTATAACTTCAGAAAGTAAATGACAGTTGACATTGACTCTAGAAAACTATAATGTTTTATTTCAATCTTTTATTTTATCTTGAAACGAATTCCTCGGACAATGTTTCTTCGGTGTGGGAGCTTTGGTTGATTGAAGGATTTGATCAGATCAAGGTGAAGGTTTCGCTTCTTTTCGACGAATAGTCATCCTTGTTTTCATAAAACTCCATTCATATCCTATCTCGAAGGATAAAATCACAAAAAAATTACGAATATAAACACTTTTGGCTCCGAAATTTTCGAACCCTTTCGTATATTTCAAACAAAAAATATAATAATAATAATAAATGATTTTGAAAATTTATTACGGCTGCTTTTTTGTACATTTCATCTTCCTTCATTTCACAGTTGCTTAACATGTGAAAATGTTCATGAGAAAAACTCAGTCATTCCAGATGAAAATAACAGAATACTGCTTCATATTATTAATATAAATTCAACGTGTTAAGAGTAAACAATACCACGTGGTGGTAAATAACAGCTAGGCAACACAGCCACATTTAAATGTCATCAAACCGCGCTTACATCTCAAGGTCAGGCCGCTGGACCCGGTCTATATGTTTAAACATTGCCTATAGGCGCGTGAAATATTTGAATTCGGAGAAATTTCGACGTTTATAAGGGAAAACGGAGTGTCGTTCTGCAGGCTTCAGTGAGTATTTTTCGAAAATTTTTTTTGGGATGTAGTCAATTCATATGCACAATGTAAGTTATGTTTTAATTTTTCACTTTTTTAAGTTTTTATTTTCCGAAAATTCTTGAATATGAAAAAGTGGGAACATTACGCATTCCTAGATTGGTGGTGTAAGGATCAAGGATGCAGGAAACGATACTCCGTCAGTTCGCGAACTGACAGAGTATCGTTTCCTGCATCCTTGATCCTTACACCACCAATCTATCGTGAAGTAAAGTTCTTTGGATCACCACTTCAGATTTTGTGAATTACGCATTCCTACGATTTTTTTCAACCATTTGCATCAAAAGAGTCTTTTGAAAAAACCAACTCTGGTTTCTCTCTACAGTCATGACTGAAAAAAGAATTTCAATGTTCAATAGAGCAAGGATGGTGGCTTTGCATAATGAGTGTCAGTCTATATACCGAATTGTGAAAAGACTAAGAAGATTCTCCGAAATCTGCTATCTCATTAGTGCGTTTGTACCAGGAAAATAACAGCGTGATTGGATACGTGGAACTAGACGTGCTATGGTAACTAATGCAAGAGAACGGACTATTCGACCTCCACTACTATATTCACGTGTAGTACACAATTCGAGGTATTTCATCATATGAAATAATGAACAGAAGAAGAATAATTCAATTGAACCCAATCCCTGCTGAAAAACACCCATCAATAAAAAATATGGGTTGAATATTGTATGGTATAACAAGGAAGGTTTGCAAATAGCCGTATAACACGATGTTCAAGTAGTATGGTAACTGCAGATTCACAAGGGGTTACCCTTAAGAAAATCTCAATTTTCGAAAAATAATTTTCCGACTCCTATCGCCGTGAAATTTGGCACACTTAATAATTCGAGGGCGTAAAACAAGAATATAAGGTCAGATATTTTTTAAAAAAATCGTCCTGGACGTGAGAGGTCCTTGAAGTTCCAAAATTTTGGACCTTTTTTCAAAAAATCATTATTACCGACTCGATGAGAGTAGGACAATGAAATCCGTTTTAATTCATAGATAAAGGATCGAACTGCACGTAAAAAAATTCGACATCACCCAGCTTCATTATTTTGGTCGGCACGACGTCTCAAAGTTGACCAAAATTTCGAAATTTTTTCACTATTTCCGCCATAATTTCTAAACGGTTGTCACTGGACGATTTCTAATGACATATTCGTGATCTACGACCTCGATTTAATAGGAAACGATAACAAGGTCGACGATTTTCGAAAAAAAAAAATTTATTTGGGACTTGAAAATTTTTCATAAAGAACCGCGAATAAACATCAAAGCGCAGAGGGGTGGGGGGGTAAGATTTAGCGATTCCGTGCGAAATTTTATTTTTGAAGCTATGACAATATGCACATCATATATTATGGATTCAAACACGTAGATTACGAATCTGTAATTAGATTTTGCGTAACTGATTCGGTTTGGAAAATATTCCGGATTTGGTGAGAAATTTTCGAAATTTGGGTCAACTTTGGGCCGTCGTACAGATCAAACGCGTAAGGCTCGACAATATCGAATTTTTTTGGTTATATCTGGGTCCTTTGTGAGTACGTAGCCAATTATTTTATAGACGAAGGTCCTCTAGTTGAAAAATTATGATTTTTTTAAAAAAGGTCCAATTTTTTCGATTAGTATATGTTTCAAATTTCAGGTCGATCGGAGAACTTTCGATTTTTGGTAAAATTTTAAGGGGTTACCCTTGAGAAAATATCGATTTTAGAAAAATAATTTTCCGACTCCTATCGCCGTGAAATTTGGCACACTTACTAATTCGAGGGCGTAGAACAAGAGTATAAGGTCAGATATTTTTTAAAAAAATCGTCCTGGACGTGAGAGGTCCTTGAAGTTCCAAAATTTTGGACCTTTTTTCAAAAAATCATTATTACCGACTCGATGAGAGTAGGACGATGAAATCTGTTTTAATTCATAGATAAAGAATCGAACTGCACGTAAAAAAATTCGACATCACCCAGCTTCATTATTTTGGTCGGCACGACGTCTCAAAGTTGACCAAAATTTCGAAATTTTTTCACTATTTCCGCCATAATTTCTAAACGGTTGTCACTGGTCGATTTCTAATGACATATTCGTGATCTACGACCTCGATTTAATAGGAAACGATAACAAGGTCGACGATTTTCGAAAAAAAAAATTTATTTGGGACTTAAAAAATTTTTCATAAAGAACCGCGAATAAACATCAAAGCGCAGAGTGGTGGGGGGTAAGATTTAGCGATTCCGTGCGAAATTTTATTTTTGAAGCTATGACAATATGCACATCATATATTATGGATTCGAACACGTTGATTACGAATCTGTAATTAGATTTTGCGTAACTGATTCGGTTTGGAAAATATTCCGGATTTGGTGAGAAATTTGGGTCAACTTTGGGCCGTCGTACAGATCAAACGCGTAAGGCTGGACAATATCGAATTTTTTTGGTCATATCTGGGTCCTTTGTGAGTACGTAGCCAATCATTTTATAGACGAAGGTCCTCTAGTTGAAAAATTATGATTTTTTTAAAAAAGGTCCAATTTTTTCGATTTTCTTCTGGCCATAAAAAACGAACCAGACTCTCCACTAACATTCTGATTGGATTTTCTTTATCTACGCCCTCGAATTAGTATATGTTTCAAATTTCAGGTCGATCGGGGAACTTTCGATTTTTGGTAAAATTTTAAGGGGTCCCTTAAGAAAATATCGATTTTCGAAAAATAATTTTCCGACTCCTATCGCCGTGAAATTTGGCACACTTACTAATTCGAGGGCGTAGAACAAGAATATAAGGTCAGATATTTTTTAAAAAAATCGTCCTGGACGTGAGAGGTCATTGAAGTTCCAAAATTTTGGACCTTTTTTCAAAAAATCATTATTACCGACTCGATGAAAGTAGGACGATGAAATCTGTTTTATTGCATAGATAAAGGATCGAACTGCACGTGAAAAAATTCGACATTCCATAATTCAAGCTTTCCAGTAGATGCAGTCCCACCTCATTGTTGGCCAACTTGCAGACTGAAATATCGTCGTCGCAATTATTCATTTTGATGTGCGATTTCGAAACTTGTCCAAATATGTTTTTCAGTTGGCTGCACGGTGGAGCTCGGAACTGAATTATTCTAAACGGCAATTTCCCCAGCTCTCGTTCCACCTGGAAATTCATCCAATTTGTTCGAAGTAATTTAACAGAACGGGGCACTGGCTCAGTCGATTTGTTCCCGCCTTCAAAGCTATTTCTAGGTCAGATATGATGTCATTGAGGAAGATACGTAGGTGTCTCGATTGGTTACGGACAACGTTGAGTGGACTCTCCACACAAAATTCGTTCGATCAACAAAAATGAAGAGGATACCTCTTAATCGATATAAAAAGTCTTTGAGTTATGGATTCTCACGAAACTGTTAACTGCGTGAAAATTGATAGGTCCATAGCTGAATGCGGATCCCTACAATCTTGGAAAGTTTAGATTTATTATTTGATTTCATCAAATAACGGAGGAAAAAAAACTCAAACTCCTCTTGAGATTTCCTATCCATCCGACCGCTGTCTGTTTTCCAGGGCTTTTTTCGAAGAGTACTAGACCAAAATCTGTGTTACTTCAAAGAATAACCGTGTGTTATCTGAAAATGGTCCTCTGAGCTTCTCAGTAGAATTGTTATTCCTAAGGGGCCAAAAACGGGGGAAAGAAAAGAAACTGATTTCTCAAAAATTTACCAACAAATTTCCACAAAACTCTCAACATTCATAACTGTCGTGTAACCCAATCTTATATTTTTGGGTTGAATAGTTTGCGACTAGCGGTTTGCGATAAAGAAACAAGTTACAAATTTCGATATCACAAAATCGTCGCATTAGTTTCAAACCTGAAGGTACATTCGGTTGGGAGTCGCGAAAATAAATTGTCAACTCCATTCAAAAGCAGACGGAAAACTTGATTGGCAAATTATCAACATATCGTGGATTTCCAAACGGATTCGTTCGAAATTTTGTGTAACTATAAGTTTGTTCAAATTTATTTATATTAATTATATTATGGATCATTCCAAATACCTACACAATAAGATTAAGTTAATTTGTTACCCTGCTCCCTCATGAGCAGTGTAAGAGAATGGATTTGTCCACGACCGTTGAATAATATTTCGATAACTCTCGTTACAGATGCAAAGAATACATATGGTGCGGACACTCTTTGACATATATTAAGTCCGAAATGAGGTCCAAATGTTGTCAAAACACCGCTTCGTTGTCCTACTTCAGTTTTCGCCGATAGATGCCGACATAAGAAAATCTGCCATATAAAATCGAGTACATTGAAATAATGCTATCCAATTTGGCAATCGAAAATAAAAATTCCAACTTTGCAAGTTCTCCGCCATTTCGATTTTTTGTTTTCAGAATCTTATAGCCCAATTGAATTGAGCACCAAAAAATACAAGATGTGACATCAAACCGTTATTTCAAAGGTCACGCATAACTCACCACAGTTACCAGAATATTGCTTCAATATGACATTGAACACCCTGTATCTCCCTTATGCCTCGAACACGGCTGTATATGTTTATGGTGAAACACCCTGTATATAGATCCAATCGAACTGATATTCAGTATTTCGTTGAAAAATGACGGCTTGAATGTTCATTACATTTTGTGGCCATCAAGTAGATTGTGGTACGAAAAACCGAGAACTGAGAAATCAGGCTGCTTTGGGAGGGGTCTATATCTGGATAGCAATCGGTCATACTACATATTTGAACAAATGTGTTAAAAGTATCGAGTTTTTCTCGATTCTTTCTTACGTGCGGTATAGGAAAGAGTTCACCGATCTTAAGTTATGGTTAACAATAAATTAGAAAATACTCACGCAATTAATGGCCACTTGCATTTTCCACGATCCATCTTTCATTACACCCGCATTGTTGATTACTATATCAATTGTCTTCCAAGTGTCCATTGTAGCATCAAAGGCAGCTGTGAATCGAAAGATCTTTGAAAATATCTCTATAAGCTTATCTGCACACAAAAGGACGAATATTTGCTGACAAATGAACAAATAAATACTCCACCTGCACCTCCCTAACTGTTGTTTCACGGTTATTACCGATCATCAAAATGATTCAGTCGAATATGTCAAAAGGGATCTAGATACTCAAAAGATATTGGATGGCCTTGTTGTGTAAAATTTCACTAGCACCATCTTAGGATAGTCCTCCGGAGCTCAGTATCTGCAATTTTGTAGTTTTTGTAGCAGTTGCAAAAGCGGTCATCCCCATTGAACAAGCGCGCCAAAGCTGCTACCTTCACGACAGTGCTTTCCTAGGTTCTATCATATTATCCTCATTGAGTTCTGCATAAACCTTCGAACTGTCATTTTTCGATAAAGTACTGGTTATTGAAACACAGTAACTTCCGAAAACACTACACTTTGAAACTCGATATTTGTAGAGAAAGTTTGGGGCTTAATTAAGAAGGTCTAATTCGTGAATGGGTAAAATCCGCCCAATAGTTCCGTAGCTATATCCATTCAAACTTTTATTTTTCCAATATTTTCGAAAATACAAATTTGATCGTATTGAAATCCAGTACTTCATTGAAAAATTACAGATTGAAGGTTCATACAGAATTTGATGAGGAAAATATGATATGATGATCACATAATCTTGAATATTCAAAAAAAAAATTAAATTTTTTTTTCAAACTGTTCTAATGACACGATTATCACGAAATTTCGCACAAGATTCTCCTCCAGCATCTCCAATCTAGCTGCTAAGTTTCATCATGATTAAATCAGTATTTCTTGAGGTTTAACGAAAAAAACAAGGATATCGAGAAAACAAACACGAAATTTCACATATTTTTTCCCAATATCACCAAAACTTAAGGCCGTATCAAATAGAAATTTGGTACACTGCTGTGAGATATGGAGCTCGAGGTAAAATCAAAATTGTTCCTGAATATGATTGATTGTTTCTGAAAAAAAAATTTTTTCAGAAAAATATTTTGAAAACAATTTTTTTGCTTTTATTGACCATACGATCCCAACAAGATTCTGTTCAAAATCGCGCGTTGTTATGCGCCAACTAACTGCCAAGTTTCCATCGAATCGCTCCACTAGTTCCTGAAATATCAGGGAAATAACCTGAAATTTCAAATGGCTATAACTCCGAAACCATTTGGCTGATTTAGCCCATTAACGAACGTAGCCGCGGCATTTCGAGGCGCAAACTACCCTTAACGTTCCAAGAAGCTAGCTTGCTCCGTTCGACAGTTATCATGTCCACGGCCGGCCGGACGGACAGAACCGATTTTGAACTGATATCGGCGATGTAGCTAGAAAGACTACTGAAAGTAAGGCATGCCCATCGCTCGAAGTTTTTGGCGCTTTAGATTGGGGTTCTCAAGGTGCTTATGAGAGGGCGTTATTGGACTTTTGTTCACAAGGCCTCCATTCAACATATTTTGAGTATTCAGAACCCTTTTGACGTTTGACAGGATTAGAATGCCTCTGCCGTCGACTGTTGTTGAATCATATTTACATGCAACATTATGTAAGTGTATTTTTGCACGATAGAACAAACTTTGTTAGTTACCGCGTTTGTTCCTAGATCGGTGGATTATCCTTACTAGCTGCTAAGGTAAATAGAACGGTATGTGATAATGACGGGAATAACAGCTGATTTTCCTGGTCTTTTGAATTTCGCTTTCCCCAGAAGATATCGCTCATTTCTGTATTGTATTGTGGGCAAATTCAGTTGATTATTATCACTTTGACAATCTACAATAATTAGTTTCGAGTTTATCACCAGGACAACGGCTTCCCTAATAGTGCTACACAGCATTGACGAATGACTATTTTAATTTTTTGCGCGCATGTTCTAGGGGAACAGCGTGCTATCGTTTTGTCCAAATGTCTGTAATTTTGGATGATTGAGCCGAAAATGGTCTCAATCGACTAGGTTGGACTCACTGATGAAGAATCCGGTGTCAAAATTGATCCCACTTTGACCTTCTAATTTCACAGCAGTGTACTAAATTTCAGTTCGATACGATCATAACTTTTGAAGATATCGGGAAAAAATATGTCAAATTTCAAGGTTTTCTTCTCGATATCGTTGATTTTTTCGGTATTACTCGAGAAATACTGATTCAGTCCTGATTAAACTTCACAGCTAGTTTTAAGATGCTGAAAGACAACTTTATGCAAAATTTCGTGATAATCGTGTTATTAGAACAATTTGAAAAAAAAAATTTCTATGATTTTCTCATCATATCATCCTCATTAAATTCTGTATGAAACTTCGAACTGTTATTTTCGACGAAGTACTGGATTTCAATTCGATCTGATCTGTATTTTTGGAAATATTGGAAAAATAAAATTTTGATTGGGTATATCACCGGAATCATTGGGTGGATTTTACCCATTCACGAATTCGGCCTTCGTAATTAAGGTCCAAACCTTCTCTACAAATATCGAGTTTCTAAGTTGTTTCTTTCGGAAGTTATTGTGTTTACGCAGTCGGCCGTTAGGCTGACAGTATCAATGGAAGGATGCACACATACGGCCAGCATTTTGATATTGTGTACCTCATATCCCAAGTATGGCGCCACATGGCGGTGAATAACCTTCACGGCGCCGCAAATGAGTGGCCGGATATATGCATTCTCCAATTAGAGACTGTGTACTCCAGACCGCTATTCGAAAATCGTCGATCTTGGTATCTTTTCCTATTAAATCGAGGTCGTAGATCACGAATATTCCATTTGAAATCGTCCAGTGACAAACGTTTAGAAATTATGGCGAAAATAATGAAAAAATTTCGAAATTTTGGTCAACTTTGAGACGTCGTGCCGACCAAAATAATGAAGCTGGGTGATGTCGAATTTTTTTACGTGCAGTTCGATCCTTTATCTATGAATTAAAACAGATTTCATCGTCCTACTCTCATCGAGTCGGTAATAATGATTTTTTGAAAAAAGGTCCAAAATTTTGGAACTTCAAGGACCTCTCACGTCCAGGACGATTTTTTAAAAAAAATATCTGACCTTATATTCTGGTTCTACGCCCTCGAATTAGTAAGTGTGCCCAATTTCACGGCGATAGGAGTCGGAAAATTATTTTTCGAAAATTGTGATTGTCTTAAGGGTAACCCCTTAAAATTTTACCAAAAATCGAAAGTTCTTCGATCGACCTGAAATTTGAAACATATACTAATTCGAGGGCGTAGATTAGGAAAATCCAATCAGAATGTTAGTGGAGAGTCTGGTTCGTTTTTTATGGCCCGAGGAATATCGAAAAAATTGGACCTTTATTAAAAAAATCATAATTTTTCAACCAGAAGACTTACGTCTATAATATAAGTGACTGCGTACTCACAAAGGATTCAGATATAACCAAAAAAATTCGATATTGTCCAGCCTCACGCGTTTGATCTGTACGACGACCCAAAGTTGACCCAAATTTCGAAATTTTTTCACTATTTCCGCCATAATTTCTAAACGGTTGTCACTGGACGATTTCTAATGACATATTCGTGATCTACGACCTCGATTTAATAGGAAACGATAACAAGGTCGACGATTTCCGAAAAAAAAAATTTATTTTTATATTTGGGAATTTTTCATAAAGAACCGCGAATAAACATCAAAGCGCAGAGGGGTGGGGGGTAAGATTTAGCGATTCCGTGCGAAATTTTATTTTTGAAGCTATGACAATATGCACATCATATATTATGGATTCAAACACGTAGATTACGAATCTGTAATTAGATTTTGCGTAACTGATTCGGTTTGGAAAATATTCCGGATTTGGTGAGAAATTTTCGAAATTTGGGTCAACTTTGGGCCGTCGTACAGATCAAACGCGTAAGGCTGGACAATATCGAATTTTTTGGTTATATCTGGGTCCTTTGTGAGTACGTAGTCAATTATTTTATAGACGAAGGTCCTCTAGTTGAAAAATTATGATTTTTTTAAAAAAGGTCCAATTTTTTCGATTTTCTTCTGGCCATAAAAAACGAACCAGACTCTCCACTAACATTCTGATTGGATTTTCTTTATCTACGCCCTCGAATTAGTATATGTTTTAAATTTCAGGTCGATCGGAGAACTTTCGATTTTTGGTAAAATTTTAAGGGTAGGAAAATTTTAAGGGTAGGTTTATTTTCGAAAAATAATTTTCCGACTCCTATCGCCGTGAAATTTGGCACACTTACTAATTCGAACTGGACGTGAGAGGTCCTTGAAGTTCCAAAATTTTGGACCTTTTTTCAAAAAATCATTATTACCGACTCGATGAGAGTAGGACGATGAAATCTGTTTTAATTCATAGATAAAGGATCGAACTGCACGTAAAAAAATTCGACATCACCCTAGCGATTCATAAGGATAATATGATCAGATGATAACAGAATATCGAATATATGAAAAAATAAAAAATTTTAAATTTTTTTTTTCAATTTGTTCTGATGACACGATCATATCGAAATTGTGCACCAACACAAAAACCGAAAACAAATTCTGAAGAAATTTTTTTTTAAATTTACTGATGGTACGATCTGGACAAAATTCTGCGAAAGGTTGTGCCTTGTTGAACCCTAACTAACTGAGAAGTTTCAATCCACTACCGCTTCCGGGTTATTACGAAAATAACCTCAAAATTTCAAAGAGCTCTAACTCCGAAATATCTTGGTCGATTTTGCCAAGTAACGAACTTGAGCGTTGCATCCTGAAATGCAACCTACTCTGAAAGTTTCAGGTGGATCGGATTCTCCCTACGCGCGTAATCGTGCATACGGACAGCTGGCCTGACAGAATCGATTTTGAAAACGGATTCGTCATCAGTGAGTCCAACCTAGTCGTTTGAGACAATTCTCATCAGCTTTGGACAGAACGATAGCACGCTGTTTCTTTAGAACATGCGAGCAAAAACTTGGGAAAATGGTATTGTAGTAAATAGTTCAGCGTCTTTTCCTAGGACGTAATTTTAAGAGGATCTACATATTTCGATGTCACAAAAAGAGTATTCTTTGAAATTAAAATGTCGTCACGAATGATTCCAACAATGCCAGAAGAATACGTTTTTGTGAGGAAACTTAAATTCAATTTCCACGGGAAGAGTAATCAGATGGTTTTTCTGTAAACGCATTATAAGCGAGATTATAAACCAATGAATGAAGAAAAATGCACACAGCTACAGTTGCAATGCAGTAATATACTTCATAAACATCGTAGAAATCTGACATTTTATCTCTAACCTTTAAGTTCACTGTCCTTCGTAACATCAGCACGGCAAAATATTGCAACTTGTTTTCCATGTTGTGAATTCAATCTTTGGGCTGCTTCCGCACCTTTCGTGGAATCGAAGTCTACAATTGTCACTCCCTAGAAGATAATGTTTCGAGTGAATATACTTAAATTTTTCGTTGAAAGTAGCCTAATCAAGAACATTCCAACACATCTCGGATATTTGAGCCTGACTAACTATACAGAATATTCAAATATTCACTCGAATATTCATGAAAATGATCTGCTACGATGACATGTTCGAGATATTCCACACAAAGCTTGACTAATAGCAGCTTCGAATAGGTTATTGTGTATAAAATATAAGATAGGAATTGGTTTAACAGAGACGAAAGAGCTCCAGTAATAATAAATTAACATAATCACAATGACAAATATCCGTCGATAAATCAACAAATATTTCCCCATCATGAGAGCTAATCATCCAATCAACCACAACATCTACACCGAAGAAGCGGATCCAAGGAGAATGACTACCAGCTGTTTCACAGTTGTTACTGATCGTCAGGTCAGCTTATCTTGGATAAAACCGCATAGGGAATCCCGATACTTGTCACCTTTCAGATGGACCGCTGCAGTTTAATAACGTACAGCGCGCCATCTTCTGGGAGTATCTTGCGAATACCACCCTCGATTGCAGAATACCTTGATCGATGTGCATGACGTTCAGTTTTTAGTCGCATCATGGTCGCTGTATCTGCGATGTAGATGTTTATGGTGATTGGATGATTAGCTCTGATCAAGGGAAAATATTTGTGGATTTATCGACAGATATTTGTCCTTGTTTTGGTCTTCATTTGACGGAAATTCATCTTGATATTGATTGAAGTAAAACACTTTATTTCCGCTTTCATGAAGATAAAGTGTTTTCATTCAATCAATATCTGAATTTCCGTCGAGTGAAGACAGAAACGCAATCAAATATTTGATTCAAGCTGATACCAGTTCTTTGGTCTGATGGTACTCAAAACTACTACTACGCTGCAGAAGATCCACGCAGAATATTTGTTTTTTTTTACCAAATGTTTACAACTCAAAATCATCCCCAGCTTTATATAACTGAAAACCAAGAATGCAAGCCCCTCTACAGAAAGAGAAAAATTATTGTTTATAACATTGGTTTGAAATGTACTCATAGAAGCAGCAGTCAACAAATATCCCAACTCGATCTAAGCTAATCATTCACTTAACGAAACCATCTACACCAAATGGCGATGTCAAAAAAGTACGGTTACTGCAGTTTTCACGGTCCCCACCTTTCATCAGACTGACTCACCTTGGAACCCCTTGCTAAGATTCTAGATACCTATGACCTATTCGATGATATCAAGCAGTAATAACAACATACAGCACCATTTCTCATGATCAGCTCACGAATCCTAACCTTCCAGTACTAAATACTCCGATCGATGAGCATCATGTGATTCTGTTAGTTAATTCATAACGGAGCATAAGCCATGAACTATTTCCTTAGTTTGATTTAACCATCCTGTCTGAGACCACATGGATCGGGTGTATCCTTGTTGTGCGGGTACTATACAAACTGCAAAATCGCAGATCCAGCTCCCTGTAACGATAATAGGATGAACGTAATGCACATCGATCGAAGTTTTCTACACTCGAAGGTGAGGGTTCGTTAGATGCTCCTGAGAGATGGCGCTGTATGTTCTCAATACTACAGAATGTCATCGAATAGGTCATAAGTATCTAGAGTCCCATCTAGCGCTTTCAGGGTGAATTGATCGGATGATCGGTAATAACCGTGAAACTGCACTAACCGTACTCCTTGGACATCGTTTTTTCGGTGTAGGTGCTTTGATTCTTTTGGACTTCATATTGAACCTCTTTCTCAAAGTGATCGAGTATCAAGAAGTTATATTATCCAAACAAAACTCAAATTCAATACTTTCGAACTGTAACTGTTCTCACTTTCGAAGGAAAACTTTCAGTGCCTTCGATATTTCATTGAATCCTGAATGTCTGGGCGAGGTTCATCAATAAGCAAAATACATCCAGTGGTTCTCTCATTTTAAATTCTGTATGTATCCTCAATATTTTGGAAAATACTCATGCGATCTAGCTGCTTGAGCAATAGTGGTAACAGCCGTTCCTTTTTCACCATGATGTTCCAACGGTACAGGCTAGCGAATTCATACTTTAATGGTAGGTTGTATATCGAAATACAACGTATCATGAGTTCGTCAAAAGTAAGAAACGGCCGATCAGTAACGAAATGACAGTTTTTTGAAAATTTAGGAGTTCGGCCAACGAACAAATTCCAGCAAAATTCCTGGAAAAGAATCTTCAAAAACTCAAGAAAATCCATTTCTCAAAATTTTAAAAATGTAAATTTTTGGAAAGAAAAAATCATCGGTCTGAAGGAACTTATTTATTGAGCTTATTCACTAAAACGACGTTTCGAAAAACTCTGTTTCCTTCCTCAGGCTAAAAATAACATATGACTATTAAAAACAAAAAACAACAACATGGAGACAAACACAATAATAAAACTGAAAATACATATGCAGGATTATATCATATATTATTTTACGAAAACTGTTGAGTGTCTGTTTTCCTGATTGAAAGATAGTGAAACCCTAATGAGGAAATCGGGTTTAGTTCAGAAAATTGATTATTCTGACTGTGACGGAACATATATTGGACAAACGAGACAATATTTCGGATCCAGACTAAGACAACACCAGGCTGACTGTAGGAAAGGTCAACTGCTCTTTTCCAAAATGCAAGGAATGAGGAATGTGAATTTGACTTCGACAACGCTAAGGTTAATTAGTTTGAGTGAAATTTTAAGGACATGTTGCTTATAAAAAGTCACCCGAATTTATTACTTCAAGGACCGATAAAGGTTCACTTAATATGATAAATTCCGGCCTGATAAAGGAAATTCATTCTCAGTTTGTCAAACATACACATATTTCGATGTAGTGGAGTTTATTCCTTCGTTTTCTCTCATTTATTAACCGATACGATTGGAGAATTTGTTTTTTACACTAATATTATATAATATATACTCATTTTACCTTTCGGTGTATGGTACACTAATATAAATTGACAAAATCATGAGTTCAAATTGTTCAAGTTACCTCTTTAATTAATCATAAGGTGAGCTGGTGGGTTCTTTCGGTTTTTCATGTTTTTATGGTGGATTCGCTGTCAACAATTCATTACTGTAGACGATTTTATTTTCAGTTTTACTATTGTGTCTGTATCCATGTAGTAGTTTTGTGTTTTGAATATTCATAACTGTATGTTATTTTTAGCCTGAGGAAGGAAACAGTGTCTCTCGGAACGTCACTTTAGCAAATGAGCTCATTAAATTAGTTTCCTTGAGAATGATAGTATTTCCTTTCTGAATATTTGGGAACGATATTATACATATCTATATCAAAATTTTTCGTTTGGAAATCCCTCAGCATAGCATAGCAGGTTCCTATGACATAGGGCGAAGACTCTGAACTCATTATTCAACAAAAGTGTACAACATTTATGTTCGATCACATTTTCGTTCGATCCTGAATACCTTTTCGGAAATATGGGGGAAAAACATTTGTATTTTGTCGTCGTGATTAGGTTTGAATGAATGATACAGATTTCGTCATTGAATTCAAAAATTATTTTTGATATCTTTCATAACTACAGTAGCTTTTTCGAAAAGAGAGAACAATTGTTTTTATAATATATAATAATATTTAAATGGCTCAACTTAAAATATTCTAGAAAAGCATTGTCGTGATGTAAGGCAATTTCGAATTTAATTCAAATTCGAAGCCCGAAGCTACCTATGCACAAACGTTTTTTTCGCAAAGGTTCTTTCCACCAGCAAACTCGATACAGATTCGTATAGAGAACTCAGAACCTTCTGAATGATTAAAAAGGGAGTGAGATTTCACCACCGACGCGAAAATGACAAAATGATATAAAATTTGAATTTCTAATTAAGAAATATTTCTTCACACCAAACTGTAAATTTTTGACCCAACTATGAAATTTGCTATAACGGTGTAACCACTTCAACTTCAACGTCTTGAAATTTTCAGGTTAGGTTAAGATCGTGAATATCTCCGTTAAGTTCGTTAATGGGCCAAATCTGCAGAATGGTTTTTGTGCTACAGCCATTTGAAATTTTGATTTTTCAATAACTCGAAGAATATTCATCTGATCGAAATGAATCTTGGTTGGAAGATGAACAGTGTCAATAAGAAGAATTATTCATGGAAAAATTCTAAGAAAAAATTATTTCTTTTGAAAATTTTTGTATGTCATTGAAATTCTACTGAAATTTTCAAGTCACCATTTCGCAATGGGAACAAGCTCTTCTAAATTTTTTTTTTCATCTATTGATTCTAATGAATTTTGGTGGTGGCATTCGTTTGCTATATGTAAATTGTAAGAGCGTTATTGAAGGTATGGCTTGTGTCCAACAAATGATTTGCGTATTCTGAATTTTGATTAATTCTCGTCAAAAATTTGTCCTGTTCCCCTATTCTTGTGTGGAATGATCTTTCATCTGATCCACGATTATCGAAGTGTCTCCTATCTGCATTTACCTTAGTATGGATTATTTGCATTTGTACGTGTAGTAATTTTAAATACTCTCCCTAAGAAGTCATGTTATGACGAAACACCCGTTGTGGAAACAGAATGTATGGAAGATTGTTTTTTTCTCAAATCATTCATAACTAATTTCTGTCGAGGAAAGACCGACGCAATTATATATATCAACAAAACAAAATTTCAAATCGGTATATTTGTATTTTGGAGGAATTTATTCATTCCCAAGCTTTCCACCGTAACTCGCATATACTCGGCAAATTTCGAATCTCTTGGAGATCCTTTCCGAAAATTTGAGTGCTCGTGAAGTCTTCGAAGATCGTTTCAGACCATTCATAGTTAAGAAATTGCAAATGAGACAAATTATAATTCAAGTAGGACATTTGAAAAGCATAATTGCGTTGTAAAAAAATCGACCAAATCTCTCACCTTAAGTCCATGACTAATTAGTTCATTCGCGTATTCGAATCCAATTCCACTAGCAGATCCCGTTATCAAAGCAATTTTTCCCTCAACGCTGAAAGCCATGATTACACTTTCCTCGCAGAACAGTAAAACAATTAATTCCTGGGAAATTCCCGAATTTATATCAATTTTGGACCTTTCTGATGATAATACTAATTGAATGTTATTCGATGCAATAACATAATTAATTGATTTATTCTTTGCCATCTGCTAAAACGATTAATTCTAATCAAACCCGTTTGTTGTTTACCTGACTTAAGGGATTTGTGGGTTATCAAAACGAATGAATATACCGGTAATTTAGTATCAGATAATATGAATGTATGAATGCATATGTAATCCTTGCAAATATAATTCCTTTTACTCGTATACAGGGTGTCCGTTCGTGACTCTCGAAAGAGGCAATATCGATTGTGTCTGCATGACTGATTTCAATAGTTTTCCTGGAATAGAAGTATGGACATTCCTATTATTACTAATAGCGCAAAAATTCTGAAGAAATTTCGGGTGATGTTGCAAAAATCGTGAAATAGCGCAAAATTTGGTTTCAATATTTACACCAGAACTGTGTCATGTTTGGTGATTGTGCAAGGTACATTTTTTTGATATAGTGCAAAAAAGTATATGCAAGGCGTGTAAAAACTTTCATCTTGCGTTGTTTTCGTTACAATCAATGAAACACAGTGTTCATAATTCATAATCCAATGAACTTATGAAAAGGATGAACATAAAATAGTTGTTCTTTGTAAGGGCTGTTTTTTTCAAACTCGAAAGGTTTGAATAAGAATACCCAAATATTGTTGAAATGAATTTTAATTAGTATATGATATATATTTACAAGACCACAGATAAAAGCCTCAGAAAAAACTCTGTCTCTCCGTACATGTGTAAAGAAATTTTTGTTTGTTGAAGGGTTTCTTCTTCATCAACAAAATTTCTTCTTTCCTTTCAATGCAGGTTGATACCTCCAAATCACACCTGAAAACAAAAAGAAACCGAAAAACCAATATTTGACATTCTGCGGATATCCATTGTATGTCTATTGTGTAGGAGGTATATCATTGGACAAAATACATACTTACTGACAACAAACTGCAACACCCAGAAGGAGCTGTTCAAATTTTATAGTATAGTATAGCAAAGAGTAAATGATTAAAATTTGGAGACAAATAACGAAGGGTTTAAATTTTTTTTATTGAGTTTGTTAATAATGTGTTTGTCCACCATGGGTATCATACACTCCCCAACACATCTTGCATTGATGCAAGAAGATGGTTTGTTCCTTCTTGAGAGATACTATCTCCACCTACCGGTACTTCATGTCTCAGAGCCGTCAAAATCTGTGGGGACTGGGGTAAATTTCCAAGCCTTCTACCCATGACGACCCAAATATGCTCTATGGGCGAAAGATCGGGGAATCTGGGAGGCCATGGCAAGAGATTCACATGGGTCGCTTCAAAAATGTTCAAACTCACTCTGGCAACATGAGGTGGAGTATTCTCTTGCTGAATTATTGGATTCTCGAGCCGGTCAAGGTAAGGGGGGACATATGGCCCCACTATTTCTTGAAGGTAACGCAGCGCAATCATGTTACCTCAAAAAAAAACTGAAGAAGACCTACTTGCAAGTGCAATAGCACCTCATACCATACTCCTACTGTCCAGTGTACATGACGCTCAACATCAAAATGAGTGTAACGTATTTCTCCCCGACATCTAACCCTTCTTCGGCCATCATGTGCACCCAAGGAGAATCAAGATTCATCAGGAAACACGGCCAGATGCCATTCCACATTCCAATTTTGTCGTTCTCTGCACCACTGTAATCGTTGCCGGCGATGCCCAACCGTAGGAGGTAACACAAGATGAGGTCGTTAATGTCCAGTCCAAAAGATCTTATACGGTTGTAAACCTTTCGGACAGTTACAGGATGACCTTGTTCTCCTAACCACTCATCAGCCAGAGATCTAGTTGTCGCAAATCCGTCTCTAATGGCCATAAGTCGATCTTGAACTTTATTTGTGCACCTTCGACGTCCAGTGCCTACTAATATTCAATTTTGTACATTATCCAACCACGCTCAACAACATCTCATAACAGTAGTTGGATTTCTGTTTGTATGGTTAGCGATTCCTCGAAATGACAACCCCGCCTCCAGTACATCAGTAATTCGACCTCTTTCAAATTCACCTAGCTAGCGATAAATTCCGCGTACACGTGATATAGGCATTTTAACTACAACTAAACATCGACTTTGGATCCCCTCGAACAGCTGGTTTGTTGTTAAATTTGAAAAATTTGCAAAAAACGACTACAATACCTAAGTAACAAAATATGTTAACATGAAAAAACCTTCACGATATCTTTCTCCAAATTTTAAATATTTACTCCTTGCTACACTATCTATGTTTTACCAAAAAAAAAAAATTTAATTTGAACAGCTCCTTGGTGTTGCAGTTTCTTTGTCAGTTAGTATATGTTGAAGAATGCTGAAGAATCGTTGGATGTCCGTTGCTGGACGTCAACTAACCTACCACCAGAATCGGTTCATAGACTTGCGAATTTAATTTTTCCTGGCGCACGAACTCTCCAAAACAACTTCATGCACCCTCTCTCTAAAGTCCTCCCTAAAGTTAAGAGAAAATATGAAACAATTTGATATTAATATTGTGTTTTTGTTTCAGGTTTTACTGGGACCTGTGCATGTTATTGCTGCTTGTCGCGAATTTAATTATTTTACCTGTAGCTATAAGTTTTTTCAATGATGATTTGAGCACGCGGTGGATAGCATTCAACTGTTTATCGGATACGATATTCCTCATCGATATTGTCGTCAATTTTAGAACAGGTGAGTGTCATTAGTTTTGAAGTTATTTTCCTTGATAGAACTAATAAGAAAAACTTCATCTTATCAATTAATTGTCAGCATGAAAATTAGGAAATTGAATTCCGATCTGATCTGAATCATGAAAACATCGATTTCAGGGCTGAGTTTCTAAAAATATGATGAATTATTTTCGAACTGCTTTGAAAACTGTTGAGTCTCCTATATTCTGTACAATATCATCGGTGTACTAACATAATGTGCCTGTACCTGCATATTACGATGAATTTAATGACGAATTTCATTTATTAGCGCTGCCTTCGTGGCTTCTAATGAAATGATACTACAGAATGTCCTAAGAATTGATGTCAGTGAATTGTTTTAAGATTTTGCACACCTGGGGGTTTCCAGAAATACCCCATATATGTTAAGCGATTTTTTGTGTTTTTTTAATTTATTATGCCAGCGAGGTTTTAAATATTCATTCTTTCATGTAGGTAGTAGGTATTTTGCCGATTTTTGTTCGTGACATGGTTGACCTGAATGTTGCTTCAATAAAATAGAAATAAATAGCAATATCGTTGGTTTTCAGTAGGACTCACTTCATTGGACTTCAATTTGAAAATACAAAAAGAAGTTTTTATAGGTTCTGGTTATTTCAGAAATTTCCGCAGTGTCTTTAAGTACCAAGATCATAAAAATGGTACTTTATACGCAATTTTTTGTTGTGATCGGCTTCCGGAGACTGATAGGCTAAAAATCACTGAAACACCATTAAAGTTTATTTTCTACTATTTATCAGTTTTATGGTACATCAAAAATATAAATTCAATTTGAGAGTAATTCCAATTGAAATTCGTGTGAAATAATTGTAGCTCGCATCACGGCCGATCGAATAGCCGGCGCGCTCGCCAGAATTCAACTACGTCGTTTTTTTTATTTGGGGATTTACAGAGAGCAGGTGTACGTGACGGAAAGCATCAATGAAACAGAATTCAGACGAAAACTTTTAGAAGTGGAACAAAAAAATATAATATTCGAGCAGCTTCAGGTAATTTAAGCATAACTTTTCGAAACGTTGCAGATTTTGTATGCAAGCTGAAGAAAGGGATTTCAACAATATATTGTAGTTAATAGTGATTTTTCAGTAATTTATTTCTTATCGGAAAGCCTGTATTTTCATAATTATCTATTTTGAAAAATGTTCACATTTTTAGTCGGTGCTATTGTGAAAATTACACGAGCTACAGTTGTTTCACAGGAATTGCAATTGAAGTTACTTAAAAATGAAATTTTTGAGTTAAGTTCACCAAAAGAATAATAGAAAGTAGGAAAATAACGTTAACCGTGTTTCAATGATTTTTACCCTATCCGCCTTCGGAGGCAGAACACAACAAGAATAGACTAATTAAGTACTATTATTTTGATTTTAGTATTGAGGATCCTGCAAAGGTTTTAAACTTAGCCAGAAGCTATAGGAACTGCATTTTATATTTTCAAATTCAAGTTGAACTATTTGAGTGAATCCTCCTGACAACTCAAGTTCTGTTCTTCGAGACATTTCAGGTAACTTTGAGTATTTTCAAAATGCTGATTCATTTTTCTTATTGAAACGATATTCTGGACGATCATGTCATAAAAAATCGGCAAAATACCTACTATATAAAAAGATATAAATTTTTTCAATCCTCGTAGTCATAATGAATTGATAAATTCAAGAAAAATATAGAACTCGAAAACTACAAAAAATTGTGTGACACAAGTAATGTGATCTTGGATACCCCAGGTATTTTTCTTATGTTAGGCGCATAGTCATTTCCACAAATTTGAAGTTATCAGGAGCTTTCGAACTTTGAATTCATAGAAAGAGCAGATGCCCATTTAGATGCTGACCCTGTCCAACGTTGCTTGACATACTGATATGAATAATTTGAAATAATTTCTCGACAATACACCCGAAGTTTAGAAGATTCAGCCAACTGAAATATTTTTCCATCGCAGTTACTCGAGAAAACTGGTAAATGGAATTGAATATCTCAGAGAAATTCGTTAATACCAAGAAAATAGCTTTTTCGTATCGTTTTCTCAAAACTGAAGTTTCTCATGAATTATTTTCATAATTATGATTTCAATGGACTTCAATTGGGTCCTATTCTCTTTGGGCGAAACGTTAAATTCTGAAAAAATCACTTGGTGAATCGATATTTGTTGGGAATTCCATTTTCTCATTCACAGTCCTGCATATCTGATCGAATTGAAATCTAGTACGGTGTTGCAGAATGGCGGCGTGAAAGTCAGTGGGGAATTTCGTGAGGAAATGACTCAGGAATTTGAACAAGCTTTTTAAATCCCCTGACATCGAATCAGTGCTAATCTAGAATTTTTTCGAGCCTTGTTAGGTTGAATGATGAAAGATCAATGTTGAAATCAAATTTCGCTTCGCCTTCTGTTCAATGGCTTGAGATGAATACCTTTCAACAGAATATCTTACGTCAGTGCGCTGAAAAATACTCAATGAGCAGTTGTAGAAAACCAGACTATCCCTTATGTACAATCCACTGGAAAAATTAATTTCCTGTTTTTGAAATTCGATCTCTGATGAACATATGTATGTCGCTGGTATCTTATAAGATCCTTCGAACAATACATTCAAATAATAGATATCAACTTGGATTGAATATACAGGGTCCCACAACAGTGAAGCTGTGTTTCATATCTTCATTCAAGAAAACGACATAATTTCAGTTTTAGATGATGTCACCTTATTGCTCAAACTTGACAAATCAAAAACGTTTTCGGTTACACAGGGTGTTCCATTTTTTCTGGGCAGACCCCAACTTTGTTTTGAAAGGCAACCTCTATTTTATTCATTTCTCGGTTTCCAAAAACAACGGAAATATTAACGGTTTTCGAGATATCCCGCCTGAGATGCCTTTTTTCCAATATTTGTCCCTCCGCGTAATTGAAGTTATTAAGTTGTGCAAAGACACATTGAAATTTATTTCTGGTCGAATATTTTGTATTTGTTCCTCCCGAACGATGTATCTGAAATAGAACTGTGATATACAGAGTATGATAAAAAGAGCCTGCTATATAAGGAAAATGGAAATTGGCAGAATCTTCTCCATTTTAAATGGAACACCCTTTATTCGTATTTCTTTGCTGAGATTTCGTTGAACGTCTTGATACTGATATGATATTTTAAATTGTGGTTGCCCACTAGATCACCTGTTTCAACAAAACAATTCCGTATGGGAATACCAACTGATAAATTCAATAACGTGAGGTTTAGACTTTGCTTAGTATTCTTGAAAAATTCTCAAAATAGACAATCGATCGATCCCGGCTCCTGCTCCATTTTGCAATTCGAAAATTTCTTCCCGCGTGTTTTTTTGCAACAACGTTCCAACTTATTGGTCCAAAAGAGATTATGTGGCACTAAGGTCGCATGAAGTTCAATGAAAGTTGATATGGAAATTTATCTTTAACATGTCTTACATTTTCTCCAATTATGTCTATCTTCAGAAGACTGTTCCACCCTGTGCAAAATAGCTGGTGTATTGCTGGGAAGGGCAACTTTATTCTATGCCCCATCATTTCGGAAGGAGCTGGTAGCTTGCTTTGAACCAAATTTTATGAGTAAAAACCTTCAATTAATTGTTGGTAATGCGCCGCCCATTCTGTCATTGTACTCAGCCGAGTTTCTTGAGATGGATTTGTAAGGAGTGTTTGTTGTAGTTTTTATTATTTTATTGTACTTTTCATGTTGCCCCGACTTGAAATTCTAATTGGAGATGGTTCATCATATCTGACAAGAACTCAATATTCATATAGTAAGTTGCCATGTGCTTCCTCGAATTTGATATTTTTTCCGAATTATCTAACAGCCTAAACTTCACACTACTGGCAACTTGTATCAATTTTAATTTTTGGAATTTTCAGATGGCTTTGAGAATGGCTTGATAGCCAAAACATGTTAGCCTGTATGAAAGAAGAATAAAGAGTTCAAAAATTATAGTGTTTTAGATTTAACCTCCTTGAATAGATTTTGCACTATGGGTTTTCGAGAATTGATTAAGATATCGTGCCTACTGCCAGCTGGCCGGACGGAATCGAAGTAAACATCCAATTCTTCATCATTTGAGCAAAATTGTTACGCGGTTCTAGTGAACAAGCACATAAAAATAATGCTCCGGCCAAATTTAAACTTAAAAAATATAGTTTCCTACGCGCAAACTCATGCGAAATTATGAATCCCCTAATGTTCCATCAGACACTATATCTTTTCAACTTCAATTAATTGAATTAACATATTCAAATTGGTACTAAACAAAATCGAACTGGGACTAAACACATTCAAATTGGGAATGATCAATTTTATATTGGTACAACATTAGTTCCTGTGTGAATTGGAGCTTCTTCAGTGTGAACTATGCTCCTTCTATCTCTATGACAGTTTCCTTTCATTTTTTGCCCACCTTCAAGCGGTTGATTTCTAGATACTCAAAAATTCGCAAGTCCTTTCCAATCGCCGCTTTCTTCATGGACTGCAATTCTCTGCTCTTCAACTGATTCTGACTCTTCTTTGCCAATAAGGGATATAATTTCGAATTAAACTCGGGTTTGCACTCATTAAATACTCTCCTTCGACATTAGAGTGTTTGCTTTATAACTTTATAAAGTAATCAAAAAATTCAATTCAAAGGGCAACGAATGTTGTAGGTACCTATATGAAACTGTTTATCACCAATTGGATATATATAAATATATGTATATATTTCAAATCAGTGAATATGTGAAAATGATAACTCCCAATTTGCAATGTATAAGTATATTTCAAATAGGTGATAATCAGTTTCATATAGGTACAGCATTCGTTGCTTTTTGAATTGGATTTTTCGATTACCTTATGAAATTAACACTTTAATGTCAAAGGAGAGTATTGAATGACTGAAGACCAGATTTTAATTCGAAAATATTAAAAAATCTAGAAAAGCACTGCCGTGAAGGCAGCAGCTTTTGTTTGCATGTTCAATACAGCTGTCCGCTCTGACAACGAATTTGAATATTCGCTCAAAAGCTGCTGCCTTCACTGCAGTTTTTTCTAGATTTTTTTCGATAAAGTACTGGAATTCAATTCGATCTGATTTGTATTTTTGGAAATATTGAGAAAATAGAATTTTGAATGGGTATATCTACGGTATCATTGCGCGGATTTTACCCATTCACGAAATCGACCTTCGCAATTGAGCCCCAGATTTTCTCTACAAATATCGAGTTTTTAAATCGTTTTTTCCGGAAGTTATTCAAAATTTTATTTTCCTAATATTTCCAAAAATACAGATAAGATCGGTTTGAAATCCAGTACTTCATCACAAATGGCAGTTTGAAGGTTGATACAGATATGAGTATAATATGATGAGAAGATCATAGAATATTGAATATTTGAAAAAAGAATTAATTTTTTTTTCCGAATGGTTCTAATGACACGATCACCACGAAATTTTGCACAATGTTGTCCTTCAACATCTTCGAACTAGCTGCGAAGTTTCATCACGATTGAATCAGTCCCTCTTGAGCTATACCGCAAAAAACAACGATATCGAGAAGAAAACCACTAAATCCTACATATATTTTCCCAATATCTGTTTAGCAGAAATTCAACCAAGTGCCAAGTTTCAATCCAATCTTTCCGATAGTTCCTGAAATATGAGGGAAATAACCTCGAAATTTCAAACTGCTATACCTCCGAAACTATTTGGCTGATTTGGCCCATTAACGAATTTAACCGCGGCATTCCGATGCGCAAACTACCTCACAAGTTTCAAGTTGCTAGCTGGTTCCGTTCGACAGTTATCGTGTCCATACGGCCAGCCGGCTGTCCGGACAGAATCGATTTTGACACAGGATTCGTTATCAGTGAGTCTGACCTAGTCTTTTGAGACCATTTTCGGCTCAATCATGGAAAAATACAGACATTTGGACAAAACGATAGCACGCTGTTCCCCTAGAACATGCGCGCACAAAGTAGATTCGGAATCAATTGAAAAGCAAAAATTTTATTTCCATGGAGAAAACGGCGATTGGAAAAGACTCGCGAATCTTAGGGTATCAAGAAGTCAACCGCCCTGAGGTGGGCAATAAAACAAAAGGAAAATGCCAACGAAATAGCAGGAGTATATACAGTTCAGACTGAAGAAGCTTATAAAACTCCAATTCATACAAGTACGAATGTTGTACCGATATGAAATTGAGTATTCCCAATTTGAATGTGTTAAGTCTCCATTTGGTTTTGTTACTCCCGACTTTGAATGTGTTTAGTCTCGATTTGAAGTTGGAAAGAATAGATGTCTATTCAGCTGGATCTAAAAATTTGTCAGAATTGCAAAACCGATATTCGGTTTAAATATTCGTTTCTCAAATAAGTCAGTAGTTGGATAGGAAATACCAAAATTAAATGAAATTTCCTTGCTGGGAATTTTGAGAAGAATAACTTTTAAATTATGGTTTTGACGAATGAACTCTCCCAATATCGCCAAAAATAAACAGATCCTATCTAGTTTTCATCTAGTTCTTGGTGGCAAAATGATGGCTCGAAGTTCATGCAAATATACAGCCAGGATCGTATAATTGGAATAGCATTAAGGTCATTTTGGTATTTTTGCTCCAAGTCTCTTTCTAGGAAATGCTTCAGAAGCAACTTAAAATATGCTTATGCGAGTAAGGAGACCTGGTGAGTTTGTTCCATGCAGGCTTCGTTAATATTTTCTTATGCCACGTCAGAAACAGCACTGTTAATTATTTCCCCAGCAGCGATAGTTGGACGGTCTCCTGATATCCGGAAAATTTCTTTCTCGGTCAGAAGCTTCAACCCCAGACGATTATGCGGCCTAGAACTTTATTAGTTCGACTCATCAAAGATCGTCATCAGATGGTGTGTCGAGAGCAAGCTTAAATTTTCAGCAATCAAACTTTGTAAAACTACGAAATTATTGATTATCAGTCCTTATATAGATGCATGTAGAGAAAAAATTTTGAATATCCGCAATATAATTTCAAAATCAAGAGAGAACTTCTTCCCAACGAATCTATGCTTTGTTGATTTTGAAAAGGCGTTTGACAACATAAAATGGCCGAAGTTATGGGTTATATTAAAGGAGATGGGAGTTCCTGCTCATTTGATAAGCCTTATCGCGAGTTTGTACACTTACAGTACAGCAGTTGTCCGTATTAATGGTATGCTTATGGATGAGTTCAAAATGGATAGAGTTGTAAGACAGGGTTGCGTGCTGTCTCCCATGCTATAATATGTACAGTGAATATGTGATGCGTATAGTTTTGAAAGGATGGAGTGGAGGTCTCTCGGTCGGTGGTACCAAATTCACCAATTTGAGATTCGCCGATGACACTGTGTTGATCACATCAACGATGCAAGCCATGAAATAACTATTGAAGCGACTAGCAGATATTGGTGAAGAATATGGCTTAAGGATAAACTATCAACTGTTGATCGGGGGAACAAATTAGAGTAAATTCCTGATACTGTTGCCAATTGTGAAACGGTAAGCTCATTTATCTACCTAGAAGCGACAATTCGAGATGATGGTGATACTAAACCTGAAATTGGCAGACGAATCCAACTGAAAAGAGCCGCAATGACGCAACTGTCATAAATATGGAGGTATAAGAATATCACCTAGGCAGCTAAGATCAAAATCGTTCAAACTTTGGTGTTTTCAGTGTTCAATTATGCTTCCGAGACCTGGGTGGTGCGACGAGCGGACGCTTTTGAGATGTGGTGTTGGCGTAGAATGTTGAGAATACCGTGGAACGAATGTGTCCGTCTTGAGAGAAATTGATGTTCCAAAGAGGCTATCAACACTTATGTATAAACGAATCCTTAAATTTTATGCACACATAATGAGAGGCAACAACATCGAACGCCTTCTAGTGCAAGGAAAAACTGAAGGCAAACGCAGGCGCGGCAGATCGCCTTCGCGTTGGACAGATGCTATAATCCTGTTGGTTAATGCAAGTATGCAATCTGCGAATAGGCTCACGCAGAATAGAAGACAGTGGCAGAGAACCAGGACTATGATGATGATGATACAGATGCATAGAATACATGGTGCGGACACACAATTTTTTCACTATTTCCGCCATAATTTCTAAACGGTTGTCACTGGACGATTTCTAATGACATATTCGTGATCTACGACCTCGATTTAATAGGAAACGATAACAAGGTCGATGATTTTCGAAAAAAAAATTTCATTTGGGACTTAAAAAATTTTTCATAAAGAACCGCGAATAAACATCAAAGCGCAGAGGGGGGGGTAAGATTTAGCGATTCCGTGTGAAATTTTATTTTTGAAGCTATGACAATATGCACATCATATATTATGGATTCGAACACGTAGATTACGAATCTGTAATTAGATTTTGCGTAACTGATTCGGTTTGGAAAATATTCCGGATTTGGTGAGAAATTTTCGAAATTTGGGTCAACTTTGGGCCGTCGTACAGATCAAACGCGTAAGGCTGGACAATATCGAATTTTTTTGGTTATATCTGGGTCCTTTGTGAGTACGTAGCCAATTTTTTTATAGACGAAGGTCCTCTGGTTGAAAAATTATGATTTTTTTAAAAAAGGTCCAATTTTTTCGATTTTCTTCTGGCCATAAAAAACGAACCAGACTATCCACTAACATTCTGATTGGATTTTCTTTATCTACGCCCTCGAATTAGTATATGTTTCAAATTTCAGGTCGATTGGAGAACTTTCGATTTTTGGTAAAATTTTAAGAAAATCTCAATTTTCGAAAAATAATTTTCCGACTCCTATCGCCGTGAAATTTGGCACACTTACTAATTCGAGGACGTAGAACAAGAATATAAGGTCAGATATTTTTTAAAAAAATCGTCCTGGACGTGAGAGGTCCTTGAAGTTCCAAAATTTTGGACCTTTTTTCAAAAAATCATTTTCACCGACTCGATGAGAGTAGGACGATGAAATCTGCTTTAATTCATAGATAAAGGATCGAACTGCACGTAAAAAATTTGACATCACCCAGCTTCATTATTTTGGTCGGCACGACGTCTCAAAGTTGACCAAAATTTCGAAATTTTTTCACTATTTCCGCCATAATTTCTAAACGGTTGTCACTGGACGATTTCTAATGACATATTCGTAATCTACGACCTCGATTTAATAGGAAACGATAACAAGGCCGACGATTTTCGAAAAAAAAAA
This sequence comes from Myrrha octodecimguttata, assembly GCA_958510865.1. Lineage (NCBI taxonomy): Eukaryota > Metazoa > Arthropoda > Insecta > Coleoptera > Coccinellidae > Myrrha > Myrrha octodecimguttata. The sequence goes on along the minus strand of OY294059.1, from coordinate 73,186,678 downwards.
TTTATTTGGGACTTAAAAAATTTTTCATAAAGAACCGCGAATAAACATCAAAGCGCAGAGGGGTGGGGGTAAGATTTAGCGATTCCGTGCGAAATTTTATTTTTGAAGCTATGACAATATGCACTCGATGAGAGTAGGACGATGAAATCTGCTTTATTTCATAGATAAAAGATCGAACTGCACGTAAAAAATTCGACATCACCCAGCTTCATTATTTTGGTCGGCACGACGTCTCAAAGTTGACCAAAATTTCGAAATTTGGGTCAACTTTGGGTCGTCGTACAGATCAAACGCGTGAGGCTGGACAATATCGAATTTTTTTGGTTATATCTGGATCCTTTGTGAGTACGTAGCCACTTATTTTATAGACGTAAGTCTCCTGGTTGAAAAATTATGATTTTTTCAAAAAAGGTCCAATTTTTTCGATTTTCCTCGGGCCATAAAAAACGAACCAGATTCTCCACTAACATTCCGATTGGATTTTCTTAATCTACGCCTACTTTCGATTTTTGGTAAACACATAACTTTGGTCCGAAAAGCGGCCCAAAAGTTACTGACGTGTCATATTAAAACTAATCGAATCAAGTCGGATCTTTTTGTGCGCATGTTCTAGGGGAACATCGTGCCATCGTTTTGTACAAATGGTCTCAAACGAAGAGGTTGGACTCACTGATGACGAATCCGGTGTCAAAATGGATCCTGTCCGACCGGCCGGCCGTCCGTCCGTAGGCACGATTATAGACGTTCGGAGAATCCTTTCGATTCCTATCGAAAATTTCAGGGTTGGTTGCATTTCAAAATGCGAAGGTTAGTCTGTTAGAGGGTGAAATCGGTCGAATGGTTTCGAAGTTATAGCTATTTGAAGTTAAAGGGTTATTTCCCTGATATTTCGAGAACTACTGAAGCGATTGAATTGAAACTTGGCAATTAGTTGAAACATCAGGACTTCCAGTTTCTCGCGAAATCTTGTTTAGATTAATTTCGTCAGTTAATTGGAAAAAAAAAATTTTTATTTACAGGACTTCCAGTTTCTCGCGAAATTTCGTTTAGATTAATTTCGTCAGTAAATTAAGAAAAAAACTTTTTATTTTTTTCCACAAGGAACTATTAATCACATTCGGTAAAAATTTCGGTTATACTTTGAGCTTCATATTCCGCAGCAGTTAAATTTCAGTTGGATAGGACAATAATTTCTGAAGATATCAAGGTTTTTTTCTCGATGTTGTTGCTTTTTTCGGAATATTTCGAAGAATACTGATTCAATCATGACGAAAATAGGTTACTAGTTCATAGGAACAATTTGAAAAAAAATCAAATATTTCTTTCCCAAATATTCAATATTCTGTGATCTTCTGATCATATTATCCTCATGAAATTCTGTATAAACCTTCGAACTGTCATATTCCGATAAAGTTCTGGATTCGATTCACTTCTTAGCACTGAATAAATAAAGAAACTAGACGATTTTGTAACATTGAATTGACTACTTATACTTACATATTCATGTCCTTCGGTAATGTGAAAAACGCGAGGTCTGGGCTTTTCATTTTATTGTTGGCGCAGGTTTGTACCACAGAATATGGACCACGACTCATTTCAGCGAGGAGAGCAAAAATAAACTGGTGTATAATTTGAAAAAAAAAATTAAACACGTGAGTTTAGTAAGCACAGCACCAAAGACTATTTGAACAGCACGTTCAAAGATCTAGAGGTACCACCCAACGATCAAACGAAAGAATATACAGAGACAATTTAGAGAGGTTAGTAAACACAAACAGTGCTTCTAAAGTATTTTCACGAAAGCTCTGGCAGTTTTAGTTTACTTCTGTATGAATGGCCTACGAAATAATATTTTTACCAATTTAGTGTACATGTGATACTGCAGGTGTCATGTTAGTCGCTTCGTTTTCTATCGTGTCCTCCTTAATCTTTGCTTTAAACCCAAAACCAGCAACGTTGCCTGATTGACAACAGGTTGAGAGCATTCCTAAACTGGCTCACGTCGTCGTATTTCCTCAAATTATAAATTAATCTGATACCTGAATTTTCCTGGAAATCCAAAACTCCATTTAAAATCCGGAGTGAATTTAATCTCCCGTTCCGTACTCACTATCGTTTTGGCTTTGAAATGACATCCATGAGTCTTCTAAAAATAAAACCAGTATTTCTTTCTACTCCGATATATATTCCATATAATAAGTCAGTAGATATTCCAAATTTGTTATACACAGCTTATATATTAGTAGGATTCCAAAATTGGAGCGGTCAACTGATCGGAGCAACGAGACATATCCATTATTACAAATTACTAATTCATTTTTGGGGAAATAAGTTTTTTTCCAATTAATTTTATTCAGCGGAATGGACTTGACGAAGCTTCCTAAGCGCCATCATAGTTTACAGAGAAAAATACAACGATATTTGATTATACTAGAAGAGAGTTTTGGACCTTGAATTTCAATGGGTAATAGAAGGAAAGTGTCGACACATTATATATTCTATGCATCTTGGTTTACTTTAGATATGACTTGTGAATGTTGAATATTATCCCACAAATATTGGTATCGTCTCAAATTTCGAAACTGCTAGAAACTGTAGGGTAAGATCGAGTATTACTGGTCACTTGAAGAATATTAATTGTATGTCAGTAATTCATGGATATTTTTTCTGAAATCTTCGTTCAGTATGAAAATAATTTATTCTGCTAAAATGATAAGAACAAGTGACGTAAATGGGTTCAGTATTTCTGATAAATACAGCTTCAAAAAGGATATGACTTTGACCGGTATCAGACTACATTGCGGGCAATACCAGTCACTAGGTTAGCAATAGCTTTTTTTAGTCATTCTGGAAGCAGAACAAAATAGAGTACGAATGCTAAGCTATTATTTACCGTCATTCTGATCGGCATTACCCTCATAAGTATGAAGTTGGCGCAACACTTCAAAAAAAAATCGTTCTGAATTGTGCCATTTTTGTGCTGCTTTGAGCCGTTCAATTTTTTTTTCAATCCGTACTGTTCTGAAGTAATTGAAAGCAATCTATGAAATAGGCCAGCCCAGTTGTTTTCGGAAAAATGGATTTTAATGGCTCTTATAGATTTTGCTACACATATACTGAGTTGTGCTTTTCGAATATTTCGGGAAAATCGAAAACTAAGAAACAAATCACCCCAACACTTATGTTTTCAACTCTCAAAAATGGGTGAAAAAGTTTGTGCTATATATTTATGCTGACTTGTGCTGTAAATATTTCCACAAAAATACGTCGGATTTTCTGACAAATCAAGAAATTGGAAAAAAAAAGTTTACCCAGCACATTCTATTTTTGTGATGAAAATATGTGCCATGCAAGCTTTCTTGTGCCGTTGAAATTTCCAACTTTTTTTCCGTGAAAATATTATTTTGGAAAAAAATTCATCACGATAATTTTCGATATTTTCCCGGACTAAATTGTGCTAGCAAGCTTTGTACTGCCGTTCGATGTTTTTTATTCCAGATTGTTTTCAAGATATTCCAAAAAAATGTATAAATTGGGCCACCCAGATGTGTGCGAAGTTGACCAGCAGTTTTCCAATTTCGAAAAAAATATTTTTTCGGCTGAATTTTGCTAGAGGTGAATGCTGGTGAGATTCTCCTCTTCCTAGAGATATTCCACGTAAATTCATGAAATAAGTCAATCTAGAATTATTCGAAAAAGTGGGTGTGAACGACAGAAATAGATTGTGTTTCACACATTCCGACTTGTGCCTTTCAAATTTATCTTAAGGTCACCCAAATTTCAAGAAAATAAAATTTTGGAAGAAAATAAGCTTAGCAATTTCACCTTTTCGCAACGGAAACATATGAAAATAGTGCTTAACGTGATCTTATTTGTTCCGTTGAAATTATCACAGAAATACTGCTGATTTTCCAGAAGAGAAAGGAAGGATGTTGGCCCAGAACTTTCTGATTTTCCTGCAGAAAAGTTGCTTCATATAGTTGTGCCATGTATGTGCTCACTCGTACCGGCCAGATTCTCAGGAAAAACTTCAAACTTCTCCTTCACACGGTGAAATGAGAAAGATTCTGCTGAAATCAAAATAAATAACGCCAGGCATGAGATTCAGATTCGCATGAAGTAGGCGACCTGTTCGGATCGAATAATAGGATTTTTGATTTGATTTCATTCAATATTTAGTTATTTCTACCGCGCACACTTATCGTAGTATGCAAGTAGGCATTATGCTATAAATCACTCAAGATGCGATGGCTGGTACAGTTGGCTATCGTGGCGACATTTTTCATATTGCAACAGTAGAAACCTCAAGCCTGTTGCCATGTTAAATGGTTTTCTAAGAATCTACTGATTGTTTCTGTTTTCCACCGTTTGAAGAGAGATATTTAATGCTATAAATCCCGACGAAAACGATTTAGAAACTCGATGTTCGTGAAGTAGGTTCGTGGCTCAATTGCGAATATCGTATAAGTGAATGGCTATTTCGTAGATCAAGGTAGGCATTAAAAATTCTATTTTTCCATTATTTCCGAAAATACAGATCGGACCGAATCGGAATCTAGTACTTGATTGAAAATAAATCTGCGTGAATCTCACGCTGGCATTTTTCTTAGGAAGTACAGCAGCGTCTGTGGATATGAACAAGCGCATAAAACTGGTGACATAAAGTCTATCCTTTTCAAGAATTTTTTGGTTACGTTCATTGTACAGAGAGGGTCGAGTATACATATATGTAAGCAAGGAGTCATTTCCGCTGAGTCGAAGTCCTGAGCTTTGGCACGCTCGTTTTAATTTTACAGATTTAGTGGTTTTCAAATAATTCCTCATTATCTTTCATTATTTGCAATTTATTACGTTGAGAGGGGTTTACCAGATTTTTCAAAGATTCTTGTGGTCCGTTCTTACTGAAATGTTAAGAAACCATGCTCTACGCTGCTGAACCACAGACGTTTGATAAATTTGGAATCAAATATTAATTTATTTATGCACTTATTTATTTACTGGCAACATGATTGCCAATTTATTAACACATATGCATAATACAGTATGCGGGAATGGAACTTCCTGATTATGATTGCTATATTCTCTCTAGCCTAAGCATTGGCTGCATAAGACCATGTTCCGAATGTCAAAAGAGCCGAAAATATATTTCATATGGTGCCCACAGTATTGCTTCAATATGTTTATTTAATTTTGAATCTATATAAGTCCATCATTTCGTATATATTCGTCAGGTACGTATTTGAAGTTAGATTTTATTTTCAGGAATAATGCAACAGGATAATGCAGAACAGGTGATACTAGATCCTAAACTAATAGCCAAACATTACTTGAGAACGTGGTTCTTCCTTGATCTGATTTCGTCCATCCCCTTAGATTATATATTTCTCATATTCAATCAAGTAAGTATAACAAATTGATATATGTTTATACTCGTAATATACCTACCAATATATAATTCACGAACACAAAAAGTATCTGGCACGTTCATTCAATGAATGTTTTGGACCAAAAAGGATTGGTTTTTACCATTCTGTTCTGGTTGATACTTTGAAATCGATTACTAATCAATTCATCTACTAGATAATTGATCCCTATTTCTCATTACATTTTATTGATACACACAATTATCCAAAAACTGTTGTTTAAATTTTATTGTCATAAGCCCAAAATGAATAATAAATTTACAAATTTTTGGAGGTTATGGGAATTATTTTGAGTTGTTACAAATTATTTCCACTGAGCTCAGTAGTTGATGATCTTAAAACAAAAAGTTGAGTTTTTCTGCTGAGCAGTGGTAACTATAGACATAACTCTTAAAACTCAATTTGTGTTTCAAATCTTTGAATCAAGGTGTATTATTTCCACACGTGAGTTCTTATGTCAATCGAATATTTTGGCTTGAATTCGAATATAATTCATCAAAAAAATATCTTCTGATTATTCGATTTCCTTTAGTTTCAGGATTATGGCGATAGTTTTCAAATTTTACACGCAGGACGAGCTCTGCGTATCCTCAGACTTGCGAAGTTACTTTCTTTGGTGCGACTGCTCCGGCTTTCTAGGCTGGTACGATACGTCAGTCAGTGGGAGGAAGTCTATGTAAGTATTATGCTTTTTATTTGCTGAACCTAGGGCTATTGCTTACAAGCATCCTTGGTGATTGCGGAATACAAGGGTGAAATAATTTTATATCAATATCAGAAGAACGCTAGCTGGTATTTGGGAGAGTTCGATTAGAAACAGTGCTTTGCGGGTTGTACCTAGTGAATCTCGATACGGAGGCCTCCAATAAAAGTATATGATTCAACTAGCGGTAATGTAGGTCATAACTCACGCAGATGAACATTTCAAAGCCTCAGGCGAGTACTGTTATTTATCAAGTGAGCTGTGAACAGTACCAGTTCTAACTATAGTATCTAACTACTCTTTATCAACGACTATATCAATAAATACTATACGATACAAGTACAGAAAAAGAACTTCATCGAGGAACCACAAAAAAATTTTTGTCAGAAGTTTTTTCAGATTAGAGAAAAGTCCAGAAATAACCCATTATATGTTATATTTTTTTGCAATTTTTGGTTAATTTTCTCCACACTCTCGATCCTAGCTGAGGACCTCTATCTTAGGCAATTTTCCTATCTTCCTTCTTCGATTTATTATGGTGAGTTTAAGTAGTGAGTTATTATAACTTACATTGCTTTTTTACAGATGCTAATTGTTGCTCGAAAGCATCTGAATCATGAATATAACTAGATAAAAGCTATTATCTTATTTCAGGAAGTATATTTCGAAATACAGCGTTTATTCATAAGAGCCTGTGTTACGGCCTGTAACAAACATTTCAGGTTTCATCGGTATACGAGACTGCTCATATTGAAAAACTACCTTCTTCTTCCATAATCGGAGAATACTGAGGTACATTCAGGGCAAATATTTTCGAATTTTCAGTTCAAAGTTCGAGAATATCAAATCAATATTCTTGAAGATTCGGAAAATACGTGATATTTGCTCTTGATATATTTTCTCTAAGATTTAGTTTGGAATTATAACTTTCCGTCCTGGTTCAATATGTGAATCCCGTTCAATATGTGAATATGGACAGACGAAGTTTTACCTTTATGCTTGTATAATAGTTGAATTCATTCATTCCTATTATATCACAACTAGCAGCGTTTCTCATAACTTGAGAATGAGCCGTGTTGCATGCTCCATGGTTGCACGGTATTTCAAGAAGCAGTTGGCATCTCTGAAAAGTGAGTTTATCGAAGGAACATTTTCATGTACTGTATCAGGCTCAAAAGATCGAAAAATGTTGTTTTTTCTTGTGGCCGGATGTTCAAGCAAACTGAAAACCCAGACGCAGATTCTCAAGTCCGCAGTTTACCGAGATAGATGAGGTTTATTGAACAAACTTTAGTGAAATGATAATTTATTACCTACGCTATCAAGCTTATTCAGTTAAACGAACAATCAGGTCACATGTACATATTTTCTTATATGGTTACGTTGGTGACTAAAAAACCGTGCTATTTTCCGTCATCCATTGTTCTAGTCGGGCAGTTCAACACCACACGACACTTTTCTGCAAACTAAAGCATTCCACCGATGAGGATCTCTGAATTTACACTGAAAGAATTCTGATGTGCAATTATTGCTTTGATATATAGGGTATCCGCTTGATCATATTGGAAATTCTTGAAGAATCTAGAACCTTTTTTCGATGTTTAGGATATCATGTATCTGGATTGATACTGATTTTGATTTTTTTTTCACTGAACATTGATGATGAGTGTTGCTTTCTGGATGTTCGAAACAGTTTTCAAAAAGTAGAACAATTCTGAGGAGAATGGGGATAAAATGACAAATTTTTTTTCCACCAGTTGTCATTTTCGTTATTTTGACCTGATTTTCTGGAAAAATATGAACCAGTTGAATGTGAATATTCAATAAGAAAATAGAGACTAATACCCTGTTAGAGCAAAATTTCACATTTCCACTTTGAAAGACGGTAGGACGGTACAGAAACTTTGTACGCTTCATAAAATTTTACACGCTAGGATTGATTCACCCTTTTTTCTCAATAAGATCAATCTGAATATACCGGGATGAGATATACGGGAGAGAACTCCCTCCTGTGTCATATTTCGTAGAACAAATACAGGACAGCACTCTCCGCTGCGACGCCTTCAAGCTACTTATACCAGTCTTGAATTAAATAGTGGCATAGACATTTTCTCAGACAATTTTGCACGATTCAAGGAACTCATAAAATGTTTGTTCATGTCGGTTAAGTAGAAATTTTTTCATTCATTCTGATGAGTTGATTTGTACGGTGAACTCGAATTCTCTATAATATCTATATATTCTATATATCTATAATATACTTTGTTGGTAAATCTCTGTGTTTATATCTTGAATGTCCACTAAATAAATAAATACAAAAATACGCGTTCTTTGTCCAGTCTTCAAAATAGTATGAAACATAGTCTAGTGGCTCCTTGAAGGGGTGATATTCCGTTTCAAGTGGTAATGACCCCGACGTGATTCATTTCAACGACGGTGTCACAGTTTCTATCCCTTCGCGATCATTTTCGCTTCCAGTGAGAACCTCGCTTGCCACTGTGTGATCCTATCCGTTCCTCTCTCGGCGATGGTTCGGCAACCATCCCGAAGAGGATCCACATCGCCACTTCGCTCTCGTGCTGCAACTCGCTGCTCAAAGATGTGCTCACTAATGCACCCGGCTCACTGCACGATATCGAGTGGTATAGAAACTCACAAGTGGCGCAGCGTTTCTCAATCCGGATTTCTCACATTTCAAATGCACACAACTGCTCCGCATCACGGCCGCACTTGTGGGAAATCTTCTGGTCAATACGGCCATGACTACATTCCGTCAAAAGCTGACCTCCTCTAAATCGGTCACACTCCTCGAACGACGAGGCAGAGCGCTCTAGCACACAGTCAACACGGCTCAACAAAAAACGGTCTGGTCAACCGTGCATCAAACGCCGTACACTCGTGCTCAACAGCGCAGCAATGGCACAACGGCTCGCTCACAGCCGCGTTTTAGAGGAGAACACGTTTTCGGTCTCGGTCACACTCCTCGAGATGCATCTTTCTGGTATCGCTTTCACTGGAAGGGGAGTCCTGTAGCGAGCGCCCTCCCTCAGCTCTTTCTTAAGTCGCGAGCGCAGTACCATCTCTTGCGTCTTAAGTACCCTACGTTACCTGCTTGTAACGCTTGGCCACATCATCGGTCAACGTACAGGGGGCGCTGGCGCGCACGCTGTCCCGGTTGGATTCTCTCAAGATCTCGGAAATACGCTCATCCTCAACGGTCTGGTACACTCCCTTGTGGTCCTCACAAGGGGTGTCCACTCACGTAGGCATGTAAACGGCTTAGTTTGGTGCATGCCCTGACGAGTTCCCCCAAACTAAGGCGGGACGAAACGTGACACTTCCCCAAAGAGGTTGAAGCTACCTCGCAAACCTTCGAAAGCTTCAAACTCATCGCTCTTGAATTTATATATATATATATATATATATATATATATATATATATATATATATATATATATATATATATATATATATATATATATCACTTAATATCTCCAAATCTCCAAACTAGAGTTTCAAGCGATAAATTGCACTAACTGGTATTCGGAGAAACCTTTCATTTTATTCTATCCTCTACTCGAAATTTACCATTGTCCTCTTTTTGAAGCATAGGCCATACAAATATTGAGGAAATCATATGTGTTAGGTAATACTAAAATGATAACTACTAGTATATCACCCTACACTCAGACCATTCCTGAATAATTATGCATCGGACCGCGTACAGACATGCAAGCTGGGTGACTTTCGAGGCAGTTCAATTGGGTTGCCTCGCAAGTATGTACGGTACTCTGAGCGACTCACGAGCCAGATAACACCGTCCATACTTGCGAGGCAGCCCAATTGAACTACCTCGAAAGCCGCTCAGCTCGCGTGTCAGTATACTGCGTCATACCAGTGAGGCTAGCCGAGCGCGGATGTGAGCCATAATAGGTGCCTCGTCTCATATTTCATCGCCTCTAGCACTTGGTGTCAGGATAGGTCTACAGTGCAAGGAAGGATACTACATCGCGAGTAACCTCCTCGCGTTCGAGGAATTCATTTTGATAGTTTGGGTATCGTGCAGGTATAATTAATTATTCTTGAGCATGCAGAAACTCCAAGGAGACGTTATAAGTTTATATCTCACTTCGCACAGTTTCATCACTAAGCCAGAAGCCAATTCACGAGATTGCGATATAACTTGTCGTCATCTTGCTTATTAATAAAACTATAAGCAGTAAGAGTTAATTAACGAAGACGTTCTATATATCCATGGTCCGGATTATTCGTATTTATTTTAACTGGACTACTAAATTATCAAAATGAGTTTCTCGAGAGCGAGAAGTTGACTCGCCATGTCCCAATCCTGCTTGCATTGCGGCCGTGCCCTTGAGGCGGTTTTTTGTATCTCAGTCGATGGACGTGAGACTAGATGAGAGGTGAGCCAGAAGGAACTTAGTTCACGTTCTTGCAATCACAAAAATATCCCAAACAAGCGTTTGTGTACCTACTGCCGGCATGTTATTTCTTAATCTAAGCCACTGGACCCATTCGAATAGTGATTCTCGTACGCAGTATGTTTAGTAAATCATTAAACCATTAAGAATGTTTTCGGAAAATCTATCTTGCTTTTGTTGCTTCGTGATCTTATATAGTTTCTGTGAATAACGAAATATACTCCCATACGAAAATCCATCATGGGCTAAATCAAAATCCACTCAATTCAAATACCTAAAGCGTTCTTCTGATCAGAAATTAAAGAATATAGAAATTATTTCACCCTATATAAATGTTAAGCTGTGATAGTAACTTTCCCAGAAAGTTGAAGAGAAAGCTGATTAATGGGAGAAATTATCAGGATAATCAAAGACGAGATGAATATATATTCTTTCAAGGAAACAAATAATAGCTAATATTTATGGGGGATTAGAAAAAGCGAAGGCAAATTAGAATTCCTAAGCTTTAGGCTTCCTGCATTAGCTAAGGCCTACAGCTTTGAACAATTTGTGCTGAGCACCTAACCATTGTTCCATGTCACTCTGTACGACTCGTACATTGATTGAAAGAAATAACATTTCCTTCAACGAGTTGAAACAACTTGATTGCAACTACAATCTGAATATTTATCTGCTATCTTGCTGCTACTATTTCAATTTATCTCTTTCAATCCTTTTCTTCACTTTACCGATGAAACATGCACCATTAACACAGGCACAAATAGGAACATAGATATGATACATTGGAAATTATCCCCAACAACCTCTTGATAATTTTCGAAACAAAGAATTGCGATGTGCAAACTAATGATAACTAGAGTTTGAGGTTGATGAATATCTATAAAATGTTTCGCAATACTGCAATGTACCTAAATGTCCAATCAATTCTTATCGCAACTTCTGCGAGAAAGGCACACATTTCCAAATGCTACAGCAGGGAATATCTTCATTATCATCCAAACGGAACTAATCGTTTGATATGAGATCATTTGAACACCCTAGTAGGTGCAATATAGAGAAATATCCTTTGAGAATAAAAAAAATCATTATCGTTTGATAACGAATGATTTCCTTGGTTATTTCTCATCGAAGATATATCAGTAAATGGGTGTTCTCGAATTCCACTACCGATATCCTGGTTTAACGTATTATAAATATTGAAAATAAAATATTTATTTCTACAACCTTCATAACATATTGTGTGGAGTACACAGATTATACAATCGAATTATGCATTTTCTATTGAAGCTTTTTTATACTGGACCAAAAAAGCTATGCAGTTGATTTTTGAGGTAATATAATCGATCAATGGCTTGCTCATTCATTTGAAATTCTATGGAACATGATACACTGACCTGACTCTAACATTCGTAGGATTACCTCCGTCCCAAGTTGTACGACTCTGATACCACCCTCATAAAGTCGAGACTGTTTTAAGAGTGTTTACGCTCTGAATCAATGTTGTTTTATTTACAGCCATGTCTTTATAGTTGCGAATTGTATCGTCAAAAAAAAACAATCTTGGTGGGGTTGAACTCAATCGTGATAGTACGAACGGTGCATGACCTGAATGGTTCACTTTCTGATTCCGTGAAGAGATCTGAAGCCAGACACAGTGCTGGGGGCCGATTCTTGAATCTCGATCAAGAATTGAAGAGTATGACAATGGGGGTTTTTCCTGAATTTGGGTTATTACTGCAAATGCAAATTTGAACATAATTATTATGGGTTTGATTCATCATTTTCCCAAATAAGCTTCAGAAAGTATTCAAAATCAGATTTCAAAATTGGGGTTTGGGATTTGTCAGGCATGCACGAAGTGACAACAGTGTTCAGTAGAATACCTTTTTCTATTATAGAATAATGAAATATTTATTCCTATTCTGTGTTACACACTTGTTCTTTGTCAATGTAACCAAACAATTTCCGTTTGCGATTTGTCAGTAATATGACAGTATGACAGTCTGTGCTTTCCTTTTTCTATTTGTTGGTCGTTGTCTTCTACTCTTACCAGATCGAAGTATAGCTATCTCTGTTTTCCTAAGCAAAGTAACACATTTGACGTCCTTTTCTTTCCGAGAAAGCTGTATTCGACGTTGCCATATCGTGCACTCATGACAAATCCCTTTAAATGAGAATCCCCATTTTCATTTTTCAGTTTTAGATGATCAAACATTTTTTTAAAAATATAATATTGAAATTATATGTTCGAAATGTGATATCCTAAAGGTTTTTCATGAAAATAACTGCATTTTCGTTTAAAGGAAAAACCTCCATTGTCATGTTCATGTCAATTTCCTAAGTTATCTCGAGCATCTGCAAAATTTGTGAGAGTTCTATTTACCATTTCTACTATATTTTCAAGCAAATATTCAAGAAATAAACTGGATGCAAGGTATCGAGAAATCCCAAATCGGAATATGATCATAACCTTATCATCATTTCCTTCGACTCAGCAACGAGTGGTACGGAGTATAGGAGATATAACATTCGATTGTCGAGTGACATTCAGTTCCATGCGCAGGTCATGATTACTTGTTGTTTTTAACTAAGAGAATCGACGCAAGCATATGGCAATTGTCAAACTCTTCAATTCTTGATCGAGATTCAAGAATCGGCACCCTGCTTTTTTGTTCGGGTCAAAAGAAGAAACCGTGGCACGCTTTCATGTTCCTTGTCCCAAATAGAAGTGGACCGTCAGTACAATAACGAATAAGTTCGTTCACAGTACCTCTTCCGACGATCTCATTGGCTGTCGTCTGAATCGTAAAAATTTTTAAACCGAGTTTAAGTTTTGAACTTTTCTTGCTCCTGACTATGGCATAGACAAACGCACAAAATTCATGTGAGGACGAGTCCACATCAGCGTTGCATGCCTCGTGAAAATTCCGCTCCCTACTGGATCATGTGAAAATCTCTGGTACTCTAACTTCCATCATTCTTCATTAATTACACATGCATAATTATTGAAAGAAAAGCCTTGCCTTAGGGTACGGTCAAAGTTCAAGCGAGATGCAATATCCCTCGTCGCTCTCGGAAACATAATTTTGGCAATTTATTGTTGAGCATGGATGAGTCCCTCGAAGTCTATTTGTTCAACTTCATCGGCCAACACTGTTATGCGACATCTCTCGTTCACTTTGGCCGTATCCTTAGAGAGATTGAATTTTCAGGATAGTTATTATTATATAAATATATATTCGTGAATGGACAGATGATATTCCTGGCTGGATTCATTCGCAAATCGATTCCAAATACGTCCTCCTATCAAATTGGTAACAGATTCATGAAACAAATGAGGAAATGGTTTTTTCATCATATTCATTGAGGAAAAAAACTGAAAGAGTTAGAATATTCGTGCTTTTTTTACTTAGGTGTTTCTTATCTTTTCATGTTTATAGTATTTTCCTATCCATTTGTAATCCTGAAAATGAATTGGTATTGAAATTTAACCATGCACCAATCAAAAATATTATCCACGAATCTGAGTCAAGTCAGTGAGCCATTTCTCTCGAAACCCTCGATTTTCATCTGCGCTCTTCCTTTTTTCACTAACGAATTGATTATTTCACAAGAATCGAGAATGATACTTTGAAGTTAGAAGGGAAATCAACCCGTAGGAACAGCTGGGTCGCCGACTAAAAGAATTATCTTTATCCATATATAGTTTATCAAAAGTTCGAGATCGCAGTCTGAAAATCAATTGTAAACTGAACGTGAAGCATTCGAGATATTAGGTACATGAGGTGAATCGAATTCTTTGTTTCGGAAATATCGTGGGGCATCTTAATCCATAAGGCTTAAATTTGATTAACTGGAAATCTGTCGTTTAAGATTATATATTTTCTGAATTTGAATCCGAAAATCTTTTCTTTGTTTTCGGAAATGCGCTGTTTTTTTTTACTTTCGTATATATGCTTGATGAATCAACAAATATTACACCAAAACCACTTTTTGCTGGAGAAGCATCGTCCAAGAAAATAGAATATTACAATTCAACTGTTTTATCGATCATCAGTATACTTCTCGCTTGGTCAAATGCCGAAGTAGCTCTTCTAATGCCGGCCACATACGTTAAGATCTACCAGAAAGGTTGACCTGCGCAGGTCTACCCACACTGGTCACCCAGTGCGTGTATTGGAACAGACCTGCGCAGGTTCCCGACCTGCGCAGGTGACCGAAGAAGAAGCGAAATTCGGTTCTTTCTCGAAGCGAAGCACCCTACGATGAACTTGAGCATGTGTGCGAGACCTCTCACCATCACATACATGTAAAGGCGTTATGCCTGAAACCTGCACAGGTCAAGTTCTCCGGTAGACCGGAGCGTATGTGGACGGCATAAGAATGAAATCATCTAAAATTTTTGAATCTGGCGATATCAGCGACCGAGGAATCGAGCCACGGTGTCTTTTTCATCGTATTTGATTCATTAGTTTAGAACATTATCAGGCAAACTTGTCAGTTCATGGGATAATGTTGAGATCTTATGTACTCAATACTTTCGATAAGACATCGTTGCCAACCTTGCGGCTTTCACGAGTCTTTTTGAATGTTTAATTTGAAGGCACGCCTACAATTGACAAGGAACAACTGAGATATTGTATTAACACTGCTTTTCAGATAACTTTGAATCCGGTTAGCATACTTTTATACTCATACTCATACTCATACTCATACTCATTTGCGCCTTTTGTGCTAACCACTAGTCTAATATTTTCTTCAGAAATTCTTTCTGGAGATGCATAGGTGGACCAAAGCTTGATCTAGCATTTATCCCTCTATCTCGGATGATTATATATTTTTTCAGAAACTGCTCGGTTTATACTGAAAGCACTAATTTCTTCATGCCTTCTAGATATTCTGAAGAATCATGTTCTTATTCATCACCAGTTCCAATATTGTTCAAGATGAACATGACACGCTCTGTACCAGTTCAAACTTCGTAATACTATCGAAATTATTGTGACAATCGGAGTGCATAATTAATAGATAATCTAATATATATATGAAAAATGCAATGATTCCTTCGAATTACTCAGTTCGTGTATAGACAATAGAATCAATAAGGTGAGATACGTATTTTTGATCTCAATGCACATTTATGTACAGGAATGAAATATACATCGAAAACTGCTCGTGTATGAATCGAAAAAGCAGAACAACAACAGCGTCTTTGTGTGAAATAAACTTTTTTCGCAAATTCATTCGAGATCTCATATTCAGAAGTTTTTTCTGAAGCAATTTCCAGTTAATCAAACTTTGACCTACCATAAATTGAAATTTGAGCTTATTACGCTGCACAGATACCTATGTACCAGCATCCACCTAGAAGGCAAGCACAGTACGCTCCTGATGGCACCTTATTACCACCGACAATAAACAGGACAACAGAGGTGCTTCAAAAATCTTTTACAGTTTCAATGTCCTTGCCTGTTTGTTTATTTGGTCCACTGACAGTCACTCCAAAATATTATAGCCGGTCGAAAATCAATATTTTGAAATCGCATTGGATATATTTCTTCTAACATACATGTCACCCTTCTATAGTTTTCCCTCTAACTGCATCTAAAATTATTAGTCCATCTATCACAGTACACATTCTCAATCAAAATATTTCCGTTTGATAATTATGCATAAAAAACTCTTCATCTAATCCACTTGGAAACTTATAGTTCAGTTATCACCAATTTTTCCACATATGATATAACTACCTTCGTACATATCATGTACATATCACTGCCTATGGTTCATTCGTGTACTACATTGCCACCTAATAACGAACAAACCTGACGAAATTTGCACGGCGGATTTCAATAGAGATGAAATTGACATGCCCTTCATACTAACATCTGAATTTATTACCTGTCCCTAACGCTTTTTGTTTCTTCACTACCTAGATACAAACATCAAACACAGATATATACATATATTGATATATACTATATAAATTTCTATTACTGTGCTGGAAGAGCAGCTGAGATTTCCAACAAATACCACTCATGAATTACAATCAAGCCTTTTCTCAAATATGCCCATTACAAAAAAAACAAAAATTTCATTTCGCGGTATCAGTTCCTACATCGCATCTTTCATATCTAAGCATAATATACTAAATGAGAAAGGAACTACAACACCCAGAAGGAGCTGTTCAAATTTAAAAAATTTTTGGTAACAAAGATAGTATAGCAAGGTGTAAATGACTAAAATTTGGGGAAAAAAATCGTGAAGGTTTTTTTCATGTAAACATTTTCTGTTGCTCAAATATTGTAGTCGTGTTTTGCAAATCTTTAAAATTTCACAACAAACCAGATTTTCGAGGAGATCCAGTTAAGTGAATTGGAAATAGAATAGAATTATTAGTCTACGGGAGGCGGGGTTGTCATTTCGGGAAATCCCTAATAGTACGATCAGTAATCCAACTACTGTTATGAGATGCTGTCGAGCGGGGTTTGATAATACCCAAAATCGAATAAGGGTAGACACCGGACGTCGAAGGGACACAAATGGAGTTCAAGATCGACGTCTAAGACTACTGACCATAAAAGACCGATTTGCGACAACTCGATCTTTGGCTGATGAGTGTTTAGCAGAACGAGGCCATCCTGTAACTGTCCGAACGGTTTATGGATTCCATCTTGTGTTACCTCTTACGGTTGAGCATTGCAGGCAACGATTTCAGTGGTACAGACAACGACAACATTAAAATGCAGAATGGCATCAGGTTGTGTTTTCTGATGAATCTCTTCTTGTTTGCACATGATGACCGAAGAAGGGTTAGACGACGCCGGGTATAAAGACGTGACACTCATTTTGATGTTGGGCTTTATGTACACCGGACAGTAGGCGTTACGGTATGGGGTACGATTGCACATGCAAGTAGGTCACCTTCAGTCTTTATTCGAGGTAATATTACAGTGCTGCGTTACCTTCAAGAAATTGAAGCTTTAGTTTGGGGGAACTCGTCAGGGCATGTACCAAACTAAGCCATTTACATGCCTACGTGAGTGGACACCTCTTGTGAGGATCACTAAGGAGTGTACCAGACCGTTGGGGATGAGCGTATTTCCGAGATCTTGAGAGGATCCAACCAGGACAGCGTGCGCGCTAGCGCCCCCTGTACGTTGACCGATGATGTTGGCCAAGCGTTACAGGCAGGTAACGTAGGGTACTTAAGACGCAAGAGGGTACTGCGCGCGTGACTTAAGTAAGAGTTGAGAGAGGGCGCTCGCTCCAAAATAATAGAGCCATATGTTCTCCCTCACCTTAACCGGCTCGAGAATCCAATATTTCAGCAACATAATGCTCAACCCCATGTTGCCGCAGTCAGTTTAAACTTTTTTGAAGCGACCTATCTGAATCTTTTGCCATGCTCGCCCAGATCTCCCGATCTTTCGCCCATAGAGTATGTTTGGGACATCATGGGCAGAAGGCTTGGAAATTTGCTCCAGCCCCGAAGGACTTTTGCGGCTCTAAGGCATGGAGTACAGTTAGCTTGCAATAGTTTGCCTCAAGAAGAACTTTCTTGCATCTATGCCAAGACGTGTTGGGAAGTGTATAGATAACGGCGGTGGGCAAAAACATCATTAACAAATTTAATAAAAAAAATTGTAAAACCTCCGTTTTTTTCTCAAAGTTTCAATCATTCACTCCTTGCTATACTATCAATGTTTCACCAGAAAAAAATTTAAATTGAAACAGCTCCTTCTGGGAGTTTTTTATGCTAGTTAGATATGTTTCCAATATTCATTCAGATGTAATATATCATACATTCTTTGATTCATTATCGCATTTGTTGCTGTTCAAGCAATTGTTTATTTTCATTTCACGATACTCAAGATATGCTGGTGAAATTCTGTATTCAATTTGGCCGAAAAAAAGGATCCATTAGTCACTCACTACTTCATAAAGATCGTAAATCATTTCAAATGAAAAATTCTATTCTTTCCAAGTTCCATATGATTATTAAGCCTGGACTGAAAGGAAGGCTCCATTTATTCCTGTCAACAGAAATCGCAAAAGGCTGAAAGGACTGTTACAAAGATGCTTTTGCCAAACTTGCACTTGTATGTTTTAAATATAAAATATAATAATTTTTTAGGTCTCTACCGTGAAAGTCAAATGGATCTAGATAGAGGGATTTTTAATATGCATAATTTTTCAAGTTTCTATGTAAAATTACTGTTTCGATAAAATACGAAACGGTTTCATTATTCGATTAAAAACCAGAACCTAAAAATATTGATTTCCTAAGGCTTTGATATTTTCCGAGACCATCGTAGAAAAAAAGAACCAGTGGCTTCATCATGAGAATGTAAATGTTAGCATATTGACATTCCATGTCAGATAACGAAATAAAAGTCATAGCCTAAGATCAGACAGGTGGTTATCATATATATTCAGTTTTTTCAATGAAATTAGTTCGCAGTGAATTATTGACATGAAAATCACCATTTCCGTATTCACTGAAGAAGATTGGAATGGATATATTCAACAACCAATAGATTAAGGTGGAAGCCTTCTATCTCACTGCATCTCGGAGGTAACTCGAGGCGGTCGTAAACTCAGGAACTATTGCACTCTATAGCCATTGGAATATTGAGATCCATTTTACACTTCTGTAGCACATATCAATGTAAATGATCAAAGAAACTCATTCCTACGTAAACACTCCCTGGTACAGCGAAATAATTGATTACTATTGGATCGAGAAAATTTTTTCAAATAAACTTCATATTCATATGAAGTGCGCCATCAGGGAACATAACTAATTACTCAAGTCGATCTATACTGTACTCCAGAAAACTCAGATCTTGAATAGTGTTGCATAAGTCTGGCCCTACCCCAGCAAACACTAAATCGCAGCGAGGGTACAAAAACTTTACATTGTTGCTGCACTTGAATTGCAGCGATGATGGTTCAGCAACTGTATCGAAACGGATCGTATACGTCCCGCGGAACTGAATCGAAACTGTATAGTTCAAACTGCGTTTCATGTACAGTCAGTACAGCAGTTGTACAGCAGCTTCGTAATGCAGTTTCAACGAAGTAATTTTGCAGCAGCTGTGCCACTTCGTTATGTATTTCCTTTGCAGTAGTGATGAAGCAACTGTGCTACTACGATATGAAGATTCTTCTCAGCAATAATGCAGCAGAAGCTCGGCCGTATAACAAGACTCATAGGAATAAAACTCACCCCCGAAAAAATCATTATTTTTTAAGAAATTGAATTGAAACTCTGTATATTGATACGAAATTATTGACCAGCAACTGATGTGAAAAAAGTGAGTCTAACTAAGACTTCCAGTTTATCCGGAAATTGCCGAATAAATTTTGATTTTCTCATATGATGTGATGTATATATTTTTTGCATATTTGAATTTTATGCACCACGGAAGAAAAGTTACTGCAGTTTTACTTCATCCTGATATTGATTACTTTAAAAAAAATACTGAAATTACTTAATTTTTCACGACATTCCACCAAAAATTCAGCATAGAATTAAAATATATAAAAATATACACAACATCACATGAAAAAATCACAGTTTGGCCATTGCCGGTTGAACCAGAAGACATAGATTTTTCGTTTTCACCTCAGTCGATAAGAAACAGTCTGTATTATGCATGTTCAGAATTTCAACCTGATTACTTGAAAAATATAGGTTTTTCGGACGTGAGCCTGATTCCTAAAACCTACTGGCTGTCTTAGGAATCGGATTAGCCTAGTTTGTATTCAACAGGAAACATAAAGTGTTTCATAGCAAATTCAACTAAATAAAAAAAATATTGCACTAGGAACATGACTTCAGTAAAAAAAACTAGAATTTACAGAAATACCGGCCATATCAAACATTATACATAATATTATATATAATTGGGTGACTCTCTCTCGATCCGTTTTAATTCCTCTCACATTAGTACATATTTCTCAATCAAACCTTGATGGTTGTTTCAATATGGGTTAGTGAGTCAGTTTTGCTCTCTTTGTTCTCTCGTACAGCAACTCAAAGTGGAGAAAAATGAGTTAACAAACAAAAAAGTTTTACCTTGTGTGAATATAATACCTTAATTTCCTTCATTAATGTTTATGTACTTCGAAATTCTGTTTTCTGTTGGCCCTGTCCAGTTCAATTAGAGACCCAGATGTTTTCCACTATTGTCTATTTATTCCAGTGCTGAGAGGAACGGCATCATCTAAATATTTAACTAAGCCACACAGATGAGTCTAATTTGCCTTACTTCTATTTTTCGGTAATTCATCATGTCGATACACTAGTTTTTAACAGTTGCATTACAGTCAACTCGAAACAGTCAGTTCAAATAGTGCGATTGACTAAGAATTAAAAAAACACAACAACCACAAACAAATTTCCGTTATAAAGATTAAGAAGTAAAATAACTTATTTCCGCTTTATATATTTATTTTCACAACAATTGTTTCGTCATGATAACATGGCTTCATCAGGTGAGGATGGTACCGTCCTCTCAAATATATAAAGCGGAAATAAGTTATTTTACTTCTTAATCATCAAGATGAATTTCCGACAAGTAAAGACTGAGACAATCAAAAATTTCCGTTACAAAACAGCATGACCGACAACGACGATTGACCACGCTTCTCTAATGTACCGGCACAGTACACACAGACACAGACAGAGACAGCGTTGTCTCATACAGTATTTCGATTTTGTTGTAAGAAGCTGTACAGCAGCTTATATGAAAGACTGAATTTTTAGCAAAGTAGTATCACCAATGCAGAGTTTTAATTCCTCTCACATTAGTACATATTTCTCAATCAAACCTTGATGGTTGTTTCAATATGGGTTAGTGAGTCAGTTTTGCTCCCTTTGTTCTTTCGTACAGCAACTCAAAGTGGAGAAAAATGAGTTAACAAACAAAAAAGTTTTACCTTGTGTTAATATAATACCTTAATTTCCTTCATTAATGTTTATGTACTTCGAAATTCTGTTTTCTGTTGGCCCTGTCCAGTTCAATTAGAGACCCAGATGTTTTCCACTACTGTCTATTTATTCCAGTGCTGAGAGGAACGGCATCATCTAAATATTTAACTAAGCCACACAGATGAGTCTAATTTGCCTTACTTCTATTTTTCGGTAATTCATCATGTCGATACACTAGTTTTTAACAGTTGCATTACAGTCAACTCGAAACAGTCAGTTCAAATAGTGCGATTGACTCAGAATTAAAAAAACACAACAACCACAAACAAATTTCCGTTATAAAGATTAAGAAGTAAAATAACTTATTTCCGCTTTATATATTTATTTTCACAACAATTGTTTCGTCATGATAACATGGCTTCATCAGGTGAGGATGGTACCGTCCTCTCAAATATATAAAGCGGAAATAAGTTATTTTACTTCTTAATCATCAAGATGAATTTCCGACAAGTAAAGACTGAGACAATCGAAAATTTCCGTTACAAAACAGCATGACCGACAACGACGATTGACCACGCTTCTCTAATGTACCGGCACATTACACACAGACACAGACAGAGACAGCGTTGTCTCATACAGCATTTCGATTTTGTTGTAAAAAGCTGTACAGCAGCTTATATGAAAGACTGAATTCTTAGCAAAGTAGTATCACCAATGCAGAGACTGTGCAGTTTCAATACAACATTTTATGTGCTGCATTCCGGTGGCACTTGTAATGCAGTAAGTGTACAATTGATGTATGTTGTGTTTGTTGGGACCATATAGCCGTTGGTTGTGGCGAATGCGCATATGCTTTCGATGGAATTATGAAACTCTCACGACGATTTTAGGTTTAATTCCAGATATCTTGACGAACCTTATTGATTAGACTAAGAAGAAACGGAATACTACAATTGCGAAATTTCTCACCTCGCGATCATCTTCTGATTCACTCAATCGGTTTCTGGCATAGTGACCTAGAAACGATTTTAGTTGGCCATGTTGATGTGTTGCTTGAAACTATCTCGACAAGGATTCACCATTACGGTCACAAGTTTCAGAACGCCCACATGTGCAACCAACCCTCTGCATGCAATATATGGGGGAGCTTAGGAACCTTAACTTGACTCAGTATTTCCATGATGAACTCTCATATCTAGCATGTTGATTTCACATGTCTCTCTTCAGGATTAATCAATACTGACGGAAGTATATATACGGATATTCTAATATTAACTCAGCCCCAGGCTTCAATCGCTGCTCTAAATGCACAGCACTTTCAGCTGTCCTTAGTCCATGTCCTTGTCCTAGAAAAGTAGAGGAGTAGGTACCTCTACTTTCCTTCGCCCGATATCAGATGTATAAACTTCCTCTGGTGAATCGACTTTACTAGGAGGGTTCTCTTTTGTATTCAAACTTGAGAGACTTCAGCTTCTTCCACTTAATAACTGGCATAATCTCATTCTACCCATCGAGTCGTCTCATAAATTTTTGTCCCTTATTATGTGCGATGTTTCGGCACATCTTTATTTGCTTCCGATCGAGCGTATATCATACGAGGTTTTTCCGGAATATACGTATTGAAGTGGAATAATCACTTCTATTCACAATTATTCGGGTATTCCATTATGGTCTCCTTCAAAGTACTCCCCCTGAGGCAAAATTCACTTCTGCCAACGCCTTTTTCACTGCTGATATGATCCCTGAAAGCCTTCAGTTGTGGGGCTCTTCATTTGCCGTGTCGATTCAGCCTTGATGGCTGCCACATCCACCAAGTGCCGCCACCAGAGCACCACTTTGAATTTCGGGAACAGGACGAAGTAGCAAGGATCTAAATTGGGTGGATAAGGCGGGTGTTCTGTTACGGTGATTGAGCTCTGGGCCGAAACTTGAGCATAACGAGAGATGTGTGAGCAAGTTCGTCGGATCCACCTGCCCCCTTTTGCCAAATCCAGTAGAATTTGGGCTAAACGAGCTCTGAAACGACGCAAACTTCAATGTAATCATGTCCGTTCAGTGTCTGGCCGAAAGGGATGAATTCCTGATGAACAATGCTCTGAGAATCAAAGAAAAGAATCAACATTGTTTTCAAATTGGACCTTGATTTTTCCGACTTTCTTGTTCCCGGGTCCCCTGCTTGCTTCCCCTCCATGCATTGAGATTTCAGCTCCCCATCGAATTCGCAGAACCAAGACTCATCTCCAGTGATGACCAGGTTGAGAAAGTCGCGTTTCCTCTACTCTCAACCAACTCTCCTTGCTTTCTGTTCTGGAGTCAAGAGCTTCGGAAAGATTTTCGCGCACAATTTTTTCATCTTAGGTTTTCCTCTCAGAATTTTGTGGACGATTGTTTTGGGGATTGACAGTTTCTCAGCTATCATTTCGTCAATCGAGGGTTTTTAAGGACACAATCACGAATTCGTCCAACATTTTCCCCAGAACTCGATGTGTAGGGGCGTCCTGAGCGTTGGTCATCTTCTCGGCCTTCCCGATAGCTTTTCAACCACTTGTTGATGGTTAGTTCCTTCAGAGAATTGTCTCCGTAAACTTGTTGCAAACACTCAAAAATCTCACGACATTCTTACCTAGCTCTGCAAAAAACTTGATAATGATGCGCTGTTAATCATTTAGAGTGAGCTCCATGCCGACGGCAGGTAAAAAACGGGTTACAAGCACACGTAAATCCTGCATACTTGCAGAGCGCTACGGCTCGAACGGGGGTTGCATAGAGAGGGGGGGCCACCACAACGCCTTGACAGGACGCCCCAAATTTTTTATACGTATTTTCCAGACAAACCTCGTATAATCAAACCGATGAGTGACTGAATCTGAGTAATCCTGATGTTTCCAATGGATTGAATCTTTATATCCTGAATAAGATACCCTGTTTACTTCCAATTATCGATCGATATAGAATGTTTGCGTACCGATTTTTAAGCAGAATAATATATACTCAACTATGTGAAAATATCGAACTGTACTCGAAACTTTTTTCATACCACTTGTGGTTGCCTAGGCTACTATGATCTCTTGAATCGATTATATATCAATATATGGCCTAGAGAAAAGATTTCGTCCACCAACCAGTATATGATTCCTATTCGAGCATCACATTTGGACTGCTGACTGTTCAAGTTATGTCTTCGGTAATTTATCGAGTTCGCAACAGAACAGAAAAATTCATCAGTGTGGGGAATAAATCGATGAAATTCTCCCAAAATTCTTCGAACATTAATTTGTCAACGGGATTTTTATAGGGTAGTATGTAAAAATGATTTTACTAATGAACTCCCTCACAAACTTTAGCAGAGATCGTATCTGGTTATATGTATTTTGAATATATACGCTGGTGATAGTTGGTTTCCATTTTGTTCTCATCATCCAATCAATAAACTCGCATCATTGAGAACGAGTGTTTTATACAGTCTTCTTAATAACGCATATAAAAACTATAGCCTTATGATTTCATAATTTATTCATATGGAATTTCATTGAATTAACTGATATCTGCAGGTATCAGCTGTCAGATCCTAGGCTATCAAATCATCTATACAACACTGTAGATTTCATAGAAAGAAGAACTGAGGGTTTTTCATGACACATTATCTCAACACTTCCAAAACGAATTAACACACAGATATTTCACTACCCACATTATTTTCTGTATTGCATTGTATTCCACATTGTCCAAGAAATTTATTATTATTGGATATTTTCCGGATTAAAATCACTATCATAATCCCTTTCGCTGAGAGAAACACAAGTCTTCTCTGAAACCCCAAATGATTCCTTAGCTCCTGACCCCTTAGAAAACTGAAGTAAGTAGTCAAAGTTGACCAGAAACCCGCACAGCTCTAGTGATATATTTTTTTCACGTAATCAGCACTCTTCAATTTGTTGAGAACTGCGGGGTCACTGGAAATTGACTGCTTTGTGGACATCTACAAAAGCTTTACTTTTATTTTCAGTTACCGCGGAAAGTAAAGTTGTTTGGTCCTTGTGGTGAACTCGAAAGTGAAAACTGATTAAACTTTTAATTGGCAAGTTTGAATCGTATGGAAGTCTGAATGAAATTTATTATTGCATTCACTTTGTCGAATTCATTTTATTTGGGCAGAAATTGAGTATAATATATGCGTTGTCGTTCATTTCAATTTTCTCTTTCTTCTCGATATTAACGCACCAAATTTGAAATGCTTCAATTAAATGTTTGGTTCTTTCATATCCACGTAGAATTTGGACTTTTACTTTATTCGCCCTAGATGTGAATTTCCAATAATTCTTGTGAATTTTAGGTTTTCAATATAAAGCCACAATTTAACTAAGTACTACATGAGCAGGGGAAATTACTTCAAGTTCTCATTGTAACTATTACAGCATTGAAGACAGCAGGAACTTTCAATTAGAGATACATAAAGAACTATTCAGCAATAAACTAACCCACACTGAGATTCAATGATTTGATAGTTTTTCATGATATTTCATGAAAAAATTAATTAAATAGGAATTTTTCGTCTCCCGCAGTGTTTTTTTATGAATGATTTTGGAATCAGTCTCGTTTAGTAGAAACGGAAAAGCCTTTATTCTGAAGACAGTAACATATTTACTGAGTATATTCCTGATATCCTCTACGGTTATGCACTGGTTTATCTATATTTCAAATCTAATGAGTAATGCTACACGTATATTGATTTACTGCAAATGAAGTCCGGTTAGCGACAGCGAATAATTCATGCCACGAGCTGTTTTCCTCACAGGGCAACCACCTCTCAAGCCTTAATTTTATATGAAGTTTCTTCGTTTAGTGTTAAGAGAAAAATAAGCATAGAAAATTCATATGCAATCGACAAAAAGTTTCTGATCGTTCGTCTCACCCCAGTCTGTGACAACCGATTGCAATCGCGAAATTTTGCAAGGTCAGGAGCTTTCAGGCGCTTGTTCAAACTCGCGAATTCGGCTGCATAATTAGCCTTTACCGCTTATTGTAAACGAAATAAGTACCGACAGAATATGCTTGGAGACTCAATAAAAGAATTCGTGGAATTCATTCTGTGATACCCTTGCAATATATGACAGGTCTTTTTCGAGTTATTCCGGAAATAATCAACAATAATATCGATGAAGTAGGCACGAAATTTTAGATATTTTTTGCCATTATCTCTTAAAATGAATATCCGATCAAACTGAAATTGAAATACTGCTATTAAAAGGTGACCTCATGGTCTTTACCGAGCTCCATGGTAAGGTCATGAATAGTCTCCGGAAATTCAATTTCTTCAACAGAAATCTCGAAAAATATTCGTTAGCATTACTTTTCATGAATATCAATTTTGACTTTCAACTTCACTTCTTTTCGAGCAATTGAGAAAATCATCTTGGAATGGGAAAAAATTTAATGTTTTTTTTTTCATTTGGTTATATTTTGACTTTCATTGAAATCGGATTGATAGCTCTCAGAAAAAAATTTTTGAAGAAAAATTTTCTGATTTTATTTATCGATTAGGACCATTTTTGGTCCTCAATATGAAAATTGAGCAAAACCTATTTTCTACCAACATTTGAAAATCTTTCGGACAATATTTGCTAGAAAGTTTTCTAATGGTTGGATCATGTCAAGATTGGTATTCTTCAACTTATTACGGGGCTACAATCTGATCGCATCGATTAATTTTGAAACAAACCCCAAAATTCCAAATTATTACGACCAAAGGTAAATTTCGCCCATTAACGACTTCAATCGGAATATTCAGGCTCCGAATAAAAACTGGAAGTTTCAAGCATCTTGGTCCTCTTCTTAAAAAGTTAGATCATACACGGTCGGCCAGACAGAATTGAATATGACCACGGTTTCTTTTTCGGGAATTCCAACCTGAAACCTCATCGTTTGAGACCGTTTTCGGCGCGTAAAAATGAAAAATTTCTAATCTCAGCTTTCCTACGTTACCATGCAAGAGGCAAACATTTCAACCAATTCACCGACTCCGTTTATAAACCAGCTATAATTCATCCGCATATAGGAGAACTTGATTTACTTCTGACTTTGTTTACATCATAACTCAAAATACACTTATCTGATCATGCTGACAATTGGTCATTGATTATGAAATGGCGACTTGTACGTGTTAGTGGCATTCCAACGGAATCGCACTGATAAATATATAAACTCTTGGAATTGTTTCTTTGAATTTTTCCTCGATACGATCGCCACGAAATTTTGCA
This sequence comes from Myrrha octodecimguttata, assembly GCA_958510865.1. NCBI lineage: Eukaryota > Metazoa > Arthropoda > Insecta > Coleoptera > Coccinellidae > Myrrha > Myrrha octodecimguttata. The sequence continues at coordinate 73,158,917 of OY294059.1, read as the reverse complement.
TGAATCTTTAGGTTGGTACTATGCATATATAAATCAAGTTTCAATTCGATGGGTTGAAAATTTCAAGTCTCTGGGAGTTTTCTTTCAAAAATTACAGCACACATACAGCTGGCCAGCCGGACAGAATAGAATTTGACCACCGATTTATCATCACTGAGTTCAACCAAGTCATTCAAGAACATTTTCTGCTCGGAACTCAAGAATCACAGACGTTGTGACCAAACGATAACGCGCTGTTCATGAAAACAAGCGGGTAAAATTGCTGTTAGTAACTATTTTGATTTTCCGGACCCCATGCCCTCATTACCAGTTAAAAGGAGATTTTCATAATTAAATCATAGAAATCATTGCATGATACTTCTGTAGAGAGAAGTTCACAGAATCAGTATCAAGAGAGTATCAATAGTGTTGGTTTTACAAAAAATGTGTTCGTGAGCAATCATATCTGTACTAGAAACGAAGAGTTGAAATAGCTATACAAATAAAGGCTGGACTTTGGAAATACGAATATTTTTGGAAAAATGGGTGGATTATCCGAATACTGACCTCAGTGTCTAATTGTCTCCGACAATTTTGAAATATTTGAAGGATTACTGAGAAATATTTCCTTATGTAAACTCTTATTTTTTTCATTGTTTTCATATTAATATTCATATTAATATTCCTGGTATTGACTCATCATGTCCTTTCCTTCTTCTATCTACTCGGACGTGTTTCTCGTGGTAAGAATGAATATTAAAAATGAATTGAAAGTCTGTTATTTGTGGTCAGGAATCGCAAATGTGAGCAGTAAACATAACAACTAGCATAATAAGACAGTAGTAGCCATTTAATGTCTCTCGATCAACATACCTGATATTGACTATTTTGATTTCAGCTAAAATGAACAATAATTTTGAGTTTTCGAATGTCAGTTCTATTTTTCAACATTTCAGCCTTACCTAGCTCTTTTTTCAGGCCTGTGATGAGTTCTATACACCAAGGTCCCTATTCTTGAATCGGGGATTAGAGAAAATAGGCGCGTCGACGCTGTTGTCAAGGAAACGCAGTGCATTTTTGATGAAACGATAGAGAACGTTCATATAGTCGCATTCAAGAAAAGGGTCCCGGTTTTGTATAATTTTTAATGAGAAACAAAACGTCAATGACAGTAGTCAAGCCAAAGTTGCGCTCAAAGCAATTGGTTCTCTGGTGACCAGTGTGACATATTTTGTATGAAGGTAGATAGAGGACATCTGTTTGGGTTGAGAAGTGGTATTCAAATTTACCTTACGACTCTAGCGAAATATTTCAATTATCAAATTGAATCACGAGAATTTCCCCGAAACGGTTTGAATTTTGCTTGAGCTTTCACCTCACATTCTGGAGCATTTCGAGGTCATTTCAGTTTGGCTACATTTTTCGACAATTCTTGAAGCAGTTCTTTCGGAGAATCGCATTGTGTGGCATTAATTTTCGAATTCGAGTTGCCTCACAGTAAGAAGTCTGAAGAGATCTGGCTGGCCATTTTCTGGAAGTTGTAAGACCGATCCACTGGTCGGAAAACTTCTAAAAAATGCCTGATAGTAGCGGCATAGTGACGCGGATATGAAGCTACTTTCAGACAATTTTCAGATATGAGCGCACTCAACCAGAGGATTGTTCGGTGGGTTATCATAGACTACTCAATGCCAGATCTCCAATTCTGTCTTCCCTAGACTTCTTTCTCATTGTGAAGCGACTTGAAATCGATAACTTAAGCCGAAAAATGTACCTCCCAAGCCAGCAGATTTTCGACGAATGTAGTCGAATTCCTTGCGTACAGTCCAAGAATGCGAGTGGAAAATTTTTTTCGGTGTCCATTTATTTTGGGAATGCAGAAAAAATCCATAAATCATTCGTCAACTGTCGATGTGATGGAAAAATTTCTACGAAAACTACTGACATTTCAGCGCAAAGAACTTGTTAATTTATTCGTCCGTAACCATATTCCACATAATACGTTCCTGCTGTCTTCGTTACCTAACAATGAATTCTATCCCATTCAAATAATTTTTTTGTATTGAAATCATTCACTAGGTCCAAAATGTTTTCAATGATTTGATTTATGACCCCCTAAGCTTTAAAATACAAACAGTACTACAGAAATCCCTCTAAAATGAAATCACCGCTGATTACAGAGCCAGTATTAATACAGGGACCGTCATGGGAAATGTACGACTCCTTCAGCAAATAGCGATTAGAATCGTTAGTCAAGATCCTGATAATATTTGGATTTCCGAGGAAAATATTATGGATGTCTGCTGCTGTTAGGGTGCAGTTATACAGCAAATAAAATAAAGTGAGAATAAGGGAAAACGAATTGAATCAGAAATTTTTCCATTCGATCGGTTCATTCTTAATCCTTATTCTATTTTAATCGTGGTATGACTGCACGTTTATTACCGGCTGTTTCAAGGAAAATCATGATCTTTTTCATATCATTTTCCGCTTTCAAAAACGAAAATATAGGTATTGGTATACAGTATCGATTCAATCCCACATTCTCCTGACAGTGAAGGTACATTATTAGCGGTGAATCCTGTTTGAACTATACAGGATGTTTTTCAGTTTGGATCATATTTTCAAGATGTTCTAGCTGTTGAACGAATTCTGAAAATTCATGGAATTTTCCATGAAGGACACTATTTCCTAACAGGCTATCAATTTTAAGTATCCGACCATATTAATGACTATCAGAAATCCTGAATAAAAAATCCTTTTTATGAAACAATCTACAAACCTGATATGGAAGTTTGACCTACTGAACATAACCTTCAACAAAGAGGTGATCAATTTCATGGCACATATGCAGATTCGCAAAACTATTGAAAATGTATAATCAGTATGGTTGCAATTTGAAGTGAAATCTCGATTAAAATTCATAAAACGCGCATTCAGAAGAATAACATAGCTTTAGATGCATCAATGGATCACTGTTTCGTTATCAGTCCACAGTGAAGTCAAAGAGTCAATATAAGCGAATAAGATATATAATATGAAAGTGTAGAAAACACTACATACTCTTTGGTATAAAATCACAAAATTTTATGGCACGTTTTCTATTCCGATAGAAGAAATGGATATGAGTTTTCGGAAATGGAGAGTTTAGTCGGAGTGAACCTATAATAAGAAAAATTAACAATTTAAAAAGTTTCAATATCTACGGACAATTTTTTATAGCATCATGATTTAGCTACCTTTATTGTTAAGAAATATCAGTTGACGCATCCTTCTTCGACACTATGTCCTTAAGCCCCATTTCAGTCTGCAGGTCCGTGAACTGCTGAGAAACCTGATGTATTATAGGTCATGGGCCTGCAAGACCTGCGGACCCTTCTTCTCTAGACTATTTTATATGAGGCTACAAAAGACAGTTAGTTTACAAGACGGAAATCAATTCCATAGGATCTTCAACAAGAAATTGAAGCAGCATGTGATGAGATTAGGAGGAATCCAGAAATGATGGGGAGATCAAAGAATCATATTTATGTCCGAATTCGACAAATTATGAAATTTAAGACTCCATTCAATTCATCTGTTCAGCACCGATTTGTGTTTGATCTGAATCGGTTCTGTTTCAACGGAAACTTTCCATAATTTTGAAATCCGTGGCCTCACGGCCTGATAGGCTACAACCCTCATATATATAGGAACAAACAACCACAGCGAATGCTGTCGAATGACCTTGATCAACTCGAAGGTCTATTTGTTGCGTGTTTACGTGTCTAGTATTTTGTCGGGTTCGATGTTATAGACTTTGCTTTGTTGGTGTTTTCGTTGTGTGTTAGGACTCATAATGAATTCAGTCACCAACATTCTTGAACTGATTTTTATAGGTTGGACAAGTAGCAATTAGCCGACGATTTAGGAACTAAGGAACTGGAAGGGTCCTAGATATGTATAAAGTTATTACAAACTCGTGAAGGAAAAACCGAAAGCAGATCTTCACGCGACGTTTGTCGAAAGACATTGATGTGAGATAAAAATTTGTTATATTGTTTTCCGTGTTTGTTCTTTCATAAAGTTGACTCAAGAATGGACCCCACCTGGACAAGAAAAGGAATTAGTGACTTACACCATCTTCCAGAAAAAATGAGAAAACATGAATCGTCTCGTGACCACATCGTTTCTTGCACTGCGCCTCTGCCTTTCTTGGTCAGGTTAATATTATGTCCCACTTCAGCTCTTCATACGATGAAAGCATTATTTTACCTTAAAATAAGTTCGAATAAATGGACAAATTTTGAAAAGGATCATCTGTTGCGTAACATTTTGTAGCACTTTTTATTTGGCCCTCAGAGGTCACCATAAAAGAGTCTGCTCTGAAAAACAAAGAATATTTGAAGGGTTGATTAATTTCACTGCAACGTTTGACAAAAATTCAAATTTTCTCCCGAGAAGAATTTTCTGTGCTGTCCTACTCTTTTTTTAAAGATACAAATATGTTGAAAATAAGTCTTTGGTTGTGGTGCACCTAAAAAACCTGCGATCCCCGTACTCATACTTCACTTTACGTCACTGATGCATATTGAGTTTCCCTCTACAGTGTGAAATGCAATTTTGTAACTCTACAATGGGAGATACAGTGTATCCCGCTTTTCATGAATACACCCTAATATCTCAGTTATTGATGATGCGAGTTTCTTGAAAGTGCGGTAGTGATTATATGGTTAGGAAAATGAGGTACTCGGCATAGTGAACAATTTCATCGCCCATTAGCGTGCGGTGTTCGGAGGTGAAAAATGCTGTTTTTTGAGAACAGATTATTAGGGCTCATTTTAGACAACCTTCTTTATCACATTCAAAATCAGCATACCAAAAAACCATTTAATTCATATTTTCAAAACCTCACTTCACTTTTCTTGAACCAATGTTTTATTTCTAACTTTCGCATACCCAGATCCTATTGAATTTCAATCAGCTCCGTTTCGTTATTTCTATATCCTTTGTAACTGCTCTCGTACTAATATTTAGTTATATTCGAAGATACGCGCGCTTTGTTACCGTTGGTTTGCTGTTTTTGTGTTTTCAAGCAAATTGATGGAAGACTGCTTTGAAACAAAAGTTTTTGTTTGACATTCGGTAATCAGTAAGAATTTTCAAAGGTCGAGCAGTGGTTGTTACAAATTGAGAAAAAGTACAGCTTATTCCCTTATTTGGTAATAATGAAAGATCTACGGGCCAGGTTGCTGGAAGATTCAATGGAAGGCATCGTGATCAAGAACCAATCTGTTCAAGACCAGACCATTGAGGTACAATTCAAATCAAAGACACCATCCAGAATTTTGAAACAACCCAAATGGCAGTTGCGAGGACACTGAAAAACTGAGTATGGGGATGTTTGAAACGAATAGGATTAGGGCATTTGAACCAAAATTCCTACATAATCTGATAAATGGTGATTTTGAACGACGGTTTGAATTTTTGTGCAAAATTGCAAGATTACTATCTTAACGACAGACTTTTTCTGGAGAGCATGATGTTTACTGACGAGGCAACGTTTACAACAAACGGTGAGGTATTTAGTTAAAATTGTAGGTTTTGGCAGCTGAAAATCTGAATTGGATACTTCATTGTGAAAACCAATACAGCGAAAAAACTATCGTGAGGTGTGGCATATTCGACGAACCAAATGTTAGCCCATTTTTTCAGGATAACCTGATTGGATCTCTATGACTTTCTCATGGAATTGCCATAATCACAAAGACACTGTGATAGTTCGGAACTTTTTAAATGCAATATTCCCCATGAAGTGGATAGGTAGAAATTCTGCTACAGAATGGCCTCCTAGATCACCAGATATTACTCCTTGTGACTTTTTCTAGTGGGGAAATTTGAAAAATAAAGTGTATGCTATACTTGGCATCGTAATTAAGAGGAACTCTGCATTGCTATCAGGCAAGAGTGTCAGGAATAATAACTCCCTAAACTTTGAGGAAAGTGAATGTAGATTTGAGAAGAATTTGTTGGAAAGTGTATTTTTTCAGAAGGTAGTTATGTTAAGAACACAAATATCTGAAATAATGTTATTCGTGAATTTGTTTGCACAGTCACAAGTGAAGAACTCATTATTTTATTTATTTTTATTTATTCAGAAATACATCCAACAGGCCGAGGCCCAATTACAGGTGTATACAATGATACAGAAAAAAAAAAATAACAAAATAATACATCGACGTTGATGAGGCAGACAAGAGTTAAGAGAACATACAGTCCTAGAAATAGAAAAAAAAAAAATCCATAATGAGTCATTAATCATCTTAGTTACTCAACGCGCGGTTCAACGATCTCTTGAACTGAGACAATGAAAGAAAGAATATGTCAACATTTCTAAGATTGTTATAACTCCTGCACATTGTTGTTAGTGGGCAGAAAAAATGATGATAGGAATTAGGTACCTCAATATGAAATGTTATGTGCGATCTGGAAGTGAAACGGGGAACATTAAATTGCAGTGACGAGATCAGAGCCATCGAATCTACCTGATTGTGCACGATTTTATAAAGAAATATCAAGTCACTCATCTCACGGACCTTTCTAAGCGAAGCGAACTCAAACTCATTTAAAAGGGATTCGTAACTATAGTTTCTATCTGGATAAAAACCATGCTTCATCAGAAAAAGGAATTTAATGAATTTTTTCTGAACCCTTTCAATACAATCTAATTATGAAAATACTTGAGTTTTTTCCCGGCATAAACCAGCTCTTGAGATTTTGAAAATATCAATTATATAGTTTTTTGGAATGCTGAATCTGAATCGGATAAGAAAAGTTCTCTAAAATGCGCCCTTAATCCTGTCCGCAAAAAACAGTTTTTTTTTTACTTCCAGCACTGCACGCCAATGGTCCATAAAAATGTTGAATGTGCCAAATACTTAATTTACCTTACATATAATCACCACCAAAATTTCAAGAAAATCGTATCATTATAATAATTGATATAATAGGGAGTATTCATGTAAAGCGGGACACACTGTAGAGTAGTTTCAATGCACATATCAGGTTCGTCAACTGTTCCATAATTTGGCGGATTTTTTTAACTGTTTCTGATCCGGATTTCCATCCTGGATATAAAGCCGTCAGAAACCTTGAACTACCAATCTTTGACAGAAGAATCCTGTCAATATCGAAATATTTCAGTATCGAAGGATGGAGTATTTTTGAGACTTGTAGAGAAATGAGAAATATTATGAATACAAAAGCTTGAAAATTATCGCGTTTTCCATATTGAGTTTTTTTTTACAGTATGCAATTTAATTTTCTGACTCAACATTGAAGAGTATATAGTGTAGTTTCAACTAACATATTATTTTAGGTTTGTCCGTTCTACCTGCAGGAACTACAGTAACTACAATAACTCCACTGATTCTGTTCGGTGTTCTTTGCGGAAATGTAGGCAGTTAGTGTAGATAACGTGTGCAGTGCATAGAGTGAGGTTATTTTCTGTGATGGTTATGCGTGAATATGATCATAGACATCTGTTTTGTCTCTGGTTCCTGGTTGGACGTGTTTTGTTCTGTACGTGTGGTTATTTTGGACGAAATAAATTTTCATCATATCGTTATTCAAATTGAATGTTTTTTCGTAACGACAGTTTACGACAGATCAACATCACCTCGAAATGGTAGCGAAAACATAAAAAGCATAGAACTCTGTCATTTTCGATTCCACCAAAATTATCTATCATATATTCTATATTCTGTGAGAATCATAGAACAGATTGAACTACACTTACTCCATCCACTCCGCTATCTGAGACTACACTCAGCTGCACTGAGAATTGGAGTCAGTGAAGATAGTGTAGTTCATGTAGGTACAACGAACAAACCCATTGTTAACTGTTCCATATTAAGGCTTATTTGTTAATGATTTCTGATCAGGAATGTGGAGTTTAGTCCTGGATATTAAGCCGCCAAAAAAATCTATTCCCCTATACACCTATTTCTTTGAAATCCACAAGTGTTTCATGGAATTTTATGACCCTACACTGAACAGTGTTGTTTGAATTCCTTTTCAGGTTTGTTTACTATTCTGATTTATTTATTATATCTGAAAAAGAGTCAGGTATGGTAAACTGATAACCTGTTATATAAGCTACAACAATCATCTACAGGGGTTATCATAGTCCTTTCATATAGGAAGTTCCAGAAAATTGTAATAATTCATTCATCAAATAGAAAATTTTGAAATCATGATCCAAAACTGATACTAACCCTGCATAAATCAAATGAATGATCGAAAACACTGCAGGTGTTGTATTTTCTAATACGACCTGGTATCCTTTATCACTATCTGCAGTATGTACAGTTCGATAGGATTCACCCTGTGCTTACTTCAACTACTTGTAACTTCTTTAAATACTTAATGAAAATGATAATTTTGAGTCGAGCAATGAAGTCATCATATTTTTCGACTGATCAATTAATTATTATGTTAAGGAGAACGAGTTGAGAATGGTCCTTTGAAATGAAAAATTTGTTTCCCAGAACCTATAAATACGTAACCAACAAAACAATGGGAATACTTGATATGATAGAAGTATGTTCCCCATGACTTTTCCCCTGTATTAATGAAAAACTAATTCTACTTTCACGAGCAAATTCTATATTTGAGAGTAGTTTCTTGAAAATCTCTTATTTTTTCCTTCTACATCATTTAGTAACTCGTTATTAGTTGCTCGCATGAGCTGCTATGTCCTTACTGCTTTGCACTGCACTGTACTGTCACTGTTCTTATTTATTTTCCGAAGATTACTTCTCTATACTATATTGTTAATACTTTGATCTGTCATACATTCTATTTAAGTCGTTCTCCTGGAAACTAGCGGGCCACGCTTTATCTATTACCTGGTGTTCTTCGCTTTTTCTAGATCTTGCAGAATCTCCAAAAAAAGCGAACAGAACGGAGGGGGCGCCTCAGTTCGGACCTGAACAAGTCCGGTTACACCAAAAGCAATCTCATCTTCAAGGTAACCCGCTTCGGGCTTGCTTGGCATTGCGCATGACCGACCCGCGGCGCCTCTGCTTCCGCCACAGGTTCCAGAATATCCATTCCATCCCATCCTTTACCCAAGAGTAGAAATTTATATAGTTATTTATGGCAAAAACTGCTTACCTTTTGTATTTTAGTCTAGAGCAAACTCAAAACAACATAACAATGGTGAGCAAAACAGAATGGGGTTAGAATTTTACTCACAGTTGACAGATGTCAACTGCCAGGAATACTGAATAATACATCTTACAGTGCATCTTCCAAGGTGAAATCAATCTTTCTATCCACAGGGCACTGATCTCATCAAAATAATCCCATTCATCATCATTGCAATCTCTAAACGTAACTTACGGGATTTAAATAGCAATATTCCCATTGAAAATTTGGAATGGAAATGACCGAATTTCTCACCACAAAAAAGCTAACTCACACATTCAAACATTTTCCCTGGTGAATTGAGCGCTCATCGAGTGATCCGACATGAATCATGAATGCTATACAATTATTTCCCTTATTCAATACAAAACTATCTCATACTGTGCTCTATATTTCACTGTTGAATCAAAAACTACCCGTTGATGTATTGAAAACCAATCATGCAGTCTCTTGACGCTATTTGAAATAATATTTGCTATATCAATCTTTAACATATGGCCACCCTTACTGTTTTTAGAGCATTGAGAATGGCCACTCATCCACAACAAAAAATTATCTGAAAATATTACATGTACAATAAAAAAAATCAACTATCCAGAATCCGTTGAAATTTATGAATTAGTGGAGGGAAATATCCTCAGAATAACAAACGACCAAACTAGTAGGTGTGGGTCCCAAATTTTCAATGCGTTCGAATGATACCTACACCCTAAAAATTCTCAAAAAAAAATTATTTTTCCAAAAATATGTTACAAACAGAATTCCTTAACTGCTATCATTTTATTATCACTTCTCCCCAAATCTGGGTAAATACTCTGAACGATGTGCGCAGAGGGTAGTCGTCTGAAGATGAACGTAAGTTCGAAACTTGTCACAAAAATGTAAACCCTACCTACTGTTGAACATCTAATGATTGTTGGTAGTAAAACATAGTTATAAAAAATGTGTTTTAATTATGACTAACTACCAAATATTAACGGCTGACACAGTTCAATATCCTACCACTTCTGCTCTTAACTGAATTTACTGATTCATTCACAGATAAAGCCATTTTATTCCTTTGATTCAAATTCTCGGATACGATATCCTTGCTCCCACAAGCTCTGAGCTTCTGAGATGTTCCATATTGGAGTATCAGCAAAATATAAAATACTAGTAGCACGACTGGCAAATACGACATGTTAGACCACTGAACTAAGGGACTGTGACAACCTAGCAATTCAGTCCAATGTCGAAGATTATGTCAATAAGCATTGGATAAGAATATGTCTATAGCTCTCTCATTTCATAGCTCTTTTACATGAATTGGATTATATTGATGGTTTCGGTTACCTGGGTGACGGAACTCTTTGAAACTGCCTGTACTTCGAGGATATTGATTCATAAATGATGCATGTAGAAAAATTATTCAATGAAACCTTCAAATTGATAATTCTTCTTCCGCCATTTCCTATGAAACATCATATCCACCACGAAGGATTCAACCTTCCCATTACGGTTGAGTAGCAATGATAAAAGTGTTATCTTCCGTAAAATATAATATCGGAATCTGGTACTGCTTGAGCATGCTTCTTCACACACAGATCACAGTTGAAGCAAAATTTGATTAGGTAGTGTTGAAATGGCCTTGCGTACTGAGTCATCGAGTATCATTTCTCAAGTATCAAGATAAACTTGGCGACTTTAATTACAAGGATTACTAGTTTTGCATGAATTTAGTCCGTTCAATTGCATGTTGGCTTCTTAAACTTTTACTTTCTTCAAGATATTCATTCAGCTGTTTCTTTTAACTCTGATCAACTCGTACGATTCATCCAGACACATGAAAACTTACCTACATACGAAATGATATCTCATTGTTTCAATTCGAAGGTGCTGAGTACATTATATTTAGAAGTTCCTGACACATGCTTTTAGAACCATGATAGCTTCCCTGGCTTACATAAAGGCACAGCTTGCTGGCAGTTTGCAGAAAGTTTTCAAGTTTGGGTAGAAGCTGAAGGTGTGATAACTGCTGATGATGAGGGTTCAAGTCACAAATAACATAAGGCAATATCGTCTCTTCTGAATATATGAATTACCAATATTCAATTTCATATTTACCAATCGGATAAACTGGGGAAGAGAGAAAATCAAATTCTTCTGAAATCTAAAGTTGGACGGTTTGTGCATGAATATATTCTTCATACTATAATCCAGAATAATTTATTTCCGAGTCTACATGATATCTGGACTCATCTAGGTCATTGATGGGACAAATTTGTCTAGAGAACTGGCAGTTTCGATTATGCAATCTGGTTAAAGACTTGACTGAGATGGAGATTTTTTTATCTTAGCTTAGGAGAGTGAGGAGTGTGGGCTACATTTTCATTTTATTCATTTATATTTACATCAATTGAACGTCATAATTGCATAAGATATCACTACTACGATGATGAAGTAAAGTTAAGGGAAAGGAGTTGAATCCGCCATTGTTTCAGATATAATAGAAAGAAGCAACTAAGAATAGTTAATTGGAATTATCTATCCAAACATTCCGTTGATAATTTGATAATGTGAATATTTTTAAAATATTATTATGAGGATTTTTTTTTCTCGATTAATTTTTTGAAACATTTCACCTTCTTATCCAGGAGTCTAGTGAAAAAGAAGTTTTTTCAATGTATCTAATCTAAAATATTTCACGAATGCTGGTGAAGGTACTTATAATATCTTCATATCAAACAATTCTATGGGCTCATTGTTTTCAAAATTCTTTCACACAATCATTGCTGTACAGATATTGTTTAAGTTTTCTTCATTTTTATGACTGATAATACAAGTAAGATTTATTTGTTTCACTTCAAACCCATTTTGATTGAAAATAAAATCCATTTCATTTCAGTCAGTACTTAATCTCAAAACAAAATCTGATTAGTTTTATACATTTTCTGAAAACTTTCAAAATGAAGTTTATTGAAACACATGGAACTTGCATTTAATTTGGGAAAATTCTAGACATTTTTTTTATGTCATAAAAAAACACATTATGTTCCGGAAACAATGGTTCAGAATTCAATAAAAAATCCAGAATGCAAAAATATGAGCGTTCCCATATAAAATAAAAAGGAGTAGTTACGTGGATAATCCCAAAAATAAAAATAATAATACAGGATGTTGAAATTTGATTTTTTCATATGTTTTTTTACATCATTTACAAGTGTCAGGTAATTCAGTAAAAAATTTGACCGAAATATTCACAAATTCATGTTCAAAAAATTACAAGTCGCTTGTGAGCTTCCAAAGGTGATATTTTTCTTGAAGCAGAGTGCCACTTTCCACTCAGGATTTATTCGTAATGGCCACTTAATGTTCCACGAACATGGGAATGAATTCATGATAAATTTGAAGCCTTTTTCATTCCAAGCAATTTTTTCGTATTTGATATCGCTTCTAAGAAATAAACGTGTTTAAAAATCCTCTTCATTGGTTGATAATACCTGTGCCCCATAAAATTCACGCAGATATTTTCATAATACACACATATAGTGGGCTGAAAAATTTGGCTAACGACTGAGATGGAATTGTTTCAAAATTATCTCGAAAAAAAATTCAGCTATTGAAAAATGTCGAAGTGATCCAAAAGGGGTAAGGGTAAGGATAAGGGTAAGGGCGAGGGTGAGGAAAAGGGGAGGGTAAGGGTAAGGGTATGGGTGAGGCTAAAGGTAAGGGTAAGGGTATGCGTAATGGTAACGATAAGTGTAAGGGTAAGGGTAAGCTTAAGGGTCACAATTAGGTAAGGGTATGGGTGAGGATAAGCTTAAGGGTAAGGTTAGGGGTAAGGGTATGGGTAAGGGAAAGGGTATGGGTAAGGGAAAGGGTATGGGTAAGGGAAAGGGTATGTGTAAGGGAAAGGGTATGGGTAATGGTAAGGGTAAGGGTAAGGGTAAGGGTGAGGGTAAGGAAAAGGGTAAGGGTAAGGGTAAGGAAAAGGGTTAGGGTTAGGGTAAGGGTAAGGGTGAGGGTGAGGGTAAGGAAAAGGGTAAAGGTAAGGGAAAGGATAAGGATAAGGGTAAGGGTAAGGGTAAGGGTAAGGGTGAGGGAAGGGTAAGGGTTAGGGTCAGGGCAAGGGTTAGGGCTAGGGTAAGGGTAAGGGTGAGTGTAAGGGTAAAGGTGAAGGTGAGAGTTAGAGTAAGCGTAATGGCAATGATAAGGGTAAGGGTAAGGGTAACGGTAAAGGCAGGGGTAAGGGTAAGGGAAAGGATAAGGGTAAGGGTAAGGGTGAGGGTAGGCGTAATGGTAACGATTAGGGTAAGGGTAACGGTAAGCCTAAGGGTTACGATAAGCGTAAGGGTATGGGTAGGGATAAGCTTGAGGGTAAAGGTGAGGGTGAGGGTAAGGGTATGGGTAAGGGAAAGTATAAGGGTAAGGGTTAGATGAAGGGTTCATTATTATCAAACAACCGAGAAAATGTTTTGAATAGTAAAAGTAAAGATTCAAATTTTGAACAGAAATATTTCGATTCACGAAGGGAAATTATTGACACTTTTGAAGTCCCATGTCCGCGGAACCATTCGGAACACCTTTCAAAATTGTTTGCTGTTCAACTCAGTATTTTATTTATTATGATTTCTTTCCTGGCTCAATTGGCTGTTAACTGACCTATATAGGTATATTTCAGGTTTGCGGGAAATATCTCCGGCTGACAGCTCATTTTCGAACATTGTTTATCAGAAACAATTTCCCCTTTTCTAAATTATTCATTTTCAAATTTTAACAGACGCCATCACTATAATTACAATGTGTCACAACAAACATATCACAGGTACTTATGGAGTCTATGAAATGAATATAATGTGAGCTACTTGTATCACGTTAGCTTCAAGATTTCTCAAGAAATAGTTGCTTCCGATTGGTTGAAATACCTATTTCGTAGCATTGTTCATCGAGCATCTATCCTTTGGATATACTTCAACATTTGGAGAAGAGCGAGTACTATCGCAGTCAAGAATTGCGCGTACCAGAAATAAGAATTCCTTGTGAAATGTCAGTAGCAATTGACATATTTTGGGTATAATGTTAAGTTCAACATGCAGTCTCTTGCGAAATTTCATTGAATAACTCGAGAAATGCAGATCAGACGAACGGAGCGTTTGCTGGCATATGTATATGAGACTTATTCTTTATATCATGTGTGTAACTTCCCTCCTTCGTTTGATCTCACAGCCCCTTGGATACTGAATCTTTTAAATATATGTTCTTGAAATAGCTGTACCGCATGTAAAAGAATTTTGAAAAGTATTTTCTTACCAAAACCATAACCATGATTCAAATAAGAAGTTAACTCCCTAAATTATTTAAGGGAGTATTGTTAGAATATAAGCAATCATAGGTATAATATGGAAATTAAAGAGAATTGAAGAAATCAAGTGAAAATAAAGTCACGAAACCAATGTCTGTGTTTCGACCTCGATGCAGAACTTTCAACACAAAAGGAAAACTTCTAAAAAAAATACAATAATGAAAAAGAGTTCAAACTCAGTCAATGATCAATTGTATAGACCGAATTTAAATGTTGCCCATTGATATATTCTCCGCGTGTGACAAAAAAATTATCAAAAAATATTTCGCTCGACCATAGTAAAAGATTCGAATTAATGAAGATACAGAAACATGATATGTTTCTTGAATGCTATCAGGACATAATTCCTTCTGAATAAATGTGACTTCACAAGTTTGTTTGTATATCCCGGTATCCTGAGTTTTTGTATATATAGGTGAAGTCAAAACAAAGTTAAACTTTCTAGTAGATTCGTATAAAACTCCCACAATGAACCTGGATGTTTCATTTTAATTTTCATAAAAATTCTAATATTTTGACCAATCAACCCCATGTTTTTCGGTCACAAAACTGACACTTGATAAACGAAAACATTGTATATATTGGAAAGGAGTAGTATGGAATCGATGTTTCTCATCAAGTCAAAAAAATCATTAGGATGCATATAAGAATACCTACTGGAGTTAATGTTTCAGTGTAACTTATCTTGAACCAAAAAGTTAATCAAGAAAAAAAATTTCTTGTGTACTCAGAATGTTGTATTATCAAAATAGACGATATTGCTGGGGCGTCTCAAATTGATGTAATGATCGCAGTTTGGTCATCACCTACCCTTAGTTACAATTTACTTTATTTATGTTACAGCAACGTATGCAGTTTTATTTTTGATCTTGTTTTTGAGTTTTAACAGTAGTTAATTAAAAACAACGTGCTCATGACAAGCACGATAGCTGTGTTGTACTCAGTCAGTATTATGATTTTAATACTTCTTCATGAAATTACAGTTCCTGAATATGGCAAGTGTATTCATGCGGATTTTCAATCTGATATGTATGATGCTGCTCATTGGACATTGGTCTGGATGTCTTCAATTCTTAGTCCCGATGCTACAAGGATTCCCTCCAAATTCTTGGGTTGCCATTAACGAACTCCAGGTAAGTTATTCGATATTTCAATCTTCATTGATTTTGTTTGTTCATAAAAATCATGATACACTTACAGAATCTGCCAAAGACCCAAGGGAATATGTGGTGAATTTCACCTGCTTGTCGGATAATACATCTATTTTGATTATTTCTTCTTTCGTTAATAAATTTTTCATTCCAATATGTGAGTTCAATTGTAATAAGACATACAAATGGAGGGACTCACAGGATTGGATGTAAATTGAAAAAGAGGTTGAGATCTGGAGGCTACAGTTTGATTTCATTTCTATAGCTATTTTTTGCTAGTAAAAACGCGCAGTATTGAAGCATGGTTCGATTTCTCAACTCATTTGATTTATGACTGAGAATTATCAAAGGAAAAAGATGCGTTTTTATTTTCATCGCAGTGATAAATCTATTTACCAATATCCCTCTCTATTCTCTGGTGATGGACTTCATAAGAAGAGAGAGAGGGGGATACTCCGATTAATCAGTTCGAAGATATCAAACAACACTGGCAATTCCAATTTCCATTTGAATCATAAAAACGTTTCAGAAAAAAAAACTGTTACCTAACCCACAACCAAAAGCCTGTGACAATCGGGATTGTATTCTCTTGAATTATGTGAAATATCTTTTGAAAATAAATGAATCCATAACGACGTTAATTATACAATTGTTTAAGGAGAATACATTTTGTTAACCGTTCGTGAAACATCTTGATGCAATGCTCGAGGCGAAACTCAACAAGAAATTATGCAAGAATTATATTTGAGATATTGTAATTTTATTTTATAGGGATCTTCGAAAAGTTCTATTGAAAAAAATAAAAACAATCTTCTCGTAGACGAAATATCTCGGATGAGATATCGGAATATGATAGCTGAATGAATCTGACAACAAACCAACATAAAAATTAACTAGATTCTAGTTTATGTTTTTACTTCGAGCAGTATAATGCCGAAGTCACCCGAATGGAAGGCGATAGCTACACAGAATACAAAATCAGACAACTATCGCTTTCTACCATAGCTGTCGACTGTAGGAAATGACATGACGATTTCCAAGACACAGAGTCCCACTGCTGAGCAATAATTCCTTATTTCTTCTTCTATAGAATCATGATGATTTTTCCCAATATTAACTAGATGGTATACTCTGACTTCACTTGTTTGACATATCTTATATTTCAGGGAGCTTTTTGGCTAGAACAATACTCCTGGGCCCTCTTCAAAGCCATGTCTCATATGCTATGCATAGGATATGGCAAGTTTCCACCTCAATCTCTCACCGATATGTGGCTGACCATGTTGTCAATGATATCGGGTGCTACCTGTTATGCCTTATTTCTAGGACATGCAACAAATTTAATTCAAAGCTTGGACTCGTCCCGCAGACAATACAGAGAAAAGGTACTGTTAATTTTTTTTCAGGCTGCGGTTTCAATAATAAGTGTTAACAGATTCAGCACCTCCAGTTTTCCAACGAATCAAAAACATAAAAAAATTATTGCACATGGTCAAAATCCTTTTTCATATTAGTCCCAATTTTGTTTTTTTTTTTTAAACGAACTGAAATGATTTATCGAAATCAGTGAGTGCAGTGAATGTTTGGTAAACCACAAGCAATATCTTTACTGGTGATAGACTGGGTCATGACCACTTAAAATATCGAAAAATTTGTAGGTAAAATCTTCATTGTTTTCGAGATAATGGGCATTTTAGAAATTCTTGAAAAATCGCTACTTTCCTTGATGTTTTGGACACCATGTCTCTGAATTGGTACTGATTCGAAATATTTTCTTTACTGAACATTGCTCATGACTGCTGTTTTCCGGATGTATGAGACAATTTACAAAAGTTGATATAATTTTGCGAAAAATGTGGATGAAATGACATATTTGAATTCTACCTATCAATTTTCTCTTGAATTTGACCCGATTCACTGAAAAAACTTATCACCATGTAAGTGTGTACATTCACTACAAAATATGGTCTATTCTCCAAAATTGTATGAAACATACTCAGATTATTTCTGGAGGGGGTGATATTTCCGTTGAAAGAGAATGGGAGATTTTCTAGTCTATCCAAAACTTCAACAGTTTTGAGAAGAAAATTCTTCTGTTGCCAATTTTACAGAATGAAATGATGAAATAATGATTGAATAATAATATATTCATTGCTTGGGAGTTTTCAAAAAAATAAAAAATAATTTCAAACCTTCTTCTAATTAATGTCTTTTTGTACCAGAGTTTCAAGCAACAAATACACTAACGAATATTTAGAGGAAAACAATTTAATATTCCTTAATCTTTTTTGACACAGATATGATAATCTTTCAAGAAGGACCTTTTCAATGTCGTTCTGCTTCCTTTACAACGATTGTCTGATAGCATGTTTATCCAACGTCTCACTTGTTTCATGTCAGTTGCAGTTGTTGCTCAAACTTGTTCTTCAGGAAGCCCTAGTCAAGTTTATCAAAAGATTTCAATTCATTGATCTGTAATCCCAAGCTCGCTCTAGGATGTCTCATCCATTGTACAAGGTACACTAAACCCAAACATTGTCAGTTCCAATTGCGAAATGCGTAATTAGTATTGAACCACATGTTCTATAATATTTCGGTCTAATTTACCCAATAGTATAATGATGATTGAAAAGTAAAATAACTTATTTCCGCTTTATATATTTATTTTCACAACAATTGTTTCGTCATGATAACATGACTTCATCAGGTGAGTATGGTAACTGACAATTGTGAAAATAAATATATAAAGCGGAAATAAGTCATTTTACTTTTTAATAATCAAGATGAATTTCCGACAAGTAAAGACTGAGACAATCAAGTAATCAATAGTATAACGAATTGGAGACCTAAAATCAATCTTGCAATTATGTGATTCAATTCACTTGAGCTTTTAGATAGTATGAAGATTCAGTTAAATACAAATGAAGTGGTACAATACCTGAGATGGTGTATCCACATGGACACTCAGAGTATGATTGGAGCGGTGAAATAGTATGTTCAAAAAAGTATGTCAGCTTGTCATCAGAACAGTCAGAAAATAATAAAAATTTTTTTTTCTATAACTAGTCTATGAAATTCATTGCTTGAAACTCTGGTTTTGGAAAAATATTAACTGGAATATTTGAAATTGTTTTTTTAAATTTCCGAAAACTCTCAAGCAACGAATTTATTATTATTAATCATTAATTCATCAATTAATTCGGAAATATTTGCAACAGAAAACTTTTTTCCTATAAATTGTAAAAGTTCAGGATAGACAAAACTAGCTCCCCATTTTTTTGCAACGAAAAATCACCCCTTCCAGAAATAATCGTAGTATGTTTCATACAATTTTGAGGAGTGGACAAAGTCGCATATTTTGGTAGTGAATGTTCACATTCACGTGGTGATATGTTATTCCAGAAAATCTGGTCGAAGTAACGAGAATAATAATAAGTAGAGTTCAAATATGTCATTTCATCTTCATTTTGCGAAATTATATAAGCTTTTGAGAATCGTCTCATACATCCGAGGAGCAGCAGTTATGAGCAAAGCAATGTTCAGTTTAAAAATATTTCGAATCAGTACCAATTTGAAGATATGGTGTCTAAAACATCTAGGAAAGGAAGCAATTTTTCACGAATTTTTAAAATGCCCATTATCTCGGTAAAAATTTTACCTGCAAATTTTTCGATATTCTGAGTAGCCATGACCTAGTCTATCGCCAGTACAAATAATGTTCAAGATATACAGGACACCTTGTATTTGTGATAATAATGACATTTTATATGAGGGCAATATGGGAACATATGATAATACAGTCATCATATCTTGATGTTTAGAATTCGTAAAAACTGCTCCGTAGAAATGAAATCCTAATTTTGGTTATAGCATAATAACAGAAGTTTAAATTTTTTTTAACTGAAGCTTTTGAAGGTTTGCGAGGTAATGTCACGTTTCGTCCCGGCTTAGTTTGGGGGAACTCGTCAGGGCATGCACCAAACTAAGCCGTTTACATGCCTACGTGAGTGGACACCCCTTGTGAGGACCACAAGGGAGTGTACCAGACCGTTGGGGATGAGCGTATATCCGAGATCTTGAGAGGATCTAACCGGGACAGCGTGCGCGCTAGCGCCCCCTGTACGCTGACCGATGATGTTGGCCAAGCGTTACAGGCAGATAACGCAGGATACTTAAGACGCAAGATGGTACTGCGCGCGTGACTTAAGTAAGAGCTGAGAGAGGGCGCTCGCTACAGGACTCCCCTTCCAGTGAAAACGATACCAGAAAGATGTATCTGGAGGAGTGTGACCGAGACCGAAAAGGTGTTCTCCTCTAAAACGCGGCTGTGAGAGAGCCGTTGTGCCATTGCTGCGCTGTTGAGCACGAGTCTACGGCGTTGCACGGTTGACCAAACCGTTTGTGTTGAGCCGTGTAGACTGTGTGCTAGAGCGCTCTGCCTCGTCGTTCGAAGAGTGTGACCGATTTAGAGGATGTCAGCTTTTGACGGAATGTAGTCATGGCCGAATAGACCAGAAGATTTCCCACAAGTGCGGCCGTGATGCGGAGCAGTTGTGTGCCTTTGAAATGTGAGAAACCCGGATTGAGAAACGCTGCGCCACTTGTGAGTTCCTATACCACTCGATGTCGTGCAGTGAGCTGGGTGCATTAGTGAGCACATCTTTGATCAGCGAGTTGCAGCACGAGAGCGAAGTGGCGGTGTGGAACCTCCTCGGGATGGTTGTCGAACCATCGCCGAGGGAGGAACGGATAGGATCACACAGTGACAAGCGAGGTTCTCACTGGAAACGAAGATGATCGCGGAGGGACAGAAACTGTGACACCGTCGTTGAAATGAATCACGTCGGAAAGTCACCACTGAAGCTTTTTGAAGATTTGCGAGGTAGCTTCAACCTCTTTGGGACAGTTTCACGTTTCGTCCCGGCTTAGTTTGGGGGAACTCGTCAGGGCATGCACCAAACTAAGCCGTTTACATGCCTACGTGAGTGGACACCCCTTGTGAGGACCACAAGGGAGTGTACCAGACCGTTGGGGATGAGCGTATATCCGAGATCTTGAGAGGATCTAACCGGGACAGCGTGCGCGCTAGCGCCCCCTGTACGCTGACCGATGATGTTGGCCAAGCGTTACAGGCAGATAACGCAGGATACTTAAGACGCAAGATGGTACTGCGCGCGTGACTTAAGTAAGAGCTGAGAGAGGGCGCTCGCTACATAACTTTGACCTGGAATATATCGGAACATATTCCTGACATCCTGAAACATAGGCAACAAATAAATATTCATACAGCATATTTTTTTCTGTACCGAAGTTATCCAGCTCAAAAATTAACTGGTTCCCGAAATATAATCATAAACGTCGAAGAATAAGTTGGATGATCATTGGTTGCAAAAATAGAAATCTCACTCAGCCATTTTATATATATATATATAATAAATTTAGTTATAAGAGCCTGAATGATATTCAAGATTTAATGATGAGGGTCTATCGACTCTGGTTTGGGAGTAAATGAGGTACTCTTTATTCTACACCAAGCTTTCGCATTAATTTAATGCTTCTTCAGGGTTTCTATAAAGATATATATATGTATAATTAACATCCCAACAAATTAAAATGACATTCAACTTACTGAATGTGAGGTTTCTCGTTATTTACATCATTCATAAACCTTCGATATACATTTTTTCCCTACATGAAACTTTCAAAAGACACGTGATAAAATTTATTTGATTTATATTTTCTTCCGAACCTTCAGCTGTCTGCTTCGTTTTTGTTGGTTAGGTTTGTTCCCACTCCTCTATGTTCCTTGTTTTCTTCATTCATCTACAGGACCATCGAAAAAATATCTTGATCTTGTCTTTTCCAACAAATAGCTGTAAATGCAACTCAATCCATTTGTATCTGTCTTTTTGTTCACAGTTTCACACTCTTTGTTTATATTTATCATTTCATGTATCAATCTCTTTTGGTAGTTCTTTTCAGTTTTTAATATCTCAACATCTTCAAAATTTACATGATGATCTAGATTGTGTGCATGGGTAGCTAAAGCACATCTTTCTGGGTGTTTTCTTATATCAGATTTGTGTAGTGCCATTCTACTTTTTACCCATTGTGAGGTGTGTCCAATGTAACATTTTTCGCAGCTTCTACAGTTTATCTTATACACCACATTACTTTTCAATGGAATCGGTATGGGGTCTTTTATTTTGCTGTATAAGGTCCTTATCGTTTTTTGATTATATACTGCAATTTTAACGTTTTCCTCTATGAACACTTTCTTCAATTTCCCTGTCAAGTTGGCAATGTTAGGGTACGATTCATAATGTGTCATATTTGATGTTATATTTTGGTCTTCTGTTTGACGGATTCGCGTTTCATTGTCAGCATACAGTAGTTTTTTCAGCATGCTATTTGGATATGCATTTTCCCTCAGTATCTCATGTAATTGTTTTATTCCTGCTGCTTTGAAGGACTCGTGGCATATTTTTGATATCCTTTTTTTCATCTGATTTATTGTGTTTATTTTGATATTGATGTTGTGGTCTGAACGGAAATGAATGATCTTATCTGAATGTGTGCTCTTTCTGTACCATTGTAATTTCACTTTTCCATCTTGTCTGTATGCTCTGGTGTCTAGGAAGGGTACTGATTGTTCTGCATCTTCTGTTTCCAGTGTGAATTGTATATCCGTACAAAGAGAATTGAAACAGTCAAGTGTATGTTGAACCTGTGTTTCTGGAACTATCATGATCAGATCATCAACAAACTTCTTTATGAATATAACAGTGTACAGTAACTTGGGTAAGCTTGAGTCCAAGTGGTGGTCCATAACATACTGTGCCAGGATGGGGGTTAACTTAGATCCCATTGCGCATCCAAAAATCTGTATGTAAAATTCTCCTTGGAATGTGCAATAGTTGTTCACTAGCAGAAAATTTACTATTTCCATAAATAATTCCAGATCTATGTTGGTGTGATGTTTTATATTATTCCACTCAAGTCTGAGAATTTCGATAACTTTACTCTTTTCCAAATTTCCAAATAAGTTCACAACGTCAAGTGAGATCAGTCTGTGGTCGTCTGGTATTTCCAAGTCATTAATATCTTGTGCATACTGGAAAGAGTCCTTGACATAGTACCTATTGTCAGTATTATAAGCACTTTTTAGCGCATCCGCCATAAACTTGGCCAAGGTATTCATTGGACTATCTATGCTGGAAATAATTGGTCTCAGTGGGTATCCTTCCTTATGTAATTTTGGGTTACCATAAATTCTTGGGGCCACAGCATTATATGTTTTCATTTGTTTGGCCTGTTGGGGTGTTATATATTGTCGTTGTTTCAATATTTCTATGTATGAATTGCACTTTGTTTGGATTGTCTGTGTAGGGTCTCTCTGTATTTTCTTGAAGTCCTTTGAATGTAGTATTGTTTGCATTTTCTCCTTGTATGTTTGTTGGTCCATAATTACAGTGGTAGCACCCTTGTCACTATTTAAAACAACAACAACAACAACATCTTATATATATATATATATATATATATATGTGTTTCAATGCAAGTGTAATGGACATTATCAAAACGTCAAGATTGCCCCACGGGAATGTGAACTGTCAGGTGACTGTGATGACAATTTTGTTGGTTGAGATGCCTCAAAAAGTGAAGGATTCATTTTCCTCCTGAAATTTTCAGCATATTAACTCTACTTTCTTTCATTACGAAGTATAGTGGCGAAAATGTTCGTTCAAAACCTTCTTGAATGAAGGAGGAATAACGAGGGGATTGTAGAAAACGAAAAGAATTGAATTAACATATCCCTCAGATAGAGTTAAACGTATGCTCGAAAGCCCGAATATCATGTCTACAGTCAACTCTATCTTGGGCTGAATACTTTTTTCAATGATCAAAGGTGTTCATAGTGCGCCAATTCGTCCGATTGATATATTATTTTATATAGTGCTCATATAGTTGCAGTTTTATTAATGCCATATTGGGACTGATTAAATTCAAACTGTAAATTCAATTTTCATCACACGCACCCTGGAGGAATGAAATGTAACAGTGTAAAATCTCGTCATTTTTGACCCACTCAAGCTAGAAACAAAATCGCATCATATAAAATATTTTCAACATATCGAGGTGAACGATATCCCGTTCTGAGTTGTATGTGAAAAATTTTTTTGGCCATGGTTGTGATTCTCATCATGAACATCTTTTTCACTACAGTTTAAAATTCCTAGAATATTTTGATATCGTTGGAATGAACAACCATAAAATAGAGGCCCGCTGATAACAGTTCGATCTAAACGGGGAAACTTTAATGGAATATTTCTGTAGAATCACATTCTTTATATTTCCATGCACGTCCTACTGAAAAACTATAGTAGCTGTTTGGTACACTGCTTCTTTACTATTTCATCATTTATACATAATATACATAAAATACTATTTGGAAGACTATCCATTGTATCAAGAAACAATCAGAAGAATAATATATAGCAGATAAAAATCAATTTCAAGCGATGGCCCAGAAGCACCGGTTAAAGTTAAGGTTTTCCACATTGACAGATTCAGATTGACAGATCCGTTGCCTATACGTCAGTTTGGATAACTGTTACCTTAAGTGGAGCTTTTGGTCCATCGCTTGAAATCGCTTTATCAGTAGCCGTTCCACTTTGTGACAGTTTTTCAGCAGCATGGATTTCCTTAGCAAAAGTTATGTTTTCTCGGCCAACTTGACTGTCAAATAAGT
Organism: Myrrha octodecimguttata; assembly: GCA_958510865.1. Taxonomy (NCBI): domain Eukaryota; kingdom Metazoa; phylum Arthropoda; class Insecta; order Coleoptera; family Coccinellidae; genus Myrrha; species Myrrha octodecimguttata. The sequence goes on along the minus strand of OY294059.1, from coordinate 73,134,505 downwards.
GGGAGTGAAGCATTGTATCTCCCGACAGAAGAAGTCATATTTCTTGCGATACGAGTCGCATAGAACGATTTGCCTTCCACATTACATACACATAGCTGAATCCTCTTACTCGACCTCGTATATCTGATATGTCAGAGTAAGCAGTAACTGAAAGAAAACCACTCAACAGCTTCAATAAGATCTAAAATAGATATAAAAAAAGTGATGTTAGACCCTCGTTCTCTGTGGGTTCATCTCTGCTCTATAATGTAACGAGTCTCCTACTCGTCAACAGGAAAAATGTTATCCAACCGTGGATGATCGATTTGACAAAATACTGTCTCCTTATTGGCAGTTGGTAATGACATTCACCTAGTAGCTATCCTCGATACTTTGCTGAGCAGATTCACAAACTAATAATGGTTTAATGTTGTTAACCAGTTCTATAAGTAACTTTCCGTCTCTACAGATAGTCTTCGATCAAAAAGGTACTCATGGGCCTTTTAAGAACCAGATATATCTGGGAAAGTAAAGATTACGATAGCAGGATAAATAGTGGTAACAAAACGACTACGTTGCTTGGTCGACAAATGTAACAGAACAATTTCATGGAAGCACATTCGACTCTATGAAGACAAAGTCTAAAAATGTCATAATAATTACCAAAATATCAATGATTATCCGTGAGCCTGTTCTAATAATGTTGATGTTGAAAGGTTTTTATTTTGGAACTTCTGCATTATTGCTAGACATCGATATTATGACTGAAATCCTGCTGATATGTTTATTCGATATAAGTGCACGACATTTGATGGGTGGATAACCTAACACTTCCCAATGGTACTTACTGAATGCGGAATATATTGTGAATCGACCTGATTAGTAGAAGCCTGAATGAATCCTGTCAGATATAATTGCATATCAAAAACGATGTGAGAGGGTTATCTAGTAGCTACCTTCACAGAGCTGAGAATTGAACTAATTTAGATCGCAATATGGAAGACTTTGTACTAAACGGAAAGAATTCGTGAATGTTTTTATAGAGTTATCAGTAGAAGGTGCTGCCGACATGAATATAATAAGTATCAACATTTTAATTTGGTGCACCTTGAGTAAATAATAATTGTGCCTTACCAAACCTTGATTGATTTTTCTCTAGTTGAATAGTCTCTGCGATATAATAGTCACACAACTGCTTCCATTATGGTTTTTACATCGACAAAGATAAACAATATCTTATCTGTTTGATTAGCACATGTAATATTGAACCGCAGCATGAAGGTATAAATCCTGCCTTACTATTTTTATATTTCAAACACTGTCTCTTTACTTCCACTATAAAGGTCAGTCACTGAAAATCAGTATAATTTCTTCGAATAATGGTATATTTTTTCTACCCAATGGTCAAATATATCATTTTCTATATTATAACACGAATATTATCTCATCAATAGTATTTTCCATTGGAATTATGGAACTGAAGACAGAATAACCCATTACCTACCATCATTTCGTTCCGGCGCATATCGTATAACTCTTTTTGTGTTGCAGATATGATTTCAACATATTTTGTCAATTCAAATCAGAAAGGAAGATGGAATCTTCCTCTTAATAAAGATGTTCCTAATAGCTATGACTAATTGTGATATACCGCAGGAGTTCACACAGTTCTGCGGAAATATTGAGTGAATGAATACCCACACAATATTATATTCGATGTGTGGTTGAAACAGGGCGCCAAACATCGATACAAGCATGAGATAGAGGTTTCAGTTCTTGAAATACTAATAATATTCCCTCATCTGAAAGAGGAAGGCAAAAACTTTATGCACATGGGACACTCTTTGTCGCTTTACTGGATAATAAGTCAGTGCCTCGGAACCTCGGTATATTGCGTAAATTGAGTGACCACGATGGGCCAAAATAAGAATCTATGATACGATCAGAGGAACCATGCCATGATGGAGCTTATCTATATACAGGGTGATTCCAGAGGAGCCCGTCAGATTTTTGGGTTTAGTCGAGACAGTTTCGAAACAATGTTTGGTTTATGACTAGGGGTTTCCATCGAGACTATACAGGGTGATTTATCCGATTCAACCGATTTTACTTTTATTTATAACTTTGGTGACGCTCATCCGATTTGAATGGAATTTATTGTACCACAATAGGAATGAGCAAATTCGATAATTCTCAAAATTTCTTCAAAATACGCTGTTGTTATTTCGGTAATTCAAGATTAGTTGTGCAAGTTGAAAAAACACCAGTACATTGCGTTTTCAAAACTTCGCTATCCGTTTCAGATTCTACCATTTTGGGTCATTATTAAGATGTATTTAATTTCTTGGCACAACTCCAGTTTTTCGAAAAATATTCTCTCAAAAAGGCAAATTTCCAAATTTTACTCCAACTGATTCTACTTTTATAGATATCTTTGTTATGGCTCATTTAATTTTGATGAAATCTTCAATATAGGGCAATCTGAATGAGTATATTCAATAGTTCCAACATTTGCCCAAAATGAAGGTAGGTTATTGAAATAATTTGAAACTAATTGTGCAAGTTGAGAAAACACTCTGTACACTGCGTTTCCAAATCTTCTTCATCCTTTTGAGGTTCAACAAATAAATTTTTTGGCACACTTCAGGTTTTCCGAGAAAAAATATTCCAAGGAGAACATTACCGAAGTTTCGGTCAAAAGCAGTGAGAACATTCTGCACTGGGTAGTGATGCTGTATCGTCAAGGGTACAAAACTGTTCGTCAGTTCGAAAAATATGCTTTACAAATTCAAAATTCATATTAAGTTAGGGGCCGCTGCGCATCCTTGAAATGTACTAGTTTACTACCTAGTGCAATAGTCTCACTGCTTTGAAGCGAAATTTCGATAACGTTCTTCTCTGCAATTTTTTTTTGGAAAACCGGAACTGTGCCAAAAAATTCCAAACTCCTGAATAATGACTCATTATTTGAGAATCTCAAAGGGATGAAAAAGAGGTGGAAAAGCAAGGTACAGGTTTTTTTTTCAACCTGCACAATTAATTCTAAATTATCGCAATAATATACCTACATTTTGAAAAATGTTGAATTTATTGAATGTACTCATTCATTTTGCACTTAGCTAATAATTTCAACCGAATTGAATGAGCCATACCAAAGTTATCAAAAAAAGTAGAGTCGGTTGGAGTGAAATTTATAAATTTTTCTCGTTTGAAAAAAGTTTTGAGGAAAACTGGAGATGTGCACAAAAAAAAATAATCACACCTTAATAATGACTCATAATTGTAATAGCTGTAACGATAAGCGAAGTTTTGAGAACGCAATGTACAGGGAGTTTTCTCAACCTGCACAACCGATCTGAACTTACCAAAATAACAATAGCGTATTTTGAAAAAATTTCAAAAATGTTTGAATATGCTCATTCATATTGTGCTACGATGAAATTTCCACCGAAGTTATTAATAAAAATAAAATCGGTCGAATCAGACAAATCACCCTGTATAGTCTCAATATAGACCCCAACTATAAACCAAACATTGTCTCAAAACTGTTTCGACTAGTTGTAAATCTACATTGAAATCTGACGGTCCCCTCTGGGATCACCCTGTGTACTGCTGATACTTCTTTGAAAAGATCTCTCTTCCTGAATACAATTCTTATTTTTTTGGGATTTGATTATTTATTTGCGTAATAGTCGTTAATGGTTATCTGGAGCAAGATGTTGAATAATTTCAAAGAAATAATTCCACAACAAGTGACCTCTGTTTTTTGATATAAAACGTAACGTTCCCGAGTTGTCTTGTGTTCAAACTAATGTTCAAATTATCCATAAAGATAGTAACATTATCTTCAACTGTTTTCACACTTCCGGTTCAATACTGTCAATTTCTCACCCTGCATTCAACGATTACCGAAATATTTTTGATAGTCATAATTTCCCTTTGAGCGATTTGTCGTTATTGTGTCTCCACTTCATATGTAATCATTCTTGATATTCAGTGACTGATCTTTTTATGATTCCATTAAATTTACCGAAGTAACTAACCTGGTGAACTGCAGCCCGAACCTGAAAAAATCTTATGCACGTTATGTATCTGCACTATATAGGTGAAGCAAGTGGAGGAGTATATGGCCTACCGGAAGCTTCCCAGAGAAATGCGTCAAAGAATAACGGAATATTTCGAACATCGTTACCAAGGAAAATTCTTCGACGAAGAGTGCATTTTGGGGGAACTATCGGAAAAGTTACGAGAGGATGTTATCAATTACAATTGCAGATCTTTGGTGGCGTCAGTTCCGTTTTTTGCCAATGCCGATTCTAATTTCGTTTCGGATGTGGTGACAAAATTGAAATATGAAGTCTTCCAGCCAGGTGAGTACCAATCACCTTACAATATATAGCCTCATTTTGACATTGACTTGGGGCTGAAAACTGGACATGCACCTTCATTTCTGATTATACAATATGAACAAATATTTTGTTGGTTTCATCACAGAAATACCGACTGAAAAGGTGTTGAACATTAATTGTAGAATTTCAGTCCCTTATCGTACGGTCCTCTTAAACGTATCTTGACGCATGTAATGATGTCTGAGGAGCATGCCTCTTTCGAGTTGTAAGAAATGGAATGCACTGATCACACCGAACTGATTGAAATAGAAGACTGAATAGAAAAGAATTTAAACAAAACAAAATGGGAAAAGACTAGATAACCTTGATTTTGAAACATTTATTTTCATTTGTAAGTGCAACTCTTTTCTTCTCATTAATTCTCAATTAATTCTTGATTGGTAATGCAAATTAGTAAGAAGGTTCCTTTTTATGAGTATTTGCTTTCACATCGATTTTACGTATGGAAATTTTACAAATCAGACACACACCTTCTCCAGAAGTGAAGGACCATATGTCTTCGTATCGAAATTGTGTAACTATTCACAATGAAGTTGCAACAGTCATTGAATAAATATATTTCATTTCATGAAAGTAGGGTGCGATTTTATTTTCATCGAACTGATTAATCGGTGTATCTCCCTCTTTCTCTTCTTTTGTTCTCCACCAAAGAAGAGAAAGATAGAGGTTAATCGATTGATCATTTCGATGAAAATAAAAACGCCCCCGTATTGTACCAAGCGCCCACACTCAGTCTTTACTTTGGTAACGCGAGCACTTCTTCATCTTCTGCGTCTTAAGAGCAAACAATACCACGTGATGGTAAATTACGACTAGGCAACACAGCCACATTCAAGTTTCAATCAACCTAGTTAATATTTTAAGGTCATGGATCTGAATGCGTTCTCCATGCTTTAACGTTACAATAGCTGCGATAAATATTGAAATTTCGACGTTTATAGGAGAAATCGGGATGTCATCGTGCAGGCTTCAGTGAGCATTTTTTGAATTTGTTTTTGAGATAAACTTAATTCTTTTGTGAGAATGCGCAGTGTTAGTTATTTTTCTATTCAATACTCCATTTCAGTTTTATTTTCTCGAAAATTCTCATTCTTACAATTTCTTCCAACCATTCGCACTAAAAAAAGTTTTTGAAAAAAAACTAACTCTGGCCTCCAAAAGTCACCCCGTCATATTCGAGGTGTTGTTTTCTCTTAAGTACCCTACGATATCAACCTGTAACTCCTGGCCGTGTCAGTCAACCAGATCCTTTCATCCTGTTCTTCCCCGACGTTCTGGAACAATGCTATATCATACGCGTACAGGGTGTCCACGCATTTTGGCATAGATGGCTTCCTTTGGCGCGTGGTTTGATGTGTTTCCCAGACTGAACCAGGACGAAACGTGACACACCAAAAGAAGTTGAGGCTGCCTCGAGAACCCACAAAATGCTTCAGTGAACTACCTTACAAACTATCCGAAGCTTAAGGATAGAATACACCCAATAATGATATAGATTTACCTATTTGGAATTCCATTATTTCCAAAATGCAATACATCCGGACCATGTTGGTGATCTTGCATTTTTTGCGAAATTTCAGTCAGACAATCGATGAAATAAGAGTAAAGAAAGCATTTTTTCAGCTCGTTACGTGTGTTAAAGCTAGAGACAGCACAATGGAATTCGGCATTATTAGCGGCAAAATGTTCGCCAACACATGCAGCCATTAAGCAATTTTCTGGCCGCAAACACTATATCATTTACGGAGCCGGTAATTTTCTTGTACATATAGATGATTTCTAGCCTTTCTAGGAATTGAAATAAGTTATTTCGAATAACCTTTTTTCACTCGAGTAAAATCCTTGAAATAGATGTTTGCTGATTAAGTGCCTTGTGAGTTTATTTCTGAGAAATCTGTATGGGTCGTTTGAATCCAAGACGTTTCTACCTCATGTCTGAAAGTCTACCTTATTGAATATTTTTGCTATAGTATTGTCTTGCTCTTGCAGGACTCGTTCAAATATTTCCCAAATATACTAATCCGATATCGAAGATTTAAAATACATCTCGACTCAATAGGTTTTTCTTTCCATATCCCAAAAATCGCCGCGAGTTTGCGTTACGTCCAAATCGTCATAATATGGAAATGGGAGTTTTTTCTGTTCACTTGAGATAGAAAATTTAATTTTTCCATTTTTAACCCCCACCTGGAAACTGTCAAATAAACATAAGCTCATTACTTAACATACTTGAGAGTCCTAAGCAATTTTAATTTCTGACGTGCTGGGAGAGGTCAATTTCGCAGCTATTCACATTTTAGAAAATGTGTAAACGCCCTTCGCACCGATAGACTGGTAAACATTATTTAATTTTTTTCATCAACAGATCTTCAAAAACCAATTGGTCGAGTAAATCCCCGCCTTGCATCGTGGTTTCCTTACAAGATGTTTGCTTTCTAGTCTTACACTCATCTACACTTCTTCGAAAATTCTCTATCTCCATTTATGAGCAGAGCATTCCACAGGCGAAGGAATAAAATTATAATAATTTTGATTTAATCGAATGGTCTATATTATTTAATTTAATAATATGCTTTCTCCATTTCAGGTGATATCATAATTAAGGAGGGAACAATCGGTTCGAAAATGTATTTCATCCAGGAAGGTATAGTAGACATAGTGATGTCGAATGGTGAAGTAGCAACAAGCCTGAGTGATGGCTCGTATTTCGGGGAGATCTGTCTCCTAACGAACGCTAGAAGAGTAGCGTCAGTAAGGGCAGAAACGTATTGTAATTTGTTTTCGTTATCAGTGGATCATTTTAATGCTGTACTCGAACAGTATCCATTGATGCGTCGCACTATGGAATCGGTTGCAGCGGAGAGGTCAGTGCGTTGGTTGGTATAACGGAACCTAAGAGGTTTTATTGAATATTGTTTTAGTCATCGCTTTTATGTTGTATTTATGAGATTGGGAGTAACTTAGAGTATATGTTCGTTGTTATATGTGTTGCCTCTTCCATCACGCCTATTGGCTAGATCTAAGGAAATATTAGTTGCAATTGTAACCTAACATGACTCATAACATTCACACATTGTTCAACTATTTCCAATTGATGGTAAAATGAAACCCAAGAAGGAAAAAAATATACACATTACTTTCCATTTGTTTCTCACAATTCCAGGTTGAAATTTCGAGTGCCATAATTTGCAGAACCTCAAAAGTCAATGCGTTTCATAAAATTAAAATTTTTTTTTGTTCGGGAAAATTTTTATTGTAATTGATGGATTTATATGCCGAAACGTATCGAATTTTCCTGATGAAAGCATATTTTCAACTTAAATGGGCATGAGATTTGCTTGATCTCACTAAAATAACGCTTTTGATCTTCGAAGAAATACTTTATACGTCCGATCGAAGCTTTAGATTAAGTGAGTAAAAAATAATATCAAAATAAAGCAATTTTAGTGGTTTGGATCTTGATCAATTCAGGAATTTCATTTCGAATGGATCCAAAATTGTATCGTTTACAAATTTCATCATTCAACTTCATTTTCTGATGATCTCTGTGAGATTCGCTACCAACCCAGAGCTTATACCTTTCACTCTCAGAACTTCGTTAACTTATCTCTGCGAATGAAAGAGATACAAGATAAGACAAACCGTTCTCACACCACGTCATTTCGAACTACTGTGACTCATTATTTTCCTAGACTACTAGTCTGTAATTCGTTGAATCAGTTGGGATGAGAATAGACTGTCATCGAACATAGAACTCACTGATTATTAAAAACCGAGCTCTAGGTCAGCAATAGAGCAGTTCCAGCTATCTATGGTTCATCGAGATGAATCAGCTGATGTGGAGACAGCATGTCAAACGTTGAAAGTAAAACAACACAACCCCACTTTCCCGCTTTGTTTATGTTATGTAGTACAATATTTTTAACAATTTCAGGATAAATTCACAAGTTAAAATGATTTATATTAATGGAATTGGTGAATAACTAGGCCAAGTTATTGTTTCGTTGTGAAATACAACATAAATACACCGAGAGACTGAAGAATCCGATGTTTCAGATATATTGTACTGTAGACGTTATATTTGAATATTGGCATTTTTGACCCATTCCCCTAAATTTTATCTGGTATTGGAAGAATAAATACTGCAATTTTCATTTATATCGTTTTGAATGATTATCATCTGAGATTGAATATCAGTTAATCAGATCCATCATCACGAAATTTCACTTGTGAAATCACTAAAATCTCCAAATAATTGCTCTTCGCCAATGTAAACAAAGCGAATCTATTCCTTCGTCTCTCGGTATATTTAAGTTGAATTTCACAACGACACACTAACTTGGCCTAGTAATTCACCAATTCTATTAATATAAATCATTTTAACTTGTGAATTTATCCTTAAATTGTTGAAAATGCTGTACTTCTTAACATAAACAAAACGGGAAGGTGAGGTCACAGAATATATACTTCTCTATTCTGTGACTTACCTGTCCCCCCATCGGCCATGTTGTGACGTCAGCTGGAATTGCTCTATCAGAGTTTTGTGAAACCGACCAATAGAGTTTCTCGGTAGGTACAGCCTTTGAATAGAAGCGATTCACCTACTTACTCAAACAAGAAGTGCATCGCTGATTCGCTTTCTTCTAAGCACAGCCTACATTTGTCACCGCCAGTCAGCCGATTGTATAATTTAGCATACAGTGTCCTGTCATAATGTCGACATAAGCCTTTATTTTAGGTCTGTCCAATCCTTATATTCAATACGTAGGCTCGAAATGTTCCGAAGAAACGCCTACGATGTTTTCAATCAGGGATGGCTGTCCCAATATAAGTTGAATTCGTCATCTTCCTGCCTGTTATTGCTCATCGCACGACAATATACAAGGTCCCGCAACATTGGCGAGATGTTTTATATCTCTATTTAAGAAACAGATAGGAATCTAGTTTTCTATGTTGTTTAATTATTGCCCGAACTCAACAAATTGGAATGTTCTCGGTCTTACAGGGTGTTCCATTTTTTTCTGGGCGGCTCCCGACTCTGTTTTTTTAGATGGCAACCTGAAAATGCTCATTACTTTTTCATTTTCTACATGAAAAAAAAAATTACACTTTTAACATATTTTTACCATAAAAATATCAACGGTTCTCCAGATATTCTGCCTGACATGTCTTTCTTTTCAATAGTCATCACTCAGAGTATTTGAGATTATTAAGTTGTGCCAAGTCCCGTTGAAATTTGTTTCTGGTCAAATATTGAACATTGGTTACCCTCTCAGAAGGTATATCCAAAATCGAACTGGGATATACAGGGTATGAAAAACAGCCTGCCATATATTGGAAATAAAAATTGGCAAAATTTTCCTCATTTTAAATGGAATATCCTATATTTTATCGATTCATAAAAAGTGCCAAAATAGGCTCTACAAATTTCGTCTGGAAGTCCTTATGGTCAATTTCACTATTTTTCTTTGAATAGGCTTGTTTACATTTCTATTTCATACTATTTAGATAAGATGTGAATCGTGGAGAGCTCAAATTCGAAGGGACGATATTTTGAAATTTGTGGAAAATAGTTAACCAGTAGACTCAAAAACGTGGGGTTTCGACTTTGGCGAGTTTTTCATAAAAATTCTCAGAATCGACGAAGCGAGCGAACGATCTATGCTCCTGCTTCTTTTTGCAACTCTGAAATCTCTTTTTCTAGGTTTTTTGCACCTACATCTCAAATCATCGGTCCAAAAAAGGTTATGTATCGCTAAGAGAACATAAGTTTAATGAAAGTTGTTTTTGAAACATATGTTCCATTTTCTTGAATGAAATATATGCTCGAGAGACTGTTCTACCCTGTGCAAGATAACTGGTGTAATCTGCGAAGGGCATCCGAGCTGTTTGAAGTAAAACTAGTGATCTTAACCATAGAGACTACTGGACGAACTTTGTAGAGTTTTTTTCGGTGCTTTTAATGGATCGATAAAATATACGGTGTTCCATTTGAAATAAGGATTCCGCCAATTTTTATTTCCAAAATGTGGCAGACTGTTCTTAATACCCTGTATATGTACAATATTTGACCAGAAATAAATTCCAATGGGACTTGGCACAACTTGATAATTTCGAATACTCTGAGTGACGAACATTGGAAAAAAGACATGTCAGAGAGAATATCTCGAAAACCATTGATATATTGGGGTAAAGATATGCATGAAGTGTATTTCAATTTTTTTATAGAAACCGAAAAAATAATGAAAAATAAAGGTTGCCTTTTAAATAAACAAAGTTGAGAATTCGACATGATAAGGTTCGCGTTATTCATAAATATCCGTAAAAGATGCCTCGGCTCCTCAAACAAGATAATTCCTTCCAAATATAGGTTTTTGTTGAGATCATCTCCGATTGGCTGAAATTTAAGTTGGGATTCCTGATTTCATGTTAATAGTGTCAAATTTATATGTATAGGACATGTTCCGCAAATTAACTTGGTTATTTCGGTTGCCAGTTTTCCATTCCGTAAATATGGTTGGTTCCGGAAAAAAAGGTTGATGACGGAATTTGATTGATGAAAACACGTTCTTTCTGTCACCAGAACGACAGTCAATGTTCTATGATAACTTATCCATAGCATAGAACAATCTTTCATTCATTCATTCATTCATTCCTTTGAGTGTCCTCGGCTACTATGGCCATTTAGACAAGCTTTAAATTTTTTACATTTATAAAGGGTCTTTCAATAGGGACGGGTCGATGTTGGCAGCCTGTGGCGGCCATGTTGTTTTAACGTCGTCTTTCTAACCTATATTTTTTTATTCAGTTAGTAATGCCAAATCACCATGGCAAGTTACACGGTTGAGCAACACGTCCAAATGTTAAAAATGTATTACCAAAATGAGTGTTCGTTAGTGCAAACGTTACGTGCATTGCGCCCATTTTACGGCAGACGAGGTGGTCCTTCAAAGTCGACTCTCCAACGTTTGGTGGCCAAATTCGAATCGACCGGTTCAATAAACAATCTGCCAACACCCGTACGTGCAAAGACCGCCAGATCGGCCGAGAACATCGCTGCTGTCCGTGATAGTGTGCAGGAGAACCCGAGGCAGTCAATTCATCGACGTTCACAAGAACTCGGTCTTTCACAAACATCAACGTGGCGCATTTTGCGTCAGGACTTAGGGCTGCACCCGTACAAGATTCAACTCACTCAGGAGCTCAAAGTTACTGACCATAGGCAACGCCGTTCGTTCGCTGATTGGGCTACAGTGTGTTTGGCAGAGGACCCCAACTTTGGCAGAAAAATCATTTTTTCCGACGAAGCGCATTTCTGGATGAATGGCTATGTGAACAAGCAGAATTGCCGTATATGGGATGACAACAACCCACACGAAGTTCACCAAGTAGCCATGCATCCACAAAAAGTGACCGTATGGTGCGGATTTTGGGCCGGCGGTGTTATTGGTCCTTACTTTTTTGAAAACGATGTTGGTGAGGCCATTACCGTCACAGGCGAACGGTACAGAAGGATGATCACCGATTTCTTTTGGCCCAAATTGGACGATCTACACTTAGACGACATGTGGTTCCAGCAGGATGGCGCTACGAGCCATACAGCGGATGCCACCATGGATCTTCTGCATGAACGCTTTGAGGGCATGGTTATCTCTCGCAGAGGTGACGTGAATTGGCCACCGAGATCCTGCGACTTATCACCTTTAGACTTTTTTTTGTGGGGTTTTCTTAAGTCGCAGGTCTATACCAATAAGCCACAATCGACCGATGCCCTTAAAGTCAACATAGCTCAGGCTATCGCTGAAATTCAACCCGAACTATGCGGCAGAGTTGTTGAACATTGGACAACTCGAATTCGTGCCACCGTGAGAAGCCGCGGCGGACATTTAAACGATGTGATTTTTCACACATAATGGCATATATAGCTCTTTCAAATAAAAAAAAAAAATCGTTAAAATCTCACACACGGCCTTTTTTATTTCATGTCAAAATCGACCCGTCCTTATTGAAAGACCCTTTACATTGACATTCATTCTTCTGATTCATACCAACTAGAGACTTTTTATTTATAGACACACAAACATTTACCTACACCACAAACTTAACACAACATCCATAACCTTGTCGGGATTCGAACCCAGTATCTCCGATTTAACAAGCAGGTAATCTACCCACTGCACCACCGTGGCAGTTAGAACAATCTTTATTCATTTTATGATCCATAGAACATAGAAGAAACAACAATCAACAATGGAAAAATTACTAGGTATGGTCTATGGATCATACGGTGAATAAAGATTGTTCTATGCTACTTATATATTACCATAAAACATCAATTGTCGTTCTGGTGCATAGACTTAATATGTCTTTGTTCTGGCGACAGAAAGATTGCTTTTTCATCAATCAAATTCCCTAATAAACTTTTTTTTTAGGAACCAACCGAATATTTCATATTTACAGATCGAAAAACCGGCAACCGAAATAACCAAGTTGATTTGCGGAACATATCCTTTATAAATTTGACACTATTAACATGGAATCAGGAATCCCAACTTAAATTTCAGCCTAACAAAAACTTATATTTGGAAGGAATTATCTTGTTCGAGGAGCCGATATATATTTTTTAAAACAATCGTCCTGGACGTGAGAGGTCCTTGAAGCTCCAAAATTTTGGACCTTTTTTCAAAAAATCATTATTACCGGCTCGATGATAGTAGGACGATGAAATCTGTTTTATTGCATAGATAAAAGATCGAACTGCACGTAAAAAAATTCGACGTCACCCAGCTTCATTATTTTGGTCGGCACGACCTCTCAAAGTTGACCAAAATTTCGAAATTTTTTTACTATTTTCGCCATTATTTCTAAACGGTTGTCACTGGAGGATTTCTAATGACATATTCGTGATCTACGACCTCGATTTAATAGGAAACGATAACAAGGTCGACGATTTTCGAAAAAAAAAATTTATTTGGGACTTAAAAAATTTTTCATACAGAACCGCGAATAAACATCAAAGCGCAGAGGGGTGGGGGTAAGATTTCGCGATTCCGTGCGAAATTTTATTTTTGAAGCTATGACAATATGCACATCATATATTATGGATTCGAACACGTAGATTACGAATCTGTAATTAGATTTTGCGTAACTGATTCGGTTTGGAAAATATTTCGGATTTGGTGAGAAATTTTCGAAATTTGGGTCAACTTTGGGCCGTCGTACAGATCAAACGCGTAAGGCTGGACAATATCGAATTTTTGGGTTATATCTGGGTCCTTCGTGAGTACGTAGCCACTTATTTTATAAACGAAGATCCTCTGGTTGAAATATTATTATTTTTTTAAAAAAGGTCCAACTTTTTCGATTTTTTTCTGGCCATAAAATACGAACCAGACTCTCCACGGAAAATCTGATTGGATTTTCTTAATCTACGCCCTCGAATTAGTATATGTTTCAAATATCAGGTCGATCAGAGAACTTTCGATTTTTGGCAAAATTTTAAGGGGTTAGTTACCCTTAAGAAAATCTCAATTTTCGAAAAATAATTTTCCGACTCCTATCGCCGTGAAATTTGGCACACTTACTAATTCGAGGGCGTAGAACAAGAATATAAGGTCAGCTATTTTTTAAAAAAATCGTCCTGGACGTGAGAGGTCCTTGAAGTTCCAAAATTTTGGACCTTTTTTCCAAAAATCATTATTACCGGCTCGATGATAGCAGGACGATGAAATCTGTTTTATTGCATAGATAAAAGATCGAACTGCACGTAAAAAATTCGACATCACCCAGCTTCATTATTTTGGTCGGCACGACGTCTCAAAGTTGACCAAAATTTCGAAATTTGGGTCAACTTTGGGCCGTCGTACAGATCAGACGCGTAAGGCTGGATAATATCGAATTTTTTTGGTTATATCTGGGTCCTTTGTGAGTACGTAGCCATTTATTTTATAGACATAGGTCTTCTGGTTGGAAAATTATGATTTTTTTAAAAAAGGTCCAATTTTTTCGATTTTCCTCTGGCCATAAAAAACGAACCAGACTCTCCACGAAAAATCTCATTGGATTTTCTTAATCTACGCCCTCGAATTAGTATATGTTTCAAATTTCAGGTCGATCGGAGAACTTTCGATTTTTTGCCAAGAATCGAAAGTTCTCCGATCGACCTGATATTTGAAACATATACTAATTCGAGGGCGTAGATTAAGAAAATCCAATCAGATTTTTCGTGGAGAGTCTGGTTCGTATTTTATGGCCAGAAAAAAATCGAAAAAATTGGACCTTTTTAAAAAAAATCATAATATTTCAACCGGAGAATCTTCGTTTATAAAATAAGTGGCTACGTACTCACGAAGGACCCAGATATAACCAAAAAAATTCGATATTGTCCAGCCTTACGCGTTTGATCTGTACGACGGCCCAAAGTTGACCCAAATTTCGAAAATATCTCACCAAATCCGAAATATTTTCCAAACCGAATCAGTTACGCAAAATCTAATTACAGATTCGTAATCTACGTGTTCGAATCCATAATATATGATGTGCATATTGTAATAGCTGCAAAAATAAAATTTCGCACGGAATCGCGAAATCTTACCCCCACCCCTCTGCGCTTTGATGTTTATTCGCGGTTTTTTTTTTCGAAAATCGTCGACCTTGTTATCGTTTCCTATTAAATCGAGGTCGTAGATCACGAATATGTCATTAGAAATCCTCCAGTGACAACCGTTTAGAAATAATGGCGAAAATAGTAAAAAAATTTCGAAATTTTGGTCAACTTTGAGACGTCGTGCCGACCAAAATATTGAAGCTGAGTGACGTCGAATTTTTTACGTGCAGTTCGATCCTTTATCTATGCAATAAAACAGATTTCATCGTCCTTCTTCCATCGAGCCGGTAATAATGATTTTTTGAAAAAAGGTCCAAAATTTTGGAACTTCAAGGACCTCTCACGTCCAGGACAATTTTTTAAAAAAATATCTGACTTTATATTCTTGTTCTACGCCCTCGAATTAGTAAGTGTGCCAAATTTCACGGCGATAGAAGTCGGAAAGTTATTTTTCGAAAATCGAGATTTTCTCATTAAAAATTTTTCCCTTAAAATTTTGCCAAAAATCGAAAGTTCTCCGATCGACCTGAAATTTGAAACATATACTAATTCGAGGGCGTAGATTAAGAAAATCCAATCAGATTTTTCGTGGAGAGTCTGGTTCGTTTTTTATGGCCAGAGGAAAATCGAAAAAATTGGACCTTTTTTAAAAAAATCATAATTTTCCAACCAGAAGACCTACGTCTATAAAATAAGTGGCTACGTACTCACAAAGGACCCAGATATAAACAAAAAATTAGATATTATCCAGCCTTACGCGTTTGATCTTTACGACGGCCCGAAGTTGACCCAAATTTCGAAATTTTGGTCAACTTTGAGACGTCGTGCCGACCAAAATAATGAAGCTGGGTGATGTGAGAAATTTTCGAAATTTGGGTCCACTTTGGGCCGTCGTACAGATCAAACGCGTAAGGCTGGACAATATCGAATTTTTTGGTTATATCTGGGTCCTTCGTGAGTACGTAACCACTTATTTTATAAACGAAGATCCTCTGGTTGAAATATTATGATTTTTTTAAAAAAGGTCCAATTTTTTTACGGACAGTTATGAATAACAGGAACCTTATCATGAGGAATTTGTCCCGAAATTCCTGTTCCCCAGTGATAGTAAATTTGTGAAGAAAATTGTGGGTTGGCAACTTGGGCCGAAGTCGTCTATTGAAGTTTAGTGTATTCTTGATTTTATTCCAAATTTGTTTTTTTGATACTAAATATGTTGTTCTGATTTGAGTACATGTTGAAACTGTCACTCATAGTTCCAAAAATGTTTTACCGTCTGTACCCAACTTCATATTTTCACCTCATCCAGATATAGTTTAATGAATCGAAGAGAAGGAAATGTATTGGTCATTTTTCGGCGGTCGTGACCTACCAACTGAACCTCATATTGAATATTCGAAATTATCCTCATTGAATGATTACTTAACATCCATATTATTTCTTACTGAAATCTAGCAATTCAATTCATAACCACATTTCTGAATGCATTTGCGTGATTGCAAAACTTAACTTTGTTGACCAGTATCCATTGATACTGAAATATAAATCAACATCTGTTTGGTCTCTGAATATTGCATATTTCAACGGATAATCGCATCGAATAGCAGTAGCCCTGGGCAAAGGTGATATAAAGAAACATTTCAAGATTATGATCAAAGGGATCCGAATTAGCCTTCTCCTCATTATTGTCAGGAAAAAACGAGGCCTATCTGAAACAGGTGTATTCTCTTCCATGTGCCTTGTCAGAAGGGTACATTTTCAGAACATTCTAAGCATTCCACCAGGAAATCTATGAACTTACTCAATAAACTTGTTTCAAGAATTCGATAACAGCCAATAATAATCGTACAAGCTTCTCAACAGAATCGGTCAATTCTTAGAAAGGTTTTGGAAGAAATAAAAAAGAATTAAACCGCAGATATCCGTGAAAATTATTTCCTCGTGTCAGATTTAATTTATTGACATCATCTCTAGATGGTTGCAGCAATTGAAAAATTTTCATTCGATCTTTCAGAAGTAGTATGAATTGAAGAAACAGATTAATACGAAAGAAGCATAAAATATTATTTCCATGGATTTAGCCTACAGGATGTCATTCTTATTGGTTTGGAGCTCACAATGCACACTTTCACACGTAGAATATTACATTTTCGAAGCTTTCCGAAGGACTGCTAATTATTAAGTATGATCTGAAATAATTTGGTAATGGAAAATTTCGTGGAAACTTTGAGTAAAAAAAACCTCATGCACACTTAACACATTCAAATTTCTTAAAAGCGATGTAATTAACAAATTCAATAAAACAAGCATCCACACACATACATACACATAATACACACACGCACAAATATGCACATGATTCAATATACACAAACTTTCATATTCTTATGTACACATACCTACATGCCATTTTCCTCATTCATACTCAACCTTCCACCTGCTTCAGTATTGTTTCTATATGAAAACGTTGAGTATATGAAGCATGGTTTACTATTCACTAGGAACTTCGAAATGGTATGAACAAAATCAAGGTAGTGATCATGAATGGACAGCTTCTGCATTAAAGTTTTTGCCCATCCAGCTCAAGGTTTTATAAAATTCTGACGTAAAAAACTTTAGTAGAACGTTTTAATTGCATTATTTAAATAAAAAGTTTGAGTTTGATATAATAATAATTCATTCACTGTTCCCAAGATGATGGAAGGGTCACCGAAACCCAATCTTCGAAAGAACGAGTTAACCTAATCCTACACTTATAATGAGAAACAAAAAATTGTTCGTTGTGTCTCCATGAACCACACTAGGTTTGTTCGTTGTACCTACGTCAACTACTCTTAGTGCACTAGCTCCAATGATACTATTCGGTGTGTTTCGTTATGTAAACTTGCCCCCTATTCGTTGCGGATTGGGAGTCAGTGTAGTCATATTTTCCGTGTGCAATGCATAGAGTGAAGTTATCTTCCGTGGTGGTTATGCGTAAATATAATTTATACATTGACATGTCTTTTTGTCTCTGGTTCCTGGTTGGTCTTGTTTTGCTCTGTATGTTATTTTTGGACGAAATTAAATTTCATCATATCATTATATAAAATGAAATTTTTTTCCGTGATGACTTTAGAGAAACTTTACGGCAAATCAACGTCACCTCCAAATGATAGCGAAAACAAAAGAAGCATAGAATTCATCTTGCGTGAAATCATCTATCATATATTTGTTTTCTGTGAGAATCAAAGAACAGATTGAGATAAATATACTCCACTCATTCTGTTATCTGTGACTACACTCAACTACCCTCAGCTGCACTGAGAATTGAAAGTGAGTGGAGTTGGTGTATTTAGTGTAGTTCATGCAGGTACAATGAACAAACCTACTTTTGTACAGCAGTGTAGATAGTGTGCACTGATACCGTTCGGCTTGCACTCTGTTCAATGCGAAAAAGTTTCTGTGACATATTACGAGTGCCGTACATATATTATGGTTATCTTGGAGGATTGATGGTTATGTGTCAATATAAATCATGGTCATAGACATATTGTTTTCTCTGGTCCTATTCCGTTATCTAGATATCAGTCACTGACTTGAAATTGTCCACTTTCTTCCTACATTTATTTGTTTCATGTGAATTATCAGAAATCTTCTTCGTTATGAGTTTTGAAAATCTTTCCGAAAAATCACACTATAACCTGTTTATATGAACTTGACCTCGAAATGGTAGCGAAACTAAAAGAAGCATATAATTCTGTCAACTTGGATTTGCAGAAAATCATAGATTGAACTACACTGATTACAATAATTCTGTTATCTGTGACTACACTCATCTGCACTCAGAAGTAGAAGTCGGTGGAGTTACTGTAAAATAACTTGTTCATGCAGGTACAATGAACAAACCTATAATCGCCACACTGCTGTTGAGTTTCTCGATAATAAAGACGAAAATTGGAACAAATTTCTTGAGAAAATATCATCACGAATCAGAAATGTTTAAAAAAAATCATGATTCTAATCAATGGAATGCTCAATAAACAATTTACTACAAATAATAAAATAAGAAATTTTTTTTGAGTGTAGGTAAGGAATAGATTGAATACTATTTCATAAAAATATTTCATTTCGATAAAATCACAAAGGAAAGATGTCTGCGCATATCCTTTAAAAGCTCGTATCAGATGTTTGCTACCAAACTATAATTCGGTTCACTACTCCAAGGAATAATATGAACAAACATTTCTATACTATTTCGGAGTTATTTCATCTTTTCGTTAATATTCTTAACATCCACGTTCTTCAAACTTGGCATTCTACCGTGATTCATAGGAAATTTCTATCGATTGTTACGTAACCTTCTCGTTGGTCTAACAATCATCTACATTTCCAATTAGTCACAACCTGAAAATATTGGTGCCTCATAACCGAACTGAGGTAGATTTTGTCAAAATCACTGAAGTTTTATGTAGAAATTTTGGATATCATGAACGTTCGTGTTTTTCATCCGTACCATGTACAGGTGGGTCAAATTTAATTGACCAAGGAGGTATCTCAAGAACTGTTAGAAAAAAAGGGAGGACTCATTTTATATAACTTGTTTTGAAATATCCCAATCAGAAACCAAAACTGGAAAAAACCGTTCGAAAATTTGTCATCCGTTTCCTTTTATGTTTTATAGTTCTTTAGACCCCTCTGTAGAACAAAATATATGTCAACCCTGTATTTATTATTGCTTCGTGGTTGTGAAATTGACTCTTGAAGAAATAGTAGGGCATAAAGGAGAATGTATGGCTTAACAAGTAATTCAGTGTAGAATTTCGAGCGCATGCTCGGTTCTCCCACCATATACTTGTACCATTTTGTAGTCCTAATGAATCATTACGATGACCAATCGTAATTAAATATAACTTCCCTACACGATCTTCACAATTATTTTTTCAATGTCAGATATTTTTAGTATCGTAAGATTATAAAAAACCAAGGGTTATTTATAATATTGTTTCATTCACGAAAGTCTTCGATATAAGTCAAGTAACCATGCTTCATCTACACACGAATGCAGTTTTTCGTTATGTTCCAATTATATTGATTAAAATAAATTGTTTGTTTAGGTTGAACAAAATAGGAAAAAGCCCGAATTTGCTATCCAACAGAGAAGAAGACTTGGGTAGTGAAAGTAAAACGATAAACGCTGTGGTAAACGCTTTGGCTAATGAAGCCGACCACGTCAACGTGTCGGACGAATCAATGGTCAAACTACATGCTAGTGAAAGAAGTCTTCAAGAACTAGGACGAACGTTGCAGAGGTTTACTTTGCCGAGACCAAAATCAGAAAATAACTTCGCATCCCAGGATATGCCGCTGACTAGGGGGAACCAAAACAACGGAAGACCCTCGTTTCACAAATCAGATACTTTTCAGAAAGAGTCTTCATTTCAATGACGCCACTCTACGCACTAGTGCTATTGGATGACTCAATGATCAAGTTTATTGCTATCGCTGACCTCGAAAAAGTTGATTGGAATATAGTTACGGGGTTGAATTTGCCTTTGTATGAATTGACATTACTTGTGTTCCATTCATCTATTTAGTATTGTTTCAAGTCCTTATTATTGGTGTTTTATCCCAATTTAATGTTAACTTATTTTTCTGGAAATTATTCTTGACATTCCAGGACAGTTAAAAAGTAAGGTGGTGTCACAATCGTTTCAGTATTGGTAAACGTTTCGTTGTAACACTTGGTTACTGAAAATCAGCTATTCGATGGAACGGAATACTGAATTTTTTGTTGCATTAGTCTAAAACTTATTTGTATTTGTATTTAAACGATTATCATTGATCTCGAAGGAATCCCTTGGAAGGTTTTAATACCTTGTTCGAGTTAGGATACCTGATGTGTTACTGTGTTTCACGACCTATGTACCGCCCTGTTAATTTTGACTAATTATTTTTGACTAATTATTTTTGACTACGACACAGAAATGAACCCACTTCGATTTACATAACAGTATTAAACATGGCATGTCAGACAAGATCATTCAATGTCCTAAAACTTATAGGGATAGATCGAAATAAGGAAGTAGAAGTACCTCAATTTTGATTCTCCATCGCAATACTTTTTTCAGTTGATAGTTTATGGCCTACTCATATTCTGTGGTCATGTTTTTCATCGTTTATTGAATGGTTGTTCAGAACAAATAAGAACGAGTTTGAATCGATATGGTTTCATAATGTTTTTTTCGGAATCCATATAAGCCGTTAATGGTTCATCATGAATTCCAGCAGTCATCAAAATTGGGAGAGAAATGTGTTTGAGCTATTACTGTTTTCGCTATCAAATCTGCACGCTAGTCATTAGAACCGCGAATAGTGTTGTCCTTTTCCATTTATTCAAAAAATTAAAACTACACAGATAACTGTATAGTTCACAAATGGAAATAAACACTAGGAGGTTTCCTGCTATTATAATATAGAAGTGGAAGATACACTTCTGATTCATTTCTAAAAACCCGACTTCAATCATTAACAGTATCGATATTCTTGAATCAAGACCAGGTTGACAAAAAGAATATATTTGGTTGAAGTTATAGTGATTTCTTTCATGTCATCGTCAAGATGTGAACAATGGAAAGGCTTACTCCTCTACGCTTCAAGGTTTTCTAGAATAATTTCCAGATACTCTCTCCTGGTTATATTTTATTGTGTATGCCGAACACAGAATTTATGTTATACTCGACATAACTAAGGGGCTAATCTGTCAAATCTGAAAATGGTGCCTATTTCATTTTACTTATATCATTTGGCTCGAATTTGAAGTATGCTCCAGGTAGTTTTGCTGCCGACATGTCTGTGTTTGGAAATATTCGAAATTTGAACGGTAGCTGAGGTACACGATAATGATAATTTTATTTGGGCCTAGAAACGCATACGAGTCACAAGACGTTTCTAGTTTTGATATTTCCTGAAGGTTTCGATCGCACATCAAATGTATGATTGATTCATTAGAGCGTTCAGAAACTACTTTGTGTGCGATCGGTCAAACGGGCTGCATAAGTTGGTCTATGCCATGTCCTCTTGAAAGGTCAAATCTGAAAGCCATTGATATTAATTGCTGTCAAATGTGACCTTCAGAGAGGATAGATCACAGTCCATTTATATGTATAGCCCAACGAACAAATAAATTTTTCGAACGCCTCGATTGGCGACAGATCAAAAAACTTTGGACATTCCGATAAGGGAGTGCATTGTTATTATAATCATAAATAACATCATATGGTTGGATCATAATTCCTGATATTCACCATTATTCAAAAATTCATAAGGAAAACATTTATGTGATAAAGGTCTTTTAAAATGGACATTGAAACCGTTTGCATTAACACATGACCTTTATAATCAGAATATCAAAAACCAAAATGAATAAGGACAACTTCCTTTTAGTAGGTTTTAGTAGTAATTCATTCCAATGCTCTTTCTTGCAGTAAATTTCTTATACTAAATATCAAATTCAAACGAGTCTACTTGATAAAAGCTAAATAATAATATTTTTCGGCTATTAACGAGAGGAATGTCAGTCTGTAAAACAGCATCCAAAATCAAAGTACGTTCTGTTAATAGTAAACACAATATAAATTATTGAGAATTGTTGAGACATAAGACGAACATTCTAAATGCCGTCCATACTAGGAGCATACTGGAGAGCGCCACTATGAAATCAATATAAGCACTCAATGTTTTCGTTATTCGAATGAAATATGCCTGATCTTCACATGAATATATTTTTCAACTTTTTCGAAGTCAAGCTCAAACAGCCCAAAACTCATGAAAGTCATCTGAAGGAAAAAGTATCCCAGTTTTTCCTCAACTAGACAAAAAGGAGTACTAGTGCGTATTCAAGTGCTTTGCTATTTCAATAAAGCAATATGTGCACGGACACTATGAAGCTAAAATTTTGTGCAATATTAGATTAAAATACCTTGATAAGTTAGCTTTAAATACTAGGTGCTCAATGAATTATACTGAATAGTGAATCTCACCCCATCGAAATTTAGTTTCCAGTCGAGAGCGATTCGCGACAAACTTTTGTCCAATCACAATTTGCTTTCCTTTATTTGGGGGTCGGCAGAAGAATGCTGAATCCTTAGGAATCAACTTCAATATCGATTAGCTGTAACAAAATTAGGCCTAAAACACGTTTTGTAATAAATATCTTATCATTAGCATAATTTAAACTTTCTATGATGCGAAAATATAGTTTGTGAAGCATAGCGTGAGAGATATCATCTTTGGATTTGAGTTATCCCTTTTCAAGAATTTTCTCTGAAGTTTTATATCAATGGCTGGGGAAATGGGTAGTTCTTTCCTTTTAGGATAAAACTTTTTACAATAAAAAACAAGGAATATACAAGAAATTCTGAGGATCTCACTCCACGTAATAATTTGAACATTCATTTCATTTCGTCAATATTTTAGAAGAACTTATATGGGAGGTATTTCTTGGTATTTTATTGTGATAATTTAACAGAGATTATAGGATGTACATGTAGACATGAAGTGCTCGATAACTTCTAAAAATTCGGAGGACTTTTTTCAATCCGAATTTCTAACGAACAATTCATAAATCTCCAAATCCATAGGCGTACGCCAAAACATTGTAAATTATATTCCATGATCAGCCCACATAGCTGCGAATGAGTCATTTTTATGAATTCAAAAAAAAAAAAATAATCGGAGTATTTCAGCTGTTTCTCTCACGTCTCTGACATTTTGCATCAACAGAAACGACAAAGTCAATATTTAAATGTCTATTGACCATTCAAACTATAGTTTTTTATAATAGACAATTGACATGATACCTTTACTGTTTAATAAGCAGTGTTCGGTGGGAATATTGTGGATGAAATCAATGTATCTATTTGGAGCTTTTTAGCTGCCTATTTTTGAAATTCTTGAACAAATATCAACTCCAGGAATAGTTTTATATGAAGTATGCCTTTCGTTTTTTCATAAATTCAGAGGTGCAAGGATAATAATTCAATATTTCAAGTATTAATTATTGGTAATGAATGTGAGAAATTGTATAAATGCTCATATGTTCCCCGTATGATTTCAAAATCAGGGATGCGCTGAAGTGAAACACATTGGAAAGCATTTTTTTCTTCCAATCTTTGTTTTCACCGAAATAATTCGAAAAAACTTCCGATAGAAAGTATCAAACCATAAAAACTCGTAATCTTGTCCTAATAGTGCAATACGTGGAAGACATGGAAAGTCATTATGATTTTCCTGGTGACATCAAACCAAGTTGAGACATTAAGCTTTTAATGTTTAGTAAATTTGCAAAATGCACAGATGAATATCTCTCTAGCGATTATTCATTCAGGTTTTGTTACTGAACCCTCATTGTATCTAATTTTATTTTTGTTTGAATGTAGAACTTCATGTCAAACCAGAAAGAATGAAAATATCAGGATCTGATAACTTTCAAAATTGAAATATTAAATATGACAATTGACAGCGTTAGATAGTTAACAAAATAATTTGGAGACTTTGTAAGACTTTCGCTATAGTAGACGCACAGATCGTATGCTCGCCTGTAAAATGATTATCTAGGTTGTTTGAATACGGAATAAAGGTTGATTTCCACTATACGTTCCGTAACCTTCCCGTATCCTTCCGTAAAATATTATAAAGTGTTAATTAACTGATGTATGCACACTATACGTCCCGTTCACGTTCCGTCAACATGACTTTTTGCCTACTAAATTTTGACTTAAATCATACGCAATGGATACTGGAAGATTACGAGACGTGAAGTGAGAATTAATCTTAAATAGGAAAAATCTGAAGCTAAAAATTATTCATCACGAGCAATTTTCAACTTACTATCAATCCAACAACTCCATCAACGTTCTCCGTAAAGTTATCAAAGTAGATTCTGAAACGAAAAAAACATTTTGCTTTATGCATTTTTTAGACGTTATTGTCTTTCACTTACATTCTGGAGATAACATCATAGTCATTTTTGCGGTAGTAGCCCAATTAATTATACCTAAAATTAAAAAATTATTCATAACAATGCTGAAAGTTTCACAAAATTGACATGAAGTTCACTCAGCTGTTTCACTCACAACTCCAATTTTATTCTTAACTTTTCAGAATACTCACTCTTCTGTTTCTTGTCTTTGTGAACAATTTTATCTTGTAACATAATTTGAGATAAACTACACTGTTAGCTGTGATCTACAATATGAAAATTATATCATTTATCTAATCATGTAGAAGATATATGCCCACGCTGAATGATGCGTTGAGAGAGTATAACTCCTTATAAGTTGTTAAGCTGAAATATCAGTCTTCAGTTATGAGCCATTCTTTTGAAACCGCTTAGTCGTTATATAAGACGGTAGGTTCTCTGAAAAGTCATTGCAAATAGGTTTCTTCTCTTCATGGATCATTCGAGTGTAGAATGAGCAGATATCAAGAAAGCTGTAAATCGAGATAGGAAAAATTCTGATTCAAAATGAAGAATTAATTAGCTCGAAATCAAATTAGGAGCTGCAAATAGGACATTTGCTATACGCTCATTATTTCAAAGCAGCTAAACGACTTGGAATGGAACCCATTCTTCCTCATTTTTGACTGAAAGCTGATAAACCTCGAACGAAAATGTTCACTTTCAAGTTGAATTCGGTCCTACAGCGATTTCAAATTTGGGCTGCTGATTACAGCTACTGTAATGAATCCTGTTCAAAATCGATGATAATAAATTGATAACTGCCGGGAAGCATATCAAAAGTCACATACGACTAGGTGAATTCTATTGAACATAAAATTTATTTATTCAATGAAGTGGGTCAGTTTCAATCGAGCAAATTCTGATGGTATATGTTTCTGCACAATAAATTACCAAGTCCTTATCGATGGTATTTTCACCAATACAAGAGGGGTTACAAGAAAAAGTTTTCTGTTTGTAGATACATTTTGATGAAATTCTATCGAATAAAATACGGGCCATGCCATGCAAATTTTATTGGATGTAAATACGTTACGATATTTTTCTGAATTTTTTTTTATGATTTTCAAAGTTTCATGACTCCTCATGATGTGTAGGATAGGAATATAATATAATGTTTTTTTGAAACCTGAAAAAATTATTCCGAACATTGAATGTAAAGCGATATACTTTGTAATTTCAGGATATCAAGTACCGTCTTTCACTAGAGAATTTTTTCTATGTGGAAACATATTGACAATAAGGAATGAAATATTTATAGAAACGAACTCAGCTGCCTCAAAAATACTTGATATTCCTATATAGATTTCTGGGTCAGCCACAGTTTTCATAATGTACAGAAACTTCGAAGAAACATGTTGAATTTGAATGATATTTCAATTTTGACGAATAAATAACAAAATCCAAATTTTGCTCGACACACCAACACAGGAAAAAATGGAAATGGTATCTTTTTTCAATATTTGGTATTGTCTTGAGACGTGCTCACTTGAAATCAGCTGAAAATTATCTAATTGTTGTATGGAGATTATATTTTTTCAACTAGAATGTAATTCTTCACAGATAATACAAGTGGAATGGCCGTAAAATATCTGTTCGTTGCTACAATTATTCAGGCTAATATCCTTTCTTTTTTGAATTTGACTGAAATGCTTTCCAAATGGATTTAATTCCACCTGCGATTGACGAGACCGTAATAAGTTTGGACTTAAAATACAATAGAACTTCCGGCCCTTCTGATTTTAAATAATGTTCATGAATAACCTAACGCACTGATTGTTCTAGGAAACATCATTATCTTCCTAAATATCTGTTATTTTCGAACGTTGACGAAAATTGTCTTCTGCGACTAGGGTGGGCGCACTGATGAAGAATCCATGGTAAAATTCAATTTTGTCAGTCCGCCCAGTTAGTCAGCCTGGTGTGCTTTTACTTTCGAAAGAAAACACCTAGGGTCTTGAAATTTTCATGATAGGTTTGAAGTCAATAATCAACTGAGTTCATCTACTTATATGCCATATAAACTTTTGCTTCTTCAATTACTCCAAAAACGCTGTTTCGATCGAACTGAAACTTGGTTATTGGTTGTAGAATACCAACGCACAAAGTTTTATAGAATTTCTGGCGCTGCCGAATTGAGAAAATCAAGGAATATTTTCTCAGAAATTGTACTTTTTGAAAATTACTTGATATATTCCAATGAAATTCTGCGTGAAACCTTCAATTTATCATTTTCAACCAGTAGTCAAATTTTAATTCGATTGATTGAGTATTTTAGAAATATCGGAAAAATTCAATTATCGCCGTTCAATCCCGCTTGCTTGAATCGTAAAAATATTTTGCTCGGTAATCTTATTGAAAATTTCTAGTCAGAAATATTTCATTTAATGAATTGTCATTTTCTCCCGGCAAGCGAATGGGTTGCTTGAGGTCCTGAGCTATAGTTTTGTCGATCGTCAATAAAATTTATATTTTTGTTCTACAGTGATGACTATCCAACAACGAATTGCATTTTGACGAGTATTCGGAAAGTGTCTAACATCGTATTCATCGACAAAGGTAGCTCATGACCCCACCAAAAAATTTTTGGATAGGTACCTGTCTGGTAGTAAAAGTGTCACTATTCTTTTTTCAATGCTAAAATGGTACAGGTGCTTCTGTTTTTCATTAAACATGTTTTTTCGAATTTTTTCTACAGAAGTTATGCCAGAACAGAGTTTTTCGTATATTCATTAGAAGCTACAGGTATACCATACAGTATGCAACTTTAGAAAACTGGAAGTTAGCTCTATTAAATCTGATACACCCTATACAGATTCTTCATCAGTGCCTAACTCTAGAGTCTATGAGGGTATCGTGTTAGTAGTAATGCATACTCACATGAAGATATATAACCCGTAGAAATGTCAAAGAATTGACGTGACGAAAAATGTCACAAGTCAACCAACAATTTCAAAACAAAATGGTAGACCAGAGTCGATAGTTTTCTGAATAAAAAAAATAAAAGTAGGATGAAACCTACTGGAAAAGAATGAATATAACAAAAATCAAGAAAACAGTAGAGGTGATTTGAGGTCTGAAAGTGGAAGGGGGGTGAGTGTCTAAGGATGAAATCCGGCGAAACTACAAATCCTATGGAAAAGAGTTCAAAGGCAAAGTTGTATGTAATGGAAAGGCCTACAACATTTGTGTTCACATTTTTTTCACATAACTTAAAAATTTATGTGGAAAATTCAAATAACCAAATTTTGCCCTTCAACGTTTTTCCATAGGACTTGTAGTTTTGCCGGAAATCGAGATGAACCATGATTCACCCTTGAACACCCTCTTCCACTTTCTGACCTCAGCTCACAACTAAATAATTTTTTCTTTCATTTCGGTTATATTCTCTTTTTTTTCCAATATTTTTGTTCACTTCTCATCATTTTTGAAGGCCTCAGCAATGGTCTAGAGTAGAACCTTTCCTGTTCACTTTCCGTTTGTAATTTTGTTATGGAATTTGCTATCCCCGTTTGTTAAGTATGCATTAATTTTAATCACGTGAACTTCTGAGCTTCTTCCATATTACTCCTTCAACTTTCAACAATGAACAATCGTAGCCGTACTTACCTTGTTATCGCTGCATTTTCTCTCAAACTTTCGAGTGATTAGGTATAATGTTTTTTTTCTTACTTTGCCATATCGAAGAAGCTACTTACATTATATTGAATTGGAGGAACTGGGGCTGAATTATTCGAAAGGAGCTTAAAATCGATCGATACTAGAATATTTTGGTCTAATGTTTTCATTCCAAGTGGTTTAGCTCCGTTTATGTTTTCAACGATCAACTAGTTCTTAAGTGACTCAGTTAAGTGATATTTTCGTTTTCTCAATTTCTTTCGAATAATATCATAACTGATCAATTCCTATAATGTTTTTTCAGGGTGATCGTTGTAAGCGTAGCGTACAATGCACATTTGTATACCTACCTAGGTGAATCAATTAGTTAGTCCATATTCTTGTAAATTTCATTTTAACATGTGTAAATATGTAGAAAGTGCCTCTCAAAAAACTGGCGCAACTCTGTTGATATAAGTTCCGAAATCGTTTCTAGTTTTATTTGTTGATGATTTGTTTCCAGTTGATTAATAAAGCTTAATTTTTGAATATTTTTCAGTCAATATAAAACCTTCCTCACAATTACAATTGAGTAAGAGAAATTCAACAGGGACAGGTGAAATGAAATCAATATGATGTTGGGAACAAGTTTCCCATTTATTTATTTTCTAAGAATTGAAGCTGAGCGAATCGAATTAATTTCAAGGAATATTACTTATGAGAATCGATTAAAACTTATTTTAAGAGGATATTGCATAATTCTGTAGGTTTTTTCTGAACTTTTCATCCCCAATATCTGAAACAGGACTATTCAAAATTAAGGAGAGTGTTTTTTTTGTAGAAAACGCCCTTGCGGATTTTCGGATTGAACTTGTTGGGGGCATTTTCTTGGAAAACAAGTGGTCTAATAAACAAATCCGGAACGAAACAAAAGATGAACAAAGCAACCTGTGACGTTTCAGAATTCAAATCTTACTCTTTCGATAGCTAGAGTCAGATGTTCCTTACCTAATTGAAAAACGACTGCTTGGGTATTCATACATAATTTAGTAAAGAAAATATTATCATAAGATCGCTGAATGTTGAATATTTGGAAAAAAATTGAAATTTTTCTGTCAAATTGTTCTGATGAAACGATAATCACGAATTTCTGCACAAAATTGTTCATCAGCATTTCCAAACTAGTAATCATGTATCATCATGAATATCAGTAAAAGTACAGGGCGGGACGATTCTCGAAAAACTGCTCTTTACCTGGAGGCATCCAGAAGACTCTGAAGCATTAAGAAATTGCATTGTTCGCTTTCGTAGACATATCTGGGATCTTTCGATAACACAATGCATGTGTTTGTCAGAGAGGCACTTATAAGGCGAGGAGTGGCAGATATCATTATAAAATGGTTGTATTAGAAGTTGTCCACCAGGGCATATAATGCATTGGTGGGAAATCAGACCATCTCTGTTGAAACCACTCGCGGAACACCTCAAAGAGAAATATAATCTACCGTCCTTTGAAGCATGATAGTGGCTGAATAAATGCACAGGCTAACGAAGCATACTTCGACTGTATAGGCTTTATCGATGACGAAGTCCTAATTGTAAGAGGCAAATTTGAGGGGCTCCTCTGGGAGTGGTTGCGAAGGGGCCTCAAAATGATTGAGCAGTGGTGCTTGTCCGTGGGCCCCAACATTAACCTAGCTCGAAAAAGAAACCTTCCAGCTTTGAATACTATTTCGGTAAATGGAAATATCATAAGTTCCAGTAGAATGAGCACATTAAAATTAATTTTAGTAAATCGATAAGGGCTTTAATAGTGTGCAGAAGACTATCAGATAACACATAGGGTTGCAACCCTAAAATACTGCGATGGATGAATGTCATGATTGTGAGACCAATTATAACATATTCATTTGCTAAGACTGGGCAGACAAGCATGTGGAAAATAGAGACAAACTACAAAGGCTTTTCTGTGTTTGCCTCACCGAAGCTTTGAGAACGTGCCCGAATAGAGCACATGAGGACATGAGATCTTAATTATGAACAGAGTAGCCCACGGAGCCATCCTTAGAATATCTAGGGTAGGCATAGGTAATGAGAGAAAAAAAAGTCAAAGAGCCTAGTGATGTAATAATTAGATAATTAAGCATCATGAAGAGCTTTAACTGCAATGCTATGTGAAAAAAAAAGAATGAGAAGAAATACATTACCCATAATTATTTTCAAAGTGAATACCGTTAAATGGTATACATATGATTCAAAACCACGATGAGGACCGGCGCTGAAGTATACGGAGCAAAAACCAAGTGAACACTATCATTAGGCTCTTACTCGCGTTTTTCAGGCAGAAATACTTGTAACAGAAAGATACATATTCATAAACCTGGAGAGGAACTATCAAAGTGTAATATATTGATCCACTCAGATAGTCAGTTTGCTATTAAAGTGCTGAAATCTTATGTCATCGATTCAAAGCTGATATTGGAGTGACGAAGAAAACTCAATGAAGTAGGCAAGAACAACCAGGTCTCCTTATTCTGAGTTCCTGGGCACTCAGAAATCAAGGAAAATGAAGAGACTAACACACCAGCCAGAAAGGGAGCACAAACACTACTTGCTGAACTAATGGTCGCAGTGGAATGTAACTTACCTACTCACCAAACTATAAAGTAGTAACTAAAATAATGACTGAATCCGTATATATTGAGTAATTCTGGCCATATTCACATATTTTTCACCCCGGTAATGTTAGCTCCTGGTGGGCAATCTCCGGGGAAACTTTTCATTCCACCACGGTCGAACGCAGTTCCCTAATTCTCATGTTTTCTGGACGGGCGAACGTAATAAAATAATGTTTATCTTATAGAGGAATGAAAGAGCAAGGAATAAACAGTTTTTTGGAGGCCTCATAATACGCGATCATGAAAACTATGGCGTTCCCGATTGCGATGGCGATCATTCTGAAGTGCAACCTACCCTGAAAGATTCAGGTCGGTAGGATTCTCGGTACGATCGTAATAGTGCCTATACACGGATGGCCGGCCGGCCGGACAGAATCGCTTTTGACACCGGATTCGTCATCAGTGAGTCCAATCTAGTTGTTCGAGACCATTTTCGGCTCAAAATTCGAAAATTACAGACATTTGGACAAAGCGATAGCACGCTGTGTCCCAGAACATGCGCGCAAAAAGCACAGGATAAATTGCTTTTGAAATTCAAAATCGACGGGTGGAAAATTTTCCCCAATTATTCTTCGTACAAGAATTATTGATGAATTAAGTTACTTTTTTGGCACGCTGTAATTACCAAACAAACAATAACTCCTCTTATCCATTGGAAGCTTTTGGAAAATATTTACTGCTTTTTAGATGAATTTCGTTCTCCACAATCCAATGAAGCAGCCAAAAGCAAAGTTTTCTTTTTTTGTGAACTTGACATTTGTTCATTTTGACAAAGTAAAGGAAACAATGACAGGCGATCTGATCTCGTATATATGTGCCAGGCAGAACGTGATCGCCATCGCTCTCGTGAACGCCATTGTGATTGTGATCGCGTGCATGTGGCCTTCACTTTATGCGATAATTTGAACTTGATTGTTACTGGGGGGTAGAATACTGACGAGCAACTCACTCAAAATTTTGTAGCAATCGTATATAGGTAAATAAAAAAAATATTGTTTTCTGAAGTTTTTTTGAATTTTTGTTGAAATGAAAATTTTTTCGAGAATATTCATCACGTTTCAATGAAATTCGGCTCAGGATTTGAAGTCAATATTCAACAACACTAACTTTCAGTTCGATCAGATTTTAATTTCGTGGTCTTTTTCCTCGATACAGTTATTTCTGTAACGATCCAGAAAATACTGATACGATTATGACTAAACTGAGAAACTGGTAGGCAAATACTGGTGCGCGAACTTGTGCATAATTCTTTGATAATCGTGCCATTAAAACAATTTGAAAAACTCAAATTAGGCAACGAATTTGGACATGCTCATAAAAACTGCTATTTACACGCCAGTGCTTTTCTGGAATTTCTTCCATATCTGCTTTTCAGTAAAGTTTAGTTCAGTCTATTAATGAAGTGGTAGATATTAAGCACGATTCGTATGAAACAAACTCACAAGTAATAAAATAACAAGAAGTTCTGTCGAACAAACTAGCCTTTCTCCTTCGAGAGTCCATCCTTTGGCAGCATGATATTTTTCTCTGCGGACCTCTTTCGGAATGTTCGTAGTTATATGCTCTATAAATTCCAAGAATCTATCAATTCTTGTATAGTAGCCTGGTTGCTCTTCTATAGCACAACCATATCCACTAGAAACTATTCCATATTGGACATCACCACAAAGTAATGGACCTCCTGAGTCTCCCTGGCAAGCATCCTTACCAGAACCCATGGCACAAAATTGTGTTTCGTCTATCTTGAATCCCAAATTTTTAGAATCACAATCGATCCCACTCAGCAGGGGTATTTCGACACATTGAAGAATGGGATTGAGTTTGAAAGAAAACTGAGTCTCTTGTTGCAGCGACTTTTCCCTATGTCCCCATCCCATAACTCTTCCACTTTTACACACCATTACTAAGTCAGTACTAATTGGAACAGGTGGGAGTTTGATCAAATTTATCACTTGATTCATCTCAAATCGGCCTTCCAACCATATCAAAGAAATATCGCTGGTATAATACTGAGGATTGAAATTGCTGTGGATGTAAATTATCCCCGCAAGTTGTCTTTGTAGTCCTCCATAATTTTTTTCGGAGGTTCCAGCCACGACAGTTATTGATCTGGGTTTGTTTTCATGAAATACTGTGCAATGTGCCGCGGTGAGAACAAAGTTCGCCTTAATCAATGAACCGCCACAAAAATGATTCATGTTAGCTGTTTCACGTATGGACATCATGAAAGGATACTTCTCAACAGAACAGTCATAGCCGCCAACAATTTTGGTGGTTAAGTTCATGGGAAAACATTCTCTCAGATTGAATGAGATGAATAGTAATATGAGATTGAAAAGTGATCTACCACTTGACATTTTATGACAACAATGTCATTTTGATTACTGCGAATAGAGTGGTCGAAGCGTTGTCAAACTACAATATTTAAATCAAGATTTCCTGAGAGAGTATTCATTTATGAAATATTTTGAATGAAAAATACAATTATCCAACTGATCATCAGTACTTCATGGGAATTGAAGTGTAACCGCTAAATTGGGGAAGAATAGAATCACATTGTAATGTTTGAATATTCATAATAGTGGGAGCCAATGAACACAAATATAAATCCGAGTATATAACAACTTGGTAATAGTTTCATAGATTTGTAGCAAAATATAATCATTTCATTCCATTAACGCCGACCGATTTCGTTTGAACTCCTCGTTTTTTGATCGGGAAATTTTACGTCTATATAAAACAGAATAGTGGATTCTTTTAACTCGAGCTGCCCTTCTGTGAATAATTTCTAGTGCGACGTCCCAAAGAGCGTTGGAAGAAGCTGTTGAAAATCGCTGGGCGTTCATTGTTCCCTCAGATATCTAAACTGACCATGAAACTGCAACACCCAGAAGGAGTAGTTCAAATTTCAAGTTTTTTCATGTGAAAATTTTTTTTTACTTAAATATTGTAGTCGTTTTTTGCGAATTTTTCAACGAACCAGCTGTTCGAGGGGATCCAAAGTTGATGTTCAGTTGTTGTTAAAATGCCTACAACACGGGTACGCGGAATTTATCGCTAGCTAGGTGTTTGAAAGAGGTCGAATTATTGGTCTTCGGCAGGCGGAGTTGTCATTTCGAGAAATCGCTAACCGTACGAACAGAAATACAGCTACTGTTATGAGATGTTATGAAGCGTGGTTTGATAATGCCCAAAATTGAAAAAGATTTGGCACCAGACTTCGAAGGGGTACAAATGAAGTTCAAGATCGACGTATAAGACTTATGGCCATTAGATACCGATTTGCTATAACTCGATCTTTTGCTGACGAGTGGTTAGGAGAACAAGGCCATCCTGTAACTGTCCGAACGATTTACCGCCGTATAAGGTCTTTTGGACTGAAGCATTATGGACCCCATCTTGTGTTACCTCTTACGGTTGAGCATCGCCGGAAACGATTACAGAATAATCCGTATTGACCTTAAAGACAATACTGATCTAGAAACTGATAACGTTATCGTTATCTAAACTATGCGGAGAGGAATTATTAGGCGGACGGACCAGGACTCATCACAGGCGGAAAAATCCGTTTGCTTAGATTTAAATATAACTGCGTCCACTACAGCGTCAAGAATACAGCGACAGTGAAGGTGATAGCCATTGTAAAGTGAGAATTCGGCGTCAGTTTGAATATTCCGATCTGATAAAATGGACTATTTTGATCTCGTCCTGCTTATTTTCTTGAAAGACGAAGACTCTGAGGAAGAAATACTAAGAGAAAGCAAATCTGAATGATTTGAAAGTCATTTCATGAGTTTTGACAGAATATATCATTATTTTGTCGTGTTCACTCGGCCAATCAACAACCGGATTTTCAGAACACAATGCTGCTCTTTAACCATAAATAAATTAGAGATTATTCGTCTATGACTTCAACTATGGAAATTAACCTGAGACTTCCCAATATTTCCAAAAATACAGATTAGATCGAATTGGAATCCAGTACTCCATCGAAAATAAATAGTTTGAAGATCCAAACAGAATTCAATGAGGATAATATGATGAGAAGATCACAGAAATTTGAAAAAAAAAATTTCAATTTTTTTTTCGAATTGTTATAATGACACGATCATCATAGAATTTTGCACAATGCTGTCCTTCAATATCTCAAAACAAGCTGCTAAGTTTCATCACGATTGAATCAGTATTTCTTGATTCATACAAAAAAAAACGACATTGAGAAGAAAAGCACGAAATTCTACATATTTTTTGCCAATATCTCCAAAAGAGATAGCCTTATCGAAGTGAAATTTGGTACACTGCTGTGAAATATGAAGTTCAAGGTATAACTGAAATTATGAACAACAGTTTCAGAAAAAAAACATTTTTTTTTCGAAAAATTAACGAACTTAACCTTCATATTTGGAAATTTTCAAGTCGATTGAATCCTTCGTACGCCCGTTATCGTGGAGACGGCCGGCCGGCTGGTCGGACGGAATGTATTTTGACATCAGATTCGTCATCAGTGAGTCCAACCTAGTCGTTTGAGACCATTTTCGGCTCAATCATCGAAAATTACAGACATTTGGACGAAACTATAGCACACTGTTCCCCAAGAACATGCGCGCAAGAACTTGCAAGTTCCTATGTTAATGTAACACGTAATTCACAAGTTCTACTGATTCCTAAACATCGGACTCACAGTTTCGAATGTTCTCCTCTATATCAAAGTATAAGATTTTAATCATTTGCCCTCTCATTTGATATCTTTGAACAAACGAACCTTCAAAAGGGAAATCAAGGAGTTGTTACCCCAAAAGTGCTTTTATTCAGTCAAGGACTTCCTTTCTGATTCTTTGGTCACAAAAAAGGGAAAATTAAAATGTAATTCTCTCTTGACTCTATACACATTATTGTGTCCTGAAGAATTAATTACGTATTATTATTATTATTATTCACAGAAATATTTGCCTAACGACCGACCGTAAACACAATAACTTCCGAAAGAAACAACTTAGAAACTGGATATTTGCAGAGTAGGTTCGGGTCTTAATTATAAAAGTCGAATTCGTGAACGGGTAAGATTCGCCTGATTATTCCGAAGGTGTACCAGTTGAAAATTCAATTTTTTCGATATTGTCAAATATACAGATTAGATGGAATTGAAATCCAGTACTTCATCAAAAAAACACCTGAAGGGGCACTGACGATAAGTTAGCAGCTTTTGCAAGCATGTTCATTCTTGGCGATATCTTTTTAACATGCGCGCAAAAGTTGCTGTCTTCACGTCAGTGCTTTTCTAGGTTGTTTTTCATTATTTATTTGCTCAATCTCATCATATTCCATAATTCACTCTTTTTATGGTCCATATTCCCCCTACTCCTTCTAGTTTCTCGATCTTCTTCTACATACGAACCGTACTAATGACCTACACGCCATACGAATAATGACTGATATTCAGAAACAAAGATGAAAATACTGAATATGAGAATAAATCACATTAAGAAGCTATATCATTTCCTTGTAAACCACATTTTCTGGGCTTCTGTTTATAATCTATATATGTATTTCGCAAACACAACAAGAGCAAGGAAAAAGCTTGTCATAAATATTTTGTAGAAAATTCTATTAGCTTCCATTTTACATTCCTTGATTGATAGCTTCGGAGATATCGTGGAAAAATCGAATAGAGGGACCTATTAAAGAAATAGGGTACCAGTTACAACCCTCTCCCACGATTTTTGGATATGATCAAGAGAAAGTTCTGAAAAATTTGTTGGTCAAAACAATAGCTTCTTTATTTTCATTTGGTGATTTCGGTAGTAGATCGACTGTGCTATTATACTCCAAATCGAAATAGTTAGATATGACATCTTGTGGCATGAAAACGAACGTAAATACTACAGAAGAAATCTATATTTTTTCCCCCATCTGTATTCGAATATCAGAAAGAATCGTGCTTGTAAAATCAATAGGTTGCACCAGAATGCATCAGACTATACATAATAGTTCCTCTATCCAGCAGCAGATGGCACATTATCCATAGTTACTGCTAAATTGCGTGAAAACTAGTTGCTACACCACGGATAGATTTCTACAGTGTGTCCACGGATTGGGTGCCGGTAAGGTGTAAATGACGAAACATTTTCGAGTTAGACTCTGATATTCTGGGAATCGCCCCTGCTTGGTCTCGAACTAAGATGTTGAGAAAATGAGCTAAATCAATTTATATACAAGGTGCTTTAGAACTGAATTAATGAAAATTGTTAAGAATAAAGTACATTTGTTTTAAAAGATATCGAGAAAGTTTATCGAGGAAAGTTGTTTGGAATGACGAGCTGCTGCAGGAACTCAAGTTTCAGATAAATCAGCCTACCTTGACTTTATAGGTTGGTCAGGAACATTTTGTATACGTAACATTTTTTTCATGATCAAAATTCAAATTTTGAAACTTTTTTGTTAACAGGGTTACGTGATACCGCAACATTTGGCATTCATGGAATTTTCTTATTGCTCCCTGATACAAAATGTCTGCACCTAAGCCGTAGCACTGTACAATAAACACTCTTTGTTCTATAGTCAGCATGTTTTTAACTGAAAAATTTTCGTTTATGACTAATAAAATTTACGTTTCAAGTCACGTCTGGCATTTGTAATAATGGATATTATCAAATATTTTCATAACCTACTGGCAAAATCAAAGTTGATCGATTTATCAGAGAATCGAGATTTAGCCGTGTCTTTTGATTCTAAACAACTTTTCTCAATAAACTTTCTCGATATCTTTTAGAACAAAGGTGCTTCATTCTAAACAATTTTCCTTGAATCAGTTCTTAACCACCCTGTTTATTAATTGATATGGCTCTTTTTCTTAACATCTTAGTTTGAGACCAAGCAGAAGCGATTCTCAGAATATCAGAGTCCAACTCGAAAATTTTTCGTCATTTACACCTTACCGGCACCCAATCCGTGGACACACTGTATACTATACTACCATTTTGTTTCATCCTTGAATTTGCTGGTTGCAAGGTAGAGGACACTTATTCTGCAGAGGACGAAGAATGAAAACAAAATTTTTGTTTTTTATTGTAGTCGTTTTTCGCAAATGTTTTGAATTTTACAACAAACCAGCTGTTCGAGGAGCTTCAAAGTCGATGTCGATGGCGAAACCACGGACTGCTACCATGAAAATATAATGAAACATTGTTGAAGCTTTTTCTACTTTATTTTAGATCCCACCTTACAGCTCACAAAACTCAACTTGTAACTTCTATTCAACGTTCAACGATCTACAATTGCCATATATGTTTTTCATCTCCTTAAAAACAATGGTGCCACACATGAGGCGGAAAGCATAGTTACAGATGGCATCCTCAAGGGTTGCCAACATGTATAAGTATAAATGTATATTTAACACCCCTCCTTACATTCATATTACAAAATAAAAAAAAAATTCCTACTTCTCCTTTTTTACATCTTCTTTTTATTTGAAGTATCTGTCTGAACTTAAAAAATTTAACACTTCCCCAAGATGTAGTGTGTATATCAGCTATGTTATTTTCTGATTCAACTTTCACGATTACAGTTTTCATTTCTTCAACATTTTCATGAATGAAGTGGTAGTGAATTTCTATATGCTTCGAGTTTTTTGTGAAATTCCCAAATCTAGCAATAGCTACAGCTCCACAGTTATCTTCATAAATATTCACTGGTTTACAAACTTTAATGAAAACATCATTAATCAAGGCAATGAGAAAATTTATCTCTGTTACTGATTCTGATAAGGCAATGTGCTCTGCAAATGTAGTAGATTTAGTTACAGTATTTTGTTTCTTAAATTTCCAGAGTATAACATTTCTAAATGATCTTATAACAACGCCGGTGGTCGACTTTCTATCAGAAGTGTCTCCTGCCCAGTCAGCATCAACAAAACAGTCTGATATATCAGAGTGAATATTTTTACGATATTCTAATTTCAGATCTCTGGTCAAGTATAAGTACTTAAGAACTCTCAAAGCATATTGAAAGTGTGTTTCATTGTAACAGTTCTGAAATCTACAGAGGTAACTTACACATTTGTTCTGGTACCAATACTGATATACGAAAGAGCACCTATCAGATTTCTAAAATATACATTTTCACTTTTGAATTCACATTTTTCTAATTTTAAATTCGTTTCTATGGGTGTCTGGTCAATACTAGCTAAGGATATAATGTAAGAATAATAACATGTTGACTTTGAGTAAACATGTTATTATTTTCATAT
The DNA here is from genome assembly GCA_958510865.1 of Myrrha octodecimguttata. Lineage (NCBI taxonomy): Eukaryota > Metazoa > Arthropoda > Insecta > Coleoptera > Coccinellidae > Myrrha > Myrrha octodecimguttata. Next base: position 73,094,991 of record OY294059.1, on the reverse strand, counting down.
TCATAGTCTATTTCGATACCAATATAATTTCTAACTTTACCCATATCTTTCATTCCGAACTTTGTTGACAAATTTTGTTTAAAATCAGCCACTATTTGCATATCTTTGGAGCAAATCAATAAATCGTCAACAAATAACAAAATATAAACAAGCAAGTTTTTTTCTTCTCTCACATAAAGACAATAATCATATTTACATCTGCGAAACCCAATAGTCATTAGATAACCATTGGCACACTCATACCATGCACGAGGACTTTCTTTCAACCCATATCAGAGTTTTATTCAACCTAAAAACTTTATCACTATTATCTTTGTAACCATCTGGTGGTTGAACAGTACAGGTAGCTTGGGATAGTATCCCTCAAGAAGAAAAAGACCATCTTCTTGCATCAATGCTGAGACTTGTTGGGGAATGTATAGATATAGATAACCGCGGTGGACAAAGAGATTATTAACAAATTCAATAAAAAAATTGTAAACCCTTCGTTTTTTTTCTTAAAATCTAATCATTTACTCGTTGCTATTCTAGTTGAACAGCTCCTTCTGGGTGTTGCAGTTCCTTTGTAGTTAGTATATTTCAGGTCCGCAAAGCGTTCTCAATATTGAGTTATGTTTCTATTTCAGTTCTCACCAATAGATGGCGGCATGGGAAAATCTACCATATAAAATCTTGAATAATGACGAAAACTACAGACATGACATATCTTAACTTATCAAATCAGAGCTCTTTTGAGCTTCCAAGTTGTAAGTACTGTATGTTCAAGAATGTCTGAAAATTAATTGGTGGAACTTCACAATTAACTCGTCAGTTCAAATAATTTTACGACTAGCTTGTCTGATATCATGAACCAAAATGAATAATTATTATATCAATAAAAGTTTTCATAAGTATAGTACCACTTACACACAGAACTTAGGACTGCATTTTCATAAAAAAATGAGTAAGCCTGTTCAGTAATTACCAGAGTTCTGGCTTCAAAATTTCTTTCGTAACCAGTAATCTGAAGAAACTGAATTTTCGATTTCGCTGAGTAGTTCTGAATTCTGATTCAAAATCGATACAGCAAGCGATCGATCCCGGCTCCTGCTCCATTTTGCAACTTTATATATACCTTATGAAGCAAATTGTAGTTTTCTGAATCAAGTGATCTAGCAGGTCACAAAAGTTGAAAATATCATATCAACAACAGGTCGTTGAACGAAATAATAGCGGAGAAATATGAATACTTGCTATTTGTCATGAAAATGAGCTGCTTGGAGGAAATTTATTGATCTTTACTCTAAGGAATACTGAAGGAAATTTTCACAGTTTATTTTTTGGTGCTTCTTTTGGATTGATAAATTATAGTGATACATGAGAAATGAGGACGATTCTGCTCATTTTATCCCTACTATTTGGTATGTTGCTTTTTATACCCTATATACATCACAGTTCGATTCCAGATATATGTTTGAGAGAGTGACCAATGTACAATAATCGATCGAAAATAAATTCTGTAGAACTCGGCAACTCAATAATTGGAAATACTCTGATTAACGAATATTGAAAAAAAAATACATGTCAGGCCGTTAATATTTTTCTAGTTGAGTTAAACACAAAGACTGTTCCATGTACAAACAAAAACGTAATGAGAAATACAAGTTGCCCCAGAAAATGTTAGGACATGCTCAGAAATAATGGAACATCAGTGAAATTGTAACCCTTTTAATTTGTTCGAGCAATAAGTTAACATCATAGAAAACTAGAATCTAACACGATTCCTGAATGGGAATGGGATACCACTGTTGCGGGACCCCGTATAGCCAGAAAAAGTGAGTCTATTATTGAAAAATTTATAAATTCATCGACGAATGTGGGTTCCGGTAGAACATTTGAGAATATGATCAAGTCCAGTTTCAAACACTTCACCGGCGAGCATTATTCGTGTTTTGTTTCAACATGTCAACATTTCCAAAATTTTCAGTTTTTTTTTGTATATGAAATGAATAGGATATATGGGTGTTTGATTTTCCAACAGTAATGATGTTTCATTTTAATTCATAAGGCTGCAGCATGAAATTCTCGAAAATGGACCAAGGTTCATTGACCTGAATGGCTCATTCTCTTAAACCACGATTTCCTGCCAATATATGAAGGTTACATTAAAAAGCAAAAGGGTTTATGGATGTATCTGTTCATTAGTTCATTAGTTATAATGTCATTATATGGAAACATTGACAGGACATTCACTGTTTCCGAGGTAAGAGAATGAGTTTTGAAATACTACCCTATGTTAATTTGATTACGTTTTTTAACTTAGTGTTCTATGATTATAGAGCTTGAAGAAGAAACAAAATAGTTGCGAAACGTCGCTTGAAGGAATGACTTAGTGTCTTATTGCCGTCCTATTTCAATACTACGAATTATCATAGATAGAATAGATATAATTATAATAATTGTCGAGTATTTGTCGTAGACCATCTGAAGTGTAAAATGCAGAAAACATCATTTTTATATGGCTTTTTTTTTGGTTTCAATAAAATGTTCTGGTTTCTCATGATATTCGTTAAATTCGGCAGCATATTTCAGGTTTAGTTTTCGTATCCTCATTGACTGATTTTGGGTTGTATGTAAATTTTCTATTTCCCTAAATGAACAATTTTCGTTTCAATGTTGAACAATGGAAATATTTCATTTTCACGGATATACATCAACGTAACTTTGTGATACAAGAAGTTAGCAAGATAACCGTCCTTCAATCGTTCAGCATATTTTCGGAAGAGTAAACGATCATCTAATCAACTTTCTCGTGTCACAAATTGGAAATGGAATATTCCCATTTTTCAACATTGAAACGAAAATTGGTCATTTCGAGAAATAGAAAATTTAACATACAACCCAACATCAGTCAATGATGATACGAAAAATAAACCTGAAATATCAATTTACCAATGCAGTGTTGCCGAATTAGAAAAATCTCCTAAGTGCGACAATTTTTTTTCTTTCACGATATATTCTTGACAAATATTCGACAATTACTGAGATGGTTTTCATTGACTTCCGTGCAATTGGCTCTGCTAACTTTATGGACATAGTTTTTCATTATTTTCATATTTATATTCCTACAGTATACATGATGTCACACCCGGAATTTCTCCAATCAATAAATATATCGAAAAGCAACATTATCTGACAACCCGAAAGCTATGTACCTATGTGGGTCACTTTGAGAATTGCCCAGTATTTTATTATATTCTTTCGGTTGTACTGAAATCACATATCCACCTATCCTTTTTGGTTATACATTTCGAAGTATCTCCAATAAATTTAAAATTCACCCTGTATGAAGCATCGTTCGAGACCAAAAAATTTGTTCGCAAATATAATTTATACTTTTGAGTAAATATGGTTATTAATTGCAGCAATATATTCATTTTATGTGGAAATAATTTCATTTTTGGTCCCAATACTTGAATATTCAACAAATAATAATATATTTCCGAGTTGACAGTTGGAAATATAATATACAAATTATAGAAAAGTGGTGAATTGAGCCTGCAGCTTTCGAAAAAATGCTTAAATTCATAGGCGATGTTTTCACTCGTGTGTTTATGACACGATCATCATGAAATTCCATGAAAAATTGCATTATATTGTATTGTTGCCGATTCCCATAGGTGTAACCCCTCAGAAGCTAATGCAATTGCGAGTAAGGAAACCGGGTGGGTTCTGAGTAGGATTTGTTTTCAATTCCTTGCGCCACCTTAGTAACTGCACTGTTAATTGTTTACACAACAATAAATATTTGGCCGTTCCCCTTAAAACTGGAATTTTTTTCCAGCCAAGGGCTTAAATTTCAGACCTAACGATTATGAGGCATGAGTTATAACTACTGAACTACCGCCGCCAACAAAATTGAAATAGAGTCCAATAGACGACTTCGGCCCAAGTTGCCAACCCACAGGGGAACGAGAATTTCAGGAAAAATTTGATATGATGAGGCTCACGTTATTTATAGAAATCCGTAAAAGATGCCTCGGCCCCCCAAACAAGATAATTCCTTCCAAATATAGGGTTTTGTTGAGATCATCTCAGGTTGGCTGAAATTTGAGTTGGGATTCCTGATTTCATGTCAGTAGTGTCAAATTTATACAGAATATGTTCCGCAAATCAACTTGGTTATTTCGGCTGCCGGTTTTCCATTCCGTAAATATGAAATATTCGGTTGGTTCCTGAAAAAAAAGTTAATTACGGAATTTGATTGATGAATAAACCTATTTTCTGTCACCAGAACGATATTCAATGTTCTATGATACTATATCCATAGCATAGAACAATCTTTATTCACTTTATGATACATAGAACATAGAAGAGACAACAATCAACAATGTAAAAATTACTAGGTTTGGCCTATGGATCATAAGGTTAATAAAGATTGTTCTATTCTTTGGATATGTTACCATAAAACATCGATTGTCGTTCTGGTGTATGGACTTAATATTTCTATGTTCTGGTGACAGAAAGATTGCTTTTTCATCAATCAAATTCAGTAGTGAATCTTTTTTCAGGAACCAACCGAATATTTCATATTTGCAGAACGGAAAACCGACAACCGAAGTAACCAAGTTGATTTGCGGAACATATCCTTTTTAAACTTGACACTATATCAACATGAAATCAGGACTCCCAACTTAAATTTCAGCCCACCAAAAACCAATATTTGGAAGGAATTATCTTGCTTGAAGAGCCGAGGCATCTTTCACGGATATTTATAAATAAGGCGAACCTTATCATGTCAAATTTGTCCTGAAATTCCCGTTTCCCAGTGATAGAAAATTTGTGAAGAAAACTGTGGGTTGGCAACTTGGGCTGAAGTTGTCTATTGAAAATTAGTACCAGACAGGAAATCTATTATGACATCGGATTCATGAGCATATGTATTAATCTTACTAACAACTTATTTTTCATAATTTCTCTATTCATAATACGAGCACCGAGTACAGCCACCGTCCACAACAATCTCTTGACACATCACTCTTCTCCGAACCATAGAAATGTAACAGACTAATTGCCTCAGATGTTCATATTAATAAATTGAACATTTGCGAAATAGTTATCACAGTTTTGGGCATAACGGGATCCAATATATAGGGTGGTCCGCGAGTAACTGTACATCGTTTGATGGTGAATAGATGTAACAGTGGGAAGCCAGAAAAAATCAATGAAATATTGGCTAGCACTATTCGTTTCTGAGATACAGGGTGATTAATTGATTTTGGCGGAACTTTCGGATCGCTATAATTTCTGAACGGTTCAACTGATTCGCCCCCAATATGGCAAGAATTGTCATCCTAGGCCATAGAACTGTTCATACGAACCATATCGAGAGATCTATTGAATAGCATATCGAGAGAGTACAGACCAGGACTAGTAAATGTTGAATTCTAGTTCCAGCTCTAATGAAACACTTTGAACACGGAATTTCAATTTGTCGTATTAGCATCTGATTTTGCATGGATTTTTTTTTCGAATACTGCTTTCCGCATCAATGGCACTCCCAACCGTTAATTTTTTTCCATATAAAAATGATTGAACGTTTGTGATATTTGAGAGCTTTTATGGTCCTGCTTGCTGTAATAAGATGTTTCTGATACTGAATTCATTGATTCAAATGCTTGTTTTACCTTTGGGAGTTCAAATCAAGTTATATTTTTCAGGCAACCATGTCAAACTTGTTATTCTCTTTTATGGAATACATGCCTGAAAGTGCAGACAAAAATATTTAATATAATATTTCTTATCAATTGAATGTTGTTGCTGGTTATTAGATTCTGAGATTTTCCTCTTGGGTTATGCCCGGTTTTTTGATCGTTTAGTATAATGGTATGGTACTTGTTTATTGTTTCTGCAATTCGAACGGACGAGCAACGGTAAAAGAATATTGTAGAAGATATCCTGATAGAGCAGTTCCAAACCACCTGGGATGTCGCCCGTTCTCTGCTCTCAAAAATCGTGAGCGTTAAATTATTTTCGAAAAGAAAAATGAACGGTTCGTATGCCGTTCACGAGGAAAAAAGTATTCGTAAGAAAATTCATGCCGAATCAGATGATATTAACGCAAAATTTTCATTCCTTGTATAGGTTTCTTCAATAAACCTTGAAGTGAAATCGAAATCTCCGAGTCGTAGTCTGTACTATTTCAGTGTGGTTCATTCGATCAGTTCGATGATATATATATATATTTATTCTTTTGAGAACGAGCATTACATTCTTAGATATATCACAGTGTTAGCAGAGGAAATGTAAACGGGGTACCATACTTATTTGCGTATGATACAAGAGCACAGATAAAAACCTCAGGAAAAATTCTGTCTCCCCGTATAAGTGTAGAAATTTGTTTATAGAAGAAGATGGATGGCATCTTTTTCATTGGAAAATAATCTTGAATTCATTTCGACAAAATATCTTGACATAATATCTGAAACAGAAAGAGGGACAGAAAACCAGAAGGAAGCAGTAAATAATATCACCTACATTTGCTCATGACCGAGAGGGTCTTTCGACCAGGTTCAGTCCTCCAAGCGATGATTTTCAGATCCTCGGATAAACGAAGAACGCTACAGGCCCCTTTAGTGGGGAATCATCTCCCATAGATCCATAATTGTTCATTTCGAACTAGAAATCTAATAAAATATCGGGAATAAAGTGAAAAACTTGTGACATTTATTATGTCAGGATGACAATAGTCGCCAAATTTGAAGCGAATCAGTTAAACTGTTAAGAGGTTATAGACATTCATGAGTTCTGCCAAAATCAATAAATCTGAAAAATCATCAGTGTTTAATTATTTTCGACAGAAGAAAAGGAACGGTTGGTGTGACGTTCACGTGGAAAACAGCACTCGAAAGAGAAATCTATGCAAAATCAGATGATAGTTCCGACAAACAGATAGTCCATGTGCGGAGTTTTTCATTAGACCAGTACTTAGTATAATCGGAAAACAGGCGGTTCAAGGTTTGGAAGTAGGCAAAACAGAGAGAGCGCCAAATTCTTGCGTATAAGCTTGGACAACAGAATAGATTGGGCCTCGCATGTCGATCTCTTGTGTGGTAAACTGTCTAGAAATTTGTATTTGCTGAGAAAGTGTGGGACTCACGGGATGATAAGATCTGCATATTTCGCGAACTTCCAGAGTGTGATGCAATATGGTATTCTCCTGGGAAACGCGTCGGATGACGCTACGAGAGTTTTCATTCTGCACAGGAAGGCTATTCGAATTATGGTTGGTTACTCATTATATAAATTATTGTAACTGCTTATTACTCAATCTAAATCTTGTATTTTCAAATCTCTGAAAACATCACCAAAGCTTCTGACGCGCCGTTGACGATGTGTGATAGGTCGAATTGATGAATATGTAAGATCACGCATATTAAGATATTCGGAGCTTCCATCTCATTGATATATTGTATTGGGAAAATGAATATATTAAAACGAAGAATAAGTAAATAGTCAAACAACATAAATATATTACTGCAACAAATAAATCTACTTTGAAAATAAATGAATTTGTGAACACACTTTGGTCCCAAACTCCGCTCCATATCTTTGTATGAGATAATGCGTCTAGTATATTTTTAGTTATTTTGTGTGAGTTGTGTGTGTAATTCCGAGTTTAAGCTCGGAATTAGGTAGAAAAATTCCGAGTTTAAAGTCGGAATTAGTCTATAATTCCGAGATCAAAGTCGGAATTAGGTGGAAAAATTATTGTCGACAAAGAGTGGCCCTTCTACGCCTTCGTACATGTGAGACCAAGAGCTTTTACGCGCTTATTCTAATTCGTTCGTGAAGCTGTCACCTATCCAAGTATTGAACCGTCCGTCAATTTTTGAGTTGTAAATCATTTTCAACCAAAGATGGCTCTCATCGATCAAATGAAACACTTTTTTTATCTATTATTTGTCCAGGTTCGGATCAGGTAAAAAGTACTAATTCTTTCGTGAACTTAGTTTTCAAGATCACCACAAATGATTCTTACGGTGATCTGTTTTGAAAAATTAACAATTCATTCCGTGAATTTTAAAGAAACATGTTCAAGCAACCTCATTTACTCACTTGATTTCTATGATGCTTTTTGCGATATTATCACAACGAAAAAATTTCACAATACTTGACCATCGTAAGACTGGTTTTCACTTGATATTCATGTAAATACTAGGTATTGTTTTCCCCATAAGATTATACAAAATTCTATCCTCGCCCATTCTCATATTGAAATCTCGATAATTATTATTAGTTCGATGCAATTTGTGAATATATTACATAAAAAATCACTCAACTAACCTAAACGCATTATTCTAACTCTAAGAATTCTATGGAAAGACTGGTCTATAGACATAGGGACCAAGTCTTCATGTCTATGAACTGATTTCAAAATAGATGAATACCTTTGTGTACTCTGTAGTCCTGATGAACGTGGGCGGAGCTTGATTTGAGCCCTTTACAAGCTCATGGTCGGATTGGAAAAATATAGGGAAATTTCCCCGATTTTATCAGATCTTCTAACATTTAAGCTCGGATATCTCAAACACGGTGCTTTCGATGAGAAATTATTCAGAGTCATTGAGGATTGTAAAAGAATTCAAGATCTCTATAGTCATTTAAAGGACGCATTTGCGTTATACATACTAATTTGATAAAGTTTGATGAACTGGCTAGTTCATAACTAGAAATGTTTTTGGATTTGGGAAAAAGTGATCACATCAAAATGCATTCCTTCCGTAATAACCCTATCCGATTCAAAGGGTGTTTCAAATTGCGCGTTTTTTTAAGAATAATTGAAATATAGATGGCGCACTGAATTCGTTTGAGTATTTTGACATTTAAGAAGTGTGATGTATGACATTCAGGAAAATGGCTTCGTACACGATACAAAACTCGTTCAAATTATTGAATTATCTTGGAAATCAGCGATATGTGAAAAGCGTTTTTATAAAATAACGTGAATTTTATACTTGTACGCGCTTGTTCACGTTGCGGAATGGTGACTTGGAAATTTCAGTGAATTTCAATGAAATATAAAAATTTTCAAAAATAAATGATTTTTTTTAGAATTATACTATGGATAATTCTCCTTATCGATACTGTTCATCTTCCAACCAAGTTTCATTTCGACCAGATAAATAGTTTTGGAGTGATTGACAAATCAAAATTTCAAATGGCTGTAGCACAGAGACCATCTGGCAGATTTGGCCCATTAAGGTACTCAACTGAGATATTCAGGGTTTCAACCTTACCTGAAAATTTCAAGACTTCAGGTCTTTCCTTTCGAAAGTTACAGCGCACACGGCCAGCCCGACGGACAGAATCGATTTTGACCACGGATTCTTCATCAGTGAGTCAAACCTAGTCGTTTGAGACCAAATTCGAAAATTACAGACATCGTGACGAAATGATAACGCGCTGTTCCCAAGAACAAGCGCGTAAAAAGTGAAAAATACAGTCGTAGCGGTCGATCACAAGAAAATATTGATTTGGTTCGTGAAAGTGTTGCTGAAGACCCTGGAATGTCCATTAGACGACGTTCACAAGTTAGTTCACAATATGGCGTATTTTACACAAGGATTTAGCTCTGAAGGAATAAAAGGTTCATATAACACAGGAGCTAAAGCCACTAGATCATTTAAAACGTCGTTCATTAGTCAATTTCATCAATGAACAACCAGCTGATTTTTTGCAAAAAATCATGTTTTCCTATGAGGCACATTTTAAACTTGGTGGCTTTGTTAATAAACAAAATTGTCGTATCTATGAGGAAAATCCACGAATTTTTCATGAGAAACCTATAAATCCCAAACGAGTCACTGTTTGGTGTGCATTATGATCAGGTGGTGTAATTGGACCTTGATGCTGGTGAACTTTCAATAGTGATCGATACCGTCGGATGATAATCGAAGTTTATTAGCCTGCATTAATGAATATTGATCTAGAGGACATTTGGTTTTAACAGGACTCACTTCGCAAAGGACACAGTTGATTTATTGAGACAAAATTTCCTGGACGACTAATCTCAAGAAACGGTTATGTCAATTGGACATCAAGATCATGAGATTTAACACCGATGGACTATTTTCTTTGGGCTTATGTGAAAAGCCAGGACTATAAGAAAAATCCACAATCGATTCCTGAACTAAAGGATGAAATTATTCGTGTCATTAGTGAGATAGAGCCTCAATTATGTCTAAATGTCATTGAAAATGTTAACAAAAGAGTGGACGTCTGTAGAGCTGCAAGAGAAGGCCATTTGACAGACATTATTTTTTGCATATAAATCTCATAACTGATACTTCAAATAGCAATAACAGTTTATGAAAATGAATGCAGATTATGTGTTTTATTTATTCTTGAAAAAGAAAGCGCAATTTGAAACACTCTTTTCAAAAAAAGTACGATTTGTTTCGGAAATTTCAACAGCCTATATCTTTTCATCAGAGGTGAATCTGAAAAATGCTAAATGAATCAAGTGTTTCATTCATAGACAGAAACCTATGGTTTAAAAAAATGTACAACTTATAGCCTAATCCTGACCGTGGAAATTGAAGTTTGAAATTTCAATTCAAAATGAGCTTCCACCACACATCGATTTGATCCAATATTTGAACATTTTTGCAAAATTACCTGGCAATAATTCTTGAAATTCGAATTTGTCTGGACGGAAAATCGCAGCGCTGTTCTACGTCCTACAGGTACATTTTATGATGAACCTCGTAGTAAAACTTTGCGCATGTCGCTGGCGCTATCGAGGGCGAAACTCCAAAGCGCCAGTATCAAGGGTGCTGCGATACGGTGCCCACAACTTTGCCGGTTAATCGATAATCAATCAAAACATCTCGCGAGTTGATTTGAACGTCGACGTTGTACTCGAGGCATTAGTGCGGTTAATTATTCGAAGTTGACTGTGCATTTGGTGCCCTTTGAATTAGGGCTGTCCTGCAGCGGACGTTTAACATTCTGCGTGGTTTTCTTCTTCACACCTAATGTGTTGCTGAGTTTTGAATTGAAAAGATTTTGCACAAAGCATTCTGGATATTAAATCGTAGGTGCTAGCTCGATGGTGTCAAGTAGTTAAATAACGAATTATAGTGCGTGTCACTGTGATGACTTAGTGCCTCTTAGTGAACTTGTCTTCGCCTGTGGGAGTTGCTGAGAAATTGCGAACATGTTTATCCTCGCGATTATATTTGTTTTTCTGAGGTTCTCTTCGTGCAAAACAGCAACGGTCGGAAAAGACGGTAAGCTTCTCTAAGGGGCTGGATTTATTGTTTTGATATTCTGGGAATCGGTGGAGTTTGTGATGAGTAAACAGATCTCTAAGATGTGATATATTTGAACCATGATTTTTCAGGTTTATCTTCTGAAGCTCGAGAAAAACGGAGTAAATTTTTTTGAAGAAAAATAACAGTTGTTCCGTATTCATGCATATCAATATTCAGGATTTCAGTGTTTTTTGAATTAATAATCCAGATGATGACAATTCAATTGAAAAACTTGTTCCAATATTTTATAACTTCTCAGCTACTCATATTCTTCATAGTTTGGATTATTCGGACATCTTTGTAACTAGATTGAATGCTTTAATTGAGAAAATTTCTCATCAAATTTTCTTTCAACAAAACTTATACCAGATAATATTGTTCATCGCACAATAATACCGATCCGATATTTCCGTGATACATTCATAATCTTCGGATTTTTAGAGGTGACCCATATCCCAAACGTTGGCTGTATTTGGGAAACTTCCACAATGATTGGAAAGTCCATTGAACGTTCTATAGACTCTTCATTTCGGAGATACAGTATTGTTCGGAATATGCGAAATATTTCAAGTGCTGAGGCTGATCGGCTGCATTTCTGTTTCAAAATCCTCCATGTTAATCTACTGAGTGCTACCTACATACGTGGCGTCGTATTGTCTAGTGGTGAATGCAGGTCATCCAGGCCTTCAGACAAGCTGCTTGTCTTGTATTATAATGCTATCAGTTTCGGAGATGAAAGATGATTTTTAAACTTTGACTTGAATTTTGATGTTTATGAGTTGGGAATCAGGATTTTGATTGAATTCGTTGGGTTTATTCACTTCTAAAAACCTTTTGAAACGGGCCATGAAACAGCAATCGTTACAGCGAAGTGTCCCGAATATTGAGAAATATCCTCATAACTTATCAATTTGTATTTTCAGTTGACAAATTAGACTATTGCTATGAAAGAACAGATAATTTGATCCAATTAATTCATATTCTACATTGAATGGCACTCCTAATTCGATAGAGTAAAAGTCGATAAATTCATATATTCTGCGATTTTTTGAAATGTTTTTCTGTTCTCAGTTTAATCGGGAAAATATTCAATGTCTTACACTTCTGTTTTCTAATATTTGAAACTTTCCGTTCCATTCTTCTTCATACTGCACCGTCTGCACCCACTGGATACTGTAACGAGGTTGGTGAAAAAACAATCAGAAGGATGCATAGCTAAACTGAAATAACGTCAAACATTGAGAAAGAAATTTCATTAAAGATCTTGGAAAATATGGTCCATAAGTGTACTCGTTAAGGAACAATATTGAGAATGAGTTCTAGAAAATAGTTATAGTTGAGGAAACAATCAACCCTATTTATTCATATTTATAACACAGCATTGAAAGTAGAGTATTATATGATATGTGCAAAACGAAGTCTATTCATTGATATAATTTTCGCACTTCTCAAAAAGAGATTATTTATTGCATCGTTTATAACCCACCTCATCGGGACTGCGACTCTCCCCCTTCTATTCTCTGTCGCAACTACTCCCGTGAATTTTTTTTATTCATATACCATTCTTAGAAATGATTCTAAAAAAATTAATCGAGTGGCTATGCCATGGGTCCACGGACTGAAAGTTAATCGAGTGAAAATACAATATTTTTCTTCAGTTAACCTCTCTTCAAGTATGTAAGCCTTCGAAATTGTTTATATAATCAATCATTTGCCACCCGAGGAACGTTAGAGATATTCAAACGGCGAATTTTGAGGGAATTTCAAAGTAGGAGGTATCAAATATAACCACTGAAGAGCAAGAAACAGGAAAGTATAGAAAAACTGCATACAATATGAATTCATTCGATTATTATAATCTTGAATCAGAAATTGAATCAGTCAGATTGAATTTTCATTTTCTCATTCATCATTTTCAATATTCTCAGATCCTGATAATATTGCAATTACGTGAAAAAACTCACAAAATTCAATGACAATTGGGAAGAGGAGTTCCAAGCTATTTATATGGGAGTTTAATGCCAATACTCATAAATTAGCTGTATCTCCGAAACAAACAACCTTCGAATACAAGACAAACTACTGTCCTGAAATGCCGGGATGAACTGCATCAACCACTACACAGAAAAAAATTTACACTGTGAGCAAGATTATTGATCTTGTCTGAAAGCATAGTTAAACTCATATATCCCCAAAGATAACAAGACTCAATACAAAACTCACATTTTTCTTATACGCATCAGTTAACTTCTCTTCCATTGAAGAAAAACCAACTTTAAAATAGTATAGTTACATTTATTCTGAAATATAGCAAAACTCCAACTGAGAATAAGTAAAATTGAAACGAATATTGCACTGTCTTTCAGCAAAACTTTTTCAACTTTCCTAGAAAATTGTATATTCTTATTGTAAGTATAAGAATATTACAACCAAGAATAAGTATGAATCCATTAACCCCACAACCATTTGTTTTGAATGAAATCACTTCTTGACTGAAAAATCATTTAGTATCCCTCGAAGTATAGTGAAACTCATAACAATTTAAATGTACCTATTCTTGATAAAATGCATAGCTATCATTCATTAAATAATACAGATTTTTCTTCAATAATATAGTTTTATCTGGAATACCTTTTTAGAATATATTTCGATATTAGTATATGTTACCATGATTATAGTAAGATTTAAATATCGAAAGATATTATGTGAAAGGATTTCAGAACAATTTATATTATCATGGAGAAATAAGTATTATTCAATGATCGTATAAATAACCTGTATCAATAAGACTCGTGTGATTTCAAAACGTCATCATTGTTTTAACACTGAGCTCACAAAAATTGAACCAATACTACTTTTTGAAATGTTCAACTATGTGAAATCGGACCAACAGGTCCTAGATTCCTGAAAGTGAAATTAAAAAAATTCTTGTTCAAACAATTTTTTTTAAAGGTATAGTAGTGAAGATATGCAATGAAATCATACAACGGTGAACTTTTAACGAATTAATGAAGTGTATCGCACTCTTGGAGAATCAGAATATCGGTATTTTCATATTGAAATTAATATTTTCAACTCTCAAGAAAAATAGTTTCAAGTGAAGTATGATAAAAACTTTGATTCAGAATATTTCGTCAAGATTATCCTTATACTTAAATGTAAAGTATGATATTTTTTCGTGTAGGCTATAGCTAACCACTCATGTAACACCTATTTACCCATTTGTACCAAATTGAATTCAGAAGATAATTTCTATTTGTTTTGTACGAAAGTGATTAAAAATGAAGAATACAATAATCATAAAAGAGTACGATAAATTTTACAAATTCCTTCAATTTGTGGGACACAATTTTATCCATAAACCCAAAATTGATCAGAGAGCACGCTCGCCAAGTTTTCTCCGAGATTCACCCATATTAAATGCACTCAACATTGATCTAATATGATATCTTTTAATTGACTTGAGTCTTTTTATGGCATTTTTATTTCTTACCACGAAAGAATTTCAAACTCAAGTCTACAGGCGTTATTACGATCTCACTGATTTCGATAGCCTCGGAAAAATCCCAGAGGCAAGCCTTCAGAAAATCAGATATCAAGTAGCAAAATAGAAATAGCTAACATGTAACATAATCACAAGGACGAATATCCGTTGATAAATCAACAAATATTCCCCCTTGATCAGAGCTAATCATCCAATCAACTAAAACACCTACACCGAAGAAGCGGATCCAAGTAGAATGACTACAGCTGTTTCACAATTGTTATTGATCGTCAGGTCAACTTAACTTGGATAAACCGCAGAGAGTTCTCTCGATACTTGTTACCTTTCAGAAGGTTTATCCAAGTTAAGTTGACCTGACGATCAATAACAATTGTGAAACAGCTGTAGTCATTCTACTTGGATCCGCTTCTTCGGTTTAGGTGTTTTGGTTGATTGGATGATTAGCTCTGATCAAGGGGGAATATTTGTTGATTTATCGACGGATATTCGTCCTTGTGATTATGTTACATATTATTGCTGGAGCTCTGTTCTTCTCCGAGAAACCAATTCCTATCTGTGATAGAAATAGCTGTGCTACTTGCCAAATATACTGGATCATTTATGCGTTTTCCCCCAAAAATTGTTCCAGTTCTGTATTCATGATAATTAATGATACTCCTGTAAATATCATGATTTTGAAAATGAAATGGTGTTTGCCCATGTATTTCAACGTAGAACGGTCAAGCTCAACAGATCAACTTGTGATAATTTCTGAGGAATGGAAATGAAATGTTGAATTGAAAAAACTGAGCCCTTCCTGTGAAATGCATTAGAAATATTTCCACATTATCTATATCCCCTCAGAATTCACGAAGTATCCAACCCACAAACTGAGAAGCTCACGTTGGTTATTTCGAATAATTTTCGTGTAGAAACTGAGTTTATCGTGAACCGCAGGAAGATTAATTCCGAATGAATGATAATGACGAAGAAATTCTGCTTATATCATTGTGAGATACTCTTAACTCGAGGGGGTGTCAAGTGCAAACGAATGTTAAGTTTACCAGAAGATTATGAAAGCAGAGTTGATTCGCTTGCATTGCTATTTTTCAGTCAACTGATGTTTATGCATATTTCAGACCAGAAGTGCGGTAACTACCAAATTTCGAAGTACATGAGGGTTGGCCACATCTCAGCAGCTAACTCATACTGAAGTGTTGAATTATTATCAATGATGTTCATAGTTTCCATTCCTATCGATGATGCCGCCTTCATTGGAAGATGGGGTCACCTTCATTGGATTTTTAAATATCAGCTAAAATAAAAGATTTACTAGGTCTTTTAATCCTTATCATCAATGAACGATAAGATGTTGAACATTGTCGATTATATTCGAATTTTATTATTTCGAATATTAAATAATTACTTCTTTCATATTGAAAACGATAATCACGCATATTTTCAAAAATTTATGGGCTTCAGTAATGCCTTGAAATTTAAAAACATTATAATTCATTCTGTTACATGCTGCTTATGAGGGACTACGGTAAAAAGTAACTAGATTCTATTCGGTAATTTTTTCAAGATTCAGAATAGGATTGGTGTGAATAGATTTGAATGAATTCACTGGAATATTAATATGCAAACGTATCCGATTTGTGGATAATTGATTAATCAAGCTATTCATCTTCTTTCAGGTACATGTTTTTCGATGAAAAATTAGGAACCTATTCCACTGAATTCCAACCAAATGGAATTTTTGACGGTATGCCATGATTCATTTTCGGTCTATTGAAACTTGCAGCAGTTTCCTTTATAATTCGATTTCTAATCATGTATTCATTTACATTAAGCTATTCAACAGTGATCAAAGTTGACAGTTTCATGGAAATGTTTGAAAGATCATTTTCCCCTCAATACTCTTCGTTTGTATCTTGAAAGCTTAGAAGATCAACATCAGGTAACACACGATGTTTCTACCAAGTTTTACGGATATCCATTCAGCACTGCCGACAACGAACGACGGTAGTACGAATTATTTTGATTTCATTTTCGTTTATTCGTATCTATATAACCCAAAACGTAAACTGTAGAATATTCATGGGGGTAGGAAGTTTTATTTAATCGACCACCAAGGTTTATTATCTGATGAAAACGAGTGATAAACTCTAATAATATCGCGTTTCACCGCAGGGGCACATAATTGGGAAAACTGGATAAATCATACTACTTGTTCAGTATAATTCCTGCTTCTTTGACACGTCACTTACTTCCCATTCTAAATCACATAATTTACGTTACATTATGTTGAGTGTGCAGTAAAATAAAATCACGTGTGGGGGTGGCGTATAGTCAGAATTAAAGTTTCTCAACTTTCAAGTTGTAAACTTTCGTCGTTAATAAGATTACTCCATTTTTATTTTGTGATTCCGTCAGCAAAGCATTATATCACAGAAACGAAAACACATTTGAACTTGAATGATAAATTGTAAGAAAATTTAAACGAGGTCGGAATTGCAAAAAAAAGTACTCACCTATATAATGATAATAATTATGATTTTAATAATAATATGAATAATGATAATAATAAAACCTCCACCACTAGGAAGTGATTCACCCTCGGATTTACCCCAGCAGAAACAGAGAGAATGGAAAAACAAGGAACTACATGACAGATACAAGAATATAATTAATCAAGCGCACATAGATAAACATAACATCTTTGAATGGCTGAAGAAAATTCCAATCTCCCCTGAAACTGAAGGATTCATAATAGCCATTCGGAATCAATCTGTGCCAACTAAAAACTACAGAAAATCATCAGAGAAAGAGACATGGAATCAGGCGAATGTAGGAAATGTCATCAACAAACAGAGGCAATTTAATAGACCACATCATCTCTTGATGTTCCATACTAGCACTAGTATACTATACTCTGATAGGCATAATAATGTTGCGAAAATCCTAGATCCAGAACTCGCAAAAATACATAAGATAACGAAAACAACAGACCCGTACTATATCTACAAGCCAAACCAGTGCTGAAAAATAACATCTGCAAGATCTACTGGAACCACTCAATAATCACGACTAAAATAATAATCGCAAATAGACCAGATATTATAATCATTAACAAAGCAAAGTCCACCATATAGCTCATGTTATCGCAACACCATGTGACCACAACGTCTATAGAAAGTAAAAGGAGAAGATCGAGAAAAACTCGACACTAGCTTAAGAAATCAGGCAAATATGGAACCAACAGAAAGTTATTATCGTTCCCCTAATCATAGGAGCTACAGGAACAACACCTGTGACTCTCAAAAGAAATCTACAAAATCTGAAGATACCCCCTGTATCATATACCATATCCAGAAAGCAATCATCATCAACATAGACAGCATAGGTCGACGTTTCCTCCAGTAAACCTTCATCTCATTCATTTGAACTAGGTTCTGTCCGTTCAGTATGAAATACCCATCTTGGTCATGCAGACGAGGCATTTAGAATAATTATAATACATGTTGATACTTTCTCCATAATTCAGGTCCAAGAGGGGCGATCTAGATAATTATGTCTGATCATTGAGAAAATTTCCAGTATTCCTCAACCGGTTCATTTTCAACCTTTCTCATAATTTCAGCTTCAGATTGATTTTCTCTGGATTAAACTGCCCCTCCATTAGGTCAGTGGCGAAGCGCTGCACGATCTACAGCGGAAGCGCTGTACCGAAAGTTTGAACCAAAATGATCTAGATACGTCCATTAGAGCCCATATTCTTGAAACGGGGAAGGGAGAAAATAGGCGTGTCGACGCTGTTGCCAAGGAAACCCGGTGCATTTTTGATGGAACGATAGAGAACGTTCATTTCATCACATTCAAGAATAGGGTCTCTGGTTGGTTGCTCTACCCGGTCGGCGTCGACTGGAGGTTATGTGGGCTTGACACGTAAATACTAGAGATATGTGATTTCTCTGGAGCTGTGACTCACTGTGACAGGCCAGTCATAGAGCCAAAATCACAGGAACTGAAACGACGAACCCATCTCAAGTAAATACATTGACAGTCAACCGACAACTGAGTGCCGAACTGGCCGACCGCTCTATGGTGGACGGACCTCCTCATTTCCATACCGTACCGTGGCGTGCCGCGCCGCGCTTCGTTCCCGACCTAATGGATGTGCAGCTTGATAGGTGCTCGACAGAATCGTGCTTTTCCCCTATCAAGTGTCCTACATACCTGGAGTCTAGCTTATTATTAAGAAAAGCTCTCCGATGTTCTTTGACTTCAGTACTAAAAGGACACTTCTTTTATGTGGTCTATGATATTTTTTGTTGCATATCAATTTGGTAGGATTTTGTATCATTTTGAAGGTTTTTATGGGTTTAGTTCCCAATATCTGAAACAGAATTTTGTTTCGTTATGGAATACGTCCTTGTGGATTTCAGGATAAAACTATTTTTCAAGGATGTTTCTAGGAGAAAGGTTGCCTAATGAACAATACCGAAACAATGCAAATGATGAACCAAGCGAACTGTAGCGTTTCAAAGTAAAAATCGGAGTCCTCCATCTGACAAGCAAGATAATTCGCAGATATATTTTCTGGTTTTTCTGATGAAGGAGTTGGACGCACAGCTCAAACAGATAGAACCTTCGAATATGCACCAGGAATCCTTCAAATACCGAACAAAATAACTTCAATTTCGCGAGCCATTTCTTCGAAATGAACCAAAGCTTTCCAGCTTTCAATGACCGCAAATTCCTTCATCGGGTACTGAAAATAAGGAAATTGGACACGTTGTCACCGTTGTAAATGTACAAGTGTCTAAATATTTCGGCAGTTAAACTTCTGAACAAACATAAAGGACTTGGATAATTCTCCACTTTTCTAAATTCTCCAGAAATAGGCCAGAACGTTGTTACGTTGCTTAAAATACATCTGTTTGAAAATGTAGAAGTATTATGAAACTGGGGACCTCGATAAATATAGTGATTGTACAGGGAGTAATTTCTTTTTTTCTGTACTGCAAACGAACTATCAGAAAGTAACGGACCACTCTATCCAATAGTCAAAGCTTGCATACTTTTGAAATAAAGTATGAAATCAATATTACCGCAATAAGTATCAAGGATCCTATGGTGTAGATATTCTCTTAATTCCTGGGCGATTAACGAATTTCGAACACTTCGAGATGGGAAGTTCAAATCCTTTAGCGCAATTATTCGGCACCATAATTCAGGAAGCAATCAGTCTGCCACAGCAGGAACGCGCGAGAAAACAAATTAGACCTTCACTCCATCAATAATGAAAATTGGAGGCTTTCAGGAAATATTTTACATAATGACATTTTGATGATTCTCCTCGGGGATCGTAATTTCAAACTGTCTCTTTACTGGTGCTAACGTATAATATTTTTCCGAATATCTGCTCAGCAGGACTTTGTAATCGTTCGGAAAATATCGATTAAGAATTAAATGCCTATAATCGTAATACATTTTCCACAAAATTATGAGTTTTTGAAGTATAGATAGAGTGCGGCATAACTTGAATTTGAATTATGTTGCTTACCGATTTCAATATTCTCCTGAAAATATGAACGCATTCTGTCCGGATTCGCACAGCTATTTCGGATGGTTTGATCTGCATTTTTCTTTACATATAATTGAGTTTTCTTTCATTTGATCGGAAACCGTGTCTGAAACTGAGCTATTTAAAACAAAAAAGTACATGTTTAAAAAAATCGCCCTTGCACACTGTGAGATATAAAGTCTCGTATGAAGTATATGCCTGAAGCAATTTCTTGAACAAATGTTACTAGTGAACGATATTCAAACAGAGAAACAGTATAAACTAACATAAAAACACAAATACTTCCACCATGATCCTCCACATCAAAGAACCATTATCCGAAGAATTCGTACAGTGCAATTTCAAGGTTATTATCGATCGTCAGTACGACTCGCCTAAGTGAAATACTGATAGGGATCTAGAAACTTAAAATAGGTTAGACGGCAGTTTCATGAACAAAATTTCACATCCCGGGAACATCATCGTAACCTTTTTTTGTCGTTTCAGGCAGTTGCATCTGCGATTTTGTAGCTTGGTGTAAAGGCTTCGGTAGATTGTGGGGCTACCTCAATCAAGGTGAATTATTTGATGATTGATCGAAAAGCTTATATCTTAGTATATATTAACTTTATTTCCTGTACCACTAAAAACCGTTCTTCTTTTCGATGTTATAGGTTGCTTTCTGGTAGGATAAACCATACGAACGAACCGATTCCTCCTACTTATTGTGACGGTATTGTACAAACTGCATGAAAAGGAAGAGGTTCTCCTTTAATAGCGTTAGTGTGATATTTTTCACAGGACTGCCATCTAACACGTTTTAAGTATCTAGAGCCCTATCGGCATTTGGACATGGTGGGTCATACTGATGATTGGTAATAACCGTGAAACTGCAGTACACAATTTACTTGGACAATGTTTTTTTTGTGTGAAGAGTTTGATTGCTTAGATGAAGGTTGAATATTTGTTTAATACATCGAAAAGTATTGCTTTTCAAAAATTTTTCACATCCTTATCGAAAAAAAGTATTTTTTTGTGATTTTATTGATAAGATTTCGATGAAACTCGGCGAAGGCCATGAAAACAGTCTTCCAAAACAGTGTTTCACACTTAATTGGACCTGATGTTCATTTCCGAAGATGAACCTTGAAGTCAATTTGCAAGAACAGTAATCCAAATTTCAGTTCGATCCGATAATCGTTTTCGGAGATATTGAAAGATGAAGGTTTTTTTTTGATATCTCAAGAAGAACAGACGCGATCAGATTCAAACTATGTAGTAAGTTGAAGAATACCAACGCACGTCTTAATACAAAATAACGTGAGGATCGTATAAAGGGCTAAGAGAAATGTTGAAAATTATTCCAAAATTTTGTGAATTGATGTTGAAAAATCTTTCACCGGAAACTGTTCATCACATTTCAACAAAATCGGTGAAAACCTAGTCCGTATTTTAGTTAGTGTTTGGAAGTTCAGTTTTATCCGATATTTATCTACTTCATTTATTTGGATATTGGAAAAAGTGTCAAATTTCCTTATTATTTCCCCGGTATTGTTTTTTACAGAGTATCTCGAAAAATACTGAAATAATGAAATTTTTAATGGATATGTATCATTAGATGATTTTACCAACCCGCGAATCCGGCTTTCGTTATCGAACCGGTTCAACAAATGTCAAGCCTCTGAATGGATTCTCATTTTATGCTTGTCAGTTAACCACAATCACATCTGAGAAAAAAAAAACGACTTAGAGACTCTATATTTTATAGTAGTTTTGGGGATTATTTGAGAACGTCGATTTCGTGAAAACTTAAAAGCCCTTAGCCCCCCTTCTCTCCACCATTGATTTCGAAAATTATCAATTCGAAATTTCATTTTTCCAGTATTACCATTAACGCAGATGTATTCGAATTGAAATTCTGCACTTGGTTAAAAAATTACGGCTTGAAGTTTCATGCAAAATGTCTTGAGGAAATGGCTTGAAATGTGTACAAGCGAGTAAAAGCTACTCAACTCACGTCAGTGCTTTTCTAGTTTTTTTTAATAAGATATCATCTACCACGAGTTCTGTGCGCACTTTGCCGGACCTCTTGGCTGGCAGATGTGAACAGGTACGATTTTGTTACTCTTTACGTTCATAACGTAAATCTTTAATTTATATATCAAATCATAGCTACTTCTTCTCTGTGTAAGATGACATAGGGTTGCCTGAGTAAATCTGTCTAAAATAAGGGTTGCTGCATGTTGAATATGATGATGCCACATTTTGATGAGACACCCCTATATTCTTCCATTAACTTGCTTGCTTTATGCTTGTGAAAAATTGCTTTCAAGCAAATACTCGATGAGCTATCTAATTCTGCACCTTGCTCTAAGTCTAGCATAACAGCTTAGGTCCAAGGTCTTCTTCTAATTTCATACGGTCGGTATACTTCTTCATGTTTGCATTGAGTACCAAGAACTGTTGACGTTTTTTGCTCATCATATATCACTTTTTACAATTCCGGTGTCCCCCATGAACCCAAGGCGATATAATCAAGTTTTATCCTCTTTCAAACTAAAACTAATGTGTGAACTTCTGGTTGGGTATGATATTCTATGTTATCATGTCAGTACGTTGCCTCTTATTTCCTCATGGTCAATTTATGATTCACACTATCGAAAGCCCTTATCACATATTCCATATTGTGAAATCATTTCAGTATCCCATATATGTTGATTCTTGCTGAGATGGCTCTTTCGGAAATTTTGCAGAAAATGAGAATGATTGGTTATATTCAACGAATTTCATTGAGTCCAAAAATTGGAAAATCTTCTTCATATTAGATGTGGAGAAATTTACAGAAAAATACGACAGATAATTCAAGAGACAAAGATCTACTGAAAGAAAACCTATAAGTTTGGTCTAAAGAACCCTAGGGATAACTTCAGATCCACTATTATTTTCAATGACCAATGCCACTCTTACAATAAAAAAATTTTTGCAAAAGAAGAAATACCCAATTCATGTTGAAATCGATATCTTCAGTTGTTACAGTGAGGATGTATAGTAAAGTAATTAGAGCGAATTCAAGACTTACTCGTGATTTTAAACTGAGTGATATTTCACATATACATTTCTATGAAGATTTAGTGTTGATGGACAATTTCCGCACTATCGCCTTGGATTTCCTTTTTCATGTGCGGTCTTTCCTATTGTATGTCTATCGATGTTTTTACTCGCTTGTTCTAGGAAAAAGCGCGTTATTATGTCGTCACGATGTTTGCTATTTTCGAATTTCGAACCGAAATTTGTCTTAAATGATTAGGTTGAACTCTCTGAAGAAGAATCCGTGGTCAAATTCAATTCTATCCGTCCGTCCGACAATCCGGCCGTCTGGCCGTCCGTCCGTATGTGCCGTAACTTTCGAAGAAAAAGACTTAGCAACATGAAATTGTCAGATTAGGTTTGGGTCCAAATATCTCGGATAAGTTCGTTAATGGATGGAATCGGCTAGATAATTTCGAGTTAGGCCCATTTGAAATTTTGAGGTTAGTTCCTCGATATCTCAAGTATTGACTCGATTAAACTGAAACTACATGAACAGTTTTGAGAACCAACGCGCAACTTAGAGCAAAATTTCGTTGGATCCAGTTGTAAGAAAATTTGAAAAAAATCGTATTCAAAAATTTTTAGAATTTTTTTTTTCTAGAAATATTGATTAGATTTCAATGGAACTCGGCACAAACCTTGAAGTCAGTACTTAACAACAATGTTCCAAATCTCAATTCGATCCGACATTTGCTTTCAAGGATATAAGGAAAAAGATGTGCAAATATATTTCTTTCTTATTTGGAATTTTAACTTTATTTCCGCAATATCTCAAGAAGTACAAATGCAATTAGATTGAAACTTCGTAATCGAGTGGAGATTAGTTACATGCAACTAAGTGCAATTTCGTGTTGATCTAATAGTTAGAATTTGAACAAGCGCATAAAAGCTCCTCACCTCACGTCAGTGCTTTTCTGGATATTTTTTTGTTATCTGTCATGTTGTCTTCGTTTCATTCGTTGATGCCAAGTTTTTCCAATTGAATTATCAACCACTTAGTCAACAGGAAAGTAATTAAGGTTACAATGTGTAGGTTCCGGACTTTGTTCCACATGTATTTTTTCTTTATTTCGACTGTTATTTCTCTGACGAAATGAATTTTAACGAGTAATTGTAGATTTAGTAGCGTTCAATGTAACGTTACAAAACGCTCCACTGTCGATTTCAGTTTCCATCGCGAAAATACGTCATACTAATAATTTCAATTCCGATCGCAAGAAAAAACGCCTTACTGAAATTATATGATCGGTCGCTAAAGAACGCTCGCCGCTTTGACGGTTGAGTGTGTGTTTCGCATGCGCGACCCTTCCAATTCGGTCTAGCCGATGAAAAGTTCTTTTTTTTGCTGCGTAGGAAGTTGAGGATTCAACACCTTGTTAGAGTTTATCGAATTAACGAATCTCGTAATCCATTAACATCGTGGAATTTTGAAGTTTTATTGTTTCTTATAAGACGTCTATTCAAAAGGCGGTAAGTACTACGTATATCCCGACCAATATTTTTTGCTTTTGTGAATGCCAAATTGTGATTTCTGATTTATTTCATTCCATGCAGGTTACACAAGTTAACATTTTCCTTTGTATGATATTGTACATTTGATTTCTTGTCTCACTCTTGTTATCGAATAACGTTCTCTTATTCCTGAGTTCTAGATATTTCATCTCATATTTATTAACTTGTTAATTACTTCAATAACGTCTAGAGTCACTAGGAATGAGATCACGTGTTACAAGCACTATCTTATAGTTTTGAAATTTGCAGTCTTTGTACCGGGGGTACCGCTCACTGAATCATCTTTGTACCGGGGCTACCGCCTACTACATCATCTTTGTACCGGGGCTATCGCCCACTGAATCATCTTTGTGCCGGGGCTATCGCCCACTGAATCATCTTCGTACCGGGGCTGTCGCCCACTGGACCGTCTTTTCACCGAGCTATCGACTGCTCGATTATCTTTTTACTGGGACTAATGCCCATTTGAATATCCTACTACCAGACCCAAGGTTTAACTGGATCATCTTAGTACTAGAGGCAATCATTACTGGATTATCTTAATACTGGAGCTGATTATGACTGGAATACCTTTATTCCGAAGCTAATTATTACTGGAATATCTTAATTCTGGACTTTATTCTGGATGGAATCTCTTGAAGCTGGACTACCTGCATAATACCTGTATTTTGAAGGATCATACCACCGGATCCTTACTTTTAAGATAAGTGCTTCTTCGAATCCCGGATCTCAGATTCACTGTACCTAAATTTGTGTTTGTAAATAGCAATTTTAATTGTAAAGTTGAAATAAATAGATAGGGAGTAAGAGGTTGCATCATTACCACCAGAGTAACGATTAGGGATACATTCAGAAGTTAATTTAATCTCATCAACTCCAACTGTATTTATTCAAATCATTTCAGCCATGGAGACTCCCCAATCTGTATGTTTTCGTTGTTCGGCACCGGCTCAAAAAATTGTCATTCATCAATATTGTTCCTGCGAAAACCTGATTTTGTTTGAAACCATCGTTCTTTATGGCGAACCATCCAAATACAAGCTAATGGAATTCGGCGCGCTATGCAGGAATTCAGCAACAACAGATCGAACTCGGACAATTAAGTATTAGTGCATCACATACAATTGAACATTTACTACCGGTATTTTCCATTGTAGACTATTATCTAGGATAATTAGACTTGCATGAGCACGGTGTATTAAGTCTGATGGAAATAACGGCCGAATGGGTTTGTTGGTGGAATCCTCATTGAATTCCAACTCCATTGCAAAACTTAATAGATTTTCCACCAAGTATTTTATTGAATTATTAAATAGGTACTTTACAAAAACGCACTATGAATAAATATTAGAATGGATATTTGTAATACTTCGATATCGTTCCAAAAATAGTTAACTGTACAGGATTTCGGATGAAGGAACAAAAATTAAGGACAACTTCTCACATGCAACGTTTCGACAACTTTTGTTGTCTTCTTCAAAAATTTTTTCTATTAAGTCACTATCTGGTTGAATGAACAAACTGTTTTAAATAACAAACACTACCTAATTCTACTTTTTGAAAAAAAACTCTAAAACAGAATAATACATAGATAAAACCTCCAGAAGGGGTCCTTAAAAGAAACTTTGAACGTGTATGAAATATGCCACCATCCATGTTTTTTCGAAATATCTTAATGACTAGATATTATGTTGTGACCTTCTAAACATTTCGTTTGGTGGGTCGTGTTTGCTGATTTAATAACTATAAGAAAATAAACACTTTCTTGATTTTTCCTCGATCGTTGGGTTTCTGATTGTTCAATTCATGGTGGCATATTTTATACACGTTCAAAGTTTGTTTTAAGGACCTCTTCTGGAGGTTTTATCTGTGTATTGTTCTCTAATAAAATTTTTTTTCAAAAAGTAGAATTTGGATATGTTTGTTATTCACGACAGTTTGTTTCTTTAACCAGATTGTGACTCAATAAAAAAAAATTTCGATTCCGGCCTGAAGAAGTTAATTTGGTTGTCGAAAAGTTTTCTTTAATTTTCGTTCTTCATCCAAAATCTTGTATAGTTAATTAGAATGGATATTTCAACGGGCTCTTCTCCTGTGTAACGTTTCACGGTAATCGGTATCTGCCATGTGCTGAATGATGACAGTATGGTTCAGATATCCGAGAGTGTAGCAAATTGCCGCTATTAATAATCACATCAGAGGGAAAATATAAATCTATTTAAGATTTCCACACGTATTTTTTTGCATCTACAAAAAGAATGTTCATTCACGGAGAAACCTTGCTGATGAGTCGCAAGAATGGAGAATCTGTTGTAGTGTTATCTTGCATCCCCATTTTGCTCTGAGTAGTGAAGTGGCTACTTCAGACTATTTGGAGTATATGTTGATAATGAATTCATGATTACTGTACTGTGTGTTGTTATTCATCATACAAGAAATTAGCTACGGATTCACTAGTCATTATCGGATTATAGGAATTATCACAGTAATCAAGCTTAGCCGTACCGTAATGCAATTTCCTTGAAACCCGAGGATAACAGCGAAACACCATGTAGTAAGGACTAGAGCTAGTTGGCTCATATTGCTTAGTCAGCATAACCAAGTTGAAATGCTTCGAGGTTTGGATTCTCTGAAATACATCGGAACTTATACTAAAATAGTTAAGTGGTAATAATTTGTTTTATCTGTTGATGTCATGTGGACCAACTAGTCCAAGTATAGGGGTAATTTGTCTATTGGGCAGCAGTAATAATTAGCTCAATATGTTTATAAAGCAGGGGAGAAATAAAAGCCAGGAAACAACATATGTGGAATAGACTTCTCAAAAACATAGTTTCAAACAACAACATAAAATTAAAGAAACAATAACAGTTCGACTAACCAGGCATACCAGGCATAAATTTTTTATATCTGAAATTAATTTAGGGTTTTCAAATCAAGAATTTTTCTCAGCTTGTTCCATTTTAACTGTTGTATCTGCTGTCAGAATAGCCGTGGTTCTACTTTTGTAGGAAATTGTAGTTGTTAATGCTTCTTGAATGTAAAAC
This sequence comes from Myrrha octodecimguttata, assembly GCA_958510865.1. Classification (NCBI taxonomy): domain Eukaryota; kingdom Metazoa; phylum Arthropoda; class Insecta; order Coleoptera; family Coccinellidae; genus Myrrha; species Myrrha octodecimguttata. The sequence goes on along the minus strand of OY294059.1, from coordinate 73,066,992 downwards.
CCTTGTTATGATACTATGGACTCTATATTTACAATGAACTCTTTATGACGTATGTACATGAAATATTTCTGAATATGAAAGAAATGTCTCTCGCTCGAGATCTGAAGTCGTACTGGCTTCCCGTTGAGTCCCTAGTCACTACTCCCACGCTATCAGCCCTTCGCGGAAGAAATCCGAACAACTTTCCTACCTCTATTTATGCTTTGGGTAACTCGTGCTTCAGCCCTTAGTGAAGGTCTGAGTTGTTCGAGAGAAAATGAATCTGTAGTTGATTTTGATGGGCCAGATTGCAACAAATCTTCTTGAGAAATAAAATGCTGGAATTCCTAACTTGAACATTTTTAGTGCCATTGCTGTTATTTTTCATCTCAACAGTAATTTGTTGTTCAGCATCTAGTCGATCACTCTACTAAAATATTATTTTGCAATTTATCATTGGCCAAATCAATTGATTGATTACCCTTCGCGACTTGTAAAGGTAGATCAGTTTAATTCGTGAAAAATCGTCCTTATTATAAGTTTCGATTGCACGGGGATACACCAGTTACATTAAAGCTAAATTGTACGTTCTCGAAATGCAAGCTGATGGCTAACCTTCTTTGGTTTCCTGTGGAATGTTATAAATATTCATAGTTCAGTCAGAATTCTTCTTTATCCAAGCATCTGCAGCTTTATTCATATAGCATCTCGTAGCTTTTTCTGGGTTTACACTCCCAATATCTGAAACAGAACTATTGCAACTCAAATATTTTTTTTTAATGGAGAGCGACCTTGCGAATTGTACGATTGAACTATTTGTATTTTTCTTGGAAAACAGGTTGCCTAATGAACAATAATGGAAAAAGACGAACGATAAACAAAGCGAGCTGTGACTTCTAGATTACAAATCTGACTCTTCAGACTAAGTAAAAAATTTCCAGGGTTGTTTTTTTTTCGTTTTGCGAGAAAAAAGTCTCACAAAACGAAAATCGAAAAAGGAATCTTATGTGAATTTTTCGGTTGTTTGATGAAAGAGTCAGATTTGTACTCTCAAATATCACAGTTTGCTTCGTTTATCGTTGGTATTATTCAGGTATAGTTCATTAGGTAACTTGACTTCCAAGACAAATTGCCAATAGTTCAATCCTGCAATTTGCAAAGGCGTTTTCCCTGAAAGAACATTTTTAATTCAATTTAAATAGGTCTGTTTCAGATATTGAAATTAAAATCCCAGAAAAAACTACAAAATGATGATTTACGGAATCATTGGACGGATTTTACTCATTCACGAATTCGACCTTCTTAATTAAGGTCCAAACCTTTTCTACAAATATCCAGTTTTTAAGTTGTTTCTTCAGTAGTAATTGTGTTTACGGTTGGTCGTTAAGCCGACCGTTAATCGTAAACTAGATATGTGAAGAAAAGGTTTGGGCCTTAATCACGAAGGCCGAATTCGTGAATCCATCCCATAATTCCGCAGATATACCCATTAAAAATGTTATTTTCCCAATATTTTCAAAAATACAAATCAGATCGAATTGAAACCCAGTACTTCATCAAAACTGACAGTTCGAAGGTTCATACTGAATACAATGAGAAAAATATGATAAGGGGATCACAGAATTTTGAATATTTGAAAAAAACGATTTGGAATATTTGAAAATTTGGCACAGGGTTGTCTTTCAGCATCCCCAAACTAGTTGCGAAGTTATATCATGATTGAATCATTATTTCTTGATTTATACCGAAAAAAACAACTACATCGAGTAGAAAACTACGAAATTCGACATATTTTTCTCCAATATCTCCAAAAATTTTGATCGTATCGAACCGAGATTTGATACACGCTGTGAAATAGGAAGGAAAATTTTTTCGAGAAAAATTTCGAAAAAAAAATTTTCCTGAATATTCTGACAGTATGTATTCGACAAAATTTTGCTGGAAATTGCGCGTCGTTATACTCCGCCTTCGCTATGACTAAGACTCGTATTCAACAGAAATCAATATCATTCACCTTCAAACATTTTTCTGGTTACAGACTCCCCGATTCATAAAACTAAAAATTAGCATGAATACTGCAGATAAAGTTTACTCTAAGTAATCATAAAAATCCTCAATCATTTAAGAATACTTAATTATTCCTCAATATTTCTTCTCAAACAAACCGTTTTCGAGATATTCAACGTTGAATTTTAAAAAATCTGATAAAATTCGAGAAATTGCCTTATTTTCGTGGATCCGCCCATGAGCTAGTAAAGACTGTGAATTAAGCTACGCTCACCTTTACCCGGACCATTTTCGTATCCACCTAATATTAGGTATATGATATTTCATGTCCAGACCACAGACATAATCCATGTCTATGGACCAGGCTTTCCATAGAATTCTCGAGTTCAAATAATACTGTTAAGGTTAATTGAGTGATTTCACCTAATTAATTCTTGAATTTGATGAAAATTAAAATAATTATGGAATTTGCAATATGACAATGGACTGCATTGAAATTGCGTAGAATATCAAGGTGGAAACAATTGGATATCGCACGAATTTCAAGTTGAAGATTAGTGTTTCAATGGTCAAGTGTAGTGAAATATTTTTTCCACAATGATACCACAAAAGTACCAAATCATAAGAATTAAGTGAGTGAATGGGTTTTTCCAATCATATTACTTTGGATTTCAAGCAATGGATTGATTTCTCTGCAATACAAATCAACGTAAGTGATATCTGTGTTGAACTTGCGAACAAAGTGCAGGAATTTATTAGCACATTGGAAAATATTTAAATGCTTATAACTTTTTACCAGAGCTGAATCTGGAAAAATGGTAAATGAAAAAAGTGTTTTATTTGATGGGGTGAATTCATGGTTAAAATTAATGTACAACCTACAGACTCACCCTGTATACGTTTCTCGATTTCAGATTCTCGTGTTGCTGTCTGTTTAAGGATTATTCCTGTTGCTCGATTATCGTCGACACTTTTTTGTGAATTCCTTTGATATCCCATGATCTATTTAAATTCTTTCAGTATCAGGCAATCTTTCCACGAGGAAGAATTCAATTATCATAAATCTCAAAATACGAAAACAAACCACAGGAGGTGGTCATAATTCAAGATAAGACGGCTCTAATTTTTCTTGGTAAATTTGATCGAAGTCATACATCTTGGAAAATTGGAAAAATTATGGGCGCAACACTGGTCTTTTGCATAATTTGAAACCTTGGAGATTGCTCCATTTCAGCTGAAGCACTTTCGAATGCCTCTGTTTTATCTAAATAGCCTTCCTCGACATGTTTTATGCATACTGCAGCACTTTTCAAGACCTCTCAAAGATCCCGAATGTGCTCGCCTACCCTGGAAATTCTCTTAATCCATACTTTCAGGAGTTTTTCATCCTTGGAAATTGAAACACTGAGATATATCCCCTGCTGGCAGGAGAATAATTAGTTTTGTTTCACTTCCACCTCCAAATCCTGCTATGCTTCCACTACACTGTAGGTTTATATTCTTATGTTTCCCAAAAAAGTCGACGCCTTTGAATTTTTATTCTGATATGTTCCTCCACCACTGTTTAAATTGCGGAAGACGTATTTCAATTTTAGTATACCGGTTGATTTCAGCGAAATGTACTTTGGACAAAAATCCAAACAAATCATGTCGCCAAATATTATTCATGAGGGAATTACAGCCACGTTCTAAAACAATCGAAATTGATCTTCTGCTGATGCTGTTGAATTTTATCCTACAGATTTTTGTGATAATTCGCTTCTTCCGTTTGTTTATCCTTCTTCGGGGTTTATAGAGCAATGTTTATGCATCCCGAATTTTGTAACGAATATGATCATAAATTATTAGATAGTACTCGTATGAAATCATGCTCGAATATTATTGTGAAAAGAACAGAATAAAACTGTTCGGTTCGAAGTCCGTAAAATATGCGCGGAATGAACAAGCGAGTTCTAGCAATTCTATTTCATTGAAAATCAATCAATCAGCTTATCAATATTTTCATGTTAATGAAAGGTCAGCTTCTTTATTAAAAATATTTTCTCAGGCTCCTAACAGAGACATTTGAACAGTTCTCCTTTGGTGCAAGTTATCCTATAGATTGGCGTTTTAAGTGTGCGATCAATTTCGTATATTTGCTGATGTCAATATTGTTTCTCACAGATAAGGCCTATTACACTATTCAATCTCTAGGGCCCGGCATGCCGGGTAGGGTGTCGCTTATTACACTACCCTAGATGCCGGTCTGATTTCTGTCATCTGAACGTCATGTCACCTGAATGTCAACGTGGGGACATCTACAAATATCCAATCGTTATGTCTCCGAAATTATCGAAAAGACAAAAAGTTGCATTTGTGCTGAGTTTGGCGGTCAGTACCTCGAAATCCACCAAACCGAAGGAGAGGGGAATATGGGGGAAAAAATATTTGCTTCTCAGAGAAAAACTATCAAATATGCAAATACTTCGTTGTTCAAACCAAACAGATTCACGGAACTATTTGACACTAGGAACAGACCAATTTGAAGAGCTACTCAACTTAGTAGCTTCGTTGATAAAAAAAGATGATACTATTTTAAGAGAAAGCTTGAGTACACAACAAAGACAGATTGTCACATTGAGATTTCTAGCCCCTGGATACTCTTATCAAGATTTGAGATTTAGTTCTTCGATCTCTCAACCTCTCTCATCAAACATTATACCTTGACTGATGCCGTTTCATCGAAGTTTTCATATATTTTCTTAGATTTATAAGAGCACCTTGTAGCCATCATTCCTCAAGTCTTTATTGACATAGTCTTTGTGGTCTTTCTTCCACAGATACGGCATTTCCCTGTATATTTCTATAATATTAAGATTGCTTCTTCTCTTGTGCACGACATCTTACAGAATAACGTATTCAGGCTTATGACATTCTTATGTGTATTGTATGCCCTCTGCGTTGCTATGCGACTGAGCTCCCAAACTCCCTAGCGCTTATTACACTGCACGGTATGCCGGGTCCGGCAGACTGGGTCTACTGAATCGCCCTAGATCAGGACCCTAGCTGCCGGTTCCTTATTACACTACCCGGTCCCTGCCTGCCGGGTCCTGGAGATTGGATAGTGTAATAAGCCTTTAACAGTGATTGTAGCATCGAGTACACGGACCATAGTGTAGCAGGTTTCATCATTCTAGCGTTCCACTACAGTAGCCATCATGAGGTTTTCAATGTATCTTCTAATTTTCCTTGAATTATAGCATTTGATGAAGAGTTTTCGGATAATAGGTTCAATGCCACGACTTTAGCGGCGCTTGCAATAAGTTGAGGTGGTATACTTGAAGAATAATCAGTGCAATCATTTTCTTCTTTCCTGCTTGCTCCACGCTCACAGACGAAGGTTATTCAGGAAATATTTCACTCAAATCCCAGATGTCATTTACTCGACGTCATTGGATATTCTGACCAATGCATACTTGATCTTTTGTTGAAATTTGGGAGAGCGAGCGTTTTTATTTATATTCAGTCGCTCATAAGCGACAATGTGACATTCCTCGAAATATAATACGTTTGCGTTGTCTGATAAGACGAGTTCTGAAGCCTTTAAAAGTGGTGAAAAGTGAAAAGAAATAATAGTTCGATAAATGTAGAAAGAATATAGCACTATAATCAACAACCAAATAAATAAATGAAGTTAATATTTAATGAGACATCTTCACTATGCTGAAAAAATTTTGAAATTTTCTTCAAATTATATGCGTAGATACCTTTTCATTGCTCTTCCAAAATTAATCATATACTTGAGTATCCTACGCAAAATATAAGTCAATTAAACGTTACATAATAGAGAAGTAGTAAAAACTCGGTCCCGGTCTTACTATACGATATTTTGATGAAAAATCTACCGTATGTTTTTTGACAATATCAGAAAGGAATAATTTCAACGAACAAAAAGCTCACTAACTTTTTCGAAAAGGTAGATACATATTTTGACGTGAGACTTTTCGATTGAAAATTGCGGTACTTTTTCGATATTCAATCAAAATAAGGCCAACAAATATATATTTTGAATCGAAATAAAAACACTGTATTCGAAACATCAGAAAGTAAGTTTTCACTGAATTTCGTGGAAATTCATTTTTTGTGAAAGATGGAAATAAGAAACCAGAAACTTGGCTAATTGAATTTTTCACATGCATTTTGAGGTTATGTAAACATAATGTGAATACAAAAGGTGCAGATCATAGCACTTGTAGTTTCGCTGGAAATTGAAATAAACCGTATTCAACCCTTCCACTTCCCGTCCTCAGATCAACTCTAAATTATTGTCCCTTTAAGTTTGCTATATTCTCTTTCTTTTCTAATGGGTGCCATCCTTCTTTATTGTTTCAGGTTCAAAAAATTATCGACCCAGGTCCAAATATGATCGCAAATGCCCGCTCTGGATATCGATTGCAGAAAATGTCTTTTTCCGTTTTAACGACATAAAAGGCAATCTTGTTCAGCATATCCTCTATCACGGAAAACACGAATATACTGTTGCGAGCGCCCTCCTTGAGCTCTTTTTTAAGTAGCGCGCGCAGTACCATCCCTTCATTCTTGAGTACCCTATGTTACCTGCCTGTAACGCTTGGCCACATTATCGGTCAACGTACAGGGGGCGCTAGCGCGCACGCTTTCCCTGGTAGATCCTCTCAAGATCTCGCTCATCCCCGACTGTCTGGTCTGGTACACTTCCTTGTGATCCGCACAAGGGGTGTCCGTTCACGTAGGCATGTAAATGGCTTAGATTCTCAATCTTTATACCAAAGTTTGGCGCTTCGAATCACAGATATATTTTTTTTAATTTCATGAACTAGATCATTCTTCGTATCTTTATTGACTTGTTTGAATCGGATTATTTCTTCCAGCCACTGTTTTTCTTGTTGTTCGTTGATTACCTCTTCCTCATTTGGATATTCTTCTGAAATCAGCATCTTTTTTATATTGTTGTGAGGGTCGGAATTTCTTTTTCTTTATCCATCATCAAATATTTTCGTTCGCCAAACATCTTTTTCATCATTTGTCGCAGACCACAGGTACTCACATCATTGGAAATATTCTTAAGTGTAGTTCAAAAGATTTCTCCTTCTAATTTCCAACAGTTCATCATATCCTGGCAAGATAGCCGAATGTAATATCAAACAGAATAGAACTGTTCGGTTCAGAGTCCGTAAAATGTGCGCGAAATAAAAGGTCGTCTTCTAGCAATTCCATTTCATTGAAAATTGATATCAAAAGTGTGCCTACTCTGAATGTATTGAAAAGTAAACATGGTTTTATGGAGATATATTGAAAAAGTAATAGAAACGAGCAGGAAACTCCGAACCGTTGATACAAATTCCAATGAACTCGTAACTACCGCTGATAATTTGAGTCCCATAAACATCCACAAGACGCCGTGAACGAACAGAAACATATGGTTACTAACAAATGCAGCCGTAATTTCACGAAGAAAGAAATTCAGTTGCTGAGCAAAGGACTGAAATATAGTATCTATCCGGAAATCATAGATTTCGATAGCATCGTCGATGAGATTGAAAACGCCATATTCAGATTGCCGCAACCCGAACAAAATTAAGTCCGAAGCAAATGTAGGTCCTTCCTGATAAAACTGAAATCAAAAACGGTTAAAACAGAAAATGTAGCAATAATTAAATTATTCAGTCACTTAGAAATAAACCCTGTTTTCATTTGAAATCGGACAACGGCAACTCGGTCGTGAACCTTTCCAAATCAGATTACGTGAAATCAGTAATTAATGAGGGACCCTACGTTGAAATAAAACTGAACCCTCTGAAGAAATGCGTAATTAAAGTCAACGAGAACCTTCAAAAAATGCAAACATATATTGAAGCTGAAAGAGGTTTATAGATTGAAAGTTAAAAACCCGAATCTACAGCGAATGAACTGCCTGCCAAAAATTCAAGAACCGGGAAACAGAAAGGGGCCTATAGTTTCGAATATAAACGCTCCGACTCACAACATCGCGAAATGGTTAGTTAACAAATTCAACTCACTAGGATCTCCACCTTCTCTGTCTATCAAAAACTTATCGGAATAAGTAGAACATTTGAAAAGGTATAACGTAAGTGATAAGGACCGTTTAATATGCTGGGACGTCGTATCCCTATTTCCGAGATTTTCAAGATCGCGTTGCAGCAATAGAGAATGTCTTTTCTTTTGATGGTAAGTATTTCCAACAAACATTCGGTTCGGCCATGGGAAATCCGCTCTCCCTTTTTATAGGTAATTTTTGCTCGGTAAATTAGATAAGAAATCGATGAAACGTAATAGGAATATTTCAAAATTTTGGGCCCGATAAGTCGACGACATCTTCGCTATGGTTCACGAAATTTTGATGTAGAAGAATTCAGCGTCAATACCCTTCCATTGATCACATGTACGAATTCAAAAACAACGGTTTTCTTAAGACTCGAAATTATCTAGAGACAACACCACTACAATTAGTTTCGACATTTATAAAAGCCCACTAACACGTTACATTCCGGTCGACTCAGGTGCACCCTGGTTACACAAAACAGCCAGCCAACACTTTCTGAGTGATCGTTTATTCAGGATTCCGCTCAGTGAAGTCAATTTCAATAAAGAACAAAAAAAAATTTTCCAAATTGTTGAACACAACGGTTACAATAAACACTAAGTTCGAAAACTAATCACCAAACATAAAAATAAACAATTTTTCAAAGACATAACAAACGATTTCAGGGCATTTACGCATCACCCTGAAACCTACAAGAAACTGCTGAACATTTTCAGAGAGGTAAATATTAAGTTAGCTTTCACAGCCGCTACGAAAACTAGACAAGTTTCGGAAAATACGTTTGATAAAACTCCGGATGAATTGAAATCGGGCATATACGAAATAAAATGTTCAGACTGCGATGAATCTTACATCGGATAAACAGCGAGGAACATCAACACGAGATTGAGAGAAAACATGAGCCATATCCGTAACAACCATCCTGACAAATCGGCGGTCGCAAATCAAGTGTTAAGAACCGCTCACTAATTTCAGAATAATCAGTTGTATTGAAGAGCTAACGCAAAACTTATATATGTTCAAAAGAAAAGATAGATTGCTAAACAGTGATCTGATCCCCATTAGAAACTTATTATTTCCAATATTCACCTGACTCACCTTTGATAGCCTAGCACTATGTAATGACCTCTTAACAACTCTTTTCCTATTGGTCCTGTATACCACCCTCCCCACTCGTTCAGCATGTGAACTTATACCTGTAGTAAGTAACGATATGTCTCTGAATGAAGGAAACGTGATTTCCGAAACGTGCGTTAGACGTAGAAAGTGTAAGTGGATCAGAGACACTGTTTTCTTGATATTTTAGGAGGCTGTATGATGAGTGCATATTATATACATTATCTATTATATTTTATGTATCATTATATTGGATCATGTATGCAGTCAACATGAATTCCCTTAAAATATAAAAATCAATAAAGAATTGGCGAATGAATAATTCATACATAGCAGAAAATAATTCCATCCTCATTACAAAAATTGTTTCGAAATGAATTTGGCATTTATTTATTTCCGATAAATGAATGAATAAAAACTCATGAAACAATGGAGCATTATTTTTTTTCCTTTTTCATTGAATATGTTACAAATGCCGTTCATTTATGCTCTATTCATAACCATGGCTTTTTTGATTGATGATATGTATTCGAATTAAACTCATAAGAGCTGTTAGTTAATTGAATTCCTGTTCATGTTTGATTCAATCTAGAATTTATTTGAAATTCAAATTTGGGAAAATTATACAGGGTATCTCTTCGTGAGCTCGCCTAATCGAAATCGGTCTTGAACGACTAAATTATTTCTGTTCCAAACTAGATGATAGGAAACTCACGGAGGAGGTTGACTAGAAACATGATTCGTGACAAAACGGTACGGAGTTATACTCGTTTGAATCTTTATGTGATTTCTTAAATATCTTTACAGATACTCACGCAATCTGACTGAAGCTTCATAATCAGTTTCATAATATTGAAGCGCAAATTCGCTCGCAACTTAGTAAGGATTGTATAGTTAGAAAATAAAAGACAATAATTCACACAATTTCTGGGAATTTTTTCCAGAAACGATTTATCTGACTCTGATGACATTTGGCACAGACCTTGTTGTTAATATTCACCAACATTTGAGCAAATTGCAGCTTCATCTCATATTCATTTTCGGAATTATAAGGAAAAAACTTTGTTAAATATCGTTGTTTTTTTCTCAGTATTTCGTCAGCTCCTTATTTTTCTAGAATATCATTATCACAGATATAGCATTGAAATAAGCTTTTGAAAATATATCGACTGGCAATGGAGGCCAGAACACGATAATCCGCTGCTTACAATCAAGCAATCCTTTCGTATTAGTAGATTGTATAAAATTTCAAAATATGAAATGAGACAGGGAGGAAAGTTTCCTTTGAAGTGGTTCATGGACAGTATTCTATCATCGTATTTTTTCTCAGGAAGCTGCCATGTTATCAGTACATTTTCTGAAGTCACTTTCTTTCTAGACTCTTGTAATTCCTACATTGGAATTGAATAACAGCAAGCCACTCAGATTTTATCTTTAACATGATCACCACAGTGAAAACAGTGATTTCAGAAAAACCTTAGGAAAAACAAAAATAGGACAACTCATCAATTTTTCGAATCAATTACATTTCCTGAAACTCTTGAGGTTGATCATGGACTTCTTTTCAATGAGGTGATGATGATCAATCTAAAGGCAGTTCTCATTCATTCCCACAAATTTTATTGTTCTTAAGTGAGCCTGTCTTACAAAGTTCTCTTTCCGTAGACCCATAAGGGAAGACCTTTTTTGCGTGCATGTTCTTGGTAACAGCGTGTTAACGTTTTATCCAAAGGTCTTGAATTTCGAAATAGTTAACCGAAAATGGTCTCAAACGACTGGCTGGACTCACTGATGCTGAATCCGCTATCAAATCGGTTCTCTCTGGTTGAGGACACGATAACTGTCGAACTGAAGAAGCTAGCGACTTGAAACTTTCCTGTTGGGTCGCGCATCAGAATGACACTGTTGAGTTCGTTAATGGACGAAATCGGCCAAATGAGATCGGAGTTATATCCGTTTAAAATTTTGAGATCATTTCCCTGATATCTCAGGAACTACTGGAGCGACTGGATTCGAACTAGGCAGTTAGTTGGAGCATAACAACTTTGAGCAGCATTCTGTTGGGATCGTTTTGTCAGGTATTTTTTTTCCGGAGATATTGGGAAAAAACTATAAAATCTCTGACGTGAAATCAGCAGCTGTTGCGTACATTTTCAAATCCGTTACCAAAGCGGCCATCTTTTCAGATATCGATAATTTTTTAATTATGTTCGAAAAATTTCGTTTGTGTTCATTCTCCAGTGAATATAGTGATACTGATAGGACAATTATTTTTCACTCAAATTGAAAACGAATGTAAAAATGTAAATACTGACGGCTTAGGTTCCTCGACTAGATGATATACATAAAGAAGGAAGCCGAAACATTTGAATAGGTGTAAGGTTGAGCAATCTACCAGACTTCTTTGTCATTGTTAATAGGTCTTTTAATAGAAAATATTGGAAAACGATTATGGAATAATATGGGTGGATAATGGAAATGATGTCTTGCGCACGCTCAGTCGCTAATACTAAAGAGAAGCTGATTTTACGTTTTTTGCAAGCTGAACGCATGAAAACGTTAGAAATAAATTGATATATTGAAGATCATTTGAAATCTCTGGGAACTGAAATCGTCAAAATCCACACTGAACGTGCATTAGAACTCGTGTCATATACGTTGCAATACAAAAACATTCATACTTCCAGTATTAGGTGAGAATGAATAATCGTATTTCGATAATTTTGCTGCGAAATCCTGGCTTTGTATTATTGTTTGATGTCTTCGTATAACCCGAGAGAAGCAGTTAGGAGGAAAGTAGACGTTATGCATCTTACGCCAATATTTGGTCCTTAGAATCTGAATTTGCGAATATCAAAACTTTTGTGCAACTACATACGGAGTTTTCGACCTAATGTCATGGAAAAGCATATGAGCATAGTATAACCGGTTTCATTATGGAAGGTGAAAGTTGCGCAAATCACCCAAGTGAATAATAGCAATTATATGCTAGTTGAAAACCATACTTTGTCCACGACTTCATCGGTAAAATCGTAATATATAATTCTGTATTTTCAACAACCAACAGTAGAGTTTGTCAGAATCGTGAAATCCATTTTCTGTGATTGCTGAAAATTATCAATCTTACGAGAAATGTCAAAACGTTCACTTGATCAATGCATGGAGTGTCTCATATTCATTATACTCGCCAATTATCTAGGGGCATCATTAATGACTGCCATTTTCCTCCTTCAAGAGCAATCGAAGTATATAAATTATTCAATGGTCGTGGACAAATATGTTATAAATTTTGATGTTTCGGAAATCTTATATAATTCACTCTTTATTGGGCGAACGGATAAATTTCGGAGTTGTATTTTCGAATAGAGGTACTACACAGTGCTCAAAGTGAGATAAGAGGGTTATTCACAAAATATTTCTTGACAGTAAAGGTGTGAATGCATTTTTTTTGTATTGGTCGAAACAATTTCAGCTTTTCTTTTCGGAATCGGTCCAAAATATATCAATTTCTCTAGTCTTTCATTGATTTCAGCAATGTTTATTCGCTAAGTTGTTTTTCCCCCTGTACTCATTTTTTTTGGAAATTATTATTTTTGGGTGTCCAGGAATCAGGTTTTCCCCAAAAAAATCTACGTTTTCGAAAAATTGTATTAAAATACTTGACATTGTTACTACAGATTGTCTCTCATCGACAGAAGTGATTCATGTGTGTCTATGACTTCTGGTTTACCTGCAGGTGGACTTAATTTTTGATATCTAATATGAACTGAAGTTCATTTTTATCTTCGAATTCCGAAGAGAATCACCGTCGAATGAAAAATAAAACTAAGAAAAAATATGTTGACCCAAAAAGATTTATTTTCGTTTTTTACTTCGGTTCGAATAAAATGCTTTGTATATGAATTTTGCCGTTGATACAAATCATTCATTTTCACTAGAAATTGACCACTCAGGCAGAAGTTGTACCTATGTATTCTGTTTCCATGTGATGGGTGAGCATTCTGCTATAACTCAACCAATTATACTTAATCTAGGTTCGTAAAATTTTTCATGCATATTGCATATTCTCCGATTATGCAGTATTGGATAGTGAAATACTTCCATTACTTTCCATTTTTTCCAAATTTCGATGGAGCATTCAAATTCTTACCCCTCATCACAAAAATTATTGAAATTATTGATCTATCCAATTAGTGAACGGTTAAAGAGCATGAGTGCATTGAATTTTTTCTCTTTATTTCATTTTGGTTTTGAGGATACTTTGCTCAGAATTCAAATTATAATTCAAATACGCCAAAATATGCATCAGTTCAGATATTCGAAATTTCAATCCGTTATCCTGCGAAATTAAAAGTTTTAAGGGGTTAACTTGACACCCAGTATATACGACAATACACTGTAGTTGCTCCATAGACTCCACCATGAGGTCAAAACCAGCATGGAATTACAGAATATGAAATATTCCGGACATAACCTCAATCAAAAGAAGCTATAGAATTTCCTACGATATATTCAGACAACTATTCCCAACTTTCACATCCACCCTAATTCTCATAAACAACCTGCGTACAGATGAATTATTCATAGAGCTTTTTCAATTACCCTAGATGAAATCGCTGGAAGGAGGGAATTGAATGCGATCATCCGAATAGACAGAAACACTAATATCTCTCATAAATAAGAAAGGAGGACAACTCATTTCGGAACAAATGAACCCAATCCCAAAAAATTGTAGAACACGAACGATTTGGAAAAATAACATGAAAGATACACCGTCATTAAAGAACTCAAATCTATTTCGTGATGGTAGGAGATGAAAACAAAGAATTTCTAGACAGGAACTAAAAAGCACTGCCGTGAAGGCAGCAGCTTTTGCGCGCATGTTCAATGTAGATGACCGCTTCGGCAACGAATTTGAACATGCGCGCAAAAGCTGCTGCCTTCACGACAGTGCTCTTTCAGATTTTTTTCGATAAATAACTGGATTTCAATTCGATCTGATCTTTATTTTTGGGAATATTTGAAAAATGAAATTTTGAATGGGTATATCTACGGAATCATTGGGCGGATTTTACCCATTAATTCCGCAGATTTTTTAAAAATTTCATTTTCCTAATATTTCCAAAAATACAGATTAGATAGAATTGAAATCCAGAACCTTATCCAAAAGCAACCATTCGAAGGTTCATACAGAATATAATGAGGATAATATAATAGGAAGGTCACAGAATATTAAATGTGTATTCGAAAAAAAAAATTTTAATTTTTTTTCGAATTGTTCTGATGACTATCATCGAGAAATTTTGCATTATGTTTTCCTTCAACATCTTCGAACTAGCTGCTAAGGTTCATCACTATAGAAACAGTATTTCTTGAGTTATACCGAAAAAATAACGATATCGATGAAAAAAACACGAAATTCTACATATTTCTTCCCGATACCTCCAAAACTGATAGCCGTATCAACTTGAAATTTGGTACACTGTTGTGAAATATGAAGTTCAATACATAACAATTTTTTTTTTTAATTCAGTGAACATACGATTTCAACGAAATTTCGCTCAAAGTTGCGCGTCGTCATGCTTCAACTAACTGCCAAATTTCAATCTAACCGCTCCAGTAGTTTCTGAAATAAAAAATAAATAACTTCGAAGCTTCAAATAGCCATAACTCCGAAACTATTATATCGATTTTGCCCATTAACAAACCTAACCGTACCATTGCACTGCGCGTGCTACCCTGAAAGTTGCAAGTCGCTAGCTCATTCCGTTCGATAGTTATCGTGTCCACAGCGGCCAGCCAGACGGACAGAATCAATTTTGACACCGGATTCATCATCAGCGAGTCCAACCTAGTCGTTTGAGACCATGCTTTTCAGGATGCTCAATGGGAATACAGCAACGCTCGATTTTGTCGGGCAAGAAGTAACTCCACACGTCCATCACAATATTTTGAAGGAATAAGTCCTCAATATTCACGTGAACGAAACTAATTTTTTTGCGAATATATGCTTCTAAGAACGCTCAAGAAAAAACGCCTGATTTTGCCGAGCAGGAATATACTCCACACGACCCCCTCAACTTTTTTCAAGGAAAAATTTGAAGTCTTCAAAATTCAAGTAGACGAAATTTTTTTTTGAGTATGTGCAAGGACGCTCAGTAAAAATACATCAACGCCTGATTTTGTGGGGCGAGTATCATCCCTTAACGGCTCCCTCAACTTATTTCAAGGGAAAATTCCTAAAGTTTCATTCAAATGGAATTTTTTTCTGGAGAATATTTCGTTCTACGTGAATTTCGGGGACTTTGAATTTTTCCTTGAAAATAGTTGAGGGTGTCATGTGGGACTAATTTTTGCCTGGCGAAATCAGGTGTTGATGCATTCTTATGAACTATGAAATTTCCCCATAAGCTCATATTCGCAAAAGAAGACTTTTTCCTTAAATCAGAATTGGCTGAGTGAGCCTGCAGAAAATATTTCAATTTTATTTGATTGAAATATTCAGTTCAAATAGCGCTTGATAAACAATTAAACCATTAAATATCGAATGAGGCTTGTTTTGGATGGATTCTGCATCATTATACGTTTCAAAAAAATGAAAAAAATAGCAAGAAGAACTCCAGAAATGTCCTCGTTTGTCTCATGAAGGCGTCAGATTTGGACTCCGAAACGTTACAGTTCACTTTGTTGATCGTTTGCATTGTTCCAGTATTATTTACTAGCTAACCTTTATTCCTAGAAGCTGCTCTTGAAGAATAATTCAAACCTGCAACCCGCTGGGGCGTTTTCTATGAAAAACAATTGTTATTTGATATTCAATTGATCCGTGAATATCTGAAAAACACCGACAAAATAACATAAATCATTGTTGCAAGGATGGTGGTTTTTTCTTTGAACGAAAATGCAGGAATTTTCATGAAAAACCTTCAGAACATCACATTTCGAACATATAATTTCAATATCATATTTTTAAAAAAATGTTTGATCATCTAAAACTGAAAAGTTAATATGGGGTTTGACATTTAAAGGGATTTGTCTTGAGTGCACGATATGGCAACGTCGAATTCAGCTTTCTCGAAACGAAAAGGACGTCAAATGTGTTACTTTGCTTAGGAAAACAGAGATAGCTTTACTTCGATGTGGTTAGAGTAGAAGAAAACGACCAAGGAATAGAAAAAGTCATTTTACTGACAAATCGCAAACGGAAAATCTTTGGTTATATTGGCAAATAACACGTGTGTACCACAGAATAGGAATAAGTATTTCATTATTCTACAGCAGAAAAAGCTATCCTACTAAACACCGTTGTCACTTTGTGCATGCCTGGCAAATCCCAAACCCCAATTTTGAAATCTGATTTTGAGTCCTTTCTGAGGGTAATTTGGGAAAATGATGAATCAAACCCATAATAATTATATTCAAATTTGAATTTGCAGTAATATCCCCCCATACTCAACTACACCTTATCACCCGACTGATGCCTTCATTATTGGATAGAATAAATAATCAATATGTAAAAAGATTCAGGTACTGATGGTCTGATATTCCGATGTCCCTATTATCTGAACTCCTCAACCGATGACTGAAATAATGATAAGTAATAAGTCCTTCAGAGTTCGTTCATCGACAATCATATTTCATCATCTAACTTTTCAGAAAAATGCCTGGCGCGGACAGACAGATAGTAGAGAGATTTCACATAAGTGCTTAGTTTTCCCAATTCGGTCGCGGAGCACCGAAACAGAAATTCTAGTAGAATCGGGAGTTATTATTCCCAGAAGCGTCCCACAAACTCCGGAATCTGGAAAGTTGTAATAACATCCTGAAACGTCGATGTTGCTGCAACTTTGCGTCGAATTAATGTAGTTCTAACCAATATTTATTGGTTTGAAATCGATAAATCAGAACCTGAATTATATCAACTGCCATACAATGATTGATGTAATAACTTGAGAAAACGGTAACATAATGAAATAAAATCCAAAAGTATTACTAAACACAGTTTTTCATCTTTTATTTCCGGATTTTGAATTATCACTAGCATTTATTCTACATGATATGTCAAAATATTACTACGTGTTATCACCAACACATCACCACAATGGAATTAAGCAGATATAGACCCAGAGGCACAATCCTAACGGCCGTTTGCGTAAACATAATAACTTCCGAAAGAAACAACTTAGAAACTCGATATTTGTAGAGTAGTTTTGGACCTTAACTATGCAGGCCGAATTCGTGAATGCGTAAAATCCACCCAATGATTCCGTAGATATACCCATTCAAAATTTTATTTTCTCAATATTTCCGAAAATACAGATTATATCGAATCGAATTTCAGTACTTCATCGAAAAATAATATTTTGAAGATTCAAACAGAATTGAATGAAGATAACATGATAGGAAGATTAGAGAATATTGAATGTTGAAAAAAAAATTTGAAATTTGCTTCAAATTGTTTTGATCACACGATAGTCACGAAAGTCTCCACAAGGTTGTTCTTCAGCCTTTCCAAACTAAATGCAAAGTTTCATCATGACTGAGTAAGGATTTCTCGAATTATACCGAAAAAAACAACGATATAGAGAAAAAAAAACAAGAAATTGTACAAATTGTTTCTGTATATCTCCAAAACTAATAGCCGTATCGAATTAAAATTTGGTTCACTGCTGTGGAATATGAAGCTCAAGATGAGCGAGGGTTTTTTTTAATACGATAAATAATTTCTGAAAAAATTTTTTTGTGAGAAAATTTTTTCTTCAATTAAGTAACTATACGATCCCAACAAAATTCTGCTCAAAGTTGCGCGTTATTATTCTCTTAGTAACTGCAAAGCTCAACTTAATCGCTCAGTGGTTTCTGAAATATCAGAAAATAGACTCAAAACTTCAAATGGCTATAACTCCGAATCAAGTTGGCGAATTTGGCTCATTGACGAAATTAACCGGTGCATTCTAATACGCGACCTAATCTGGAAGTTTCAAATTGGCAGCTGACTCCGTTCGGCAGTCATCGAGTAGTCAACCGTCGGTCCGGACAGAATCGGTTTTGACAACGGATTCGTCATCAGTGAGTCGTTTAAGACCATTTTCGGCTCAAAATTCGAAAATAATAGACATTCGGACAAAGCGATAGCACTCTGTTCTCCTAGAACATGCGCTCGAAAACTTCAGAAAACGGTAACAATAAAATACAATTCAAAAATAATATGGGACACAGTTTTTCATCTTCTATTTTTCGATATAGAGATATAGAGATCAGTAGCATTCGTTCTACATATTATGTCCAAATATTACCACGTGTTATCACCAGCACATCATCATTACGGAATTAAGCACATATAGACCCACGCGCAAGCTTGTTAAATTGTGCATAGAACAATACTGCCGCAGATTCTACAGCTGCTTCTTTCCTTGACAGAGGAAATGAGGTAAAAATCCTTTCAAAAATAAAATGTCCATTGACTCTATGAAACCATTTGTTTCAACGAGTCTACTGGATAAAGGCTATCAATAAAATCATTAAAAATACACATTTCCCTATAATACCTTCACATAATATCTTTCGATATTGTCTTTTATTGTCATCAACATACTGCTTTTTTTATGACAAATTATTATATCTACTGGCATACAATGAATGAAGTAAAAAACTTGAATAGAAAAACAGAAGATGAAACACTGTGTCTAGTGTAGTTTCCGTATTGTATTTCTTTATGTTACCGTTTTATTGCGTTTTTTACTTCAATCATTGTATGCCAGTTGAGGTATTCATTTGTCATTGAAGACGTTGTACCTTGAAGTATATCGAAACATATCAATGTCAAAGGAAATTATTCGAAGGTGTTAAAGAGACATCTGTATTTTTAACGATTGTGAGATATTGTTTTTGAGTTTATTCTATTCACCAGCAGATGCTTTTATCGTCGCCATTTTGGTTGGCAATATAAACTATTAAGTATCGTTTAAAGCTTGTTCTGGAAGTGTTTTGCATTAGGTATTTTGTGCGACAAGAAACAAAAATAATCTAAAGTAAATAATCCTGCAAATTGTTCAGTTTGTCTGATGAAGGAGTCAGATTTGGACTCAGAAAAGTTGGTTTCAACTTTATTGATCGTTTACATTGCTCCAGTATTATTCGGCAGGCACCCTGTTTGCCTAGGAAGCAGCTCCACAAGGGCGTTTTCCACGAAAAAACAATTCTTATTTAATTTTCAATAGTTTTGTTTCTGATATTTGGATTGAAAATCCAGAAAACACCTACGAAATTATATAAATCATAGTTGCAAGATATTTCAACTATACCTTATCACCCGACTGATAATGCCTTCATTATTGGGTTAAATATTTTCCCAAAATGTACATAGAGTCAGACACTGATGGAAGAATATTACGATGGTCCTTTTATCTGAACTTCTCAACCGAAGAATGAAATAATGATAAGTAATAAGTCCTTCAGAGTTGGTTCATCGACAATCCTATTTCATCATCTAACTTTTCAGGAAACTGCCTGGCGCGGACAGACAGATAGCGGAGCGATTTCGCATAAGTGCTTCGTTTTTCCAATTCGGCCATCGAGCACTGTACAGAAATTATAGTAGAATCCGGAGTTATTACTCCCAGCAGCGTCCCATAAACTACGGAATCTGGAAAGTTGTAATGACATCCTGAAACGTCGATATTGCTGCAACTTCGTGTCGAATTAATGTACTCCTTTCTAACCAATATTTATTGCTCTCAGAAACATCGATCTAAAATCTGGAAGTTTGGTACTTACTTTCTGTTTTTCAATAAGGAACGTCGGGTCGCACACGCAATCCGTTTATCGAAATGGAACGCGTAGATCGTTCCGTGATATATCACGGCAGACGTTCCATCAGACACGTCTAATGTGATTGGGGGCTCAGATATGTAGGACCCTGCTTCGAGCAGTTGAGAATTCTTCGAGTGGAACTCCTCATGAACCGATAACAGAAACCTTTATTTATTATTTCCTACCCACTGTAATTCGTTCAGAGGTGAATGTGGATTTTCCTTGAATCACAGTTATCAGTTATTGTTCTTCCTCAAATATTTTTCTTTTCGTTCCATTTACATTTTGGCTACCTTGAACCTCAACTTCTGAATATCTTCATGTTTCAGCTTAGTTTCTCGACTTGATTATTCCGAAGAATAGTATCGGATGAAATTTTTACTTCTTCGTTGCGCACATTGTTCACAGCAATAAGGTACGCAACAGCTCCACAGATAAAATTTCTGATACACAGGTGAGTCCGAACAAAGGCAAACTTCATATGAAATTTAACTGCCATTCATTCAAATGAAATTCAGCTGTAATTATTTGGCCTCTGTAGGAACCTAGAGTACAATGTCGATATTTTTGTCGAACTCAATCCTAACACAAAATCAGTGAAACCATCAATATTCTAGACAGGTTACCCATTGACGAACTTCTGTGAGAACGGTTTCTAGAACACTGATGGTTTTACTTGCAAACTTCCGTGTCTGTGGGGAATACTAAGAAAATGGATAATATAATTGATCGTTTGATTTAGTGGTATACTCGTAAGTAATACCATCAAATTGAGTTTGAAGTATTAATTTTCGATATGATTTCGTTCTTTTGAACTAGAAAGTCATTATGTGATATTATCTTCGCGTACATTACACACTATTTATGTTTGCTTATGCAATGATAAGTTTGGTGTTGATTCGCTATACAACGTCGAAATATAACGTGATGAGTATAATTCAATGGAAATCGAGAGTTACTAGGACGTTATTCGATGACGTCTACTCCGTTCGGCCTTTTGTCAATTAGATGCATAGACTAGTGTATATTATATTAGAGATATATTCGCCTATTTCCAAATGTCAGAGGCAGCATTGTCAAAGACCTAGCGGTTAGATTGTCTAATGTTGCAGAATGGCGAATGCACTCCTTATTCAATTATTATAATATAGAAATAGAACAATAACACCACGCTCTATCTAAGCGGGTTAAAGCTTCGTCTATGTCTCTGTCTCTCTCATACAAAAATTTAATTTCATATCAAACGCATCCATGTCTGTATATGACTTGATGTCATTCTGTTTCATGGTTTTCCACAACTTCTCAGCCATTTCAGCTGTTCCGGTAGTTCGGTCATTTTTATTTTTTGTCCGCATGTTCTGTTGAACAGCGTGCTATCGTTTTGTCCAAATGTCTGTAATTTTCGAATTTTTTCCCGAAAATGGTCTTGAACTGTTTTTATATCAGTAGTTCATATAAAGGCAAAGAGTGCAAAATGTTTTATCTGCTTCTGTGACTATCTGTCAGTTCAGTTGTACATATTATGAATGAATTACAGGGAGTTTTATGGTCCGATGTAGCGTTCTTTCTGCTCCGTCAGGACTCGGTTTTCAACTCGAACGATGCATTTGATTATATTATTCGAGGCTGAGCTCGAGTTACGTCCACACTATTCGCCAAATCATTCGTCAAATTTTATTGCATTCGCTGTTCGGATTACACTCATCTGGACCCAGCTTTAGACAATGACATCATGGTTTCAAGTATATAAAATAAAAAGCTTACGTTTTAAGTAGATTCCAGTCTTTAATGAAATATATCCTTGAAAACTACAATAAAAAAACAACATGAACGACTAGGTTGGACTCACTGATGACGAATCCGGTGTCAAAATAGTTTCTGTCCGGCCGGTCGACAAGATTACTGTCGAAAGATGCGAGTAAGCGACTTGAAACTTTCAGATTAGGTCGCGCATTGGAATGCGCCGGTTGAGTTAGTTGCTGGGAAAAATCGATCAAATGGTTTCGGAGTTATGGTCATCTGAAATTTTGCGATTAATTTCCTGATTTTTCAGGAACTACTTATGCGATTGAATTGAAACTTGACAATTAGTTGGAGAATAATAACGTTCAACTTTTCACGAAATTCCGTTGAGATTCCACAGTCAATATATTTGTCAAGAAAATTTTTTCGAAATTTTCAAATTTCAAAAAAATTTTTTTTCCGGAAACTGTCCATTGAATCCGACAAAACTTCCACTCATACCTTGAAAATCATATTTGACAGCAGTGGACCAAATTCATTTTGATTCAACCATAATTTCTGGAGATTTTGGAAAAAATATATAAAATTTCGTGGTTTTCTTCTCGATATTGCTGTTTTTCCCGAAATAACTCAAATATTACTGATCCAATCAAAATAGAATTTGGCAGCTAGTTCGGAAATGCTGATCGTCAACTTTGTGCGATCGTGATGATCGTGTCGTTTGTCAATTTGAAAAAAAAATCATTTTTTTTTCAAAAATTCAATATTCTCTGATCTTCTAATCGTATAATCCTCATATTTTCTGTATGAACCTTCAAATCGCCATTTCTTGATAAAATACTGGATTTCAATTCGATCTAATCTGTATTTTTGGAAATATTGGAAAAATAAAATATTGAATGGGTGTATATTTTATTTATTTCTCCAATATTTCCAGAAATACAGATTAGATCGAATTGATATCCAATAGTTCATTCGGAAATCCTAGAAAAGCCCTTATGTTCAAAGTATATCACCAAAAGTGCACAAAAGCTGCTGACTTCACGTCAGACTTTGTCTCAAACATCCTGACTTGAAATATTAATCAAAAATTTCTTTGCACTGTAGAAAACGTGAGGAAAATATGCATAGAAATTTACTATTCCTTATGTCGTTGAGAAAGAATTGGACCCTACGATAGTTTCATGAATGGTTTAAAAATTCCTAATTCCTCGATTTCTCATGCAAGCAAACGAGGAACAACGGTGCTGAAGCATTGGTGACTCAATATGTGTTTAATTCTTCACAAAAAGACAGCCCATAGAATATTCTCATTCGATATGTATCTCTTATTGGAGACAGGCATCCATTCACAACTCTGATCGCTTGAAAATTAAGTGAAACAAAAGCTTGTTGGAACAGGATGACCCATATCAAAATCGGCAGCAATAGATCACAGAGAACACCGATTACTGCTGAGCTGCCACGAGCAGCTTATTGTCCCTCCAATTCTGCATCATGCACTGCTGGCACTTTGACACATAGATAATGCAATTTTTACTTTCCTATTTCAATTTACCCACGACCGATTATCTTTCATTCAAACAAGGAAGTGTATAATATACGATGACTTCACCTGCTAAGCCACCCTATTCAATGAATATCCAGATTGTATTCAAGACTGTGGGTTATTCCTTCCTTAAGTTATATTTTCTTGCGATCATCTATGCCGGTGCAGTTACAGACCTTTTCTAACTCTAGTTGACTCCAACAGGAAATGAATTTTTCGATTTTATAATCACTTCAATTTCATGGAATTATGATCAGACATTGAAGTTAGTCCGTGAAAACTGGATAGGATTGAAATACTTTATTGAAAAATTTCCGGGGAAATCGGATCATCCTGTACGTCAGCATTTTGATTTTTGTTTTCATTTTATGAGTGCAATGAAGCAATTTCTCAAGAAAATCAAAAAACTCTGTTTAGCATCATCACATAGGGTCTAAATAAATATTATCCCTGAAGAAAAAAAAATTGATTTTTTGATTGGCTTGATGTCATATTCATCATTATTTCCATATTGTAAGCCTCATGTAACATCATAATTCATCTCAATAATTCACTTGAGAACGGGTGACTAAGAATTCAGTTCAAACTTGTACAAATTTAAAGCAGGAAGTGATTTTAAATATTGTTGAAATACTGCTTTTGTTTCATTTTTGAAAAAGTAGGAGGTAATCGAAATATTATCATAAAAACACAATTCAACATTCATAGAAATTAACTGAATAATTGTAGCAATATACTACAAGGTAAAATATCAATCAGGCCAATTGAAAAAATCATTTATTTTTCTTCAGAGACAATATTTATTGATGACCCTATGTGAAGGCGCAAGCAGAGTTTTTTGATTTTCTTGATGAATGGCTTCTCAACACTCATAAGAATGAAAAAAACACAGAATGTTGACGTACATGAAGATCCGATATCACCGGAAATGTAGGAAGTCTAAAATTTCCCTAGTCCGGATTTGGTTTTTCATTTTGAGAACAATTTAAGGAAAGCAGTGGTAAAGGGTGAAAGCACATATTTCGAAATGATTTCACCGATAAGTTCAAGATTCATCGAACTATAAAATTTCACTGATGAGGAAATGTTTACTGATCGCGTTGTATGACGGTGCCAAGCAGAGATTTTGAATTTTTATCATGAATTAGTTCTTAGTGGTTACGAAAACGAGAAAAAATCATAATGTTCACGTACAGAGTGATCCAATATTCATGAAAATAGGAAAGTCTGAAATTCTCCTGTAGAAAACCAGTGTTTTTGCCTGTAGGATAAAATATCTGAGGGAATTAAATGATTTACAGTTTTTCATTATCGGTTAATGATAGCTCAACAAATAAATAAAGACAACAAAATAAAATCATGAAGTCGAACGAGTCGAGAGCACACACGAATATATTAATGAATAAAAGAAATATGGTGGCGAGAGAATGAAATCACACAAATTAAAAATAGGTAGTCGAATAAGTTAAAGGGTTAATGTGAAGACAATAGTTAAAAGTTGAAGCAACATCTGACCAATCAATAGAAAATTCAACGAGAAAGGTTGAATGCGATGTAATTTTCGTTTGTAAACATACAACAATTCTGAATCATGAACACAGACTATTCCTGGCACATATTTCAATCCTGACACGCGTTATGTGGCTGAATCATCACGAAGTATCCTAATTTTTCTCACTCAAAACAAGTTTTCGACATAACTTTTTGTACTCGGATTAGTTTTTCCTAGATCTTTTTATTGTTTGATGCGAAAGTTATATTGAACACGCAAAGTTTATCGAAATGGAACACGAAGTTCGTGATATACTACATTACGCAGACGTCCTGTCAGACGTGTCTAATGTGATAAGGTGGCATATTCATGCTTTGCCTCCTCTGCGGAATCCTAGTGAATAATTAATTCTGAATTTTCCTGGCATAATGAGAGTAGTGAAGCTCTTTGAATTCCTATGAAGTCAGCAGTTCGAAGTCAATTCAGATTTCTAGCTTCCCTTGAAATTGCTCGGAGCCATTATATGAAAATTTGGTTCTGTGCCTATTGATGTTGAACGAACTAAAAATATTGGCATTAGCTGGCAATTTTTTTCAAAATGGAGCTTTGAAGATCAACGGTTGAGGAAATTCATGTATCTGTATGTATTCATAAGAATGCTACTTCACCAATAAGCCCAATAATTTGTAGGTATATCAGATCATCTCCAAAGCTCTCAAATTTCATAATGCAGATCGGCTTTTAAGTATTGTGTAATTTAACTACCGTCAATATTGGGATTATTCCATTTCGCAAATATTTCATATTTCCTTATGTCATACTTTGTTACCCTACTGTCGTGTAATGGTATTTGCCAAGTGCACAGAAGGGTTCTGGCCAGTCAGCTGTTATTTCTAACGCATCTTGTGTTATTTTATCGGCCTTCTCACTCCCTTCGAAACCATCATCATTTCATCCACAGAAAAGTCACTTCGTTGCCTCGCTCTGAACTGTTGCTTTTTGGTATTACGGGATGTCCACGCCAGTGGAGAGTTCTGAATCGGTGATTCCAAGACCTTCAGTGATACCTGGTGGTCCGTGATAATATTCAAGGGGAGTCTTCAATTTTTACATTGATTTTGACCACCGATTCTGCTCTTCGAAGAAAACATCAAGTACCATTTTTTCAGATTCGGCTTCAGAAAAGTAAAAATATTCAGGCCATTGAAAGCTCCGAAAAAATTCTATTTCTTTATGCTCTCCTAGTCTTTTATCACGATTAAATAGAATCACTGTTTTAATGGTCAATTGAATTGATACTATTGATATTGATACCGCAAAGAGGGCAAAATCATGTTTATTTTGGATTTCAAGCATGTATTCTGAGATACAAGTCACAGTGAGCGATATATTCTTTGTTGAATTTGTGAATAAAGTCCAGGAGTGGATTAGAACATTGAGATATAATTAAATATTGATATCTCTTATCTGAAAAAAGAGTTTCATTTGATGAGAGGGATTTATGGTCAAAATGTCTATACAACTTGAATACTCACTCTGTATGTGCGCCGCCACGGTTACTACAAAGCATTTTTGAGTGTATATGTGGAAAACCAGTGTTTTGCCTGTAGGATAAAAATTTGAGGCAATTAAATGATTTATAGTTATTTATTATTGGTAAATGACAGCTTAGCAAATAAATAGGGACAACAAAATAAAAATCATGAAGTCGAACAAGTCGAAAGCACACAAGTATATATCAATGAATAAAAGAAATATGGTGGCAAGAGGATGAAATTACAAAAATTAAAATGTCATACAGTAGGTGGTCGAATAAGTGAAAGGGTTAATGTAATGACAATAATCAAAAGTTAAAGCAACATCAGATTAATCAATAGAATCAATTCGACAAGAAAGGTTGAATCATGAACACAGACTATTCCTGGCATATATTCCAATTCCTGATACGCGTTATGTTGCTGAATCGTCACGAAGTATCCTAATTTTTCTCACTCAAAACAAGTTTTCGGCATAACTTTTTGTACTCAGATTAGTTTTTACCAGATCGTTTTATTGTTTGATGAGAAAGTTATATTGTACACGCAAAGTTTATCGAAATGGAACACGAAGATCGTGATATACTACATTACGCAGACGTCCTGTCAGACGTATCTAATTTGATTAGGTGGCATATTCATGCTTCGCCTCCTCTGCGGAATCCTAGTGAATAATTAATTCTGAATTTTCCTGGCATAATGAGAATAGTGGAGCTCTTTGAATTCCTATGAAGTCAGCAGTTTAAAGTCAATTCAGATTTCTAGCTTCTTTTCAAATTGCTCGGAGCTATTTTATGAAAAATTGGTTCTGCGCCTATTAATGTTGAACGAACTAACAATATTAGCATCAGCTGGCAATGTTTATTCAAAATGAAGCTTTGAAGATTAACTGTTGGGAACATTCATGTATGTGTACGTATTCATAAAAATACTTCACCAATTAGCCCAAGAATTATTATGTATATCAGATATCTCCAAAGCTCTGAAAATTCATAATGCAGATCGGCCAATAAGTATCGTGTAATTTAACTACCGTCAATATCGGAATTATTTCATTTCGCAAATATTTCATATCAGTAAGACGTCCAATATTGACCCAATTGGGGGGTCAGTAGACTATGCCAATATTGATTATTAGTAGTACTGGCAATATTCGTCCTTTATTTTCCTGGCATAATGAGACTAATGAAACTCTTTGAATTCCTATGCAATCAGCTGTTTAAACTCAATTCAGATTTCTAGCTTCCCGTCAAAGTGCTTAAAGCTATTTTATGAATATATGGTTTCTATTTAACAGTGCCTATTCATGTTGAGCGAACAATTAAAATAAGCATAAGGAAGCAATGTTTATTCTAAAGCTTTGAAGGTGAACTGTCGAGGACAAAGTGTATTCACGAAAACAATACTTCACCAATAAGCCCAACAATATTTATGTGTGTTAGATCATTTGCAGAGCTCTTAAAATTCATAAATCGGCCACGAGTATGGTGCCATTGTACTATCGTCAATATTGGGATTAACTGTAACTGCATCAATTTTAAGCGAAAAAACTTGATATACCTAAATCATGGCCCACTGGGATAGTTTATAAAAGTGAATGAAGTATATATCAGATCATTTCCAGAGCTCTGAACATTAATGTTGCTGATCAGCCAATAAGTATTATCTAACTGTTCTACTGCCAAAATTGGGATTAGTTCATTTCGCAAATATCTTTATTGGTAATACGGTCAATATTGACCCAATTGTGGGATCAGGAGATTAGGCCCATTTTGTTTATTGTTAGTACTGCCAATATTTGTCCTTAATTCGACTCTGTTTTTCGGTTATTATTGCGAATTGTATTTCCACTAATATCGCTCCAATATCGGAACCAGTTCATTGGGTCAATATTCTTAATGAGAAGTATTTCCAACATTTGTCAAATTCTAGATTTATTCAACCAATGTCATCCGTATGTTCACTGGGTTAGGTAATGTTGTAATATTGAGCTAGGTTATTTAGCCAGCAAACTACATCACGACCAATATTGTCCTGATATTTGGACAAGCTGATTTGGCCAATGAAATGAAGAAGTATTTTTTCCGATATTTTTCGAATAGTGGGATGATTTGATGATGACTCTGATATTGTTCATTTGTACTAAACCAATAATAGTCCAACATTAGCTGAATATTGTATAATTTCATTGGTCCCGATTATAGCGTTTGAATATTCCAATATACGTTCACTATAAAACGTATTTCTTCGTTCGATATAGTAAAATATAAACACCAATATTGTCCCAATATTGAGAGCATTTGACTGAACCAACATTTTGAATAAGAAGTATCGCCTACATTGGTCGAATATTCGAATGATTTGATTTAACCCATATTGTTCATTTATACTATACCCAATTTTGGCCCGTTATTGAAAGATTTCATTTGGACAATCTCGTCAATTACTAGAAGTAATTTCCCACAGTTTGATTTATTTTTCCCGACAACTATTAATCAGATTTCATTTGAATTCAGCGAAAACTCAGGAGTCAATCGACTTTTTTTATACAATTGAAGGGCTACATTTTAGAATAATGAGAAAAATATCAGTGCTAATCTTCATTGAAATCCGATCAACAGGATAGGAAAAAGACTTTGGGAAATTTTCGAAAAAACATTTCTTTTAAATTTTCTAACGACGGTTTCACACGGAATTTTGCACTTAATTGCAAGTTGATGTTTTACAACAATCGAAAAAGTTTTCATTTCGTTGAATCAGTATTCCATGAGATATCGAGAAATGAACCTCAAAATTCTATATTGATATAACTATAATACGAAACAGTTTGGCCGATTGTGCTCGATAACGAACTCATCTGATATATTTCCGCTTTCAGTTCAAACTGGAAATTTCAATGCTTTTCGTCATTTCCTTCAGAAGTTAGAGCACATATGGTCGGCCGGACGGATAGACGATCAGAATTGAGTTTGACCACAGATTCGTTATCTGTGGGTCTAATCTAGTTGTTCTAGTCCACCTGTAGCTCAGAATTCGAAAATAACAGACATTGTGTCAAAACCATCATGCGCTGTTCCTGGAACATGCGCATAAAAAGTTGAAGTGCCATTAACAAAAATTATTTTAATTTCCTAATGAATTTGTTAATCCAGAAACAAAAGCACGTGACTGGAGCATATGTACATAAAACACATATAATATGGATAAGCTCATTGAATATATTTCAAGATTTTTTCTATGATGAGAGAATACACGGTAAATTCAACGGCTTCTTCAAAATCGTTCGTAATAGGGCGTGCTTCACCACTGACATTTATTAAAAAGTTCAAAAAGCACTGCCGTGAAGGCAGCAACTTTTGCGCGCATGTTCAATGTAGATGACCGCTTCAGCAACGAATTTGAACGTGCGCGCGTACCAAATTTCAGTTCGATACGATCATAAGTTCTGGAGATATCGGGAAAAAATATGTCAAATTTCGAGGTTTTCTTCTCGATATCGTTGATTTTTTCGGTATTACTCGAGAAATACTGATTCAGTCCTGATTAAACTTCACAGCTAGTTTTAAGATGCTAAAAGACAACTTTATGCAAAATTTCGTGATAATCGTGTTATTAGAACACTTTGAAAAAAAAAATTTATATGATTTTCTCATCATATCATCCTCATTAAATTCTGTATGAAACTTCGAACTGTTATTTTCGATGAAGTACTGAATTTCAATTCGATCTGATCTGTATTTTTGGAAACATTGGAAAAATAAAATTTTGATTGGGTATATCTACGGAATCATTGGGCGGATTTTACCCATTCACGAATTCGACCTTCGTAATTAAGCCCCAAACCTACTCTACAAATATCGAGTTTCTAAGTCGTTTCTTCCGGAAGTTATTGTGTTTACGGTCAGCCTAACGGCCGACTGCGTAAACACAATAACTTCCGAAAGAAACAACTTAGAAACTCGATATTTGTAGAGAAGGTTTGGACCTTAATTACGAAGGCCGAATTCGTGAATGGGTAAAATCCACCCAATGATTCCGTAGATATACCCAATCAAAATTTTATTTTTCCAATATTTCCAAAAATACAGAACAGATCGAATTGAAATCCAGTACTTCATCGAAAATAACAGTTCGAAGTTTCATACAGAATTTAATGAGGATGATATGATGAAAAAATCATATACATTTTTTTTTTCAAATTGTTCTAATAACCCGATTATCACGAAATTTTGCACAAAGTTGTCTTTCAGCATCTTGAAACTAGCTGTGAAGTTTAATCAGGACTGAATCAGTATTTCTCGAGTAATACCAAAAAAATCAACGATATCGAGAAGAAAACCTCAAAATTTGACATATTTTTTCCCGATATCTCCAAAACTTATGATCGTATCGAGCTGAAATTTAGTACACTGCTGTGAAATTAGAAGGTCAAAGTGTGAGTATAATTTTTTTTGGATATGATGTATGGTTTCCGAAAAAAAAATTTTTTTGTAAAAAAATTTCGAAAAAAATTTTTTTTTAAATTTATTGACAATATGATCTTGACGAAATTTGGCTCAAAGTTGCGCGTCGTTATACTCCACCAAACTGCCAAGTTTGAATCCAATCGCTCAAGTAGTTTCTGAAATAAAAAATAAATAACTTCAAAACTTCAAATGCCTATAACTCCGAAACTATTCGATCGATTTGGCCCATTAACGAACTTAACCGCGGCATTCCAATGCGCGACCTACCCTGAAAGTTTCAAGTCGCTAGCTCACTTCGTTCGACAGTTATTGTGTCTACGGCCGGCCGGCCGGCCGGCCGGCCGGCCAGCCGGACAGAATCGATTTTGACACCGGATTCGTCATCAGTGAGTCCAACCTAGTCGATTGAGACCATTTTCGGCTCAATCATCCAAAATTACAGACATTTGATCAAAACGATAGCACGCTGTTCCCCTAGAACATGCGCGCAAAAAGGCAAGGCTGATATGCTATGAATTTCGATGAACAAATAAACATATCAAACCATTTCTCTACATTTCATTGGGAACTCCTTGATTCTTGAAATTTTCGGGTTAAGTTTCAAGTCTGCATATCTAACTCAGGTTCATTAATGGAAAAATCTGCTTTACGACTTCGGAGTTATATCCGCATTTCGAAAATGAATGATAATTTTCCCCGTATCTCAATTAACAGCGATGCGATCAGATTCTAACTATGTAATTCATTGTCGAATGCCGATGCGCAAATCTGTGCGAAATTTAGTCAGGATTGAATCATTAACAAATATTCATCAGATCCCGATGAAACTTGACATACACCTTTGACATGCAACACTGCACCAGCTCGATCGAATATATACTTTTGGGAATATTGTTGAAATATTTTGAATGACCAAAGGTTTTTTTGAACACAAACTTAGTTATTGAGTTCACAATTGGCCACAAGGTTGATCGCAAACACAATAATTCCTGAAAGGAATTGAAAAATAATCAAAGCATTTCAATTTGGTTGGGTAAGTTGTAGGAATCATTATGTGGATTCTTCCCACTCACGAATTCAATCTTTGCATATCTGCTATACAAAATTCCTTTCCGACCAATGCTTACTTTCGAACGTGATTATGTTTGCAATCAGCTATAGATCGATCATGTAAAAAGCCTTATGCAAAACAATAACATACGATAAAAACCTAGAGAAGCACTCCGTGAAGGCAGCAGCTCTTGCGCGCATGTTCAATGGAGATGACCGCTTTAGCAACGAATCTGAACATACACGCAAAAGCTACTGCCTTCACGGAGTGCTTTTCTAGGTTTTTTCGATGAATTACTGGATTTCAATTTCTCTGCTAATACTGTTATGACACAAATTGTTTGATATAAAAAAAATGTACTGCTCATCTCAAAAGAATATCTATATAATTCGATCTAATCTATATTTTTGGAAATATTGGAAAAATAAATTCTGAATGGGTATATCTGCGGAATCATTGGGCGGATTTTACCCATTCACAAATTCTACCTTCGCTACAAACCTACTCTACAAAAATCGAATTTTGGAAGTTAGGCTGACCATAAACACAATAATTTCCGGAAGAAACGACTTAGAAGCTCGATATTTGTAGAGTAGGTTTGGGGCTTAATGACGATGATCGAATTCGTGAATGGGTAAAATCCGCCAAACGATTCAGCAGATATACCTACCCATTAAACATTTTATTTTCCCAATATTTCCAAAAATACAGATTAGATCGAATTGAAATCGAGTACCTCATTGAAAATGACAGTTCGAAGATTCATACAGAATTGAATGACTATAATATGGTAGGAAGATCACAAAATATTGAATATTCGAAAAAAACATTTCCTATTTTTTCTTCGAATTATTGTAACGACATGATCTTTGTCTTTCAGCATTTCAAACTAACTGCAAAATTCCTTCATGATTGCTTCAGTATTTCTTGAGTTATACCGAAAAAAACAACGACATCGAGAAAAAACATCTTTCCCCCAATATCTCCGAAAACAAAAGCCGAATTGAAATTTGGTACACTGCTGTGGAATATGAAGTTCAAGGTATGAGCAGAATACGTTTCGAATATGATTGTTCATTCTGAAAAACAAACTTTTTTCAAAACGAATTTTGAGAATGTTTTTTCTGAAATCAAGTGACCATACGATCTCACCAAAATTTCGCTCAAGATAATTGCGCTTTGTTATGCACCAACTTACTGCCAAGTTTCAATCCAACCGCTCGAGTAGTTCATAAAAAATTAGGAAAATACCTTCAAAATTTCAAATGGCTATTACTCCGAAACCATTTGGCTGATTTGGCCCGTTAACGGAATTAACTGCGGCATTCCTATACGCGAACTACCCTGAAAGTTTCAAATCGCTAGCTTGCTCCGTTCGATATTGGCACCGGATTCGTCATCCGTGAGTTCAACCTAATCGTTTGATACCTACCACTTTCGGCTCAAAATTCGAAAATAACAGACATTAGGACAAAACTATAGCACGCTTTTTCCCTAGAACATGCACGCAAAAACGACTCATTCCCTGAATATTTCTTGAAGAAGATGCCAAACATTGTGAAGAATTACCTTGTTTTTAAAAAGCAACGTCCAGACAGTGCTTCCCTAAATTTTGTAACGGCATCATATCATGAACAATTCTGACAAATTTCCCCACAAAGCACAAATCAGCCATCGTCATAATCAGTTCCTAAAGAAATTTACAACGCCGAACCGATGAGAATAGAATTAACTAGAGCGGCCACCCAGATACTCGCGATATTATTATTATTATTATTATTAATAAACATAAAGAGTAGGGGTTTTCACCCATAAACTCAATATGTCAATATGTCAAGCTTCCCTCACTATCTGGTGCCCTACTAGCTGACTCGAACTAGGCGGGCTCTTATAAGAATTGCATTATTTTGAAGTGTAATTCGTTTACCATACTGACCCTTTTTGTTGTGATTGATCACAATAGAAAGAATCGGCGTGTCCGTTGCTTTTGAACGCAATAACAGGGAAAAAAAATAGGAAAATTGTACGGAGTACCCAGATAAAAAGTAGAGTTTTCCTTAAGATCCTTAATTCAAAGAAAAATCCATTCTTGCGATTGAGAGGGGTTATTGTTAACAAAGTAATCACAGTCGTGTTCAAAGTAGCCAGTTTGAAAAGAATTAATTATTATGATAATTAATCTCTTTTTCGTAGGCACTCAAAAAAATGCCGTTCTGGAAGTCAGAACAACTCGAAAATATACTAAACAGAAGCCAGTTGAAACGAAAATCGCTAATTTAAAAGACATTGTTGAATAATTATAGGAACAGACTTTTGTTCTATCAGAACATGGTGATTTACTGAAGAAAATTTCAAAATATTCTTTCTGCTTCATCACTGAATTCAATTTTTACGAAAACGCCCCTGTTAACTAGCGCGTAAAAAAATTTTTTTCGTCCGTTTGGATAGAAAATGCTTTAAACGTCTGGAAGTTCCTTCACATTTGAAATTCTGTTGATAGTGATCTCAAAATCGTTCTTGCACATAAGACTTTCTCGCTTAATCGTAAATTTCAGTTTTTATTGCTGAAAAACTTTTATAACCTTGGCGGATTAATCGATCCAATTTCATCTTACCCTTCATCCGAACGCTCCTCAAGGAAAAAATTAATTTGGAGTCGTCTGGTTCAAATATTTGCGTTTTCTTGAGAAAATATAAAGAAAAGGAACGTTTTCAATTAATCTCACGAAAATCGGCTTCCGATCAATATTTGAGTGCTGAGTTCTTTGTTCCAGTCAAAATCAGCGAATTTCATTGTCGACCAATTCCTTCCAACTCGTTGATTCCAAAAGTGTGAGGATTCAAACGGATTGGCAGTAGACAAAAAAAAATATCGAGCTGAAAAGCAAAACAGAGCTCAGGGATTTTCAATAGGGATGATACAATTTGAAAATAAAAAAATCACAAATTATTCAATGAGACACAAAATTTTTGTTTGATTTCAAAGGTTACATTATGGCTATTATGCATGGAAAATAACGTCATCATACACTTGGCTGTATTTCATCAATGCATGTTCACTATTGATCTTCGATAACTCCATTATTGTTGGATTATCAGCATAAACTTGTGACTTAACATATCCGCAAAGAAAGCAATCACTAGCTGTAAAGTCACACGACCTGGGAAGATAATTAACTGGGCCATTTCTTGAGATAATCTCATCACCAATAATTTTTTCAATGAACCGATTGTTGAGGGGGCTGTGTGTCAGGTGGCATCGTCTTGTTGAAACCACATATCCCTAGATTATTCTCAACAACAGCAGGGAAAAAAACTCATTGAACATTGTTCTGTATCGTTTTATTTTGTCTGTTCCTTCGACCATTTTCTTCAAAAAAATATGGATCACTCCACCCCATGAATTGCACAATATATAGTAACTTCATCAGGATATACTGGTGTCTGAATAGTTTCGTGTTAATTTTAATCACTTTGAATTCCGCAATTCTGTTTTTTTACATAATCCTGCAACCAAAAATTCATCACTGAATAAAATTTTCGATGGAAATGTTCATTATTTTCAAGTTGTTCGAAAGCAAAATTTGAAAATAAACGACGTTTATAGTGGTCTAAATGCTTCACTTCTCGAAGCGGTTGAATTTTGGAAGCATTCGAATCCAAAGTTTTTCATGAAATTTTACATGTTGTTCGAGAAAAATTTAATCGTTTAAAACGACGTGGAACTGATAAATTTAGATTTTCTCTTACACTTGCTGTTACCAAATCGATAATATCTAGAGTGTGCGTGCATTTATTTGTCGTACTGGTACTCTCGTATCGTAGAAAGAAAATTCACTTACAAATTTGTCCACAATACGACGAATAGTGAGTCGATTAACTGAATACTGTCGTCCATGAATTCTTCTTCAATTTCTTTCAGTATTCACGATAGAGCATTGATTTTGACAGAACAAGTCAATGATTTCCA
The DNA here is from genome assembly GCA_958510865.1 of Myrrha octodecimguttata. Taxonomy (NCBI): domain Eukaryota; kingdom Metazoa; phylum Arthropoda; class Insecta; order Coleoptera; family Coccinellidae; genus Myrrha; species Myrrha octodecimguttata. Next base: position 73,031,190 of record OY294059.1, on the reverse strand, counting down.
AACGTTTCTTGTATCTTTTCACGATCAAATGGCATAACCTTCTGAGAAATTTCAAAAAATAACACGCAGTGTTGCCATTATAACCGATTCAATTTGTGTAATGCCTATTGGAAAATCCGTTAGATGTTCATTCTCTGAGAAAGCTCCTCAGATGATAGCACGCTTCTCTACTTTCAGAAACCGGACTTACCTTTATCATTTAATCAATAGATCACAGCATGGGTAATTAATTATTGTAGAACGCGAAATCTAATGTGGAATATTTCTCTGGAATGAAAAAATTGTTTCGGTCAATTTAATATGGCTACAAGAGAAAACTTCGCCAAGTGTAGTGACGCGAAGACTGAAGCTTTTGGAGTAACGTTTTTACACGCTTATTCTAGCAAACAGAGCGTTATCATTTCGTCACGATGTCTGTGATTTTCGAAAAACTTGACCTCAATCAGATAAATGCCAATTTGAACTGTGACAATAGGTTGCTAGATCTTCTCTAACCCCAATTGATTTGTTACTGATGGCTCTTTTTCTCTTGTGAATATCGATCAATACCTTCCTCCTTTTCATTTCGGTTTGGAGTGTCGCCATGTGCACCCTAAGGATTTAGGTATTAGTAAATACAATTATTATCTCGAGTTTAATTTTATTAGAGCAGATTTCTTGACGATGTTACCACAGTGACGTAATTTCTTTTTCAAATATTCAATATTCTTTGATCATCTGATCATATTGTCCTCATGAAATTCTGTCTGAACCATCGAATTGTCATTTTCCGATTTCCGATGAAGTATTGGATTAAAATTCGATTTGATCTGTACTTTTGGAAATATTGGGAAAATATAATTTTGAATGGGTAGATCTGCGGAATCATTGGTCAAACGGCCGACCGTATACACAATGACTTCTGGAGGAAACAATCAAGAAACTCGATATATTAGAGTCGATCTGGAACTTAATAAGGAAGTCCGAATTCAAGAATGGTTACAATCCGCAAAAAAGTTGATTCTCACTATACCTTCCGTAAGCTTCCAGTATCCTTCCTGTAAAATATTAGGTGTAAGGGGTAAATGAATTGATGTATGCACACTATACGTACCGCTCACGTTCCATCTAATTGACATTTTTGACAACTAAATTGTGACGTTAATCATATGGAAGGTATACTAGAAGGTTACGGAACGTACAGTGAGAATTAACCTTAATGATTCCGTAGATATACCCATTCAAAATTTAGTTTTACCAATATTTCCAAAAATACATATTATTTCGAATTAGAATCCAGTACTTCATCGAGTGCATAGAAAAGCACTGACTTGAAGTCAGCAGCTTTTGCGCACATGGTCAAAGGATATCACCAAAAATGAACATGCGTGCAAATGCTGCTGACCTCACATACGTGTTTTTCTTCGGTTTTTTCCAGATAGTTTCTAGACGGACTGTAGTATTGCCTTCGAGAATGTCTCACAATTCAAATTTTTTTATTTCTAGTCAAGAAATTATGTTCTCTTGCCAATTAGGTGAGGGCAATTCGAAACAAAAATTTGTCACGAATTAATCGAAGGCTCGTACAGATTTTTACGGCAATACAGCCAGTACAAGCAGATGAGTGAAGGTCGACCTACTTGGGACTATAATTTATTATTATGTTTGTGAGTGAAAACCCCTGTACTAACTAGTGATCATATGATGCATGCTGTTGGAATGAGCACTTTGCGTACACTACGAATAATGCTCCATAAGAAAACATAGTTCTTCACTCTCTTCATAATCCAACCGTTTGCTTCTCACGATCTATTACAAATCAACAAGCTCTTATTTATTCTATCCATATACGTTTTCAATCGTGCGTTTCTTGTGAATTAGGTGATTGAATGAAAATTCGTTCTCCCTCCGTTTCAGAGCGTATCCGTCATCTGGAATTCACCAACCGTAGAAAATTGCATTCGAAGTCGATATTTGCTTTTTTTCTCGTCTAAGATATGGTTGAATTCAATTTTATTGAAACGCTTTTTAATGGACTTATGTAGAATATTGTAGCGACATGTTTGTACATATTTTCTCGGATTAGATCACATTCCACCTGATGCAATTCTATGACAACTGAGTCATCACTCAGAACAATTGGTATGCAATAGGAGACTTCGATTCATGTTGCCTACCTTAACATTTCAAGAATGTTCTATCACTGGACAAGGGGAATTCTAGAACGAACTCGACATTATGAAGTTGGCTTTGTGCATGAAAACATTCGTAAATATCTGTAAACTGGACGTCTTTTAAAACCAGATAATTGGATCCTAATTTCGATATTTGTAAAGGTCATGTCTGATTGCCTGAAAATCGTGGCCCCTGATGTCAAGTCAATAATGTCACTTTGTTTATATACAATATGTTCCGTAAATCAACATGGTTATTCCGACTTCTTGTTTTCCGTTCGTGAATATGAAATGATCCATAAGTTCCTGAAGAAGGGTTATTTTCGGAACTTGCTGAAAATGCGGTAGATTTTCTTCCACCAGAACGAGCTCCTATGATAACTACCTTCGGTTTATTGACAGCATATACCCATAACCTATCGTGAGTATGTAATCATTGGCCATTGTTGTCTTTTGTCTAGATGAATCGGAAAGCAGAAGTTTTTGTATTTGGGATGGGCAAGTTCCATTAATTAATATCTTCTGGGATCCAACCATGATGTAAGTAAAACATGATGTGCTCATCTGCTCATCTGTGATCGTTTTACCAATGATGACGTCACATTTTTCATTCAAATCCAAAGCACAGAAGATTTATTTCCTTGTATTTTAATCTTGCTGACGTCACTTTTTTTTCAAAGGAGCACACCATGTTTTGCTTACATAATGGATCCAACCGAATATTCCATATTTACGGATGGAAAACCAGCAGCCGAAATAACCATGTTGATATACGGCACATAACTCGTTTCAACTACGTTGACATTATTGACGTGTACCTAATCATGAGCCCCAACACAATCTTCAGCCTTTCAACGAATATCGATATTTGGATACTATTGTCTAGTTTGAACCGCCGAGGCACACTTTATGTGTTTTTTGGGTTGGTAACTTGGATCAAAGCCTCCTATTGAACAAGAAGTTGTATTTACGGCTTTTCTAATATGCAAATCTTCTGGAGACCTCTATTCCCTATGTGAAGAGTTTAACCGTACCATATTATATATATATATATATATATATTTGCATTTTGCAAAAGTCTAGACTGATTATCCATTAATCTTACCCAAAATGATACGGATAACTACGTTGGATATTCTCATGAAATTTATTTTCGTTGTAGTATCCGGTCTCTGTCACTGGTTGTATGGGAAAAAGCTATCATTTTCGGTTTCTAAAACTTCATGCCCAATTAATGTTCATATTTTCACACGCTTGTTCTGGAAAACAGCGCGTCATTTTGGCACGATGTCTGTAATTTTGGAATTTTGAGCCGAAATTAGTCTCAAACGACTAGGTTGGAATCAATGGTCAAAATTGATTCTGTCCGGCCGCTGAATCTTTCGAAAGAAAAAACCTAGAATCTTCAAATTCTCAGATTAGGTTATGATCCTGAATATCATGGTTAAGTTCGTTAATGGGCCAAATGTGCAGAATGGTTTTTGTGCTACAGCCGTTTGAAATGTTGATTTCTCAATAACTCGAAAATATTAATCTGATCGAAATGAAACTGAGTTGGTTGATGAAGAGTAGCAATATGGAGAATTCTCCATGGAAAAATTTGAAAAAAAATTATTTTTTCCTAAATTTTCAGATTTCCTTAAAATTTCACTGAAATCTTCGAACAGAATACTTTATTTCGGCCTAATCAGATTTCCTGAGTTTTCTGTGGAGCAAATCAAAAAAAAATTCAGAGAATGAATTATTTCAGAAATTCATATATTCCGGAAAGCATATCTCCGATTCCGTTTACATTTTATTCTGATCGAAACCGGAAACTCGATGACTCTGTTTCATACTAATCAGATATGTATTCTTCGAATTTTTCTAATAATAAGTTCAAAATACTTATTCGCATTGACCTTCACGGCATCTACTAGTGAATAGTCGAAGCGTTTGACAATATGCAGGACAGAAGCGTCAGTCGATCGACATATAACAGTAGTCTACACTTCATGAGGTGATTTCCTGGAAGTTTTATCGGTACTTCCCCGTATCGCATGAGCAGTGTATCGGAATCGTCACTACTTACCAACAGTGTTTCAAATTTCAGCTTGATAGGATATTCGTCTTGGGAGATATTGAAAAAAAAATTGTCTGATTTCCTGAGAATAATATGGTTTTGGGCAACAGCGTGATATCGTTCCATCAGAATGTCTGTTATTGTCGAATTTTACATCGAAATTGGTCTTAAACGATTAGGTTGGATTTCCTGAGGAAGAATCCGTGATCAAATTCAATTCTGTTGTGCCAACCCCGTATGTGATCTAACTTTCTGAGGAAAAGACCTAGGGGTTTGAAATTTGTAGCTTATGCTCGGAATCTGAAAATCTCGGTTGAGTTCGATAATGGGCGAAATTGTCATTGTTCTGTAGACCTCATTTGGCTGAAATTTCAAGGTGACATTTTTCATTCAAGGGTGATTCGATCTATGTTTTTGGAGATATCAGGATCTGAAATTTTGAAAGGGGATATCTGCAGAATCATTCGATTTTTTACTAATTTTTACTAATTCGCCAATTCGGCATCAGTAATTAAACTCCAAACTCACACTACAATAATCAAGCTACTGAGTAGATTCATCAGGAAGTTATTTTTTTCACTATCAGTGGTTATAACGGCCTTAAAACACATAAACTTCAGAAAGAATAGACATAGGGAATATATTTGTGGAGTAGGTTTTCAGTTTAACTAAGAAGGTCGAATGCTTGAATGGGTTGAATTCGCCAATTATTCTTTAGATAGTTATACCCAATCGAAATTCTGGATCGAATTGCAATCTAGTACTCAATCAAAATTTATAGCTTGAGGTTTATGCACGTTTAGACCTTATGAAAAAAATCTGCGTTTGGCAGGGTCAATACTTTTATAGATGACCGCTTTGGCAATGGAACAAGCGCGTTTAAGCTCCTGCCTTCACGTCAGTGCTTTTATAGGTTTTTTGAAATGAAATGGCATTTGATTGGGACTTCGATCATCTCCCTACTGATATTTCGAAGCTTCCTAGAGGTTTATGACCATTCGGACAGAAATGATCTATTCCGGGTAATCGATTAAATTATCCGAGTTATTTGATTTTTCAACGTGATGGAAGGTAAGCCGGTTTTCAATTACTCTCATTTTGACGATAGAATTTCATAGGTATTCGCAAAAAGATGCCAAATTTCTATTCGAGTTTCGAACAGAAAAACTTTTTCATAACCGTGGCTCCTCTTGAAATCAGAAATACGAACCATCAGCGATGCAAAATTCTCCACCATGATAATGGGAGTTTACCCACATCGGTTGAAATATATTTGAGCACTGAAAACGTTGTTATCCTGGTTTATTCGCTGTATAGTCTAGATTAAGTACTCAATGATTTCTATGCATATGTGTTTCCTAGCAGTTAGTGCATATTCAGAATATTTTCCGACAATACATGAATCTGGTAATATATAAAAAATCCATGTTATAAATTACCTATTTCGACATTGCAATTCGGTTATGCTACTTGGTTTCATCATATGCAAAATTGTATTAATTGCCGAAGAAATAATTTTGAAAGAAAAAAGTATCATAATTTAAAATATTCTCATGAACAAATATGAAGATGAAATGAAGAATAGTGTTGTCGAATTTCCTACTAGCCAACAATGTCACTATTTCACCCAGTGTGGTGATCACCTACCACTTGTTTGTTTCTGATGTTGGATCTCTAATTGTATGTGTTTATATGTACATGTACTATAGAGGGCGTTCCTAAATAATTGTATCAACGATCAACTATAGATTTTTTTCTCTTCATTTTTTTCCTCCGGGTCTTCGTTTCAGAGATACAGATTGTCAAAAATTTACATTTTTTTCATTTTTAAGAATATCTCATACCGTTTGAATTACAGAATGGAGGTTTGTACACACATTGTCACTAAAAATAGCTACTTTCTTGTACTTTACTCGGTGTAATTAGACGTGCCGGTGGCGGAGATATTGAATTTGCACAAAGGTTTTACCCTCCAACTTTCACACCACTGAAAAACAAATTCGCAATTTAAACTTGAAAACCTAGTTGTCAAATTTTTTTGAAATTAATAAACTTGTCAATTTTCACTGTTAGTTTTTCCAATAACAAGAAATTTACGATGCGTTAGCAAATTATTATTGAACATGAAATGCCAGCTTTCTCGAAACTGATTAACTTTAGAGCAATTAACTGGGAGTCCCTTTTTCTTGTGAAGCACATTGGTGGGTCAGAATTTGCTGTGCGAATGCAAATTTGTCCAGTGGTGTAGCATTTGGGAAGGTGAAACCTTCGTGCAAATCCAGTATCTCCGCCTCTGGTACTTCTGATGAAAGCGAGTAAGGTTCAAGAAAGTAGCTTTTAGTAGTGAAAATGTGTGAACGAAATCTCAATTCTCTAATTCAAACGGTTTCTGAGATATTAGCAAAAAACTGAAAAGAATATAAAATTTTAACACCCTGTATCTCTAAAACGATAACCCGGAAGGAAAATGAAAGAGAAAAAAAAATGTTATGTTTTTATGACAAACCTACAGTCGATTGTTGATACACTTATTTAGGAACACCCTGTATTGAGTTTCGCATTCTCTGGATGATGTTTCAACTATTGTGTGCATTATAAATATGTGCTGAGATTAGGTTCCATACCCTAAGTAAGGTCGAATTATGTACCTTTATTGTGGAATTGTTGTGAATGTATGGATTACGACAGCTGATGACTGATGTCAAAGTGGCGACGTCCCGACATTCCAATGTTTATATCCTTGGAATGTGCTGATTTCGAGGAAACTTTTGAATTTCGATTTTGATAGCGAGTTCTGTTGATGACCTGGTAGTTAATCGATCTTGACTAGGGCATCTCAAACATTGACTCTTATTCAAAGTAAATAGAGAAATATTGGGAATTTGGATTATTTATTGTCTGCTACTTTGATAACAAAGCCAACGTTTCGAGGACAAATTTCCTCTTTATCAAGGCTAGTTAACTGAATTGTCCGTTAAAAGTTTTACTGTTCGAACATCCACTATTAATTGTGGTTGTAATATATGAACGAATAAGTTGCTGCTTCAAAACCTGCTTTGCAGTACTGATTAAGGTTAAACCCATTGCTCTATATGTAAATATGAAGAAGCAATGAATATATTTAACGACGACAAAATTCATCTGGATTCAATTCACTGCTCCCATGAATAAGGACCAATTTAGGCGCTATTGTACCACACATATTGTTTGAAATGGACATGAATTATTGTTAGAAATGGACATGAACAATCCTTGTGGTTAAACGTTTGAACAGCAAATTCATTGTTTTGGACATTCATTTCGACATATTAATAGCAGTTCACCTCGTATACTTGTACTTTCGAACATTTCTATTAAACATAGTCACTATAAGTTGTGGTTTTTTTTCCCTTCTTCCAATAGCTTCCCTCGAAAACACTGAATATTTGAAACGTATAATCCCTATCGATGATAGGCATTGACTAATACTGGGATTACGTCTAATACCTCAAACTTTTTTCATTTTCTCTCCTTAAAATGCCAGAAATGAAGCCGGAAAAAATTCTGCCCCTCTTCTAGAAGTTGGGTGTGAACGGAATCTTATCACATAAACAAACATTCTGCAGCTTGCTTCCAGTGTGCCAAGCTCAGTTCCTGAGCATCCGAAATCCTGACATAATGACTTGTCAAGAATGTAAAATCTTTATCATCCCAGTAGATTTATGGCGCGAGGACTTTTCAGAGCCCTACATTATCTTGAAAGCTTACGAGAGTGCTGTTCTGTTTCAACCGGTAGCAGGTATTCCCGTTTATTATTGTCCCACATCGGTGTATGAATTAATATAGGTACGGTTTAAATGAGAAATGTTCTTTATATTCTCTGTGGTGAATATTCCTGTACGGATACGGAGATTTTCAGAAGTCTGATTAGGAGGCAGCTCCATTAATATATTATTATGTAATCCCGCAATTTATTCATCTTGATCATTTTGAAAGCTCTCATATATTCGATAGCGAAAGAGATTCATTTGTGACAATCAGGGAGAGAAAAGCGTTATATTCTTTTCCTAATGAAATATTCGGTTGGTTCCTGAAAAATGGGTAATTACAGAATTTGATTGATGAAAAAACGTTCTCTCTGTCACAAGAACGACAGTCAATGTTCTTTGATAACATATCCATAGCATAGAACAATCTTTATTCACTTTATGATCCATAGAACATAGACGAGACAACAATCAACAATGAAAACAATACTAAGTATGATCTATGGATCATAAGATAAATATGGATTATTCTATGCCATAGATATGTTACTATAGAACCATGTTTTGCTTACATCATGCATAGAACATTGACTTTCATTCGTGTGACAAAAAGGTGGCTTTTTTATCAGTCAAATTCCGTAACTAACCTTTTTTCGGAAACCAAACGTATATTCCATATTTACGGAATGAAAAACTGGCAACCGAAATAACTAAAATGATTTGCGGAACATATCCAATATAAACATGACACTATTTCACACGAAATCAGGAATCCCAACTTAAATTTCTGCCAAATCAGAGATTATCTTAACAAAATCCTATATTTGAAAGGAGTTATCTTGTTTTTGGAGCCAAGGCTTCTTTTACGGATATTTATAAATAACGCGAAGCTTATCATGTCGAATTTGTCCTGAAATTCCCGTTCTCCAGTGATAGTAAATTCGTGAAGAGAATTGTGGGTTGGCAACTTGGGCCGAAGTCGTCTATTAGCTACCTTTTGTGCTAGGGAGATTCGGGTATTTGTGTAATCGGAGATTCTTTCCTATTGGCCGACGACGATCACGTGATCGTCGTCAGCCAATAGGGTGAATCTCTCGACCAATAGGATGAATCCCCGATTCCCCAAATACCCGAATCTCCCTAGCACCTTTAGAAAATGTATTAGTGCAACTGCAAAAAATGAATTCTGTCAAGTGACAGAATAAATCTTTATTCTTTCAATTTAGAGGATGAATTTGTCAATTGAAAGAATTTATCTGACAATATTAGGTTGGCCTTTATTCAATCATTTCGCATGTTTTTGAAACATGCATTCTGGAACGTTTTTACATGAGAATTGTTTTTTTCGTGTCAGACTGTTTGAGTCGAAAGAGAAATAAAGAAAACTCAAGAAATACTAATTTTTGCGTTAAGATTATTATTATTACATACTGTTGCCGACACCTCTAGGCTCATCTAGGAAAGCTCTCAGAAATTATATGCAGGTGCCTCATTGTTGGGTTCTTACGCCTTGTCAGAAACAGCACTGCTTACTCAACAGTGAATGATTGATAACTGACAAATTTCATATTTTCTTTCATGTGTAGTTCAGAGCTCACTATCATAAGGCCTGGCTCTTACCACTAAACCTCCGCTATTATTGATATAAACCTGATTTGAATTTCACTTATCATTTTAAAATCATGTCATGATATGAGTTTACCTGAAGGTCCATTCGAAATACCGACGTAGAGATTTATTTCTGTATAACGAATTGCGGACCGAAAATATATTGTTGTAAGGAAAGCATATTTAGAATTAAGAATTAAAACAATTTTCAATTTCTGCTGATTTCATTTCTTTTCACCACTGCTATTTTGTCATATCATGACTTCTTTAGGTAGCTATATACCTACGAAAGTAATGGTATGATGGAACAGCTGTTATGAAAACAAAAAAAATTGTCGAAAATTGAAAATTGCTTCATTTCTTGATTCGAAATACATTTCCTTCAAGTAAAGACGTAAATAATCAAATATTTGAAGCACATATACTTCATGTACAAGCTTTCAGGAAACTGGACTTCAGTAGTAGTTCTTCAAATACATACTGCGATTCAGGTAGCAAAACATCCAGTAGAAATTCGAACACCCAAAACATATATTTATATTCATGTGCTCAATTTTGAAATCAACTTCAAATCCTTTTCCATCCATTTGAAAAATTATACGGGACTCTGAAATACGAACGAACACATCAATATAAATACCAACATAAACCATTCTCCAATAATTAATACTCATTCACCTACCCAAAATTGAAAGCTTGAATCAGTTGACAGATTTAATGTGTAGATTAACAGACAGATATCAATTGACAAAATGAATTTGTGAATTGACAGAATAACCATGTCAATTGACAGAAATAATTGGTCAATTGACAATAAAATGAACTGATTTGATGTGTGAATTGACTTGTGTCAATTGACATATTAAATGTGTAAATTTACAAAATGTTTCAATTCCACAGTTGCACTTATACGCCGCCGTACCACAATGATTTTTGAACGGAATATATCAATAAGTTCATTAAGTTTGAATCCTACACATTGAAAGAGTATATGGTTAATTATATGCACCAAAAAGGACCAAGAGTACTGAAGTAGAAGGCTGATTATAGATTACTTGAAGAATGAGGTCGCAAAATCACTCCATGACAAATATTATACTCATTTGCATGAGGCAGTCCCTCGAAAAATTGTAACCTAGGGAAAAATATCGCAACAGTGCAAACTATTAACGAATCAAACTGCTATGTTTCAGAGTTGATAACTGTCTTCTTCACCAGACAATAAATTGATAATAGTCAGAATTACATTCATGCAAATGCACAAGAACGCAGATTTGTATCTCATTTCACTGGCAGTTGACATAAACCTTGAAGTGAAAATGAAACAATAGTGCTCTAAATTCCATTTTGATTTCATATTAATTCTTTTGAGACATCGAATTTCTGCGAATAAAGGCTCAATTACTCAATGAAAACAAAGTCTGTCGAAAATAAACTTCGTTGTTGTTGTAGAATACGGGAACATAAGTTCAGGCAGAATTGTGGCAGGGTCAAGACTGTAGAAAATTTCAGTTTAATGGGATATTTATCTTTGGAGATATTGGAAAACACTAAAGGTAAAATTGCGTGCCTACTTCCTCGTTATGATTCTATATTCAACATATAACCCGAAAAATACTAATACGATTTTAATGAAACTAGGATATCATTCGGAAAATGTTGATGTGCAAACTCACTAGGAATTTCTTGATCATTTCATTTGAAAAATTAAAAGAAATGCAAATTCTATTTTCAAAATAATATTTTATACTTTCCGATCTCCAAATCTTATGGCTCTCAAGAAATTATTCATCACAAAGGAAGTTCAGAGTTCTGCATAAACCTCCGAGCATCATTTTGCAACGAAGTGATATTTCAGTTCAATACAGTCTGTACTTTTGGGAAAGTTTGTTCAGCTCTGCAATCATAGAGTCCCTGAGTGGATTTTTTGGCAGTAATTTCATTCAATATCGACGGTCAGTCCAGCCGTAATAAAATAATCTATGGAGTAGGTTTGGGGCCTGATTGGAAAGGTCGATTTCGTGAAACAATTTGTAGATATATCCATTCAAATTGATATTTCAAGTTGATATCAGATATATAAGTTGACTATTGAGGCAAATTCACTTGGCATGGAAGCTAATGGAAATGTAACAAGAAGGCAAGAACTTCTAGTAGATCTCGTTGATGAGGGATATTTTGATGATCAAAATTTATCTTTTTTCTTTAACATACCAATTGAAAATGGGGCGCATTCGCCATTTTGCAACATAGGACAATCTAACCGTTAGGTCTTTCACAATGCGGTCTGTGACATTCAGAAATAGGCGAATCTATTCTAAGGAGATTCGAGTTCTAATAAAGACCAAACGAATCTATACGACGATTCAGTTGCCATATACAGAGTACATAAATCAATCACGCAGACCATTTCGGTAACAGTGACAAATATTTCCACAACTTTGCATTTTTCAGGTTACAAGAATAGGTCTTTGACTCAGATAATTGAGTTGACATGCAGTAAAAAAATCAATGGGTGATGACTATTTTAGGAGGGGTATTAATGAACAAAATCATTCCAAAAATAAATTTTTTCAGGTGACAAGAATGGGCTTGTTATTCGGAACCGAACTATTCAATAATTCAGTTGCCATAAGGTAAGGAAAACTAAGGTGTCAGACTTTTACATTGCACAAAATTTCTCCAAAGTAAATTCTTTCCCCGTTAATTCGAAAATTCGATGTTCATCGGAAAGAAAAATGGATGGAGTCCATTTTGGAGGGGGTAAGATTGAACATTGTTTTTTTATATATCAAAATAATCATTTGATTCGAGGTGAAACTGGAGCGTCATAATAATTGAAGATATGATTTCAAGCAATGACTACTGTACAGACACTTCGGGCGTTAGAATTTATTGAACGGCTGGGAAGGGATGAGTCCTGTAGGGGTATTAATGAAAATGACTGGGAGCAGCTAATACAGAAATCTAGGGGCCATGGGCACGAATGCAAAGAGTATTCGAATATTCAAATTGTCCTATGACTAGACATTCAATTGGAGAACTTTGCCGATGCTAGAAAATAAATTTGAATATTAATTTTATGGAGTAAAAAGTTATTTCCTTAAGTCTTTTTCAAGCTTCAGTAAGCCTCACTAAGACCCCTGTACAGTCTCCACAACTAATGTTCATATTGGATTTCATACAGAATTCAACTTGATTCAATCTCTTTCACTACATAATCTTGAAGGCATTTGAAAAATAAGGGGAAAACATGCGGTAAGTTTCTTTTATTTACAGGTCAAATCCGAAAATAACAGTATTCCACAGATATATTACTATTTGATAACTCCTATATTCAAGGTTTCACTACATAGGGGTGAAATAACACAACTCTCGTCGCAAAAAAACATATCTTTGAAAAGACTCTGTACATTAATTATCTAAATTCAGAATTTTTTTTTGGAAACAACAAAGATTGGATGAAATGAAATATTTTGGCATTTTCTCTCGCTTGCAAGCATGAGTGTGTGAAAGCTGTGGCGTACTTCTGTTCCTTCCATTCCTTTTCAGTTGAAGCCAATCTGACTGGGAACTCACAGCACTAAATTGAGATGATAAATATCCTCTTGCCACCTGAAATTACGAAGAGAACATATTATTCCCCAATGTTTGTGGTTTCAGATGGATGGGTCGGCAGCCCAAACATTCAAAGCTCGAATGGAATTCTTCTCTATGTTTCTGGCATATACAGTTCTGGTTTCATCAGTCTTTCCATTTTCATTAACGTTTTATGTGTAATGAATTCTCATGAGTGTATGTTAACATAACTTCGAACTTTTTCACTGTGAAATATTCCAACGACAACGATATCGAATATAGTATACTCCACTATGCGTTTTAGGCAAGCCCTGATTGCATTGCTTCCGGTATAGACAGATTTGAATTCATCCGTTGGCCCTCCCATTCACAATACATGTGTAATTAATTTTCATGGGTATAGCTCCGAATACTTTCATTAATATTACAACGATAACGATAATAAATATAGTATATTCCATGTTCTATGCACTTAAGGCAAGCGTCGATTCAACGATGTTTTCGTACAAGAGCAAAAATCTAATAATAGTATTTGCAGCGATTGAAAAGAATTCTTGAACTCTTTGTCGAAATCAACCAACAGTTTGGTTTCCATTTGTCTTTTTTCAAACTGAGCATCAAATAATATTCGCCTCGTAGTCCGGAATCTTAACAGGTTATCTTTCCCAATCTTCCACAACAGTGCGCTAATTTTTCTCAAATTTTTATTTGAAAAATAAAGGTGGATGTAATTATGCTAAACTATGAGGTTGTACTCACTCATTATAAGAAAAGGGAAAACAGAGGACTCAGAGACTTCGAATGTTAGTTAGCGCGTCGTTACAAGATGAAATATGCCAACGATTTCCAAGTTATGGTTTTCTGAAAGTTTGGCTTTTCAAAAACGACATTCGGTCGAATTCGACAAAAAGACCAATAAAGAATAACCTGAAAATCGTTCTGCTGAAAGAATTGGAAAAAATCACACAAATTTGATATCCTACAAAGTATCTCCGAGATTTGAATGAACATATTTGCATTATCCTCCGATCATATTTGCTTTGCAATCAAGTATCTACGCTGAGAAACTTTCATGGATTATACTATGACATTGGAAGTGTTGCAGCAAGAAAGAATAATTCCGTGAACTTCATTTATTGAAATGTGGTAGTCATACATCAAAAATGAGAAAATGCAAAAAAAATAAATAATGTCTTCAACGAATCTTGAGGTGCATTCACTCTTGTACTCTTTAAGCATCGCCGAGTTTAGATGGTCTATGCATGTTTTATAAGTGGGCAATAAATATGGGAACTAGGTAAATAGAAATTCGAGTTTATCAGATTGGAGAAAGATTCACGTAAGCCACATGTTTAGGATGTTCTCACAAATTCAATGTTAATAAAGTGAGAAACTTAAAATTTCATTGTTCCTTCTCTCAATGGGATTTTTTCAATCATAACGATTTCGAACATCGAGGTTTAGAATTTGAATATTCCTAACCACCGAATTCAAACATAATAAATAATAATAGTACTCAATTACAAAATAGGCATTTAGTTCCGGGAAATATCAGGTGTTTCATAGAAAAACTATTGCATACTTTTAAGTGATGTAATCTTCTGCAGTGTGTTTAAGTAATTTCGTATTCTTAACGCAATCAAGAAGGTTGTGTACATAAATTTTTTGTGAGATTTTGGACATTACTTTATTTTCATTCATTTTATATCCACCATTTTTGTATTTTTAATAAGCCAAACTTTGAGCTACCGTGAATAGTGGAAAACGAATAACCTTTAGAGATTATTAATACCTCGTTTATCTGCATCCAAAATTGTATGAATACAGCAAAATTGAGCAGAAAATCTTACGAATAGCTTGCTATCATTTTGTCCAAATGTCTGTAAATTTTGATTTTTTCCCTGAAATGGTGCGAATGACTAGGTTGGACTTACTGATGACAAATATGGTGTCAAAATCGACTCTGTCTGGCCGGCCGAGGATACGATTTCTGTTCGAAGGAGCAAGTCCTAAGCGACTTCAAACTTTCAGGGTGGGTCGTGCATCATAATGACGCGTTTAAGTTCGTTAGTGGGCCAAATCAGCAGAATGGTTTTGGATTTATAGTCATTTGAAATTTTGAGGTTGTTTTCATGGTATTTCAGGAAATACTAAAGTGATTCAATCGAATCCTTGCAGTTGGTTGGAGAATAACAACGCGCAAAGAACATAGTTTTTGAAATGGTTTATTTGCGGAATAATTGGGTCGGTTTCACTTATTTACAAACTGGAGAATTTTAGAAATTTTTTTTTTTATTTTTCTAATGACTTGATCCACATAAAGTTCTGCATCAAGTTGTGTACTGGTAATATCCAACTGAATAAGAAATAACAACGATCAAATCAGTACTTCATATTAATTTCAATATAGATGAATTAATCTAGGAATTTCAAACTGGTATAACTCCGAAACTTATCCAAACCTGAAGTTTTCAAGACTTTAAGCCCTCACCTTCAAAGTTCGTGAAGCTCGTAGAAATGACTGTCGCAAGCGTCATGCAGAATTTCGAGGTGATGAAAATTTCGTCTGGCGAGGTCAATAGTGAAAAGATGACCGCCCCACAGCCGATCGTAAACACAAAACCATCCGAAAAAACAAATTGAAAATCAATATTTATAAATTATGTTTGAACCCTAATAACGAAGGTCGAGTTGTGTGAAATCCACCAGATGATTCTGTATATAACCCCATTCAAAATTCAACTTTTCCAGTATTCCCGTGAATAGAAGGAAGATCGAATTGAAATTAAATGGGTACTTGCTCGAAAAGGATAGCTTGGAGGTTCATACAGAATTTCATGGTGAGAATATGATCACAAGATCGCAGAATGTTGAATATTTAAGAAAAAAAATTTGCCAATTTGTGTTTCGAATTGTTTGAAGTTTATTAGCTTGCTTCTCTCGACAGTCATCGTGTCGTCGGCCGGCCAGCCGGGCAGAATCGATTTTGACACCGGATTCGTTATCAGTGAGTACAATCTAGTCGTTGGAGACCATTTTCGGGAAAACATCGAATAATACAGACATTTGGACAGAACGATAGTACGCCGTTCCTCAGAACATGCGCGCAAAAAGTAGTTGCTAATCGAACCATAATTCGTCACAATATTGCTTGGTGTCATCAATAAATTCAGTTATTTCCAAATGAAACCAAAACAGGCAAAACATATTCCTAATGCGCGAGTCAATATAATTGTCCCCTCTCAACCTCAGCAGGGAACGACGTAGATTTTTCATTCAATATACTGAATTTGAGTATTAAAGGTTCAACTTAATATTCTTCCATAATCAGTCGTGTAGAAATAATACAAAATGTTACGGTTGAACAGATGTTCTTAATTCAATCCCCTCACAAAGGACAGAGCTCAGAAATACGAATTGGATTGAGCCAGTTTTTCTCCATCGGCGAGGGAATTATTTTTTGCCATTCTTTTTGCGAGCCTTTGTTGCTGCGAAGATGATCTTGTTTCATAAAGAAAGCGATTCAGAAATCACAACTGATGTGTAATAATCCCAGACTGTTCCATTCGTTTTCTCATTTCACGGATATTTTTCAGCTACTCTTTTTCGTATTTGGTTGGAGATTGAAAAGAGAATTGTTAATCATAGCAGGAGCTCTACTAGTTTGGAGGAAATTAATCTATCCTTTCCATAAAATGCGATATTGATTCGATAAAACCCTATATGTCCAGAGGTGCATACTCTTTACCTTCAATTTCAATTTTCCCAAGCTCCTCCCAAGGATCCAGAGCGTTACCATTTTGACCAAATATCTCGAAATTTTGGCTTGAAAATCGTCAACTAGCCTTGAAGTTCTCGACGTTGGATTGGGGTTGAAACACTTCGTAACGGCCGATCTCAAGCACAGTAACTTCCGAAATAATCGACTTCGAGACTCGATGGTCTTGTAGTTGGTATGGGTCTCAATTACGAAGATCGAATACGTATAAATGGATAAAATCCATTCGATGATTCCGCAGATATATACTCCATTCACTTTTATAATGTAGCCCGGTTGGCCATGACATCCTGACAGATTTCACCGTGTATATTTTGAAATTGTTAGGTTATGGTCATTTTCCTGTCAGATAACTATGCAACGTTGTCCTCTCTACATAGAGGTCGTAGTAATTACTTATTTTTCAAATGTCAATCTACATTGATAAAGTAATGAATTTGAGAAAATATTATTTGAATTCGATAATTCCAAAGACCTGGCGAATGTTGAAGAAACTTTTGTCTCTGTTAATACTGGAAATATTTCACGTATATAAACATGGTTGAAAGATTTAGTTATGCTATTTTCTTGTGAGGAAATCAAGAATCGGGTTTTTCAAAAATAAAGTCTTCAGTTCAGTCTTTTTGGGTGCACCAATAGAAGGATATTCTTTGTCGTCTCTTTCACTTAAAATCTTCCTTATTGTGTTGATGTGCAGCTAAAAAATAAATATCTATTCATATAAAATATAATTCCTTGGTTTTCACTTACATACGTCGAAAATGTTGCATAGCTTGTGTTGAATTATTGATTCCGAATTATCAGGGTTACTATCAGAAAAAGCCGATTTCAATTCTACATAGCACTTCCTGATACTTTGCCTCTGCTTCTTAAAACTACCTTCGGCATTTTTAATAGTTTGCAAGCGTTATTATGCTGAGATTTAGAAATCTAGAATCGATTGATATTGATAATAGTAGAAATTGAAATTTGGCAACGTCTTTTGACATTGCCGATATTTCATGAGTGCCAACCTGCGTCAGTTTTAAGGGAAAAAACTTGATAAACCTAAATCATGGCCAACCGGGCTACATTATAAAAGTGAATGGAGTATATCAGTTGAACTTTATCACTCAATTTTTTTTTATCAATCATTTATTACAACAAGTACATATATACAGCTGTCTTTTCATGCATATTATTATGTTTAGGGCCCGTGTACCGAGTGCTGCACCTAAACACTGGGTGTTTGCTTTGTGCTTGCACCTGGCAAACTGAAACGAATTTTCCAATTTTTTTGTTTTGTTTTGATCGCCGTAGATTATCTTTCTTCATGATTTAAACAAGAGTTCTTCGACTTATTAATATTATAAAAGGCACTCAGGAAATAGGAAATATCGATGAAGTTTTACATATATTTCACCAATATTTTCTTTAGATAAAATTTGAAATCAGTATTTATACAGGGTCTTTCACGAGGAACCTCACCCATATTTATACGGGAAACTACTGAACGTATTTTCATGAAGTTCAGCACTTATAAGTATTTCACGATGCTGATGAAATATAAAATATTTTCAAGGCATGAGCACCTCCGGTTTTTCCGGAAATGACGTCAACTTCCGTTTTTCAAATTAGAACACCATTTTTTTATTGCAGAAATAGATTCCTTAGAAAATTTCAATTTATTTTGATGTAACATTTTTCAGTTTTGGTTGGAAAATTCTCTCTGAGCGGGAAAATTCGAAAAAAAAATCGAAAATAGAGCTCCGCTGAAACAAGAATAACTTCGAGGTTTTTGGATGGGGAATTCTCATTTTTGGGATTTTTCAAGATGTAAGATTGATGTATCCACTTTGAAAATCGAAATCGCGATTCATGATACAGGGGGTGAAAAAATCGCTTTCAAAGTTAGGGATGACAAAATCGTGAAAAATCAATTTTTTCAAATTAGAACCCCATTTTTTTATGGCAGATATTGAATCTACGTTAAAAAATAATGTGAGTGTATGCATCACACCCTTGCCCTAAAGTGGATATTTTCTGAGTTATTCACAAAAAACTGTTTTTCGTCTTGAATTTTCAGCTATTTCTTTTCCCTTCACGCCAAAAAGATGACATTTTCAGGAACTGTTATTTGAACCATGCTGTAGATTTTTCTACCCTGAAAGTTTCAGATCGAAAAGATCCTCTAAACGCCCTTAATCGTGCATACGGACGGCCGGCCGGACAGAATCTTTTTCGACACAGGGTTCGCCATCAGTGAGTCCAACCTAGTCGTTTGAGACCATTTTCGACTCAAAATTCGAAAACTAAAGACATTTGGGCAAAACGATAGCAGGCTATTTCCCAGAACATGAGCGCAAAAATTATGGTGTAAAGGCTTATGCAAAATTTCATGAGGAAATGGATTCATATTTGAACAATAGCGTGAAAGATTGATTCTACGTTAGCATTTTTCTGGAATTCTAACTTTGCTGTTCTCGTCTTGTTTCAATGCCGCGATGAAAATGGTCAACCCGAAATTGTTATCTGTGGTCTGTGCTCACCGGCAGTTCCAATTCCTCTAACTTGATGCTGCATTCACACCGGAGTGGTGTATAGGAACCGCACTCTGTTGTTATATCACAAGCTCAAGAATTTCAGGTTTGATTTTTCTACTAAACCTAGCGGACCCATCTGACCCGGTTTGAGTAAAGGTTGAGATGATCTCCTAATCGGTCTCGAAATTAAAATAAGTAATATGTACTGACTGCGGTTCACATCGTGGTGTTGATCTAGTTGTGTACTGTTTATGATTGGAACAACTGTGGGATTCACCGTAAACTGAACAAACATACATAGGGTGAGTCTTAAAGTTGTTCCTTTATTTCAACTGGAATATCCTGTATTTCTTCGATCTATAAGAAGCACCAACGAATGTTCTTCGAATTTTGTCTGGTGTTCAAAACGTTTAAGTTCACTAGATTTTCTTATAACAGTTCTTTTTTCTGGAAAATTCATCTATACCATACTAATAGAAAAAGATGTGAAGCGTGAAGAGCTTAACCTCGAAATAGAAAAATTCGTACGAAATTTCGACTTACTGTGTTTTTATGAATTTCTCAGTCGTCAAATCAAGCGATCGATCCCGGCTCCTGCTCCCTTTTGAAACACTAAAATGCCTTCTACTAGATTTTTTTGATCTCAATTGATGATTTTCCTGAGATGGAGAGAAGTTTATCTACAACCAGCTTATCAATTTCTCTGGAACTAACAATTTACTCTTTAACAACCAATATGAATAAGAAAGAATAGGAAGATATGTGATGCTATAATCCGCTTTGTGAAGTATACCTTGAAGTGTTTTTGGGGATGGTGAATTTTTATCTATATTTTTAGATTTTAGCGAGGCGTTTGACCTGATATCACCCTCGGTCCTCTTGAGAAAATCTGCCAAATATGGTCTTGATAATGCTGCACTATGATTAATTATAAGTTATTTCGAGGGACGGCGACAAAAGTATTTCACAGATGAAGAATGGTCTCAAGAATGACAAGTTGAGACTGAAATACCGCGAGACTCAATTCTGGGACCTTTTTAGTGTTCGTGTATGATTTCTCATATTCATTTAAAAGCTACGAACAAATACTGTGTGTAGTTGACTCCATACTGTGTGTTAAGATTTCCATCGATATACATTTATGAATGCTTAATGTATGCACATGAAAATCATAATGATAAACTAAGAAACAGTGATTTTCATTCTTATAATACTCAGAAAAAGAATGACATAAGACCTGATTCACATCGTTTGAAGAAAACAGGGCGGAATGTAAAATATATGTCCTACGAAACCACAGACCAACAAGACAAATCACTTCATCGTTTGCGGGAATCGCGTCTTTCCGACCTTGAAAATTCTAACAGACATAACCACACTTTTTTCTTTCTCAAAACAGTTTGACTTTCGAATCAAAACGTAAAAACGGATTTGTTGGGATTCAGGAATCCCAAGATTAAATTCAGACAAAGATTTTCGGTGAAACCGGAAACCATTTGAAAAGAATGTCCTAAAACCAAAGCGAGTTTTTCGTCTCATCTTAAATTCCTGCGAAAATGAGTTGGAGAACTGATTGTATGTTATGTGGATCCAATCGAATTTAATGTGTAAGTCATGAAGAAACTCCAAATTGATAAACAAGGAATAGAATCCCTTTGAGAACGTTTTACATTGCCTTATCTTTTCCATAACGCTATCAATTGTTATATATATAAATATGTTATTCTATAAGTTTTCAGTACATATATTGTAGTACATTCACCATGTTTACCTAAAGTTTGCTAAACTGTTTCAGACACTGTTTTTGATTCAGCAAGCTGAGTAAAATGTATATTTGCTTTATTATTTATCAATAAAGAAGATATATTACAGTCATTTATCAATAGAAAAGGTACCTTTTCGGTTGAAACTTTTTCTTTGAAATCAATTCATCATTCAAACAGAGACATACTATTGTTTTAACTGGAAATTGTTTAGGTTGTGATACTTTCACATAAATTGAGATTAATTTTCAAATAAAATAAATATATGAATAAACCAACTTTTGTTGTGCTATCACATACAATTTCATCATACATCTCATCGTTTTAATTGAATCATGGAGGTTGTTATTCTTCTAGTTCAGTTGCGATCCCTTTATTTTATATAAAATGAACATTATTATGAATGAATCCACCTTTGTTCGATTCCAATTCTTGTTGTGCAATCAAAACATCATATAATGAGGACTGTCAAATAGAACCACAGAGATGACTAAACAATTGATTTTGTTGTAGAAACTGTTTGGATTAAAATCTACAATGAAACAAATACCAAATTATTCATCAAATAAATGGGACAAATTTTCTTTTCAGTTTGTTTCCATGTTCATAACCTCTTGAAGCGAGTCAAAAAGCGGCGAGAGTAACATAAACCTATATCTTTAGTCTGATTGGCACCCCAATGCACCTCTAACGCCTGCTAAAATTCTGATTAGCTCGATTCACCGTCATATTTTGCGTTGACATATATTTCCTGAGTAAATGACGAAAGTGGTTTATCTGGTTGGTCTGTGACAAAACGTTCAATTTGGTGCCTGAGCATCTGAGAGGCATATCATCACAAACTTTTAAAAATAGAATATTGAAGTATGTAGAAAAAGCGTTCATCAGTATGGGCGAGTTTCTATAGGATGTTTTGGTTCTCCTTTGAATGTTGAAAGATTACACATATTGCTATTGTATATACTGTATGTATGTTTCTATTTTGACCTGTGTAATTAAACATGAAATGTGAGTTGTAACTAGCACCAAATAAATATTACTGCTACTGTTACTAAAAAGATATATGGAACACTTCGCCACTGCTGCAAGGCCCTCTATATTAATTTGAAATCAAGCAACTGTCTATTGAGTTGGTAGTACGTATGACACGTTTATTACCTCTACAATTCACATTTGATATGCAATGTTTCATCTATTGGTAATTCGTATGCGTAGTTTTACGACTAATTTATCAGTTTTCGGACATTCATCCTTAATGAATGAAGTGGAATCAGAAATCCATTAAAAAACTCCGGACATTTTAAAATTATAACCGAATAATATCGAGATTATTCCGAAAAGTCGATCGGGCATGATTATGATCATCCTTAATTCTTGTGAACTCGACATCCTCTAATTCAGACACATCTGTGAAGAAGCATAAACTTCCCTCGCAAGTTCGTAATTACTTTTTCTCTTCAAAAGAATGGAAAAATCTCATTCATTCTAATTTATCAGGAATTTCGTATTTAATGCTCATTAGGAAAATTGGAGTTATATCATGAAATGGTAGAAGATTGAAGTAATTCCAATAAGGCAGAAGTTAGTGTCACGGTTGACGGGCTATCTGAAGGATGAATCCCCTGATTTCAGATTTATATTCTCATCAATGCTCTTTATGCTTTCTTGTTCTGATCCAAACCCTTCTACCATTCGGCTTTATTCTTGCGATTTATGGTGATCCTTTCATTCCAAATATAATATTCATTACTCAGGTGCTGTCTACAAGTATAATACAGGGTCTTCATTGATATTGTTACAGCGTTTGTTGCGAGATATCCTCAACTCAAAATGTTATAATATTTTTCAAGTATCGATTAAAGTTTATTTTGGGAAGATCTCGCATCATTTTTGGTTTTTTTCTGGGTTTTCAGTCCCAATATATGAAACAAAACTATCAAAAATTGAATAAAATTGTTTTCTCATGAAAAACGCCCTTGCGGATTGCAGGGTTGAACTATTTGTCCAGTGCAGTACAAATCTGACTCTTTCACCAGTCAAAGGAGAAAAGTTTCAGAATTATTTTCTTTCGATTTTTCGTTTTGGGTTGAGAAGTTTGTCAAATTGATACTTTTGTTCGAATGAGAAAACACAGATTCCTTTAGTTTGAAAGTTTTTTGAGTCTACCTCCTTCTTAGGTGAATTCAGCCAGATAGGGTATATTTTTAGAGAAAAATGAGCAAATTTACTCTTTCCATTTAAAAAATCGCAAGAGGACTCGCAAATTTTTCTTTTCAAACTATCTGATTCCAACATCAATATTTCTGTATTGTCCCAATCTATCATGTGATTCCAAATAGAGAGCCATCTGTGTTGGACCACTGGGAATCAAATGATCGATTGGGACAATATAAAAATACTGATATTGGAATCAGATAATCTGAAAAAAAAAATGAAGAGTCTTCTTGTATTTTGTTGAATGGAGAGAGAGTAATTTTGCTCACTGTTCTGCAGAAATGGACCCTATTTGGAATTCACTCAAAAAAGAGGTATTTCTAACTCGAAACGAAGAGTCAGATTTGTGCTCTGAAATGTTACAGTTCGCTTTGTTTATCGTTTGTATTGTTTATGTGTTGTTCATTGGGCAATCTGTTTTTTGAGAAACTACCCTTGAAAAATAGTTTAAACCGTAATGGTGTTTTTCATGAAAAAACAGTTTTTTTTTAATTTCCAATAAATGTTCTGTTTCAGATATTGGGAGTGAAAATCCTGAAAAAACCTAAATTTAAGTTTGAAACCCTAACTGAGAAAAGAAAGGTCATAATTCAGGAATTTCCTTTACATTTATCCAATTCAATAATCAAAATCGATGACATCATGCGTGCTATCGTTTCGTTTAAGTGTTTGTATTTTCCAATTCTAAGCCGAAAAGGATATTAAACGTCCAGGTCGCACTCACTGATGACCACCGTGGTGTCAGAATCGATTCAGTCCGGCTGAACGAACGCCAGCACAATTACAGGAGTACAGAGGATCCCGTCGATTTGAAACTCCCAGGCAAGATTGCATTTCAAAATGCGACAGTCAAAGGGAAGGATTGGCCAAACAGTTTCGGAGTTTTGCTCGTTTTGAGGTTAATTCCTTGATATCTGAGTAAGGACCTGAGCGATTGGATTGCAATTTGGAAGTAAGTTGAAGAATGTCGACTCGCAACTTTTGCTGTATCTCGTTGAGATCACTGTTAAAAGATTAAAGAAAAAATTCAAATTATTGTTCGAAGAATTTTGTTTTCAGGAATTATCAATCAAATTTGGAAAAAATTCTGCCCAGACCTCGAATCTTATATTTCACAGCAGAGTACCAAATTTCATTTTGATTCGACTCCAATTTTCGGATGTATTAGGAAAAAGTGTGCCAAATTCCTTAGTGATTTGTTCGGTATAATAATTACCTAATTTCGGTATGGCGTCGATTTCAATTATACATTTCAGTGATTTCAAGAGCTGTAGATTGAAAGCGAAACGATTCAAAAAAAATTGATTATTTTCAATGTCTTCCTACGAATTTATATTGTGAGCAGAAGTTTGGCGTCGTCTACATATATTGTAAGAGAAATAGGCAGAATATCCACATTATAATAACTGGGTTAACGAATATATAGGGTGATTCCAAATTGGACGTGAACCTTGGAGGAGGTATTAGTATGACATTTGCTGTTGTTTGAGTCATATTTATTGGTAACCCAAATATTTTGAAATATTTGATATATCTCAGTTCGTTTCTATAGTTAATGTTTTTTTGTTGATCAAATTTAATTGAAATTTTGTTTTATTTTTATCAAACGAGGATATGTTATGTATGGAAGGCGAAACTATGCTGTACTAGAAGTTAAAAAATATAGGTATGATTACACTTGAAATTTCGATCCCTTTTGATCACACATACATTGAGTCATATACCGTACATTCAAGAGGTAGCTTACACAAAATCTGCCCAAATTGAAGCCGAAACGAATCTAGTAAATGCATTTCAACGGAAACTTTTTTAGGGAATGAAAAAGGTATATTGATAGTATTGAAAATAATTTCGGGAAAGAAGAATTGCGAAATTCGAAAGTTGCAAGCATCAACTGTTTGAAATTAGCAGAACTCAAATATCTCGGAAACTATTGATTTTTGGTTACCAATAAATTTGGTTAACACGATATAATGAGTCATACTAACACCTCTTTCAAGTTTTGCGTTTAATTTGGAATCATCCCGTACAAAGTGTTCCATTGGTAAATGAGCATAGGGTAACTTGAGATAGATCAACCCTAAATGAATTCAAAAAGCTATATATATGGTAGATCTAATTAATTCCATAACCAAGATTCAGACTGTTTCTTGTATTCACCAGTATTATCTAATGCTCATAACTTTGGAACAACCCAGCATAATCTCTTGACATATGGAATGTATAATTAACATAATAATAATAATATAACTTTATTCACCATGAAAATCCTACATTGCAATTTTATATCTATAATTATGGCTAAACAAAGCAATGGAAATGAAAAAAGGCTCACAAAGGCTAAGCCTGCTCGTGGGCCTACATTTTCTGGCTACGGAATCCTCATTCATTACAGATACACAACGCTCACTCTATAGTTTACAAATGTACAGAATGAAAAAGAAACAAGAAGAATTACACATTATGAAACACTAAAAGAAAAATAGAGAAAGAAAACAAAAATTTATTTCTAGAATATGATACATCCTTACTATCGATGAGATCATAAACCCACTGTCGGGGTATTTCAAATATCCATTTTGGTTTATTATTTGATAAAATCAAATAATAAACCTTAGTGATCGACCAACAAAAAAAAATTTTTAATCCCTCCTGAAAATTTCACAGTTTTCGTTTTGGAGTTTGTAGATTTGAATAAACTAATAAAAAAAATCCGTCCGTCCGCCGTCCGTTGTCCGGGGCTTTTCTCAGAAAGTACTGAACCGAAATCAGTGAAACTTACTAGCAAAATCGTGTGCCGCTCGAGATTAATCCTCCAAGCTTTTCAGCAGGATCGGTGTACCCTAAAGGCTCAACATGGGGGTTGGGGGGAAAAAAAAATTATTTCTCGAAAACTTTCGACCGAATTTTCATGAAACTCTGAACGTTGATTACTGTTCCGAAACTAAACCAAAAAAATTTCACCCGGATGATTTCCCGCCAGTAGTTCCTGAGTTATAAAGAAAAACGCTGCAAATTTACAATAATGTCGAAAATGACATAATCGCCACATCGCTGAATGGGTATTCAAATCACCTTTTATTTGATTTATCACAACCCATATATTTCCAGTTGAAGAAATAATGTAGTGGAGTGAGAAATATCAAATTCAAAAGAGCACAGGATAAATTGGTTTTGAAAGGAAAAATCGACGGGTTCGAGGATATTCCTTAATAATTCTTCGTACAAGCATTATTAACGCGTTACGTTATTTTTTTCGCACGCTATATAGGTTTTATTTGAGATATCGATGGAATTGGGTTACTTAACTGAGAAAATAATAAACCCTTGTGTAAAATTTGCAGCGTTTTGGTTTATTATTTGATAAAACCAAATAATAAACCTTAGTGATCGACCAAAAAAAAAAATGTTTAACCCCCCCCTGAAAATTTCACAGTTTACGTTTTGTTCTACGTACATTTGTTAATAGGTGAATATATAGCTACAGGCTCGCTCATCACAATGTGACCATATCATATTCAACAGACAGCAACCCTTTTTTCAGCTAGATTCACTCAAGCAGCCCTTCTTCATCGTACACAGAAAAAACACTGCAAATCTTACACAAGGGTTTATTATTTTCTTAGTTAAATAACACAAAATACCATTGATATCTTAAACAACTTAGAACCGAATGCGATGATCCATTTTCAATATTATTGGAAATTTGCAGCGTTTTTCTTTATATTTCAGGAACCACTGGTCGGAAATCATCCGAGTAAAATTTTTTAGGTTAAGTTATGCAACAGTAATCAACGTTCAGAGTTTCATGAAAATTCGGTGGTAAGTTTTCGAGAAATAATTTTTTCCCCCCAACCTACCATTTAGAGCCCTTGGGGTACACCGATCCTGCTGAAAAGCTTGGAGGATCAACCCCGAGTGAAACACGATCTTTCTACCAAGTTTCAAGAATTTTCGTCCGGTACTTCCAGAGAAAAGCCCAGGACAACGGCAGCGGACGGACGGATTTTGGTTTATTATTTGATAAAATCAAATAATGAACCTTAGTGATCGACCAACGAAAAAAAAATTTTAACCCCCCCTGAAAATTTCACAGTTTACGTTTTGGAGTATTTAGATTTGGCACACTTACTAATTCGAGGGCGTAGAACAAGAATATAAGGTCAGATATTTTTAAAAAAAATCGTCCTGGACGTGAGAGGTCCTTGAAGTTCCAAAATTTTGGACCTTTTTTCAAAAAATCATTATTACCGACTCGATGAAAGTAGGACGATGAAATCTGTTTTATTGCATAGATAAAGGATCGAACTGCACGTGAAAAAATTCGACATCACCCAGCTTCATTATTTTGGTCGGCACGACGTCTCAAAGTTGACCAAAATTTCGAAATTTGGGTCAACTTTGGGCCGTCGTGCCGACCAAAATAATGAAGCTGGGTGATGATCGTACAGATCAAACGCGTAAGGCTGGACAATATCGAATTTTTTTGGTTAAATCTGGGTCCTTTGTGAGTACGTAGCCAATTATTTTATAGACGAAGGTCCTCTAGTTGAAAAATTATGATTTTTTTAAAAAAGGTCCAATTTTTTAGATTTTCTTCTGGCCATAAAAAACGAACCAGACTCTCCACTAACATTCTGATTGGATTTTCTTTATCTACGCCCTCGAATTAGTATATGTTTCAAATTTCAGGTCGATCGGAGAATTTTCGATTTTTGGTAAAATTTTAAGGGGTTACCCTTAAGAAAATCTCAATTTTCGAAAAATAATTTTCCGACTCCTATCGCCGTGAAATTTGGCACACTTACTAAGTCGAGGGCGTAGAACAAGAATATAAGGTCAGATATTTTTTAAAAAAATCGTCCTGGACGTGAGAGGTCCTTGAAGTTCCAAAATTTTGGACCTTTTTTCAAAAAATCATTATTACCGACTCGATGAAAGAACGACGATGAAATACATTTTATTGCATAGATGAAAGATTGAACTGCACGTGAAAAAATTCGACATCACCCAGCTTCATTATTTTGGTCGGCACGACGTCTCAAAGTTGACCAAAATTTCGAAATTTGGGTCAACTTTGGGTCGTCGTACAGATCAAACGCGTGAGGCTGGATAATATCGAATTTTTTTGGTTATATCTGGATCCTTTGTGAATACGTAGCTACTTATTTTATAGACGTAAGTCTTTTGGTTGAAAAATTATGATTTTTTTAAAAAAGGTACAATTTTTTCGATTTTCCTCGGGCTATAAAAAACGAACCAGACTCTCCACTATCATTCTGATTGGATATTCTTAATCTACGCCCTCGAATTAGTATATGTTTCAAATTTCAGGTCGATCGGAGAACTTTCGATTTTTGGAAAAATTTTAAGGGGTTACCCTTAAGAAAATCTCAATTTTCGAAAAATAATTTTCCGACTCCTATCGCCGTGAAATTTGGCACACTTACTAATTCGAGGGCGTAGAACAAGAATATAAGGTCAGATATTTTTTAAAAAAATCGTCCTGGACGTGAGAGGTCCTTGAAGTTCCAAAATTTTGGACCTTTTTTCAAAAAATCATTTTTACCGACTCGATGAGAGTAGGACGATGAAATCTGTTTTAATTCATAGATAAAGGATTGAACTGCACTTTAAAAAATTCGACATCACCCAGCTTCATTATTTTGGTCGGCACGACGTCTCAAAGTTGACCAAAATTTCGAAATTTTTTCTCTATTTCCGCCATAATTTCTAAACGGTTGTCACTGGACCATTTCTAATGACATATTCGTGATCTACGACCTCGATTTAATAGGAAACGATAACAAGGTCGACGATTTTCGAAAAAAAAAATTTATTTGGGACTTAGAAAATTTTTCATAAAGAACCGCGAATAAACATCAAAGCGCAGAGTGGTGGGGGGGGGGTAAGATTTAGCGATTCCGTGCGAAATTTTATTTTTGAAGCTATGACAATATGCACATCATATATTATGGATTCGAACACGTAGATTACGAATCTGTAATTAGATTTTGCGTAACTGATTCGGTTTGGAAAATATTCCGGATTTGGTGAGAAATTTTCGAAATTTGGGTCAACTTTGGGCCGTCGTACAGATCAAACGCGTAAGGCTGGACAATATCGAATTTTTATGGTTATATAATATATATTATATTAGATTCCGTCCGGTTCTTCTAGAGAAAAGCCCCGGACAACGGCAGCGGACGAACGGATTTTGGTTTATTATTTGATAAAATCAAATAATGAACCTTAGTGATCGAGCATCGAAAAAAAAATTTTAACCCCCCCTGAAAATTTCACAGTTTACGTTTTGGAGTATTTAGATTTGAATGAACGAATAAAAAAAAATCCGTCCGTCCGCCGTCCGTTGTCCGGTACTGAACAGAAATCCCTGAAACTTGGTGAAAAAATCGTGTGTCACTCGGGGTTGATCCTCCAAGCTTTTCAGCAGGATCAGTGTACCCTAAGAGGTCTAAATGGAGGGTTGGGGGAAAAAAAATATTTTCCGAAAACCTACCACCGAATTTTCATGAAACTCTGAACGTTGATTACTGTTGCATAACTAAACTTAAAAAATTTTACCGGGATGATTTCCGACCGGTGGTTCCTGAAATATAAAGAAAAACGCTGCAAATTTTCAATAATATCGAAAATGAATTATCGCATTAGGTTCTAAGTTGTTTTATCAACGGTATATTGGGTTACTTAACTAAGAAAATAATAAACCCTTGTGGAAAATTTGCAGTGTTTTTTTTTATTCGTTCATTCAAATCAACATACCCCAAAACGTAAACTGTGAAATTTTCAGGGGGGTTAAATTTTTTTTTGTTGGTCGATCACTAAGGTTCATTATTTGATTGTATCAAGTAATAAACCAAAATTAGTTTGAATTTGATGTATGAATGATAGATGCACGTTATGTAAAACGTAAAACGTAACAAACCTGGTTAAGAAGAGGAGAGGCCAAAAGTGCGCACCGGCAGTCGCGATTTTTCAAAATATTCACACATGGCTATGAGGTTGATGATATTTTATCTGAAAAATCATTGGTCACATTCAACCCATTCACGAATTTCACCTTTGTTATTAAGTCCCAAACCTACTCTGCAAATATCGAATTTCTGAGTCGTTCCTTCCGGAAGTTATTATGTTTACGATCCGCCTAACGGCCCCCCGTAATCGTGGTGACTGCTGGCCGGACAGAATCGATTTTGACACCGGATACGTCATCAGTGAGTCCAACCTAGTCGTTTGAGGCCATTTGCGGCTGGAAATTCGGAAATTATAGACAATTGTACAAAAAAATAGCACGCTGTTCCCCTAGAACATGCGCGCAAAAATCGAGGGAATGCCATTTCTTCCGAAAAATCACTTAATGATTAGTTTTTGAAAAGTACTTGCGGCCACATTTTGATAAGCAATCCTGTATATAAATATATCGTTCTATGAACGAATGTATGTAAAAATAGTTTTCAAGCTAATACTCAATGAGCTCAGTGATTCTGCAGCATGATCTCTTACTATGAAGAAATATCTCACCAGTCAAGAACACCGGAATATCTTAAATGACCAAAGTCTATTTCAGTTTTGCTATGCAATATTCAGCTAAGTAGTAACAACACAAATACTAGAGTACTCTGAAACTCAACCTGAACCGGATGAATAATCCATTATCTTGGAAAAGTTCAGAATCTTTAGATCCTCAAAGACCGTTTACCTATTCCAGATAACGTACGCTCTTTTATAGATTCTAGAAACTATTACGGTCTGTGGATAGAGAGGGGTTCTTACTCGTGGGGCTCTGAAAATATTGGCCATCTCAAGATGTTCAGCCAAAAGTCTGAAATCCCGAGTGGAATACCACTTAATCTCAGATACATTGTCAACTACCAAAGCTGAAACATTTAGACAAAGCGATATCACGTTTTTTCCCAGAATATGTGCGCGTAAATGGAAAAACGCATTTCCCTAGTCATAAATTGGCTGTTTGATGTTCTACATTATTTTGTAAACAGAAATACAAGTAGTATTGAGTTCAGTGGCGTGTCGTGATGTATGAGGTCGGGAGGCGCAGGCAGTAAAATTCTATGCAACAAATGATTATTTTTGAAATGTATTTATTTTTTTCGACCTCATTGTTGTGTTAAATAATGCTTTCTCTGTATGCAGAGCTTAACTGGTACATAAAACTCATTTTACCAGGTAAGACAAAGGCAGTGTTAGAATCGATGTGATCACAGAAGATCCATGTTTCCTCATTTTTTGGAAGATGGTGTAAGTCACTGATTAATTTTCTTGTCCAGATGGGATCCATGCCTGAATGAACTTCATAAAATAACACGGAAAACAATATAACAAATTCAAATTTCACATACACCTATCCAGCTATTTTTTGTAAATGTCTTTTGGAAACGTCGCGTAAGAGATCTGTTTTCGGCTTTTCATTCACAAGTTCGTGATATCTTCATATCTAGAAACTGGCACAGATTCTCAATTTTCAATTGATCGGTTAATTGCAGCCTATCAAATTTAGTTCAAGAATGTTGCTTACTGAATTCACCATGAATTCTAACACATAAAGACAAATGCTGTACTTATAGGTCATAGTTGATCGGGGTCATTCGACAGCATTCGCTGTGGTTGTTTGTCTCTACGAAAGGGTTGCGGCCTGCCAGACCGGAAGGCCGCGAATTTCGCGCGCCCGATATTCTCGATATTCACGGTCAATAACGAAGTATTCTGTTGGGGGCGGATAGATAGATCGTTAAAAAGAATAGATATTTGTGTTGTGTTTGTTAGTATATTAACTAGAGATTGATTCTGGAAAGAGTTAGTCATGTCGTACGTCGAACGACAATATATTTTTTATTGAGGGCGCGCGGCCCCATCTAGCAACTGGTGGAGTTTAATCGAATCAGACCCTCTTTTTATCAAAAGTATTGCAAATTATTTTGTTTTACTCACTGTTACGTACACGTAATCCAATTCAATTCTGTCCATCTGGCCGGCTCATTTGAAAATCGATAAAGGGCAAAATGAGCTAAAAAGTTCTCGGATTATAACAATTTGAAACTTGAGATTTAAAAAAATCATTAGATTGGATTGAAACCTATGCATTACTCATTTATATATTCTTGTGAGAATAAACAGTACATTCTTTTATATCGAAGAACATGTATAATCAAAGTATAGCAGAGATAATGTCAATGGGGTACGATATATTTTGACATATGATACCAGAGCACAAATAGAAAAAACTATTTCCCCCCGTATAAGTGTAATGAAGTTAGAATTTGTTATTGAAAGCCTTCTTTTAACGCGCTTGTTCTGGAGAAGAATTCGTGGTCAAAATTGATTCTGTCCGTCCAGCCGTCCGGCCGTGTGCGCTGTAACTTTCGAAAGGAAGGACCTAGAGTCATGAAATTTCCATGTTAGGTTAACATCCTGAATACCTCGGCTTAGTTCGTTAATGGGCCGAATCTGCCGAATGGTTTCTGTGCTACAGCCATTTGAAATTTTGATTTTTCAATAACCCGAAAAATATTCATCTGATCAAAATGAAACTTGGTTTGAGAATGAACAGTGTCAAGAAGAAGAATTTTCCATGGAAAAATTCGAAAAATACATTTTTTTCTTGAAAATTTTCATATTTCATTGAAATTTCACTAAATTTCCAAGTCAACATTTCGCAATGTGAACAAGCGCGTAAAAGCTGCTGACTTCACGTCAGTGCTTTTTTATATAAACCAAAGAAAATTTCTTTTTTCCTTTCCGATGCAGGTTAATATCTTATTGTGAATGTTTTATTATTCATTAGAATAATTTGAACTTCACGATCCCTCTCAAAAAAAACCTAGAAAAGCACTGACGTGAGGTCAGGAGCTTTTACGCGCTTGTTCCGTTTCCAAAGCGGTCATCTATACAGGTATTGACCCTGCCAAACGCAGATTTTTTCTTCATATGGTCCTCACAAAAGTCTGCATGAACCTCAAGCTATAATTTTCGATCAAGTACTAGATTGCAATTCAATCCAAAATTGATATAACTATCATAAAAATAATTGGCTAATTTAACCCATTTAAGCATTCGACCTTCTTAATTAAACCGAAAATCTACTCTACAAATATATTCGCTATGTCGATTCTTCCTAAAGTTAGTGTGATTACGGCCAGCCATACCACTGTTAGTGAACAAAATAACTTCTAATGAGAATCTACTCAGTAGCTTGATAATTGAAAAGTAAGTTTGGAGTTTAATTACGAAGGCCGAATTGGCGAATCAGTAAAAACTATCGAATGATTCCGCAGATATACCCTTTCGAAACTTCAGTTCCCCATATTTCCAAAACATAGATCGAATCACCCTTTGATGAAAAATGCCACCTTGAAGTTAGTATAGATATATCATAGACATATTAAACTCTCTGGACACGGCGTACGAATCCATTTCTGAAGAGTCGAATGGGGATAATGAACCAAGTGAGAGGTCCGAGAGAGAGATGGAACTGGAGCGGGCAGACCATAGACAAGATACACAATTAAAATAACATGCGACTAGTGACAGGGACATGAAGGAAATCGGCCAATCAGAGAAAACACGGGATGGCGGTAATTTTGAACTTCACAACGTGAATGATGACTGTTCTATATGGGTGTGTCTTTGGTTCTGTGCAGTATTTTATCTCGAACTGATATTCCTCATTGATTTTGATCATCAGAGTGTAGCTTTCGAGTAATTATGGAAAAACAGATGATCAGCCGGCCATAACTCCGAAATATCAAGGGAACATGATATATGTATAATGATTAACGAAACTTCGGACCAGTGTTATAAAAATTATTTTAACCTCTAGAAGCAGTTGAGTCCCATTTTTCAACCACAATCAAAATAGTTCTTCGGGGATTTAGTTCGTTAACGAACATAAAACCAAGACCGCAGACCTGCCAGGCGGACGGACAGAATCCAGTTTGATCACAAATTTTTAATCAGTAAGAAAATTTTTTGTTCAAAAAATACTGAGATTGTAACGGAAGGATATCGCGCTCTTCTTTCCATCAAAAAGCGCGCAAAAAATGAACAAATTCAGTTATTCATGCAAGGTAAACTCACTTATGGAATTTCACGTTTTCCCCTTTTTTATATCTCCTCGTACAATTAATGGCACATGAATTCACCAGTATTCGTTTGACAGTGAATCCGGTTTCTATTCAAAAACTTACGAAAACACAAAAAACGAAAACAACACGAAAATTATATCTTACATACAGTCTTTATACTATAAATCAAAATCTGCTTTGAAATACTTTGGAAAAAACAAATGTGACTTTCAAAACTTTCGAAAAAAAATTATTTCAAACAGATTCATTATTATAGCCTATGGCTTCAAGCTGATCTGTCTTATTTTTTCCGTATTCTATGATGGTTTGGCCCGCCCTAGTTCCCTCTTTGTCGGCCCGCTTCCTCTCTCTTTAAGCCATGTCCATATAGTTTTATAGGTCTATGAGATATATAGATGACAGCTTTTGCAACGTAACAAACGCGTAAAAGCTCCTGACCTCACGTCAGTACTTTTCTAAGATTTCTTAACAACGATGTTCTTTAGAGACATTCTTGCCTGGCAGTTCGAAGTACAATACTGCGAAGTGATTTCATCAGGAATCTTCGTATATATGTTGGTTTCTTACTTGATTTTAGGAATCAAATCCCAGTGGTTATCCAAGGAAAAAACTATAACAGGGATTTTGGTATATATTTTTCTAGGTTAGGGTTGCCATCTCTAAAATTTGGCAACCAGGACAAGACCCTTGAAAACCGCGGACTTTTGGGTCCGCGTGAAAAATATCTGACCCGTAGGAATTGACTATTCATGAAATTTTTTAACGCCGAGGACCAATAATCTCAGTCGCAAATTTAGAATCCATATGCGAAATCTGAAAAATGTAATTCGAAATCCTCCCAAAATGCCCTTTGATCGACTATCCAAATAAGTTTGCATGTATTTGTATATTTATTCGCAATAGATTGATCACATATTAGCGTCCTCCACGAATTAACTGAAACAAATGAAGTTTGTGGGACTATGACAGGAAAGAAACCAATGTTTTCTGAGCTATATATTCAGCGACGTTTCGCAAGACTTTCGTCTGCTTCTTCAAGCCTCTATAAAATTCAGAAATTCTAAGGTATAAACATGGATTCAACATCGAACAACCCTCGAAATCTCAATCATCAAAGTCTGCAGAGTACGCGCAATTCCAAAACCACATTACAAATGATCACAGATCAATGGAAAACCTAAGCCCCAAACGTCTTTCTGATAAATTTGATAGAAATTTATCTGAATGAAGAACGGTCCATGTAGATGAAGATGAACAAAAAAAATTTTCGCCAGTTTTTGGAAAAATGCCCCCACCACTTCCTGAACATAACGATTTTTTGACGACACGTTGATTTTGCATTGTAAGGATAAAGTGAACGATACTTAGTGGTTCATGCATTTTAGCAAACGAAAATCTGTTTTTGAATGGAATATGGAAATTTTCAGAAAAAAATTTTTTTCAAATTTTTCTATGAAGAATTCTTCATATTGCTACTGTATATCTACCAACCTAGTTTTATTTCGATCAGATAAATATTTTTCGAGTTATTGAAAAATCAAAATTTCGAATGGCTGTAGCACAAAAACCATTCGGCAGATTTGGCCCATTAGCGAACTCAACCGAAATATGCAGGATCTTAACCTAACCTGAAAATTTGAAGACTCTAGGTTCCTTCTTTCGAAAGTTATAGCGCACACGGCCGGATGGACAGAATCAATTTTGACCTCGGATCCTTCATCGGTGAGTCCAACCTAGTCGTTTGAGACCAATTTCAGCTCAAAATTCGAAAATAACAGATATCGTGACGAAATGATAACGTGCAGTTCCCTAGAACAAGCGCGTAAAAAGATCAGACACAGAATGAATTTCGTCGAAACCATCGTCAAATTTATATATTGGACAAATAAATGTTATATTGTTTTCTTTTCTTCTCCGCAGTTGTACCTTGGACTTTCGACCGAATTCCATTTGAAGAGACTATTACAGTGACCATGACCTGTTCTAAATCGTTTTAAAATGCACCGAATCCTATAGGAAGATTAAAACCACGAACTTCTTCTGAAGGATCGCTGATCAAACTTTAGTTGAAAATATTACACAAGTGTCGCTTTTATTGGAATAGAGAAAGTCGTTAATCCAAAGAGGTTTACGAGATTTCCATCTAGCAATTTCAGAATCCGGAATATAAGACATGATTGGGAATAAATTCGGAATGGAATGATATATATCCCAAGACTTTTTCACTGCAACATGTCTAAGAATATGGGGCGGTTCAATATTTGAAATAACTGGTAACCACGGTAGAGGGGTAGATTTTAAGGCCCCACTAACGACACTCACGGTAACATTCAGCTGTGCATTAATTTTACTAACATAGGCGCTGTTAAACCAAACTGAACAACAATATTCACCAGCAGAAAAATCCAAAGCCAAAGCTGCCTTACGAAAAGAAGTAGGATCCGCAAGTCACTAAGAAACAGCTAGTTTTGGAAGAGTAGTATTCCTAGATTTCAACTTTATGGGAAAGTTTTTCAAATGGACCTTGGAATTTATTATTTTTATTATTTTATAAATGGGTAGAGTTGAGTTCGAACTACAAAATTGAAGTAGCAAAATAAAAGACGAATCTTATTCTACTTCAATATATGATATTCTGATGCGCACACTTGTGTACAATTTCGCAGAGATCGTTCGGCCAGAAAAAATCTTATATTTTTCATCGCAATTCTTTTTGATAATAATCAGTCAGATTTTATTCAAATTCCATTTTAAGTTTGGAGGCTTTGTTGAAAATCATCAATCAAATGTCAGGTCGAATCGATAAATATTCTCGAGAATATACAGAAAATAATATTTCGAAACTGAAATCAGGATATTTTTTGTTTATTTATTTGAACCTGCTCTAGGAATTTAACGTATGTCAGAGTTTTTTGCTCGGAATTCATTGTATTCACAATCGGTCTCTAGGTTGACAGTAAGGGTCTTTCATACCAGGTCCGGTCTTCCAGTAGTCGAGAAAAGTAATCTTTCCTTAGCAATTGAATGGCCGGAAATCAATTAAATAACTTCAGATGTATTACGAAAGTGCTCTGCAATGAGCGAAACATGAGGTTTGCTCGTTGTGCCTACGTGAACTACACTAATTACACTTACTCCACTGATTCTGTTCGGTGTGTTTTGTTGTAAACTTGCACTCTGTTCGTTGTGGAAATGTTGGGAGTCAGTGTAGTCACAGATTACGAGTGCAGTGCATAGAGTGAGGTTGTCTCTGGTTACTACTTAGACGTGTTCTGTTCTCTATATGTGGTTATTTTTGGAATTAATTCTCATCATATCGTTATTTGAAATGGTATTTTTGTCCGTGATGACTTCACGACGAATCTACATCACCTCGAAGTGGTAGCGAAAACAAAAGAAGCATAGAATTCTGTCATCTTGGGTTGGCGTAAAATCATCTATCATATATTTGTATTCTGTGTGAATCATAGAACAGAACTGCACTAAGTCCACTCATTCAGTAATCTGTGATTACACTCAGCTGCACTGAGAATTGGAAGTCAGTGGAGTTCGTGTAGTTCATGCAGGTACAACGAACAAACCTTAGGAAATCTTTCTGAATTCGCTCCTATCGGTTGTAAGTGCTAGTCGTTCAAATTGTTTCTGATGCGGACCTGGAATTCTTGCGAACAATGTTTCGTGAAACCTTTCCTGAAAGGGTGTACAAAATTCAGTGCAGATCTTTCAAAGCATCCTTTGAATTTCTTTGGAATTAGCATATCAAAAGCGTTCTCTTTCATTATGTAAGTGTGTGATAGATAATAAATAGGCAGGCAGATTGTCAGTTATCATTTCCTGCTGCCAAGGGTGAGGACGGAAAATCAATCGTTAAAATATGAAAGCAGAGATATATGCCTCAGCTCC
Organism: Myrrha octodecimguttata; assembly: GCA_958510865.1. Taxonomy (NCBI): domain Eukaryota; kingdom Metazoa; phylum Arthropoda; class Insecta; order Coleoptera; family Coccinellidae; genus Myrrha; species Myrrha octodecimguttata. The sequence continues at coordinate 72,992,742 of OY294059.1, read as the reverse complement.
TTGAATAAATTACATATTTCCTTTCACTGCCTTCCTGCTCCTATTTATTCATAGATTTCAGGCGAAGTCAGAGTGACACTTCTGAAATAAGCTTCTCATCTGAACGACAGAAGGTAATGAAGGTTCAGTAACTTTGAAGTCTCAAAATTATAATGACACATTTCGCATGCGAGATCCTATACTCCATTCACTTTTATGAAGTTAGTCTTAGGCCTGGAATTGGTTCTATCGAGTTTTGCATCTAAAACTGAGCCTGAATAGTACTACTGAATGAATTGGCGTCGAGGTCAAAATAATTCGACGGGATCTTATCAATTTATATTCAGTGCGCGTCAAGATTATTGAAAAAATTAATTTTCTCAGAAGAATAATATTTGTCAACAAAATCCTGAAACAGATCAATTTTTGTTTCACTTTCACCAAATTTTTATGCATTTTTGAAGGATTTATGTTGCACCCTGTGCCATATCCATGAACCCTCTAAATTTTTTGAATAGGGAAAGTGGGTCATGTGGTAGTTTTTTGGCAAGAGGTTTGTATATTCTTTACAGGTGTGCAGACATTTTCAAGAAAATTTTTGTTTTTTGAATTAGTTACTTCAAAGAGGTTTTCAGTATGTGCACTTCGTCATGGCTTATTTACGTTGAGACGATGGGACCTGATGAAATTTATCACCGAATGGAAGTCTACCATTACATTTTTGTTTATACACAACTTTCAACCCCTACGAACCCTTTAATGGAGAAAAAAAAATTTTTCACGTGAGGGAGTTGAAAGGGGTTGAACGTTGTGCATGAACAAAACTGTAATGGTCGACTTTCATTCGGTGACAAATTTCATCAGGTACCATCGTCTCAAAGTAAATGAGCCATGACAAAGTGCTCATACTGAAAATTTTTTTTTAACTAACTAATTTCTCAAGAAAAAAAAATTTTTTCTTGGAAATTTCTGCACGATTTCAAAGAAGATACAAAGACCTTGCCAAAAAAGTACCATGTGACGTTCTTGCTCTATTCAAAAACTTTAGAGGATTGATGGGGATGGCATAGGGTGCAACAAAAATCCTTCGAAAATGCATATAAATTTGGTAAAAGGGAAACAAAAATTGACCTGTTTCAGGATTTTGTTGCCAAATATTTTTCTTCTGAGAAAATGAATTTGTTCCATAATTTCGACGAGAACTCTTTTTATCAATGACTTTCTAGTTTGGTTTATTGACTTAAGTTATAACCTTAATATATAGTGCGGACAACGCTGCATAGTTATCTAACATTGAAGTTACTAGAACTAACACATTTTTGAACATTGAATCGAGACCAGTCTATTTGATATAGGTTATTAATAAATCATTAAAGTTTTTAAATGTGTTGTTTACTACATTTAATTTTTCAAAGGAAGAAGATGGTTTGAAATCTGTCGTCAAAATTAATCTCTGCACAAATATTCGCATTTGAAAAGATTGCCAGAGGTTCTAAATCAGCTTAGTCCTTTTGTTATCAGGTGTTAGTGAGTACACGTAGTGAGATTTTGACATATAATATAGAATAGATGCTACCGAGGATTTTAAATCGTGAGATAGAAGATGGAACACTGTGTTAGCATTTTATTATATTACCGTTTTCTCAAGTCTTTTATTCCAATCGTTATATGTCAGTTGATAAAATAAACTGAGATTGTCATTCATGCGTAATACGTTGAAGACAATAGAAGTATATCATAATATACTAATATCGAAAGATATGATGCATTTTTTAATTATAATTATTATTCACATTTTTATTTTACATGATGAAATGTGTCAAACTTTCATGGCCTTTTATAGAATGAATGAAGTTTACATATATTTGTGGGAAATTTCAACTGACTCAGAAGAATTTTATGAGGTTTGCCCTTGGCATAGGAAGAAAAACGCTCGATTGTCGATTACCTGACCTTCCGCTAGAGCGCTAAACTATGATTCAGCTACCTTCTTCAAAATTATTCGGTCCTGTGACTTCTGATCTGCTTTGAATCCTGATGTGGTTCAGGTATTGTATCGCGCCTCTCGAAATCGCGTGCAGTGGACGACCAGCCTGAATGAAATTCTGATACAATCATTCACTAGGTTTCTCTTGACGCCTTGCACTCCTCATTTATTGACTGGAATATTTGAGCAGTATCAAGAAAACCTGTGCTCTGATAATATCCAGCAGAATGATATTTTTCGTGATAAAATTGGATATCTCCAACCTAGTTACTAATTTCTGACAAATAATCTACCTGAATGGTGTTAAAAATGCAATTGTTCGAATGATGAGTTTATCAATTTATGCGCGCATGTTCTGGGAATCAGCGTGCTATCTCTAAGTCTTTTTGTTTTACTGAAATTCCCATCGAAAAGGGTATCTACTAAATGATTGAGTGTGATTCTCTGATGATGGATCCGGTGTCAAAATCGATTCTGTTCGGCCGACCGGCCGTATGAACGAAAAAAGGCTTACAGAGAATCATATCAACTTGAAGCTTTCGAAATATATTGCATATCAGAATGCGATGGTTGAATTTTTCAGGGTCAAAATTGGCAAAATGATATTGGAGTTATAATCAATTAAAATTTTGAAGATACTTCCTTACATTTCAGGCATTACTGCAGCTATTAAATTGAAACTTGGTAGTCAGTTGTAGTATAACAGTGTCACAAGTTTTTCACTTTATTCCCGATATTTTATTAGATTTCTAGTTCGAAATGAACAATTATGGATCTATGGGAGATGATTCCCCAATAAAGGGGCCTGTAGCGTTCTTCGTTTATCTGAGGATCTGAAAATCATCGCTTGGAGGACTGAACCTGGTCGAAAGACCCTCTCGGTCATGAGCAAATGTAGGTAATATTATTTACTGATTCCTTCTGGTTTTCTGTCCCTTTTTCTGTTTCAGATATTATGTCAAGATATTTTGTCGAAATGAATTCAAGATGACGAAAAAATTATTTTCAAATGAAAAAGATGCCATCCATCTTCTATAAACAAATTACTACACTTATGCGGGGAGACAGAATTTTTCCTGAGGTTTTTATCTGTGCTCTTGTATCATACGCAAATATGTATGGTACCCCGTTTACATTTCCTCTGCTAACACTGTGATATATCTTAGAATTGTAATGCTCGTTCTCAAAAGAATATATATATATATATATATAGTGCGCAGAATCTCACAAAAATTTGTTGAGGTTGTATTGTAAATTTCGTCATGATCTTGTTATTCTGTTCATATTTCTCACATGAATCTACTCCAGAAATATGTAGCATCAAAAATTTTATTTTCCAATATTTCATAAAATACAGATCGAATTGGAATCCAGTGCTTGTATGAAAAATGACAGCTTGAGTGTTCATGCAGAAGTTCGTGAGGGTAATATGATTAGAAGATCACCAAGGATAATAGCTTTGGTACCGATTTCGAACTTGCGCGCAAAAGCTTCACGTTAGTACTTTTCTATTTTCATTTTCAATGCAAAACCCCAATATCATAAATTCCGAGGGATATTTTTTGCACTTCCGAATTTCATTTCAACTGGTAGTTAACTTGAGTTTTCTCTTGTCCATTTTGTGTGCAAATTGTCTGAGGGTTCCATATAAAACCTCGGAAAGGCCTTATGAGCTTGTACGAGTTAGGAAACCGGCTGCGGTCTGTGTAGGCGACACGTCAGGAACAGCAATGATTATTGTTTACCCAAAGGCGAATGGCATTATGATTAAAACGGTGTACTGGCTTACTTTACGTCCAATGAAAAAAAATTTTTTTTATGAATGTGTATCAAATTCCGTTACGCCTTCGAAGAGTCAGTGGTTGTCGATTGACCTGATTAACGCATAATGTGGATACTCCTTATTTAATATGTAAATGCTGCCGTCTTCATGGACTTTTGCAACTTAGTATTATTGTTTTCAGGTGTGGAAATATCTGCAATTAATTAAAAAAACAGTAAAGAAGCAAAATTCGTCAGTTGTCTCTCTGCGAATAATCCTATAGTCGGAGATCTCATGAAACATGTTTTATGAAGGGTTTGATTCCAGTTGAAATGTTACATGATGGTATATACAGGGTGTTTCACCATAACCTGGACAAACATATACAAGGTGTATATGTATAATAACACAATGAAAATTTAACGAGTGATTCTGTGATGAAAATTAAGGTGGGTATTTCGCATAAAATTTTTTGGAAAACTGACCCCCAGAAAAGTTACACTCCTCCGAAGACCTACAAAAAAAAATTTTTCTTCTTTTTTTTTCCTGTATACTAAGCTAAAATCACGGAACTTGGTAACTATTATTGGTCAATAAATCAACACATTTCGGATAATTTCCAACCCCGAAACCCCGAAGTATGCTTTAAAGGGGTTGAGATAGTCAACCCCTAAGATATTTTTTTTACAACTCTATCTTGGATACACATTTTTCTTTTCAAACCACATTCCTGAAAAGCCCAATTCATTCACTTACTTTTTTATTTCTACAAGCTTTTTCTAAAACATTTTCGAGAAAAAAAATATCGATTATCTGCAAAACCGCATTGAAGCAGGGTGGGAGGTTTTTATTAATTGTTCGCTTTTTGGTTTCACCTATGAGAGTCTAGTAGAATCATCATTTGGTTGGCTGTTGTTCATTGAAATGCTTGATTGGAAGGGTGTTAGGACTTCGGACTATTCAACAGAGCGTGGAGTTCCTCAATGTTCAATTCTGGGACCACTTTTGTTCATCATCTACACGAATGATTTTCCTGAAAATGTTCCGGTAGGTGAAACCTTCCGGTACGCTGATGATACCAAGCTATTGAACAGGGCCCGTTCGGCGAATATACTGACAAATCTATCATCAAGTTCTATGCAGGCTGCTCAGGAATGGTTTTCTGCAAATGGCCTGAAATTAAATGTGGACAAAACCCAGGTGCTGAGATTTGGAAACAGCCGAAAAAATACTGCCGGGCAGGCTAAATTACTGGGGGTTATCTTCGATAGCGATCTTACATGGAGACCATATGTGTTGGACTTAGCACAAAGACTATCGGCGTCCATTTACTCAATTAGACGGATGAGAGTCGTATCCTCATCCGAGGTCTGCAGGCTTACCCACTTCGCCAACTTTCATTCCGTGGCCACTTACGGAATACTTTTGTGGGGAAGCTGCTCTTGTGCACAGAAGGTATTTCTGAGACAGAAGGAAGCTCTGAGAGCATTGTGTAGAGTCTCGTCTGGAGCAAGCTGCAGATCACTATTCAAGAATGAGGGAATTTTAACACTACCATCCGCATACATTCTTGCTTGTTTGAAATATGTGGTCGAGAAGGCTGGAGATTTTGAGACTGTTGGAAGTTCTCATGGTTATCGAACGAGACACAGAGACCATCTAATCATTCGGCATCACCGTCTCACAAGAACCCAAACTAGTGCTAATTATATGTGCGCTAAATTGTACAACAAGTTGCCAGATTGTCTGAAAAAACTGAACCCGAAAAGACTCATTCATGAGGTGAAAGAGTTGTTACTCAATAATAGTTTTTATTCGGTGGAGGAATTCCTCAGTTATAATTTTTAGCTTTTATATGTTGTTTGTTAGATTTTTCAAGTATTCGTCGTATACATTGTATATTATTATTCAACTCGAGTTGCACAATGTGATTTAACGTGCAAATAAATATTATTATTATTGTAAACATGAGTTATATTTTTCTCGAAAATGCTTAAGTTTTCGAAAAAAAAATTAAGAGATGAAAACTTACTGGAAAAATTTGAATATTATGCCACATTTATTTAAAAGGAGAATTTTAATCAAAAATAAAGTTGTAAGAAAAAATATTTTAGGGGTGGACTATTACAACCCCTTTTAAGCATACTTCAGGGTTAAAAAAATTTCAAAATGTGTAGTTTTATTTACAAATGATATTTACTGAGTTTCGTGTCTCCAGCTCAATATACAGGAAAAATGAAAAGAGTACAATTTTGTTTCTTAAGGGGTGTAACATTTTTGGGTTTTTTTCAAGAAATTTCGTACCAAATAACTACCTTCATTTTCATCATGGAATCACTCCTTGCATTTTTCCGGTGTTATTCAAATACACCCCGAATAGCCATGAGGATTACATTGGGAAAATCATTTTGATCTTATGACATAAACCCCGTTTTCGGAACATGAGCGAGATTCAAGGTTTTAAATATCAACTTAGATAACTAATAACTATGTTTAATTATGCGTGACCTTTAAATGAACGGTTTTGGGCCACATCTTGGGGTTTGTTTTTTCATGTCCGTTGCCAAGAAACTGTGGTTCATCGAATTTGACCCTTATATCCGAATGAGGGGAAATAATATTTTATTGTAAATAAATTCATATTGCTATCCAGATCCTTCCGGAACCCAATAGCACGTTTCTAAATAAAAATTATTCCAATACTCCTAGTGAAATTTTTGGAAGGCTACAAAAAGAAAATCAGTTCACCTTTGAAAGATTTCAACAATTTTGGGTGGAATTTTTTTCCTACAGACATGTGAAAAAATTAGTTTGAATTTTGAGGGAATGTTCTCTTGGAAATTCGGTTACATTGGAATAATGCTATTGAATTTGGCAATCGAAAATAAACACTCCAGAATATTGCTCTGAGTTGACATTAAACACCCTGTATCTTGCTTATGGTTCAAAAATGGGGTATATGTCATGACAAAAAGAACTTTCCCAATGTCACCTAAAAAAATATTTTTTCTTATAAAATATAATATTTTTATTTTACTCACAGACGTCGTTGATGTAAGATAGCTTCTGATGAATGATTGGGTAAATCCAGTTTCCAAAATATCAGTTACTATCGAAATGAGCGTAATCCCATTTAGCACATCCTGATACTCTGACCTTGCTTCTTCTGATAACTTTATGTACTTTCAATTTCGATTTCGAATCAAAGCGAAATATTAATTTATTATGGCTGGAGCTGAATTGTTATTTGTAATTGAAAGAGTGTAGAAATTGGCAAGGACGCCTCGAATTAATTTGACATTGTCGATATTTCAGGAGCGCCAACCTGCCTCCGTTTTAGTAACAAAAACATGATAGACCTAAATTATGGCCAACCGAGGTAGTTCATAAAAGTGAATGGAGTATACTTATTGAAAGGGGGAGTGGATAGGTGGATATGTAACATTTTCCCAAAAAACTACTTATGGTGGTTGGCTGGTTCATACACTGGAAATATGAATTACTTCGGTCACATACCTCCTTCATGAGACTAGTGTATCTGTTAAAAGTAAAATTGGAGCGCTGCTGTCAGTTTCACGAAACATGCCAAAACATAACTCGTTCATCTACTACCATAAGTGGTATTTTGGAAGAAAGTTACATACCTCCTTTATCCACCCATCGCTTCATTATTCGATACCACCATAGATTGAACCGACCCCCTCCCCAACTGTATAAAGGCTACCCAAGGGTGAAAATACCAGTGAGCGATTCTGTGAAGGAGTTACATCCTTTTATAACCAATTGTTACTGGCGAACGAGCGATCTGTGGAAAAGTTAACACAGCACAGCACAGGTTATTTCGTCACCGAAAAGGTCGTCATAATATCTAATTACTCTCTGATTGGAGACTATAAGTGCAAATAATCCAGTATAGGTAATAAGAGTTATAGCAGAAGGCTCCCCTCTCGAATGGGACTAAAGTAAAACAGGAGTACCTTCTGCCCAAGTGGTCAATTTCTAGTGGAAATGAATTTCGATGATTCTCAATAACGGCGAGCATACTGGAAAGGTAACCGAAGTCAAAAACAAAAAAGGTATCTTCAGATTTCTTTCCTGATTTCATTTCATCTTTTGACAGATAACCTACACTCCGAATTCCATGTAGCATTCGAATATCAAAAAATGTAAATCAGTTCTTACAAGAAAATAAAATAGTCATAGACACACAAGTCCATGGGGAAACAATTTGTTGTATCAATATCCAAGTTCTGAATCCGATATCTTGAGAAATGTAGATTTACTCGGGAGGAAACCTGAAACCTGTGATACCATTTGCATATTCTGAAATATTCATGCAATAAAAATTTTAATATTTTGGTCCTCAATGGGGCATCGATGAGTAACTTATTCGCTCTACTAATTGGAACAGATTAAATTTCAGTCGTAGATAAAGTGAATAGTGTAAAAAGGTAATAAAGTGATAAGTGTAAAACTTATCCCGAATTCTTGACAATGCCAGTTGATTTTTATATACATTCTTGAGCTAGGACCATTCTGAGTTTTCCTTTGTCATCAACATAGCAGATATATTAATTTAGCCTTCCAGACTATTCTATTATATTTACCATTTGTAGATTATCTGAAGAATTCATGAGAATAAATCCCATTAAGACTCAATAAACCAACATTCTATCTGAAGTCTTTCACTATTGGGTCTAATAGGCGATTTCCGAAATCAGATTCGATACAAATCAGAAAATTTAATACATGAAAGCGATCGTGCCTGCCGTCATATTCTCTGGAAAAGGTTCCTCCACTCCTTGTTCCCGATAACGTTGGCCCTTGATCTCGATATTCTTGTACGTGATTCTATTAGCTGTGTGATATTGCGATCTCCGTTGTCATTTGGTAAGAGAAGATCCCATTCCAAAAATAAGCTCAACCAATTTCCTATAAATAGAACCATTTTCAGCAGAAAATGTCGTAATGAAGGAAGTGTTCTGTTCCTTTCAGGGAGAATTTTTTCGAGCTTGAAGCCAAACAAATTTTAATTTGAAAAATTTCAGGAGCACATTGCGAATGTTAGGAGTTTGCAATTGCAAATTGTTGTACACTCATATACATTTGAGTTTCTCATAAATCATGAAACAGGTGACTGTTGAAGTGACAACTCGAGCGAAATATGCAGAAAATGGTTACTTAATTGAAAGAACTCTAGAAAAGCACTGTCATGAAGTAAGGAATTGTATAAAGGTTTTTTTTATTCGGAGCCAATTCCTCGCGACATTTTGCTTGAAGCTTCATGCCGTCATTTTGACCAAGTACTAGATTTGTTCGAACCATAGATTTCGTCCATCAAATAAATCACCTTTGTATTTACAATTCTTCCTGATTTGTCTCAGGTGAAATGAACAAGCTGTTGATCTGAAGTTTTATTTAACCTTGACAGACATTCTTCAGTTTACACTTTTATCGCATTCATTAAATTTTGAGAAATTAGCATAAAGCATCAGATAAAGTTCATCTCAAGTCATTATAAAAATCTTCTTTCATTTGAAGATGCTTAGTTATTTCTCTCAATTTCTCTTGAATCGCAATGTTGCCTAAATATTCACATGGTTATTTCTCTATTTTGTGATCAGATCAGAGAAATGGAGGCTATATCTCCATGTCTATGGACCAGACTTTCCAGAGAAAACATAGAATTCAATAATTGTGTTTATATCGATTGAGTGATTGTCTCTGATTAATTTATAAATTGGATCAAACCTATTATATTTATGAAATGTTCGATGTGAAAATGGGCGCTTATGAAATTGTGTAGAATCCTGGTGAAAACAAATGGACATTGCAAGAATATCAGGTGGAAGGAAGATCAGTGTCACAAAACTCGTTGTAATACTGCTGCAATTCCTGAGCACAACATTGGAATGGAGAGAAAATGTCAAGTCTATAAATCAAGTTCCATTGAATTTCACACTCCGAATCGGATTGGATATTCGAAAATACAGACAATAGGAGTCCATGTTGAGCTGGTTGAAGAAAAAGGCAGAAGTGTATCAGCACATTGAGATATAACTATTCACCTGTGCCGAATCTGAAGAAATGGCAAATGAAAAAAGTGTTCCATTTGTAGCGAGGAATCATACTCAAGCAGCATGTGGAGAAAAGTTTCTGAGAAATCAAATATTATTACTTTAATGTTTCGTTCAATTCCTGTTGCGTACGACCCTCATGCCAATTTGGCATACATCTTCATGTCGATAATTCACGGCTGCAGACCATGTTTCATTTTACTGAATCGGTAGTTTTCGAGATATTAACAAAGTTTCTGATCGCTGTAACAACGAAACCTTCAGGCGGATTTCGCCCATTAATGAACTTAACCTAGATAAAACAAGCAACGAACCTACCGTGGTATGTTAACTATTGATCTTCTCCTGCGAATGTTCTAGACTAAAGATTTTCTTCATTATCGGCTGTCTTGAAATTCGATATTTACACATATAGGGTGTTCCATCTCAGATGTGCAACACCCTATATTTCTTATCCCATAGTGGTTGGAAAAATTTCTCGAAACACGTCGAATGATTCTGTTTGCGGGATATATTTTGACGTTCACTTGGCGTTTAAACAATTAATGGAAAACGTAATTTTGATGAACCGTTTTCGCCAAAAATAAATTTTTTAGCTCAAAAGAACCACCTTGAATATTTGGTTGTTCCATTTCGTCACGATGTCTGTAATTTTCGAATTTTGAACCGAAAATGGTCTCAAACGATTGGTTGAACTCCCTGAAGAAAGAATCCGTGGTCAAATTTAATTCTGTTCGTCCAACCGGGCGTCTGACCGTGTGTGCTGTAACTTCCGAAAGGAAAGACCTAGAGTCTTCAAATTTTCAGGCTGGGTTTTGATCCTGAATATCTCGGCTGAGTTCATTAATGGGCCAAATCTGCCGAATGGTTTTTTTTTTACAGCCATTTTTGATTTTTCAATTACTCGAAAACTATTTATCTGATCGAAATGAAACTTGGGTGGAAGAGGGTCAGTATCAATTAAACGAATTATCCATGGAAAAAATTTAAAAAAAAAAAATTTTCTGAAAATTTTCATATTTCATCTGAATTTCATTGAAATTTCGCAATGTGAACAAGCTCGTAAAAGCTGCTAAATTCACGTCAGTGCTTTTCTAGGTTTTATTCAGCTATTTTCACGAACATGAAGAACTTAAAGAATTATATTTGAGTTTTTTAATCAAATGGTCAAATTGTCCCATTGACGTTCATACAATAATACAATCTTGACTGAAAATCGTCTCTAACATGCTTCAGCATAATAAGAGTTATTGGAAGACACTCGTTTACAATTTGTTGGCGTAGTTCGTCCAAATTTTCAAGTTGAGTCACAAAAATCTTGCACTTAAGATGTCCCCACAAGAACAAGTCAGAGGGTTCAGTTCAGGAGATCGTACCGGCTACTCCATAGGACCTATTCATACAATCCAACGACGGGTATTGCAAATTGAGGTATTGGCGAACTGGTGCAGCTCAGTGAGAAAGATCTCCGCCTTGTTGGGAATGCAATTGTTGTTCAAATAGTAAAGGATCGTTTCTAATTTTTCTGAAATCAACATATCAATCGCATTTTTCAGAATTTCGAGATGAATTTCGCCATTAAAATTAGCAGGAATAAACAGAGGTCCAATTAGGTGATCTCCCAAAATTCGTACCCAAACCTTTAGCTCTTCCGGATGTTGAGTGTGAGCTTCTCTAAATACATGAGGATTTGTATCGCTCAAAACTAACAGTTATGCCGGCTAACCTCTCCATTAAGTGAAAAGTGCATTCGTCAGCAAAGCCAACGTTATAAAAGGAATTTGGGTTATTGTTGATACAATCGGCCATAATTTCGCAAAATTCTTGCCTTCGATCTAAATTATTATCATTTAATTCAGGAATTTAATTTTGTATGGATCGAACTTGTGTTTAGGTGAAATTCCGAAAACGTTAGATTGGCTAATACCGGAAGCTGCAGAAAGTTTTCGTACAGATTGCGTGTTTGGGACATGTCCCAATGCCGCCACAGCTCTCTCTTTATCATCCACAATTCCAATGGTTGCCCTTCTTTTTATCCCTAACTGAACCCGTTACAACAAATTTTGAAATCAATTCATTTGAGTACTTATGGCAAACGCTCCGTTCAGGGTGGTTTTGGTGAAATAACCTTGCAGTCGCTCGGGCACAATTTTGATTAATGATAATCATTTTTAAAATTCCAAACAAATCAGCATAGTCGTAACTCAACAGATTGATTAATAATACATCAAATGATCGAAGAATCGTATTATAACCAGATAAACACCTTCTGAGAACATAAAATGAAGGCAACGGATTATCAAAATTACGTTTTTCATACATCGTTGTAAAGAGGCTTCCAAGACCTCTCAAATGAAGTATCACTCAACCCCTCTTCCAAATTCAATTTTGTGGGGTTGAAGCGCCTCTTCTTAGGGAGTTGCTCATTCAAGCCTAAAACATGAGGTGTCCCTCGAACAAAATCATTCGAAGTGTTTCGGGAAGTTTTTCCAATCACTACAGTATAAAAAATATATGGGGTGGCTGGTCTGAGATGGAACACTCTATATTTGGGCTGAACGATAACGCTCTCATTTCCCAGAACAAGCCACTGAAAACATATCAAATCAAATCGAGAACTACATAGTCTTCGGGAGAAAACTGATGACAAATTTAATTATTCTATATATATCCGGCTATACTAATTATTCGTCTGGATAGAACTCGAGGTGAAATCTAGTTCTTCGTAGCAAACGAACTATTCAAGGGTTTCTGAAAAATTTTAAACTGTGATAATTTTCGAGATATAAGAGTTTGATTCTTGGTACATTCTCCTTCTTAATCGATGTTCAAGTCATGCCATAGTCGTGAGTCTTTGCGACAGTTTTGTGAAGTTATTGTCAAGTTTCAATGCAATTAGCTCCATTTTCTCAGCTGGAGTTTGCCCTCAAGCAATCTGCAAAACCATAACGTTTTGTTGCCAGGACAATGGAGCATGAAACTCATCTTCAAAACTACTACGTATTTGTGATTTCATTTCACTACTTGCAATCAAAAAAATCTAGAAAAGCATTGACGTGAAGTCAGAAGCCTATCGTAAACACAATAACTCCCGAAAAAATTATCTACAATCTTGATATTTGTATAGTAGGTTTGGACATACCCATTAAGAATGTTATTTTTCCAATATTTCCGAAAACTACAGATGGGGTAAAATTGAAACCCAGTATTCGATTAGAAAATGACAGTTTGAAGGTTTATGCATAATTTCGTAAGGACAATATGATAAAAAACTCGCAGAATTTTGAATATTTAAGAAAATATTTAATTTTCAAATTGTTTCACCGATACGATCAGCACGAACTTTCGCACGAAGATATTCATCAGGATTTTTGAACTGAATACTGAGTTTCATCATGATTGAATCAGTATATTGTGAAAAAAAAACATTAAATTTGACTTATTTTTCCGCGATATCTACAGAAATTATTAACGTATCTAACTGAAATTTAGTACACTGCTTTGAAATATAGAGTCCAAAGTATGAGCGGAATTTTTTTCCGAAGATGGTAGATTAATTTTCTATAGATAGTTTTCGAAAATTTTTGTTGGATCTATATTGACAGTACGATCTAGACCAAATTTCGCGAGAAGTTGTCGGTCAATATGCTTGAACTGACCGCTCAGTTCTGATTCCATCGCTACAGTAGTTACTGAAATATCAGGAAAACAACCTCAAAATTTGAAATAGCCACAACTCCGAAACCTTTGGACCGATTTTGCAAGTCGCTAGCTCGCTCTGTTCGACAGTTACCTTATCCTGGTCTAGACGACCGGACAGGATCGATTTCGACACCGAATTCGTCATCAGTCCCAACATTTACGAAGAAAAATTCCACAATAAACTACATTTGGAAGAAGCAATAGGACGCTTTCACGAAGAACATGCGCGCAAAAAGTTCAATAATGTGAAAAAAATATTTATTGGCAAAACACATCGGGAGGATAAAAATAATTTAAAATATTTCCGGGTATGATTTAGTGCCTTATGGAAGCTATAAAGGATTATAAAAATATATTCAGCCTCTATTTTTACCCATTGAATAATCAAACGAGGACCAGCGTAGGTGGACGAATCCGTGAATTTCCATTGGATATATCGATTTCTCATTAATTACAATTGACCGATTATATTGAGTTTAGGAACTGCTAATGCGTTAACGCATCATTTAATTGAGCATTGCTAACGCAAACACGGCTCTAGATTATTACACTGTATTAGATCAAGACAGATCTGCAGAATATTCCTGTTCTGGACATACAGACATGCACTCTCAACTTAAACTGAGTGAAATTGCACATTTGGATTTCAGTTCAATTTGATGTAGCTAAACTTGAACCTTGAAGGTTCTAAATCAGATTCAATAAATCGAAAATATTCTTGCGGTGCTCTTTTTTTTTTGGACTAAAATTTCATCGCATGAGATCTCAGCAATCCTTTGGAGAAATAGAATCAACCGCTACTGATAATTCAAAAGTATAACACGTACGATCCTTCGTCCGGAAAAACTGAAAAAAAATCCTTTAAACTTGGTACGAAAATGGAGTCACCTTATGATACTGCTAAATCATTCTAGTTTAATCTATGTAAGAAAAGAGAAATTCAAAAAGGTTATTTCTGATGGACTATCAACCCATCTCCTTGAAACTATTAATTTTGATCTCAATTGCAAATTCCAACCTGAAACTTTGAACTTAAGAGATGCATGGCAAGCGATTCACAAATTCTGAAAAAAATATATTCGAAATGCAAGAACTTCATGAAATTCAGCAAATATTTTACAAACCATGGATCCAAACACTTTCCAATTGATAATCGAAACTTTACACATACAGACGTACAGCAAAACAAATAACTTCAAAACCATCCACTTGATTAGGATGAACATTTTTGGGAACATAATGAGTAGGACCATCTATAAATCAATCGATAGGTAGTAGTAAAAAACATCGGCAGCAGAGCCATTTTCTAGAGTGGCAAAATGGTGAAGAATACCGGATTGATTGGGATCAATCGTCACACAAACTGTTTGAAGCTCATTCAAGTGGAAGGCTGAAAAAACTGTTGTTGAATATTCAATTTCTCGTTAAAACACCTCTTAATCCAGATTCAAATTCATAAATCCTTTAGACATAAACTGTATGTTTTTACTCACTCGAAGCCTTCCCCCCCCCATTAAAAATTTGAATACAGAATTAAAACAAGTTTGGTAATGTCTATGCTCTTACTACCAATAAAATTGGATATTACAGTTTAAGGGTTACACTGTGTAACCGCGCAGATTCGAACTTACTTCAAGTTCATCATCAGACACTGAAGATTCTACAAAAGTAACAAAGTATTTATATAAACACAGTTACAAAACGGTGGTAGAAGTGGTCCTAAAATTCGGCCAGAACGGAAAAAAAAAATTTTTGACCGTTATGTAAATAAGTACAATTTTAGGTTTGAACGCGTTAAATATTTCGGAATAACACAGTTCTGTTTGTTAATTCATAATTTCAAAATCATTCCTGCTCAGCAACTCCAAAATTTTGATGGATTCTTGATAGTTAAGTCTTCTGTGTTTTGGTTCCACGTGTATAATTTTCATGTTGTCAGTTGAAGGGAAAGGGTGGTTATTATCGATGCAATGTGTTGCGAAGGTAAAGCATCGCTTATGTTTGACGAAATCCATTGGATTATCGATGAATCTAGTTTTGAATTCCTATGTATTTCATATTGCAGGTCGAGCATTCTTACTCACAAACTCCTGATTTACTTGTGTTTGGTGTTGAAACTTCTGCATTGAATAATAACCTTGAAATTTCATTCATTGGTTTAGAGGAATTATTGAGATTTCCTGTGAAAAGGATGTTAGCTCTGTCTCCACTTATATCGCCGAAGTACGAGAGAGAAATGAATTTTCTGGTTCTTTCGGATTTGATAATGGGGTATATTCGATTTGAGGCTATTTGTTACGTTTCGTGTTTAACTGAATTATCTATGATTGATTGTTTAAACTCATTGTTCGCAGCCGAAATTGTATTCATTTGCATATTGCATATAATTATTTTTAGCTGTTTCTTTCCAGCCTCAATATCATGGATAACATGATAACAACGAAAAATAAGAAATTAGTCAGACCTGATTTTCTTGCATTTTGAAGCTCTTACTTAATGTTTAGTTGTTTTTTCTGATTGAATATTGGAGTTACTCTCAATAAAACTATTAATATATCTGTCGAGTCGAACGAATGCACTAAATTTTATAAGTACATATTATAAGGAAGAAGTTGAAAGAGAACAAAATGCTGAAAAATCTCGCTATGAATAATTACTGAATTAACTCATAGCAAATGTTGATAGCTATCGCTATCAATACATTTCATACATTTTTCATATTGAATCTACGGACCTGCGCAGTTCAGAACATTTCTGACCCATTTCTGCACAACACAATTTGATTCTATTAATCAGATCACCTCGAGTTTGAACGCTACTTTGATAAACTTTTTCTTTCAATATGTTCCAGACATAAAAATCCAAAGGAGTAAGATCAGGGCACCTTAGTGGCCATTTTGTTGGACGGTACCTTCCAATCCATTGTTCTCCGAAATATTCATCTAGTTGGTCCATTACATTCCAGCTATTACGAGCTGGGCAGCTATCCATTTCAAACCAAACGTTTTGTCTCTTTTCCTGAGGCATTTCATCCAGTATGTCTATTAGATATATTGTTCTTCCTGACCACCTTATTTTGTTCTCTTTCAACTTTTTCTAATTAGATGTACTAATAAAACTAAGTGCATTCGTTTGACTCTACAGATATATTAATAGTTTTAGTGAGAGGTACTTCAAGATTTAATCAGAAAAAACAACTGATTCAATCATTAAGAGCTTCAAAATGGAAGAAAATCAGGTTTGAATAATTTCTTATTTTTCGTTGTTATCATGTCAGCCATGATATTGAGGCTCAAAAGAAACAGCTAGTACAAAAGTTGATATGTCATTCGAAAGATCACTGAATGAGAAAATTTTTGCTGAACAGAAAACATGTTCGTAATTATTCACTTTTCATCGATAAACCTAATGGAGAAATATGACCGATAATTTTCACCTAAAAACTTTTATGTTTATTCGCTTACAACGTCCGTAGTAAGGAGTTTTTTGATATAAACATTTTTTCGTTATAGTCAATTTCATGCCATTTTGAGATATGTGATCAAATTTGATGAGGCTACAAAGATAACTGGAGTGTGATAGATTTTATAAAAAATTGATATATTTCGTAAAAACGCAATGTTGAATTGAAGAATTACCGACAATATTTCGACAATGTGATATATAATTTTTCCTGTTGAAGATAACATGGAGAAAATTGCCTTGAAGTTTTGGATTTTTTAAAGTAGAAACCCTGTATATTTACATATTTGAGACATTTAACACCTGGTCTGGTCATTTCAAACTGATGCGGATAGCTATTACAATATGAATCTTATCAATATTTGAAATCTACATAAAGAATCAATACCCGATTAAATCGAATAAATTAACAGAACTATCTCTACCAATTGCACTTCACTATGAAAAGATTTATCAATTCTCTATAATTGAAAAGTGCAGACCATTGTGGGAGGAATCAGACCGAATTCTCCTAATTTTATTGTTCTGTGATTCATTCTCCAGTGCTTATGACGATGAGAGGAAATAAAAGAGAACCAGTAATTAATTAACTTCATTTAGACAGGCAGATAGGGGTAGTTAGTTAATTACATCGAGATGGGGAGATGTACATATATTGACCGTACGGCAGAGAAAATCCAAGTTAGTCGACAACTATCATTTTCCTCGGAGTATTTCGATGGAGAATAGTGATTTCATTTCTATTTGATGTTACGCTCTTAGACAAAGTCTAAGGTTAAGCTTGACATTACCCAGGAAACATTTCCCGTTATTTGTTCAATTCGGCATTTCGTGTTAGTTGTTGTATTATTGAAAAAGTTCTTCTTAATCGGTGGGAGTAAGGGTGACAGATTTTTCTCAATTTGAAGTTATAAGTGGAATAGAGGGAGAATATTCATTAATCAACTTGACAAAGGCATTTATATTCACGTTCTTCATCTTCAGATACGATACAAAATACATCTGAAATTTTAAAATATTGGTTACGAAGATGTTCTGTATGTTGGGTATGAAATTTTATTTAGCGATATTTCTGAAACGCTTGAAGTTATTTTGTTGAAATTTGCTTTTAATATTTCCCTGTTGAAACTTGTCAATATGCAATTCTGGATTAATTCAAATCCAGGGCCGGACTGGAAAAAACACTTTTATTGCCATATATAAGGGATGTCTTTCATAACTTGTTAGAGAATGTTTAGGGAAATACCATAGGAAGATACGTCTAGTATTATTTTCAATTCTATAATCCATAAAATAGTTGTTATGTTTATGAGGCAAAAATTCATGTTGAGAATAATACTGAAGTTGAGTTTTAGAGTCTTGTAGAGGGCATTTTGAAGAGAACAAATTTTTAACATCATATGGTCTACACATATATAGGGTACTCGTTTTCATGAAGGTTCATCCAGAATACTTCCAACAATATTTAAACTCTAAGAACTCCAGGCGCAGAGATACATACTTGTACCCACGTCACTCTCTAACCTTAACAGAAAGGTCTCCCTTATACATGGGCCTAAGGCTATTTAATCCTCTACCTCAACGGTTGAGGAGGACGTCCAAGTCGAAAGTTTTCAAAATTATTCTGTATAATGCAATTGTTGACTGTGAATCTTATTCTTTGAGTGAATTTTTTAATTTCTGTTATACAATCTGTTCTGACGAAACCAACCTTATTGTTTTTTTCAATAATCTTTTTATTGAATAAATGTATTATTATTATTTATTAATAAGAGAATAATGGTCTGATTACAGTACCATTCGAACTACAAATTCTAAATTATTTCCCAATTTTTCAATGTATAACGGCACAAGCAATTCTACTTCAAGTCACATCGCTGAAAAGGTAATGAAATTCCCTTCCATTTAATGTATCACAATCCATATATTTCCATTTGAGAAAAAAAATATTGTAGTGAGAAATATCAAATTCAAGAAAGCACAGGATGAATAGGTTTTGAAAACAAAAATCGGCTGGTGCGAGGATATCCCTCAATAATTCTTCGCACAAGCATTATTGACGAGTAACGTTATTTTTTTGGCACGCTGTATAAGTTTTATTCAAGATATCAATGGTATCGGGTTACATCACTGAGAAAATAATGAACCCTAGTGTAAAATTTGCAGCGTTTTTTTAGATGAAGTACAACTAGCGATAAGCGATGTAGTTTCACCCGCCAAAATTTCTCGACTTTGAAGTGAAAGTTTGTTGCTTGACAATTTTGTGAATGAAGTGAATGAAGTTTCAAAATGACGATCCGTCAGGCGAGTGATTTTAGAAGGAATTTCATGAGTGAAATCCCCGAAAAGCAACAAACTTGTATATTGAAAGAGAGAAATTTTACTGCCTCAAATTTCAAGTGGTATTCGATCTGACTATTTCACGAGAAAATATTTCGGATAGTTATATGGTCACATTTGAGAAAGCAAAAAAGACAACTATACAAGCTATCTCGAATTTGAGAAATGTCTAAATGTATCGCTGAAAACCTAATTGTCCAAGATTTGCCGGCTTATCGCACCTTTCATGGCTGTGAATCGAGGGTCGCTATGTAATCATTTTCACTAAAATTGAATGAAGCAAAAGTTCACCACGAATTGCTGATGTATAGTTAAGCTACATCCTAGAGATATTGAGGCATAAAATGGATTTCTGTAACAGTTTCTTGCCTTTCACGGATTTTCATTATATTTTTGGGAGACATATTAACTCACAAAACAAACGCTTTCAGGTTCTTTAATGAATGGATTTGTGTCATGTAATCTGTAATGAAGGCTCGAAATATCAACCCACGAGACACGTTGACTAAAAAAAACGCACAAAAATGATCAACTCGTAAAAAAGAGAAAAACCTATCTCCTCCATGGTGAAGTATACAGGGAGATTCACAATAAACTGGACAAACATATAAAGCCTTGTAAATGACATCGGAAAAGTCATTTTTGCCCTATTACATATACCCCGTTTTCGAAGCATAAGCGAGTTACAAGCAATATTCTGATAACTGTGGTAGGTGATGCATGACCCTTGAAATAACGGTTTTTAGTCACATCTTAGTATTTTTTTTGTGGTCGATTGAATTGCGGTATGAAATTCTGAAAAAAGAATCAAAATGGCAGAAACATTGCAAAGTTCCAATTTCATTTCTGATTGCCAAATTAGTAAGCATAATTTTAATGAAATCAATTTTCAAGATTTTCCGTGAAAATTTATTTTAAATTCAAACTCGAATTCTTTCACGTGTCCACAGTAAAAACCCAATTCCACCCAAAATTGTTGGAATTCTACTTTCATTCTGAACACTGTTATGAAAACAGAATGAAAAAATATTCATTGGTTTTCATTTTGTAGCCTTCCAAATATTCCACTCGGAGTACTCAAATAATTTCACTTGAAAAACTGGTTGCCTTAAGAAGGCCAAAATTGTGCTAATGGGCCTCCAGAATTACCTGGATAGAAAATAAAAAATTTCAATTTTGAGGATTTTCCGCCATGTTGAAACCTTTCTCCCAGAATTCTTTACCACAATTCAATTGACCACCGAACAGAATTGAGATGGGACTGAAATCCGTTATTCAAAAAGTCATAACTCATCATATTTATCATAATATTGTTCTCAGTTGATATCACTCACCCTGTATCTCACTTATGCTTCGGAATTGGGGTATATATCATAAGGCAAACATAGTTTTTTAAATGTCATTTACGCGGCTATATATGTTTGTACAGTTTACAGTGAAGCATCCTGTATATACAGGAGAATTTTAAAACCTGCCTTTTTCTTTTCAGTTCTAGTTGAAGAGGAAATAAAAACTTTCTATCCTCCGAACCGCTTTCATTCAACAGATTCAAAGGAAAGACGCAGTCCATGTCTCGTCTATCAACTCGATCATCAATTCGCAGAACGTTTTCGAGATAAGTGGCAAATGTTGAGCGAATCTTATTCGGTCAATAGATGAATGGATATATCTCGTCTTTTTATGCTGGCTTCCTGATCGTCATGAGCCAATCATCTTCAGAATTAGTTCGAAACTATTCTCGACGGAATTCCCAAGGAATTAGAGGCATTTCGGGATGTCTGAAATAGTTAAGGAATGAAATATAAATGCGTCTTCTATCTGTCATCTTGCCGCAGATCCAGAGGATATTCTCCAAGAAACGATATGAAAATTGCAGTGAAACAGAACGCCCGTATAATTCAAGGTAGAACCTCAAAGATGTTATGTGCCTTTTGGGAGTTGGTGGAGTGTGCGGTGAATACTCCAGGTTGCTTGAGATTCTTGCCATTTGCATGATAACGTGGAATCCTGGAATTCTTTTGCGGAATACGTGTGAAGAGTTTGCTGCGATCTTTGTATTTAGTTATTCATTTACGCGAATTCGTGTTTGTAGTTCCTATTGGATTTCAAGAAACGCTGAAATATTGAACCAAGAAAATGTTTCAGGTTCATGTTTATTATAAGCGCTTATTCTATGGATTCACGCGAAACCCCTCAGTTCGTTAGATGCACCAGACTTAAAAAAACTAGAAAAGTTTGTTCATTGGAAATGACCACTTTGGCAACGACTTTGAACATGCGCACAATAGCTGCTGCCTTCTCGGCAGTGCTTTTTCAGGTTTTTTTCGATAAAGTACTGGATTTCAATTCGATCTAATCTGTATTTTTAGAAATATTAGGGAAATAAAATTTTGAATGGTTATATCTATGGAATCATTGGGCAGATTTCACCCATTCACGGATTAGACCTTCGTAGTTGAGCCTCAAACCTACTTTACACACATCGAGTTTCTTCCGTAAATTGATAACTTCCGAAAGAAACAACTCGGAAACTCGATATTTGTAGAGTAGGTTTGGACCTTAAAGATACGAAGGCCGAATTCGTGAATTGGTGAAATTCACCCAATGATTCCGCAGATATGTCCGTTCGAGTATTTATTTTCCCAATATTTCCACGCCAGATCGAATTGAAATCCAGTACTTTATCGAAGATTGGCTGTTCGAATGTTCATGCAAAAATTCATGAAGCTATTATGATAAGGAGATCACAAAATATTAAATATTTGAAAAAATAAATTCAAATTTTTTCGAATTATTCTACTAACATGATCATCACGAAACTTCGCACAAAGTTGTCCATCAGCATTTCCGAACTAGCTGCCAAGTTTCATCGTGATTGAAGTAGTATTTTTCAAGTTATTACGGAAATAACCTCAAAACTTGAAATGGCTATAACACCGAAATCATTCGATCGATTTTGCCCATTCACGAACTCACCCTTCTCATTTTGGGATGCAATCAACCCTGAAATTTTTAAGTTGATAGAATCCTCCGTACGCCCGTGATCGTACGTACGGACGTGACTCCAACCTAGTCGTTTGAGACCATTTTCGGCTCAAAATTCGAACATTACAGACATTTGGACAAAACGATAGCACGCTTTTTCCCTAGAAAATGCGCACAAAAACTATTGAAGCACTGCAGTGATACCAGCAACATTTTAGCTCTGTGCTTGGTTTCAATGCATAGAATTAGAGTTTTGATGGTAGGTATTCGTATTTTTCTGGAGCATTCAGTATTTCCTCACGAGACATCGATTTAATGAAAACATTAAATGAGTGTTCATGATCGTATATGTTTTCACATGCTGAATTTCGAGATTTGAATATACCCCATTCGTGTGGAGTTCATAAGAATATTCTAAGAATTATAAATGTTTACAACTTGTTGGCTATCATTTATGAATTTTATAGTTTGTTCGATTTTATTCCAACTGTTCTATTTTCATGGAAAATTTTCCGGCAACCAATCGAAGATTGTCATTTTGCGTCATATGGATCATTTTCACCCAATCCTGTCAACATTGCAATGATAATTGCATTCAGTGTAATTATTAATGACTATAGCAAGGGAACTGAGTTTGAGCTGTCAAAAAAATTTCTGCCGATATTGAAAAATGCCTCATAATTTCATGTTTGATTTCTCAAGCTGGTTGCTTGGTAACAGCCGTCAGCTTTCTGCTTTGGGCTGTTTCCAAGGAAACAGCTTACGATTATCATTAAATTATCTCGCCTATTAGCAATGTCCTAGGGATATTACCACTAATCACGTACTTAACTTCGTCATAGACTATTAATCAATATGTCGTGATATATAAGTTCCATTTGAAACACTAAACTCTAGCTTCATTTTTGAGATAAAGCGAAGTTGCACGAAACTGAAAATAATATGTGAAGTGAGATAAGAATCCCTAACTCCTAATTGGCACATCTATGGATAAATATTTTAATTGACACTTTCCATCTTCCAACCAAATTCCTTTTCGATCTGATAAAAATTTTCGGGTTATTCAAAAATCAAAATTGGCTGTAACACAAGAACCATTCGGCAATTTGGCCCATTAATGAACCTAACCGAGATATTCAGGATCAAAACCTACCCTGAAAATTTCAAGTTTCTAGGTCCTTCCTTTCGAAAGTTAGAGCACACACCGCCGGATAGAATCAAATTTTACCACGGATTCTTCACCAGTTAGTTCAACCTAGTCGTTTGAGACCGATCTCAGCTCAAAATTCGAAAATTACATACATGTGACCGATTGATTGTGGTCTTCCCTTGCAGATGATACTTTGGGTCGACCAGGTATCGGTCTCCGGGCAACGCTGCCGGTTTGCAGGAAAAGGCCACTATGCGCCTAAGTGATGTCTGAGGAATATTCAAACGTTGCGCAATCTGGTGGTTCGACAAAACTTCTTGATGTGGGGCTACTATTTTTGCCCTGTCAAACTGGGAAGTCGGATGTCCCTGCATTTTCCATGGCATATTTTCAATATAACAACTCTCGGTTTTCGCTGAAAACTGATTAATTTCAGATACACCTGTATTCTTCCGAACAAGAAATTTTTTTCTGGTTTATTTTTCATTTAATGGATAAGATGATGAAGATTTCACACACTAGAAATTTTCATGTTCCACTCTTACGTCTATAAAATAAGTGGCTACGTACTCACAAAGGATCCAGATATAACCAAAAAAATCCGATATTGTCCAGCCTCACGCGTTTGATCTGTACGACGACCCAAAGTTGACCCAAATTTCGAAATTTTTTCACTATTTCCGCCATAATTTCTAAACGGTTGCCACTGGACGATTTCTAATGACATATTCGTGATCTACGACCTCGATTCAATAGGAAACGATAACAAGGTCGACGATTTTCGAAAAAAAAATTTATTTGGGACTTAAAAAATTTTTCATAAAGAACCGCGAATAAACGTTTATCAAAGCGCAGAGGGGTGGGGGGTAAGATTTAGCGATTCCGTGCGAAATTTTATTTTTGAAGCTATGACAATATGCACATCATATACTATGGATTTGAACACGTAGATTACGAATCTGTAATTAGATTTTGCGTAACTGATTCGGTTTGGAAAATATTCCGGATTTGGTGAGAAATTTTCGAAATTTGGGTCAACTTTGGGCCGTCGTACAGATCAAACGCGTAAGGCTGGACAATATCGAATTTTTTTGGTTATATCTGGGTCCTTTGTGAGTACGTAGCCAATTATTTTATAGACGAAGGTCCTCTAGTTGAAAAATTATGATTTTTTTAAAAAAGGTCCAATTTTTTCGATTTTCCTCGGGCCATAAAAAACGAACCAGACTCTCCACTAACATTCCGATTGGATTTTCTTAATCTACGCCCTCGAATTAGTATATGTTTCAAATTTCAGGTCGATCGGAGAACTTTCGATTTTTGGTAAAATTTTAAGGGGTTACCCTTAAGAAAATCTCAATTTTCGAAAAATAATTTTCCGACTCCTATCGCCGTGAAATTTGGCACACTTACTAATACGAGGGCGTAGAACAAGAATATAAGGTCAGATATTTTTTAAAAAAATCGTCCTGGACGTGAGAGGTCCTTGAAGTTCCAAAGTTTTGGACCTTTTTTCAAAAAATTATTTTTACCGACTCGATGAGAGTAGGACGATGAAATCTGTTTAAATTCATAGATAAAGGATCGAACTGCACGTAAAAAAATTCGACATCACCCAGCTTCATTATTTTGGTCGGCACGACGTCTCAAAGTTGACCAAAATTTCGAAATTTTTTCACTATTTCCGCCATAATTTCTAAACGGTTGTCACTGGATGATTTCTAATGACATATTCGTGATCTGCGACCTCGATTCAATAGGAAACGATAACAAGGTCGACGATTTTCGAAAAAAAAATTTATTTGGGACTTAAAAAATTTTTCATAAAGAACCGCGAATAAACGTTTATCAAAGCGCAGAGGGGTGGGGGGTAAGATTTAGCGATTCCGTGCGAAATTTTATTTTTGAAGCTATGACAATATGCACATCATATATTATGGATTTGAACACGTAGATTACGAATCTGTAATTAGATTTTGCGTAACTGATTCGGTTTGGAAAATATTCCGGATTTGGTGAGAAATTTTCGAAATTTGGGTCAACTTTGGGCCGTCGTACAGATCAAACGCGTAAGGCTGGACAATATCGAATTTTTTTGGTTATATCTGGATCCTTTGTGAGTACGCAGCCAATTATTTTATAGACGAAGGTCCTCTAGTTGAAAAATTATGATTTTTTTAAAAAAGGTCCAATTTTTTCGATTTTCCTCGGGCCATAAAAAACGAACCAGACTCTCCACTAACATTCTGATTGGATTTTCTTAATCTACGCCCTCGAATTAGTATATGTTTCAAATTTCAGGTCGATCGGAGAACTTTCGATTTTTGGTAAAATTTTAAGGGGTTACCCTTAAGAAAATCTCAATTTTCGAAAAATAATTTTCCGACTCCTATCGCCGTGAAATTTGGCACACTTACTAATTCGAGGGCGTAGAACAAGAATATAAGGTCAGACATTTTTAAAAAAAATCGTCCTGGACGTGAGAGGTCCTTGAAGTTCCAAAATTTTGGACCTTTTTTCAAAAAATCATTTTTACCGACTCGATGGGAGTAGGACGATGAAATCTGTTTTAATTCATAGATAAAGGATCGAACTGCACGTAAAAAAATTCGACATCACCCAGCTTCATTATTTTGGTCGGCACGACGTCTCAAAGTTGAACAAAATTTCGAAATTTTTTCACTATTTCCGCCATAATTTCTAAACGGTTGTCACTGGATGATTTCTAATGACATATTCGTGATCTACGACCTCGATTCAATAGGAATTGATAACAAGGTCGACGATTTTCGAAAAAAAAATTTATTTGGGACTTAAAAAATTTTTCATAAAGAACCGCGAATAAACGTTTATCAAAGCGCAGAGGGGTGGGGGGTAAGATTTAGCGATTCCGTGCGAAATTTTATTTTTGAAGCTATGACAATATGCACATCATATATTATGGATTCGAACACGTAGATTACGAATCTGTAATTAGATTTTGCGTAACTGATTCGGTTTGGAAAATATTCCGGATTTGGTGAGAAATTTTCGAAATTTGGGTCAACTTTGGGCCGTCGTACAGATCAAACGCGTGAGGCTGGACAATATCGAATTTTTTTGGTTATATCTGGGTCCTTTGTGAGTACGTAGCCAATTATTTTATAGACGAAGGTCCTCTAGTTGAAAAATTATGATTTTTTTAAAAAAGGTCCAATTTTTTCGATTTTCCTCGGGCCATAAAAAACGAACCAAACTCTCCACTAACATTCTGATTAGATTTTCTTAATCTACGCCCTCGAATTAGTATATGTTCCAAATTTCAGGTCGATCGGAGAACTTTCGATTTTTGGTAAAATTTTAAGGGGTTTTATTAACCCTTAAGAAAATCTCAATTTTCGAAAAATAATTTTCCGACTCCTATCGCCTTGAAATTTGGCACACTTACTAATTCGAGGGCATAGAACAAGAATATAAGGTCAGATATTTTTTAAAAAAATCGTCCTGGACGTGAGAGGTCCTTGAAGTTCCAGAATTTTGGACCTTTTTTCAAAAAATCATTATTACCGACTCGATGAGTGTAGGACGATGAAATCTGTTTTAATTCATAGATAAAGGATCGAACTGCACGTGAAAAAATTCGACATCACCCAGCTTCATTATTTTGGTCGGCACGACGTCTCAAAGTTGACCAAAATTTCGAAATTTGGGTCAACTTTGGGTCGTCGTACAGATCAAACGCGTGAGGCTGGACAATATCGAATTTTTTGGTTATATCTGAATCCTTTGTGAGTACGCAGCCACTTATTTTATAGACGTAAGTCTTCTGGTTGAAAAATTATGATTTTTTTAAAAAAGGTCCAATTTTTTCGATTTTCCTCGGGCCATAAAAACGAACCAGACTCTCCACTAACATTCTGATTGGATTTTCTTAATCTACGCCCTCGAATTAGTATATGTGTCAAATTTCAGGTCGATCGGAGAACTTTCGATTTTTGGTAAAATTTTAAGAAAATCTCAATTTTCGAAAAATAATTTTCCGACTCCTATCGCCGTGAAATTTGGCACACCTACTAATTCGAGGGCGTAGAACAAGAATATAAGGTCAGATATTTTTTAAAAAAATCGTCCTGGACGTGAGAGGTCCTTGAAGTTCCAAAATTTTGGACCTTTTTTCAAAAAATCATTATTGGGAGAGCAAGACTTCTGACGATGTGTGTATAACAAATTTGAAAGAATGACATATTTCTAAGAAAAATTCGATTCGAATTCCCGACATCACATGGTTGAATGGACATGCATATGATTTCGAGCCTAGGACTAATCGAGCTTATAAATCAAGCTGGGGGCGTTCTGAAGCGAATATCAATTTCGACCGGAAAAAATTCCTGCCTGCGGAGGCTGAAACCGGACCCCGCATAGATTCAGATTCTTCCACATATTATCCGAAGATGAAGGCACATCACCCTTTGTGCTGAATTCCTTTGCTTGCCTGATGCTACTGGATGTCATATTTTCTGTCTTCGAATAAAAATACTCTTGTTCTGTTTATGTCATATGTTGAAAATAAGCATCTGAAAATATTCCTTTGATCTTAAATCGCTGGCGTATTCTTCAACAAAGATATTTACCGTAATTTGACAAATGTACATTCTTTTATAGGATTCAGCCTTTGTATGAAAGTGCCGGATTCAGATTCGACAAACGAAGGTTGATATTCATGTGGAAGACAGTAAATAATTTACATCTGTTTTTTTGTTCGGTTCAATTCGAATCTAGAAAGATAAATGGAAAATCATAACTTCGAGCAGAAACAAGAACAAATATTGTACTTGCAGACAAAAAATGAGAATTATCTGAATAATCTAGTAGAAATACCAGTGGGTGACTACTTCCTTACGCACGATTCAGAAATATGATTTTTTTGGAAAAACAATACATCATCATAAATATCTACGAATTCGTCTGCTACATTCATTGGTTTTCCATATACAGGGTGTTTCTGAATTTGTGCGAAAGATTTTAATGGTTGATTCCTCAGCAGAAATTAAGGGGATCTTTCATATAACTTTTGGTTCAACACCCTTTTTCCTCCAACTTACAGCCCTTTGAAATTAGGTAGATAAAAATGTTACTTTTTAATATATCCACTTTGGAAAAATGTAGGTGAATGAAATTTGGCAGATGACTGATGCGTATAAAATGGCAGTTTTTGAGTGTTTTTGTCACCCTAAAAGGTTATCACAAGGGGTGAAAAAAACAATCCCTGTAATATTTTGCATCATAACTTTCTAATGCGCCTATATTTTCCCATTTAAAAGATATTACGTGGACAAAATTTCACAAAGAAAAATCATAATTAATCTCCGAAATGGCGCCCCTCGACCAAAATGCAGGACTCTACTCTTCGTCTAATTGAATTCCGTATATTGAAATAATCCTAGTGTATTTCTAAAAGTCACACATACTACTATGATGCGATTCCCCTAAAGCATCGATATTTTTATTGTGAGTGGAATAAATCAAATATTTTAAGAAATACCCAAATGCTAAAGTCCAATGGATTCAAATCTGGAGATCGGGCAGGCCAATTCTGTGTGTCTCCTCATCCTATCCAGCGATTTGCATGAACTTCGTCTAAGTAGCGACGAGCGTTATTACTGCGTCTCCTTCGCAAAATTAGTAATTTTCCAGTGGGACTTCGGTCTAGCATTCTAACGCACGTTATTATTATTCCCAAACGTCTGTTATTTTTCAATATCGAGCAAGAAAAAGTCTTGAACGATAGGGCTGAGATATCCGACAAAATTAACACTACGTACTTCTGAAAAAAGTCTTCTACTTTTATGTATTTCATCTGGGCTCCTGAATATCTTACCTGTGCTCTTCAATGGAAAAATCCGTAGTTTTTGAGTAACACCGTTTTTAATCTCTCCTCTATATCTCGAGAAATACTGACACGATCAAATCTGAACTTCGTAGCTTATCTTTGAATACTGAGTCGCAAAACTGGGCAGAATTTCTGGACGATCGTGTTTTTAGAAAAATCAGGGACTTTTCCTTTTTAAAATTTTCCAATTTTTTTCTCGGCAAATTGATATAATCTTTCGAGTGAATATTGGGAATAAGTGCATGAAATTCTATCTCTTTTTCGGAAAAAGCGAAAGAAAACATGTCGAATGGCATAATTTTTTGGTGTATCACACCAACTTCGTTCGACATGTGTTCTACGAATTTTGAATCAATAAGTAGATTTCTCAGAAGAAATTTGTATTGTTAATTTCCTGAACGCCGATGGTAAATAACCTGTACCGCCCTACTACAAAATTTTGTTTTTAATCCGGCATCGAACTCAAGACCTTATATCACGAGTCCAAGACTCAACCCAATAAGCTACCAACGCACATCACAAGCAGAAAAAATAAATATATCGTCACACTCAATAAATATATGAAATAAATATAGATAAGTTAATATGTCAACTCAGAAATCTCTTTAGGTGGCATACAGAAGTGCTATCTCGATGCGGTCGGACTGTAGTCCCAACTTGGGACATATTTCATTTGAAGTTGTCCCACCGATAGTATGTGAAAAAAAATTTTCAAATTGTTTTTGTGATTTTTCGGCTTTTTGTTTTCAATTTCCATAGGCACTTCTGAGCCCATTTTTCTTCAACTTCCCAAGATAGTTATTCCTTTACGACCAGTTCAACTAACCAATGATCCTCTTCAGGAATAATATCAGCGTAATTCTGTTTTCACCATTACAATGATTGAATAATTGCAAAAGGGAAGAACTAGGTAACATTCGATATCAATAGAGAAAACAAATCAGTTTTAATCAACATGTGTTATGAAAAACCAAACTAGATCTATTCTTGTCTAAAAGATAGGATTTGTGAAACAACTGTACTTTTTTCCTAATATTTGTGTCTATCTCATACGTACTTGGATATCTATGGTCTGATGCGATATTCATGGAATTGTTTTTTGTCAGATAACTTCGACTGAAAGTACCGAAATAATCGTTTCTCCAGATTGCAAATGCTTATACAATTATTTGACAGATTGTTATTTCTCAGATAGTAAAAATTTATTCAGATGTGAAAGTACCGGCTCTTAGGGTAAGAACTGCGAAGAAAGTTTTTTCTCTAAAATGAGCAACATTTTCAAGTTACCGTCGAAACGAACAATATAAATAATTCTCACTTCACATAAAGAGGTCGCGCTCGCCAGCACCCGAGTCATTGTTCGTGTATATTCATTTTTTGCGCGCATTTTCTAGGGGAACAGCGTGCTATCGTTTTGTCCAAATGTCTGTAATTTTGGACGATTGAGCCGAAAATGGTCTCAATCGACTAGGTTGGACTCACTGATGACGAATCCGGTGCCAAAATTGCTTCTGTCCGGCCGGCCGGACAGTAACTATAAGTTGGTCTCAGCAAGTCGGTATTTTTGCGCGCATGTTGTGGTGAACAGCGTGCGATCGTTTAGTCCAAATGCCTGTAGTTTTCGAATTTTTTCCCGAAAATGGTATCAAACGACTGGGTTGGACTTACTGATGATGAATCCGGTGGCAAAATCGATTCTGTCCGGCCGACGACACGATAACTGTCGAAAAAACGGGCTAGCGACTTGAAACTTTCGAATAGGTTGCGCATTGGAATGCGCCGGATAAGTTCGTTAATGGTACAAATCGGTCGACTGGTTTCGGAATTATTTTCATTTGAAATTTCAGATTAATTTCCTGTTATTTCAGGAACTACTCATGGAATTGAATTGAACCTTGACAGTACGTTGAAGCATAATAGCGCACAACTTTTCACGAAATTTCGTCGAGTTTACAGGTTCAGTCGTTCATGAAAAAATTTTCTTCGAAATTTTTTTCGAAAATTTTCGGAAACTATTGATTGGATCCGAAAAAAACCTCTGCTCATACCTTCAAGATTATATTTTATAACAGTGCACCAAATTCCCTTTCGGTACGACTATTATTTCTGGAGATGTTGGGAAAAATATTTTCATGTATTTCTTCTCGATATCGTTGTTTATTCGGAAATAACTCAAAAAATACAGAGTCAATCCAAATGACATTTCGCAGCTGGTTTGGAAATGCCGATGGGCAAGTTTATGCAGAAATTTTTGATGATCGTGTCATTAGAACCATTTGAAAAAAAA
Source organism: Myrrha octodecimguttata (assembly GCA_958510865.1). Taxonomy (NCBI): domain Eukaryota; kingdom Metazoa; phylum Arthropoda; class Insecta; order Coleoptera; family Coccinellidae; genus Myrrha; species Myrrha octodecimguttata. The sequence continues at coordinate 72,961,142 of OY294059.1, read as the reverse complement.
TTTCAAACTTTTTTCTTCAAATATTCAATATTCTGTAATCTTCTGATCATATGATCTTCATGAGATTCTGTATGAATCATCGAACTGTCTTTTTCGATAAAATACTGGATTTCAATTCGATTCCATCTGTATTTTTGGAAATATTGGAATAAAAAAATTTTGAAGGCGTATATATTATATTGAAATTCAGTAAATTATCGAAAAAAACCTGGAATAGCACTGACGTGAAGTCGCAGCAGCTTTTGCGCGCATGTTCAAAGGATATCACCAACAGTGAACATTCGCGCAAAAGCGTCTGACTCAACTAGGTTTTTTTTACAATTGTTTTCTTCGTAATCTTCAAATGTGTGAATAAAACCATTTTATGAACATTCATACCTTCACCCTTCCATGAAGAGCTAAATTCCAATTCAGTACGATCTGTATTTCTGGAAATATTGGGAAAAAAAGTTAATGGGTAGGTATATGGGCAAAATCATTAGGTGAAATTTACCAAGTCGCGATTGTAGCCTACCTTTGGAAACTCGAAACCTGTTCTGAAATTATCATGTCGCTAAGTATACGGAAGTTAACGTGCTTAAGACATTTCACTTAGGAAGTAGGTTTGTGGAGGTCAATACGTGAATAGGTGGCCGTAGTGGCAACGTATTTGAACAAGCGCGTAAAAGCTTGTGCTTTTTGAACATTTTTCATAAAATCTTAAAAGTCGATAATCCTTGTATACAAAATGGAATATTTCCTTAATGACTGTTCGAAATGAATAAACCACAAAGTCAATAACGATGTGATTCCAGCCGGCAAAATCTATAAAGTTTCCGAAGAGTGAGTGTAATAGGAAGTTGAAGTTACTAGATCATAAGATGCAATATTGGAAAAGCAAAAGTTGTAATTGAGTCTGGCCTTATCCGTTCAAGTATTCCCCAGTCGAGTTTTGAGTAGTTTAGCCAACCAGTTTACTGCACGATTCGGCTCCATTCTCCGATGAATTACCGCCCGTGTGCGGTATGGAGTGGTCACCGACTGTGTCTGACTTTTGTTAACTTTTGCAAGTTCAACAATTTCACAGGGCGGTTGCCTAGCCCAGCTCTTTGTTTCGACGTTAACAAAACTTAATTGTCGTGCCTTATGTTCAGTAATGAGAGCGGCATTATAACTTTATTAGTTTCCTCGAAGTAATAAATATCATGTTGTTGCGGTAGTTTGGGATCCGAATTCTTAATGGGAGCTTTCTTCCACACACACAACCCGCTGTGATTATTTACTCACTCGGTAAATCGCGTTAATTTGATGTTAATGAAATTTCAGATATCTTATCGCGATTATTATCAGGGGATTCGTCGCGTGTTTTTGGTTCTTTATTTTATGATAATGGATCTTCGAAATAATGCTGCAAACAATGTGAAACGAATCCTGTTCATACTCCTGGCCATTTTTGACGACATAGTAATATCTGACATTGGTATTCGTGGGAATAATTCATGGAAATTGTTGAAACCGAACTTTGAACCACTTGTTACGTGTAAATTGTACGATTGAAATTTTCAAATTAAGCGGGTAAGTTGACAACAGAGTTCGAACGTATTCGACGGTGCGCCATGTGGGGGATACATATGGTTGTGCCGGTTCTCCTTCAATAATTAAGTCGTCATTCAGAATCAGAATTTTCATCAGGTGACAGGAGAGAAAGTTTACGAAAAGTTATATTTAACTTACCTTTTTCTGGGATTTACAAACTTCTCTCTCAACTACTTCAGGACTTTTATGTTAAAGCTTGAAATCTCTATATAGAGGATTTTTATGTCACTTTGAGTAAAATCCCAACAACAACTAGGGTGAGTTTAAATTTTTGATATTGGAGAGGGAGAATCGACAGCACATAATTATTGTTACAGGGTTTTTTTTATTGTACCAATCTACCTCTATTGCCAGTGCTGGCTAATTATTGGAAGCCTTTTTATTATAATTCAGCTATAATAAAATTTGGATTACACCTTGGTTTTTGGTTTACTCATTGAGAAGGTGAACTGGACAAGATGAGCATGTAACATATATGAGTATTTCGGTAAACCACATTAGACCTTGTGAGTAACATTTACCGTATATATTATATGGGAATATTAATTCAGACGAGAAGATATGATAGAATATAGTTAGGTAGGATATTAAGTATTAAGTATAGGTAGGCTAGGTAGTTCGTTAAGTTTAAGGTAGATAAATTTAGAATTAGTAACTATAAGGTTAGGATAGATAATATAGGTCGTTAGGATTGATAAAAGAATATAAAGTCAATAATTGTAGCTTAATCATTTAATTATAAGTGTACATATAAATTTGGATTTACTACTCTTTTCCACCCTCTTGCCTCCACGAAAATAATTCATTCACTTTTTTTGTTTTGGTAATTTCGAACTATAGGTGATTGGGCAGATAAATTACCTGGCGCCCCATAATTAAATAACGAAATCAATGCAGAGAAAAGAACCTTATTTTTTTTGTGAGCTAGCTGGTCACCTTTTTGTCATCCAGTGATTTTCTGATTAAATATTCTTTTTGATTATTTATTTTTTTTTTTTAAAAAGAATAGTGACAAAATTTGGCGCCCAACTTCAAGGGCCTTTTTTTTGATAAATTTCAGGAGAATTAAACTTTAAAATTTTCGTGGATGCTGGAGGATTTCTCTATATGATTGAAAGGGTTTTTATGATTTGAAATTGGCATATTATTCCTTTCAAAACTCATTTTAGTTTCACCATTACTTTTTCACCAGAAACTTTGTGATAGTTATTTGTTGGTTATAATTCAGGTCGACGCGAATCGTTCGAACTCTGATAAAAACGACATACGATAATTTTTTGTCCCCAGTTCTTCATTGCGCCAGGCTATCGTATTGTTTACCGAATTTATTTATTTCGGGAAAATTGATATCGCTACATTTGTTCAAATTTGAAAATTATCTGGATTTTCATTCATTTCATTTTGGATTTTATCATGGCTGCGAATAAATTGGAGATTAATCGTCTTTCGTCATCGGAATTGCAATATTTGCTTGCCATCAGAGGCGTAACGGATGTAGGAACAGTTAAATTGATGAGACAGACGTTACGAAATTTGTTGAGTATAGAAAAAAAATCCGATTTTTCCATTAAATATCCTGATTACCCTTATTCATTCGAAACGGACAGGGCTGAGTTGTCTAATACTCTGGTCGAAGTTGATGCTTTGTTGAGTGATTTCGATGGTTCGGATGATTCAATTCGACAGAAAATCACCACAAAAATAAAATTTTCTTTAGAACGATTGAATAATACTAGGCCGGTTACAAATGCCGATAATAAAAACAAGTCAGCTTTGCTCGTTGACGTTCTTTCTAAACAAACTGCTTTAGATAAAAAAGTGAAACAGCACAATCGCTCTCTTTTATCGTCTGATCATGCTTTAGATTTGGATATTTCTCAGATCGTGGTCCCTGAGAGTGGTTCCGAAATTTCTTCGTCTGACTCTGATTCCGACTATGATGTTGCTGTTGGGAACAGATCACATTCTTCAAATGTTGTTAATGTTTCGCGAGTAAAGAAAGTGCCAATTTCTCAGTGGAATTTGAAATTCTCAGGAGAAAAAGGTTCAAGTTCACTTAGTGCATTTTTGGAACGCGTGGAGGACTTGAGAGTTGCTAGAAATGCTACTCAGGATGACTTGTTCAATTCGGCAATCGATTTATTTTCGGACAGGGCTCTTATTTGGTATCGTGCGAACAGAAAAAGCGTTAAAAATTGGCCATCATTGGTTGAAAGATTGAGACAAGAATTTCAACCTGCAAATTACAATGATAGACTTTTTGACGAGATCAAAAATAGAACACAGGCGAACGGTGAGAGTATAGGCATGTATATTGCGGTTATGACAAATCTATTCAATCGCCTTACAATACCTATAGCTGAGTCAATAAGACTCAAAATTTTGTTAAAAAACATGGCACCTTTCTATCAAACTCAGTTAGGTTTGATGAACATAACATCCATTCAGGAGCTTCAAAATTATGGTAGAAGGTTAGAATCTTGTAGAATTTCGGTTGAATCGTTCAAACCTCCCCCCTCGCGTAGATCGAATCATTTGTTGGAACCGGATTTGGCCGCTGTGGAACCAGATTTTCGAATGTCCGCAGCTTCTAGCTCTGTTCATTCCTCTGGAAGAGGGACGGAAAATTCAGATGGTAGGCTGAAATGTTTTAATTGTGGGAAAATAGGTCATAGGGTGGCGCATTGTAGGGAGCCTAAGCGCAAAAGATGTTATCGATGTAACAATCCGGGTTTCACGGTTTTAACTTGTCCTTCATGCTCAAAGAATGGTTCAGACAGTTCGGGAAACGCGACTCAGGAGCGCTAGATGGTCCACTAGACGTTCCAGCTTCGGATAAGGCCGCTCAGGATTTGGGACCTATATTAAATTATATTTTGGAAAGTGTGGGTAGGGACGAGAGGCCATATTTAGAGATATCTATTTACGGTATAAAAATTTTGGGTTTATTGGACTCGGGAGCGTCCTCAACTATAATAGGCGGAACCGGTTGGGAAGTGTTGAAGAAACTAAATTTGACTATTCATCCGTATTCCCGATCTCATTGCACGGTTGCGAACGGTAACGAGTGCCCCATTATCGGTTATGTTTCAGTTCCTATACAGGTTTGTCAACGTGTAACTCTAATGGACGCCTTAGTGGTGCCCTCTTTGACTCATGACCTAATTCTTGGAGCTGATTTTTGGCGAAAAATTGGCATAATTCCTAATCTGAGATCTAAAGAATGGAACTTTGCTCCCGATATTGCTTCAGTACAGAATTCTAAACAAACCATATTGACTGAAGAACAACGGACTCAGTTGAATGCAATGCTGGAAAGGGTTTTTAGTCAGTCTCGTTCGGAAATCGGTTTAGCGAACCTCGTCGAGCATAAGATCGAGCTTACCGACGAAACACCGATTAAGCAGAGATACTATCCCGTCTCTCCTCCCATACAAAAACAGATAAACAAGGAACTAGATCAGATGCTGAAAGATAATATTGTCGAACCATCGGACAGTCCGTGGTCATCACCAATTATCCTGGTGAAAAAGTCGGACGGTACATATAGGTTTTGTGTGGATTATCGTCGTTTGAACCGAAATACCGTGAAAGATGCGTATCCACTACCCCGGATAACGTCAATTTTGGATAAATTGCGCGAGGCTAATTATCTGTCAACTATTGATATTAAAAGTGCGTTTTGGAATATTCCTATGGCAGATTCTTCAAAAAAGTTTACAGCTTTTACAGTTCCCAATAGGGGACTATTTCATTTCAACCGACTTCCTTTTGGACTTTGTAACAGCCCGGCGACGTGGCAACGATTCATCGATCGTATAATTACGGATGAGTTAACGGAATATGCGTTTCCTTACCTTGACGACATAGTTATAGTAACTAAAACTTTTGAGGAACACGTTAGAATACTCAATAAAATACTAACTAAAATTCTAGAAGCTGGGTTATCAATAAATCGAGCTAAGTGCGAGTTTTGTAAGCCTGAGGTCAAGTACTTGGGTTATATTGTAGACAGGAATGGTCTTAGGGCAGATCCCGACAAGGTTTTACCGATTGTAAATATACCACGTCCGACTTGTGTAAAAGAAATTCGCAGTTTCATGGGAATGGTGAGTTGGTACCGGCGGTTTATTCCTAAATTTGCTCATGTTTCGGCCCCTCTGAATCACCTCCTGCGGAAAAGCGCGCCTTTCGCTTGGAGTCAACATTGTGAAAATGCATTCAACGATATAAAACAAGCCCTTATATCTGCACCAATTCTGTCATGTCCGAATTTTGAACTTCCCTTCGTTGTTCAATGTGACGCCTCGGGTTACGGTTTGGGCGGAGTACTTACACAGAAATACCCTGAAGGAGATAGAGTCGTGGCGTACGCCAGTAGATCTTTAACTCGTAATGAACGAATATTTACGACAACAGAACAGGAATGTCTGGCTGTTCTTTTTAGCTTGGGAAAATTTCGTCCCTATATCGAGGGCTCTAGAGTCACGGTTATCACTGACCATAGTAGCCTTTTATGGCTTCATAATTTAAAGGATCCTCGCGGTCGTTTGGCTAGATGGGCAGTAGCACTGACCCAATATGACTATGAGATTGTTCACAGACCGGGAAAGGAAAACGTTGTTCCTGATTACTTGAGTAGAACGGTTCGAAGGGAGAATAGTCTTGATGAACAGAAAGATTTCGATATTGTAGCCGCCACCGACGCGGAATCGGAAAATTTAGTTAATCCTTCAGATAAATGGTATACTCAGATGTTGTCTAGAGTAAAGACTAGTCCTGTGAAATATTCTAACTGGAAATTGGAACGTAATAATTTGTTCAAATATTGCAAATTAAAATACCCGTCATTGATGTATGATGAGCAAGAATGTTGGAAGAGAGTAGTTCCTAAGCAGGAGCGAAGAACGATTATCTCTTCATATCATGACGACCCTAAATCGGGACACTTAGGTGTAAATAAAACAGTTGGTAAACTCTTGAAAACCTTTTATTGGCCAAAATTAAGATCAGACGTGTCCTCGTATATTAAGTCTTGCGTGACTTGTAATAAATACAAAACTGTCCAGAAAGCTCCTCCAGGGTTCATGGTCACTAGAAGTTATGTGAAAAAGCCTTGGGAGTTGATTTCCGCTGATATAATCGGACCTTTGCCCAGATCGGTTCGAGGGTATAAATATATTTTAGTCGTGTGTGATTATTTTTCTAAATTTCCCGTAGTGTTTCCCTTGAGATCAACGACTGCTGATAAAATTATAGAATGTATAGAAAATCACGTTTTCATGTTGTTCGGTGTTCCGAAATTTTTGGTGGTTGATAATGGACCTCAGTTTAGGGGTAACAAGTTTGCTCAGTTTGCTTCTTCGTATGGGGTTCAGGTGAAGTTCACAGCTCATTATCATCCGCAAGCGAATCATACCGAGTGCGTTAATAAGGTAGTGAAAAATATTATATCCTGTTACGTGAACGATAATCATAGGGAATGGGATAGGTTTCTTCAGAAGGCCGCGTGTGCTATCCGATCTTCGCCACATGAGACTGTGAGAAACACACCATATTTCATTAATTTCGGTTCCGAAATGCATTTGAGTGGAGAGAGTCATTGCGTTGTCGCGGAATCAGATGAACTTCCAGTAGTAAAGAAGCCGGATAACTTGATATCTAGAGTTAAGGGTTTCGCTAAACTATACGAAGATATCAGAAAATATATGGATGAAGCTTATTCGCGTAGTTCAAAATATTATAATTTGAGGAGACGTAATGTTAGTTATTCGGTCGGGCAGTATGTCTACCGGAAAAATTATGTATTATCGGATGCATTGCAGTATTACACTGCGAAATTCGCTCCTAAATACCTGGGTCCGTTTAAAATCCGGAAGATGGTTTCGCCGTGGACATATGAACTGTGCGATTCAGATGGCAAGTTTCAGGGGACTTGGAATGTAAAAGATTTGAAACCGGTAACGAGCGTGAGTACTGATGATTTGTAGTGGTTTATACGAAGGATTTCGAAATCAAATTTCGTAATGAAATTTGTTTTCTTTTTTTTGCAAGTGGGGAATTGTTACGTGTAAATTGTACGATTGAAATTTTCAAATTAAGCGGGTAAGTTGACAACAGAGTTCGAACGTATTCGACGGTGCGCCATGTGGGGGATACATATGGTTGTGCCGGTTCTCCTTCAATAATTAAGTCGTCATTCAGAATCAGAATTTTCATCAGGTGACAGGAGAGAAAGTTTACGAAAAGTTATATTTAACTTACCTTTTTCTGGGATTTACAAACTTCTCTCTCAACTACTTCAGGACTTTTATGTTAAAGCTTGAAATCTCTATATAGAGGATTTTTATGTCACTTTGAGTAAAATCCCAACAACAACTAGGGTGAGTTTAAATTTTTGATATTGGAGAGGGAGAATCGACAGCACATAATTATTGTTACAGGGTTTTTTTTATTGTACCAATCTACCTCTATTGCCAGTGCTGGCTAATTATTGGAAGCCTTTTTATTATAATTCAGCTATAATAAAATTTGGATTACACCTTGGTTTTTGGTTTACTCATTGAGAAGGTGAACTGGACAAGATGAGCATGTAACATATATGAGTATTTCGGTAAACCACATTAGACCTTGTGAGTAACATTTACCGTATATATTATATGGGAATATTAATTCAGACGAGAAGATATGATAGAATATAGTTAGGTAGGATATTAAGTATTAAGTATAGGTAGGCTAGGTAGTTCGTTAAGTTTAAGGTAGATAAATTTAGAATTAGTAACTATAAGGTTAGGATAGATAATATAGGTCGTTAGGATTGATAAAAGAATATAAAGTCAATAATTGTAGCTTAATCATTTAATTATAAGTGTACATATAAATTTGGATTTACTACTCTTTTCCACCCTCTTGCCTCCACGAAAATAATTCATTCACTTTTTTTGTTTTGGTAATTTCGAACTATAGGTGATTGGGCAGATAAATTACCTGGCGCCCCATAATTAAATAACGAAATCAATGCAGAGAAAAGAACCTTATTTTTTTTGTGAGCTAGCTGGTCACCTTTTTGTCATCCAGTGATTTTCTGATTAAATATTCTTTTTGATTATTTATTTTTTTTTTTTAAAAAGAATAGTGACACACTTATTTCTTGGCAATAATTTTTTGTACGCTTGTTCTAGGGAAAAGCGTTAGTTATTGCTATGCCGGAATATAATGGATTATTTATTAATCTATCCCATCGCTCAGTTCCAAGAATTCGGCTGCTAGTAATGTTTTTGCCTAGACACCTACACGTTGAAAACCTGCAGGAATATACTTAGATTTTATTACATATTTCCCAACTTATTAGCGAGAAAGAAATCTATTTTGTGTCCATAAATTTCGACACTTCATGGCTTCTACCAACACAACCTATTCATTCAAAAATCATAATCGGTATTGTAATTTTAAAATTGATACTAGGAGACCGCGCCGAGCCCGCACCGTCGCAGACTAGCTAAGCCTACTTTTTGACGTTGACGGGCAACACGAAGGACGACAAACTAAATGTAGAATTACAGATATCGGAATACGAAATACAAGGGAAGTGTGTGAAAGAAAATTTTCGAATCGATGAAAGTACCAGGTATATTTTCTTCAAATGTTCGAGTATTTTGGAAAATTACATTTGGAGAATAATCGGGTGAAATTTAATCTCCCTTGAATTCGTCCTTTGTTACTAAGGATCAAACCTACTGTGCAAATAATCAATTTTTAGGTTGTTACTCTTAAAAATTATTGTGTACACGACTGACCGTGAGAACGACTATAAACACAATAACTCCCGAAAGAAAAGACTCAAGAACCAGATATTTGTAGAGTAGGTCTGAGGTTTAATTCCGAAGGTCGAATTTGTGAATTGGTTAAATCTTCCTAGTGTTTTCGTAGATATAGGTAGCCATTCAATTTTTTATTCTCCGAAAGTTACCAAGAATACAGATTGAAACGAATTGAAATTCAGTACGTGATAGAAAAAAATTTGAAAAGCACTGACGAGAGGTCAGGAGCTTTTACGCGCATATTCAAATTCGTTTCCGAAGGATCCATCGAATCGCAGTTTTTCTTACTCATAGACTGATTTATAGATCTCATTCTCATATAGTCCTACGGAACTCTGCATAACTTCAAGCTATCATTTCTGAATCAAGCATTCAGTATTCACATTGCATGGATATTTTGAGAAATTATATCGATTAGCTCATGAATCTGAAACTTGAGATTTTTACGACCTTCATATGTTTTATTATGTTTCATTCGATATTTTTTCGGAGCAAATGGCTAAAAAAAAGAATGCGCAATGTTGCAACTTTTATATTCAAGAATTTTCCGGAAAATAAAACTGAAAAGAATCAAGTACATCAGCAAAAAAAATTCAGAAAATAATCACTGAAGCCTGCAAAACGACAAACCGTTTCCTCCCATTATCTTTGAAATTTCTTCAAATTCTGATATTTCTTGCGGCTATTGGCAACGTTAAAGTATGCAATCCGTGAAAACTCGAGTGTAGATGTGTTGCCAAAACCGTAATTGACGAGCATATGGAAGTGTTTGCCTGTAAGGTTTGATTGAAGAGATGAGTGGATGTAAACATTCATTGAGAAACGTGGAACCTTCGGTTTCACCGTAAGTGAAACTAATTTTCGTTTTTCCAAATTAAAAGCCCCATGTTTTATAACGAAAATGAATTCCTTATGAAATTCTGAGTTGTCTTAATGAGAAATTTTATTTTTTAATTCTAGTCAAAAAATCCTTTTTTAATGTGAAATTTCAATAAAAGAATTGAAAATAGCGCTCTTCTGAGACATGGACATCTTCCAGGCTTTTCGTTGGAAAAATGTCGTTGTTGGGATTTCGCGAGAAGTAAGAATAATGTTGTTATCGCGATAGTCAGAAATGAAACTCATGATACAGAAGGTCATGGAAGCATTCTGAAATTTGGCAATATTGAAATCTTGAGAACTAATGTAGGTACGGAAATAACACCATTGCCCTAAATCTCATATATTCTGAGATATGCAGTCTCGTTTTCATTTCTAATATCTCTCGAAAATAAAGGCAAAACCGAAATTTCGGAATTCCTAATTTGAAAAAATTGAGTTTTCACGTTTCCGAAATTGCCAATTTTGACAACGCTTTTCTGACCTCCTGTACCATGGGTTTCAATTCTGACCATTGCGACAGAAGCATTGTTCTCACTTTTCGCGGTATTTTTCCATTGTAAAATCTGGAAGATATCCATGTTTCAGCAAAGCGCCATTTCAATTAATCTTATTGGAATTTCACGTGTTGAAAAAATTCTCTGGTGAGAATTCAAAAATTTCACACTTATACAACTCATAATTTCATAAAGAATGTGTTTTCATTTTAAAATATGAACTTTCCCAGTTGAGAAACGAAAGTGGATTTCACTTCCGGTGAAACCGGAAGTCCCACGAGTTCTTTAAAAATTTACATTCAGTTATCTCTCTAGTAGTCCACAATTGCAAACATTAATTATGATTCTTTCAGGATATAGCTAAGCAAAGAAACCACTAGCTGCTTGGTATGAAATCAGAATAGGCCACTAGAATGATATCCCGAAAGTGTCTGCATAATGTTCGCATTTTGAGTTCATACCACAAACACGAACGGAGATAATAGGTAAAGTTGAAATTGCCCCGATGTAATTTTTGCGTACAACTCGAAAACAAAAGGAATTAAAGAAATGTAGTAGACGTCATTATGATTCTCTTGATAAATGTGACATTGTCCGTTTGCTCCCTCTCTTGACGTTAAAAGTTTCAACTCAGGTATTACCAATTTGTTCCACCCTGTTCATGTGTCATAACGAAATAATTTGGAACAGATCAATCAATAGAACTCAAGAAATAACCTAAATAAATCCATCATCTTTTCACTTACTGACCCCGCTAAACGCATTGTCACTTCCTAATGGAAAGATTTTGATATTTTCGTCTCATATGGTCCTCATGTAATTCTGCATAAACCTTCTAGCTTACATTCTTCAATCAATAAATAGATTCCAATGTGACCCAATCTGTTTTTTGAAAATATTGGGAAGATAATTTTCTGAATGAGTATATCTAGGGAATCAATGGACAGATTTCACCCATTCACTTTCGTAATCAAGCCACAACCCTACTCTAAAGATATCGAGTTCCCAAGTTGTTTTCCATGGAAATTACTTCATTCTCGTTTATTTCGTTTCAAAATTGTTCTAACGGAACTATTATCTTGCGATTTCTATGTCAATTCACACTTAAGACTGTGTTGCAAAATTTTGACCAGTATCTTACCCCAGAAAATAGTAGAGAAACATGAAGTGCAGGTTTTGGGCACATGTTCAAATTTTTTGCCAAGGCGTTGAGTGTTTCTATATTATGTATTACTTATTATAATAATGAAATAACATCCAAATGGAATAAATTCGATAACGAATAAATGAGGGGGTGTTAGGAAAAACGCTCGGACACGTCGATTTGTAATTTCAAATGCACATAGTTTTCAAGAAAATAAAATTATATAGGGTGTTCCATGCGACCGTGGCCAATACCAACTTTCTTATTTCAAATGTAACCCCCTGTATATTATTTATTTTTTGGATTCTTCAGAAAATTCTAGACATAATTCATGTACAATGTCCTAGACCTATCTTCAACTTTTTCGGAAATATTAAGTGTTTTCAGATTATCAGTCACGCCTGAAATGTTGAGTAACATTAGAAGACAATTCTACACAAGATTAGCATGTTGCCAAGACGTTCTCGGCGAGCATTTTGAACATTTCCTACATTGACATTAATGTTTTGTTTTGTTTTATTTTTTAATTATTAAGATATAATCAGTATTGATTATCAGTTATTAATTATTAAGATATAATCAGTATTATATATATCAGTATTAGGTTTTAAGTGTAATGTACCGAATTTGTGAAATAAAATAATTTTCATTTAAACGTTGATTTTTGCACTAAATCTGAAAACACTTTATATTTCCGAAATAGTTAAAAATAGGTATAGGACATTATGCATGAATTATGTATAGAATCCTCTGAAGAATCCAAAAAATAAATAATATACAGGGAGTTGCGTTTGAAATAAGAAAGTTGGTAGCCACGGTCACATGGAACACCCTATATAATATTATTTTCTTGAAAAATATGCGCATTTAAAATTACAAATCGACGTGTCCAAGCGTTTTTCCCAACACGCCCTCATTTATTCGTTATCGAATTTATTCCATTTGGCTGTTACACTCTGTATGTATCACTTATTATAGTAAATAAATCCACTGAGTCTGGGTAATCTATATTAAATTTGATGAGAATTAAACATTGAAGTAAACGCCGAAAATATGATGAAACCTGACAATAAAGGCAGAATATGAGGTATGTTCGTTTGTACGTGTCGGTATCTGAAGTTTTTCCAATCGAATTCATAGACAAATAATTTCAAAATTGATTCCATGTGATATCCCAGAAGTCGACATCCTTTCGTAATTTCAGTTCCTATAGTTTCTAGTGAAATCACTTCTGGGACCATTTACATATCACTATGAAGATTCTTAGGTGAGCACAAACAAATATACCTCACATTCACATATTTTCATAATATGAGTCGTTTCGATACACAGGGTAAGTCTTCTAGTTGTACATAAATTTTACCCATAGATTCCTCATTCCTTTCATTAGTTATTTTTTCAGATTCGACTCCAGTAAAATTATAATACTGCTCATTATCTTTCTTTTGTAGCGTTGACATGGTTACTTCGAATTAAACGAATTTTGGTGTGGCGCTTTCTATAACAGACACATGTCCTTCGGTGATCACTTTTAGCCTTCTTCAAACGTTTTCCTAGATATAGACACGTCGATTCATAAAACTATAAGAAATTAGCATGAAGAATGCATATAAAGTTGATCTTAAGTCATTGTGAGAACATTCAACCATTTTAGAATACTCAATTATTCCTTGCGATTTTCGAGATATTTAACGTTGAATGTCAGAAAGTATGATAAAATTCGAGAAATTTTTCTTTTTTTGTGAATCCGTCCTTGAGCTAGTAATTAACTTTAATTAAGCTACGCCCAGGTTTAACCAAACCACCAAACACACAGTTATTTATTTATTATGTGACCAGTGCATAGAAATAGAGACTCGTTCCCCATGTCTATGGACAAGACTTTCCATAGGCTTCATAGAGTTTTCTCAATGTGTTCAAAGGTTACCACGAAGAATGCATATTGAGAGCAAACCATACCTCGGGTATAACGGGGTGACTTCTCGAGACCGGAGTTCGTTTTTTCCAAAAATTTTTTTGGTGCTAATGGTTGAAAAAAATTGTAAGAATGCGCAATGTTGCCACTTTTTCATATTCAAGAACTTTCGGAAAAGTAAAAGTGGAATAGAGTGAAAAAAGGAAAAATAACTAACATTGCACATTCTCACTAAAGAATTAAGTACAAATTCGTGATTTAGCACCACGTGGTATTGGTTGCTCTTAAGTTTATGATAAGTCACCATAAGAAACTTCAATGATTTTAGAATACTGAATAGGTCTCTTGCATGATTGTTTTTCATCATTGGAATCAAATATTTCAGCCGTCTGACTACTGAAAAACTTATATATATATAATATTTTTTTTTAATTTAACTCTACTTATCGACTGTTTAAACGGACGAAACTTCACGGCTTCCGTGACATACCTGGATATATCAACTCTCTACCTCTTCTCATGTACTTTTCTCTCTTCTAACAAGCCAATTGACATCGTCGGCTGTATCGATCGATGAATCTTGTTTTATCGAGTGACGTAGAGGGCGATCTGACGCGTTTCTCCCGCTTCGACCTTGAGTCCCGATTTGATCATTTTTAATACCTAATTATTCGAAATTCGCGAATTGTTGAAGTGTGTGAAAGCATACATTATGATTTTATATCGATGTAGAATGAGAAAAATATAAGAATATGATAATTCGTGTTACATGCAAGAGACCTATTATTCCTTGTAACTTACACTCAAACGCACCGTTTACGAGATATTCGTCGTTGAATGTAAGGAAATCTAAAAAATCCGGATCCGTCCCTGAGCTAGTGATGGTCTTAAATTTAGCTTCGCTCATGTTCAAACAGAGCACTAAATATACAGTTAGTCATCTAATTTTTAAACAGAGCATAGAAATAGAGACTCCTTCTCATTCATAGAGGATTCATAGAGTTTACTCAATATAATCATAGGTTAGCTGAATGATTTTATATTATTGATTTATAGATTTGGTAAGAATAAGGATAATTATGGAATTTTTCAATGTGAGGTAGGTAAGAATGAAATTGTGTATAATCTTAAGGTGCAGAGGAACCATTGGATATTCCATAAATATAAAGTAGAAGATCAGTGTTTGTCGAGTGTAGTTAAATGCTCTATTCATAATAATATATCAAAAAGCACTAAATTATAAGAGAGCAAATTAGCTATCTGTGATGAACTCGGAAACAAAGTACGGGAGTGTAATTAGCACTTTAAAGAATATTTGAATGCTTATAAGTTTTACCTGAGCCGAATCTGCAAAAACTAAGAATGCAAAGGGGTTAAATTTGATGAAAGGAATCTCTGATTAAAATTTATGTATAACTTGAAGACGACTCACCCTGTATAATTAACCTTGCAAAATATAATTTCAGATAAAAACCTCGGGAAAACTGTCGAATAAATATTCGTTTTCTGTTAGCTCGTTTACACATTGCGCAAAATAAAATTCCAAACATTAAACGGATCACCTGTTTACTTATGATTTATTGGGATTGTACTCGGTTTTTTGTTCAACCTTTGTAGAAACTTCAATTCTTTTATGCTCTGTCAATAATTCATGAGATTATATATTTTTTGCCAGCATGTCGGGAAACGAATCGCTCAACCGAAGAGAATTGAACAAAGCGTTCATTTTATGTGAAATAGAGGAAACTCACATCCAAACTGTGTTGAAACGAGCTTGAAAAACTCATGTTACGTGGAAATACTATACTTACTGTAATGGTCACATGCCTGCTTCACAGAGCTATTAATTTCAATTGTATGAATGCGTTATTTCAATGTGTCCAGAACATTTGCTACAATTTTTCAACGGAGCTAAATTAAAACGATCGTATCAATTCATTCAAAATTATATCACTTAGGAAAGATACATAAATTTTACCAACTTGCTCTGTAAAATAACTGTGATGGATTGAATTATTCTTTATATGAATATTCGGAATCGACTTGTGAAACGTTCGAAATGTTCAGTACTGAATAATAATGCTATTTCGTATGATGAAAGATGTTCCAGATATTTCATTATGAATATTACCCTCGACGAATACTTTCAAAGAACTTAAGCATGACTGCTACTATCATTGTAAATTGAGAGAACGATTTTGATTGCCATTTGTCATGATATCAAAAACACTTCAACTCGTGTAATTCTTGGCGAAACAAGTATTTCGGCTCGCTTAAGAGCAAACAATACCTCGAAAATAACGGAGAAATGGAAAAATAACGCATTCGCGATAAAGAATAAAGTACACAAAAAAAAAAGTCCAAAAATTACTCACTGAAGTCACCCAGTTTTCTCCTATAAACGTCGACATTTCTCCGAATTCTAATATTTCACGTGCCTATAGGCAACGTTAAAGTATATAGACCGGTCCAGCGTCCCGACCTTGAGATATAAACGAGGTTTGGAGACATTTAATTATGGCTGTGTTGCCTAGCTGTAATTTACTGCCACGTAGTATTGTTTCCTCTCGATAGTTCTTGCATGTAACAAAACTTATATTTTCATGTTTTTCTCATTCTTTATCGATACAAAATCATAATGTATGCAATCACACACCTCAACAATTCGCAAATTTCGAATAATTTGGTATCAAAAATGCTCGAATCAGGGCTCAAGGTCGAAGCGGGAGAAACGCGTCAGATCGCCTTCTACGTCATTCGTTATTGTACGATACACCAAGCGATACAGCCAACGCTGTTTATTGGCTTGCTAGAGAGAAAAGTACTCCAAAAGAGAGGAGAGAGTGGATATATCTCGGTACGTCACGGACGCCGCGAAGTTTCGTCCTTTTTAACAGCCGATATGCGGAGCCAAATTCAAAAGATCATTTCCATTTTTGACGGCGGTTAAACATTTTCAGTAGTCTTACGGATAGAATATTTGATTCCGATGATACAAAAATTCATGCAAGAGACCTATTATTTTCCGTTTGAGGAACGGTGTACACATCTGATTTTTAAAATTCCAGTTTAGTTGCGGTACCGTACTTTTGATCTGAAGTACACAGCATCAGTGGTAGAATGCACAGATAAGTACGGCAACGCAACGGCGCCAGAGCTTGAAGAACAGGATATGTGCCGTTGCTGTGCCGGATCGATTAAATGAACATTCGTTCATAAAATACCGTCAGTGTGTTTTCGATGGCTACCATGATGTGTAAACGGCTCGATATACATTGAATATGAATAGAATATTCTAGAGCGGCCATCGTATTGCGAACGCCCTACCGAATACTATTCTCCCACTCTCTGGTACCCTACCGTCTCTTCATCAGGCCCGCTATATCAGAGTTTTTACTGCTTTAAAAGGTGCAATTCGTTTTGATTTTTATTCCTTTCCAAGTTTTTAAGTCACTACTGCATTAATGACAATTGATTGAAGAATCTGGTAACGACAAATTCATTAAAACATATCGAAATGCGAAGATTTGTGAATCGATCCAATTAATTGAAAGTAAACGAAATATGAGAGGAACATATTGATTACTGTCCTTGAAACCTGGAAAAGCACTGACGTGAAGTCAGCAGCTTTTGCGCGCATGTTCAATGGATATGGCCAGTTCAGCAACGAATTTGAGCATGCGAGCAAAAGCTGCTGCCCTCAATTTTCATTTCAATTGGATCTTATCTGTATTTTTGGAAATATTGAGAAAATAAAATTTTCAATTAGTATATCTACGGAATCGTTAGGCGGATTTTACCCGAATTCGTAATCAAGCCCCAAACTTACTCTACAAATATCGACCTAACGGTCTGACCGTAAACACAATAACTTCCGAAAGGAACAACGATATTTGTAGAGAAGGTTTGGACCTCAATACGAAGGCCGAATTCGTGAATGGTTAAAATCCACGCTATGATTCCGCAGATTAAAAATTTTATTTTCCTTATATTCAATAATTATACAGATTAGATCGAATTGAAATCCAGCTATTCATCGAAAAATGACGGTTCGAAGGTTCATGCAGAATTTGATGTGGATAATATGATGGGAATATCTCAGAATATTGAATATTTAAAAAAAATTTAATTTTTTTTCTAATTACCTATTCGAATGACACGATCATCACGAAATTTGGCACTAAGTTGTCTTCAAGCATCTTTAAACAAGCTCTTAAGTTTAAGCATGGTTGAATCAGTATTTCTTGAGTAATACCGAAATAAACAACGCTATCGAGAAGAAAACAACGGAATTTTACCTATTTTTTCCCAATATCTCCAAAACCTAATTGCCGTATCGAATTGAAATTTGGTAGTTGAATAAGTAGCTCAAAGTATGCGCTGAATGTTTCAAATGTGATGAACAGTTCGCGAAAAAATCTTACCCATACTCCTACCCTCACCCTTAGGCTTTCCCTTACCCCTACAGTTACACTTACCTTTGGCCTTACCGTTACCCTTACCGTAAGCCTAACCATTACCCTTAGCCTAACCGTTACCCTAAGCCTAAACGTTACCCTTACCCTTACCCTTACACTCATCCTCACCCTTACCCTTACCCTTACCCTTACTTTTACCCTTACCCTTACCCTTACCCTTACCCTTACCCTTACCCTTACCCTTACCCTTTCCCTTAAAAAATTTTGGATCGAAATTTTTTCAAAATATTTGGATAGTACGATCTCATCAAAATTTCGCGAAAGGTTGTTACACTCCAACTAACTGCCAAGTTTCGAATCAATGGTTCCAGTAGTTCCCGAATAATCGCCAAAATAACGTCAAAACCTTAAAAGGTTCCAACTCCGAAACCGTTCGGCCGATTTTACACATTAACGAACTTAACCGTCGCATTTTGAAATGCAACCTACCCTGAAAGTTTCAGGTTGATGTGACTTTCCGTAAGATCGTAATCGTGTCTACGGACGGCCGACCGGCCGAATAGAATCGTTTTCGACACCGGATTCGTCATCAGTGAGTCGAACCTAGTCTTTTGGAACCATTTTTGGCTAAAAAGTCGAAAATTATAGACATTCAGACGAAACGATAGCACGCTGTTCCCTAGAACATGCGCGCAAAAATGAATTAGTTTTTTAAGTTTCTGTCACATTCTTTGTTCATCGATGTTCTAGTTCTGGACACAATTTTTTTTAATTCTAATGGTGAATTATGCTTTCTCTGTACTTTCAATCAACTAGTTGTTATAGTCGTCTTCTCTATTTATTGATAACAATTTGATCCTATGAAAAACATCATACTTAAAAAGTCCGAAAGTAACGCATTGGTGTCATTAGTAAAGTTGCTTTTTATTTTGCTGTTCCGAACTGATGCTTCGAATATTTTTTCACAGATTATACAAATCCGGTTCACTTCTGAACAGGTCGCATCTGTCCTCCTCGGCTTTTGAATGATATTAAATTAGTTGTCGAATTCTGAGGGGTGTTTTCCTTGTCTCAAGTTATTGCAAATGAATTGCTTTACACTTTATCTTCCTACTGAGGCGTCGAACAACGTAGGCACTCTACGAAATAAGTAATCGGAAAATGTAAAGTAGTGGCAAAATTTCGTTGAAGATCATCATATAATTTCCTCATTTTTTGGACAGTTGATATTTAATCATCCAATTAGAAAGGGATGAAGTGTATAGGACAAGTCATGAATCAATCATGCAAATGAATCACGAAATACAATTATTATTTGGAATTTCATCAACATCAAAATAACATTTGAAAAATAAAAAAAAACTTGACACATTCAAAGATTTTATCGGAGCAGGTGTATGATTTTACATTGTAATGCTACGATATTTTGCTGATGTTTCCCACTTAGCTGTTTTTTGTGAGATTCTCTTGTCACAAGGCAGAATATTTTTTTTAAATCTTCTTATTAAACGGTTCTCATAGAATTGAATGTTGTACCTGTAACTTTTCAATAATGTCTTTTAAATAAGCGATTTCCGATTTCAATCTCGTCTGCTTTAAGGATCTTCGTCGTTATAACTTCAGCTTCTGTTCGATAGGTTCAAGTTGTTTTGAGGTTATTGCCATACAGTTTTAGTCATTTTTTCTCCTATTGGATAAATAATCGAAGAGAGGCCACGCTTTAAAACTCTCATTGTGGATTTGGAAGATTTTAATGGCTGTAAATGAGACGGAAATGCGGAAAAAACTGTTGGAACCGTATTTTCCTTTACGTGCCTTCGAAAAGGAGATTATCTATATAAATAATAGAGGATCTTTAGTCTATCGATATTTCGACCGAGCATCACGTTCAAACGACTTCTCCAAATCGGATAATTTTTTTTCTGTTTTACTCATTACTGTCAGGAGAAAGTTTGTATAGTGAAATATTTCTGAAAAAAATGTACGGAAAGAATATGCTTTTTTTTCCTTCGACCATAGAATTCTATAAAATTTGGAGCCTTCTATCTAGCAAGCAATTGCGGTGTCGTGTCCTGTGAAATCAAACACGCAATAAAGGAAAGAGATTAGCCTGTTTATTTTTCTGTCGAGTGTTACAACAAAAGTGAATTCGAAAGGCGGTAAAATTCTTTTTGTTGAAAAAGGCACAGTCTAACAATTCTGGTTATAAATCTTCTGGAGTGGCGGCAGGTAGTCCTTCGCTGGCGCCGGGTTGTGGTCGGTGATGACGAGAGGACGGAAGCAGTCGTCGAGGGTAGTAACCCAGATGTCGATGTGTTGGAAATTATTGAATTTCTTCGTTGGCGCCGGATACAGATGAAATGCAGATGTCGGTCAGGAATGCAGCGTATAGATCGAATATCTTCTTAGCGGTGAATGCAGATGGATTGGAGAGAGAAGTTGAGTCAAGTGATTTTTGAGAGCGGAGCGAAATATATTTATACGATTTTTCAGAGATTTGAATTTCGTGTTTCGACTCCGCCCTTTTTTCCGTTTTTGTTGAAATAGATGAATTCGCTACACAATCATAGACTACGTTGACTCTTAGGTTTTAGGTGACGCTTACTGCATAAACGAACTATCTCTGTTATTCACAGTAAAACGTATTTCTTGCGAGTGCTTGAAATTTAATCATCGTGCTTTATATTAATCATTGTGTTGTGTGCTACCTATTGTCATCGATAAAAATGCCATCAGTGAGGCGTCCAAAAATTGGTTGGCTGGCACGTAACGCAAGACGACTTTTTAATGAGCGATTTGAGGCCAACATAATGAAAGATTTTCAATCTCAAGCAAGATCTGTTTCAGCTCTCGATGAATCCATACTATCGATCTCGGGCGAGATACAACAAGATATAGTATTATTAATTATTAATACAGGATTTTTTTCTTAGAACTGAACAATCAAATTGCCACAACAGACAACCTAAACCTCTGAATTCGTCAATTTCAGACAAGACCTTCTGTCGAAACATTTTCTGCAGAATATTCAGCATTAGAATAGTATGTTCCACATGATAGTTCATTTCCTCATGTAGTCATCTAGTCCTTACGAAACAATCGGCCGCTATGCTGACCGTAAACACAATAACCGGAAGAAAGTACTCAGAAACTCGATATTTGTAAAGTAGGTTTCGAGTTTCATCACGGAGAAAATTTCGTTCAAAATTTTATAACTTCAATATTTTCAAAAATACATAAAGTATAATTGGAATTTTCAACGAAGAAAGTGACCTCTTACTATTTCTATCTAATGTAAGTTACCAATAGAAATTTCATGTGAATCAATGAGCACAAAATTTTCATTCCATAATGCTCCCAGTTTTGGTTCCTGTTCAGATCTCGGCTATCAGTGTTTTCCACTTTAAATCCCCTGCGTAACGTAAATTTCATTCATCCAGAGCAACGCACAGATGGGCGACAAACGGACGAAATCGAATTTCCCTCTGAACGAGTTTTCTTTCGCAAGGGAAAACCGCATGTTTTAGCTTAAGTGGTGCCAAAAAGCATCCGCAAATGGGCCACCGCAAACTTCGAATAAATTATACAAACCATTCTGTTTCCCTTCTAGCTTTATCTTCAAGTATTCATAGAGGGAACCTGAAAATTTCGATTTACTGTCTGCTTCTACATAAATAATTCAATGCGTTTCAAAATTCTCCCTCAAAATACCGTCAGATCCCTTTTTGAAGAGATATTTCCTTATATCTTATGGAGTTTCTAACCGCCTTGTTAATGAGTAGCTGAAGTTGATCGCATTTGACAGTGCATATTCGTTTCAGTTGATTGCAAGCATTATGGAACGCAGAAAATGCCTCATGAAGTTTCTGAATGTTTCGACATGAAACTTTGGGGAAACGGTACTACACAGAGCAGCAAATCAATTTTTTATGCTTTAATATGTGAATATATTTTCAAGTACCTGTTCTGAGGAAGGGCGTGTTATCATTTTGCTCCAATGTCTGTAAGTTTCGAGCATAGACTCATAATAATATGGACTGGCCGTCACGTCACTTTACCACACAGCTCTGTGCATACTATAATAGAAAGAGAGAGGTATTGTGAAGGATGGAATAAGGACAGGCAGAAGATATGAATTTGCTATTACGATTCATTAGAAAATTGGGTTTTGGAATTGAATTATTTTAGGAAGAATATTGACTATTTTGATTATAGCAAAAATTATATGAATTACAGTGAGGATTAATTTTTAATGTGTTTTAGAAAAAGGGGCATTTTATTGTGTTCTTGAACGAAAATGTATAAAATTCTATTCTGAAGTTTTCAGTACGATCTTCGGTACGTTCAGAACTGAAATACATTATTGATGGTAAGTTTTATATTCGATATCACTGAAAAGTACGAATTCCGGCATTTTTCGAAATTTTGTGTGGAATCTAATCCATCTTCAGAATATACTGTCTTGGGCAATCATTTTCTAGGATACAGCGAGCTATTATTTCGCCCAATTGTCTTAAATTTTGGAATTTTTAGTCAAATTCGAGAATTGAATCATTCCAAATATAAACAAAAATCTAATCCCGTGAAAAAATGGATCAGATGTATATACTTTGAAAATAAGGAGGAAAGGAATAAATCAGTAGAAATCTGAACAACATGATAATACACTATAGGAAACCATATATAAACACAACAGGAAACCAATGTTTTGCCTGTACCCTTTCTGTCCTTTTTCATTACTATGATATCAGAGGCGACTTTTGGCGCTGTAACCACAGGTGACCATAGTTAAAAGTTACCCGTGACTTCATAGTCACGTAGTTACTTCTGTCTGTCAACTCCAAAGAGAACCTCACTTTTCTTTCTAACTTCTATCTGTCAACTCCAGAGAGATGCGTTATTTTTTAATTTGAAACGTCAATTTGTCAATCTGTTTTATGTGTCAATTTGTCAATTTGTTTTATGTGAAATGCGTTATTTTTTGATTTGAAACGTCAATTTGGAAATATTCAATGATGCTCAAGTCATTCTCATATGTCATATTCACGAATGTTGAACATCTTACTTGTAAAGTTTTCAGCCACGACTTATTTTTCTGAATATAATTTATATTGATCGCTGTTGTTTCAATATCGAACGATCAGTTGTCAGTGGATACTGATTTTGTGAGGAACTGGTCCATATTGAAGAAAGTATCAGAATTTTAGCTGAATCTCCTTTACACAATGGGCTATTTTATTGTCATCATTGACATGTTTTCATTTTTCAGGTGAGTTGCAACAGAGTCAGCACGTGATCACTTCAAATCTGACAAACAATATATATATCAGGCTGCAAAGAGGTGAGATCGAATATGTTTTTAGAATGACTTCTACTTTCATGGGATTGATTGTTTCTTGAGCAATCGAAAGGGTGAATGTTCAGAATAATGAAGCCAATACAAAATAATCTAAAAAATCTCTGACTCAGGAGCTAGTTGAAATTGGAGCTCGTAGTGATGACCCATTCAAGGCACATACCGCTCGACGCAGCTTTAGGAAATCTTTTACGACTTTCCAATCATATGATCCTCACGATATTCTGCCATTTTCTGCCTTGTACAAGATTTAATTTCAATCTAATATGTATTTTTAGAAAAATTAAGTTTTGAATAATTATATCTACGAAATGATTATCGGAATTTTACCCATGCACTAATTGTACCTTCTCAGTTAAATCCGTTAACTTCTCATTCGGATCAGATTCGCGAATGGTCAGAATTAACCCAATGATTCCTTCATTCATAATTTAATTGTCCAAATTTTCCGAAGAATATAACCTGGTTGAATAGGGACGAAATAAAAGGATCAAGCAAAACTCTACCGGAACGGAACAGATAACTTCTCTTGAAGAGAGTAATTTAAATAAGGAGGAAATATTGAAACTGGAGATGGCACATGTATAATTGAATGAAGATTAAGCCAAACTCATCTGAAAGCAATGCAACTAGTTCACGAGATACATGGCGTGAGAGTTCCTTTACAGCTCTGAATAGTTACCCTCATTATGATAATTTTGGCAGTGTCAACATTGGAATTGACATCTTGTGATCTCAGCCGTGAGTACATGCCTTATCGGGCTGAAATCCACCTCCCTGTTATGAAATAGCGGTTTCATCGTAATGGCGAAATTTCAGCAGGATCGAAAAAATCTTTCGAGATATAGTACCTTTTAATGATTTTTTGAAATAATTATTCTGATATATTATTCACGTGATTTTGCAGGTCCAGCAGAACAGTCACTCTCTTTTTCAAATGTATGTAATATTCGAATTTTTTCCCAAAAAGGGTATAAAACGACTTTGGTTGATGATGAATCCATTAACAAATCGATTCTGTCCCGCCTGCCGACCGTATGCCTGATTATGGGCGTGCGAATAAATTTATTAACTCGTATTTCAGAATCAGACGAATGTTTGGGAATTATATTCATTTGAAGTTTCGAAGATTCTTCCTGATATTGAAAGAAATACTTTGGATTGAATCTTGGCAGTCAGTGTTTTTCAAATTTTTCTTTCCGGATACTATTCTGCATGTTCGGAAAAAATTCTGTTCAGATCTTGGAATTTATATTTCACAGTAGGGTACCAAATTTAAGTTCAACAAGATTGTAATTTATGGAGATATTAAGGAAAAGTGTGCCAAATTTCATGATTTTTTTTGTATGGTTCTTTTTCCAGAATAACTTGAAAAAACTCTGTTAATAGCCTGAAAATGCTGTTGAACAACTTTGTGCGAAATTTCGTGTCATGAGAAAAATCTGAAAACAAAATCGGAATATTTTTGAATATTCCGTATTCCGCAATCGCCTGATCATATCTCCACGAAATTTTCCGTGAACCTTCAAGTTGTCGTTTTCCAATCAAGTACTGAATATCAATTCGATCTTATCTATATTCTTGAAATATTGAGAAAATGGGTTACTCTGTGGCATCATTGGGAGGATTCCACCCATTCCCGAAATCGGCCGTCATTATTGAGGTCCAAACCTACTCTATAAATATTGTGTTTCTCAGTTGTTCCAATTCGATAAAATGGGTACTTTCGGAGTTATAGAAAAAAACTCAGATAACTAACATTGAGAACGTTCGGCGTAACTTAGCATGCCACATTTCCATATTGTCGAAATGAAAAGCAAACCTCTATTTTGAGCTGTCGCATTAAACATTGTTGCGAGAAGAGTTTTCGAGTTAAATACAACAATCGATGATGTCGAAAGCGAGATGAAATAGTTGACAACATTTTTTCATTCATTTGATAGGTAAATGAGGTAGTTTTAAGGATAACTATTGCAGACCTAGAAAAATCAAGAAATCTATGAATAATTTTGAGACAATCTGGTTTTATTAAGAACTGCTTTTGGCCTTCATTAGACGGAATTCGAAAGAACATTTTTCGATTTCTAGCAATGAAATACTACGTGGCTTAGGAACTGGTTAATTGTAACTATAATTTCCAACAAGTCGACTTCTGTTTTCAAACGACTCTGAAACAGTGAAATTTTATTCATTAAGCTCTGTTTTTCTCCCCCAAGAAAAAACTACCTTATGGACTGATATCCTTCAACTATTTATGCTATAGGGACATTTTGTTTTCTTATTTCACCCTGAAAGAAAGTTCATCATGGAACCAATAGATTCATCATAAATGTAGAATTTGAGTTAATTCTCATTTGTAATCTGAAAATCACACTGACCAAATATGCAGAGCATCGGAATTTGATGTGGCCATGAGTTATTCAACATCATTTTGAAATATTTCCAGTGAGAACAGAGAAAAAAGTAGTTTTTTCAACATTCGCCAGATTCTTGGTATCAATGAATTCACATGACATTTTCTCAAATTCATTATTTTTTCGAAGTAAATTCACATTCTAATAAATAAGTAATTACCACGACCTCTATGAAGAGAGGACAGCGTTGCGTAGTTATTTGACAGGAAACTGACTATAACCTTACATTTTCGAAATATACACGGTAAAATGCGAGGTAAAAGGGGTTAGAATTTCAACCTGCCGGGAGAATTTATAAAAGTGAATGTTGTTTATATGTTGAGGTTAAGGTTGTTTTCCTTCAGTATTCATACAAACCAAAATACTCGATAACTGCTAACAATTACTAGAAAATACTAAGTTTTACCGATTATTAGTTGCTTATCACAAGTATATTACGTCATGTTTGGTGAGTGTATTAGAATCGAATGATATGTACTAAAACATTTCTTCATTGGGGGCAATTGAAAAATTCATTATGCAAGCAAATGGACCATGATATCTAGAATTATACTCAGTGGAAACTCAACAATAAGAATTATCTATGACACGAAGATTTCATACTCAAAAAATAGCCCAAGGTGAAGATTCTTCCAGTGAACCCTATACTTTTATAAAAGAATTCTACTAAAATGAAAGGTTTCATAATGGAATGAAGCATAAATATACCTTCTTGTTCGTTCACCAAATCACCTGTATTAACGTCGACAGTTTCCCTGTAATTCAGTGCCGCACGTTTATTTCAACGTTGTAAAATTTCCTCCTGGTCATAATTGATTTGTAATAATTCAGTTTGATTTGTTATGTTGGTATCTATGTGAGTATGATAGTGTGTTCGATTCTTGTCAAGCAATTTCTAGCTGTTTATTTGTCGCAATTTTTTTTTTATGGATTCTTGATAGATAATTATCTGCATAAATGGAATATGATGTTTGGATACCAGTAGATGTTAATATTCTTCAGGTCATTCTCGCGTGCTGTTGGTTCAAGACTAATTGGAAAATTCCGAATACTTATACTATGTAGAGCAGCATTCGAACCAAAGAAGTTCTTGAATTCAACCTTCACATAGGACAGAAAAAATACAGAGTTGCAGTTGCTGGCCTGGCATCGTACAATTTGTTTTTGTAATATTCAATTTTGGTATTTCTGATGATTGGATTGAGTTATCCACACATCTAGGATGTTGTATGTCAAGAAAGAAGCTAATGGTAGGAGTTCATCTGTGACAAATGAGTCACAAGTTGTAAAGGAATCATGATCTTTTTTTACGAGATTAATCATGTTCTGATGAAATTTTCCACCGATCTCGTAGACGATATTGAAGAACAGTCTTCTAATCTCATTTCGATCCGATTCTGATTTTCGGAGATATAATTAAAAAATATGACTAGGTACTACTGTGATCAGATCGAAACTTCGTGATTAGTTGGAACAAACCAACGCGCAACTAAGTGGAAAATTTTGTGGTTTTTTTTTAGTTGTTGGATTATTGAAAATGAATTAATTCGAAAATTTTTCAAATTGCTCGAAGACTATCGATTTGAATTCGATGCATTCTGACGCAGACAGATATTTAAAAATGGTTCATTTTGAATTTGATCCAACATATATTTTCGGAGATAAAGGGAAAGAAAACTGTTGAATATGTTCGGCAAATATACTGGTGAAAAAAAAATGTAAGGTTTGTCTCAGAAATATTTTTCTTCGAAAAAATGTAATTTTGAATGGGATTGTATATCTCAAAATTTATCAAATCTCTAAGTGGAGTCTCCCGGAAACGATTTTTTTCACTTTCAGCGGTTATGTCGGCCGCAAAGACAATAACTTTGAACAAGCGTTCAGAAGCTCCTGACCTCACGTCTTTGTACATTTCATACGCAATTAAAAGTGCTAGGGTCTGAGGTGAATCCATTTCACACCCAGTAGGTATACAAGCTAATCAATTCATAGAGCAGACTGCATGTTGACTCTGAAGTCGACACGGAATTATCGGATTCTCGAGAGTAGAGCCAAGATCGAGTCTCCCGCGAGAGATTCTAGAGCACATGTGATCTCAAATGGACAATACTCTGAGAGCATTCTCGAAACTTTCTCTCGCGATTGATTCTCAGGTGGACACTTAGCATTAAATTATTAATTATATTAACGCTCTGTAAATATCTGGAATGTGACTTTTCGAAATTTAAAAGAGACATTTGAATTTCCTTCGTTATTCAATTGAAATGAGTTGGTTGAATGTCTACGCAAACATTAAGAATATTTTGTCGATTTCATAGTTGAAACAAATGATTAATTCTGAAATCAATCAATTGTGAAATAAACACTGTACGCTGTGTATTGTCAGAAGTCTAGAAACACACTGACGTGAAGTAAGAAGCTTCAAATCCTTAGCCAAGGTGGTCAACTTTCACTTCGTGATGGAAAAAGTTCGTTAACTTCCTTCCGTATAGATCTCAAGAAATTTTGCATGAACTTTCAAGATAAAATTATTCAATCAAATATCATATTTCGATTAGATCCACTAAGTATTTTCGGAAATAATGTGAAAATAAAATTTCGAATCGTTATGTTTGGGAAATCATTCGGTGGATGTCACCCTTTCACGAATTCGACGTTCGTTTTCAAGATTCAACGTGAGTTATGAATATCAAATCTCTAAGTACTTCCTGTTGAAAGTTATTTTGTTGAATGCTAATCTAATCGCCGATCGTAAACACAATAATGAATAACAATGAAATTTTACATATTTTTTCCTATACCTCCGAAAATAAATATATGATCGAATTAAAACTTGAACTTGCGTTGTCAAATATCTACTTCCAGGTTTGTGCCAAATTTCATTGAAATCTGACTGATATCATTTGAAAATTTGGAACGACTTAATCCACATGAAATGCATGGAATTGTTCCTTGGTATTCTTCAACTAGCTACGCAATTTTAATTTGATCGTATCAGTACTCCATAAGATATCGGAAAACAAAACTCAACATTTCAAATTGGTTCACACCCTTGACCGTTGAATCGATTTTGACTGATAACGAAGTAAACCGAGATATTAAGACTCCAAACCGTACCTGAAAATTGCAAGACTCTAGATTTTCTCTTTCGAGAGTGAAAGAACACATGAGTGACCAATTCGACAATTGCTAGTCGTTTGAAACCATTTTCGACACAAAATTCGAATATTATAGACATTTTGGCAAAACGATAGAGCACTGTGTTCCAGAACAAGCGCGTTCAGATATTATGGAAACAAATTCATCATTTGTGAGAAATTCAAAAATTCAATTCAATTCAAAAACTTCCTGAGTATAATGATTAACAAACCTCGGTATTCTGTTAGTGCCGTAAGAGTAGAGTTTTTCTCACGATAATGTATGTCTTCTAATTCATTTTGATTCCGTTGATTTAAGTTATCATTGAAATAAGAGTTTTGAATTTGTGTACTGAATATTTTAAAAAGTATTATCATTTCAACTGTAAGGCCCGAAATATTTATTTTTTTTCTGTGAAAATGTTCCCGAAGCATCATTTATCTTCAATCAGAATTCCGTATCAACAGACATTTCCTAAATGTATAATATTGATACTAACTAGTCCTTCATTTTTAGATTTCGGAATATAGAAGTAAAATTAGTTATTCTAAGGCCAGATTCAGTTGGCTTGAACAAGGTCGAAACATTATGTTACAGTAGTTTGTTGAATAATACCAAATTTTTCTATGTCCATTCAAACATCTAAAAGAATTTTCTTTCAAATTAGATTTTTCTCGTTTGTCTATGAGAGGAATACTCAGTTTTACTAATGGATATTTCAGTATCAGTTTTTTTGAAACTCATTCCCTCTTTTGCACTACAAATGTTTTGGTTTCGCTTCGGTTCAGAGTTCTAATTTTAATACTCGTGTTCGTGCGCATATGATGTTTGCTAAATAAGTTGCGCGGTTATTCTTTTACTATTTGAAAATATGAACTACAGCAAATCTCAAAAATGTATAGATTTCATCAAGTGAGGACAAATGAGAAAACCGAATTTAGCAGAAAATCGTACCTTTTTTCTTCAAGTTCTTGAGTACCACCCTCAACGCATTCATTTCCATGGATCGATCAGATATTTACCTGAATAAGAACACACCCTATGCTGTCGCGTCAGTAATAGCATTGAGTTTTCAAATATTTGAAAACTCAATGGTAATAGTTCCACGTGACTTTCCAGACCAGCGAGGCTCTATCCGAGAATCGTCTCGAATTAAGAATTTACAGTTTAGTCACGTGTCTCGTAAAGTTTTTTGGACGAGACGAAATTCCCGAAAATGATACACTGGTGGGTAGCATTTACTACCAGTGACGTTATATTTTCCGTTTATAAGGGTTTATTGTTGTTGGTACATATTGTGTTTATTTCAATTATTTTCATAATATATGATATTCGGGCGTTATAATGAATACTGAACTTCTACTTTAACTGAGTTGTTATTTAGATATGGAGGATATTCACACCTGGTTTATTCATAAAGAAAATATTATGAAGACTGAGGTAAACGAGAAACTTTGCAAAATTATTTTCTCTCGATTATTTTTGTTTTTGAGACTTTTGTCACATTTTGATTCCGAAAAGTAACAAATCACTTTGTTGATCATTTATATTGTTTCAATATTTTTCATTGAGCAACTTTTTTCCTAAAAACTGCCCTCGACATAAAGTTAAAATCCAGCAAACAAAAAGGGCGTGTTCTTCAAATAACAATTTTATTCAATTCTGATAGTTCTTTTCCAGATATCAGGAGTGAAATCCCAGAAACACCTATTTAACCGTTTCGGTCTCTACTTGACGAAACTTCAACTTTAAGTAAGAAATAAACGTAACCTGCATCATGGTATGTATATTTGCAGACAAGAACTTAGTTCCCTTGCTGATGTCTTCAATTTCAAGTTCCATTGGTTTTTAATTTTTCGTTCCGGTTAATTCTGGTTAATTTTTTCCAGATTCTCCTGCAGCCTGGTCCTCGATCATTTGATTTTAAGTTTTCATCATGATTTACGCTTTCCTTTTTTCCACTGTTTTCGTGATTTCACATTCTTCCGTAGGCTCCTTCTAAAAGTTTCGTTATATATTCTTTTATTATTGTTGTGGTTTCAGTCATTTGCCTGATCTCTTCATTCCTTGTGTACCACTCTGCATCTAGGGCTTCTC
This sequence comes from Myrrha octodecimguttata, assembly GCA_958510865.1. Classification (NCBI taxonomy): domain Eukaryota; kingdom Metazoa; phylum Arthropoda; class Insecta; order Coleoptera; family Coccinellidae; genus Myrrha; species Myrrha octodecimguttata. The sequence continues at coordinate 72,929,889 of OY294059.1, read as the reverse complement.
TAAGAGTTATGTTCTGAATTGTTTTAAATTTTCCGAGGTGCTTTTCATTCATAATTAAAATTTCGCTTTTGTTTGTCCTGGTCGGTCTAATTATTGTTTTGTAAATTTTACTTCCAAGTTATTGATTTTTGAGGTATGCCGTGATCTGTGTCGTCCACTCGCATCTATAAGTAAGCCATTACCATGGTGAATAGGAAGGCTGCTCCGCTAGATGTCAATGGAGTTAGTTTGTTCTGATAATTGAATGCAGTTTGAACATGAAAAAGCTTACATTAGAAATAGAGAAATCGGACATTTCGACTTTTCAGGTCGAAGCTTGAAATGAAGAGCTTACAAATAAACTAGGAGAAATCAACTTCCGTCGATTCCGAAAATTTTTGAAAAATTCTCAAAGTCGACACAATGACGGCCGGTTTCACAAAACTTTGATTGCCAGATCAAGGGCTTGATTATCAGTCAACAGTAAAAATAGAGTTTTGAACTCATTCTAATACTGAAATAGCATATTTATACGTTGATTTATATTCGAATAGAAATACGTCATTAGTTTGAGGTGTAGATTGTTTTTCAGATTCGAAATATATGAAAAGGTCAATAGGTCACTAATTAAGGTTAATTATGAAACCGTTGAATGTATCTGATGAAATAAAATGAATTCGTGAACACCAATGGAAAAATCAGACAAAAAAAAATTCGACATCACCCAGCTTCATTATTTTGGTCGGCGCGACGTCTCAAAGTTGACCAAAATTTCGAAATTTTTTTACTATTTCCGCCATAATTTCTAAACGGTTGTCACTGTACGATTTCTAATGACATATTCGTGATCTACGACCTCGAATTAATAGGAAACGATAACAAGGTCGACGATTTTCGAAAAAAAAAATTTATTTGGGACTTAGGAAATTTTTCATAAAGAACAGCGAATAAACATCAAAGCGCAGAGGGGTGGGGGTAAGATTTAGCGATTCCGTGCGAAATTTTATTTTTGAAGCTATGACAATATGCACATCATATATTATGGATTCGGACACGTAGATTACGAATCTGTAATTAGATTTTGCGTAACTGATTCGGTTTGGAAAATATTCCGGATTTGGTGAGAAATTTTCGAAATTTGGGTCAACTTTGGGTCGTCGTACAGATCAAACGCGTAAGGCTGGACAATATCGAATTTTTTGGTTATATCTGGGTCCTTTGTAAGTACGTAGCCAATTATTTTATAGACGAAGGTCCTCTGGTTGAAAAATTATGATTTTTTTAAAAAAGGTCCAATTTTTTCGATTTTCTTCTGGCCATAAAAAACGAACCAGACTCTCCACTAACATTCTGATTGGATTTTCTTTATCTACGCCCTCGAATTAGTATATGTTTCAAATTTCAGGTCGATCGGAGAACTTTCGATTTTTGGTAAAATTTTAAGGGGTTACCCTTAAGAAAATATCTATTTTCGAAAAATAATTTTCCGACTCCTATCGCCGTGAAATTTGGCACACTTACTAATTCGAGGGCGTAGAACAAGAATATAAGGTCAGATATTTTTTAAAAAAATCGTCCTGGACGTGAGATGTCCTTGAAGTTCCAAAATTTTGGACCTTTTTTCAAAAAATCATTATTACCGACTCGATGAAAGTAGGACAATGAAATCTGTTTCATTGCATAGATAAAGGATCGAACTGCACGTAAAAAAATTCGACATCACCCAGCTTCATTATTTTGGTCGGCACGACGTCTCAAAGTTGACCAAAATTTCGAAATTTGGGTCAACTTTGGGTCGTCGTACAGATCAAACGCGTGAGGCTGGACAATATCGAATTTTTTGGTTATATCTGGATCCTTTGTGAGTACGTAGCCACTTATTCTATAGACGTAAGTCTTCTGGTTGAAAAATTATGATTTTTTTAAAAAAGGTCCAATTTTTTCGATTTTCTTCTGGCCATAAAAAACGAACCAGACTCTCCACTAACATTCTGATTGGATTTTCTTTATCTACGCCCTCGAATTAGTATATGTTTCAAATTTCAGGTCGATCGGAGATTTTTCGATTTTTGGTAAAATTTTAAGGGGTTACCCTTAAGAAAATATCTATTTTCGAAAAATAATTTTCCGACTCCTATCGCCGTGAAATTTGGCACACTTACTAATTCGAGGGCGTAGAACAAGAATATAAGGTCAGATATTTTTTAAAAAAATCGTCCTGGACGTGAGATGTCCTTGAAGTTCCAAAATTTTGGACCTTTTTTCAAAAAATCATTATTACCGACTCGATGAAAGTAGGACAATGAAATCTGTTTTATTGCATAGATAAAGGATCGAACTGCACGTGAAAAAATTCGACATCACCCAGCTTCATTATTTTGGTCGGCACGACGTCTCAAAGTTGACCAAAATTTCGAAATTTGGGTCAACTTTGGGTCGTCGTACAGATCAAACGCGTGAGGCTGGACAATATCGAATTTTTTGGTTATATCTGGATCCTTTGTGAGTACGTAGCCACTTATTCTATAGACGTAAGTCTTCTGGTTGAAAAATTATGATTTTTTTAAAAAAGGTCCAATTTTTTCGATTTTCTTCTGGCCATAAAAAACGAACCAGACTCTCCACTAACATTCTGATTGGATTTTCTTTATCTACGCCCTCGAATTAGTATATGTTTCAAATTTCAGGTCGATCGGAGAACTTTCGATTTTTGGTAAAATTTTAAGGGGTTACCCTTAAGAAAATATCGATTTTCGAAAAATAATTTTCCGACTCCTATCGCCGTGAAATTTGGCACACTTACTAATTCGAGGGCGTAGAACAAGAATATAAGGTCAGATATTTTTTAAAAAAATCGTCCTGGACGTGAGAGGTCCTTGAAGTTCCAAAATTTTGGACCTTTTTTCAAAAAATCATTTTTACCGACTCAATGAGAGTAGGACGATGAAATCTGTTTTAATTCATAGATAAAGGATCGAACTGCACGCGAAAAAATTCGACATCACCCAGCTTCATTATTTTCGTCGGCACGACGTCTCAAAGTTGACCAAAATTTCGAAATTTTTTCACTATTTCCGCCATAATTTCTAAACGGTTGTCACTGGACAATTTCTAATGACATATTCGTGATCTACGACCTCGATTTAATAGGAAACGATAACAAGGTCGACGATTTTCGAAAAAAAAAATTTATTCGGGACTTTGAAAATTTTTCATAAAGAACCGCGAATAAACATCAAAGCGCAGAGGGGTGGGGGGTAAGATTTAGCGATTCCGTGCGAAATTTTATTTTTGAAGCTATGACAATATGCACATCATATATTATGGATTCGAACACGTAGATTACGAATCTGTAATTAGATTTTGCGTAACTGATTCGGTTTGGAAAATATTCCGGATTTGGTGAGAAATTTTCGAAATTTGGGTCCAATTTGGGCCGTCGTACAGATCAAACGCGTAAGGCTGGACAATATCGAATTTTTTTGGTTATATCTGGGTCCTTTGTGAGTACGTGCCAATTATTTTATAGACGAAGGTCCTCTAGTTGAAAAATTATGATTTTTTTAAAAAAGGTCCAATTTTTTCGATATTCCTCGGGCCATAAAAAACGAACCAGACTCTCCACTAACATTCTGATTGGATTTTCTTTATCTACGCCCTCGAATTAGTATATGTTTCAAATTTCAGGTCGATCGGAGAACTTTCGATTTTTGGTAAAATTTTAAGGGGTTACCCTTAAGAAAATATCGATTTTCGAAAAATAATTTTCCGACCCCTATCGCCGTGAAATTTGGCACACTTACTAATTCGAGGGCGTAGAACAAGAATATAAGGTCAGATATTTTTAAAAAAAATCGTCCTGGACGTGAGAGGTCCTTGAAGTTCCAAAATTAATTAAAATTTCGCTTTTGTTTGTCCTGGTCGGTCGAATTATTGTTTTGTAAATTTTACTTTCAAGTTATTGATTTTTGAGGTATGCCGTGATCTGTGTCGTCCACTCGCATCTATAAGTAAGCCATAACCATGGTGAATAGGAAGGCTGCTCCGCTAGATGTCAATGGAGTTAGTTTGTTCTAATAATTGAACGCAGTTTGAACATGAAAAAGCTTACATTAGAAATAGAGAAATTGGACATTTCGACTTTTCAGGTCGAAGCTTGAAATGAAGAGCTTACAAATAAACTAGGAGAAATCAACTTCCGTCGATTCCGAAAATTTTTGAAAAATTCTCAAAGTCGACACAATGACGGCCGGTTTCACAAAACTTTGATTGCCAGATCAAGGGCTTGATTATCAGTCAACAGTAAATTCTGTGCTCGATTTCAGTTCATTTTCAACCCAACCGTCGATTGCAAACCTTAATCAACGAGTTGATCAGAAGTCGAAACTTTTGTGAAACCGACAGTAAGTGATCCATCGTAGTTATTGATTATTTCGCAACTCTATGAAATATCTGATGTCGATTCTGTTCACTGAATTTTTTGGCTTTCCATCTCAACTGACCATTCCGAAAAAGTCAATCTATCGCAAGGAGAAATTTATTGGCTCTACAACTTCTCTAAACAACTGAAATTAATTTTAGCGAGGCCATAGCAAGACCCCTTCATAAAAAAAAGAATTCATCGCTCTGATACGGCTGATTACATGTTGAAGATCCGTTTTTTACATGATTTGAAATCTGTAAGCTTCGAATATATCAAAATATGCATAGTAGAAATCGATTATGTTTTTCGCATTATCAATAAAGAATTTAAAGATTTGTTTGAATTATCTGATGAAAACACATTCTTGTGAACCTCTAATCGAAATGTCTCTCTGCTGAGTCGAATGGTTTCAATGACATCTCCTGAAGAGTAACTGTCAAATGTGCTCTCTCATGAATTTCCAGTACGAAGATTCAGTGTGGAAGATTCATTTCTGGGGGAATTAACTTGACATATCATCAATCGCTACAGTTTAAATTTTTATGGGCGATTTCATCATTTTTCACAGTGCTTTTTTCACAGAAGGTACCTGAACAAAGATGAGTGGCAGAATAGCAAGAAATTGCCGGTTGTGCAAATCATGCAAATGGTTTTTTCCATTATTTTTTCCAGATTCGATAACTCCGATATCCAACTTAAATATTGGTTCAGAATAAAGTAATAGCAGCAACTTATAGGACACTGCCAACAATGAAATGATTTTTTTCATGGAGATGTCATGATTTGATTAAGTGATATTCGATAAAATTACTCTTAACCTTATTTCAGAATGAGTAGTATTTTCAACCAAGCCTTGACATTTGAACTGAAACTTATTTTTGAATACCAAAATATCATCAATCAGAAAACTCGAGCCATGGAGCATAGAAATAGCTACTTATTTTCAGACTTTCTCCGAGGAGAATTCTATTAACCCGTATCTTTAAGCCCACTCCCACCCGGATCTCGGACTTCTGGGCAGAAAGTTCGAAAGCTTTTAACGCTGCGAATAAACTATTTTCATTCTCGTAACGGATCGGCAAAACTCCATCTACGTTATTCTAACCTTTTGGCAAAATACATCAATTATATTCAGAAGAACTTTCTTGATAGCAACGAGTTATACATAGGTCTGTAAATATTTCTTTCATATTGAACAAACTGAATTTCCCTCCAATTTCAGTACTTTCAGGTTTTCGTTGTACAAAGTCTTCGATATCGAAGTATATTTTCTAAAGGTATCGGAGAAATATGAATAATAAAGATTTTTTGGTTATACCTTGATCGAGACCTTTAAATAATTTGGATATCGATGCCATTCGATATATTTCATTACCTTGGAACGTACTACGTCCTGAATGACAAAATTAAAATCTATATGAACTTATATATAAATAAATAGAAAACAACAGAACATGACAACAAGAACAACATAATACCAGACCTCGTACTGGACATAGTGCTTCATCCTCCATCTTTTGATTCAACATTGTCAATAGCATATATTCTATATTGTACGAGTATAGGGGAAAAATTCCAGTGGTTGGAGAGCCGATCAACACTACAGAACGATTATATCCGAACATTGAACTCACAAAATCGATTTTGATACTGCAGAAGTCCTATGCTTGCAAAAAAATATAAGAACAGGCTGATACTGGAGAGGATAAAGATAACAGATCAAACTGATTCAATAAAAATAAAAACTAAGCAATGTAAACACATATTAATTAACAATTCCGAACCGTGAAACAGTGGAATTCTATGATAGTCCCATAGACGAGTGAAAAAGAAGGGGTCATCCAACTTAAATTAACACAATTCTGTGATCACAACATTCTGTTATAACACCGTTCTGTGTGAGGGGTTCGAAAATGGCCGTCACGGCGTGATGTCTACTTTCCACGCGTCCCATTTTCGAACTCCACAAGTTTTGAAAGAGTCTGAAAATATTGACGTGAAGTCGAAGATTTCGTCGTGTTTTGTGAAAGTCTACCAGTGTTTTTCCAAATTATGTAGTGATCGTTGCAAAAAAGTGTGATTTAATCCGGCTGAGTATTGGAGTATCCAAGACCTGCTGGGTATGGCAGGCTCAGCTGGTCATTTTGAAAGCCTGTCTAAATGGTCATAGTAACCGAGGACAAATAAAGGAATACCAACCAACCAACCCCAACCGTTCTGTGTAAGAGCATAGAAAACAATAATATTGAATAAGTTAGGTTGAATTACAACAGACCTTAATTATCAGCTAATATACAAGAAGTTTGACATTCCTTTTTGTGTCTGCGACGAATTACTTGACCAATTATTTTTATTAATTCAGAACAAAATGTTGGGGAATTAACCTCATAGTTTGTGAGTAATTGTTTGGAGATGAGTAAGTTTTTTTATTTGTGAATTGTAGTAACTGTGAAAGAGGAATTAACTAACTCCGAAAGCTGCGTATGAAATGAAAGGCAAAATAAATATCCTAGTCATCAGTAGAATTCCCTTATTCATTCTTCATACTCATAGTAAGAGTGTTACCTTGGGAGCAAACAATACCTCGAATAGAACGGGGCGACTTTTTGAGGCCGGGGTTCTTTTTTCTTTCCAACATTTTTTTTTGGTGCAAATGGTTGAAAAAAATTGTAAGAATGCGTAATGTTACCACTTTTTTATATTCAAGAATTTTCGGGAAAATAAAAACTGAATTTAAGAGAAAAATGAAAAAACAACTTACAAGGCTCATTCTCACGAAAGAATTGAGTAGATCCCAAAAATAAATTTCAAAGAATACTCTCTGATGCCTGCAGAACGACACCCCGTTTTCTTCTATAAACGTCGAAATTTCTCCGAATTCTAAGGTTTTACGCGGCTATTGGCAACGTTCAAACATGTACACCGCGATTGAGGTGCTTGACCTTGAGATATTAACGAGGTTTAATGAAACTTGAATGTGGCTGTTTCGCCTAGTCGTTATTTAGTACGATGTGGAATTGGTTGCTCTTAAATATACAGGTTGCGCGAAAGTCCACAATGAAATTAACATCTTTCAAATCAGTTACTCAAAAATGAGCTGAAACATGTGAATTGATTTTGAATTGAACGTATATTTTGGCGCTGAAATAAAATATTTTTCTACTTATTTTTCAAATGCAAACATGTCGTGTGTAGGCTCTTGAAAAGCTCAGGACAGAAAGAATGTAACCGTACTTTTCGTTCCTATTTTACTTATGTGGTTATTAGGAAAGTGGAAAAAACTTTTTAAAACCAGAAAAAAATATAAATATCTTGTTAGAGCTATCTACGAGTGAATTCAACGAGGTAAAACTCTGTCTATGGAATTCCGAATGGTCTCAGCTGGTATGTTGATTTGTTTCCCCTCTAATCCTATTTTTAGATCTACAAAACCTACCCGCATGTTTTGATAAACTTTGTCTTCGAAACATCATCAGAGAAAGTAATCTATGGCGTTAAGTCGGGGGATCTTGCTGGCCATTCAATTGTACCACGTCGTTCAATCCAGCGTCCTGCGAATATCTGATCTACATATCCTCTGACATCAACCAAAAAATGTGGGGGAGCGCCATCCTGTTGAAACCAAATTGTTTCAATAGAGATATCTGTATCTTCTTCATTGGGGAACATGATATCTAGAGCAGGGACCAATTCAAACCTTTAAAAGTCTAAGTAGCGTTCACCTGTAAGGTTATCCTAAGAAAAGTATAGCCCCAATATTCTGTTGTTAATGATACCTGCCCATACGTTGTTTTTTCTGTGGATGCTGCTTATGAGCTCCACATATCCAGTGCAGGTTTTCCGTGCTCCAATAACGATAGTTGTGCCTGTTAAACATTCCATTTACATATAACATAGCTTCATCCGAAAAGAGTATGTTGAGTAGAAATCCCATATTCTCGTCACAGCGCCTCATTATTTCCTCACGAAATTGCAAAAGCCTGTCACGGTCATCTTCCAAAAGCCTTCAGACAAGATGCATTTTATAATGGTGATTTTGTTCTACCAATCGTACGTCTAGCTGCAGTATGATTTTGGGCCACTGAAACCGTTGACACATGCGGGGCTTCCTGCAGAGATAGGCAATGTCTAATTTTTAATCCTCCTGTGAGATACTTCTGCGCGAGTCCTTCACTGTACCATGTTCTTCAAATTTGTAATGATGTCGCTAACAGTAGCTTGGAAAATTTAATTTTCCGGATATTTTGCATTGAATAAACTTCACTTCTCATTTTATCCCAACATCCCAGTTATATTAAGACTTCGATACGCTGACTTTCTGACATAACTATTTTTGACTGACAAATTGAAAGTGAATACTTTAATGAATTTCAATTCAATTTTACGAAGAAATATAGTTTTGAAATGATGAAAAAAAATTATTTATGGAGGCAATAAACATTGCACAAAAAATGCACCAATTTATTTATCTTCTCGAAAAACATCATGTGCTGAATGAATGCCTTCTGGTATTTGATTTTGAAAATGTAACATGAAAAAGAATAAAAGATAGCATACCGATATCAGGTTTCATTAGTTTTTTAGGTTTTTTTTGGGTTTTCACTCCCAACATCTGAAACAAAACTAAAAATTGTTTAAAATGAAAAACGCCCTCGCGGACAATCGATAAACAAAGCGAACTGTGACGTTTCAGAGTGAAAATCTGACTCTTTCATCAGAGAAAGGAAAACATTTAAAAAATTTCTTTTGTTTTGATTTTTCGTTTTTAATTTTAGACTTCTGTCAAATTGATATTTTTGAGAAAACACAGCAACACAGATTCATTTGGTTCGAAAATTTTTGTATATCTCTATTCCTTAGGTTGTTTTTGTGCTCTCGTTTTCTGATATAACGGTCGAGACGTTTCCTCTGTATATATCTTTCTATAAAAACATGGAGTAGTATAAACATAATCTTATAATTCATGTTTCTCGTTAATTGTTTTGGTTTTAGTTAGTATGGATCTCACATCATTTTTCGATTTGAAAACTGTTCTTATATTGAATTTAGTACTTGTCCTTTTTTCTGAAAGTTCATATACATAAGGAATCATATTCGATGAATGATGCGAAACCTTCCCAAAATAAGCTTTAATCGACGCAGTTTTTATTAGGTTTTTGTTTTTCAAACAGTTTTGTTTTATTTCCTAATAACCATATAAGTGAAATAAGAAAATAGAAAGGTAAGATTCGATCTGTGACGAGCCTTTTCACGAGCCAATACACGACATATGTTTGCATTCCAAAAAAAAGTTAGGTGGGGTTGGAGAAAAAAATTCCATTCCATTCCAAAAAAATGCGTTCAATTCAGAATTCATGTATTTCACCATTTTTAAGTCACTGATTTAAAAGATATCAATTTATTAAGGACTTCCGTATATTCTCAATATTATATGTCAGAAACACGAGTTCGGTACAACACGTCATTTCAGAATGAAAGTATCGACATGAAACTAATTGAATTGTCAGATTAAATCTGTCAATCAACATATTGACAGACTTATTATGTCAATTTACATGTTTTAAAGCAACTGGTACATTTGATCATTCGGTATTGACAGACTAAAAGTGTCAATTGACATATTGATTTCGTTCATTGACTAATTGAATGAGTAAATTAACAGAATTATTTTGATAACTGACAGTTTTATTTTTCACACTGACACTAAAATGCCGTTAAACGGAACAAAAATGCTCATAATGGCTTATTTCTATCCTTGAGCTCTTATACACGCTATATCACCAAACTGTTGCTGATAGCATCAGCTGTCTAAATTCATGGCATTTTCAGATTTGAATACTATCGCTAATTCAAAATAAACACACGATTCGAGCAGTGAATGTTTCCTCAAAGATTAAGTCTTATAAATACAAACTTAATTATATTCACCCTCTCCATAAAATGCAATGTTGGTTTAATACAACGTCTACGGTGAGTTACCGAATGAAATATCACTGCCACTATATTTCGTACATCGTGTCATTTGAGCAGGCAAGACGGGAGCTATTCGAGATATAACTACAAATTTACATAAGAAATGTTTGCGCAAGGATGGATTCATTTAGGCGAGACGAAATTAATTCTCATATTTTAATTAATTAACCCAACGTCAACGCTCGAATGAGATTGAAATTTTGGAATTCACCTTTTTAATAGACATTCCGAATTCATCACTGGAGTTTTAATTCATGATTTTTAATAACGAACCCTTACTATTGAAAATACAGGGTGTCCGATAAACCTTAAAAAATTATTGAGGAGGTTAAATACTAGGTTATGTCCATTCAGAGTGTCGAAAATAACTTAGGAATATCGAAAATTGAATTTTGAGTTTTATGCATTAAGGAAAACAATTGAATTGTTTTCAATTTTTTCTGATTCAGATATGCCATTCTGTTGAGAAGGATCTATTGCATAGTGAACTCTTTACATCGATATTGTCGGTGAAGCATGTGGATATACACTCTCTCAGTTGTTCCAAAATAGTTGTAGTTATTACTTAAACTTTTCCTATCAACTAGCCTAAGTGAAATAAATCAAGGGATTTTTGTTCTTCATTCTGGGGAGCCGTAGAATTGGTCAAGTATGTCTCGTGTATTGTATTGCGTACATTAGAGCCAAACAATTTCGAACTCACGGGCCAGCAGTAAGCTTCTATTGAAAAATCACTAGTTTGTATTGGCCATCAAGTTCGGGAACATTTGGGTCTCTATACCCAATATAATTTATCAGACATCTCAGATCAATTCTGTGGCTCCACAGATCAATGAACAAAATCCTTTGATTTATTTCATCTGGGGTATTTTATAAAACTAGTTTAGGCAACAACTGCGAAGGTGTATCTTCATGTTATATAAAAATTATCGTTGTAAAGGAGGCATAACACTATTCAAAAGTTTTCTTCCGAACAATTCCATCTCTGGTTCAGAAAACAATTCAATTCTCCTTCTAAATATTAGTAAGTGCAATGAATCGCTTGAAACTAGGGTTTGAAGATATTAATTCGAAGAAGATTTGAAATTGCATCTTCATATTTTTCTGAATTTTCCGAAGAAATGAATTCATTACTTCAAATCATTATTTTATCATTTCATCTCGATAAATTCGCTACAGAATACGTTTTTCATTCGAATCGTGAAAGTTGAGGATAATAATATCTCCGCATTATTATTCAGTGAAAATCCTTCCAAAAATAATTAGGGTCCGTTCAATACATTTTTAAGTCGGTTGATTCCTCCGTACGCCCATAATCGTGCATACGGACGGCCGGACAGAACCGACTTCAACACCGGATTCTTCATCAATTTCTTTTTCCTCAAAATTCGAACATTACAGACATTTGGACAAAACGACAGCAAACTGTTCGCCAGAACGTGCGCGCAAAAAGATAGCATGCTGTTCCCTAGAATATCATGCGCACAAAACATTGAAGATCCAGTAAATAATTCAAGGCGTGCATTCAGTAGTGTGAAGATAATAAATTGTGTTTACGCAGTCGGCCGTTAGGCTGACCGTAAACACAATAACTTCCGGAAGAAACGACTAAGAAACTCGATATTTGTAGAGTTGGTTTGGGGCTTAATTACGAAGGTCGAATTCGTGAATGGGTAAAATCCGCCCAACGATTCCGTAGATATGCCCATTCAAAATTTTATTTTTACAATATGTCCAAAAATACAGATATGATCGAATTGAAATCCAGTAATTTATCAGAAAAAAATTTCAAAAAGCACTGCCGTGAAGGCAGCAGCTTTTGCGCGCACGTTCAAATTCGTTGCTGAAGCGGTCATCTACATTGAACATGCGCGCAAAAGTTGCTGCCTTCACGGCAGTGCTTTTTGAAATTTTTTTATTTTTCATTATTGGACATTAGAACGAGAAAGTTTGAGCTAGCCGGGGTTCTAGCGTTTCAAATTCCATAAATATTTTAATTTTTAATTTGCGTATTATTTTTGTTTCAAGTCATTTATGCCGCATATCCATGAATGAAGAACTGGAATATTCATTTCAAAACAAATTTTTGGACTTTTGTGAAGAAATTGCTCTTCGAATTCTGCATACAGGTTTATCATCATCATGTTTGATATTTATTTTCAGACCGTTTCTCTTCTGCAGACATACCTCGAATGAAAAAATTTCTTTCAACACCTCCCTGATGGTGAGTCTGGTGTCAAAATCGATTCAATCAACGTGAAACTTTCAGGGTATGTTGAATTTTAAAATTCTACGGTTTTTTTCTATGATGAGCGCAACCGGCTGAATGATTTCGCAGTTAATTTAAACTTTTGAGGTTATTTCCTCACTATTTCACCTCAAAAGCGATAGGATTGAAACTTGGTAGTTAGTTGTAGCCTGATAACGCAGATCTGTTTTCGGAATTTTGTTGGGATTGTATGATTAGCAAATCTTCAACTTTTCTTGAATTCCGAGAAAATATTTTTCTCAGAAACAATTTATCAGGGAGAAAAAACTTGCATCTGGAACTCTTTATTTCAGTATACCGGTTTTCTTTTGATTCTGATCCAACTTTCTTATATATGGAAAAAAATATTTTTCCCGAGTCGGAATTATGTAGAAAAATTTTGTCTACAAAAAGTGGCCCTTCTACGCCTTCGTAGAAACGTACCATTTACATGTCGTTAGATGATCCGAATTAACCGTTCACATGATAAGAGGTATGCAAAATTTCATGAAGATCGTATTATCAGAAATTTTTGTTCTTAAACAATTTCAAAATCCTCAAAAAAATAATTTATCTTTATAACGGCATAAATGAAATCAATTATATTTCAAAGACAAAAAAAATTTTCTGATTTGGATCTTTACACAACAGAATGACCTCAAGAAAAAAATTTGGGAGAGGTGTTGTTTTGAAGGGATTTATTTCGGATATCACGTACAAGACCGGAGAATCGCGAGGATGTGTATAGATAGAGGAAAGACTAATTAAGTCAAACATATCACGAGAAAAAGCATCGTCTATCAAAAAACAATCGTCAATCTATCGAACAATGGGAGCTTCAGTGGAAAATGTGGTTTTCAGTTCTCCTTAATCAGGATTCACTTCCAAAATATTGTGGTGCTTTTCCAGAAGCAAAGAGAATAGTACGTTATGTATGCATTTATTAATTCCTGAGTCCCTTTCGTCTCTTCAGAAATGTTAATGCAAAAGTCGTAAATTCTGCGATTTCGAGGTCTTTAAGAATTTGATTTTTGCAGGCTTTTAAAGATTCTTTCGCCATGTTGCCTTAGTTCCAAGTTTGAAGTCGGAATTGGACAATACTTTTAATTTTTTCACTGAAACTCGCATTTTTCCATAGGTTCAGGAATATCTTTAGAATTGACGTGGGTTTTTCTGGCGACATGTTGGACATAAATCAAAATATATGTCTTTTCTCTATCCATCCACGTCTTCGGGATTGCCGAAATATTCGAAATGAACTCTCCGAAACAACACCTCTTTCGAAATTTTTTCTAGAGGTCCTTCTGTTGTTTAGAGACTAATCAAATCAGAAAAACTCTTTTTTCACCTGAAACAGCAATGAAGGTGACTTCCAATTTATCATATTTTATATATGCTCGTTACGAAGATAAAAAAAATTGCAGCAGCATATGTTGCCATATGTATACACAGTTTCTGAGATATTGAAGAAGTTAAAATAGTTAAAAAAAAGTTTTAGTTATATGATCTTCACGAAATTCTGCAAACGTCCCCACTTACGTACCTAACAACTGCAAACCAAATTTCAATTCAATCAGTTCGGTATTTTCGAGTCACATATTGAGGAAACAAAATTTCATCTGACTATAACTCCGAAACCATTGGTAGGAGTTGGCCAATCAACGAACGCAACCGATATATTTAGGCTGCAAATCTACCCTGAAAGTTTCAAGATTCTAGATCTGCAACTTGAAAAGTTAGAGCACATACAGACGACCGGCCGGCCGGACAGAATTGAATTTGATTACGGATTCTTCTTCAGAATTATTATTTTTTAGTTGAATCAAAACTCGCAACATGCAAATTGTAAATTTGAAGTACTTTTTCAACATCTCAACTACTAGTATTACATATATGTACATGGTACATTCGATCGTCATTCGAAATTTGATTTTTATAGGGTTTTGAAAATGTTTTGTCTATTTGCCCTAATTCCAACTCCACACTCAGAATTCGATTTATTCCGAGTTTATAGTCAAAATTAGTCTTATTCCGAGTTAAAAGTCGGAATTATGTAGAATTCCGAGTTTGAAGTCGGAATTATAAATAATTTCAAGTTTAAAGTCGGAATTAGATATAATTCTGAGTTTGAAGTCAGAATAAGGTAGAATATTTTTTGTCGAATTAAAGTGGCCCTTCTACGCCTTCGTAGGACTCAGTGATCAATAAACTCAATCCGTGGTAAAATTCGATTCTGCCAATTGGCCCGTCCAGTCGGCTTTTACTTCCGCAGGAGAAGTCATAGAGTCTTGAAAGTCTCAAAATAGCTCAAGAACCTTAGTATCTCGGTTGCGTTCCTTAATGGGCAGAATCTATCTGATGGCTCTGCTGTTACGAATATATGAAATTTTAATTTATAGATTTATCCGAAAATAATATTCCGATGAAACTCAAACTTGGTTATCGGTTGTAGAATACAAAGGAGAAGACTCGTCTAAAAGTATGTGATCTAGAATAATAGAAAAAAAGGAAATATTCTCTTCAAAAGGTTTAGAAACTGCATTTCCTGAAGTTCTGTATTAACTATCGAGCTTTTTTTCTAGCAGTTATCGAATTTCAATCCGATCTAATCCGAGTTTTTGGAAAAGCGGAAGAATTACATTTTCTGTCGTTTAACCGTGAACCATGAACATAGTTTTTTCGTTCAACCGATTGGTGTCTGTTTAGAGACATAATTTATTCAATGAAATTTTAATTCAATTCAATTAGAATATGGGTGAAGGTCGACTCTACTGAATCCTCTACTATAATCATTTCATGATTCAATCGGGAATAGAAAATGTATTCACAATAATGTACACACATGATTTAGTGGTCGATATAGACAATAAGTAATGCTTTCAGTCGATAATTACAAATTCTGTGGTATAAAATATGAAATGACTGAAAAATGATTACGATGTGGAATGGCGAGGTTGTATTCAATCAGGAAAACATCATCCATACGGAAATTGTGATCCCCAGCTTTCCTCACACCATTCACTGATGGCAGCGAACTGATTGGAAACATCGAATTCAACTGTTATCCTTCCAGAAATGTAATTTCCATTTTCGAAAGCAATTTATGTGGAAATTAGACGAGTATCTGCATTGCAGCCGGTGAGGCGAGGAGGGTATTTTATCTGGAACAGAATTTTTGCATATTTCCTAAAAAACCACTTCAATTCATTGCTGAGACGAAGGGGAATTTTGCTAATGACATTTCTAATTTAGTTAGTCCTCACATACAGCTATCTGATTTAGTTCTGATGTCATCTGAGATTCGTTGGAATTGAATAACGGCTTTCTGTTTTCTTGAGTGAACATCTTTCTTCGGGACCCTTACATATAAAGGACTCAATTTGGCTATGCCTCAGGGCCGACCCGTTTACCAAGACATTTTCTCGAAATGAACAATTTTCATTTCAATATTTTGTGATTATATCGCTTTCGATTAGATTGCCTTATTTTATGATTTGATGGAATGAACTCAATTAGAAAAAGTACCAAGAACTCACTGCTGGAATCATCAAAAATAAAATTTGTTCTTTAATATCTTGACATGATACTCTTCCTTATTGATATCTTACGATTAACTTTCATTGTCTTCAACATACTGCGTCACGAAAGTCAAATTCAATTATTATATCAAATGACATAATACTTGATGTGAAAACTTGGGGAAACGGTTACATAATGAAAAACAATGCAAAAATAATACTGCACACCATGTTGCATCTTCTATCGGACGATTTAGAATACTTGGTAACAATATATTCTTTTTCTCAGGTTTTTTCTGGGTTTTCACTCCCAATATCTGAGACAGAACTATTGAAAATTAAATAAAATTATTTTTTCATGGAAAACTCCCTTTACTCCCTTGCGGATTGCAGGATGAAACTTCTTCTCAAGGGTAGTTTCTTGGAGAACAAATCGCCTAATGAACAATACTGAAATAATACAAAGATGAATAAAGCGATCTGGGACGTTTCAGAGTACAAATCTGACTCTTTCATCAGACGAAGGAGAAAATTTTTGGAATTATTTCTTTCGATTTTCCGTTTTGAGTTGCAATTTTTGTCAAATTGACGTTCCCGATAAAACACGGTAACATAGATTCATTTGGTTTGCATTTTTTAATTCTCCCTCTTTTTTAAGTAGATTCAGCCAAATAGGGTCTATTGCTACATATAGCAATTAGTAAAATTACTCTCTCCATCTAACAAAATGCAAGAGGACTCTTTAATTGTTATTCTCAAATTATCTGATCTCAAGATCAGTTTTTTGTATTGTCCCAATCTATCATGTGATTCCCAATGGTCGAACATAGATGGGTCGCTATTTGGGATTTTTGTATATCTCTATTCCTTAGGTAGTTTTTTGTGCTCTCGTTTTCTGATCTAACGGTCGAGACGTTTCCCCTGTGAATGGGTTTTCACAAATACAGGATATATTATGAAAACAACCCAACTAGCAATTTCATATTTTATAACTGTTGCAGAAACGTTTTCAGCCAAATGCTTATAAAATATTTGTCTTCTCGGAAATGTTTCTAATGCGTTTAAAAAATAACTATAAATACAAAATTGGCACATTTTATAAAACAATACTCTCGTGAAAGTTACAAGAAAAATATAAAGCAGCTTTAAAACTGTTTTATAGGAACTTCATAAGGTTTTTCACATGCCTGTTCTGAAATAAAAGAGTAATCTGGAATGTTATTTAAAAAATCGAAATACTTTTTAATCATTTCTTTCAGTTGCAAAAAACAATTCGGAATATGACAGTCGATGGAAAAATATTGAACGTCGCCTATATTTACTCTTTAGCAGAAACCATTTCATTTATACGTTAATGCACTAAGAGTCATAGTTCCCGAAATGGGGAACGAAAATATTGATGCGAATTAAATTTCATTGTGGAATAAAGCATAATATTAGTATATCATAAACGCGCTTCCAATTTTCGAACGTTTTCCATAAATAAATGAACAAAACATTAAAATGCTTCCTAGGTCTGATAATTTTTTTTCATCGAAATATGAACCAATGTTTGCGAAACATCATTATTAAGTAAATTTTTTTCTTAGGTGATTCAAATATCAACACGGATGCAAATTTCAGTACTTTCAGAATTCGTCATTTTTTATCATCATAAATACTGCCATCTTTAATGGCGTCATCTTATAAAATAGTTTCGTATCTTTATAAAGCTTTCTGTAATAATTTAGCTACTATACAACTGCTATGAAACATATTTAACACTATCGCCTTGGTGACTAATGGAAACATACAGCTACAGCTGATTTGATATAGAAAAAGTGTGGTTAGAATCAGAAGCACGCTCTGACTTCTCATTTTCATATATTTCCCACACTCTAGTGAATGGATATGTCACAAAATCAAGATTGAGTTCCAATTCCATTAATAGATTTTCACGAAAACTTCAAACATGTTGATTCTTTGGTCGTAACCTCACTCAAAATTCGATACAGATAATATTTTATTATCGTCACGGCATTAATATAAATTAATGATGACGAACCCAACTGTTGTAGGAAAAGTGTGGTTAGATTGATTAGAAGTACCACCCCTCATAGCCTCATATGTTTTTCTCAACACTAGTGAGTGGACATGCTCGACGAAATCAAATAACTAAAACTTTCAATTTCAGATATAGATTTTCATGAAATCCTTCAAGATGTTCATTATTTCGATATAACCTTACTCAAAATGCGATTCAGATAATATTTCATTATCGTCATGGAAAATAGAATAATAAAAAACGCAGTTGTTACAGGAAAAGTGGGGTTAGAATTGTTTTTTCTCCATTAAGTGAGTGGACATGTCCAACGAAATCGGGAATAATTTTCAATTTTATTTATAGATTTTAAAGAAATCGAATATTAAATCAAAATGCATTCCATATTCGATTATCGTCATGGAATACAATACTATAATAAAATGTGGGATCACGAAAAAATAAATTTTCTTATAAAAGCATACTGTTGGTGAAAGTTATTTTATAAAACTATAATGAAACTTCATACAAAGTAAACTTGAAACATTTTTTTAATGAGTTTATACTGAAGGCAGGAATATTGTAGGAAAATGTTATAAACCCACTAAATAACAATTCAATTGTATAAATATTTATGTTTTATAAGTTAGTTATAGATCACTTAAGAAATAGTATAGAAACAGTTTTATAAGATATTTTATAATTCTAGAGAGTTCAAAATAATACTTATAAAATGAAAAAGTCGAGAATCATCAGAATTATACGACAACTTTGCTGGTTGGGAATGTTTCGATTTTGTTTGTCGTTAATTCGTTCAGTTTTAGTTACCGTTCTTATATTGAACCAATTCTTTTGATTTTTTCTGAAAGTCCATGTACATAAGTGATTCCTTAGGTAGAAATATAAAACTTTTAAATCGAATGAATCTGTGTTGCTGTGTTTTCTCAACAATGTCGATGTGACAAACATCTCAACTCAGAACGAAAAATCGAAAGAAATAAATTCTAAAAATTTTTCCCCATTGTCTGATGAAAGAGTCAGATTTGTACTTTGAAACGTTACAGTTCCATTTGTTTATCGTTCGTATTGTTCATGTATTGTTCAGTAGGCAATCTGTTTCCCAAAAAACTGTCCTAGACAGATAGTTCAATCCTGCTATATGCAATGGCGTTTTTCATGAAAAAAAATTTCAATTTAATTTTTAATAGTTCTGTGATATTGGGGGCGAAAACCCAGAAAAAACCTAAAAATTATGCGAAATCCCCCCAAAATGAGATTCAATCGATACACTACATATATTCTATATTGAATGTCAAAATCTTACCACTGGCTTCAAGAACTTCTTTGGGATGTACTTAATCCTTTTGTGAGAATGGGCGATGTTATTTTTTTATTTTTCACTCCATTTGGGTTTTATTTTTATGAAAATTCTTGAATATAATGAAGTGCCAACATTGCGTATTCTTACGATTGTTTTCAACCATTAGTACCAAAAAAAATGTTCGAAAAAAAACATGAACTCTGGACTCCAGAAGTCACCCCGTTCTATTCGTGGTATTGTATGCTCTTAAATCATAAGACAAAATGGTTTTAATTCAGCGATGATGACAGGCTCTCTAAACTTCAAAACATGTGCTTAATTAATACAACGAGCTGATAAATCACCGCTTCATATCAATGATTTTCCATTGAAAGTAACGTGAATATAAAACCTAGAAAATCAGTGCCGTGAAGGCAGCAGCTTTTGCGCGCATGTTCAATGGAGATGACCGCATTGGCAACGAATTTGACAATACGAGCAAAAGCTGCCTTCACGGCAGTGCTTTTCTAGGTTTTTTTCGATGAAGTACTGGATTTCAATTCGATCTAACTGTATTTGTGAAAATATTGAGGAAATAAAATTATGAATGAAATTTTGAATTTATATTCCCAAAATTTCCAAAAATACAGATGAGATCGAGTTGAAATTCAGTACTTTATCGAAAAATCACAGTTTGAAGGTTTATACAGAATTTAATGAGGACAATGATGAGATCACAGAATATTAAATATTTGTTTTTTTTCAAACTGTTCTGAAGACACGATCATCACGACATTTTGTACAATGTTGTCCTTTTACATATGCGAAATAACTCCGAAGTTTCAGCACGATTGAATCAGTATTTCTTGAGTTATACCGATAAAAACAACGATATCGAAAAAAAACACGAAATTCTACATATTTTTTCCCAATATCTCCAAAACTAATAGCCGTATCGAATTGAAATTTGGTAGACTGCTGTGAAATATTAACTTCAAGGTATAACTGAAATTGTTCTCAGATATGAACAGTAGTTCCAGACTAAATTTCAACGAAATTTTTCTAGAAGTTGCGCCTCGTTATGCTTCAACTAGCTGCCAAGTTTCCATCCAATGGCTCTAGTAGTTTCTGAAATAACCTCAAAATTTCAAATGGCTATAACTCGGAAACTATTCGGGCGATATCGCCCATTAACGAACTCAACGGCGTCATTCCGATACGCGAACTAATCTGCAAGTTTCGGATCGCTAGCTGGTTCCGTTCGACAGTTATCGTGTCCACGGCCGGCTGGACTCTATTTATTGTTATGCAATATTGATTATAGAACACAAAATATTTATTCACTATTAATGAATGAATATTATAATGAAACAAATATGAGATAACTTCAAACGAATTGTATTCATTACGGTGACAACAAATCATTTGTTTCAGTTTCAATAACGGATTTGGTGTCAGTTAATAATTTTTCTAAATATAACTAAACCTTAGACAAAGGAAAGACTTCCTTTGTCCAAGAACCAACTTTCAGTGTATGACCTTTGAATTCATCCTGTATGGTTCTAAAAATTCTACATCCCTGAAATTATTATTCGTATGAGCGTTGAAAACATAATGAATGTTCAATGAGTACGAAAAGTTGCATAACTCTCCTGTCAGTGGCAAAACTTGAACTCTTATTAAAGGGGAGAAGATTGAAACTTTTGGAGCGTGTTGCTCCTTTATTATCAACCCTTATCCACGAAAACCATTCTCATATTTTGTTTATGTTACGAACACCTGCTGTAAGAATAATGTACTACAAACCCCAAACGGCATTCTCGTTGTTATGGCTTAGTGTATGTTATTACACAAGGGACTTTATATATGTGGATTTGGTTTACTGATACTGAAATCGTGGTCACCTCGTTGGGCAGCTATACGAAAATCCAAGAGGCAGAGAGCAAAATAAGATTTTCGATGGAATGACGACGTTTCGAACATAATGGACGAGTATCATTCTGAACTGATGGTCTCAATAACTTAACCCTAGTTGATTTTACGTGATAATGAAATACGTTTACGAGAAGCACTTTACAGCCTCTAGTTAGATCCCTGAAACGATGTCGCTATTGTTTCTAAAATCTCATCAGTGTGGCTACCTGACATTCAGAACACCGGATTTCGACGGTCCACGAATGCTCATGCATTTTGAGTCATTTATCATTATTATTATAATTACAGTTATTATCATTATTATTGTTATTATTATCATAAATGTTGTTGTTTTTAGTATTATCATCAAAGAAAGATACAGAATTGAGGTTTCAACCTATGAACTCAGCCAGCAAACAAAAAAGCATTACTTCACTAAAAAAACTAAAGAAACGCATATAAAAGGAACATGTAGATAATGTCACCTAGGAAAATGAGTGATACATTTCACAGAGCACCTTCGTGAATTCTCCACCGATCGTAACTGTTCTTGAACGCATTGACACTGGTAGATTCAACCACAGATCCCGGCAAACCGTTTCACCGATCGAACATTCTTTTTGACAACGAATTTTTACGTGTATTTGTACGAAATGGCTCCTTAGCGAGCTTCTACGGAGAGGTCACGCAGATCCACACCAAAAAGTCAATAATATCTCGAAAAGCAACGATCAAATCGCGTCTAGTACAACGTTCTTTGGAAGATGACAGACCAAAAACTCGTAGCCGTGTCTGGTAGTCAGTACCGATCCTCTAGAACAAAATTTCCAAATTTACTATGACTTCTGGACTCAAATAATGTTCTCTATGTGAAATCGTAGTATGAACAATGAAACAACTCACTTTACTGAACGATACTTTTTTATAAGAAACAGGAGGTCATCTAAGGCAACTGTCATTTCACGGGCTCGTTCTAGGGAACATAGATTTCATTCAGTCTAGCCGTCAGTCCTTCCGGCCTTGTGTGCTCCAACTGTCGAAGTAAAATCCCTCAAGTTTTGAAATTCTCGATTTGTTTGGAATCTTAATATCTCGGATGAGTCCATTAAAAGGAAAAATCAGCCAAATCGTTTAGGGGTTATACCAATTGTAAATGTTGAGAATGTTTTCTCGATATCTTAATGAGTACTGATGTACTCATTTTGAACTTCTCAATTAGTTGAAGAATTATATCTCACAACTTAGTGTGCAATTCGGTGGGGATTCAATCGTTCACAAAAAAATATTATTCGAAAATGGTCCAAATTTTTATTCGCAATTTTTCTCGGATATAATGAATCAGAATCCGGTGAAATTGCAGTCGCCTTCAATTCACAATTTAACAACGGTGTATTGAATTTCCCTGTCATCGCTTATTCATTTTTCGAGATATAAAAAAAATAATATTCTGAATGTTGTACTTGGGGCCGGTATTAAAAACTATTCTAATAGATAACTAGAAGTTAATTTATAAAATCTAGTTAAAAAGTGTGAGTTAACTGCTCTCTGTGGTCAAAATATGTTTTTAAGTACCGGCCCTTACTCGAGGTTTTTGCCTCAATAACTAGAGATGAACTACTGCAATCAGATTTCGTGGTTAGCTAGAGAATACCCATATGCAAAGTTTCGTGAGTATCGTACGAGTAGAAAATTAATAAAGTAATTCCTTTTCAAAAATTATTCCATTTATATTTGAGCATCAATTTCGGGAACTATTCATCAGGTTGCAATGGAACTTGATACACACTTTCGAGTCACCATTTCGCGATACCTATAGACCTAAATATGGATTGATCTTATATAATCTCCGAAGATATTTAAAAAAAAAATTTATAATTTCATGTTTCCTAGGTATCGTCGTTATTTTCCAAGTACTTGTAAAAGATGGGAGCGATCAGGTTGAAACTTGTTTTCGGAGTTTGTGTGATTTTACAAGTTTCTACTGAGAAAAAGCGAACTCAAATGTAAAGTTTCCATAGATTTTCACAGCCCGGTGAAAAATTTCGAGTTTGGGTGAAAGAAACTTCCTCTAACAAGTAGGGCCTAAAAGTGTAGAAGAATCGATAAAAACCTTGCCAACTTGTAATTTAAAATTGGTAAGCCAACAAACAAGATTTATGAGACTCTGTTACCTGCATTTTACCGATGATGATCATTTTTATAGAGGTAAGCAGGAATTGCTCATGAAATATTAAATCTCATTCATGAAGACAATTTTTTTCCAGGCCCCTTATCCAAGCAGAGACAGTTACTTAAGAGGAATGCTATTCCCTTCAGAAATCTGCCTGTTAAACTGATCATTAAGGAACAACGTAAATGTTTTAGTGATAGAACTGACCGATTGAAACAAAAAAGTCACAACGAGGAAATATCTGGTGATGAATACTCTTCGCTCAAAGTGCTTCTGCTAATGAAATCAAAGTAGTTCAAGACTTATTTAATACAGGTTTTTCAAGACCAATCGTATGAATGTTGTATGAATTTATTGTTCAATCCATAATAAATAAGGCTTACGGTAAAAGTAGCATTAGTTTTATGTGAATGTATTCATTTTATTCACAATATATTGTGTAAATTTAGTCCTTCCCTATAGAAAAAGTGAAGTTATGAGTATTTGTCTTTTATTCCAACGAGTACGTTTTACAATACTGTCTGTTTTTCAACTTTTTGAGCAGTAGATCTAAAGTGACATTCGATCAATAATCAAGTTGGATAGGGAAAAGGTTGAAAGTTTATTAGTTTTGCAAATAACATGCATCTTCCTGAACACTTCTGGAAGTGTTTCTACCTTCAAGATAGCCTAAGAAATCCTCCATTCTGAATGTTGTCATTTGGATCTGAAAATAAATAATATTAAAATACTGTCTAACCTCGGAGATATCCCAGTAGTTTTAGAGTAGCTACACTGAATCAGATTGAAGGATGATACATACCTACTTGATGAGAATGGAATATGTACTCCCAGTAATACTCTCGTCAACTATAAAAGTCCTTGAATAAATCGTGAAATCAAAAATTATCAAACCAAACACTAACAAACAGTGCAAAATCTAACATCAAAACAAAATCTATGTCTGTACCTAAGGTTCTAAAACTGGCCACCGTGGCGCTGCAATCTTAAATTCAGACACCAATAGCTTTGGAAATATAGATATCTAAATATATGACGATCCAATGGAATAATTAAATTTCGAATTGTTGAATCAATCACTTTAAGTAAAAGATGAATAATTTGCCCCCTCTGATGATGCATGAGGGATAAATTTTTGTAGCAAAAGAATATCAGAATAAGAAGATTAAGTCTAGTAGATTCAGTAGCAGTTATGATTATAATATCGTAATAACTGCTACACTCGATTGAAAACATTGACTCCGCAGTTCAGATGTATCAAAACCCACAATGCCTGATTCATAAATATTGACCCGAGAGATGAATAATGAAAAAACCAAGCGGCAAATAATGTTGTTCAAACTCACTCTGAATGAATGATTTATGAATGCGTATTTGGGTCGAATACGGAATAAACCATCTATATCTATTTTTTCCACCTCGCTAAATTTTCACGGAACAGCTTCTGGCTATAAACTGAATGTTTTAGCATCTGCTTGATAAATAAAAGATCTATACGATTTCGAGAACCATCGACAATTGCTCTTCCTGAGATACCTACGACCCCTCATACTTTGAGAATATTTTATAAAGAAGTAAATTTGATCCCGTGCGCTGATTATTATTAAACAGTGCGCGTCAAAATTATGGAACACATTCATTTTCTCAGAAGAAATGGTCGAATTTCATTCGTAGACAAATTTCATCAGGTACCATCGTCTCAAAGTAAATGAGCC
This sequence comes from Myrrha octodecimguttata, assembly GCA_958510865.1. Classification (NCBI taxonomy): domain Eukaryota; kingdom Metazoa; phylum Arthropoda; class Insecta; order Coleoptera; family Coccinellidae; genus Myrrha; species Myrrha octodecimguttata. The sequence goes on along the minus strand of OY294059.1, from coordinate 72,904,629 downwards.
ATGACAAAGTGCACTTACTGAAAACCTCTTTGAAGAAACAAATTTTTCTAAGAAAATAATTTTTTCTTGAAAATTCCTGCACGCCTATAAAGAAGATACAAAAACCTTTTCAAAAAAGTACCACATGACCCACTTTCCCTACTCAATAAATTTAGGGGGTTGATTGGGATGGCACAGGGTGCAACAAAAATCTTTCAAAAATGCATATAAATGTTGTAAAAGTGAAACAAAAATTAACCTGTTTCAGGATTTTGTTGCCAAATATTTTTTATCATCATTATCAAGTCTTTGAAAAATAAAAGAACAAGTGGAACTGATGGTGCACCCAATAACATCATTAAACAAACCATGAATGAAATTATAGAGCCTGTACGAACAGTAATAAACTACTCACTAGGGAATGGACGGTTTCCAGACAGATTGAAGATGGGTAAGACCTACATTGAAGAAGGAAGGTGCAAATTATTTTGGAAATTACAGGCCTATAAGTATTTCACCATCATTTTCGAAATTTTTGAGCTGGCCTTTTGTAACCGAATCATAGCATTCCTTTTGAAAAATAAAATAAAAGCTGAAAATCAACGTGGATATTTAAGAGGAAAATCTATACAAACAGCCATTTTCAATTTTGTACAGAAAATAACAGGTGCTTTTGAGAACGGAAATCTCTCTTGTGGACTATTTCTGGATCTATCGAAAGCCTATGATTGCCTTGACGTTGAAAGTCTACTAGAAGATTTAGAAAGTAATGGCATTGCAGTTCGAGCATCGGATTGGATAAGAACGTACTCAACTAGTAGAGGTATATTCAGATGGTTGTAGATCAAGATCAGACAAAGAAGAACTGAAGCTTGGAGTGATATAGGAAAGCAAAGCGGGCCCACTGTTCTTTATAGTGTATGTGAATGACTACATGTTGAACTTTCCTTGGAGAGGGGATGTAGTGGAAGTTGAAGATTATGTAGGTGATAAAAATCTGCTGGTTATGAAATCTTTATGGCCAGATCTCGAGAAATTGGTAGGAGAAGTACTAAAATATACTGAAACCTGGTTCACTTAAAACAACATGTTCATGAATAAGGTTGAAACAAACTTGATAATGTTCCATCCTCCAAATGATGAGCAAGAAGTTCCAGAACATGTAACTCTTAATTGTAACATATATATGAAATTTCGCAGACCACCTGATTTTTGGGCGTATACACATTGATGAGGAACTCAACTGGAAACCACTTAAGTAATAAGGTAGGATCCATTTATGCATTAACAGTGATTGCCAAAAATATCTAAGTGTAAAAGCAGTGAGAACAGTTTATCATGCAACGATAGAAGCAAAACTGAGATTTGATGTTATATTTATGGCTCGGGAAATATTACTCCTTTTGGTTATATTGCAAAAGAAAGCTATTTGAATAATGGAAAAATTAGGTTGGGGTTGAGGTTACTTCAAAAAGAATGGCATCCTGACAATATATGCTCTATACGTTCAGGAATGTTTGTCATTTTTTCATAAACATGAAGACCTGTTTTATCAACATTGCAATCTAGAGAAAAATTATGTCACAAGAACATTGGCGTATAACTTGCCAAAACTTAATCTTGCATCTTTTCAAAAGCAGACGGAGTACTGTTGTTTGAAACTCGGCAGACTACCTAGGGACATAAAGAAAGTCGATAAGCTGATGGTTTTCGAAAAAATTTTGGTTTAATAATGGATATGGAACCATATAGTATGGAGGACTTTTTTAAGTGATGGAATCCTTTTTTATGTTGACACTATTCAATTCCCTTTGTTTTATTCAACTTGAATTCTTTCGAAATAGAGATTACTACTATTATTATTCTCGAATAATAGGCATGCAGAACACATCCAAATACACAACTTGAAACAAAGTGGTTTGAAAATAGGTACGTAAGAAGGAGCAAACAATTTCAGTAGAACGGCAGTCGTCCCAATATCTCTGGAAATTTTGTTGAACAGTCATTATGAACTCTATTCGATGACAGGATAATAATTAATACTAGTAATTTTTGATACTATTTTTTGGGTGGAATTTTCATTGTAGACATACAACAAATGGGAATTATGCCATTGAAAACATCAATAAAAGCTTTTTTCAAACCGGACCTCGTTGAGGAATCGTGTTTACGTAATCGTTTCCTGTTAATGTAAAGTGAATAAATCGATAATAAAACCCCAATTAAAGTGGCCAGTGAAATGAAATGAAAGGCAATGAAGCTTAAAAATGACTCTAGAGAATCTCAGAGTTATTGACAAAATTAACAACGCCCTTCAGGTTTTATGAATTAATTGAAACCCTTAATATACAAGCTATTCATAATTATCTGATCTCGACCTATTCAGCAGCTTTTCCTTCTCCTCTTGGAGTTCCCCTCCGAAGTATCAATCTTCCAAAGGAGTCCTGGTGTTCGTCCTTCATTCCCACTTCCAGGCATCAAATGGCCAGAATCGCTTATTCAAATGTTGAACTATAGGAGAAGATCTGAACCTAAGTCAACCTTCATCGAGCTGATAACAGAATAAAACTTATTTTGTAATAAACTTATTAAATTAGAAAATATATCAAAAATGGGTTGCCTGAAAAAGTCCTCGACAGAATATTTTTAATTTTTTTCAGAAGAATCTATTATTTACCTGGACGAACTGTTACCAGGTATGAACAGGTATATCGGAGCCAGTTACTTTCACTTGATAGGATAATAGAAAAACTTTTATATCAGAGAGAACAATATAAAGTTGACCATAGTTAGTAGATTTCATTGCTGATAGTTGTCCCTCTCTATGGATAATAAAGTAAATATAAGATAGTGCAAGTCAATAGCTTGCTTGTGAAACCATAGGTACTGGGTTCAAATCTCGGCGAGGACATGGATGTTGGAAAGAATCTCAAGATAAATGATACGTCCGATGTGTCGATGTTCCTTGTTGCCAAGCACAGTGAAAAAATTATAAGATGGCTTTATGCTACGAGTATCACCATAGAATATCGACTATCGTTCTGGAGTCAGAAGCATCCCTTTTTTATTAATCATTGTCCGCAATTAAGCTTTCTTTGAGGAACCAACCGAAAATTTCATATAAACGGAACGGAAGACCAGCCACCGATATAACAAGGTTGATTCGCGAAACATCCTATGCAAACTTGACAGTATTGACGTTGAAACACAAACCCCAACTCAAATGATAGATGGAAAATAAAAATTTTTTAACTTGTTTACTGGTTTTTGCTCTTCGTTTTAGCGAGTTGAGAACGATGTTTTGGTGAGCGATGCTCTGATGTTCGCAAAAGCTCCAGATTTTTGCTTTGTGCATTTCTCGGAATTTTCGCATTACATGATAACCGGAATTGTGGAATAGAAACATGTGATGCGGAGAGATTAATACAATAATTCGAATATAATCCTTCGCGACCCCAAAATGAAAATTTATCAATAATAATCCGACATATTTATCGACATTTAAATCTTTTCATACTTTTGGTGAATCCCCTATAGCCATTTCGCATATCTGAAACAAACTGTTCATTAGACACTTTGTAATCATTTTCAGCTCATGAGAGTCATTTTCATAAATTTTGGATTTCATATTTCATTAAAATTTGCACATTACACATTTCCTCGGTAATGATCAGTTTCCTACCCATAATTACAGAGGAACATTGAGTCACCTCAGTTTGTTATATATAAAAGTATTTTGGAGGTTTTCGGGAGTAAAACTTCGGTTCTAACAAAACTCTACTCTGTTAAATACAAAAACTAAGTATATACAAATATTCTATGAACCAATTTTCTAACTCACAAATATGACTTTCTTAACTGAGCTCCAAACCTGCAAATATCGAACTTCCGAGAGAGTTCACGTGGAGAGTCTTCTTTTGTAGGGTCGGTTTGAAGTACGATGGCCAAATGGGCGGAATGGGGAAATCCACCAAATGATTACGCAGATATATCCATATGAAATTTTATTTTGTCACTTTTTCCAAAAAAAAGATCCGATCGACTTGAAATATAACACTTTGGCGAAAGTTCATACAAAATCAAATTCAACAGAAACAAATGAAATAATTTCGAGAAAAATGAGGTTCACCCAAACTGCTTTCATGAATATCAATCAATAACTTAATTTACTACGATCGGCCGAAAGGATACCTTCTGCAAGAAACAACTTGGGAACTCGCTATTTGTCGAGAAGGTTTGAACCTTAATTATAAAGGCCGAATTTAGAACGGGAATACTCCACCCAATGATTTCCATTCGACATTTTATTTTCCCGATGTTTCCAAGAGTTTAGATCAGATCGAATTGAAATCCAGTACTTGATTGAAGAATGACATCTGGAAGATTCATGCAGTGTTTTGTGAGGATCATGTCATCAGAAGTTCGCAGAATATAGAATATCAAAAAAAATTTATTTTTTTCGGATTGTTCTAATGACATTAAATTCTTCATTATTATTGAATCAGTAATCTTTGTGTTATTCCGGAGAAAGTGTGAGCAAATTATTTTCTGAATATGATAGAAGTTTCCAGGAAATATTTTTCAGAATGAGTTTTTTTAGTTCACTGACCTCACGATCTCAACAAAATTTCGTGACAAGTTGTGCGTCGTCTTACAACTACCTACGAAATTTCAATCCAATCACTGGGGAAATAACCTCAAATTTTCCGAATGGATTTCAAACCAAATCCATTTTGCCGATTTTCTCCTAACCATGAAATGAAACCGAGCCAGATGGGGTATAATTTTTTATCGTGCATACGGATGGTCGGTCGAAAACAATCTGTTTTCACACAATATTCGCCATCAGTGAGTCCAATCTAGTCGTTTGAGACCCTTTTCGCGAAAAAATTCTAAAATTACAGACATTTGGATAAAAGGAGTGCGTGATGTTCTCCAGAACATGCAGAACGATTGGAAAAGGTATATGAATGAATGGGTAATGATTTGTTAGACTTTTAGATATCAAAGTTTTCGAAGAAATCTTGTTCTCATTTGTACTATTCATTTTACACTTAATTCTGTATCTCTCATAAATATTCTCGAGAATAACAGATAGTTGAATCAAATAATAACGCTCACATTACCTGGGACAAGCTCATAAAGTGGAACTCAAACAACCATAAAAAAAAATTGAATAGATAGTAAGAATAGGAATGAGTGCAAACAGGGTGTGGCATATTCGTTGTGACATATTTTGGCATATTCAGGCTATTGAATCATTTACGCAACAAATTTTTGTTTTTCAACTGCTCAGTTAAGCCAAAACCCCACTGATAGCTGTTTCAGTGTTGCGAAATCGCGAAGTTGGCCATTTTGAAGTAGTATATACATATATAGTATAGTATAAACTACAAACCAATGCCAACAGTAATTATTTTTTAAGCTTTTCTTGGGCCCATTTCTAGTCGTCTCGAAGTACATATATAGTCAATTGCAATTAGGAAAAACTAATGAGAACCATTGATTGATCCTTGCGATAAATTCACCATTTGGACAGATCAATTGAGATGGTTTTGCAAAAAACCTAGTAAAAACACAGGCAAATGTAATTTTCTAGAGCTGCAAAATGGCGCAGGCGGCGGCATCGATCGCTGGCTATGTCGGTTGGGATTTTCCTAAAAATACTAACAAATTGCGGAAGATCGCGTTCATTACTTCATTTTTGAACCATCACCTAGAAAATTTTGATGACATCTAAATTCTTCTATTTCGAGTTCACGCTCGCCCAGTTACCCACTCTTTTCTACAGATACTCGTGGTACAGAATATGTTTGACTTCATTAGGCTCGGTATGTATGAAGATAGGGACAATGATAGAAATAAAAATTACGACACTCATCACAGACTATTCCATTGTGAAATTTAAATCTGACTTTTCTTTCAGTTCTGGCAGTTTTGGATGAGAATAAAAACCTAGAAAAGCACTGACGTGAAGTCGGCAGCTTTTACGCGCTTTTTAACAATGTGAAATGGTGACTCGGACATTTCAGTGAAATTTGAATGAAATATGAAAATTTGAAAAAAAATTTTTTTTTCAATTTTTCCATGGATAATTCTTCTTATTGACCCTGATCATTTTGCAACTGAGTTTCATTTCAATCAGATAAATATTTTTCGAAGTATTGAAAAATCAAAATTCCAAATGGCTGTGACACAAAACCCATTCGGCAGATTCGGCCCATTAACGAACCTAAATGAAATATTCAGGATCAAAGCTTAACATGAGAGTTCTAACACTCTAGGTCTCGAAATTTAGAGCACATACGGACAGACGGACAGAATTGAATTTCACCACGGATTCTTCTTCAGGGAGTTGAACCCAAATGATTGAGACCATTGTCGGCTCAAAATTCAAAAATTACAGACATCTTGACGAGATGATAACGCGCTGTTCCCTAGAAAAAGCGCGTAAAAGGCCGAACCTAGATATAGACGAATTCATTCAGGAATAGGTGTACTGCTAGATTCAAGCTGTAATTTTATTTTCCGAATCAATCTATACTCATTCATTTTCCAGATTAGATCAACGTTTCATCCAGAAAGCTTCACATACATTTGGAATAGATGATAGTGTGAGACTAAGTAAATTTAGTATTATTCATATTCAATGATCACTACCTTATCGAAGGGTTAATATAGTTACTAGTAGTAAGGTGTTCGTAATTTTTGACATTGGATAATATTAGTTTTACTCAGTCGTGCACCATCATCTAGACTGAAGGTCTGTATAATTCACCAAATGAAACGTTTTTCTAGCGTATACTTTGCAAGAGGTTGATCGCCCTCAAAAACAGAATGGAAAATTTTCAGCGTTCTACGAGAAGATGTTTATTCAGTTCCTTATATTTACTGTGTCGATGCTGGAGACACACCCCGTATAATTCCAATTTTTTAGAGATACACTTTTCAATTTTTCAGGCTTTTTCTGGGTTGTCACTGTCAATATCTGAAACAGAACTATTAAATATTAAATAAAATGTTTTTTTCTTGGGAATTGCAGGATTAAACTATTTGTCAAGGGCAGCTTCTTGAAAAACCGATTGCCTAATGAACAATACAGGAACAATAAAAACGATAAACAAGGCGAACTGTGACGTTTCAGAGTACAAATCTGACCCTTTCATCAGATAAAGGAGAAAATTCTAAGAATTATTTTCTTTCAATTATTCGTTTTGAGTTAAAACTTTTGCCAAATTGACATTTTCGAAGAAACACAGCAACACAGATCCATTTGGTTTGAATGTTTTTTTAATTCTACCTCTTTCTTAAGTAAATTCAGCCAATTATTTCTACAGAACAGTGAGCAGAATTACACTCTCCATTCAACAAAATGCAAGAGGACCCTATAATTTTTCTTTTCAGATAATTTGACTCCAACATGAGTATTAATCGATTCTTATGAACTTTCAAAATCCCCAAAAGCGAAATAAACTTCACTTCATTTTAAACCCTAAACCGATAAATACATCATTTCGCGAAAGGGCAAGTTGGCTTCAATCAACGGCTGGAACTGCGAGCATACAAAAGTTCCATGAAAACATGTACATAACTCAATAATCCACCTGAAAGTAGAAACAACGTCGATTCGATATATAATCTCATTCGGTTTTGAAAGGTCGGCAGTTTAATAGGTCTTTTGTGTAGGCTTTCTCGTCCTTCTTTATTTGAAGCTGCATTAACGAGTTGAGCAACTCTGTTAACTAACGACAAATTTCAGTCGATGCCGCCTATTTATCATTTAATTCAGCAGAGGGGAGGTTCGCTTCGGTTTACAAGACAGCTCCCTGGGAAAGCAGGGATTATTATTGATGGTCCTGTTCACAGAATGGACTCAAGACGGCTTTGCGGAAATGGCGATAACACAATAGTTGCATTGTCCAATTCATTCTGATGGATGAATGGTTTGTTCCTGGATTCGACCTGTGAAGCTGGCTATTCATAACAAGTCTAGAGATAACACCTCTCACGTCCTTCTGTCGCCTTACTTCAAATGATGCCCATAGCTAAGAATATGGACCGAAATTATATGTTCCTGGGCAATGCCTGAAAGTTACTTTGACAGATTCAGCCTAAGACGTCCCTCCAAATATTGTGTTTCACGCACGACTAGTGGAACAAACTCTGGCTTGAAGTGAGAAATATCTAAGCGACGGATTTGAATAACACGATCATCACGCAATTTTGCACAAGGTTGCGCATCAGCATTTTTTCAGTAGTCAACAAGTTCGATCATGAATTGGTCTGTAGTGAGCGCCCTCTCTCAGCTCTCACTTGAGTCGCGCGCGCAGTACCATCTATTGCGTCTTAAGTACCCAACGTTACCTGCCTGTAACGCTTGGCCACATCATCGGTCAACGTACAGGGGGCGCTAGCGCGCAAGCTGTCCCTGGCAAATCCTCTCAAGATCTCGGAAGTACACTCACCCCCAACGGTCTGGTACACTTCCTTGTGATCCGTACAAGGGGTGCCCGCTCACGTAGGCATGTAAACGGCTTAGTTTGGTGCATGCCCTGACGAGTTCCCCCAAACTACGCCGGGACGAAACGTGACACTTTCCCAAAGAGGTTGAAGCTACCTCGCAAACCTTCAAAAGCTTCAGTGGTGACTTCCGACGTGATTTATTTCAACGACGGTGTCACAGTTTCTGTCCCTTCGCGATCATCTTCGCTTCCAGTGAGAACCTTGCTTGTCACTGTGTGAACCTATCCGTTCCTCTCTCGGCGATGATTCGGCAACCATCCCGAGGAGGTTCCACATCGCCACTTCGCTCTCGTGCTGCAACACGCTGCCCAAAGATGTGCTCACTAATGCACCCGGCTCACTGCACGATATCGAGTGGTATAGGAACTCGCAAGTAGTGCAGCGTTACCCAATCCAGGTTTCTCACATTTCGAAAACAACCGCCGTCATCACGGTCGCACTTGTGAGAAATCTTCTGGTCAACACGGCCATTACTACATTCCGTCAAAAGCTGACCTCCTCTAAATCGGTCACACTCCTCGAACGACGAGGCAGAGCGCTCTAGCACACAGTCTTCACGGCTCAACACAAAACGGTTTGGTCAACTGTGCATCAAACGCCGTACACTCGTGCTCAACAGCGCAGCAATGGCAAAACGGCTCGCTCACAGCCGCGTTTTAGAGAACACCTCTTCGGTCCCGGTCACATTCCTCCAGATGCATCTTTCTGGTATCGCTTTCACTGGAAGGGGAGTTCTGTAGCGAGGGTTGGTACTGCGCGCGCGACTTAAGTAAGAGCTGAGAGAAGGCGCTCGCTACAGGTCTGTGTTTTGTGAGATATTCCGGAAATGAAAACGATACCGTGGATAAAACCTCGGAATTCGACAGAATTTTCACTAATAACACAATAGTTGTATCATCCGATTAATTCTGATGCATGATTGGGTTCTTTCTGGATACATCCTGTGAAGCTAGTCTCGAGATAACACCTCTCACATCCTCCTACCGTAATATTTTCAAATGATGCTCATAGCTGGATAAACTGTAGCTTGAAGTGAAAATATCTATGGGCAACGGATTTGAATAACAAGATCGTCATGGAATTTCGCACATGATTGCGCATCAGAATAATTTCAGTAGTCACATAGGGATTTTAATTGCTCGACAATAAGGTGGACACCTCGAACATTTACAGACCAGTATCCCCTTGAAGCTGAAGACGTTGAAAATCAATATACCAATTTAATGGTTACTTTATCCTTCTGTGAATTTGAGCAGTTCAACTACTCGCTCAACCATCAAAACAAAATTCTTGACTTGATATTGTGTAACAAAATTCGCCTAAGTTTTTTAGATGAAAGTGATCACCCTTCGGTACCGGAGGACAATTATCATCCTTGTGTCGAACTGATATTAAAAGTACACAACCATCTATGAAAAAATAATAATAAACGCACTATGTTTGATTATAAGAGAGATAATTATGACGCAATAAATCAGCATTTTTTATCCGTTCCGTGGTCGACTCTTCTGATAGTTCATGATATCATTAAAGACGTAGAAATAATGTACAATATTGTTAACAAAGCAATTAAGGACTTTGTCCCTAGAAAAACTGTCGACGAAAAATTCACAAATTTTTATTCCAAACAAACTGTTAAACTTATTAAAGTAAAAATCGTGTACATAAAAAATGAAAAATCTATGGAAATACCTGCGACCTTATTCGCTAGAGATCCTTGCGTGTCCTATCGAAAACACAAATAAAAAACGACTATTCTAATTACGTGACCTAACTCGAAGATCAAGTTTAATATTCAATATGACTTCGATGAAGAACAAAACAAGAACTAGCAAATATTCATCCGTTATGACATTGGCTGATCAGGTTGCTACTGGCGGGCAGGAGGTGTGCAATTTGTTTGCGGGCTTTTTCCGGAGCGTATTTCAGAGGTCGACGAAGGATCCGTCAGTTACGATTAACAATTCTGACCAACGTCACTCTCCCTACTTAACATCAATATTGTTGACGGCTGAGAAAATAGAAAAATCCATACGATCTCTTGAGCGACCTAAAGGACCCGGTCCTGATGGTATCCCCCCTCATGCCCTTCTCTTAGTATACCTCTTGAGATAATTTTTAATAAATCGTTAGAATATGGCAACTTTCCTGATATCTGGAAGCGGGCCATTGTAGTACCAATTCACAAAGGTGGGGACAAGACTCGCGTTGAGAATTACCGGCCAATAAGCAAACTCTGTATAGTTGCGAAACTACTCGAATCACTCGTATATAAAAATATCCTCCCACTCGTCCAATATTTTATGATACCCGAACAGCACGGATTTTTGAAGGGAAAGTCAATAGAAACAAATTTAATTAATTTCCTGGAATATATAATACTTATGAGGCCCTCGATGAGAGAATTCAGGTTGACGTTGTCTATACCGATTTACGGAATATTTTGATAAAATAAACCATGACATATTAATGAGGAGATTAGATGCTGTTGAAATCGGTGGTTCGCTGTTAAACTGGGCAAAATCATACCTAATCGGAAGAAGTCAATACGTGTCTTTTGACGGAGAGTTCATGTCGGAGGATATCGATTGTACGTCTGGCGTCTCCCAGGGTTCACATCTGGGTCCACTTCTCTTTTTGATATACATCAATAGTCTACATTTTGTTTTCAAATTCTGTCGTGTTCTTATGTACACAGATGATCTGAAGATATTTTTACTCATCAGAAACTTAGCGGACTGCTTAAAGATCCAGAGGGAATTAGATTCATTCAGAGAATTCTGCAAGTTGAGCGATCTCGTTTTGAATACAAATGAATGTAAAGTCATCTCATTCTACGAGTACAGAATTGGCGAAACAACGCTTACCCGAGTTACTAAAATAAAAGACTTAGGGGTTATATTTGACTCTAAACTTTTGTTCAACTACCACATTGAAAGCGTTGTCGGATCAGCGAGTAGAATGCTCGGATATATTTTTAGACAATGCAAACGTTTTCGAAACACTCTACCCCTAATTCATCGAATCTTGCAGAATAGTTTCGGAGTAATAGCCGTTTGAATTTTGGGGATATATCGCTCATATTTCAACTACTGGAGCGCCACTTTCAGCAACATTTCGTTGAAGTTGTATGATCACTCAATTTGGAAAAACATTTTCTCAAAAGTTTTCTCGAAAAAATTTTTTTTCTGAAAGTCCTATTCATATTCGAAGACATTTGCATGTATACCTTGAACTTCATATTTCACAGCAGTGTACCAAATTTCAATTCGATACGGCTTTTAATTTTGGTGATTGTGGAAAAAGATATGTAGAATTTTGTGGTTTTCTTCTCAATATCGTTGTTTTTTTCGTCATAACTCCAAAAATACTGATTCAATAGTGATGAAACTCCGCAGCTAGTTCGAAGATGTCGTAGGACAACATTGTGTAAAATTTCGTGATGATCGTGTCATTGAAACAATGTGAAAGAAAAATTTAAAATTCTTTTTAAATATTGAAGGAAACATTCCGAATTTTTTTTCAAATATTGAATATTCTGTGATCTTCTCATCATACTATCTTCATCAAATTCTATATGAACTATTAAATTTGAAATTTTGAAATGGGTATATCTGCGGAATCATAGTGTGGATTTTACACATTCACGAATTCGTCCTTCGTAACTGAGGTCCAAACCTTCTCTACAAATATCGAGTTTCTAAGTTGTTTCTTTCGGAAGTTATGGTGATGACGGTCGGCTGTTGGACACAATTTTATTATCTCAATATTTTCAAAAATACAGATCGAATTGAAATCTAGTAATTTATCGGAAAAAACCTAGGAAAGCACTGCCGTGGAGGCAGCAGCTTTTACGCTTATGTTCAAATTCGTTGCCAAAGCGGTCATCTCCATCGAACATGCGCGCAAAAGCTGCTGCCTTCACGGTAGTGGTTTTTGAGGATTTTTTATGTTGTAATAATAGTCTGATAGGTGGCCATATATTTTTGCTAATTGAACGTCTAGTTCAATATCATTAAAACGAATGTTAATTGATAGTGTGAATCATTTGCGATGAGGCATATCAGGATATAATTTGTGCTGAATTATCTATTTCTTTTTAATTAACTTCTGTACTGATTTTTGTGTTGAAAAAGCAGTCAAATCATGGACGAAACCACTTTCAATTTTGTCCTGAAGCTTTTCTGCTCCACAATTGATTGATATGATACTGAATATTATTTTGTTTGCCGGATATTATTTTCTTCAATCCTTTGACATCGAGTTTTACATGGATCATCATTTAATATCGTTTCATGACACCCTCGTGACCTTAGTGATTTGCTTCTCATTGTTGTGATGATGTACTTCACTTTAATTTTCGAAGTTCGAATTGAATGGTTTGCGGACGATACCGTTTTCTTTTCTCTTAAATTTTTCGTTATCTTTGTTTCTGTTGAGTTTTACTTGCTTCTGAATTTAAATACTTGAGCAAAGTTGTTTCGTACGTTCCTCACAAATCACACTTCTTCTTCGAATTCTGGTGAATTGATGGAATTAGAATATGGAAATTTAAAGGAATTCCAATAGGAAGTGGAATTGAAATCCACTTACTTTGATTGTCCATGAATAATTTCTCCACCTCTGCTGAGCACTCGTATTTCTGCGTTGATACATTTTAACAATCATTTTTCCTTCTTGAACTGCATTTGCTGTGTTTATCCCTGTGAATTTCATGAATTTTTTGCTTTTTATCACTCCATTGTTACTAGTATTTCACTGATTCGTATCTGGCTTCTCGAAGGACCTCAAAGAGAATCCTATAAGATATGTCCAATCCAGCTTGAAGGATCAGGAATAGAACCCTGTACGATATGTTCAATCAGGCTCGAAGGACGATGACGAAAACTTCAAAGAAATTTCCAATCCGGGTCGAAGGACCATGAAGAAAACTCGAAGTAATCTTGTACGTTGTGTCAATAAATTGAGGTGATGAAATGGAACTCTGTGTTTCTGATGAACTCATCTAAATAACATCACCGTTTCACTGATAGACATGTACTCAATGTGTTTGAGTATTTTGTTCTGTGTGAACATATTGAATGCAATCACGAATATAATAGTTGGAATAATGTATTGATGACTCTATATCAAGTGATAATCTCACAGAACTCTAAATTGATCGTATTTTATATTCCATACCCCTGGTCGCCCTAGTCAAGCTTCTCGGACTGTCATCCCTAATCAAGTAATACTTAACTCAAACAATTAAGTTCGGAAATCTGTTGCTATGGGCCGACGAAGATACGTATTTAAATGGACTTCTCATATTTTAGAATATAACATGTTTGAGACAAATTGACCTAAGCGCCATCATCGTTTACAGATGGAAATAGAACAATATTTGACAATTCTAGTAACTACCGCGTTTCGGATAAAGAATTTTAAAAGGTCGTAGTGAGGAAGTGTCGACATCTGATTCAGTCTTAGCAACTTCACTCTATTTATATTTCATTGATAGCAGTAAACTGTGGTTTAATATGAATTCTTGGCTTCTCCTTATTGGAAGGGTGTCATAATAACATGTTATTAAATTTCATAGTGGTGATGTAAAATATCTTTAATACGAGCACAATAATGTAACGCAACTAACGCTCAAAGTACGTCGGCGCAAAACAGAATATTGAAAATTTAATTTGAGATACTTCAAAAAAACTTTAATGACATTCATGTGGCCTATCCACATCCGAACACCAACAACGCAATCACGAAGTGACATTATAATTATCTAGCGTCGATTTCGATATCATGGTGTGTCATCTAGATAATTAATTGGTAATTTAGTGATATATTTCAGTTCAGGTTTGTGACTTATGTTCAGTTTAATGGGAATCATTATAGATGTGGATAAAATGATCTGATTGAAACTTCTGAAATTGGATAGTAAGCTTCGAAATTTCAAGAAATATGCATCTCCAAAAATCTTTCTTGTGGAAAAAAATCTTCTGATTCCTACCTATCAAATTCTACATAGAACTCACAATCCACATTTAACCGAAACAAGCGACCTACTTGTTCACGTCAAACAGATAGTTTGCGCTGAAAAATTCAGCAATCTATCTATCTGTGACATATTTTGTGACTTCTCATCCGAACTCAGTGTTGGCCAGCAAGTTTGTGAAATTTAAGGCGAACAGCGAATTGAATGCGCAATGTTGCCACTTTTATATTCAGGAATTTTCAGGAGAATGAAGACTGAAATAGAGTGAAAAGGGAAAAAATTAATGACATTACGCATTTTCACAAAAAAATTGAGTGATAGCTGTGTTGCTGAAATCCACCACTCCGTAATTCTCCACCCCACAATACTTTTCACTCTTAAAAAAAAACTAATATTAATTGATAAGAAATAGCCATAAAGGGATTTTTCGGTGCAACTCCATTGGTTTATATCCTGAATTAAAAAATATTTGATAAAAACTAATTTTCATCCGGCAAAGCAGATTGACCCTTTTTGTGCTATCGTTTTGTCCAAATGTGTGTAATTTTCGATGATTGAACCGAAAATGGTCTCAAACGACAAGGTTGGAGTCACTGATGACGAATCCGGTGTCAACATCGATTCTGTCCGGCCGGCCGTCCAGCCGGCACCACAATTACAGGCGTACGGAGGATTCTAACAACCCGAAAATTTCAGGCAGGGTTTCGTTTAAAAAAAAGCAGGTTAAGATTGTTAATGGGCTGAATCAGCCGAATAGTTTCGGAGTTATGGTCATTTGAGTTTTGAGGTTAATTTCCTCATATTTCAGAAAATACTCAAGCAATTGGATTTAAACTTGGCAGTTAGTTGGAGCATAACAACGCGCAACTTTAAGCGGAATTCTGTTGAAATCGTATGGTTACTCAATTCAAAAAAAATTTCTTTCAGAATTTTTTTCTGGAACTATTGTTCAAATTCGGAAAAAAAATTCAGCTCTACCTTGAACTTCATATTTCAGAGCATATACCAAATTTCAATTCGATACGGCTATAAGTTTTGGATATATTGGGAAAAACTATGTAGAATTTCGTGGTTTTCATCTCGATATCGTTTTTTTTTCGGTATAACTCAAAAAACACTGATTCAATCGTGATGAAGCTTCGCAGCGCATTAAATTCTGTATGAACCTTCAAACTGTCATTTTAAGTACTGGATTTCAATAACGTATAGTCATTTTCAAATTTTGGTTATTTTTCTGATATTTCAGAAACTACAGGAGCGATTGGATTGAAACTTGGCAGCTAATTCGAGCATAAGTACGCGTAGCTTTTGCGGAATTTTGTTGAGATCTCATATTCTTATTCAAGGTGCAAAAAATTTTCTGAAACATTTTTCGAATAAATTATTTTCTTTCGAAACTACACCTATTATATCCGAGAGAAATTTCGCGCATATCCTGAGCTCTATACTATACAGTAGTGTACCGAATTTCACTTCAACACGGTTCATAATTCCTGCTATTGGGAAACAATTTCTCAAATTTCGTTTTTTTATCCTCGGAATTGTTATTTATTTAAATAATAACTCAATTAAACCTAGGAAAGAACTGACGTGAAGTCAGCAGCTTTTGTGCGCATGTTCAAAATTGTTCCTGAAGCCGCCATCTCCTTTGCACATGTCATGTAAGTTTGAAGCTACGCCGTGTAGAGTTTGTATTCATGAGGAAATGGTTCATGGAGAAATAAGAGCTATAGTTCAAAGATAAAACCTGCCATATTATTATATAAGAACGGATATCTGTCGATGAATCAACAAATATTTCACCTCCATCTCAGATGATTATCTGAAGCTGTCAAACTGAAGAAGCGTTGTCGAAAGAATTGAAATACTGCAGGTTCCCGGATTTACTGATAATCAGACTGGCTCGTCTAGGAAAGGCTAGATACGGTTGTAGATACTTATTATCTGTTGGATAACTTGCCTGTAGTATAAAAATAATTCGGTGTAATATCGTATATTTCGAACCCTAACCGTCGAGTACAGAAAAGTTTCACTTCAGGTCACTGTGTCTGTGATTTCGCACTTTGTGCAGCACCATTACGATGGGGAAACTTCAAATTTATATCATACAAATGATTGAATTACAGAACAATCAATAATTCCTTTGACGCATTGGACTGCTCTACGAAAGGTATTGAAAAATCAAGAAAACTAAGGATTGGTTTATAGAGAAATAGAAAACATCAATTGAATAATATAAACCAACAGGACACGAGGACAAAATATTTTGAGTTTTGTTTCAATTAAAAAAAAATAATGAATGAAAACAGAGGTCTGCTCTACTCGAAAAGATTAAATTCCCTAAATGTTGCAATGCATTTCGGCAAGGTCACTTGCCATCATCAGGCATTCAAAATATACATTAACGTCAACAACGATGATAAAATTGCAAATAATGATTGATTAGAGTTCTCGAAAAGTTTCATTTCATAATTCTCCTAAGCATTTCACTGTAGTGAAATGCTTAGGAGACTGAAACTGATTCTGAAGAATCTTTGAAAGACGTCCATCGAGAAATAGTTATGCGGCCACACTTTATATTTCACTATATATATGATGTCGTTTGTAGATGATGTTATGTATATAATTGAAAGCAATTCAAGACAAAAAGTAACGTGAATCACCAAATTCGGTTCACAGCAGAAAATTATACGAATCGATATTTTTGAACCTATGTTACTCACTTCAATTAAATTTTTGTGACCACAGTATAGCTTTTCTACCCACAGCAAAGAAAAAATGAAATTCTAGTTCAATATTTTCTTTGATTTCGTTTCTGATTAAGATAATCACGAAGATGACTTTCTGATACCCCACGTATAATTTACCATGAATATCTTGCAATTTGAGAAAAACGTGATATTCCCTTTTTCTCAATAAAATATACTGATTGCCAATCAAATACATCAATATTATCATATTTTTCTTTAAGACACACTTTATATTTAAAGGCCAACGTGGACCTATATAAACGCGATACCTAAATAGAGGAATCATTGATATTCAAGTGTTTCAGCCGTTACTATTTGGTAGTTGATCGCTATTAAAACAAAATTCAGGTATCTTATTTCACTATCGAGAATTGAAAGATATTCCATAATATGTCAGAATTACATTTTGTGACCAGTTTCACAATTTTATTTCAGATTGGAGGTCGAGAGTAAACATAGTGATCAAGCAAATTGTTTCAAACGACTTCTGCTCTTTGATCTTCGAAACCCTGTCCCCAAAAAACTTTCTGGTAAGAAGGTGATCCTCCATTTGCACCTTATTTATGATTGATGTCTTCAAAAATGATTATGAAAGGCTTCTTAAGATACCATACATTTCAAGTATTTGAGAGCCGCTAATTGCAGCGCACATATTATTCTCTTGGTGAAAGAAATTGAAATCTTCTAGAAAAATATTTCAAATACAAAAATGGAAAATCTTACATTCGTATCAAAGCCATAGTATTCCCGAATGAAAATATGGAGTGTATATATATAGAAAACATATCCAGTAATTGTGGTGAGATTTCTAATTTGGACCAGACGTGATTCCGCTTAAATCAAGAGTATCATTATTCACATGGATCAAGAGTATTTCATCGAAAAATCAAACTAATATTTGGTTGGACCTATTCAAGAGTATACAAGAGTACAACATATATGGTATATTTATTAAAAATTTCACACCAAAATTAATCTCATTCGCAGTTACCATATCAAAGCTAAAAAAGAAAACTTTTTCTTGAAATTCCAACAGCCTGTATCTTTTCACTGAAGCCGAATCTGGAGAAATGGTAAATGAAAAAAAGGGTTTTATTGGATGAGTGGAATCCACGGTTGAAATTAATGTACAACTTGAAGACTCACCCTGTATATTTCATTTTGAAATATACCTTGAATATATACTGAAACGGAAAGAAGCAGAATCATCAAACTCGGTCCTTGAACAACGAGTTTGTCCAAACAAAAAAAAAATAGATTCTGCTGGTTGAAAACTAATGGAACAAAATGAAAAAACCTGCGTTTGTCATGATTCCACAGGATGAATCTGCAGGTAGCGACATTTTGCACACTCCACAACAAGCGATAAAAACTTGGAGTTTCTGTCACGCATAGTGGCAATTCAAGAATTTTATGGCTGCGTTGTCGCATTGTCCAAAATAAATTCTAGGGTAATAAAATAAGAAGTCATATATTCCACTTTTTTCGAACTATATTTCTTATTCGAAATGTTTTATAACGTTCTCTTGGATGTGGAAATGACAAAATGAAGGAAGGAGGAACTGTAAAGTACCCTAGCAAATGTTCTTCTGAGAATTTGATGGAAAAAATGGAATACTGAGAGGGAAGATATGTTCAACTTAGTTGAACTAGGTGAGGAAAATGAAAAACGGAATTTCAAGAAACCGAGGAGTTTTGTTTGATCGTCATTATTCATATTTGAGTTGAGTTGGGCGTGGTGAAATACCTCGATAATATCGACAGAATAAGTGTACGAATTCTAGAAGATTTTCCTGTATCTTGTTATACTCTTGATGATAAAGATTTCATTGATGAATCGAATATACAGAGTGTTTGTGAAATATGAAAATATCCCAATCAACACCCGACTACATTCACCATCTTTAATAATAACAATATTTTTCGATATTTTTTCTGAGTCAACGGCATTTCTTTCGGAACACAAATGCAAATGTTTTAGAGGAGTTTAGTTTTTTGGTCTTCATGAATTATTATCGATCAAAACCTTTCGCGGAGGACACTCAATAATATCAATCTCTCTATCAAACAGGGCAGCGAAGTGTTTTTGGCATATGGGAAAAATCAGTCCAAAACTGTTCTGAAGTATCCAAAATATTTGTCCACCGAAAAAGGGACCTTGAATTTATCATCAATATGTAAAGGATATTGCAGCTAAAATGGCTTTGTCAATATAATAATACACAGAACAAAAACGTACGTGAACATAATCAAATTCAGCCTTAGGACAATGTATTTGGACATTAATTTTCAGCCGATGCTCGAGTTCATTGATATAATGTCCTGTTGGTGATTGTTTAATGTTCGAGTGATTGTATCAATCCCCCAAGAGCATTAAATTCATCACCAGCATTTGATAACCGTTAACATTGTATCAATGACCAAGGACATTAATACCAGGTCATGAGTACATCGATCCATCAACAGCAGTCCTTATATCAATGGTCCCACGGCATTGAATTCAGGCTTATCGGTCATTGTATCGATGTATTTTGGAAATCAACTAATCACTTAGGTACATTAACGTGATGCCAAAAAACATCAATCTAAGGCGTGCTATAGTGATTGTGTTTGGATTTGAACCAAAAACTATTTTTTTTTTAATATAAAACAATATTGAACGAAATAATGCCTCAATACACATATATAAATATATTTGCAGACTTTTGTTTTGAACGAAATTTTGTAGAATTAGCTTAGATTTGTATTTTTCTTCAATATCTTTCAGATTTATGAAATATTTTTATATTTTCAGTCGAATGTAATATTTTTTGGGGATTGTGTTTTTTTGATTCTATTGATTTCAGCGAGTTGTCTTATCTATACTTTTATATTTCTGTTTGCGAGTTTATAGGGTCATATACATACCTTCATTCCTTTTCGTATTGAATTTTGATGGTAATAATGCATACCTGCATCATAATAAGCAAGTAAGAAAAGATCAGCATATAGAATGTTTCTCATTGAACAAACTTTATTGGGAACATGACTATAGTTCGAAGTCACTGAAATAATAATAAAACAATTAATATCATCTGTAAAATTTATTCAACAATTGTTAGAAATTCACATAAATCATGGGCTCTAGAATATGAGTCTAAACTTTGAAAGCAAAAAAATAACAAGTTTCAATGAATTACCGAAACAGCATACGCTCTGTAGGGTAGCTAAATTTGAAAAGATGAAAAATGTTTAAAGAACATTGCTCTGCCAATATTGAAAAACTTATACCGTCGAATTATGTGCATACTTGTTGAATGTTCGGAATTTCCCCACCAATGGCATAAACACGGAATTCATGGCTTGTTTTTTCGAATTAAGAAAAGGAATCCACTTTCACCACTTCCTGTGTTGTTCTTCCAAGGTATGGAAAGGCACTCTCAAATTGTAAATTTCATGATATAGGATCTTTCTGCATTGTATTTTTCCCCATTCCTAAAGTGCCTACATGACTGCTGCATCTCGTCTATCTAAAAATAAGTATTTTTACCGTCTTGTATAAAAAAAGCACTCCTCCAAAAGAAACAAATTAATATGAAATTCATTTATCACTCTCAGTTGATCTTAAAACTTATTCCACTCGGCTAGCTGAAAACAATCAAAAGAAAAATCGGTATATCAACTAGATAACGGAAAAGATTTTATCTATGACGTCAGGAAAACAAAATCATTTCTATACTATGTCTTACTCATCTAAAATTCTCGTCAGAACACATAGCACAAGTTGTGGTCAACTTCAAGCACAAAGGAAAATCTTCCCGATATGCATTCGCTATACGACTAGACCAGAATTAATCTTGATACAACTAGATAAATTGCACGATGATTGTTTCAAGGTTCGCGTACATCAATTGATGAACACGATGATTGTAATAAGGAATCAGGACCTAAAGCATTGATAATATAACTCCAGGGCAGGAATCAATTACGCTGATACATTGATGTGATGTAGACATAGCGTGGATCCATTACAATCGGCATTATCACAAGGTTTCGTGATGATAGTCCATGCCTAGTATTGATCACTTTCAGGACATTAATTCAATGTATTTTTTACATTGTCCTGAGGCAAATTTCCTTGAATTGATGTATTTCATCATCAGTACAATATAATAAATACATTATAATGATGGCCTAGCGTTCATTATAACGATGAAAATAGTGATTGGTCAATCACTGAAGTTCATTGTTCCGATCAATTTTTGACATTGTCCCAATGTAAAATACATCATAGTAATGTCCATACGGTTAATCACCTGTGGTGATCGATATTGGGCTCAGTATTATTTTCTGTGTACACCTCTATAATGCATTCTGTGAAAAATCAATGAGGTATTCGAGATTGTGGTTCTTCACTGAAATACTTGGAGATATTCCATTGTTTCAATGTGAGATATTTATTTTAAAGAAAGATGCAAAAGAAAGTCCATGGAAAAAGCTTGGTGGTGAATAATCTCATTGGAAATCGATTCAATTGTGCACAGATTTAATGTTTCAAACCGATTAGAACACTTCTTGGAAAGCGTCATTTTTTTCTGAGGGTTAATAACCTTCTCCGGAAGTAATTTCACTTGAAATAGCTTGCCTATGTCATCTGCTGTCCTGCTGTTGAGGTACAAGGTATTCGTACTAACATTGCCATGTTGGCAGTTCCACCATCACAACATTTTCAGACAACGGTATTGGCAGGAACTTGACAGGCATTGACATATAATAATAATAATATTTGATACAATAATATATCAATATTGGAAGATTATGTGAAGGTATTATAGAAAAATCTGTATTTTTTAATGATTGTATTAATAACATTCATCAAGTAGACTCTTCTCAATATAATGTATAGAATAAATAGCTTTATAGGGTCGCTTTCAACTGTCATAAAATTTCTGAAAGTATTGTTTACTACATTTCATTTATCAAAGGAGAAAAATCGTGTGGAACACGTGTCAACATTGTTTTATGCACATATATCCGCATTTGACAAGCTTGCCAGAGGTTATAAATCATCTGAATCCGTTTCAATCAGGTATTAGTGAATACATGTGATAAGACTTCGACATATAATATAGGTTAGATGCTACTGAGGATTCTGAATCGAATGAAAGAAGATGAAATACTTTGTCTAGTAATACTTTCGTATTGTATTTTTGTATGTTACCATTTTCTCAAGTCTCTCACGTCAATCGTTATATGCCAGTAGGTAGAATATTTAAATTTGTCTTTTATACGTGGTAGGTTGACAACAATAAAAGTATTTCGTAAGATATCAGTATCGAAAGATTATACGTGAAGGTATACAGAAAAATGTGTATACTTCAATTTATTTTGGAGTCTGTTATGTATCTTGCTTCGTTGGACCTCTGCTCTGCTGTTGCGTTTTTAAAGCCCGTAGAAGGATTCGAAAACGTGTAACACATCCAATGATAGTCTTGCATCCATAAAAAATAATCTTGGTACACTTCGCCAACGGCTTCACGATACTACGGCATTCCTAGGGCAACAGAGAGTTCGGGATGGATGATTCCAGGACCTTCACAAAAGTGGACACCTAATGTCTCTGTCTGTAAAGCCGCGTATAGACACGGGAGCAAAGATACTCTTGAGGGGCGATCACAGAAGTTCATAATTTTACAAGGATTCATATGTGTCACTGTGTCATGATTAGGAAATCTAGGTTCTGACGGAATGTGGTTGGGAATATCGAAAATTAATTAATGATCAAATTATTCCATAGGACTATTGAACGTTATGAGCTTGTCATCAATGATTTGACAAAAAAATCTATACTCACCTTTTAGATGAATACGAAAAATTTAGAACAGAAATCGATACTTTCAAGAATTTGTTTGAAGCCTTGTTCATTCAAAGTAACTGATGGCCCCACGAAAGTTCATGCTGTATGGAAAAGTTACACAGTATTCTATTACTCAAAACTCTTTTACCCATACTCACCCACAATTGTTGAACTGATTCAATTTTTATAATGACCTTGCACTCGGAAGTTATTGGCGGAGAAACTCACGAGTCTTTTATCGAAGGCCTATCCAGCCCTCGAGCTGATTTTAATGTCTACAACATGGTGGGCATATCGCGATGCGATATCTTCCTGCTGACCCGAGTACGCATATAGCAGACTATCAGAGGCAAATCTGCCGAAACATTTCTTTACAATTCATAATGACTTCCAAGGTACACGATATCATACCTACCGACCGACGAGTAATTGTTATTATTTTTAATATATATAATTCCGCGAGAACCGTACGTTGTTTTCGTCTGATTAGGTAACTGGTGCCAGTACGCATAGTCGATACTCCGTACTTGAGAACGTCCTAAGTCGACGCGTCCATCTCATATTGGTTACTTGACAGCCGAGCACTACTTTGCCAGTGCTTAGTGGCATGCTTGCTTAAGTCTACGAACGACCTATCTTGAGGCGTGCTCAAGCAAGGCATAATCATAAAATAGCGAAGATTATCCGTTTTCTGCGACTTTTCACAACCCAGCGTTGCTGTTTGTATTATAATATTGGTGTTCTGTACTATGTACGATACCGCATGTACGATAATATCGTTTTGTTCGACAATTTCAGAGAACGTACCATTTAAAAATTCAATTCATTCGAAAGTGTCCGAAGATACGAAAGCGTTTAATGAAACTGCTCAACTGATTTTCGATAAATAGATTGCTCTCAGGAAATGAAAATGATTTTTTACGAATTCATCATAGTAAAAGCAGAATTTAATTCATAGTGGCCCTGTTCTTAATGACCATCATGCAAGTAGGTACTTCCCTTTTCCGGAAAAAAAAACAGATGCCATAAATCATACACCATGTCGGCATTTTATATAACAAAATTACGGTTCGTTTTATGGGGCGGCTTCTTTGACACCATGAAGAGATACTGTCATATAATAGCAAATTTTCCGTGCGACAAACATGAAAACGTGGGAACATTTTAGATTTTACCGATATCCCTGAACTTCGCCGAGAATTGCCGAAGGTTTGTTTAATGGATAGGACCCTTGCTAAGCATGAGTCAATAGTTGAACACATCTCAGCGGAGAATTTCTCAGGTAGGAGTTCCAGATCGGACTATGCGTACGGGCATGAGAGTCTGAGAAGTAACGGGTTGTACTTCTGGATATTTATTCGCAAACATATCTACATGATTTAATTCAGCAAATGAAGCTCATGACTCGGTCAGCATTAATATTGAAATGCTAACCCATTAGTACTATTCCAAAAAACGATACGCCCATGAAGAATAACAAGGAGAGCGTCACGAAACATAGGTGTGTATTCTAAACATTGTGAAAACATTCCAGCTTTGCTAGTCTGCCGTCCAAACAGAGCCTGAGGAATTCTTTGTCCTCGCCGTGAAAACCTAGATTGAATGGATCAAGTTTAGAGGATTGCGCTCTGCTCCCGCTTAAAACACCATCTAAACTCGCGAGGCAGCCCAATTACACTCACTGCCTCGCAAGACGCTCAGCTCTCGTGTCTGTACGTAGATTGGCCACGTACGCAGAGGCAGGCGGCTTGCTTATCGCCTAACATATCACCTAGCGAGTAGCATAGTAAAACGAACGTTTTAAAACTTTCGCGTCCGGCTTCACTGCTCACTTGGCGCCTAGCTGCTAGGCGCCAAGGGATCATTCCGGCCGGTCGCGAATGTTTAAGAACGTTCGTTTTACTATGCTACTCGCTAGGTGACTCGCTAGGCTCTAGGCGCTAAGCCTATGCGTATGTGGCCTAAGATTAAGGGTGGTGATCCCAGGTGCATTGAAATCCTTTGTTGGGTTCCCATTTATCCCAATACCTAAACCCCGATTCCGATCCATCGGTATACTATAATGATGGCTTTCTGTCCAATATATAAACAAATCCACCTCACTGAGACGGTCACCTCTATGTATGGTGGTATTGCATTCTAGGGCTTTAGCAAGATATTGGTGTTCAGTTGGTTCAATATGCTCACAAGGATGTTCGAAGAAAATCAAAACACCAATTTAAAAGAATGCACAGATCCTATCTTACATCTCAGTCGGAATTGGAGAAAAGGGACATTTTTTTTCGTAATCCAGTAATCAGTTTTCAATGAAAATTTGCACTCACTTCGAACCCTATATTTCGTAACAATGTGAAAGATTTCAGAACTATTTCAATGAATTAATTAAAATGAATTAGGGGTTCAGTATGTGCAGTTTGTCATGGCTCATTTACTTTGAGACGATGGTACCTGATGAAATTTGTCACCGAATGAAATTCGACCATTACAGTTTTGCTCATGCACAACTTTCAACCCCCTCACGTGAAAAATTTTTTTTCTCCATGAAAGAGTTTGTAGGGGTTGACAGTTGTGCATAAACAAAACTGTAATGGTCGACTTTTATTCGGTGACAAATTTCATCAGGTCCATCGACTCAATGTAAATGATCCATGACAAAGTGCACATACTGAAAACCTCTTTGAACTAACTAATTTTTCGAAGAAAATAATTTTTTTCTCGAAAATTTCTGCAAGCCTGTTAAGAAGATACAAAGAACTTGCCAAAAAAGTACCACATGACCCACTTTCTCCACTCAATAAATTTAGAGGGTTGATGGGGATGGCACAGGGTGCAACAAAAATCTTTCAAAAATGCATATAAATTTCGTAAAAGTGAAACAAAAATTGATCTGTTTCAGGATTTTGTTGCCAAATATTCTTCTTCTGAGAAAATGAATTTGTTCCATAATTTCGACGCGCACTGTATAAATATTTCAGGCTATAGAAAATTTCATTTCATGTCTATTCTACACAATCTACACCATACAGTTACGGATAAAATATGTAGGAATTGACAACGTCCCGCCGAATTATTTTGACCTTGACGAAATTTCACTGGTGCCAACCAAGTAACAAAAACTTGATAGATCTATTCCAAGGCCTACCGATTGAATTCATAAAAGTGAATGGAGTCTACGTGGGTGAATTTTTATTCATTGAATATTCAACAAGTGACTGAAATACGAAACAATTATAATCAAACCAAGTATCGTTCCAGATGATCTATATGAAATCAAATTTCGGTCAAGGAACAACTATTGAAAGGAAACTATTCTTTCAGCAACAATTCGGCCCTTTATTGGGCCTTCTTCAGGCTAAAATGATACAAAAATAAAAGTTAACAATAAAATGAATATAAAATAACAATTTGAGCTATACAGACAACATACAGATCAGCAAGAACAAAATATTAAGAAAGAATCGTCAATACAACATATAAATTCAAAAGCTCAGTAAAACAGATCTCAAATGAAAACAATTAAACAGGTACTTATCTCGACATCCCAGAAAGATACACTACACTTATCTGACCGACTTACCGTCAGAACAATAAAACCTTAAATGAACTTTCACATGAAGAATGTCCGTGTTAGAAAAATGAAAAATGTTTTTCGAACAGGGTAGTCTATACATCGATGTATTGTCTTGAATGGTACAATCAGTTCTCCCTCAACAACAGAGGTCAAGCAAAAACATATATGATCACACATACTATTCTCGTGTCCAGTGGCGTAACTTATAACACGGCAAATTTATTATCTTCAACACTCACTTATTAAATTCGAATATGCAACATTCAAGGAACCAATATCAGAACGGAAATTGACCGAGTTAGAGTTTTTCTTTATATGTATCATCTCTTTGAAATTCCGTCTGAACCAATTCGTCTCACGGTCCAATATTTCTAAATTGTCAAAATCGAAACTATGGCCCAAAGAAACAGCATGAGATGACAACGCTGTAGATTCCTTTTTATTATTACAGTCTCTCCTGTGTTGCGCGGACCTATCACCTAAATATTGCCCAGTTTGGCCTACATAATAACCA
Organism: Myrrha octodecimguttata; assembly: GCA_958510865.1. Lineage (NCBI taxonomy): Eukaryota > Metazoa > Arthropoda > Insecta > Coleoptera > Coccinellidae > Myrrha > Myrrha octodecimguttata. The sequence continues at coordinate 72,877,476 of OY294059.1, read as the reverse complement.
TCACAATCACCACAATTAATTTTATACACCACACCGGAACATTTCTGATTGGGATCCCTACTCTCGACTCTAGAAAACAAAGAACGAACCGTCTTTTTATAATAAAAAATCACTCTATTAGCACCACGTTTCATGAATTTCCTCAGTTGTTCAGACAACCCACCAACATACAACAATCTACAAGGAACAACTTCACAACCATCCGTGTTACCCTCAGAATTTATTCGTTCAACTTCATTGGACGAGTAAAAAATTTTTTTAATCAAATACCTAGGGTAACCATTCTTCAACAGAAACAAGGCTTGTTCCTTAAAATTCTTACAATGAAAGGATTCATGAGATAAATTAAGGATTTTGTGTTTGATCGACTTCATAATAGTCACTTTTTGTATTCTGGAATGTGAAGAATCAAAATGTAGTATTCTCCCGGAAGAAACAATTATAATTCTATGAACGCGAAACATTTTATGTGACATTTGGTATCCCATTTTCGAAGTTGCTTCCTAAACCAAAATCATCAAATTCTCAGCTGTTCCCTCAGAATCTACACCGAAGTTAATTTCAACTCAGTTGAGCATTTTCCATTTCAACCCCAACATTTAATTGAATGAATTTTGCGAGTCATTTCACGCAGTCCAATTCGGCCACTTTATTCGAGAGGCTTCAGCGAAAGTCGATTGGTTCTACATGATAGACGTTGAAATCTATTTTCACACTTTTGCTCCAATTACTCGAAATGGGGGATTCAATAGTAAACAGGCCTTCTCGAGTGTCGTTGATATCCTAGGCGTTGCTCGTTTCACCATTCAAAATATTCAAATTGAATTGATATAATGGTTTTCTCGGGAGAGTTCTATTCGTCTTCTCCGTTCTATGGATAGTAGCAATATCTATACATAGAATTGTGTGGTCATTCCAAATTTATTCGAATGGGTCGAATTGAAATTCATTTCTTTATCTCTTATTTCAAATTGATTCGTTTACAAGAAGAACACTCTCAAAACTGCACAAATATGTGAAAATAGATGGATCTGTTTTCAAGAACAAATATCCTATCATGTGTAATGTATCTTCTAAGATACAGAATAAAAATATATCGTCTTGATTATTTCAATGTCTATATATATTCGAGAATCTACGAAACGTTCCTAGCCCAGCCTTAGTTTATTCATTCATTCATTCCTTTAAATGTCCTCGGCTACTTTGGCCATTTAGACAAGCTTTCAATTTTTACATTCAAACATTGACATTAATTCAGATTCATTACAATTCGAGACTTTTTATTTATAGACACACAAACATATACCTACACCATAAACTTTACACAACATCCATAACCTCGCCGGGATTCGACCCCAGTACCTCCGGTTTTACAAGTAGACTATTCAACCCACTGCACCACCGAGGCAGTTCCAGCCTCAGTTGTTGGGTTATATTATTTTCAACCATGGAATTTCCTGTTTCACACAACATAGAATTATCACGAAAATAACATTAGTTGGCCTAACGGCCAACCGTAAACACAATAACTTCTGGAAGAAACGACTTAGAAACTAGATATTTGTAGCGATGACGATTCCGTAGATGTATTCTCTTCAAAATTTTAGTTTCCCAATATTTCCAAAATACAGATTAGATCGAATTGAAGTTCAGTACTCAATTGAAAAAAACCTTTTGAGCGCTTGTTCAAATTCTTTACCAAAGCGGTCATCTACATTGAACATGCGCGCAAAAGCTGCTGCCTTCACGGCTGTGCTTCTCTAGGTTTTTTCATATATCTCCAGAAGTATACATCATATCGGATTGAAATTTGAAATATGCATGTTGAACACGCGTACTGAGATATGTGCCTAATTTCGTTGAAATCTGGTAGATATTTATGTAGAACATTTTTCAGTTAAAATTTCAACCGCTTTCGAATGAACATCTTTTTGGAACCTTCTAACTGAATCCTTACCGAATTTCGAAAAAAGTTTTCTGTTGTTTTTCTTCGAATAATTTACGTTTTTAATTACGTTTCGATCTGATCACAGCAGAAAGTCCTGGGATATTGAGGGAGTAACGTCAAAATTTCAAACAACTATGAAATTTGACAATGTTTTTTTTATATCTTCGAAAGTATTCATGACATCGAAGTCATATTCCACACGAAATTTTAGATTGAACGGCACAGAAAAGCACGAAATCATTGAAATGCACGTTAGTATTAAACAACGAATTACAATTTTTCAATCCGATTTAATCAGTACTACATGAGATATCGAGAAATTAACTTAAAAATTTCATAGAGGTATAACTCCGAAACTGATTGGCCGATTTCACCCACTAACAAACTCAACCGAGATCCAAACGTATCCTCGAATTTCAAGGCTCTAGAAATTTCCTTCGGTTAGAGCATACACGGTTGACGGCCGGCCGGATGGACATTTAAAACTTTTTAAAGTTCGTCCAAATATTCCACCATGGTTTTGAAATTGGCTCCACGCCTCAAAATGCGAGCCTAGAACTGAATATATACATCATAACGAATAGTTATGAACTTTGTTGTTGGAGGTATTTTCTTGCTGAACTACAAAAACGAAGAAAATTGTCTTCGTGTGCCAATGAATCAATGATTTTACATTACTACTTATAGAAAACAGCAGGCAAAAACTAAATTTCTTGGAGGCCTCAGAACTCAATAGGTGCAATAAAAATAAATGCTGTTCAATGACAGATTACCGTTACTCAATATTTTTGGTTGATACCAAGGAATTTCCCAATAACTCTCACCTCTCTGTGAGGCGCCGTTTGGGACGAAAGTCTGTTGGCCAATATATTTATATTCGAGTCAATGTATTTATTAGTTGCACCAATGTATATATTTTGTGTGACGATATATTTATATTCTTCCACGAACAAAATATTCATGAGTTGGGAGTTTAAAATAAACAAAAATGAAAGAACCAATATATTTATTGATTCGATCGAACAACGTGAAGAGATGTCGCGTCGAAAGCATGGGTACAGTTCTTCTCAACCCAGCAATCTATGTTTGGAAGAACTCAAAAATATTGATTGTCAGTCCTGATTTTGGTATGATTTGTGACTATTTAGTGCTATTCTCTAAATATTTGTAATGATTAGAGTCGTAAACTCAGATTTTAATCGAAATTGCTGGAAACTGTGTACTGAAAACTAGCTTCCAACGTCTCTTAACGTCGTTCGGTAGATCGAATTAATGAATATATTACATCTTTCGTTGATATATATTGACTCGTAAACATATGTGTCTGGTAGAAAATAAATATACATGTATAAATGTAAAGCAACGAAAAATAAATAAAGGTATCGTAACAAAAAATAAATATATTGCTTCAACTAATAAATATAGTGCCTTAAAAAAATACATATGAGATACCACTTTTGTCTGGAACTGAGCTTCATATACCTCTCACCCCCTGTATTCTATGGACATAGAACTTAATGTGTAAAATAATTAGTGGGATTGAATAGGTTGGAAAGGAGACACTAATTCATTCCTTGAAGGGATGTTTCGCAACTGTTTTGTTGCCCCTTCAAGCTTTATAATATGCAACAGATAGTTGAAAAACGTAATCTAATCTTCAAAGCATAGGACTTTAAAACGTGTCATCAATCTATTTATATAATGTCATGAAATCTGGAAAATCAATAATATTGGGTTCTATTAATCTGAATATCAGGTGGTCATAACGTGTGCCGTGCCGAACATATTAATGAAAACCTGTTCTTCTATTCTCAGATGAATAGTTTTGAGATGACCGGACACCACCACCGCGTAAAAAATGGCTGAAATACATACGATGATTATGAACATATACGTGTTTCAATAGGAAAATGGAACTTTTATCTTGGAGAATGATAATCGCTTTACAACTATACACGGGTGAACTTACCCAGTCAAGTAAAAATAATTTCATCTTTTGGACCAAATTTCGGTTTGTCCCTACGAAAGGAGGATATCCCTTATCTTTTAGGTTTTTTCTGGATTTTCACTTCCAATATCTGAAACAGAACTATAAAAATCAAATAAAAATTGTTTATCATGGAAAACGCCCTTGCAGATTTCAGGATCGAACTATTTGTCAAGGTTGTTTCTTGGAAAACAGATTGCGCAACGAACTATACGAAAACAATTCTATCGATAAACAAAGCAAACTGTGACGTTTAAGAGTACAAATCTGACTCTTCCATCAGAAAAAGAAGAAAAACAAACGATAGAAAAAGGCCCATCCATTAAAACTTATTTTGGGAGGATTTTGCATAATTCTTTAGGTTTTTCTGGATTTTCACCCACAATATCGGAGACACAAGTTTTTAGAAATTGAATAAATTGTTTTTTCATGCAAAACGCCCTTGCGGATTTCTGGATCGAACTATTTGCCAAGGTTGTTTCTTGGAAAACAGATTGCGCAACGAACAATACAAAAACAATTCTATCGATAAACAAAGCAAACTGTGATGTTTCAGAGTACAAATCTGACTCTTTCATCAGAAAAGGGAGCTAAACGAATGATAGAAGAATGCACATCGATGAAAACTTATTTTGGGAGGATTTTGCATCATTTTCCAGGTTTTTTCTGGGTTTTCACCCACAATATCGGAGACAGAACTATTAAAAATTAAATGAATTGTTTTTTCACGAAAAACGCCCTTGCGGATTGCAGAATTAAACTATTTGTCAAGGGCAGTTTTTTGGAAAACAGGTTGCCTAATGAAGAACACTGGATCAATATAAACTATAAACAAAGACGTTTGAGAGTAAATATTTTACTCTTCTAATAGAGTAAGGAGAAAAACAAACAATAAAAAAAAGCTATTTACTTTCTTTCAAGTATCGGTTGAAGCTTTGTTTATCGTTTGTACTGTTTCTGTATTGTTCATTAGGTAATCTGTTTTTCAAGAAACTGCCCCTGACAAACTAATCCTGCTGAAGAGTGAATACAGTACATAATTCCAAGTTCTGAGATAATTACCATAGGAGACCACGATACAAACAACATAGTCATAGATTTATAGCAGATCACAAAGAAATTCATCTGCTTTCAATATTGACAAGAATCCTCCTGAAATCTGAAGCCTCAGAAGGTTTGCCATCCATTAGCTTAGGAAATGACATGATGTCATTAGCAAGTTTCGGTGTTACGTTTTGATTATCAGGATTGTAAAACTAACAATTGATTGAATACCATCGAAGATAATATAAAAGTAGGTAGGTATCGATTGTTATATCACAAAATAAACGAGATGAGATTATAAAATTGAAAATGTTAGACAAAGGCTTCCTCAAAAAATCTCCGCATTATTTTAGCGAATGCGGTGGAATACCATGTTCCCCTGGGGCTTTTTAAGTTTAGGTTACTTCAGTACGTTGTTATAGTTTGAAATTCAATAGGAAAGTTTCATTCCATTCTTCATTGTTTCTACATTCTGAACTGGAATTATATTATGCTTTTGCCTCGCAGCATACTCAAAATGAAAATCTTGCTACGTCATTGGCGGTTTCATCATGGTTAAGGTTTACTTCCTTTGAAAATACCAATGCTAGGAATATTTTCTCATTCAGCATACTACGAAATTCCATGAGATACGTACTCGTGTCTTTTTAAGCGCTTGTTCTGGGGAACAGCGAGTTATCATTTAGTCACGATGTCTGTAATTTTCGAATTTTGAGACGAAATTGGTCTCAAACGACTAGGTTGGACTCACTGATGAAGAATCAATGGTCAAAATGGATTCTGCCCGTCCGGCCTTGTGCGATGTAACTTTCGAAAGGAAGGACCTAGAGTCTTGAAATTTTCAGGTTGAGTTCGTTAATGGACCAAATCTGCCGGATGGTTTTTGTGCTACAGCCATTTGGAATTTTGATTTTTCAATAACTCGAAAAATCTTTATCTGATCGAATTGAAATTTTGTTGGCATATGGACAGTGTCAATAACAAAAATTATCCATGGAAAAATTATAAATTTTTTTTTTACTTTTTTTGAAAATTTTTATATTTCATTGAAATTTCACTGAAATTTTCGAGTCACCATTTTCGAGTTCGCAATGTGAACAGGCTGCTGACTTCACGTCAGTGCTTTTCTAGATTTTTAAATTTATATTTCTTTCATATCTACGCGCTTGTTAACAGCTTGTTTCGTGTTAAAGTTCTGCACTATTGTTTATTGATTCGATTTCTTTCCCGAAAATCGTCTCAAACGTCTGGGTTGGACTTACCCATGAAAGCTAACGACTCGAGACTAAGTTCATTGACGGCTCCAATCGACAAAACAGTTTTGTAGTTATACCCATTTAAAAATTTGTGATAACTCAGAAACTACCTATGCGATGAGACTGAAACTAGATGATAACTAGTCCAGTCATTATTTTAAAATGTTGTGTTTAATTTGAGCTCGATCTGATTCAAATTTGCGGAGATATCGAAGGATGCAAAATGTCATATTTCGTGTTTTTTTCTCTCGGTATATTTATTTCTGGAATAACTCAAAAAATTCTTTCTGACCAAGTAGTTAAAGGTGATGCACAATTGTATGCGAAATCTCTTTCATTTGAGTGTTGAATTATTGGTCGATTGTGTCCGTATTTTTGTGAATATGAGGTTTCCAACGAGAGTATCAGCAAAGGAAGAACTTAGAAACTAGAAATTTTCAGGATAGGATCAAAGTTTCGATACAAAGGTCTTCTTCAGAATGGACAAAATCCGCATAATGAGTTGGTAGATGTACACAGTCGAATTTTCTTCAAATCAATATTTACAAAAATACGGACCCGATGGGGTTAAACTTCAGCACGTCTGTAAATGATGATGCTTGGCTTTCATTCATTCATGAAATCCATGGCTTATGTGAAAACACCAAGTACTCCGTGAAAATATAATTTCTTGAAATCTAAACTTTAATTTTATGTATCAATACCACTACCAAATGCATAATACTTTATAGCAATAGTGCAATTAACGCTTTGGCAGAAACTTTGAATCTATGGGCAAAAGTTGCTGAATCGACGTCAGTGCTTCTGTAATATTTCTATGGTTTAAGCAACTCGGTATTTTTGCGCGCATGTTCCAAGGGAACAGCGTGCTCTCGTTTTTTTTTCAAATCTCTGTAATTTTTGAATTTTAAGCCAAAAATGGTCTCAAACGAGTAGGTTGGACTCACTGATGACGCAAGATTGCGGTCGCACGGAGGAATCTAGCGATTTGAAAATTTCAGGTTTGGTTGCATTTCAAAATGTGGATTTTAAGTTTTTTAATGGGCAAAATTGGTCGAATGGTTTCGGAGAACTACAGAAGCGATTGAGTTGAGCTCGGCAATCAGTTGGAGCGTGAGGACTTCTTTGCGTGATTTTTGCCGGGATCGTGCTGTAAGTGAATATTGAAAAAAATTTTTTCGAAATTTTTCTCCAAAAAAAAATTTTTCCTCGGAAACTGTTAATTACATTTGAGGAAAAAATTTAGGTAGTTTCTGGAGCTTTTTATTTCACAGTAGTGTACCAAGTTTCAATTCAATAAGATCATAATTTTCGAAGATATATGGTGAAAAAATATGTACAATTTCGTGAGTTCTTCAAGATATCGGTATTTTTCTCTGGAATAACTCAAAAACTTGGCAGCTAGCCTGAAAATGCTCATCAACTTTTTGCGAAATTTCGTGATGATCGTGTCATCAGAACAATTGGAAAAAACTTCAAAGTTTTTTTTTTTCAAATATTCAATACTCTGTGATCTTCTGGTCATAATATATTCATGAATTTCTGCATCAACATTCGAACTGTCATTTTTCGATGAAGTACTGGATTTGAATTCGATCTTGTCCTTATTTTTGGAATATTAGAAAACTTAAAATTTTGTTTGGGCATATCTGCGGAATCATTGAGTGGAATTTAACCATTCACGAATTTGGCCTCCGTAATTAAGGTCCAAACCTACTTTACAAATATCGAGTTTTCAAGTCATTAGGCTTACCTTACACACAATAACTTCTCGAAGAAAAGACTTAGAAACTTGATATTTGTAAAGTGGATTCGGGGCTTAATTACGAAGGTCCAATTCGTTAATGGGTAAAATCCGCCCAATGATTCCGCAGATTCCGATTGAAAATTTTATTTTTCCGATATCTCGAAAATACAGATTAGATTCAATTGAAATCCGGTTCTTCATCAAAAAGAACCTCGAAAAGCACTGCCATGAAGGCAGCAGCTTTTGCGCGCATTTTCAAATTCGTTTCCAAAGCTATCATTGAACGTTCATTGAACGTGTGCGCAAAAGCTGCTGCCTTCACGGCAGTGCTTTTCTATGTGTTGAAAGTTATTATTGGCAGTGTTAGGACTACATTTTTCTGAAGTTGATAGATCGAATCTTCTTGAAATACTATTATTTATTGGTATCATATCTGAAACTTTCACGATATGAGAATCCTACGTTTTTGAAATGTGTATTTGTGTATTCCCGAGAATATATGATTTGAAACTCATAATCGGGAACCAATTTCGATAAAAAAACCATTGATTTATTATTCGGAACTTCAAACTAAATTCATTTCATACACGTGAGTTCGTAATAAATCACTCTGCCCTAGCCTCAAAGTATTTAAAACGTTTCATACATCGAGTGTTCCGAACTATCACGTTGCTCCGTAAGCACTTACCCACTTTTGACCACTTTTTGTGGAAACTTGTTTTGCGTAACTTGATGACACATTCTGTTCGCAATTGGAAGCAATTGAGTGTTTGGAATTGAATTATAAACTAAGCCCTCCACATCGATGGAACTCGTTACCTGAAAGGAAGAGGGGATATTGAAATTCGTATCCAATGAATGGCGAATAACTCATTTAGCATTGGGTCGGAGTTTTACAACCCGGGACTTAAAATTCATCGCCGATGGTGAAGTAACTTAAATAATCAACCATGTTTCGATGAGCTTATTGCTCGTTCGGTTGAAATATAGGGGAGCTCCTGATTCATCACAACGAATCATCTGGCTGGATTTGAACCGAACCAGTAACGATAATTTGAAAAACGAGGATGAAATGGTGGTCTGTAAGGCCACATCCCGATGTAAATCGGTATGTACATCAGGAAATGGCCTTTAATTTAGCGCTAGTCGTTACTAGCGAATACTGTTAATGATTAGGTCCATAGCTTTCACACTATAAGCGATATTCTGTGTAACCAGGTAGTGCCAACACTTTTCCAAAAATGTACTGCGGACCTGAAAAGCGGTCCAAATAATGCGAAGGAAATCCTTCATCATCTCACACCTATTTTAGTCGATATATTATAGCCATCGAGAAATCTGCCAAATGAATTCTGAAGTATTCCCGAAAATCACAGGGAAGTAATATTCAAATGATCAAATCCTGTCGAAACATACCGTTCCTTCTAGTATTCTCGAATATAAATTCATTTTGACGAAATGTTATAACTATTTCAAAGCAGTTTGAGTTCAAATATCACGCCGAAATGACGGGTTTGAGTGAAGTATGCCTTAGTCCAAACAAACTGGAAATCTTTTTATTACAAGAAACACCCCTTTATTTCTCTAGGATTGGCCAAAAGTTAGTTTTCCAATCCCTTTTGCTCAGTATTAAGCAAATCACTCTACGTCAATTCGTTAAACGCAATAATTTACATTCCTCTCATCAGCAGGACAAGGTCATCTGCAAAGACTACCAGATCAAACACAATGATCGTTAGTACGACGAAGAGTTCGTTCAGGACAATATTACACCGTAGAAGTGATGAAACAGCCCTAGGAGCATCTCATTCTCGGTGCGCTTCACTGTCTAGCCACCTACCTCACGACTGATGCTACGAGTCCAAAGCAGTGATCCTGCTCATCACCTTAGTCAGTTGTCCACAATTTCTTTCAACCCTTTGGTCTATACTTCAGGTTGTTTGCAGTAGTCTACAATCCTCCACAGCCTTTGGCGTGAGGTTTTCATATATGTAGGTGTGTCAGGTATCTCGTCCAGTCTAATTCTCCAGGGTTCAACGAAGATTCTAGATCCTTCACATTACTGCTTCTTTTGATAGTGAAGTGGATGTGTCAGGGATCGGGAGAAAGGTTGCTTTCATAACTTCTGACTCATATGTCAGGCATATACATTCGCATTATTGCATAGCCTCAGCGGACATTCGCTGGTTAACGGTGTGAAAGGTGCAGACATTTGAACTTTGATATTGGAGCCCTGTGCTAGGGGTAGGAGATGAAGGGCTCCTCCTACAAATTCGGTAGACTCTCGTGCTTGACAAAGCCATGAATCAGACGGCGTGCTTACTTGATTCTACTGATACTAAGGCTCAATAACTCATTTCTTTCTCAGATATCTCGAAGTGGTCCAAGTTCCGGACTACGAAGCCATTCCCTGATCTCACATGTACTTTACGATACTCGTACCCACCAGTCTCCTTGAATAATGACAGGGTAGCAAGATATGGATCTCACATAAGGTATGTTTTGGTTCCGAGTTCATAACTCTTCTGGAGCGGTTCCACATGCGTGATTGCGATTTTGTCTTTTGGTTCATTTCAGAACCGGTTCAGGATTTGAGTTATCCTGTTTTGGTTATTTTCAGAATCGATTCCAAACTTTTCTAGAACTGTGAATGGAGTTCGGACGTGAGAGTCCGAACTGTTTCAGAATTGGGTAGTTTGCGAAAGCGTAGAGTGGTTATCAACGATTTAAATGGTTAACTTTATTTTCTCACGTGGTGTTGATTTTGTTTTTGATTGTTTTATTTGTTGAGGAAACGGTTAACTGTTAAATTTAAATTTTTGTTATCGAGGATTATTCCTTCGCTACGACCTACCAGGATAATCTAATGGATTTTATTTCTATTGTTCACACCTATGATGTATACTTCTTAAATAAATCTATGAATACAAGAGTCCTCTTCCTCTATTGAACAATAATGTTTCGAATTAATTTTTCTCTGAAGAGCACATATCTGAAATACGTTCATCATTATATAAATCAAGAATTTGTTGGTTCATTCAGGAATATAATTAAAGTAATAAAAGGAATTCAGTAAAACGATTTTTACAACAACATCAGTCTACATTGTACCCTTTGGTGTTTTTTCATTTTTTCTTGAGTCCATTTAATCCTCAGAGATTAGTTATAGTTGGGACAGTGTGTATGGATTCACTCTATTCAACATTTTTGAGTCGGAAAACCCGATTGGTTTCAAGTGGCTTATGTACCGGCGAAATACGAAACTGCAACCAGTGGCTCCTTCAATAAAACAACAGGTAACAATTAAGAGGCGTTTTCTCCTCATAAGCTTTATGCTTATGCTAGTTATGAGACCTGTAAACCTGTTAATTGAACAGGCCCCAGGTGTGTTCTGTGCAAGCTTTGTTATCGTTTCATTATGTCATCTCAGCGAATGGCTGGACGGGATTTGATGACCGAAAAACTACAATTTACTATCCAATCCACAGCCAGGACCGCTCGAAATACTCTGATTACTGAACTGGCCTAAGGCATACCTATCTTCACAAATGGATCAGGGTGAGTACCTAGTTCCTTTCTGTTTTGGTTGGACAAGAGCATTTGATTGCCTGAATTCTTCATGTGCGTCGTAAAAATTGTGGATGACAAGGAATTGACCGCAATAGTACTGCTGAATCAGCATTTATTATATAAGACATTATTCTGATCAAATCCATAGAAGTCGATAGATTTCAGTTGTGTGGAAAGTATGTAACATTTTCTGGGTGAACTACTCTTGATATTTTTTAAAGAGTGGTTTTCCGGGAGCAAATACATAATTATTTAGAAACTAAAGAAATATTTCATCTTGTGATCAATTCATTTTGATTACTCGAATTCCATGTTGAACGCGATAGCATAAACAGGTACTTCTGGTAAAAGTTATAATAGCCAGTTTTGAGACCGATAAACAAATTTTTAGGGATTCGGAAAATTCGAATAAATTTTTTACGCGGAAAATTCATCGAAGTGGCAATAAAGTCAAAAATTTTATTCAATTCTGCTCTATAGCGGATTGCATATACAGGTTAATGAAAGGAATGAAACAAATTACTTCTGACGAAACCAAATCCCAATCTGCGAATATATCATAAAGAAAACACTTTCGTCGACTCGTTTCCTATTCAATAAAAGCAACGCACACTTGTCATATCTGATTCACGACCATATTCCAATTATCCCAAAACTATGTTTACGACATAACCATACTCTTAGGAAGAGCCGCTCTGAACACTGCCATGGGGGGCTGCAAACTCAATTACGGATTGGTTTTCATTGATGGCGTTGTGTGTAAAACACAAAATTGTTAATAACTCAAAGTTACCGTTATTCTGGAACTCACTCCAACTTGACAAATTGAAACAAATTGATTACAAATTATTGGCGCAAAAAAAGTGAAAAAAGTAGAAGAAGTGAACACATTTCGCTAACTTTACGCTTCATTGAAAACGAAAGTGAATTACTCGGAAACTTAAACAGATATTGAAGTGATTTTAACAAAACGAATTGAAACAACCAGAGTATTGACATTGACATTTTTTCGAAACTAGAAAGTTCTGGTGTTGAGCGTGAAGATACTGAAGATATTGAGAGCTTTGTAACAAAATGAATTGAAACAAATTGCTTACTAATAATTGGCATCGAAACTCATACAAAACTGGAAAATGTTGGTGTGAAGTCAGCACCAAATCATAGAAATGCGATTTATTCAAAAACTATGATGGTGCATGAAAAGTTCCATACTAAACAAATTGAAGCAAATTGTAACTGAATATTGAACTTAGTTTCGGAATTTGTTTTATCAACTTTTCGACAACTTCACGCGGCCTTGTCGAATATCTGTTGGAATTCTTATCGGGATTCTCTTTCAGTATGCTCATGATGTGAACATTTTGATAAGTCACCGTTGCCAAACGAACTCCATAAAAAATATCAACTGGTTGCGGAAAAGTTCATCAAATGTTGTCAGCAAAATCATACACAGTTTTTGTTGAATGTGAATATTCTCAGCACATTGCCTTTATTGAATTCAAATATTATGGTGTAGGTCCATCAGTTGAGTGAGACAGAGTTTTCAGCCCACTGAAGTGCATTTTGACACTACTATTTGATCTTTCCTTTGGAGTATCACGGAGGGATATTTTAAACACTTTCATATTTCAATTGCTTCATATTTTCATATTTCAATCCTTATACACAAGCATAGATTTCTTATCATCAGACGTGAGGAGGTACATTTTTATGAGGCGAGGAAAGTGAAGTTAGGATCGCTACAGAGTGGAGCATGGAGCAAAGATAAGTGAACAAAGAACTACTATTCCATGACGACTTGCTAGTAGTTCTTTGCTATCTTATCTTGGATCTCCGCTACCCTAAGAGTAAAGCTCTGAAGAAGATCCTTGTTGAAAACTGTTTTTATTCCCTTGGGGAATATTGTGATTCTATGAAAACCTGACATTGTGTAATGTAAATTTTCATGTGTTTTTGCTTTATGGAATAACAGAAACTGTTGTTATTATTATAACTTTTTCTTCTGGGATCTTAAAGTTCATGACCTTATGATCACGAGTACTCTACAGTTTGAGGAGAAAGTTCCGAAGATTATCGTTTAATTTATCTGACTGAGTTGATCTAGAACGATACATCTGAAATATTTGATTGTTTCAATAATACCTCAGTAGGCATAGCCTTGGAAACTCACTTTTGAGAAAAAGTTTCCAACTGCTAACGATACTGCATTAAATATTCGCTTTGCGTAGTTACCAAAGGTTCTTATCAGTAATTGTAGAATCTACTTAGTCACGAATTTCAGAAATTCCTGTATCCATTCATGTACCAAGTTGAATTTTTACATTGTGTTTAGCCATGTCCAATAGTCGAATGTATTTTGTCGACAAGAAATTAACTCTCAGCTGCAAATTTTTATTATGCATGGATTTTTTCAGTCGGCATTGTAATATTGTTCAATTCGCTTTGCGGTTCAGTTTCGCTTGAGTTGATACTCATTTATCGTTGTGTATTCATTTGAAAAGTACAATTTAACATCACGAAATTGAAATCAGTGTTGAGTCCATAAGTTTCCAAAGCATCACGTATAGCATTGGTCGCATAAATTGCTGGCCACGGTGCATATTTACTGATACGAAAAATTCAAATATATATCATTTCCTACGGGCACAGAGCAATCCGGTGGAAGAGTGATAAATTAGTATTTATTTTATACACTTTCATGATGCAAATATTCCGCAGTAATTGTTAACGGTCAGAATAATTCGGTTGAATCATTTCAACTGAACTGATTTTTTAGATTTATTGATAGAATCAAATAATCAGGTTAAACCAAATATGAAAATCTACATAATGACATTTTCACCATAAACTGGTCAAACACATGTAGCTGTATATGACATTGGGAAAGTCATTTTTGCCTTATGAGTTTTGCGTGACCTTTGAAATAACGGCTTCAGGTCACATCTCAGTATTTTTTCGTGGTCAATTCGATTGTGGTGTAGAATTCTGGAAAAAAAGTTGGAATGTTTTGTTTTCGTTTGCCAAATTATTGCGATTATTTCAATGTACTCGATTTTCTAAGATTTTCCGTGAAAAAATATTTCCGAAATTCAAACTCAACTTTTTTTACCCATAATTCCGCCCAAAATTGTTGAAATCTTTCCAGGTTGAACTAACCTCAATTCTGAACACTGGTGTGAAAACATAATGAAAAAATATCTATTTGTTTTAATTTTGTAGCCTTCCAAATATTCCACTCGTAATACTTGAAAAGTTTTTAGTTAAAAAAATTTGTGGCCCTACAGAGGCCAAAATTGCGATAATGGACTGCCAGAATGACCTGATGGATAGAAATATGAATGTATCGACACGAAAAGTTTTTTCATAAAAAATATTGGTGTGTATCGAACTCTCTCAATTTTCGTACGTAAGGGTCAAGTTGGATGAACTACCGTCGCTTGGTAACGGACATTAGTATGATCAGAATAAATCCAATTTCTACTCGAGTGGTAACGTGACCCTATTGTCCGTAAGTGGATCGAGTTGGATTTCCATCAAAGTTTTTTAGAAAAAAAATATTTTTTGATAAATTTAAGTGGCATGTATTGTATTGCTGCCGTTCCTCCTAGGTTCCGCTGTGGAACCCCTCAGAAACTAATGCTTGTGCGAGTTCCGTGTAGGCTCCGCTACTAATTCCTTGCGCCATGGTAGGAACAGATCTGTTAATTGTTTACCCAACAGCCGGAAAGGTTCTTTCCTGGGCAAGAACTTGAACTCCAGACCTTACGATCATGGGGCATGAGTTCTAACCACTGAACTTCCGCCGTTGTATTTGAACTGCAGGTTTGCAATATTGCAATATGAAGTTGGCAACTAATTAAACCTCAGCGAAATATGATAGATACTTTTACGTATTTGTAGTGATATTGGTTATGTTTGCAAGCATACCTCTGTTTCGATGAAGTATATTTTTTAGGATTTAGATGTTGTTGATAATACGTTGGGTGAATATTGGATACATTTATGTACTTAAGCTCTGTTAGTGAACAGGGTATTTCGTTGGATGGGACTTCGCTAGCGAGAACCATTACAACATATTTGCGCGCATGTTCTAGGGGCAGCGCAGCGTGCTATCGTTTTGTCCAAATGTCTGTAATTTTCGATGATTGAGCCGAAAATGGTCTTGAACGACTAGGTTGGACTCACTGATGACGAATCTTGAAAATTTCAGGAAGGGTTTCATTTCGAAATACGAAGATTAAATCTGTAAATGGGTCGAATCGGCCAAATAATTTCGGAGTTATAGCCATTTGAAATTTTGAGGTTAATTTTCTCGTATTTCAGAAACTACCGAAGTGATTGGAACGGAACTTGGCAGCTAGTTGTAGCATAACGACGCGCAACTTTGACAAGAATTTCGAAATCGTATGGTTACTCAATTGAATTTTTTCGAAAAAAATTTTTTTTTCGAAACAATTATTCATATTCAGAGGAAATTTCAGCTTGATCGGATATTCGTCTTGGGAGATATTGAAGTCAATAATAAACAACTTCTGGAAAAAAAATTCGTTTTGCCCAGTATCTGTGATTTTCAAGTTTTGAGCCAAACATGGTCTTTATGGATTGAAAATCCTAGAGAAGCACTGACGTGAGGTGAGGAGCTTTTACCCGCTTGTTCCGTTGCCAAAGGGTCACAGTATTGACCCTGCCAAAGGCAGATTTTCTCGTATGGTCCTCATGAAGTTTTGCATTAACCTCGAACTATAATTTTCGATCAAGTACTAGATTGCAATTTGATTCAGAACTTTGAATGGGTATAACTATCTAAAGAATAATTGGCGAATTCAAGCCATTTAAGCATTCGACCTTCTTAATAAAACTGAAAACCTACTCTACAAATATATTCTCTATGTCGATTCTTTCTAAAGTTGATGTGTTTATGGCCGGCCTGACAACTGATAGTGAACAAAATAGCTTCTGGAAGAATCTACTCAGCTTGATAACTGTAGAGTAAGTTTGGAGTTTGATAACGAATGCCGAATTAGTAAAAACTATCAAATGATTCCGCAGATATACCTTTCCAAAAGTTCAGTTTCCCGATATTTCCAAAATCATAGATCGAATCGCCCATTAATGAAAAATGCCACCTTGAAGTTTCAGCGAAATAGGGTCCATACCCATTCAAAATTTTGGATCAAATTGCAATCTAGTACTTCATCGAAAATTTCAGCTTAAGATTCATGCAGAATTTTGTTAAGACAATATGAAAAAATCTGCATTTGGCAGGGTCAATACTTGCAGAAATGACCGCTTTGGCAACGGAACAAGCGCCTGAAAGCTCCTGACCTCACGTCAGTGCTTTTCTAGGTTTTTCATATAAGGCTTGTTAGAGTTGAACCCTTTAACTTGAACACATATTTGATGAAAACAGTAGTTCATAAGAAGTTCTGAATGTTCCTGTAACAAATGATCATTTTTTGCCATGTGCAATTTAATATAAAGCATTTTATAGAATCTGGGTAAAATGAAATGTTGTTCCCCATAAGACTTTTACAAATTTCAAGCAATTCATTAGTGACACACTGATTCGGTCATGGAAGAGATAACAAAAGGAAGTTCTTAAAGTATCCGGTCATTATAAGTTGAAAGTTTGACGGAGACTCGATATTTTTAATTAATTTCAAGAAAGTCCTATCTCTACGGGCAATAAACCTCAATCAATCGATGAAGTCTGCAACATGAAGCAATGTCCGATACACTCCTCGATTGAAACAATTTCTCATCATAAAAGAAATCATTTCCGAACAAAATCTTCTAGTTATTATTTGTCCCAAAGGATTATATAGTGTAGGAGAAATCGTGGATAATTTTTATTTCCACTACGTTAATGATGAGAAATTTTTCTGTCATATCTTCTGAACTTCGAAACAATCATTGAGTAATAAATTTTCGTGAGTGGCTGTTTTGTGGAACTGAACACAGAATAAATAAGAGATGAGAGGGATCGATTCGTTTAATTTGGCTCTCAATAATGAGGATAGTAGATGGTCTTCAAAGTCACAAACTGTATGTGTTGAATAATGCAGGCTAAGAAATATCTGACTTAATCAGGGCTTTCGTGTTTTCAAGTACTTGGCGGTAAATCCAGTACGCCGGTCAATACCAGTTTGCTAGTTCCAAGTTGATGATGCAGAGGGCGGTGTGGGACAAAAGTCAAAACATCAATATGCACCGGTTGGTGCGGCAACTTCCGGATTTTTTTTTCGATGAGCTGATCAGATGGTGTTGTATCTGTCGAAGATGAGATAATCTTCTCAGGTTCGATAGGAACTATGAACACTGAGAATAGAAAAAACTAGAGCTGCCACTCAGATACTCGCAGTATGTCCAGCTTCCCCCACTCTCTGGTGCCCCACAATCTGACTAGTACTAGGCAGGCTCTTATGAGAATTGCATTATTCCCAAGTGTAATCCGTTTCTCTTATTGACTCTTTTGTTTTGATCGATTTCAATAGGAAGAATTTGTGTGTATCAGGGAGGAAAATAATGAAATTGCGAGTACCGAGGTGAAAAACTTTTCTCGTTATCGTTTCCCTTAGAATGCCGAATTCAAAGAAAAATGGATACTATCGATAAGGAGGAATAATTGTAAATAAATTGATCATAGTCGCATTTAAAGTGGCCACTTCCAAGAAAATGATTATAATAATTAATCTCCATTTCGTATGCAAGAAAAATGCTGTTCCATCGGTTTCCCCGCACTTTCGCCCCATAAACAACCCCCTCCATCAACATCTTCCAAATTCTCCGATTATTTTTCCAATAGCAGAAAAAATAGCTTAATCGGATCTGGAATAAACCTAAAATCAACTCCAAAATACTAAACAGGAGCTAGTTGGAATGAAAATCGCTAATTTAAAAGACATTGTTGAAAAATTGCAGGAACAGACTTTTATTATATCAGCAAAATTCAAAAAACTTCTTTCTGCCTTATGAAAAGAGGATCTTCAAAAAAATATACTTTTCTCGTTTCGGAACATATAGAACAGCTGAGTAGGAAACATCAGCAAAATATCTCAGCATTCTCCCGAACAATAATTTCCCTGCTTTGATAAAATCTTCGAATGTGTCAAGTTTTTTCAAAGATATTGAATTGTTCAAATGTTGTTATAGTATTGATGAAATCCTTAATGATAATTGTATTTAGTGATTTGTTCGATTGATTAATTGTGAATATATTTCACCATTAGAATTGAAAAAAAAACCGTGACCAGAACCAGAGCATCGATGAACAAAAAGTGCGACAAAAATTTGAAAGAATAATTCAATTTTAAGGACGTAATGAATATGTCCTCCCATATTTCGAATTCTTTCGATGAATTTGCATCTTCTTTGCATCTCGATATATAAATATATATAAGTTTCAATAGATAAGTCGTATCCATATTGTTTAATCAATTGTCATCCAACTATCAACTTAAACACTCCAAAGAAATAAAATCAAAGCAAACAGCACCTGTGAAAGCGGTAGGAACTACAATAAAGCGGGCCCATTGAAGAGACGATAGGGCACCAGAGAGTGGGGGAATAAGAGCACATATTCGGTAGCGCGTTCGCAATACTTTGGCCGCTCTAGTATATTCTATTCTCTCTGACTATGAATTGATTTCAAGGGCTTGACGGAATATACAGGGTGAGTCGTTAAGTTGTACATTAATTTTAACCATAGATTTCTCTCATCAAATAAAACACTTTTTTTATTTGCCATTTTTCCAGAATCGGCTCAGGTGAAACGTTATAAGAATTTAAACATTCCTCAATGTGCTAATACACTCCTTCCTGCCCTTTGTTTGCAAGTTCACCACAGATATCTCTTTCGGTGATTTATTTTGGAGAATAACCAATCCAAGGTTTGAAATTCAAAGAAACAAGATTGAGAAAACGCATTTGCTCACTTAATTCTTAGGATTTGGTGCTTTTTTGCGATATTATCGCAAGGAAAATATTTCACTATACTGGACTTGAAACACTGATCTTCAACTTGTTGTTCATACAATATTAAACTTCACTCCACTGTAAGATTATACACAATTCTATTCTCGCCCATTCTGGTATTGAAAACTCCATAATTATACTATATATTATATTATTATATTATAATTTATAAATGAATTATATGAAATCAACCAACTAACCTAAAAATTTCTCTAGAATGTTATCATGACTTATAATAACATGTTATTCTATGTCTATGAATGTTTTGGTTAGGTCTGTGGTATGATCACGAAAAAGCACATACTTATATGAATTCTATTGTCCGGATACACGTGAGCCCAGCTTAATTTACTTCCTCTACTAGATCAGGGGCGAATCCATAAATATAAGGTAATTTTTCGAATTTTTATCCGATTTTATAATATTCAGCGTTGAATATGTGCAAAACGGTGCGTTTAAGGAGAAATAACAAAGAATAATCGAGTATTTTAAAATGATTGAAGATTCTCATAATGACATGAGATAAACATAATCTACATTCTTCATGCTAATTTCGTATAGTTTTATGAATCGGCGAGTCTATAACTCGGAAACTGGTTGAAGTAGGATGAAAGTAATCACTGAAGAATATGTGTGATAATTAAAGAAAACTTCACACAAAAATTCTTGTCATTCGGAGTTACCATATCAAAGCTACAAAAAAAAACTGAATTTTTTTCGAAGATTTAAACAGTCTGTATCTTTTCGCTCGAGCCGAATCTGAGAAAATGATAAATGAATAAAGTGTTTCATTTGATGAAAGGAATCTTTGGTTGAAATTAATGTACAACTCAAAGACTCACCCTGTATTTATACGATTATCGAAGATTGGAGTTTCATGTTTCGACTACGCTTTTCGTGATGTGAATGAATTCGCTACATTATATTGAGATCCGAGTCCAATGAATAACTTGAAAATTGTGTTCGTATATGTTCCATGAACACACTGAACATATGAGGTCGGTCGTGCAAAAATAAGTAACAGGCTGTCCTCAATGGAAAAGTTGGGATATTTTTGAATATTTCAATAATTCTCGTTTCGAGTCTGTAGAATTATATATCTTTCAGTGGGATAGGAGTTGCACATACTGAAAAGTATTTAAAATGTAGTATCAGAATATTCAGAGGCTACTCAAGCGAAATTCTAATTACTACAATGATTTACATAACCCAGATGGAAATATATCTGTATAATTAGGAACTATATATAAACGATCATAATGAATCGAGCTTGAAGTTCCAACCTACCGTCCTGTATTCTTTTGATTTCAGAATCATCCTAGTATTTTGGATGCACCAAAAAAAGTATGATATTGAACAGATTGAAAATATTTGAAATTTTGTGTCATGTGATCTGGTTTCTGAGCAACCTGAAATTCAAAGCGTAAAATATGCTCATTCGCTTGCGCTTTTCGGCCTATTCGAGAATATTATCCAACCTCTTTAGTTTTTACGAGAAAATCGTTTAATTTCTAAATGGTATATCCTGTACACCATTACATGCTCGATAATATTCTGATCATTTCAGTCGAATAAACCCAATCTTCTTCATTTCATATGTCAAAATAACAACTATCGTATTTTCGATTGAAATAACACTTGCTGGGATGATAACATAAAAATTCCCATTGGTTTTTAATGTTTGGCTTTTCAGTTATGTAGGTCCATTCAGAAAACTCCTGCATTCGGAAACCCTAATTCTCTATAAAATCCAATATAATCTTCAAATGTTCTGCTTAAGTGGTATGAATGGCACTCTACTCTATTACTGCCTGAGTTGATTGTTATCCTTCAAGATAAACTTTAGAAAGCAGAAATGTTGACAATGTGAAGAACACCCCTTAATTAAGTTAAAGCTGAACAATATTGACCACTCGGAATCGACCATGGAAGCAGCTGTTTTGTTCATCACAACTATATGGTGGATATTTCTACCGCGTACAATAAATTTCATGAAAATTGAGTTTTATGAGAATATGCAAAATCCTTCGAATCGGCAATTTTCCATTCAATTTGCCCATTGTCTCAGCACCTGTCTATACGTGCAGAAAGAGCCGTAAAATGGAAATATATTCCAGTCATTCCAGCAATGAAATTTCATTGAAAATGGTTTCGTTGAACATTTTCAGCTTTTCAGTTTATTCATTTTCTTTGAAGCAGAGCTGAGGTATTTTGCTGAAACTATTGAACCAGTTTTCCCTTGATATTGGTAATCTACACATGACATTCATCATCTAGTTTGAAGGTAGGAATGATCTGATTCCTGTCGCTCGGTTCAGGAGCGTTTCAACCATAGCAGCCGCCTTAGAGATCGACGAAATGAAGAATAACTTCTGTTGATTTCGAGATAATTTTTTACGCGCTTGTTCTGTGGAGCAGCGCTCTATCGTTTTGTCATGATGTCTGTAATTTTCGAATTTCATGCCAAAAATTGTTTTAAACGATTTTGTTGAACTCTCTGAAGAAGAGTCTGTGGTCAAATTCAATTCTGTCTTAGACTTAGACTAAGCGACTTTAATTGTCGGATTTCGTTTGGAGTCCAAATATCTCCGTTAAATTCTTTAATAGGTGGGAATCTGTTGGATAGTTTCGGAGTTAGGTCCCTTTGAGATTTCGAGATTAATTCCTCGATATCTCATAAAGTATTGACTCGATCAAAGTAAAAATTTGTTGACAGTTTTGAAATACCAACGCGCAACATAGGGCAAAATTTATGTTGCTAGAAAAAAAAATTCATTCGGAAATGTTTGAAATTTGTGATAAAAATTTTTATTTCCCTGTAAATATAAATTAGATTTCAATGGAATTTGGCGAAATCTTCAGAGCCTGTAACTAACAACAATGTTCCAAATTTCAATTCGATCTGATATTCACTTCCGAAAATATAAGGAAGAAAAATTTGCGAAATGTCGTTGTTTTTTGGAATTTTAACGTTATTTCCGCAATATCTCGAGAAGTAAAATGAAATCGGATTAGAACTTCGTGATCAGGTGGAGATTGCCAGCACGCAACTATGTGCAGAATTTCGTGATGATAATTATTTATGAGTTCTTGAAAAAACAAATTTTCAGATTTCTGTAACATTGAAACTGTTGGTCGGCCTCAGCTCATTAAGGGATTCAACCGAGATATTCAGGACCTCAACCCATCCTGAGAATTTCAGGATTGTCGATATCTTCGTTCAAAAGTTAGAGCAGACTGCTGGTGGACGAACGGAATCGAATTTGACCACGGATTGTTCCATCAGTGAACCCCACCTAGTCGTTTGAAACCAATTTTGGAAAAACATCTGAAAATTACAGACACTGTGACGAAATGATAACGTGCTGTTCTCTAGAACAAGCGCGTCGAAATTGGTTAATAAAAAAATATAATTATAAATTAAATATCAAGCGAGTCTGGGTTTCTTTGATTGATGTCAATTCGAGAGAACTTTTTGGAATGCAAAAAATGGGCCATAAAATATCTTGAATGATATTTAATTTATTGACTGATGAAGGAATTCGATATTGACTTCAAAACATCGGCCATAAAATATCTTGAATGATATTTAATTTATTGACTGATGAAGGAATTCGATATTGACTTCAAAACATCACAATTCAATTCGTTAATCGTTCGAGTTGGTTCGATATTTTTCATTAGACAAAATTTCTCAAAAAATTGCTCCAGCCAGATAGTTTGAATCTCGCGATTCACAGGACATATTTCGATAGCTAATTGTTTTTATTTAATTTTCTATCGCCCTTTCTCAGATATCGGAAGGGAGAACCAGAAAAACTCTGAAGTGAAAATATTAATCTTAATAGGAAAATTTCCTTTTTTCTTCCCGGTATTTAGGCCAATTTGATACTTAAAATTTTGGGAATCCATTTTCCATAATGTATATTTATAGGTTATAAAAAAGACAGAGGGTGACGTTAATGGGTCCTTTAATGATAGGTTTTCCTTTCTATTACTTAAAAGGGTTGACTAAAAGTCCTCTGCATATCCTTTCGTTCTACGTTGTTCCTTCGCGTAAAACGTGCACGAAAAGTACAGCAAACACCCTGTACCCGTGAATAAGAACTATAAAACTCCTTTTTGCTTCCCTTTCCACATTTTCCACTCAAATTCCATAAAGAATCCTCTTGAAATCTGATGTCCGCTATATGAAATATAAGAATAGAAGGTTCTCCAATTTAATACCTCTCTGAACCCTCGTGGCACTTCTGGAAGGTCCTTCAAATCTATCCGGACAGGAAATCGAATTTGGGGTCCTAAAAAAAATTCGGGACGTTACATGATACTCGAGGATGTCGTTGCTTTTCCATTCTCATTTACGTGTATTAAAAACGATCTCATTTAAGATAATGGTTTGAAAAACGAGATCAAAATATGAACAATCAATTTCGTACCTTTTGTCGATATATGAATGAACCGCTTAAGGTACTGGAAAAATTCCTTCAAACGGATAATGGTTTGGAATGAAAGTCGAAAGTAGAATTGTTTTTTTCGTGAATTTTCATTGCAATTTTCAGGTTTCCCTTTCTTCTGGCTAAAACTATCTATATCGATGTAATATATGGCCAAATTTATTCAGTGATATAAGACGTATTACATCCATTACGAATAACTTCATAAACTTAACTTCTTAACCTCGCATAAAGAATGAAACTATCAAATCGTCGAAAGACTTCATGAACATTAAAGCAGAAAAAATAAATAATGTATTTAGATCAGTGATGACTTTCCAGAATTTGATCTTGAAAATTATGTATGAAAAACCCTTCAACTACCATTCGATAGATCTTTAAAAAAACTATAATTTACTGAGAGTTGTAGCATGCTACAACGTTAATTATTGGTTGTCTATATCTTGATATGGGCAAAAATGAAGAACCGATGATATGCAATGCGCATATCGACGAACCGGCATATGTAAACCGATGCGATGAATAATTTTCTTTCTTTTTGTTCCGGATATCTCGAATGATAATATACAGGGTGAGTCTTTGACCTTGCAGAATATTTTAACAGAAGATTCTTGAAGCTGAAACAAACACATTCGTCCCCTACCATCTTTTTCGATTCGGTCTAGATAAAAAGATATAGGCATTATAAATTTTCATAATAGGCTAGCCGCCCCTGGAAACCTGAACACTGAAGTTTTTCAAAGCCTAAGATATACCATTCAAATCTTCGAAATAAGCAACTCTGTTATGAAAACAAGCGTCAACTTACTTTTTACATTCCAGTTGCTGAAAAAAGTTGTATTTATAGTACAATAAACAAGTTAGGTATTCCAAATTTCGTTGGCGATAAAAGTTGAACATTCTTCTCTTGGTTTCATTTTCGATAATGAGGAATTCATCTAGCTATCACTCATATTAGCTTTGAGATTCATCTTCAATTTGTAATTATTAATTTTCTTTGTTTATTTCATTTTCTCCAAGAATTATCAGATTCAGACATAACCCATTCAAACTTTCATTTTCATAAATAAATAAAACAGATGTACCTAATTTATCTATGAACGTACAAACGTTGCCAAATTGACGAACGGAAAGAAAGAACTCTTCGAAATCAAACAACACACAATATGCTAATTCTATGTATACACTTGTATAGTCTATGATTCTGAACTGAACTATAAGTCTGTGGCTCCGTGGTTTTAAGGTTATGTCATGGTGGTTTTCTTCCACCATGGGTTGTTATGTTATGAAAGCGCATTGCGCATTTGAAGAATACCTCAAAACAAATACTATCAAAGTTCTGTACATAATTTCAAGAAATTTGGGTCAGCAGAAAGATTGAATTCAAGCCATTAAGAATCCCCATTACATGGAGAAGTGAGAAGTCAATCAATTATACTACACAAATTAGCTCCAAATTGAAAAGGAAGCTTCATGAATGGATTCAGGAACGAATCACCACTGTATAACATAGATATAGTTTTGGGAAAAGTTGAACCTATTGTGAGGATTCTGGTACTTATGAATTTTGTAGTTTCCTCTTTGATTTTTACGCACGAGTTGCGGGATTCTTACGGTTACGTCCATTGTGAATTGGCCAAAGTCGGCTACTCCGCTTACAAATCATTCCAAATAAGAAATGCTAGGATTCCATTCTCAACTTTTAGACGTGGCAACGCGGAAAAATTTAATTCTGTGAGTTTTTTAACAGAGTTGCATTCAGCCAAAGTACCCAATTCTCGGAATTTCACAGATATTTTTTATTTTTGAATTTCATATTACTCGAAAACGGCGCATCATACGAAAAACAATAAGGAATACTTTTACTTTCCAAAATGGTCAAAAATTCGTTGAATAGCATTCGAATTATTTTTAAAAGTTGGATTCTTTTAATTTATGGTATTTTTATGGAATGTTATGGTCATATTAAAGAAACTGGAGGATGTGGATGAAATTTTGTTTTCCAAGAACATTCATCGTATCAATAAGAAACTATATTCCAAAAATCATCTCATTCGAAGAGATCGTTCGCGAGATATAATAGAAAATTAAATTTTTTTATGGATTTTCAACAGTCTGTATCTTACGAACCAAGCCGAATCGGCAAAAATGGTAAAGGAAAAAAGTGTTTCTTTTGGCTGCAGAAATCTACTGTTAAAATATTTTGCAAGGTCAAAGACTCACCCTGTATATCGATATTTTCTCTGCAATTAATTTCGCTAGAGTTTTGCTCATATTTGTTTTCTGAATCATGATTCTATCCGTACAAATAAATCCATAACGCATTCAGTTCTTTTGGTTCAGCCAATTATCGAGTTTATAATATATTGTAGAACCAAGAAAATTACTGATGTGAAGTCAGCAGCTTTTGCGCGCATGTTTGAAAAAGATGACCGTTCTGCCAAAGAATTTGAACATGCGCGCAAAAGCTGCTGACTTCATGTAAGTAGATTTCTGGTTTTTTTCGAAAATGTTCTATATATAAAAATATATGTTGTATATAGCATTTTAATTGAATCCGTTCAATTTGTGTCATTCCGGAGAAAACAATGATATCGAGAAAAAACTAGAAAATTTGACATATTTTTTCCCAATATCTCCGAAAATAAATTTCTAAAACTCCGAAACAATTTAGCCGATTGTGACAAAATGGTGATTAAAGATATACTAATTTTTGAATCAAGGTTTTCATTACTTGTTGCAATATGTCTATTTTGTGAGATATATTCATTTTTCTTCATCAATTTCCGGCAAACGTTTTCCTCGGAATTAGAAATTGTCTCTTCACCCTTCATGAATTTCGTTATTAAATCGGGTTTGAGAGTTAATGAAACGATTCGAAAACGTCAGTGCGGAATTGCAGAAAACCCGAAAGTTCATTTTGTCATGCTGGATACGAAACTGCATCGTTTGCAAACGAGAGACTTAATTAATGAATAGGCTGCTGTTTCATCGTGAGTTAGCGATTTCGCGACAAGAGTTGATATCAACTAGTTCATTTATGAATTGTCTTCCTGTTCGAACTTGTTTGCTTCTATGTAGTGAGTAGGACGTAATTTAAATTTGCTCCCCCAAGGGCGCTGCCTATGAAGATCTGCTTTTTGGATGCGAGGGAAAGCGTTGCTGGATGTTGATTATGGTTAATTTGATTCCGGTTTGTCGAATGAAGCTGTAGATTGACGGGGTTGAACTTTCAATTAGCGCACGACTGAGTTCGTTCAATTACTTTCCTTCTGTAGACATTTCAGAAATATGAGTATGAAGGTTTAATAAGAGCGAGTGAAAGGCGCAACCGCATTGTAAATGTAAATATTTGGAAGAGTAGTCGTTTAATTATACTTTGACTTCTAATGGATAATCATGGAATCATGGAAATGGATCTGGAAATGGATCATGTTTCAAATTTCAGGGACTTAAAAAATTTTTCAAAAAGAACCGCGAATAAACATCAAAGCGCAGAGGAGTGGGGGGTAAGATTTAGCGATTCCGTGCGAAATTTTATTTTTGAAGCTATGACAATATGCACATCATATATTATGGATTCGAACACGTAGATTACGAATCTGTAATTAGATTTTGCGTAACTGATTCGGTTTGGAAAATATTCCGGATTTGGTGAGAAACTTTCAAAATTTGGGTCAACTTTGGGCCGTCGTACAGATCAAACGCGTAAGGCTGGACAATATCGAATTTTTTTGGTTATATCTGGGTTCTTTGTGAGTACGTAGCCAATTATTTTATAGACGAAGGTCCTCTAGTTGAAAAATTATGATTTTTTTAAAAAAGGTCCAATTTTTTCGATTTTCTTCTGGCCATAAAAAACGAACCAGTTTCTCCACTAACATTCTGATTGGATTTTCTTTATCTACGCCCTCGAATTAGTCTATGTTTCAAATTTCAGGTCGATCGGAGAACTTTCGATTTTTGGTAAAATTTTAAGGGGTTACCCTTAAGAAAATATCGATTTTCGAAAAATAATTTTCCGACTCCTATCGCCGTGAAATTTGGCGCACTTACTAATTCGAGGGCGTAGAACAAGAATATAAGGTCAGATATTTTTTAAAAAAATCGTCCTGGACGTGAGAGGTCCTTGAAGTTCCAAAATTTTGGACCTTTTTTCAAAAAATCATTATTACCGACTCGATGAAAGTAGGACGATGAAATCTGTTTTATTGCATAGATAAAGGATCGAACTGCACGTAAAAAAATTCGACATCGCCCAGCTTCATTATTTGGGTCGGCCCGACGTCTCAAAGTTGACCAAAATTTCGAAATTTGGGTCAACTTTGGGTCGTCGTACAGATCAAACGCGTGAGGCTGAACAATATAGAATTTTTTTGGTTATATCTGGATCCTTTGTGGGTACGTAGCCATTTATTTTATAGACGTAGGACTTCTAGTTGAAAAATTATGATTTTTTTAAAAAAGGTCCCAATTTTTTCGATTTTCCTCGGGCCATAAAAAACGAACCAGACTCTCCACTAGTATTCTGATTGGATTTTCTTTATCTACGCCCTCGAGTTAGTATATGTTTCAAATTTCAGGTCGATCGGAGAACTTTCGATTTTTGGTAAAATTTTAAGGGGTTACCCTTAAGAAAATCTCAATTTTCGAAAAATAATTTTCCGACTCCTATCGCCGTGAAATTTGGCACACTTATCAATTCGAGGGCGTAGAACAAGAATATAAGGTCAGATATTTTTTAAAAAAATCGTCCTGGACGTGAGAGGTCCTTGAAGTTCCAAAAATTTTGAACCTTTTTTCAAAAAATCATTATTACCGACTCGATGAGAGAAGGACCATGAAATCTGTTTTAGTTCATAGATAAAGGATCGAACTGGACGTAAAAAAATTCGACATCACCCAGCTTCATTATTTTGGTCGGCACGACGTCTCAAAGTTGACCAAAATTTCGAAATTTTTTCACTATTTCCGCCATAATTTCTAAACGGTTGTCACTGGACGATTTCTAATGACATATTCGTGATCTACGACCTCGATTTAATAGGAAACGATAACAAGGTCGACGATTTTCGAAAAAAAAAATTTATTTGGGACTTAAAAAATTTTTCATAAAGAACCGCGAATAAACATCAAAGCGCAGAGGGGTGGGGGGGTAAGATTTAGCGATTCCGTGCGAAATTTTATTTTTGAAGCTATGACAATATGCACATCATATATTATGGATTCGAACACGTAGATTACGAATCTGTAATTAGATTTTGCGTAACTGATTCGGTTTGGAAAATATTCCGGATTTGGTGAGAAATTTTCGAAATTTGGGTCAACTTTGGGCCGTCGTACAGATCAAACGCGTAAGGCTGGACAATATCGAATTTTTTGGTTATATCTGGGTCCTTTGTGAGTACGTAGCCAATTATTTTATAGACGAAGGTCCTCTAGTTGAAAAATTATGATTTTTTTAAAAAAGGTCCAATTTTTTCGATTTTCCTCGGGCCATAAAAAACGAACCAGACTCTCCACTAACATTCTGATTGGATTTTCTCCCGACAAAGCATAAATTAAACATTCATCTACTTGTTTCGTGAATCATACATTTGAAAAAAACAACCCCAATTCAACATCATTTTATGAGGACAGTCCATTTAAAGTATTTCCATCTCGTAAAAAACATGAAACGTCGAGTTCTCAAGCTGAAACAACATCCTTGAAAATGAGATGTACTAATTTTATTGGCCCTACCAGCGAATCCCAGACCATTCCGAATGGCAGATTAAACACGAATAACAATTAGCAAGGGCCCCTTTTGCTCGAAACAATAATACGAGATGGGGTTCATTCCCTACTTATACTGACATCACTACGTAAAGCCGAAATCGTTAATTAGCAGCACTGTGATATACAGGCTGCTTCGGAGGTACCTACTTCTTAATAATCCGCTAGCTCACTTGTGGCATTGAACAAGATCTATAATTGGACGATTAAATTTTCTGACTGATTTTTTGGAAGGAATATTTCATTACCATGGCATTATACCGATCGAACAATGTTCAATTCGATCTTTAAGAATAGAGATGTTTCTGAAATACCTTAACATAAAATACCTTTCGAAATTGATATCTTGAGAAATACTTTTATTGCCTTCGACGTACCACGTCTTCAATGACAAGTATAATTATTACATCAACTTGCATACAATTATTGGAGTAAAAAATTCAGAAAGACGGAAACATTGTTAAATACCATACAGAAATAAAACTAAACACAGTGTTTCATCTTTAATCTTTCGATTTAGAATTATCAGTAGTATTTATTCTATATTATATGTTGCAATCTCACCACTTGTATCCGACCACACTCGATCACAAACGAACTAAAATTGTACGGAAGTTACTGACAAGCTTGTTAAATGCATGCGCAGAGAACAATTTTGACAACTACTTGCATACCTTCTTCTCTCTCCGAATAAATGGAAGGCGCTAAAAATACTTTCAAACATCTTTATAACTTCAAAAATTAAATGACTAAATAATATTAATAAATAACATAATCATAAGCTAATCATCCAATCAACCAAAACGCCTACACCGAAGAAGCGGATCCAAGGAGAATGACTACAGCTGTATCATAATTGTTATTGATCGTCAGGTCAACTCACCTTGGATAAATCGCAGAGGGATCTCTCGATACTTGCCACCTTTCAGATGGACCGCTGCAGTATGACAACGTACAGTACGACATCTGCCTGGAGCATCTTGCGAGTCCCACCTTCGATTTCAGAATACTTCGATCGATGTGCATGACGTTCATCCTTTAATCGCATCAATTCGCTGTAACTGCCATATTGCAGCTTTACAAAAACCGTCACGACATTGGAAACTATCGGTTCATGTGGATTCCCACAAGACGAAAACGTCCAACATCTAACAAAGATAGGAATTGGTTTCACGGAGAAGAAAGAGCTCCAGTAATAATAAAAAACATAATCACAAGGACGAATATCCGTCGATAAATCAACAAATATTGCCCCTTGATCAGAGCTAATCATCCAATCAACCAAAACACCTACACCGAAACTCTGCAGTTCATCCAAGGTAAGTTGACCTGACGATCAATAACAATTGTGAAACAGCTGAAGTCATTCTCCTTGGATCCGATTCTTCGGTTTTAGGTGTTTTAGTTGATTGGATGATTATCTCTGATCAAGGGGGAATATTTGTTGATTTATCGACTGATAGTCGTCCTTGTGATTATGTTATTTATTATTACTGGAGCTCTTTTTTCTCCGTGAAACCCATTCCTATCCTTATTATTAATGAAATAATTAAAAATTCGAATTTTTCCGTAATAACTCTTCATAATATCTTTCAACATTGATATTTTTTGATATACTTTCATTTCCTTCGACGTACCACGCCTTGAATGACAAATTTCATTATTATAATAACTGGCATAAAATTATTGGAGTCGAAAAATCAGGAAAACGGCAACATAATGAAATACAATACAAAAATTATACTAGACACAATATTTCGTCTTTTATATTTCGATTTAGAATCATCAGTAGCATCTATTTTTTTATTATATGTTAGGTTCTATTTTATATGTTGAATTTATCATTCAAAATGTGGTACGTCGAAGGCAATGAAATTTTATCGTAAGATATCAATATCGAAAGATATTATGTGGAGGTATTACAGAAAAATTTGCATTTTTAATAATTCATCAAGAAAACTCTTTTGAATTAACTTTTTTCTAGTTTTTTTTTTATTACGTGCCTTGCAATTCATATCACACTAAGCCACTGTCAAGCATTGCCGTGATAAGCCTGTTCTCTAATATTAATTCATGGAGAATTCAATTCTCAGTATTTCCGTTATCTCAAAACCTTACTTAGTAAGGGCTTTATCCCTGAAGAAGAGCATTTTCTTCAAAATTATCCTGCATAGTTAGATTATAGAAGTTCAGGTATAAGTTACCCCTGCAAATAATGCTCCGTAGTCTATAACATAACATACTGCGAGGAATGATGGGTAGCTTTTCTCAAGAATTATGCATGTAATCTACGAAGAATTCCGGTTAATGGCAACTCCGAAGCGCTTTGTAATTCCCGCCCATTCCTGTTCTACATTAGACTGCATTCTCACTGACAAATTAATATGAATTGTCTCCTTCAGTAGGGTTCTATCTGCAGAAAGACATAATAGCTTAGGAAATGGCAATTTTTCCCCACTCGAATCAAATTTAACGGAACTTCGTTGAATTGTGTAGTTTCTGGCATACATGATGACATTCTTTCCAAGCCAACTACGACGGAATGAACTTTTATTTCTATTTTGTAGAGCGATTCAGCTCGATTTTTCCGTAGTCGGGCAATGTTATTGAGACCGCTTTCTGTTGGGTCGCTTAGTTCAATCATAGTATAAAAAAAACTATGGTTGAATGGTCATTGTTAAAAATGTTTTTTTGACCGGTTGTTTCTAGGACTGAGAGTGTATTCATTTGGCATAAATATCTGTATCTTTCGAATTAATGGTACTGAACAATTAAGTTGCAAATACTGATGAAGAATATGGCGTCACTTGGAATGTTGATTTTGTAATGTTTTAGTTAACTGGCAGGATCGCCATGTGATGTTTAAGATAACTGGCATGATTGCTATGTGATGTTTAAGTTAATTAGCAGAATCGCTATGTAATGTTTTAGTCAACTGGCAGAATCGCCATTTGATGAACCCCAGTTTGGGTAGGTTCGTCCAGTTGATGGCACATGAGAGGGTTTGGGATAGTTATAACACTCAAAACTCGATAAACGGTTCAATTACTTTGGTAATTATCTACGACATAGCAAATGAATGCGGTCTATCCCTTCATTGTGACTCTGCTCATATTACATAAACATAAATATTATATATGTTCTGTCAAGGTTTTTACAATCATATTATGATAACAGACGTGGGGTTCCTGTATCAGTAGCTACTCTTTTGATTACTTCTTTTGGTTGATGCGAGGTTATCTGGACCTTTCTTGTCTCACGTATCGATTGTTTATACGTTACAATTTGTCAACCTGATCCTACAGTCTTGGAGTTTTGACCATCTGAACATTTGCATTCCCAATAATTCATAAAATACTAAGTGGACCCAACTGAAGATTCTTAATAAGTTGTAATAAACCAGAGTGAAGAAAATTGCTCAGTTACCTGCAAATATTGATCTTACGAGAGTCGAAACAGTACCATAAATTTATGTCATCTGTTACTGAATTTTCAAATCATTATTCAAGGAATCATATAACAAGGACAAACTAATTCGCTTTTCTCGTTAGGTTGTTGTTTTGCCTGAATCTATGTTGCTCTCCAATTTTGAGTCGAAAACGCTCTTAAACGACTAATTTGTGAAATCTATAATCAAACTCAATTATGTACGGCCAGCCGTCCATTTGTACCCTAACATTCGAAGGGAATGGCCTAACTTGAAATTTTCTGGTTTGGTTCAGAACCTGAATATCTCTGTAAGGTCCATTAGGATGAAATTTCGTGATTGTATAGAGAATTTCTTGTAGAACAAACTAGTATAGTTCTTAAAAAAGGTTATTTAAACATTTTCCGAAGATTCATGAAAAGTTGTGCTCGGAACTCCTTATCAGATTTCAATGGAGATTTGCAAAGACCTTTAAGTCAATATTAAACGGTGTTTACAATATGATTTCGATAGGTTATCCATTTTTCCACATACAGAGAGAAAAATATGGCAAATTCCAACGTTATTTGAAGTTTCGATGTTATTTCCTCAATATCTCTAGAGGTACTGATGTTTTCAGATTGAAACTCAGTTAGTGCTTGCAAAATGGCGACGCGCAATTCCATGCAGAATTTCGTGAGGAATCTAGTAGATAAAAACGTTATACATATATATATATATATATATAAAGTCAGGAATTATTTCGCGGAGAAAAAGAGCTCCAGTAGTAATGCTCATGTAACCAAAAGTTGTTGTTTTATCGACAGATATTCGTCTCTGTGGGTATATTAGTTATATATAAAAGTTTGGAACTATATATGAAATGCCGTGACCATTTGAAATCCGGCGCTGGAGTATACGGGCCTACAACCAAGGGTACACTATCGCTAGGCTCCTACTCAAGTGTTTTTCAGGCAGAAATACTCGCAATCGAAAGATGCATAGACATAAACCTGGAAAGAAACTATCAAAGTTGTGACATAATGATCCATTCTGGTAGTTAGGCTGCTATCAAAGCACTGAACTCCTATGTCACCGACTCAAAGCTGATATGGTAGTGCTGAAGGAAACTCAATGAAGTAGGCAAGAATAACAAGGTCTCCTTAGTCTGGGTTCCTGGGCACTCAGGAATCAAAGGAAATGAAGAGGCTAACACAAACGCTACCTACTGACCTAGAACCTTTCTGTGGTATAGGCAAATGCACCTATAGAACAGAGTTTTTGGAGAAGGAGGAACTTTGAAATTGCAAG
This sequence comes from Myrrha octodecimguttata, assembly GCA_958510865.1. NCBI lineage: Eukaryota > Metazoa > Arthropoda > Insecta > Coleoptera > Coccinellidae > Myrrha > Myrrha octodecimguttata. The sequence continues at coordinate 72,843,004 of OY294059.1, read as the reverse complement.
GTCTGAAAATCATTTGAATCTCAGTAAGAACAAGTTACGCCTCTTCACTGGTTTCCTCACAGGGCACTGTCGCCTGAGAAAGCACATGATGAGAATGGGCTTTTCAGAAACTGACGACTGCAGATTCTATGGGAAAGGGGAGGAAACCCCTGTTCACTTGATCACAGAATGCCTCGCCATTGTGAGCCTGCGCAAGAAAAATCTTGGACAGGAGAATTATAGGAGGAATGAGAACTTAGCCTCTTTGAAGCCCTCACATTTATTAGAATTCATCAAAGTTCTATAGCTGGAGGGCGATCTGTAGGTAGCGCAATGCGAAAAGAGCTCTGACGAGAGAGCACAATAGACCTTAAGGTCGCAGTGGAAAGTTACCCCCTTACGAAACTATAAATTATACCTCATTAACATGAACATTGAAGATGAGACCTGATAATTCAATTCAGAGGGATTATTCGACGTTCGCACACCTATAAATCTGTGTAACATATTTCAGTGATAAGTTGAATGAATGTGTCAGTAGTTTCATGATCGTTCGCTGTTGATGTTTCTTGAAGGATATTCATTTACAACTTTTGATGCTATGACATATAAATTGCACTGTAATTAACTTCCACAGACCTGAGTTATGTGTTAGCAATGAATAACAACAATGATACATAAGGTTTAAAAAACATCAATAAATACGTAGTTAATTAGAAAAGATAATTGTAAATTTTGATCATTATACTGTTTTTATTTGCTGCAACCTTAATATGATTTATATGCAATGGTGATGCCCCTGTTTATTTCTGTATTTTCAACTCTATACAAATTTTGTTTTCATTTTAGAGCCCTGAAGAATGTTCTAAAATAAAACCGTACCTAGTAGGCGTTGTTTTTAAGGAGTGAATTTGATTCATTCTTTTGACCTAAATCTGGTGATTTCGATTTAAATCATTAGAATAAATGTTTAAGAACCTCCGAAACTATCAGAAACACTTCACCTCCTTGCTACGAGTATATAGTAGATAATAATAGTGCTAATCGAAATCGAACGTCAAGTTCAAATCTCAAAAGTCCTTATATCCCGTTCCCAAATCGCATCCAAATATGACGCTATCTTACGAAGACATGTTCGGTTGAATAGCGGAAGGATAAATGGGGTCGGAGAGGGGATATATATTTCTGAATCCGATTCGAAACCCACATCATTCACAGGTGAAATCTGCAGAAGGAAAAGCGGACGGAGCTTGAAAAGAACACCCGGCACCATCATAATTCATTGCACTCTAGTGACCAAGTGAGATGCTCAGCAACAAGTCGACGGATATTAAGTTTGTTTGGATATGAATAAAATAGCAGGGCCCAATTTTCTCGAAGTGGGCGTCACTTAAATTTTCAATATTAAATATCTTTTTTCAGTGATGTGTTCAATATGTTCATCGAATCAGATTATTACGGAATTGTATTTATATTTTCCGAATTTTTCTCAGGTATTAGTTACTAGTGGAATTCATCTAAGTCAGCGTAGGTTTTTACTTCGTCAATAAATAAATGAGGTTGCACTCAGGGTGAACTTGAACTCAAAATATGATAATCTGGACGAAATTTTAAGTTTTTCAAACGGAAATTAAAAGATAACAACAATGATCAGAATAATGATGGTTTCAGCGCTCCACTAGGATAATCAAACCTTAATTTAATCAGTCTTATATTAAATCCTCTCATTCTTGCTGCATGCTCGAGGAACTTACCACCACATTCATTACATATTTGATTTCAATGGATAATTTCAACATTCATAGAACTAAAAAAGCTTCTTTTAACCACCAGCAGTAGTATGATTATTCATTTAAAGATTATTTTTTCGACACATGGAATACCTAATGTATAATAGTATTCTCAGATGGAGGTCCTGAATTCACAAGTCGTAAATTCAAGCAATTTTCCAGTGAATGGGATTTTAAGCATAAAATGTCGAGTCTTTCATACTCTCGATCAAATGGTTTAGTTGAGAGAAGCATTCAAAAAATAAAAAATATCATTAGAAAGCGTCAATATGACAAAACAGATATGAATGCCACTCTATTGGAATACCGTTCTACACCAATTTCTAATGAAATTGTTTCACCAACAGATTTATTATATAAAAGAAAAATAGAAGGATTTTACCAATTCCAACTGATAATGATAATGACAAAATAAATTTCAAGAAACAAAATCAGTATATGAAAGAAGAGCAACTCAAATCAAAAATGTATTACGATAAACGAACCAAAAATTTGGCACCATTAAATGTCAACCAGGAAGTTAATATAAAAGGGAATAAAATTTGGATACCTGGAAAAATGATTAAAAAACATAATACAAATTCTTATATGGTAGGTACATACAATATGAAAATTCCGAAAAATGGAAACGCAGAAATAGATATTATTCGAAACCTTTGCATGAAAATACGGAATTCAATTCTGATAGAGATAGTGAGTGTAATGAGAATGAATTAGAGACAAAAAATGATATTCTAACAAAAAATTCTGAAATTGATTTGAAATGTAAAGTAGAAAAAGAGGGGGAGGAAGCTGCCACTGATGATGAAATAATAGAATCTATCAATGAACCACATTCCTCCTCCTCACAAACTACAAGATTCAGTAGAAATGTTAAAAAACCTGATGAATTATCTTATACTAAGAATTATCATGTAATTCAAATCATAAATTCAAATATGAATGACTTGACTCATAAATAAAAAAATGTATATAATAAGATAAGGATTAAAATAGGATTGTTATATCTATTTCAACTTAGATATTCAATATCAATTTTTCCTTCAGAAAAAAAGGGAGATGTCATATATGTAAATTGTATATATTCTTATAACGTTATCCTCATTAAAGGTGGGGATGACGATTATAATGAGAGAGGTACAATAAACCAGTCTAGAAGTACAAGAGTAATTGATTGTTACCTAATCATATGAAAGTATAAAATATAGCAGGCAGTATCTTGGGAAACAGATTGTCGAATGAATAATACAGGAGTAATATAAACGATGAACAAAGCGAACTGTGAAGTTTCACAGTACAAATCTGTCTCTTTCAACAGACAAACAAGGAAATTTCTAGAATTATTTTTTTCCGATTTTTCAGATATCGGCAGGAAAAACCCAGAAAAAATCTAATAAAGGATGAATATCCTCCCAAAATAAGCATTAATAGATGCTTAAGCTGCAATGAGAATAATCAATTTTAACATCGGCTGAAGTGTTCGAGAAGAATGAAGCTTCATTGAGATGTTGTCTATGTTTCTTATTTCACTGGTGAATATGTCCATTGGAATAAAATGAGGAATAAGAGAATATTATGAGTCTTAAGGATTTATCATCGACTGTTTAATGAAATGCTAAAATAATTATTGTGTTCTTGATAAGCTTCGCTGGAATTTAATCTGATCCTTTTACATTTGTGAGAACTTTCTCTTTACCTTGCGGAAGCACCGTGGATGCCAAAAATAGCTTCAGTAATACTCCCATCTGTTATCTATTCCTGAAAATGTCCATTTCGCGAAGGAGATAAATAGGAGAAACAGAACGTAAAAGGATATTAATACCCAATTATATTTGATCCCTTAAAAGCTCTCATTTATATTTATAGTGGAATTAATTTCAAACCAAATTTCACTGAAGAACAAAAATTGGAAACTGATATTGTAAACAGATGCTACCCCGGGTAGAAAGCCTTTTATATAGCTTAATAATTTGCCATCATTCCGGCGATATTATTTCAAGATTCTGTTAGCTACCCTTTAATTAAAACGAATGCGAATGGTTTCCCAGTGATATTAATCTCAATGATGGTCAAAGAGATACAATCGCTCCTACACTCTCGGAGGAATCATTTGTATCACAATGCACGCTGCACGAAATGGAGTCACAAACCTAGATCTTATTCGAATTGTGGAGAGCCTACAATTAATTCCCAGGCTAAATACACTCATTCAACGTTATTTGAACTTGTGAAATTACAGCAAATATACGGGGTTTATATTGTACCCCTGAAAATGACACACACACATACCTGATTGCTCTTCTGATTTTAATATTGTCACACAATATTTCAGAATTCAATATTTCCAATCGCCATAATTGAATTATGGCGGTGTGTCACAATAATCATGTCGAATCGATAGTAGGTATGTGAGATGAATCAATTTTTTTTGTAGCTCCGCATTTCGCGATCCGGCGTGCTTGGAATTCGAAAATAGGTATGCAAAGTGATATTTTGATTTATTATTAATGTTTAGGGGTCGCGACGAAACTTTTAGAACGGGAAAGTAAACAATACAGGCTTTTTTTAATTATTACCACATTTAGTCGTAGCAATGAAAAGATAATCAATAAAAGGTCGAATTATTTGAAAAATTATAAAGCCAATCTGAAAATTACTCAAAAAGGGTTGATTTTCTAGAGTCGAAATATTTTTTCTGAATTTTTCGACAATCAAAAATAGATATTGTTTTTGCTCTCCATAACTCTCCATAACTGGTTCATTTGTTTCACAGTCGTTTTTGGTTTATTATTTCATGAAATCGAATAATAAACCTTAGTGATCGACCAACAAAAAAAATTTTAACCCGCCCTGAAAATTTCACGGTTTACGTTTTGGAGTATGTATAGTTGAATGAACGAATAAAAAAAATCCGTCTGTCCGCCGTCCGCCGTCCGTTGTCCGGGGCTTTCCTCAGGAAGTACTGAACGAAAATCCTTGAAACTTGGTAGAAAAATCGTGTGTCACTCGGGGTTGATTCTTCAAGATCTCAGCACGATGAGTGTACCCTGAGGGGTCTAAATGGGGGGTTGGAGGGGAAAAAAAAATATTTCTCGAAAACTTACTACCGAATTTTCATGAAACTCTGAACATTGATTACTGTTGCATAACTCAATCTAAAAAAATTTACCTGGATGATTTCCGACCAGCGGTTTTTGAAATATAAAGAAAAACGCGGCAAATTTCCAATAATATCGAAAATGAATCATCGCATTCGGTTCTAAGTTATTTAAGATATCAACGGTTTATTGGGTTACTTAACTAAGAAAATAGTAAACCCTTGTGTAAAATCTGCAGTGTTTTTTGATTATTTTTGAGTTAAAATTTATAGGTTATAATTGTACCGCCACTCTGTAACCTGGTTCAATAATAGTAATAACTCATTAAGTTCTTCCATTAATGCAACAACACTTTCCGCAGTATCATTGACTTCTCTCATTTACCGCACTGAGTCTCTTCCATCTTTATAAATCATATATAGGCTGGCCAGTCAGCAACATCTTTTTTTTTAATTGGATGATATACCAAGTATATCAAAGAAACGCCATGAATTACTAGACAGGAAGTCTTCTATAATTTTTCTCGCAATATCTTTGGTACTCAGATTTATTCGCTCGGGAAAGAAATCAAGACGTTCATTATTTAATGCCTGTACCATTTTTTTTGGTAACAGAAGCAATTTCGTCATCAACAAATGCAAATGGTACGAGCTCCCCTGACAAGTATACCATAATGTCTTTTGAAAGTTATTTTGGTTAGTGATGGATTTATATTTTCGAATATATTCAGATCATTTCTGGCCACTGACGAAGCAACAGAAGCTTGATTTTCGAGGCTGATACTGAATTGATTTTCAGTGAAAGAAATCATAGCCTGAGCTATGTTTTGAACTAATTCCAGCGAATAAGGATCAGATGTTACTGTTTTTTGTTTGGTCTGGTCAACTTTGCTCCTGTAGTCCTCAAATATTTCAAAAATTAAAATATCAGACCGTCTTGAAGGACATAGTGCTATGCTCACGCCAGCTTCTAATACTATCTCTAGTATATGATGGCGACGTGAAAGCCAACGCATATCTTCCTCCATTTTTTGCTCCATCAGTATGCATGCTCTATTTCTTAAAGGTCTATTACAATACCCAATATCCCGGGCTCGGCAGTCAGAGACGGTGTAATGTAATAACGAACAGGCAGTTTGGATCCTGATCTAGGGCGATCAAGTGGACCCAATCTAGTAGGAAGCTAGTCAGCTTCCTACCGCCTGACAATCCTGACATACAGGGCAGTATCATAGTAACGCCGAGAGCGTTAATTCAAGAATAGAATAGAAGCGGCCGGCATCTAGGGTGGTGTAATAAGCGACACCCTAACCGGCAGATTGGGCACCCGATATTCCGGGTCTTGAGATTGAAAATTGTAATAAAAGGCCTATTACACTATCCAATCTCTAGGGCCCGGTATGCCGGGTGCCCGGTTTGCCGGCCAGGGTGTCGCTTATTACACTACCCTAGATATGTCCCCGGAATTATCGAAAAGACAAAAAGTTGTATTAGTGGTGAGTTTGGCGGTCAGTACCCCGAAATCCACCAAACGGAAGGAGAGGGGAATATGGGTGAAAAAATATATGCTCCTCAGAGAAAACCTCTCAAATATGCGAATACTTCGTTGTTTAGACCAAACAGATTCACGGAACTACTTGAGACTAGGAACAGACCAATTTGAAAAGCTACTTAACTTAGTAGCTTCGTTAATAAAAAAAGATGAAACCATTTCAAGAGAAAGCTTAAGTCTACAACAAAGACAAGTTGTCACATTGAAATTTCTAGCCACTGGAGACCCCTATCAAGATTTGAGATTTAGTACTTTGATATCTCAACCTCTCTTATAAAACATTATAACCTTGACTGTTGCCGTTTCATCGAAGTTTTTATATATTTTCTTAGATTTTTAAGAGCAAGTTTCAGTCATCATTACTCAAGTCTTTATTGACATAGTCTTTGTGGTCTTTCTTCCACAAATACGGCATTTCCCTGTATAATTCTAATATATTAAGTAAGATCTTGCACACATCTCACAGAACACAGAATAACGCATTCAGGCTTATACCACGTTCATGTGAATACTGCGCTCTCTGCGTTGGTATGCGTCTGAGCTCCCTAAACTCCCTAGCGCTTATTACACTGCACGGTATGCCGGGTCCGGCAGATAAGATCTACTCAATCTCCCTAGATCAGAAACCTAGCTGCTGGTTCCTTATTACACTATCCGGTCCCTGCCTGCCGGGCCCTGGAGATTGGATAGTGTAATAGGCCTTTAAGCCTTTTAATTTATAGCTTAATCTCCAAACAGAACTAACTTGGGAAATTGCGGGGCGTGCTCTTGAGAATGCCCAGCAAGAGTGTTTGAGGGGAGTCAACCTGAGAACAAATGCTCATTAACGTGTCATATAGAAAAACAAAACTCATACTCTGTTGTTTAGTCATTCATGAAAATTTATCTTATCTTATTTATTCAAAGTGTACCTTCCCCCTCACGACTCTCCTAGCTGAGTTGTTTTTATAGTCAGCGAACTAAGATGGAGTGTTCAAGTCATCGAGAGAAAAACATATTCGACATTGAAACCAAATTTTAAAAGCTGAATATTATATTATTTATCAATAGGTCATAACAAATTAGAATATGTATATAATTCAAAGTTTATCACTTATTATTATTATTATTAAAAGGAATTACAGAGTAGAGGCAAAAGCCTATAAACTCATAGAAAGGTAGAACGTTGAACATACAGCAAATATAGAAAACAAAAGTGAAGAAAATAAACAGCAAGAAACACAAAAGTATGTGAGCACAAATGAAATGTTCAAGCAGAATGTTCAGATGCGAGACCTGTTACGAAACAGGCACAACCCAGTTAGAATGTGCTAGCTCCTTCTGAGGGATCTTGGACGTCCCCATAATTCCATGATTTTTTTAATTTTGAAGCAGAGAACAAAATAAGCATGAAAGCAAATTATATAATTATTATGGTTTTCAGATCAAATATGATAGAAAAGTTGACTTCGGAATAAATTGTAGATTTCGATCAAATTGAGTAATTCTTCTTATCCAGTAAATAAACCAACCAGCCTCTCGACCCTCTCCTGAAGGTTTCTGAAGTTTTTGTATTTATGAGTCTTGATCATGGGTTTTCACTCGGTTTCCATTTCGAATATTTCGCCTACATCATGGATTACCCGACTGAAAACGGCTTAAGAAGTTCTGGAATGATTGTGCAAAAAAAAATCACACTTCAATTCAATTATGGAAACTCTAAAACAATAAAAGGTTCATACTTCTCTTTATATTTTAAGATGATAATGTCAATTTTTTTGTCGATTGGGTAACTATGTGTCTACCTCTTAATGATAAATTTCCCACGTGCTAAATTGTAGATGTTCATTTTATCCCTAAAATGTATAACTTGAGAAATTCACGGAAAAATATTACGACAAATGCCAAAATTACGTGATAAAATTGTCTTCAGATTTGGAATTATGATTCAAAACAAGAAGACGAAATATTCAGACAAATATCAGTAGTATATTATTTAATTTTTTCGAACATTGAAATTTTTGGAATGAATGATATCCTTAAATATTCGAATTATTGTAAATTTGACTCATTCATTCGTGATTCCGAGCATTAATCGAATCTACTGGTTTGAAACCATTTTCGGCGAAAATTTCGGAAATTGCAGGCATTGGTGCAAAATGAGGCGTATTTGCCTACAACATCAATAAGGGAAAACGCTGTGACGATAAAAAAACGAATGATACCTATTGATTGCATAAAACTTTGTTTTGTGGCGGAAATATGGCAGCAACCAACAGCATAAGCCGGTTTATGTTACTACAACGAGAACAAAATTCAACCAGAGCGAGTACGGGGTGTAAAACCTTAAATTGCTTTCGTTTCCCCCTAGAATATAAAACAATCTTGGTGCTCGAATTAAAACGCGAGCGTGCGTGGTTCGTACTCATACTTTCCATTCGGGGGGCGCAAAGACAACACCAAGTGTTCCATTTCATTAGGCGGGAAACCACTCGTAATGCAGTCATAACTACCTACTATGAATATACGGCATCATTAGCAGCACGCTATACTCCCTGTTTTTAAATTGTGTTCTGGAAATTTAAGAGATTTATAGTAATTGAAGTGGTATGTTGAAACTTTGGATCAAAATTGTTCTATTCATTTTCAGCGGCCTTTTAGTATTTCCTGTTGAAATTTTGCTGAATTTATGGTTCGTTCAACACAGAGTTATGAATTCAGTGCAGGAACTTGGGCACTTGAATAAAAGTATGAGTGCAGATATCATTTTTGCCGCAAAAACCTTTGTGGACAGCATAGAACCCTATATTTAGTTGATTCGGTGGACTTCAGGTTTTTGACCACATGGTGTTTTGTAGAGAACCGTATATTTATATATTCGATGTAAACTCTCCTTGAACTGCTCAATCAAATTATTTTTTTAGAAGTAGCGTCTTTAACTGAGAGGTCTACAGTTATCTTGGCAATATTTACATCAAACAAATTCTAGAAAAGCACTGACGTTCCATTAGCGGTCACCTATTTCTGTATTGACTCTGCCAAACGTAGCTTTACTTCCTGATGAAAACAGTTGGCGATCTTTTTTTTATATGATCCTAACAAATTTTGGCTAAACCTTCAAAGCTAGCACTTTTCATTCTTATACAAGATATCAATTCTGTATGTTCTGTATTTTTGGAAATTTTGGGAAAATGAAATTCCATTGGGTATCTACAAATTTTTGGTCGGATTTAACCCATTCACGAATTCGGCCTTCGTAGCTGAGCCTCAAACCTCCCCTATAAATAACGAATCTCTAAATCGTTTCTATCGGAGGTTATCGTGTTCATGGCTGACTCAACTGCTAATCGTAAACACAATAACTACCGAAAAATCCACAGATACTCAATAATTTTAGAGCAGGTTTCGACTTCAATTACGAACGTCGAATTGGCGAATTGTAAATCAACCCAAATCCTACATACAATACAGATTTGATCGAACTGAAAATCAATACTCGATTCAATAATTGAAGATTGAATGTTTAAGATCGCTCAATATAAAATATTTGAAAACAAAATTTCAATGATACTTTTTTAATTGATTTAACGGAATGATCATCCAGAATCATTTCACGAGTTTGGGCATTGTCATTTCCAAAGAGGTTCACAAAGTTTGTCATGATCGGATCAGGTTTTTTGGAAATATTTTGGATTTAACAACTATTAGATTTGATTCCGAATAAACACTGTTGTTTTATTGCCTTCAAGATCTGTTCCAAATTTTGTCGTAATCTGAGTAAAGATGTCCGAATTAAAAATGATTTTAAACGAAAACGAGCAAAACTTACCAAAGTGTAGATCTTCATGGAATTATGCATGCTTTTGTGAGTTGATATTCTTCAAGTCACTCCGAAGTATGAAGCTGATCAGATCAGCTCTTCTTGAAATATTGAGAAACTAACGTGAAAACTTCAGATGGACATAATTTCGAAACGTATCGGCAGATTTCGCTTCAAAATTGTTCGAGATCTTCAGGCCCAAACCTGGCCTGAGAATTTTAAGACGCTAAGTGATTTTCTTTGAAACTTAGAGCACATATGCGCGTCTAACGGACAGCTAGGTAGAATTGATCTTGACCACTGAAGTTATATCTCTTAAATTCCAGAATGAAATAATTCGACATAGTATCAGCATTTCCGTCGTTTTCAGGAGTTCTCCTCTTCTGGACGGGTCTTAAAGGCTCGATAGTCGGCAAGGATTCGCCTCCTCAGATGATCCCAAGGCTACTGTCCGAAGCCTAAACACACTATCAGGCAATCATCTGCAGGCGGTCTTAGTCAACGCAGATGGTACGTCCGTGAGTGCGTGTGTAGAATGAGTGCCTGAAGACCGCATTTTGTTTGTCGGCCGGTCAGATAGCAAGTCTAGCTCAAAATGCAGAAATATTTTGTTTTTATATTTTTACTAAGAGTGTTTTTGACATATAATTTGAATCCCGCAATTCACAGGGACGTTTTCTATAGATGAAATCATTCATTTAATTTGCAGTAGTTTTTTTCCAGATATTAGGGATGAAAACCAAAAAAATGGTTTCGAGAATTTCCCAGATTATTTTGAAAAAAATTGTTTTTCAAAAACTAATCATCAGCCTGCGATTGCTCCTCAGGCCATTTTCTTTGAGTTCGCCACACACAATCACTCCGCATGGACTGACGTCGACAGCCTTACGACCAGCTGATAGGTGTGTGGTTGATTTGGAGAGACTGTTCGGCCAATAACTTCAAGATATAGCATAGTGGATTAAGCGAGTACTTATATAATCCATCATAATCCATTCTAGGTAATATTCCTAAGATTAAATCCTCTGCATCCCATCGATCTCGACAATTCTTCCTACTCAGCGCACCTAGGAATGTTAATTTCATCACACTGTTCTCCGTTGAATTCGAAGTACTGATGTAAAGAGTATGGATATGTTAACATTCATTTGTAGGTTGCGATTAAAGCCACTGAATTCAAGCATAAGAAGTTAAAACACAAAAAAATATATGTTGGAAATATTGGGGAACTTTTTTTTAAAAGGTATATCTGTAAAATAATATTGATTTTACCAATTCCCGAGTTTGATCTTCCTGTTTTAGGTCCAGAATTTCTCAACAAATATTGAATAATGGAGTATACGAATGATACGCAGACTGTTAACATATCGTATCTTCAATATAATAATATTCAAATGAAGCGACTCTATACATATATGTATAGAACATCGCGTCACTTGCGCAAATATTTATCTGGATATATCTGTCTCATTGTACTTTTTTCCAGGACATTCCTTCCATTATTTTATACACTTGAGGGAATAAAAGGATTTTATAATTCTTCAGTTGAGGGACCATAGTGACACTTTTGATCCATGAGGGATTGAAAGTAGAAGAGTGCATTTTAGTAGCATTTTTTCTCAATTCTCATAGAAACGCTATGAAGGCACATAGCTGTTGATATTTTTTTAGAGCTGAACTTCTTTTCACATGTGATACTAACCCGTTTATCCTTCAGTATTGATGTTGATTATACTATACGTTGGGCAACCTTCCCGAATCCCTTATCTATGCGCTCCGTAAAAATTTAGTAGCCAAACATAGCAATGAAACGGAAACTAACTGGAAAGGATAGTGCTAATACAGCAGTTCATATACAGCTCACAATATTCAACGTAGATAAAACAGGAAGGATAAAGAAAGGTTCAGGAACGTATAGTGCGAATGAACCTAAACAGATATATAACACAGAGTTTGTCAATAGAAACAAGGCATTTTTCTATTGATATTTTCCGTTAAGGACCAAGTTTTCCAGGTAATTCTTCGATATATGAAACCGTCAGCCTATGTCATTCAATCAGGAAAAGATGAACATTTCAACAATGTGGGAAACTTTTCGAACGAATTCATTTTCATATACCGACAACCCTCAACGACTTTCACAAGAATAATCTTTTCGTATGAACCTCAATTACAACTCGATGTCTCTGTCAACAAGAAAGTTTGTCGCATTTGATTGCATTGATGCATAGGATACGACTCTGTACGAAAAAATTAGCTGTTTAATGTGGTTTTGATGCCTGCAGCGTAATCGGAACTTTTTTATGGAACCAGAATTCGCCAACAACTGTCGACGGCAGTCATAGAGCAAGAGCCTGTGGCCGCCAGACTTTCTATGTTCTATAAAAGCTGAAAGTTCGCCAGCCCAACAAAGGTAGGAACCATAGCTCACTATGAACTATATTATAGACTGAAGTGGTTTTTAGAAGATGACACATGACAAACGTGTACAATAAAACAACCTACTTTAATTGAAATATAAAGCTTAATTCTTTCAATTCCCATCTGGATGGTATTGAAAAGCAGGTTTTCCATTACCAGGAAATTAGTATAGTGGCAACTTCTCGCCAGACGCCCTTGAACTTCCAAAAAAACGTAACTGTACCATCGTCATCTTTTAAAAGCTGAATTTCATGTGTTTTCTCTGAATTCCACCTCTGCTACCTGATTTTTTTGCTACTCGTGTCACCATATTGGCGTCGCATAAACTTAAGTTCACTGTATTGAAGGGAAGTGCAGGGCTACATTTTCCATATGATGACGTGAGCGGCAGAGACATGAAACTGCAGAGTTGAAAGTCGGAGAGTACACATTAAAATATTTGAAATCACCAGTTTTCCTAACTTTCGAGGTAGAATACCAAATAAGTGTACTAGCTTGGTACGCGTTCGTATATGCTCTTCGAGTGGGTCTGGTGCAGTGTTGTCACTATTAGAATGTTCTGGTATTTGAGGACACATATAGAATTTAGCTTTCGTGAATTGACGAAAATACAAGTACATCATTTTGAGGTTCAAGGGCGTCTGCGAGGAGTTGCTACCATGCCAACTCGATTTTCACAACAATCCAGAAAAATTGAGGTATTTATTTTGACTCCAGTAGGTTTTTTTCATTGTCATGTGATATCGCTTAAACCACTCATGTATGAATCTCATAGTAGGTCATGGTGCCTACCTTTGTTGGGGGTATTGGCGTCTGAATTTAAGATTGCAGTGCCAGTTTTAGAACCTTACATACAGACATAGATTTTTGTTTTGGTAGTCGATTTTGTACTGTTTGTTAGTGTTTGGTTTGATAATTTTGATTTCACGATTTATTCATAGACTTCTTAGACTTTTATAGTTGACGAGAGTATTATTGAGAGTACGTATTCCATTCTTATAAAGTAGGTATGTACCATCCTCCAATCTAATTGAGTGTAGCAACTCTAAAATTACGGGGATATCTCCAAGGTTAGACAGTGTTTTAATATTATTTATTTTCAGATCCAAATGGCGAGATTGACTTTGGTGGATTTCTTAGGCTGTCTTGAAAGTCAAAAAACAGGAAATATTGTAAAACATACTTTTTGGAATAATAGATAACTCATAACTGAACTAAATACTCAATATATTGTGAATGAAATGAATACATTCACATGAAACTAATGCTACTTCTACTGTAAGCGTTATTCATTATGGATTGACAAATAAATTTTCCAACACTCATATGATTGGTCTTGAAAAAGCTGTAATAAATAAGCCTTGTACAACTTTGCTTGCATTGGCAGTAGCACTTTGAGCGGAGAGTATTCATCACCAGATATTTCCTTGTTGATATTTTTTTTTTCAATTGTCAGTTCTATCACTAGAACATTTACGTTGTTCATTAATGATCAGTTCAACAGGCAGATTTCTGGAAGGCATAGCATTCCTCTTAAGTAAATTTCTCTGCTTGGATTATGGGATTGGAAAAAAATTGTCTTCATGAATGTGATCTAATATTTCATGAGCAATTCGTGCTTACCTCTATAAAAATGATCATCATCGGTAAAATGCAGGTAACGGACTCTCATTAATCTTGTTTTTTGGGTTTTATCGATTCTTCAACACTTTCAGGCCCGACTTCTTTAAGGAAGTTTCTTTCACCCTAAACCCAAATTTTTTACCGGGCTGTAGAAATCTATGGGAAGGGACATTTGAGTGTGCTTTTCCTTATTTAAAGCACTTGTAAAATCACACAAACGCCAAGGAAATCGCATAAACTTTCTCATTTTCTTAACATTTCTTTTAACTTGTCAATGATAATGTCTGTACCTCGAGTTACTCGGATGGTCACCACAAGGAGTAGCGCTTATCTTCATTCGCCATTATGCTGACGAACTTTAAGCTTCTATAAAATAGCGAAAACCTGGCGAACTCAGGTTCCGAGACTATCACTACAGATCTACGGATATGATATGCAGTATATGTGATTCCAACAGTACGGCATCACGAACCTCAAGTGAACAACGTTGCTCGATTATAGCCTTATTTGTTAGATTGCCAACGGCCTTTTCTTCCTTCCATCGAACAAGGATATTGTCTTTGTAAGGTTGCTTTGTGTGCTCGAGTCATGAAGAATAGGGTACCTCATATTCACTTATGTGAGTGCTTCTGCGGCGGACATTCTATGTCTTTTTTCATTATAAATAGCATAATTCTAACTTCAATATGAAATAAAATTATTGCCATAACTAACTGAATTGAAAGAACAAAATTGAGTTACTTCAGGAACTTCAAGAACAATATTTCTCAGCCAAGTGTAAGCGTTAACCTCGATTCAGTTCACGTTTTTGAAAATACAAGAATTTTTTCTTTTAAGTCAAGCAGCCTTGGGAGAAATCAGCACAAACCTGGATAGGTAACCGCTGTGGAAATAACTCTGCGTCAGCACTTTTCTAGGTTTTTTCTTTGCTTTCTCTTGCTCTTCCCGCTTATTTCGGATTTTGAAGCAAAAATCAGGCGAATATGACATGTGAAAGTGAAAGTCATTCGAAATTTGCAAAACTAGAAAAAAAACGATCCGCTCAAATTAAATTCTGGTGTAGTTGGTAATTTGTTTTGATTATTTTCTTTGGAACCAAGTAGCACATGCCGTCTTGTGTACCTAGAAGAATAACCGTTGTGACCATGGATTTGGACAAGCGTGCGCAAACTTCTGACCTCAAAATGTGAGGTCATCAGTTAGTGACTTAGGGATGTAAGGCTCACATCAGTTCTTCATTCGAATCTTCAATAATTGGTTTCCCTTTTTCAAGTATTTGACTGGCGTTGCTTTATATTTCATTCTAAAACTACTCAAAGCTTCAATTCATAGCTTTTCAATTGCGAAAAAGTGCCTGAGATGCTTGCAGTGCTTGAAAATGCTAGCTGAACTCAGGAGCACTCTGGTTATTGGAAGTAGTCTGCTGTGCTCAAGAGTACAATTTCCTTGGAAGGAGTTCGCTCTGCTCGGAAGACCTTATGTGCTCGGAAGCACTTTTTTCGATTACTAAGCACTGAGTCTTCCTAAATATTCCTCAAAGCACTGAGCAATAAGTAGTGGCTTGATATACTGCTTGCGCTCGCAGTTCTTTGGAACACAGATGTGTCCAGATTACTTTAACGAGCACTAAGCATAGGGATACAATTGTGCTGGAGATATGATGTGCTAAAAAACCTTATGAAGCAAAGGTGAGCTGGGTTTTGTATCCGGTTTATGTTATTTACCACTAGTTTTCATATAAACACGGAGTAAGTACAAGACCTGCCATATCTGAATTGGTGCTGGTCAGACGACTAATTCATTAAGAACGAAATTCATCTACATTTAATCGTATTTCAAAATGGAGGTTATTTCATCAGAAAAAAAACATCCAGGTCAACAAAAGATTCAAATAAATGCTAAAAATTTCGTGCTGAATACCTCCATTTACACATTGAGAATCCTTTTAGAATTCCGGGTACTGACCCCAAAGTCTTGTGTTATTCATACATTCATGTCCTCTACGAGCTATCTCCAGTGAATATAGACATAAACAGGTGAAAGACTGTAACGTTCCTGAGATGAATAAAATGGAGTGCACTCAAAGACCACGGATAAGAATTACTCCATCATACTGTCGATGGGGCAACATGGAGATAATATTTACCCCATAGAAAACAGGGAAAATGTCGCCTTAATATGTACTGGCTGTATTAAAAAAGCTCATGAAAATATTCTAAAACGTGCCGCATCTCTGTTGGGCTCAATGAATGTTTCAGGGATAATAAAAATGGAATGCTTATGAGAGTGGAGGAGAACCGGAGTTTTGAATACATTTTTAAAGAAGTCTCTTTATAGGGAGGTAAAAAAATGACGGTAAACTCCATTGCTTACATTTTTCCATTTGTTCTTCGAGCTGTATTAAGAGATGAATCCCGAGGTAAAAGTTATCAATTGCTCCACAAAAATAACGAGTAATATATTGACGAAGGAGTTACTACAACATTAAATTATTTCTCTCTAAGGCAACCGAAATAGGTATACGGAATGTTTCCCACCTACGGTACGAAACTTCAGAGAGTGATTCGGTGAGTTATTTCTGCGCGCATGTTTAAGGGAAACAGCTTTACATCGTTTTGTCCAAATGTATGTTATTTTCGAATTTTGAGCCGAAAATGGTCTTAAACGACTAGGTTGGACTCACTTATGACGAATCCGGTGTCAAAGTCGATTCTGTCCTTCCGGCCGGCCGGCCGGCCGTGGACAGGATAATTGTCGAACAGAGCAAGTTAGCAACTTGAAACTTTCAGGGTTTTTCGCCCATTCGAGTTCCACGGCTAAGTTATTCAATGTGCTAAACCAGCCACATGGTTTCAGAGTTATAGCCATTTGAAATATGCAAATTTTCGTGTTTTTCTCGATATCGTTGTTTTTTTCGGTATAACTCAAAACACACTGATTCAATCATAATAAACTTGGGAGCTACTTTGAAGATTCTGATGGACTATGTGCAAAATCTCGTGATGATTGTGCTCATGGAACAATTGGAAAAAACTTCGAATTTTTTTACCCATATTCACGAATTTGGCCTTTGTTATCAAGGTCGAAACCTAATCTACAAATATCGATTTTCTAAGTTGTTTCTTTCAGAAGTCGTACTATGGTATTCTTCAACTTATTACATAGTTTAAATCTGACCGCGTCTGTTCTGAAATTTTCAGGAAATAATATAAATATTTCAATATCTGCGGAAATGGATACTGGATTAACCTGAAATTCAGGGCACTGCTTTGAAATATTGACTTCAAGGTACATAACAAGTTTCAATCGGATTACGTCAATGGTTATCGGGATATTCTCAAAATTTCAAATAACAACTGAATTTGACATAATTTTTTCAGATATTTCAGGAAATAAACATCAGATCAAATTGCAATTTGTAAAGCTGTCGTAGAAGATCAACTTCAAGGTCTTTGTCGAGTTTTTTCGAAATATGGTCAATAATTCAAGAAAAAAATATTTTTTTTCTATGAAGATGTGGATAATTTTATGAAAATCAGAGATTTTTCCTTTCGGTGTTCAACTCAATCGTTCAAGACAGCTTTGGCTTGAAATTCGAAAATTACAGACATTGTGACGGAACAATAACGTGCTGTTCCCCAGAACCAGCGCGTAAAAACATTCGCGCCATTTTGGTTTATTATTTGATAAAATCATATAGTAAACCTTAGTGATCGACCAAAAAAAACTACTACCCCTGAATATTTCACAGTTCACATTTTGAACTATGTAGATTAGAATGAACTAATAAAAAAATCCGTCCGTCTTCCGTCCGTTAGCTGAAGCTTCTCTCTAAAAGTACTGAACCGAAATCCGTGAAACTTGGTAGAATAATTGTGTGTCGCTTTTCAGCAGGATCGGTTTACCCGAAGGGCTCAAAACTGGGCGTCAGAGAAAAAAAAATATTTCTCGAAAACTCACCACCGAATTTTCACGGAACTTTCAATGTTGATTACTGTTGCATAACTCTACCTAAAAGTTTTCGCCAGTATAATTTCCGATTAGTGGTCCTTGAGTTATAAAGAAAAACGCTGCAAATTTTGGTTCGAGAACCAATGAGTAATGAATAATATATAAGTTTCGTTCAAGATATCAATGGTATTGGGTTATTTAAATGAGAAAATAATAAACCCTTGTTTAAAATTTGCAGCCTTTTTTTCCAATATTGTTGTGTGGGGTAACCACTGCGACTGTATTGTTCTCAATAGTCAATTATTGTGAAGGCTTAATAGGTTCTCATTAATCCGAGTAACTGTACCTGCTATTGGCCACATCTGCCAAAAGTGAAACTTGAGAGTTATTTGAAAATGAACAAAAAAAAGGAAGAATCCTTGCTTACCCTTATAATAACACTGACACAAAACAAGAGAAAGTAAAAGGGTCAAGAATATATCACCCCTTGTTTGAAATAACAAATTTGATATCTCCATTTGTCCAACACATGGTCAACAAGAAATGTAACCTCTCAATAGGCAAGGAATAGCTTTCTTTCGATCTCTACTATTTGAGGGTTAGCATATTGCAGACCCCTTTTCTAACTCGTATACTTCAAGAGTCCCACTTAAGAACAATTTTACTTAAACCATCCCTTTGTATCCAAGGAAAGGTCGCTATAATTGCAGGCACATTTCTTATTATGACGACAATGGGTTGTAAAATGTTGGGACCGTGCTATGAGACGCAACACTAGCTTAAAATATAAGAAATATCCAAATCAATCACGATCCATTAACTAATCCAGTGACTTCAATTCCAGTATTTCAGAAGCTTATTCATGAAACGAAATCATTCCAGATTATACATTTCAATAGGCATCTTATGATTTGAAGTACAAGAACTTCTAATAAATACCTTGAATTTTATAAAATGCATTATCTAGTCAAAAAGTAGTGAAGTATGAGGAACTCAAGTTATATTTTGTTGAAAGTTATCATGATAGGTTTGAATTGAACAGGGATAATAATTTCAATCAGAAATTACATATTGAACATAAAGGAAAATCTAAAATTCGTGATTAATTATGTATCGACTAATAATTTGCATATCTTGTAATTATCAGGTGGTCAAAGGAATCAATTTGCAGCTATAATTTAGGAATTTTTTTAATTAAATTATCTTTCGGTGGATGTGAGTAGAAATAAATGAATTCTAGGCAGATGAAATTATAAACTTGGAAAAATTGTAACACTTATTCATAAATTTGTGAAAATTTGTACATGAAAGAGTAAGAATATAGGCAAATGGGGCACCAAAATACGTAGAAAATGTGGCCCAATTTTCCAGAGCGGTTTCGATGAAGAAAAACTCACCTCCGAGAAGAAAACCGCGAAAGCATCATTTTCGAAGAAACTTTGACAAGGCCAGGCCGATTTTATTTCGTAAAAATTTCTCAAAGATATACAGGGTGATTCCGGAGGAGACCGTCAGATTTTGGGATAAGTTTACACTAGTCAAGACAGTCTCAGAACACTGTTTGGTTTATGGTTGTGGGTCTCTGTTGAGAATATACAGGGTGATTTGTCCTGTTCTACCGATTTGACTTTTATTGAGTACTTTGGTATGGCTTATTCGATTTCAATGAAATTTTCAGCGTAGTACAAAAGTGTTGAACACATTCATTGATTTCGAATTTTTTCTCAAAATAAGCTGTTGTTATTGTGATAAATCCAGATTAATTGTGAAGGTTGAAAAAACACCCTGTACATAGCGTTTCCCATACTACGCTATCTGCTTACGATTGTACTATAATAAGTCATTATTTGAGAGTTTCTAATTTTTTTGGCACACTTCTAATTTTCCGAGAAAATTTTTTCGAAAAATGATAATGTCGAAATTTCGCTCCAATCGATTCAACTTTTATTGATAACTTAAGTATAGCTCATCCAATTTCGATGAAATTTGCAGTGTAGAACAATCTGAATGAGTACATTCAAAAATCGCAAAAGTCTCTCAAAATACAGTGTTGTAATTGTGATTATTTCAGAATTTCAGATTGATTGTGCAGTTAAGAAAAAACACCCTGTACATTGCTTTTCCAAAATTTTCTTACGCGTTGCAAATTCTACAATAATATGTCATCACCCAGAGGATTTTGATGTCTTTGGCACACCTCCGGTTTTCCCAGAAAACATTTCCGAAGAAGAGCATAATCGAAATTTGGCTCACAAGCAGTGAGAGTATTCCGCACTAGGTAGGAAAGCTGTATACCCCAAGGATGCAAAATTGTTCGTCACTTCTAAAATATTCTTTTCAAATTCTAAATATATTCTGAATTGAATGATTTCATACAAAATATTAGCAATTAAATATGAATTTGGAATTTGAAAATATTTTAGAACTTGAGAACTGCTTTGCATCCTTGGACAATATAGCTTTCGTACCTAGTTCGGAATACTCTCACTGTTGTGAGCAATTTCGATCATGCTCTTCTTCAAAAATGTTTTCTAGGAAAACCAGAGGTGTGCCAAAGAAATTAAAAACCTCTGAATGATGAGATATTATTGTAGAATCTGAAACGAATAAGAAGTTTTGGAAAAGCAATGTACAGGGTATTTTTTTTCAACTGCACAATTAATCTGAAATTCTAAAATTATCACAATTTCAACACTGTATTTTGAGAGACTTTTGCGGTTATTGAATGTACTCATTCAGATTGTTCTATTCTGCAAATTTCATCAAAATTGAATGATCTATACCAAAGTTATCAATGAAAGTAGAATCGATTGGAGTGAAATTTTGACATTTTCTTTTTTTGATGGAATTTTTTCAGAAAATTAGAAGTGTGCCAAAAAAATTAGAAACTCTCAAATAATGACTTATTATAGTAGAATCGTAACCAGACAGCGTAGTTTTGGAAATGCGTTGTACAGGGTGTTTTTTCAACCTACTCAATTAAACTGAAATTATCACAATAACAACCACTTATTTTGAAAAATACTTTGAAATTAATGAATGTCCTCATCAATATTGTAATTCGCTGAAAATTTCTCTAAAACCGAATAAGCCATACCGAAGTTATCAATAAAAGTGAAATCGGTCGAATCGGACAAATCACCCTGTATATTCTCAATAGAGAACCCCAACCATAAACCAAACATTGTTTCGAGACTGTCTTGACTAGTGTACTCTTATCCCAAAATCTGACGGTCTCCTCCGGAATCACCCTGGATAAGGTGAAGCTTGAACACAGAGAGTCCAGTCCTTTTTCAACCATCGTCGAGACTGTGGCTGCTCGTCACAAAAATTTCAAAGCATCGTGGTATTCTAGTCACAAATATCAAAGTAAAACCCAACGAAATCAGAGTGACTGGTATCCTTAAAGCAGATTGAGAGTAAAAACATGGAAAAATGAAACCAAAACGAGATCAACCTGCCAAAACAGAAAATCAAGAAGAAAGCAATCAATTCAAGTGAATTCAAGACAAAATATAAACTTAAAAAGTCAACCTATGAATTTTCGGAACTTGGTTATGTTGAATGAAGTAGATTGAAGGTTATACCCATGATGTAAAAAACATCGTGTGCTCATCTGAAAAATGCAGCAGAAAATACAAAGAGTTATTTATTTTGTGCTTTGAATTAACATGCGAATTCAAAGCACAGAATATATAACTTGTATTTTCTGTTAGCTGACGAATTGTGGCAAGGCAAAAGTGACATAGACTAAAAACACCGTGGATGAACACAGAAAGAACATTATAAGTTTCAATTCAATTTGATTAGTCAAGTCAGTTAGTTAGTTAGTTTAGAATTATTATTATTTAAAAATTAATTCAAATCAGAACAACTGAGATTCATAAGAGTATGGATGTATAAAGATATTTTTTATATGTATAATAAAAGTACTACTGCTGTGCAATTCACCATCGTGTATAATATTGTAGTCCAAGGAGACAGAACCTAGTAGCATGACTTCTTGGAGCTTTCCGGAGATTTATCACCATTAGAATTGACCTTATATTGAGTTTGACATTGTCAATGTCAACTATAATCGCCATAAGTCATTTGATTTGAATTTCAATGATTTTCGATGGCTCGCCTTGAGATCCTTCGTACTCATTTCGGTGTTGAAAATAATTGTCTGTGACGAAATGAATCTAGAATGAAATAAACTCTCTAACAAAACGATGTTTTTTTGCAGTGCCAATCGTAGATGTTCAAGTGGTCGCTGGTGATCCGGTTTATCTACCCTGTGATATTTCAACAAGTGATCCAGGTGACCAGGTTCTGCTGGTGTTGTGGTATAGGGAAGATCTCGGAACTCCTATATATAGGTGAGTAAATTCAACTGGTTAAAATCAAAATATGAATTTAAGGGAAGAATATACTCTTAAGAGCAAGAATTATTTTTCTAGGGCATTGTATGTAATCAAATTGAAGGGGCGCATAATTTTTTCGAGTTTGGCATGAGAACTTTCTCACGATTTTGAATTTGAAAGATGAAGTTGTGATCACTTACGAAAATCGGTAGTCAGATTGAAATATATGTGTAAATGTCCGCTTCTGTACACATGTCACCCGAAAAATAGCGTCCATTTTGTGTGCTCTCGGTTCAATCAAACAAAAAATTCAAAAATAAATATGCATTGCGTGGATATCCGTCTGAGTTATGTTACAAATATCGAAATATTCCAGAAAATAAGATATTTTATTTGCAATATCAATTTTCGGAATATCATTGTGAAATTATAACTTTATTATCCAACCGAGATCATCCATAGCAAACCAAATCTTGCTCAAGAAACAATTATTGAAGGAAAAACTATTCTTTCAACAACGCTTTGGCTATCTATTAGGTATTTCAATAGTGAGAATAATGAAAATTCTGAAACATTCATATGGTTTACGTAGTCTGTGATGAAAAATACAGAATGATTTCGAAAGGAAGGAATCTACAAATCGATGTAAACTCTTGAATGATTAAGAGGATGAGTTTTTCTCCCGAGTTAATTAATAGTTCAACGAGCTCTCCATATTTTAACATCATACTGAGGAAATGGGATTTAGTAATTTAGAGATCGTAAAACTCGCTACTTCCTTCGAAGAAAAATATGAAACTTTTGGGTTACCTTTTTCGGCCCGCGAATTTTTGAGCAGAAAAACATTAAACTTTTCTGTGGAAATTTCACAGTTTACACTCGCTGCTAATGATTCTGAAACTCGATGCAAATATCGATATGAAACTAAACAGTAATGAACTTTTTACTCAATTTTCTCAACAAGAAAATATTCTGCCGTTGGGGAATCTTAAAAGAATGGAATGAAAAATATAAAAAAGCCCTAACTTGAAGTCCGAATATTTCAGAAGCTTGCTCAAATTCGAATCAAGGTCAGTCGTCTTCACTTCCTAATGGAACGATCTTGCGATGATGTAATAATACCATCCTCACGAAATTTTGCGTGTATCTTCAAGCGTTTGACCAACTTTTCCAGATACAGGGTGGTGAAATTTTGAATTTTCTACGAGTTCTCATAGTAACCACACTCCACAGGAAGATTTTACGAGTTCAAAGAATGTTTATGAATCATTGCTTCAGATCAAAAAATATCCATAAAAACTAATAATGAATTTATTCACCGGAGCTGACTGACTGGATTCCATGAAAATTCGGAGTTTCTTGAGGGTTCCGAGAAAATCGTTTTTTTTTTCTCGAAATTGACATCAGATACGACAAAATAACAGAAAGCCATAAAGTGTAGCATAACAACAAAGGTTTCATTTAAAAATTTTTAAACTAACAGTGGCTCACCAAAAAAGTTCTGGAAGATAATAGAGCACAGTGTTCCGAAAAAACTATCATCCAGTAGATTTGCAATCGAAATTGACAGGTCACATCATGTGAACTCTAAAATGTAATATTTAGGCCACATTTCAGTTGAATATCTATGCTTACAATACTAGAAATCGGAAAATATTATATATCCCGAAACACAATACAACAAAGTTTGAGTTATCTCCTATTTATCAGTGCATAAACGTGTACAATCACTTGCCGCATAGTATTCTGTCTTCTCATTGTAAGTCATTTAAAAAAAACTTTTTAAATCTTATTGCTACGGAAATGTTACTACTTGTGGGTGATAACTAGGCTATGAGTAAAAAATATGATGAACCAGAAGACTAACGTCTATAAAATAAGTGGCTACGTACTCACAAAGGATCCAGATATAACCAAAAAAATTCGATATTGTCCAGCCTCACGCGTTTGATCTGTACGACGACCCAAAGTTGACCCAAATTTCGAAATTTTGGTCAACTTTGAGACGTTGTGCCGACCAAAATAATGAAGCTGGGTGATGTCGAATTTTTTGCGTGCAGTTCGATCCTTTATCTATGCAATAAAACAGATTTCATCGTCCTACTTTCATCGAGTCGGTAAAAATGATTTTTTGAAAAAAGGTCCAAAATTTTGGAACTTCAAGGACCTCTCACGTCCAGGACGATTTTTTAAAAAAATACCTGACCTTATATTCTTGTTCTACGCCCTCGAATTAGTAAGTGTGCCAAATTTCACGGCGATAGGAGTCGGAAAATTATTTTTCTAAAATCGATATTTTCTTAAGGGTAACCCCTTAAAATTTTACCAAAAATCGAAAGTTCTCCGATCGACCTGAAATTTGAAACATATACTAATTCGAGGGCGTAGATAAAGAAAATCCAATCAGAATGTTAGTGGAGAATCTGGTTCGTTTTTTATGGCCAGAAGAAAATCGAAAAAATTGGACCTTTTTTAAAAAAATCATAATTTTTCAACCAGAGGACCTTCGTCTATAAAATAATTGGCTACGTACTCACAAAAGACCCAGATATAACCAAAAAAATTCGATATTGTCCAGCCTTACGCGTTTGATCTGTACGACGGCCCAAAGTTGACCCAAATTTCGAAAATTTCTCATCAAATCCGGGATATTTTCCAAACCGAATCAGTTACGCAAAATCTAATTACAGATTCGTAATCTACGTGTTCGAATCCATAATATATGATGTGTCTAGAATATGTCTTAGAAATCGTCCAGTGACAACCGTTTAGAAATTATGGCGGAAATAGTGAAAAAATTTCGAAATTTTAGTCAAATTTGAGACGTCGTGCCGACCAAAATAATGAAGCTTGGTGATGTCAAATTTTTTTACGTGCAGTTCGATCCTTTATCTATGAATTAAAACAGATTTCATCGTCCTACTCTCATCGAGTCGGTAATAATGATTTTTTGAAAAAAGGTCCAAAATTTTGGAACTTCAAGGACCACTCACGTCCAGAACGATTTTTTTTAAAAATACCTGACCTTATATTCTTGTTCTACGCCCTCGAATTAGTAAGTGTGCCAAATTTCACGGCGATAGGAGTCGGAAAATTATTTTTCTAAAATCGATATTTTCTTAAGGGTAACCCCTTAAAATTTTACCAAAAATCGAAAGTTCTCCGATCGACCTGAAATTTGAAACATATACTAATTCGAGGACGTAGATAAAGAAAATCCAATCAGAATGTTAGTGGAGAGTCTGGTTCGTTTTTTATGGCCAGAAGAAAATCGAAAAAATTGGACCTTTTTTAAAAAAATCATAATTTTTCAACCAGAGGACCTTCGTCTATAAAATAATTGGCTACGTACTCACAAAGGACCCAGATATAACCAAAAAATTCGATATTGTCCAGCCTTACGCGTTTGATCTGTACGACGGCCCAAAGCTGACCCAAATTTCGAAAATTTCTCATCAAATCCGGGATATTTTCCAAACCGAATCAGTTACGCAAAATCTAATTACAGATTCGTAATCTACGTGTTCGAATCCATAATATATGATGTGCATATTGTCATAGCTTCAAAAATAAAATTTCGCACGGAATCGCTAAATCTTACCCCCAACCCTCTGCGCTTTGATGTTTAGTCGCGGTTCTTTATGAAAAATTTTTTAAGTCCCAAATAAATTTTTTTTTTCGAAAATCGTCGACCTTGTTATCGTTTCCTATTAATTCGAGGTCGTAGATCACGAATATGTCATTAGAAATCGTCCAGTGACAACCGTTTAGAAATTATGGCGGAAATAGTGAAAAAATTTCGAAATTTTGGTCAACTTTGAGACGTCGTGCCGACCAAAATAATGAAGCTGGGAGATGTCGAATTTTTTACGTGCAGTTCGATCCTTTATCTATGAATTAAAACAGATTTCATCGTCCTACTCTCATCGAGTCGGTAATAATGATTCGATACCCTGTATCTCGAAAACTAGACGTCTGATGTCCCATGTTTATGGGACTTTTTTCCTTGAAATTGTGCAAGGAATCTCCCCTCTTCGTTAGAACGTCCAATTCCGGAACACCCGGCATGCATATGTGTTCAAATCTAGGGAATCATTCGGCACCATTCATTCATTCGTAGAACTTAGACGACTTATGAAGAGTCCCTATGTAGTTTTTTTAGCCTAGTAGACGATTGCATACACAATAACCTCCGAGCTGAACAACTTATAGAATAAATGATAGGGCAGGTTTGAAGCCTGTTTGAATGTTTAGTGGATATAACTAACGAACTGTTAAGCTCACTAACGTATACTCAGGGGAGATTGCAAGCTCTGCATCAATCCTGACATTGTCAATACTCGAGCTCCTCTCCTCGGAAAGTTAAAGTGTTCACGACAGGACGATTCTATTTGACAACAATTTTTTTCATCAGTCAGTTCTAAGTATTCGTTCAAGAGAATTTCCCTAATAGATCGCATATGAATACCGAAAGGCCACGTCCACATAGGCAGGCGGCTTGCTCGGCGCCTATAGCCTAGCCAGTCACCTAACGAGTAGCATAGTGAAACGAACGTTTTAGAACATTCGCGACCTGCCGCACTGCTCGCTTGTTCCTACCTGTTCGCTTAGCGACTATCGATGTATATAAAAGCATTGGTTTTTTGACACTGGGCCATAGACATATTAAACTCTCTGGGCACGGCGTACGAATGCATTTCTGAAGAGTCGAATGGGAATAAGGTAGCGAGTGAGAGGTCCGAAAGAGAGATGGAGCTGACTCGGGCAAGATCATAGACAAGATACACGATACAAATATCCGGTATTCTATAGCGCATGGAGAGTGAGATGGCGAATGATCTCACTTGCACAATATGACGCCGAGCTAGAGACACAATCAAAATCAAGCATATACTTAGGGAATCCGAGGAAATGACTTTTTTTTGGTAGATTAGATTACAGTGACGTTTTGAAAATTGGTAATGAATGTTATTATAACTCCGATATGAATATTCGAAATGATTTATCAATAACAATATTTGATGAATGACTCTTTTTCTTTCAAATTCCCTTGGGCCGCTTGTTTCAGGACGGTATTCTTAGCTCCAAATGATTTTTTCCTAAGCAGCGTACAGACATGCGAGCTGAGTGGCTTCCGGAGCACTTTAGTTGGGCTGCCTCACAAGTTTGTACAGTATTTTGAGCAGCTCGCGAGCCATTCAACACCGTCCAAACTTGCGAGGAAGCCGAATCAAAGTGCCTCGAAAGTCGCTCAGCTCGCGTGTCTGTACGCAGCTTTTGAATTTTGTGCATTAAATGGCCTCAAACGATTAGAATGGACTGAATAGTGAAGAAACCTGTGCGAAATTCATTTCTGCGCTCGGATTCATAGCAATTATACATTAATTAAATTTTTAATGCTCTTTCCAAATAACTGTATTTTACTCTCATTTTATATCTCCTCGTACAATTAATGGCACAACACGAATTTCAGACAAAGTTTTATAAGTCAATGCACCGGGTGCGAGGCATTTTAGAAGTACAAAATGGATGAAATATTGAATACTTCAGTGCGGCCACCGTGTATCCTAGCAAGTAGCCAGAATGCAATCCACTCTAAGCGCTAAGCAAGCCGCCTGTCTATGCAGACGTGGCCTAAGGGTACACAGAGAAAAAGGTTCTCTTAAATCAATTTGTAACCGCATAAATTCAAGAGAATGGTAATCTTGAATATGACCAACCAAATATTAGTTTGATTCTCCGACGAAATACTCTTGACCCATGTGAACAATGATCCTCTTGATTCAAGCGGAATCACGTTAGATCCAAATGAGAAAACTAAGACAAGATTTACTTGATATGTCTGATAAATATGTTTCATAGAATTATTCTGCAATACTGTGTCTTTGATGCGGATGTAAGATTTTTCGTTATTGTATTTGACCAGATTTCAATATTTTTTACCAAGAGAATATAATATATTTGCTGGAAACAGGTATATTGGTCAATTTCAAATTATTATTCTCGGGGAAGATTATTCCATTCAAGCATATGTTTATATTCGATTGAGGAGATCCTTTTTCTCTGTGTACCAACAGAACGATTGGGTCGCGGTGGAGGTAGAGGTCGAGGTTGCGGTCGATGTCGACATATATGTAAATCAAATATATTAAAGTGAATGGAAGACAACACAATAGGTAATTCGCGGTGGAGTTCAAGAGCGATGCCAGCCAGAATGTTCACACCGATACTTTTGAAAGTCGAATGATTTGGATGTCTTCTGCTCGTTCTACAAGGATGCCAAGGGTGGCTTCAAGGACGAGTTGCCATTCCCTTTCAAAGCAACTTGCATAGAATGATGTGTTTTCTGCTAAATTCGAGGTTATAACAGTTTACAATCCTCAAACTGGCAATAGGTTCCATACAAATGTACTGTGAGATCCGACTGGTTTTCCCTTTCTAATCAATCTATAAGAGTCACGCCATAATCTGAACTGTTCCAGAACAGTCCCAACATTTAGAGTATCTACATACAGAGCAGAAACAATGAACGCCGCATCATAAACAAAAAGAAACATCCAGAAGATAATCGAGCATATCATCATTGAAAATCAAGAACAACACCTTCCCCAATGTTCTAGTGGCGTTTCACACAAAAACAACTCACAAACTTCGCATAGGCAATCCAGCCGAAAGAGTCATTGAAAAATATGACACGAAAAAAAAACGACTCGTCCACAGAAGATAACGTGACTGATACATTCAACTCTTTGTTATGCCTTTATTATTGAACAATGAAACGTAGCTTCTAGATCAGTAATGTTACGAGCACTCTTCAAGATGAAGAGACTTATCAAACATCACAATAAACATTGAGTTGACTCTGAAATGCACGAGAAATGCGTGGTTTACGACTATGAAACGAATATTCCGTGTTGTATAATGAAGCTCAAACTGAAATAATGAAAATTCAGCATTTGGGTACTCTCAACCCCTTATTCGCCTTAGATTGAATAATGAGGCTAACAACGCTATGGTATAATGACCACGTTCATGCTTACTTGAATAAATAATGGAAAACGGTGGACCAAAGCTAATAATGATAATTTACTACTTCTTTCTCTAACATGAAAGCAGACTGAATTATATGACTCTTATCACGATATGATTGTATATTCAACAAGAATTCCCTCTTCAGGTTGTCAGGTATAAAATGTATCACTTATCAGTTGGATTTATTCAACTCTTTTTGCATAATCATGGTCAAACCATGAGTTGACGATGCATAGTTGATTTTTCGCGCACCTTTTGGATAACTAATTTTGAGCCGAAAATATTATAAATCGATTAATTTAGGATCACAGACGTGGTGAAATTCGTGGTTCGTGGTAAAATTAAATTCTATCGTATCTCTAGGTGGCTACTGAAACGATTATTTTGGAAGAAAAAGACTTGAGTAATCGATACTAATTTGGGTTCAACGAGTATAGAAATATGCCCGACGGTCTTGAAAACATGGCATTTGAAAAATTTTCCGAGAAATTCGAGAATATCAGGGCAATGGAATTGATATTAAGTGGATAGTTGTCGAAAGCCGACAAAGATGCAAAAATATGTCAGCTTTGAATATTCTCAGAAATATCATTGGAGTTCAATTTGCAATCTACGAAATAATCATATAAACGGGGTCATTACCTAGATAAGTGACCACTCTGACCATCCATGAACAGGGATGAAAAATCTTCCGACTTCAGCACAGTACTTCTTTACAAAATTCTTTATTTTCTGTTGCTATTTATATCAATATCGTGAAAACATGAAAATTCTGTTTCAATTTTTTTCAGTTAACAAATAGAAGTTGGTTGTTGGTTTCAAACGGTTCTACTCGATGAAGATCACCTATTAATACAATCATCAAATGATACATATTTTTCTTCAATAATACAGAATTTTCTGCACCTTTTAATGATATATTTCAGTATTTACCTACTGCTTGAGTGATCAGATCAGAATATTTAATATTAACTAAAATATAACAACAACAACAACAAATATCATTTATTTGTGACCCTCAATCAGCACGAAAATACTTGCCTATACAACATACCTCAGAAACAAAACTCAACATTTTTCCAATACACACATAAATAAAAATTTTCTACAATACAAGTCATTATTTCTTTAGGATTTTTGCTTTTTTCCCCATTTCGTATAATTTTTATTTTTAACTGTTTGAGTAAGAATGTGCTGAAATAAGTAATTAAATCAAACGAATATCCTTCAGACTTCATTCTGATTAGTTCTTCCTCTTCATTTTTCCTCAGATAAACTCTCCCGTTCATGCAATATGCACCTTTGAACTTATGGAATTTTATGATCTCTTACTTTATTGAGAAGGGCCTGGTTCAATGTAGTCAAATCTTCATTGAAATACAGATTCCTATAAGCACCAGTCGAACCACATCCATGCACTCATGCATTGTTTTCCTTGATTTTCTCAAATATTCTTCCCTTACTATCATCTCTAACAAACTTTGTAAATATTGGTTCATTATCCCTCTTTCTATTCCTGTAAGCTTCTCTTATTTGATCCATTTTAAGTACATCCATGATTTTAGTCGCAGTTTGTTCCACTTTCTAACTTTCCTTTCTGTCAACAGCACAATATCCTGTCTCTCCTGCAAATAGATATTTTTCACAAAACTACGCAATGTATACACATATTTATTAACATATCCAAAACGTGTAAGAGAAGAATTCTATGATGGTCCAATAGACGAGTATGGGCCGGTAGTTATCTGTCTGTCAAGATAGTTTTTTAATACCTGCCCTCAAAGAAGGGGGGATCTAAGACAAATTAACACCATTCAGAGATAACAACATACAGTGACAACACCATTACACTTAGGAAAATAACTTTAAATTTTGTGAGTTGTTGTTTTATGATGTATAAGTTTTGTTTTCAATTATGTTAATTCTAGGGATCCTGAAGAAGGCATTAAACAATTCCGAAAGCTTGATGTCATGCTTACACTTCTATTCCATATATTATGTTTTAAACTTTTTGAAGATTTTGGTTTTCGATAGTATTTATTTTTATAACTGCTGGTGGCCAACCCTCTGTTTGCACTCCTTGGTTTGTATTGATCTATCTCAAAAGCTCGAAGGACCATCCTCCGTATAGCACATGATTTATCAACCAAATAATATGAATTTCCAATATTGTCGGGAAAATACTCTGGACGGCCTACTGTGGATAGATTTTTATTTCGTTTTGAAACATTAACTCTCAAATTTTCATATTATAGTATATTTTGGCATCATATAATTCAATAGGTCTGTTGTATGCAACACGCATTATCATATTTTCAGGTTTTTCTTATTCCATTTCGATAAAAATCATAATGTATGCTATCTCACACTTCAACAATTCGCGAATTTCGAATAATTTGGTATTAAAAATCGTTAAATTGGGACGCAACACCAAAGTGGGCGAAACGCTGTAGATCGCCTCCTACGTCACTCGTTATTCGACGATGCCCTGATCGATACAGCTGATGCTTCCTATTGGCTTGCTAGAGAGAAAGGTACACGAGAAGAGGGAGAGAGTGGATATATCGAGGTACGTCACGAACGGCGCGAAGTTCCGAGTGTTCAAACGACCAATTTAAAAGACCGTTTTCTCGTTGAAAATTGGAATTTTTGACGGTGATTGAAGTTTTTCCGTATTCTTATGAACAGAATGTTTGATCGAAATGATAAAAAAAATAAATGCAAGAGACCTATTAGGGTGAGGCACATCCAATACCAAGATGCTTAGAATATATCAGGTGTCGACAATTTCATACTGTTTCCCAAACACTTTTAAATATTGTTCTGATTCTCTCAATAAATGATGGTGTCGCTATTTCCGAAGAAATGAACTAGATATTGGAAATAATGGATCTGTTTAATTGTTTCGATCAGTGGATCGCTTTTATGTTGGATTCATACTAACATAATAATATACGAGTATACTAACGGTAAAACATCTACTGATTTAGTAGCAATATAGGATTTATTATAATAAGACTTTCATGGATGCAAGAAGTAATGCAAATCAGAACAATAATAATGATCACGGATGGGTAGATTGATATTACTCATGAATATTATTGGGTGACACCTTGGATCCCCTCAGGAAATTCATGGAAATGTATTGAATACATTTTGTGTGCATAATCCATTATTGAATTCAAAAGTTTTAAATTTGTAAGGGACTTCTGAAAAAATTTCGAAGAAATGTCAAATATAACTCATCCTGTTGATGTCATCATAGGATTGTGTACTAAGACCAAATAATCGTATCCAACTTTCCATTTACTTCCTATAGGTGTTTATGAATACGATATTCTTGAATATGTTTTTTCATGAACTGAATGAATAAATAATTCTAACTTTTCGGTGGTGGATACTCAAAATAGTCAAATTTCAAAGGTATGTCTATAGATATATAAACTTTACATCGCCATTCTGACTGAATGCAATGAATCGTCATAACATACATTGTCTAAAAAATCAGGAAAACAGCTCTGATATGACCGGTTTTGATATGACATGCAAATTTCCCGATGCTGGCATCAATGGGCGAGAGCCGAAGTGGAACAATTTTGCTGTATTTCGAAAACATTCGTTACGCCTTACAACCCAAAAATTTGTTAGAAACTGTCCGACCATGTATTACATGCATCTATTTCCATATCAATGACCTTCCATCAAATTTGTTGAAAAGTTCAATCGGAATAACCCTATTCACGCCCTTTTCGGCACACTCTGGTGAACAACTGATATTACAGACTGAAATGTCAATATTAGATTCTGTAGTTTGATCACATGAAAACAGCTTCCATTGTATTACATCGACATAAAAGGTCCGGCCGTGTTGCCGCGGCCAGTACAAAAACAGCTAAAAAAGTGAACTAAATTACCCACGACGAACAGCGACCTTTACACCCGGTCGTATCATTGTAATAAAACTAGATTACGAATCCTATAAAATAAATATCAGAGCCGGCAATAGAACCTCCGCATTCCTGCTAAGTGTTTTCGGCGTTTCCTCACGAAAGCTCCGGCAAGAAAGTCAAACAATCGACCGGAAGTTGACATAGTTTCCTCTATTTACGGTGTGGACTAGGGAGGCCGTCCGGGCAAAGGGTGCACTGGTTCGGACGAAATGTGTTTGCGTCGAGACCCCGACTTCGGTCGATGAGGAAGGACTATAGAAAGTGACACATTTGACTAATAATCATTTCAGGTCAAGTTGTTCGGTCTTCGGTTCGGCCTCAATTCAATATTATCATCCGCATAATACTAAATTTGGGATAACGAAGGTTGGGACAGCTAATTATTCATTTTCCACTCTTTATCTACTGAAATAATAGAACAAGCTTAGGTTTAAAACAGATATCAAGAAAACTAGTCTTGTATTTTTTCTGTAAAATGAATTTGATACTCGAAAAATTTTGAAAAAATTTTATTTCCTAGGACAGTGGTAATCCAATAGGATCTATTAAAATTCATTCTGAGAGGATTTCGCGTCATTTTTCTGGTTTTTTCTGGGTTTTCACTCCCAATATCTGCAACAGAACTATTAAAATTGATTAAAATTGTTTTTTCATGAAAAACGCCCTTGCGGATTGCACGGTTGAACTATTTGTCAAGGGCAGTTTCTTGCAAAATAGATTGCCTAACAAACAATTCAGGAACAACACAAACAATAAACAAAGAGAACTGTGACGTTCCAGAGTACAATTCTCCTCTTTCAACAGAAAAAGCAGAAAATTTTAAGAACAATTTTTTTCGTTTCGATTCGGAACAAAATGAAAAATGATGCGAAATCCTCCCATAATAAGCTTCAATCGATACTTTTGGGATACAGGGTGTTTTTCATTACATGGCAGCTATACTAACTCTCGAACCAATTGGCAGATTCGACTGAAGTTTGCATCAAGCACTACTCTTCACAATCCAGAGCAACATACCAAAAATTAACTGTCCCACATTTGAAACAGCCGAGATACAGAGTGATTTTTATCCGATGGCAGAATTACTAACTTTTGAAGCACTTGGCCGATTTGACTGAAATGTGGGTAAAGTACTCTTCTTCAGAATCAAGAACCAAATTCAGATATAAAACTGAAAATTTCAAAAGTTTTTCTCTTTCGATTCTTCGTTTCGATTTGAGATTCTTGAACAATTGACATTGTTGAGAAAACACAGCAACACAGATTTATTTGGGTTGAGAGTTTTTCAATTCTACCTCTTTTTTGAGTTAATTCAACCAAATAGGATCTATTTCTACAGAACAATGAGCAAAATCACATCTAACAAACCGCGAGAAGACTCTTTAATTTTCCTGTTCAAATTATCAGATTGCAACATCCGTATTTCCGTATTGTCTCAATCTATCATGTGATTCCCAATGTTCGAACATTCATGGTTCGCTATTTGGGATTTTTGTATGTCTCTATTCCTTTAGGTTGTTTTGCACTCTCGTTTTCTGATATCTAAGGGTCTAGACGTTTTCCCTCTATATGTATTACCACTTTATTTTACAATTTATTGAATGTGATTGGTTGTACAGGGACTTTCAGAAGATCAGAAGAATTGGTGCTAAATTCGATATGAGAACGGTTGTCAAATCGAAAAATGATTTGGAATCCATACTAACTAAAACCAAACCAATTAGCGAGGAACAAAAACCAAAAAATTGTGTTCATAGTATTCCCTGTATTTGTGTATACAGGGGAAGCGTCTCGACCGTTAGATATCAGAAAACAAGAGCACAAAAACAACCCAAGGAAAAGATAAATACAAAAATCTCAAATAGCGAACCATGTATGTTTGACCATTGGAAATTACATAATAGATTGGGACAATACAAAAATACTTATGTTGGAATCCGATAATTTGTAAAGATAAACTAAAGGGTCCTCTTGCATTTTGTTAAATGGAAAGAGTAGTTTTGCTCATTGTTCTGTAGAAATATACCCTATTTGGCTGAATTTACTCAAAAAAGAAGTAGAATTGAAAAACTTTCGAACCAAGTGAATCGATGTTTTCTCAAAAATGTCAATAGGACAGAAGTCTCAAATCTAAACGAAAGATTGAAAGAAAATAATTCTTGAAATTTTCTCCTTTGTCTGATGAAAGAGTCAGATTTGTACTCTGAAACAGTTCGCTTTGTTTTTCGTTAGTATTGTTCCTGTATTGTTTATTAGGCAATCTGTTTTCCAAGAAACTGTTCTTGATAAATAGTTTAATTCCTCAATACGCAAGGGCGTTTTTCATGAAAAAACAATTTTATTTAATTTTTAATAGTTTTAATTCAGACATTGGGAGTGAAAACCCAGAAAAAACCTAAAAATTCGATAGGATATTCAATAAATAATTCTGCTGCATTTTTGAATCTAAGTATTCCGAAAAGTATGGCGTTATGCAAAGCCATATTTTCGAACCAATGCAATGGAATACTTTTGGCATTGAAAATAACACTTTTCAAGCCAACCTCATTTGGTTTGTTCAGGTTTTTCGACAGACAAAACAATGTTTCTTCCCATCAAATCTGGAAAAGTCAAGAAGATTGGCTTGTGGTGTGCTAGGTCCGCTTTCTGTGGAATTTTGAATAACTGTAATAATCCCATTACAACAGTTCTTCGAAAAGCTCATTGATCGAGTTTTCCTCTAGCAATCCTGTAAAGCTGCTATGAATTTGTTTAACCATTTCAACAGAAAGTGTAATTTGTGGAAAATATCACCTTTACCCGTATGAAAACTCTGTATAGGCTAATTTTTTTTATCTGCGCTGTCTGCGCCGCCCATTTCCCCATTAAGTTTTTCTTTAAATTTTCGGGTTGAGGAACCTGGTAAACCTTTTTTTTTCTTCTGAGAATATATCCCCGCAAATTGTCGAAAACAATTCAGAATTATTGAATGCTGTAGTCACAACACTAGCGTCATTAAATTCACATATTCTTAGGTTATCATCATCAGAAGTTTCATATTCAAAATGGCCTCTTTTTATTTCTTCTCATTTCTGCAGCTTTCATAAGTTATTAGTTCTTAACTTCCCTATTCTCCTGAATGGCACTTGTACTCTTCATTCCTCTCAGTTGCAGTTCAGTTGGCACCTTCAAAGAGGTGACAAAATTGTGAAAATAAATGTCATAAAACATATTCACAAACCATACCCCATATTGCCACCGTCCTTTTGAAAACACAGTGAAGTTTGGCGAAATGCTGAAATGTAAATATCGTATTCAACCAAATGATCTTGCTTGCTACGACACAACAAAGTGTTTTCTAATAGGATAGCAAATCATGAATCCGACATTTTCAGCTTTGATTGCTCATATCTTCAATTGACCATACTTCCTAGACCTGTCACAATATCTAGGAGTGTGATGAAACATTCAAAATCAAAACACATTGGTTTTATGCAATAATGTTTTCGAATCTGAGAAGCTTTTTCAGTGGTGGCAGTTATTATTATAGAGTTCTTCGAAATAGCCTTTCAAATGAACTAGTCCATAAGTATTATACCAAGTGAAGAAGAAGGGAATTGCACAGAGTTAAACTCGTAGACTGAAGGACCAGACAAAATTTCGACTCATCTAGCGAAAATGTAAAGATCCTAGTAAGTTTAAGTTAAACATTTCTCTGTATTTCGATTATTTGCGAAAAATGCACCGATATGAAATCGTCCCGGATCCTTCGCCATTTTGCAATCCAGAAAGCATTTCAGTTCCTAGATTTTCATTTCAGACTTTACCAAGAATTAAGATATGCTGCAACTTCATATCTGATAGTTGACCCGAACCTTCTGTTTCAGGCCATAAAACTTTCAACCTGGAGACAATTAAGGCAAAATTAATGTACAAAGTTAAAACATAGTTTGATTACATCAAAATTGATAGATTCTTATTTTGTATTGATATGTGCGAGCGCCAGTGAGTCATTCACTTTATTAGAGCGCCCATTATTGGACAACTTTTTGTCCCCTAAATGGTTTGCAGCTTGCTAATCAAAAAGAGGTTTTTCCCAGTATAAGGTTGCAGTGATAAAGTCTTGGGATAAATATCGTTCCTTTCCGAATTTTTTCCCAATCATGTCTTATATTCCGGATTCTAAAATTGCTAGATTGAAATCTCGTAAACCTTTATGGATCAACGATTTTCTTTACACCAATAAAAGTGACAAAGAAATTTGGCGTTCGGAATGGAATTCGTGTAATGTTTTTAACAAAGGTTTGATCAGCGATCCTTCAGAGAAAGTTCATGGTTTCAATCTTCCTAGGAAAATTTGGTGCATTTTGAATCGACTTAGAACCGGTCATGGTCGCTGTAATAGTTTCCTCTTCAAATGGAATTCGGTCGAAAGTCCAAGGTGCGAGTGCGGAGAAGAAGAGGAAACAATAGAACATTTAGTAAATACTTGTCCAATATATAAATTTGACGATGGTTTCGAGGCAATTCATTCGGTGTCTGATTCTTCTTTGAGATGGATTGCGAACTTCAAATTAATTTAATGAGTACTAAATCAGTTACTAGTTCATATTAGTTTTTTCGTCTCCTTTTTTGTTTTCAGGTATGTTTCCAAGATTTCAACCTGCATCGCATAGGAAGAAGGAAATTTTGTCGATGAAAAAGAAGCCCTTCAATAAAAAACAACAATTTCATTACACTTATACGGGGAGACAGAGTTTTTCCTGAGGTTTTTATCTGTGCTCTTGTATCATACTTAAAAATGTATGGTACCCCGTTGACATTTCCTCTGCTAATACTGTTATGACACAAATTGTTTGATATAAAAAAAAATGTAATGCTCATCTCAAAAGAATATATATATATATATATTGGTAGCAGGAAATAGGACATGAATAAAAATGACGATATTAGATGTTTATGACATTTATGGCGACGTTTCGCAAAAGTTGTTATGTTAGTTTATTATTAAACTGGAACTCTCTTTTTTACATTACCCATTATATTGAGGACATTAACAAGAAAATGTCGAGCCATTGGCTCCTTTCATCGGGGAAGAGAGACCTTTTCCTCATGCAATGCTCTTCCTCACGTTGTCCAATATGCAAACGACTTTCTGAATGACGTTGACATAAATGCAAAAATGAATGCAGTGAATTAGTGTTCCCAGACCTCTATTCAGCATGTTTGGGGCATGCTACGTAGAAAACTAAGGAACAAAGTTCCTTCAGTGGATAATTGGGCGCAATTTGCATCTAAAGACTTATGTTCCCGAAGAATAAAGCTATATTGATAATAAAGTGTTCAAGAGAAAAAGGACTTCAATCTTCGTTGAAGTTTTGGCCGTTGCCCTTATTTCTCAGTGTATATTTTAAAATCTCATTAGAATCTGCCATATTTTTCTCCAATATCATGCCAGTGCTTAATTTTCCGTCTTAGTGCTGCCAGGTCGAGACAAGTATGGGATGGTTCAATACTTCAATGTAATCTGATCGCCATTGTGATCCTGATTGCTCATTTGTGAACTGTCTTCAGATTTGTTCTCTATCTTTTATTCTTGGTTTCGAAGGAATTCCTCAGAAGCTTTTAGCTTTAGCGCGTAAAGGATATCGACTGTGTTTGTTTTTTATCACTGTGTCGTTACACCACCGTAGGCACAGAGTTTGGCACAATATTTAATGGTGTCCGGTAACGTCCAACTAGAGAATTTATTTTCTAGTCCAGAAAAATATTTTTAATCTTCAAATGTCAGAGGTGAGATATCTAAAACAGTGAATTGACTTTCCTTCGTGAAACTTTCATCCTTACATTTCCAGTACCTATTGAGCACTGAGATATTTAAGAGATAAACGATAATTTGGTTAATTTTGAAGTAGAAATAAAAAAAACTAGCTCCTAGCTGAAAATGTTTGCGGCAATCCCAGTTGAAACGAGATAACATCCGTGAAACCAACAGCATCTGGGGTGAAGTCCATGATATTAGTGTAGGATTTTTATCAATCGTCTAGGGGTTTGATTGATTAGAAACGCGTCTAAAATCTTGACTTCACTTCTAACTTAACCTTCGACGGGAACCGTTTCGTCTTAAACTCAACAGGAACTCTTTCGTCTCAAACCTCAATGGGAACTATTTCCACTCAAACCTCGACGGGAACTGACTTAAAACTTCTCCCCGGCGTACTACCTCGATTTCTCCCCACTCTTACTTAAACCGAGGGCGTACACCCCGAATTTTCATCCCCTACCACCTGCGTCTGATTGGACAGGCCTCTTACAGATCTGACTTACTGGGGATGATGTTAGACCAATCAGCTGGGGCTCATTTCGACCCCCAGAGAAGACTTTCAAGAACTTAATCAACGTACTGTTAATTTATTACTTCCCTTACACGTTTCTGAAATTAATCGAGACCTCCCTTGTTGACTAAGATAAATCGTCAACACGATTGTATCCAACAACCTATATCATCTTACGTGTAAAGACCAGGATGTTCCCAGAAACCTCTCGACTTGTTGGCGTCTATGTCCTCTAAAATCTGCCCTTATGACCACATGTGCCGTCAGAGTGACGACATCCCAGATAGCCTTTGTTCTTCGTACTCTCCATAAAGCACATCACACACACACACACAGAATTAACTACATAAGGGACAGGATGTTCCCAGAAACCTCTCGACTTGTTGGCATCTATGTCCTCTAAAATCTGTCCTTATGACCACATGTGCCGTCAGAGTGACGACATCCCAGATAGCCTTTGTTCTTCGTTCTCTCCATAAAGCACATCACACACACACACACACACACACACACACAGAATTAACTATAATATCTACACGTAGGAAATCAACTACTGTGTAGAAAAAATTGAAATCCTACATTAGGATATTTCTCCACAGAATTATTATGTTATTTTATAAGAACCTACTAGTGAAGAATAACGTGTATCGATATTCATTTGGATACGGCTTCAATTGCTTGAGGCTGATATTAAAGTTGTACAATATATTGTATATGAATCCTCCTAGTTATAATTAGTAATTCATACTGGTTTTCATCAAATAGAAACAAAAGGGAAGTAATTTAATCAATCCATGCAGGAATGCAAATTATTGAAATAAATAACACATATCTTTGAATACATACCTATGTAAATGTAATGTGCGAATAGCAATAATTATTCTGTGATGGTAATCGAATTAATTTTATCAAGGGTTGCTAGAATGGAGCTCGCCAATTTAATTCAAATGTTCCAGGCAGCTGACCGAAAATCCAGTATGGTAATGAAATTAAGCTTATATCCCGTTTCTCCCACATTTTATACATTCTCTAAATTTATGAGGACAAAAATCTTTTGGTATTATTTCGATTTGAGGTTTGGTTTCGAATAAATCATGTCATTTTCAAAACCGCCTATATTTCCTGAAATGGATGCTGAGAAATGGACGTTCATTCAAGAAAATGGAATGGAATTCAAGAAAATGAAACATATGTTAAACAGATATTTCAGTATCATTTTTCATTGAAATTATGTACTCTTAGCGTTGCATTACCTTTTCTGGACCGATCATTCGAAATACCAAAAACCTAGTAAAGAAATTTTAGAGGTGCAAAAAGGAGTATGAGCCTATATCGATCGCTCACTTTGTCGATTTTGAGTTTTTTTTGTGAATACTCGGCAATGTCGAAACCTCACGTTTTTCAGTCTACTGGTTAGCTTTTCCTCGCAAAATTTCTCCCATAGAAGTCCGAATGCGTCCGAATGGTTCTCCTTCGAGTTTAAGCTCTCCACGATTCACATCTTATTTGAAAAGTATGGTATAGAAATATTCTTCAGAACCATAAGGACTAATTGACGGAATTTGTGAAGCTTTCTTGGTGCTAGTTATGGATCGATAAAATATAGGGTGTTCCATTTGAAATAATGGAGGTTCTGCTTATTATTTTCATTTTCAATATGTGACAGGCTGTTTTTCATTCCCTGTATATCCCAGTTCGATTTTAGATATACTGTTTGAGTGAGCAACCAGTCTTCAATATTCAACCAGAAATAAATTCCAATTGGACTTGGCACAACTTAAAACTGACAACTTATCTGATTGATGAATATTGGAAAAAACCGAAAAAGTAATGGAAATACAGGTTACTTTTTGATACAAAAAGTTAGGATCCGTCTAGAAAAAATGGAACACCCTGTGTGACCGAAAACATTTTTAATTTGTCGAGTTCGAGCAATAATTAAACATCATAGAAAACTAGATTCCTATCTGTTTCCTGAATAGAGATGTGGAACACCGCGCCACCGTTGAGGGACCCTGTATATATGCTTCTGCTACAGCGGCAGATTTCCAGCCACAGCTTTTCAAAAATGCTGTTCTTATTTCGTGTAAGAAATTCGTGCTTTGATGGCACATTTGACAGAATTTCTGGACTCAATCTTTGGCCTCGGCAGAAAATTTACTCATGTGTCATTAAAAAAATTATTTCACACACTAAATGAAAAAAGTTATTCAGTATACAAGGGAAAAAGGTATTGTCTCCCGACGCGAAGCGAAGGAAGACAACAAATCTAATATTTTTCCCGTATATATTACACTATTTTTCTGTGTCGGGAAAAACGACAATTCCATCGTGAGAGAAAAATATTATTTCAACACAAGAAAATTCGTCTGTTGTACCGAATAGTTCAATGAACATGTCATTCACGCAATGCACATTTAATAATTGTACTTTCGATATAAAGGAAATGTAGCTTGAATTAAATAAAATATTCTAAAATCAAATATCTGCCTTTATCTATACGTATTTATATCCGGGAAGAAAGTACTCACTTTTTTCCCGGGTAAAAAAGTAATTTCGTGAAAAGTTATATTTTGTTACCTGTCAACAGAGATATAATGTCAAATTTACTTCCCTTCACAGAAATTTTTTTTATTTTGATCAGTATCTCAGAATTTATGGGAAAATATGTAGCATATTCGATATGTTGATATTTTTTCTATACTATACTAATTGCATTCGCCATTTTGCAACATGGGCAATCTAACTGGTAGGTCTTCCACAAGGCAGTCTCTGACATTTAGAAAAGGGCGAATCTA
Source organism: Myrrha octodecimguttata (assembly GCA_958510865.1). NCBI lineage: Eukaryota > Metazoa > Arthropoda > Insecta > Coleoptera > Coccinellidae > Myrrha > Myrrha octodecimguttata. Next base: position 72,800,352 of record OY294059.1, on the reverse strand, counting down.
TCTCTGAGCAGATTCGATGGCCTACACTTGTTTCAAAATCTAATATATAAATTTTTTTTCCAGTGTCGACGGTCGGGATAGAGACTTCAGCCTTGCAGAACGTTGGTCTGACGATAACGTGTTCGCGAACCGCGCATATTTCATGCCGGAAAAGCAGCCGGCTGAATTAGGTGTCGATCATATCCGGGAGTCCGACCAGGCAGTTTACCGCTGTCGTGTGGATTTCAAGATAGCACAGACGAGGAATGCCAAGGTGAACCTGACAGTCATAGGTGAGTATGATTGATTAGCCGGTTGCTCGTAGGTAGAAGCGCATACGATAAATAGTGGTTCCAGTACAGGTTTTGGTAAATTGAGATAGCTCATTCACATAGCATATACCGGGTGTCCTACGAATACCGTTCGTTAGAATATTTTTGGGAAGGAATCGAAATTCACGTTTGCAATTTCGGAGTCAAGCTTTTACTAGAGAGATGACCGAAGTGAATTTTCAGAGATTCGTGGGACTTTTCACCGAAAGTGAGAGCATATTCCGTTCTTCAGATGGAACGCACCATATTTAACAATGAAAATTGATTCTTCATGAAATTCTGAATTGCCTTAATGTGACGTTTTTGAATTTCTGTTTTTTTTCAACTTGGAATTCTAATGAAAACATTGATAATAGCGCTCTGCTGAATCATGGATATCTTCAATAAGTTTTTCACTGAAAAGATGCCGTTTTAAGGCTCCCGTGAGAAGTCAGAATAACGCTTCTGTTGCAATAGTCGAAATTGTAACTCAATATACAGGAGGCCAGAAAAACGTTGTCGAAGTTGGCGTTTTCGAAAACGTGAAAACTCAATTTTTTAAAATCAGAACCTAATTTTTTATGGTCATATAAGTATCTACATAGAAAAATAATGTAGGTGTGGAAATATCATCAATGCCTCAAAATTCATATTTTCTAAGATATTCTCTATCACATTTTGAATTTTATTCTTCTCAAAAAAAAATTATTTTCACGAAAAGAATGGAGGACATATTGAACATTTATTTCAGATTGTATTCATTGAAATTCAGAATTTCCAGTTCTGCTCGTATTTTTGTGAAGATATTTACTAACTTTTATTCGCTACTGCATATCTAAGAAAATATAAATTTTAGAGCAGTGGTGTTATTTCCACAACTACATTATTTTTCAACGTAAATTCCAATATGTTCATAAAAATAGGTTCTAATTTGAAATCCAGTAAATCAACGAAAAAATAAAATATGAATTTACGTTTGGAAATATTTTCGAAATATGGTGAATGGTTTTACTTAAGTATCTAAATAGTCCTCAATGTGCTACTAGACTTTTGTACTCTTTGCAAGTTCAACACAGATATCTCCTTCGGTGATTTGTTTTGCAGAATTATCAATCCATTGCTTGGAATTCAAAAGAATATGATTGAAAAAACTTATTCACTTAATTAATTCTTATGAAAAATAAACAAAGAATTTTTATGTCTACTACAAAATTTGTTGTGAATAAATACTACATATGTTTCGACCCCTACAAAATTGGGATCATCTCCACGCAATCTGAAAATGTAGGTTAATTTAGGTAGATTTTCGAACATTCAAAATTGAATACTTGGTAAATGCTGATGAGTAATGAAAAATGCCATCTTGAAGTTTCAGCCAAATAGGGTCTACAGAACAATGAGCAAAATTACTCTCTCCATTTAACAAAATGCAAAAGGACTCTTTATTTTTTTCCCCTATTGTTCTGGTGACACCATTTTGGCTGAAACTTCAAGGTGCATTTTTCATTGAAGGGCGATTCGATCTCTGTTTTTGGAAATACCGGGAAACTGAAATTTCGAAAGGGTATATATATATCTGCGGAATAATTCGATAGTTTTTACTGATTCACCAATTCGGCCTTCGTAATTGAACTCCAAACTTTCTCTACAATCATCAAGCTATTGGGTAGATTCTTCCGGAAGTTATTTTGTTCACTTTCAGTGGTAGGGCTGGCCGTAAACACATTAACTTTGGGAAGAATCGACATAGGGAATATATTTGCAGAGTGGGTTTTCAGTTTAATTTAGAAGGTCGAATGCTTAAATGGGTTGAATTCGGCAATTATTCTTAAGAATGTTATACCCATTCAAAATTTTGGATGGAATTGCAATCCAGTACTTGATCGAAAATTATAGATTGGGGTTCATGCAGAATTTCGTGAGGACCATATGCAAAAATCTGCGTTTGGCAGGGTCAATACTTATATAGATGACCGCTTTGGCAACAGAACAAACGCGTGAAAGGTCCTGACTTCACGTCAGTGCTTTTCTAGGTTTTTTTTTCAATATTTTTTCATTTTTGATATCTAAAGACTATTACCATGTTGATGATAAAACAAAACAGAGCTAACAAAGGGACAACTTATATGAAATTCCCAACAATGAATGACCTTGAACCCATTTTACATCGGTTTTGAGCTAACCTATGTTATTTTGATTTCTTCCGCAATGAACTTTGTTGTTATTACTAAGACAATTACGATTGACAGTTGCGGTCTGTCCAACGAAAAGTGTTAGATGGAGGTTAATAGTTTCTTCACAAAAAAAAAGTCATTTCATATCAACGGATCATCTAGTACACCTTCCCACTATTCATGAAATCCACTACTCTGATAATTCTGCTTAGTTTATCAAAAAAATGGTACATCAAAACAGTTTATCATAAATTCTTCAGTTATTGTTGTGTAATAAGCCTTGTTCAACTCTAGGAAAACTCTCGAAGAAGAAAATTCACTGGATTCTTTCGTTCACGTCTGCAAATAATTAAATTTTTTCCCTGGAGAGATACAAGTATATCCAGTAAAGGGAGTTCTATCGACGAAATTGAAATATTTCCCGGTTGAGAGTATAACAACACGAATTACTTTCCACACAAACATATCCAATAATAGTAGCCGGACAGAATTGAACTTCAAAACTTTCCGTATTTGCTGGGTACTTTTTCGTTGAAATAACAAGAAATGCAAACATTAAAACTTCATGGAACTCAGTTCCGGAAGTTCCCGCTTTGATCGTTCAAGAACTCACTACTGTTTGGGAACTCCTGGATGCATCCTTCCAATGCGCCAAGTTTGGCTAACTTTGATTAATATTCCTCGGCTGAGAAGTCTGACTGTCTCGTGCCAATTCGCGGGCGAAGTTCCCTTCGCTTCCTCGAAATTCTGGTCGTTAGTTAATCTGCATTCGCCCGCGAAACGAGTGCAGATTTGTTGGTTTCACCGGAGTAATTGAAGGACCGGGACCCATGAATATAAAGTTGAATTCTTGGGAATTTCGATCATTAGATAATTAGTAGTCCTTTATGGTTTCTGAAATTCGGAAATGATGAAATATGATGTCAGTAAGAAATCTGAAACCTTGGTCTGGAAGCATAGAATACCTTACGCCGATGACCACTGAAAAAGGTTGACATATTGTCGTTTTAAATGCAGTTCTTGATATTGTCAAAGAGTATCGTTTTCCGATTGGAGCTGATATCAGAAGGAGTATTGCAGATATTTGAAATATCTTATATATCCATTACATTTCCTCTCCTCTAAGAAATGAACAAACATGTTGTCAGGGAGATGTCTGGCGCTTTTGCCCTGAATAATATATTCCATCCAGCCTCATAAAATCAGACGGTATACGTAAAATATTCACACATACTACCGTATATATTTCCAAAACCTAGAAAAGCACTTACGTAAAGTGAGTAGCTTTTGCGCACATGTTCAAACGAGGTGACCGCTTCGACAATGAATGAGAACATGCGCGCAAAAGCTGCTGACTCCACGTCAGTTTTCTAGGTTTTTCAATTAAGAACTTGATTCCAATTCGATTTCATCTATATTTGGACATATTAGAAAAATAAAATTTTTAATTGGTATATTTACGGAATCATTGGGCCGATATAAGCCATTCACGAATTTAACCTTCGTAATTAAGCCGTAACGTTCGATCGTAAACACAATAACTTCCGCAAGAAACAACTTAGAAATTCAATACTTTTAGAGTAGGCTAAGACCTCAAATACAAAGGTCGAATTCGTTGATGGGTAAAATCCATCCAATGATTCCGCATATATATTCATCCAACAGTTCATCCGCCCAATATTTCCCAAAATATACATGAGGTCAGATTGAAATCCAGTACTTGATTGAAGAAATTATAGTTTGAAGGTTTATATAAAAATTCGTGAGGAAAAAGTGATCAAAATTTCGCAGAATATTGAGTATTTGAAAGAAAAAACAATGGAGACGTTTTTCTCGAATTGTTCCAATGATATCATCAAAGAATTTTGCACAAAGTTGTTCATCAGCATTTTCGCTTTAGTTACAAAGTTCTATTTTTATTGGATGAGTATCCGTAGTCAGATTCAATTATGTCCGTCCGTGCTCTAACATTCGGCGGAAAGGAATTAGCGACTTGAAGTTGTCGGTTAGATAGTTTCGGAACTAGGCCTATTTGAAATTTTGAGGTTAATTCTTCGATATCTCATGAAGACTCCATCGAATAGAAACTTCGTGGACAGTTTTGGAATACCATCAAGAAAATTGAAGGAAAATTTTCGTGTGGATCCATTCGTTAGAAAAGATAACAAGAAATTTTATTCGAAAAGTTTTGAAATTTTCGATGAAATTTTTTTTTTCTCTGAAAATATTCATAAGATTTCAATGGAAATCGAACATACCTTAGAGTCAGTATTTAACAACGATGCTCGAAATTTCAAATCGATCCGATATTTATTTTCGGAGACGTAAGGAAAAAAAGGTGCCAAAATTTCGTTATCATTTGGAATTTACAGGTACAAACGAAGTACAAATGCAATCAGATTGAAACTTCGTAATCAGGTAGAGATAACCAACCCGCAACAAGGTGCGAACTTTCTTGTTGATCTAATAGTAATAATTTGAACAAGCGTGTAAAAGCTCCTGACCTCATGTCAGCGGTTCTCTAGATTTGTTTGTAAAAAAGTTGCATTTGACGACTGGTCCTGACAGAACAGCAACATAGAGATTTGATAAATTCCAACATTTTCATCAAATTTTTCAGAGATCTCTTCTAGAATCTGGTCTCGTCCAGAAAAAGAGAAAGGACATAGACATGATGTCTGATACCTTGCTCTGTCATAAAATAGAATACATTGTGTGAACAGTGGATGGGGTGGACATATTTTCGTTCTACATGGCGTTTGCCGATTGATACTGACAACGGATAATGTATCTCATAGATTTGAGAAATTCTAATATCTCCATGAACTTCCTAGTGGTGTCTTTGAGTTTTGTTTCGTCTGAGAAAAAAATGAATGTATATGATATTAACAAGACACATTGTTCCAGATGAATAGATTACAATAAAAATTTCAAAAAGCATTGCCGTGAAGGCAGCAACTTTTGCGCGCATGTTCAATGTAGATGACAGTTTCAGCAACGAATTTGAACGTGCGCGCAAAAGCTGCTGCCTTCACGGCAGTGCTTTGTGAAATTTTTTTCTGATAAATTACTGGATTTCAATTCTATCATATCTGTATTTTTGGACATATTGGAAAAATAAAATTTTGAATGGGTATATCTACGGAATCATTGGGCGGATTTTACCCATTCACGAATTCGACCTTCGTAATTGAGCCCCAAACCTACTCTACAAATATCGAGTTTCTAAGTCGTTTCTTCCGGAAGTTATTGTGTTTACGGTCTGGCCTTTAGACCGACTTCCGAAAGAAACAACTTAGAAACTCGATATTTGTAGAGAAGGTTTGGGGCTTAATTACGAAGGTCGAATTCGTGAATGGGTAAAATCCGCCCAATAGTTCCGTAGATATACCCATTCAAAATTTTATTTTTCCAATATTTCCAAGAATACAGATCAGATCGAATTGAAATCCAGTACTCCATCGAAAAATAACAGTTCGAAGTTTCATACAGAATTTAATGAGGATGATATGATGAGAAAATCATAGAAATTTTTTTTTTCAAATTGTTCTAATCACACGATTATCACGAAATTTCGCATGAAGTTGTCTTTTAGCATATTAAAACTAGCTGTGAAGTTTAATCAGGACTGAATCAGTATTTCTCGAGTTATACCGAAAAAATCAACGATATCGAGAAGAAAACCTCGAAATTTGACATATTTTTTCCCGATATCTCCAAAACTTATGATCGTACTGAAACTTGGTACACTGCTGTGAAATTAGAAGGTCAAAGTGTGAGTGGAATTTTTTTTGGATATGATGAATGTTTTCCGAAAAAAAAATAACTGCCAAGTTTGAATCCAGTCGCTCAGGTAGTTTCCGAAATAAAAAATAAATAACTTCAAAACTTCAAGTGCCTATTACTCCGAAACTATTCGACCGATTTTGCCCATTAACAAACTTAACCGCAGCATTTCGATGCGCAACGTATCCTGAAAGTTTCAAGTTGCTAGCTTGCTTCTGTCGACAGTTATCGTGTCTACGGCCGGACGGCCGGCCGGCCGGACAGAATCGATTTTGACACCGGATTCGTCATCAGTGAGTCCAACCTAGTCGATTGACACCATTTTTGGCTCAATCATCCAAAATTACAGACATTTGGACAAAACGATAGCACGCTGTTCCCCTAGAACATGCGCGCAAAAATTGAAAATATAAAACTTGGAGCATATTAGAATAATAATAGTAATAATAATAATAATGAATGAATTTATTTCGGAAAAAATACATCACAGAGAATAATTTTACAACCCGTTTGTGACTTCGAAGTGAAAACAATTCTTGAAACTGTTCCATGAGGATGAACGTTGAAGAAAAATATAACATGAACATTCATATTTTCCACAAAAAAAAGATGACATCCAATATATAATAATGCAAACATAAAACTGGATAAAGTGTGTCAGGTTCCATTCTGCGGTGCTATCAATGATTCTAAATCGTAAGAAAAAAGATGAAACAGTGAATCTAGTGTTGGTATTATATTATTTATAGAAAAGAATGGTTCATGGAAAATAAAGAGCTCCAGTTTCCAGTTTCATGTTAATTTGTTTATTAGTTAGTTTTTAACCCTATTCATACATACCAGACTAAATAATTTAGAACTTATCGGAACTTAAGATTTCAATATGGAGACATATTATGTGAATGTTCAACAGAATGGTTCTGTGTTATATAGTTTCGAGATTAATTAAAATTTACATTAACAACCTTTGTTGACTCATTCCAAATTTGATTTGAATATCCGAAGAAGTTTAATTTTGGTCAATTCTTAGTCATTTTTCTCCGATTGCAACTTTTGTGAGTTAATCGACATTGAATGATAATCAATACGAAAAATTACATCGATGCTTTCTTTTATTTATCCGACCAACACTGCCGCATTTGCTTCAGTTTCACTATCAAAGTCATAGATAATTTATGTAGTCGAATGGAAATTTCGCATGGCGTCCATAGAAATGTTGGAAAGCACTGACGAATGATCCAAGGAGTGAATTAGCATAATGTGAGATTATGGAACGATCATAACTGTTGACGTAAGTTGAATCAGGAAAAAAGATGCGAAGAAGGCTTTTCCATATGAAAACACAATATTTCAACAGCCTGTGTCAAATAGCTTCTGAGGTATAGAGGTATTAGATTTTTTCACAATTTGCGAGAATCTTCAGCTTCAAAATATTGCACACCAAGTTTCGAGTCCATCATATTTTATGTATAACTCCCTTAGTTCGAAATTCAGAGCGCAAATGGACTGTAGGCCGGCCTGAGTAAACTCAATTTCACCACGGGCTTAGGGAGTTCAACCCTAACGTTCAAGGCCATTTTCGGCACAAAATTCGAAGACAATATGATAAAGCTGGTGTTTCCTATAGCGTACAAGCGTGTAAAACCACTATCCCAATACAATGCAGCTGACAGATTTGGCAGTTGATGATATACTAACTAACAAAGAAACTGCAACACCCAGAACGAGCTGTTTAAATTTAAATTTTTTTGGTAAAACATGAATAGTATAGCCAGGAGTGAATGATTAAAATTTGAAGAAAATGATCGTGTTATTTCATGTAAACATTTTTGTTACTCAAATATTGTAGTCGTTTTTTGCAATTTTTTTTAAATTTCCCAACAAACCAGCAGTTTGAGGCGAAGTCGATGTTTAGTTGTTGTTAAAATGCCTAGAGCACGTGTACGCGGAATTTATCGTCAGCTAAGTGAATTCGAAAGAGGTCGAATATGTCTTCGACGAAGGACACTTGGTTTCCGAAACGTGCGTTAGACGCAGAAAGTGTAAGTGGATAAGAGAGTAGTTGCACACTGTTTTGTTATCGAATTATTGGTCTACGGGAGGCGGGGTTTTCATTTCGAGAAATCGCTTACCGTACGAACAGAAATCCAACTACTGTTATGAGACGTTGTCAAGCGTGGTTTGATAATGCCCAAAATCGAAGAAGAGTAGGCACCGGACTTCGAAGGAGCACAAATGAAGTTCAATATCGATATCTTAGATTTATGACCATTAGAGGCCGATTTGTGACAACTCGATCTTTGGCTTATGAGTAGTTAAGAGAACAAGACCATCCTGTAACTGGCCGAATGATTTACCGCCGTACAAGGTCTCTTGGATTGCAGCATTATCGACTCCATCTTGTGTTACCTCTTACGGTTGAGCATCGTCGGCAAAGATAACAGTGGTGCAGAGAACGATATCATTGGAATGTGAAATGGCATCAGGCCGTCTTTTTTGATGAATCTCAATTCTCCTTGGGTGTACATGATGGCCGAAGAAGGGTTAGACGACGTCGGGAAGAAAGACGCGACATCCATTTTGATGTTGAGCGTCATGTTCACCGAAGTGTAGGTGTTATGGGATGGGGTGCCATTGCACATGCAAGTAGGTCACCTTTAGTCTTTATTCGAGGTAACATGACAGCGCTGCGTTACCTTCAAGAAATAGTGGAGTCATATGTACTCCCTTACCTTAACCGGCTCGAGAATCAAATATTTCAGCAAGATAATGCTCGATCCCATGTTGCCAAATTTAATTTGAACTTTTTTGAAGCGACCCATGTGTATCTTTTGCCATGGCCGCCCAGATCCTCCGATCTTTCTCCCATAAAGTATGTTCGGGACGTCATGTGTAGAAGGCTTGGAAATTTACCGCAGCCCCCACGGGCTTTGGCGGCTCTGAGACATAGAGTACAGGTAGATTGGGATAGTATCCCTCAAGAAGAAATAGACCATCTTCTTCCATCAATTTCAAGATGTGTTGAGGAGTGTAAAGATAACCGCGTTGGACAAACACATTATTAACAAATTTAATGAAAAATTGTAAAACCGTTTTCTTCTCCAAATTTTAATCATTTATTCCTTGCTCTAATATCTATGTTTCACAAACAAAAAATTATTTAAACAGCTCCGTCTGGGTCTCGCAGTTTTTTTCGTCAGTAAGTATATTTGATTTTCGGAATATGAAACGAAAATGAGACCACGATATTATTTCCCACAATGATTCAATTTGCCCCAAATGGGTTCGCTGAACTCTTGTTTCTATATTCGAGGTACGTGACCATTCCCCTGCAGAAATATTTTTCTGACTTCAATTGAAACTTCATGGATATAAAATAGAATGGCCTCAAAAGTCCATTAAATTACAAGTATACCAACTAACTCATCAACTGTGATTAGCATGAATGAAGCAGAGGTCCATGCAATCGATTTTCTATTAAGACCCTTGCAAAGTTATTGAAGGCTTTCACTTACTTAATTCAAATTTGGGTATCCAGTTAAGGTTTGCCCTCAACGTGTTGTGAAGTTGAGTTTAGAAAGTTTCAATAAATTCGTTTCTGAATCCTTTCGGGAGACTTTCAGGATTAAATTCTTCTCTGAACTCTTGGATAGTACCTGAAGCATTTCGAAAACCTCCGTTTTACTTATATGTTGTTAGAAGACACTTTTTCATAAGGATAGATGAATCAACATATGACACAAAGTTCAGGGAAATCATGGATAAAACATAAAGTGAATATAATCGTTTGTTTCATTTTTATGGTCTTCTAGGAAAAATTATTTTCGAGAAATTGTCCCTGGCGAATAGTTTTCATCGCGCAACCCACAGGAGCAATTTTTTCATATTATCAGATATCGAAGGAAAACACACAGAATACTTTGAAAGTTAATACAAAATAAAGATTTCCACTGATGTTGTCATAAATAGAGTTCTCTATTTCAACTTTATTCGGCCAACCTCGTAGAATCTCTTTGTTCGGAATATTAATCTACTTCGGAAAAACAAATATATATATATATGAGAGTGAACTTAAATAAATTTTTCCTCCAATCATTCAATGCTTCTCAATATTCTTTTCATCCTAATTAAGCAATTATTGCTTATGACGTAATCTCATTTGATCCTACTACATATATCAATTTGATGCCGGTTGTTCTAGGAGATTTCTGTGGTGTATCATGAAACTTCGAAGTTGGAACGAATAGAATTGATGAGCTCAATTGAAGCCGACGTTAAATGAATCATTGGAATCGTTCTACGAAAATTTGATTTTTTGAGGAAAGTGGAATCGCAATATAAATAATTGCATATTTTTTCAACGTAACGGTGCAAAAAGTTGGTTCGAAATCACGGAGTGGAGCCAATATCTGTACTGAATGAGAAAACTTGTGCTGAGTCAGATGGAATTTATTCATGTGGTTGCTCGTATTTTCCCGCAATAAATAGCTCTGAAATTCGAGATAATTCAATCCACTGAGCTACTGAATAATTATAGCATACCGCTTGGTGAGCAAATTCACGAGGCTAAATTCCCCAAGCTAAAATTTCTGACAGTGTAACTATATTCGCGAGAACACAGGAGTCACTCGGGTGGAGCAGCGTTGAAAAGTACAAACCGAATAGCAAAGGTGCTCAACGATTTCTAGAATATTTCGACTTCCTTTGTACTTGCAGCTTTTTGAGGAATTCTGTGTTCCAAATGCACACGCACCCCCAAAGCCAGCGCTAAACGGGTGCCATCCGAACAATGAATGTGATTTATGGTTCTGCTAATAATAGAGACAGCTCCGTGTTGTTTAATTGTCGATATTGAAAACTAATTTTGGTCATTACGGGAAGATAACTCTCATTTTACCAACCACCTTCCATAATTCATTTTTTTGTTGTGTGTCAAAATTGATATAGAATACTGCCTCCAATTCAGATTATATAATACTGCCTCCAATTCAGATTAGATTGAAGCCACACGTACCATTTGAACTGCCAAGAAATGTAGTGCTAGTGTCATACTGGTACGGCAGTAGCTGTATACTATCTTGTCTAATTGTAGCCTTCACTACGCGGTGTTGTGCATTCTATACATAGGGCGATTTCAAGGTATGAATCGAAACCTCTAGTCATAGTAACGGTTATCAAAATTGACAGATTATTCTTTGCCTCTATGTCAGTTTGGGTAACCGTAACTATGACCGGAGCATTTGGTCCATCGCTTGAATTCGATTATAGTTTCACAAAGATTATCTAACAAAACCATAGATTCATTGATACAAATATGTATGCATTGACAACTTCCCGACTTTTTCTGACCTTGATAGCATTTCACCGATGCCAACCCGGACTATCTCATCTTCTCTGTTGTATATCGCGTCTGTCACACAAACACTGGCAGTATTCTAGGATCGAAATATGAATACCGTATATAAACACTGGGCCTTCCCAGCGCCCCAGCATACAGGAAAGTGTTAGACAGTGCAAAGATGCAGCAAAGGGGTAGCCGAATGTACGTGCATTCTCCTATCTGATTCCCGGAAGTATTTACCAGCAACTGCTGCGGAACTTGAAATACCGGTTGTGTAGACTAGTCTTCAAACGATGACACTGTTATATTGGTAGCAAACTATACTAGCCTTCCTCCTGACTTGCTTCCAAAAATAGCAACCGCGACGGGTACAGACGATCTTTTTTCATTACTATTTTCGAAATAAATTTCTGTGAGATTTCTCTACTTTTAAGATTCGTTCTATTGGCGGCTCCCCAACCCACAACCCATACTCCAAAACCGATTGCGTAAGAGCATAATAATAATAATAATAATAATATTTATTTCGAAAATCTTACATACATGTAATATCACATAACAAAGAAAAATGTTCGTCATGCACAGTGCACAGTGTGGAATTTTAATTTTCCTGAACCGAATATGGCTCAAGCTCCATTAAAAACTTATGAATTTCTTTCTTGAAAATTCTTTGATTATTAATTCTTCTTAAACTTACTGGCAATTTATTGAAAAGTTTCATGCAGGAATATTTTGCCCCTTTTTCTGTAAAGGATAGCCTATGCACAGGATACAGATAGTAACAATCTCTAGTACTATAAGAGTGAGATGGTAAGTACATACTGAAGACTCCTCTATTTCCTACAAGGAACATTAAAAATTCCTCAATGTATAGTGCTGAAGTGGTTTACATATTGCTTTGTTTGAAATGATGTTCTGAAACCTAACCTTTTAATTATTCTAATAGCTCTTTTCTGACTCAAGAAAATTTTCCCTACCGTCTTAGCATTACCATAAAAAACTGAACTATATCTCACCAGAGATTCAAAATTAGAAAAATAAACTGTTTTAAGCCCACTTTCATTTAAATATTTCGACAACACCCTCAAAGTATAACATACCGAATTCAATTTTTCATTTAGATTTTCTATGTGACTTTCCCATGTTAATAACTCATCCACTATCAACCCTAAGAGCTTTGTTTTAGAGCTTAAACTCATTTCCAATTCATTTAATTTAACAGTATTTGGCTGTACTGAGTTAGTTCTCTTGGTATGAAACATTACACAGTTTGTCTTGCCGTCATTCAACACTAAGCCCTCATCAGCGATCCAATCTGATATTGCATTAAAAGTTCTATCTAAATAATCAAGTAAAGTTTGTAAATCCTTTGGTGTTATGAGGAAATTCTTATCATCAGCATAGTCAGCATGAAAACAATTTAAACTTAGAAAACAATTCAGTCTAGCAACAGATTTGTGTACACCATTTATGTATATTAGGAACAATACAGGACCAACTATGCTTCCCTGCGGAATGTCTCATTTAACCAATTTTCTGCCGGATTTGAAATTTTGCACTTTTTCTGTGATCATCGTTTGTTGTAGCCTCCCTGACAGATAAGAGTTCAACTAGTAATAAGCTGAACCAGCTATTTCATATAGTTTCAACTTCTTCAACATGTTCTGGAGATTATTGCAGTCGTAAGCTTTTGTCAGACCTAGGAACAATCCCATTGTTAGATCTTTCCTTTCCATTGCTTGTAATGTGGCCTCCGCGAATTCATAAAAAGCAGTATTAGTGCTTTTTCCCTTTAAATAAGCATGTTGACCCTCAAAAAACAAATTGTTTTTCAGGAAGTAATCCATCAATCTGTTGCACATACACTTCTCAAAAATTTTGGAGAAACTCTGTAGTAAACTTATTGGCCGATAGTTCTCAAAGTCTGTCACACTTCCTTTTTATGCAACGGTCGGATGGTTGCTAATTTTGAAGCATCTGGGAAGATCCCCATCTTGAAGGATGATTTGATTGCAAATGTCAGTGGTGCAATGATTTCATTTATACAAGCTTTAAGTTGCTTTAAGTTGGAATTTCATCATCACCGTAACTATGTTTGTTCTTCAAGTTATTTACTATGCTCATGATTTTGGTCTCTGTAATGGGTCTTAGAAATATACATGTATCTGTACATGTATATGTGTCTGATACACTTTTTTTTGTTACTTATGACTGACCATACAGTTTTTGATTTATTATCATCTTATGCTGGTAGTATAGGGCCCTCTTATTCGCTAGTATCTTCTCATAGTTCTTTTTTGCTTCTTTATATTGTTGATTGAAATTTGTGTTCACGGAGCTCATCACATCACATATATTTTTTTGACACTCTTTTATTTCTTCATCTGGTGTTATTTGCTTGTGTGTCACTGCTTTCTGCTTTAATCTTTCGATAGGAAAACTGATGTTAAAATGATGTTGAAAGATGCCATAAAAATATTCCCATATCTCGTCTACACCATTTGCCTCATAGACCATTGTCCAATCTGCAAATTTTAGTCTTTCCTGAAAGATTTCTCGGTTATAATCATTGAAAATTCTTTTGAATCTGTACTCATTCAGGTTTTCAATATGGTAAGTAACTCGCTGAGCAGCATGATCGGAAATCAAATTGTGAAGTACTTCGACTTCACATTCTTGGATGTAGTTTGTAAAGACATTGTCAATTAATGATTTTGATGAAATTGTCACCCTTGTATAGTCTTTAACTAGAGGAAACAGGTTGTAAGAGTTCAGTAAAGAGAATAAAGCTTCTTTATCTATGTTTCTATCTTTTTCATGCATTTGTTTATTGAAATCGCCCAACAAAAAAAATTTTCCTTTATAAGAAATAATTCTCAAGAAGCCAGCCGCCATACCCAGGGGTATATACGCACATAATTATTATGTTCTGGCCGCTGACATAGAACTCACAAGCACTGAGCTCACAAATGCCCACTTCTGACATACCTGTTATCTTGGTTAGCTTTTTGAACTGGATACCTCTTCTTGCATAGATTGCACTTCCTCCATGTTGGTTTTCATTTTCTCTACACATAGCTTCAGCCAGGTAAAAGTTGTTGATACCATAATAGATTGAGAGTAGAGTCTCCCGGTTCCATATATCCACCAATAGTTTAAATTTTGGTACCGGACACCTGAGCAATTTAATAACATATTCAATATGCTCATCCCATCTCAGCAATCGTTCGATATAGATTCCCAAGTATTTTATAGTAGTTTCTTCCACGAATATTCCGCAATCGCAGTCATAACTGCAGTCACTTTTGGCTGTGAATTTTAATCTTATTTAAGTTAGCACCAGTTGTGTTGTCCACCAACGTAAATCTTATGAATTAATTTACATAAAATTGAGTGTCAATAATAGATTGCTCATTTCTGCATAAACTATATTCAATCCAACTTCAGCCCGCCTGTACACCACCTCTCACGTGTCATCACTGAATTATCACCGATTCGTTCGATTTAGAAACGAGTTGTATGCAGTATTCCTCAATTCTTGATCCATAATCGAGAATTGACTAGAACTCTGTTTCAGGTTTCAGGAGTCGCACCCATAAGATTATCAAAACAATCAACGCTTCTCCCCAATATTGATTTAATAAGCCTTAAAAGAACTAGCGGAAAAAACAAAAGCTGAACTGATCGATAAATTAGTGGACAAAAGCGAACCAAACGGAATTTCGGTGAATCTGACATCACGATTTATCCTTTTCGCATTCGGAGAGCAGAGAACAAGCCAGCGCAGCCCTTTGAATAGAGTCTGCACTCCGACGAGTTTTAATTATTCGACTAATTAGAGAATACGTAGAAATGCTGTCGAGAGTGAACCATGTTTGTTGAGAGTTCTGTAAACACCTTACCATTGTGAAATTGAAAGCGGAACCCTAAATGGCGCTTTTCGGGTCGTAATTGAGCCCAGGGCATTACTGCCAGCCGTGAAATTATTTTACGTCAATGTTTCTTTTCTGGGATTCTTTTGAAGCGGAGTTTACTGTGCTTAATCATAAACCCATATAGGAAATCGGATCTGATTCATGTGGTTTTACCAGGTGTTTTATGTGGTAAAGAGGATCAGGGGAAACCTAGAAGCGCAAATAAAACGCCATGAAAGCCTTTTTCTTTGTTCGTTTCTCTACACTTTTCGTATGCGCAATGTGCATGTCATACCTATATAATAAAATCTATACATAGGACTTTTTTCCATAGAGAAACCTGGTCTACATATCTCCTTTTGAATTGTCTTGAACACAGTAATTCCCAAAAAAACAATTTTTAGACCTCAAAATAGTCAAACACGTTGAGAGCTCCAAACGAAATGGTAAAATTCTGCAATTTAAATCATTATTTTTTCTATAGTCTTGAAAGTAAATACAGACTGCAGCCAAAATTTCGTGCACTGATATTAAATATCCACCTCAACTCTTGCCAAGTTTCTTCAAAATGAAATGAATAATGTTCGAGAAAACCAGTATTGCTACAGAAAAAAAATATTCTACATAAAATTTCCGATGGGTTTGTAAGATCGTACTTCCGTGCATGAAGAAGAAGTCTTTTTTTTAAATATTGCTTTGAGTAATTATTTAACAAAAAAAAAACTCAAATTTGAAAAAACGCCATTAGGTCTATAATTCCAATGAGGGGATGATATCCATAAAAGCCAAAGAATAAAACTTCTCAATAGTGAACTCGTCCATCAATTTTCCTGCTCGAGATCTTTCAGTAATACTAGGTATACCACAGACAAACTTGATTCTCGTAAAACAAAGTTTTTATTATTACTAGTCACTTTCACTACCCAAAATTATGAGATGTTTTAGAAATATGAATATTTTACATTTTTGCGCGCATGTTCTAGGGCTATCGTTTCGTCGAAATGTCTGTAATTTTCGATGATTGAGCTGAAAATGGTCTTAAACGCCTGGATAAGACTCACTGATGAGGAATCCGGTGTCAAAATCGATTCTTTCGGCCGGTCGGCCGGCCGTGGACACGATAACTGTCAAACGAAGTGAGCTAGCAACTTTCAGGGCAGGTCGCGCATTGGAATGCCGCTGTTAAGTTCGTTAATGGGCCAAATCGGTCAAACAGTTTCGAAGTTATAGCCACTTGAAGTTATTTATTGTTTATTTCAGAAACAACTTGAGCGATTGGATTCAAACTTGGCAATTAGGTGGAGTATAGCGACGCACTACTTTGAGCCAAATTTTGTCAGGATCATATAGTCGGTAAATAAAAAAAAAAATTTCTTCAAAATTTTTTCGGAAACCATTTATCATATCCAAAAAAAAATCCACTCAGACTTTGAGCTTTATATTTCACAGCAGTGGACGAAATTTCAGTTCGATACGGTCATAAGTTTTGGAGATATCGGGACAAAAAATATGTTAAATTTCGTGGTTTTCTTCTCGATATCGTTGTGTTTTTCGGTAGTACTCGGGAAATTCTGATTCAATCCTGATAAAACTCCGTTTGAAGATGCTGAAAGACAACTTCATGCAAATTTTAGTGATGATTGTGTCATTAGAACAATTTGAAAAAAAAAATTTCTGTGATTTTCTTATCATATCATCCTCATTCAATTCTGTATGAACCGTCGAACTGTAATTTTTCGATGAAGTACTGGATTTCAATTCGATCTGATCTGTTTTTCTGGAAATATTGGAAAAATAAAATTTTGAATGGGTATATCGGCGGAATCATTGGGTGGATTTTACCCATTCATTTCGTAATTGAGGTCCAAATCTTCTATACAAATATCGAGTTTCTAAGTTGTTTCTTTCGGCCGTTAGGCCGACGGTAAACACAATAACTTTCGGAAGAAACGACTCAGAAACTCGATATTTGTAGAGAAGGTTTGGGGCTTAATTACGAAGGTCGAATTCGTGAATGTGTAAAATCCGCCTAATTATTCCGTAGATATACCCATTCAAAATTTTATTTTTCCAAAAATACAGATTAGAACGAATTGAATTCCAGTATTTCATCGAAAAAAAAATCTAGAAAACACTGCCGTGAAGGCCGCAGCTTTCGCGCGCAAGTTCAAATTCGTTGCCGAAGCGGTCATCTACATTGAACATGCGCGCAAAAGCTGCTGCCTTCACGGCAGTACTTTTCTAGATTTTTGTGACTAGTTTCAAACTTTCGTTCATCTACAGATAACTTAACTCTGAGCACATGGTGCTGACTTCACGTCAGTGCTTTTCTAGGTTTTTGTCGATGAAATACTAGATTAATTCGGTCTGTTGTGTATTCTTGGAAATATTAGGAAAATAAAATTTTGAACGGGTATATTCACGGATTCATTGGGAGGATTCTACCCATTCACGAATTCAACCATCGTTATTAAGTCTCAAAAACCTACTATATAAATATCGAGTTTCCAAGTATTTTCTTCCGGAAGTTATTGTGTTTACGGTCGGCCGTGAATACCCATTCAAAATGTTATTTTTCCAATATTTCCAAAACTACAGATGAGATCGAATTGAAATTCAATACTTTATCGAAAGATAACAGTTCGAAGGTTCATACAGAATTTCATGGAGATAATATGATAACAGAATATTGAATATTTGATAAAATACAAAATTTTAAATTTGTTTTTCAATTTGTCCTGATGACTCGATCACCTCGAAATTCTGCACAAATTCGTCAATCAGGAATTTCAGAATAGTTGCCAAATTTCATCGTAATTAGTATGTTTTGAGTTATTTCGAAAACAACAACGGTATCGCGGAAAAAACCACGAAATTTGACACATTTTTCCCAAATATGTCCTATAATTGTGATCGGATCGAACTGAAATTTGATTCGCAACTGCGAAATATGAAGTGCAATGCCCTTGCAAAAGTTTTCTTGTTCTCAACAGAATTACGCAAAAAGTTGCGCGTTGTTGTACTCCAACTAACTGCCAAGTTTCAATCCAACCGTTTAAGTAGTTCTCGAGTTATCACGAAAATAACCTCAAAATTTCGAAGTGCTCTAACTCCGAAACCTCTTGACCGATTTCGCCCAGGAACGAACTTACGAACCTACTCTGAAAGTTTCAGGTCGATCGGATTCTCCGCACGCCCGTAATCGTGCATACTGACGACCGGTTGGCCGGAAAGAATCGATTTTGACATCGGGAACGTGAGTACACACACCAGTAGTTTGAGACCATATTCGACTCAAAATTCGAAAATTACATACTTTTGGACAAAACGATAGCAGGATCTTCCCCTTGAACCTGCGCGCAAGAATGGAAACTTTACATTTCTTAAAACATTTTCCGAATTGTTGGTAGTGAAGCATAGTAATGAAAAATGTGTTTTAACTATCATATAGTAACAGCTGAAACAGTTCAATCATTTATTTTATGGGCTTAATTACTAGGTCGAAACCATTTATGCTTTTCGAAACAGTCTGCTATCCCACGGGTTTTAATCTTTGGACAAATTAGAGAAACTCATATAGGGAATCGGATCTGATTTATGTGGTTTTCCCAGACGTAATGAATCGTAAAGAGGATCAGTGGAAATCTAAAAGCGCAAATTAAAACACACGAAAGTGCTCTTCTTTGTGTTTTTTTTTTCACTTTTTGTATATGCATGTTGCTCGTAGATAGTTTAAAATTGTGGTTTTGGAGTGATGAAGAAAATTTTAAATTTTTTCAAAAAGGACATTTCAGTTCGCGTATTGAAATCGATAGGAGGTTTTTCTCTTATAGAGAAATCTATTTTACATATCTCTTTTTGAACACAAGAATTCTGAAAATCAATTCAAATACTCAAAACTCCAAAAAAATTCTGCAATTCGAATTATTATTTCTTCCATGTTCATGAAAGTGAAAATAAGATCATGCAAAAATTGTGTGCACTGGGTGTTATGAATTGAATATCAACTTTGAAACTCATGCTGAGTTTTCCCGAAATATGACAACAAGTTTTCTAGGAGAACCATATTTTTTATTACCTTAGGCATCTAGTTTTCGAAAGGAATGTAAGTTTGTGCTCCCCTGCATGAAGAGGAAAGTTTTCATTTTTATATTTTTCTGAGAGATGGCTCAACAAGAAAAAATACTCAATCAATGTCAAAATTCCAATTAGGGGATCGTACCCTAAGTGCCAGACATAATCAGACTTTTGAACTCGTCAATCAATTTTTCTGGTCGAGATCAACCAGTAATACTGGGTATAGCATAGAAAAACTCAATTATATAGGTAAATTATTAGTTCTGAACCGTTTTCGCTCTTCGAAAGTAGCTGAAACTAAAAACTGGACCTGAAATATAATGTTATTGAAATACGCATATGTATGGGGCTGATTTCTACTTTATTACTACACTGTAGTTTCATCAGATACTAAGTTGCAACTGTCCCAAAAAGTGTGTTACAAACAATTCTATAATAAACCAATATTACAGGTACAGAGATATTTCCAACGGGTTGACTAAAGAGAAACCTACCGGGCTCCTAGACTAATAGGTTTTATATGGTGAATAATAATTCGAATTGCAGAATTTTTTCCGAGAATTCGATCATTTTATGGAAACTTACTTCGTTTTTGAGATCCGAACGTGGTTTACTAATTTTGAGTCCTTGATGAATTGATTTTTACGGAATTATTGTGTTCAAAAGGAGATGTGCAGTACAGAATTCTCTATGGATAGAAGAACATCCTATCGATTTCAATATGCGCGTGATCGTATAATAAATCCACCATTGTTGCACCTTCACGGCTGGGAAACCGATTGGTTTTCCCATAATCGGCTCGTTATCATTTCGTCACGATGTCTGTTATTATCGAATTTACAGCCGAAATGGTCTTAAACGATTGGGTTGAACTCCCTGAGGAAGAATGCATGGTCAAATTCAATTCTGTCCGTCCGTCTGTTCAGCCGTATGTGCTCTAACTTTCGAAGGAAGAGACTGAGTGACTTGACATTGTCGTGTTAGATTTGGAGTCCAAATATCTAAGCTGAGTTCGTTCGGTGAAATTGGTTGTATAGTTTCGGAGTTAGACCGAATTGAAATTTTGAGGTTAATTCCTTGATATCTCATGAAGTATTTACTCGAGGACAGTTTTGAAACACCAGCGCGCAACTGAGAGCAAAGTTTTGTGAGGATCTAGTTAGAAAATTCAAGAAAAATTTCATTCCAAAATTTTTCAAATTTTAATATAAACATTTTTTTTTCTCTGAGAATATTGATTAGATTTCAATGAAATTCGTAACACATCTTGGGATCAGTATTCAACAACAATGTTCCAAATTTCAATTCGATATGATATTTACTTTCGGCGATATAGGTAAGGAAAAAAAGAAGTACCAATGCAATCAGATTGAATCTTTTCAGCCAGGTGGAGATTACCAACACGCAACTAGGTGCAAAATTTCGTGTTGATCCAATTTATAGAATTTTAACAAGCGGGTAAAGGCGCCTGACCTCACGTCAGTGCTTTTTTAGATTTTTTTTGAATTGGGCCGAATTTCTTCATTCGGTTGTTTTGACTGAACCTAAATAGTTTTATAGACCGAATCAAATCAGATCCTCCACCTTATGGCAATGCTCCGAAGAAATAATGCTGTGATGATCATGACTGCTCTTTCTTTCTAGAGAAGATTTTTTATTTCACCATACAAAAACAAATAAAAATATAAGTTATAAATAAGATTTATGTAGGGATAAGAATGAGGCCGTTCATTCTGTGGGATATAAGAAACTTCATATTTATTGTGCGTCATAATAAAAGTCTCGATGTCACTGCTAGACATTCAGCTAGTACGATTATGTAAGGGATGAAATTTGTCCTCTTCCTGTACAACTTGCATCGAATTTTTTCGAGCAAATATTTAAAAGTGTCCATGTTCATTCTGAAAAATACTTTGAAAGTGACGGGATCCTTCAGTGCGTCTGAAACTCAAACTTTTCTGAGGTATTTTCCCCCGAAAGTTACATTCTTCACTATTTACGTACGGACATAAATGAATTTTGCCAGGAGCGGTGAGTCTAACCTTATTTTTCAATGTTCGAAACGAATAACCGAAATTTGAGGAGAATATTATCAGTTCCTTTTACTCGACGAGGCACGAAAATTCACTCGATCAGTATTTGCGCAATATTCCATAGAAGGGTTGAAAAGTGATCTTGGTAACCGCGCCTTTTTTTGCGGGCATGTTCTAGGGGAACAGCGTGCTATCGTTTAGTCCAAATGTCTGTAATTTTCTATGATTGAGCCGAAAATGGTCTCAAACGACCAGATTGGACTAACTGATGACGAATCCGGTGTCAAAATCGAATCTTTCCGGCCGGCCGACGACACGATAACTGCCTAACGGAGTGAGCTAGCAACTTGAAGCTTTCAGCATTGAAATGCCGTGGTTAAGTTCGTTAATTAGCCAAATCGATCGAATAGTTTCGGAGTTATAGCCACTTGAAATTTTGAAGTTATTTATTTTTTATTTCAGAACTACTTGCGTGATTGGATTTTTTTCAAAATTTAAAAAAAAAAAATTTTTTTTTCGGGAACCGTTCATCATATCCGAAAATGAATTCCACTTGGACTTTGACCTTCATATCTCACAGCAGTGTACCAAATTTCAGTTCGATACGATCTTAAGTTTTTTAGATATTGGAAAAAAATATGTCATATTTCGAAGTTTTCTTCTCGATATCGTTGTTTTTTCCGGTATAACTCAAGAAATACTAATTCAATCCTGATAAAACTTCGCAGCTAGTTTGAAGATGCTGAAAGACAACTTAATGCGAAATTTCGTGAGGATCGTGTCATCAGAACAATTTGAAAAAAAAAATTCTGTGATTTGCTTATCATATCATCCTCATTAAATTCTGTATGAACCGTCGAACTGTAATTTTTCGATGAGGTACTGGATTTCAATTCGATCTGATCTGTTTTTTTGGAAAAATTGGGAAAATGAAGTTTTGAATGGGTATATCTGCAGAATCATGGTCGAATTCGTAAATGGGTAAACTCCGCTCAATGATTCCGTAGATATACCCACTCAAAATTTTATTATTCCAATATTTCCAAAAATACAGATTAGATCGAATAGAAATCCAGTAATTTATCGAGAAAAAATCTAGAAAAGCACTGCCGTGAAGGCAGCAGCTGTTGAGAGCATGTTTACATTCGTTGCCGGAGCGGTCATCTACATTGAACATGCGCGCCAAAGCTGGTGCCTTCACGGCGGTGCTTTTCTAGATTTTTTGTTTTATCATCTGTAATTCTCAGATGTGGGATGTCAATACTTCAGATTTATTCGGGGTTTGAGGTAGTACTGATCAATTGATAAAATTTTATTTTCAAAAGGACGGTAACGGGTCTTCTTTTTTAGCGCGCATGCTCTAGGGAAACAGCGTGCTATCGTTTTGCCCAAATCTCTAATCATCGAATTTTGAGCCGAAGGTGATCTCAAACGACTAGGTTGGACTCACTGATGACGATTCAGGTGTCAAAATCGATTCTGTCTGGCTGGTCGGCCGTCCGTGGACACGATAACTGTCTCAGCCAAATCAGCCGAATGGTTTCGGAGTTATAGCCGTTTGAAGTTTTGAAATAATTTCCCTGATATTTCAGGAACTACTAGAGCGACTAGATTGAAACTTAGCAATTAGTTAGAGCATAACGACGCGGAACTTTGAGCAGAATTCTGTTGGGATCGTAGGGTCACTTGACTGTGAACAAATATTTTTTTTGGGAAACTATTTATCGGATTATATTTATGCTCATGTCTCGAGCTTCATATTCCACAGATGCCTATCATATTTTAATTCGATATGGCTATAAGCTTTTGTAATATTCGAGAAAACTATGCAAGATTTTGTGGATTTCTTCTCGATATCGTTGTTTTTTCGGTATAACTGAACAAATACTGATTCAATCATGATGAAACTTTGCGACTAGTTTGAAAATGCTGAAGGACTACTTTGTGCGAACGTTCGTGATAATCATGTTATTAGAACAATTTCAAAAAAATTTAATTTTTTTTTCCAAATTATTAATATTCTGGGATTTTCTCATCATGTTATCCCTATTGAATAATGTATGATTCTTTGAACTATCATTTTTCGATGGAGAATGTACTGGATTCAAATTGGATCTAGTCTGTATTTCGGGAAATATAGGAAAAATAACATTTTGAATAATATATCTGAGGAATCATTGGGTGGATTTTACGCGTTCACGGATTCAGCCTTGGGGCTTAATTAAAAAGGTTGAATTTGTAAATAGGTGAAATCCGCTTAATGATTCAATAGATATAACCATTCAAAATTGTTTTTTTCAATATTTTCAAAAATACAGATTATGTCGAATTTCAATCCAGTACTTAATAGAAAAAAAACTAGAAAAGCACTGCCGAGAAGGCAGAAGCAACATATTCAAATTTGTTGCTAAAGAGGTCATTTTCATTGAACATGCGCGCAAAATGTGCTGTACACTCGGCAGTGCTTTTCTAGGTTTCTAGGTTTTCTAGAATTTTCGTATTATTCATGTCAATTCTATTGTGTGTGGTAATTGTGATAGTTTTTGAGTACTCAGTCTTCTTTTCTATATCCCCATTCCCTATGTATACCTAAATTTCAACCAGGTGAGCCAAGAAGAGGGCAATAAGGGACTTCTTGGTGAGTAACTGGTGCAAAGTAAATACTGGGTGAGTCTTTAAGTTGTACATTAATTTGAACCATAGATACCCTCTCATCAAATGAAACACTCTTTACATTTATGATTCTACAGATTCGGCTTCAGGAAAAAGATACAGGCTATTTAAATTTCCGAAAAAAAACTCTTCTTTTGTACCTTCGATAAAGTAACTCCGAATGAGATGAATTATGATGTGAAGTTTTCTATAACTATGACAGTATTCTTCTATCACTTTCATTCTAACCCAAACAGTTTCCAAGTTGAAGAGTCGCCGATTCATAAAACCATTCAGAATTAGTATGAAGAATGCGTATAAGGATTATTTCATGTCATTAAAAGGATAAAATTCGAGGAATCATCCTTTTTTTATGGATCCGCCCCTGATATAATGTATATGTAAATTATGTAAATTAAGCTCCGTGCAAGTTTATCCGGCATATAACTTTTTAACTGAGCCGAATATGAAAGAATGGCAAATGAAAAAAGGGTTTTATTTGATGGGAAAAATTTATGGTTTAAATTAATGTACAACTTGAAGGCTCACCCTGTATAAACTACTGCATTTATTCAATTTTCCTGAGTTACGAAAAATTCACATTAACCTTTTGCAATATATGAACTGAATAATAGTTCTTTTCTAGATGTATATCCTTTCTTGGATTATTAACTGGATCAATTAACAAAACTGTAATATTTACTGTGTTGGTAAAACTAAGGGACATTTAACTAGGAACCAAGACTTAGTGAGTTTGACAACATTATCCGCAAAGTTCGTCGAATGCTAATTTTCATTTAATTCCGCAGGCTACGCTACGAGCGACCTTATAAATCGGAAACAATTATATTACGGCTTCAAGATGAATAGTTCAGAATCATAATGACTTTAATAGCTTTTATCCCAAACAATTTATCTCACTGGAGGACTATCTTTATTGTTTCACCTATTGTGTTGCCATTGTGTTTCTGTGAATATTGATTCTCGAAACACAATCCACATTCATCTCCCATTGTTTTGATATCAATTAATAATCCAGCTTGGTTTAAGTTGAGCTGTAGAGAGAATGGCTAAGATATTCTTTTTGTGTCTTCAGAACTATCACTGTTCAATTTAAATAGTTGGGATTTCGAATTTGGCACACTAACTAATTCGAGGGCGTAGAACAAGAATATAAGGTCAGATATTTTTAAAAAAAATCGTCCTGGACGTGAGAGGTCCTTGAAGTTCCAAAATTTTGGACCTTTTTTCAAAAAATCATTATTACCGACTTGATGAAAGAAGGACGATGAAATTTGTTTAATTGCATAGATAAAGGTTCGAACTGCACGTAAAAAAATTCGACATCACCCAGCTTCATTAATTTGGTCGGCACGACGTCTCAAAGTTGACCAAAATTTCGAAATTTTTTCACTATTTCCGCCATAATTTCTAAACGGTTGTCACTGGACGATTTCTAATGACATATTCGTTATCTACGACCTCGATTTAATAGAAAACGATAACAAGGTCGACGATTTTCGAAAAAAAAAATTTATTTGGGACTTAGAAAATTTTTCATACAGAACCGGGAATAAACATCAAAGCGCAGAGGGGTGGGGGTGAGATTTCGCGATTCCGTGCGAAATTTTATTTTTGAAGCTATGACAATATGCACATCATATATTATGGATTCGAACACGTAGATTACGAATCTGTGATTAGATTTTGCGTAACTGATTCGGTTTGGAAAATATTTCGGATTTGGTGAGAAATTTTTGAAATTTGGGTCAACTTTGGGCCGTCGTACAGATCAAACGCGTGAGGCTGGACAATATCGAAGTTTTTTGGTTATATCTGGGTCCTTTGTGAGTACGTAGCCACTTATTTTATAGACGTAGGTCTTCTGGTTGAAAAATTATGATTTTTTTAAAAAAGGTCCAATTTTTTCGATTTTCCTCTGGCCATAAAAAACGAACCAGACTCTCCACTAACATTCTGATTGGATTTTCTTCATCTACGCCCTCGAATTAGTATACGTTTTAAATTTCAGGTCGATCGGAGAACTTTCGATTTTTGGTAAAATTTTAAGGGGTTACCCTTAAGAAAATCTCGATTTTCGAAAAATAATTTTCCGACTGCTATCGCCGTGAAATTTGGCACACTTACTAATTCGAGGGCGTAGAACAAGAATATAAGGTCAGATATTTTTAAAAAAATCGTCCTGGACGTGAGAGGTCCTTGAAGTTCCAAAATTTTGGACCTTTTTTCAAAAAATCATTATTACCGACTTGATGAAAGTAGAATTTGTGCCATATTTTTGAAGCTATGACAATATGCACATCAAATATTATGGATTCGAACACGTAGATTACGAATCTGTAATTAGATTTTGCGTAACTGATTCGGTTTGGAAAATATTTCGGATTTGGTGAGAAATTTTCGAAATTTGGGTCAACTTTGGGCCGTCGTACAGATCAAACGCGTGAGGCTGGACAATATCGAATTTTTGGTTATATCTGGGTCCTTTGTGAGTACGTAGCCACTTATTTTATAGACGTAGGTCTTCTGGTTGAAAAATTATGATTTTTTTAAAAAAGGTCCAATTTTTTCGATTTTCCTAATAATAATTTGAAACGATTTCGGTCTCCAAACTCGAAAATTCTATATGTTTGGGCAAACCGATGACACGATGTTCCCCATGTAGAGCAAGCGCGTAAAAAACAGCTATAAAGCGCCTAAAAACCATTGTCTTCTCGTCTGTGCTTTCCTCGAAGAAACACTGTACTAAATAGAAATGACAAAATGTCTCTTATTATCATGTCCAGAGAATGGGAATGCGGTTCACATGGTAATTAACGTCATTTCATATAGGCTTTATCAACCTTCATCAACAAGTTATCGCTAATGAAACCCAACCCCGTGTCAACTTGAAGTGATTCAGGAATTTGCACTGTCTGTTCCACCCTTCACACAGAAAGGCGCAAAAACATACGGCAAAATATCAAATGAAAAGCAGGACGACTTGAGCCAGGCTTATCAGAATACGGAATTATCAAGGAGGCTAACGATGAGCTGACTAAGCCGAATAGAATCTTCCATCAATTTCCATGAAATCTTCTGAAGCCTCATCGGAAATTTATTGCATGCAAAATTAATAGCCTGATTTTCATTTTCATGAGATTTGCAACATTCAATGATTTTTCAATTGTTTTCAATGATATAAATATCTATTATTTGTGGAATCCCCAGAATTCTCAGAAATAAATGAATCTAATCCATGTAGTGTAGTGATGAGGGTTTAAGGCCCTTGTTTCTAGGACGTAAAAGCATTATCCTTTTGACCAGGGTTCTCAGGTCTGCAATTTTTTAATTTTGATCTTAATGGTCAAATTATGTTATATCATGCAATACGCCCATCATCATATGCTATAACTATCGGAAAAAAAAATTTTTTGAAAATTTTTTAGTTCATTTTGAAACCAAAATATTGCAGTGAATGGGGGAAATTCGATCAAAGTTCAGAGAGTTATATTACTGCACAATTGACCCGAATAATCATCATGAAATAATGCACAAAATGGCACATCGGCATTTGCTAACTACTGAACAAGTTTGATTATGGTCCGATGTTTAATTTCTGAGATATTTCGGAAACTCCCATTAGAGGTTGATTCTCGCTATACGTTCCGTAACCTTTCAGAATCCTTCCCGTAAAATATTCATTCCAAACTGTTCTGTAATGTACCATTTCCCGGACTCAAGTGAGTCCAGGAAATGATACAATACATCACTAGGCCGGTAAAGTAACTTTACAGGACTAGTATATTTTAACTAACACATGAGCGATTTTTATTACGAGTTTAGCATAAAAAAAGTTCAAAAAGCACTGCCGTGAAGGCAGCAACTTTTGCGCGCATGTTCAATGTAGATGACCGCTTCAGCAACGAATTTGAACGTGCGCGCGTACCAAATTTCAGTTCGATACGATCATAAGTTCTGGAGATATCGGGAAAAAATATGTCAATTTCGAGGTTTTCTTCTCGATATCGTTGATTTTTTCGGTATAACTCGAGAAATACTGATTCAGTCCTGATTAAACTTCACAGCTAGTTTTAAGATGCTAAAAGACAACTTTATGCAAAATTTCGTGATAATCGTGTTATTAGAACAATTTGAAAAAAAAAATTTATATGATTTTCTCATCATATCATCCTCATTAAATTCTGTATGAAACTTCGAACTGTTATTTTCGATGAAGTACTGAATTTCAATTCGATCTGATCTGTATTTTTGGAAACATTGGAAAAATAAAATTTTGATTGGGTATATCTACGGAATCATTGGGCGGATTTTACCCATTCACGAATTCGACAAAGTTGTCTTTCAGCATCTTAAAACTAGCTGTGAAGTTTAATCAGGACTGAATCAGTATTTCTCGAGTAATACCAAAAAAATCAACGATATCGAGAAGAAAACCTCGAAATTTGACATATTTTTTCCCGATATCTCCAAAACTTATGATCGTATCGAGCTGAAATTTAGCACACTGCTGTGAAATCAGAAGGTCAAAGTGTGAGTATAATTTTTTTTTGGATATGATGAATGGTTTCCGAAAAAAAAATTTTTTTGTAAAAAAATTTCGAAAAAAATTTTTTTTAAAATTTATTGACAATATGATCTTGACGAAATTTGGCTCAGAGTTGCGCGTTGTTATACTCCACCAAACTGCCAAGTTTGAATCCAATCTCTCAAGTAGTTTCTGAAATAAAAAATAAATAACTTCAAAACTTCAAATGCCTATAACTCCGAAACTATTCGATCGATTTGGCCCATTAACGAACTTAACCGCGGCATTCCAATGCGCGACCTACCCTGAAAGTTTCAAGTCGCTAGCTCACTTCGTTCGACAGTTATCGTGTCTACGGCCGGCCGGCCGGCCGGACAGAATTGATTTTGACACCGGATTCGTCATCAGTGAGTCCAACCTAGTCGATTGAGACCATTTTCGGCTCAATCATTCAAAATTACAGACATTTGATCAAAACGATAGCACGCTGTTCCCCTAGAACATGCGCGCAAAAAATGAACTCTTACCGCATTCAAGAAGTAAGCCAACATTATGTTTTCGTTCAGGATTTTCTCCACATTGTAAGTTTTGCGCCATTCACAGAATATTTCGTATCCCTTTTGATATTGTCCGGAAGACTTGGCCGGGATAAAATTCGCCGTCGCTTCAGAACTTCTTTTCAAAATCTCTGCATCTATTTTATTTGAAATTAGTCAAAATCAAAAATTCAAAACGATGCTGAACTGACAGGAAAGTCAATCAATAAAAAAATCTTTGTTACTGTTAGCAACCGATTCAAAGCATCCTACATTATCACCCTATATCAATGGATGGTTTCACATCATGTACTGACACCTTCAAACTATCTGAATAGACAGATACACGGCGGTGAAATGTCATTAAAATAACCGTCTAGAAATTGGAGACCTGTAATTTGATCAGCCATTTCCTGGCCTTGTAACGCAAATTACCAATAAGGTGTAAATTAATTGATGTATGCACACTATACGTCCCATTTACGTTCCGTCAACATGACATTTTTGCATACTAAGTTTTGACGTAGCTCATACGGAACGGATACTGAAAGGTTACGGATTGTATAGTGAGAATCAACCCTAAGTTGGACATATTATTGCAAGGGATCGAACGTATGTATGGTATTATTAGAACCAATACCTAAGTTTCTATCCGATCATGTAGGTATTCACTGAGATATTTGAGGAATATCCTGAAAAATTCGAATGAATATAACTCCGAAACCATTCAGCTGATTTTGCACATGAACGAACCCAACGGTCGAGGTCTGATCGTGACCTACCCTGAAAGCTTCAAGTCGGAAGCTATTTACAATTCCAAAATATCGTGGCGAAGGTCGGGCGGACAGAATCGATTTTTTCATTGTATTCGTTATCAGTGAATCCGAACTAGTGGTTCAGGATCAGGTTGAATATCCTAATTCACAAATTTGGCCGTGAGTTACAAATCAGCTCTAAAAATTAAGAGCCTCTGAGTTTTTCGTCGGGAAGTTTTTGTGCATGATCATCCCTCACAGTCCGAAAGAATCGGCGAACGGACTCGATCATTCAAGATCAGGGGCTTGAAAATGACGATCGAATTCATGAATGGGTGAAATCCGCCGACTGATACCGTAGATCTATCTCATCCATTCGAGATTTCATTAACTGAAGATTTTCTAAAAAACAGATCTGATCGAAAAATTATCTCGTATGCTAGGTTGAAAAACAATGGCTTGAAGGTTTCAGTAAAGATAGGAATTGATTCATGGAGAATTGGATGAGCATGAAGAATTGTGATTATGTTAGTATTACAACTGGAGCTCTCTTCTCTCCATGAACCAATTCCTAGTTTTCTCAGATGTTGGACGATATCGTCTTGTGGTAAAACCACAAGTTTTCGAAGTCTTTCGGTCGTTGTAAACTGCAAAATAGCAGATGAAGCGACCTAATACGACAAAAGGATGAACGTCATGCACATCGATCAAAGCAATCTGCACTCGAAAGTAGGATTTGCAAGATGCACCTGGAAGATGCTGTAGTGATCCATCTGAAGGGTGACAAGAATCAACATTTTTTCTGCGATTTTACCCGAGGTAACCTGTTGACCTGACGATCAGTAATAACTGTAAAACAGCTGTAACCATTCTCCTTGGACGCCGCTTCTTCGGTGTAGATGTTTTGGTTGATTGGATGATCAGCTCTGATCAAGGTGGAAGATTTTCTGATTCATCTACAGATATTCGTCCTTGAAATTATGTTAGAATTGTTTCTGTAAAGATTCGAGAAAAATAGCTTCGAACTCAATGAGCGCTTAAAAGCTCCAGGCTTTACATTAGTACTTCTCTAGATTTTCCTCGCATGAGTGAATAATTAATCTTTCTTCTATTCCTTATAGAGCCTTGATGAGGATATTTTAGAGAAAGTAGCAACGCGTGGTTGGTATACAAGGTGGTCCGCGAGTATCTATGCATCGTTTGATAGACAAAAAAACGACATTTGAATATGGCAGAACCTTTGGATGTCGTGACAGAGATGCATAGACTACACAAGGTGCGGACACTCTTTGACATATTTTGGGTCCTGAATGAGGTCCAAATGTTGTCAAAATACTGCTTTGTTGTCCTACTTCAGTTTTTGCCGATAGATGCCAGCATAAGAAAATCTGCCATATAAAATCCCAAATTTTCACGGAAGTTACAGACCTGTCATATCGAAACCAGTCAAATCAGACCTTCTTTCTGATACATTATTCTCAAGAATTTCCGAAAATGAATTCATCTTTACGAATCAATCAAAACTTCATTCAGTCAGAATGGCGATTATATATAAAAAGGATTCCTTCGTCTCTGAATACACAAGTCTAAAACTTGATATTTTCGAATACCAGATGTATTTGTTATCTCAATATTTGGTTCATGGGAAGGAAGTCTTTCAGAGTTACGCTTTCAAAAATACCCCCAGAAAACATTTGGAATTAAAGATTAATTAATTCTTTAAATCTTTCTTTAGAACGATAAAAACTACCATTTTTATGAATGGTTTGAAATTCTTCTGATAAGTTCGTATGAACGTCAACAGCAAAGTGAAAATTCATATTTCAATACTAATAAACATGAACATTTTCTAGAAATATTTCCATAAGTATGTAATGAAATTTATAAATTTAAAATTTAATATTCATCAATAGGTACATACAAAATTTGAAAACCATATTTTTATGAAGGAAAATCCAAACTATCCAATAAAATTCATGAGTAATATCAATCTCCCTTTTAATAATAAATTTTATTCTGTTAAGAAATATCTACAGATATAAACAATTCCCGGAGGTGAGAGCCTGTGCGTGATGGAAATCTTAACAAGATATTGTACTGTAGCCACTAACATGAAATATAACTCAAAATTGTATGCACTAATGAGTAGATGTTCCAAATTTTTTGTTTTACTCCTCTTATATACTAGTAAGAATCCATAATTTCGAATATCTGATTAATTTTTGCGCGAATGCATGTTCTAGGGAAACAGCGTGCTATCGTTTTGTCCAAATGTCCATAATTTTCGATGATCGAGCCGAAAAGTGTCTTAATCGACTAGGTTAAACACACTGATGACGAATGTTGTGTCAAAATCGATTCTGTCAACTTGAAAAATTTCAGGAAGGGTTGCATTTTAGAATACGGAGGTTGAGTCCGTTAATGGACCGATACGGCCGAATAGATTCGGAGTTATAGCCATTTGAAATTTTGAGGTTATTTTCCTCATTTTTCAGAAACTAGGGAGCGATTGGATCGAAACCACAACGACGCGTCACCTTGAGCAGAATTTTGAATTGTTTTCGAAAAAAATTTTTTTTTCTGAACCTGTTGTTCATATTCGAGAAAAATTTCAGCTATACCTTGAACTTCATTTTTCACAGCAGTGTACCAAATTTCAATTCGCTACGGCTATTAGTTTTGGAGATATTGGGAAAAAATAGGAAGAATTTCGTGGTTTTCTTCTCGATATGTTGTTTT
Organism: Myrrha octodecimguttata; assembly: GCA_958510865.1. NCBI lineage: Eukaryota > Metazoa > Arthropoda > Insecta > Coleoptera > Coccinellidae > Myrrha > Myrrha octodecimguttata. Next base: position 72,767,506 of record OY294059.1, on the reverse strand, counting down.
TTTCGGTATAACTCAAAAAATGCTGATTCAATCATGATTAAACTTCGCAGCTAGTTCGGAGATGTTAAAGGACAACACTGTGCAAAATTCGTGATGATCGTGACATCAAAACAATTCGAAAAAAAAATTCTATGTTTTTTTCAAATATTCAATATTCTGTGATCTTCTCATCCAATTATCCTCACTAAATATTGTATGAAACTTTAAACTGTCATTTTTCGATGGAGTACTGCGTTTCAAATCGATTCAATTTGCATTTTTGGAAATATTGGGAAAATAACATTTTGAATAGGTATATCTGCGGAATCAATGGGTGGATTGTACCTATTCACGAATTCGCCCCTCCTTATTAAATCCCAAATGTTCTCTACAAATATCGAGTTCACAAGTTCTTTCTTTCGGAAGTTATTGTGTTTTAGTGTCGGCTGTTAGCTGTTCTCAAAAATACAGATTAGATCGACTTGAAATACAGTACTTTATCGAAAAAAAAACCTAGAAGAACACTGCCGTGAATGCAGCAGCTTTTGCGCGCATGTTCCAATGAACATGTCATTGGAGATGATCGTTTTGGCAACGAATTTGAACATGCGCGCAAAAGCTGCTGCCTTCAGGGCAGTGCTTTTCTAGGTTTTTTGGAAAATAGTTTCATCAGATCAGTCAGATAATAGTTCAAATCATTTTTTTTTCGGTGAAATAAATTGTATGAACTCGGCAAAGCGACCTCAGCGCCAAGTAGGACAATATCTGACAATTCTAGGACCGCGTTTTGGACCCAAAATTTAAGTGGGTGAAAGTAGGAAAGTGTTGACACCTGATGTATTCTACGCATCTTGGCCGTGACATACACCGATTACAAGCGATGGGCCAAAAGTTTCGGTTATAGTTACGGTTATCCAAACTGGCATATAGGCAGAGGATGATCTGTCAATTTGGATGATCGTAACTATAACCGGAGCTTGAAATCGTTTTAATTTAACGTATTCTCTTCAAATTTGGCAGGTATTGTCATCTCAGGTCATCGAACTGTTCATGTGAACCATACCGAAATACAACAGACCATGACTAGGAAATTACGATTTCTAATTCCAGATCTAATAAAAACTCTGCATATGAAATATATATTATTCCGAGCTTTCATCTGATTCTACCTTGATTTTTCTTTCCGATACTGTCTTCTACGTGATAGAATTTTTATATTTATGGATTTCGGCGAAACCTCTGGATTGCTGGTTCACTGTTCAATTTTTACAAGCGTTTTCATCTCAGGTCATCGAACTGTTGCACCATTATCGAAATAACGCAGACCAGAACTCCAAAATTTGATTTGTACCTGCAGTTTTCATGAAATAACATGTATGGGGAATATCAATTTGTCGTTAATATCATTGATTATGCAAAGATTTTTTCATCCAAATACTGTTTGCCACGTAAACGTCACATCAACCGTTCATTGGTTTTTTGGGCGCATGTTCTATGGGAACAGCGTGCTATCGTTAAGTCCAAATGTCTGTAATTTTCAATGATTGAGCCGATAATGATAAAATTTCGCACGGAATCGCTAAATCTTACCCCCCACCCCTCTGCGCTTTGATGTTTATTCGCAGTTCTTTATGAAAAATTTTCTAAGTCCCAAATAAATTTTTTTTTTCGAAAATCGTCGACCTTGTTATCGTTTCCTATTAAATCGAGGTCAAAGATCACGAATATGTCATTAGAAATCGTCCAGTGACAACCGTTTAGAAATTATGGCGGAAATAGTGAAAAAATTTCGAAATTTTGGTCAACTTTGAGACGTCCTGCCGACCAAAATAATGAAGCTGGGTGATGTCGAATTTTTTTACGTGCAGTTCGATCCTTTATCTATGAATTAAAACAGATTTCATCGTCCTACTCTCATCGAGTCGGTTAAAATGATCTTTTGAAAAAAGGTCCAAAATTTTGGAACTTCAAGGACCTCTCACGTCCAGGACGATTTTTTTAAAAAATATCTGACCTTATATTATTGTTCTACGCCCTCGAATTAGTAAGTGTGCCAAATTTCACGGCGATAGGAGTCGGAAAATTATTTTTCGAAAATTGAGATTTTCTTAAGGGTAACCCCTTAAAATGTTACCAAAAATCGAAAGTTCTCCGATCGACCTGAAATTTGAAACATATACTAACTCGAGGGCGTAGATTAAGAAAATCCAATCAGAATGTTAGTGGAGAGTCTGGTTCGTTTTTTATGGCCCGAGAAAAATCGAAAAAATTTGACCTTTTTAAAAAAAATCATACTTTTTCAACCAGAAGACTTACGTCTATAAAATAAGTGGCTACGTACTCACAAAGAATCCAGATATAACCAAAAAAATTCGATATTGTCCAGCCTCACGCGTTTGATCTGTACGACGACCCAAAGTTGACCCAAATTTCGAAATTTTGGTCAACTTTGAGACGTCGTGCCGACCAAAATAATGAAGCTGGGTGATGTCCAATTTTTTCACGTGCAGTTCGATCCTTTATTCATGCAATAAAACAAATTTCATCGTCCTACTTTCATCGAGTCGGTAATAATGATTTTTTGAAAAAAGGTCCAAAATTTTGGAACTTCAAGGACCTCTCACGTCCAGGACTATTTTTTTAAAAAACATCTGACCTTATATTCTTGTTCTACGCCCTCGAATTAGTAAGTGTGCCAAATTTCACGGCGATAGGAGTCGGAAAATTATTTTTCGAAAATCGATATTTTCTTAAGGGTAACCCCTTAAAATTTTACCAAAAATCGAAAGTTCTCCGATCGACCTGAAATTTTAAAAATATACTAATTCGAGGGCGTAGATAAAGAAAATCCAATCGGAATGTTAGTGGAGAGTCTGGTTCGTTTTTTATGGCCAGAAGAAAATCGAAAAAATTGGACCTTTTTTAAAAAAATCATAATTTTTCAACTAGAGGACCTTCGTCTATAAAATAATTGGCGACGTACTCACAAAGGACTCAGATATAACCAAAAAATTTCGATATTGTCCAGCCTTACGCGTTTTATCTGTACGACGGCCCAAAGTTGACCCAAATTTCGAAAATTTCTCACCAAATCCGGAATATTTTCCAAACCGAATCAGTTACGCAAAATCTAATTACAGATTCGTAATCTACGTGTTCGAATCCATAATATATGATGTGCATATTGTCATAGCTTCAAAAACAAAATTTCGCACGGAATCGCTAAATCTTACCCCCCACCCCTCTGCGCTTTGGTTTATTCGCGGTTCTTTATGAAAAATTTTTTAAGTCCCAAATAAATTTTTTTTTCCGAAAATCGTCGACCTTGTTATCGTTTCCTATTAAATCGAGGTCGTAGATCACGAATGTGTCATTAGAAATCGTCCAGTGACAACCGTTTAGAAATTATGGCGGAAATAGTGAAAAAATTTCGAAATTTTGGTCAACTTTGAGACGTCGTGCCGACCAAAATAATGAAGCTGGGTGATGTCGAATTTTTTACGTGCAGTTCGATCCTTTATCTATGAACTAAAACAGATTTCATCGCCCTACGCTCATCGAATCGGTAATAATGATTTTTTGAAAAAAGGTCCAAAATTTTGGAACTTCAAGGACCTCTCACGTCCAGGACGATTTTTTTAAAAAATATCTGACCTCATATTCTTGTTCTACGCCCTCGAATTAGTAAGTGTGCCAAATTTCACGGCGATAGGAGTCGGAAAATTATTTTTCGAAAATTGAGATTTTCTAAAATTTTACCAAAAATCGAAAGTTCTCCGATCGACCTGAAATTTGAAACATATACTAATTCGAGGGCGTAGATAAAGAAAATCCAATCAGAATGTTAGTGGAGAGTCTGGTTCGTTTTTTATGGCCCGAGGAAAATCGAAAAAATTGGACCTTTTTTAAAAAAATCATAATTTTTCAATTAGAGGACCTTCGTCTATAAAATAATTGGCTTCGTACTCACAAAGAACCCAGATATAACCAAAAAAATTCGATATTGTCCAGCCTTACGCGTTTGATCTGTACAACGGCCCAAAGTTGACCCAAATTTCGAAAATTTCTCACCAAATCCGGAATATTTTCCAAACCGAATCAGTTACGCAAAATCTAATTACAGATTCGTAATATACGTGTTCGAATCCATAATATATGATGTGCATATTGTCATAGCTTCAAAAATAAAATTTCGCACGGAATCGCCAATGTTTACCCCCCACCCCTCTGCGCTTTGATGAAAAATTTTTTAAGTCCCAAATAAATTTTTTTTTTCGAAAATCGTCGACCTTGTTATCGTTTCCTATTAAATCGAGGTCGTAGATCACGAATATGTCATTAGAAATCGTCCAGTGACAACCGTTTAGAAATTATGGCGGAAATAGTAAAAAAATTTCGAAATTTTGGTCAACTTTGAGACGTCGTGCCGACCAAAATAATGAAGCTGGGTGATGTCGAATTTTTTTACGTGCAGTTCGATCCTTTATCTATGAATTAAAACAGATTTCATCGTCCTACTCTCATCGAGTCGGTAATAATGATTTTTTGAAAAAAGGTCCAAAATTTTGGAACTTCAAGGACCTCTCACGTCCAGTTCAATGACGAGTGGCGTGTAAGTGGGCGTCCACAACGGAGCACCAAACGTAGGCATCCACAAAGGCGCATCAAATTGCAGTATCGAACTAAGCACCGCACCGGTAAAACTTTATGCCTTGATTTCAAATGCAAAACAACCCCAATTCAAGTAATCGACCTTTGTACTGACCGAAGAACTAAATCCAGCATCTATCCTCAATATTCATTTTGTATTTCCAAAGCACAGCATCATATTGTATGGGTTAAATTTGTGTATTTGTGATGGTCAATGCCATGGTCAGTTGTGTTCCGTTGTGGACCCGCACTTAGGCAATCTACAAATCAAGAGCGTTTCACCTAATTGGAATTTGATTATAAATTCACAATTTGGGAAAGTGTGTTATAGTATACACAATGATCTTTTATAGAATTATATTGAGAAAAACATTGGAATATGATGTTCGTGTTACATGCAAGGGACCTATTGAATTTGGGCTAAGACTGCGTTTCTATGATACAGGCAGATTCATTGAATTGGCAGATCTGCTGGTAAGCTATATCTCCCTAACAAATTATGTTAAAATTTGGTAGATTTTCTGATTTCGGGTCATCAAACATTTCATATGGACTATACCGACATAGTACGAACCATTAATCAGGAATTTAGATTCTGACATTCGATTCTCATAAAATGAACAGTTTTTAGCAATTCGTCTTTAATATCCGACGGTTTCTTAAAAAAAAATGTCGATTATAATTTCGAGCACCATGATGGTCCAGAATATTTTGATCAGGTGGATTTCACAAATTCAAATTGAATTGTTTGATCAGGAAGGTTTATACATTTTGGAAGTTAAAGTTTGAAATAAAATCAATAAGAGTGTGATGGCTAATTTTAATATCCAATTGATTGATCCAGTTGAGAATTTAATCCATAAGGTTGTGAGGGAGAATTTCAATAACCAATTCAAGCCAAGGTCATGAACGGGCTCGTCGCGAGGAGTTTCAGTACCTTTGGTGGTCCTTCTGAATGTTCAGAGCTTACAACGCAGAGAATAATCGGAGCGTCCTAATTGATTTTCCGTTGCGCTTAAGTTTTTCCGTTGATTTCCATAGCGAAAGAACTGGATCGATAAACGTTTCTTGTATTTACTGAGGGGAATCACTATTTTATGCATTAGTGCAGGAAAATGTGCTTTTTCCCTAGTAAGAAACCGTCAGATTTTTTGCTCATACAAATTCATGTCCCGTCTGATACATACGAACCGATAGGTTGGAGTTTTTCCGAGAGTTTGAGTTGAAAACCAGGTTGATACAAGGGTTTGAACTGGTAAAAAGTGATCAATACTTCGATCATATACAGGGTGTCCTCAAAAATTTATATACAGGTGATAGACATAGTGCCGTATTTATAGTTGCTCCTTGAGGCTTCCTTACTGAAGGCCGCCTTGAATTTGCTTCCTGATCAGTTCAAATTCAAGGCGGCCTTCAGTAAGGAAGCCTCAAGGAGCAACTATAAATACGTTCCTAGGTCATGACCACTCAGAATATCGAAAAATATGTCGGTGAAATGTTCACTGTTCTGGATATAATGGGAAGTTCGTAAAACATCACTTCTTTTCCTCGATGTTTTGGACACCATGTCTCTAAATTGGAACTGATTCGAAATATTTTTTCTACTGATTTTTGCTGACGACGGCTGTTTTTCGAATGTATAAAACAATTTTCAAAAATTGATATAATTCTACAAAAACTATTCTATATTATTATAATCGTAACTTTGAACCGATTTTCTGAAAAAACCTATAACCGCGTGAATCTGAACACTCCCTACGAAAATATGCGCACTTTGTCTACTCTCCGAAATTGTAGAAAACCTACTATGATTATTTCTGGAACCATCCCGTTTTTCATGTCAGTTGGAGTTGTTGCTCAAACTTTTTCATGAAGCCCAAGTGAATTTTATCAAAAGGTTTCAGTTCATTATTCTGGGGTCTCTAGGGTTGCTCTAGGATGTCTCATCCATTGTACAAGGTACATTAAACCCAACTTCCTTAAAAATGGGTCAGTTCCTATTACAACATCAGTAGTTAGTATTGAACCACAAGTTCGATAATAATTGAGTCTAATTTAGCAAATATTATAATGGATTGGAGACTCTTAACCAATCTTGCAATTATGTGATTTATTTTACTTGGGCTATTTCATAGTAACTACGGTACAGTTAAATACAACTGACGTGGAACAATAACCGAGTTGCTGTATCCATATGGACACTCAGAGCATCGCTGTTGCGGTGGCAAACCATGTTCAAAAAATTCCATCTTGATAGTATTTCATCTTGGCATCAGAACACATAAAAAAAATCGAATTTTTTTCTATAACTGGTTTATGGAATTTTTTGCTTGAAACTCTGGTTTGAGGAGATTAATTAGAAGAAGATTCAAAATTGTTTTTTATTTTTCTGAAAAAAAGTCTCATGCAATTAATTCATTATTATTAAACAGAAGCATTTTTTCCTGAAACTTGTAAAAGTTGAGGATAGATCACAAAATCTACCCAATCTTTTGCAACGGAAATATCACCCCTTCAAGAAATAATCCGAGGAAGGCTATTGAACTGAAGGAAGGCTTTTCTATTGAACCGCTCTTATCGCGTTCATGTTTGAGGAGTGATAGATATATGCTCGTGTCCTCTGAGCTGTGATTTGGTTCCACTGGACAATTACTTTTTGGGGGATCCGTTGCGGATATGTGTTACGCTAACAATTCCGAAAAGATTTAGGCGTTCAAATACGAAATTGAGCCGCAAACGAACGACAATAATGAAAAAATGTTGGGGTCATCGGGTTGTAATGCGTGCTGACAATTGTCAGTCGTGGCCGACATTCGAATGATATTGTTTTCAAATCCCACATGTCAATGTTCAATTTTTCTTATGAACTTTCATAACTGTAAAAACAATTTTCAGTGTTCCATTCATAGCTGTTTGAAAATGCAAGTTTTAATGAACCCCTCATACATGGTATTTTATCGACTGAACGGCCAACACAGTTTGTAAATCTGAGAGGACAATACCCACAAAATTTAAATGGAATTTGTTCCATAGATTCGGTCTTATGGCTTACCAAAAGTACTATGCTTTTAACAATAGAGCGCCCAGTCTCTAAAAAGAGGAAAGCCTAAGTCCATATTTAAATATTTTTTTCCCTCTAGGTACCGCATTTATTCACCATAAAACTTCAAACAGTTATTCGTCGACTAGAGTGTATAAACCTTCGTTTGAATAAAATTATCTGACAGAGGAAACAGTGACAAAAACTCTAGCGTTATTTTCCTGGAATTGTAGAATGCGAACGTGCAGGAACTGCGAGGTAAAATTTCACGATATATATCACGGAGGTTACGTACAGAAGACATTATCCTTCATATATAGGCTCTTCTCGACCCTCTCCGCAAATGCTATTCATTCAAATTTAAAACAATCATTTAAGCATAACTGGGGTTCTATTTCAACAATTTCTATGATAAATTAATACATTTCCTGTCAGAGGAAAGTCGAAAAAGGCCTAACGCACGAGCTTCATAGGCATTTTATACCGTTGTATGATATCGCGATCATAAGATCTCAGTATGAAATGCTCACTCATATACTTTTTCAGGCTAACAGCAGAATTTTTCACCCAAATTTCGAGAAGCTCTCAGACGTCAAGTCGAGAGGTTCAACTTATTCTTTTCAGTTCGGTATTTCTGCATAAAATCTATGTTGAACCATGGACAAAGAGATATTGACTGAAGTTTTTCGCAGGCTGATACTTTTTCGTTTATTCAATAACATTTTCATTGTTGTTTGGCATTTTGATTTCGACTATTGAAGAATTGATGGAATCCCTTCCTTTAATACCGGTCCTAATCAGATAATATCGAAATACTCATTACATTTACACCTTGAAATAAAGGAATGACTGTTGAATAGAGATGAGATGTTGGAAAAAATTGAGAGGAGTTGCAGATTGCAGATTTGAAATGGTGGTTTACATTGGTTAGGTGCAGTTGCAGAAATATTACTAAGATTAAATGTATGAGCGTTTCATTATTTCAATAATATAAATACACAATGTTATGTTATCAATAGTCAATTCGATGATATAGTTGCTGACAAAATGATTATCGGTGAAGATGATGCACAAGAATAAGATAACATCCAAATTTCTGTGTCTGTCACTTTTTATTATCACTTAGTTCCACCTGAATCTGCATGAACACTTTGTACCATAATATATGTTCGGTGGTCAGTTGTCTGAAAATGAACGAAAGCCAGTAGCTAATAACAAAAATGTAAATCCTACATATTATTGCACATCTCAGGATTCTTTGAAGTAAAGCATAGTTATAGAAATTTCGTTTTAATCATGAACCACCACCAAATAATGCAGTTGGCCATTTTTGAGAATTGTGAGATAAATTAGGGTGAAGCTCGATAGCCCCGATTTCCAAATGTTGGTTTGTGCCAGCTAATCGTTCTAATAATTTTTTATTTGTTTTTTTATATTCAAATTAAAATTCGGTGTTGACCTTCAGGAGATATTGGCGGAATAATATTTCGAGTTGATGTATCTGCGAATGCTCTACAAACATCGATTTCAAGCGATTGACTAAAAGCTCCGGTTATAGTTACTGTTATCCAAATTGACAGATTATCCTTTGCCTACACAGGGCGAGTCTTTGAATCGTACAATAATATTTACCATAGATTCCTTTCATTAAGAAAAACACTTTCATCAATTTTCTAGATTCGGCTGCAGCAAAAAGATACAGGCTGTTTTAATTCCCAAGAAAAATCAGTTTTTCTTTTGTAGCTTTGATGTGGTAGCTCCGAATGAGATGAATTTTGGTGTGAAGTTTTCAATAACTATGATACATATTTTTCAGTAGTCACTTTCATCCTAATTCGAACAGTTTCCGAGTTAAAGACTCGCCGATTCATGAAACTATAAGAAAATAGCATAAAGAATGCAGATAAAGTTTATTTTATGTCATCATTAGAATCTTCAATAATTTTGAAATATTTGATTATTCTTTATAATTTCTCCTTAAATGCGCCGTTTCGAAGATATTCAAAGTCGAATATTATAAAATCGGATAAAAATTTCTTTGATCTAGTAAATTAAGCTGGGTTCACGTTTATCCGGACCATAGCGTACGAAGAAATATTCATCTATTCCGCATAGATCTAATATTAGGTATATGCATAGATATCACATTAGATTATATTATTTCTATGGGTGTATGCTACTTCGTGACCACAGACATAGTCACTGTCTATGGACTAGACTTTCCATAACCATAACATTCTAGAGAATGTTTTTATGTAAGTTGATTGATTTCATATAATTCATTCATAAATTTCGTGAAAAAAGTATAATTATGGAGTTTTCAATATGAGAATGGGTGAGGATGGAATTGTGTATAATCTTATAGTGGAAAGAAATTGCATACTGCATGAACATCAAGTTGAAGATCAGTGTTTCTAGTCCAGTGTAGTGAAATGTTTGCCTTGCGATAATATCCATTCCAAACCTTGGAGTGGTTATTCTCGAAAGAGATCACCGTAAGGGATATCTGTGGTGAACTTGCGAACATGGCGCAGATGTGTATTAGCACATTGAGAAATATTTAAATGCTTATAACTTTTCACTAGAGCTGAATATGCAAATATTGCAAATGAAAAAAGAGATTTATTTGATGAGAACAATCTATGGTTAAAATTAATGTACAACTTAAAGACTCACCCTGTATATCAGTTTGCATAACCGTAACTATGACCGGAGATTTTGGTCCGTCCGTTTGAATCGATGTTATACGATCGATGTCAAGTGTGACCGTAACCAGAATCTACTTAGAGAGTCAATAATTGTGTAGCAGATTTGATCGAAGTTGCATGCAAATTTCCGCGAGGATTTCCTATAGTTTTCATTGCAAATGCTGGGCAGAAAATTTTTTTGCAAACATTTATTATTGTTATTATTTTTACTGTACAAATGAAGGGAGGGATATGACCCCTGACTCTTCACGATAAGTTGGAATAATTCACAGCTGTCGGTCGAGCAACAAGGCCAACGAATCGCAATCATTTGCACGTGTGGATACGATACTGCTGCTCCTTCGAGGGTCTTTCTTTCCTCTGGAGCCAATTGAACTGCGATTTTCATAAGTCTTAGCGTGCGTGCAGTGTAATAACCTTAACAGAAGGCGTTGGGATTTTTTTTCATAATATTATAACCAGGAAAACGTGAAAACTTATATTTCTCTTGATAATTATTCCTGTTATTTAACATGATACTGTCGCTATCTCAAAGCAAAACTTACGTGAGGAAATGAGAAAACCAATCGTACCTGGTCATAATAAAGCATACGCAGAAATCAAGTTTGACCCACTGAAAAAACCTAGAGAACTGAGCACTGACCTAAAATTAGCAGCTTGAGCGCTCATGTTCAAATTCGTTACAGAAGAGGTCATTTTTTCACGTATTGGACACACCAAACGCACTGCTGGTGATCTCCTTATTATATTTTCCTCATGAAATTTTGTATGAACGTTCGAGCTGTCATTTTTCGATGAAGTGGATTTCAATTCGATCTGATCTGTATTTTTGGAATTACTGGAAAGATAGAATTTTGAATGGCTATATCTACGGAGTCATTGGATGGATTTTGCCCATTCACCTTCTATACGAATATCGAGTTTCTGAGTTCTTTCTCTCAAGAATAATTGGTATCACGATTGGCTGTCAGGTTCGAAAATGACAATTCGAAGATTCTTACAGAACTTCATAAGAATGATATGATCCGAAGATCGCAGAATATTGAATATTCGAAAAAAAAATATTTTTTTTGAAATTGGTCTTCTGACACGATCCTAACGAAATTTGGCACAAAGTTGTCCATCACCATTTTCGAATAAGCTGCCAATTTATATTATGATTCGATCAGTGTTTCTCGAGTTTTTCCGGAAAATACAACGATATCGGGAAATAAACCCTGAAATTTTACACATTTTCTTCAAATATCTCTAGGAATTATTATAGTATCAAACTGAAATTTGGTACAAGGCTGTAAAATGTAAAGCTTAAATTATGAGCGGAAGTGTATTCAAATTTGATGAATAATTCCAGAAGAAATAAAACATTTTTCGGAATAGCTTTCAAGAAAAGTTTTTTCAAAATTTACTGACTACGATCTCAATGAAATTCTGCAAAAAGTTGCTTTTCTTTTGATTTCAACTAACTATCAAGTTTATTTCAGGAAAATCCGCGATCCACGATGTGAACCGGAACGATCCAAAGTCGTATCTGTCTCCTTCATCACACAATACATTGAAAATCTGCAGAATTATTTCATTGTACGACTAAAGTATTCCTAAATCCCTTGTCAAATTGACACTTTTCTGAATCAAGGTAGCACAAATTCACTCGATGTGACAATTTTTCAAATCTACTTGTTTTTTGTGTGCATGTTGCGGGTAAAGGGTGCTATCGTTCTGTCTAAATGTGTTTATTTTTTAATTCTTTACCGAAAATTGTCTCACTCGATTAGGTTGGACTCACCGATGACGTATCTGGTGTCATAATCGATTCCATTCGGTCAGCTGGTCATCTGTAGACAAGATTACGGGCGTAAAAAAAAATCCTATCGACGTGAAACTTTCCGGGTAGGCTTCTTCTCAGAATGTGACGTTAATAGGCGAAAATCGGTTTCGCAGTTATAGTCATTTGAAATTTTGGAGATATTTTCTTGATGTTTCATGAAAAAGGTACACGGGTGGCTGAATTGTAACTATGCAAATAGGCGGAACATAACTATGCGCAACATTCTAAAACATTTTTTCAAGATCGTGATCTCAGTAGATTTTTTCTAGAAAAATTCACAAATTTTTTACGAGAATATTGTGTTTTTTGGATATTTATTTTATTTGAAAAAAATTGCTTGGATCTTTATTTTCCAGTGTTTTTTTTTTACAAATACTTCACTCTTCACCAACGGGCGAGTACTTTCAACCGACAGTGGTAATAATAATCTCAACACTAAATTTGCAAGAATTGTCATTCAATTAAAAAATATGGTAATGTTTTGTGTGGCTCCGGGTAATCGAGCCCTGATATCTAGAATTTGTACACGGCTACCAGTTTGGCCATTATCATAAGAAAAGTATCCATTGCAATTGTGATGTTTTCGATTCATCTTAAAAATTAAATGATGTCTATAAATTATTATGCTCGATTACGCCTTTACAACTTTTATCTGTTATATTAGGCACCGAAAAGAATAAATGACAATGATTTTTTTTTCATTTACATCTTAAAATAGTTGAACAGAAAGAGTAACTGATATTTTCATTACAATATAATGCCATGATGAACTCTCGAGATTGGATTCTTACTCGAGTGAGGTTTATAGCAGGCATTTTGATGTAAATAGATAATAAGTAGGCAATTTTCCATGGGATATTTCTGATAATACAGTCAGTATAGTTGCTTTGTGAAAACCCCTAAAATCTCAAGCAACTATCAAGAAAGAACAAGATGCATAAACTCTGCGTGTAGCAATACATTTGCATCACTATGAATATGTATTCCATTACGGGCGTACAGTGCCCAGATAAGCGAAAACGGTTGTTGAATTCCGTTTCTTCCCGTAAGTTCAAATGGTTCAGCTGATTTCTAAATATCCTTTCTCAACAAGTTTATTCAACAATTTTCATGGCATCATCGTCATAGTCACTTAAAAGTTCTTCAAAAATGAAGTGGATATCTCTCAACGAGGATCTTCAACAATATTCATGTCATCTTCGTCATCGTGAATTATAAGTCCTTTAAAAATGAAGTGAATATATCTTGCTAACATGTTTCCGAAAATATAACAACAAACAAATCGAGGTTATATTCCCCTTATTTCAGCCGAAAAGACAGCGAATCTGTGGAAAAAAACGATTTAACTTTAACTTTAACTATAATTGATACCCAAACCACCATATAAAGATAATCCTACAAATCTAACTTTAACTGGAAATTACTGCTTAATTTTCAGTTAAAGTTGAACATAACTTTCAGTTAAGTTTTATAATACCTGCCCTTAATCTTCCAAAAGGAGAATTCGTTTCTAATGAAACCTACAAGGTTGAAACACATAGTAATGGAATGAGAATACATCTTGATATATATTTCAACTTACATTTTTTTGAAATGTGATATGTCGCGCCCTTCCCAGATTTCCAATGAAATCGAGGTTATTATATAACCCAGTTCATTGGAATACCCTGAATCTCATTCTAAACTGGGACCATCTCGAAGACAACAAAAAACGAAGTAGATTACAACCTCCCTATTTTGAAGGGGATAGAAAGAAAGTTCAAGCAAAAATATTGAGAGTGAAACCTTAAATAAATATTCTCAATGCTTTTTTTTTGATGTTAGAATAACCACCTCTTCTTCAGTGACAGAAGCATTTTCCTTACAATCATATCCTTCAACTGTCCATCATTTCATATTTCCCGCCAGCAACCTGAAAAGACTGTTCCCAAGCTCCGCTTTAACATTGAGAAGTATTTCGTAGGAATATAGGTTAAGTGGTTGTCTAATATTTTCACTTTTCTTCCTTTAAATAATGAATATTCTTGAAAGAAAGTGACGTTATTCGTTGGTTGAAGGTTCAAAGATGATTTATGAACTAGATTTGAGAAGTGAGAGATCATTTTTATGGCGGAAAAAAAGGTCTGAAATTGCAACAATTTGGAACTTTGGGGGCCCATATCTTCCAAACAAAGAGGGATCGCCTATGTTGGTCTGCATATTTTTTGTTCAGGAACTCACACTGCTCACAATGATGTGAATATCTTACTTATAGCTTCACGACGGGAAATCTTGCGGGTTTACCGTCAATTTCTATGAAACAATGGATGAAATTATAAGCGTAATCTCAGTTTGAAAATTCTTTGGATAAGCCCGGAGCTCTCAATGAAGAACTATAAAGAATAATTCCGAGCCAATTGCGATGCTACAACCATTTATGAAGACGCTGTAGATGAAATAATATAACGCACTGAAGTGAATGTTCTAAAATCTTGCATACTTCGGATAAAATTGTTTATTGATTTTCAATACGGATTTTGGTAATAGTTGAAACCTACTCTAGAATAGTATTTGTTGACTAATTAGATGATAAAATTTCCAGATATCTACTAAATAATTATGATATTACCTGGGTCATAATCATTATCCGGATTCAATTAATCTGATAATATCAATATATTATTGGACATCTAGAGAGCGCACATACATAACAGTCCAACTATAGTTGCCACAACTGTTCCCATCCTGGTCTGATAATAATGTGGTCCTTTCAGTATTGATCGAGCAGATACAGCAGAGAAGGTTGCTGTTAAACCGCCGAATGCGATGCGACCCTGCCATAGTTCCTTTCTCTGTGTCGCACTTTCCTCTTCTGTGCTCTTGTTCCTGCACCTTCGCTCTGACGCAGAACAGCGCCCTACGCGTGATGAAGGGCACATTGTGATATTATTCTGATATTTCAGGTGATTTTTTGCATGACGGAGAGCACTCTCGAGCGCTTTTTACATTTGCCATTCATTTTTCATACCAGTGGTGCGAGTTCTGCGAAGGGGGAGAGGCATAATTAAAACTGACAAATTTTATGATGGATTGTTCGACAAAGAAATTTCCGAAGCATCAAATGAGATTTTCTTTCCATCGTGAAACCGTTAATTTGAATATTCTACTTTTCTGTGATCATGAAGAAATAAGTTCATTGAGGAATATAATAATAACGGTAATAATTTATTGATACTGATATAGTAACAACAATGATACATATACACAAGCACATTTTAACATACACTACGGCATATGAAATTCATGCGCATATGGAAGAATTGTAAGACCCAAATAAGCTCTCAGGTGCTTGTCTTGGAATCATTTCACATCATACAAAAAAGTCATTTAACACAAAATTATTCCACAATCCATGACAGATAAGTTTTTATAGGAAAACCACGAAAACAGCTGATTCCTAAAATAATCATGGTGAAGACAAAAATTGATATGAAAATATTTCCAAGAAACCTTCGAAATGCATGAATACAAAAATCTTCAAAATGTTGTTTGGAATTTTACCGAGAATTAACGAAAGCTTGGGGTGTCTGTGTCTTGAATTCTTTTCTCTCATATAGTTTCAAAGGACTATGTTAGACTCTCTGATGACGAATCCGGTGTCAAAATCGATTACGTCCGGCCAGCTGTCTAGCTGGCCAGCTGTATGCACGATAAAGACTGTATACGGAGGATCCTATCAAGATTAAACTTTTTAGGGGGAGGTTGCATTTCAAACTACGATGGTAAGGTTCTTCAATAGGCTAAATCAGCCAAACCGTTTTGAGAGTTATAGCCATTTAATGTTTTGGGGTATTTCCCTGATATTTCAGTAACTGCTATAGCAATTTGACTGAAACTTGACATTTACTTGAAGCATACAGGCGCGCAACATTCAGCAAAATTTTGTTGAGATCGAACTATCAGTATATAAAAAAAATTCAAAATGTTGTTCGAACAAAATGTTTTTTCGGAAGCTATCGATTATATTTCATCGCAGTGTACTAAATTCAGGATTGGTACCTTCATAATTTTCGGAGGTATCCAGAAAAAATATGTCAGATTTCGTGGTTGCTGCTTAGGAGTCATTGTTTTTCGGAATAACCCGAAAACGAGGAATTCAATTATAATAAACCTCAGCAGCTAGATTGCAAACGCTGAATGTCTATTCTTGAATCCTGGGAAGGGAACGAATGGTATATCGACGGTGTTGACAAGGAAACGCTGTGCATTTATGATAGAACGATGGAGAACGTTCAGATCATTGCATTCCAGAAAAGGGGCCTGTATATTTGGTAATGATCTTATCTTTAGAAGAATACGAAACAAAAATTTCTTATATCGATTTTGATCTTCTGATCATATTATCTTCATGAAATTCTGCGCAAACCTTCGAACTGTCATTCTTCGATTAAATACAGGATTTCAATTCGATCTAATTGGTATTTTCGAAATGATGGGAAAATAACATTTCGAATCGGAAAATCTGCGGAATAATGGGTGAATTTTACCCACTCCCGAATAACGGCAGAGCGCTAACACAATAACTTCCAGATGAATCAACAAGAATCAACTTAGACGCTCGAAATTTGAAGAGTAGGTTTGGACCTTAATTACGAAGGCCGAATTCGCGAATGAGTAAAATCCGTAGATAAACCCATCCAAATTCTATTTTTCCAATATTTCCAAAAATTCAGATTATATCGAGATGAAATATAGTATTTTATCGAAAAATCACAGTTCGAAGCTTCATACAGAATTTCATGAGAATATCAGATCATTAGGAGATTACCAAAAGTGCATTTGGTGGATCAATACGATGAAAGGATGACTTGTTTGGCGACGAACATGCGCCCAAAAGCTGCTGACTTCACCTCAGTGCTCTTCTAGGTTTTTTGTCGTCAGAATAGGAAAATATTTGAAGGAAGCAAACGTGTACTCTCATGTATAATACGGACTTGAATTCAACGGCTTTTCAATGTTCAGTCGACTGTTCCTATCTTCTAAAATATCCGCCTGCTCAATTCCGAGTTTGTGATTGAACAATTCAAAAACAAAATATACGAAGTATCGCGGTATAAGAAAAACGAATTCGACAGTGAGTTCTGCGTTGGATATTATAAAAACTGTCTGTGGAATTGGAACTTGAATGAACTCCCCAAGATCTCACACAAAATTCTCATACTGTCAAGTTTTATCTGGGTTGAAATATTAAATCAATTCGGAGGTTTCAAACTTTGGCGGATTGAGCCCATTTAAGAACTATAACATAGATTAGATCGCAAATATTTCTTACGAATTTGATTAATTCTTGGAAAATCGGTTAATTATGGTAAATCAAAATTATAGCTACACCTCTGCCTATTTACATATCTGGAAAGTTCTAATAGACAATTTTCAGACTATAACTTTAAAATGAGGTGTACTATAACCATGCTAAAAATACCAACCTTCTAGTAGGATATGTGGCATAATCCATTAATTTCTATGGAGAAGACACCATACGTGAATCTGAACCGAATTTCCGTATACCCGACTTCCTACGTATTTTCTTCAGCCTAATGATGATCAGGATCTTTTTGGAATAGTAATTTCGAAACATGGGTATTGGCAGAGGTAGACTGCATACTGGACCTTTAGAACACCAGATTCAATTACTGTCAATTATTCCATTTGGAAACTTTTGCTTTTTTACTTGTATTCGTCTGAGATCGGAAGAAGGCTGACAGAAAATATCAAAATTAATGGTATCGAAGCCGACTACTATAAAGCGCGTAATAATCCAGACATGATCAAAAAACTATTAGTTATATTTTGAGATTAGCGAGAATAGGAATTTAACGAAACGGAGTTACTTTGAAACCCTTTCTGTAATTGTTTATTGAGATTTATATTTCGTAATTTATTCAATTATTCATTGTTAATCTCGGATCAGATTCTTCAAACTCAATATTTTCTGGAAATTTTTCCAAATAATCGTAAGAAATAACAATAAATAATAATAAACAATTAAAAGAATATGAAATTCTCCCAATTTCAGCAGAAGTTCAAATTGTTCGAGAATTTAGTGGAATTTCACTATTGAATTAAATCTTCCCGCGAAGTTTTCGGTAAGCAATCCAACATGCGGGATAAAAAATCAACTGATCTGAATCGAGAAACTTCTGCTATTTTGAATATTTGAATCCAATTTTGAAATTTCAATATACAGGGTGTTGAATCTCAACTTGACAACAGTCCGATATTTTTCTGATTCGGACCTGGAATTTTTCAAATATTTGAAAATAAACCGATTAACCTCTATGAGATAGTCATACTTTTCAAATATCAACGGATTAAAGTGGGTGGTTCCAAAGTTATGAGCAATTAAAAATATTGGAGAATACAAGAAACACCCTGCATCTTGGTTATGGAACTAATTAGATCTACCATATAAAGGTTTTCTGGACCTGTCTAGGGTAGCTCTACCTCAGGTTACCCGTAGTTACTCGCCAGAAATGATCGAAATTCTCATAAAAAAATAAAGAAAAACAGCATATCATTCAAACACCGGCCCAACCAACCCATGAGAATGGGACGGGTGATCAAGTCAAGAAGCTTTGTAAGATTCCGTTTCGGGAAATATCTCACATAAGATCGCTACTGTTTTGCGTCAAGTCGAGAACACAAAGATAGCATTCGTGTCACAGAATACACTACAAAGATCCCTCGTCAAAACAAATGCCTTGTAGATAGTCTAGACAAGCCATTAATTTGCAAGACGAAAGAACACCGAGCGAGCGCCAAGAACACTAATAATAGTAAATCTATTTTTGGTTGCCACCTCAAAGAAGAAGCTCACAAATTCGATATCGACACCAATGCTAAATTGATCCATCACTGTGGTTTCGGGTTTGAACGAAAAATCTTGGAAAAGGTCGAAATATTCAAACACATGATAACAGTGGACTTAAAACTTTGAGTGCTATGCTAACGAACAATTATGAAGGATACCTATACATTATTAGTACCCACTAGATTGAGACCTTCAAATTTGATACCTCGTCCTATTATTTCACGAAGGATAGAAGAACATGATTTGAAGTAGTTTCTGTGTAATTAGTTCTTATGTTGTAGATGTCACTCTCGATTCTTTGAAGTTTCCGATATCGGTCGTCCGGAATACTTCAATATGTAGTTTGTTTTCATATTTATTGTTTTATCTTTTGACCTTTCGATCTTATTTACCTGACTGATGTTTAAACTTTCTATATGACTGAAGAATCAGTAAATACTAAGTTTTAAATTTGATTTTAATATGTTCGTTTTTTGTTTACTCTTTTTCGATTTCCCTTTTTCCACTTTTGTAAGATGTTTTAAGAGTTTGATCGAACTGAATTATTTATTCCATCAATGTTTCAAAGGAATGATTTTTTAGATTGTTGGTTTGAAAATGGTAGTATAGCCAACTACCAAAACATGTCACCTAGATAATTACTTGAAGGTTCCAATAAACTTGAAGTTTCAAGACTATTGTTGCTTTTCTATGTTACACTTCAGGCTTGGATTTCTACGAAATCACGATAATACAAGTTTTCTGAAATTCGAAAGAGATAGTACGGATATACCACTGTGGCTGTATTGAGACTCTTTTCATAGAATTACTGCTGCAGATATATGTTGCGTTCCTAAAAAGCCAACTAGTACTTGCCAGTGCCTATCAGTGACGGATTCATATATGTAGAAAGCACTAATTTCAGAACGGATTTCTGGCATGTACCTAATGGATGGGAATTACATAACGCGAAAATGTTAGTTATTACGTGAAGTGGATTGTTTAAATTCCTATTGGGATTACAAATTTTTTTCGTTTGGTAGCTGAAGTTTATTGTTTGGGAATGACAAACAGAATTTCCATCAATGTGGAACACTATAAAAAGGATCGATATGAACCACCATTACGAGCAATCATTTCAACAAGTATAAAGGAACAATTATTTCCGTTTGACTATTGTTCTCCCGTTCGAATTAATGAATATTGCTCCACATAAATATATGCAAACATACTAATGACTTTTCATGTTATTTTCAGAGGAAGAATAGCAATGATTCGCGGTACGTCAACTGTAGGTACTCACATTGTTGAATTCGATCATTTTCATGAATGCTGAGTGCATCGCATATAAAACAAAATCATTTCATATAACATCCTGGAATCAACATCCGGAAATTCAAAATTACTATTCCTGTTAGGAAAACATGCTGCTATTAATTCCACATTTCGACTGGCCTAATCTGGTTCAAACACTGTCAGCCTTGCTCGCGTTCATACATCCGAACATTTCAGTTCATTGTTGATTCATTTCGGATGTTAGTGCGTGATGAGGATATGACATCAAAATTATATTGTTTACAACTTTCAGTTTCAACAATTATCAGATAACAATAAAATATACTATCTGGTTAGTGGATGATTTCAGATTATTCTCCTTGCTTACGAATATTCACCTGACGAGAATATTTGTATACAGTGCGCGTCAAAATTATGGAACAAATTCATTTTCTCAGAAGAAAAATATTTAGCAACAAAATCCTGAAAGAAGTCACTTTTTGTTCAACTTTCACCAAATTTTATGCATTTTTGAAGAATTTCTGTTGCACCCTGTGCCATCCTTATCAACCCTCTAAATTTTTTGAATAAAGAAAGTGGGTCATATGGTACTTTTTTGGCAAGGTCTTCTTCACAGGCTTGCAGAGATTTACAAGAAAAAATAAGGGCAGAATCCACTTTTATTCCTAAGACAGGGAAAAAAAGACGGAATTGATCCCTGATCTTATAGATCCACTTGCCTAATTTC
Organism: Myrrha octodecimguttata; assembly: GCA_958510865.1. NCBI lineage: Eukaryota > Metazoa > Arthropoda > Insecta > Coleoptera > Coccinellidae > Myrrha > Myrrha octodecimguttata. The sequence continues at coordinate 72,746,452 of OY294059.1, read as the reverse complement.
ATTTCTGCTCAAAAGGATGGAGCAGGTAATGGATAACTACATAAGAACGGAGAATATGGTGAAAACACCACTCCATTAATGTCAGCATGCATACAGGCTGGGACGTTCCACAGAAACTGCTCTGTACGGGCTTACTGAAAGCATCTAGAAGACTCTGAACCATAAATGAATCGCATTGGGCACTTTCTTAGAGATATATGGGGCCTTTGGCAACAAAACACATGTGTCTGTTAGGAAGGTAAAGTGAGGAGTGAATTATACCATTATACAATGGTTGTATGAGGTGCTTTCGACGAAGACACCTGGGACATTGGTGGGCCGCAGACCATCTCTGTTGAAACACCTCAAGGGGGAGTATTATCGCCACTCCTATGGAGCCTGGTATTTGATGAACTACTGCATAAACTAACGAAGCTTGGTTCCGAATGTATAGGCTATGTGGATGACATAGTCCTAATAGTAAGAGGCAAATTCGAGGGTGTTCTCTGTGTGTTGTTGCAGAGGGGACTCAGAGTCGTTTAGATGTGGTGCTTGTCAGTGGGGCCCAACATTTAGCCAGCCAAGATCACAGTTATTCCCTTTACTCGGAAAAAAAACCTTTCAGCTATGAAATCAAATTCGGATAATAGAGATATTGTACAATGGAAGTCTGGAGTTGAATATCTTGCAATTACCCTGGACAGTACGCTTCTGTGGAATGAGCATGTTAAAATTACTGCTACTAAAGCGATAAGGACTCTAATGGTGTGCAGAAGACTATCCGGCTGGAACCCAAAAAAACTGCGATGGATGAACGTCATGATTGTGAGATCAATAGTAACTTATGAGGCAGACAAGCACAAGGAAAATACTCGACAAGGTACAAAGGCTGGCTTTATTTGCATCATCGTAGCAACCAAGGCATTGTTCTTGAAAGAACAAGGTCCGACGAATGATTCCACATATAAAAACCATACAAAATTTCATTTTTCCCAATCTTCCAAGAATGTTCATCGGATTGCAATAAATCTCAGTACTTGATTAAAAAAAAAGTAGCCTGTAGATTCCTGCAGAATTTCGTGAAGAAATATGGCTTCTGAAAATATAAAATATTTGCAATTTCGTAAATTTATTGTTTTTATGACACTACCATAACGAAAGTATTTTACGGAGACAAGTTTTTCAATGATAGGATATATTTTTGTATCTTTTCAATCCCCCCATACTCACAAAATTTCATTTAGGTTTACGAATTGTCATTTTACGAACGACAACTAAGTTTCAATCACATCAATATTTTTTGAAGTTTTGAGAAATAAATTCAAGAAAGGTATAATTTTGAAACTGTAAGGAGTGGATTTTGTTCCATTGACAAACTTGACAGTAGGATTTTGATGTACCGCCCGCAATGTAAGCTTCAAATCACCAGCTTGTTTCGTTGGGAAATTTGGACGGGCAACCTGATAATTTTATTCAACCTAGTCGTTCTTGACAATTTTTGGAAAAAACGAAAACTATAAACATTGCGCTGTTTTCCTGAACAGGCGCATAAAAATAGAAAATAATTGATCCGCACAACGACACGTGAGCAAGCAAATAAAACTTTCGCGATAATCCAAAACCACCTTCGAAACATTTCAGTGAGTCACTAGTGAGAAAATGCTAGAATATCATCTTTCTGAAGGAGGGGATTTCGGACAATGACTTATATGTCTGCGTGAGATGGAAGCACCCTTCAGTCGAATTTCTATCAGTGAACATTTTTCCATTGTTTTGAAAATATTCATTTGACCCAAACAACATCAAACCGAAATCAGTACGAACTTAATCTTGATAATATAAAGAATAGGAAATAAAACAAATCGATGGAATGATTTGAGGTGACAGATGGAACCAATAAACGTAAGTGGTAAGAAAACGAACGGCTAGTTAATTCGAATTGATGACCATTACATGCAATCCATCTGTGCAGTGTTTTATCTTTCGACTAATTCGAATAGAAGGAGAGGAGCTGGGTTTTTATTTCTTTCAATTTCCGACAAACGACACTTGGGAAAGTTTTCCTAAGTGAAGAATCGAATGAAGATAAGTATATTCTTTTATAGTGAGTGGAAATAGTTCACAACAATTATTCATTGTTTCTCATCATCATTCAGAATATACAGCTATAAGGAATACTTCGAATTCAGTTGACATCAACAAAATAGATGTGCCATCTTTTCAGGTGGAGAAGAGAAGGCTGTGGAGTCAATTAAGTAGGTGTAGTTGTTTGGGGTGGAACAGCCTTTTATAACCATGACAAAACAAACATGGCTTATGGTGTTTTCAAGTAGGTATATATTTTGTGGCAGTAGAATTATTTCACGAAAACTGTTAACGCAGCTTTCTGAAGAAAGTACATTGTTCGACTAGCAATATGGGCATGAGGTTGACTACAGTACTCTGCTATTGAAGGCAGTACTAATGTTGGGCACTATGAGGAGGGTCCATATTATCGAAAACGGTAATATTACGTAGGGTTATGATTTTTCAATGATTTCTAATAACATAAAAATGACTCACCGATTAACATTCATTATAATATACTATTAATAAAAATGAATCATTCATAGCGAATCTACCAAAAATATGTACAATGTCCAAATCACTCAAAATCCACTAACTCACGAGACAATTTAATTCCAGCTTTCAATTAGCTCATTCAGGAAACATAATCCTTGATATTTATTCAGTTAAGAGACTCCTCATGATCTGAAAATAAAGAAGATTTTCAATACACATCTTTAATTTTGACAGCCTTATTTTGCATAGTTGATTACAATGATTTCCATTAATTTCATTTTGGAAGATATTATGACTTGTTCAAATTAAACGTATAAGCAGAAAATGAAGATAAAACTTTGAGATATATATGAACCTGTGATAGAAGTCAGGTATCGACCAATAATATGAATATTGTGAAATTTTGAGGTGATTGTATGAATCGAATTGTATTTGTATTCAAGAAATAGGTTTTGTTTCATATAATGAAAGTATTTCCAGGTGAATGCATTAGACATTTCATGAATTCTAGGTGAATGAAATGGTAAACCTTGGAAAATCTTCAAAATTATGTAGGAAACTTTGACAGGCAAAGCTACTTTCAATTTGAGAAATCTCTGTGGGACGCGGACACTGAAAAAAAAATTCATTTTCAACCATCGTATAATGATAATTTTATGAATAGTAACAATGAACGATCTTCATTTCTGTAGACTCCAAGCTATGATCATAGAACATAAGAAATAGTGTCAAAATTAGTTTGATATGTTTTCAAAAGGAAAAAATCTTCTATTTCATAGGGTTCTGGTTGATTCAAATGTTTATAAACGAGTTTTTTATATCTTCCCAAATTTTACTTCATCTGTATTCTATGATGGAAAATGATCATATCAGTCTTGCTCTTGTTCGAGAGTAGGTTATTTTCATTTGCCATTCGTAGTACTTCTTCCGAAGTTTTTTCAACTCTGACCATTGTTCTTCTTTAGTCGATATATTGATGTCAGACGCGTAGTTAACTACCATTTCTTCCTAATTTACTTCTCGGATATCTTCTCCAACAGCATTGATGTATGTTGTAAAAATACTGGTCCTGTAACCCCACCCTGTATGCATTCACAAGTGCCAGGAAATTCCAAAACCTATCAGAACAGAATAAATCTGACTTGTGTTGTACTTTCATGTTATCAGCTTCCAGGACTCAGGTGACTTTGAGAAGCGAGAAATGGAAGACCAAATTTGACGATTGATTGCAAATCGATAATTCTTCCATCCAACGTCCTAACTGAGTAATATCCTAATGGCCTTCTACTCGCTTGATCAGGCGGCTCCTACATTTGTCAGTATCATTGCCACAAAGTGAACAGGGAAAAGCGTCATGATTTCCTGAAGAAACTAGTACACCTCTCTTTACCTCTCCTAAGGATTTGACAATACCTGAAAGAAGTTCTTACAAGTCAACAATTCATAGTGATATAGTTCTACTCTGACCTCATTCCCGATGTTTAGTGGCTACTATGGTGATCTTGCATCCCATGGACGTTTCCTCAATCCCTCTAAAATTAGAATTAATGAATAAATTTGTAATGAAATCTTAGTAGCATTGAAAACTTGAAAGCCAACGTCAAAACGCATCAATCATAAGTGATTTATAAGCTTCTTTTCTCTCACTGCTAACGTGAAAGGCCTACATTGGAAGGCTATATCGGACGCACCTGTTGAGCAGACCCAACAAAAAATTCAGTGCAGTGGATTTAAATACTCATTAACTGACATGTATCTGCATTTATACAGTGACTTAATGAATAGAATTGATTTCCAGGGAAATTCTAACCCATTTTGGCTTACCGGACGATATAAAGCTGTGGTTAGCATATTTTCAGAGAACAGAGTGGAATTCGAATGGAATTGTTTAACTTATCTGATAGTCCATTTCACTATTAAATGAGCTATTTTTCAGTTTTGGCAGAGTCGGATATAATGTTCAGCGTACCAAATAAAAGAAACTTCCATGCTCAGGCCTCTTCTTGTCTACAAGAGCCTGGATATGTTTGTTTCATTTTAAGTTCTTTTCCTTCACCCACAAACTGATGTTTTCTGTCTAATATATTCGTATCATTCTCTGCCTTTTAGCATTCTGCATCATTCGCATAACTTTTCAAAAGTCTATTAACTTTCCAATTATTTCTTTGTTTGATACCACGATTGGGTTATCTTTCGGTAACCGCCTGTTGGATCATTCTTTGGCTTTGTAATTGCGGTATATTCCTGTCATCCATTATTTGGATGACAAACACAGGAATGTTTTTTTGCACAGCAGGTACAGTATACTCAAAACCAAATCTGAATCTGGGCTGCTCATTAGACGGTAAAATGCTCTCGGGTTGTAAGTCACCAAATTAATGTTAATCTTGAATTTCATTGGAAACAGCGTATACAGGTCCTACTGTCAGTCACCCAAACAAACAAAATTTGTTGAAATTATTCAGGGTTAAAGTATCTTTTATCCTGAACAAATATTAGTACCGGCTAATATGCTTCCATCAAACGGAAAGGTGAACCTACGCATGTCTGCCAGCTCATGCCGATCTCAGCTCTAAGTGGAGACTGTAGTATACCTGAGCAGGTTCTGGGATCGGTACAGGAGACCAGTGCAGAATCAAAATTCAGCTCTTCCTTATGGCATCGTACGATGAAGATATGCATAGGTGAGCTCGACTGGCAACCTGCGCAGGTCTAGCCATCACTGCTTCTTCTTCAGAATGAAGGTCTGCGCATCACCTAGTATATATTTTCTATGAATTCTTTCATTTTGACGAGTTAATTTTTACGGTGAACTCGAATTCGCTATAATTCTGAGTGGATACTTTGTTGGTAAATCTCTCTATACTCTATAACCAGAGTGTGAGTGTGTTTGATTAATTAAAATTTGTTTCTGAACCAATATGGTTGCCTTGAAAATATGTTCAAGTTTCGAACAAGCGCTGTTGAACGACTAAAAAATCATTTTATCCAGGATTTCGTAAAATACAGATTTGATGCAACTGAAACGTGAAAATTTGTTGAGTAATTATAGCCTGAAAGTTTGTGTGAAATTTCAGCGGAATATTTTGAATAGTGTCCAAAGAATAGAATTTGTATGAAAAATGTCCAATTTTTCTATCCCTCTGGTGGCATCATTATCATGTTCAGAGTTCTGAACATAAATTTATAGTATGAGCCCTGAAAAATGTGATGTTAACATCACTAAAATTATCATTACACAGAGTAATCTGTTGTTATATGCAATTTTGAAGTTAACAGTTTCTTTGAAACACCCGAGTCAGGTCGTGTGGTTTTATCAATACCATCGTCAAAATTCTCATAATGAGTAATTTCAAATCTACCAAATATCGCCAACTATACAACATTCATAAACTTTCGTGAAAGCAGGCGCGTTGACATTGTACAACCAATTGCCAAGTAACAAGTTCATTGGAATGGCATTTTTAGAGTAATTAATAATATAAAACTTTCTATAGCTAACCTCAGAAACCATCAATATTCCTATTGACAATTAATACCTACTCAGAAATTTACAAGGCTCTAGGTTTTTTCTTTCAGAAGTAAAAGTACATACGACCGACCAACTGGATAATCGATAATGACTACGGATTGTCTATCAGTGTTTAAATCTAAATTTGAAAATTAGTGATACTTTTCGGCAACATGACGATAGAATACAGTAAAAAGTAATTCAAAATCATTTTACTTTTTATATCATTCACGGTCAGAATAGCTGGTAAGTTTTATTATCCCCCAGGTCGAAATCTTTCATGATTTCATAATGCGCGAAATTGAGTTCATTTGGCAAGCATATCAATGAAATTAAGAAAAACCTTACCCTTGGTCTTACCCCAGAAATATTTTACTGCAACCCTATCAGTTTAAGTTCAGAAACCAATTTCATTTGAAAAAATATCAGTTTCATGCAGTGAACAGATGAGCAATGATGAACACACGTCCTAGTGCTTAACTAGAGATTCTGAATAACATGCACCAGGGTTGAATAAGAAAATAACTAATCGTGAACTGAATGCTGATAATCTCTGCTTTTGGTTTTGATAAGAATCTGAAGCGAGAATATCAGTAGGAATAAAACTACGGTATATGGTCAATAAATACCGAATAATGTGAATAATTCATGTACCTACATACATAATAATTTTCTGCCTTTCATGCTAAACTTTGAATTCACATAATGAATTCTGAGGATAAACTACACTTTCGTGAGACATTGATTACTAATACTGTTGAACGCAAAAGGGTTTCACTCAATTTGGAAAGGACATATAATCACATATTATTGAAATTCTGAACTTTCCTTTACATCAACGTTGAGCGTCCTTATAATCTCAAACTACAATACGAATACCAAGATCTCACTTGCTTAAATCATATCTGAAGCTGAAGGAAAGTTTGGAATCTCAATAATATGTAATTTCATGTCGTTTTCAACTTTGGTGATGAATGAGTCACAAGGGGATTAATTATAAGAGAATTATCAGTAATTAATATCCCATGAGAATGAGAATTTTCTTCAGAAGTAATCATATGTGGATTCAAACAAAAGCGTGAAAGGCCTCACTGACAGAAAATTATTATGTATACACCAATCACCGTTATGAAATCAGTCGGTAGGCTTCGAAATCTGTCCATCGAATTAACAATAATGATGCAACTAGATTTGTTTTTTCTTTATGACTCGAATTGCTGTATTTTTGAGTTTTTTGAATGAATCAAATCAATATGTATTGAGAGTTCCACTAACCTCGATATAACGACCAGTCGTTCTTCGGCAGATGTACATTTTTTTAAATGGGTATCCAAATAAGTTAATTATCCCATTTTTCAATGATGAATTTTCTGTAGCAAGTAGCAAGTAGCAATTTCAGAGCAATTTTTGAGAGTGATATCATATTAACGGCCGACCATCCAAGAAACAAGGTGCATAGCGACCCACTATGCAAACCACCTTCAGTTCGGTTACCGTGCATCCTAGCAAGTAGCCAGAAAGCAAGCAACACGGCCCTAGGCTCCAGCGTGTGAGGCTGGACAATATCGAATTTTTTTGGTTATATCTGGATCCTTTGTGAGTACGTAGCCACTTATTTTATAGACGTAAGTCTTCTGGTTGAAAAATTATGATTTTTTTAAAAAGGTCCAATTTTTTCGATTTTCTTCTGGCCATAAAAAACGAACCAGACTCTCCACTAACATTCTGATTGGATTTTCTTTATCTACGCCCTCGAATTAGTATATGTTTCAAATTTCAGGTCGATCGGAGAACTTTCGATTTTTGGTAAAATTTTAAGGGGTTACCCTTAAGAAAATATCGATTTTCGAAAAATAATTTTCCGACTCCTATCGCCGTGAAATTTGGCACACTTACTAATTCGAGGGCGTAGAACAAGAATATAAGGTCAGATATTTTTTAAAAAAATCGTCCTGGACGTGAGAGGTCCTTGAAGTTCCAAAATTTTGGACCTTTTTTCAAAAAATCATTATTACCGACTCGATGAGAGTAGGACGATGAAATCTGTTTTAATTCATAGATAAAGGATCGAACTGCACGTAAAAAAACGACATCACTCAGCTCCATTATTTTGGTCGGCACGACGTCTCAAAGTTGACCAAAATTTCGAAATTTTTTCACTATTTCCGCCATAATTTCTAAACGGTTGTCACTGGACGATTTCTAATGACATATTCGTGATCTACGACCTCGATTTAATAGGAAACGATAACAAGGTAGACGATTTTCGAAAAAAAAAATTTATTTGGGACTTTTCATAAAGAACCGCGAATAAACATCAAAGCGCAGAGGGGGGGGGGGTAAGATTTAGCGATTCCGTGCGAAATTTTATTTTTGAAGCTTTGACAATATGCACATCATATATTATAGATTCGGACACGTAGATTACGAATCTGTAATTAGATTTTGCGTAACTGGTTCGGTTTGGAAAATATTCCGGATTTGGTGAGAAATTTTCGAAATTTGGGTCAACTTTGGGCCGTCGTACAGATCAAACGCGTAAGGCTGGACAATATCGAATTTTTTGGTTATATCTGGGTACTTTGTGAGTACGTAGCCAATTATTTTATAGACGAAGGTCCTCTAGTTGAAAAATTATGATTTTTTTAAAAGAGGTCCAATTTTTTCGATTTTCTTCTGGCCATAAGCAAGTAGCAAGTAGCAATTTCAGAGCAATTTTTGAGAGTGATATCTTATTAACGGCCGACCATCCAAGAAACAAGGTGCATAGCGACCCACCATGCAAACCACCTTCAGTTCGGTTACCGTGCATCCTAGCAAGTAGCCAGAAAGCAAGCAACACGGCCCTAGGCGCTAAGCAAGCCTACCTGTGCGGATAGTCTAAGATCCGGCTGCAGAGTTAGTGCGTTCATCGAGTATTTGCTTGAAAACTATTTTTTACAAACATTCATCAATAGGAGAATATATATCTACGGAGTGGCTCATCAAATTGTATCATATTCAACAGGCAGCAACCCTTATTTTCGGCGGGATTTAGTCAGGCAACCCTACTTCATCATAAACACAGAAAAATTAGCTTTCATTTGATAGAGTGATAAACATTTTGCCTGATAGTTTAATTTGATATATAAATAATAGATACCTATACGTTATGAACGTAAAAAGAAACGAAATCATATCTGTTCATTCCTGGCTGCGAAGAAGTGCGGCCAATTGAGTAACGGCATTCGTGATTTTTCGTAGTTTTCACATATATTGCTTTGAGCTGGATGATATCTCATTTGAAAGAATCAGGAAAATGCAATTTTTTCCATGAAATCACTAAATATTTTTTATTAAAAAAAAATTGCGACACCAATTTGATAAGCATAATATTCTCCTATCAATATATGTATGTAAAAAATTTTTTTCAAGCATATACTCTAATTTCTACACTAATTTCATAGCCGGATCTAGTACTAAGACGTGGTCTTAATGTTTACACTTTGGAAGACACATTGTCTGGGGAATTTCAGTAATTTCGATAATTTTTTGGGATATTCGACGATTTTTAATTGACAGAGTTTATGTGAGATGAAATTTAAAAAATAATTTCGAAATGTTATATGAGTAAAATACTACGTTTGTGTTGTTATTTTCAGTGAGTCGAGTCCGAAGATGCTCTGATAAGACAGAATGAAACTATAGTCACGCAATAAAAAACTCAAGAGAACAACCTATTTTATATTGAATGCAATACAATTGGGACAATGACATGAAATAAAAGAAATTGACATGAATAATGCAGAAATTTTCGTAATGAAAATCTAAAATCATTTTAAAACAACTTATTATGTTTTACGATTTCTCGTTTTCGGGATATTCAACGTTGCATGTAATAAAATCTGATAAAATGCCTGAAAGTCCCCTATTTTTGTGGAGTCCCACCCCTGAACTGATACAGGACTTTATTTAAACTCCGCCCACATTCATCCAGAGAATACTCAGTTATTCTTTTATCATTTATCTCCCACACTTATTGGGTCCATCTTATTGGACGCACAAACATATATCTTCATCTTGAACTCACGCAGCATCCAAAACCCCGATTTTTCGTTTTGATTTGAATCAAAACGAAAAATCGAAAGAAAATAATTCTTGACATTTTCTGCTTTGTCTGATGGAAGAGTCAGATTTGTACTCTGAAACGTCACACTACTCTATCTTTATTGTTTGTATTGTTTCTGTATTGTTCATTAGGCTATCTGCTTTACAAGAAACTGCCCTTGACAAATAGCTTGATACTGCAATCCGCAAGGGCGTTTTTCATGAAGAAAAACCAATTTTATTCAATTTATAATAGTTCTGTTTCAGATATTGGGAGTGAAATCCAATGAAAAAACCTGAAATATGATGCGAAATCCTCCAAAATAAGCTTTAGTCGATACTTAGAATCAATCTCCTTGTTAGCTTATATTTTTCTGGTAATCTTTGGTTTGGGTGCTTTTTCATGAAGTATTCAGGAAAATCAAAAATTGAGACTTCTTTCAGTTCGATTTGACTGAATTGTCTTATTACATCAATTTCCAGAAAGTGTTCACTACATAAAAGTAGAAGGACTTTGTTTGCTCAAACCCATGAGGATTTCAGTTTTGGATTTCTGGGAAACCTACAGAATTTTCAATATTAATATGGAGAAGAATTATTACAATTTATCATTAGAGAAACTCACGAGAAAAATGAAATTCTGCTGCCTTTTGTGTACCTTTGGGTGCAATTTTTTGCCGAACACGTCTTCACCATCGTGAAAAATCAGAGGTTAATTATTATTTCAGTACAATAACCATAGTAATACGCACAAAATTATAAAAAAATCCAAATAAATCTATTATTTCACCGATTCACGAATAGACTCAAGACTATGTTTTGTACCGTATCAACTGATTATCTCCTATCTCACAAACTTTACCGTGAGTCTCTCCACACTCCACCCATGGGTTATTAATTCAGTGTGGAGATATCTTATAAGTTGCAAAAGGGAGTGTGTTATCACACTTGGAAATATTTAAATGCCTATTGGCGTCTGAATTTAAGATTGCAGCACCACGGTGGCCAGTTTTGGAACCTTAGGTACAGACCTAGATTTTGTTTTGACAGTCGATTTTGTACTTTTTGTTAGTGTTTGGTTTGATAATTTTTGATTTCACGATTTATTCAGAGACTTTTTAGATTTTTATAGTTGACGAGAGTATAACTGGCAGTACATATTCCATTCTTATAAAGTAGGTATGTATCATTCTTCAATCTTATTGAGTGTAGCAACTCTAAAATTAAGAGGATATCTTCAAGGTTAGACAGTTTTTTAATAATATTTATTTTCAGATCCAAATATGGCAAGATTGACATTGGTGGTTTCTTAGGCTTTCTTGAAAGTTGAGAAACAGATAGTATTGTAAATTATACTTTTTGGAATAATAGACAAATACTCATGACTTTACTATTTTCATAGCGAAGGACTAAATACTCAATATATTGTGAATAAAATGAATAATTCACATAAAACTAATGCTACTTGTATCGTAAGTCTTATTTATTATGGATTCACAACTAAATTTTCCAACACTCATATGATTGGTCTTGAAAAAGCTGTAATAAATAAGCCTTGTTCAACTTTGCTTTCATCGACAGTAGCACTTTGAGCGAACAGTATTCATCACCAGATATTTCCTTGTTGAGACTCTCTTTTTTCAATACTCAGTTCTATCATCGAAACATTTACATTGTTACTTAATGATCAGTTCAACAGGCAGATTTCTGGAAGGCAGAGCATTCCCCTTAAGTAAATTTCTCTGCTTGGATTAGGGGCCTGGAAAAAAATTGTCTTCATGAATGTGATCTAATATTTCATGAGCAATTCGTGCTTTCCTCTTTGAAAATGATTATCACCGTGAAAATTAAGGTAACAGACTCTCATAAATCTTGTTTGTTGGTTTTTATCGATTCTTCAACACTTTCAGGACCAACTTGTTAAAGGAAATTTCTTTCACCCTAACTCGAAATTTTTCACCAGGCTGTGGAAATCTATGGGAAGGGACATTTGAGTTTGCTTTTCCTCAGTAGGAGCACTTGTAAAATCACACAAACGCCACGAAGAATGCATAAACTTTTCCTTTTTCTCGAAAATCATAGATAAAGGATCGAACTGCACGTAAAAAAATTCGACATCACCCAGCTTCATTATTTTGGTCGGCACGACGTCTCAAAGTTGACCAAAATTTCGAAATTTTTTCACTATTTCCGCCATAATTTCTAAACGGTTGTCACTGGACGATTTCTAATGACATATTCGTGATCTACGACCTCGATAATATAATAATAGGAAACGATAACAAGGTCGACGATTTTCGAAAAAAAAAATTTATTTGGGACTTAGAAAATTTTTCATAAAGAACCGCGAATAAACATCAAAGCGCAGAGGGGTGGGGGTAAGATTTAGCGATTCCATGCGAAATTTTATTTTTGAAGCTATGACAATATGCACATCATATATTATGGATTCGAACACGTAGATTACGAATCTGTAATTAGATTTTGCGTAACTGATTCGGTTTGGAAAATATTTCGGATTTGGTGAGAAATTTTCGAAATTTGGGTCAACTTTGGGCCGTCGTACAGATCAAACGCGTAAGGCTGGACAATATCGAATTTTTTTGGTTATATCTGGGTCCTTCGTGAGTACGTAGCCAATTATTTTATAGACGAAGGTCCTCTAGTTGAAAAATTATGATTTTTTTAAAAAAGGTCCAATTTTTCCGATTTTCTTCTGGCCATAAAAAACGAACTAGACTCTCCACTAACATTCTGATTGGATTTTCTTTATCTACGCCCTCGAATTAGTATATGTTCCAAATTTCAGGTCGATCGGAGAACTTTCGATTTTTGGTAAAATTTTAGGGGGTTACCCTTAAGAAAATCTCAATTTTCGAAAAATAATTTTCCGACTCCTATCGCCGTGAAATTTGGCACACTTACTAATTCGAGGGCGTAGAACAAGAATATAAGGTCAGATATTTTTTAAAAAAATCGTCCTGGACGTGAGAGGTCCTTGAAGTTCCAAAATTTTGGACTTTTTTTCAAAAAATCATTATTACCGACTCGATGAGAGTAGGACAATGAAATCTATTTTAATTCATAGATAAAGGATCGAACTGCACGTAAAAAAATTCGACATCACCCAGCATCATTATTTTGGTCGGCACGACGTCTCAAAATTGACCAAAATTTCGAAATTTTTTCACTATTTCCGCCATAATTTCTAAACGGTTGTCACTGGACGATTTCTAATGACATATTCGTGATCTACGACCTCGATTTAATAGGAAACGATAACAAGGTCGACGATTTTCGAAAAAAAAAATTCATTTGGGACTTAAAAAATTTTTCATAAAGAACCGCGAATAAACATCAAAGCGCAGAGGGGTGGGGGGGTAAGATTTAGCGATTCCGTGCGAAATTTTATTTTTGAAGCTATGACAATATGCGCATCATATATTATGGATTCGAACACGTAGATTACGAATCTGTAATTAGATTTTGCGTAACTGATTCGGTTTGGAAAATATTCCGGATTTGGTGAGAAATTTTCGAAATTTGGGTCAACTTTGGGCCGTCGTACAGATCAAACGCGTAAGGCTGGACAATGTCGAATTTTTTTGGTTATATCTGGGTCCTTTGTGAGTACGTAGCCAATTATTTTATAGACGAAGGTCCTCTAGTTGAAAAACTATGATTTTTTTAAAAAAGGTCCAATTTTTTCGATTTTCTTCTGGCCATAAAAAACGAACTAGACTCTCCACTAACATTCTGATTGGATTTTCTTTATCTACGCCCTCGAATTAGTATATGTTTCAAATTTCAGGTCGATCGGAGAACTTTCGATTTTTGGTAAAATTAAGAAAATCTCAATTTTCGAAAAATAATTTTCCGACTCCTATCGCCGTGAAATTTGGCACACTTACTAATTCGAGGGCGTAGAACAAGAATATAAGGTCAGATATTTTTTAAAAAAAATCGTCCTGGACGTGAGAGGTCCTTGAAGTTCCAAAATTTTGGACCTTTTTTCAAAAAATCATTATTACCGACTCGATGAGAGTAGGACGATGAAATCTATTTAAATTCATAGATAAAGGATCGAACTGCACGTAAAAAAATTCGACATCACCCAGCTTCATTATTTTGGTCGGCACGACGTCTCAAAGTTGACCAAAATTTCGAAATTTTTTCATTATTTTCGCCATAATTTCTAAACGTTTGTCACTGGACGATTTCAAATGGAATATTCGTGATCTACGACCTCGATTTAATAGGAAAAGATACCAAGATCGACGATTTTCGAAAAAAAAAATTATTTGGGACTTAAAAAATTTTTCATCACCGCAAGGTGACGTCGACTGGTAGAGGAGTGGGGGTAAGAGTTTGACAGTTCTGTGCGAAATTTTATTTTTGAAGCTATAACGATATGCACATCATGTATTATGGATTAGAACACGTAGATTACGAATCTGTAATTGGATTTTACGTAACTGGTTCGGTTTGGAAAATATTCCGGATTTGGTTCAAAATTTTATTATTTCTTTTTATTCATTAATGATGCAAATTTTTTTTTGTCTGATTTTTTATTGGTGTTAACGAATTCATCTCATTTGATCAGATACATTCAACGGTTTAATAATTAACCTTAATTAGTGACCTAATGATCTTTTTATATATTTCGAATCTGAAAAACAATCTACACCTCAATTTAATGACGTATTTCTATTCGAATAGAAATCAACGTATAAATATGCTATTTCGGTATTAGAATGAGTTTGAAAGCTTATTTTTACTCTATATTGTGTATGACTTCCGGGAGCTTTTGATATTGAGAAAAAACAGAATTATCCTATCGATATTTTAGGCATATTTTCACATATTGAATTCATTACTCGATCAGTATAAAATTAAGGTACTAACAGTTATTACTGATTCACATAATGTCATAATATTACTTTTAAACATTTGATAACCTTTAACACTTGTTAGCAATTTCAAGTTTTTTTTTTATTGTGTGTGGATGCGAATTTTTTTTAAGCATGATTTCTGATTATAAATCACGAATTCATAATTTTTCAATTCATTCTTTCATTGGTTTCATAATTAACCTTAATTAGTGACCTATTGACCTTTTTAGATATTTCGAAACTGAGAAACAATCTGCACCTAAATTCTATGATATATTTTAATTCGAATAGAAATCAACATATTAATATGATATTTCAGTATCGAAATGAGTTTATGACTCAAATAGCCAAGACCATTCACGTAAGAGTACTGAAAAACAGCTACTTCAAGTGACAAGAAAACTAATTCTTCTATGATGACGTGTTTGGTATTTTTTATATTTCTTTTACTTTAATATTATTAGGAAACTATAACACAATCCATAATTATATATTATTCCTAATTTATTCTTCTTAATAAATGATTTCCAATAATGTTCCACTATGACGCCCTCTATGAGACGACTGATGCTTCAAGCCGACAGCTATTATAGATTACAGTTTTCTACTACGGCTACTTCTTGTTATGATACAATTTGTTCTTTTTTAAAATAATTAAATGCTCACTGTGATTATACTTGAGTATGCCATTGAATATTAATTATTTTCTATGTTCCCTAAATCTACTTCTATAGTCGGGTTATAGAACAAGTATATTCGCACTCTATGATATCATAACCTTCAAATATTGTAGACATTTACTTTTAATTAGGAAAGAATAATAACTATATTTTCATTGAATATAATTATCCCTATGATATGTATAGAATAACACTAATTATGGTTTTTACTATGATATTTATTCGATGATATAATATGGTTATTACACTTTTACATGAATGGGTTCTTTTAACTTGTCAATGATAATGTCTGTACCTCGGGTTACTCGGATAGCCACCAGAGGGAGTAGCGCTTATCTTTATTCGCAAATAACTCTTTTATTTAGCCGAATAAGGAAAATTGACACGAAATTGAAGTGTGTTAATTGAGGATAGGAATCTATGGTTGAAATTATCGTAGCCTTAGACTTACCTTGTATAGAGTGAAATGTATATCGCCAACCGTATGCTTCACAAATGTGAATGGGGTATATATCTATATGTGGAAGTTTCCGTCATTTTGTTTTCACTAGCCATGAACCGTTGTTTCTACTGTTCCTACTGATATTGTCGCTCCAGATTCCGATTAAAGTCAACAGAAGGATAAGGTATGAACCTCAGCTTTCAGTTCAGGACTGCTTCATTTCTTATTCAACCCTTAGGGCTCGTTATTCAGAAATCTCCCTGGAACTTAAGACCCGTTAAGCCCTAGGACGTGTGTTTATCATTGCTCGAAACATGGGAGATAATAGCACAGGCAAAAAGACGGCAAGCGTCGCGGCGCCTAGCAGCAAAACCAGCCAGCTCGTTGAATATGCTGAAGTCTTCAGAAAACGGTCCGCGTGCGATTCGAACAATATACATCATATAAATTATGGCTTTTTTTGCCGCTGTTGATATTATTCAGATGCGGCCGAGTGTTTGGAGAATGATGATGTTACAGGGGGTTGACGTGTGGAATAGTGAAAGATATGGAAATGCGATCCATGAGAATAGCTGGGTCTTTGACGCATCATTCGATCTCAGGATACGAAGAATGGGTAATGGATTGAACAGTTTTGCTGACACAGGGTTGAAAGTTGTACTTATTTCACATGGTCCACTATATGATATGATCATTCAATTTCAAATGAGTATATTCCAAAAAAGGTGAAAACATACGAAAGAAGCATGCTGTAAATGAAAAAACTGCTGACTTCACGTCAATGCTTTCGTTGAATTCTGACACATTTTCCCTTCGGAATTTCGCAGAAGCATCATTTCAATCAAGTAATAGATTAAAATCTGACCCGATCTGTATTTTCCGACCTATAGGAAATATAAAATTTGGAATAAGAATATTCAAAAAATGCAGTTTAGACCTAATGAATGAATACGAAACTACAGATTTGAAAATCTTCTTCTTTTTGTTCTTCCGGTTGATCCTAACGGAATTTTGCATTCAGTTTTGCGTCGGTATTCAACAACGAGTTAAATAAACGGTTGAATGTTTCTACAATAGTTTTATTTAGTATAGTATTGTCATTCTTTCAAAATTGAATGTATGCATCTCTTTGTTTTTATCTAGAGCAATAGCAGTTTTCCTCATATGTGTAATGTTGTTGAATCTGTTTTGCGTTGTTAAACTTTATGTTTTTATAATTGCTTCGTCTGTAATATTTTGGGTCTCTTGCTGTGGGAGCATATCACGCTATAAACTACTGTTGAATGTGTGATTCAGCAGAAACAGAATCCTTCAATCGAGTAAAGTATTTCGGCGTGGAAATTTCCTGGAGAAATGCGTAGGTGCAATTATTTTTTATGAGAATCCTGAATATCTTACTTTAGTGTCATGCTATGAAAGGAAACCGTCAATAAGGTAACGTTGGACATTATCTCGTGTATTTACTATCTTTACGCGCTTCTTCTAGGGAACATCGCTTTATCATTTCGTTACGATGTCTGTAATTTTCGAATTTTGAGCCGAACATGGGCTCAAACGATTGGGTTGAACCCCCTGAAGGACAATCCGTGGTCATATTCAATTATGTTGATTTACCGACAAATACCCAGAACTCTTTTGGTATCAAGACGAGGCGAATCGTGCCGATTATCTGTGAAACTGCAGTAGAGAAATTGTCTGGACGTTATTTCCCTTTTGTAGATGTTACATATATATGTAGCGTGATTACCTCAGGATTCAATGTTGAATAAGTGTTAATTTATTGATGAATATCCTTCCTTGTGATTATGTTAACTCATAATAATATATTTCAAGCCTTCCTGCATATTCCTCAGAAACGAGTACTTTCTAATTTACTGTTGGACGTTTCCTGTTTTTCTCAATAAATTTTCATATTTAGGTCAATCTTCTGAGTTTTTCATCTGTTCTTCATGTATTTAAAAGGTATGTGTTCATGAATTCGATAGAATAAATATTTGCTTTTAAAAATAGCAATATTTAATGTTCAACCGATGCCTCGGTCTGGAGATATTCAGTCAAGAATCCTAAATTTCAAATATCTCCAAACGCAGACAATGTGACATTCCTGATGGTTTTTTCCCTTCACCCTTCAAGTCACGTTGTGTAACCATATTGTTCTAATCCCAATGCATTATTTTGAATATAATCTTCAAAATGTCGACAGGAAACCGTCATATTTCATAAATATCATAAGAGATACGTCATTAAAAGTTGGAAAAACTATACTTTATGACAAGAGAAAAACTTCCCCATGTAAATATTCCGGTTCGAATATCGATTTCGAAGATAGAAAATAAGAACCTCATCGACTGGGAATAGTCAATAATAATCGGAGCTTCTACATATATCAGAAATACTGAGAACAATCTATTAAATGTACGTGACAGATGCGGTGATAAATATCCCTGCAGCAGCTATTTTCGGTAAACTTTCTTCACTTTATATTGAATTGAACTCGGGGAATGCCGCATAATGTGCATTGGAAGGTGTGTATTTTAAATACAGTGACGCACAATAAGAGTGAACATTCCAAGTTGGTGGAAATGTTCGAACCGAAAATATTAATCATCGCAAGTTTTTCTTCACAAAAACACTTTACATGTTCGCATATTAACCCAGATGCTGCCGGAGCGGTTATATCTCGGGGAAACTTTTCCAAGCACGGCGATTTATTACATTCTCGAAGTCGTTTCATCTCGTAGGGAATCGATATTCATGTGTTCAAACTTTGCGCCATTTGTTTATGGAACAAGGAAAGAATTGATAGTAACTGTCGAGAATTTCATGAAACATTACAGGGTACGGCACACAAGAATGTTGGGTTTCTAATATAAAAAAATCTAGAGAAGCACTGATGTGAGGTCAGGAGTTTTTACGCGCTTGTTCATATTCTATTTATTGGATCAACCCAAAAATTTGCACCTAGTTGCGTGTTTCCAATCCCCATCTGATTAAGAAGTTTCAATCTGAATGCATCTGTACGTCTCGAAATACTGCGGAAAAAACGTCAAAATTCCAAATAACAACGAAATTTGGCACAATTTTTTTCCTTATATCTCCGAAAGCGAATATCAGATCGAATTGAAATTTGAAACATTATTGTTAAATTCTAAGTCTGAGGTTTGTGCTCAAATTTATTGAAATCTATCGATATTTTCAGATAAAATAAATTTCATATAAAAATTTCAAAAATTTTCGAATAATAATTTTTCAAACTTTTTAACAACCGGATTCTCACGGAATTCGGCTCTAAGTTGTGCATTCGTATTTCTGAACTGTCCACGAAGTTTCAATTTGATCGAGTCAATACTTATATAAATATAAAGGAATTAACCTCGGAATTTCAATTGGGCCTAACTCCTAACTCTAACCGATTCCACCCATTCAGACTCCAAACCTAGTATGACTATTTCAAGTCGCTAAGTTAGAGCACAGAGAGTTCAACCCAATTGCTTAAGACCATTTTCGGCTCCAAACTCGAAAATTATAGACATTGTGACGAAATGATAACGCGCTGTTTGCTAGAACGAGTGCGTAAAAATGTTGCAGACTTTACACACGGTTTATTATAAGGCCTTTGAGTTGTCGATAATCCCTTTACCCCCTGTCGCTCGCTCAAGGGCGATTCATTTCGTCCATTCGTCTGTGCTCAAATGCTTATAATTCGCTGAGGAAACCCCTTCGTTTTCCCGAAACATCTACAACCAAGCAAATATTTAAAGTCGAGATTATTCGGAAAAATTTCATGATCAAATGAATATCCGTATCAAACTAAACAAACATGGTATGTTGGTTTACAATTAAGACAATAATACTTCATTTATCCCCAATCGATTCTATAATGGTGAAGCGTCCACAGCTGGTCTTCTTCAACATGTAGATTCTATATTCAGTTTTTTCACAGTGGAAATATGCAATGGCTTATTATTGTCTCTGAAAAATTGAAAGAATTCGACAATTGATAGATTATATCTGGCTAGTGGCACATTCTTCCAGTCAATCTATAGGGGAGACAGAGGAGAGTTCAAACAATTTCGACATTTTGCTACATGGTGAAAATACTAACCGCATGAGATTGAAACGTATCGATAGTTCATTTCGTTGACATATAGGTGCTTAAAAGAACAAAATGTTAATGTGGAATTTATGAAGTTGGAAAGTCATTTTGTTTCAATTCCCCTTATACCGAGGTAAGTTGAAACACGTTATATTGAGGTGAAGTTATGGGTTGTATAGGGTGGATAATCGAATCATCTGAAGCTGTTTATTGGAATGAAATTTCTGCAGATACAACTACAATTTTTTCGATAAAATTGTGCATCGATTATAAAATGAAACACAGAAAAAGTCCAGAAAGCACTGCCGTGAAGGCAGCAACTTTTGCGCGCATGTTCAATGTAGATGACCGCTTCAGCAACGAATTTGAACGTGCGCGCAAAAGCCTGACGGCCGACTGCGTAAACACAATAACTTCCGGAAGAAACAACTTAGAAACTCGATATTTGTAGAGAAGGTTTGGACCTTAATTACGAAGGCCGAATTCGTGAATGGTTAAAATCCACCCAATGATTCCGTAGATATACCCAATCAAAATTTTATTTTTCCAATATTTCCAAAAATACAGATCAGATCGAATTGAAATCCAGTACTTCATCGAAAATAACAGTTCGAAGTTTCATACAGAATTTAATGAGGATGATATGATGAGAAAATCATAAAAAATTTTTTTTTCAAATTGTTCTAATAACACGATTATCACGAAATTTTGCATAAAGTTGTCTTTCAGCATCTTAAAACTAGCTGTGAAGTTTAATCATCATTTTTTAAAAATATACTGACAATATGATCTTAACGAAATTTGGCTCAAAGTTGCGCGTCGTTATACTCCACCAAACTGCCAAGTTTGAATCCAATCGCTTGAGTAGTTTCTGAAATAAAAAATAAATAACTTCAAAACTTCAAGTGCCTATAACTCCGAAACTATTCGACCGATTTGGCCCATTAACGAACTTAACCGCGGCATTCTGATGCGCAACCTATCCTGAAAGTTTCAAGTAGCTAGCTTGCTTCTGTCGACAGTTATCGTGTCTACGGACGGCCGGCCGGCCGGCCGGACAGAATCAATTTTGACACCGGATTCGTCATCAGTGGGTCCAACCTAGTCGATTGAGATCATCGGAAATTACAGACATTTGGACAAAACGATAGCACGCTGTTCCCCTAGAACATGCGCGCAAAAAATATGCAACTTCGTTAGTTACAACCATAATAAATATAATTTGAAATGATAACAACAAATCTAACACAAATGAACAAAACGGTAGTAGGAAAAAGAAAGAATATTTTCACATAATACATCGAATTTTAGTTGATTATTAACTCTAAATCAATCTTGAAATTTTTCATGAGCCTTAGTTGCTGATATAATTATCGAAAATAGCTTTTATGAGGACAAGCATGTCAACACGGTTGTAACATATGTACGGAAGCTCTCCACCAGTACCAGCTTCAAGAGCCCAAGCTTTGCATTGTAGACACTGAGACCATTGTTCTCTATTTGACAATGGTTCGAAACAACAGATACAAAATGTTCATTTTCTTCTTCACTGTATATTTCTGTTTTTTTTTCTTCTTAACGATCTTTTGTTTTGCTCTTTCTTGTTTCAATGACTTAATTTTGGGTTTCCAACTTTTCCCTTCGCCATTCTAGCTGCTTCGATTGCAGCTGGTTCATCCTCTACTGGAGTATCAGCTAAGACTAAGGATTTCACCTTTCATCGTTTACTTTGATAGCCACATAAGAATTTTCTTCTTATAAATCTGTAGAGGGAAGTGTGGTTGATGTTGATCCTGGAACCATCATCGCGAAAAAAATTTGGTCGCAATGTTACTTCTTCTGCTGCTAGTTCGTATATTTCACAGCTCCTCATACCTCTATAAGTCTTTCTTTGATAATAAGTAGGCATGCTGAAATGGAATAAATAGAGACAAAACCACAAAATACTAACTAAAAAAATCAGTTATGCAACTAGGTGAATTGAAACACTGCGTTTCAAATACAGTGTCTAACATCCTCCAATTCCGTTATTTACAAAAAATTTCGAAAAAATCAGCTCTAAAGATTAAAGGAATTGAATCATGAATAGATGAGCTTTGAATCCATATATAACTGAAATTGAATTCCGAACAAACTTTTAAACTAGAGGTTATTCAAAAAAGCATTGAAAACTTACTTTTCACGATTTCTGAGACTTAAAACCGATCGCCCGGAGCCACTGGCACTCCCAGAGTCTGCGTAGGTGATGAAAAGTAATATAATAGCCGTATTTCAATTTTGCTTGCGATCTTAAATTTCGGGAAATCGCTCTTGTTTCAAATAACCTTTGTTTCGAAAGCCCTCGGTCTCCCATACATTCATTGGCAATTGATTCAATTTGTGCATTGATAGATTCTATCTGCCACTGGATTCATTTATGCTTGAAGTTGATACAGTAAAATTCGGTGTTCATTCAAATTATAGAGTTGATAGTTCGAAATTATTTCTGTTTTTCCGATCTATTATAAAATTACTGACTTCTACAGGCTTTGCTTTCCTGCCATATGTTAGTGAACTCTGAGCAAGACTATGTATTGACTGCAGGCTACTTCCAGTAAAGAATTTGTTGGCACCAGTACAACTTAAGAAATGGGGTTGGGTGAATATTTTGACTTTCTCTATCGGGAAACGCTTCAATAGAATATATCATTATTCAATTACAGATGTTATGTCATACATTGAAAAATGGACGGAATGAAAATAAGAAACTTTCCTGGACGACTGTGACTTGTGGAGGCGCAAGCCGAGACTTGGCAACACAGAGTCCAGGGATATGGCTTTTCCTACGAGGTAAACATTCTATTTTTCCGCAAATCGTTTGAAATTCAAAAGATATTGATTGATTTCGCCATAATCACGAAGTATTTTATTCATAAATAAATGGTGATGAAATCCGTTATGAAATTGATTGCGTTACTATGAACACGTATTAATCTTGAATTTTCAAACTTGACGCCTATGCTGGTGAATTCGAAAACAAAACAGTGTACAATAGTTGAGTTCCGATATTCCTGGCCAGTACTGGCCAGTAAATTTTGTCAGTTGATTTTACTGGCACTGCTTTGGTAACTGTTCGTATCAGTACGAAGCGTTCCGAAATTACTGATACTGGCCAGTACTGGCCAGGAATATCGGAACTCAACTAATATTTAGTTGATGATGAATTTTTCAGTTCTGGAACTATTCCAAAAGTGGTTGAGGCAGTGAATACTGCTTTATTAGAATTATTGCCAAAGAAATCAAGAGAAAAGTACGAATATGCATATGAACGTTTTATGAACTATCTCAGGAGTGAAAACATGAGTTTTTTTCGGAAAATGTTGTGATGGCATAGACCTTTGAAGATAAAATCGTCAACATTGTGGCAAATTATTCGATGTTGAAGACAACTCTTGCAAAATATGAATTGATTCCTTATAAACAACTTGTTCTCAATCATGCAACATCTGTAGGGAAATATCATTTCCTCACAGTAGGATAATGAATATTTCCTAACAGTAGGGAAATCTTGTCGTTTTCTTCGAGAGATATTGTCTGGAGTGTCGATATTTCCTAGCGATTTGCGGAAATATACATTGCTCTATTGGAATTCAATTTGGTTACATGAAAAAAGAGAAATCCAGTTCGATTCAGTATTGTCAAATGCTGAAAAATTCTTTTTTTGGAGTTAAGATCAAACGTGTCGTTTGTAACAGAAAATAAAAAATAGCACCATCAATAAGATGTTCTTGACTTCCAGTCCATACAACGGTTCATTCAAAGTTTCCGCGCTCCAACGTCATCACAGTAATTTCCTTTTTTACTGTTGTCTGTATTTTATTTCCTTTTACATAAGTTTAATGGACCAGAATTTGTTCTCTTATTGCTCGCTGTCATCCGTAAATTCAGTAATCTCGCAACGCGACATGTGTTTGGATATTAGTTTTTTAGAAAACGAAAGCTGAAAGTTTACTTCACGCTAATTTCTTGATTTCAAAATTGCAGACATAGATATAAAATGGATAATCCGCTGACGGGATGTAATAAGTTCATTCCTTCAATAGTTTGGTACCAGTCAATTATATCAAACAAATTTACAAAATAACTATGTTTGTCTTCTAAAATTAACATTATCTCTTCGTGAAGAAGACGTATTTTTCGTCAAGCAAACTAAAACAAAGAAAAAATATGAAATTGATGTAAACCGGCTCTTGATCGTTGAAATGAAAAATCAGAGAAATCTTTGAATCTACAGACATATAGGTAACACAATTTTATACATACTAATTTAGTTTTATAAAATCAGTCAGTGGACTGTGTGGTTCGATACATTCCACTGTGTATAATTGAAAATGCTATGTTGAATTCATTTTGCTCGCAGATGACTACGAAGTATCAAATATGAGATTGGTCATCCCTCCCAAAATACTCCATTTGATAAAAAAATTCCTACCATTGAAATGAAATATTTTACTCTGTTATATTTGTTCATGATAATTCTTGAATATACTTGCATGGAGGGTGAAATCAAGTTGGACTATATTCTTTCATATTCGATCTTCCTGTAATTTTCGAATTGCAAACCAATCTGTCAAACAACCACCATCGATTATTTCGAAAGATAGAGGGTATAACAGAATGGTTCCCGCTTGAAATAATTGATTACCAGGTTGTCTTACTGTTGACCAAATTCTGTTCCTTATAGTCAAAAGATATATATCTCAATTGATAGAATGAAGGTATCGATTGAAATCATATATGTATCAATCGACAGAATGACTATATCCATCGACATATCTCTGTCAAGGACCCTATATACTATGTAATATTCGGCAAAAATTTGCCTCAACAGATGACCTCAAGGCTACACACACGATCAGGCTTTCAGCTGCAGGTAGTCTCAGTGCCTAAGGATCGTCTTTAGTTCATCGGCCGATCAGATGACAGCTCTATCCCAGAACGCAGACAAAAATTGTTCCATATTGTTTATAAGGCAACATTTTTTCAAGAAGTTTTTGAATCCCGCAATTCGCAGGGACGAGATTTTTCATTTCATTTGTAAAAGATCTGTTTCCCAAAAACTTTTCATCAGCCTGCATTTAAGTATCTCACCAAACTTGAGATCAATATTTTGCAACGTTGTTTCAAATTAAAGTTTGATCGGATATTTTTTTTCAAGAAAATATAGGTCCAAATTTGTGCTCATTTCCTCGGCATCATAGTTCTTATCGAAATAACTCAGAAATGCTGACCTGACCATGGTAAATCTCAAAACTAATTGACAAAAGCTCATCCGCAAATTTGTGCAAAGGCTGATTTCAAATATTCAATATTTTGCGATCTTCCAATCGTTAGAATTTTATTTTGAGTTTTTTTCATTATCGCAGACGCTATAGTCTTTCCTTGTTAAACATCAACAAATCACCGTAGGCCTTATCCTTTCTGCATATTGTTGAGTAATTATGATAATAATAATAATAGAAGTAATAATAATTTTAATTTGTCTCTCAAAAATCATGCATAACTGATATAGTATTCTATGTCAAAAATAAAATTTTCAATAAAAATGATACATTGTTGAAGCATAGGCAGCTCTGACCGGACGTTTGAAACACTTACTGATAGGGTATCCCTTTCTTCAGTTTCTTTGTTAGTTTAGTCTTCCAACATTCTGACGGAAAAGTCGGAATGTTGTCAGGAAGTTTCTATAATGAGTTCAAGCCTGCCCCAATTCACACCTATTTCGATTAGTACTTATAAAATAGAACTACTACGAATTATCACCACAACCTACTTCAAAAAAAAAGTTATCATAGATAACATATTCTATCTGCCCAACGGCTCGATTGAATTCAAACTGAAATCAACGAGTTTATCTGCCAGTAAAAGCTTGGTGAAACCATCAGCAAATTTGATAAATGACACGTTCGATCTGTTAATCGACTCAATTAATTCGTCAATTGACTAAATGGTCAATAACCTGATAACAATTTCTAGCAAATGAATTGTGGTATGCGCCAGTGAACCTTCTAATCGATCAAAATTTCTTCGGCATTGAGTTTCTTCAGTGCCTTCATCTGACTTATTGTTGAGTGTGTAATATTTTATGTATCGATCAAAGCTTATTTTGGGGGGACTTTGCAATATTTTGAAGGTTTTTTTTGGATTTTCACTCCCAATTTCTGAAACAAAACTATTAACAATTAAATAAAAATGTTTTTTCATGGAAAACGTCCTTGCGGATTGCAGGATTGAACTATGTCAAGGGCACTTTCTAAGAAAACTGGTTGCCTGATGAACAATAACGGAACAATAAAATGATAAACAAAGGAAATTGTAACATTCAAGAGTGAAAATACGACGCTTTCATCAGCCAAACGGAAAAATTTGCAGAATTATTATCTCTTGATTTTTCGTTCTGTGAGACTTCTGTCAATTGACATACACCTACACAGATTCACTTGGTTCGAATGTTTTTTTCATTCTACTTGTTGTTCCAGCCGAATATGGTCCATTTCTACAGAACAATGAGCAAAATTACTCTCTCCATCCAACAAAATGCAGAAGGTCTCTTCAATTTTCACGCGCTTGTTCTGGGGAGAAGCGCGTTATCGTCACAATGTCTGTAATTTTCGAACTTTGAGCTGCAATTGGTCTCAAACGACTAGGTTGGACTCACTGATAAAGAATCCGTGGTGAGATTTGATTCGTTCCGTCCGGCCGGCCGTCTGTCCAGCCGTCCGTGTGTATTCTAACTTTCTAAAGACCTATAGTCTCAGGTTAGGTTTAGATCCTCAATCTGGGTTGAGTTCGTTAATGGCCCAAATCTGCCAAATTGTTATTATGTTGTATCCATTTGGAAGTTTGATTATTAAATAACTCGAAAAATATTCATCTGATCGAAATGAAACTTGGTTGCCAATTCATAATTGATTACTTTGTTTCAGACCAACTAGAGTTCCTGATTTTTCTAATCAATAGAAGCATTTAGGAAATTGATTTAAAAAATTTATATATTTCAGAAACCATATCTCCGATTCCGTTGAAATTTTACTCTAATCGACACCATAGACCCGAAGACTCTATTTCTAAACAGATATGTATTTTTTGAATTATCCTTATCATAAGATCTATAGTTTAGAATATTTGTTTGCATCAACCCTTCACGACATCTACTGGTGAATAGTCGAAGAATTCACTGGATCCTGTAGTGACTTTATGAGAGACAGTGGCGTCAATAGATTGTTAATCGACGCATTACAGTCGTCTGTTCTCACTCTATGCTTCATGAGATAATTCCCTGGCAGTTTTCATCGGTACTTCGCCGTAGCGCATGAGCAGTATATCAGAATCGTCCATGATGCTGAGGCTAGACGATAAAACCATCCTTACTTGAACTATCATCCTTGAACAATGATACATACTGGCGCAGACTTAAGGATCGCTACTTAACAACAGTGCTTCTAATTTCAGCTTGATCGGATATTCGTCTTGGGAGATATTGAAAAAAAAATTTTATTTCGTGCTGATTTCCTCAGAATCATTGATATTTCCGAAATAACTTGAAAAATGTTGATCCGATCATGAAAAAACTTGGAACTTGATGCGCAAATTCATGCAAAAGTTCTCGATCATTTCATGAGCCATTATTATTTCAAAGATTCAGTTTATAAATATCTCAAATCTTGATATCATTCCATCGAAATGTTTGTAATCATGGAATTTTTAACCGAAATTGCTCTTAAACGACCGCGTGTGCTCTAACTTTTTGAAGAAATTTTCAGATTACGTTCGGAGCCTGAAAATCTCCGTTGAGTTCGTTAATGGGCGAAATTGGCTGAAAGGTTTCGGAGTTATTACAATTTGAAATTTTGAGGTTTGTTCCAATATTGATTGATGCTTTCAGATTGGAGCTTCGTAATTAGTTGAAGAATCTCAAAGAGCAACTCTGTTCACAATGTTGAGATGATTTCACCCTCAAAAAAAATTCAAACAATTGTATTTCGAAAAATTTCTCTTTTAGACTTTTATAATCAGATCTGGAAGAAATGTGGCGCATACTTTGTAGTCGATATTGTACAACGATGTTCCAATTTTCAACTCGATCAGATATTTATTTTATTTTATTGAACATATTGGGCAAAAAATATTGAGCTAGGGAGCAGAAGCATTATTATCTTGCCCAGTGTCTGTAATTTTCAACTTTTGAGCCGAAAATGGTCATTATTGATTGAAAAATTTCGATTTTTTTTCGAGAAATATTCATCAGAATTCAATGATAATTGGCATAGACCTTGATCTCATAATATTACAAAAGTGGTTGAAATTTCAGTTCTAACAAATATTTATCTGCCGAGAAATTGGAAAGAAGTATGTAAAATTTTTTGCTATTTCAAATTCTGAGATGTGAGGTTGTCAAAATTCAACTGTTAAATTGTTTTTCCAAAAGCTATTCATAGCCTTACCATGGAGTTTGGTACATACCTGGAGGTTACTATATGAAAAGAGTAAGTTTGCAAATTTCGGATTTGATCGGATATTCAATAACTCAATAAATACCTACATATCCGATCATCTATTGCAATGGTGTGTATATCTGCGGGATCGCAGGATGAAATTCAAGAATTTGGCGTTAGTAATTAAACCCCAGAAGTAAAGAGATTAATTATGGCAACCGAATTCGTGAAATTTAAAAAGCGCGTTGAAACTGCTGACTTCTCGTCAGTGCTCTTATAATAGATTTTTTTTTCAAATAATCTGGTTACGATATCAGAATTTTTTATGGTCAAGATACTGATATCGGAAACAGATAATTTGGGAGGAAGCATCAAAGATTCCTTCTGCATTTTGTTGAATGGAGAGAGTGATTGTGCTCACTGTTCTGTAGAAATGGACCATATTAGGCGGAGTTTACTGAAAAAAAGAGGTGGAATTAAAAAACTTTTAAACCAAATGTATATGTGGTGCTGTGGTTTTCTAATAGTTTCAATTTGACAAAAGTCTCCAAAAACGAAAGATCAAAAGAAGTAATTCTCCAAATTTTCTCGTTTCTTTGATGAAGGAGTCAGAGTTGTACTCTGCAACGTCACAGTTCGCTTTCTTCATCGTTTGAATTGTTCCTGTATTGTTCATTAGGCGATTTTTTTCTCGAAACTGCCCTTACAAATAGTTCAATGTTGCAATTCGCAAGGGCGTTTTCCATAAAGAGCAATTTCTATTTAATTTTCAATAGTTCTCAGATATTGGAAGTGAAAACCCAGAAGAAACCCAAAAATAATATTTATGCTCACCCAAATTCCACAACATAGAAATATTCAGAAAAGAAGGTACTGACAAAAGTTCAGGGGCCTTCACACGATTGATCAAATACGTTGCCAAAGCGGTCACCTATTCAAGTATTCTCCTCGCCAAAAGCAATTATTTTTCCTATTGGAGAGACTAGGCAATCTTGAAAGGGAGCATTTGGAGCATTTTACGAATTCTGCATCATTAAGCCTCAAACCTACTCTATATATTATCGAGACTGTTAGCCATTTCTTTCGGGTATTTTTGTGCCTACGGCTGGATTAATTAAAGATCGTAAACTCAGCAACTACCGAGAGAATTTGCTTAAGGACTAGATAATTAAAGAGCTCGTTTCCAATTCACTATTACTAATGTTGAATTCTTGAATTGGTAAAGTCCATTCAACGATTTCACAGATACACCCAATTAAAATTTCATTTTCCCAATATTTCCAACAATACAGTTTACATCGAATTCAAATCCAGTACTTGATTAAAATATTACCATGATTAGAAGATTCCCAACCATAAAATATTAGAAAACAAAATTTTGAATTTTTGTATCTTATCATATTGAATTATTTCCGAAACATCAATGATACCTACCAGCAAAGCACGCAACTTGACATAATTTTTTCACAACATCTTCGAAAATTAATATCAATGAATTCAAAATCTGTTCTATGTTTCAATGGAAGCTGATGAACATTTTTCGAAAAAAAAATTTTCCCAATGGAAATGTGGAGAATTCTGCATCAGGATATGCGATGATATTCTACAACTTACAATGATGTTTGATTTTCATCATCAATCCTTCTCGAAATATTGGGGAGTTAATCTCGAAACTTTACACTTTTACAATTTTTCGAAAATTTAAGACATTTGGGCAAAACTATAACGAGCTGTTGTCCAGTACAAGAAGTAAAAGTAGTTTATAAACGATAGGTTTGATTTTTCCATCTCACTTTTTTTCTCTTGACTCAATCATAGAATCAACCAGTTGATAAAATCTATACGCCTACTATTAATTCTATACTATTCCTATACTAATTGAACAAGGGAATTGTTCAGAGCTTGCTCAATCTCGAATTTGAAGGACACAAAAAAGTTTTGACTTTTATAGGAGAAAGTAAATAGATTTAAATACTAGTAAGCTATAACTTTTTCATTGCAGATGTTTCCAGGTATTTTTTGATGAATTACCAAAATACACCTGTTAAGAAATGGGTCCGGGATCATCCATCATTTTGTGATACAGCAAATATAGGCCGTGTCGAACAGTAGATGTGTAGATTTGAAAGCTCACGCTAGTAGTTCCTTATATTTATATCACAATGATAATATTCCGGCAAACTCAGGAGAAAAAACTGCCTCATAAGAGATGGTTCATCATCCTTCCAAACTTCAGAAACATCTTGAAGTGAAAATACACATATGCTGAAAGTTATACGAGTTTTCTTTTCGGCATTCATCACGGATTAACATTATCTGAGATGGAAACGCATCCCAATGCGAAAATGCTCCGCAAAAACGTCGCACGATGGCTGTTCCGACTGAAAGTTTAGGAAAGAAGGGAGCCAGGAGAAGTACCTCTATCTTCTTCAAATACGACTGAACTTGTCCTATAACTTCGTAACATTTGCCTACCTAAAATATTTATACGACTCCAAAGTTTCAATGCTTTTCCAACTTCGAAATTACTTTCCCAGGAAAGGATATCGTGATCGCATTGTTGGTGGATTATCGAGAAACTAAGGGCATTTTATTCCGAACGTTCTGCTCGGTTCAGTTCATGTCGCGTCTGCTTCCAGAACATACAATTGGAACAATACCCATTGTATGATAAAAGTTCAATTTTTACGAGTTTCTGTGGGATCGTGTATTTCACTGGAGAAATATTTCCAAAAATTGAGAGGATATTTATTCGTTCCGATGTTTCCATGAGAAAAAAGAACAATATCTGATAGACCTTGTTGAGCAGCAGCATCCCAGAAGAAAGGAAACTTCTGACACCTTCGAATACCCAAAACTTTGAAGTATGACCAGCAAACCGAACAGATTTTTGCAATCCTGATGCACTCTGAAATTTTACTAGCCATGCCTCAATCACTTCCATGAAGTCAGTCCACAGGCCATGAAATTTGAGCACATTCTATTCTGTATAATAGAATAATTTAAGATCATAGTAATTTTTTGACAGATAACTACGCGGCGTTGTACGTTCTACACAAAGGTACTATTTACATATATTACTATGCCAAATCATAGTTATTAATAAAAATTTCAAAAAGCACTGCCGTGAAGGCAGCAACTTTTGCGCGCATGTTCAATGTAGATGACCGCTTCAGCAACGAATTTGAACGTGCGCGCAAAAGCTGCTGCCTTCACGGCAGTGCTTTTTGAAATTTTTTTCTGATAAATTACTGGATTTCAATTCGATCATATCTGTATTTTTGGACATATTGTAAAAATAAAATTTTGAATGGGTATATCTACGGAATCATTGGGCGGATTTTACCGATTCACGAATTCGACCTTCGTAATTAAGCCCCAAACCTGCTCTACAAATATCGAGTTTCTAAATCGTTTCTTCCGGAAGTTATTGTGTTTACGGTCAGCCTAACGGCCGACTGCGTAAACACAATAACTTCCGAAAGAAACAACTTAGAAACTCGATATTTGTAGAGAAGGTTTGGACCTTAATTACGAAGGCCGAATTCGTGAATGGGTAAAATCCACCCAATCATTCCGTAGATATACCCAATCAAAATTTTATTTTTCCAATATTTCCAAAAATACAGATCAGATCGAATTGAAATCCAGTACTTCATCGAAAATAACAGTTCGAAGTTTCATACAGAATTTAATGAGGATAATATGATGAGAAAATCATAGAATTTTTTTTTTTCAAATTGTTCTAATAACACGATTATCAAGAAATTTTGCATGAAGTTGTCTTTCAGCATCTTAAAACTAGCTGTGAAGTTTAATCAGGACTGAATCAGTATTTCTCGAGTAATACCGAAAAAATCAACGATATCGAGAAGAAAACCTCGAAATTTGACATATTTTTTCCCGATATCTCCAAAACTTATGATCGTATCGAACTGAAATTTAGAACACTGCTGTGAAATTAGAAGGTCAAAGTGGGAGTATAATTTTTTCTGGATATGATGAATGGTTTCTGAAAAAAAAATTTTTTTGTAAAAAAATTTCGAAAAATTTTTTTTTTGATTTACTGACAATATGATCTTGACGAAATTTGGCTCAAAGTTGCGCGTCATTATACTCCACCAAACTTCCAAGTTTGAATCCAATCGCTGGGGTAGTTTCTGAAATAAAAAATAAATAACTTCAAAATTTCAAGTGCCTATAACTAATTTGACAAACTATTTGACCGATTTGGCCCATTAACGAACTTAACCGCGGCATTCTGATGCGCAACCTATCCTGAAAGTTTCAAGTAGCTAGCTTGCTTCTGTCGACAGTTATCGTGTCTACGGCCGGCCGGCCGGACAGAATCAATTTTGACACCGGATTCGTCATCAGTGAGTCCAACCTAGTCGATTGAGACCATTTTCAGCTCAATCATCCAAAATTATAGACATTTGGACAAAACGATAGCACGCTGTTCCCTTAGAGCATGCGCGCAAAAATATGAAAGAATTGATAAGGTACCACTGACCACGACGAGATTTCAATAGTGCTATGGAGCTGTTAAAGTTACAAAAACTTGGTAGTACTTTCCAAAAGCAACGCAACCTACTCGTGATCGAAAGACACAAGCACAAGCTACAATGAAAGTTGAATAAAATTCACTTTGAAGACTGAATTATATCTCAGTCATCGATCTGATATCTTATGATATTTCTACTAGACAAATGAGAGGTACGCTCACGCATGCGTCTCATCGAGTCATATGTAGTTTTGATCATGGTCGATCTTCCAGCTCATTTTTTAATTTCAATCTTCATTGCTTGCTTCATTGATTTTGCGGTTTTTGCGCTCATGTTGTAGGGGAATAGCGTGCCATCGTTTTGTCCAAATGTCTGTTATTTTCGCATTTTGAGCCGAAAATTATCTCAAACGACTGAGTTGGTCTCACTGATGACAAATTCGGTGTCAAAATCGATTCTGTCTGGCAGCGTCCCTACCCACGAGTACAGGCACACAGATGAATCTATCGACTTGAAAATTTCAGGGTTCGTTGCATTTCTGAATGCGGAGGTTAAGTTCGTTAATGGGCAAAATCGGTCGAATGGTTTCGGAGTTATAGCTATTTGAAGATTTGAGAAAACAGTGGGTAAGTACTCTCTAATCCACTTACCCTTTTTGCGACTAATGCACTTTTCGGAAACCAAGTTTCC
Source organism: Myrrha octodecimguttata (assembly GCA_958510865.1). NCBI lineage: Eukaryota > Metazoa > Arthropoda > Insecta > Coleoptera > Coccinellidae > Myrrha > Myrrha octodecimguttata. The sequence continues at coordinate 72,712,535 of OY294059.1, read as the reverse complement.
TTTGTCAAAGACATATCGTTGATGTTTGACAAAGGAAACTTGATTTCCGAAACGTGCGTTAGACGCAGAACGTGTAAGTGGATTAGAGAGCAGTTATCCACTGTTTTGTTATTTGAAGTTTTGAGTATATTTTCCTGATATTTCGATAACTACTGTGGCGATTGAGTTGAAACTAGGCAGTTAGTTGAAAAGTAAGCTCATGTGATTTTTTGCAGAATTTTGTCGAGATCGTGCTGTCAGTAAATTTTGAAAAAATTCTTCTTCTTTTTCTCTCGGAAACTGTTCATTGAAATAAAATTAACTCCTGAATGTATCCCTAATCGTTAATCTGGTGGTAATGATGCAACCTCTTACTCCCTATCTATTTATTTCAACTTTACAATTAAAATTGCTATTTACAAACACAAATTCAGGTACAATGAATCTGAGATCCGGGATTCGAAGAAGCACTTATCTTAAAAGTAAGGATCCGGTGGTATGATCCTTCAAAATGCAGGTACTATGCAGGTAGTCCAGTTTCGAGAGATTACATCCAGAATTAAGATATTCCAGTAATAATCAGCTTCGGTATAAAGGTATTCCAGTCATTATCAGCTCCAGTATTAAGATAATCCAGTAATGATTGTCTCTAGTGCTAAGATGATCCAGTTAAACCTTGGGTCCGGTAGTAGGATAGTCAAATGGGCATTAGTCCCAGCAAAAGGATAATCCAGCAATCGGCAGCTCGGTGAAAAGACGGTTCAGTGGGCGGTAGCCCCGGTACAAAGATCATGTAGTAGGCGGTAGCCCCGGTACAAAGACTGCAAATTTAAAAACTATAAGATAGTGCTTGTAACACGTGATCTCATTCCCAGCGACTCTAGAAGTTATTTAAACAATTTACAAGTTAATAAATATGAGATGAAATATCTAGAACTCAGGAATAAGAGCACGTTATTCGATAATAAAAATGAGATAAGAAATCAAATGCACGATATCATACAAAGGAAAAATGTTAACTTGTGTAACCTGCATGGAATGAAAATAATCAGAAATCACAATCTGGCATTCACAAAAGCAAAAATATTGGTCGGGATATACGTAGTACTTACCGCCTTTTGAATAGACGTCTTATAAGAAACAATAAAACTTCAAAATTCCACGATGTTAATGGATTACGAAGTTCGTTTATTCGTTAAACTCTAGCAAGGTGTTGAATCTCCAACTTCTTACCAGTAAAAAGAAAGAACTTTTCATCGCCTAGACTGACTTGAAAGGGTCTCGCATGCGAAACACACACTCAACTGTCAAAGCGAAGAGCGTTTTTTAGCGCCCGATCATATGATTTCAGTAAGGCGTTTTTGCTTGCGATTGGAATTGAAATTATTAGTATGACGTATTTTCGCGATGGAAACTGAAATCGACAGTGGAGCGTTTTGTAACGTTACATCATTACATTTGGAAAAAATTCGGGTCGCATCTTGAACTCGACATTTCACGGCAGTATACAAATGTCAGTTCAATACGATTATAATTTCCGAAGATATAGTGAAAAAGTATGTCAAATTCCGTGGCTTTCTCAAGATATCGTTATTATTATTATTATACTATTCAATCATGTTGAAACTTGGTAGCTAGCTTATAAATGCCGATGGTGAACTTTGTGCAAAATCTCGTGATGATCGTGGAGCAAGTTGAAAAAAGCATTCAAATTTTTTTTTTGAATATTCAATACTCTGTGATCTTCTGATTACATTTGTTGAATTCCGATATTCCCAATCAGTACTGGCCAGTATCAGTAATTTCGAAACGCTTCGTACTGATACGAACAGTGACCAAAGCAGTGCCAGTAAAATCGACTGTCAAAATTTACTGACAAGTACTGGCCAGGAATATCGGAACTCAACTAATATCTTAATGAATATCAGTATGAACATTCGAACTGTCATTTTCGATGAAGTACTGGATTTCAATTCGATCTGATCTGTTATTTTGGAAATATTGGAAAGATAAAATTTCGAATGGATATATCTGCGAAATCATTGGGTGGATTTCACCATTCATAAATTCGGCCTAACGGCCTATCGTAAACACAAAAACTTCCTAAAGAAACAACTTAGAAACTCGATATTTGTAGATTAGGTTTGGACCTTAATTACGAAGGCCGAATTCGTGAATGGGAAAAAACCACTAAATGATTCGAAAGCCATTCAAAATTTTATTTTCCCAATATTTCAAAAATACAGATTAGATCGCATCGAAATCCAGTACTTCATCGAAAAAACCTAGAAAAGCACTTCCGTAACGGCAGCAGCGGTCATCTTCATTGAACTTCGCGCAAATGCTGCTGCCTTCAAGGCAGAGCTATTTTTTTAATTTGTGATTCTTGCTGAAAAATATTCACCATCAATGAATTTAGGTTAAATATATCGAGAATATATCTGCTCACAAATACCAACACACGCACTCAGATACACATATATTCGGAAATTAAAAAAAGTAATCGCATTCTAATGCATTAATATATCTGAAGAATTCAATTTTAGTTATCATAAAACCAGCACTTACTGCTGGAAGTAAATAAAGTCAGACATGAATAGGCAGAATAACTCTCTAGATAAACATGCAGCAAAGGAGAGGCGAGTGGACATGGCGTTTTCCAAAGGGACCTGTAAATTCAATCCAATCCACGCCAGAAGCGGAAATCTAATTTCAAACAGGAAATGTGCTGTATAGCACCGTGATTTCCTAAAATTTGTTCACTGCCAATGAAATACAGTCCGCTTCAGTTATGCCCTGGAAAAATAACAAAATCGACCTCAAAATATTCAGGAGTGTTGAAAATTGTATCATCTAGTCTTTTCAGCATACTAGAGAGTTGTGCCTACATTTCGTTCTCACTAAGTTAGTGTCCGGTCAGATGGAACGGTTCATTACCAAATTCTCACTGCTCTTGAGGTATGTCTATGCATTCAGGGTACTGAAATATTCATTATATATTTCAGGAAATGTTGAGGTAATTTTGCAGGTGAGGAGTTACTCCATTTATTCTACCATGATTGCACTTCAACATAATGAGTTATTCATATCATTTTATGTACTATATCCTGAAGCTGAGTATACTTCCAGTGGTCTGTATGGTGAAATATTCACTCAGAATTTTTTGAGGTTGGTTCTCAACTACCATCTTGTATTATTGATATAAATAGCAGAAAAAACCTAGAAAAGTCAGCAGCTTTCGCGCGCATGTTCAAGTTTGTTGCCAAATCGGTCATCTTTTCACATATTTACCCCACCAAACGTACTGTAGGTGTCGATTAAAGGTCATTTTGAAAGAATTTCGTATCATTTTTTAGTTTGATTTAACTTCCAACATCTGAAACGGAAATGTAAAAAATTGAATGAAAATTGTTTTTTCAAAGAAAACGCCCTTGCGGATTACAGGATTATACTATTCGTTCAGGGGCAGTTACTTGGAAAACATATTGCCTAATGAATAATGCAGGAACAATAAAAGAATCGAAGTGTAACGTTTTACAGTACGAATCTGACTCTTTCATCAGACAAAACAAATAATTCTGAAAATGTTGTCCTCTGTCCGATAGAACATCTCGTTTGTATCGTTTGTATTGTTCATTAGTCAATCTGTTTTCCAAGAAACTATACAATATCCCGAGAAGTACTGATGCAATCCGATCCAGTTGAATGTTTGTTACCTATATTAGTTGAAGAAAATCAATGCGTAACTTCAATGCAAAATTTCGTGTGGGCCTTGGGGTTACAAATTCAAAAATATGTATTTCAAATTTTGAATGTGAATTATATTTTCTCGGAGACTTTTAGTCATATTACAACGGAATTTGGCACATACCTTGAAATCAACATTTGTCTTAGCATCTCAATTTCCAATCCTCTTCGGATTTTATTTTCGAAGATATACTAAAAAATATTTCTGAAAGTGTTGATATTTGAAATTTCCTGTTTAAAATTTTAACCAGATCCTATATTTATTTTCGGAGAAACATGTCGAATTTCGTTGATATTTTTTGAAATTTTCAAGTCGATTCCTCAATATCTTGAAACGTGTTGATACGATCAGACTCCAACGTTGTAATAAGTTGGTGAATATCAACTCACAACCAATTGCAGTATTCCAGGAGTTAGTGGAAAAGAAATATGTCGAATGGGTTAGCCATTTGGATTGGAGGTTATTTCCTCAATATCTCACGAAGAAATGAAGCGATCAAATATAAACTTCGTTGGTGGTTGGAGAATACCGAGACCCAACCTTTTGCGAAATTTATATCGATCCTATTGAAAGAGAATCAAAACACTAATTTCGTTTCGAAAATTTCAATGTAGACATTTCATGAATTTCCAATAAAATTTAGCACAGACCTCAAAGTTGATATTTAGGTAGTATTTAAAATTTGAAATATGATAGTATATTATATAGAGATGTTAGGGAAAATATATATCGTAATGAGTAATAACCCAGAAGACTATTTCCTTGAACCTTTGTTAATTCCGGAAAACCTCGAAAAATACTGTTCCGATCATTATGAAACTTTTGGTAGCTAGTAGGCAAATACTAATGAGCAAATTTGTACGAAATTTCGTGAAAATCGTTCGATTAGATCAATTCAAAAACAAATTCTCTTTCAAATATATTATATTTAACGATGTAGTTATCATATGGTCCCCACAAAATTAGCAGGAACCTTCAATTTTTCATTGTACTGAATTTTAATTCAATTTCAATTTTGGCGAATTCGGCCTTATTAAGTTTCTATATAGATTATTCCGTAAACACTATAACTTTTGGGAGAAAGCCCTCAGTTAAATTTGAAGAGTAGGTTTTCGGTTTCATTACGGAAGGCGACTTCGTGAACGGGTAAAATTTGCCCAATGACTCCGTAGATGCAAGTTTCCATTAAAAATCTTATTTTCCAGTATTTCCAAGAAACACACATGGAAACGAACAGAAATCTAGTACTTGATCGAAAAGTGATTGATGGCCTGGAGACTCAAGCAGAATTTTATGAGGGATACATAAAAAGAAGATTGCCTAATCTTTTCATCAGGAAGTGAAGCTGATTTTGTCTGGTCAATCGCTTTGGCTACGAATTTAAATGAGCGCGTTGAAGCTCCTGATCCCATGTCAATGCTCTTCTAGAATTTTGAATGCACATGCAATAATACTGACAATTCAACCGGTGGGCATTCCGTTGGGTTTTATATCATCAGACTCTCTCTCTCTCCCTCTCTTCTGAGTGACGTATTGAGCAACCCACCAGAAGCCTTTCACCTTATTTGAATTTTTCCTTCATTTTATTACTTTCAACGCCATTCTATTCAGAATTCACGAATTGTGAAAATGGGTGACAATGATGATCCTTAATAGATGTGGAATGAGAAAATAATAATTTGAGAAGTTTCTCTTTTATATATCTTGTCTTCCAGACATTGCCATTCTGATTTTCATTTCAATGAGAAAAGTGAACGTTTATGCATCTAACTAATTCTGTGTTAATTCTCACCTCTGCTCAGGCATGGTTGACGTCATCACGGTATCAGTAATTCTCTGTTAATTAAGGTATTCTGCAATCTGTTGTATTTCGATTGATTTTAAAATTTTCAATAACATTCTATACTATGTCTCAAAATGATCCTCAAGATATGATATATTTATATATTCCGTATGCAGGTCCTCATTCAGATATTGGAAGCGAAACCCCTAACAATTTTAAATGATGCAAAATATCCATTCAATCGATATGTGTTCAGCCCAGCTAAAATGATTCAAATTTCGCTGAATCGACGACAATGGTTGTAATGATTTCGTGGCACTTTGTCATGCGAGCGAAAAAGAAAATTGAACGAAACAGATAATGACTCAATTGCTTCCGAGGTGCTGGTAAATGCCTGCCATTCAAGCTCCACTCCACTTTGCCGAGCAAGATCCAGCTGATACTGCAAATATTTAATTACAGGTTCGAAATTACAGCACGCAAAATGCTGAGATTCCGATTTTGAATTAATAAATTCGCAGAGTTTGTCAGGTGCAGAATCAATATGGCGTACAGTTGGTATTGATGAGTATTCATTAATATTTAGTTCTAAATTATTTGGATTTTAATCACTTGTACTGGGAAATAAGGGCGTTTTTGCGCCCATATTATTTTGCTCAAATTCCGAAATTTTCGAATTTTGAGCCGAAAATGGTCTTGAACGACTCACTAATAAAAAGCACGCAGTCAAAATCGATTCTGTCTGGCTGGCTGAAAGTTCGTTCTTTGCCACGATAACTCGAGAACAGAAATCCCCTATCGACTTGAAACTTCTAGGATAGGTTACATCTCAAACTACTACGGTGAATTATTTAGTGCGCTAAATCGGCCGAACAGTTTGGAAGTATAGGCATTTGAGTTCTTGAGGTTCTTTCCCCAATATATTTTGGAACTTGGTTTATCCATTCTCATATCTTTCATGAAGTCGTTCGGTTGGCCATGGAAGTTTGATAGATTTTTCCCTGAAGAATCGAAATTTTTTTGGTTGGGTTGATTTTCCTGTAACGTAAATGCGCAATATTGTACGTTCTATAGAAATGCAGTAGTAGCTACGTATGTAACTGAATCAAACTATAGAGTATTGATGAAATATTTGACAACGTCTCACCGAATTATTTTGACCTTCTGTCGAGTTTTCACGAGTACCAACCTGACTCAGTTCTTGTTACAAAATTCTAGAGAACCACTGACGTGGGGTAAGGAGCTTTTACGCCCTTGTCCAAATTCGTTGCCAAAGAAGGCATTCATTTACGTATTGACGCCACCAAGTCCAGCTCACGATCCTCAAGTTATCATTTTTCGATCGAATACTGAATCATTATGTGAATTTTCCCGTTCACGAATTCGACCTTGGTAATTGAACCGAAAATTTACTCTACAAAAATCTCTAAGTAATTTCTTTCAAAAGCTATAGTTCTCAGGACCGGTCTAATCACCGATAGTAAACGGAATCACTTCCGGAAGAATTTACTTGGAGACTTGAAGGTTCGTGTGCAATTATGTGAGGACCATATGATCACCAACACTAAAATATTTCAAAGAAACAAATTGGCACCTTGACATATTTTCGAAGTGATCTAATCGAACGAAATTTGATGAATGCTTTTCTTGAAATATAATTTGGAAGTTCTCGAAAATGAATTATTATCTCAATTCATACTTGTACGACCCTCACTGAATTTCGCAAAAAGTTGAGCATCATTATTCTACAATTATCCATACGAAATTTATGTTTGATCGCGTTATTTCTGCTTGAGATATTGAGGAAATTATCTCGAAATGAATGAAACTGATCAATTTCGAATTCTATGTAACGAAAATCACTTTGTTACAGATTCAAGATTGATCTCAATTAATTCCACAGAAATATTTCCAGACGTGAATTATTCGAGGTATTATTATTTTCAAGCTAGAAATGATACGAATCCGAATGAAACTATCATCGTTTCAGTGAACTGATATCAGTTCATAGAATATATATTCTATATTCTGGAGTTGAATTTCGTATAGTTAATTCAGGTATCGAATTTCGAGCTGAAATTCTAATGTTCTCAAGACCGATAACAGTGTATGTTGAAATCTACAATAATTGGATTCGGTATAGTGTCAATGAAAATATTGCCTGTTTTCATTAGATCATCCGCTTTGTGGATTGAATTTTCTTGGAGATACTTTTAGCCTTAATAAAAATCAATTCAACCAATTTACCCATTCCCAACATGAGGATAGTATTGGAACTGAAAAATAAATTATTGAATATCCGAAAAATATCTGAATCCACTCTCAAAACAAACTAGACAAACTCAATATGAAAACACAGCATGCAGTTATTCTCTTTCACATCCACATCTGTGGAAATATGGGGTATGAACATCCATCTATTCCATCTTATATTATTGGGTGCACAAATGAGTGTAGATCCTAATATATTATGTGCAATATTTACCTAAGAGCCTATTCAATATGAACTAACCACAGCTCATCATCTCCATATTTTTTCATAGAAAAAAGTTTAAATCATAGGTTAGTTGGTCATGTATTTTAATGATATGATACAATCGAAGAAATAGTGGCATATAGATAACAGGAGATAGCCACATAAAAATATAATAAATGTACAATTTATCGTCTGAAGGTTTTCGAGTTATTAAGTTTTGTGTATCATAACATACATATACTGTGATACTACATAGTCATTTTCGCTGAAAGTTGTAAAGTTGTCTCGACATCTCATCTGGGGAGTCTTTGTGGAGTTTACTTGGAAAATCCGAAAGCATGCATAAAACATAAGAGCACTGACGTAAAATCTCCAGTTCGTGTGCGCATGCTCAAATTCGTAACCAAAACGGTCGGTCATCTTTTCACGTATTGACCCACCACACGCACCTTTACTTTCTGATGGAAAGATTCTGGGATCTCCTTATTAAAATAAAACATCCTCGCGAAATTTTGTATGAACCTTCAAGCCGCCGTTTTCCAATTATGAACTTAATCCAATTTGATCTTACCTGTATTTTTGGAGATGAGTGGAAAATAAACTTTTTGATGGGTATATCTTGGGCGAATTTTTTCTGTTCACGTATCCGACCTTCTAATTTGGCACTTTACTCACACTACAAATATCGTGAATCGTTGCAGTATTAAATACAATGATTCGTTTGTCCGATGGAAAAGTCAGATTTGTACTGTGAAATATCACAGTTAGTTCATCATTTGTTTTGTTCCGGTATTGTTCATCAGGCAATCTGTTTTCCGAGAAACTGCCCTGACAATAAGTTCCATTCTGCAATTTGCAAGGGTGTTTTCAATGAAAAAAAAAAACAATTTTACTTATTTTTCAATAGTTCTGTTTCACCTACGAAATGATGCAAAATCCTTCCAAAATGAGATTTAATCGATAATGGTTCTGATGAGATAACTTGTATCTTTTCAGGGCGAAATGCTCCACAGACAGAGAAATCGTGTCCACAGGGTTTAAGATCCGATGCTAGGTTCGAATCGTGTGAAAGCCAATAAATTCATTCAAAATTTCATACCAATATTTCCAAAAACATAGATGGGATCCCAACGAATTTCAGTACAAAACTGAAAAGGAAGATGTCTAAATAGAATTTCTGAAGGATAATAGGTCAATCAGCATTTTCGATCTTGTTATCAAGTTTAAATATATTTGAATTGGTGTTTATTGAGTTATTTTTGAAGAAACAACAAAACCGAGAAGAAAACCACGAAATACGAAGTTGAAAGTATGTGCAGAATTTTTCTGGTTTTCGAAACACAATATTGATTTTTTTTTTCAATCTTCTCATAGTACGATCTCAACACAATTCCATCATCAGTTGCGCTACCTTGTGCTTTGAGTTACTGCCAAGTTTCAATCGAATCGCTTCAGCAGGTTCTGAAATGTCAGAGGAGTAACCTCAAGATTTCAAATGGCTATAGCTCAGAAATCGTTTGACCGATTTTGCCCATTAAAAAAATCAGGTTTCAAATGAATAGAATTGCTTCTATGTCCGTAATCATGACTACGGCCGATTTTGACAGTGGACTATCTATAAGTGAGACGAAAATTACAGATATTTAGACAGAACGATAACAGGTTGTTCTACAGATCTTGCGAACCAAAATTGTGCTCTCAATGGGTTAGGAGGTGAAGGTTTTGGAGTGGGTTATTGAATGCAGTAAACCTAATGCTGAATCAGCTTAACGATTTTCAATAGCATGTAAAGAATGTTCCTCTTGACAATCTGTTATATATATGTTATGAGTACTTCTTTATATTGGAAATTCATATAATTAACGTTTTTTTCCTTTTCAGGTGAGTTTACTCTGAGGAAGTTGGATTTCAGAGGGAAGGAATAGGTAACTAAAATTGTTAATAGAATATTAGCTTTCTCATATAAACGAATAGTTCGAAATGGTGCACCTGCCAATTATTCATACTACAATTTTCATTTGATAAAGAATTTTCAAAGAATATTGGATGGTTTCGCAGCTTTCCGGAATTACTTTCGCTTGTAGTGGCACAATGGTAATACAAAGACAGTAGAAAATGTTTTTTCGAGTCAGAAGAAAGCTATTAGAGTAATAAAAACAACAAGTTTCAGAATCTCTTTCGCAAGCAAAGTTATGTATAGACCATATCATCGTTATACATTGAAAAGTCTTTGATGTTCTTTGTGAGGAACCTGGAATATTTCTGTACAAACTCATTATCTGACTCTTATAGTATGAGAGATTGTTCCTATTTGTATCCTGTGCATATACTAGCTTCCACAGAAAAAATAGCAGAAAATTCCCGATGGAGCTTTCCAATAAGTTGTTATTGAGCATAAGAGGAGTCAATGATAAAATAATTTTCGAAAGACAAACACATCAGCTTTTGATGGAGTCTGCGCCATATACTGTTGAGAAGTATTTTAATTCTATTTTGTGCTAGTGAACATACTTTGGTCTAAGCATATTTCTTATAGTCAACAAATATTCCGTTGTGATCACAAATACTTAATAGCATGTTTGTATATGGGATTTTCGAGAAAAGTATCATCATTTTATTATCGAGATATTTCAGCTGCGAAATTGTATCCGAAGCTAACAAGCGATTGTTGAATATAATCTGAAAATAACTTAGGATTTATATATTGTATGGATGAATGAATTCATCTGAAACTTCAGATGTAACTTTCGAACTCCAATTGGAGCAGACTCATCTGGGCAGTTTCGTTCGACACCATCTTGCATTCAGCATACCTCTGGGATTTAACACGGTTGAATAAACTAGTCGATTGAATTTTTTACTCCATTCACTTCTATTCGGTAGGCCTCGGAATGTCAATTCAGTCAATACAGGGTAGAATGCATCCGATGGCCTCTAGACAAGTGAAAGAAGGATACCTGAACTCCATAGACAAAACATCATCTTCATCGAGCTGAGCTCGAAATCAAGCCAACAATAATTAATTTCATGACTGGTAATCATACTCTAGGAATTCACTCTGCTAGAGCACATATTCCATTCAATGAGCATTTTTGTGTCCATGTTATGTGGAACTACGTGCTATTATTCCATGCTAATGTCTGAAAATTATTTCCAGAAAATGGTCTCAATCTGCTAGGTTGGACTCACTGATGACGAATCGGTTATCGAAACGGATTCTGTCCTGCGGCCCGTAGGTATGATCCCGGAGTATCCTATCGACTTGAAACTTCCAGATTATTCGGAGGAAACGTTTAGTATTAAATGAAGTACCTATTTGTACATTGAGACTTGTCCTAGTTCCCGTGATATCCCTTACTCATTATCTATTAAGGATTTGGTTACTATAATGTATGCTTTCAGGTTACATTTAAAATACTACTGATTATTTCGTCAATTGGCAGAATCAGCCGAACGGTTTATGAGTGGGAGTCAAAATTTTTAAGATTATTTTCCTGATATTTTAGGAACTACGAAAGCGATTGGATAAAAACTTGGCAGTTAGTTGAAGCATAGCGACGCGTAACTTTTTGCAAAATTTTTTCGATATCTTGGTGTTTAGGTAAATTTATGCAAAATTTCGTGGTAAGAGTATCACCAGACGAATTCATATATATATTATATTCTGCGATACTCTGATTGTATTATCCTAACGAAATTCTATTCGAACCTTCAAGCTGTCATTCGATCTGGTCAGTATTTTTGTAAATATTTAAAAAAATAGAAATTCGAATTGGCGGAATCATTGGGTTGAATGCACCCATTTACGAATTCGACCTTCGGTATTAAAGGCAAAACCTTCATTACAAGTATACAGTTTGTAATTAGTGTTTTTCTGAAGTTATCGTGTTCAGGATCCGCCATCAGTGCTATAAGAAGTTTCGAGATTGCAAGATTATATATATGAAAGTTATATTTTTTCAACAATAGCTATATCGGTATTGACTTTTCTTCAAAACAGAACAAGTGTTTACTGCAACACCAGGGTGCAAAATTTAAAACCATTCACTTTTATGTATCTGCTTGCCTGAAGAAATCAACAAAATTGGGCTGAATACTTCATTTGTTCTTTATTTCAGTTACCTACCATTAGAAAGGCAGAAAAAGGGCATGAAATGGGCATAGCAGAAATCTACGTGTCTTCCCAATTATGCAAACTTGTAACTTACGTTTACGCGGCTTTTTACGTGACGAACATGAATTTACGTTCCGTTCCGTATTGAAAACTTCAAAAGTTTCATCACAAATAAGCGATCAGTCGTTATCGCACGTAGCACGCAACGTTCTTCGTCACGTGAAGCTTTGGATTGTAAACTCTTTACGCGACTCAGAGCAGACTAGGCGTTGTGTGCCGCAAACATCTGTTGAAATCTTTAAAAGCGACGCCCATGATGCAAAACGGGGATTTACTCGATCGTCTTAATGGCTTTTGGAGCTAAGATGAAAGAATAAAGAAAAGGTACACAGGGTTTATCTGAATAAAACCGAAGAAATTTAAGGGGTGTTGATGTGATGAAAATTAAGGTAGGGTATTATTGGGTGTAAGATTTTTCAAAAGACCTCCTTCTGGAAAAGTTACACCCCTCTGAAGATCAACACATAAAATTGTTCTTCTTTTTTATTTTTCCTGTATATTGAGCTGAAGACGCGAAACTTGGTAATTATTCTTTGTCAATAAAACTAAACCTTTTGGAATTCATTCAACCCTGAAGTATGCTTAGAAGGGGTAGAAATAATCAACCCCTAAGATATTTTTTCACACAACTTTTTTTCGTATGGAAATTTTCCTCTTAGAAATAGGTACATAGCGTAGAAGCCCAATTGATATTCCATGACTTTTTCATTTCTACAAGTTTTTTCGAAAAGTCAAGCATTAACTAGAAAAAAATATCGATGATCTGCGAAACCGCATTGTAGTCCGTTGTGAAACTAAAAGAAATTCAGCAGGCATAATTCATCGCATACGCATTTCAATGAAAAGAAGAGTGAATGCTTGCATTGAACTCAGGATATTGTTCATTGTTCGCTATTGTTTTAATTGTGAAAGTCTTAGCATAAGAATCCTAATGAGGTCGGATCTTCAATAAAATGCTATTTATCGTGTATTATGTTTTCGGAGAAACTTGTAGAAATAAAAAGTTCGGGAATGAATTGGGCTTTTAAGCCATGTTCTTCAAAAAGGAAAGATTGAATCCGAAAAGAAATTGAAAATTATTGGAATGTACGGGTTTCAGCATCTAATTAACTCACCCTATATCAACCTAAAGCGCTCGAACTATTTCAGAAGTTTCTCTCTTGGGCTGGCTTGCTACGAGGAGTCAATATCACATGTGAAGGTATCAAGGATTGCATGTGATCCATAGCAGACTCTGAGTTGTACACCGAAGGCATCTGTTAAAATGTAGGAGATTAGATCTCGCGTAAAAGTTTCATAAGAATCTGCTTAGATTAAGTGACCATCAGCCAACCTAGGCTGTTTCCAATAAACGCTCTATCTAGTCTGCTCTGTGTCGTATACAGTTCTAAGAAATAGTAGCTTAACTAGATAATCAGAATTTGCTGAGTTATGATACGCTAGAACTGTATACAATGCAAATCAGACTTCGAATTGTACGCCACTGACTATATCTGAAATCTAGAAGACTATTTTACATATAACCTGTTCCTAATAATCTGCTTAGGTTGACTGAGAGTCAGTCAATCCAAGCAGATTCTACCGAACTAGTTCCTCGTATTCTATTTCATGGTAACAAAATGGTTACTCGTAATCTAGTTTTCTGAATTGCAACTGAAATCTGTGGTGCACAGCCCAGTCTGCTTCGCATCGCATGCAGTTCTAAGAAACCGTAGGTTAAATGGATTATTAGATCGAGATACGGTTTGTCAGAACTGTATGCGACACGATTCACGCTCTGAGTTGTGCGCCACTGACTCTAGTTGAAATCTAGAAGACTAGATCACACGTAAGTGGCTTATTAGAATCTGCTTAGGTTGACTGACTGTCTCAGCTGACTGTAAGTCGACCTACGCAGATATTACTCAACTGGTTTCAACTGAAGCCGACGGCGCACAACATAATCTGGTTAGAGTCGTCTATATTTCTTACCAATAAAAGCTTAAGCAAACTGATATTAACCGGTGCTATGGATGGTACTGTATACCTTGTATGGAGCTCTTGTAGTCTCTTAATACTATCAGTATAAAGATGAGTTGGAGACATTCTTCGGATATATTGAGAGACTTTTAAGAAATAATGGTAATAGTCCAATCCCTATCGGATTGGATATTTATTTATTCATTTATTTATTTTATTTCAATTTATCATACAATTATAACAGCATCCTTGCTTTGATTAATTAATACGGCTAATAAACCGAATATTTCCCTTGTGGTTCAGCAAGGGAATTAAGATGTATGGTAGCAGCGTGGAAAGGTGCCTTATGGTTGAGAAATTCATAAATGAAAAGAAAGGATCTTCTTGTAGTGAATAAGTGGTCTCACTGATTCACTTTCAGTGGTGCAGCGAGAGAGTCGGATATCGATCTTACCCTGATGAACGGTGGGGTGGATGAAATTTACACTGTCGACTAATGTGTAAAGCCTGACTAGAGTGTCATTGACCATTATGGTGAACTGATAACTCTTGGCAGTTGAGAAAAAAGGCGCTGAAAAGGTGGTCAATAATGCACGGGAGAAATATGTCCTGGGTATCTTCGCTGTGTTCAAAGGTGCATTTGGTCACAGAGTTGGGGTGTGAGGAAATGTCGCTGTGGGAGTCATATTTTACGGAGAGTGGCAAGGGTGATAGGCAGGCATGAATAGCGCGAATGTTATCGCGTGGATGTCCACAGGGTTCCATTGCGAGGCCAATACTGTGTAACGTATGTCTGGATGAGTTATTGAAGATGTTTGATAATAGGGAAATAAAGGTTGTTGCATTCACGAAAGACTTGCTGATCATTGTGAGAGGCGAAAATCGCCTTCACCTTGAGCAGAAAGGAACGGGATGCATGACGCTTCTGAGCGAATGGACTGCTAAGGCAGGTCTAGGCATATCAGAGCCAAAGACTGTTTGCATGTTGAAAGGAAACTAGCCTCTAATGGATTTGGTTTCGTAATGACAGTGGCGTGTGAGTTTCGTCTCCAACACGGGTACTAACCTGCATAACTAGAGACTCGGATGGGGTCTCCTTCTGCCAGTTAGAGGGTTAGACTTGAGATCTGAAACCATGCAGGTAGAAAAGCATTTCGCATTCTCTGTACGCTGATATGGCGTATCTCAATTTCGTGCCCATGTGGGCCCTGATCAGAAACATTCGGGTTGCAGGCTAGGTTGAACAAATCCATCTTTTCGTATACTGTATGAGACGCAAAACAGACTGTGAGTTGTGCGAGGTACACACAACACAAACAGGCTGCTCAGATCAACTGAATCAGGCAATATAGGCAGATTTTAACAAACTTGTTTCGTCTAATTAAGTCTTCTGAATTCCAAACGAGGTCTGTGAAGCACAACTCAAAGTCATTTTTTGGTCGTTTACAGTTTCAACCCACCCTAGATTGAGCAGCCTAGCTTAATCTATGCTTCTGCTCGTTAGAACTATTCGCGTCGCGAAAAAGACTGTGCGGGTTGTGAGTAGCAGAATTTGGTTGAAATCTAGAGGACTAAATTATTTCGCGTAACTAGTTCGTCAGAATCTGGTTACGTCTTCCAGATTTCAACTGAAGTCTGCCGCGAAAGGCTCACAGTCTGATTCACCTTGTATAGAGTTCTCACAATTCATAGCTTGCACAGTTGATTAGAATCTGCTCTAGCTACGCGTGATCCAGTCTTCTGAATCTCAACTGAAGTTGAAGACGCTTAACTCACAAGTATGCTCAGGTTAGATATCAATTAATCAGTCAAAGAATGATAATTCAAGGGGAATGACTAATATGGTCTTCGGTGCACAACTCACACTCTGCATTGCATCGCATACAGGCATGCAGTTCTTATTACCCAAAGTACATTCCGCCATTTCCACTGATTCTCGCGCTACCCGAAATATTTCTCGAAATACTTCTACGGCAGTATCAAGGGCAGTGAGTAGTTACACTATGCTGTAGTATTTACTTCGCGATAAGTTTTGGTAATGGCGGACGACGGAATTGCAGCCAGAGCGCGTTGTCGCAATTGATTTTTTTTGTTTTGATTCTTTAGAATATATATTCTGACCGATTATTTTCAGGCGTGCTCTTTGTTCTTTAGTCTATGTTTTGTATCTGTCAATTACCACTTTTTCACGTTCAAAATTTCATTTATTTACACTATGCTGTAGTATTTACCTCGCGATAAGTTTCGGCAATGGTGGACGACGGAATTGCAGCCTGAGCGCTTTGTCACAATTGATTTTTTTTTTGTTTTAATTCTTCAGCATATATATTCTGACTGGTTTTTTTCCAGGCGTTCTCTTTGTTCTTTATTCTATATTTTGTATCTCTACAGTCAAATACCACTTTTTCACGTTCAAGATTTTCAACAACGTGCATCGGTATAACGTGGATATTTTCCACAACAGTTATAAAAACTAATGCAGATTTCGTTTTCGCACGAACGTAGCTAAGCAGAAAGCAGGCCTGTCTGTTTCCCTGCTTACTCAACTGCTTCCTGCCGTGGAAGTGTTATTGACGTATTAGCTTCAGTGAGGAAACAAGTAAGTGAGTTAAGCGATTGTTGAACATATATAACGGTCACCCCCTCTGCGTCGATGGTCCCATGTAGGTAGGAAGATGGTGGCGGCATAACGGTTTAGGAGTGTCACATAAAGAAAGCATTGCACATACTTATATGGCCGACTTCAAACTATTCAAACGGTGAATTTTGTTGTTTGTGTCTCATGTGAATTTTGTCGTGGAAAGACATACAGAATTATTGAAGTTGACAGAAGAGACTTCGAATAGAAAACACTTAAATATACCAAATCCCTGCAACAACTTTCCACCCAAATATCGATGAATTTTTGCCGAAATATCGTAAGCTGCAAAGTACTAGGTAGCGGCTCACGATAGTTTGGCAAAAATGTATCGATATGGCGAATTTCATGAGAACTTTTAATACAAGGGAAATATGGAATATTCTCCCAACCTTCCTTTACCTACATAAGTGGACTCCATTTCGTCTGTGTGAGACCACACAGATGCATTCGTTTCAACCAAAATACTAAGTATCAGCATTGAGAATAGCTCAAATTTTTGAATATGATTTTAACAGTATGGTTGGTAGTGAACCATATACCAAGTAGATAATCTTCTTTCATGAAATAAACATTAATCCGTTGTTTAATGTTCATGCATCAAGGAAGTGAGGTGCTCCATCTGTAGTGGATTAGAGAGCAGCAGCTTGTCCAAGTTGTACAATCCGCATATACTGAAATATTTATATTTTTATAATTACAAAATTGCTTCTGCAAGCTATCTCTCAATTTGCTGAAGAACCAAGTTAAATTAATCTGGTGGAATATTACTCGAAATAATGTTATGCTTCCACTTTTCTATAACCACGAAGGCTTCACGGAGAATGAACCAGAAAGTTAATTCCTCGAGAACTCGCTGCTATGAAAAGGATTGTTTGATTCTCTTGAACAGCAAAATTATTATTGGGATTTTCCTAAATGAAACACACTGAAAAATTTCCCTGCTGTGTACCTGTATTTTCTCGGGATCCCATCTGAGACTTAAGAGATAGGAAAATTATTCTTGAAATAATTAAATTCAAAAGATCTCTTCATTGAAATTTTTATTTCATTTCCCCTGAATATCTAACAAGTAAGGTTATTGTCGGTCGTTTTCACGAATTCAAATTAGGTACCTCGAACAAGGTCGAAGAAACAAAGAAAATGTAAGATCCTTATAAATATTTAATAGTCCACAACTCAAAGTGTTGAAGACAGTGTCGGCAGCTAGTAATTTATGTCAGAGTCTTAATTCGAATTTATTACCCGTCCCTTGGATTTCATCTGCAACGCTTTATCTTCGGCCTATTCTGGAATATTTACTAATTTCCTGGGGCGCAGTTGTTTCTCGTGTTTTCACCGAGTTTAACAACATAATACGTCCCTAAAATATCGCTGTCGTTCATTTCAGTTAATAGCTTTGAAGTCCGAAAATGCAATCGTAGTTCATTTCGGGCGCTCGCTATGTTTTCGGCATGGGTGTTCTCTGATAGAAATAATGGCATTCAGAGCTGTTTGTTCGGGCACTAGTCTTCCAAGTTTGCGCTTTGATACGAAGAACTTCAAATAGAAGATCCGTTTGAGAGCGGCCTGGCTACTAATTCAGTTCTTTTCTATAACAAGTTGCTTTCTAGTTTCCTGTATATCGTGATTTTCGAGTAATAAATCCTTATCTGACGACCCCTATGATCTACTTCTATACTGGGTGTAACAGAGGTGAAGAAAAATACTCAAATCGGTGATAGTACAGATCATTTCCAACGAAAAATGTGCTCATTATTTTCTCTTCAAATCTCATGTATTTTCAGATATCACTTGTTTCGTCTTTTTTGGAAACTTTCCTATCTTTAAATTAACCTTTAGTCGAAAGAGAACAAAATCGCACTTTCAACCGCATCTTGTTTCACTCCAACAAACTCCAACCGAGAGAGTTTAAGTGAGAAATTTATCATAATTAAAATATCAACAGAAAATTCTTTGGAAAACTACAAGGTGGCGTAGATTAACTGAGTCGAAAAACGATGGCGCCACCGACTATCGCACGCTCGCTTCCTCTATGCAACACAGCATAAGCAAATAAGGGAATGGTATTCCTGAATAGGTCCAACCAAACATTGGTCTGATATTTTCAGAAAATACTCTGAACTACTTGGTGAAAGAATGTTTTGTGTCGAACGTGTACTTTCTTGTTAAATGAGGATTCTTGGTGAATCTAAGAATATTTAATTTTCGCTGAGAAATAATTTTCTCTTTCTGAGCTGATTTCTCAGCCCATATCAACAATGATCCTCTTGATTTAAGAGGACTTTGTCTTTGATACAAATGTAAGATTTTTCGTTATTTTGCTTGGAATATTTTCCTTGAAGATTTCAAATTCTTGTACCAAGATAATATTATGTTTGAGGTAATAAGCGGCTCTCAAATACAAAAGGTTATCGTATCTCTAAAATATTTTATTCTCATCTTCGAAGATATCAATCATAAAGTAGGTGCATATGGATGATCGCCAACCAACAAGAAAGCTTAAAAGGAACAGAAATTTGATGATCAAATTGAGTTACAAGTTGCTTGGATGCTATGTATAACAACCTTTGTTCGCGAGTAACCAAGCTTAATCTTAAAGCCAACATTTTTTTCCTGGCTTCAGTTAGTTTTCCATTTATATCAGATTCATAATGCACCATTAAAAACACCAACGCACTAGTTCAATATTCACTATGGCGTTGTTTCATATCTAAACATTCACATGTTCTGCGATTCTACATTCTATACAGGGTCTTTCACGAGGAACCTCACCCATATTTATACGGGAAACTACTGAACGTATTTTCATGAAATTCAGCACTTATAAGTATTTCACGATGCTGATGAAATCTAAAATATTTTCAAGGCATGAGCACCTCCGGTTTTTCCGGAAACGACGTCAACTTCCGTTTTTCAAATTAGAACACCATTTTTTTATTGCAGAAATAGATTCCTTAGAAAATTTCAATTTATTTTGATGTAACATTTTTCAGTTTTGGTTGGAAAATTCTCTCTGAGCGGGAAAATTCGAAAAAAAAATCGAAAATAGAGCTCCGCTGAAACAAGAATAACTTCGAGGTTTTTGGATGGAAAATTTTCATTTTTGGGATTTTTCAAGATGTAAGATTGATGTATCCACTTTGGAAATCGAAATCGCGATTCATGATACAGGGGGTGAAAAAATCGCTTTCAAAGTTAGGGATGACAAAATCGTGAAAAATCATTTTTTTCAAATTAGAACCCCATTTTTTTATGGCAGATATTGAATCTACGTTGAAAAATAATGTGAGTGTATGCATCACACCCTTGCCCTAAAGTGGATATTTTCTGAGTTATTCACAGAAAACTGTTTTTCGTCTTGAATTTTCAGCTATTTCTTTTCCCTTCACGCCAAAAAGATCTTCTACTACACTTTTTTCTCTGTGTGTAGTTTTCTTAACGAAAGATCCGACATTTCTCAAGTTTGTCATGGTTCTGTTAATGGTATCTCTCGTTGGTCTGGGTCGGTCAGGAAACCTCTCAATGAACAGTCGAATCGTTCTATCTACAACTTTATTACATTCTCCATGAAGTAGAATGAGATTTAAATAATCTTCATTGGTAAAATTAGGCATAGTGATCGATTTTATAACTTAATACGAATTATCACCAAATTAATAGTAAACACAAAATGCTACTGAATAAAGAGGAATTTGGCAGATGTAATTAATGATATCTATCATTAAAAAAAATAATGTAAAACATGGTAAGTTTTTGCATATGGTTCATAAGGAATTATTTATTTATCACTGGAGAGAAAACCGATTAGTTGAAATGAAGAGGTTTCCGATACAAATTCGAATCCAAATTCGCCATCTATTTAGGAACAACCTGTAACTTTTTTCTCTTGCATATTAGGGTAGTAAAATCTAAAACATGGTTTAAGTAACAGTTTCTGAAAATGTCATCTTTTTGGCGTGAAGGGAGAAGAAATAGCTGAAAATTCAAGACGAAAAACAGTTTTTTGTAAATAACTCAGAAAATATCCACTTTAGGGCAAGGGTGTGATGCATACACTCACATTATTTTTTAACGTAGATTCAATATCTGCCATAAAAAAATGGGGTTCTAATTTGAAAAAATTGATTTTTCACGATTTTGTCATCCCTAACTTTGAAAGCGATTTTTTCACCCCCTGTATCATGAATCGCGATTTCGATTTTTAAAGTGGATACATCAATCTTACATCTTGAAAAATCCCAAAAATGAAAATTTTCCATCCAAAAATCTCGAAGTTATTCTTGTTTCAGCGGAGCTCTATTTTCGATTTTTTTTTCGAATTTTCCCGCTCAGAGAGAATTTTCCAACCAAAACTGAAAAATGTTACATCAAAATAAATTGAAATTTTCTAAGAAATCTATTTCTGCAATAAAAAAATGGTGTTCTAATTTGAAAAAGGGAAGTTGACGTCATTTCCGGAAAAACCGGAGGTGCTCATGCCTTGAAAATATTTTAGATTTCATCAGCATCGTGAAATACTTATAAGTGCTGAATTTCATGAAAATACGTTCAGTAGTTTCCCGTATAAATATGGGTGAGGTTCCTCGTGAAAGACCCCGTATAGGTCTTCATCGCTAATACCGCTTATTGGTCGAGAGGCTCGAGTGTACGTGTTTTCGTCACCAGAACGCGTTTGATGAGGAATTTTATATTTGATCCGAGCGAAGTATGATTAACAAAAAGAAATAATTTTCTGAAGTGAAGATAACGGATGTTTCGGTTCAAGCAGATTCATTTCAAGAAAATTCTTGTTAACAGTCGAACAACGACAGAAGCCGAAAACAGAAGTATATTGGTCAATCTAAAATTGCTAATCCACAGAAAGATTTTTCATTTCATGAATATGTATGTATTCGATTAAAGGGACTCTTCTCATTGTAAATCTCTTTGCTTGTACATTTCAAGAATATGCACATACTGACTTTCAGAGACTCTCTTGTGAATCTTTATGCTTGTACAGTTCCTGGAGTATTTCTTCAGAAGCCTATTCTGATATGTGGCTCCCATTTTTGGACTGCTGCCCTGTATTGGTATATTCCAAGTCTACAGAGTGGTTCTGCTGTATTGATGTCCACTCGATCAACAGAGTCCACCGTACTCAAACGGACATTCACGACCGTACGAAAGGTTTTTTCGAATTTAAATATGATTGGCATTGCATCTGAAGGAATTGCCAAGAAGTACGAGTCCAATTGGTCCGGTATCTCCATATGTCGTTTCGAGTTGTCAAAAAATTTAGGATGTTCCATCTGATTTACTAAGATATTGTTGAAGCCTCCTAGAAATAAAAAAAAATAGCAGAGTGTTGTGAGGTTTAGGAAATGGCATTTTTTTGAACTCAACCGGCTTAACTTTCATAGATCCTAGTGCTATCCCATCCTCATCTTGGACATACTGTTTTCAGGATTGAAAAAAGGTTTCCTATTCCAAAGCTACCGACTATTCATTTAAATCACTAAAGAATCTGTTTCATTGGTATATTCAAAGTTTTCAGATATTCAGTGTCATTTCGTTTACATAAATCCTGAAAAACTCTCATCATACATGAATAGTGTGAAATGTATCCCAGAAACGTAGTTCGTGACATAAAAAATTCCTTTGCTGTTCGAAGAATATAAAAACATTTCATTCTAGAGTTCGCCCATGTCGGTAAAGTGAAATCCGATATGCTAATTTTTCTTATTTTTTCACGTCATAAAGGCGAAAGTCGCTACATACAAATCGATTCTTGCTCTCAGTCTCTCCGCTTTAACACTCGGAAAACGATTCGAATGTGATGTCTCTTAAAACGTCCGAGATTACCCAAATATTCGTTAACGCGCCCCCATTTTATCCATTTTAGTAGCTGGCAAACGGGTAGTTTTCGAATTTCCCCTGGGCGCTATATATACGGGATGCCTAATCTGCATCAAACACGGAATATCATTACCGCGTATTTTGCCATAGCCTGGCTTGCTTAGATATGTACATCCAATAAATTAAAAGGTTAATTATTTAGCTTTATGAATGCGTAAGCTGATCCTATGGTCCCACAATTTCCATAAATACTATAAGGACCCCATGTTTCTTGTATAAGCACAGAGGAGAACTATCCTACTACTACCCAGGCATTCTATCCATTACTGATACCGCGATTATCTTAAAGATTTCCTCATCAAATAACGAAATCAAACTGACCATATGAGCATGGATAAGTTAAAGTTAATAGGTATTACTTGAGGTAGCCTTTTTCGAACACTATATAAATTATAGAATAACAATTCCTGATGTTTAGACAATCATCAAACAAACAATAACGATTTTTCTGTAATACCTCAAGATTTTGACCTAATATCTTTAGATTTTGATATCTTACGATATACTTCTATCGCCTCCTAACGTGCGAATGACAAATTGAATTCTTATATCAACTGACATATAATGATCGAAGTAGTTTTTTCAATTCTTTCACTTCGATTTTTATAAATATCTGTTGATATAATAATAAAATTTGTCAGTCATACGTAGTACGTTGAAGACAAGGAAAGTTTATCAAATCAAAATCACAAACAAATAGTTTTATAGGGTGAGTATCAGCTGTCATAGAACTTCTGAAGTTTAAAAGATTTTGAAAGTGTTGTTAAGGGCCGGATTTATAGTTGCTCCTTAAGGCTTCCTTACTGAAGGCCGCCTTGAATTCGCTTTTCTATGCAAACAAACTTGTATTTGTTTCCATAGAAAAGCAAATTCAAGGCGGCCTTCAGTAAGGAAGCCTCAAGGAGCAACTATAAATACGGCCCCTACTAAATTTCATTTATTAAAGTAAGAAGATGATGTAGAACCCTCTGTCAATTTTGTTCTATGTACAAATATACGCGTTTGACAAGCTTGCCAGAGGTTCTAGGTTAACTCAGTCCATTTGTAATCAAGTGTTTGTGAATACACGTGGTAGAATTTTGAGATATAATTTAGAATAGATAATACTGGTAATTCTAAATCAGTTGGTATGATCGAATTTATCATTCATACATATTTATCGAGTAGACTCATCTTAATTTTATATCTGATGTTGAGATTTCACGCCCTAATGATTATATATATATATATATATAGATGTTGAAGACGATATTTTATTGATCTTTGCCCTCACCATAACTTGCCGAGTACCCAAATAATTTTTCTTCCTGAAATTTTACGGCAACTATTTTCATTACATATATATTTAGAGATATCTTCACTTGAAACTTCAAATTTGATTGAATTCGCATCTTTGACAGAAAATGGCCAAATAAAGGTTCACAAAAATTTCATGAGAATCTCTATATCATCATCAGGCGGATTTAAATAAGACCTTCGTAATCAAACCTCATAACACTCAACAAATTTAAATTCTTCATGAAGTCCTTGGCAGAAAAAACAATTTCTGTTATTCGAATTATAATTTTTGTCAGTATTGAAAACTTGTAAATAAATTGATTAAATCAAAGAGGTTTTTATGGAAAATGCCATTTCGGATAATGAAATTCATACGTCAATTTGTCAAATGCAGTTTCTAGGGAATATGTTGTGTATTGAAAAATATTGAAATATTGCAAACAATCAATTAAGTGAACTGTAGCGTTTCAGAGTCTATATCTGACTCCTTCATTAGACAAAAACAATTCATCATTTCTAGAAAATGCCCTCACCAAATAATAGTTCAAATCCTGCATTCCATTAGGCAGTCCTCTATGAATAACAATTTTCATTCAATGTTCAAGAGTTCTTTTGCAGATATTGAGAGTAAAAACCTCAAAAAACGCCTGAAATAACAGACGGGTAGAAAATCCTCATGATCTTCAAATTTTGCTCCTCAATTTTTTGTGAGTTTGTGTGCAACGATTAATTTCCTCATGAAAAACTCCGTCATCCTGTGTTATCGTCATCGGAAATTTGTTTATATTCAGCATGATGGCTATGTCAAACTCAGCTCATACCAATTTTGCTTCTCTACCAGATACAGGGTGTGATATTTTTCTCCTCAAAATTGTTAATATCTCAAGTCTATTAGTAAGATATTTAAGATAAGCCAACTTTTTTTAAGGATGAAATGAACTCCATGTCAGTCAGCCAACTTAGTTTTTCACGATGAATTATACCATATTCGAATAGATATTCCATCTTTTATTGCAAATATCTCAGAAACGGTTGAAATTTTGATTATGTGCAAACACATATTTTAACAAAAGGAGTTTGCGTTTTGAGTATTTTTTTTTGTCTTCACACTACTTCCGCATTGGAAAAAATTTGGTGGGCTACACCTAGCACCCCATAAAGCTACATGGATAACAGATTCTGATTTCCAAACTGGAAATATTTTATTTATCTTGTCGATCTAACCCTAGCTCTCATAATTAAAACAAGCTAAAATTTTTTTTGAGAAAACTACCACACCAAATATCCCGTGACCTATAATAAAGTGAATATTTCTAGTTTCTGGATTTCCTTTTCGTATTAATTCACCCCGTATATCCGAAACTAACGATCCGATCAAATCATCACATGCAAATTAGTTGTGAAACACAAACACGAAAACTAAAGAATTCCGCGAGGATCGCTTCTTTCACTGGAATTTTACGGAAATTTTCGAGAAATTCCTCCAGGATTTCTATAACTGTCAGCCTGTTTCCACTGAAAACTTGTATTCTGGATTGAAACACTGCTTTTTTATCATATCGTTGTTGTTCCAGAGAATGAAAAAAATCGAGTTTGTAGCTACGGAACCATTTTTCGTATTTTCACCATCCACAAATTTGGCCTTCATATCCTTCCGCTTCATGGCTTATTCACTCATGAATTTGGTCAGCAATCACACTAAAAGATTGGATGTTTGTGAATCTCTGAATTGAATTTAATTAAGTTGAATTCGTGAATTGGTAAATCCTGCCTGATGGTTACTCCGGAGATACATCCATTCCAGTTTATTTGAACAGTATTTTCCAAACGACATATTGAATGTTGATTTTGGAATTTTTCAAAAATACCCCGAACCCTCGAAAATTACCATTTTTTAGCACATCCACTTCATCTTTCACACCAACTTAAAAAGTTTAAAAAATAACGGCTGATTCATTTCTTATCGACATTAGGATTGCTTTGATTTACTCATTCAAATAATATATGGTTGTGGAAAAGCATATTGAAAGTCTCATTCTGAATTTCATAAGTATAATAAAATTAAAAGATGAGACTTGGATTTTTTATCTTGTTTAGAAGAAACATTGAGCTGAATTCATTTCAGGGGTCTGCTGCACCGAAGTATTTTGCAAGTTTTTACTATGCATATTATCAAACTTGAGAAGTGATCTATTTGGAAAGCTTTTTCCTCAGCATTTTAATGCTACTGATCGCTGTGTTTCTCAAGAATAGCACTAAACTTTTGCACTTTTCTCCCGTGTCATTTACCAAATCATTCTTTCGTAACAGAAGAAAACAATAACTCAGACTTCAAACCACCTGGATAGATTTGTGGGCACAAAATGCAATTTTAAATGAAATGAATCATTATATTTCAAACGAATTCATCCACCATTGTTGTCAAACTATTTCATTAGTTAGACCTGGCTCCACATTCACAAAGTGGTTTTGGAATGTGGTGATCATTTGAAAACAGTTGAACACCAGTGACGTCACCCAGGGATTCTAATCACGTACGAGTAGATTGCATGAACGGCGGGTAGAGACCGCACTTGGCGGTTCGTTAGCCAATTAAATTGCTTTCAATCTCATGTTGTGCCCTGTTTCCTCACTGTACTCTTTATTTGCCATTTCATCACCTCATAATTATACAAGTTCTATGACTGATTTCGAATACCTTGGTTGTAAACTGGAATTAGAGGACTTTGTATGGTATTCAAGAGCTCACCGATTTGTATTTGTGAAAAAAAATTCAGCTCAAAATAACAGTCCTGTTTTCAGAAATTCCACTGTTTTTGATATCAAAAATCGAAAAACAACTTCTGAATGGCATATATTTTCATCGTTTCTTCCTTAAGAGCAAACCATACCTCGAATATAAGTGTGAGGTGAGTTTGGAGGCTAGAGGGGTTTAAAAAAATTTTTGTCTGCTGATGGTTGAAGAAAATTGTAAGAATGCGCAATATTGCCACTTTTTTTCATTCAAACATTTTCGGGAAAATAAAATTGAAATGGAGTGAAAAATGGAAAATAACTAATATTGCGCGTTCTCACAAAAGAATTGAGTACATTAAAAAAAAACTCAAATATAAATCACTGAAGCCTGCAGAACGAGACCCCGTTTTCTCCTATCAACGTCGAATTTTCTCAGAATTGTGATATTTCTTGCAGCTATTGGTAACATTAAAGCATGCAGATTGTAGGCAGGTGCCTGAATTTGAGATCTCAACGAGGTCTAATGAAACTTGAATGTGACTGTGTTGCCGAAATGCGCGAAGTCATAATTTGAGTCATAAGAAGCCTCAATTGAGTTTTCGTTCTATTGTCCTATCGCATCATCAGAAGAATTTATAAACTTATTCGGGCATTATATCCCGCCCACCTCTGTTTGATGTCCCGATAAAATAATTCTTCAATTTTTTAAGCGCATGAAGAAAAAAAAATTAATTTACAGAGAAGAAATGATTTCAATTCGATCGAATTCATTTTTGCGCGGATGTTCTAGGGGAACAGCGTGCTATCGTTTTGTCCAAATGTCTGTAATTTTAGATGATTGAGCCGAAAATGGTCTCAATCGACTAGGTTGAACTCACTGATGACGAATTCGGTGTCATAATAGATTCTGTCCGGCCAGCCGGCCTTCCGGCCGTAGACACAATAACTGTCGACAGAAGCAAACTAGCAACTTGAAACTTTCAGGATAGTTTGCGCATCAGAATGCCGCCGTTAATTTCGTTAATGGGCCAAATCGGTCGAATAGTTTTCGAGTTATAGGCACTTGAAATTTTGAAGTTATTTATTTTTTATTTCAGAAACTACTTGAGCGATTAGATTCAAACTTGGCAGTTAGCTGGAGTATGACGACGCGTAACTTTGAGCCAAATTTTTTTCAGGATCATATTGTCAGTAAATTTGAAGAAAAAATTTTTTCGAAATTTTTTTCCAAAAAATTTTTTTTTCGGAAACCATTCATCATCCAAAAAAAAAATTCCACTTACACTTTGAACTTCATATTTCACAACAGTGTACCAAATTGCCGTTCGATACGATCATAAGTTTTGGAGATATCGGGAAAAAATATGTCAAATTTCGAGGTTTTCTTCTCGATATCGTTGATTTTTTCGGTATAACTCGATAAATACTGATTCAGTCCTGATAACACTTCACAGCTAGTTTTGAGATGCTGAAAGACAACTTTATGCGAAATGTCGTGATAATCGTGTCATAAGAACAATTTGAAAAAAAAAATTTCTATAATTTTCTTATCATATCATCCTCATTAAATTCTGTATGAAACTTCGAACTGTTATTTTTCGATGAAGTACTGGATTTCAATTCGATCTGATCTGTATTTTGGGAAATATTGGAAAAATAAAATTTTGATTGGGTATATCTACGGAATCATTGGGTGGATTTTACCCATTCACAAATTCGACCTTCGTAATTAAGGTCAAAACCTTCTCTACAAATATCGAGTTTCTAAGTTGTTTCTTTCTGAAGTTATTGCGTTTACGCAGTCAGCCATTAGGCGCGCTGCTGCCTTCACGGCAGTGCTTTTCTAAAATGTATGCAGAGATTTTGAAAAAAAGTTCTGAAGTGACTGCGAAACTTATCTCGGTGAGGTCTTCCAGACGATATCAAAAGGAATACGAGATATACTGTGAATGGCGAAAAACTTACAATGTAGAGAAAATCCAAAATGAAAACATAATGTTAGCTAACTTAAAATATGCCAGTTCGGTAAAGTTACTCTACCGGCCTAATTATGTAATGTATCATTTCCTGGTCTCAAATGAGTCCAGGAAACGGCACATTACAGTACAGTATGAAATAAAAATATTTGCTAATCAATATGGCTGTGTTCCTTGAAAACGAAATTGTGAACTTTTCCACGAAACAACTAATCTCCTTATAGAAATCGTATTATTCTCGCGATGAAGCGAAACTCACCGAAATTGAAGGCCTAAAAATTCTCCTTCGTTCCAACCACAAAAAAATAAATTTAGCGTCGAATCGTGCGACGTAGTCTATTTCGACACACTTAAGCCTCAATGGTTCCTGATTGTTGCAAGGAATGTTGTAACAAAGCCAAAGGACCTTTGATGAAGACGTTTTGAATGAGCCTTGACAGGAACTTGACCGTTATAACTGCATCCTTCCGAACGGTATCTCAAAGGAGCCGAGAAGCCATTCCTGCTCCTTATCGGATGGCCTGAAGTGGATTGATTCCGAATCTCGTCTCCTTTGTTAACAAGTCAGGTAGGATAATTACCTCGCCTAAAGGATTTTTTCAATCAATCCCATTCGGTGCTCGAACTAATACAATGGCCTCCGTGCACCGCATCGATACTTCCCTGTTTATGTAATGAACCTATATAGCTTTTCAATTATAAAAGATGCTTAATGTCAACGCGATCTATACCAATTAGCAATTAGCTAGTCTAGTTTAGATAACAGCTAGGATTCTCTTGGTTTCAATTAACGAAATCACCAGAATATCGATAGAGGAATGTCAATTGTCAATTTCGATCAGGTTTTCTAAAGCGTTTGTTCTAGGAAACAGCGCTTTATCGTTTTGCACAAAGGTCTGTAATTCCTAAATTTGGGGCTGAATTTGGTCTTTCTTCTCCGTGAAACCAATTCCTATCTTTGTTAGATGTTGGACGTTTATCGTCTTGTGGGAATCCACATGAACCGAGTGTTTCCAATGTCGTGACGGTTTTTTGTAATGCTGCAATATCCCAGTTACAGCGACCTGATGCGACAAAAGGATGAACGTCATACACATCGATCAAGGTATTCTGCACTCGAAGGTGAGACTCGCAAGATGCTCCTGGCAGATGGCGCGCTGTAGTTGTTATACTGCAACGGTCCTTCTGAAAGGTAACAAGTATCGAGAGAACTCTCTGCGGTTTATCCAAGTTAAGTTGACCTGACGATCAATAATAATTGTGAAACAGCTGTAGTCATTCTACTTGGATCCGCTTCTTCGGTGTAGGTGTTTTGGTTGATTGGATGATTAGCTCTGATCAAGGGGGAATATTTGTTGATTTATCGACGGATATTCGTCCTTGTGATTATGTTATTAAAAGATAATGTTGGAACCCCTGAAGAGGAATTCGTTTATACCAACCATACAAAACACCCTGTATATTCGTAACCAGTGAACAAACAAAATTTTTTTGGCGGATCTTGACTCGTCTCTATCCGCCATTGACGTATGTAAGATCACACATGAATCACCCTGTATTTAATAGGAGACTTTGATATTTAGTATAATCATTTGATTTTATATGACCATACTTCCTGTCGCAATTTGTTATGTAGAGTTTGATTTTTGAGGTGTTTTGAAAACCATCTATTCTGATTCAATATTCAAAAGTCCTAATCAGATGATATCAAAGTAAAAATGTGCACAACTGAAATGTGAGATGAGGTGCAGAAAACGGGAAGGTAGTGCAGTTACAGCAATATCTGCGATATTTCTCCATGAACTTTTCGTAAGTGCGCTATTTGACATGTTATAAATGCTAGATTCTACGACGGCGTATTAGTGCCAATGTGAAAAATCAAAAAAACTGATAACTTATTTTGATATCAGCATTAACATGCCTTCGTACAGTTCAACGATATAGTTGCGCAAAAAATATAAATGCACCAGAATTGGGTACCAAGGTTCCTGATACATATTTTCATACTGTTTTCCCAAAAATACCTCTGTATAGGTGCCCTCGATTCAAATTCATAATAAAGTAATTTTTGTAAAGGGCCTGAGAAGCCTTTCAAACAGAAACAAATATTCATTTATCACTTTAACGATTTAAACGTTGAGTTTTTTGTCCCAATTGCATAATGAATGATTGTACACCCATTGGACTTGCACTATAATCGAGAAGATAATTCACAGAAAGTCTTGTCTCGTAGCAACATTTCACGGCATCGTTTTAAGTATCGTATTCGAATCCTACCTTTGAGGTGGGATTCGCAAGGTACTCCTGGGAGATGGCGCTCTGTACGTTGTTATACTGTAGTATTCCGCCTGACCGGTAATAAGTACCTAGATTCCAATGCGGTTTATCTAAGGTAAGATGGTATGACGATCAGTAAGAACTGTGAAATAGCTGTAACCATTCTCCTAGGACGTAGCTTCTTCGAAGTAGATGTTTTAATTGATTGCATGATTAGCTCTGATCAAGGTGGAATGTTTGTTGATTTATCGACAGATATTCGTCCTTGTGGTTATGTTAGTTCATTACAACTGGAGCTCTCTTTTTTTCATAAATCAATTTCTATCTTTGTACTACACAATATTCCTCAGTTCGTATAATCAAGTGGTCCGAATATCGTTGTCATAGGCGATTTGTGTTCAAAAAAACGATTCACATCAAAGTTTATTGACGTTTACCATGGCTTCCTGGCTCTATAGGATCTCTCGTACAAGGGGTACACCAACTGTACCAAAAGAGAAGAGAAATATTACGTGTTTGTAGAGAAACACCGCAAAAAATACCCTAGCTTTAATGATTTGTCGTGTTCGACTACGGTGAAACCTTGAGATCTGCAAAGCTATTTCCCATCACGATATACCAAAGTGCTATGAACAAACGTTAACTTGACATGATAGCATGGTGGTGTCCATCCCTTCAGTTTTAGGAGTGACTCACATGGCTAGATGATTCTTAGCTTATTCAGTGATTTTATCGGTCTACTTCTAAATTTCAACGAATCACTGTTTGCCACATTTCTTTCCTTTACTTCCTCTCTTTTTCATTTTTCAGTCCTAGACTTGTTTCTTATTCAGAAATTGCCTTATGAACCAAATTGGAATAATTTAAACGGTCAACAAAGTCAGTCAGTTTTTTCGACGAAAGTCTGAGAAACAAAAATAATCGAAAGAAAATAATGTTGCGAATTTTCTCGTTTGTCTGAAGAAGGACTGTTACAAGAAAATGAAACTACAAAATTTACAACTTATCTGAAGTTTTAAAATAGACAAGTAAAATATTATAAAAATTTTTTTCAAATAACAACTCGATGGTAGATCTTTTTTCAACCCTGAAAACTACCAAGATCTGAGTTGCCGGTTGTTTTAATGATTCTCCGCAGGAATTCAAGTCTTCAATTTGCAACTTGTCCAGGTAGAAATCAGCCTTCGCCACTTTCAGTGATGATACATTGTATGCCAGTTGATACAATAATTTGTCATTGAAGACGTGGTACGTTTGAGATAATAAAAGTATTCGAATGAATTTTCACAGGTTTCTAGGTCTGAGAACTGCAATAAAATGTAGACGTCTGAAACGAAAATAGTAAAATCTTATTTCAAAATTTAGAGAATATATACAAAATTCAAACAAGTTCGGATAAATCATTAATAGCAATTTCAACTCACATTTTCTCTCTGTTAAGTTTCGTTGTCAATAATTGAAATTTTCTCGAAATAACTACTGTTCGCATGAGGTATCATTGAGAACTGAGGTTTACAAATTACTGGTTTGTTGGAGTATCCTTGGATCATGATGGGAATCAATCATCTGATGGAATTGAACAAGAAACCGCTATTTATCTTTGATTTTCCGATTGAGGAATAATAATTCGTATCCAGATTTCTCAAAATCATTTCTTTCATTTATTGAATTTTCGTCTTTTGTTCAATGGATATAAACTCGTATAACAACGGTTTTTTTCAAATTGCTCACATAATATTCTAATCGAGCCTGGATTGGAATTAAATGAGAGGAGGATCCTTTTCGTGCTCCCGTAATGCATTATTATTTTCTTTTCTCTTCACAGGATTGAGGATTTTGAATGGGGTCTCTTTTGTGTTCAGAAATTCGGTCTTTCAGATATCGACTAGTTTGTTATATTTGCGGCCGGTCAATCTTTACATAATATATCATGGATGATATTACTGAGTAATTCTTTAGGAATTGCCAACTTAGCTTTTGCAAAATGTTTATTGTTTTATATTCAATCTGGCAAATATATTTTTGAACTGTTGTCCGAAATTTTCCACGTAAGTTATTTTGAAAAATTTTTTGTTTTTTTCTTCTTGTGGTCTGTGGTGCTAAGGTCCTTTTTGTTGAGTTTTTCATGAATTCGGTGGAATATCAATTTTTGTCCAGAATTGATAATTTGTCACCTTGAAGACAATAAAAATATTTCGATAGATATTAATATCGAGAGGTATAATGTAAAGCTGTTACGAAGAAATCCGTATATTTCATGATTTTTCGATAGGTCTCTTGCTTGTCGCACGAATTATCATATTTTTATGTTTTTCTCATTCTATATCGATACAAAATCATAATGTATGCTATCACACACTTCACCATTTCGCGAATTTTGAATAATTCGGTATTAAAAATGGTCAAATCGGGATTCAAGGTCAATGCGGGAGAAACGCGTCAGAAAGCCTTCTACGTTACTCGTTATGGTACGATTCACCGTCCGATACAGCTGACGCTGTCTATTGGCTTGCTAGAGAGAAAAGTACACGAGAAGAGGGAGAGAGTGGATATATCCCGGTATGTCACGGAAGCCGCAAAGTTTCGTCCGTTTAAACAGCCGACATGTGAAGCCAAATTCTCGTTGAAAATTAAATATTTGACGGCGGTAAAAATTTTCAGTAGTCTTATAGATAGAATATTTGATTCCAATGAGTAAAATATTCATGCAAGAGACCTATTGAAAATTTCTAATATCTTATTTGTTTCACACAACGTTGAAATTTCAAATGAAACGAAAAATATGATAATTTTTTTCCTTATATTTCCGACTATAAACATCGGATCGAGTTTAAATATGAAACAGTATTGCTGAGTCTCGACTTTGAGATCCGTCTAGAATTTCATAAGAATATAATCTACAGTCTCCGAGAAAAAAAAATGTTTAACAAAAATTTGTTCCATTTTCTAATACAAACTTTTTCAGGAATTATGCCACAATTAGATCTACACTAAATAAAATGGACTGAGCTGCTTATTACTTTTTCTAACTGACTACAGAGTTTCGATCTAATCTGATTAGTACTTGGTGAGATATCGAGGAACTAACCTCAAAATTTCAAACGAACATAACTCCCAAACCGTACGGCTGAAAGCGCCCATTAACAAACTCCACCGGGATATTCAGGATACAAACCTAACCTGAAAAATTCAAACAGCTAATTGCTATCCTTCAAAAGTAAGAGTACATCCAGATGGACGCACCGAAATGAATTCTACCCCGGCAAAAATCATGACTTACAATCCAGAATATCCTTCCTTTTCAGCACTCACATATGAAAATATAAAAACATGGAAATGCAAAGCGATGTCAGATAACAGAAAAAGGAGGAGTCCAGATAGTATTAAAGAATTCCTAACGACAACGCTGACCGACTTTTTGCCATTCCTGGGGGATATTAGGAAACGTCAAGACGTCCAATGGGACGTCGCAGATGGACCAACGGACGGACAGTGGCAGGCTTACGAAGACGTGAAAGAAACGTTCAGGATTCAGAATGATATATGAAGAAAATACCTCCGCAGTTACAAAATAAAACTCAGAATTTCGTCGTGCGCGCAATTTATTAAAACAATAATTTTGCCCCGTCGAATCGCAGGAGTGTTTTCCTCCTTGGAAGCGTAGAAGAAATTCTTCGAGAGCTCAGCTTACAATCCGGAATTCCTCGACTGAGATGAGATTTCTAAGCGCGGCTCCGCGGAATGTTGGGGAGTTTGTTACCGTAGAAATTAGTCTTAAGGATAGATTATGCACATGAAAATTCATGCTCTTCATCCAGGTAAACCTCCGCTCCAATAAGGATTTTCCGACTTACCGGTTCGGATTACCCGCCGCAACTTGACTAATCGGCAAGTTATGGATGATGCTCTTATATTGATTGATAATTATTGATGATAGAGATATTTCACGCATGATATTGATTGATTAATAAAAATTATACCAAAGGAGCATGTTCTAGTTAGTTGTCAGTGGCAGATCGACGATTTCATGAGGCATACGCTTGGACATTTTCTATCAGAATTCGATTTCTTCAACACCAACATGAAATTTATTGATCTATTCCAATATAACGAATGAATTGAAATCAAACACGAATGAAAACAAGTTTTTTCAAAGAAATTTTTTGGTGAAAATGGTTGAAAGAAATCGTAGGAATGCGCAATGATGCCACTTTTTCACATTAAAAATTTCCAGAAAAATAAAACTGAAATGGAGTAAAAATTGGAAAAATAACTGTAATTGGGCATTCTCGCCTAAGAATAAAGTACATCCCAAAAAAAAATTTTCAAAAAATACTCACTGAAGCCTGCAGAACGACATCCCGTTTTCTCCTATAAACGTCAAAATTTCTCCGGATTCTAATATTTCACGCGTCTATAGGCAACGTTAAAGCATGTAGACCGGATTCAGCGGCCTGACCTTTGAAGGCCTATTACACTATCCAATCTCTAGGGCCCGGTATGCCGGGTGCCCGGTTTGCCGGGTAGGGTGTCGCTTATTACACTACCCTAGATACCGGTCTGACTTCTGTCATCTGAACGTCAACGTGGCGACATATACCAATATCCAATTCGAAATTATCGAAAAGACAAAAAGTTGCATTAGTGGTGAGTTTGGCGGTCAGTACCTCGAAATCCACCAAACGGAAGGAGATGGGAATATGGGTGGAAAAATATTTGCTCCTCAGAGAAAAACTCTCAAATATGCTAATACTTCGTTGTTTAGACCAAACAGATTCACGGAACTACTTGAGACTAGAAACAGACTAATTTGGAGAGCTACTTAACTTAGTAACGTCTTTAATAAAAAAGATGAAACCATTTTAAGAGAAAGCTTAAGTCCACATTAAAGACAGGTTGTCACATTGAGATTTCCATCCACTGGAGACCCTTATCAAGATAAGAGATTCAGTTCTTTGATATCTCAACCTCTCTTATCAAACATCATAACCTTGACTGTTGTCGGTTCATCGAAATTTTTATATATTTTCTTAGATTTCTAAGATCACCTTATAGCTATCATTCCTCAAGTCTTTATTGACCTAGTCTTTGTGGTCTTTCTTCCACAGATACTGCATTTCCCTGTATATTTCTACTATATTAAGTAAGATTGCTTTTTCTCTTGCGTACGACATCTCACAGAATAACGCATTCAAGCTCATGACACGTTTATTTGTATTGTACGCTCTCTGCGTTGCTATGCGACTGAGCTCCCTAACTCCCTAGCGCTT
The DNA here is from genome assembly GCA_958510865.1 of Myrrha octodecimguttata. Classification (NCBI taxonomy): domain Eukaryota; kingdom Metazoa; phylum Arthropoda; class Insecta; order Coleoptera; family Coccinellidae; genus Myrrha; species Myrrha octodecimguttata. The sequence goes on along the minus strand of OY294059.1, from coordinate 72,676,343 downwards.
ATTACACTGCACGGTATGCCGGTTCCGGCAGATTGGGTCTACTCAATCGCCCTAGATCAAGAACCTAGCTGCCGGTTCCTTTTTACACTACCCGGTCCCTGCCTGCCGGGCCCTGGAGATTGGATAGTGTAATAGGCCTTTTAGATATAAGCTAGGTTCAATGACATTTAAATGTGGCTGTGTTGCCTACTACCATGTGGTATTGTTTCCTCTTAATAGAAGTATATCAGGTAGAAGATACAAATCAATATTTCCTTTTGCAAGAAAACAAATGAACACAAACATGAAAAATTATCGAAGAGTTAAAACTAAAATGGAATGTCGAAAAAATAATCAAGTCAACTTTTTTGTTACTTTCATGACTGAAAATCATTTTATTGTAGCATCACACTCCAGACTCCTGGTTGTATCACGCCTGAGAGCTGATCTTGAACATAATAACTTCTGAAAGAAACAACCTAGGACCTCAATATGTGTGGAGTATGTTTAGACCTTGATAACGAACGCCAAGTTCGTGAATGAGTAAAATTCAAAATTGAATTTTCCCGTTATTCTAGAAAATACAGATGAGATCGAATTGAAATCTAGTGCTTGATTGAAAAATAACATATAATCAGAAAGTCCTTCTGAGAAAACGATCATCACGAAATATTGCACAAAGTTTTTAATCAGCATTTTCAAACTAGTTACCAAGTTTCATCATTATTGATTCAGTATTTTTCAAGTTATCACGGCAGAAACAACTATACCAAAAAAAAGTCACGAAATGTTGCAAGTTTTTTTCTAATATGTCCTGAAATAATAACCGTAACAAACTAAAATTTGGTAGGTACACTGCTGTGAAATGAAGGGCTCAAGACATAAGTGGAATTTTTTGGATATAAATTGTTTCCGAAAAAAGAGCTCTGAAACCATTCAGCCGATTTTGCCCATTACCGAACTTAATGGTCTCATTTTGAAATGCAACCTACCCTGAAATTTTCAAGTTGATAGGATTCTCCGTTATCCTGTATTGGTGCCTACAGAATCAATTTTGAAACCGGATCAGTGAGTCGAAACTAGTGGTTTGAAACCATTTTCGGGAAAAATTCGAAGATAACAGACATCAGGGCAAAACGATTGAACTCTTTTCCCCAGATCATGCACCCAATCAGGTGTTTGAAGTTTGGAAGAAACTTTTCCAAGGCGTTCTGGATTGTTTTTCAAATAACTAAGCATAGCGTAGTCTGAATGCCAAACAAGTGTCATGCACTTTGCATCCTCCCCTCCACATGAAATTGACGATGGCATATATCAAGACTTCGAAAGGATACAGACAACTTAACTATTGATTGATTCATTGCAGACAGAAAATAATTATTGGAGAAAACATGCGAAAGCGGAACCTTCGATTTGATGTTGTTTTTTAGAGAGTTGAATTTTGCTCTAGTTCTGGTCGCGTTTCTAGTGATTGACAATTTTCACGTTATTCTCGTTTCCACTTGCATTTTTCATTCTGAAAAAATGTCGATTCGATTGGGCGTGGACCTCGGGACCCCACACTTGAGCGTACTAAGCGTACCGGTTGGAGGCCAACGCTCACTTATCGGCAACAGCCCAGCCCACGGCACACCGGATTTTATTCTTTCTATTTAATTGAATGGAATAGCGTGGATGTCAACTATTAACGAATTTCGCCTCCTAAATTAAAGTCTAAATCTACTGTACAAAGATCAGAAGCTATTATGGTTACGACCGTCGGTGAGGTGTAAATAACAACGAGTGTGAGAAGTAACTATACTTCCCATGAACGGACCTTCTGATTAGATCAACAAGATGCGTTTGGCGGGGTCAATACATAAAAAGTTTACAGATTTGTTAACGAATACGAATATACGCAAAAAGGCTGCAGACATCACGTCATTGCTATTTTGGAATATTATTCTAGTCAGCTTTACTGATGAATTCAATCTAACGATGTAAATACGATTTACATAATGTCATCGAAGCTATCGGGAATGAACTAATCATCTAATTAATATGAAGACAGATTAAGGGGAAGGATTCGTTGTTTTTATATTTTCTTTCTCTCAAAATAAACACACACATTTGAACACTCTTCATAGCGTTGCACTCACATATGTGTGCACGCTCTGTATTTACTCAACTGAATGTTAAAAATTTCAATAAAAAAATAGGTAGAGTGGAAAGAAGTCTCCTATATAATCAGTTCAATTGATCTCCGAGAACGATGGATACGATTAGTAATCGGAAATTTATCGATTAAATTACGTTGAAAATAAGAACGCCTGATGGAGTTCATCGGAACTTCTCTAATGAAAATAAAAGAAGTTAATGTATTTCCGATCAATGTATAAGATATTTCGATCAATTATTATTATTATGGTTAGCGTCCACTGAAGGCGGATCGGGACGCATTGACGGAGAATTACGCTCGCTGAGTGATCCTACGGCTACGCCTTGGCACTATGACGGTAGTGTTGTTGCATTTTGCATTGAAATTTAAGCAGGTGGATTTTTCGGCCCGCGTCTTATTGGAAGCTCACCTTTAAGGTTATGCAGCCTAGGGCACTTAAACATATCAATTTTGTAATGGTAACAAAATGTCAAGTTAAAAGATAATTTCTAAGGAGTGAAAGGAAATTAGTACTTCAGGATGGAGTACATTCATTCAGTATAAGAACTGAACGCTTTTTTGGATACTAGTTTATCATCAGGGTTACCTGCAAGATTGCATATGAGAAAAAACACGTTTGGAAAAATTATACTTACCAACCCAGGAATGATGCCACAAGCAGCATATAAAGGTACGAATCAATAAAACAGCTATTCGAATAGGTAATCCAAAAAACAAATTTAAAATTTGAAAATTCATCAGACAAACGAAGAAGTCATATTTGGACTTTGGAACGTCCAATATTGTTCATTGGGAAACTTTTCTTCCACGAAACTGCCCTTGACAAATAATTTAGTACTGCAATCCTCGAGAGCTTTTTCTATAAAAAAAATTTTAATTAGTTTGAATAGTTCTGTTTGAGATAATGGGAGTAGGAATCCAAAAAATATGTGAAAAATAATTCGAAATCCTTCCAAAATAAGTTTTAATTGATATCGATATTGAGATAGAAAACAACGCCATGGTCGCGATAGTGAATATAGTAAACAAGAGCGTTTGTGGTTTCGGTAGTAGATTATGAGTTTGCTATTAATGCTGGAAAACTATTCAGATCGAGGTAGTTTTTCGTGAAGAGCGTTTTGAAAATTACGAAGAAAATACTTTTTTTTAATAAACTTGGTTACTCGCGAACAAACTTTGAATTGAAAAACCAGTACTGGATTTCAATTCGATCTGATCTGTATTTTTGGAAATTCTGAAAGGAAAACAATTTTAATGGGTATATATACAGAATCATTGAGCGAATTTTATCCATTCATGAATTCGACCTTCGTAATTGAGCACCAAACCTACTCTACAAATATCGAGTCTTTACTTCCGTGAACAGAATACCTTTCGAAAGAACCAACTTAGAAACTCGAAATTTGTAAAGTTGGTTTGGACTTCAATTACAAAGGCAGATTCGTGAATGGGTTGAATCCACCTAATGATTTCGCAGATAGAAAAATTCAAACTTTATTATTCCAATAGTTCCGAAAATACAGAGTAGATCAAATTGAAATCTAGTCCTTTATCGAGAAATAGAACTAAAGCTGAGTTTGTCAAGGTCAATGCGTAACTAGATAATCGCTTTGGCAAAGAATTCAAACAAGCGTTCATACAACATTTCATGGGGATAAAATGATCAGAAGATCACAGAATATCGAATATTGAAAAAAAAATTGGAAATTTTTTCTCAAATTTCTTCAAAGTTTCATTGTGATTGAATGAGATTTTTTCGAGTTATTCCAGAGAATACAACAAGTATTTTTTCCCAACATCTCCGAAAATATTTACCGTATCGAATTGAAATTTGGTGCACTACTCTGACATAGAGCTCAATTGTGCGATTTTTTTTTCGAATGTGATGAATACTGACGGCACGATCACAATGAACTTTTGCTTTTTGCTGTGTTATGTTATGCTCCAAACTGCCAAGATTCAATTCAATCGCTTCTGTAGGTCCTGAAATCTCAGGAAACAACCTTTCAATTTTAAATGGCAAATATTTGGCCGATTTCGCATCACATTTTGAAACGCGACCTACCCTGAAAGTTTCAAGTTGATAGAATTCCCTGTACGCTTGTAATCGTGCATACGGCTGGCCGGACATAATAATCGATTTTGACTTATATATCAAACATATCATATAAATTCTGTAATATTTCTCGTTTGGGTCAACCGTGATTCTCCCTCGGATCAAGAGGATCATTGTTCACATGGGATGAGAAATCAGTTCCATCAGAGAAAATTGTTCCTCAACAATAATGAAATAGTCTTGGCTCAACCAAACCATATTATTCAAAAGAAATGGTACGTTTGACACAGAACCAAGTACTTAAGAGTACTCATCGAAAAATCGAACTAATATTTGGTTGGACTTATTCAAGAATACCAATCATTTGAACTAATGTGATTTGAATTCGATTCAAGACAACTCTTTTTTTCTGTGCAGGAAACCTTGGTGATGACTTAGTGTTGTGAGCGCTCGGTTCCTGCATTCAATAAATCAATTTCACCCTGAAGTACTTATTCATCTTCTTCCTTCACTAGCTGCCCGACACGGCTTCGCACCGGTGGTGTTACTAATGAAAAAAATTGAGACAAATAAAATAACAGCCAAATACTCAAATTATAATTTATAGCAGTAATGCCCTATAATGTACAAAATTTTTGTTTTTCCTTTCTGGAGAGAAAACAAATAGAGCAGATCGTTCACCTACTCTCCAGCACGTATAACTGCCCTTGCAAAAACATGGTAATTCAAGGTTTATTCCACAAATTTGTAACGATTAACATAAAGTCCCCTTTCGTTACACAATTTTGTCTGATTCAGGTTATGTAGCATTATAATTACTCAGCCAACATTCTGCTGCAAATTGTGTGGAGGTAATCCTGGAAATTCCAACAAATTTAAGAATTGAGTTGGATAATTATTGACAGCTTTATTTGGACCGATAATGGAATCAATCAACTTAAAAGAATGTATTGGTCCATTAATTTTATTTTGAATTTTCAATTCAATTCATCGAAATCCTTATTTTTTGGCGCTTGTATGGCCCATTCACCCAGCCAACCATAGTTTCTATAATTCATTTGAATATCTGGGAAGACTTTTGTTATTAATTCGTCCTTTGAAGATGTGAACTGACAAAATTTTGTTGGAAAAGTAATGAGACCATTAGAAGTGTCAACAGGAGTTTTCGCATTGCCAATGTCAAATTATGTTTTTCAAAATAATTCCACAGATATGTCATTTTGTAAAGCCACTCTCATATTTGTTGTTAAGTTGAGATTCTTAACGTATCTCCATGCATTGGAGGTTTTTGAGCAAGCATTAATCTCTTCAGCAGCGGTTTTTTTTAGTGCATCCAACGCCCCTTTGTGGGTCATTATGCATTCATCCATCCCAAATTATTATTTTAGCATTTTGAAGCACTTTAGCTTTTGCTGGTGTTTTACTTATATCACATGTAGATTACTCTACAGTTCGCAAATTCAATGGCGTTTGATCTTCTTAATGATTTTTGACCTGCAAGAGAATAGTTAACATGAATCAGGAATCGAAGCATAAAATTTTTGAAACAATGTCCATATTTTCTCTTACTACCACAATTGCAATTCATTCAACGTTGGTGCATTGAAACGTCTCTCATGTTCTTCTGCTGGCCTTTTATCTGCTCTAATCACTCATTTATTTTCTTAAGATAGCATCATTTCTAAGGCTGTTTTGAACAGTTTCACACATTGATTATGATGCAAAGTTGTTGCAATTGCAAGATGATTGCACAACGTTTATTTACTTCATCTTCAGAATTTCCAGGGAGATAAATCTGGAGAAATTTGAATTCACTTTCAACTGGTGGTGACAATGCTCCTGCACGACGGTAATTTGTCCTTGAATCAGTTAAAAAGTTAGAAAAAGCTTCGTTTATAAGTCTCAACAGAATTTTCATATTTGTAACAATGATAATAATCAATCTGTAATATGTTAGTTTGATCAGGAAAAATATACCTTGAAAATTGGATCCTCGTTCCTCAATCAGGTTTGAAGCAAATGATGCCATTTGGAACATACTATTGTAATGCTCAATATTCTGCAGCAAATATTTCGATAGAAGTACTCGTTCTGAAATTGACGAATTCAGAGGTTCAGGTGGCGTTATCAGTTGTGGCAATTTGATTTTTCAGTTCTAAGAACATAATCCTGGGGGTTCGTATTGCATTATTGACAAATAGTGCTTAGAATTCCAATATGGACTGTGGGATCAATATCTAAATGCCAAACGTTCAAAGTTGATGATTTCGTTGGATACTATATTTTGTTGTATCTGGCCCTAGATCGATAGTATGGATTCATCCAGAGCTGGGATAGATCTTGCTTGAGATTGAGAACCTTTCATTATCTTGGCCTCCAACTGCTAATCAAAAAGTCGTCTTGAGTTACGCGCCCGCCAACCAATATTTGTACGCCTCACTGATGGCATTTTTATCGATGACAATAAGTAACACAAACACACAACACAACGATCAATATAAAACACTATGATTTACTTTCAAGCTCTTGCAAGAAATACGTTTTACTGTAAATATCAGGGATAGTTTGCAGATTGCAGTAACCGTAACCTAAAACATTAAATGTCAAGGTAGTCTTTGACAGCTTGCTCGGTAGGAGGCTTTACGTTTCATAGAGTTTTATGGTCGAGGGAAAAGGGAATGCTTTGATATCCTTTCCGAACATTTTTTTCGGAAATATTCCGTTGTACAAACCTTCTCTTGACAATAATGAATACAACAGAAAAAAAAAATCCGATTTGGTGCAGTCGTTTGAACGTGATGCTCGGTGGGAATATCGATAGACCATAGAGCCTCTTCTATTTATATAGATTATCGGCGTGGACAACCACATTCGTGAAAATAATTACAAGTACATTTATTTCTCAGAAATCCGGGAACCGTTTCATATCGAATTTGCAGTAAACAACTCACACAAGGGACAATTTCATTTATTTTTACCAATGAACTCTCGATTCTACTAATATAACGCTGCGTCCCTGCGTTTTCCTCATGAAATTTGCCGGCGGTCAGAGGTCGATACAGTCAGAAGAACAACAATCCCGTAACGTGTCTACCGCGTCAGCGGCACGTTGAAACCGACGCCAACGGTCGAATAATCCTCCCTATAGAAAACTAATCACAGCGGAGATTTATAATTTAACAACACGCCTCCATTCAAATTTACTGCAATCCATTTGTTTACCGGTGGAATAATTTATTGCGTCTTTCTGATAGAATTACCCCGAGGATAGAAATATTACACTTTACATCAAGCCGAAAAAAGTACAAAACTGAAGGGCGATGGAAAAATTGCCGTAGAGTTTCGTTCGCCAAACTTTAAATGAGTTTTATTTCCACTAGAATAATTTAACGAATGCGGGTTCCGCCCAGGAGTGTTGAAAATACCTCTTGTTCTGCGTTGTTGAATAAACTCAAAATATCCTATACAGAATTCGAGCTATACAGAGTGTCTCATTGAAAAAATCATGTGGAATTTCACGACGATGCTAACCAGATCCAGCAAAATATCCTTCTGTTTCGGGGAGAGGAATTTGCTCAAAACATTTGAACTGATACTGATCGATTCTTGGAGGGTTCGTCCTTGAGAAATAGGGACTATAACAGGTTGAAGGTTATATTTATTATTGCTGCTCTGTGGGTTGAGGATTTCAGATTGTGTAGGGGGAGTTATAAAGGTCTTATTGGTTTTAAGTTACTGTTTGCCTTTGTGCGATTTGTTGTGTAGTGGGGCGCACTCTCAACCAATACTTGAGCCACGCAAGCACTATTTCAACCCTACGTTACCTGCCTGTAACGCTTGATCGCAAAAGTCAACGTTTACGGTGTACTCAGTAGATATTCACAAGAATTTCTTACCCTGTTCATCTCTACTGTCTTCTTGAACACCCCTATGGGATCCTCACAAAGGGTGTCCACTCACGTTGGAGATGGCTTTCAGTGAGAACCTCCACAGTGTATTCTTAATTGTTCTTCTCACGGAGATGGTATGGTTCGGAAACCATTCGGAGGAGGTTTCAAATAGACACTCCGCTATCGTGCTGCTATACGCCACCATAGGACATGCTCATATGCTACTTGCATTCTGCACAATCTCTATTTGTATAGGAATTTACACGTGGCGCAGCTCTTTTCATTCCGGATTCCGCACAATTCAAATCACTTCAACTGCTTTTTCTTTTGCCATCATCATGGTACATTCTTTGCTTATTAAGGTCATAACTACATTCCGTCAAAAGATGACCTCCCTCCAATCGGCTTCACGCCTTGAACGTCGAGGTCTGGTCAACCGGCATCAAATGCCGTAAACTATTGCACAACAGTGCAGCAATTCTCAGCCGCCTTTTTGAAAAGTACACCTTTTCACTCTTAGTAAAATTCCGCTAGTTGAACCTTCTTAGTATTTGGAAGGGGAGTCTTTAGGCGGGTGCACTTTCTTAGCCCCTACTTGAGTCACGCGCGTAAATCTTCATCCTTATCGACTTAAATACCCTATGTTACCTGCCCTTAACACCTGACGGTATCGGTGCAGGGGGAGCTAGCATTCATGCTATAACCAGTAGGTTCTCTCAAGAACTCATTACTAGTCATCTTCAGTGTCTTTCGGCATAGTTCTTCTAGATCCTCAAAAATGTGTCCACTCACGTAGCCAAGAAATGACTTAGTTGAGTTTATGCCCTGACGAGTTCCCTATAAACGTAGCCAGTACAAAGTACAAGGAGGTTGGAGCGGAATATGTATTATTTTGGTTGAAAGGAATATTTGTGGAGGATGAAGCTTGACTGAAAATGGCTCAATAATTCAATAATATATATAAGAATAGGTTTTAACCACCAAGCTTTCAATCGTTCATAAAGTAATAACTGCTGTGCATAACTATTCCATTACAAGACTGAGCAGTTACTTTCAGTATTGTTAGAGTTCAACGGGAAGTGCTCCAAGATCTTTGATTCATGATTTCGAGATTATGACCAAGCCTATAATCAGATGCATATAAGAATTGTTATTGTTGCTAATTCCCCTAGTTTTCTCTAGGAAAACCATCAGAAAATATAGGCTTGTGCGAGTTCAGAGAGTGAGTCTGTTCCGTGAGACTTTGGATACTGTTTCCTAACGACACAGTTCAATTAACAATTTCGATTTTATACCCCTAGTAACCTAAAAAAATGTTTATGGTTAGGGGCTCGAACCCCAGACCTTCCGATATACAGGTTTGGAAAAGACTGTCGATAAGATGCGAAATCCAGCGTCAATCTTACTATGGTAAGAATAAATGAACCAGTGAAACAATCAAAATCTCAGTGCGTTGCCATGTCGAATGAACAACTGTTCTCTTGCAATGGTGAGTTGAATATGTGTGGCGGGTGCTGCAGTCCACGATTCGCGATCAGAGGAAGCGCTTGTCAGTAGCTCTCTGAACAGAATGTACTTCAGACCATATCGGTTGAAAATGGATACGACAATTTCATTCCATTGTATGAGGGAAATTCATTCACCACAATGTTATACTCAAATAATTTCCTCTGTGGAAATTATTTTCTCTTCTCTTTCTTCTATTGATTGGCCACCAAAATACCTTTTCAAGATTTTAATTTTTCCTTTTACACCGAACATTTCGATTCACGAGTAATATACTTGATTTTCAACCGATATGATCAAATGCACCTCACGCATGGACAGATCAGTTGGCAAGTGCTTCATACGATCACGTGTCGTGGACAACAGCTCCCACCACACATTTTTAACCTTCCATTGCAGGAGAACAGTCGTTTATTCGATATGGCAACCCGCTGAGATTTTGATTCTTTCAATGGTCCATTTTATTCCGTCTCTCGTCAGATTGACATTGGGTTTCGCATCTCACCGACTGTCTTTTCCAAACATGTATACAGGCATCAATTTCGCCATTCCTTCCAATCTGGAGACAATCGACGATACCATATAAAGCTCCTAAGCTGGATGTCTTCTACTGAACGCCAACGTCCTTCATCAATCAAACTGAGAAATGATTCATGGAGTTTTCTGCATATGAAGGTTGAGGTTTTCTGAAGATGCTCCTGAGATGGTGCTGTTGTGTATTTATGATACTGCAGACAATCATCCAACAGGTAGTAAGTATCAAGAATCCTATCTAGCGTTTCTAAGGGAAATCAGTCTGATGATCAGTGAAATACTGAAACGGCAGAAACTGAATTCCGTGGACAGTGGATTTATCGACAGATAAATTTCATGTCATATTTGTTGATATAACTAAACTAGAGCTCTTTATTCTACAAGTACCATTCTCTGTAATTTCAGATGATTGAGCCAAAAAAGATCTCAAACGACAAGGTTAGCCTCACTGACAACCAATCCGGAGTCAAAATCGATTCTGTCCGGCCGTCCGGCCGTATGCACGATAACGGTCGTACGGAGAATCCTATCGACCTGAATTTTTTGAGGGTAGGTTTCATTTCGAAATTCGACGGTTAAGTTCGTAAATGAAAAATCGGCCGAACGGTTTCGGAGTTAGAGTCTTTTGTTTTGACGTTATTTTGGCGATAATTCAAAAACTACTGAGACGATTGGATCGAAACTTGGCAGTTAGTTGAAGTACAGCAATGCGCAACTTTTCGCGAAATTTTGTATGGATCATACTATGAGTAAATTCTGCAAAAAAATTTTTTCAAAATTTTTTTCGGAATAAATTTTTTTTCGCAAAATGTTCATCACATTCAAAAAAAAATACATGCGAACTCCGAGCTCTATATTCCACAGTAGTGTACTGAATTTCAATTCGATACGGTTATAAGCTTTGGAGATATTGGGAAAAAATATATGAAATTTCGCGATTTTCTTCCCGATATTGTTGTTCTATTCGGTTTAACTCAAGAAATATTGATTCAATCACAATGAAACTTCGCACCTAGTTTGAAAATGCTGAAGCACAACTTTGTACAAAATTTCGTGATGATCATATTTAATATTCTGTGATCTTCCTATCATATTATCCTCATTAAATTCTGTATGAACTTCGATAAAGTACTGTATTTCAATTCTATCTAATCTGTATTTTTGGAAATATTGAGGAAATTAAATTTTTTATGGGTTATCTGCGGAATCATTGGGTGGATTTTACCCATTCACGAATTCGGCCTTCGTAATTAAGGTCCAAACCTTCTCTACAAATATCGTTGTTTCTTTCGGAAGTTATTGTGTTTATGGTCTGACCGAAAGGCCGGCCGAAAACACAATAACTTCCTGAAGAAACTACTTGGACACTCGATATTTGTAGAGTAGGTTTGGGGCTTAATAACGAAGGTTGAATTCGTGAATGGGTAAAATCTGCCCAATGATTCCGTAGATATACCCATTCGAAATTTAATTTTTCCAATATTTCCAAAAATACAGATAAGATCGAATTGAAGTCATTTATCGAAAAAAAACTCTAGAAAAGTACTGCCGTGCATGTTCAAATTCGTTGCCGTTGCATCTACATTGAACATGCGCGCAAAGGCTGCTGCCTTCTCGGCAGTGCTTTTCTAGATTTTTCATAAGATATTATGTTCTTTGCAGTGTAATAAAAAGAAAACCATTCAAATGAAAACTGAACTTAATTCTGCGAGAAGAAGCTCCACGCTCATATCCTCGCAGTTATTTAGCGGTTAATTTTTCCATGAAATCAATTAACTTTTCTTTTACCGAGTGCATCTAATTGTCCTGCTGATTTACGGTTGCATTCAATTTCCGAGATAAGAATTCGGAATTATAGAAAATTGTTTTTTCAATACACATGCTGCTTCATTAAAGCCCGTTATCCTAACACCATTCTCGCTGTTTTCACTACAGAGCAAGCTATTCCGGAACAGCTCGAATGCAACATAAACATCTGGTTCAGAAGGAAGGTTATTTAATGCTCTTTTAATGATAACGAGGGCTATGTGCGGACATCCTCTACACTGCAGTGAGTTTCATCGATAATAGTTCTGCTGCATTCGTGTGGACATGCAAAAAAAGAAAAAAATATGACATGTGAGGATACGCGATAATGGGTTTGTTCCAGGGAGACCCTGAAACCTGAAGTGAATGTGCGCGATATTTCTAAAAACCGCTTCAAATCTCGTGCAAGGAAAGGTTTTCGTTTTTGATTCGAGAATTTTGGTAATTCGTTTTTCTAGAGAGTTCACTAGCAAATGGGCATGGACCTAGAATCAATAAAAATACATTGATGTGTCCGAAGCCGAATGAGCAAGCAATGTTCTGAAGCGAGGTTCAGTGCAGGCAGTTGTGGTTTGTGTCCATCTCATCCGAGTCCAAACCCAATTAAAAAATTTTAATTTTCGCTGATGTTCTGCAAAACAGCGTGGTATATTTTGTCCAAATGTCTGTAAATCTCGAATATTTTCTGGGAAATTGCTTCAAACGACTTAGTTGGACTTGCTTATAATGAATTCGCTGTCAAGCGGCCGGCTGTAGGCACGATTACAGGGATCCCTTTCGACCCAAACTTTCAGGTGGCATTTCAAAATGCGACGGAAACCTCTCCTGGAAATTTCAAGTCGCTAGGTGTTTTCTTTCGAAAGTAAGGGAGGAAGGGGAGGACAGAATTAATTTCGACCAAGTATTCTTCTTTAAGGGGTCCAATAGTTCAAGATAATGTTTGGCTCAAAATTCGAAAATAACAGATATTTCGGAGAACAGCAGTGCATTTTCACCCAGAAAAAGCGCGTAAAAAGATATATACATATATCGTTACCTACCGACCGCAACATAAGTGTGCAGAGACTGATTGGATATCTAATGGATATTCATCGATTGTGAATCTAATAAACCTTCAATTAAAATAAGTGTTAAATCATTATTCATAGAATTTGGCTGTCCAATGGAATTATATCGCATACATAATAAGATATTCCATGATTTATCAACCACCTCAGGTCCGTTGTGTTGAAAAATGTAGTGCATCCAGTGGATTTCTAATATGTTCATAGCTGGACCTCCAAAACTAGACAAGCCTGTACAGAGTGACTCAAATGTAAATGTACAAACTTTCAACAGAAATAGAGTTGATGGTTCATATTGATCATGAGAAGTAATAAAGTTCTGGCTTTTTCTAGAAATGTACAAGGTGATTTTTCACATTCCTGAAAAACCTTTAGTGGCGAAGCTCAATTCAATGAAGATGGTGTGTTTCTTTTTTTTTTCTTTTATTAAGTTTGTAACAGGTTCTTTTTCACGGTATCTCTGTTGAGGTCGAGACCCAGTTTTCCAACCATCTTTTCCTCGGTCTTCCTACATCCCTCTTACTGGCTGGTGTTCGGTCTTTCCTCGCCCCTTTCTGGTGTGGTTGAACCATTCTCTACGTATCGATAAAAACTTTTTGTGGGAGGATTTCGTATCATTTTTTGGGTTTCTTTTATGGGTTTTCACTCCCAATATCTGAAACACAACTATTAGAATTGAATAAAATTGTTTTTTTACATGAAAAATTTTATTAAATTTTTAATAGTTCTGTTTCAGATATTGGGAGTTGAAACCCATAAAAACCTAAAAAATTATTCTCTGCGTCGTTTTCTACCGAATTTTGCGATGTCCACCACTCCGCATGCTTCTCTTATTATCGAATTCTTTATGCAATCCTTTCTTGTTCTTTCGACTATGCTCCTCTATGTACTCGTTTCGACCGTGCGTAATAATTTTTCGTTCTACTTGTGTCAGCTCGCGTTTCTGCAGCGTTCATTTTTATTACAGGTCTTTCCATCGCTTTGTGAATTTAAACTTTGCTCTCCTTCCTAAGGTTTTCATTTTTCCATGTCACGTCTCTAAGATATACAGATATGCGCGCCCCTTCATGACCTGTGGACTGACTTCTTTTCAGTTATTTCTATCGCTTGTTATTTCCACAGCCAAGTATTGGATGTTCATCACCTGGTTTATTATCTTATCATGTTTTGATAGTTTGCATCTAATGGAATTCTGGGATACTTCCAAAGAATTTGTTTTTTCCATTGATATTGACATATTGAAACTTGTCGCCCCTATTGAGAAGGAGTTTTCAGTTTGAAATTATTATTACCCTTTGAAATATGACTTGCAATGTTCTATACAAAATAGTTTTCCCTATGATGCATCATCTAAAAGCGTTAGAGATGAATGATTTCTTCACGTTAGTTGAGGCTGGTGGACTCTGAAATAGAAATTTTAATCCTGGAGTGAGTCGAAATTGGCAACATAAAACGATGATTACCTCCCAAATGAATGTATTCTCTCCATGATTATTTCATTTCAGACATCACAAGTCACAACAAGTATATTCTCATGGCTTTTCATCGGTTTACTTCAAGTTGAGATGACAGAAGAAATCGGATGTTGATTTGCTGAATGGAAATCTTCTGTTCGATTTTTTTATGGCTAGACCTGTTTATCTGTTGCCAAGATTCTGAACAAACCTCCATCCTTCTGGTTGGTACTGCTGTTTGGTTTTTTAGTTTTTCCTCATACCAGATTTCGATGCTCTCGTATTGTAGTGATTCTATATTGAACTTCTTTCTTTCCTATATAGTTGTTTTAGACTTCAGGTGGAATTCAATTCTGCTCCTGCATAAAAAAGCAAGTGATCGCCGCCTATGTTACTAGAATTCAGTGTTCTTGCATCGACGATGTTAGCTGGCATGAAATGTCTGCTTATTATAGCATATTCAAACATGGATTGTTTTACCTGTACGTTTCTGAGTATATACTTGTATTTTAAGTCATGTTGAAAGATTTTTTATTGATTCTCAATTTATTATGGGCACGGAACTGAACCAGTAGATCCCCATTATCGTGACTAGTGTCCTCATGGAAACGTTGTTCTATTCAAATCAATGGGTCGTTACCTTATTGAGATGCAGTGACTTGGGTGTATCGCGTCAAGAACCTTCTTTAAATCATAGTGAATTGTTTGTCTCTCTTTCCTTTATTTCGAGATATCCGGGACATAAAAGCTGATAATATTTATATATTCATCATCTATTTTGAGCTTGATTTCTCAAAATGTGCTCATTGAAGTAGTCTCCTCTATAGCCGAATCAAGCTTATTTTGTATGAGAGTTGCTCGTTCATTTTACCTTTGCCAAAATATTTGAACATCTATTGATCATATACACGTTGGGTTTCTCTGCCATTGTTTCTTGTTTCCGAGATGCATATATCATTTTCTAATCAATGAGTGTCTGAATCATTGGTGTGTTTGATACACATAATTCACACAGGTGGGCTGAAGATATTCCACATGAAATAAGGCAGAAAAATCAGAAGTATAAATTTTTAGATAAAGTCTTAGTGTGAGCAGATGGACATTTATTTTTTGAGTCCTCATTTTTTCTATGTTTGCTAGTCAAGTCCGATTTATCTCGACTCTTTGCTGAAAATTTTACACGGTCTGCTGAAAGGCATAATATCAGAGGTATAAATGTTCAATAAGATAGAGCAGTGCCTCATTTTTGCCCAAATAGATGAAGAAGCCGAAGAGGCCATGTTTTGTAGCTGCTTCTGTCTCAAGATATTAACCCATTAGACTTTGATTAGAAATTGAAATGAATTTCAATATTCCGAGTAGAACAAGTGGGTCGCTGTACAGGTGTAGGTCGAGATCGCGGTCGATGTCGACATGTATATCAAACACATTGAACTGAATGCAAGGGAACAAACGAGTATGTCGCGGTGGACGTTCACAGCGAAGGACACAAGGATGGCTATACTGCTTGATCTACCAAGATGTCTGCCTGTGATTGGTGAGTTCGAGGCCAAGTAGCCACTTCCTTCTAAAGCAACTTAGAGAAATTGATAGCATGATGTGTTCTCTAAAAAAATCGAGATAATGTCACTTCAGAAGTCTTAAACTGAATATATGAAATACTTTTTCAAATGCTAGCTGCCTATAGCAATGCCCTATAATGTACAAAAATTTTTTGGTTTTCATTTCTGGAGAGAAAACAAATAGACCAGATATGAAATAAAATAACACCCAAGTATTCAAATTATACTTTATCGCAATGCCCTATGGGGTACAACATTTTTGTTTTTTTTTTCTGGACAGAAAACAAATGAAGCGGATCGTTTACCAACTCTCCAGCACGCAACTTTCAACTGTCCATGCGAGAAACATGGCAATTCAAAGTTTATTCCACAAACTTCTAACGATTGACTTTGTGATTTATTGATTGTCACTGCATATGCAAGTCGCACTGAAAACTGGACACGCTTAAATTTAAAAGCAAAGTCAGATGGCATTAGTTGAATCCTTGGAATAAGAACATCCTCGCCTTTTAAGTTTCCTATGATGATAGTAGCTTCTATCAAACTCTTTTAACCTACAGTCTTCTTCGATTACACAATGTTGGCTGATTCAGGTTGTGAAGCATGGAAATTACTGAGCCAACCTTCAGCTGAGAATTGTGTGGAGGTAATCCTGGCAAATCTAACAAATTTAAGTATTCAGTTGTATAATTGAAAACTTTATTTGGACTGATAATGGAATTGATCGACTTCAAAGAATATATTGGTCCATCAATTTTATTTTGAATTTTTAAATTCAGTTTATCAAGATCCTTATTTTCTGGAACTAAAATGACCCCTTTACCCAGCCAACTATGGCTTCCATAATTCATTTAAACATTTGGGAAGACTTTTGTTATCAAGTCGTCCTCTGAAGATGTGGACTGACAAATGTTAGGTGGAAAATAAATGAGACCATTAGAAGTGTCAATAGGAATTTCCACATTGCCTATGCCAAATTATGTTTTTCAAAACAGTTCCATCGATATATCATTTTGCAAAGCCTCTCTCATATTTGTTCTCAATTTGAAATTCTTAACGTATCTCCATGTATTGGAGGTTTTCAAGCAAGCATTCATTTCATCAGCAGCGGTTGATCTGGGGATGGCTGGCAACATTTGTCGAAAACCTCCTACCAGTAAAATCACCATAGAAAAAGTTATGAATTTTGCACATTCGCTTTTGCTGATGTTTTGCTTATTTCTCATATAGGTTCCTCTACAATATTAAAATTCAATGGCAGTTTGAGCTTCTTTTCTGATAATTGACCTGCAAGGTACACAAATCTAAGGACCTTATCATTACTATATTTTTTCATAATATTATTTTATCAATACTCACCAGCGACAAGGTTCACCATCTTGATTAAAAGATTAAAAAATGATATCCATCTTCTCCCCGGTAGAATAGTAGGGGGTATTTTAAAATGTGTTTCACAGTTTTGTCGAAGGTAACCACCATCACGTGGTTGAATCACATTATCCATATCTTCTCTTCTACCACAATGGCAAGCAACTTCATTCAACGTTGGCCTTTTACGTGCTCTGATCATTAATTTATATTTGTCAGATGGCTCATTTCTAAGACTGTTCTGAACAGTTTTACCAATTGATTATGATGCAGAAGTTGCTGCAATTGCACGATGATTGCACAACGTTTATTCACTTCATCTTAAGAATTTACAAGGAAATAAATCTGGGGAAGTTTGCGTTCACTATCAACTGGTGGTAACAATGCTCCTACACGATGCTAACATTGCCCTTGAATCTGTTGAAAAAAACTAGACGAAGCTTCGAATGAGTCTCAACAGAATTTTATATTTGTAGGTTATGCTATATCAATCTGTAATATGTTTGTTCGATAAAGAAAAACAAATACCTTGAAGGTTGCATTGAAACCTCGTTCCTCAATCAGGTTTGAACCAAATGATGTCATTTGGAACATACTATTGTTTAGCTGAATATGGTGCAGAAAATGTTTCGGTAGAAGTTCTTGTCCTGAATTTGACGAATTCAGAGATTCAGTTGGCAATTTGATTTTTCTGTGCCAACAACTTAATCCTGAGGGTGCGTTTCGTCATCTCAAAGCATTGCAGTATTGACAATATGGAATCAATATCTAAATGCTAAACAATCAAAGTTGATAATTTCAACTGACACTATATATTGTTGTATCTCGCCCGACATCCATAGTATGGATTCATCCAGAGCTGGGACAGATCTTGCTTGACATTTAGAACCTTACATTCTGTTGGCCTCCAATCCAATGCTCATTCGAAATATCGATAGACCATAAATCCTCTTTTATTTATATATTAATATACAACCTCTGGAAACCCTTGAGGATTTCGAGGAAAGAAGAGTCGGTAATTCTCGAATCAAGTAATCAATCTCGGAGTGAATATAGAAAATTACTCCACATAACATTTAGCTTCCTCGTCAAATCAAAAGAGAGTATTCCTATGTTGTGCATTTTGGGAATTTATTGATCTGTTATAGCTCATAATTTACTCACAATATTACATTGCCCACAATTTCGAATAATTACTTCCAAACTGGCATTCTTGGACCATCTCTAGCTCGACTGAGCATCTCAGGTAGCCTCCTTGTTTTGTGCTGTCGACATCGACCTCGACTACTTTTTTCGACCGCGACTCACTTGTTCTGTTTGTACCCTAAGATTATCTTGGTAATTTCTCAATTTTGTCATGAATAATTCAAGTCCTCATTATCTCGTGATCTGTCAACAATCGAATCACTGTAGTTGTGAGAACCATGGATGATGTATTCATTTTGAAGCTGCATCTATTTCCTTTCTAAAGAATGAGACTAGAATTAAATATTAGATATTCAAGGTGATATTTCCTTTCTGAATGGGGAATAATGAATCTGGACCAGAAATGTGGACACAATTGTTATTCTTTCTTCTCAACATGTGTCTAGAAGGATCCAAGTTTCGATACGTTCTGCCGATAAGTTTGACTGAAATGGTGCGGTTAAGTATCTGAAGAATCCCCCTCAGTTCCCCAGAAAAGCAAGAGAAATTAATTTTCAACACGTACTCACCAGGTCATTCGTTACCTCTAGCAGTAGCATGTACATTTACTTTCAGGAAACCATATACGTATACGATTCTTCAATGATATCGAAATCATCTGCAGTTGGCCAAATGCGAACATAGGACCCAGAGGCCTGCATCGAACTGGAAATCAAGATAGCATATCCAGATTTATACATTTTTCGTTACAAGCCCGAGGTGTATTATTGTTGAGTTGGTTGCATTGTCCAGGCACAATTGAACCGCTTCCGTCTCTGGATCTGTTGCAGATAAATTTGTCAGAAACAGCGGGGGCTAGGAACAATCTGTTCCGGAGCAACGATGTTCACAGCATCGATATCTCTCCGCAATTTCTCCCACCCGATGAGATCACTGACTTCCTGCACTGTACGTCCATTCTGTTCTAGAACAATAACGGCAGTCAACGAATTTTTCTTAGGAAAATAATGGATTGTTGACATGGACAATGAAAGCTACGCAATGAAGGCCACAGTTTTCTTGCAACGTTCTGAATCAGAATTTTTTATGAGAATTTAATGGAATTTCAGACACATTTATACGTTTTTTGCGCGCATGTTCTAGGAGAACAGCGTGCTATCGTTTTGTCCAAATGTCTGTAATTTTCGATGATTGAGCCGAAAATGGTCTCAATCGACTAGGTTGGACTCACTGATGACGAATCCGGTGTCAAAATCGATTCTGTCCGGCCGGCCGGCCGTAGACACGATAACTGTCGACAGAAGCAAGCTAGCAACTTGAAACTTTCAGGATAGATTGCGCATCAGAATGCCGCGGTTAAGTTCGTTAATGGGCCAAATCGATCGAATAGTTTCGGAGTTATAGGCATTTGAAGTTTTGAAGTTATTTATTTTTTATTTCAGAAACAACCTGAGCGATTGGATTCAAACTTGGCAGTTAGGTGGAGTACGTTGACGCGCAACTTTGAGCTGAATTTCGTCAGGATCATATTGTCAGTAATTTAAAAAAAAAATTTTTTTCGAAATTTTTTTCCAAAAAAATTTTTTTTTCGGAAACCATTCATCATATCCGAAAAAAATTATACTCACACTTTGACCTTCTAATTTCACAGCAGTGTACCAAATTTCAGTTCGATACGATCATAAGTTTTGAAGATATCGGGAAAAAATATCTCAAATTTCGAGGTTTTCTTCTCGATATCGTTGATTTTTTCGGTATTACTCGAGAAATACTGATTCAGTCCTGATTAAACTTCACAGCTAGTTTTAAGATGCTGAAAGACAACTTTATGCAAAATTTCTTGATAATCGTGTTATTAGAACAATTTGAAAAAAAAAATTTCTATGATTTTCTCATCATATCATCCTCATTAAATTCTGTATGAAACTTCGAACTGTTATTTTCGATGAAGTACTGGATTTCAATTCGATCTGATCTGTATTTTTGGAAATATTGGAAAAATCAAATTTTGATTGGGTATATCTACGGAATCATTGGGTGGATTTTACCCATTCACGAATTCGGCTTTCGTAATTAAGGTCCAAACCTTCTCTACAAATATCGAGTTTCTAAGTTGTTTCTTTCGGAAGTTATTGTGTTTACGCAGTCGGCCGTTAGGCTTGGTCCTCCAAGCGATGATTTTCAGATCCTCAGATAAACGAAGAACGCTACAGGCCCCTTAATTGGGGAATCATCTCCCATAGATCCATAACTGTTCATTTCAAAGTAGAAATCTAATAAAATATCTGGAATAAAGTGAAAAACTTGTGACATGTATTATGTCAGGATGACATAAAATAGGAAATTGTTGATTGCACATATACGAGAACATTACTGATTTGAATAAATTCTATTTATTCTTTGTTGTAACTAGTGTTTTCCACTAAATGAAGAGTTATTATTATTATTATTATTATCTCTGGATCCACGAAATTGTAATTTCGGTATTTCGGGAGTGGGGATCACTTAAATGAGGTTAAATTCTCCATGATATGGTGTGAATTAACTGAAAGACTTTCTCATATGGTTCAGGAACTTACTAGTGATGTTGCACGTTGAAAGGATGACACTGTGTTGTAGACGGTTTATGATGTTTCTATCTAAGTTCAATTTGGAAAGTGATTATTTCAAGAAGATGGGTACAAGGCCGGTGGTGGATATTATTATGGGTACTATTATAACTTCTTTGAGATTCCTTTTTTTTTACTGTGAAGGCTAGTTGTTGATATTTCCCAACCTTGATGTTTCTCGTGTCTTCTATATTATTTGTATTTGGGACAGCATAATCTATAATTTATCCTTCTTTTTTCTTTTTCGTTTATAAGGATGGTGTCTGGCCTATTGTTCGGTGTTAAGTCAGCCAGGATTGATCGGTCCCAATATAATGTTATGCCGTTCATCTTATCGGTGAGAATTGTTTCTGGCGTATATTGATAATCTGGAGGGTATGGTCTATTGATGAGGTTGTACTTTTTAGCCAGTTCTAGGTGGACGATTATTATTATTATTATTATTATTATTGAGTTCTGCACGCAGCTTTTGCGGTTTTTTTATTTTACTCCAGAGACCTGAATCCGGCTGGTGCAACAATTTTACTTAAGTAATTTCCGGACCGTGTGGCAGGTGTCAATGAGCACTGCCCTTTGCATTCTTTTTATTACTTCTGGTTTCAGATGCAGTGAAGTTAAGTTGTCTCGTAGGATCGAAGGGATAAGACCGACACTCGATATTACAACAGGGACTATCCGTATGTTATTCAGGTTCCACATTGATTTCATCTCCACTGCAAGCTCGGAGTATTTGGAAATTTTCTCGTGGGTAGTTCTTGTTAGGTTGCGACAGAGTGGAATGGCAATGTCAATCAATGTAGCGAATTTCGTTCTCTTGTCGACTATAACTATGTCTGGTCTGTAATGTTGTCGGGTATGACCTGTGTGTATAGTCCTATCGTAATATATCTTGATGTTTCCGCTCTCAGTAACAGGTTCTGGAGTGTATGAATAATAAAGAGTTGAATTTGTTGAATGTTGGTGATATTTTAGGAGTTCTAGGTGTAATATCTTCGCCACGTTGTTGTGTCTTTTGAGGTGGTCAATTGTTTATCCTGGTACACCACATCTCCTGCAACGATCTTCTGGCGTATAAGGATCTTGAATTATATGTTTCATGTAATTTCGGGTTGAGATGACTTCATCTTGTATGGCTAGCATAAATCCCTCCGTTTCGGTAAACAAATCACTATCCATCAGCCACCTCTTTGACACTGGTTGTTCAACATTCACGTCGTGAAGGGAGTGATAATATCTACCGTGTAGGTTTTTCAGAGCCCATCTTTCTTTTTTATATCGGATGGTGAAACTCGAAGGTTGGAATTCCGCAGATTATTATTATTATTATTATTATTATTATTATCATCATCAGGATAGAGGATGCGGCTGCTCTTGTCATTTGAATTATGCGGATACTATGGCGTTTTCAATATTCATTTCCCTCAAACCTGAAAGCCAAAGAAATTGGAAATATAAGGTCCCGAGGATCCGATCTGTTATGGGAGAATCACTGGAAATACTTATTAACACATTTTTGCTGGTGTGTGGACTTCATTGAGAGGCAACAATGACCAGAAACTGAATCTCCTACATGAAATACTGCTCATTCCTGACAAAAAAAGAAACCCCAGTACAAATTGTCGTGTTATGATAGATGATTCATGAAGTAAACGCGCGAATAAATTACATGAATAACGGAGTAGAGTGCAGCAGTCATATTTCATTGCTGTGACGATACAACCAGGCAATTTATTTTATCGAAAAACCTCACCATGATTGATTTGTATAATTGGGAACACCAGTTTCGTTTCTGCCGTTTGTCGCTATGGGCACAGTTGCAAAGAACGTTTCGAATGGACAATTATTTTTCATTATCAGTTCTGTCCAAGTCGCATTATTTTCATACAAATCATTACAATATGTATAAACGCGTATATAATCGAATGATTTTCGCTGAATTGCATTCAACATTTTTTTCGCTGAATTGGTGAAAGTGTACTCATTACTACTCACTACTGAAAAACACTATTTTGTTTCAACAGGTTTGATAGGTTATAGAGAATAAGTGATTCTGCATGAAAGATAAAACCAGTATGCGATATATTTTATGTCCGAGATTGATTCGTTTTCAGAGACAAGCGGTACTGAAGTTTTTCTGAAATGTTTTATTTATTGCTCTGGAACCGGTCCAGAATGAAATTTGGTGAGTTTCAACAGGTACTTACTGCGCATTTTTCGACAAGCAATTAAGAATTTCATGTTGAACATTAGCGCGAATATGGGTGATGATCTCAACTCCTTCAGAGGAGAATATTGTACACCACTGAGATATTTTAAATTTTAAATCATTTTTGAATTCCTCTTTATACGAAAAAAGCCACGAAGCAATTCAAATCAAATATGAACAGGGAATTCAGCAATGATTTCCAATTCGTAATATCTCAGTGGCGTATCATTTTTCTCTTTCTAATATAGAGCTAACTCAAGACTCTTAGTTGCATGTCAAAAAAATACTCAATACAGAGTTATCGAAACCCAAATAGAGGCTTGCCTTGAATAAAGTTTCCTTTATTTTGACATATACGCATGTGTTCTTACAAAACATTTAAGGGTGGCTTTTAATAAAATGAGGGCCTCCTTCACTTCACCTTAAATGAACGGCAGGCTTACTTAAATAAAAGGTCCCTTATTTGACAGTTATCCTGTCAATCGTTCTAATTCTGTGATGACTGGAGAATGGAGCTGATTCCATGATGTAAAAATTATGGTGTGCTCATCTGAAAAATGAGTGACGTCACCAAGTCTTTCTTTATAAATTTTAAGAGCCGTTTAATGTTGTGGTATTTGATTTGATATTGTTGATAGTTGGAACATTGTTCAACAATGGCATTAATTTAAAAAAATAGAGAAGCATTCACGTGAGGTCAGGAGCTTTTACGCGCTCGTTTAAATGTATTCATTTATTGACGTATTTAGAATAACAACGAAATTTCCTATATTTTTCGTACAATTAATCTGCTGAATAGTTGATTGTCTTCAACTAGTTTTAAGATTTAATAAACATCATCATCATCTTTCATTCCAGGATTAGGCAATTTGTCTGTTCCGACCACACCATCTCATTCTCGGTCTCCCCAAATTTCTACGTCCTGTGGGGTTGTAATCTAGTGCTTTCTTTGGAATTCTTTCTGAAGGCATCCCCATCACATGCTCCCGCCATCTTGATTTATAGTGCGTTGTTAGATCTATTATCGGTTGTACCTTTAATTCTTGTGTGCATCCCTTCACCGATCTTAAAAATCTCTTTTCTGATGTTTCCAGTTGCCTATAATCTTGTTTCCTCGGCGCCCAAGTTTCCGACCCATATAGTAGCTTGGGGATGGCCATAACCTTGTAAAATTTATGTGTGTTTTCTTTAATGTCTTTCCTTCCAATGTTCTCCGGATGATTCCGCAAACTCTTTGATATTTGTTTATTTTGTCTGTTATATCTTTGTCTTCGCCCTATGTGATATCGCATCCTAGATAATTAAAATGTGACACCTGCTCTAAAGTGTACAACTCCCAAATCACATTTTTTGTTCTTATCGGATCTTTCCCAAGAAACGCCATAGTTTTAATTTTCTCTTTAGAAATTTCTAGATTGTAATCCTCAGATAGCAAGTTCAATATGTGCACTGCTAGTTGAAATTTTTCTTCTCTGTCTTGTATTATGAGTTGGTCATCGGCGAACAGCATTGTATTCAAAAACTCACGGGGCCCAATTTTTATCCCAGAAGGTGCGATCTTTTTCCATTCTCTCACAAGGTCGTCCATATATACAGTGTGCCCACGGATGGGGTGCCGGTAAGGTGTAAATGACGAAAAATTTTCGAGTTAGACTCTGATATTCTGGGAATCGCTCCTGCTTGGTCTCAAATTGAGATGTTGAGAAAATGAGCCGAATCAATTAATATACAGGGTGGTTTAGAACTGATTTAAGGAAAATTGTTAAGAATAAAACACCTTTGTTTCAAAAGATATCGAGGAAGTTTATTGAGAAAAGTTGTTTAGAATCAAAAGACACGGCTAAATCTCGAATTTCAGATAAATCGATCAACTTTGATTTTGTAAGTAGGTTATGAAAATATTTGATAATATCCATGGTTACAAATGCCAGACGTGACTTGAAACGTAAATTTTATTCGTCATAAACGAAAATTTTCCTGTTAAAAACATGCTGACCATAGAACAAAGTGTGTTTATTGTGCAGTGCAACGGCTTAGGTGCAGACAGCACGAAAAATTTTCTAGACTCTAGATTTATGTGTGTTTTCTTTAATGTCTTTCCTTCCAATGTTCTCCGGATGATTCCGCAAACTCTTTGATATTTGTTTATTTTGTCTGTTATATCTTTGTCTTCGCCCTATGTGATATCGCATCCTAGATAATTAAAATGTGACACCTGCTCTAAAGTGTACAACTCCCAAATCACATTTTTTGTTCTTATCGGATCTTTCCCAAGAAACGCCATAGTTTTAATTTTCTCTTTAGAAATTTCTAGATTGTAATCCTCAGATAGCAAGTTCAATATGTGCACTGCTAGTTGAAATTTTTCTTCTCTGTCTTGTATTATGAGTTGGTCATCGGCGAACAGCATTGTATTCAAAAACTCACGGGGCCCAATTTTTATCCCAGAAGGTGCGATCTTTTTCCATTCTCTCACAAGGTCGTCCATATATACAGTGTGCCCACGGATGGGGTGCCGGTAAGGTGTAAATGACGAAAAATTTTCGAGTTAGACTCTGATATTCTGGGAATCGCTCCTGCTTGGTCTCAAATTGAGATGTTGAGAAAATGAGCCGAATCAATTAATATACAGGGTGGTTTAGAACTGATTTAAGGAAAATTGTTAAGAATAAAACACCTTTGTTTCAAAAGATATCGAGGAAGTTTATTGAGAAAAGTTGTTTAGAATCAAAAGACACGGCTAAATCTCGAATTTCAGATAAATCGATCAACTTTGATTTTGTAAGTAGGTTATGAAAATATTTGATAATATCCATGGTTACAAATGCCAGACGTGACTTGAAACGTAAATTTTATTCGTCATAAACGAACATTTTCCTGTTAAAAACATACTGACCATAGAACAAAGTGTGTTTATTGTGCAGTGCTACGGCTTAGGTGCAGATATTTCGTATCAGGGAGTAATAAGATAATTCCATTGACGCTGGCCAAATGTTGCGGTACCACGTAACCTGCTAAAAAAATAGTTTCGAAATTTAAATTTTTGATCATGACAAAAATCTCACGTATACAAAATGTTCATGACCAACTTATTAAGTCAAGGTAGGCTGATTTATCTGTAACTCGAGTTCCTGCAGCAGCTCGTCATTCCGAACGACTTTTCTCAATAAACTATCTCGATATCTTTTAAAACAAAAGTACTTTATTCTCAACAATTTTCATTGAAGCATTTCTGAACCACCCTGTATATAAATTTATTTGGCTCATTTTCTCAACATCTTAGTTTGAGACCAAGCAGGAGCGATTTCCAGAATATCAGAGTCTAGAAAATTTTTCGTGCTGTCTGCACCTAAGCCGTTGCACTGCACAATAAACACACTTTGTTCTATGGTCAGCATGTTTTTAACAGGAAAATTTTCGTTTATGACGAATAAAATTTACGTTTCAAGTCACGTCTGGCATTTGTAACCATGGATATTATCAAATATTTTCATAACCTACTTACAAAATCAAAGTTGATAGATTTATCTGAAATTCAAGATTTAGCCGTGTCTTTTGATTCTAAACAACTTTTCCCAATAAACTTCCTCGATATCTTTTGAAACAAAGGTGTTTTATTCTTAACAATTTTCCTTAAATCAGTTCTAAACCACCCTGTATATTACTTGATTTGGCTCATTTTCTCAACATCTTAATTTGAGACCAAGCAGGAGCGATTTCCAAAATATCATAGTCTAACTCGAAAATTTTTCGTCATTTACACCTTACCGGCACCCAATCCGTGGACACACTGTATATATTATATAGTGTAGAGAACAAAGTACATCCCTGTCTAACGCTTCGATTGTTCTTATTTCGCTAGTTATTTCTCTTCCAGTGTCGATGATGATTTTAGTGTTTAGATATATGTTTTGTATAACACTGATTATATGCTTAGGATATCCCCGTTTCTTCATTATATGCCAGAGTTTATCACGGTGTATTCGATCGAAGGCTTTTTTGTAGTCTATGAAGGCTAGATGTGTCCCCAGATTAAATTCTCTACGCTTCTGAATAATTTGTTTGAGACTGAAAACGTCATCAATACATGACCTTCCTTTACCGAATCCTGCTTGTTCTTCTGATAGTAAAGCCTCTGTTATGATTTGTAGTTTCTCATAAATAACCTTACTATACAACTTATGAGCAGCATTTAGAAGGCTTATACCTCTGTAATTCTCCGTTTTGTTTCGCTGACCTGTCAAGGTTTGTCCAGCACATATTGAATAGGTATAGTATTCGCAAATGCAGAGTTGTGCCATAGTATTTCATCAGTTCCGAATTGATAACATCTGGGCCAGGTGATTTTCTGTTTTTTGGTTTTCTTAGTTTGTTCTGAATCTCTGTCATATATATCTATTGGGTCTATACCAGAGGTATCAATTTCTTCAAAGACGTCTTGTTTCGTCGAGTCGTACCATAAATCCTAATAATGGTTTATTCACTCTTCCTTTGATATGATATTTAGTTTTGCCACATTCTTCTCAGTTTTATTGAGATGTTTTAGTATTTTATATGTAAATTCTTACAGTCCATGTATATCATTTTCTACCCGATGAAATCAAATTAACTCCTGAATATATCCTTGGTAGTTAATCTGGTGGTAATGATGCAACCTCTTACTCCCTATCTATTTATTTCAACTTTACAATTAAAATTGCTATTCACAAACACAAATTTGGGTACAGTGAAACTGAGATCCAGGATTCGAAGAAGCACTTATCTTAATGGTAAAGGATCCGACGGTATGATCCTCCAAAATGCAGGTAGTCCAGTTTTTAGAGATTCCATCCAGAGCGAAGTCCAGAACTAAGATATTCCAGTAATAATTAGCTTCGGTATAAAGGTATTCCAGCCATAATCAGCTCCAGTACTAAGATAAACCAGTAATAATGCCTTCGTTACTAAGATAATCCAGTTAAACTCTGAGTCCGGTAGTAAGATATTCCAATGGGCGTTAGCCCCGGTACAAAGATAATCCAGTAAGCGTTAGCCCCGGCGAAAAGATAATCCAGTGGGCGGTAGCCCCGGTACAAAGATGGTCCAGTGAGCTTTAGCCCCGGTACAAAGATGGTCCAGTGGGCGTTAGCCCCGGTAAAAGACTTCAAATTTCAAAACTATACGATAGTGCTTGTAACACGTGATCTCATTCCCAGTGACTCTAGACGTTATTGAAATAATTTACAAGTTAATAAATATGAGATGAAATATCTAGAACTCGGTCTTCTCTTGTTTACCCTCTTCTGGTGCGTAGGCACCTATTATGAATATATATCCTCGGTCAAATTTCATCCTGCCTGTTAGAATTCTCTCATTTACAAAACTATATTCTCGAATTTGACCTTTCCATTTTTTATTTACTAGAAGCAACACCACAGCATGCCCTCTTATTTTGATTTTCACCGCTATACAACATGACATAATCCTCTAGTTCTTTTGTTCCTGTGAGCTTTTTTTTGTTTCAGTTATCGCCGCTATGTTCACTCTATATTCTTTGAGAATGTTATTGAGTTCGGTTTCATTCACCCAAAAATGAGTTTCTGATGCTTCTGGAGTGTGGTATCTTTAATGAAAAGGTGGAAAGGACCAGAAAAGAGGAATTACATTGAAAAATATATATTCAAACAAAGGAATTTTGATACAGCCATATAAAGTAGAAATTTTTACATTTTTTCAAGCAGTTTAGATATGAAGAGAATTTTTGGTCAGTGTATATGTGTAATATTACAGAATGAAATATATATGTAATTTCAGATAATATAAGCATTTTCATTGAGATTCTTTGTACAGATATGAGTTGAAATAAATTATGAATATACATAAATATGCAATACTCATAGAAAAATAGTCAATATTTGTGACATGTATATAAAATAAATATGTAATGTTTGTATGAAAACTGTAAATAAAATTTGTCAATAACTATACACCTAGGAAACCCAACATCCACTCTTCCTATTTTGAGAGGGACTCCTCTCTGTAGACTCGTGGTATTTGTGTCATCGTGTCTTAGGATGTGAGTATCTACAACTGCCTGCGGATGAACAATGGACCAGAAGGCCTCAGTCTAGACCGGAGGAGGCACAACACGGAGAAGAATAACTTCTGCGATTCCTGGAGTTTCAACACCTGTAATAATAGATAATATTAGCTTTATTCATGCGTGCAATATCCTCAGGAAATATTCAAATATGAACCAAAATATTCTATCCCAACAAACATAAAATACAGCAATTGTGCAGTTAATGCATTACAAGTGCCACCGGAATGCAGTACATAAAATGTTGTATTGAAACTGCACAATCTCTGCATTGGTGATACTGCTTTCCTAAAAATGCAGTCTTTTAAATACAGCTGCTGTACAGCTTTTGTACAACAAAATCGAAATGCTGTATGAGACAACGCTGTCTCTGTCTTTGATGCTATACCACAGACCTACTGTGCCGGTTGAGACGTTGTCAATCGTCGTCGGCCATGCTGTTTTGTAACGGAAATTTGTTCTTCGTGTCGTTTTTGATTCGAGCTATTTGAACTGACTGTTTGTTTCGAGTGGACTGTGTTGCAAGTGCGAAAAACAAGTGTATCGACATGATAAATTCCCGAAAAAACGAAATAAGGCAAATTAGGTGTGTGGCTAAGTCAGTTTTGATAATGCCGTTTCTTTCGGAACTGGAATAAATAGACAATAGTAGACAACACCTGGGTCTCTACCTGAACTGGATAGGGCCAACTAAGAAACAGAATTTCGAAGTACTAACATCAATGAAGGAATTTTAGGTATTTTATTCATACAAGGTAATTTTTTTTTTGTTTATTAACTAATTTTTCTTCACTTTAAGTTGCTTCACGCAAAAACAAAAGGGAGCAAAAATGATTCACCAACCGATATTGAAACAACCATCACGGAATGATTGAGAAATATGTACTCATTTTAGAGGAATTAGAAAACAACGAGAGAGAGAGTCACCCAATAATATATTATATTTATAATGTTTGATATCGCCGGTATTTCTGCATATTCTAGGTTTTTCTATTTAAGTCATGCTCCTAGTGCAATATTTCTTTCATTTAGTTGAATTTGCTATGAATCACATTCCGTAATATGCTCAACATGAACAAGGTTAACCCGACCCCTAAGACAGCCAGTATGTTTCAGGAATCAGGCTCACCTCCGAAAAACCTATATTTTTCAAGAAATCGCATTGAAATTCTAAACACGCATACTACAGACTGTCTTTCATCGACTGAGGGTAAATAGAAAATTTTATTTTTTTTCGTTTCCACCGGAAATGGCCGAACGATATTTTCAAAGAATGTTGTATATATTTTTATATATTTGAATTCCATGCTGAGTTTTTGGTGAAATGTGAAAATTTAAATAATTTGAATATTTTTTTTGTAAAGTAATCAATATTTAGGTCTGGAAAAAATTGTAGAATTTTTTCTACCGTAAAATATACTTCGTGATTAAATAGTATTCACAGAAAGTTTCAGAAAAATGTGATACATAGTTTTGAAATATAATTTTGTTTTAATGAAAATGTTTAGAGCTCAATCATGAAGGTCGGATTTGTAGATCGCATATATCGACAACCTGATATACCTTCTTTTTCTTGCAATGAAATTTTCCAAGAACCATGAATACAGAACCGATCAAGTTGGAATCCATAACTGAGTTGAAAATGTCAGCTTGGAGATTCACGCAAAATTTCAGCTAAATATTACGAATCGGTAATTTATTGATTAATCTAGGTAGAATTCAGTCGAATCAGTTATGTTTGATTCATACCATTGAAGCTCCTGCTCGAAACAATTTGAACAAAACTAAATTGCCTTCCATTCTCGAAGAAATAAATATTGAATCGAGTACTAAATTCAAACGAGTAATAAAGGCTATTAATAAATTCATTAGTAGATATTTCCTTATAATATCGAAGCATATTCTGTGAAAGTATCACAGAAAAATCTGTATTTTTAATTATTGTTTTAGTCCTCATCAAGTAAACTCGTTTGAATTTAATATTCAAATGGAAACAAAAGTTTCATCGGAATAAATGAAGATTTTCGAAAGTATTTATCACTGCATTTTTTTCATCGAAAGAAGAAAAAGGTTGCAATTCGTGGCAATATCGTTCTTTGCACTATTCGCATTTGAGAAGCTTGCCAGTATTGCTATATCAGCTAAGTCCGTTTGTCATCAAGTAGGGTGAAAGCACGTGTAACATATGATATGGAATAGATGCTGCTGATGATCAATTCTGAATCGAAGGATGAAAAATTGAGCCTAGTATTAGTTTTGATTGTATTTTTTTTGTTACAATTTTCTCATGTTTTTTACTTATCATCGCCTTCAACTGAAAATGTTTTGGTTTGTTCAGTACATTCATCAAATGCCTGAAGGGAATAAAAGGGCTTTAGGAATATTTTTGGATTTATCCAAAGCAAATGACTCAATAAACAAAAAATATTTTCTACAAAAATTTGAATTATATGGTCTAAGAGGAAACGCGAAAAAAGGCTCAAATGCTTCACAAAGCAAGAAAACAGACAGTCACTCTTTCGCAGAACAATATTACTGTAAAATCTAAAATATTAACACGTTTCACAGGAATTGACCAGGAAAATGGAATTGGAGGCGTATATTCATGATTAAGGCAAGTTTATATAGAAAATTCAGGAAACTGTTACCAATTATGTCGACGATATCAATCTACTAGTAGGTGAAATGGATTTTGGAGATTTCAGAATGAAAGCAAATAACTTGTTTTTGGAGTCAAAATCATGGTTTGACCAAAATAATCTTATATTGAATGAAAGAAATCAAAAATTGTTCTGTTGGATACAAATAGATCAAAAAATGTGAAATGAATTATAATTAGTTGGCCTCAGTACACTTTTCGAATATCTGAATGTGTTAAATTTCTAGGAATATACATTGATCAAATGTCTAGATTGGCGTCAACAAATTGAAACTTCATCAAAGAAATTGAGTAAAATAGTTTTTGCCTTCAGATGCATTGCTAATTTTTTTATTTCGGAAATTTTGAAGCAGCTTGCAGGTATGAGGTGATATTTTGGGAGAACAAGGAAAATTTGAATGAAGTATTTTTGATTCAGAAGAAGGCAATCCAAATAATATTTGAGTTAAGTGTTAGAGAATAATGTAGGGGAAAATTCAGAAGTAAAAACATATTCACTATATACAATATATATGTCTTATTCTTGCACGAGCATAGGCAAAAGTTCACAAGAGAAAAGGAAAAAACACACAACACAAGATCTTTAGATGTAACATGCCCTATACACAAGTTAACATTAGCAGTGAGAAGTCCTGCATACAGAAGCTTTCAATAGATTACCGAATGAAAATAAATGTATATCAGAATACAGAATATTCAAGGGCAAAACTAGAAACCTTCTAATAATATTAGAAAGAGCTATATAGTCCTGCAGAGTAATTTAAAAGGTCACACAAAAGGATGCAAACCTGGCGTTATTTCATTTAAATTGTGTGTGTGCATTTCATTTAATGTTTATGTAATTTATATGACATAAAGAAATCTATTTATCTATCATGCCAGTTGATATAATGATTAGATTTGTGATTCAAAACTGGTACATTGAAGACAATAAAAGTATATCGTAAAATATCATTATCGAATGATTTCAAGTAAAGGTATTACAGAAAAATCTGTATTTTTTAATGATTGAAAAAATATTAGTTATGAGTTAGCAAATATCATTTCCTATATGAATCAAAGGCATGATCTTGTGCCTTTAGGTTCAAGCATTTCTGAATTTTCAGCTCATAATGATTTGAATTCTTCGTTGTACCTACTTGGAACCAACAATACAACTATAAATTACCTGCTGAATAACGTCGGTCGATAAGTAAAATGGCCTAAATCAACAGTAACATAAAAGTGCATTGAATCCATCAAGCCTCACACTGTTTCCACATAAAATGAACAGAAGTTAATATTTTTTCGTGCAAAATCGACCTGAGCGTGACAATTATCCTAATAATCTGTCATGAAATCTCTATAACGTCGCATGGAAGCAGACCCTCAGTTTTATGAGCGTTATTCCGAAGTGAATTTGACCACTCACTCAAAATCATGCTAGGAATTGTGCTCGTGGTTGTTATTCATTTGAAGTTAATATCGATCGCTACCTATCGCCTGTGAATTTAATGAATTCAATCATGCCTGTTATGAATCATTTCACTCCGATTTGAAATATGCCGGATAATACACTACCCAATTTGATTGAATATATAGCTCTTTTGCAATCATCGGCAGATACCACGAATCTCGTAAATAATTCAAAATTACCAATTCAACATATCCAGTAATAAATCAATCAATTAATTATACAGGGGTGATCCTATAGGTTCCAGTTTCTCAGCTACAGCCATTAAGAGAGGATTTTTGAGTTTGTGTACTAATATAATGTTTAGAACATTTTAGAACTATTTCGGCGTATATGGTTGTTCATTTTAGAGGGAATTTACCTACCGTTTTTTCGTGACAGCATTTTAAAGTATGATTAGGAGATCACCAAATATTTCCATCAGGAAGTGGAAGTGCGTTTGGCCGAGTCAAAACGTGGAAAGATGACGCTTGGGCAATGATTTCAAACATGTGCGCAAAATCTGCTGACTTAACGGCAGTGCTTCTCTAGAATATCAATCAACTTTTAGAGCAATACACAATTACTTACTGAAATATTCTAATAAGGTGCTTATTACAGAATTTGTTTTATTCATTTATTCATTAATTTTTATAAACGAAATATTTCAACGCTGATTTTCAGTTTTATCTAAATCATTATTTCCTATTTACATATTGAATACTCTATCAATATCCATAGCAATGAATAAATCATATGAAATCACTCGATTGATTTAAAATCTCCGAATGTTTTGGATACATCTTAAAGAAGTATAATTCCCAGTCGCCCTTTCGGTTACGGGTGGATCCACATAAATAAGTGCAATACCTCGAATTTATTTCATTAGATTCTATTTCGTTTAAAATCGCATATGCTTAAAACGAAACGTTTCTCGGAAGTTAATGAGGAGTTTTTCAATTTTCTGAATAATTGAGCATCACGATGAACTTCATATCCTGATTCATGCTGATTTTACATAGATCCATGAAGTACCAAGTCTATAACTAGGAAACGAAAGGAAATAGAAAACAATTCTAAAGAATTATTGATATGAGATCGGGAGCTTTTACGCTTGTTCAATTTATGACACGGTGAAATTTCACATTTTCCTTTCCAATATTTCCGAAGACATATATCTGATCGGCTATACATCTGATCTTCATGTAAAAAGATTGTTTGTTTTTTGCTCCGATATATCGTTGAAAATTGTGATTGAACCTCGTTGTTTGAAATCAGCAGATATGTTAATCTAATGTTGCCGAGAACAGAAAATTTGTTGAAAACTATACAAGAATCACCAAGGATAGTTCTACTATCATTATTTATATTGGTACTAATAACGAATATTTGAACCACAATGTTCACACATTTCCTAAATTGTTTGACCAATCAATAGTATTTGTTGATTTATGGATTCTTGATGACACACATTTTAATGAAAAACGTGTTCCTAAAGACTATCAGTCAGGTTAAGGAGCCAAACATTTTTGTGGAAATATACCATTGTTTATATTTGTGAAAGATGGTTGAAAGAAATAAACGAAAATAATATTGTTGTGGCAGCGATCGATTCAAAACGGATCTTTGAGACAATTGTTAGGAATCTGTTATTGGAAAAGTTAAAAAAATTTGGAATTAGGGGTACTGTTTTGGCATGGTTCATACCATATTGAGCCGACAGGTTACAGAAAGTGAAATTCGAATATAGGGTGTCATCTGGTGAAAAAACAGTTCATGGTGTACCACCAAGGACAACGCTAGGGCCAATATTTTTTAAATTCAAATTTTCAAAACTGTGAATTGAGACTTTTCGCTTTTATGCTTTACATAGTCGTTAACGATATCAATATGTCGGTTTGTTGCTGAATGAAGATTTTGAATAAGTAAATGATTGGCTAAACGATAATCAGTTGAAAATCATCTAAACAAATCAGTTTGCGTGATTTTTGGAAAGGAATGGGTATATACTTTGAGATCCATTGAATGAAGAAAGAGTTATAACTAAACTGATTCCACATACTACATAAACCTACCTCAATTAGGTATCTGGGAATAATAGTTGATTAAAATCTGACTTTTAAACTCTTTGCCGATCATTTGACGAGAATTGCATAAAGGATCCAATACATTTCAAGGATAAGTAATAAAGTTGATATGAAAACAAGATATCTTTTGCTTGAATCATGTTTTACCACATCTAGATTATTGTTCGTCTCTTGTATTCAATTTCAAATTGAATGTCATCAGTAGAGTACAAATAGTCCGGAATAGAGACATGAGGATGATTCTTAAATATAATGGAAGAACTCCCATCAGGTCAATGTTGGAATCACTTAAGTTGACGACTGTCAGATAAAGAATATATTTCAAAACGTTGGATCTCATATACAAAATTGAACATAAAATGTTACTAGATCTGAGAGGACCAGGTATGTTTCTGAGTTTCATCAGTATAATGCCAGAAATCGAAACGGTTTTTTTGTTGATACATTCAGTACCGAGTTAACAATAGGTTCCACTCTCATTGAAGGTTTTATATACCATAATGAATTGCCTAATATGTTAAATGTTAAATACTTGTAGCAAATTTCTATCCTTCAAATAGCTGAATAGCTGTTAATATATGCTGAGAAGTACTAGTTTTCAGAAATGATTATTGATTTCACGATTTTGATGTCATAACTAGAGATCTCCAGAAAATAAAGAAATATGAAAGAATCGAACTGAAAAAATGTATCATTTTATATTGATACATTATAGACAAATAAAGCCTTAGTTATAGAGTAACTATTACCATGGTTGTAACTCCTTTTGGAGTTATAGTCAGCAGTTATGAATCTTTAGTTCTCTCTTATGTATTCACGAGAAAAAACCAACAATTGTCGAATTGTCCAGTTCGTGAAACTCATTCCCATCTGTATAATTATGAGTTCTCGTCATGAATGATTACTTCAGACTGTGAGAAAAACGAATCAATTCACTTCGAGTAGAATTTAGAAGAATGAATACATACCATGTCTTGAAAGTAAGCCAACACCATACTTTCATTTATTTATTATTTTCGGTGTTGAAACGGTTAACTTTCAGTTCCGAAAAAAAGGTAAATTAGGAAATTGATTGACGAAGTAACGATCTTCCTGTCACGAGAACGACAGTGAATAATATAAAACATCGATAGCATAGAACAATTTTAATTTACTTTATTATCCATAGAACATAGTATAGACAACAATCAACAATGCAAAAACAACTTACTATGGTCTATGGATCATAAGGTAAATATAGACTGTTCTATGCTATGGATATGTTATCATTAAAAATTTACTGTCGTTCTGGCGACAGAAGATTTATTATTTATAAAAATATGCTCAAAATATCGATAAGTTAATTCTGTTATTTCTCAATATCAAAAGCTCCCGGAAGTCATACACAATATAGAGTAAAAATAGAGTTTTGAACTCATTCTAATACTGAAATAGCATATTTATACGTTGATATATATTCGAATAGAAATACGTCATTAGATTGAGGTGTAGATTGTTTTTCAGATTCGAAATATATGAAAAGGTCAATAGGTCACTAATTAAGGTTAATTATGAAACCGTTGAATGTATCTGATCAAATAAAATGAATTCGTGAACACCAATGGAAAAATCAGACAAAAAAAAATTCGACATCACCCAGCTTCATTATTTTGGTCGGCACGACGTCTCAAAGTTGACCAAAATTTCGAATTTTTTTTACTATTTCCGCCATAATTTCTGAACGGTTGTCACTGGACGATTTCTAATGACATATTCGTGATCTACGACCTCGATTTAATAGGAAACGATAACAAGGTCGACGATTTTCGAAAAAAAAAATTTATTTGGGACTTAGAAAATTTTTCATAAAGATCCGCGAATAAACATCAAAGCGCAGAGGGGTGGGGGTAAGATTTAGCGATTCCGTGCGAAATTTTATTTTTGAAGCTATGACAATATGCACATCATATATTATGGATTCGAACACGTAGATTACGAATCTGTAATTAGATTTTGCGTAACTGATTCGGTTTGGAAAATATTCCGGATTTGGTAAGAAATTTTCGAAATTTGGGTCAACTTTGGGCCATCGTACAGGTCAAACGCGTAAGGCTGGACATTATCGAATTTTTTTGGTTATATCTGGGTCCTTTGTGAGTACGCAGCCAATTATTTTATAGACGAAGGTCCTCTAGTTGAAAAATTATGATTTTTTCAAAAAAGGTCCAATTTTTTCGATTTTCTTCTGGCCATAAAAAACGAACCAGACTCTCCACTAACATTCTGATTGGATTTTCTTTATTTACGCCCTCGAATTAGTATATGTTTCAAATTTCAGGTCGATCGGAGAACTTTCGATTTTTGGTAAAATTTTAAGGGGTTACCCTTAAGAAAATATCGATTTTCGAAAAATAATTTTCCGACTCCTATCGCCGTGAAATTTGGCACACTTACTGATTCGAGGGCGTAGAACAAGAATATAAGGTCAGATATTTTTTAAAAAAATCGTCCTGGACGTGAGAGGTCCTTGAAGTTCCAAAATTTTTGACCTTTTTTCAAAAAATCATTATTACTGACTCGATGAGAGTAGGACGATGAAATCTGTTTTAATTCATAGATAAAGGATCGAACTGCACGTAAAAAAATTCGACATCACCCAGCTTCATTATTTTGGTCGGCACGACGTCTCAAAGTTGACCAAAATTTCGAAATTTTTTCACTATTTCCGCCATAATTTCTAAACGGTTGTCACTGGACGATTTCTAATGACATATTCGTGATCTACGACCTCGATTTAATAGGAAACGATAACAAGGTCGACGATTTTCGAAAAAAAAAATTTATTTGGGACTTTTTGGGAGAAAATTTTTCATAAAGAACCGCGAATAAACATCAAAGCGCAGAGGGGTGGGGGTAAGATTTAGCGATTCCGTGCGAAATTTTATTTTTGAAGCTATGACAATATGCACATCATATATTATGGATTCGAACACGTAGATTACGAATCTGTAATTAGATTTTGCGTAATTGATTCGGTTTGGAAAATATTCCGGATTTGGTGAGAAATTTTCGAAATTTGGGTCAACTTTGGGGCGTCGTACAGATCAAACGCGTAAGGCTGGACAATATCGAATTTTTTTGGTTATATCTTGGTTTCTTTATGAGTACGTAGCCAATTATTTTATAGACGAAGGTCCTCTGGTTGAAAAATTATGATTTTTTTAAAAAAGGTCCAATTTTTTCGATTTTCCTCGGGCCATAAAAAACGAACCAGACTCTCCACTAACATTCTGATTGGATTTTATTAATCTACGCCCTCGAATTAGTATATGTTTCAAATTTCAGGTCGATCGGAGAACTTTCGATTTTTGGTAAAATTTTAAGGGGTTACCCTTGAGAAAATATCGATTTTCGAAAACTAATTTTCCGACTCCTATCGCCGTGAAATTTGGCACACTCACTAATTCGAGGGCGTAGAACAAGAATATAAGGTCAGATATTTTTTAAAAAAATCGTCCTGGACGTGAGAGGTCCTTGAAGTTCCAAAATTTTGGACCTTTTTTCAAAAAATCATTATTACCGACTCGATGAGAGTAGGACGATGAAATCTGTTTTAATTCATAGATAAAGGATCGAACTGCACGTAAAAATTCGACATCACCCAGCGTCATTATTTTGGTCGGCACGACGTCTCAAAGTTGACCAAAATTTCGAAATTTTTTCACTATTTCCGCCATAATTTCTAAACGGTTGTCACTGGACGATTTCTAATGACATATTCGTGATCTACGACCTCGATTTAATAGGAAACGATAACAAGGTCGAC
This sequence comes from Myrrha octodecimguttata, assembly GCA_958510865.1. Lineage (NCBI taxonomy): Eukaryota > Metazoa > Arthropoda > Insecta > Coleoptera > Coccinellidae > Myrrha > Myrrha octodecimguttata. The sequence goes on along the minus strand of OY294059.1, from coordinate 72,636,943 downwards.
GATTTTCGAAAAAAAAAATTTATTTGGGACTTAAAAAATTTTTCATAAAGAACCGCGAATAAACATCAAAGCGCAGAGGGGTGGGGGTAAGATTTAGCGATTCCGTGCGAAATTTTATTTTTGAAGCTATGACAATATGCACATCATATATTATGGATTCGAACACGTAGATTACGAATCTGTAATTAGATTTTGCGTAACTGATTCGGTTTGGAAAATATTCCGGATTTGGTGAGAAATTTTCGAAATTTGGGTCAACTTTGGGCCGTCGTACAGATCAAACGCGTAAGGCTGGACAATATCGAATTTTTTTGGTTATATCTGGGTCCTTTGTGAGTACGTAGCCAATTATTTTATAGACGAAGGTCCTCTAGTTGAAAAATTATGATTTTTTTAAAAAAGGTCCAATTTTTTCGATTTTCTTCTGGCCATAAAAAACGAACCAGACTCTCCACTAACATTCTGATTGGATTTTCTTTATCTACGCCCTCGAATTAGTATATGTTTCAAATTTCAGGTCGATCGGAGAACTTTCGATTTTTGGTAAAATTTTAAGGGGTTACCCTTGAGAAAATATCGATTTTCGAAAAATAATTTTCCGACTCCTATCGCCGGGAAATTTAGCACACTTACTAATTCGAGGGCGTAGAACAAGAATATAAGGTCAGATATTTTTTAAAAAAATCGTCCTGGACGTGAGAGGTCCTTGAAGTTCCAAAATTTTGGACCTTTTTTCAAAAAATCATTATTACCGACTCGATGAAAGTAGGACGATGAAATCTGTTTTATTGCATAGATAAAGGATCGATCTGCACGTGAAAAAATTCGACATCACCCAGCTTCATTATTTTAGTCGGCACGACGTCTCAAATTTGACCAAAATTTCGAAATTTGGGTCAACTTTGGGTCGTCGTACAGATCAAACGCGTGAGGCGTTTATTATTTTCATCGATCCAATTCCGTAACTAACCTTTTTTCAGGAAACAACCGAATATTTCATATTTGCGAAACGGCCAACGAAATAACAAGCTGAGTTGCGGAACATATCCTATTTAAACTCGACACTATTAACAAGCAATCAGGAATCCCAACTTATATATATATATATGTCGAATTTGTTCTGAAATTCCCCCTCCTCATTAATAACTAAATTTGACAAAAATTGTGGGTTAGCAACTTGAACCGGAGTCGTCTATTCTCTCCAAGCTCTCATTCATTTTCACGAATAGATAAATTTGATAATCATGCCTATATACTTCATTTGTTGAAAACCTTCGTTTGATTATGATATTTCATGAGTATAAAATGAAATCATTCATCTGTTACGTGAATGTTAACAACCTTGGGCAATCTACTTTGAAATATGTTGCCCTCGGTAAATAACATACTCATAACTCCCTTGATACAAAATAAACTATTACTATATTGTTGAATATCAACTTCGAAGTATATGCAAATTAAAAAAAAAAACGATTGCTTTCGAAAGAAAAATCTCAAGCAAATTTTAGAATATACAACCTTTTTGAACACATGGTCTTCCCGGAGTTCATAACAACCGTCAAATTTTGGTGTGCAACTAGATGAGCCTGAAAGTTTCATGTGGGTATTTTGTTCTGTTCTAGTCGCAACAACATCGGATATTTCATTTTCGCAGAAAATTACCATTTTGTCAAAATTATAACGCACTGTCCCCTAAAGCAAGCCCATTTAAATGACAACACAATAATGTGCCTTAGCTATAGGAAATTTCACACCAAAATTCTTTTAATTTGGCCGTACAAAAAAAATTGAACGGGAAAAATAGTGGAAAAAATTTATTTATTATATAAGGGAAATATTGAAGGGTCACCTTGTATATTCCCTGAAAAAACACGTGGTTTCTTGAATAATGAATTGGGACGAGGTATTTTCCGCTCCTGATTATAAAAGTTGTTGAAGTCCAGAAAAAAAGTTATCGTACTGAAAGTTAACGCAAACGATTAATCTGTTCTGAAGCTCAAAAAAAGCTTTCGTCCCAACTTTTCCATCAATTTAACCGAAACTATACCCCCTTTTGTTTAGCGATCTGTCAATTCCAAAATCACGATATGGACTAACGGACGAATTGACCGGATCTGTACCGGACCGGAACGAAAGGACAACCCCCGATGATGATAAATTAAAGTCGATATGAATCAGTTCAATTCGTTTCCAATATCCACTAATACAGATTAACTGTAATATGCTATTTGTTCTGCAGATACGAAATTACTACGGTATTGTAACTGTTGTCATATTCTCGAATGTCGGGTATAACATACGATGAATAACACTCCGCATGAATTCCGTCAGAGTTCGGATATTTGTTCAATCATACCGATGATGTTCTGTTTTTCAGTCGGACGGTTCGTCTTTTCCATCTACGATATTTTCTTTTTTGCCTTGTTGGATGAAGCTACTTATCTGCTTATCTTGTCTCGATCGGAATGAAAACCGAGGGAATCCATAAAATCCTTCTAGGTTTTTCTTATGCCTTTGAAATCGAACTTGTTTGATCAGAAATACAATTTTTTCTACAATATCTATCTAAAAAAACCTAGAAAAGCACAGTCGTGAAGGCAGCAGCTTTTGCGCGCATGTTCAATGGAGATGACAGCTTTGGCATCGAATTTGAACGTGAGCGCAAAAGCTGCTGCCTTCATGGCAGTGCTTTTAAAAGTTTTTTTCGATGAACTAATTTCTATTCGATCTGATCTGCATTTTTGAAAATATTTGAAAAATAAAATTTTGAATAAGTATATCTACGGAATCATTGGGCGGATTTTACCCATTCACGAATTCGACCTTCGTAATTAAGCCCCAAACTTACTCTACGGCCGACCGTAAACACAATAACTTTCGAAAGACACAACTGAGAAACTCGATATTTGTAGAGAAGGTTTGGACCTCAATTGCGAAGGCCAAATTTGTAAAATCCACCCAATGATTCCGTAGATATACCGATTCAAAATTTCATTTTTTCGACATTTCCAAGAAAACAGATCAGATCGAATTTAATTCCAATATTTTATCGAAAAATAGCAAATCGAACATTCATACAGAATATCATGAAGATGATAGGATCAGAAGATCACAGACTATTGAATATTTGGAAAAACAAAATTTGAAATTTTTTTTCTAATGACACGATTATCACGAAATTTTGCACAGAGTTACCCATCAGCGTTTCCAAACTAGCTGCCAAGTGTTATACCGATTAAATCTGTATTTTTTGAGTGAATCCTGAAAAAGCCACGATATCGAGGAAAAACCACGAAATTTTATATATTTTATCCCAATAGCTCCAGAAATTATGGTTTCATCGGAATGAGATTTGGTACACTACTGTAAAATAGGATTTCAAGGTATAAGCAGAGGTTTTTTTCGGATTCAATGGAAAGTTTCCGAAAAAAAATTAGTCGAAAAAAATTCGGAAAAATTTTTTTTTCAAAGTCTACTGACAGTGTGATCTCGACGAAATTTCGTGAAGAGTTGTGCGTTCTTATGTTCCAACTAACAGTCAAGTTTCAATCCAATCATATGAGTAGTTCCTGAGATATCAGGAAATTAATCTCAATATTTCAAATGGCTATAGTTCCGAAATCGATTCCGCTCGCTAACGAACTTAACCTTCGTATTTTTAATTGCAACATTCCCTGAAATTTTCGAGTTTAAAGAATTCTCCGTACGCTCGTTATCGTGGTGACGGTCAGCTGGCCGAACAGAATCGATTTTGACACCGGATTCGTCATCAGTGAGTCCAACATAGTCGTTTGAGATCATTTTCGGCTCAAAATTCGAAAATTACAGAGATTTGAACACATTGATAGCACGCTGCTTCCCTAGAACATGCGCGCAAAAAATATGATGCCAGAATAAATTACATAAAGGAGCTCTAGTTCAATATTGAACTTACTAAGGACAAAAAATATCTTTCGATAAATCAACCACTATGCCCTTTTAATCTGATCTATACATCCAATCAATCAAAGCCATCACATTGAAGAAGTATTGCGAAAAGAATTCAACACTGCGCCGCTTCACGGCGATTACTGGTTTTTAATATGACTCATCTTGTTCAATGCCGAAGAGGTTCTTGCTACTTGTTCACCTGGGACAATGCTTCTCAGCTCAGGTTAGGATAGAATATTTGTTTATCTATTGACAGATATTCTTCCCTGTGTTCATTATTCAAATGGTGCTCTTTCATCTCCACGAACCAGTTTCCACCTGAGATAAAGTCTCAAGAGTACTCAGTGAGACAGACCACATGTGCTCGTGAGACAAGTTTTGTCTAGCAAAGCAGTTACTGCAGTATACGATTCACTTTGGTTATTCATTCTCAGTGAAACGGCTTCTGCTCATTGGGGGGGATGAGCTCGGATCGAGTAAGAGTATTTGTTGATTTATTGACAAATTCATCCTTATGTTCAATCTCATTGAAAAAAAAATATATGTAACTCATTGCTAATATAAAGTTACTTTTAATGTTCCTTCTCACATACAGAACGGCTTTTTCGAAAATATGATTTTTCCAGAAACTCCTTCATCCTCGAGAATAAAATAATTTATGACAACTCTTCTGAAAAAATTGGTATATTAACTCAACTGATTGATGATTTTTATAATAATTAGTCTAAGATCTGACTGCAGAATTAGTTCTCATCGAGTATATACTTGAAAAACAATTCTAACATACATTCGTTAATACGGGTTTGTCTATCAAATTGTGGCCGAATAAGGTGTTTTGAAAGAACAATAATCAATTAAACTTTTGCGATACATTGCACTCACTTGCTTTTCAAATGAGATATAATTCACTTCATACTGACATATGTGAAAAGCAAATTTTTTTCTGCAACAATGACATAGGGTTCCTTGAATAAATCCAGCTGGAAATAAGGGTTGCTGGCTGTTGACAATGGAGAATATTAAAGATACAGAGGTGAGATTACCTGCTGTACCACCCTGCAAAGCCATTGCGCATGCGACAAAAGAAAATTTATCTTACCACTTACCACTGGCACAAAAAGTAGTGGTGAAAACTTTTCGATTAATATAAAAAAATTTGGTTACTATGAAGAAGATTTGTTCAATTATTTCAAATGTAAATTCGAATTAGTCTACTTAATAAACGCTATCAATACATAATTCAAATGAACTGTTCCTATTTCAGGAGCCACCTGAGTGATTGGATTGATACTTGGCAGTTAAAGGAATTGTTGAAGCATGACAACTTTCTGAGTATTTTGTTGAGATCGTATGCTTATTGAATTGAAAATAAATTCAGAATGTCATCCTGGTAAATATTTGTCAGATTTGAAAAATACCGTGTAAGGTCCTTGGACTCTCTAAATTCACCACTAGGTATCATATTTCAGTTCGATCCGATTATAATTTTTGAAGATTTCTGGGAAGAAATATGTCTAATTTTGTGGTTCATTCCTGGTTATCGTAGTTATTTCTGAATTGACTCAAAAATACTGATCCAACCTTCATGAAACTTCATAGCTGGTTTGGACACTGTGATGCACAATTTTGTGCATAAGTTCTTGATGATGATATCATCAGAACAATCTGATGATCAAATATTCTATATTTTGCAACCTCCTAATCGTATCATCCCCACAGAGTTCTGCGTGAACCTCACATTTCATTTTTCAATTTACTAATTTCATACATAATTTCAATTCGACCCTATCGGTATTTTTAGTATATAACACTTTCAATCGAAAAACGAACGCCCCTATACTTACAAAAATCAACTAGGTTGTACGCGAGGTCGAAACTTTTCAATGCCGTGACATTGGCAGGTAACGAAATGTCACCAGTGCGCAACGGCCTTTTTAGAGTAGGAAATTATCGATACCTGATATATTCTATGCATCTTGCTACAAACGTAGACATGAAGTCTAGTTGGCTGATATTTTATTGCATTACAAAGAGCAAGAACGAAAGGTGAATTACTTCCAAAAAAATCTGTAATTTCCATGTTTGAAACGGAAACCTGCAATAGACGAATTCGGCCTAGGTTGCCAAACCAAAATTTTCTTCACAAATTTACTATCACTGGGGAACGGGAATTTCAGGACTAATTCGGCATGATAAGGTTCGCGTTATTTATAAATATTCGTAAAAGATGCCTCGGCTCTTCAAACAAGATAATTCCTTCCAAATATAGGGTTTTGTTAAGATCATCTCTGATTGGTTGAAATATAAGTTGGGATTCCTGATTTCATGTTAATAGTGTCAAATTTATATAGAATATGTTTCGCAAATCAACTTGGTTGTTCAGTTGCCAGTTTTCCATTCCGTAAATATTAAATATTAGGTTGGTTCCTAAAAAAAAGATTAATTACGGAATTTGATTGATGAAAAAACATTCTTTCTGTCACCAGAACGGCAGTCAATATTCTATGGTAACATATCCATAGCATAGAACAATCTTTATTTGCTTTATGATCAATAGAACACAGAAGAGACAACAAACAACAATGGAAAAATTACTAGGTATGGTCTATGGATCAAAAGGTAAATAAAGATTGTTCTATGCTGTGGATATGTTACCATAAAACATTGATTGTCGTTCTGGTGAATAGACTTAATATGTCTTCATTCTAGTGACAAAAAGAATGCTTTTCCATCAAAAAAATTCCGTAATTATCATTCAGGAACCAACCGAATATTTTATATTTACAGAACGGAAAACTGGCAACCGTAATAACCAAGTTGTTTTGCCGAACATATCCTCTATAAACTTGACACTATCAACATGAAATCAGCAATCCCGACTCAAATTTCAGCCTAACAAAAACCCTTATTTGGAGGGAATTATCTCGTATGAGGAGCCGAGGCATCTTTTACGGATATTTATACATAACGCGAACCTCATCATGTCGAATTTGTCCTGAAATTCCCGTTCCCCAGTCCTAGTAAATTTGTGAAGAAAATTGTGGGTTGGCAACTTGGGCCGAAGTCGTCTATTGGATAGCCGAATATTATATACAGGACGTTTCCGAAGGAGGAGGTCAGATTTTAGGATAAGTTCATGCTAGTCAATACAGTTTCAAAACAATGTTTGGTTTGCCAATCCGATTTTGATGAAATTTTCATCGTAGCAGAATATGAATGAGCAAATTCCAAAATTCTCAAAATTTTTTCAAAACACGCGATTGCATTTCTGGTAATTCCATATTGGTTGTGCAGGTTGAAAAAACTAACTGTACATTGCGTTTCCAAAACTTCGCTATCCGTTTCAGATTCTACCATCATTGGTCACTGTTGGTGTATTCAGTTTTTTTGGCACAACTTTTTCCGAAAAAAATTTTTCAAGAAAGCAAAACTTCGAAATTTCTCTTCAACCGATCATACTTTCTTTGATAACTTTGGTATGGCTCATTCAATTTCGATGAAATATTTAGTGTAGTGCAATATGAATGAGAACATTTAAAGTTTCAACCGGGGTTTCAACATTTCCCGAAAATGCAGGAATGTTTTTGTGTTAATTTGAAATAAATTGTGCAGGTTGAAGAACCACCTGTACATTGCGTTTCCCAAACTTCTCCATTCGTTTCAGAATTCTAAAATAATGAGTCATTATTTAGGTGTTTCTATTTTTCGGCACTCTTCCGGTTTTCGGAGGAAAAGCATTATCGAAATTTTGCTTCAAAACAGTGAGAATATTGCAGTAGGTAGTAAAGCGATATATTCCAAAGATGCAAAGCAGCTCCTCATTTCTAAAATATCGTTTTCAAATTCGTAATTTATATTTAATTGCTCATATTCTGTATGAAATCATTCAGTTTAGACAATGACTTTCTATGCGCAAATGACTAAATTATTAAACGAAATTTTCTGAATTAAATGACTCTATACAGAATAAAAGCAATTTAATATGAATTTTGAATTTGTAAGAATATTTTTCGAAATGACGAACATCTTTGCCTCCTTGGATGTACAGCATCACTAACCAGTGCAGAATATTCTCACTGCTTCTGAGCGAAATTTCGATAGGTGTGCCAAAAAAATTAGAAACGCCTGCATAATGATTCATTAGTGCAGAATCTCAAAAGAATAAAGAAGATTTGGAAACGCAATGTACAGTGTATTTTTTCAACCGGCACAATTAATTACAAATTATCACAATATCATACGTGCATTTTGTGAAAGTGTTGCAACTAATGAATGAACTCATTCATATTGCACTACACTGAGAATATCTCATCAAAATTGAATGAGCCATACCAAAGTAATCGAAAAAAGTAGAATCGATTGGAGTGAAATTTTCCTCTTTTGAAAATTTTTTTTCGGAAAGTTGGAGTTGTGCCGAAAAACTGAATACACCTGAATAATGACTCATAATGGAAGAATCTGAAACGTATAGCGAAGATTGGAAACGCAATGTTTTTTTTTTCAACCTGCACAACCGATCTAAAATTACCACAATAACAACCTAGTATTTTGAAAAAATTTTGAGAATTCTTGAATTTGCTCATTCATATTGGGCTACGTTCAAAATTTCATCAAAATTGGATGAGTCACATTGAACTTTTTGATAAAAGTAAAATCAGTCGAATCAGACAAATCACCCCTGTATAGTCTCAATAGAGACCCCCCAACCATAAACCAAACATTGCTTCGCAACTGTCTCGACTAGTGTGAACTCATCCTAAAATCTGACGGTCTCTTCCGGAATCACCCTGTAACAATATATATATAAAATATTTTGAGTCAGGACATAAGAAAAGATTGACTTTAGTCTTCATTATGAATGGTTTCGATTCGCACTTGAATTAATCTTATGTCGATTAGTATATGTATAGGCGGGTGAAATCGAATCATAAACGAACATGCTAAATGAATCACAAGTTTGAAATTCAATTACCCAATTTCGATGTTTCGCCATGTTCTGTCGGTCAGATAATACCGTATACAGCACGCCCAATGATAATTAGTCTCCCCAACTATTAATCCTTTTTGGTTGGACAGCTGAGCCCTTTAGTCTCGTTTCAGCGAACTCGAATGGTGCAAGCTAATAAAGATATCGAAATTGCCAAGTTGTAAACGCAAGGCGCAATTCAATGCAGGTGACGAGTTTGGGTGGATTAAATTGGGCTCATTCGATGTCCTGACAGTGTAGCTGTTGTAAGTTTGAGTGGTCAGCAAAATTCTAACAGAGCTCTTCAGATCGGAATTCGCCTGAAATCTTGGTCGTACTACAATTTCTCATGAAACCTTTCTTGCAGAGGTAAGGGGTCGTTAGGATGATTCCTATTATATTTCCCCTGATTTAAGTTCACAATTCCACAAGGAATAAGCGAATTCCTTATTTTTACTCAATTTAGTTAAAAAAAAATACATATAACCTTTTATTTATATATATACAGTGTGAGTCTTCAAGTTGTTCAGTTATTTCAACCATAGATTCCTCTGATCGAAAGAAAAACTTTTTTCATTTATCATTTTTCCTGAATCGGCTCCAGCAAATAGTTACAGGCTGTCTGAATTTCCAAAAAGAAATCAGTTTTTTTGTAGCTTTGATATGGTAACTCCGAATAAGTTAAATTTCGGTGTGAAGTTTTCTATAACCAAAACACATATTCTTCAGTTATCACTGTCATCCTACTTCAAACAGTTCATGAGTTATAGACTCATCGATTCATAAAACTACAAAATTAGCATGAAGAATGCAGATAAATTTTATCTTATGTCATTAAAAAAATCTTCAATCATTTTAAAATACTTGATTGTTGTTTATAATTCCGCCTTGAACTCACCGTTTTTCAGATATTCAACGTTGAATATCATAAAATCATATGAATCTTCGAAAAATTATCTTATATTTATGGATCCGCCCCTGATCTAGTAAAGGAAGTAAATTAAGCTGTGTTCACGTCTATCCGGACCATGGAATACATAGAAATATTCATTTTTTGCGCATAGAACTAATATTAGGTATATTTTATTTCGTAACCAGATTACAGACATAGTCCCTGTCTATGATGAGTTCTTCAGGGATTCCAACTTATCGTTTAAAAAAAGTTTCAGCTCCAAATTAAAATAAGTATAAATATTTGGGCAAAATAGCGCATAAAAACAAAACAAAATGTTAATAGTAGGGCTCCACAAAATATAGAGGCTATTCTGTCTTGAATGAATAGGGGAATCTATCAAAAACCAATTGTGTGAGATCAATACTATCAACATTAACGTAACGCATGGCCCGGAAACAATGGATCGAAACGAACATCAATCAATTCACGTAAAAACGATTCCAATGATTCTATATATTTCCAATTCTGCACAAAGCCCGTAACTAACCGTTCGCTATGCGGCAATAAATTATCTCTGGAAAAGACTTCAGATCAAGATGCGCTGTTGTTAGGCGAGTAAAATGTATTTCACATCTACTGTTCTTTGTGTGTCTAATGGGGTTTCTCGCTTGAAAAATGATTTCCTTCACAGTGCTTTTGTTTACAATTTTCATTATTAGTACATAGATAAGACCGTAATTGAACCTTTGTTAGGAAATGAACTTGATATAATTTTAATTAAAAATATGAGTTCTGCTGGCTCCCTCCAGCAACGCTCCGCCGGGTGAGTGTCATGGTCGGAAATTAAAGGAGAAAAGGCGTTGGAAATTTTCTCTGATTTGGCTCTAATCTTTTAAAAGTTTGATTAGTGACCCTTCGCATGAATTGCCTTCATCTGTACCGGATTATCGGAAGTAGGTCCTGAAGTTCTCAATTTTCCAGTTGACAAAAACAGAGCTTCAGTTTTCGACCAGTATATGTTCTGTGAATATACAAAGTGGTTCCTTCTATACCGAGCATCACGGAAATCGGGTTCTCCCCAAAAAAATTTTCATTTTTCAAAATATCTGTTTGAAATTTTTTCCACATATCAGAATTTTACGTGAAATTTTGAGGGAATGCAGTAGAAAAAAAATAAACAAAAATGTTTGTTTGTTATTGAATTCAGTCGAGTATTACTATAAATATTTCAATGTTTTATGATATTTTTTCATGTTCAGTCCAGGTAGGAAGTTATAAGCCTTCAAATATTTTTCATTTTGCTTATACACCCCTGTACTTTGTTTGCAAGTTCAACACACATATAACTTACTGTAATTTGTATTGCTTGAAATTCAAAGGAACGTGATTGAGATAACTCAGTTAGATATTGATTTAGTTATTTTGCAGTATTATTGTGGAAAAAATATGTCACTAGACTTTACCTTCGAAACACTGATCTTTCATTTCACATTTTTGCCATGTTCAATTTTTTCCACTATTGTTCGAAATTCGAACATTTTCCCGAAATATTAAAACATTTCGAAGGAATAATTATCCATTTAAAATTCTAGGTCAGTGCGATTTCCATGAATCCCAATCGTCTGAATGCTTAGTTTGCGGAAAAGTGTCGTGTGGCGTTGAACTTCCTAGCGAGAACAATGGGTGACGTACAATACCATGATTCGATCGGGCCTTCAACCTTACCGTATAAGGAAATGTTTACATGCTACCTGCTGTCCATTTAGTTATACAAGCTTTATTTTGTAATTAATAAATCATCACTCTACCAAAGTCTTATCAATGGAACATACCTATCCCGGCAAACTGTGGACTAAGGAATCCCCTCTAAAACAGCTGAGTCTGGCTGTTCAGTTTGCCAAATATCCCTCCACAAAATCCTCAAGTGTTGTTTCAACCAAAGAAACAACATTTTTCAGTCCTTCGAGCCAGATAAGATTAAGGACTTACAACCCGCAATCTTAACCAGCACAAAAACCAGCGCCTGTGAAAAAGAGTCTACCACTTCCCGAGCCACTACACGCCAGATCAATCCGAGCAGCCAAACGACTGGACAGCGCCACGAAGAGCCACCACGTCTAGCGCCTGTATTCCGGATCCTGCAACTATCCTAGTCGATGAGATTTGAGCCCTCATCGAGCCATCGAGGTCAGAGTGCCACAGTCCACATCTGTTCAACGTCAAACTCAAGAAGAACAACATCGCAGTCAGAGGAGAGATATCAAGAAATTTCAGAGCCAACCTCCGACCGCGGAGTAATCTACCTTACAATATAAATATCAGATAAATCATCAAAAGCAAAAAGAAAATCGTCTTATCAAAATAATTATACGATGAATATCAAGCAACCCATGCCGAATTAACCGAAGCATTCCCCGAGGATGATGATTACTTCAAGCAAGATTTATGGGGCCCGATAAGAAAATTTTGTGTAGAAATCAAGAACTACACTTCCGATCAACAAACATCAAAACTAGTCGGCCTCAAGAATAAAGATAATCATCAACTCCCTATTATCCTTCAACTTCTGATAAAAATACAATTATTCAAACAAGAATTACTAAGAGCCACCGAAAAACTTAAGACCGAACAACATCCGAAAATCTACAGATTCCTTGAAGGAAATCTAACTCGAATCTGGAGAGTAATCGCAAGCAATGCATGAGCAGGTATAATTGATAAATAATGATGAAGTCACCCGATATCAAAATAGCAACGTCTACGAAGAAAAAAATAAATTGAGCTATGACCAGCTCATCGAAGAAATAATCACGGCAACACCCTCTGGATACAATGCACCCAAAAACAAAATATGTCTGTAAATCTACCAAGAATCAGCATCCCAGCTTTCAATGGGGATTTCGAAACATGGATAACTTTCAGAGACATATTCAATCAAACAATACACCAAAATTCCGAATTAGGGGATGCAGAAAGAATGCAGTATCTCAAGAGACAAACAAGAGGGGAAGCAACAAAGCTACTCCAGCATCTTGATGTAACGGCTAAAAACTATTCCATCGCATGAGAACTTATTCAGAAGAGATACAATAACAACAGACTTTTATTCAACAGATATGCCGACAACATTTCAAATCTACCTAATCTACAACAAGAATCAGCTGTTTCCATCAAGAGACTTCATGAAACCGTGCAAGAGAACCTCAGAGCCATCGAAAACATGGGAGTTACAAACGATTAGCTGGGAAGCATGATAATCGTGCACATATTAATGACAAAATTTGACAACGAAACAAGAAAACTGTACGAACAATCGGTAGCAACCCATAAGGATGTTCAAGAATTATCTGATCTTCTGAAAATCTTCTTAGAAAATAGATTCCAATCCCTCGAAGCACTACGAGGCATGAACAAAAAACCAGAAGGCACATTTTCAGGATACAAACCAAAGATACAGAACTGTCATACTGGTGCACGGCACTGCAAATACTGTGGAAATGAACATGAAATCTATCAAGGCCAGAAGTTCAACGCCACACGACACTTTTCCGCAAACTAAGCATTCACACGATAGGGATTCATGGAAATCGCACTGACCTAGATTTTCAAATGGATAATTATTCCTGTTATACACAATTTAATCATACCAAAATCATCCTCATTTGCATCATTTGCATAGGAGCATAGGTGGGTTGTATGAAATCATTTAAACGGTATAAATATATTGAAATAATTGAAATCTATGATTTCTTGATAGTGTCGTCCATGATCCAAATGTCTATTTTCGGTCACGAAAAAAGACGAATAACTTTATGTACTCTGTAGTCCGGATGATCTCAAAGCTTCTACTAGCTCGTTGGCGGATCCACAGGAATTGGGAATTCTTCCGAATTTTACCAAATTTTATATCTTTGAACGTGGAAAATCTCGAAAACGGTAAGTTTGAAAGAAATTATTAGGAGAAAATAATGAAATATTCCTATGAAGGTCGAGAAAAACTTCAATCACATTCTTCATGCTGATTGAAGTGTTGTATTTGATATTACTGTCCAAGTATGAATGTCAATTATGTGGGTGAAACAAATTCAAAATTCTTTATTGTTTTGTGTAGGTATAGGTACAACCTATGCATCTTCAGACCAAATCTGCACACTGCAAAAAAAAACGAAGTTAGTTGTGAAAAATCAAAAAGACAAAACGACTTAAGCCTACTGCTTATACTATTTTCATCGAGATCGTTCATTTTAATTAAATTAGAAACATCACATATAATGTTAAGCAAACGTATTGGGAATTGGGAATAATAAACAAATAGCAAGAAAATTAACTTTGAAGAACAGATGATCGACAAATTGATGAATAAAAATGTACTAGTGCTTATTGAGTTCTCCCTTCCCTATAAGGAAACCTATTGTGGAAATAAAGAAATATTTTCCTTTGAGCTATGTAGGAACACTGTGAAATAGGATTGCAAGTTTGTTGGAAAAGAGGAACACAGTGAAAATAACGTTTACACCAACAAAAAACCAATATAGAAAACTTATTTCTCAATAATAAAGACCCAGTCCTCGCATTGGAGAAAGGGGAGTTCATAAATTCATTTATGACACGTGTGGAGCATTGTATATTGAAAAAACAAATAGGACTTCTAACCGAAGAATCGAAGAACATTCAAGAATTTTGAGGTAAGGTTCACACTATGATAATTCTCATTTTTGTTACCACTCACTATTTATAAAATAACATCATTCTTTACTTTAAACAGGTTTAGAAATTGTACAAACAGGCATTGACCGTTGGTTGATAGATTATCTAGAGGAGTTCGAAATTTTTTAACATAAAAATTATTCCCGTTCCTTATATTGAATCCACAAATGGATTTCGGTAATATTTCTGTCATGAATATTATTTTGTGAAGATGAATAAAGGTAAATATATATTATTTTTTGAAATTCTATAATAACAGGAGGAAAGAAACTCTGTGATCAACCGAACAGTTTGTTAATTGTTCTGTATCTGTGGTAGTACTAATCTATAATTGTTATTTTGAAGTGCTAAATATTTTATGTGATGTATCATTTTTATTCAGAATTGACGATCCTGATGAAAATAGTACAAGCAGAAGGCTTATGATGTATCGTACTTTTGATTCTCTTGAAGTGGGCAGATTTGGTCAGAATATGCATAGGTTTTACAAATGCGAAACCGATCACCGTGCTTAATTTAAGAAAATACTATTAGGGATTTTGAATTTGTTAAACTCAAATGAAGAATATGTGTATAAAGGAAAAATAACATCAAAATTCATTTAATTCGGATTAACCATATCAAGCTGAAAAAAATTAACTTTTTTCAAAAAGTTCAACAGCCTGTATATTTTTGCGGAAGCCGAATCTAGAGAATAGATTGATGAAAAAAGTGTTTTATATGATGAGAGAAATCTATGGTTGAAACCAAAGTACAACTTGATTAGTCACCTTGAATATCCCGCATATATTCACCGTATGACTAGAAATAGAGGTAAGTTGAGACCGTTTAGTATACATTTGGAGGTAAACTCCACAATTTCATCACATTTGATTCATATGATCTTGCTTTTGACAAATTATCTCTGTTTAAAAGGGCATTATTTAGGGTATAAAGCTTAACGTTCATGTAACAAAACCGTGTGTTACTACTCTCTAATCCCATTACACTTTCTGCGTCTAACGCCTATCGTTACTGTAATGATATGTCTCTGAACGAAGGAACCGTGGTTTCCGAAACGTACGTTAGAAGCAGAAAGTGTTAAGTGGATTAGAGAGTAGGGCTAACAGCCGACCGTAAAGACAATAACTTCCGAAAGAAACAACTTAAAAACTCGATATTGGTAGAGAAGGTTTAGATCTTAATTACGAAGGCCGAATTCGTGAATGGGTAAAATCCACCTAATGATTCCGCAGATATACCCATTCAAAATCTTATTTTCCCAATATTTCCCAAAATAGAGATTCGATCGAATTGAAATTCAGTACTTCATCTGAAAATGGAAGTTCGAAAGTTCATACAGAATTTAAAGAGGATAGTATGATAAGGAGATCACAGAATATTGAATATTTGAAAAAAAAATTTCAAATATTTTATAAAATTTTCAAGTTGTCCTTCAACATCTTCAAACTAGCTGCGAAGTTTCATCATGATTAAATCAGTATTTCTTGAGTTATAATGAAAAAAGCAACGATATCGAGAAGAAAACCTCGAAATTTTACTCACTTATTCCCAATACGTCCAAAATTAATTGCCGTATCGTATTGAAATTTGGTACACTGCTGTGAAATATAAATCTCAAGGTACGAGCAAGATTGATTTCGCATATCAAACCCGTTCGGACAGACGGCCGGCCGGCGAGCAGGACAGAATCAATTTTGACACTGGATTCGTCGTCAGGATGTCCAACCTAGCCGTTTGATACCATTTCTAGCTCAAAATTCGAAAATTTCAGACATTTGGACAAAACGATAGTTATGTTATGAAATTATTCAATGGACACGATTCGGGAGTCTAGGTGTTGATGAAATGTGGTTGGGAATATGGAAAATTCAATAACGCTCAAATGATTTCACAGGAAAATTTAACCTTATGAGCCTATTGTAAATAATTTGACAGCGGAATATACATCACATCGTGAATCAACTGAAAAAATCGAGAACAGAATTCGTTCAACCCTTTTTTGCGCGCATGTGATAGGGGAACAGCGTGCTATCGTTTTATCCAAATTTCTGTAATTTTCGAATTTTGATCTGAAAATGGTCTCAAACGACTAGGTTGGACTCCCTGACGACGAATCCGGTATCAAAATCGATTGTGTCTGGCCAGCCGGCCGAACGCACGATTACAGGCGTACAGAGGACTATATCGATTCGAAAATTTAAGGGTTATAGCCATTTGAAATTTTGAGGTTATTTTCCTGATATTTCGAGAACTACTGGAACGATTGAATTAAATCTTGACAACTAGTTAGGGCATAAAGATTTGCAAATTTTTGCTAAATTTCGTTGGGATCGTGCTGTCAGTAAATTAAAAAAAATTTCAACATTTTTATCGAGAAAAATTATTCTTTCTGAAACCATTCATTACATTTGGAACAAATTTTGCTCATTCTTCGAGATTCATATTTCAAAGCAGTATATCAAATTTCAGTTTGATACGATAATAAGTTCTGGGGAAATTGTAAAAATAAACTGATTTCCTGGTCATCGAATTTTTTTCAGAATTACTCAAAAAAACTAGAAGAGCACTGACGTGAAGTCAGGAGCTTTTGCGCGCATGTTCAAATGATATGACCATAAGATGTGCGCAAAAGCTGCTGACTTCAGTTCAGTGCTTTTATAGGTTTTTATTTGAAGTAACTGACGGGCTACTCGAGAGCTCATAATTAATCAACAAGTATTCTATGATTCAAAGCTTTTTACCCATAATCACAACTGTTACAATTTAAATAGTGCCGTGACGCTCGGTAGTTACAAGACAGAAGCGCTGTTGGTTTGCCGTCCAAAATGAGCCTGAGGAATACTTTTGCCTCGTCGTAAAAACCGACATTGGATGGATCAAGTTTAGCGGCTCGCGCACCGCTCTGCTCCCGCTCAAAACACCGTCTACACTTGCGAGGCAGCCCAATTAACTTGCCTCGCAAGCCGCTCAGCTCTTGTGTCTGCACGAGGCTTTCCGACGTCGGTTTTTACGGCGAGGCAAAAGGATTCTTCAGGCTTAAGCCGCGTACAGACACGGGAGCAGAGCTGCTCATGAGCAGCTCTGCTTCCTTGTCTGTACTCGGCTTTAGGTTTGTATCTCGGTTTGTACTGAGTGTTGAAATAAATAATAATGACGAAAACAAATTCAAATCGAAAAGCTATCTCTCGACTCACAATGAATCGAAATAATCTAATGGAGTAAATATTACATATACATTTCATATCGTCCTTTTTTTTATCGATTTAACTACTGCTCCATAAAAACAATTTACCTCAGATTATGATTTTCACAGAAACTCATGCATACCTATAAATAATAAATTTAAAGTACTACGGAAGGTAGTGACTCAAAGCTGGAGAAAAAGAATACAACAATCAACTTTGGAAAACTTTCCCCCAGAAAGAAACATTCGTCTGGAGGAATTCAAAGTTGGAATTGAATAATGTATGATGCTCGGGATGTTATAAAGTTAAGGAACTTTTTTTCTCCTCTAGTAAATAATAAAAGAGGAACGACCGTCATAAAGAGAGCAATATACTTATTCGCATTGTCACATTCTTCTTTGTCCATTATATGGCCATTAACTCCCTTACTTTGGCCCTTAATAACATTTTCTCTCCACTTTCATCATCCTGTCTCTTGGAAAAGATTTATGGATTTCTCTCGTGGAGAGATGGATTCTTCTGAACTCTACATGTTGGAACAAATGTGACAGAAAATGATGAATTGTTGCATAAAGTATGAGCACCATATATTATTCAAGAATGTTGAATATTTGGGAATCAATATCATTATTTTATCATCCTCGAACTGGATATATTCTGGTGATTCAGAATATCAGAACTGTGCCTTTGTTCATTTGAAGTAACTAATTCAATCTGATTTCAAAAGCATTTCTGCATTCGGGGATGAAGGTTACTCAATTGAAATCAAAATTCAACTTAATGTCCTTATGTATCTAATAGACTGGTTTATTATTGACTCTAGGATTAGGGCAAATTGAAATCCTTCTTGAATAGTCGCCGTTTCGATCCATTTTGGATCTTTATCAATACTGAAACCAATGTACTTCATTGAAATCTACAATTTCTGAACTATGCTTTAAATATCAGTGGTCGTATTCAAAAACATGCATACATGCAAACACTCTCAAAACAAGGAATGCAACCCTACCTTTCTAAATGGACCTGTATAGGAAATCATAGTTCTTGAAGGGGTGCATAGATGAACAATTACTCCATCAGAATGAAGCACAATTAAAATAAGTTCAATACAACACACAGCAGACAATGAGTCATCCTGTACAATATTATGGGAGCAAAAAAAAACGAACAAGGGGTCAATTCTTGAATCTCGAGAAGTTTTCTCGAGCATCTGAAAAATTTGTGAGCGTTCTGTTCGCCATTTCGGATATATTTTCGAGTCGACATTCAAGAATTAAACAGAATGCAAGATATTGAGAAATTCCAAATCCTTATATAAACATATCCTTTTCACCATGTCGTTCGACTTAGCAACGAGTGGTACAGAGTATAGGAGATATAACATTCGACTATCGAGTGACATTCGTTTCCATGCGCAGGTCATGTCTACTTAAGATTTATACTCAATTTAGAAAATCGACGCAAACATATGAGAATTGTCATACTCGGGGGCCGATTCTTGAATCTCGATCAAGAATTGAAGAGTATGACAATTGTCATATGTTTATGTCCATTTTCTAAGTTTTCTCGAGCATCTGCAAAATTTGTGAGAGTTCTATTCGCAATTTCGAGTATGTTTTCAAGCATATCTTCAGGAAATAAACTGAATGCGAGAATATTTTTTATTCAATTAATTGTCATGCTGCTGTGTTTCGATTTCGAATTGTTTGAGATTGCTAAACTGGCGGTAAAATGGAAGACTGTTCTAATAAAGATCACACTGGACATGACCAAAAATTTACGGCACTCAAGTACTCACGCACTTAAGGAATATAAATTCGCACGTGGTTCTTCACGGCCCTTCCTTTTTCCTTCCAATTCTTGCTATGAAATGATAGCCGCTTTCTGTTTGGTGTTTGGAGCACCGCAGCAGATCAGTGTTTGCTGCAATCGAGCAACTTCCAGTGGTTTTACCATTTCAATCAGTTCGCTGTGACTGTTTCAGTTGTACCACAGACCAGTTGGTCTGTGGTTGTACACTTCATGTGAGAATAGACAAAGTAGTCGGGCTAGCTAATGAATCTTTATTTCCTGATGGAAAGATTCGGTGATTTCATTATCATATATATTAACCTTACGAAACTCATTAACTCAGAAGATGTTACTTTTTAATCCAGTAGGTACTGAATTTTGATTATTTTCAATCTATTTTGTTTTTCAAAATATTGGGAAGATAAAGTTTTGAATGCTTATATCTACGAAATCATTAGGCATATTTTACCCACAGACTGATTCGACCTCGATAATTAAATCCGAAGCCTACTCTACAAATATCAGGTTTATCCATCTCAATAAACCAACTCGAATATTCAGTTACTCAAACTTGAATTATTCCAATTCCATGGAGATTATATGTCATTTCCCAGTTTTATAGATTTCTTTGATGCACTTATTCATAATAATCTTGCTCTCAGTGCAATAGAAAAATGCAATTATTTAATTAGCTATTTGGATGCGTCTCCATTAAGTGTGGTAAGAACTAGCCGTTAACACCTGACAATTATATTATTGCTCCTAAAACTCTATTGAAAAAATATTTTTATGATCGTTTACGTGCACAAGCTCTCTGGAATGATTTGGATTGCGCCCTTAAAGTGAATTCAGAGAATGTAAAGAGTTTGAGGAAATTAAAAGCCACTCTGGACACTCTTCGTTTTTCTACACGTTTTAATACAAACAAACAAGCTTCTTCCGAAGTTCATAAGAAACCTGAAAAATCTTATTCGCACTTCTGCATTTCACATTGATTATTAATAATAATAATAATTTATTCGTCCTTTAAGATATCACAAAGATACATAAGATATGCCAACAAACAATAACTAAATAGTAGAATAATTGTACATAAATATATAACAATCTCTCAAAGAAGCCCATTTGAAAAATATTCAACTGTGTTGTGAAAGCTCCTGGTGTATAACAATTCTTTGATATTCGTTTTGAATTGTTTCAATTTCAAATTCTTGAATCTATCAGGTAAGTGATTGTGCAAAGAGGTACCTACGAGTGTTGGCGAATATTTGAATTTGAAGGTGAAGTGCCTAGGAACACTGATCGTATTGAAATGTCGAGTGTTATAGTTATGGAAATCGGAACACCTCATGAGATTATGCAGATTCGTTCGCACATACAAGAGGCAATTCAAAATATGAATGGATGGAAGCGTGAGAATTTTGGAATTTTTGGAGATTTCTCTGCAGGAGTTTCTAGATCGAATATTGAAAATCATACGTGTAATCTTCTTCTGCATAATGAATACTCTAGCCATCTCCAGCGAAGCACCCCAAAGAATTATGTTGTGAGATGACTGTAAACTAAGGAGTAATGAACATCTAAGAGCGCATCTATTGGGAGACTCCCTTTCAAACGATGAATGGCATAGTACGACTTGCTCAAAATTTTGCACAGATGTTCAATGTGGAAGCCCTATATGTCAAGAACCTATCAATATAGTTCCAGGAACTTAACAGACTCAACTGATTTGAAGGATTGATCAGCAACTTTCAACACTGGTCATGATGATTGAATTGTTTCTTGGTATTGAAACTTAATAGTTTGGGTTTCATTCAAATTGACCATGGGAGAATCACCTCTACACCATGAAGTGAACTGTTGTATAAGCTCCCCACAGATCATCCTCAGTTCATCTAGATTCCTCGACCGGGTAGACAAAGAAGTATCATCAGCGAATAAAATAATGACTACTGCAATTAGGTGGTACGGACAATCCATAATAAACAACAAAAAGACCAAAAACTGACCCCTGAGAGACACCAAGCTTGTTGCGATATTCTCCTGAGTTACAATTGCTATGATTGACAAATATATTAGGATCCGATATGTAATTCTGTATCCACTCAAGATTTAACCCGCGGTATCCCATCTGACCTTGTCCACGATGAATTGGTGTTGTGAACCATCGAAAGCTCTTGAGAGATCAAAAAGATACCCATGACATGACTCGTCCAAGGAGCAGCGAATAAATCTTATAGATTCAGAGCTGGCTTAAAATAGAAATGGGACGAAAGTTCGCAATGTCGTTCGTCGGTCCCTTCGGAACGGAATGGAAACAACCTGAAGTGATCATTGGTCAGAAAAGACAAGTCCTCGGCTTTAAGAGGACGTATTGTCTTGAGCATCCTAGCAGATATTGCATCAGGATCTCTGCTACCACTACTCTTAAAACACTTAATTACAGTCACAACTCATCCGGTATTACCAGAAAAAGGAGAAAATTAGGATCTGATAGTTTTTGTGTAGTACAAGAAGTCGAAATATTCGTTCCATTATAATCCATTAAGGATGTAGCACTGACCTCAGTCGAATATTCAGCGAATACTTCAGTTATAGCCTCAAAGTGTTTATTTGGCAAGAAAAACCATTATTCATACCGATGCAACTCAACTAGAACGAAGTCATATTCTGATAAATATAAATTTTGCCGATCATGGCATCTCTATTCAGATTGCCTGAATTCATCCCATGATGTTTTTTCGTGCCCGTCCAAATATAAGTGTAAGAAATGCTAATCAAAGATTCATCATTCACAACTTCATGTAGAGAAATCCTCTCAATTTGAATCTTTCGATAAGTCTTTTGAAGTCAACAATGTTGGCAGTCAGCCTTCAACATTGGCAATTCAACCCTCAATATCTGCTTTGTCAACAAGTAATTCGTTCCTTATGAGGACACAAGGCCATTCGAAATGCGTACTTCTGTCTACAGCTTGGATAGAAATATTAGATTTAATTCTCAGGTTATTTTCAGGGCTTAAATCAGATGAAATCTTGTAACAGTAACGGTAGAGTACTAGTTTCCATAAAACCAGTTGGAAAGGAGTATCCTATTTTTCACACAGAGGCTATTATTCTAAATAGAATATATGATAAGTTACCGAACCGTTAAATTTCTAGTGAATCTTGTCTCACATTAAAAATCATCATGGATTCAAGTATCAACTTTTTCTAGAATCAAATCATTCATCACTAAATGGATGAGACAACCATAGAAACTAGTTGATTAAAAGTATGGAGAATTATATTTCACCATAAGAATTGACAAAAAAGCACTGACGTGAAGTCAGCAGCTTCAACGCGCTTGTTCACATTGCGAAATGATGACTTGGAAATTTCAGTGAAATTTCAATGAAATATAAAAATTTTCAAAAAAAATTAAAAAACAAAATTTTTTTTAATTTTTCCATGGGTAATTCTTCTTATTGACACTGTTCGTATTCCAACCGAGTTTCTTTTTGATCAGACAAAGATTTTTCGAATTATCGAAAAATCGAAATTTCAAATGGGTGTAGCATAAAAAACATTCGGCAGATTTGGCTCATTAACGAACTTATATTATATTATATTCAGATATTCAGGATTTCAACCTAACCTGAAAATTTCAAGACTTTAGGTCTTTCCTTTCGAAAGTCACAGCGCACACGGCAGGACGGACAGAATCAATTTTGACCACGGATTCTTCATCAGTGAGTCCAAACTAGTCGTTGGAGACCATTTTCGGCTCAAAATTCGAAAATTACAGACATCGTGACGAAATAATAACGCGCTGTTCCCCAGAACAAGTCAGACTAGCGCATCACTAGAGCATCACCGTCATGACTAGAGCATCACTGAACAAAAAATACGACATAAATTTAAAAACCTAATTCATTTTGAATACAGATTAATAATAATTGATATTTCGTTGTTTTTCAATGAATTCGATAGATTCACTTCTTTGCATTTCGATTTGTTTCTATAGATCTGTCGTTACCATATTGTTTTATCATTTGTCATCTATCTATTAACTTGAAAAACTTCAAATGAATGAAAATCCCATAGAATATCATCTGTGAAAGCGGTAGAAACCATGATATAGCTGGACCGATGAAGAGACGTAAGGGCACCAGAGAGTAGGGGAATAAGAGCACATATTCGGTAGCGCGTTCGCATTACTGTGGCCGCTCTAGTATATTCTATTCTCTCGGATCCAGACTCCCAATCGTTCCAAAGATAGTAGGTCAGATCTGAAGTTTTTTCAGCAGTCAATATTTCAGACCACCCAGTTGGTGTAGGATCCCAAATAATATACAACCTATAATCTTCTGAAGTTTTTCTGAGAGATATTCGTTCGAATATCGATAAATTACCAACGCAGAAGACTGATGGAACGATCGAAAACATTTCCTCGCAGTCTCTACGAAAAAAATTCAGTTATGTACGAGCAATCAGCTCGCGAGCTGGTGATTCACTATTCGAAAGAAAATTGCTAGTTCTATTCGTTATCTCGTTGTAACATGCAAGCTCGATTACTGAGCCAGTTTTCACCTCATGTTACACGTGATCAGTCGAATGGGAAAATATATGTCATTATATTATATGAAACATGCGAAGCTGAAATAGCTATTATATGACAGAAAATCGTTGATATCTTTATCAGAGACCAAATCTGATTTTTTCGTGCTTTTCCTGAATTACCTATGTTTGAATATCAGAACAGTTGATTTAATTTTGATAAAACGGTTCGTGAAAGGATGAATGATTTCGATTGGAATCGATCTGAAATCATGGACAAATCTGATAGCGAAAAAGAGTAAGCACTCCTCCACATGAGCTCATTTAGATAGATTGACATGTAGGATATTTTAGAAATTGAGATAATCTACCCATTGAACATAATGAAGGGTTTTCCAATAAGAGGTGTTATTTTGAATAGCCCGCTATTTCCGTAGATGTAACTTTTGAAGCTGTCATTTTTTGACATTTGACAAGTAGAAACTACTCCATTGATTGAAATGGAACGATAAACGCTCCAACAACGCATTGAAATAATTGAAATTCACTATAAAAATGGTGAAAATTTGGCAGAAACGGTTCGTAAAACTCGAACATTTTTGGGTCGTCGTGAAGCACCTTGTCGGACCGCAATGAAGAAATTGGTGGAAAAACCCGAGCTGTTGGGACAAGTTAGTGATGTGAAGAATAAAACCCGTGCACGTTGCTCAAGAACAGCCGAGAATATTGCTGCTGTAGCCGAAAGTGTTGAAGAAAACCCAGGTTTGTCCATTCCTCGTCGTTCTTTGGAATGAGGCATTCCCCAAACGTCATTACACTGTATTTTGCATGAAGATTTGGGTCTAAAGGCTTATAAAGTTCAGTTGACACAAGAACTCAAGCCGGCCGATTATCAACAACGTCGTGTCTTTGCTGATTGGGTCGTTGGAATGCATGAAAATGATCCGGAATTCCATCAAAAAATCATCTTGAGTGATGAGGCCCATTTCCACCACGGTGGCTTCGACAAGAAGCAAAATTGTCGCATCTGGGGCTCGGAAAACCCGAGAGTTATTGTTGAAAAGCCTCTCTATCCACAACGTGTGACTGTTTGGTGCGGTTTATGGTCCGGCAGAGTCATTGGACCTTACTTTTTCGAAAATGAGGCTGGAGCAACAGTTACGGTGAATGGATTGCGCTATCGAGAGATGATTAATGATTTTTTATGGCCGAAATTGGATAGTATTGATCTGGACAACGTTTACTTTCAACGAGACGGCGCTACGTGCCACACAAGCAACGAAACCATTGATCTTTTGCGGGAAAAGTTTCCGGACCGTGTTATCTCTCGAAGAGGTGATCACAATTGGCCACCGAGATCTTGTGATTTAACACCTTGTGACTTCTTCCTTTGGGTCCACGTGAAAGAGAAGGTCTACGCCAATAGCCCAGCGTCGATTCAAGACCTCAAAGATCAAATTTGTGAGGCTATAGGGCAGCCACTTTGCGATTTGGTTATGGAAAATTTCATTGAAAGAATATGGTCCTGTGAGCGTGGTCGTGGGGGTCATTTGCCTGATGTTATTTTCCACTATTAACGGCATAGCTTCTTCTATATAATGAAATAAACATCCTATCAATTATATCGAAAAATCAATATCTAATATATAATAAATATATGGCGTCCCATATTCGCAATACGGTGGCCGCTCTAATATATTCTATTTTCTCTGGTCTAGACCAATGGCCTTCGTTACGGAGCAACCTGGTGGAGTCCCAGTATGCAACTGGAAGTACCTGTTCGTAAAAAGCACCGCTTTCCATGTACACTCCGTCCGTGCACAAAACTTGAACGTCAACTATATGTACATTGCATAAATGCAAGGAAGCAAAAAAAACCTAACCCTAACAAGTTGTCTTAATAAAAAAATCTAGAAAAGCACTGACGTGAAGTCAGCAGCTTTTACGCGCTTGTTCACATTGCGAAATGGTAAAATTTTATTGAAATATAAAAATTTTCAAGAAAAAAAAAACTTTTTTCGGATTTTTCCATGTACAATTCTTCTTATTGACACTGTTCATATTCGACCCAAGTTTCATTTCGATCAGATAACAATTTTTCGAGTTATTGAAACATCAAAATTTCAAATGGCTGTAGCACAAAAACCATTCGGCAGATTTGGCCCATTAACGAACTCATCCGAGATGTTCAGAATCTTAACCTAACCTGGAAATTTCAAGACTCTAGCTCTTTTCTTCCGAGAGTTACAGCGCACACGGCCGGCCGGACGGACAGAATCAATTTTGACCACGGATTCTTCATCACTGAGTCCGACCTAGTCGTTTGAGACCAACTTCGGCTCAAAATTCAAAAATTACAGACATCGTGACGAAATGATAACGCACTGTTCTCCAGACAAAGCGCGTAAAAACACCCCTTATAACACATTGAAGGTAATGGAAGAGTACAGAACAGGAGAATAGGTAAGTCGTGGTAGAAGTTTAAGCGTTGCCATTCAGGTGGTTTACATCGATTGTTTCGAAAATAAAATAATTTGTTTTACATGGATGCCCATTGCGGGGTCAACTACCCTGCGATTGGTGCCTTCGAGGTAAAGTTGCCATTATCTTATGAAGCAACTAGCTCAGAATGATGTATTTCAAGGACAGATATTTCAGTGAATGGTTTAAAAATAATGTTATGAACCATCTACTGAAAATTATAGGAACAGTCGATATTCCTCGAAGCAAGTAGATAACATTGGAGTGAATAAGGAAAATAATTATGACTCCCTAATAGTGAGCTAACTCCTTAAATTAAAAAGAAGAAGGTTTGTGTTGTGTACTTTGAATACTCACTGTTGGCCGTTACTCATGCAATAAAATTTCCCCACAAATATGCATTAGTACTCCAACAATTGGCAACCATGTAGTGATCGTGCATAGTATCTCGACTGAGCATCGCAATTTACATCCTCGTTACGTGCTTCCGACATCGACCGCGTAGCAACGACACTTATTCCACAGAATGACAGAAAAAAGAAGTATTCTATATGTGCTCATTCTCTTCTTACCTGTAGGCAGTGTACATGCGCGTATCTGCGTATAAGATCAGCGGAATATATTGTTCCAGGACAATGAAAGCCAAGCTGGCTTAAGCTGGTCAGCTCAGCCACCATTTATCTGACCTTCAGTAAGTCTAGCTTTGCTAAAAAAATCGGGAGGAAATATTTTATCAGGAAGTCAACAACGCATGTTCAAAGTCGTTATTGCCAAAATGGTCATCTTTTTACGCATTGGCCCAGCCAACTCAGCTTCACTTAGAAATGGCCACATTTGGCTTTCTTCTTATCACATGATCCCCACGAAATTCTGCATGAAAGCTATCAAAGCTGTAATTTTGGAAATATTGGAAATATTTTGAATAATGAATTGGCATTACGGAATCATCCAGCGGTTTTCAATTCACGAATTAGATGCCGTACTCAGGGCTGATTGGAAACACGATAACATTCGACAGGAACAACTCAGGACCTTGATATTGCTAATTGCTTTGTCTTCCCATTTAGATCTGAAGATTTTCATTTAGCTGTCACTACAGCCTTCCTTAACAGCTTTTTATATGAATTGGTGTACATGGTACAACCGGAGAGTACAAGAAATACTGAAAATGAAAATAAATTGCTCAAATTGAAACGAGCTATTTATGGTCTTAAGCAATGTCGAGAGTCGGGTATGAGAGAGTTGAGGAACTTTTAGTTGCATAAGGATTTGTCGAATTTAATTATGAGCCGATCGACAGAAACAACTCAGGACCTCGATATTTGTAGACTAGGTTTAGGGCCTTATAACGAAGGACGAATTCACGATGATAGCGTGGATATTCCCAAATATCACCGAAAATACAGATTAGATCGAATTGAAATTCGATGCTTGATTGAAATATGAAGGATTTTGAGAGAAAACATAATTAACTGAAGCAATCAAACCATTTAATTTATCTGAAAAACTTCTAGATCTTATTATTATTGTCGCCGCTATGCCCCTCCCCAGACAATATTCTCGATTAGTAAAATAGATGATTTATTCACTATTTTGTCTCACTGAAACTGAATAGTAACTACATCAAACGCCTATTTACTGTTGCAGGAAAAAAATACGTGTAAACAATATAAAAAGAGTATTTTTGAAAGAAAATAAAGAGATTTCACCAATGAACACTATCTCAATGAAATGAATTCTCCGAACGCACAGTACAAAGTTTTTCTCTCGCAATAATTATACATAAGGGAAACAATCAACCAGAAATCAATGGAAAACATATGATGAGGGAAAATACTCGAAATTGAACACAAACTGCCTTTTCATTTTTAATCGATGCAGTTCCAATACAAGTCATATTCGCCAAAAGATATTTCTGCATTTCGGATTTCACCTTTTCTTGAGAAATTATATTTTTCGAAGAGAGTATGATTTGTGTTCAACCAACTAACAGCTAATTATTGTAAAGCTTTCCGAACACGGGGAGCAAGCTGCTTGTAATTTAAGATGGATAACGAAAGATGAGAGGAACGTCTTTTTCCTTAAACGGTTTCTCGGAATTAGCCATCCCTTGATTGCTTCATTATTACGTTCATTTATTTTCGCTATCTCGTGCTCAGGAATTGATGAAAAATGAGGAGATAATACCCCCTCAGTACAGAATGAGAAATATTTCTTGGATATGAACCTGAGATATTCGAAAAACCTAACAAGCTTCGGAGAACCGTAAAAGATTATAACAAAATGCTATACAAATTTTTGGATACAATCCATTTCAAGGCAAAGTTCTAACTTTAACTCACCCATCCTGACCGTGTAACGATATTTCTCATTCCAAAATTATCGTATTCATTCTTGATCCACAGCAACGGAATTGAAGTGGCTAGGCCCTCAGCGATATACCGGGTGTCCCACGAATTCCGTTCGTTAAAGCATTTTTGGAAAGGAATAGGATTTTAAGTTTTCAATTTATTTTTCATAGTAAACATAGATTTCTTATGAAATTCTGAGTTGTTTGGAGTTGGAATATCTAGATTTTTTTCTGAAATATTTCTTTCAACATGAAATTGCAAAAAAATTTAAAATAGCGCTCTGCTGAAACATAGATATTTTCAAAATTTTTCATCGAAAAACTGCCGTTTTTAGGCTTTCGCGAGAAGAAAAAAAATTATAGCTATAAAAATATCTACATTGAAAAACAATTCAGGTGTGGAAATAACAAAACAATGCCCTAAAATTCAAATTTTCGGAGATATTGTGTCGCGATTACATTTCTAATATCGGTTTTCTCAAAAATACCAACGAAACTAAAAATTCAGTATTTCTGACGACAATCTGATATGAATGTTCAATATGTCCTCCATTTCCATTGAGATAATGATTTTTTATCTGAGATGAATTAAATTCGAGATTGGATCGGGTACATTTGTTTTACGAATATATCAGAAAATGGTGTTATTTTCTGCACGTACAAAATTTTGAAATAATGTTAAGTTCATGGATGGTGGTTTCTATTGAAACTATAGAGGGTGATTTGTCTGATTCGACCGATTTCAAAACTTTGCTATCCGTTTCAGATTCTACTATTATGACTTATGAGTCAACATTTCAATTTATCAGCACACTTCAGTATTCCGAAAACAAAATGTCACAAAATTAAAATTTCGCAATTTCAAAATCTCACTCCGTTCAATTCTACTTTTATTGATAACTTTGGTATGGCTTGTTCAATTTCAAAGAAATGTTCAGTGTAGTGCGATATGGAATAGTACCGTCAGATTTTTTCCATCCTCCAGATTTATCTATGCCCCTGAATTTTGAGGAGAATATTTGGGATATTGAATGTTCCCATTTATGTTATACAACACTGAAACATTCATCGAAATTGAATCAGATGTAATAAAGTAATTGATAAAAGAAGAGTCGTAAAAAGATAACTGAACTTCTGCTAAAATCTGACCGTATTTTCCGAACTAAACCTGTATAAGAATGGATAATTCATCAGGAACTCATACATAGGGTCTCCAGAAAAAAATTATATGATATTGACATGAATAAAATAGGTATTGGTATATAATCTTTCTCAACTAATATTAATAAAAATATTATTTGCCAATTATGCAGATGATGATTAAAACTCAATTTATTATGTCAATAAACTTCTGAATACAGTAAACGAACTTAATCTAATAGATTTGATATTATTGTAGGTATTGATGATTGATTTTTTACAGTTCCACCACAAAAGATGGTCATCACCAATGAGTCGGGGACATCGCTGACATCTGTCGTAGGTCCCTTTCCTGAGGGTGCCTCATTTACCTTACGATGTGATGTTTATGGAGGTAAGTCGCAAATAATTCTTAGTTCAGCTACATTTGGTTTATGAAATTTCGGCTCGTGGGGACGTATAATTATGTAGCAAGATGATTGAATAACTTTGTTACAACCATTAAAGTCATTCTTCTCGAAATTTTTCAGGAGATTTTTTTTTTAACAACTGATACACAAATAAATCAATATCGAAACATTGTTCTGAAATTTCTTTCACAAAAATTAGTAGATTTTGGAGTAGATGTAATTTCTTTATAATATAATTCATACTTTTACCTCTTGTGTTTCAGATATTGAATTAAAGCCATAAACATTTTCGAGAAATAGTCGAGGTCATCTCGAGACAGCCTCCTATAAATTAATTTATTGGGAACATATCTGGTTCCATTTTTATAATTTTTTCAATATCTATCATACTATCATAATAATCAAACATTAAACTGACTGTCTCATTCTAGACTAGTCAGTAATAATTATATTTGAAAATCTGTGAAAATATTTTTTGGACCCTCTTCCTGGACATATCGAAAAACTCTAGGTGAGGAGGGTGCGAAACAGTTCACTATTTTTTATTTTACGACACCTGTTCCATTTTTTCCCAGATATCTAGGAAATTACCATCGTCGTTCTCATGAATATCAAAAATGCAAAGCGAAAAGCTCATGGAATGTGGAAAAATACATCTGCAAAGTTTTTTCCTGCCTTCAATCGATTTCCAGATATATAAATATATAAGCAGAAGAAGTCCTCAAAATCTTGTGCACGAAAAACAAAATAGTTTTACAATGTTGTTATGTTAGTTTCACGATTGCACCTTCATCAATTGTAGAGGAATTGAATTGGCGTTGCTCTGCGGTCATCTGCTTTCATCACAACCTTGTAATATTTACCTGTGAGGCGTTCCAAAGTAGTTTCGAACAGTTGAATCAACCAATTCAACCCTCAACTCAAACCATAATTCAAATAGGAGTAATTTACTTTAACCATTCATATATCTTGTCTTCGATTTTATTTTCAATTTGTTCATGGTGAGGTGAATGTGATGAGGACGTTGAGACTAATTGTGTTATCAAGTTTCTCTCATATTCTTTCTAGTTAGAATCCAAAATATCACATAAATACTTG
This sequence comes from Myrrha octodecimguttata, assembly GCA_958510865.1. Classification (NCBI taxonomy): domain Eukaryota; kingdom Metazoa; phylum Arthropoda; class Insecta; order Coleoptera; family Coccinellidae; genus Myrrha; species Myrrha octodecimguttata. The sequence goes on along the minus strand of OY294059.1, from coordinate 72,605,449 downwards.
AATGACATAAATATACCTTTGTGCTGAGCTTAACTCTGAAAGTTTGGGGTCAGCAACTCGAAATACTCGTTGGTTTTAATCGTAGCAATTTTATTCAACTGGAAAAGGTTTGGAAGTTCAATGTATATACAAGGCCATCTAACTGATATTGATATAATCATGAGCTGAACATAACTTCTGGAGTTTGGAACCACCAACTTCAAATGTATAGTGATTATAAGTATAGAAATTTGAGTTAACTGATTATTTTTCAAGAAATCTATCTAATCAGCACAATATAATGGCATCATCGGTATATAAAAACGTATAACAGGAAAACTTTCTTCCAAAACTTATATCTTGTGCAAAGTTTCGAATGCTTTTGTAAAGAGATTTAAATTACACCTTCACACTTTGATGAAGCAGAAAAAGTAAAATCAGAAAACTCTGAAGCATCGTACAAATACAATATATAGTATCTTCACCACAGCTCTCACCTTGTGACCCCTAATGGTCTTATTCAAATGAATGGGAATTATTTCATATTAGTCGAGAAAAAGACAAATCTAACTAATAAATGTCATAACAAAAAGTTCCACTGATCTTGAGTTATAAATGGTGTAACCAACAAATTTGCCACTTTCCTTTGAATTTTGAAAGAGATGCTATTACTTCGAAAATGTCACGAATTCTGTTGTGTATACAGAGGGGATTTTTGTGAAATACAACTGGTTTAAAACAATGTCAGTTTCCATAACAAAAGACTGAAACGCTTACAATTATCACGATAGGTTTTAAGCTCAGTAAGCGTTATCCTTATTGAGGAGAAAGGGCCCGATTGTTTGTCGAACATAGATATTATTGTGAAATCAGTAGAGGCCAGTGATCTATTGGAGAGGCGGTGCTGTACGACTCAAATCCGGAAATGAAAATTTACAGTGACTCGTTCTTTATGATCCCCAGAAATGTTGTCTATTTCAGGTGTAGATATAATTAATGAGCCCCCATGCGAGAGATCAAACGAATCGTAAATTAGCTTTCAGTTTTTAAACTGACTATTTTTCATGAATTGCAGTTTTTTCCCAAACGATGTCTGAAAAGATCATGTACAGTTACTGTTTCACTTCAAGCCTCAATTATGGTCATTACAAAGAATGCATTCACAAAACCAAATAGTTGAATTTATATCTCATCCATACTTTCGTATAACTCAGGGGCAATGTAAGTGAGAAATCTGGATTCCACGTATTTTTCACTCTATATTCACAATAACCGCAAGACGAAGACAAACGGCAACATAATTATTATAGTGCTACACCTAGTCATCAGTTGTTAGAGTAATCATTCCGAAAATCGCAGTCTCTCAGATGTCAACATCTATGTAAATTAAATACATTGAAGTGAATGGAAAAGAACAGAACAGTTATTCTGGTAAGTCGCGGTGAAGATTTAGGGCGATACCGCCCATCAGGAGGTTTACATTGCAACTCACATGGAATAATATGTTTTGTGGACCATTCGAGATTGTGATAGCTTTACATCGGATAGATTCAAAATGAATACGAATACCTCACTACATATAGTTCAGCTATACACAAAGACACAAATAGCACTGAATGGCTTAATAAAATGTTATGAAACCTCTTCTGAAAATCCCGAAGGATTACAAGAGAGGGATAGTCGATAGGCCTTGAAACGAGTAATTAACTCCTCGAATCAAAAGGAAGGAGGCCTGTATTGTGGACTTTGAATGTTTACTGACTTGTGATAGATCACAATTTACACATGCAATAAAATTCCTTTCAAATTGGTAAGCATGCAGTATTCCTAGCTGGACGGAGCATCGCAGGTAACCTCCTTGTTATGTGCTTTTGACATCCACCGCGACTTAACTAATAACATCGTCCTCGACCTCCACCTTGACTGCGACCCTCTTGCTCTGTTCGTACTCTTAGGTTTAAGATGACAAGTAGTTCATTGATTCATCAGTACTCAATGAACTATAATAACCCATGGAAGAGTTAATTTTGTAGTTTTGTTCATCATGCGTTTATTCTATATCAATGGTTTATCAATCTTTCTTATGTATTCTTAGATTTTTATCTCAAAGGAACTTTCAAAGTATTGTACAAGATTATTCGAAGGTTCTGATCAAAAATTCACTCATTCAAATTGGGAAAAGATCAGAATTGACAGTAAGCATCGATTTTGCGCGCTTTTTTTCAGTCACAAGCGCTTTATTTTCTAACCCAAATGAACAGTCTCAAATTTTTCGATGAAGTTATAATCAGATGGTTGAACCAACTAGACATTTCAAACTTATAGTTCTAATATTGATAATATTAATGATTTTCGTGAAGGTGAAGGAGGTTGTTGAAAAATTAGAAAAATTATTAAACTGAATTTATTTTCGAGTGAAACAGTGGATTTGAATACAATGTCGGTGTTGCGTCAGAATGACCTGATAGAAATATGAATTTATCAGAAAAAAAAAATTCTGAAAAACTTTGGTGGGAATCGAACTCTCTCCGCATACCGAAAGTAGGGTCAAATTATATGAACTACCGCTGCTTGGTAATGGACATCATTATGATCAGAATAAATCCAATTTATCTCCAGACTTTAGTCCGTAAGTGGAGCGAGTTCGATTTCTGTCGAAGTTATTTTGAAATTTTTTTTTTTATAAATTCATATTTCTATCCAGGTCATTCGGCGGGCCCCTCAGCACAATTTCAGCCTCCGCAGGCTACCAGTTTCTTCAATAGAAATTATTTTATTACTCCGAGCGGAATCTTTGGAAGGCTATAAAATGAAAACCAATGTATAGTTTTTCATTATGTTTTCACACCAGTGTTCATAATGCAGATTAGTTCAACCTCGGAAGGTTTCAACAATTTTGAGTGAATTTTTTTTTCACTGAAGACATGTGAAAAAAAAGTCGAGTTTGAATTTTGGAAACATTTTTTCACGGAAAATCTTAAAAAATTGAGTACATTGAAATAATGCTATCCAATTTGGCAATCAAAAACAAAAAATTCCAACTTTGTAGGTTTTCCGTCATTCTGAAATTTTTTTCCAGAATTCTACACCACAATTGAAGAGACCATCAAAACATACTAAGAATTGACCAAAAACCGATATTTCAAAGGTCACGCATAACTCAACACAGTTATCAGAAGCTCAAAGTTGACATTGAACACCCCGAATCTCGCTTATGCTTCGAAAACATAAGGCAAAAATGACTTTCCTAATGTCATCTATACAGCTTTATATGTTCGACCAGCTTATGATGAAACACCCTGTATATTCCATAGTTCACAAAATTTTACTTGAAACATGTCAATAAACCATAAGATATTTTGAAGTGATTTCTTTCAAACTAAATGAAAAAAATCGTGGAATTGTTATGAATTATTTCAGTCAATTCACACGATAAATATCATAAGAAACAGAAATAGTATAAAAATAGTGTGGAATTCGAAGGAAATATTGAATTCCAGGCGGCGACTAATGACTAACTCAACAATTCCAAACTTCAGTAACAAATAATGAAGGTTCATTATTATTCATTATACGACTTCAGATCTTATGTGATAAGTTTTTATCGATAGTTATACTATCTGAATTAAGATTAGAACTGAAAATTGTTTGAGATAAAGAAAATCATGCACATTCATAAGAATGCTCATTAATGACATGACATGTCAGAGGGGCAAAAAAAGGGTAGTTTTTAGGTTTTCTTTCAAAATGAGGGTCAAAAAACGCAATCGAAGACACAGACTCTGCTGTCGAAAGAACACCCAATGAGCATGCATTTATTATGGCTATTTGTTATGGCTAAAATGCGAGATTATTTTCCCTTTTACTTCGAATTCCATGATTCGAATGTATCTAAAATGCTTTTTATTAGTTTATAGTCCCTCATAATTATTAAATCCGTTACATCATTCAGGTAATTGAACATAACACACTAGGTACTTCAGGCTAGGCACGTACCTATACATCTGTCTGCGACATATATCCTCTATTCACTTTAATGGGTAAGTCGGTAGACCAAAATATAGGTTCATCAAATCATTTTTCCCTCCCAGACTGAGAAGGGGTTCGAACAAGTGAAATGTCAGTAAATCCTTTCAGTTCCATATATCATTTTCGACATAACATTCTCTTGTCTATCCATGTCGGTAGCATGAAAGCTTTTATTGTTACTTTCTGAAGACAAACGTTGAAATCAGACTAACCTAATTTTGAAAACACATCAGCTGTGCATAACGTGCTTCCAGCTCAACGAAACACCCATAACAAGTATATAGCTTTCGAGTGGTTTCGTACACAATCTTAGGAGAGTCTGCATCAACGACAATAACAACAAAAACATATTATCTGGGATCTGTCGAAACGACCGATGCTAGCGGCGTATTCAGCGAACAGAGGTAAAAACAACATTCTAGGTTGGTGTTAAAATGTGCAAGATCGGCTGAGTGTTGAATTCCAAATAATAAGAAATCAACTTCAGGATTGAGGGGACACATTTCTCTAACTTTCAATATTTTGTGGGTTCAATCCTTGCAGAGGTAGTTACCACTACGACAATTTCGATAACGCACTCTTAATAAAAAAATTCTAGAAAGCACTGACGTGAGGTGAGCTTTTGTGCGCTTGTTCGAATTCGTTACCAAAGCAGCCACCTGTTTAGGATTTCATCGAGTCGAGAAATAAACCCACTCTCGTCTTGATGTCTTTCTCCAAGACAATCTCTTGATCTCGATTCGGACTCGTAGTTTCGAGTCTCGATAACAAAAACTGAATGAAATTCTCACTAATGTTTTAGTTGATCATATATCTGTAAAGTTCGAGTTAGAAACCGGTGCTGTTTTCTCTCGGATTTCTAAGAATATGGAGAACAAATACTTTCCAGATTCACCGATCCTTTCGAGTACTAAAATTTTTACAGCTTATAACGGAAGTAAATTCATCCTTTGGAAAAAATAAGGGTAACCATCTTGTAAAGGTTGAAATGGAAACATTTGAAATTATATATTATCACTTTTAGGCCGAAATTTTTCTCAGTGATTTCTCATCTATTAAAAGAATTGAATATGCAAATTCTCTGAAGTTCATTGATAAATTTCATGAGGAATTTCCGAACGATCGCACGAATAATATGGAATTGTTCACAAAAGGACGTATAAGTTTGAAAATAAAAGAGGCCAACATTTTTCAAACCTTGGCCGATTGCATTCGCTTTTGAATCGAAAGGTGAGCGGGAGCTTGAAAGGTTGAAAATATCTTTATTCTATATTGATTCATTATAGACAAATAAAGCCTTAATTACCGTAACCATTTACATGGTTATAACTCCCTTATGAGTTATACTTGGCAGATATAAACCTTTAAGTGATTGTTTAATGCACGGCAACAGAATAATAGTTCCGGAGAAATTACATGCAGGAGGGCTCAAAATATTTCACCAATCGCATATGGGGATGGTGAAAATTAAAAGCATCGCACGGTCGTATATTTGGTGGCCTGAGTTGAATCAGGATATAGAGAATTCGGTGAGAACTTGTGATGTATATTTAAATCATAGAATTGCCCCCAAGAAGGCTTCTCTTGAAGTTTGGGAGTATACAAAAGGACTATGGAAGCGTACTCATAGCTAGTATTTGGTCCTTTTCAAGGTAAAAATATAATATAATAATAGTTGATTCTTATTCTAAATGGTTGGAGGATTTTATTGTTAATAGCACCAGTAGTATTACCACAATTAACATATTACGCAGCACGTTCGCAAGATTCGGAATTCCATTTTTTTTTCAACATTACAACGATATTATGAGATACGAGGGGCTGCTGAATCTAACTTAAAGCTTTGGATTACTTTAATGTCAAACAACTCGAGATTTTGATTTTGGCTGATCTTGTTCTTAAGACGACTTATTCGTCTGCACGGCGTAGTTTTCCTATATAGTTTATTGATGATTCGAAATATATCTGTTTGAAAAATTATTACAGAACATGATGGCATGCTGGAGGTGATGGTTGACGTTCGGACGAGTTCAGGCGATTAAAAGCGTTGGTCAAGTCGGCGAAAACTTCTGGATATGACAGTTATCTGGTTGAGGTGCAGATCCAAATAAAATCTGCCCCAGCTGCTCGTTATAAATATTTGGACCAGAAGAGATGATCTTCAAGAACTCCTGTAGTCTTTCATAGTAATGGACGTCTCCGTGATAACCCTGGTGAAATTGTTGATTTGTTTGGAGTACACTTTTCGGATATAACGAGTTCAATTGTGAACTTTGTTAGCGATTCCAACAGTATAACTGAGTTTCAGCCTATCATCATTCTTTCTGTGACCGAAACTAAAATTAGAACTGAGAGGGATAAATTTTTCGATAAGTTGATGGTTGGCGATGATCAGGTCCGCTCATTGCTCCTACGAAGGTGCAGTTTTGGCGCTTGCCAGGCCCCTGCTTCGAACTTATACCTTTCCTTATGAATAGAAAAGAGCTCGAGTTATACCCATTTTCAAAAAAAGTGATTCATCTCTTGTGAAAAACTACCGACCCATTTCTGTGCTGCCAAATTCTGCCAAGGTGGTATTGTATTCCATCATTCACCATCATGTTCATCTGCGAGGCAGCGTTGTTTCATACCAGATAGGTCAACACTAACTAACCTGGCAACGTTATCACAGAATCTTGCCAAGTCACTCTATGATGGACAATTTTTTCAATTTTTTCTGGGAAATGCGATATAGTTTTTTCCAAGTTTTGTAATTTTCAAAGTTTTGTAATTTTCGAATTCCGAGTCAAAGATGGGGCTAAACGATTTATTTAGTAGTTAATTGATAAATTTTTACAAATTAATATGTTCTGGAAATAATTCGAAATAATCCTTTGAGATATGAAGAAATGCGAAATTTTACTTAGTGAGGAAGAATTTATTTTGAATCCTTCAAGAACAACTATTTTTCCGGGAATTTAGTGTTGTTTCATTATTGAATGAAATCAAGTCTTTCCGTGAAATTTTCGATTAGGAATTTGATGTTCGGCATGGAATAATCTACTGAGTTAAATCGAAAATTCTCTGCTCTTTTCAAATATTTCAATCGAATTGTGAATTTGCAATATACAAAGGGTGTTGAATCTCAGCTGGAAGCAAATCCCATATTTCTCTGATGCGAACCTGGATTCTTTCAATAATTGAAATATGAATCAATTGACCTATATAAGTGAATCATATATTCTATATATCAACATATATAACTGGGCGGTTCAAAAGTTATGAGTAATTGAAAATATTGATTAATACAAACACCACCCTGTATTTTTGTTATGGCATTGACCTGATGATCTATCGTTTAAAGGTTCATTGGACTCGTCCAAGGAGTTCTACCTGAGATTACCGTATGTTGATTCATCAATTAATGTTAGTGGAGAGTCTGGATCGTTTTTTATGGCCAGAAGAAAATCGAAAAAATTGGACCTTTTTTAAAAAATCATAATTTTTCAACTAGAGGACTTTCGTCTATAAAATAAGTGGCTACGTACTCACAAAGGACCCAGATATGACCAAAAAAATTCGATATTGTCAGCCTTACGCGTTTGATCTGTACGATGGCCCAAAGTTGACCCAAATTTCGAAAATTTCTCACTAAATCCGGAATATTTTCCAAACCGAATCAGTTACGCAAAATCTAATTACAGATTCGTAATCTACGTGTTCGAATCCATAATATATGATGTGCATATTGTCATAGCTTCAAAAATAAAATTTCGCACGGAATCGCCAATGATTACCCCCCACCCGTCTGCGTTTTGATGAAAAATTTTTTAAGTCCCAAATAATTTTTTTTTTTCGAAAATCGTCGACCTTGTTATCGTTTCCTATTAAATCGAGGTCGTAGATCACGAATATGTCATTAGAAATCGTCCAGTGACAACCGTTTAGAAATTATGGCGGAAATTGTGAAAAAATTACGAAATTTGGGTCAACTTTGAGACGTCGTGCCGACCAAAATAATGAAGCTGGGTGATGTCGAGAATTTTTTTTACGTGCAGTTCGATCCTTTATCTATGCAATAAAACAGATCTCATCGTCCTACTTTCATCGAGTCGGTAATAATGATTTTTTGAAAAAAGGTCCAAAATTTTGGAACTTCAAGGACCTCTTACGTCCAGTACGATTTTTTTTAAAAATATCTGACCTATCTATGAATAAAAATACATTAGGTCTCTTGCATGTTACATGAATTATCATATTTTTATGTTTTTCTCATTCTATGTCGATACAGTATCACAATGTATGCTATCACACACTTCAATAATTCGTGAATTTTGAAAAATCGATACAGTGTCTATTGGCTTGCTAGAGAGGAAAGTATACGGAAAAAGGAAGAGAATGGATATATACCTATACGTCACGGAAATCGTGAAGTTCCGTCCGTTTAAACAATCGACATGCGGAGCCAAATTTGAAAGAGCATTTTATCGTTGAATATTGAAATTTTTGACGGGGTTTAAAGATTTTCAGTATTCTTACAGATAGAATATTTTATTCCAATGATCAAACAAATTTGTGCAAGAGACCTATTATGTTGAAGTTGTACAATGTTACCAAACATAAAATCAACAGATAGTAGGCAGTCACTTCTGCCGTGTTGACAAACTGAATTATAACGTAGAACAATACCACTGGGCTATTTCTGAAGTGCAGTTTAATTCCTCCAATGGAGAAGAACAAACACAAACTGTCCGTTTATCTTTGTCGAGATCAAAAACCAGATGATAGAAAATTGTTCTCTCGAAGATCCCAACAAGTTCAGAGTTTCAGCTCTCATGACAAACTTTTAACTCGCATTCGAAGATTTGGAGCTATACGGGGAAGTTTTATGTATAACTCTAGGCAATACGTCACTATTGGAGACATTAAACAGGAAACTTGGGAATGTAGCGAGGACTTTTGTTGTCTGCACACCGAAAATGCCTGAAGCGTCGTATCTGTAAAAGGCGGAATATATTTGATCCAATAAATAACAATATAGCTGCTGTTCGGGAAAAGGCAGTCATAAAACATTCTACAGTCATAACTAAAAACTCTTATACATTTTGATATTTTCAGTGACGTATATCATACTTGTCTCCACCAACTCTGTTCTATCACATTAGATTTTTTTGATCTCCATTGATATGATTTAGTATTTAAGTAATAGGTGGATAAATGTCCTGAGAAACCGAACGACAAACCTTGCATTACTTTCAGATAGTATCTATTGTTCTGTACATTGAAAATTTCCAAAGAAAACTCCATGAGCTAACCAGAAATTATTTCTTTGGGCTTTAACAGGCTTGTTATCATTTCCTCAAAATATCTGAATAAACGAATGGAATGAGCTAACGAATCGAAACTTGCAGGGTGGCTTGCGTATCAAAATGCGGCGGTTATGTTCTTTCATGAAAAAATTTCGCCAACCGGTCCGGAGTTAGATCTATTTGAAATCATAGGTTATTTTTTCAATGCCTCAAGAAGTAATGATGCGATCAGATTCAAACTTGTTGGATAGAGTGCCGACTCGCAAACTTATTCTAATTTTCGTGAGTATAGTACCGTTAGGAAGTAAAGATAATTCAAATTATTCTTTTCGGAAAAGTATACCAGATATCCATGAAATTTTGCATAAACCTTCAAATCAATATTCAACGATTATGTACGATATGACATTCATTTCCGCACACATTTGGAAAATCGATCAAATTTTCGTGAATAGGCAATTACTTTGGCAAATAATATGAACAAGCGCGTTAAGCGTCTCACCCCAAGGCAGGTTTCTGGATTTTTTTTGATATTTTGGAACTTATCAGTGGTATCTACATACCCTATACTATGATCATTTTCTTAACTCCCAATAAATAAACATCCAAACAAGGACAACTAAATAAACATCCAAACAAGAACAACATGTATACATTCTATAGAAATAAATAGATCAACGAATGAACTTGACCTGTACACGAACTAACCAAAAATGTACTTGAATAATATTCGTTGGATAATTGGAACTTCAAGAAAAAATTTGGTGAAATCTGGGCGTGAAGGCTCATGAGAAATTTCAGCTGAATTCGACTGATAATTTTCATGAAAAATAACCTCTTTCTGAATAATTCAAAAAATAACCTCTTTCAGATAGGGATTCTCCGAAACAACAGACTCAGTTTCAATCTGATAGTATTGGTATCTCTTGATTCACCAAGAAAAAATTTGATATATACAGGGTGAGTCTTTGACCTTGCAGAATATTTTAACAGAAGATTCCTGCAGCCAAAAGAAACACTTTTTTCCCTTACTATTTTTTCCGATTCGGCTTGGTTAGTAAGATACAGACTGTTGAAAATCCAAAATTTAATTTTCGATTATATCTCGCGAACGATCTCATCGAATGAGATGATTGTTGGAAAATAGTTTTTTATTGATACGATGAATGTTCCTGGATTACAAAATTTCATCCACATCCTCCAGTTTCTTTGATATGACCCTAACATTTCATAAAAATACCAGAAATTCAAAGAATCCAACTTTTAAAAATGATTTGAATGCTATTCAACGAATTTTTGACCATTTTGGAAAGTAAAAGTATTCTTTATTTTTTTTCGTATGATGCGCCGTTTTCGAGTTATCTGAAATTCAAAAATAAAAAATATCTGTGAAATTCCGAGAATTGGGTACTTCGGCTGAATGCAACTCTGTTCAAAAAATTCACAGAATTCAATTTTTCCGCGTTGCCACGTCTAAAAGTTGAGAATGGAATCCTAGCATTTTTCATTGGGAATGATTTGTGAGCGGAGTAGCCGACTTTGGCCAATTCACAATGGACGTAACCGTAAGAATCCCGCAACACGTGCGTAAAAATCAAAGAGGAAACTACAAAATTCATAAGTACCAAAATCTTCACAATAGGTTCAACTTTGCTTTTGACTTTGACCATAAGTCGAATGCAGTTCTATTCTTATTCCTTATGATTTCTGTTTAATTCTTACATTTTATGTATAAGTAAATTTACGGTTCAGTTATTTCCATTGTGAATTGGCTGTTAGTTCGAAAGTGGAGTAATATGAATAAGCTCACCTCAACTTCTACAATTTAAATACTCCTAATGTTCAAGCAAATTTCCACACCACTATCCATTCATGAAGCTTCCTTTTCAATTTCGAGCTAATTTGTGTAGTGTAATTGATTAACTTCTCACTTTTCCATGATAATGGGGATTCTTACTGATTTGAATGCAATCTTACTGCTGACCCAAATTTCTTGAAATTATGTACAGAACTTTGATAGTATTTATTTTGAGGTACTCTTGCGCTTTCATAACAAAACAACCCATGGTGGAAGAAAACCACTCTGAATAAAGAACATTGTTCTTTATTCAAAGAAAAACCACCATGACATAACCTTAAAACCACGGAGCCACAGATTTATAGTTCAGTTTAGAATCATAGACTTTACAAGTGTATACATAGAATAAGCATATTGTGTGTCGTTTGATTTCGAAGAGTTCTTTCTTTATGTTCGTCAATTTGGCAACGTTTGTACTTTCATAGATAAATGAGGTACATCTGTTTTATTTTTATTTATGAAAATGAAAGTTTGAATGGGTTATGTCTGAATCTGATAATTCTTGGAGAAAATGAAATAAACAAAAAAAATTGATAATTACGAATTGAAGATGAATCTCAGAGCTGATATGAGTGATAGCTAGGTGAATTCCTCATTATCGAAAATGAAACCAAGAGAAGAATATTCAACTTTTATCGCCCACGAAATTTGGAATACCTAACTTGTTTATTGTACAATAAATACAACTTTTTTCACCAACTGGAATGTAAAAAGTAAGTTGTCGCTTGTTTCCATAACAGAGTTGCTTAATTCGAAGATTTGAATGGTATATCTTAGGCTTGGAGAAACTTCAGTGTTCAGGTTTCCAGGGGCGGCTAGCCTATTATGAAAATTTATAATGCCTATATCTTTTTATCTAGGCCAAATCGGAAAAAATGGTAATGGACAAATGTGTTTCTTTCAGTTTCAGGAATCTTCTGTTAAAATATTCTGCAAGGTCAAAGACTCACCCTGTATAGAGTAGGTTTGAGTCTTAATAACGAAGGTCGAATTCGTGAATGGGTAAAATCCGCCCAATGATTCCATGTCCCCAATTTTATTTTTTCACTAAATCAGATCAAATCGAATTGAAATACAGTACTTGATTGTGACATGACAGCTCGAAGGTTCATACAGAATTAGGATTATATGATTGGAAGATCACTAAATATTTCCATCAGGAAGTAGAGTTGCCGTTTGGCAGGGTCAATACGTGAAAAGATGACCGCTTTCCCAACGAATCTGAATATGTGCGCAAAAGCTGCTGACTTCACGTCAGTTCTTTTCTATAGTTCGTTTTTATGACATGGTTAAAAAGAAATTTAGCACCAAGTTGTCCATCAGCATTTTGGAACTACTCACCAAGTTTCAACATTATTGAAGCATTATTTTTTGAGTTATTCCCTGAACCTCAACAAAACCGAGTGAAAAACACAATATCTCCAAAAGTTACGATCAGATCAAACTGGAATATGGTACACCGATGTAAAATATAGTGTCTGCACTGCTTTTTTTTCAAATCTGGTGAAAAGTTTGCGAAAAAGATAATATATATATCGAAATAATATAACGATCCCCACAAAATTTCGAAAGAATTTTCGCGTTATTATGCTTGAACTAACTGCCAACTTTCAATACAATCGCTCAGATAGTTTCTACAATATATGGAAAAAACCTCAAAATTTTGAATTATTATAACTTCGAAGCCGTATGGCTGATTTGGACCCTCAACAATTCAACTACTGCCACCTACCCTGAAAGTTTCAAGTCTCTACCTCATTCTTTTCGGAAGCTATCGTATCCTCGGACGGCCAGCTGGACTGAATCGATTTTGACACCTGATTCGTCATCAGTAGGTCCAACATCAGCTCTAAATTCGAAAAATTGAAACATTTGGACAATATGATAGCACGCTGTTTACCATCACATGGGCGCAAAAAAATGTGAATAAATAAATATTAACCATACGCGACATTTTACTGCTCAACAAATGTCTAATTCATTGACAATGGTTATGATTTCAACATTGCCTGACAGGTGCCTCATAAAGTAAGGAGGGATTGAAATACCATAGATATCCCCCCATGAAGCATTTTTAATCTAATCGTTAAAAAATACAGATTTCTGTGTGAAACCTTCACACAATCGTTGGATATTGATATCTTAAGATTATTGTCTTCAACGTACTACGTCTTCAGTGACAAATTATTATATCAACTGGAATACAATTATTGAAGTGAAAAACTTGAGAAAACGGTAACATAAGATACAATCTGGAAAAAATACTTGACACAGTGTTTTCTTTCGATTCAGAATAATCAGTGGCATTTATTATACATTATAATTCAAAATTCACCTAATGTCTTCGAAAACACTTCACTTCAACGCTACTCAAGCAGGTTTAGGACCTAGGATCTATGCGCAAGCTTATTGAATGGTGGATGGAAATAATAATATTGCAACAAGTTCTATAGCTTTTTCTTTTCTCGACAATTGAGATGCATTAAAAAACACTTTCAGAAATCATTATAACTCATTCAAAAATTAATTGACAGTTGATATTGACTGAAAGCCTGTTTAATTATGTCAGTCTGTTTATTTAGTCGCTACAAAGTATTTTCTTGATTTTTATTCATGGTCCCGAAAAATAGCATAAATTAACTAGAACTTCAGTGAAATTGAACTAGATTTTTTGGAAACATTTTGCTCAAAGAGTTGTAACGTTGCAAAACGCTCGACTGTCGATTTCAGTTTCCATCGCGAAAATACGTCATACTAATAATTTCAATTCCAATCTCGCAAGAAAAACGCCTTACTGAAATTATATGATCGGTCGCTAAAGAACGCTCTTCGCTTTGACGGTTGAGTGTGTGTTTCGCATGCGCGACCCCTCAAACTCGGTCCAGCCGATGGAAAATTCTTTTTTTTGGTGCGTAGGAAGTTGAAGATTCAACACCTTGCTAGAGTTTAGCGAATTAACCTACCTAGTAATCCATTAACATCGTGGAATTTTGAAGTTTTATTTTTTCTTATAAGACGTCTATTCAAAAGGCGGTAAGTACTACGTATATCCCGACCAATATTTTTTGCTTTTGTGAATGCCAAATTGTGATTTCTGATTTATTTCATTCCATGCAGGTTACACAGGTCGACATTTTCCTTTGTATAATATTGTGCATTTGATTTCTTGTCTCATTCTTATTATCGAATAACGTGCTCTTATTCCTGAGTTCTAGATATTTCATCTCATATTTATTAACTTGTAAATTATTTCAATAACGTCTAGAGTCACTGGGAATGAGATCACGTGTTACAAGCACTATCTTATAGTTTTGAAATTTGCAGTCTTTGTACCGGGGCTACCGCATACTGCATCATCTTTGTACCGGGGCTATCGCCCACTGAATCATCTTTGTACCGGGGCTACCTCCTACTGCATCATCTTTGTACCGGGGCCCACTGAACAATCTTTTCACCGACCTACCGACTACTGGATTATCTTTTTACCGGGGCTAACGCCCATTTGAATATCCTACTACCGGACCCAGAGTTTGACTGGATCATCTTAGTACTAGAAGCAATTATTACTGGATTATCTTAGTACAGGAGCTGATCATGGCTGGAATACCTTTATACCGAAGCTAATTATTACTGGAATATCTCAATTCTGGACTTTGCTCTGAATGGAATCTCTTGAAACTGGACTACCTGTATAATACCTGTATTTTGAAGGATCATACCACCGGATCCTTACTCTTAAGATAAGTGCTTCTTCGAATCTCGGATCTCAGATTCACTGTACCTAAATTTGTGTTTGTAAATAGCAATTTTAATTGTAAAGTTGAAATAAATAGATAGGGAGTACGAGGTTGCATCATTACCACCAGATTAACGACTAGGGATACATTCAGGAGTTAATTTGATTTCAGAGTCACTACCTTTCTTTCAACTAAATTAATTGAGATCCTGAAATTTCAAGGTAGGGTATATCGGGTGACTGTTTCTGGTGAATCAGTAGAGATTCGTGTACACCTCAATGTCCTATTGCTAATTTTTTTCCTAACGACATGGTTTGAACCTTTGTACCCACTAATGTGGCCACATTCACTTCGAGGCTTTATACGACCCACGGCCCTATGCAAATATAGCTCTGAATTTGAAGTTGAAAGTTCAACGCATCAATGGGCCGGCCGAGAAACAGAAAAGATAAGTGAGAAAACCATATTCAGGAGCAGTTCATTCCTCTTCAACAGGAGCTCCAAATTATCATCCCTTTTGTAGAGATACTACCCCTGAAGAATACGATACCACTCCTCTCGTACAAACTTCAAACAAATTCTCGTCTATGAAATGCAAAAATAGCTTTATACATAGAACCTACCTATTCTTCCCGGTTCGTATTTACCATTGAAGTAATTGTGTGTAAAAGGCTGTATTAATTTTGACTTCTTCCCTTTGTTTCGTTTCAAAGACGACCCTCGGTTATTCGGCTTATTGTGAGTACGAAGCTGAGTTGAAAGAAACTTATGCATCTTATGTAGATTGTAGCTTTCCAGCATAAACGAATAAAATATTCTCTTGAGTATCGATTGAAGCAAATTTGGAGAGGATTTTGCATAATTTTTCAGGTTTTCTCTGTAACTCTGGCATAAAAATATCATATCATCACCATTCCATAACCCTTATAAAAACGCTGCAAACTTTACACAAGGGTTTATTATTTTCTCCGTAAAATAACCCAATACCATTGACATCTCAACTCATAAAGTGAGCCTAAAAAGTAGCGTTACGTAAATTATTAAGAAAAATCCTGGCACCCGTCGATTTTTAATTTCGAAATCAATTTATCCTGTGTTTTTTTGAATATGATATTTCTCACCCCCTATACGCACCTCACTACTGAATTTTTTCAGATGGAAATATATAGATGATACATCACATGAATAGGTATCGGCGATGTGGTGTGAAGTAGAATTGGTTGTGCCGTTATTTTATTGGAAAATCAGGAAATGATTCACACTTTGTGATTGGAGAGTACTGTAATCAGACCATTATGCTTTTAGTGATCATTATAAAGGGAAATCCGCGAACCCATAGATTTTTAATTTGTATTGAATCAATAATTAACTTTTATTTTCATTCACATAACTTAATTGGTCCTAGAATGAACTTTGATGCGATATATCACATGCAATATTTTTCCGAAAAAAAACTGTTGAGATTTAAGGGTATAAACCCCAAATTCAAAACTACATGCATTTCTCAAACTTCGAAAATAGAAATCGGCGGGTAGAAGGAAATTTTTCAATATTTATAATTTCAAGAATAAGAAACTGGCACTTATCACAAATTATTAATTTTGTAATGAAAATATAGCTTAACAAATTATTTTTCCAGTCACACCGCTCAATCAATCGAATGTCCTTTCATTTGATATATCACAATCCATATATTACTATTTAAAAAAAAACAGTATAGCGATATGGTGCGAAAAGGGTGGGATAATTCAAATTCGAAAAAGCATAGGAAAACCTGCTTCCGGAATTACAAATCCATGGATTTATGGATTTCCCTTAATAATAATTAGTACAAGAATAATGTTCCGATTGCGGCACTCTCCAATCACAAATTGTCAATTATTTCCTAATTTTTATTGAAAAAACGGCACAACAAATCTTTGTTTTAGTCATATCGCTGAGTAGGTAATCAAATTATCTTCCATTTGATGTACCCATATATTCACATTTGAAAAAATAAAGTAGTGGTGTGAGGCGTAGGGGGTGGGAGAATCCCCCGTACGCCCCTTATCGTGGTGACGGCTGGCCGGCCGGCCGGACAGAATCGATTTTGATATCGGATTCGTCATTAGTGAGTCCAACCTAGTCGTTTAAGACCATTTTCGGCCCAATCATCGAAAATTACAGACATTTGGACAAAACGATAGCACGCTGTTCCCCTAGAACCTGCGCACAAAAAGGCAAGTTTCGTGGTTTTCACCTTGGTATCGTTTTAATTCATGGAATAACTCGAAAGAAAGTTGAATGCTGATGCACATTTTGTACATAGCTACGTGATGATGCACGGATTTTGAACAGCAAAGTTCACCATTGAGTACTAAATTCAGTTCGAAGTCATATTAATAGTGATGTTCTTTCGTACTGAACGAAGTGATTTATATAACTTCAATCAGAGAGATCAGTTGAAGCGATCGTTCTTTCGTTTCAATCAGTTCTCCCTTCCACAACTCTAAAGTGATTGCAAATGATTATTCTAATCGCGGAACAAGTTCCATCAGTTCAATCAGTACGGAAGAACACTACTAATATTGGGAGAAATATTCTGATCCAATCATGATCAAACAGTGTAACCAGTTGAAGAGGTCATCTCTTCACCATTGACCCCGTCAAACGCACTTCGTGATGGAAAGATTTTGAGTTCTTTTTTTCATATAGTCCTTATACTTAGTCTGCATTCACCTTCAAGCTATCGATTTTCAAACAATATCAGCCTTAAGGCCGATCGTGAACACCATATTATGCGAAAGAAACATTTGAGAATATCGATATTTGTATAGTAGGTTTGGACCTAAATATCAAAGCTAGACTTTGTGATCGGGGAAAATCCGCGCAGTCATTCTGCAGAGATATCCAAATATGAAAATTTGATTATTTTTTATATTTCCGATAATACAGATTGAAATGAATCTAAATCTTTCACGAGGGAAATAATCTTGCTTGAATAATACTATCAGTATACTCAAAACTTAGTTCCTTTTATTATTTAAATTCGAATCACAGAACAACATATGGGTTTCAAATTAGTGGGACATTGAAAATTACTGTCTCCGATCGGTAAAATATGCTTACTGTTCTTGATACTATCTAAACTGAAAATCTAGCGAAGCATTGACGTGAAGGCAGCAGCTTATGCGCGTAGGTTCAAATTCGTTGCCAAATAAATGAAATAAGGATTGTACCTTTCAGACACAGTTTTATTTCCTGGTGGAAACATTTCGTGTTCTTGTAATCATACTATGCTCACTTAATTCTGCATGAACCGTCATGCTGTCATTTTTCAATTGAATACTGAATTTCAGTTCGATCTTATCTGTATTTCTCGGAAATATTGAAAAAATTGAATTTAAGGATGGGTATATCTACAGAATCATTAGGCGGATATTGCCCATTCACAAATTTGACGTTCATAACTAAGCCTCGAACCTACTCCACAAATTTCAATCGCTTCAGTAGTTTTCGAAATATCAGGGAAATAACCTCAACATTTCGAATGGCTATAACTCCGAAACTATTCGGCCGATTTTGCCAATCAACAAACTCAACCACCGCATTTTGAAATAAAACCTGACATGAAAGTTTCAGAATGATAGATTTTTCCGTACGCCCGTGAACGGTCCTACGGCCCGCCGAACAGAATCCTTTTTGACACCGAATTCACCACCAGTGAGTCCAACCTAGTCGTGACCTAAGAATTTAAAAATATCAGACATTTGGACAAAACGATTCGACAAATCTTGAACGAATAGCCAATTTCCGGAACCCAAAGCGTATTGACCATCAATCATTTTCTGAAAAATTCAACTTGAAAGTGCTCAATGGAGGACTGAGTTGATCCCTTGCTTCGTGCATGTGAATTAATCATTAAGTTACTTGCTTCAAACTGGTCGAATCGAATTATTCATCATTATCTTTTTTATGAATCGTGTACATTTAAGCCCTAAGTGGACTATTCCGTGACCATCATAAAACTAATAATAGTTCCGACTTAGAGTGAGAAGTATCGATTATGTAATGTTCGTTCATTAGAGTCCAAGTAATGAGTTTTGAGAGATCATATCGATTAATCACATCCTTTAGTGGAGACTATCATAGAATTGTAATTTTGATATGAAGGAAGCATAGCGCATTGAGTCGCTCGCAAAAGATTCGTAGTTTAATATAATTTTAGGAGGCGGATTCCTTTGATACCCGAGTATATTTGCAAATTTGTTGATTTTTGAGGCAGTATAAACTACTCTACACAAAATAAATATCACCTGCTTAGTTGTAATAACTTTTGATTGATTGAACTTATCTACTTTAAAATTACACTGTATGTTAGAGAGGTGTAATAACATAAAAATGAGTTGCACACATTTGAGTATATGATATCGATTTCCATAGGGTATATAATATGTATCGAATGAAGGATATTCTGGATGAATTTGAATTATTATTCAGAATTTTTCTATAGGTTTTCTGTCCCAATATTGGAAGAAGATTTATTCAGAATAAAATAGGAATCGGACTCCTTCATCAAAGAATGAAAGAAATTTCGCAGAATTTTTTTTTTCAATCCTCTCAAGACTTTTGTCAAATTGACATCTTCCAGAATATCACATCCAGTCTGATACACTCGATATGGAAATTCTTCAATTTTTTTCAGTAAATTTAGCCAAATATGGTACTTTTCTTTAGAACAATGATTGACATTCTTTTCTGCGTTCAGCAAAATGCAGGAGAACTTTTCACTTTCTCTTTTTAGATTATCTGGTTTCGTCATCAGTATTGTTGTACTATACCTATCTATAATGTGATTCCAAAGATAGAGCATACCGGATTCGCCCTTTAGCATCCTTTCATGTCAATTTTCTTCAGATTATTTCAGTGTTCTGTAATGGCCGTGATGTTTCTCCTTTTTATATTTTCCGACGAACACATGGAATATTATAAACAGAATTTTTTTATTTTTGTTTCTCATTAGCGTCTTTTCTTAATACTCGTGCTATTTATTTCACAATTAGTTGAAGGTTTCATCTCATACGACAACACATGTCGCAAATCATTCATGCGATTTTTTCGCCTATTCTTCACATGGTTTTTTTCAGTTGAATATTTCATTTGAAACGTTGTTTTCTTGGATTTTCGATAAAATTCACTATTCCCATATTTTTTGGGAATTCACCGCATATTGATTATTATTCATCACGATAGTATTAAGTGTATCTTTTCCAGTTCAACCTGCAGTTATCGCCATAGTTACAACCCGCACTGATCATAGTTTCAACCCGCAAGCAGTGGTATCATAGTGCCACCAGCATCGTTTCATTCAATCAAAGGAAGAACAGGACTATCATTTCCATACCGAATATACAATCGGAAGAATTCCAAGTCAAAATTTCAATTTAAATAATCCTTATTTTCCTTCACCCTTCCTGATTAGTCCCTTATAGTTGAAGGTTAAGTAGGTACAAACACCCCTGGAGATATTCGATATTCCGACACCGATTAGTAAGTCATTTATTTCTTCATACATTTATATAGTTCCCTTTCATCATAGCGTACATGGCATTTCGTCTTTGCAAGTTAAAATTATTGAATAATAATTAACCAAAGTGTGTACCACTAAGTATAGATCTCAAACAATATTTCGATTCGAAAACTGTTCTTATTTTGAAATAATCCTTGATTCTGCTGATTTTTTCTGAATGATCAAATAATCATATTCCATAAATTGGATGGTTAAGAATGGTTGGTTTTTTCTTCTTGATGAATTTTTCTAGGACCAGAATTTTTTTTTTGTCGACGTATGAAATGGTTTTATTCATGAATTTTCTTGCAGGAACTAATTGAAGGTTATTAAATTCATTTTGTCGAATTTCATGAGTTAATTAGATTAAATCATAAAGGGTTCGAATTATATTCCTCTAGAAACCGAATTGATGGTTTGAAAGAAAATTCAGTTAACTATTTCATTATTATTATTAGTACAAGAAAATAAGAAAAGAGTCATTAAAGCCTATAAACTATCAAACAATATTACATAAATTGAAATAAACATTTCATGTGTGATACGCGTGAAGCCATAACAATCATACAGAACAGAAAAAAAGTGAAGAAATGCGAAATAGAATCAGACAATTCAATTCCAAATCAAAAAAAAATTAAAAAAAATTTCTCATCAGAAATCCAATTGAAGAACTTCATGATCCGGAAACTTACAAACAATTTTTGAAATAATTAACCGACAGAGAAAAAACCATTTCAGCGGTAGAGAGATCCACCTATAAAACCCCTGAATGCACAAGAAGTCTTGCCTTGGAGGGGACCGAAACACAATCGTTTCAACTTGAACCGAAGACTACGCATATTATTATTATTGCCAGAGAATATACTACTGACATCGCTACCAAACAAATTGTTCATCACTCAATATGTGTCGATTAAGTCGTTCACGTCGCTCCATAAACGTGATCAGATCCACAATGCGCAGCCTATCATCATAAGATGGACACCGGTAGCTATAGGAAATTCTGAACCACAGACTGGTCTGTGGCTGAACTCCTTCCAAGAGCAGACGATCTTCTGCCGTAAAAGGGTACCAGAGGGGGCTACCGTATTCCAGATGAGAGCGAACGTATGTTGTGTAGAGCAATCTGCAGGTCTGAACCGAACAACGCGGAAATGACATCCGAATAAGATATATAGCAATTTGTCCGGTCGCGCACATACCTTCTGAAGATGGACCGACCAGGTGAAGTAATGGGATACTGTTTCACCCAGATGATTATAATGTTTATATATATAATATGATCCGTCCAAGTTTGATGATTCGAGACTATTACCCCTAAATCCCTCTGGCTTGTAACTGTACGTAAAGGTTGACCATTGATGTTGTAGTTCTGGTTGGGGTTATTTTAACCAATACGCAACAGATCGCACTTCTCTATATTAAGTGGGTATCTATCTCAAGCACCAGTTGCTCCACACCTCTAAATACTTTTGCAGGGTGTCTGAGTCAGTTATGGGATTGTTATTCACTTTGGCATCATCAGCAAAGAGCACACTTTAATATTTGAGAAGACGGGGTAGACCTGAATGGTAAATCAAAAATAGTATTGGTCCAAGTACAGAACCTTGTGGTACTCCGGATATGACTGGAGTATTGGAGGACGAGTAGCTATCATCTACTCTAACATGGAGAAGTCTATTCCTGAGGAAAGCACTGATCCTTCTCAATAGGTTGCCTCTGATGCACAGGTGTTCTAGTTACTTGAGAAATCTTGTGTGGGGCACTTGGTCGAAAGCTTTGGCGAAATCAAGATACACTACGTCAACGGGATCCCCACGCCTTGGTCAAGTCGAATAAACAAGACAATAAGTTTGTGATAGTGGAACGTCCGGGAATCAAACCATGCTACTAATCATATTATCCTCACAAAGTCCTACAGGAACCTTCAACCTGTCATTTCTCAATCAAGTATTGGATTTTAATTCAATCAAATCTGTTTTCTTTTATTGGGAGAATAAAATTTTCAATGGGTTTACGGAATCGAATTGTAATCCAGTGATTGTTCAAAAACCGAGAGAAGCACCGACGTGAGGTCAGCTGCTTTGCGCATGTTCACTTATGGTCATTTTCTTTGAACATGCTTGCAAAAGCTGCCGACTTCACATCAGTGCCTTTCTAAGTTTCTCTCAGAGTTGTCAATCAGCATTTTCAAACTAGCTGACAAGCAAACTAGCTGCCAAGTTTCATCATGATTGAATATTTAGTTTTAAAGTCATTTCATTAAAAACAACGGTAGCCAGGAAAGAACTAGAAAAGCAGTGGCGTGAAGTCAGCAGCTTTTACGCGCTTGTTCACATTGCGAAATGATGACTTGGAAATTCCAGTGAAATTTCAATGAAATATAAAAATTCCAAAAAAAAATTTGAAAAAAAATAATTTTTTTTTCGAATTTTTTCATGAATAATTCTTCTTATTGACACTGTTCATATTCAAACTAAGTTTCATTCCGATCAGATACATATTTTTCGAGCTATCGAAAAATCAAAATTTCGAATAGCTGTAGCACAAAAACCATTCGGCAGATTTGGTCCATTAACGAACTCAACCAAGATATTCATGATCTTAGCCTAACCTCAAAATTTCAAGACTCTAGGTCCTTCCTTTCGAAAGTTACAGCGCACACGGCCGGATGGACAAAATCAATTTTGACCACGAATTCTTCATCATTTAGCCCAACCTAGTCGTTTGAGACCAATTTCGGCTCAAAATTCGAAACTTGCAGACATCATGACGAAATGATAACGCGCTGTTCCCCAGAACAAGCGCGTAATAAACACGATGTACACTTCTGCGAAATATGAAGTTGAAGGCCTGAGCATAATTTTTTTTTAATGTAAGAAAAGGTTTCCGAAAAAATTTTGAAGAAAACTTTTTAAATATCTGACAGTGCGATCTCGCCAAAATTTCTTCGGAAATTTGCGCGTCGTTGTATCCAAGTGTCAATCTAATCGTTATCACGGAAATAACCACAAAATTTCCAAAACTTCAAAACCTCTTGGTCGATTTTACCCATTAACGAACTCAACCGTGGCAGTTTCAGGTCCATACGATCCTCAGTATGCCCGTAATCGTGCATACCGGTGGCTGATCGGATAGAATCGATTTTGACACCGGATCAGTGAGTCCAACCTAGTCGTTTGAGACCATTTTCGGCTCAAATTTCGAAGATTACAGACATTTAGACAAATTGATAGCACGCTGTTTCCCTAGAACATGCGCGCAAAAATGACAGGTTAAGGGTTTATATGTACATAATTTCCTGAGGATAAAATGATCAGAAGATCGCAGAATATATTTTAATGAAAAAATTTGTAAAAATTATTTTAAATTCTAATGACACGATCATTACAAAATTCTGCATGAGTTTCTCATCAGTATTTCCAAACTAGTTACCAAGTTCCATCATGATCAAACTAGTATTTTTTGAGTTAATTCCGGTAAGTACAACGATACCAAGGAAAAAACCACGAAATTGTACATATTTTTTCTCAATACCTTCGGAAATTATAATCGTATGAAACTGAAATTTGATACACTACTGTGATACAGGATGAAACCAATATATTCTGTTTTGACGCTCTCGCCTTCTCCTTTAGAGCAGAATCAACATCAGTGCTTCCTCATCGGAATCATGTCATGTGTACTCACACGTAACACTGCCTGTCTGCAAAATTGTGGTGACGTTGTGGTTATCAAGTGGTCGATACATGCGACTTACCGACGGCCGTTTTGTGGTTGCGATGTGACACGTGTGAGTGAAGACTAACTCTAGCTGGTCCCTCTGGACCATTACAAGACAAGTTCAACGTGAAGTTTGACTAGTTGTTCGAAATACTCGTGCACTCGTTAGCAGTACTCGCAAGTACCACGATGAATATGATTAGTATGTACAAAACTCACTGCAACATGCCACTCCGTGGCCGTCTGTTCGCCGATCTATAAAATTGATGCATGTCAACATTTATACCTTAAAACATAAGTTATTGTATAGGGATTATAGAAAAATATTCCAATTGAGATATTGAGATTATTTGAAAATATTGAGGAACATATAACATAATGAATAAAATAACGTGTATCGTGAGTTTACCATATAGAAGGAAATTATGTCAAGGTTTTCAAACAAATTCTATATAATAGTATTTATATCTATATATATCGAGTGAGGCTCATTCAAATCAAATTTTGTTGAAGTTTATGATCGCCCAGAATATCTCAGCACTCATATTCAGTGGAAACATCCTTGTTTCAATAATTGTAAGAGGTTGTCCTTTATGGTTAAAGTTCATTGGAGAAACATTGGTAGGCGGAAAATTCATTGACAATATTCATCGGTCCGTTTCACGTCACTCATTGTTCTTGTTGGTTTATTCAACGCTTCGACAAACTCAGCCTTTCGCCGACGAACGTTCACTGAATTCACAGTGGCTCAAAAATTCAATGAATGATATTTTTTCAATTCGTGTTTTAGAAAAATAAGGAAATATCGAATACAAATATCATCATCAATCTCCAGCAGAAAAGTTTTTCGATCAAGCAGCGATGTTCAAGGAATTCAGACATGGTCCACTATCCCGTGTGCAGCCACATTTCCAACAAGAAAATCTGTAATATATTCCATATTCCACAATCATTACTCATGCTGATCTACTGACTCAAGAACTTTTCTCTGGGACATATTGAACAGTATTTCTGAGTTTGTGTGTCTAGCACTGAAAATCCCATTTTAATAATAACATAAAATTGATTTCTATTCCAAATGATTTTTGTGTCATTTATCTATCGCATTCATCGCAGGTAGACAATATTACTACGTTATTCCAGATAATCATTACGTATATTCCTCCTACACCAAGTACGAAGTTATCAATAATACCTGCCAGTGTGCCAAACTCTGTTATCTGTTACGGAAACACGAAATAATATCAATCGAGACTGCAATTCAGCAATAATAAAAAAACTGAGATAATATCACGGAACACTCTTCCTTCTCGATTTAATCAATTAACTCTACCATAACTCATTTCTTTTCCCTGGGGCTCTTCACGTCCTTCTTATACAATCATTTGTCTTGTGAAATTCCTCCAACAACAGAAATAACATATTGCTTGGGAAACGTAAGCTCTTGAGGTTTCTAGTGTTATTTTACGAAACATATCGAGGCGAGAGACGAAGAGAATGGCAAACAAAGGCTCCTCACATATTATTGCAGGTGCAATATCCATCCTGTGAGTAGGATATGGTCTTCCGTAACGGATCAGGAAATTCTAATAATATATGTGGTTGGAATGTAATCGTAGTTAAGTACGTTATACTTGATGCTCGCGAAATTCTGGATTGAGTTGCGAGTTGATCTTTTCCAACTAGATATGAATTTTCAGAACGTGACAAAGTTTGAAATTGAATTGACTGTTATCGTGAAATGTTAACCGACCTACTAAGAGATGCCTATCGAACATAAGAGATAACAGATTGAGTGGTTCGAAGTTGATTAAAGTCTTATTTAGCAATTAGGCAATTAGCAGTGTGGATCCAAGATGGACAATTTCTATCGGGAATATATAGCAGATGTTGCTTCCGTTTCGGAAAGTTATAGGTGAGAAGCCTGTTAAACTCTCGGAAGGGTGGTGAAATTTAATCAATTCATGTGAGAGTTCTTACATCCCATTGTCATGTGATATTGCTATATCCATTTGCATTTCCTGCTCCATCTAGCACACCTTATGGAGTACATCCCAGCTTGTTATATTGATCGATGTGATAGCACGACAAATAACACTATTAGATAGGCAGACCTCATTACGAGCCTGACAAATTCGGAATTCACATTCATGAAGACAATTGTTTTCCAGGCCTCTAATCCAAGCAGAAAAAGTTACTTAAGAGGAATGCAATGCCTTCCAGAAATCTGCCCGTTGAACCGATGAAATCAAAGCTGTACACGGTTTAATTATTACAGCTTTTTCAAGACCAATCATATGAGTGTTGGAAGAATTTATTTGTCAATCCATATGAATATATTGTGTGTATTCAATACTTCACTATATAAATAGTAAAATTATGAATATTTGTCTATTATTTCAAAAATGTTTTACAATACAATCTGTTTTTCAACTTGTTGAGCAGTAGATCTGATGGGGTATTTGATCAAAAATCAAGTTCGGGAGGTAAGAAGGTCTTCCTGGACACTTCTAACTTCTGTGCCTTCGATATACTCCATATAATTTAAAATAATGCTTGCCATTTAGAGTTGAAATAAGTTGATACTAAAATACTTCTAACAGTAATTGTAGCATTGCTACTCTGAATCAAAATATATGATACATAAATCTTTCATAAAAACGAAATATTTATACACAGAATCACTTATATTAAATGGAAAAATCTTCGAACGAATTGTAAAATCGAATTTTAGTCAATCAAATATACGAGCAAACTCTCGAAAACCTAGCTCCTATTCCTCTACCTATGGTTCTTAAACTGGCCACCATGGTGCTGCAATCTTAAATTCAGACGCCAATTATCAGAGAGTTCGAGTCCAAATTGCATAAACCTAGACATGGTAGAAGTCCTAGATACACTTTATTTACCGCAGTCGATGGAAAACAATTTTTAGTATCACTTATACAACTGGAGAGGAATCCATGTAGTTTAACTGAGAAAAATAAATAAACCTTTGTTGTGAAAATGGCTTTTTTCAATATTCAAAACCTGTCATAGGAAATTCACCAATCCATATAGAGGATATAGGTCGTGTCGGGATAAACCGAAGCTATACATACTTTACCCCTGGACAAGCGATCCTGGAAATGAAACGGTCTCCCGTTAAGCTGCCAGATAAGGGTTGCTATTGTTGTTTGCTAATGCACATCCGTTGACACGGACAAAGTGGGATTTTGGACTCCTGGAAATAATGGTTTTATTGGGCACCTCCCTGAGAATTATTATTCTATTTGGACCCCGTATTTGGCTTCGTATAAATTATTCAAAACATCAACGGAATTCTTGCCATTGAAAATATTCCGACTCTATCTACGTATTGAATAATTACGGAAATTAAAAAGCGTTTATTCCAAAGAGAAAAGAATTCTGTATTCAAGAACAGTTCATTTAAATGGTTAAAATTCAATAGCTGGTGGAAGTGTTCAGTCGTGTGATCATTTATTAATCTCTGGAATTTCCAAATTTCCATCAAATCACGCAGTTTTTTTGTCCAGGCAGAATCAAGTTGGACACTCTTACTGAAATTTCATTGATCTTCGATTTTTCAGCAGCCGGAATGCACTCAAACGATCAGCTGGTCATCCGATCTGAAATTTCATTCTGTGTTGGTTCGAGGCCTAAATATCCTCGTCAACTTTATAAATGGGCAGAATACGCCGAATGGTTTCAGAATTATAGCCATCTGAAATATTGTTTACTCGATTACTCGAAAAATACTATTCTGTTGAGTTGAAACTCAATAGTTGATAGAATGACCAACACGCAAATTGAACTCAATTCCGAAGAAGAGCAATATTATTCTCTCCATTTAATAAAATGCCAGAGGACTCCTTGATTCTTCTTTTCAAATTATCTGATTCAATTAAATTCACAATGGAAGTAAAAAAGAATAATAAACTTTCATTTTTGGACGTCCCAGTTGAAAAATATCAGGACCATATCGAAACAAGTGTCTTCAGAAAAGTTACACATACAAATATATATCTTAATTTTCATTCCATTCATCAACTCAGTGTGAAAAGAGTTATCATTAAAACCCTTTATGATAGAGCTAATGTAATCTCATCAACCCATGAGATTCGTCAACGTGAATTGAATTACATCAAATCGTTTCTTGAAATGAATGGATATCCGAGAGAATTTATAAAAGAACCTTTTCAAATTTGGACAAAAAATCTTCTTCTAATTATCAACAAAATCAACAGCCCTACCATCACGAACAATCCAATTCATTGAATGTGATTCCTTCCCAGGCAACACAGAGAGGTTTTAAAGATATCCCGGCGATATCTTCTCAGAACATTGGGAGTACTTTTGCTAGTTCTCTAAGAAGTCACAGGGAGTGCTATATTTGCTCCAAATGTCCTCCACAGCGATATTCTCGAAGATATCCTGAAGATATCGCTTGAGGAAATACTCAAGCTTCTCACAATAGGAGGTCTTTGGGAAATTCACTCACAAAGTCTCCTGGCGAAGAGTTACAGAAATTGTCAAATACTGCCCATTGCGAGATTTCTGGGAGAACGACATGCGATATTTTCAGGAAATGCCCCTAGTGAAAATATCCGAAAGTACAATTATATGTACATGTATATTATATTTCTGGAAATATTCCTTTTGATAATTTCGTGGTGACTATGACTTAAGCGGACTACTATGTAAAAATGGCAGAATTAACAGAGAGCATTCTGCCGACATAGATCACAAAACCTTACGATTATCCCTAACAGGGATTTACAGATCTACTTAACCAAAGATCCGCGAGATGGCGAGATCCGTGAGGAAGATACTTCAAGCACAGAATAGAGAAGTAATACTTCTCTATTCTGTGCTTCAGGCGTGGTCGAATGTCGAATACGCTAATACGCTGCTCTTGGATTTTCGATTCTTACGTCTGGTGGTTAGATGACTTTGAGTATTGTTTCACAGACTTGGTCTGTGATTGTTTAGCGCGGTCGTAGATAACTTTGAGTATTGTTTAGCGCGGTGGTTAGATGACTTTGAGTATTGTTTCACAAACTTGGTCTGTGATTGTTTAGCGCGGTCGTAGATAACTTTGAGTATTGTTTAGCGCGGTCGGAATTGATATTCATGCTTCATTCGTATTTCGGATATGAATGAGATCCGCGAGATGGCGAGATTCGTGAACAAGATATACTAGAAGAAATCGTGATATGAGCGCTTAGATTGTCAGTTCTTACGTATGGAGGTTAGATGGCTTTGATGAATATTGAATTGAATAATGAATGGAGATTAATTATCGGTTTTTGAAAAAAAAAATACACCTTACTATAAGATGGGTATATGGAAACAAAATATTGATTTGCAATCCCTGTTCGCATTGGAATGAGAAATGTGTTGATGATTTCTTGAGGAAAAACAACGGATCTCAGATTGGTCGATATTCTAATGAATCTCTTGGGAAAAATATGAAGCAGTTTCGATTAAATTTTGGATATTCTGTTTTCTTCCGAGAATTCTAGAAATTCTTCAGATTTGAGAACCTAATTTCCACTCGCATAATGTTGTACGAGTTTGCAATTGTCTGACCGATACTGGTAGGTAAGGGAGCTTTCTTTGCGATGAATGAAGTCATAAGTGCTAAATTAGGTTCGTTTCGTTATCAACTAGTAAACTTGTCGATAACTAGTTTTAGTGTAAAACCATTGTATGAAGACGGTCTTTATTCAATTCTTACTTATATTAATACAGGTTTCTATCTGAGTTGCATTAACTCCTCCACCGAATGTATAATAATTCGGTAAATTTTTCATGTCGATGTGAATTATGTTTTAAATGATTTGTTTTTGGTAAGTTTGCCGATTACCCTATAGGTTTCTAGGAAGCCTCTCCGAAGTTATTTATTTCGTTCTTCTGAATCGAACACATATTTTGCCTATGTATAAATAGTGGATAACGAAATTAAATTATCTGCAATTTCTCTCTGTTCGAACTACGCACGAGGGATATCGTGAAAAATTCTGCCTCATGTTCGGGATAACTTCAGGAATGTTAAGGCAATTTTCAATTGTTGTTACACTCGGGATGACATTTGAAGCTCGCATCGCAAATTTCCTATTCTGGTTACGTCTGGGATGACTTACGGAACTTGCATTGCGAATTTCCTATTCTGGTTACATCTGAGATGACTTCAGGATCCCGCATTGTGAATCTCCTTTTATGGTTACATTTGGGATAGCTTTAGGAACTCGCAATGTGAATATCTTATTCTTTTTATGCATGCGATAACTTTAGGAGATCGCATTACGAATTTCCAAATCATGTTGTGTTTGTGATCACTTTAGGAAATCACTACAGGAGTTCGCGCGAAAACCGGATTGGAACTACTCAGATATCTCGCCGGGAAGTTTGTGTCACTTGGGTTATGTACATGGATTTTCAGAAAAGATCAGAAGAATTGGTGCTAAATTCAATATAAGAACGTTTTTCAAATGATTTAAGATCCATTCTAACTAAAACCAAACCAATTAACGAGAAACAAAAATCGAAAATTGTGTTTATATTATTCCCTGTATTTGTGGAAAGACATATACAGGGGAAACGTCAAGACCGTAAGATATCAGAAAACGAGAGCACAAAAACAACCCAAGGAATAGAGACATATAAAACTCCCAAATAGCGAACCATGTATGTTCGACCAATGGAGTCCTCTTCCATTTTGTTAAATGGAGAGTTATTTTGCGCATTGTAGAGATTGACCCTATTCGGTTGAATGTACTTAAAAAAGAGGTAGAATTAAAAATTTTCAAACCAACTAACTCTGTGTTACTATGTTTTCACAAAACTTTCAATGTGACAAAAGTCACAAACTGAAACGAAATCGAAAGGGAATAATTCTTGAAATTTTTTGTTTTGTCAGATGAAAGAGTCAGATTTGTACTCTGAAACGTCAAAGTTCGTTTTCTTTATCGTTTCTATTGTTCCTGTATTATTCTTTAGGCAATCTTTCCTGCGAGAAACTGCCTTTGACAAATAGTTTGATACTGCAATTCTCAAGTTCGTTTTCCATGAAAAACCCAGTTTTATTTAATTTTTAATAGTTCTGTTTTTCAGATATTGGGAGTAGAAACCCATAAAAACCTGAAAAATAATGCAAAATCCTCCCAAAATAAGCTTAAATCGATATATAAAATAATTTTGTGTTTTATTTTATTTAAGTGTGGTGCTGTATTTTCGAGTGCTTTCCTCGATTTTTTCTGAACCTACTAATTGTCATTGTTATGCCGTATTAAAATGAATCAGAAGATTCTGGGGATGAATTAAATTTCTAAATATAATACTATAAGTATACCTATACAGCAAAAGTAACAAGATGAGAGAGAACCCTAGAAATCTTCTGGTTTCACAGGGCAAAAAATTCATTACGAGCTTTCAGCAAATATCCTAACGCAAAGTGGATTTTTCGGTCAAGACCCGTGAAAACATCAACATACTGTATCCCTAGAGACATGGAGGCCTATTCAAATTTACCTATATAAATTGCAAAACAGGGCAAACGTATATACCTTGGATTGTATATTTGAGTGAGTTAAACCGGCTGAAAGATTACCAGACGCCGAATATTGCGGAAGCCGCTGTTTTCTCAATTTTCCAGGGAAATGTTCATTAA
The DNA here is from genome assembly GCA_958510865.1 of Myrrha octodecimguttata. Taxonomy (NCBI): domain Eukaryota; kingdom Metazoa; phylum Arthropoda; class Insecta; order Coleoptera; family Coccinellidae; genus Myrrha; species Myrrha octodecimguttata. Next base: position 72,573,615 of record OY294059.1, on the reverse strand, counting down.
TATGAGTTACGGATTCTTTATGGTTCATTTTAGCGTAGTGCCGCTGAAAACCCATTCAGATTCAGTGAATTAACACCGCTAACGGCTTCCTGAAATATTCTCCTAACCTAATTAAGAAGCCATGACTCCAAATGTTGAAATTAAAATTGCAGCTTTGATAGCGACGCAGTTGTGATAGCTGTATTTAATGTAAAATGCTATTTAGGAACTACATTTTTGCCTAAGTTGCTTGATCGAATCACGCTTCTTGCACGAAAATGGACCATTATTCATCAAACTCTACAGATTTTTACGCGCTTGTTCAGGGAAAGAGCGCGTTATCATTTCGTCACAATGTCTGTAAGTTTAGAATTTCGGGCTGAAATAGGTCTCAAACGACTAGGTTGGACTCACTGATGAAGAATCCATGGTCAAATTTTATTCTGTCCGTCCGGCCGTGTGGAAGGACCTAGAGTCTTGAGATTTCCAGGTTAGGTTTTGATCCTGAATATCTTAAGTTCTTCAATGAGCCCAATCTGCCGAATGGTTTTTGTGTTACAGCCATTTGAAATTTTGATTCTTCAATAGCTCGGAAAATATTCATCTGATCGAAATGAAATTTGGTTGGAAGATGAACAGTGTCAATAATTAATAATGTCATTGAAATTTCACTGAAGTTTCCGCCATTTCGCAATGTGAACAAGCGCGTAAAAGCTGCCTACTTCACGTCAGTGCTTTCCTAGGTTTTAACGCTTGTTCTAGGGAGCAGCGCGTTATCATTTCTTCACGATGTCTGTAATTTTCGAATTCTGAGCCGAAAATGGTCTTGAGCGATTGGGTTGAACTACGTGAAGAAAAATCCGTGGTCAAATTCAATTCTGTCTGTCCGTCCATTCGTATGTGCTCTTACTTTCTAAGGAAGAGACTTAGCAACTTGAAATTGTCAGATTAATTTTGAAGTCCAAATAACTCGGTTAAATTCGTTAAAAGGTGGAATCGGTTAGAAAGTTTCGGAGTTAGGCCCATTTGAAATTTTTAGGTTAATTCCTCGATATCTCATGAAGTAAGTATTGACTCGATGAAATTGAAACTTCGTGGACAGTTTTGGAATACCAACGCGCATTTTTCGGCAAAATTTTTATTCGAAAATTTTTCTGAAAACATTGATTAGATTTCAATGGAATTTGGCACAAACTTTGAAGTCGGTATTTAACAACGTTGTTTCGAATTTCAATTCGATCCGATATTAACTTTCCTAGACATAAGGAAGAAAATGTCCCAAATTTCGTTGTTATTTGGAATTTTAACGTCATTTCCGATCAGTTCGATCAGATTGAAAATTCAGTACAGATGGAGATAACCAACACTCAACTAGGTGTAAAATTTCTTACTGATATAATGGTTAGAATTTGAACTATCGCGTAAACGCTCCTGATCGTCAGTGTTCTTCTAGATTTTATCTGAAGATATGGATTAGATTTCAATAGAATTCGGCACAAACCTTAAAGTTGGTATTCAACAATGTTCTAAGTTCCAATTCGATCCGATATTAACTTTCGGTGATATAAGGAAAAATCTAGAAAAGCACTGACGTGAAATCAGCAGCTTTTACGCACTTGTTCACATTGCGAAATGCTGAAATTTCAATGAAATATAAAAATTTTCAAAAAAAAAAAATTTTTTTTCGAATGTTTCCATGGATAATTCTTCTTATTGGCACTGTTCATCTTTCGGCCAAGTTCTATTCCGATCAGATGAATGTTTTTCGAGTTATTGAAAAATCAAAATTTCAAATGGCTGCAGCACAAAAACCGTTCGGCAGATTTGGCCAACGAACTTAACCGAGATATTCAGAATCTTAACCTTACCTGGAAATTTCAAGGCTCTAGGTCTTTTCTTTCGAGAGTTACAGCGCACACGGCCGGGCGGTCGGACGGACAGAATCAATTTTGACCACGGATTCTTCATCAGTCAGTCTAACCAAGTCGTTTGAGACCAATTTCGGCTCAAAATTCAAAAATTACAGACATCGTGACGAAATGATAAGGCGCTGTTCCCCAGAACAAGCGCGTACAAATATGCCGAATTCCATTGTTATTTGGAATTTTAACGTTATTTCCGCAATATCTCAAGAATTACAAGTTCAATCAGATTGAAAATTCGGTACAGATGGAGATTACCAACACTCAGCTAGGTGCAAAATTTCGTGTTGATCTAATACTTAGAATTTGAACAAGCGTGTAAAAACTCCCGACCTCACGTGAGTGCTTTTCTGAATTTTTTTGTTGTTAGATTTAAGATTACAATTCCTTTCAATCCACAGCATCCGAATGCATTGATAGACTATTTAAATATCCCTATTTTGCTGCAGTACTTCGAACTAGGAGAAATATCACTGGGGACTACTATAGGGTCCATTTCATAAATGTCTAGCGACTGAAACCTCATTATCCCTAGAATGGAGAAGAATTCTACGAGTAAGACCTAAAACAAGCTCAGGGTATAAAATGATAACTAGCAACTTGAATCTTTCAGGATAGGTAGCGCATCATAATGCGGCAACCGTAAACACAATAACTTCCGAAAGAAACAACTTAGAAACTCGATATTTAAAGCGTAGGTTTGGACCTTAATGACAAAGACCGAATTCGTGAATGGGTAAAATCCATTCAATGATTACGTAGATATAGATACTCTTTAAATTTTTTCTCCCTATATTTAAAAAAACAGATTAAATCGGTTTGAAATCCAGTAATTCATCGAGAAATGACAGTTTGAAGTTGTATACAGAATTTAATGAGGATAATATGATAAGAAGATCACAAAATATTGAATCTTGGAAAAAAAAATTGAATATTTTTTGATTGTTTAGACTACACGATCATCAAGAAATTTTGTCCATCAGCATCTCCAAACTAGCTGCCAAGTTTCATCGTGATTGATTCAGTATTTTCCGAATTATACCGAAAAAAATAACGATATCCAGTAAGTAAAACACGAAATCTTACATGTTTTTTCCCAATATCTCTGATACACTGATGGGAAATGTAAAGCTCATGAAACGAGCTTATTTTTTTCGAATATGATCGATACTTCTAACCTGAAAATTTCACATAGCCATAACTCCGAAACCATTTGGGCGATTTGGCCCATTAACGAACTAAACTGCGGCATTTCAATGTGCGAACTACCCTAAAAGTTTCAAGTCGCTGCCAGGCCCTGTTCCATAGTTATTGTGTCCAGCCTCGTCGTTCGGGACCATTTTCGGCTCGAAAATTACAGACATTTCGACAACTGTTCAGCTTGAACATGCGCGCTAAAATGACAGCTTGGAGGTTCATACATAATTTCGTGAGGATAACATGATGAAAAAAATTTTTGTTTTCAAATTGTTCTTATGACCCGATCATCGCGAAATATTGAGCAAAGTTGTTCATCAGCATTTTGAAACTATTCACTAAATTTCATTATGATTGAATCAGTATTTCTGGAATCATTCAAGAAATAACAACGACACCACGAAATATCATAACATTTTTCTTAATATCACCAAAAATTATCATCGTATGGTACACGGCTGTTATATATAAAGTTCGAGATGTGAAAAATATTTTTTTTCAATATGAAATCGTAAATCGTTTCTGAAAGAATTTTTGTAATTCACATCAAATACATAATGATCTCAATAAAATTCTGCAGAAAGTTTCGACTCGTTTAGTTTAAACTCAATGCCAATAGGTCTGAATTTTTTTCATCATTGGAATCAATTTTTTTTTCGTAAGACTACTGAACGACTGCCGTGACGTACCGGGATACATCCGCTCTCTCCCTCTTCTCGTGTACTTTTCTGTCTAGCAAGTCAATAAACAGCGTCGGCTGTATCGATCATTGAATCGTACAATAACGAGTGACGTAGAAGCGATCTGACGCGTTTCTCCCGCTTCGACCTTGAGTCTGGATTTCACCATTTTCAATAACGAAATAATATTCAAAATTCGCGAATTGTTGAAGTGTGGAAAGGCATACATCATGATTCTATATCGATATAGAATGAGAAATATTATAAAAATCATTATTACCGACTCGATGAAAGTAGGACGATGAAATCTGTTTTATTGCATAGATAAAATAGGTAAAATTTTAAGGGGTTACCCTTAAAGAAAATATCGATTTTCGAAAAATAATTTTCCGACTCCTATCGCCGTGAAATTTGGCACACTTACTAATTCGAAGGCGTAGAACAAGAATATAAGGTCAGATATTTTAAAAAAAAATCGTCCTGGACGTGAGAGGTCCTTGAAGTTCCAAAATTTTGGACCTTTTTTCCAAAAATCATTTTTACCGACTCGATGAAAGTAGGACGATGAAATCTGTTTTATTGCATAGATAAAGGATCGAACTGCACGTGAAAAAATTCGACATCACCCAGCTTCATTATTTTGGTCGGCACGACGTCTCAAAGTTGACCAAAATTTCGAAATTTGGGTCAACTTTGGGTCGTCGTACAGATCAAACGCGTGAGGCTGGACAAAATCGAATTTTTTTTGTTATATCTGGATCCTTTGTGAGTACGTAGCCACTTATTTTATAGACGTAAGTCTTCTGGTTGGAAAATTATGATTTTTTTAAAAAAGGTCCAATTTTTTCGATTTTCCTCGGGCCATAAAAAACGAACCAGACTCTCCACTAACATTCTGATTGGATTTTCATAAAGAACCGCGAATAAACATCAGAGCGCAGAGGGGTGGGGGGGTAAGATTTAGCGATTCCGTGCGAAATTTTTTTTTTGAAGCTATGACAATATGCACATCATATATTATGGATTCGAACACGTAGATTACGAATCTGTAATTAGATTTTGCGTAACTGATTCGGTTTGGAAAATATTCCGGATTTGGTGAGAAATTTTCGAAATTTGGGTCAACTTTGGGACGTCGTACAGATCAAACGCGTAAGGCTGGACAATATCGAATTTTTTTGGTTATATCTGGGTCCTTCGTGCGTAGCCAATTATTTTATAGACGAAGCTCCTCTAGTTGAAAAATTATGATTTTTTTAAAAAAGGTCCAATTTTTTCGATTTTCTTCTGGCCATAAAAAACGAACCAGACTCTCCACTAACATTCTGATTGGATTTTCTTTATCTACGCCCTCGAATTAGTATATGTTTCAAATTTCAGGTCGATCGGAGAACTTTCGATTTTTGGTAAAATTTTAAGGGGTTAACCCTTAAGAAAATCTCAATTTTCGAAAAATAATTTTCCGACTCCTATCGCCGTGAAATTTGGCACACTTACTAATTCGAGAGCCAAGAACAAGAATATAAGGTCATATATTTTTTAAAAAAATCGTCCTGGACGTGAGAGGTCCTTGAAGTTCCAAAATTTTGGACCTTTTTTCAAAAAATCATTATTACCGACTCGATGAGAGTAGGACGATAAAATCTGTTTTAATTCATAGATAAAGGATCGAACTGCACGTAAAAAATTCGACATCACCCAGCTTCATTATTTTGGTCGGCACGACGTCTCAAAGTTGACCAAAATTTCGAAATTTTTTCACTATTTCCGCCATAATTTCTAAACGGTTGTCACTGGACAATTTCTAATGACATATTCGTGATCTACGACCTCGATTTAATAGAAAACGATAACAAGGTCGACGATTTCCGAAAAAAAAATTTATTTGGGACTTGGAAAATTTTTCATAAAGAACCGCGAATAAACATCAAAGCGCAGAGGGGTGGGGGGGTAAGATTTAGCGATTCCGTGCGAAATTTTATTTTTGAAGCTATGACAATATGCACATCATATATTATGGATTCGAACACGTAGATTACGAATCTGTAATTAGATTTTGCGTAACTGATTCGGTTTGGAAAATATTCCGGATTTGGTGAGAAATTTTCGAAATTTGGGTCAACTTTGGGCCGTCGTACAGATCAAACGCGTAAGGCTGGACAATATCGAATTTTTTTGGTTATATCTGGGTCCTTTGTGAGTACGTAGCCAATTATTTTATAGACGAAGGTGCTCTAGTTGAAAAATTATGATTTTTTTAAAAAAGGTCCAATTTTTTCGATTTTCCTCGGGCCATAAAAAACGAACCAGACTCTCCACTAACATTCTGATTGGATTTTCTTAATCTACGCCCTCAAATTAGTATATGTTTCAAATTTCAGGTCGATCGGAGAACTTTCGATTCTTGGTAAAATTTTAAGGGGTTGCCCTTAAGAAAATATCGATTTTCGAAAAATAATTTTCCGACTCCTATCGCCGTGAAATTTGGCACACTTACTAATTCGAGGGCGTAGAACAATAATATAAGGTCAAATATTTTTAAAAAAAATCGTCCTGGACGTGAGATGTCCTTGAAGTTCCAAAATTTTGGACCTTTTTTCAAAAAATCATTATTGCCGACTCGATGGAAGTAAGACGATGAAATCTGTTTTATTGCATAGATAAAGGATCGAACTGCACGTGAAAAATTCGACATCACCCAGCTTCATTATTTTGGTCGGCACGACGTCTCAAAGTTGACCAAAATTTCGAAATTTGGGTCAACTTTGGGTCGTCGTACAGATCAAACGCGTGAGGCTGGACAAAATCGAATTTTTTTGGTTATATCTGGATCCTTTGTGAGTACGTAGCTACTTATTTTATAGACGTCAGTCTTCTGGTTGAAAAATTATGATTTTTTTAAAAAAGGTCCAATTTTTTCGATTTTCCTCGGGCCATAAAAAACGAACCAGACTCTCCACTAACATTCTGATTGGATTTATCATGATAAATGATAATTCGTATTACATGCAAGAAACCTATTTCCAATCCAATCGTTAGAGTAGTTCATGAAATATCATGGAAATAACCTGAAAGTTCCGAATGACTCCAAAACCGAAAAGCCGATTTTGCTTATTAGAGAACTCAACCGACGCATTTTGAAATGCAACCCACCCTGAAAGTTTCGAGTCGATATAAGGTTCTCCTCGCGCCCATAATCGTGCCAACACCCGGATGGACGAACAGAATCGATTTTCACACTGAATTCATAACAACTGAGTCCAACTCAGTGGTTTCAGGCCAGTTTCGGCTTAAATTTCCCAAATTACAGACATTCGAACAAAACGTTAACACGCTGCTTCCCAGAACATGCATACAAAAATAAACCGTAGCCACCGAATTACAGCCTTTAATTTGTGTCTTCTGCATCGATGATGTGTTACCAAAGTTCACAAATTTCTCAATAATCAACTGACCTTCTGCTCGAATTAATTTCAATTCATCCATTTCACTCAAAGCTATAACGTTATCGTTCAACCTTAACTGAATTATGCGCAACCTATGCCCTGAAAATTTCAAGTCATTAGCTCGTTCCATTCAAAATTTATCGTGGCAACAGAAGGAAAGCTGAATAGAATTCACTTTATCCACCACTCTTTTATCAATTTGTCGATCCTGATCGCTTTGATGCAATGTCGGCGCAAATTCGAAACATTGGAAAGATGGGAAAAATGAAAGCACATTGTTTCTTATTGATCAAATATTCATCAAATTGAATTTTATGTGTCTACTGAACTTCTTTCATTGGTTAACAGAACGAACAAAAAATTCGAAAATTATTTTCTATGAAGTCTCAATTTTTGTCTGAATTGAGAAATGAAAAATTTTAACTTGAGGAAAATTAAATTAATCAGAGAAATCTTTGTAATTAACTCTCAACTTTTGTCTAAATACAGGGTATTTATAAATCAATGCGAAGGATTTTTTGACTTGATTAAAATGAATAATAATTTTGAGTCAACCACTGATGTCAAATCCGGTGTCAAAATCGATTCTGTCCGCTCGGCCGTCCTTCTAGGAACTATTACGGGCATACGGAGAATCATATCGACTTGAAAATTTCAGGGTTGGTTTGTTAGAGCTATTTCTAGTTTTGAGTTTATTTTCCTGATACTTCGAGAACGATTGAATCGACACTTGGCAGTTTGTTGAAACATAAGTACTTGCAACTTTTCGCTAAATTTAGTTTCAACATTTTTTTCCAAATATTTTTTTTTCTCGGAAACTATTCATTATATTTGGAAGCACTTTTAGGCTCAAATTTCACAGCAGTGTACCGAATTTCAATTCGAAACGGCTATTATTTTCGGAGATATTAGGAACAAATATATAAAATTTCATGCTCTTTTCCTTAATATCGTTGATTCTTTCGGAATAACTCAGAAAATAGTGACTCAATAATGATGAAACTTGGTAACCAGTTTGGAAATGCTGTTGGACAACTTTGTGCAAAATTTCGTGATATTCGATATTTTGTGATATTCTCATCATGTTCAATTCTGTATGAACCTTCGAACTGTCATTTCTCGATAACTAACAAGATCTGAATCCTATCTAATCTGCATTTTTGGAAATATTGGAAAAATAACATTTTGAATATAACGGGGTGACTTTTGGAGACTTGTGGTGCAAATGGTTGAAAAAAATTATGAGAATGTAGAATGTTGCCACTTTTTATACTCAAGAATTTTCGGGAGAATAAAAACTGAAAACGAGTGAAAAATGGGACAAAAAACTAACATTGCGCATGCCGACAAGAGAATTGAGTACATCCGAAAAAAAAATTGTTTTCAAAAATACTGACGCCTGCAGAACGATACTATGTTTCCTCCTATGAACGTCGACATTTCTCCGAATTCTAAGATTTCACGCGGCTTTTGGCAACGTTAAAGCATTTACACCGCGATACAGGTATCTAACCTTGAGATATTAACGAGGTTTAATGAAACTTCAATGTGGCTGTGTTGCCTAGTCGTAATTCAACACCAGATGGTAATGTTTGCTATTAAGTTTGTAAATATTAGTCAAATTTATTTTATCGAGAAGGAATAAAAGCTTGGATAGAATAAATATTTAAGGCGATTTGTTGCAGAAAGCTGTGAAGCTCGTGCCGTACTATAACCGATAAAGTCAGAGCCAAAGTATAGAAACCTGGAAAAACACTGACGTGAAGTCAGCAGTTTTTGCGCGTATGTTCACTTTTGGTGATATCCTTCAAATATGCGCTCAAAAACTGCTGACTTCTCGTCAGTGCTTCTCTAAGTTTTTTCGATGAACTACTGAATTTCAATTCGATCTAATCTGTGTTTTCGGAAATATTGAAAAAATAAAATTTTGAATGGGTATATCTCATTGGGCTTATTGGGTGGATTTTACCCATTCACGAATTCGAACTTCGTAACCTACTCTACAAATATCGAATTTCTAAGTCGTTTCTTCAGAAGTTATTATGCTTACGGTTGGCCTGATAAAACTAAGTTTATAGTTACGGTAAGGAAGGGTTCATTTGTTTATAATGTATCAATATGAAATAAAATTTCTCAAACTGTTGCTGTCGAATTACGTGTATCCTTTCGACTCAACAAGTTCGAGATGTGTCTGTCTATCAAAATTGAACATTTCAGACCTAATCTGCACTGAAGTAAAATTTCTTCGAGAGAAGTGAAGACAATTCCGTTGAAGTTTCTTTCCAGCAAGAGGTCTATTTTCGGTTCATAAGAAAATTGTAAAGAATGTATACTATTCCAGCTGAAAGATCCTATACGCATTTCTGTAAATTTTTTAGCTTGAAATTCTAAAGATACCAGTCGTAGCCATGTCTACACCTACACCTAAACTCCATTCACTTTTATAAAGTATCCCGGTTTGCCATGAAATCCTGACAGATTTCACCGTGTATAGTTTGAAAATGTTCGGTTATAGTTATTTTCCTGTCAGATAACTACACAACGTGTCCTCTCTACAAAGAGGTAGTAGTGATTACTTATTTTTCAAAATGTAAATCTACATTGGGAAAGTAATGAATTTGAGAAAATATGTGAATTCTATAATTCTTAAGACCTGGCGAATGTTGAAGAAATTTTTTTCTCTGTTAATACTGGAAATATTTCACGTATATAAACATGGTTGGAAGATTCAGTTATACTTTTTTCTTGTACGGATAGCAAGAATCGAGTGTTTTGGAATTTTTATGAAAAATGATGGATAGAGTAGTCCGTTACTTTGTGATAGTTCATTCTAAAGAAAAATAAAAGTACTCGAATAACCCGGTAGTAAAACTTCTAAGCGAACAGACGGACCTATGGAATTCCCTACTTTTCTAAATTCTCAAGAAATAACCTTACAGAAGTCATTTAAATACCTTGTTGCACAACTTTAAATTTTCCAGTATGAAAGTGTAGTAGTACTACGAAACCTGTGTCACAGTTAACCTCAAAATAACTAACTCCATTTACACAGTTCTTGGGAATCTAGGTGAATTATACATTTACTGGATTGGGATCAACATATTTCTAAACTGGGATGCAGCTCAGCTTCAGTCTATCATCTTTGGGTGTAATGACTAGATATCTGGATAAATTCTCCATGAAAACTACCTATCATGCAGTATTCGAGTCAAAAGCAAGACATGGAATTATGTTTTATGGACAAACTTTGAAGTCAACTCAAATATTCAATTTCCAGAAAAAAGCAATTCCCAAAATATTAGAAAAAATAGAACTGAATGAGATATTGTTTAATTCATGTTATTGAAAGAGAGTGGAAATTGGCAACGTCGTGTCGAATTATTTTGACATTGTCGATATTTCAGGAGCGCCAACCTGCCTTGGTTTTAGTTACAAAAACATGATAGACCTAAATCATGGCCAACCGGGATACTTTATAAAAGTGAATGGAGTATATACATATCGCCTTAACACGTTGTACAATATCCTGTTGGATACAACTCAAGTATATAGAATGATCTAATTTAACGAAAGCATCGCTTTCACTGAAAGGATCGAGAGTTCAATGCGATATCTCTATTTTATTTATAGACTTTTAGCCTCCTTCAGCCACATTAGGTTGAATGATTTGTTATTTCTTAGTAGAGCCTCGAATCCACGTAATAGAAATCAGTGGAAAGATATAAAGAACAATTGACTTGACACAATCTTACGCAAGGAAATCGAGCGGTTAGAAACCCGGCAACTCCTTATCAGCTCACGAACAGAAAGAATTTCCTCATTTCTGTCGAAAAAAATATAATCCGATTGACTGATTGATGATATTATCTCGTCCCTTATCAATTCTTTAGTCTTTATTGTAACATAAATAGCCAGGTTTCTGTATTGGAACCTTAGGCTACTTGCGTCTATGAATTTCATCAATTGGTTCATTAAAATCGTCTTGTCTCATCTATCTGAACCAGTTTCATTGCACGAAAAGAGCTCTAAATCAGATTTTCGTGTGAACTTCATTGCTTAAATGTATGGACCTCTTAGTAACATTTCCTACACCCTTAAAATGCAAAATCATCTTGTCGTCAAAAAATTGTCATGTGCAGAAAGTGGTGGGGGGCATTTTTCCAAAAATTGGCAAATTTTTTTTTTCTATTCATCTTCATCTACTTTGAGTGTTCTTCGTCCAGACAAATTTCTATCAAAATATACTACGATTCAGAAATATTTTATTTCAATTATCAAAAACGTCGGATACCATGCGCTCATATGGAGTTCCTTATGATATCAACGCCTGCCCTGAAAATGCATTTTTATAATTATGTTCATGTCGATTTTGCTCGAAAACTATTGGGAATTTCGAAAAAATGCTTTCTATTATTTCGGAGCGATCTATTCCAAAACGGCTGGTAACTCCAGAAAATAGGTAACAAAATTTTTCTCTACGACCAATACCACGAGTCCGATATTTCAGCAGAGAAATCAAAAGCACTCAGTACAACACACGCCTTCTTTCCTCTTTCAACTCAGAATCAAAACTCACGCATGGTCAATACACTGTGATCATCTGGTGAACTGGATATAGAACTCCACGTTGTATGTGAAAACAAAAATACTTCGATATTCAGAGAATGACAGTGAGGAGTAGATCAGGATTGAATAACAACAATTTAGCAATTCAAAATCCTCTCGCAGGAGAACAATAACGAATTGCTCAGTGAAAACTCAGAACAAAAATTAATTAAATTGTAACTGAATATCAGGTAAAAGTGTCTGTAAATGGTAAGGACAACCATGCTCAAGTAAAAGGTTAGATCTGATCTATACCGAAGGAAACAAGGAACATTAAAAATGGTCCAACATATAATTTTCCTTATGAACCCCATTTATAGAAATAATAATATGTAGTAAATAATGAAGAGATTAAATCCAAAATAAAGAAGATATATAATATAAAACGGTGTGGCTCTTTCAAGTATTAGTCGGACCTTTATGTTTGACGGGGTGGGTCATCTAGAGCTGACTAATGTTTATTGTTGCATCAAACAAAAAATACTTCAGTTTTAGTTAGTCATTTCAAATTTACAGCAATTAACTAATTCCTGTGCTTCGTAAAAGAATTAATTCCTTTATTGGCGACAATTAATTTCCATTACCATAGAAACTGTTCCTTTGACAGGAAGTGAAGTGCTATAGTCTTCATTGAATATAACAGGAAATTACTTCTGTGCCTATTTATATTAGATTTTCCTACTAGGGTCACTTCATTTTCGTAATGGCTGCAAGATTATTTTTCTGAGTGAACGTGAAAGCCGTGCGCACGCTCTCTCCTTTGAAATTATCCCAAGGGACCGATGCTTTCTGTATTATCCAGAATTTTAATCAGGCGCTGAAGGTTTTTATTTGGACTTTTGCTTCGCATAATGGAGTCTTTACGTATATCTCCTCATTCTTTCGAAGCGTCATATGGGGTCCTATTAAAATTCATTTCAGAAAGCAGTCCATTTCAGCAAGTCGACAAGATGAAACTAAGTGGTTTACAACACTCTGAACGAGGATATTAAGCTCTGAGTTATTATTCTTTTCGCAGCTCTTTACGCTAAACGAAAGGGAAAATTACATTTCGTTCGGTCGGCAATTTTCCGACAGGGCGGAAATGGTTCTGAAGCAAATAATGAAATTCGGGTAAATCCTTGAAAAATTGCCCTAAACTTGCTTATTACTTGAATTAAATTTCATCCAAGGTTGAGTATAGGACAGATAAATTTCCAGAGGATGAATTGAATGCAAAACCTTGCAGTCTTAGTAATCATTGCTGCGAATTGTGTTTTGAGCAGAAAATTGCTTAATGACTTCACATTTCGAGTTTCTTACGGAAGCCGGAGTTCTATGGTAAATGAATACAGTGCGCGTCTCTGGATTGGAATGAAGTGGGCAGATAAAGAGCAGTTCTTGGTTTTGAAAGGCTCGATCAGTATATTTAATTGCGTTCTTTTTGATTTGAAAAAATGTGATACAGTGTATCCCAAATTCATTCAATTCGAAAGGAAAGACATCTAATTTCTATCTAGGATATTATCAGATCGTCATCAACAAAATCTCGAGCTTGAGATTATATAATATAGATCAGTTGATAAGTATTCGTGGTCCAATATTCTTCGCAATAAATACAAGGTGTCACAAAACGATAAAATAAAATAAGCCGTTTAGCGAAAGAATATTCATTAATTATCAAAATACACTCTTTGGAAATTTATTTCTTGAAAATGATGTCGTCTGAATGTTTTCCCTCGCGGTCGCAACATTCGTTAAATCTAACATAAAAATTTCTGATGACGGTTTGCCAGATAGGCTCCGTGATGGCTCCCATTTCGTGGCGAATATTTTGTTTCAACTGGTCAAGGGAAGTCGGTTTGTTAATGTAGACTTGAGATTTGAGGAAACCCAACAGAATACAGTCCATAGGAGTCGAATCAGGACTGCGTGGCGGCCAAATTTTTGTCACATCTTCTTGATATTAATTTGCCTGGAAAATTTACACGAACTCGTGGCAGAAACCTATTGGACGTGTGTGACGTTGCTCCATCCTGCTGGAACCATGTTCTTTGATTGAAGCCAGGAAAATTTAGTAGTTCAGGTAACAAAAACTCATCTTACATCCTAACATACCACCCTGAATTCACTTTCACCTTCAAAAAGAATGGAACGATGATTCCTCGCGATGACATTGCAGCCCATATCGTCCACTTTTGACGAATGAAGGGATTTTTGATGCTTACATTTGGGATTGGTTGATTTTCAATAGCGACAGTTCTGCTTGTTAACGTGCCCATTAAGGTGAAAATGAGCTTATTTGGAGGATTGGCGTCTGAATTTAATATTTCAGCGCCACGGTGGCTAGTTTCAGAACTTTAGATACAGACATAGATTTTGTTTTGATAGTCGATTTTATACTGTTTGTTAGTGTTCGCTTTGATAATTTTTGAATTCACGATTCATTCAAAGACTTTTTAGAATTTTATAGTTGACGAGGGTATTACTGGGAGTACGTCCATTCTTATAAAGTAGGTATGTATCATTCTTCTATCTTATTGAGTGTAGCAACTCGAAAATAACGGGGATATCTCCAAGGTTAGATAGTATGTTAATATTTTCAGATCCAAATGGCAAGATTGACTTTAGTGGATTTCTTAGGTCTTGAAAGTTGAAAACAAGATAGTATTGTAAAACATACTTTTTGGAATAATATACAAATACTCATAACTATTTTCAAAGCGAAGGACTGAATACTCAATATATTGTGAACAAAATGAATACATTCATATAAAACTAACGCTACTTGTATCGTAAGTCTAATTCATTATGGATTGACAAATAAATTTTCCAACACTCATATAATTGATCTTGAAAAAGCTGTAATAAATAAGCATTGTACAACTTTGCTTTCATCGGCAGTAGCACTTTGAGCGAACAGTATTCATCACCAGATATTTCCTTGTTGAGACTCTTTTTTTTTCAATATTCAGATCTATCACTAAAACATTTAAGATGTTCCTAAATGATCAGTTCAACAGGTAGATTTCTGGAAGGCATTAGGGGCCTGGAGAAAAATTGTCTTCATGAATATGATCTAATATTTCATGAGCAATTCGTGCTTACCTCTATAAAATGATCATCATCAGTAAAATTCAGGTAACAGACTCTCATAAATCTTGTTTGTTGGTTTTTATCGATTCTTCAACACTTTCAGGCCCGACTTGTTAGAGGAAGTTTCTTTCACCCTAACTCGAAATTTTTCACCGGGCTGTGGAAATCTATGGGGAGGGACATTTGAGTTTGCTTTTCCTCAGTAGAAGCACTTGTAAAATCACACAAACGCCAAGAAAAATGCATAAACTTTCTCATTTCCTCAACATTTTTTTTAACTTGTCAATGATAATGTCTGTACCTCGGGTTATTGGGATAGCCACCAGAGGGAGTAGCGCTTATCTTCATTCGCCAATAAGATGGTAAATGCATGTAGGCGCTCAACTGCTTGGTTTACGAATTCTACCCTCTGAATGGCATCCCAGGGTTTTACTTCTTGCACCAATTGAATTTTATAGGGATGCAGCTTTAGATCTTTGTGCGAAATATGGTGTAGCAACGATACATGCACGTGCAAAGCACTTGCACGCTTCTAAGTGGAGGGGTCGGGATCATCACACACTGATTAGTCCGTTCCACATTCTCATTTTGGTTTACCTAGTGTTGAACTGGTCTCCTCAAACTTCTTAAACCCAATTCCGAATGAGAGGAATGCTTGGTGCATCATTTAAATGACATAAACCTCGAATATTGCAGAAATTTATTCGCGCAATAGTAGCGGAATTACCGTTTTTGTAAAATTCGCGCATGCACAACGCGAGTTTTGCTCCCGCGAAAGGCTCCATACCAACTAAACTAGTGCCGTGCGATGTTCATCGATGTTTTTGAAACATTGATATTCTGCAATCGATGGTCTATGTTTTCAACATCAATGTTAGAGTTCACAAACATCGATGTAAACATCGATGTTAAGCCGGGTCCAGATGAGTGTAATCCGAACACCGAATGCAATAAAATTTGATAAACTCGAGCTCAGCCTCGAATAATTCATTCGAATGAAACATTCGTGTTGAAAATCGAGTCTCGACCGAGCAGAAAGGGCGCTGCCTCGAACCACAAAACTCCCTGTGTTTTATTGCATTCGCTGTTCGCATTACATTCATCTGGAACCGTCTTTAAACTCATCTGGATCCGACTTTACGTTTTGTTTACCGTACCGCTACTGAGGTGAGTGGTTTGCTTGGCCTTGAGCGTGAAATAGTTCATGAATTCTGTGACAGAATGTATTCGCAAGCGTATTGTTGTTCCTACCGATGTTATTTGGCGTTTGGGGTTTCGTTTGTTTATTTTATATCTTTGACTTTTAGAATATGTTTTTAGGATGTGTTTTGGTCAATTCGGCCTTGCTAGATAACCGTTCTAGACTGCTGCAGCGTGAATTGTTGTTTTTTCATTAATATCATTTATCCGTTCAATTTTGCCTTTTCTCGTTACAGTTGTCCAATTCTCAGCTCTTGAAAATGATAATCAAAGTAATCGAAACTACTCGAGCGGACGGGATTTTGCAGTCCCTAATTAAAAAGATGCACCAATCATAAGGCTATAATTAATTCCTTACTATTATTGTAAGAAGACTTTCATGGACGCCAGAAGTGATTTTGGAGCTAGAGAATCATCAATTAAGGAATAGGTGATGAATAATACTAATGAGTTTTCTTAGATATAAGGTTAGATCTCCTCAGAAAATTTCATAAAATGTAGTTCGTAAATTCTGCATGCATTCATAATTTTTTAATTCAAAAGTAATGAACTCATTACATACTTCTGAAAATATTACGAGGAAATGTGAAATATGTATTGTTTCATCCATCTAATGATGTTCATCATAAAAGTTTTAACCAGGCGAATTTATCGAATCCAACGTTTCAAATACTTCCTCTAGATGTTTCTGGGTGCAAAGCACTGGAATACTTATTTTCCAGGAAAAAAATGATGAGATAATAAATAACTTCTGTTATAAATTTTTAGAAATAGTAAATTTCAAATATGAGTATTATCTACAGATGTCGGGGTACCTCAATATGACATATATTCGTCATTCTGCCTTATGAAATCAATCATCATAACATACATTTTTCGAAATGAATTTATCCCCGGAAATTCTTGAAAATACTATTCGGCTCAGCTCAGAAAATCAGAAAAATGGCTCTGATGTCGGTTATTTCGGTAAAGATTCCAGATTTTATACAGCAAACTTCCCTATGCTGGCATCCATCGGCAAAAACTGAAATAGAGCAATTTCGCTGTATTTTAACAACTTTGGACCTTCTTCGGACCCAAAATATGTCCAGAAGGTGTCTGCATCATGTATTATATGCATCTATCTAACTACCATAAATTTTGTAAAACGTGTTGGCATTATTGAAAGTAACATAATCACAAGGACGAATATGTGTCGATATATCCACAAATATTCCACCTTCATGAGAGCTTAATCATCCAATCAACCGAAACATCCACACCGAAGATGCGGACCCTAGGAGTATGACTACAGCTGTTTCACAGTTATAAGTGTTCGTCAGGCCATCTTACCTTGGATAAAACCGCCCCAACAAACACAACATACAGCAATTGTACAGTTTCTGCATCACAAGTGCCACAGGAATGCAGTACATATAATGTTGTGTTTGAACAGCACGTCTCTGCATTGGTGATACTGCTGTCTTAAAATGCAGTCTTTTAAATACAGCTGCTGTACAGCTTTTGTGCAACAAAATCGAAATGCTGTATGGGACAACGCTGGCTCTGTCTTTGATGCTATATTTCGTTCTAATAGTCAGCCATCGTTGTCTGTGCTGATAGCCGGTACTTTAGAGAAGCGTTGTCGATTGTCGTCGTCGGCCGTGCTGTTTTGTAACGGAAATTTGTTTGTTGTGTAGTAAATTCTTTTTTGGTTCTGAGTGAATCGCGCCATTTGAACTGACTGTTTGTTTCGAGTTGATTGGGTGCAAGTGTGAAAAACTGATGTTTCGACATGATCAATTGCCGAAAAAACGAAATAAGGCAAATTAGACTGATCTGAGCGGCTAAGATGAATATTGAGATGATGCCGATTCTTTTGGAACTGGAATAAATGGACAATAGAAGAAAATATCTGAGTCTCTACCTGAACTAGACAGGGTCAACAGAAAACAGAATTTTGAAGTACGTAAACATCAATGAAGGAATTTTAGGTATTATATTCACACAAGGTAAACCTTTTTTTGTGTATTAACTCATTTTTCTCCACTTCCAAGTTGTTGTACGAAAGATCAAGAAGAGCAAAAATGATTCACCAACCGATATTGAAACAACCATCATGGTATGATTGAGAAATATGTATCTACTTATTTTAGAGGACTTAGAAAGGAACGAGGTGAGAGAGTCACCCAATAATATATTATATCATGTATAATATTTGATATGGCCGGTATTTGTGTAAATTCGCTATGAATCACTTTACGTTATATGCTCAATATAAACTAGGTTAACCCGACTCCTAAGACCTCCAGTATGTTTCAGGAATCCGGCTTACCTCCGAAAAACCTATATTTTTCAAGTAATCGCATTGAAATTCTGGACTTACATACTGCAGATTGTGTGTTTTGGTCAAACCAGTGTACATATTTATATATTTGAATTCCATGTTGAATTTTTGGTGAAATGTGAAAAATTAAATAATTTAAATATTTTTCTGTTGAGTAATCAATATCTAGATACAACAAAGAATTGCAGATTTTTTTTTACCGTAAAGCATAGAAGTCGAATATGCAAAAATATATACATCACATCATATAAGACAATCAAAGTTTATTCGGCAATTTCCGAATAAACTGGAAGTAGTAGACTCTCTTTTCTCGCATCTGTCGAAGGTAAATAATTCAGTATCAATGTGCAAAGTTTCAATTCGATCTCTTAAAAAATAATTATTTTTTCGGGAGTGAGTCTTATTCCTGTGAGTCTCGTTATACAGCCGAGCTTCTGCTGCATTATTGCTGCTTAGAAACTTCATATCGAAGTAGCACAGATGGTGCATTATTACTATGTGCAAACTGCATTACAAAGTGGCATAGCTCCTGCACAACTGCTGTATAGTGTCTGTACTTCGAACGCAGTTTGAGCTGTACAGTTTCGATGTAATTCCGCGGGACATATACGGTCCGTTTCGATACAGTTACTGTACCACCATCGCTGCACTTCAAGTGCAGCAACGCTGTACAGTTTTTGTACTCCTGCTGCGTTTTAGTGTTTGCCAAAAAAATTAAAAACACCTGAATACTGACTTATCAGGTTAGAATCTGAAACGGATAGCGAAGTTTTATAAACGTAGTGTACAGTTCAACTTGCACAATTAATCTGACTATATCACAATAAAAATTCTAAATATTGAAGAAATAATGGAATTATTGAATTTATACGTATATGTATATATTCAAATACAATAAAAATTCCATCAAAATTGAATATGTCATGCTAAAGTTATAAATTAAAGCAAACTGGTCGACCCAGATAAATCTCGATAGAGGCATCCAATCATAAAGCAAACATTGTTGTCAAACCGCCTTGAATCGTGTACAGTGACGGTTCGACGATTTCTGGTGCTTTACGCTTGAACACTTTCGGAGTCCCCCCTCTACTTTTCCGATTTCTTTCAAAACAATTTTTCTATCAGAATTGTTTTTTTTTCAGAACTAAGAAAAATTTACCGATATAATATAATGTACATCCATTCAAATGTAATGAATGGATTGGAAGCAAAACAAATATACAAAACTCAACAACAGTCTATGAGGTTAAAATACAAATCAATATTTCTTTCTACAAAAAAAAAAGAACATGAAAATAATTGAAAAAAAAAGGAACATAATATGGAATGCCAAAAAACTAATCAATTAAATTTTCAGTTCAGCAAATTAATTCATTGTATCATGTTAGTCCAAACCCTTCATTATCTCACTTTCAATAGGATGAATTTTATTATAGATAACTTGGAAAATGAACACTGCATCGCAACTTTTTATTGGTAACGTCAAGATATCTTCAATGCTATGTATAAATTCGCGAAAACTTCTATCATTCTCGTATCATAAATTATTTTGATTATCTGTGAAAAACTCGTGATTTTTTCAGGTTTTAAGAGTTTTAATATCCTCTGAACTGAGATGCTTTACCGATAATTCCTTTATCAAGGTCTTCTTCCTAATACTAATAAATTGCGATGTTTTATCTCGATAAACGAAACTCTCGACGATCCAAGTCGGCAATCAGTATATAAAGATATATATTCAAGATGTCGACCTTAAATTAATCTCAAAAAATATTGGCATTTGAGCATTGTATGAATATTTTCACAATGATTTGAGTTTCCCTATTCGTGAGAAATTTTTTTCTGATGCGTTCACTGGACACGCCCTGGAAGTATCGTTACTTACTTCTTTAGCTTGATCCTCTATCTGGTCTGGTATTTGAAGATTCGAAGAAACTTTCTCAAAGTGTTTTAGAAATAAGAGAATTTTTTCCCAGATAACTATAAGCATAGAGTATTCTAAATGCCAAACATGTGTCTTGCACTTTCCGCCCCTCCCTCCACACAATATCGATGGTGGCGTGTACCTAACTATACTCCATTCACTTTTATAATGTAGCCCGGTTGGCCATGACATCCTGACAGATTTCACCGTGTATATTTTGAAATTGTTAGGTTATGGTCATTTTCCTGTCAGATAACTATGCAACGTTGTCCTCTCTACATAGAGGTCGTAGTAATTACTCATTTTTCAAATGTCAATCTACATTGATAAAGTAATGAATTTGAGAAAATATTATTTGAATTCGATAATTCCAAAGACCTGGCGAATGTTGAAGAAACTTTTGTCTCTGTTAATACTGGAAATATTTCACGTATATAAACATGGTTGAAAGATTTAGTTATGCTATTTTCTTGTAAGGAAATCAAGAATCGGGTTTTTAAAAATAAAGTCTTCAGTTCAGTCTTTTTGGGTGCACCAATAGAAGGATATTCGTTGTCGTCTCTTTCACTTAAAATCTTCCTTATTGTGTTGATGTGCAGCTAAAAAATAAATATCTATTCATATAAAATATAATTCCTTGGTTTTCACTTACATACGTCGAAAATGTTGCATAGCTTGTGTTGAATTATTGATTCCGAATTATCAGGGTTACTATCAGAAAAAGCCGATTTCAATTCTACATAGCACTTCCTGATACTTTGCCTCTGCTTCTTCAAAACTACCTTCGGCATTTTTATTAGTTTGCAAGCGTTATTATGCTGAGATTTAGAAATCTAGAATCGATTGATGTTGATAATAGTAGAAATTGAAATTTGGCAACGTCTTTTGACATTGCCGATATTTCATGAGTGCCAACCTGCGTCAGTTTTAAGGGAAAAAACTTGATAAACCTAAATCATGGCCAACCGGGCTACATTATAAAAGTGAATGGAGTATAGATATCAAAGGGATACCGATAACTTTACTGCCACCTTTGCGGGTATTAATACCGGCAGATTACAATAATTGGAGAAAACAGGCGCAAGCAGAACCTTCGATTTGATATTATTTTTGCGCGCATGTTCTGGAGGAACAGCTTGCTATCGGTTTGACCATATGTCTGTAATTCTAGAATTCTTTCCCGAAATTGGTCCCAAATGACTAGAATGGACACTGTAGATGAATCCAGTGTCAAAATCGACTTTGTTCGTCCGGCCGGCCGTGCACACGATCTCTGTCGAACGGACAGAGCTAGCGACTAGAAACTTTCAGGGTAGGTTACGCATTGGAATACCGCGGTTGAGTTCGTTAATGGGCCAAATCGGTCTAACAGTTTCGGTGTTGAAGCCATTTGAAAGTTCAAGGTTATTTTTCTTATATTTCAAAAACTACTGGAGCGATTGAATTGAAACTCGTCAGTCAGTTGGAGTATAACGACGCGAAACTTGAGACGAAATTTAGAAAAAAAACGTTGACAAGATTTTTTTCGAAAAAAATTTTTCGGAAACTGCTGTTCATATACGAAAAGAATTCCACTTGGACCATAAGCTTCATATTTCACAGCAGTGTTGTACCAAATTTCAGTTGGATACAATTACAATTTTCCGACATATTGGGAAGACATATGGTTTTCCCCCAGTATCGATGTTTTTCCCGAAATAACTCGAAGTATACTGATTCAATCCTGATGAAACTTGGCAGCTAGTTTGGAAATGCTGATGGACAACTTCGTGCGAAAATTTTGTGATGATCGTGTCATCCGAACAATTTAAAAAAAAAAGTTTCAATTTTTTTTTTCGAATATTCAATATTCCGTGATATTCTGATCATATTATCCTCATGAAATTCTGTAAGAATCTTCGCACTGACTTTTAACGGTAAATTACAGGAATGCAATTCGATCTAATCTGTATTTTTTGAAATTTTGGGTGTATTTTACATATTCACGAATTCGGCCTTCATAATTAAGGTGCAAACCTAACGGCAAACCATAAACACAATAACTTCTAGCAAAAATGACTCAATATTAGTGTAGTAGGTTTGAGAATTGATTATGAAGGTTGAATTATGGAATGGGTAAAATCCGCCCAATGATTCCGTAGATATACCCATTCAAAATTTCATTTTCCAAATATTAAGTTTTTTTTACTGGCACCTGAATTCTGCTCTTGGTCTGGTTGCGTTTCGCGCGACTGTGGCAATTTATGCGTTATTCTTCATTTTCACTTGCAGGACGAATTTTCATTCTGAAGAAATGTTAATTCGAACGGAGGCCCCTGTGGAGTCCGGGGCCTTACCCTACGCTTGAACGTTCTAAGCGTACCGGTTAATCCACCACTGATTGCGTAAACTTTTCCTAAAATCTGATGGTTTCCTTCGGAATCACCTTGCTTTTCAATTTGAAAATTCGACTGTACGTTCAATTAACTTAAATCAAGAACTTCTCTTTCGATTATACGGGAGGGCAAAAATAATATGGAAACACTGAAGCGACATCATAAGCACATTTAAATTTATGGATCAGATGATTTCATTGCTTAAGGTTGTTGTTAGGAAATTATGGAATTATGAAAACCTGGTAATCCGGTGCCTCAACGCTTCTCAAGTTTCAATTGAATTCAGTTGGGTGTTTCATTGTTTTCATTCATGGCATGAAACTAATACTGAGAGGTGGAAAGAGTGTTCCTTGGCTGCCTGCAAGATAATGGAACCTGGAGTTGGATATCAGATTAGATGTGGAAACGAAATTATATAGTTGAAATATTAGTTCTTGCATTCAACAGTTTCCAACTTGAATATCTCCTTTGATCGATTACGCGGTATCCAGAGACCTAACGTTTTCAAAATTCTGTTGTGAACTGAAGGTTCGAGACAGCATTCTTAAGTATCTAAAGATGTTTTACCAAAACCATATACCACCTACTTCTTCATTTTCCTATATCTTTGTACTCAACTTTCATTCAATTTATTTTATTGTGTGTGTGTAGTTGATCACGAAGTTGCTTCTTTTGTCTCGGCTACATTGATGGATGGTTACTGTCTTGATGTGTTGAGTCAGGAATTATTTCTCTAGGAAACAGTAACTCCGTTGATTATGTTGAATTATTTTCGAAATCGTCTGTAAATTCCTTCTGTGAATTCTTACTTATATACGACGAGTATAACAAATGTGGTGTATCTACCGATATAAAATCTGGAATATGTGATATATATTATATACCCAGTGAAAATTTTTCCGTTCCTGATATGTTTCAGAAATGTATCCATTAACGATGAAACATGACATTCAAAGTTGTCTGAACGTTTTTGAAACATCTGTATCCGTAAGTTCAACTGTAAACACAATAGCTTCTTAGAAACTCGATATTTGTACAGGGGGTTTAGGGTCTAATTACGAAGGTCGAATTCGTGAAGGATATTTATGATGCATAGAAAAATGGTGCTTTTATTTGCATTTGTTTTCCTACTAAACCAAACTGGGGAAACTAATTGTATTTCATACTCTCGCCATCGACACAAACGGCAATGATCATTTTGAATTCATTCATTTTTTCTCAGATTATTATTTGGTTATGGATAAGAGCGTGAATGCTTTTTGCGTTACATTCGATGAATTGAATAGACTTTTAGATGGGTCTAGCTTTTATTTTGTACGAACAGTGCAATGTATATGAAAATTAGTGTTCAAATAAAGAAAGAATCCTATTTATCGGATACTCAGAAGCATATCATTCTTTTCATAATTGTCTTTCAGTCATATTAATTTTACTATTGAATGTGTTGTATTTTTCTCGGTTCTTTATTGCAATACAAATGAATTGTTTAACAATTTTCATTCACTTGAAATTGGAATTCACTAATATATGCTACTATCGAGTGCTACTAGAAAACCTCAGTTTTCAAATCCGATGAAATAAAATTTACCATTGAATAAAACACCTGTTTTAGAATTGGAAATCTTAAGGCAAAAATTAACACGTGTTGGTAAATTACAGCTTAGCAACACAGCGACATGCAAGTTTCATTGAACCTCGTTATATATCTCAAGATCCATATACCTTTTCGCTGTCTGCCTACTTTAACGTTGCCAATAACCCCGAGAAATATTAGAAATGCGTGAAATTTAGTAGAAAACAGGGTGTCGTTCTGCAGGCTTCAGTGATTATTTTTTGAAACTTTTTTTTGGGATTTACTTAATTCTTCAATGAGAATGCGCGAGGCTAGTTATTTTTCCATTTTCCACTGCAATTCAGTTTTTATTTCCCCGAAAATTCTTGAATATGAAAAAGTGGTAAAATTGCGCATTCTCACATTTTTTCAATCCTTTGAATCCAAAAATTTCTTTGAAAAAAGGGAACTCTTGCCTCCAAAAGTCACCCCGTTTTATTAGGGGTATTGTTTTCTCTTGAAAATTCAAATGGGAAAGAATTCAAATTGGACTGGTTTAATATTATCGCCTATTCAATGAGTTTTATCCTCTGTGAAACCCCAACTCTTGATAGGTCTCAGTCTGACTGAAGTAAGGATGATGCTAGTACTGTATCAACTTTCATAAAAAAATATGGATATATTTCAACAAGCTTCCAAATGATATTGATGTATCAGTAAATTCTGTGAAATAATTTTACATTTCCTACAAAACCATTGCAGGCCCTTTCCAATATAACATAGGAAAACATCGAATGATAGTGTTTTAGCCGTAAATATGAATGTATATTGAATCATCTTGTAACTGAAAGTTATACAAAACATAATATGGTAGAAATTCATTCATTCAGATATTCTTTACCTTAAATCTTGTCTGATGTCAATTCAAATATGACACACTGATGCTCGGACGACCTGTCGTAATTCCCAAATAGCGCCATCTTCAGTGAAAAAAACGAATTCTAGTGATTTTCTCAGCATTGGCGAAACAAAAACGCATCTTTGAATTCACCTTATCTTTTATGCACCTTACATATATTCGTATTCTGTGGGAATCATAGAACAGATTGGAATATACTAGCTCCACTAATTCTGTTATTTGTGAGTACACTTCCTACCCTCAGCTGCACTGAGAGTTGGAAGTCAGTGTAGTTCGTGCAGATACAACCAACAAACCTTATGTATATGCAATAAGCTACCTGAATAAAGTTAGCCTCGAGTCTGTCGAAAAATACTAGTTTCTGATTGGTTAGTAGATTTGGCATCATTCATCGTCGCTCTTTCTGACACCTCCCTGATGTTCAAGAATACGGACTCTAGGTATGTTTTGAAAAATGGGATGAAAATTGAGCGGGAGATGGTACATACATACTATACTATTACCGTCAAGAATCATGACGCAGAATAGAATGGTTGCTCTAGATAAGCGTTTACGGAAAAGACAGTAAGGTAACAAAATATAAAGAATATATACCATACAAAGCTGCAAGTCTTCTATTTTGCATACTGGATATAGATTCAAATGATATATTGAGATCATTCGAGTTTTCCACGATACTCGATTTTCTCGCGTATTCTCCCACATCACTCTTTTTCGCTGACGTGAAAACTGGCGGCGTGGAAATGTAAAATATATTTCATGCCCATCATTTCATCAATCATCTAATCGATGTTGGAAAAAAATTACCTAGTATTCGAAAAAGGTTTTACGAAGAGTTGCGGATAACCGGAGTACGAATGGGGAAATGTCATTTTTCATCTGCATTCAGATCCATTTTGCTAGATGTGAATTCAAACAATAAAACTGCAGAATACAATGCATGAAAAACCTTTCAAATATGTCTTCTCATGACGTGAGTGGTAAAATTGTCGGCGGTTAACAACACACATTTTTCCATTATAATGAATTTATTTGAAAATGGTAAATAAATGATTCCATGCTGGGGAAGGTAGAGTTCTGGGACCCAGCTTGCTATACCCAAATTATACAAACTTTTCGGCGAGATATCTGAGAGGTCCTAGCCCCGCTTTCTTGCGAACACATATTATTGAAGCTTTTGAAGGTTTGCGAGGTAGCTTCAACCTCTTTGGGGAAGTGTCACGTTTCGTCCCGGCTTAGTTTGGGGGAACTCGTCAGGGCATGCACCAAACTAAGCCGTTTATATGCTTACGTGAGTGGACACCCCTTGTGAGGAACACCAGGGAGTGTACCAGACCGTTGGGGATGAGCGTATATCCGAGATCTTGAGAGGATCCAATCGGGACAGCGTGCGCGCTAGCGCCCCCTGTACGTTGACCGATGATGTTGGCCAAGCGTTACAGGTGGTGACGTAGGATACTTAAGACGCAAGATGGTACTGCGCGCGCGACTTAAGTAAGAGCTGAGAGAGGGCGCTCGCTACATTATGATCCACAAAAACGGTGACAAATTCAACATTATTTGGAAATTCGCAATGTCATTACAGACGTGAACAGAATAGAAAATTTGCAATGCTAGTTCCCAAAGAAATTCCCAATGTAAGAAGAATTGAAAATACTCATAACGTTCTTGAATTTATTCCGGACATGAGGAAGAATTTTTTACGATATCCCTCGTGCGTAGCTTGAAAAAGACGAAATTGCATATACTTTCATTTCGTTATTCACTATACAGATAGGCATAATATGTCTTGGATTCATAAGAACGAAATGAATAACCTCGGAGTGGTAGGATAACCTACAAAATTGAATGAAATTGTTTTTTATGAAAAACGCCCTTGCGAATTCGAGGATTGAACTATTTGTCAAAGTAAGTTTCTTGTGAAACAAGTTGCCTAATGAACAATACCGAAACAATACAAACAATAAAAGAAGCGAATTGTGACGTTTCAGAGTAAAAATATGACTTTCATCAGAATTATTTTCTTTCGATTTTTCGTTTTATGAGACTTTTGGCAAATTG
The DNA here is from genome assembly GCA_958510865.1 of Myrrha octodecimguttata. NCBI lineage: Eukaryota > Metazoa > Arthropoda > Insecta > Coleoptera > Coccinellidae > Myrrha > Myrrha octodecimguttata. Next base: position 72,546,354 of record OY294059.1, on the reverse strand, counting down.
ACACTACCAACAGAACAAAGCAACAAGTAACTTGGTTTTCTTTTTCGAGTAAATTCAGCCGAATACGGTCCATTTCTACATAACAATGAGAAAAATTACTCCACCCATTTGGCAAAATGCAAGAGGACTCTATATCAGTATTTTCGTATTGTCCCAATCTATCATGTGATTCCCAATGGTCGAACATACATGATTCGTTATTTGGGTTTTCTGTATGTCTCTATGTTGTTTTACTGTTTTCGTTTTCTGATATCTAACGGTCGAGATGTTCCCCCTCTTTATGTTTTTCCAAAATGAGCTTTAATCGATATACAAAATACAACTTATACCCATAAAATAAGTCACATTGACCCTATCACATTTGGTTTCTCGATTTAATGATGCAGGATTTTGCGGCTATTGATTCCGGAAGGTTTCTTGAAACTAACTTAGGATGAAAACCTATAAAAGCACTGACGGTAGGTTCGGAGCTTTTACGTGCTTGTTTACATACGAATCTTCATTTTTTAAATGTAGAATTCCGATTCAATCACATCTGCACTATTGGTAACATTTAGAAAATAAAAATTCGAATGGATATATTCACGAAATCATTTCAAGTTTTGTGAAAACGACCTCCTTAATTAACCGCTACACCTGCTGGAAAATATCGAGTCTCTAAATCGTTTTTTTCGAATGTAATTTTGGTTGAGGTCGGCCTAACTGTCAACCGTGGTATGAAAATCCATAAAGAGACTGGATATTTGTTGAACTTGTTCAATTACAAAAGCCGAATTCGCGAAATGATGAGATCATCCAATAATTCCGCATATAAATAGCCATTCGAAATATCATTATTTAAGTGTTTTTTGAAATGAAATAACCAAAAAAATTTTATTGATTTTGTATCCCAATATCTCTGTAGATGAAAATCGGATCAAACTGAACTTCAAAGCACTGTTTTAAAATATTGACTCGAGGTTATTGCCAATTTCATTGCAATTGGAGGAATAGTTTCCGGTAAAAAAAAATTCTACGAACATTTACAACATTTTTAATACTTTCCAAAAATTTTTGACCTCTACGATCCTCAACAAATTTTGCACATAGTCCTGCGTTGGTATTCTTCAACGAACTACATAGTTTGAATCTGATAGCGTCTGTTCTTCTTGAGATATTGAGGAAATAACCTCAATCTTTCAATATATCCGAAAATGAATATCGACTCGAACTGAAATTTAAAGCACCCTCTTCAAATACTGACTTCAAGGTATATCCCAAGTTTCAGTCTGATTGCGTCAAAAGTTATCGAGAGATTGAGGAAATATTCTTAACTTTCCAAATAACAACGAAATTTGACATAATTTTTTCCTAATATCTCCAGAAATGAACAACAGATCAAATTGACATTTGAAAATTTGTTGTGAACACTAACATCAAGGTATGTGCCGAATTTCAACGAAATCTGGTCAATGAATTCAGAAAAAAATATTTTTTTTGATGAGGGTTTGGATAAATTTCGAATGTTTTAACGATTGGATTCGCAAGAAACTTTCAACAAATTGAAAAACTTCGATGTGATTGCATCTGTACTTGAGAAATCAAGGAAATAGACTCAAAATTTCGAACAGCAACGAAGTTGACTTATTTTTTTCCATATATCTCCGAGAGTAAACTTCTTATCGTATTGAAATGTTGTTTTTGAATACTGATTTTTTAGGTCCTAGCCCAATTTCATTGAAATCTGATCAACACTTTTCGAGAAAAAAAAATTTCAACAAAAATTCCAGAAATTCCAGAAAAAAAAAAATCAGAATTCTGTAACCGCTAGATCCATACGAAATTTTGCACTAATAATTGCGCGTTTGTATTCAAGAACTAATAACAAAGTTCTAATTCGATCTAAATTGTACATCATGAGGTATCGGGGCCTTAACCTCAAAATTTCATAAAGATATTACTCCGAAACTGTTCGGCCGATTTTGCCCACTAACGAACCTCCAAACCTAACTTGAAACATTCAAGACTCTTGCTTCTTTCGAAAGTTAGAGCGCACACGGCCAGACGGACAGAATCGAGTTTGACCCCGGGGCCAGACGGACAGAATCAGATTTGACACGGATTCTTCATCAGTGAGTCCGACCTAGTCGTTTAAGACCTATTTCGGCTCAAAATTCGAAAATTACAGACATCGTGTATTACTGATGCATTATCGAAAATAAAATATCAAATAAAGCTCACAAAAACATATAGTCCACTCGGTATTCAGATACTTGCCTGATGTTGAAACTTCAAAGGTTCAGTAGAGTATATTGGTTTTCTCTATTTCGAGGTCCCCCATCCATAACATGCCAAGTAAATAATGAAATAGTTGGTCATACTGAAGAATTTTCGAGCTCTTGTTCAAAATCAAAGGGATAACTCATCTCATACAAACACAAATGATCCGCCCGTTAACAATTGTCCCCATTCATCATTTGTAATATTTATTTTTTTTTTAACGAAGCCTAAGGAAATCTTTCCACAAGGTAACCATACGTTGCTGTATTGCTCTATATCTTGGAATTATCTATGATAATAAACGAAAATGACTAGTTCTTTCTTCAGAATCAGTATAATCGCTCCCTAATCACACCCATCTCTGAAATTTTTTCGGCACTGATATCTTGTTTGGCATAAAATTTGATGCTCTTTCAAAATGTATAATCAAATTGGATGAGGTTCTGGTTTGGTTTCGTGGAAAAATGTAGAATTTTTCGAGGCTTTCGCACTCAGCACTCATTCACGACCGTTGCAAAGAGTTTTTCGAATTAAAATTTATGTTAGAGCTTTGCCAAGGGGTTTGAGCTCATTTCTCCAGTATCTCACATGAAAGGACAAAGTGAAGTTTTTTCATCAAGACAAATTCTTATTGAATACAACCGGCTGCATTTCATCTCATGAGTGTTCGAGAGAAGCTCCAGTACAGGCTAGCCGATGTATTTTCTGCAACCGATTGCATGAAGTATAGCCTCTTCAGATTTTCTCTACCATGTTGAAGCAGCATAGTGGCTATATAGCGTACTATTGCTGTGTTGAACCACATTACCATTTCCGGTTTGACAACCCATATTCTCCGTAATAGCCTGTTGCGTGTTGCATACCATAATATCCGCTGAGGCTTTGAGTATTGTTGATATGTCTCCTCTAGTTGATTCTGACATCCGTTGTGATCCCTAGGTATCACCACTCATTTTTACTTTCTTCTTCTCATGACTTTTCAACGAAACTGATACAGGTGATTCTAACATCTGGTATGATCTCTAGATATCAACACTCATTTTGACCTTCTTCCTCGCATAAATTTTCAATGATACTGAAGACAGTTTGCATTTGGCTACTCAGCATGCCTTCAAGCTTGCCTCTTACGGTTATCTCTATTGATTCGCGTATGTTTGGGCCTTGAATCTGACTGCTGAAAGATTTTCCAGATGTCCATCCATGACCTAGCTTCAATGCAGGGATGATAAAACCTTACCTTGTGAGCACGTCAGCACGGTGACTTCAGTCACCTCCCGGTTGACCGTGAAAGCTCCCCCTTTGCATCTATCGGTATTGCATATGGAGGTTTGCAGTATGTTATCGACTGCAACCCCAATATGACCTAACATAGCGAGCGCGTCTTCTGCAGAGAGGGTGGTGGGTCAAAGGGACACAATGAAAGAATAAAATGACTTATTTTGAACTCTCCTTTACAAATTTACAATAGTGACATAAAAATCTTTTACTGACTGCGACGGGATTTCGAGAGAAGGAGACTGCTCCCAGTGATTTCAACCCTTTTTATGTGTTCGCACATTGTTCCAGGATTATGGAAACATGTGGTTGGGTTTAACTTTCACAGATCTCATTGGACAATGACTTTCTAGGACCTTCATTTCCACGAACTTGCTGACGCTAGAAATGAGGGCATACACGTGTCTGTTCTAAAAGGTTGTCTTCAGAGAAAAAGGTGCGAAAAGTGGATTATCAGACGCAACAGAGGGTGCTCTGAACTAGATGGTGGATTTGACCAATTATGTTTGGTCAAGCTTTTTGCTGCTCCTTGTGTGATTTTCTGAAATTTAACCCATGGTTTTGACGAGAAGGGAGGGGAAACAGATGAAACGCTAATATTGAATTGAACTAAATTCTAAGAAAACTTTCCAATCCACTTTGAGTATGAAAAGTACTCTTGATTTTTTCTTTAATTTCATGACGTCGCTTCATGGGTAGGTATCTCCGAATAGCTCAGAGAGTGCAGGCACAATATGATCAGCACCCTGTAGCAGCATAGCCGGAAATATACTGTACAGGCCTTTCAATTCGGACCCCATCAGTAGGGTTTCGTGAAGCTCTCAGTTGGCCTTCTGTGGCATCCTCTATTCAACATCAGAGGGAGCATTCACTTTGATGTCGAATTAGATTGCAATATCATCCGTCCTAAATGGTTTTTCTAGATCCTCAAAATTTAATAGTTTATGCAATAAAAAAACGTAGCTAGCGTTAGTTAGAGTATTTCACCGCTGATAGAATTTATGAACATTGAATTATTATCTACGTTTGCCATTTGGATATAATTCGAACGTAGCTAGTGAGGTAATAATTTATTCTATTTGTTATGTCTGTGCTTCCCCATACTAAGTTCTGACCTTTTGGACTGCAACCCAGAATGAGATGAAAGGTTTTTCTTCGGTGACACCATTCAATAAGTCGCACAACTTTCTCCGCTGATGATCTGATGGCGTATCCTAGAAAGTTCTCTAGGGCTCTGTTGAGCTGCTTTCAAGTTTTCATTTCGCAGCTAAATAAGTACTACAGCAAGGAAAAAAAACTTTGTGGAAGGAAGACAGTAAAACTTTCTGCAAAAAGCAACCTCTCTACTTCGGATTCATCAAACTTACAGGTCGAAGAGGCCTACAGTACGTCTTTGCTTCTACCCCTTGTCTTTCACCGTTTAGCTTCAGGCTCACCCTACTAAAATGGAAGTTAACCTTCTAGTATTTAACTTTAAGGCTGTCAACTGATTTCAGATCAGTTGAGTTGGCCACTTCGACCATGAGACCTTTATTCATTGACTTCTTGATCTTCACGAGCCTCAGTATTTTTTCATTTGGTTCAGGATCAGAATTCCTGAATGAGGTTCTACCTCAACAGCAATCATCAAGCTGGTCTCTTTTCGGGGTTAGAGATTTTGCTCAATGCTTTTCAGCAACTCAACTGTGGCTCCATGAAGAGGTTTGTCAGACCAACATGCGATTACTCGATAGTAGGAGTCATCATGGACTTCAGTTCTGTAGCAAACAATTTGTTCATAACTGCATTCACGATGGCCCTAATTCGGTTGATTCCTAAGAACACTTTTGGACATAATTTTTTCATGGTTCCAACCTTGAGTCCTGCAGTCACTTGACTTCATGTAGGTCTGTGGGTAGTGTCATTTTGACAAGCTTAGGCGCTTCATCCTTGGGTTCACTATCCTCCGACCAGTTCATTTTGGTCCTTTGATTTGTCTGCTGAAACTTTAGGTTGGAACGCCTCAATTCTGGCTTTCATTGTCATTCCATAATTTATGAGAAAATTGTGGCCATTTCTGGACGCGCCAGACAATCTGACTACCTCGAGGTCAGGAAATGCGCCCTGTTTCATTATTCATCAGATGACGAGGATTTATAATCATCCCTGTTGTGTTTAGGGCTCATGTATCTTATTTTTTCGGTACAAAGCTTCGCTTGTACCTGAAAGGAATTTGAGAGACCAGAGTTCGCATAATTCTCACAGTTCGCCCGTTTAGAACGGACCAGTATTTTCACTAGCAATGCAGATTTCGGCATATGCTGTTAAACATTGTCTTGAGGAAAGTATTCATGGTGCCTTCATATACCCCCACCATATGGATCTTGCCCGCCAGACTTGACCACGGTCACCGAAGTCCACATGATACTATATCAGACATGAGGGTGGTTAATCGGATATAGGCCATGATACTACAACCGAATGACTTGGTGTATGAGTCCACTTATTGTACCACTTTTATATATCTTTCCATGTCGTCGAATTGTATTGCTATCATTTTATGAAACATATGAGTGCTTATTTGAAATGCTAGTACTTAGCTCGGGAGGCAGATTGAAAGAAAGAAACCTTCCACCCTGTCGAATACGAAGCATATAAATTATCCGACCGCCTCATTTAATTCGAGTTTCATTAGGTTCCGCATAATAAAAGAATTGCATCAGCCGAACAATGGATTTTATGGTCATTTCAAAGTCCCGGTTTTTCATATAGAATTACGTTCTCGACTGAGAACAATTTTATCCAGTAAAATCCCCATATGTCAGCCTTTTCGACAAGGAAAAATGGATTATTGTTTTTGCCAAAATTAACACAGTTGTTCTGTACACAATTCACGTATATGTGACATATACTTGAATTAGCGGATGATATGGTGGAAAGCCTGTATCTAAAAATCTTTCATACCTTAAGATGAATTCGTATCAAAAGTGAAATAGAACACAAGTAGTTCAGGAAAGGGAATCGAGTCATTAAATTTTGACTTAACTTGCCGGTTGTATACAGGGAGTCCGGTAAACCTTAAACAATATTTTCACAGGAAATGTGTCATGACCACTCCGAATATCGAAAACCTTTTAGGTAAAATTTTTACCGTTTTCGAGATAGTGGGCATTTGGGGAATCCGTTGGAAATCGCTACGTTTCCTCGATTTCTTGGACACCATGTCCTTAAATTGGTACTGATTCGAAATATGTTTTCACTGAACATTGCTGATGACTGCTGCTTTTCGTATGTATGAAAAAAGGTTCAAAAATCGATATACTTCTGAGAGAAATAGGTATGAAATGACATATTTGAATTCTACCTATCACATTATTCTCGTAATTTTGACTCTATTGTCTGAAAAAACCTATTACCAATTTTAATTGTAAACCTTCACCGCAAAAATATGCACACGTTGTCCACTCTCTTATATTGTATGAATCATACTCTGATAATTTCTGGAAGAGGTGATATTTCCCGTTCCAAGAGAATGAGAAGATATCCTGGTCTATCCTCAACTTTCACAATATTGAGGAAAAATGTTTTGTGAAACGAATTTTTCGGAAGAAAAATTATGAAATAATAATGAATCCATTGCTTGAGAGTTTTCAGAAAATTAAAAAGTGATTTCAACTCTTTTTCTGATTGATATCTTTTCAAACCAGATTATTACCCTATAAATTTCACTAACAAATATTTAGAGGAAAAAATGTGATTGTTCTCTATACTTTCTGACACAAATGTGATAATCTCTCAAGAAGAACTCTTCAAATTTTATTTTGTCCCATATACAACGATTTTCTGAAAGCATGTCGATACACCGTCCAGTTTATTCATGTCAGTTGCAGTTGTTGCTCAAAATTGTTCTATCATGAAGCCCAAATAGAGTTTATCGAACATTTTCAGATCATTGATCTGGGGGCCCTAGGGTTGCTCCAGGATGTCTCATTCATTATACAGTGTAAATTAAACCCAAACATTGTCGAATCCACCGGCCAGTAATACTCTGCCTACCTTCCTTGAAGATTGGTCAGTTCCTATTACAAAATCAGAAGTTTGTATTGAACCACAAGTTCGAAAATATTTGGGTCTAATTTACTCGATATTGTAATGAATGGGAGACGCTAAACTAATCTTGCAATTATATTATTTATTTCACTGCGGATATTTGTACAACGGTACAGTTAAATATAACTGACGTGGAACAATAATTGGGTTGGTGTATCCATAAGGACACTCATAGTATCAATGGTGCGGTGGCATAGCAATGTCAATAATTCCTATATAGTATGTCATCTTGGCATCAGAACACAAAGAAAAAATAAGGTAATTTTTTTCTGGAGCTTGTTCATGGAATTAATCGCTTGAAACTCTGGTTTAAGAAGGTTTTAATTAGAAGATTTGAAATTGTTCGTTTATTTTTTTGAAATTCTCTAGCAATAAATTGATTATTATAAATTATTATTTCATCATTTCATTCCGAAAAATTTGCAATGAAAGGCTTTTTTCGTCAAAATTGTGAAAGTTTGGGATAAACCAGAATATCTCCTTATTCTGTTGCAATATCACCCCTTCGAGTAATGATCAGATTATGTTTCATACAATTTTTGAGAGTTGACAAAGTGGGTATATTTTTGTGTTGAATGTTCACATTCACGTGGTTTCAAGTTTTTTCAGAAAATCAGGTCGAACTTACGAGAATAAAAATTTACGAATTTTCAAAATGGTCATGATCTCGAAAACTGTAAAAACTTATCCTACAAATTTTTCGATATTCTCAGTGGTCATGGCCTAGTTTATCACCTGTTCGAATATTGTTTAAGGTTTAACGGACACCCTGTATTAATTGCTGAAAAATATATCACTATCAATAACGTTGGATTTGATCGTGGTCAAAGGTTCTTTCATGTTTGCATTCGAATATTCGATCTGACTTGAACTAATTCATCCAAATAATTCTACATAATCTGAATATAATAAACCCAACAAACATTTCTCGTTCATTAGTAATTCCTCATCGTTCAACAAGTCATAGCCTCAGGATGAAAATTCGACTATTCTACAATTCACTGATTTTATGATACTGTGAATGATTTGATTTCATTTTAATGGAAGTGCTGTTACAACAAGATTCTGCAATATAGATTTCTCACCTGTAACATCCTCTATTTACGTTCCGTGAATTTGAAAAAAATTAAAATCAACCGTGAACAGTGGGTTAATGTAGTGTAGGGCTTTTCGTTGATCTGATAGTATAACTTGTTTTCCTTCATCTTTCATTTCTTGTGTCCCCTTCTTCCTCATTTGGTTTCATGTTTTCGGAGCTTCACTTGGTTCAACAGGCCTTACATGTTGAGTCCCAGAACAATTAGGTTGAGTTAAACATGACGGGGTTTGAACTACTGAAATCGATATTAGAATTTACTCTAGCTCGACTTGATCAAGGATGCAGACCGTTCGGAAACCAGTTATTACTGGATTAGTGATTCAGACACCTGGTTTATTTTGAGTGTTCATTTTTCCATTGTTTTCCAGCATCACAAGGCATAATGTCTCTACTCTTGGTTTAGCCTGCTCGTTGAGTTTGTACACCTTCCTCGCACTATATTGAAGTGAGTACATCACTGGTGCGGGTGATCTATTCAACATAATATTAGAGTTGCTTCACTTGGTGTAACGTTCCTGAGGGGACAGGCGTTAGTCACATTGTTCATCAAAATTTCTACATTCAATAGATCATTAATAGAGTTTGATGATCTTCTTCAGTGACATCAGGATAGTTCAACGGTGTAGGTCAGAGTAACCGAAGGCTTATTTGGAAAAGATGCCGACTTTTCAATTCATTTGAAATCTTGTTCATGGCTCTGAAACATCGAAACTCGAATTACAGTAATGAACCAAAACATATACAAAATAATTACAGCAACACACATACTTAAATAAATTGGGATCAACCTACACTTTCAGGTGACCTTTTTGGTCACATTAAAAGGTTAACATCTAAATATCGTCAGTTGACAGTTGACCTCAAGTCAGACAACAAATATGACAGATGCTGGACGGATTAAACGACCGAATTCAAAAATTCATTGTTTTTTCGAACCTTTTCTTTCAGTTTACCGATTGTTTCGAAGTAGGCTGTTTTCAGGCTGTCAATATGAGTTCTTTCGTTAATTTATTTGTTGGTTTCTTCAATTGACACCATCTCATGTATCAAGAGAGAAGAAACAAGAAACTGGAAACTAACTGGTACCATTGATTAACTTCAATTCACAACATCCTTCTTCTCACATTTTCAATCTGATGAAAAATCTTAAACATAGAGCCCTTTCTTCATCTGATGAGAAATTTCACAATGATAATTCAAACGAAATCAAGTCGTATCTTTTGAAAAATAACTATCCCTCCCCCATTATCAAGAGAGTGCCATTCAGCAAAACGAATGTTCGAGAGGATCAGTCTGAAAATTCAAATGAACCGACCAAATATACTTCTTATCACGACTTATTAGCATTTCACTGAAACCTTTAAACACAATTTGAAAATAAAATTCCTTTTCCAAACTGAAGCCACTAACAACAATCAATGATGTCGGGATTGTGACCGGGTATACATTGGACAAACGGGGCTATACCTAGTAACCAGAATATCGTCGAGTTAGTATAAATATACACAACCCCTTATAGAAGAACGAAAATAATACGGCATTAGCGGAATATTCTTTCAAAGAACTACACTCTTATTTTCAATGATTCTATTATAGGATTTCACAACAACCTGAAAAGCGGTTGACACTTTAATCGAAGGTCCGGTGCAGAAATGTGTTTTTAGCATGGTAATGGTCCACCTCATTTGAGAGTTATAGTGTGGAAATTTGTCTATCATAACTGTCCAAATGTGTGGGTAGGCAAAGGTGGACCGCATACATCGAATGCTGGATCACCATATTTAAACCCTATCGATTGTTTTTGAATTTGAAATGTGTTTTTATAATGGTAATGGTCCACCTCATTTGAGAGTTAAAGTGTGGAAATTTGTCTGTCATAATTGTCCAAATGTGTGGATAGGCAAAGGTGGACCGCATACCTCGAATGCTGGATCACCAGATTTAAATCCTATCGATTGTTTTTGAATTTGAAAATAATCAAAATGTTAAGTGTTCTTTTGATAGCAAACAATACCTCGAATAAGACTGAAGACTGGGTGACTTTTCGAGGCCAGAGTTCGTTGTTTTCAAAAAATTTTTTGGGTCCAAATGGTTGAAAAGAATTGTAAGAATTCGCGATGTTGTCATTTTTTTATATTCAAGAATTTTCAGGAAAATTAAATTGAAATGCAGTGAAAAATGGAAAAATAACTAACATTGCTTATTCTCATCGAAGAATTAAGTACATCCAAAAAAAAAATTCAAAAAATGAATCACTTATGATCACTGGAGCCAGCAGAACGACACACCGTTTTCTCCTAAATTTCCACTTTTTCTCTTTGTGGAATTTTTTTATGGAATAAAATTTTTCCGTGAAATTTTCGATGTGCAATTCAACGTGCGGGATAAAAATCAACTGATTCCCATTGAAAATTTTCTGCTATTTTCAAATATTTGAATCCAATTTTAAAATTTCAATATACAGGGTGTTGAATCTCAACTTTACAAAAGTCCCATATTTTCCTGATACGGACCTGGAATTTTGCAATTATTTAACTATGAATCGATCGACCTGTATGAGTAAATCATATCGCCGTTCCGGAAGAACAGTAACGTAAATGCCAAAACTTCAAGGAAGGACTTTAGGAGAATGAAAAAACGATTTGCAGTTGTATAAAATGTTTAATTGAAAATGGTATGAGTGACATGAAATAATGGTATATTGATAGGATGTAGAATATATAGTTTTCTTCCATTCACAATGGATTGGAATTAAATCACCCTAAATTTAACTCCAAATTTTCACCCCTAAGTGCAGTTACTTCATTGTTTCTCTGAAAATTGTAGAATAGAATTGAAAATTTTTCAGAATAATACTTCGAAATAACATGAAATACTGATTTTCAATCAGTAGAATAAGAAATTCTTTCAATTCCACTACGAACTTCGAGTTATCTGAGAATTTAGTGGAATTTCTCTATTGAATCGAATCTTCGAAGCAATTCAACGTGAGGGATAAAAATCAACTGATTCCAACTGCAAATTTTCTGCTTTTCTCAAATGTATGAATCCAATTTTGAAATTTCAATATACAGGCTGTTGAATCTCAATTTGACAAAATACAACCATAAGTTTTTTGGACTGAACTGACTCCGATGAGTCAATAATTCGTTGCCCACCTTTTTTCTGTAGTAACAAAACTCCATTGATTGGTACATAATGGTAATTGGCACAGTACTCACCTATGTAACCTACTATAATAGAAATTATATGCAAGCAGTTCTGAACTAGTTCGATGTTTCATTGCAATCGATAAACAATTACAATTTTCAGTATTATCTGTGGTATAATTATGATCAAACCTTGAATATGTACGGTTTCCAGTCTGAAAGAGAGAATTAACTTGATTGATTGCATATAAATGGATGTTCATTGGATGTCAAATGAAGATTCCACAAACTTTTAAACGGAATGGATAAATCAATCATGATGAAAACGAACAAGAAATTCAGCTGGAATAAACATACATTTAATCCTCAATTGAATTCCCTCCAATACATTCTGTACATCCCATAAAATCCATTGTTGCTCTTGCTTTTGGGGCGAAAGGAGTCTTGAAGAATAAAGAGTACAATTCAATAGTGGGTGCGGCAAATCAAACAGTGCAGTTTTGAAACTTTTGTAATTCCCGTGTGGTGGGGACAGTGTTATTGTGATGGTCTCATTTACCGCTCATTACCATGGTTTGGTCTGGTGAAAAACGAAGATTCGCCGTCCCTAGTTTTCTCTTAAATAGTCGTTTTTCGTCACAATTCGGCGAGCTTTTCGACTGCCCTTTAAATCTTGCGAGTGATGATAACGTCTCTCACCATACATAATCGCTTGTTGGGTGCATATATTTGGAGGAGCAGGTTCTACACTGAATCCTTGCGGTTCAGGAAAACCCAGAATGGCAAAAACACCCGAAAATTTCAGGATAGTAAAAGAAGCGGTTGTGCAGTCGCCTACACGTTATGCCTGGAAGCATTCAGTTGCACTGTGCAGAGCTGACCGCTCAGTCCAGAGGTCTTTGCATCAAGACTTATTCTTCCACCCTCCTCATTCTGGGATACATATTGGTCGGGTTTTCAATGACGAAGCTCCGAAAGATCTTCGCACCTCGCCTGAGGGGTTAGGTGAGGTGGCCCTCGTGCTGATCAGATTTGGGCATTTTAAAATTAGGCCGAAAAACTTCAGAAATCTCCTTCATCAATGTATCGCTGCTGGCGGTCATCATTTCTCAGATGTCATTTTCAATAGAACTGCATAAAACGGTACAATGTACTGAAAAAAAATTCAATAAATCTTTGATATAAATTTATTTTTTCGATTTTCCTCGGGCCATAAAAAACGAACCAGACTATCCACTAACATTCTGATTGGATTTTCTTAATCTACGCCCTCGAATTAGTACATGTTTCAAATTTCAGGTCGATCGGAGAACTTTCGATTTTTGGTAAAATTTTAAGGGGTTACCCTTAAGAAAATCTCAATTTTCGAAAAATAATTTTCCGACTCCTATCGTCGTGAAATTTGGCACACTTACTAATTCGAGGGCGTAGAACAAGAATATAAGGTCAGATATTTTTTAAAAAAATCGTCTTGGACGTGAGAGGTCCTTGAAGTTCCAAAATTTTGGACTTTTTTTCAAAAAATCATTATTACCGACTCGATGAGAGTAGGACGATGAAATCTGTTTTAATTCATAGATAAAGAATAGAACTGCACGTAAAAAAATTCGACATCACCCAGCTTTATTATTTTGGTCGGCACGACTTCTCAAAGTTGACCAAAATTTCGAGATTTTTTCACTATTTCCGCCATAATTTCTAAACGGTTGTCACTGGACGATTTCTAATGACATATTCGTGATCTACGACCTCGATTTAATAGGAAACGATAACAAGGTCGACGATTTTCGAAAAAAAAAATTTATTTCGGACTTAAAAAATTTTTCATAAAGAACCGCGAATAAACATCAAAGCGCAGAGGGGTGGGGGTAAGATTTTATTTTTGAAGTTATGACAATATGCACATCACATATTATGGATTCGAACACGTAGATTACGAATCTGTAATTAGATTTTGCGTAACTGATTCGGTTTGGAAAATATTCTGGATTTGGTGAGAAATTTTCGAAATTTGGGTCAACTTTGGGCCGTCGTACAGATCAAACGCGTAAGGCTGGACAATATCGAATTTTTTGGTTATATCTGGGTCCTTTATGAGTACGTAGCCAATTGTTTTATAGACGAAGGTCCTCTAGTTGAAAAATTATGGTTTTTTTAAAAAAAGTCCAATTTTTTCGATTTTCTTCTGGCCATAAAAAACGAACCAGACTCTCCACTAACATTCTGATTGGATTTTCTTTATCTACGCCATCGAATTAGTATATGTTTCAAATTTCAGGTCGATCGGAGAACTTTCGATTTTTGGTAAAATTTTAAGGGGTTACCCTTAAGAAAATATCGATTTTCGAAAAATGATTTTCCGACTCCTATCGCCGTGAAATTTGGCACACTTACTAATTCGAGGGCGTAGAACAAGAATATAAGGTCAGATATTTTTTTAAAAAATCGTCCTGGACGTGAGAGGTCCTTGAAGTTCCAAAATTTTGGACCTTTTTTCAAAGAATCATTATTACCGACTCGATGAGAGTAGGACGATGAAATCTGTTTTAATTCATAGATAAAGGATCGAACTGCACGTAAAATAATTCGACATCACCCAGCTTCATTATTTTGGTCGGCACGACGTCTCAAAGTTGACCAAAATTTCGAAATTTTTTCATTATTTTCGCCATAATTTCTAAACTTTTGTCACTGGACGATTTCACATGGAATATTCGTGATCTACGACCTCGATTTAATAGGAAAAGATACCAAGATCGACGATTCTCGAAAAAAAAAATTATTTGGGACTTAGAAATTAGACGTCGACTGGTAGAGGAGTGGGGGTAAGAGTTTGACAGTTCTGTGCGAAATTTTATTTTTGAAGCTATAACGATATGCACATCATGTATTATGGATTAGAACACGTAGATTACGAATCTGTAATTGGATTTTACGTAACTGGTTCGGTTTGGAAAATATTCCGGATTTGGTTCAAAATTTTATTATTTCTTTTTATTCATTAATGATGCGAATTTTTTTTTGTCTGATTTTTTTATTGGTGTTAACGAATTCATCTCATTTGATCAGATACATTCAACGGTTTAATAATTAACCTTAATTAGTGACCTAATGTTTTTTTTATATATTTCGAATCTGAAACACAATCTACACCTCAATTTAATGACGTATTTCTATTCGAATAGAAATCAACGTATAAATATGCTATTTCGGTATTAGAATGAGTTTGAAAGCTTATTTTTACTCTATATTATGTATGACTTCCGGGAGCTTTTGATATTGAGAAAAAACAGAATTATCCTATCGATATTTTAGGCATATTTTCACATATTGAATTCATTACTCGATCAGTATAAAATTAAGGTACTAACAGTTATTACTGATTCACATAATGTCATAATATTACTTTTAAACATTTGATAACCTTTAACACTTGTTAGCAATTTCAAGTTTTTTTTTTATTGTGTGTGGATGCGAATTTTTTTTAAGCATGATTTCTGATTATAAATCACGAATTCATAATTTTTCAATTCATTCTTTCATTGGTTTCATAATTAACCTTAATTAGTGACCTATTGACCTTTTTAGATATTTCGAAACTGAGAAACAATCTGCACCTAAATTCTATGATATATTTTAATTCGAATAGAAATCAACACATTAATATGATATTTCAGTATCGAAATGAGTTTATGACTCAAATAGCCAAGACCATTTACGTAAGAGTACTGAAAAACAGCTACTTCAAGTGACAAGAAAACTGATTCTTAAAATTTATATAAATTATAAATTATAAATTATATAAATTTATATAAATTTGAAATAAAAGGTTGCGTAGTTTTTTCTCATTAGCATGACTTTATAATCAAAAAGCAACTGTTGAGTTTTTTGATGGACATAATCGACCAAACTCTTATGGAGTATCGAACATCGGTATTCTGCTCTTTTTTACTCAATAACCCGAAAACTCGTTACTCAATTTGAGTTGAAATTTGTTACACTTCAATTGTGGACGCGCAAACCCGTAATTCGATACATCGTCTTAAAAGAGCCTTTTTTGATAGCTTGAATAATATGTTAATACCTTCCACGTACTTCGTGCCTTGCTCGACCAACTTCTGCATGTTAGGATAAAGTGTTTTGCTGGTGTATTATAATAATTTATAACGAGTATACAGGTAGTCGCAAACTGATTTTGAGGTCTTATATTGAGCCAGACTTCGATGAATAGATAATTGGTGACCCACCTATCTCCTTTAGAAATTAAACTTCATTAATTAGTACATGATGGTAACTCGCATGCTGAGTACCCATTTATTTAATCTAACAAATAAGGAATTGAATTAACGAAGTTATAAACTAACTCGATGTCTCATTGCAATCGTTAAAGAACTTTTTCAGTTTCATCTGCGATATAATAATGAATCAACCTTGAATGTATGGGGCAACCAATCTGAAAAACTGAACTTAATTTATTGATTATATGTATATACTATGAAACTTCATCGGATTTAAATGAGAATTCCATACACTTCTAAAAGTAGTGGATACAATGAATACCAGAAAGAAATGAAAGATACATTCAACTTGAATAAACATGTATTTATTCAATTGAAATCCCACCAACACATTCTTGATATCCCATACATATCCATTGTTATTCTTGGGCAAAAGAGCGTTATCGTTTTGATGGAATGTCTGTAATAAACAACCTTGGGGCTGAAAAGTGTCTTGAACGATTGAAATACATTCCTCAATCATGACGAATGAATAGTAAAACTTAATACCATACGCCGATTCATCTGTCCAGCAAACGCTTCGGCAAAATTCGAAGAGGAAGATCTGGAGCGTTCCAATTTTCAAGATAAGTTGGCCATCGGAAAGCGCCGGCCAATTATAAGAGATTGTGACAGAATTTTTTTTTGTTACTGAATGGCAAAGCTTTAGCGTGGGTATTAACAGGTCACTTTTGGGAATGATGAACAAATATATCTCAATATTATATTCACGTCAAATTCTGAGATCCACGAGAATCTATACATAAAGAGTCCTTTGAAGAGAAGGCAACAGATGGATTTTCTTCGTGGACCAAAATTACATTTTAGGATTTCTAATTCAACTATTCAGGCCGTTAGATAGTTCCTTGTTGAATTGTTCCTAAACAACTAAAACGTGATGTTGAGAAATCTGTTCTAGAACTTATTCTGATAGAATTGAATTATGAAACTATTTCTGTTCAGGAATCTGAACCTGAGGTTCGATAAAATGATTATATTTCATGTATGTAGGATGTATCGTTCCAGAAATTATTGAAGTATACAGTTCTCAGTCTCAGGGTCGATATATTCAACCTCTCTGCAAAGTGTTCGTCAACTGCATGTTAGTTAAATTCACCAACTACCTTTAACGACTTTCAGTATACTCATTTCAATTCAACCTCTCATTAGTTACTGAATATATAAAGGAGAATCTATGTTTTTAAACTGTTTGTATATAAAGGTGACAAAGATAACGCTATGCAAGTTTATCGAGTGAGAGAGATGAGGATAAAGAAACGAAAACATGGGCGCAAAAAGATATTTGATATTCTTTGGCTCTAATCCAGACGAGAGATTTATTAGATATATTACCAAAAACATAACGAGCATTTTCAAATTTTTCTGAAACTTTATAGTGAGTTTGTAGCAGATAAGATACAGTTAACAAATGTCAAAAGTTGCTTTGGAGTACGATTACCTGACAAGAATAATTGAGGAGCAGTTGTTCAATATGAAAACGGCCAACGCCTGTAAACAAGAGCTTCAGAAACTATAATAACACTTTTTTCAATACAATACACAATAACGTATTTAAACTTCCATTCGATGTATCTTCATAAAAAATGTAATTTACTGAGAGCTAGAAATTTATATGTACCCGTCGTCATAAATTATACAATTAAAGCAGAGCGAACCCAATATGAGAATCGGTATTATAACAGAAGATATGTCGATCAGCACAACTTGTCTGTGCCTTTGATACCTACTGGTTTATGTCAGAGATTTTTAACTTTTTTCGGACCTAAATTATTTAACGAACTGCTGAAAGATGTACAAGATCAGTCATGCTCAAGATCGTTCAAAATAGTAACCAAGAAATTCTTACTTCAAAACCAGAAATACTTCAACGATATGTTTTGATTTTATAAGTTTAGTTCCGATATTCCTGGCCAGTACTTGTCAGTAAATTTTGACAGTCGATCCTTTTCTTCTTGTAATTGTCCTTTTTGCTTTATATTGCATGGTTATGTTTTGGGAATTGTTGTCAGCACACAAGATATCATCTTAGGCTGACCGAATGCCTTGAATTTTGCAGAGTGGCATAATATTTTGTTGAGACTGCCTGTGATTGAAAATATTTGATTTGTACTAAGCTAATGAAATTTGATTTTATCAGATTTGAATTTATTTGAAAAGAAACAATAATGTATTTTTTTCCAATACATATTGCTTGCTTACACATAATCTATGATGGAATTCGAATTGTTCCAAATTTTGCAAGAATTTGCGCATCCAGCTCGAAGTTTCGTCGTGATCGGATAATTTTCTTATTTATGTCGGAAATATCAATGATTCTCAGGAAATCAGCACGAAATCAGACATATTTGTTACAATATCTCCCAAGACGGATATCTGATCAACCTGAAGTAGTATCATTGTTTAAGGAAGGATGGTAGTATCGACTAGCATCGGCATTATAGATGATTTCGATACACAGCTCATGCGCTAAAGAGAAGTAGCTATCGAACTTCCAGGGAATCACCTCATGAAGCATAGAGTGTGAACAAATGACTGTAATACGTCGATTGACGATCACTGTTCTTCATAAAGTCACTGTAGAATCCAGTATATGCTTTTACCATTCACCAGTAAATGGCTTGAAGGGTTGATGCAAACGAATATTCTAAACTCTACATCTTATTTTCAGGAATATTTAAAGAATGCATGTCTGATTGGACTGAAATAGAGTCTTCGGTGTGGATTACAGAAAAATTTCAATGCAATCGGAGATATGGTTTCTGAAATATATGAATTTATAAAAGAAATTTTATAAATGTTTTTATCGATTTGTTCCTCAGGAAAATCAGGAAATCTGATTAGGCTGGAATGAAGTACTCGGTTATGAAATGGTGACTTGAAGATCTTAGTGAAATTCAAATGAAATCTGAAAATTTTCAAAAAAAATTTTTCTATTTATTGCAGTCTATCTGGTGTTGCCTCAATCTGGCTCCGACGTATTGACCCGTCTATCCAACATATATAGATCACAATTCGAACGACCAACACCATAGACCAATCCTGACTATCTCATTCGAAGATAAAAAAACTGTTAAAAGCCTATTTCTCATTTCAAAGATAGTGATCCCCAAACGAGATAGTCAGGTTTGGTCCATGGGGTTGGTTGCTCGAAATGTGATGTTATATATATTAGATCGACGAGTCAATATACTTCGGAGCCAGATTGGGGCCATACCTAATAGCGCGTCAAGAATGAGGAACATCATTTTGATTTCGACAATGCGAATTCAAAGGTCTGATATTCGTTCACTAAACATAGCGTATTCGAATTTGATAAATGAAATTAAAAAAATTGTTATTTTCTAGAACACGCACATTCCTAAGGCGTATGTAGTATTCATTGTTCTTTCATTCCTTTTAATGAACCTACCTGTACGTCAGAACCATTTGATACCCCGAGGTGAATGTACAGTTATGAATGATTTCACGTGTTTGAATTTTTCAGATGATTTTGGTTGATTATTTGATAAAATCAGATGATAAACCTTAGTGATCGACAAAAAAAAGGATTTGTAGATTTGAATGAACTAATAAAAAAAATTCGTACGTTCGCCGACCGTTATCCGGGGCCTTTCTCGAAAAGTACTGAACCGAAATCCTTGAAACTTGGTCGAAAAATCATTAGTCGCTCGGCATGGATTCTCAAAGCTTCTCAGCAGCATCAGTGTAACCTAAGGGTTTAAAATTGGGGGTTGGGAGGAAAAAAATTAGTTCTCGAGAACTTACTGCCGAATTTTCATGAAAATCTCAACGTTGACTACTGTTGCCAAACTCGACCTAAAAATGTTTACCCAGATGATTTCGAACCAGTGTCCCTGAGTTTTAAAGAAAAACGCTGCAAATTTTGGGGTGAACAACCGATGAGTTATGAATAGTATATAAGTTTTATTTATCAATGGTATTGGGTTATTTAATTGAGACAATATTAAACCCTTGTGTAAAATTATCAGCGTTTTTAATTTGCTATTCATAGGGTGAGTTGGTAGATATGTCTTTTGGATGGTTTTTATCATTGTTGTTTGTTCCTGTGATGTTCACTGTTGTTCTTCTTAGTTTGAATTAACATTATTTTATTACTCTGCTGGTTTCTGAATTGGTAACTTAATTTTTCGATCATTCAGATTCATATATTGTTCATAACATTGTTGCATTTGCAGCCTGAACAAGATAATTATTTTCGTTGAAAAGTTGCTGTGTGAATGAATTTTAAATAAACTGTTCCTTAAGATTAAAAACTGTGTTCTTCAATTATATTGTATGCCGCACATGCGTAATATACATTTTAATGGAATTATTATAAATGAATATTTTACATATAATAATTATTATTTATTCGTATAAGTATGGCATGGAGACGGACGGTAACCATGAAGGATAGTGTCCCTATATCAACTCATTTACATCTCACAATACATTACGTAGACAAAACGAGAGAGATACGGAACGTATAGTTCGAATCAACCTTAAGAGGTCTATACATTCCTTCGTAATTTGACGATTATCATCAATATATCTTCACCCCATATCCTTTGAGAACTTTTTTAATACTCTTTCTTTTTCAGCTAAACCACCTCCTGTTGTGACTTGGTCGAGAAACGAAGTCGTTGTAAGTAATCAAAGTGTGTCGCTTCCTACCGGAGGTTCTGCGTATGTCAGAAGTGAACTCAGGATAACTGGGCTAGGTCGAAGAGACGTTCATTCCGAACTTACATGTAGAGCTTCCAACAACAAAAGAACACCACCGTTGGCGGCCACACTTCACGTCGATATGAACTGTAAGTACAATTATGAAAACAGCCGTGAATAGGTGGACGATAGATTTTTAAATACTCTTCCGTGATATGGTTGCACCTTCGTTTCGGTGATCAACTTAAGTTTAACGAAGTTTAAAGCCATTTTCCTAAGATTTATTGAATAGCGCGCTAAAACGCAAGCAACTGACCTGGCGTCTGCTCTGACGTCACGTTTAGGTGAACTAGGGTGCACAGAAGATATGGTGCTCTCATTTTCATTTGTTTTCCTACTAAATCTTCAGACCAAACTGGGAAAACCGGATGTATTTCATACTCTCGCCACCCACAGAAACGTCACCAATCGACCAATCAGAGCACATGACACTATTATTTGCAATTCAGCAATTGTCATTTTGAATTAATTTGTTTTCTCAGATTATTTCTTAGTTATTGATAAGTGCGAAAATTTGTTTGTGTTAGCTTCGAAGAATTGCGTAGATCCTCAAATACTTTTGAATGGATTCCTATTTTCATTTCGTTTGGATAGTGCAGATGTAAATGGTAATAAGTGTTCAAATGAAGAGAGAATCATATTTGAGAAGGTATAAACTTCATGAGACTCAGCTGCTTATCATTCTTTTCACAATTGTCTCTCAATTATTTTCACTAATCGAGAATCGCTGTTATCAACCCCCAATTAAGCATATTATTTTCACAAGGTGTTGTATTTTTCTTGGTCCTTTATTATATACTAGCTGCCCGGCCCGGCTTCGCACGGGAGGTGTAACTTAAGAAAAACACTAAGATAAAATATATTATGTAGTGAAAAAAACATCCAAATGTCTAAATTATAATTTATTGCGATGCCCTATTGTGTACAATATTTTTGGTTTTTCCTTCTTGACGGAAAACAAATAGAGCAGATGGATTACCAACTCTTGAGCAGGGATATACAACTGCCCATGCGAAAAAATGGTCAATTCAAGGTATATTCCACAAACTTGTAACGATTAACTTTGTGATTTATTTATTGTCATTGCAAATGGAGGTCGCACTGGAAACTGGACACGCTTAAATTCATTAGGAAAACCAGATGGCATAAGTGGAATCCTCGGAATAAGTACATCCTCACCTTTGAACTTTCCTATGATAATAGTACCTTCTATCAAGTTTGTAAAAACTCTTTTAACAGAAAGTCTAGTTCCGTTACACAATTTTGGCTGATTAAGGTTGCGTAATTTGCGGATAATTACTGAGCCAACTTTCAGCTGCAAATTATGTACACAATTCCTCTAAAGATATCAATACCTCATTATGTAGGTATCTCAGCACTAATTTCTAGTTCTGGAATTGCTGTTGTTGATCGTACTCGATGCAAAATGTTTTCAGCCATATGGTCTGTGTATTTGTCCCACAAATGATGAGGGTTCGATGGATAGCATGTTGAAATTATGATGGCAAAAAGTGACAGTATTTGATATGAAGTAGAAGAAATAACAGCATCGTAGAGTGTATGATCCTAAAGTATATCATCCTCTAATAAATGTAAACGTTGACAGGCTTCTCGATATGTTGCGCATATTTCACCATCGATGGTTCGCAAATATTCGAAGGAAGTTGGTCCACGAACATTCAGCAATAATAAACGCAAGTAAAAACATTCTACATTGCTCGGGTGAATTGTGTAAATGCGCTCCAATGCATTGGTTGAATATACATTCACGTATCCCAGTTGGAATTTTTTGGATGATACATTCCAAGTGAAGTATTTTTGCATTTCTGAGTAAAGCAATGTTCTTGCAAATGAATCTCTTATGCATGTCTCAAAAAAGCTTGCCAACGTTGTGGCTGGTGAAATAAACTCATTGTCTATTCTCTAAATGGGCGGCTAAATGAACTACAGTGGAATAACGTTCATGTATGGCAAATGAAGAAATTCTGCAAATAGATTACTACTAACATATCTTCCCATCTGATATTGTGACACCTCATCGTTACTATTTGGAGCTGTAATACCAAAAACAGCCATGTCGCTGCCTTTCGTGACGTACTTGCAAACATATTTAATAGATTTCACCGAATTACAGTACTCAACATTGCAATGTGCCTTGAATGTTTTTGACAGCAGCGGCGAATATTGAACAACCCAGGTATTGTTGACTACAACATCCTTATTCCTAACTTTCAACGTTATTGTTCTACCGCCATCTTCAACAGAGCGACGACGGTACAGGGGGTAACCATCATTACCTGTTATTGTCTCTGCCAATAAAGTACGTGGATAACGCTTGGAGCATTTGTTGTCGATCATACATGGTGATTCACGATTGTGTTCAACACACGGTCCATGTATCATGTTTTTTATCACTATTTCATGCAATTCTGGATCTACAGCTGGATCAGGAATTTCTGCACTGATGATTGAGTCGATTTCATTGGGTCTGATTTTTTCAGCCATCCACAGGAGAATGTGAGCATGAGGCAACCCCCTTTTTTGCCACTCTACCGAATACATCCAACATCGTACATCTCCAAAAACATGATATCTTACAATGAAATCCATTAGCGCTTTGAGTTTTTGCTTGAATACTCGTGCTGTGATGTCATGATGATCACTGGATGACTGACCAAGCAATAGCAAATCAGTGACTTCGAACCATTTTGGGTTGCACGTGAAAGTAATAAACAAATCTGGTCGACCATAATGACGCACGTAAGTCATTGCATCTTGCGCATATTCGTGCATGTGTCTGGGGCTTCCCACATATGTTGCTGGTAAAATAGTAAGTCGACCGACATTATTTCCATTTCCATCTGCGTTCATGGCATCGCGCAAATGAATATAATCTTCTGAACGCAACTTTCTTTGATTCAAACGTTTATATGTTAGACGTTCCGTTTCAATTTTGACATACATATCAACGGCGAACTGATGGAACAATCGGCGGCATTTCAAAATATGGTTGTCCTCGTTTTGACGAATCATGAAACGATATGCATAAAAATTCATGGAGCTGACCTTCTTGTTTGTTTCCTCACCTGTAAGAAAATAACCAACATTAATAAAGAATTGAAACATAGAATTTTTGAAACAACATTACTCTGACGAATTGGTGGTAAAAACTATGAGAATATAGTAGAAAATAATACAGGGTGCACAAATCTGAGGACCTTATTCTCTGAAGATGTCTTATTGAAATGCATTCTTACTATATTCTTTCATAACATGACTTATCAATACTTACCAGTCGCTGGGTTAATAATTTTGATCATAAAATGGTAGCCATCTTCTCCCCGGCAGAATATTAGTGGATATTGTAAAGCATCATACATACGATGTGTTTCACTGATACGTCTGAGGTTGCCTCCATCACGTCGTTGAATTACAATGTCTCGAGACTCCATATTTTCTCCAACTACCACAATAGCAACTTCATTTAACGTTGGTGCATTGGAACGTCTCTCATGTTCTCCTGCTGGCCTTTTATCTGCTCTGATTACTAATTTATGTTCGTCTGATGGCATCATTTCTAAGGCTGTTTTGAACAATTGTACCAATTGATTATGTTCATGCAAAAGTTGTTGCAATTGCACGATGATTTCTCGTCTTGCTGCACGATTGATGGCACAACGTTGATTTACTTCATTCTCAGAATTTCCAAGGAAATAAATCTGGAAAAATTTGTATTCACCATCAACAGGTGGTAACAATGCTCCTGCACGATGGTGAATTTGTCCTTGAATCTGTTGAAAAAAATTAGAAAAGTTTCGTTAATGAGTCTTAACAGAATTTTCATGTTTGCAGGTAATGTTATAATCAATGTGTGAAATGTTTGTTTGATATAGAAAATGAAATACCTTAAAAGTTGGGTTGAAACCTCGTTCCTCTATGTTTGAACCAAAAGATGTCATTTGGAACACACTATTGTAATGCTGAATATTCTGCAGAAAATGTTTTCATAGAGGTTCTTGTCCTGAAAGTAACGAATTCACAGGTTCTGGTGGAGTTGTCAGTTGTGGCAGTTTGATTTTTCCGTTCAAACAACATAATCCTGGGGGTTCGTTTGGATATCTCAGAGCATTGCAATATTGACAAATAATGCTCATGGTTCCGAAATGAAACATTATATTGCCAGCATAATCGACTGTGGGATCATATCTAAATGCCAAACGTTCAAAGTTGATGTTTTCATTTGATACTATATTTTCTTGTACCTCGCCTGAGATCGATAGTATGGATTCATCCGAAGCTGAGACAGATCTTGCTTGAGAGCCTCTCATTCTGTTGTCCAATCGCTGATTTGAAAGTCGTCTTGCGTTACGCGTCCGCCGACCTATATTTGGACGCCTCATTGATGGCATTTTTATAAATGATAATGAGTAGCACAAACACACAACACAACGATTAATATCAAACACAATGCTATTAAAAACTTTCAAGAAACACGTTTTACTGTAAATAACAAATACCACAGGTGGTTTGTTTATGTAAATGCAGAATCCGTAACCTAACAACCTAAGTGTCGAACGTCGAAGTGTCAAAGTACTCAAATACTGCATACTTACGTTTAATAGAGTTCTATGGTTGGAGGAAAAAGGAAGGCTTTGTTCTTTTTTCCGTGCATTTTTTTCGGAAATAAACCGTTATACAAACCTACACCTGAGAATAATGAACACAACAAAAAAAAAATTATCCAATTTGGTGCAGTCGTTTGAACGTAGTGCTTGTTCAAAATATCGATAGACCATAGATCCTTTTTTATTTATATAGATATATAATATATATGAATTGTTCAACAATTTTCATTTACTTGAAACTGAAATTTACTAATATATGCAACTATCAAGTGCTACGTACTTCTAAAACCTCAGTTTTGAATCTGGGGAAATAAAATTAACCATTGAATAAAACACCTGTTTTCTAATTGCAAATCTTATGAATTTAAATGGAAAAGAACTCAAATTGAACTGATTCAATAATATGGCCTAAACTATGAGTTTTTATTCTCTCTGAAACTTCAACTCTTGATAGGTCTCAGTCTGACTCAAAGTAAGGATGATGCTTGTTCTGTATCAACTTCCATCAACTTCCCGCCGCTTAGGCAGATTCCTTCGTATATGTGCACAATCTGGAAAATATTGAAATAGTGAATATGCTATCAAATGATATATATGTATCAGTAGATTCTGTAGAACAATTTCACATTGCTTACTTATTAATTTCATGCCTCACTTGCTACAATATAGGAAAACATCGAATGATAGTGTATATTAGCCAAACATTACAATGCATATTGAATTCTTAGAATATATCCCACTGAAAGTTATGCAAAACATAATTTTGTATTAATTCATTCATACAGATATTTTTTAACTTATACCTTGTCTGATGTCAATTCAGTTCTGACAGACAGTTGCCTTGACGATCGATCATAATTTCCAAATAGCGCCACCTTCAGTGGAAAAAACGAATTCTGCCGAATTCCCCAACATTGGCGAAACAAAAGCGCATCTTTGAATACACCTTATCTTCTGTGCATCCTAAGATAAACATATCATTGTTTTTATGCATAGAGAAGAAAGTAAACAGAACATTAAATTAATTCGTGTGTTAAAAATGAATTCCGAACTTTATAAGTTGTGTGCAGTATCGCAGTGTGAAAACAGATCAATAAGAACTCCCAACAATTTGTTGTTGTCAAAAATAAACAATGACAAGCTTATTGTGAAAATAACCTATGAAAGTGAAATAAACTAGCACGAGTTCTTAACGAGTTCGATTATATCTAAATTGGTTGTATCTATGGTGAAATATAAAAATTACTTCCACTGAAGTTTTCACGTTTCTAAACCCAGATGAGCAAAATTCTTTATGCGTTGCGAGGAAATCGCCCTACATTAATACATCAATCCTGGGCAAATTTGAGCTATTTCCCTCAACAAAGCTTGGTTCTATTGTTATAGTAGAGAGAAAGCGCAAATAACATGTAATATAATAAAAAATCAATACAAATGCGTTATCAATAGTATTCACTACAACAAAACACAGTGAATGATAGTATTGAAAGCGGAGTTTACCTAAACGTGATGACATGCGCTGTGATTGGTGTTTCAGTCAACATGGCCGATTGCGGTATTTCAATGTTTCATTTTATGAAAATATCAATAATCTGAATATTTTAAATAAAACTATAGCAGTGTTTCGGATTTTTCTTGATAAGGATTTTACCTTAAAACTGTTAAATAGATGATTTTTGATACTGTGGTCAAGCCTATTCATTCGCCGACTTTTCAAATCATATGAATATGATTTATGGGTTGAGGATCGTTTATAGTTTCATTGAAACCAGTTCATTTTCACGACGAATCGGTTTCCAGGAACTGGTCTATTTGCAAAGCAATGAACGTTTTAGCTTAGCCTTATATAAGGTGTTTAAAAGAAGTTTATTTTGAATAGAATGAAATTATAAATAGTTGTTCGGTTGATGACCTTGAATGTTTGGAAATCATTTCGAGGATTACTGGAGAGTAAGTAAAGAAACACTCATAATTCGGCCGACGTAACAACATATTCAATGTCATCATCAGGCCACTGTAATATTGAATAGGGATGGAATATTTATTTAGCGATATAGAAAAGAACACATTATTTACAGAGTATGTTTGACAAAGATAGTGAAAACAACTAGACGGCTTCGACAATTCTGCAAAATCATATTATTGAAAACAGATCCACTCAAAAAACAATCAGCTTTTACATAATGAATTGAAATAAAAATAAACAATCCATTCGACACAGTGGAAATCCAGCGAGAACAGAGCAGTAACATATGAATGATTCGTGTCTCTTATTCGGGAGGGATATATTTAACAAACAAGCTTATTTCAGGTGATTTTTTATCTACTGCGATTATAATTTATCTTTTCTATGTACATTGAGATAGCGTCGATGTAAGTTCTGAGTATCACTCTTAAAGTTGACTGTTTCTCGTATCATTATATGAAGAATTTCATGGAGGAGTCTTTTATATGAATATGGATGCTTATCTAAAATTGAAACTTAATCGGAATTGAACCTATGGTTCGTGTTTTTGCAATGTTCAGCCAAAGCAGTCTTAGCATTTGTTATTGCTTCAGTGAACGATCTCAGATATTCATCTTATCCTTTTTCTGAACTTAAAGACAAAGCACCTCTCATAATGATGTCCAACATTATTTATGAAATCCTTTGTCTACAATACGATGATTCATATATCGGTCAAACAGATAAATATTCGAAAAAACATTACATGAGGATCTGAAATCGATCACTGAAATAATAACGAAAGCTTTGAATGCTCTGGATGAACATCGGTAAAGCTCGAGCCATAGGTTCGATTTCGATAAAGTTTACATTATAGATAAACAACCATATTTATATGAAAGACTTCCCTATGAGATGCTTCATATAATCACAGAAAGAACAGCTAACTGTAGAAGAATCAAACAAAGAGAAATTCTAATCGCAGTAGTTAAATAAAATTTGGTTCACTGCTGTGAAATATAGAGCTCAATGTATGAGGAAATTTTTTTTGAATATGATAGATGATTCCCAAAAAAATAGTTTAAAAAAAAATTTGCTGTAATTTATCAGTCGAAGGTAGTGTTTGCCCTCAAATGATAACCTACATTTTTATTAGATTATCGGTTTCCACGAGAAAAATAAAATGCACTTCATACATATTCTTACCACAAAAATATAAACGGTTTTCAAGATATTCTGCCTGACATGTCTTTCTTTTCCAGCATTGGTCACTCAGAGTATTTGAAATTATTGAGTTGTGTCAAGTCCCATTTGAATTTATTCCTCGTCAAATATTGTCAATTGGTTACTCTCTCGAACAGTACATCTTGAAGCAAACTGAGATATACAGGGTATGACAAACAGCCTACCACATATTAGAAATAAAAATTAGCAGAAACTTCCTTATTTCAAATGGAACAATCTATATTGTATCGATCCATAAGCGGCAACAAAGAAAACTCTGCAAATTTCGTCTAGAAGTCCTTATAGTTTGTGACACTATTTTTCCTTGCTCTTCTTTCTGGAAATTGCCATACTAATTAAATAAGATGTGAATCGTGGCGAGCTTAAACTCGGAAGACAACAATTAAAACGACATTTTGACTGTCTAATGAGAATTTTGCGGTAAAAAGCAAACCGGTAGACTCAAAGTACGTAAGGTTTTGACTTTGCCGAGTATTGCTGAAAAATTACCAAAATCAACACGATCAGTCCTGGCTCCTGCTCCATTCTGCAAATTGAAAATATCTGCTATTGAAACATATAGTTAACGTGTGTTCGATTTTCTAGAATGAAGAATATATTTGAAGGATTGTTTTACACAAGGTGTTATGCTGCAAAGATTATCCGTTATTCTATGCCGCATCTTAGAAACAGAAATAGTAATGAAACATACAGGTTGCCTTTTAGAAAAACAGAGTTGAGAACCGCCTTAAAGAAATGGAGCAACCTGTGTGACCAAAAACATCACACGCTGACAGCACTACTGGGACAAATCATAGAAGGTCGTTTCGAGAAAATTGAGTGTTAAGTTTTGCAGTTCTTCTAAGTAGAATATTGACTCATCTGAAGAAATTTAACATATATTTAGCTGAACGTAAAGCACTAAAAAAAACTTGCACTGCGCTTTTATCATAATATACTTGTTTGCAGAATGTTTCAATACCTTTTCTTTTCCTTTATGATGAGAGTTAAGGAAAAATAGGGAGAAAAAGACAAATATGAAATTTCCGAACTATTTTTAGAGGTAAGTAAATATAAAATTGAGAGAACGTAAAAAATTAGAACTTTTCACAAGTAATCTTTCATTTCACAATAAATATTCGTTAGTTTGAAGGAACAACAGTTATCATAAGGAACATAACAAGGATTCAAGTTTAGTTTGAGGATTGTGAAATATATTACCACATTAGTCTTCCTCGATGGATAAAGGTCTTTTTTTCTCTTGATCCTTTCAAATGGGTAAATTTTCGTAGAATTTTCGATAAGTTTCAGGGAAAACTCCACTGTATTAAACTCAACAATTCTTTTTTTTTCTTATTTTTCGAAATATCAGTAGGTGATCCGTATGCTTTCTTACAATTCCAACCATCAACGATCATGAGTCTATTTTCTTGGCATGCTTTAACATCCACTATCTCATTAGTACACGACTTTTTGTTTCTAGCGGTTCTTCGGAAATTCTTTGTCTTTGGCGTACCTTGAGAAAGGATGTTAGAAGAGGAGTCAAGTAAAATGTCCACCATCCTGAGTTCGCCATCTAAAGAAGTTCGATAATAAAATTGGAACGGATTATCTTTGATTATCATACAGGATTTTATTTCCGAGAACCGATCATTAATCATGATCATTAACAATGATCATTAGATCATTAACATTGAAGCTACTCCTCAAAAGGCTTGAGGTTTTTGAAATCGAGAATATCATTGAAACTCAACTCTTTCATGACTTAAAAATACTCTGAAACTTTTGCCGTTCTAATTATTTGAACAAACTTACTTGGCACGTTAATTGGTCTAGACTTCTTGTCCTCATTTCGCGAATGACCAGTGACAAGGAACATATGAGAAATGGAGCCGATGTTCTGGAATCTTCTCAAACAGTACATGTACATCACAAAAACGTACTTGTTTTTTTTCCGACCGCTGCAGTTGTCAGAAGAGAAGATCAATTTCAGTCTTTTGTCAGTAGAACTTGCCTTTTCTTCGATAAATTTGTACACGCGAGTAGCTATCTCGTTAGCGCCCCTATTTGCATCACCTTCATGCCATACGTAGTTTACCGCTTCTCCGTTTTTGATATTGTAGATAGACAAATTGTATGATGATAACTTACTCTTGTAGTGAAATGTAGATGCCTCGCCTTGAGGCAGTGGAAAGGCTGCTCGTAAGTCATAGCAACTGACAATTACATTATAGTTCGAGTATTCCTTGTCCCATTTTTTTTCTAGCCGTGACAATTATTCCTCTTCCAAATGGAAAATATAATCAGTTTTTGTCTTGTGTTTCTTTTCTTCGTCTGCCAGATTGTAAACGGTGCATATTTCGCACTGGTCTTTTTTAGGTATGTGAAAACATACATTGTAGTCATACTTGAATATGTGAGTATACATTTACAAGGTACCATTTTTTTTATTCTCACCTTCGCATTGTTTTTTATAATCCCTATACAACCCTGCGATAGTTTTACCACCTTCTATATATTCCCTGCTCGTTTGCTTTCGTAGGTAGTGGCTTTCGGTCCTTGGAATTGAATTAATATGGGCTTTTATTCCTTCTTTCATTTCAGCCGGTACCTCAGGGTGATAACTGTCTTTGCCCCTTAGATCTCCTTTAATAACTACATCGACTTCTTTTTTAAATGCAGTGGCAATCGTACGCCGATTTCTAATGTTGCCATAAAGAAAGTCTTGCAGACGCTTCTTTTATTTTCCAACTAATGAAAATGGAAAGCGTGATGCAACTGGTGGGGTTTTTTTCTGAGGGTATCGGTACTGGGGATTAATAACGGTGGAATGCCAAGTGATGTATTCTTTCTGTTTCGTGACTTCTCGTTCCCAAAATCTTCTGAATAAAGTTTTCCGCTCTTCTTCGGTAAATTTTTCCTTACATCTATGAACACATTTCTTAGAGCAGAAAGACTAAACTTCCCTAGCATTCACTGGTCTTCTACCTTTCAAAGGAACATATTCTTTACCTTCGTTTCGTAGTTTTTTCGCTATTGATCTTTTCCGAGTAGAGGGGCCAGTTATCTTCTTCTTAACTTTTCAAGTTCGAGGCTGAACTGCTTCTGAATCCGATAGATTCTTCGGGGTAATTTAATTGCTTCTTGAAAGATATTGGTCATTGAACACTTGTACTTGGCGAGACTTTTTAAGATTACATTTCTGTCCACAGTAATTATCTTCATCACTGCTCGAAATATCTCCACATTTATTCACATCGAAATTAGGGTATTCTTCAGAGTCATCGTTGTCTAAAATGTAGTCAAGATCAGCTTTCCAGAATAATTGAGAGCTGCTGCTCTGCTCTTCTTTTCTGGTATCCATTTGCTCTGGTTGTCTATTCTTACTAATTATATCTGATATATGAGTGTCACATTTGCTGGCATCAAGTTTAGCAATTTGAGAATCTTCAACAGATTGTGGATCACGATTAGAAGTTGAAAAGTAATGTTTCAATTTGTCGATGATTTCCTGATCCACCAAACGGAGCAAAGAGTCATGCTCTTGTTTGTAAGGTACAAACAAGAGCGGGCATAGTCTGGACAAGGTGTCCAGACTATGCCCGCCTTTTCATTGAAGGTCAATAAATCATTGATATCTCTTAGGAAAATTGTTCTTCATATGATAATTATAATCTTTATCTATTACAAGTGCTCTCGTTCATCCGAGATAATGGTCTACAGAGTAATTTTACAGAGGTAGGAAAAAAGTATTGAAATATCATAGAATACAAAAACGTGTTAACTATAGATATCTTTCAATTATAGCCTATTCCATTAACATTTCTACGTGCAATAACGAAACTCACATGCACAAATCTTTGAGTAGTTCTAATCAATAGATCAACATGCAATAACGTAACTTTTCGACTTGCTACGTTTATGAACTAAGATATTTTGTATATTTAATTCACTAGGGTGTGACAAATAAAAAAATAACAAAACACACTTACTTTTCTCTGGTGAAATAGGGTGATATTTCGAGTTTACACACCATACGCGATGGACTTCCTTAAGGTAACTTGGAGACTGAGACAACCACAACACCGAAGATCACGGTATTGCATAGGGGTTATATCCCCTCTCAATCCTGTGCAGTAACGAAACGAACACCACCTAGAGTCCTTTACTGTAGCAGGAAAGCGTCTGTTTTCGTCAACTGTAGATCTTGAAATTCTTTATTTGAAAATACTGCTTACCCAAAAATCGAGTATTTCCATTTGTACCAGTATTGCTCTCAACGTACGACATTCTAATGTGTGTACTTCCGCGCAATAAAATATCAAAGAAAACCAGATCCCTATCTGACCGCTAAATAGAGATATCGAACACCGCGCTACTGTAGGGTGACCTATATAGTGGAAACAACGGGGTCATTATACCGAGTGCCACAGGAATAATGTTCACACCTCAACAATCTACATTTTACAAGATATCGGATTGAAATTTCGGATATTGATACAACAGATTATTCCTCCCCGACAAAGTGATTGTTGTGTTCCTATGACTTCCGGTTTTACCGGGAGTGGACGGAACTTTCGATTATTTCATATGAACCTACGTAAACTTTTGCATAACCAAATCCTACGTTGAATTTTGAGTGAAACAATCTCGAAAGAGAAATTGAATGGAGGAACAATTTCAATGAAAAATTTTGTTTTCGTTTTCGACTTCGGTTCGTTAGTAATGCTCGATATAGGGGTTTTTGAAGTTATAGCAAACCATTAAAATTCATTTTCACTAAAAGTTGACCACTTGGACAGAAGTTACGCTTATTTTGTTTCGGTGCTCTGCGGGGGTGAGCTGTCTGCTCTTACTCTTATTATACTGAGTCTAGGTTCATGAAGTTCTGCATATACATTCTCTGATCGTACAATATCTGGATAGGAATTGAATTAATCAATTTTCCCATCATTAATCGATATTATAGAGGACTTTTTCTCTACATTTCGATAGAGCATTCGATATCTTACATCTTTTCGCAAAAATATAATTCCAAAATTACTTGAATTTTATCTCTGTCAATAACTCTAGATCGAAAATTATGTGTGCAAGATTTCATAAACCTAGAAGCAGTTCTATTAGTGTTAGTGTAAAAGGCTTACACCTCGCAAGAGCCTGTAACTTCTGCCTAAAAAGTCAATTCTGAATAGGAACGTTATTCAATGGTTAGTTATAACCATGAGGAAATAAGCAGCAGTTCATGATAGAAAATGGAAAGTTTTGAACATTTCCGCTTAAACCGGAAGTAATAGACAGTTGTCTTTTACTAACAAGTTTGTTTACCTTATATAGACAATGGAAAACAATCTGTAGTATCGGTATCCAAATCTAATAGTCAATCTGATATTTCGTGAAATGAAGATTTTTCGAGGGGTGAACCTGAATCCTGTGACACCCGGTATACTGAAAGAGAGACGTCTCAATTTTACGAATGATATTTCTAGGGACTGACTCCGAGATTTTGAGGAGTTAGTGAGATGATAACCGTTCCACCAAGAACATGTGAATTGACGCTTATTTGTCTACAATTGTTATTTTTGTAGATATTTTCATCACTCAGGTTGATTAGCTCTTTTTTCCCAAATCCGTGCATTTCCGTTCATTCCATGAACCACCTGTTGAATGAGGTTATCTAATATGACATTGTCAACGACAATCGAGATATCAATTATGTACATCGACCACAAAATCCATATTCTCCTTGGCTTCCGACAGTCGATAAATGTTTGCTCCAAGTAAAGTTGAATGGATATGATCGATTCAACCCCAGCTCTCAAATCAGGGATATGATGAACCGCATTCGAACCCTTGGGATAACCCGTCTGACACCCTCTCTTTGAATGAACGAACCTGCCTTCTAGGGCTCTTGTAATAATTATGGGGTCTATCCTTTCCAACATCAACTCGCTATGAGTTTCTCATTGATCCAAGGAGGTAACCTGGAATAAATTAGTTCAAACGATTCACAATTAACTATTACCGAGTTGCCTGTAAGGGTGCTGCTCATTATCAAATATTCTAATTGACTATTGTATAGGGATTGTACAGTGTAACTGAAACTAAAGTCATGTTCTACTCATTACTGAATATGAAACGAATTTTTATTCCACAAAAAATCTCGAAAAGCATTGAAGTAAGGTCAGGAGATTTTACGCCCCTGTTCAGAATCGTTGCCAAAGCGGTCGTCTGAACGTCCACGTCTGGATTCCACTAACTTCACTCCCTAATGAAAAAATTTGGAGCTGTGCCCCTCATATGATCCCCACAAAATTCTTCATGAACCTTCAAGCTGTCATTTTTCAATATTTTTCAATTTTTCTGAATTATTTTTGGAAGCATTGAGAAAAATATCCGAATTCATGAATTTACCCTCCTTAACAAGGCCCTAATCCTACTCAATAACTATCAAGTCCCTACGTATTTTATCGAAAGTTATTGTATTTACGGCGTGCCCAACCACTTCTTTTGACACAATAATTAGCCAAAGAATCTATATAGAGAATTGATAATTGAAGAGCAGATAATTATGAAATCCGAATTAGCGAAGTGGTAACATTCTTCCTGATTCCGCAGTTTTAGCCACTCCAAGCTTTTTCCAATAATATACAGATCAGACAAGATTGAAATACAGTTATCGATTGAGAAAGGTATATGCATTATAAGTGCGTATAAACTCGCTCGCTGTTCAATTGTTTTTTCATAAATAAACAACAAAACTAAAATGTCCTTCGTTGGCCAATTTTTTTTCCATTGAAATATATTTATTTCAAACATCATTATCGAGTCAATTTTGGTTTCTTTAGAATATCAACCTCGTATGATGGGTTCAAGATCTCAGAACTGATGAAAACCAATTTAATGAAATGCTAGCAAATTCGGTCTGTATGTAAACCATCTTCAGGGCTCTTATTTTTTGGGGTTTCCGTGTTTACAGGTTCGAATTCAGAGATCATTGAAGTGCTAAACAGACAAATTGAATAATTGCAGCAGAAAAACAGAATTGATCACGACTCGTCATCCGTCAATTTATATCCCTATTGAAGTTACTTAATGTTTGAATATAAAACGAAAGTATTATAATTGATGTTGAATTCTTGAAAAAACTATTCCTGGAAAAGTGTTCGAGGAGTTTTCCCTCTTAGTATCAGGACCACACATTCCTTTAGGATTATTCTTTCAATATTCATTACAATTCGGTTTGTTTTTCAATAACATATTCGTACTGAGTCGCTAAGTTAATTGGTTGAGATCCGTTATCCAATGAAATACCTTTTGATTGGCCGATCTTCGATATTCAGTTCAAACAATTTGAATCGGTATATAAAATTCAAACTCAACTTTTTTTACATGTCTATTGTGAAGAAACAATGTCACCCAAAATTGAAATCTTTCGAGGATAAAATAACCTCCATTCTGAATTCTGGTGTGAAAACAGAATGGAAAAATATTTATCAATTTTCGTTTCATAGCCTTCCAAAGATTTCGCTTGAAGTACAAAATAATTTTTATTCAAGAAACTGGTGGCCCTAAGGAGGCCAAGCCAAAATTGTGCTTATGGGTCCCTAGAATGACCTGAATAGAAATATGAATTTACAAAAAAAAAAATTTCAAAAAAACTTTGATGGGAATCGAACCCGCTCCACTTACGGAAAATAGACCGAGTATAAGTAGGATTTATTCTGATTATAATGATGTCCGTTATCAAGCAAGGGTAGTTCATCGAATTTGACCCTATTTCCCGAATGCGGAGAGAGTTCGATTCCCACCAAAGTTTTTTAGAAAATATTTTTTTTCTTGATAAATTCATATTTTCATCCCAGTCATTCTGAAGGCCTATTAGCATAATTTTGGCCACCAGATTCTTAAATAAAAAGTATTGAAGTACTCCGAGCGATATCTTTGGAAGGCTATGAGGTGAAAACCAAGGGAAATTTTTTCATTCTGTTTACACACGGTGTTCAGAATGAAAATCAGTTCAACCTCGAAAGATTTTAATTTATTAATAAATAAAACATTTAAATTTTTCACGGAAAATCTAAGCCAATAGTGTACATTAAAATAATGCTATCCAATTTGGCAATCGAAAACAGAAACATTCAACTCTGTAGATTTTCCGCCATTTTGTAAAAATTTTTCTAGAATTCTACACAATCACAAGAAAATACTAAGATGTGACCAAAAACCGTTATTTCGAAGGTCACGCATAAATCACCACAGTTATCAGAATATTACTCAAAGTTGATATTAACCACCCTGTATCTCACACTTATGCTTCGAAATCGGGGTATATGTCATAAGGCAAAAATTACTTTCCCTATGTAATCTATAGGGCTATATATGTTTGACCAGTTTAAAATGTAACACCCTGTATATTGGATACCACGAACTCATAAATATATCGTGTTTTGTAAGAAATAAATATATCAAATCGAAAAATAAATATATCGACACACAAAATGAATATGCTGCTGAAGCTAATAAGTTTATTGGCTCGAAAATACATATCTATATTTGAGTGTCCCAAACAGAGCATAATA
This sequence comes from Myrrha octodecimguttata, assembly GCA_958510865.1. Lineage (NCBI taxonomy): Eukaryota > Metazoa > Arthropoda > Insecta > Coleoptera > Coccinellidae > Myrrha > Myrrha octodecimguttata. The sequence continues at coordinate 72,509,087 of OY294059.1, read as the reverse complement.
TGAACCTATCGTTACAATTTATGTAAACATTACATACTCGCCATAAATCCATAAGGAAAATTGCAGTAACTTCTCTTTTCATTCCAGATAAAATACTTTTCGTTGGACAAGAAGCGACCTAACACTTTCTTATGTTACTTCGAAATTCATCGCGGTCTTCTTCAGGATAGGATAGGACTTTTCATTTCTGTGCCATGAAATAGAATATAGTTTTTGGGTCTTGGCAACCTATTTTACATTCAATGTTTTTGGCGGAATTTTATTTCGTTTTCTAAGATGACCAATATAATTGTTTTCTTGTGCTAATTTCAGCAGTTCCTTTCCCAGTGGCCCTTTCCCTTTTTACGCGCTTGTTCTGGAGAACAGCGCGTTACAGACATCGTGACCAAATATGGGTTATCTCTGACTTCAGAGATACTCTGGTTTCATTACTTTCACGGACAGATCATCCTATCCTCATTTGCGTGTGTTGGAGGCTAAATGTAACAGACTTTCGATTTGTTTGAAGCTTGAGTGTTCATCCTATCCTCTCCATCAGATTTCAGCATTCTCTGGAAATATCTTATATTATACTTTCTCTCACCATCCTGGGTCAGGAAAATGAGGGTAAAGGTTTAAGATATGTAAATCGGACATGAGTTCAGATAATATCCTTGACAAATAACCAAATCTCCTCCGAAAAAGTCGAGTATGTTGAAGAATTTGTAGAACCGTTTGCGAAAATATCGAAAACTTCAAGAACTCTCTGGACCTCAACTTCTGACAAAATTTGGGCATGTTGCTGAGGATATTCTCCAAAACTGTCGACTGTGATTGGTGAAAATAATTGGTACGAGTAGGTACGGTTCGAGTATCTTTGAGCTCTTTTCATTTTATCATTTCAATTCTTAAGACTTAATTGGATTGAGGATTGTTGTTGGTGTACTCGAAGGAGAAATTGCTCCACATAATTGAGAAATAGCTATTAAAGTAGGAGAATAAATGGAATAAATGAGTTTTATATGAACATCTCTTTGATGTTCACTCATTGCATAGCTCCAGTTTTTTTATGAATTCATGACGAAAACGTTTATATGGTGGAACTCAATAAAATAAACAGGGTGGTGGAAACCGAAAGTTCAATATTCTGAGAACCCACTTTAAACCTCGAACTGAGTAAAAATTTCTTATGAATATGGGTCCGAAAATGAGCCGTTTCGAAGCTGTGAGCGATCTTCTATTTTCAAGTGAACTTCTATCATTACTATTATACACTCGCTGTTGAAGAAAATGAATATCAAACATTTCCCTGAAGATCGATGGGACGAGAGAGTCCTGTAGCAGGGCCCCCTAGATTTCCCGATTTGAATCCAAAAACCATGGAAAAAGTATGTGGAAATGAATCCATAATAATAATCCATGACAACAATGCATGACATGAAAACTAGTGAAGAAAAAATAAAGAAAATATATAGATATTCATTGTTCAATCCAGTGACTAGAGGCACGCCATCCATCGAATCTGCTTTTAAAAGCATTGACAGAGGATGCTTCGACAGTTTGAGATGATAGCTGATTTCAAAGGTTGGATATTCTATTAGGAAGGAACATCTGTCGTTGAGTCGTTTCCTGGACGACGGCCACCTAACCTATCTAGCATTCTCCATAATTGGGCATATAAGTCTTGTTAACAGGTTTTTAATTGCCTGTCAGGGAATTTTTGGGAAATTTCATGATGACTGTTCAATCAGAGCAATAAAAAAACATTTCAATTTTTTTTTCAGATATTTTATTGATATACTAATCATATTGTTCTCGGGAAATTTCGCATGAATCTTCAAGCAGTCATGTCAAATGAAGAACTGGACATTAATTCGATAGGATTCGTAGTTTCGGAAATATTGGGAAAATTAAATCTTGAATGCGGAATCATTGGTTGGATTACACCAATTCGAAAATTCGGCCTTCATAATCCAACTCCTAATCTACAATGCAAGTATCAAGTCTCCAATTATATTCTTCTGGAAGTAATTTTATTTACTACCGGTTGTTGGTGTGGTTATAACGAAGGCGTAGAAGGGCCACTCTTTGTCGACAAGAATTTTTCTACCTAATTCCGAGGTTTAACTCGGAATTATACATAATTCCGACTTTAAACTCGGAATTATACTAATTCCGACTTCTAACTCGGAATTATGCCTAAATCCGACTTCAAACTCGGAATTATACACAATTCCGACTTTAAACTCGGAATTAGACTAATTCCTACTTCAAACTCGGAATTAGAGCAAACAGAGAAAAAAATGTTCAAAACCCTGAGAAATGAAATTATAAATGATAAACCGATCGAATGTACCATTTCAAATATTGCAAAGTAGTTCAAATGTACAATTTCACGTGTAGCGAGGTAGTTCAATTGTAGCATTTACATATTTCTAGGTAGTTAAAATGTTGAAAGGTACCATTCGCATTGGGAGCTTTGGATTCAACTACAAAAATAACAATTCCGTGATCAAATTCAATTCTGTGCGGCCGGCCGGCAGTCCGCATGTGCTCTAACTTTCGACGTAACCATTGAGTATTAAATACATACATATATTTAATACTCAATGAGGTAATATACCAAGAATCTTGAAATTTTCAGGGTAGGTTTGGAGCCTAAATATATCGGTAGCGTTTGTTAATGGGCAAACTTCTACCAACTGTTTTGGAGTTGTAGCCAGATGAATTTTTTACTCATTATGTGACTCGATTAACAATGATCTCATTGAATTGAAGCTTGGTTTGCAGTTCTAAAGTACTAAAGTGCTATGCAAAATATCGTGAAGATCATACCACTAGATTTTTTTTTAACTATTTTCGAATTCTTCGATATCTCAAAAACTATATGTATTGTATTTGTCATATGCTGCTGCAATTTTTTCATCTTCATAACAGGCCTATATAGAATAATATATGAAAAGTCACCTTCACAGCTGTTTCATGTGAAAAAAGGTTTTTTTCTGACTTGATAAGTCTCTAAACAACCGAAGAACCTCCGGAAAAATTTTTGGAAGAGGTGTTGTTTTGAAGTTCATTTCGGAAATTTCGAATAAGATCGGAGAATCGCGAAGATGTGGATAGATAGAGGAAAGATGGAAATTTTTATTTCTGTCCAATGTATCGCCAGAAAAAGCAACGTCTATTTTAGAAAAATTCGTGAATCTATCGAAAATGCGAGTTTCAGTGGAAAATGTGAGAGTAAAGTCGAATTCCGACCTCAAACTCGGAATTAGGGTAACAAGAGGAAAGAATTTTCAAAACCCCGCAAAAATAAAATCCCGAATGACAGTGAAATAAAAGAATTTACGACTTTGCAGCAACATATCTGAAGAAACTAAAAAGAATGAGAAACTCATAAAAGCATACATAAGAAACTATTCTTTTTGCTTCTGGAAATGTAGGTACTGCCAAATATTGGAAGCGAATCGTGATTACGAGTACTCAGAACCACATTTTTCGCTGGAGCTCACATTTTTCGGTAGATCAGATAGGTATTTTTCGAGTTACGTATTGAAAAAACAAAATTTCATCTGGCTATAAAATTTTTTCTCTATTCGCCCTAATCCCGAGATTGAAGTCGGAATTAGTCTATAATTCCGAGTTCAAAGTCGGAATTAGTCTAATTCAGAGTTTGAAGTCGGAATTATGTATATTTCGCACAGAACTGTCAAACTCTTACCCCCACTCCTCTACCAGTCGACGTCACCTTGCGGTGATGAAAAATAATAATTTTTTTTTTTCGAAAATCGTCGATCTTGGTATCTTTTCCTATTAAATCGAGGTCGTAGATCACGAATATTTCATTTGAAATCGTCCAGTGACAAACGTTCAGGAATTATGGCGAAAATAATGAAAAAATTTCGAAATTTTGGTCAACTTTGAGACGTCGTGCCGACCAAAATAATGAAGCTGGGTGATGTCGAATTTTTTTACGTGCAGTTCAATCCTTTATCTATGAATTAAAACAGATTTCATCGTCCTACTCTCATCGAGTCGGTAATAATGATTTTTTGAAAAAAGGTCCAAAATTTTGGAACTTCAAGGACCTCTCACGTCCAGGACAATTTTTTTTAAAAATATCTGACCTTATATTCTTGTTCTACACCCTCGAATTAGTAAGTGTGCCAAATTTCACGGCGATAGGAGTCGGAAAATTATTTTTCGAAAATTGAGATTTTCTTAAGGGTAACCCCTTAAAATTTTACCAAAAATCGAAAGTTCTCCGATCGACCTGAAATTTGAAACATATACTAATTCGAGGGCGTAGATTAAGAAAATCCAATCAGAATGTTAACGGAGAGTCTGGTTCGTTTTTTATGGCCCGAGGAAAATCGAAAAAATTGGACCTTTTTTAAAAAAATCATAATTTTTCAACCAGAAAACTTACGTCTATAAAATAAGTGGCTACGTACTCATAAAGGATCGAGATATAACCAAAAAATTCGATATTGTCCAGCCTCACGCGTTTGATCTGTACGACGACCCAAAGTTGACCAAAATTTCGAAATTTTTTTGCTATTTCCGCCATAATTTCCGGTTATCACTGGACGATTTCTAATGACATATTCGTGATCTACGGCCTCGATTTAATAGGAAACGATAACAAGGTCGACGATTTCCGAAAAAAAAAATTTATTTGGGACTTAGAAAATTTTAAGTAAGATTTAGCGATTCCGTGCGAAATTTTATTTTTGAAGCTATGACAATATGCACATCATGGATTCGAACACGTAGATTACGAATCTGGAATTAGATTTTGCGTAACTGATTCGGTTTGGAAAATATTCCGGATTTGGTGAGAAATTTGGGTCAACTTTGGGCCGTCGTACAGATCAAACGCGTAAGGCTGGACAATATCGAATTTTTTTTGTTATATCTGGGTCCTTTGTGAGTACGTAGCCAATTATTTTATAGACGAAGGTCCTCTAGTTGAAAAATTATGATTTTTTTTAAAAAAGGTCCAATTTTTTCGATTTTCTTCTGGCCATAAAAAACGAACCAGACTCTCCACTCACATTCTGATTGGATTTTCTTTATCTACGCCCTCGAATTAGTATATGTTTCAAATTTCAGGTCGATCGGAGAACTTTCGATTTTTGGTAAAATTTTAAGGGGTTACCCTTAAGAAAATATCGATTTTCGAAAAATAATTTTCCGACTCCTATCGCCGTGAAATTTGGCACACTTACTAATTCGAGGGCGTAGAACAAGAATATAAGGTCAGATATTTTTAAAAAAAATCGTCCTGGACGTGAGAGGTCCTTGAAGTTCCAAAATTTTGGACCTTTTTTCAAAAAATCATTATTACCGACTCGATGAGAGTAGGACGATGAAATCTGTTTTAATTCATAGATAAAGGATCGAACTGCACGTAAAAAAATTCGACATCACCCAGCTTCATTATTTTGGTCAGCACGACGTCTCAAAGTTGACCAAAATTTCGAAATTTTTTCACTATTTCCGCCATAATTTCTAAACGGTTGTCACTGGACGATTTCTAATGACATATTCGTAATCTACGACCTCGATTCAATAGGAAACGATAACAAGGTCGACGATTTTCGAAAAAAAAAATTTATTTGGGACTTAGAAAATTTTTCATAAAGAACCGCGAATAAACATCAAACGCAGAGGGGGGGGGGGGGGGTAAGATTTAGCGATTCCGTGCGAAATTTAATTTTTGAAGCTATGACAATATGCACATCATATATTATGGATTCGAACACGTAGATTACGAATCTGTCATTAGATTTTGCGTAACTGATTCGGTTTGGAAAATATTCCGGATTTGGTGAGAAATTTTCGAAATTTGGGTCAACTTTGGGCCATCGTACAGATCAAACGCGTAAGGCTGGACAATATCGAATTTTTTGGTTATATCTGGGTCCTTTGTGAGTACGTAGCCAATTATTTTATAGACGAAGGTCCTCTAGTTGAAAAATTATGATTTTTTTAAAAAAGGTCCAATTTTTTCGATTTTCTTCTGGCCATAAAAAACGAACCAGACTCTCCACTAACATTCTGATTGGATTTTCTTTATCTACGCCCTCGAATTAGTATATGTTTCAAATTTCAGGTCGATCGGAACACTTTCGATTTTTGGTAAAATTTTAAGGGGTTACCCTTAAGAAAATATCGATTTTCGAAAAATAATTTTCCGACTCCTATCGCCGTGAAATTTGGCACACTTACTAATTCGAGGGCGTAGAACAAGAATATAAGGTCAGATATTTTTTAAAAAAATCCTCCTGGACGTGAGAGGTCCTTGAAGTTCCAAAATTTTGGACCTTCTGTCGACAGTTATCGTGTCTACGGACGGCCGGCCGGCCGGTTGGCCGGACAGAATCAATTTTGACACCGGATTCGTCATCAGTGAGTCCAACCTAGTCGATTGAGACCATTTTCGGCTCAATCATCCAAAATTACAGACATTTGGACAAAACGATAGCACGCTGTTCCCCTAGAACATGCGCGCAAAAAGGAGAATAATATGTAGTTGAGTTTTGTGAGGCAAAATTATTGTAGTACGTTTCCAATGATTAAGGGGATCTGCATAGTAGTTAATTATTCTGAATTGATGACTTATGGATTGACAAACTATTTTACACAGGTGATAAGTGTTCGGTAGAAAAAATATTTCGATGTTTGAAGTTTGCTATATATTCGTCCGAATTTTAATACTAAAAAAATAATATTGCAGGCCTAAGAAAGCTTATAAGCTTAGTATTGTTGAATAGAATATTATATAATTTATATAATATTATTTTACTCATTTTTCTTTAATCACACAATTGACACTAGTTTCAACGATTTTATAAATACTCTGTATAATTTTTTCAGTTCTAACGAAGTGGTCGGGAATGTGGTTATTTGTCCAGGTGAAACTACCGTTATATCCTCATAAAGACACATAATAGATGCCTATTGTGGTTTATTATGGGGTGTCCTAGTTTACGATCGAGGTAGTGGAGCATTCTCAAATGCCTCGCATTATTTCTGTGAGATACGGCAATGTATATGTGTCGGTGTTAATGCTCATTGTTTTAAACATTGTTGTGGAGTCCATGAAACACGATGTCCAAAAACGAATCCATGGGGCCGAGTAACAACATCTATAAAGTTTCAGTTTGGCTTATAGCCTCTGAATAATGAAATATGTCTTTATATTAGAGCTTGTTGTGCGTGTATTTTACTTTATGTTTTAAGTCTTTCTAAAATTATAGGTTTTTACTTCCGATATCTGAAAATGAACTATTAAAAGTTGAATTGAAATTGGTATTCATAGAAAACGTCCTCACGAATTGCAGGATTAAACTATTTGTGTAGTGCAGATGTTAGGGAAAAAGTCTAATATTCAATATTGTAACAACGCAAACGATCAACAGAGTGATCAGAAACATTTCAGAGTCGACATCGATCCCTTGCTGTGTTGATTTCGTGAATCTTCTGAAATATCCAAGATAGTCGTAAGATCAACATCTTTTCCTCAAATTTCAGCTTTCACAACTTCCGTAGTCGAAATGTCGCCCGAATTTTCAATTTCGAGTTTAAGCTCATCTAGATTGACACCTAATTCAATAATACTGCAAGTGTGAGAATAAATGAGATACGGATTGAAGCATTAAAGATAGTTTCAATTATACTAAGGAGCTGTTCAAATTGTAAATTTTTCTTGGTAAAACATGATGAAAATTTGGAGAAAGAAATCACGAAGGTTGGTCATGCGAACATTTTTGTAACAACAAACCAGCTATTCGAGAAGATCAAGAGTCGATGTTTAGTTGTTAAAATGCCTAGAGCAAATGTGCGCGGAATTCATCGCCATCCAAGTGAATTGGAAATAGGTCGAATAATTGGTCTACGGGAGTCGGGGTTGTCATTTCGAGAAATCGCTAACTATACGAACAGAAATCCAATTACTATTATGAGATGTTGTCAAGCGTGTTTTGATAATGTCCAAAATCGAAAAAGCGTAGGCACCGGACGTCGAAGGGACACAAATGAAGTTCACAAAGAACGAAAAACGTACGTGGGTATAATCAAATTCAGCCTTACGACAATGTAACCAACATGGGTACATCAAAGAAAAATCAATTAAAACAGCAATTTATGAGTTCATTAATAAAGTAGTAGAATCTTTTGAAAACAAAGAGTTATCCATGAGAATTTTTCTTGACTTAACCAAAGCTTATGATTGTTTATTTTCATCTGAAAATAAACTCTTTCAAAAATTAGAAAGTTATGGAATACGAGGCCCATCACTGGAATGGGTTAAGTCATATTTTTCGAACAGAAAACAAATGGTGGAAATGGAAATCAATGAGGAAACTGTAAGATCACATTTAGAGGAATTACTGTTGGGCATACCACAAGGAAGTTTTCCTGGTCCCTTATTCTTCCTGATATATATCAATGACTACGAACCAGATATGGAACTATGTCCCAAAAGAGTAAATACAGTTAATTATGCCGATGACACAAGTTTACTTCTAGTTGAAAAACTGTTCTCAATGTTAGGAAGACTAACTGAAATCTCCCTAGATAAAACTGATGAATGGTTCAAAAATAATAATTTGATACTCAACAAAGAAAAAACAAAATTCATACTTTTCACACCAACGCAAACAAAAATTGAGGGAAATTTAACAGTCAATTTGAGTCAGGAAATATACCAGATACAAGAAACAACAAAATTTTTAGGCATCCACATAGACAGAAACCTCAATTGGAAAGAACACATAAACTGTCTAAATGAGAAAATTACACAATCGATTTATGGTCTCAGAGTAATAAGTCGATATATCCACAGTAATTACTTAAAAATGGTTTATCATGGAATAATAGAGTCAAAACTAAGATTTGGAATAATATTTTATGGAGCAGGAAACATAAAACCATTGTTCATTTTACAGAAAAAAGTAATAAGAATACTCAAAAACATGAAGTATAATGAATCCTGCAGAAGTATCTTCAAGAAAAATAAATTATTGACAATATATGCCCTTTACATTCAGGAATGTGTTCTCTTCATTAGGACCAATGAACATCTGTTTGAAAAATATGAAAACAAAAAAACTTTCTACAATATCAGGAATGACGACTATATTTATCCCAAACATAATTTAACAATCTCTCAAAAGCAGACGGAATATAGATGTCTCAAAATATATAATATGCTTCCAAAAAATATAACAACTATAAAAAATATGAAATGTTTCAAAAGAAGATTGTTCGAATATCTTATTGAGCTAGAACCATACAGTTTAGATGATTATATGTCCAACATGTAATTCTTATTTTGACACTACTCTATTTCATCTTCATATATGTGTATGAATGTGATCGAGAATAAAGAGCTATTATTATTATTATTATTAATGTATTTGGACATTAATTTTCAGCCGATGCTCGAGTTAATTGATATAATATCCTGTTGGAGATTGTTTGATGCTCGAGTGATTGTATCAATCCCCCAAGAGCATTAAATTCATCACCAGCATTTGATAACCGTTAACATTGTATCAATGACCAACGACATTAATACCAGGTCATGAGTACATCGATCCATCAACAGCAGTCCTTATATCAATGGTCCCAGAGCATTGAATTCAGGCTTATCGGTCATTGTATCGATGTATTTTGGACATCAACGTATCACTTAGGTACATTAACGTGATGCCAAAAAACATCCATCTAAGGCGTCCTATAGTGGTGTTTTGGATTTAAACCAAAAACTACTATTTTTTTTAATATAAAACAATAATGAACTGAATAATGCCTCAACACACATATATAAATATATTTGCAGACTTTTGTTTTGAACGAAATTTTGTAGAATTATCTTAGATTTGTATGAAATATTTTTGTATTTTCAGTCGAATGTAATATTTTTTGGGGATTGTGTTTTTTTGATTCTATTGATTTCAGCAAGTTGTCTTAACTCTACTTTTATATTTCTGTTTGCGAGTTTATAGGGTCATATACATACCCTCATTCCTTTCCATATCGAATTTTGATGGTACAAATGCATCATAATAATCAAGTAAGAAAAGATCAGATCAGAATTTATTCAACAGTCGTTAGAAATTCCCATAAATCATGGATTCTAGAATATGAGTGTTAAAATTTGAAAGAAATAAAATAACAAGTTTCAATGAATTACCAAAACAGCATACGCTCTTTAGGGTAGGTAATTGAAAAGATAAAAAATGTTTAAATAACATCTGAACGACTTCGGTCGATGGCCTTTTGGATTGTTCCAATAAAGAACTGTTAATAATAATAACATCTCCATCACTCTGACAATATTGAAAAACTTATACCGTCCAATTATGTGCATATTTCTTGAATTTTCGGAATATCCCCACCAATGGCATAAACAGGGGGTTCATGGCTTGTTTTTTCGAATTAAGAAACGGAATCCACTTCCACCACTTCCTCTGTTGGTCTTCCAAGGTATGGAAAGGCACTCTCCAATTGTAAATTTCATGTAATAGGATCTTTCTGTATTGTATTTTTCCCCATTCCTGAAGTGCCACATGACTGCTGCATCTAGTCTATCTAAAAATAAGCATTTTTCACCGTCTTGTATAAAAAGAAAGCACTCCTACAAGAGAATCAAATTTATATGAAATTCATTTATGACTCTCAGTTGATCTTAGAACTTATTCTACTCGCCTAGCTGAATACAATTAAAAGAAAAATCGGTATCTCAACTAGATAACGGAAAAGATTTTATCTATTACGTCGGGAAAACGAAATCATTTCTATAGGTACTATAAGTCTTACTCACCTTTTAAAATTCTCGTCAGAACACATAATACAAGTTATGGTCAACTTCAAGCACAAAGAAAAATCTTCTAGACTAGACCAGAATTAAACTTGATACAACTAGAAAAATAGCACGATGATTGTTTGTAGGTTCGCGTACCCATATCAATTGATGAACGCGGTGATTGTATTAAGGTTCGCGTACATCAATTGACGAACACGATGATTGTAACAAGGAATCAGGACATCGTTTGGTGACCTAAAGCATTGATAATATAACTCCAGGGCATGAATCAATTACGCTGATACATTGATGTGATGTATGCATAGCATGGATCCATAACAATTGACATTATTACAAGGTTTCGTGATGATCGACCGTGCCTAGCACTTCCAGGACGTTAATTCAATGTATTTTTTACATTGTCTTGAGGCAAAATTCCTTGAATTGATGTATTTCATCATCAGTACAATGTAATAAATACATTATAATAATGGCCTAGCGTTCATTGTAACGATCAAAATAGTGATTGGTTAATCACCGAAGTTCATTGTTCCGATCAATTTTTGACATTGTCCCAATGTGAATTACATCATAGTAATGTCCATACGTTTAATCACCTGTGGTGATTGATATCAGGCTCAGTATTATTTTCTGTGAACTTCAATTATTTCACGCTTGATTATGTTCAAAGTATATATAATCCTAAGATATTAATATCGAAAGATATAATGTAAAGGCATTATAGAAAAAGACCTTTCCATAATGATTGTATTGATAGCCCTCATCAAGTAGTCTCATTTGAATTGGATATTTCTATGATAAATTCAGAAAACCAAATGTTTCATCGATAATCGAGTTGATATAAGTACTTCCTTGTGACTTATTTCTACAAAAACTTCACTATTTTCGAAACTCTCCGAATATCTGTGACGAAAATAGGAAATCTCCGGATTTCGATTCCGACTTAACCTTGGCAAGAACAAGTGCACTCTATTTCTGGAGAATATTTTCCAGTTCCGATTAAATGCGAAGAACAACAGGTGTGAAAGAGTTGAATAGAAGTAATTCTGTATTTTTATTGCAGTTGGTCCGCTCGATGTTAAGATCCTGGGAGCAAACCAGCCTCTCTCTGCCGGTCGAAGATACGACCTCTTGTGTCAGAGTTCTGGATCCAGACCCCCTGCAAGTATAACCTGGTGGAAAAACGGGCAGCGTCTGGAACGAACCAAGGATACGGTAAGTTTTTGTCCGTTGAGAGGGAAATGCCATAAAAAATTCATTCAACATGTTCAGAGCAGATCTTATGTAAAGGGGACTTCTGTATGTCCTGTTAGGATTCTCTCAGTATTCAGAACAGGGAATTTTGAAAGAAAGGGTCTGGAATCAACTTATACTGATAGGACTAATGGAAACGTTATTTATGAATTCCCTACGGAAACTGAAGCAATAATTTTATTCAATGTAGTTTTGTTTATCTTTAGAGCAAACATTACCACGTGTTGGTAAATTACGGCTCGGCAACACAGCCACATGCAAGTTGCATTTAACCTCGTTAATATCTCAAGATCAATATACCTTATCGCTCTCTGCCTAATTTAACGTTGCCAATTACCGCGAGAAATATTGGAAATGCGTGAAATTTAGGAGAAAACGGGGTGTCGTTATGCAGGCTTCTGTGATTATTTCTTTACATTTTTTTTGGGGATATACTTAATTTTCTGATGAGAAGGCGTAGTGTTATTTTTTATTCTTTGAAAAACTCTGGCCTCCAAAGGTCACCCCGTTTTAATCGCGGTATTATTAACAGTGCCGTCGGCACATGAATTACAGCTTCGTGGATTTCGGCAACACAGTCACATTAAATTTTCAAAAAACCTCGTTAATATCTCAAGGTCCGCAATAGACTGAATGCTTTAACGTTGCCAATAGCCGCGAGAAATATTCGAATGCGTGAAATTTTGACATTGACAGGAGAGGCGGGGTGTATTTCTGCAGGCTTCAGTAATTATTTTTTTGAAATCTTTGGTTTCAAGTTTCAGAGAATAAAATTAAATTTTTTTCTATCCTTTCTGATGCCGAGACGACATACTTCCAAGAAGGACTTTTTAGAACCTGCTTTGACACTTCACCAACGATACTCTAATTGTCCATATAGATACCTACACCATCTCAATTGTTCCACGTTACTTGTCTTTAACTGTAGCGTGGACTTGTTCTATCGAATAGCCAAAGTGAAATAAACACATAATTGCACTCTAGTGATCTGGGCGGCTGTAAGATTAGTAAAGAATTTCAACTTCATTATATTGGGTACATCAGACCCAAACAGTATCGAACTGGTGGTTCAACACTAACTGTGATTTTGCAATAGGAACCAACCCATCTTCGAGGTAAGTAGCCTTAGTACTACTGACGTTACTGATGTTTGGGTTCAATGTACAATGGAAAAGACATCCTAGACCAATCCTAGGGCCCCCTTATCAATGACTTAAAATTTTTTCATTAATTTTACTTGGGATATTTGATAAAACAATTCAAGCAACAAGTAACTGCAAATGAGATGCTATTAGAGTATCGTTGTAAAGGGGCAAAACACCATTTAAAAGAACCGAAAGTATATCATTCTCTCAATATTAATTAGCGCAATTTGTCGTTCAAAATCATAATTCAATCTTTTCATTTCGATGAATTCACCACAGAATACTTTTTCTTCGAAATTATGAGAGTTTAGGATAGAGCAGAATATCTCCCGATTCTGTTGCAACGTAAATTTCACCTCTTCAAGAAACAACGAGGGTGTATTTCATACAATTTTGATGCTCAACAAAGTGCGCATATTCTTGTAGTAAATGTTTACATTCTCGTGGTTTTAATTTTTTTCAGAAAATCGGGTCAAAAGCACAGGAATGAAAAAAGGCAGAATTTAAATCTATCATTTCATCCACATTGCTGGAAAAATTTTATGAGTTTTCGAAAAATTTTTTACACATCCAAAAAGCAACGCTCATCAGCAATGTTCAAGAAAAAATATTTTTGAATCAGTCTCAATTTACAGACAACGTGCCTTAAATTTAGAGGAAAAGTAGCAAATTTTCATGAATTCGAAAATGCCTATTATCTCGAAGACGGTGAAAATTTTACCTGAAGATTTTTCGGTATTTTGAGTTGTCTGGACCTTATCTATCAGAATTTATGTATTCAGTTGTTCATAATTTGTATGAAATCATTGAATTTAGGGAATTACTTGTTTTGCATGAATGAGTACATTATTGAAAGAAATCACTCGTTCGCTTCTTCACAGAAATAATCCTTTCAAGGAAAAAGCGGAGATGTGCGAAACAATTTAAAGAAGTGATTTTCTGAATTGAATGATTCTTTACAGAATATGACTTCAGAGAAACGATATGAATATTCTGAATAGATGAATCAAATAAATGCTCAAAGTTAATCAAGCTTCCATTCAATGGTATAGTTCTGCTGTAATCTGAAACGTTCCAGGGTGATTCATTCGGCTACATACATCGACAATCTGTGGAGAATTTGCTCCGTAGATACAACGAACCAACATTGTGTGCTCCGGTGTTCGATTACTCTATACCTTCCCGAAACCTTATACTGGGTGTCACAGGAGTCTACCCCAAAACGATCTACATTTTTCGAAATATCGGATCGAAATTTCAGATATTGATACATCAATTAAAGTGATCAATGTTTGTCTATGACTTCCAGTTCAACCGGAACTAGATGTAACTTTTGATTTTCTTTCATGAACTAAGGTATATTTTTGCGTTTTTGAATTCTACGTTGATATTTTAGTAGAATTCCGTCAAAAAAATTAAATTAGGGAAAAAATTTGATCCCAATTTTTTTTTGTCTTCGACTTTTCGACCGTTAGTACTAATCATAAAAACCCATTTCCACTAGAAATTGGCCAAGTATTTTGTTTTAGTTCCATGCGAGGGGTGAGCTCTCTGCTCTTATTCTGATTATAGTTGGTCTAGGTTAATAGAATTTTGCACACATATCATCTGATCATACAGTATCTAGATAAAAAATAATTTATTTGATTTCCAACCATAGTGCAAGATTATGGGATGAATTTTTTCCACATTCCGATGGAGCATTCGATTTCTTATCTCTTTTCTCAAAAATATAATTTGAGAATTACTGAAATTTTTTCTCTATCCAGCTGCTGTATGATTGGAGAGTATGAGTGCGAAATCTGGTAAACCTGAACGAAGAGTAATCAAAATTAGAGCTGAAGGCCTCATAAGAGACTAAAATGAAACACCTGTTACTACTATCCAAATGGTAACTTATCAGTAGAAAATCCTAAGAATAATCTGTCACAATGGTGAGAACTCATATATACAGAATACCAAGTCATCCGATGTCAAAAACAAAAAATATTTGACTAAGAATTTTTTTTTTCAATTATATTCTATTTCGACGAAATATTACTCAAAATTCAATATTTGATTTGAATATGCGAAATTATGCATCAGTCCGTATAAGAAAATTGAAAGATCATCAATTTTAGGCCAAACCGGAAGTCATGAACACACCTACCGACTTTACCTCAGTCGATGGAAAACAATATGTGCCAAATTTCAATCCGATTAGCGAATGAAGGTAAGCGCTACTCCTTCTGGTGGCTATCCGAGTAACCCGAGGTACAGACATTATCATTGACAAGTTAAAAGAAATGTTAAGAAAATTAGAAAGTTTATGCATTATGCATTGCAAACTCAAATGTCCCTTCCCATAGATTTCCACAGCCCGGTGAAAAATTTCGAGTTAGGGTAAAAGAAACTTCCTGTAACAAGTCGGATCTGAAAGTGTTTGAGAATCAATAAAAATCAACAAACAAGATTTATGAGAGTCGGTTACCTGCCTTTTACCGATGATGATCATTTTTATAGAGGTAAGCACGAATTGCTCATGAAATATTAGACCATATTCATGAAGACAATTTTTTTCCAGGCCCCTAATCCAAGCAGAGAAATTTACTTAAGAGGAACGCTCTGCCTTCCAGAAACCTGCCTGTTGAACTGATCATTAAGGAACAACGTAAATGTTTTTGTGATAGAACTGACTATCGAAAAAGAAGAGTCTCAACAAGGAAATATCTGGTGATGAATACTCTTCGCTCGAAATGCTTCTGCCAATGAAAGCAAAGTTGTACAAGGCTTATTTATTACAGCTTTTACCAGAGATATCAGTGTTCGAAAATTTATTTGTCAATCCATAATGAATAAGACTTACGATACAAGTAGCATTAGTTTTATGTGAATGCATTCATTTTATTTTCAATATACTGAGTATTTAGTCCTATTATTCCAAAAAGTATGTTCTACAATACTATCTGTTTTCAACTTTCAATACAGCCTTAGAAATCCACCAAAGTCAATCTTCCCATTTGGATCTGAAAATAAATAATATGTATTAAAATACTGTCTAACCTTGGAGATATCCCCGTAATTTTAAAGTTGCTACACTCAATAAGATTGAAGAATGATACATAACTACTTTATAAGAATGAAATATGTACTCCCAGTAATACTCTCGTGAACTATAAAAGTCTAAAAAGTGTTTGAATGAATCGTGAAATCAAAAATTATCAAACCAAACACTAGCAAACAGTACAAAATCGACTATCAAAACAAAATTTATGTCTGTATCTAAGGTTCGGAAACTGGCCACCGTGGCGTTGCGATCTTAAATTCAGACGCCAATATCTTGTAAAATGAAGAATGTGGTGAACCTGATCCCTGTGACAACCGGTATTTCCAAATTATTTTTCATGTTTCATATTCCAAACGGAAAGTAATCCCAGACATCCCACCAAAACGTCACTGCTTCCGGGTTTACCACTCTAAGCCACTGAGGTGCACCGAGGAATATCAATCGATACCGTGCCGCTACAGGATTTCTCAGTACATACGAATATTAAAATATAAGTGCTGTCCCATTATATCGAGCACCGAACCCGGACATAGAAAATATCCTATGCATATCAATGAGCTAGACGTCACTGTTTTGTTTGATGAAAATTCGGGGGATTCTCTGCGCCATGATGGAAATTAATACCGCTCTGATTCCTGTTTTATGAGTTCTTTGTGATTCTGTGTCCCCGTTCCGTGAATTTTTATTCGGATGCACACTCGCATAAAGTCCCCACTTTGAATATTTGAATATGTGAAGTGGATAAGCGATATCGTTCGCTATCGGTTTCTGATACGTGTATGCAACTATTCGAGAAAATCATAGTGCAGACTTCCATACATCTCTATTTATCCTTTGGTATAGAAATTGCTATTCGAAGTGGAAAGAAAATACTTTCTGTATTGAACTGAGATTATTTAGTTGTTTAACTGAAATTTCACGTGGATGAATATTTGAAAGCAGCAATTCTGTGAACGTGTTTTATCACTCCGCTTTCTACTTTGGGGTATTGCTTCAAATACCTTCATACTGAATTTTAATTTCAATTTGGCCTTTCGAGAGTTCATGGAAAGGAAGTCTTTCAGAGTTGCGTTTTCAATAATACCATAAAAATCATTTCGAACGATAGATACTAAAATTAATTTGTCTGGTTTGAAATTCGTATGTATATGAACAGCAAATTGAAAATTCATATTTCAATAATAGTAATCATATTTTGTTATTTAATTCAAAAGAAGAAATCTGGTTTCAGTGAGACAGATGCCCTTCATCATGAATAAGTCAGTTTATTTTTCGAACCCAATACAATTTCACCTCACTTTCCTACGAGGACACAGATTTTGTCCTGAGGTTTTCATCTGTGCTTTTGTACCAAACGTGAAACTGTATAAATACCCGTTTCTATTTACCGATAACATAATATAGTTTGATGAAACAAAAAATGTACTACTCAATCTTCGCATTGTACAAAATCTGATGAAACAATATTTTCTCGTCCTCTGGAACGCGGTCTCGTTGAAATTGAAATATACACAACAAACAACTCATTCCAGATCAACTAGTAAATGACATGAATGAATAATACAGAAATCGTGCTTACAAAATTTGTACTATCAGCGTGAGCAGATCCATATGGAAACATATTATTTCAGTAAGAGTTGCCGTTACTTTGAGGGTCTTGATATAACTCACCCCAATTCCACTTTTGAATTAATCCACTTACAGGAAATTGGAACATCCGGAACAGTCATCCGGAAAATGGCCAAACTACAAATAGTCGAACCTTCGCGAAGCATACAAATTCTAACAACTCCGGGGAGATATTTGTCACTTTGTCGGATGTTCTAATTGTGCCAGGCCCGTTTCAGAGAGAAACAATAATTCCTTCTGGAAGGTTGGCTGAAACTAAGATTCTCGAAATCCGTGGAAAACTTCAGATTTCATTCCCTACTCTGGTGACAGTTACCGTCCCTGTGGGCTATGTAGGCTGGAATCAACATTTCAATTATCTCGGAGGCGAAAGAGACCAGAGGATTTCTGCAATGCAGGTTGTTTTTCTAGGGCAGATCCTTCATTCAAAGCGCTTACTGTTGGTTTATTATTTTCTCAACTACCAAACCTGCAGCTCGAAATAGACATAAACTGTTCGAAGCCTCCTCAAGCTGCTCGCCAATCTTTTCGTAGAAAAATATTCAAATATAATTGAATATAAAGGTCGATTGGAAGAAACTTTTATCGCTGTGCATGGTGAATGTAGGATGGATGTTTGACCATGCAGTCGTGTAGTGATGAGATATTCTGTTCCAGACGACATTCAATAAGAGCTTATATTGATGTCGTATGTTTCACATCTCTAGAACAGAACCGTCCTCATGTATTTTTCGATCACTTTCTTCAGAAATAACAGTATTGGAATCAGAAAATTTCTCAGACGTATGAAAGAAACCATTATTTAACCCGATTCCTGCTATCCGCGAACATTTCAGTTCAATAACTCAATAAAAAGAGCAAGCAGACTGTATTATTTGAAAATTCGATGTTAGGTTTTAACACTTTTGGACTCAGAATTCCACTTCACCATCTATACTGCTCTCCTGGTTAAAGGAAGGGAAAAGAAAAAGAATAAAAGGAAGGAGGATTTGGAGCACCTAATAAATTTCCACCAGGTGAATTTTCACAATTCTAATTCGGAAAATTACTTGAACTCAAGAATCGTACAAGTCAAATTGCCTTGGAAAACTGAGAGCTCAACTACCACATATGCGACGACGAAGAAAAATTCGGCGACGTTGCCAATTCCTTAAAGTAATCCAAATGAATAATTATTGCCCAAACAATTTCGTTTATCGCAATCCTATTACAAGTTCACTTCGACTAAATAGAATGTGAGTGACCAAGCTTTGCTCGGTATTTTTTTTAAACTAGAAAATCACTGAAATGTAGAAAGCAGATTTTTCGCGCGTGTTTGAATTCGTTGCCAAAACGGACATCTTTTCACCCAGCCAAACGCACCTTTACTTACAGATGGATATATTCGGTTGAATCCTAATCATATTATCCTCAATAAACTCTGCATGAATTTTCAAGCCGTCATTTTTACGCACTTGTTCTGGACAATACCGCGTTGTCGTTCCGTCACAATGTCTGTAATTTTCTGATTTTGAGCTGGCATTGGTCTCAAACAACTAGGTTGGACTCACTGACGAAGAATCCGTGTTCAAATTTGATTCTGTCCGGCCATTCGGTCAGCCGTGTGTCCTCTACCTTCCGAAATAAAGGACCTTGAGTCTTGAAATTCTTAAGTCCGGTTTTGATCCTGAATATCTCGGTTGAGTTCTTTAATATTCCAGATCTGCGGAATGGTTTTTGTGTTACAGTCATTTGGAATTTTGATTCTTCTGTAGCGAGCGCCCTCTCTCAGCTCTTACTTAAGTCGCGCGCGCAGTACCATCTTGCGTCTTGAGTATCCTGCGTTATCTGCCTGTAACGCTTGGCCAACATCATCGGTCAGCGTACAGGGGGCGCTAGCGCGCACGCTGTCCCGGTTGGATCCTCTCAAGATCTCGGAAATACGCTCATCCCAAACGGTCTGGTACACTCCCTTGTGGTCCTCACGAGGGGTGTCCACTCACGTAGGCATGTAAACGGCTTAGTTTAGTGCATGCCCTGACGAGTTCCCCCAAACTAAGCCGGGACGAAACGTGACACTGTCCCCAAAGAGGTTGAAGCTACCTCGCAAACCTACAAAAGCTTCAGTGGTGACTTTCCGACGTGATGTATTTCAACGACGGTGTCACAGTTTCTGTCCCTCCGCGATCATCTTCGTTTCCAGTGAGAACCTCGCTTGTCACTGTGTGATCCTATCCGTTCCTCCCTCGGCGATGGTTGGGCAACCATCCCGAGGAGGTTCCACACCGCCACTTCGCTCTCGTGCTGCAACTCGCTGATCAAAGATGTGCTCACTAATGCACCCAGCTCACTGCACGACATCGAGTGGTATAGGAACTCACAAGTGGCGCAGCGTTTCTCAATCCGGGTTTCTCACATTTCAAAGGCACACAACTGCTCCGCATCACGGCCGCACTTGTGGGAAATCTTCTGGTCTATTCGGCCATGACTACATTCCGTCAAAAGCTGACCTCCTCTAAATCGGTCACACTCCTCGAACGACGAGGCAGAGCGCTCTAGCACACAGTCTACACGGCTCAACACAAACGGTTTGGTCAACCGTGCATCCAACGCCGTAGACTCGTGCTCAACAGCGCAGCAATGGCACAACGGCTCGCTCACAGCCGCGTTTTAGAGGAGAACACCTTTTCGGTCTCGGTCGCACTCCCCCAGATACATCTTTCTGGTATCGCTTTCACTGGAAGGGGAGTCCTGTAGCGAGCGCCCTCTCTCAGCTCTTACTTAAGTCGCGCGCGCAGTACCATCTTGCGTCTTAAGTATCCTGCGTTATCTGCCTGTAACGCTTGGCCAACATCATCGGTCAGCGTACATGGGGCGCTAGCGCGCACGCTGTCCCGGTTGGATCCTCTCAAGATCTCGGAAATACGCTCATCCCAAACGGTCTGGTACACTCCCTTGTGGTCCTCACGAGGGGTGTCCACTCACGTAGGCATGTAAACGGCTTAGTTTGGTGCATGCCCTGACGAGTTCCCCCAAACTAAGCCGGGACGAAACGTGACACTGTCCCCAAAGAGGTTGAAGCTACCTCGCAAACCTTCAAAAGCTTCACTTCAATAACTCGAATAATATTTATCTGACCGAAATGAAACTTGGTTGGTAGATAGACAGTATCAATAGGAAGATTAACCCATTGAAGAATTCAAACAAAAAAATATTTTCTTGAAAATTCTCATATTTCATGTGAATTTCACTGAAATCTCCAAGCCGCTATTTCATAACCAAGTATTTTATTTCAGCCCAATCATATTTCCTGATTTTTCTGGAGAACAAATCAATAAAAAATTTAGGAAATTTATTCTAGAAATTCCTATATTTCAGAAAGCAATATCTTCGATTCCGTTGAAATTTTACTTCGATAGACACAGAAAACTTGAAGACTCTCTTTCGGCCCAAACAGATGTGTATTCTTTGAATTTTCTCGAACGTAAGATCAAGAGTTAAGATTAGAATATTTCTCCGCATCAACCGTTCACGAAATCTACGGTCGAAGCATTTACTGGATCCTACAGTGACATTCTGGAGTACAGCGGTGTCGATAGATCGTCAATCGACGAATTACAGTCGTTTGTCACATACTGCATGAGGTGAATCCCTGGAAGTTTCATCGGTACTTCCCCGAAGCGCATGAGCAGTGTATCGGAATGGTAAATGATGCGGATTACTCAAATAATAATACTATAGACTGGCGCTCGACGCAGACCTTTGGGTCACTACTTTACAATAGTGTTTCAAATTTCAGCTTGACCTCGACTATGGAGATATTGGAAAAAATATGTCTGATTTCGTGCTGATTCTCTGAGAAATAACTCGAAAAATTTTTATCCGATCATAACAAAATGACGATTTATGAAATTAACCGTCGCTTCCGGAAGCGAAGCAACCTACCCTGAAAGTTTGAAGTCGATAGAATTCTCTATACGCCTGTAATCGTACCTACGGAAGTCCGGTTGCCCGGCTGGCCAGAGTCGTCATGAGGGAGTCCAACCTAGTTGTTTGAGACCATTTTCGAGAAGAAATTTGAGAATTACAGATATTTTGACAAAACGATTTCAGGCTGTTTCTCCGATCATGCGCGCAAAAATAAAACTTTCGTATTAGGATGTATTGGTACTATTATGTTGGGAGTAACAAATCAGGGGAATCTTCAAATTGTACATTAGTTTGAACAATATATTTTTCTCATCAAATAGAACACTTTTTCAGTCACCATTTTTTCAGATTCGGAGCCGGTGAAAAGATACAGGCTGGTGAAATTTCCGAAGAAAACCTTTTCTGGCGGCTTTGATTTTGAATGAAAGGAATTCTGGTGTGATCTGAATGTTTCTTTGAATTTCAAGCAATGAATTGGTTATTTCGAAATGGAGATCATCGCAAGAAATATATGTGTTGGAGAGGAATTGAATTGAGAAATATTTAAATGCTTATAGGTAACTTTTTACCTGAGCCAAATCTGAAAAAATGTCAAATGAAAAAGCAATTTATTCAATGAGAGGTATCTTTGTTTGAAATTAATGTAAAACGTAAAGATGCACCCTGTATATAGAATAAGGTACATGTGAAATATCAAAATACTGGATATTTTATAACTATTGATAAATCAACTGCAATTCAACAAAAATATACATGAGATGAAGCATAGGATAGAGCTGTAGTCTATTTGAGAGTTTCGGAAACATGTCATTGTTTCAACACCAGAATCAAACATCAAAGGAGGTCCTTTCTCAATAGCCTGACACTGGTTAGGCTCAATTTTAATGAGCACTTCAAGGTTTAAGATCGAAAAGAATGAAGGCCAGCAGCTTAACTTATTAGTAAGTTCAGAAATAAATCGGTTGAGGAATATTGGGAACTAGCTGCCCTACCCGGCTTCGCCCGGTTGGTGTAACTAATGGAAGAAGTGGGACAAATATATTATGAAACGAAAAAACACCAAATATTCGAATTAAACTTTATTGCAATGCCCTATAATGAACAACCTTTTTGGTTCTCCTTTCTGGAGAGAAAAAAAATAGAGCAGATGGTTTACCAACACACGACGTACAACTGTTCATACGAAAAACATGGCAATTCAAGGTTTATTTCACAAACTTGTAACGACTAACCTTGTGATTAATTGATTGTCTTTGCAAACACAAGTCACATTGTAAACTGGACACGCTCAAATTCAAGGGGAAAGTCAGATTGCATTAATGGAATCCTTGAAATAAGAACATCTTAGCATTTGAACTTTCCAATGATCATAGTAGCTTCTATCAAGTTTGTTAAAACCCTTTGACAGAAAGTTCCATTACATAATTTTAGCTGATCAAGGTTGTGTAGCACGATAATTACTCAGCCAACCTTAAGCTGCGAATTGTGTGGAAGTAATCCTGGCAAATCCAACGAATTTAATAATTCAGTTGGATAATTGACACTTCATTCGAATCGATCATGAAATCGATCGACTTGGAAATGTGTTTGTCCATCAATTCTACCCTGAATTTTCGAATTCGATTCATCAATATCCTTATTTTGGCGTTGATATGGCTCATTCAGTCAGCCCATAAGCGTAATAAGCGCACCGGTTAATCCGCCACTGATTAAAACCTCGTTCTTCATTTATGTTTGAACCAAATAATGTGGTTTGGAACAAACTAATGTAATGCTGAATAATCTGAAAAAATTTTTCGACAGAGGTTCTTGTCCTGAAAGTAACGAATTCAGAGGTTCATGTGGCGATGTCGGTTGTGGCAATTTGATTTTTCCGTTCAAACATCATAATCCTGGATGTTCATTTCGATATCTCAGAGCATTGCAGTACTGACAAGTATTACTCATAGTTCCAAAATGAAAAAATACATTGCCAGCATAATCGACTGTATGATTATATCTAAATTCCAAACGTCCAGAGTTGATGATTATATTAAATATATTTTATTGTATCTCGCCTGAGGTCGATAGTATACGGATGATTGTAAAGCTGGGGTCGATCCTGCTTGATCCTCTGATTCAATATTCAGCTTCATTATTTTGGTCGGCACGACGTCTCAAAGTTGACCCAAATTTCGTAATTTTTTCACAATTTCCGCCATAATTTCTAAACGGTTGTCACTGGACGATTTCTAAAGACATATTCGTGATCTACGACCTCGATTTAATAGGAAACGATAACAAGGTCGACGATTTTCGAAAAAAAAAAATTATTTGGGACTTGAAAAATTTTTCATCAAAACGCAGACGGGTGGGGGGTAATCATTGGCGATTCCGTGCGAAATTTTATTT
The DNA here is from genome assembly GCA_958510865.1 of Myrrha octodecimguttata. NCBI lineage: Eukaryota > Metazoa > Arthropoda > Insecta > Coleoptera > Coccinellidae > Myrrha > Myrrha octodecimguttata. Next base: position 72,484,897 of record OY294059.1, on the reverse strand, counting down.
TTGAAGCTATGACAATATGCACATCATATATTATGGATTCGAACACGTAGATTACGAATCTGTAATTAGATTTTGCGTAACTGATTCGGTTTGGAAAATATTCCGGATTTGGTGAGAAATTTTCGAAATTTGGGTCAACTTTGGGCCGTCGTACAGATCAAACGCGTGAGGCTGGACAATATCGAATTTTTTTGGTCATATCTGGGTCCTTTGTGAGTACGTAGCCACTTATTTTATAGACGAAAGTCCTCTAGTTGAAAAATTATGATTTTTTTAAAAAAGGTCCAATTTTTTCGATTTTCTTCTGGCCATAAAAAACGATCCAGACTCTCCACTAACATTCTGATTGGATTTTCTTTATCTACGCCCTAGAATTAGTATATGTTTCAAATTTAAATTCGATAACGAAGTCTTGTCTTGCGTTACTCATCCGCCACCAATATTTGAACGCCTCTATGGCATTTTATCAATGACAATGTGTAACACAAACACACAACAATAAAAGTCGACCACAGTGATAAACTTTCAAGCACCTTCAAGAAACAAGCTTTGTTGTGAATAATAAAGATACTTTGTTTTCGTTTATGCAGATTGCAGTAACCTTTCTTAGTATCTGTCTACTAGTGTCAAAGTACAGGATGATTGCTCACTTGGTCTAAAGCTCTATACTTGAGTAGTATAATAATGATATCGAGTTCAAAAGTCCTCCAAACATGATCCCTATTACAATATTTTATAATTATTGTTGTCAAACATAACTGTCCTCTCTGTTCTTCTCCGTGAAACCAATTCCTATCTTTGTCATACATAAACTATCGTATGGAGTTCTATGTCGAAAGAACAAGGATAGCTTTTTTTTCGTTTTCGTACAACGGGAATATTCCGTCAAATGAACTTTGTCCTGATAATAATGAATACAATAAAAATAATAATAATTTATTGATCCTTTGTGACATATTCATACATGTATAGGATGAGTCAGATAGAAAAAAAAGGAGAAAAATTCAACTTAACGCTAATACAGTTCTTGTTGTAATCGTTCACTGTATAATAACATTGTTTCAACAGTATATCTTTCACATGTTTTTTAAATTTTCCAAAATTCAGAAATTTATCAGTTTATGGCAGATAATTATAAATTTTGATGCATTAATACATCGGAGACATCTCAAACTTGGCAGTCTTATGTTTAGGAATAAATAGATTTCTCTCACTCCTGGTATTATAATCATGGAAGTTCGACAACTCAGTTATATCCTTCTCATTCTCTTTCACATATATAAACCGAACTGAAATGAAGACAGTTTCTGAAGGAAGTAAATTTGTAACCCTACTTATTGCATAATAGGAATTATTCAATTATCTGCATAAGGAATCAAAATGAGTAGACCATTTCAAACCGTTGTCCAGAAAAATGCCAAGAAATTTCACACTTTATTTAGATGAGATGACATTATCCAAATAGCGACATCAACCAATTTCGAAAAGTAGTTAAGAGTACAAATATGACATTCTGTCGAGGAAAACTTCAAAATTACCGGTGCCAGGACGTTAAACACTTAGGATGCCTAGCCGGATGTTGTTGGCCCTAACAGAAAATTATTCAATTTTGCGCAGTCGTTTGAGCGTGATACGATACGGAAATCAATAGGTCATATCTATATCATCACTATTAAGTCTGTTCGCCTGAAAGACCAATGATTCCACCAAACTTATGAAAAGTGACCTGTAATGTCTGTTCAACTTTTGCGTAACCCAACGAATTCACCAAGAACCAGTACTCATTCTAAGTTCTTGATTGTAGTCCTCGAAGAGCCTAGTGGTTCTTTCCAAAAATAACAGAAATATAATGTATATTCACATCAGTAGTTTCCCTTAAATTGAAATCGATTCTTGGACCAGCTAACTAATAACATATGAAGAAGCTATAACCTAGCCAAACGAGTCATGTTTCAACTGAAAATAAATTTGGATCAACACAAATGTGTTTTATTCAACTTATAAACAATAGCTAACACAATTCGAAACGAACTTTACGGAATTTTTCGAAGGAAAACCATTCAATTTGTGACACATTCGAGATTTTATTGATATAGGAAATGTACATTTACTCTACGAGTTTAACATACCACCAAAAAAATCCCGGCGTTCGACATAAACCTGCATAGGGAGAGAATCCAGAATTTTCATTAGCTACTGTGTTGATTCCAACCGCTGGGACCACCAAAGATTAAAATTCGGTATCGACATGTTACACAATGAACATGAAAAAGGATTTTTTTCGGGGCATCGTAAAAATCTCCAGATTTCTCCCAGTGCCGGAATTAAAATCGAATAAATACACCACTCTTAGCTAGAGGAGGCCGAGTTGAAATTGAAAAAAAATTGAGGACGTGTTTTTCTGGCACAAACCTTAATTACACCAAAGTTCCAATTACACTCCCCGAACAAAAACCTTCATCACGAGAAGCGAGAGGACAAAAAGGACGAAATGAATGAAAACGTTTATTTAAGAGGAATCCTCGAAGAAATCTACCCAGTGCCGCCGATAGATTGTCTCCCGCAACTTCTGTAGACATCGACTGGCGATGTTATCCTCATTGGATATTCTTCTAATTCCCCATTCCCGAATCACGTCACGGGTTTTTTCCCAACGAACTCCAGAAATCTCTGACTGAACTTTCCTGAACGACTCCCATCGTTAGACATAAAACTGGAATTACCCACCTTCGACAAATGGGTAACGATTACTCATGAGGACCGTTTTTTGTCGATTGAGCACTTAGCATATACTATGAGTTGAAATGGACATCTTTGCTTTGGTTCTTTTCTTGGTCAAAAATAATAATTGAATCCTGTAGAGTCGAACAGAATATTTTCAGGAGATTTGAGAGATTTCGAATAGCTCCAACTGCAACAGATCAATGATTTTCTGTACGACTGATGACATTACAAATTTGAATAAGCAACAAGGAATATCTAGGCCTGTTATCAGGAATTTAGCATTTGAGGTTATGGTTTCAAAATAGACGAATCCAGATATAAAACGAGCAGAACATATGCCAGATTCATTCCTTAAATTTGATCATCTACTGATGCCATAAGCGCTCGTAAGTGAATTTTCGTATGATTGTCGTCCTGCTAGTCGGCCATACACCGTAAAATAGTTCGAGAAGTGCACCTACAGAAAACCATTAAAACACCCATATACCCTTGAGGAAATTAAAGGTTGATTCTCACTATATATAAAAATAATATAAAATCTAATAGCAGAAACGAAACAAAATTAAAACCTAATTTAAGCGACCTCCTTTTAACCGACCCAAAGAAAAGAGGTTCTTAATGAAAATAAGATGAAAATGAAAATAAAATGAACTGGGCTGTTCCGAAAAAGAGTTACTCATAGCAAGAAATTCTTGGTAATAAACTTATAGAAGCACTACCGTGCTTTTCTGGGTTTTTCTTCAAATATCTCCAAAAATTAGGATGGTATCAAACTGAAATTTGGTGCACTGCGGTGAAATTTAAAACTCAAAGTCTGCGCTGAATTTGTTTCTGAATATCATGAATATTTTCCGAAATAAAACTTCTCTTCAAAAAAATTCCTGAAATTTTTTTTTTTAAATTACTGTCAGTATGATCTCAACGAAATTCTGCTAAAAGTTGCGCGTCGTTATACTCCATCTAAATACCAAGTTTCGATACAATCATTTCATATCCCGATTATCACGAAAATAACCTGAAATTGCCAATGGCTATAACTCCTAAACCATTAGGCCGATTTTGCCCGTTGTCGAACACATCCATCGCATTTTGAAATGCAACTTATCCTGAGTATTTCAAGTAGATAGGATTATCCGTACGCCTGTTATCGTGCATACGACCGGCCGGTCGGACAGCATCGATTTTGACACCGGATTCGTAATCAGCGAGTCCAACCAAGTCGTTTGAGACCATTTTTAGCTCGAAATTCGAAAATTACAGACATTTGGACAAAATGATAGCACGCTGTTTCCCTAGAACATGCGCGCAAAAATAAAGTGTTCTCTCAAAGAGAGAATGAATAATAACTATGTTTTCCAATGGCAACCGACAATTTCTTTGGAAAATTGGGAAGGGCACATATTCGTTCGTATTGGAAAAAAAATTGAGTAAACATACTGGATGTCCCAGTAATTCATAAGTCACCATTCTCTCGATTATTCAGCAATATCGATTATTTCTTTTTCTCTGTATCTCGTATAACTCTACGGTGGCCTTCTACAAGAGTGAAAAATATAGGATGTACCAGAAAAGAACAATAATGAAATCCATGTTTGCAACCGTAACCACCATATTTGCTCTGAAAAATTGGAAAGATCACATTCTGTAACTCATAGCAAAATATTTATTGTGAAATAAACAGTATGTTCCAAATGAGGGATATAATTATAACGATGATTTTTCAAAAGTAACTACCAATTGCTAGATGTCAAATGGAAAGGCTTTCATTCATTTACGTATAAAAAGATAGTTATGATCAAATATACAGGGTGTCTGAGATAGTCAATAGACATAATTCTACTGACTATTACATGATTCATCTTTTTCTGTATCCAGTACAGCTCTACGGTGGCCTCATTCGAGAATAAAATTTACAGTGTTGCCAAAAAAAAAACATCGATATTTTTGATTGGAAAGTATATATCATATATGTATAAGATAATTGGAAAGAGAACATTTTTCTGCTTTGTTGTGAGATATGTGGTAAAATATACAGGATTGGGAATGAACGCTTCCAATTGAATATATCACATCATAACACAAATGGTAAGATATATATAATATGGAATATAAGTGGTAACTCAAAATTGTTTTCACTGAGCATGCAACCAAAAATCGTTCATCTTCATATCCCACTGTTTCCCTTTGAATCCCAACATTCGTTGTGCTTTAGCTTTCATGAGGGTAACATAAAATTCTTAACTTTTTGCTAATGTGTATCTAAATAATATTTAAATAAAAAAAATAAAGTTGCTGGAACTTAGTATTTTCGATGGTCAAATAGACCGCTCAGGCTATGAAAAAACCATATTGTAGCACAAATCAAGAACTAGAATAATACAACTTCGACGAAAATTCACAGCATATGAAAATGGCGTAATTTATTGAAGAGAAAAGAGAAACGGACATTTATAATCCCCCGGTTCCATGAGCTCAACAGTCGGTTGGATATACTTCACTTTTGATGTCTTTATGAGCTCGTTTCAACTGAGATATTAGATAATTGAAACTTAGGAAGCTATCCATATTTATGATATGATCCTTATAATTCACTTAATTCTCCGGATCGATGCCAAAACTTTCTAGACTTGGCACAATCTCAAGTATCAGTGTGCGTGAAAAAAAAAACATATGATTAATAGCTAGTTCGACAACTTGAATACTACCGGAATGTTGTCAACATGAATTCATTGTTTTATCTTGTTATGTTATTCGTCTATATTTTGAGGTTCACAAATATTCTCAATACTCAGATTCCTTCATTACTTGAATGTTCTGTTTTAACGTGTACTCATTTAATGGAGTAGATGAGATCTGTTTGTCTGCAAAATAAAAATCTTTCACCGAAATTTAGATAATCGTTACTTCATTCAACAGAATATTGTTCAAGTAAACAGAGTAAGTCTTTGAGTTGTAAGTACATAAATTCCACCCGGAGATTTCTCTCATCACATGAAATACTGTTTCGTAGATAATTTTTACAGGTTCGGCTTAGGTAAAAGTTGAAAGCATTAGCATATGCTGATACTATCCTGCACGTCAATACAGATAAACACTCACAACTATCTGTATTGTAGAATATCCAATTCATTGCTCGAAATTAAATCAAACTTGATTCAAAAATTCTTACTTACTTTATCCCTATGATTTGGTGCATATTGCATTATTATTGTAATGAAAATATTTCATTTTATTGCCCTTTGAAATACTGATTTTTCACTTGATATTCATGCAATATCCTATTTTTACCATACCCTTGATATATTAAAATAAAAATATCCCAATGTTCAACTAATAATCGAATAAATTATACTAAATTGGAGCTTGATTCAATGCCTTCACTAGGTCACGCGCTGATTCTCAAAAATAAGGAAATTTCTTGGATCTTATTAGATTTTTCAACATTCAGCGTTTAATATCTCGATGTTCGAGTTTTGTGAGGAATTCTTCGAATTGGCAAGTCTGAATCTAAAGAACCATTTGAAGCAGGATAACAGTCATAATCAGAAAATATGTGCCATGATTATACAAAACTTTTAACCAAAATTTATTTAATTCGGAATAACAAATTCGAAGGTACCAAGGGAAAATTCAATTTTTTCGGGGAATTTGAACAGTCTGTATCTTTTCACCTCAACCAACTATGTTAAAACGGTTAACCAATGAAGTATCTCCGTTGATGAAGGAAGCCTATTGTTTAAGTTAACGTAGAATATAGAGGATCAACCCTCATATTGATGAAACAATTTTTTTCGAAGGAAATCTTTTGATATGGGCCAATTTACACACCCTTTTGAATGGACTGTGCTATTACAGCCTAGATAGGCAAAGCTTAGAAGCGCATACAAAAAGAAATTCTTATTCATTCGTTCTTCAATCGTGCATTGTCCGAAGAAAATCCATTTAAATTTGAATCTAGGGGCGTGGACGAATGTTTTTCGTTCGCGATAAAGAAGGGAACATAGGGGCTGAAAATATGTTGCGTATCTTTAGGTTCCCTCTGTTTAGCGTAGAAACGTAGCACGGATATTATAAGACGAAATTATTTGAAATTCTTCGTTATTTTTCCAGGCAGAATTTTGTATAGTTAATAATTTCAGAACTTTTTTAAACCGCATTCATCTGCATTCTGATAACAACAATATTTTTATTATTATTGAAGTTTACTTCAGCATGAATGTTTCTTTTCTTAACGCCATATTTGTTTGAAATATTTTTCGAAATCACTTGAAATCCGTAGATTAATTGATCAGCGGAGAAGTGGATATGATTTCAAGTGATGGTAACCAGATGACAAAGTGCAAGGAAAGAAATTGAATTGTCTCCCCTGGATGTTAGTTGCAGTATGCTTTTTACTAGATTGAAATAAGTAGTTTTCACGCACATATTATGATATATCGTAAAGTGAACCTACTCTGCCGCTACATAGGAAGTCAAGTAAGTAGTCGAAGCGAACTAACATGCCGCCTACCCTGTGAAATTGTTTCAGTGACATGAACTCCCTAGAAGTGAGAGATAAAGATCAGATCAATAAAGAGATGTAAAATACAAAGCACGAAATTTGAGAATAGCTTCGATGTGACTGGAGCCGAGGAGGAAGCCATGCTAACAGAAGAATCTGGCCAACAAGCCAGTTTGGCTACGAAGAAACATATCGAAGAGATGGTCAAGAAAAAAAGGTAATAAGAAGGTATTAGACGATTTGGTTATAACAAGATAAAAAGTCGTTCGATCCTCTCCTCTGATGATACAGATTTTTATCTACGGCAACGCACAATTGCTGATAACGGAGAACGAAACGAGACGAACATGAACGTAGAGGTGAAATAACATGAAGGTTTGTTTGTTGTACCTGCATGAACTACACTTACTACGCTAACTCCACTTACTTTCAATTCTCAGTGCAGCTGAGTGTAGTCACAGATAACAGAATCAGTGTAGCTCAATCTGTTCTATATTGTTCCACATCATACAAATATATGATACATGATTTTACGCATAATGTAGGAACCATGGTGTGCTTATCTGAAAAAAAGTGAAGTCAGCAAGATTAAAAGACAGGGATAAATATATTATGTGCTATGAATTTGAGTGAAAAAAGTGACGTCATCATTGGTGAATACGATCACAGATGAGCAGATGAGCACACCATGTTTTGCTTACATCACGATTTTACGCAAATCCAAGATGACAGAATTCTTTGCTTCTTTTTGGCTACCATTTCGAGGTTATGTGGTTATGTTGATTCTCTGAATAAAGAACATAAGGAAGGAGCATAATGCCTCACAAAGTGGGTACGGGATGGATGTTGCATATGGCCGACTTTCCTTTCACTTCAAAGAGAGAACAACTTGTTCCAAGACTTCTTTGTCTGAAGAAACTAACTAACATGAGTCATACTTGGAGGTTCAATATGGGCGCCTATGTCCCACTTTTATACGAAGTGGAAAAGCGTTATGCTCCTTCCTGGTGTTCTTTATTCAAAGTGTTAATTTGTAGTGAAGTTTTTCTAAAGTCGTCACGGAAAAAATTGTGATCGTTCAAATAAAGCAAATGTACGTAGGAAGAAGGTGGACAACTTAAAGCCAATGAATGCAACCTAGATAACAGAATAGGACCATAGACAACTCATGTATATGATCATGATTTACGCATAATACATCACTACCTCACTCTAGGCATTGAACTTGTTATCTGTGACTAGTTCAACTCCCAATATTTCCGCAACAAACTGAGTTCAAGTTTACAACTTAACACACCGAAGGGTATCAGTGAAGTTAGTGAAGTTCATGCAGGTACAACGAACAAAGTTATTTTCTACAAGAGGAGATAATTGGGGTGGAGGTAAATGTATAAGCACGCATCCTTCTCTATACATGATTTAAAAATATGTAGAATGGATTGACGACGCATACCGCGAGTGTTCCAAAATTGTGAAGATTCATCCTTGGCAGTGGGTTCATTGGCTGACAAGCAACTTCCACATAAGTTTTTCGACGACATAACCGACGCTGAGACGTTAGTTCCCGATTCTGGCGTATGAAATGTTTACCCTGGCTGATGGAGACACTTGACTTGGGTTGGATCTCTAAGGCGAGTTGGCGAGGACGTGTCGGGCCGGGGGGAAACGCACGAAAATGATGGGGATATTTCGTGCTTGCTTTTCGATGACTCAGACGGAAAAGTGTTTGCGACAATTCAAGCAAAAACACTGAATCTAGGAGAAATCAAAGTCCAAGAACGGAAAAACAATTAGAAGACAATTGGCTTTCGGAAAGTCGATGATTCTGATACTGGTTGTTAGAACTTGATATGCACGAAGAGGGTAAGGATCATTCAACTCAAGTCCCGCAATAACTGCAGTAGCTTCAATACTAATGAAAGATTTCTGAATCTCCTAGATAGGAAACTATTTTTATTGCGCGCATGTTCTAGGGGAACAGCGTGCTATCGTTTTGATCAAATGTCTGTAATTTTGGATGATTGAGCCAAAAATGGTCTCAATCGACTAGGTTGGACTCACTGATGACGAATCCGGTGTCAAAATCGATTCTGTCCGGCCGGCCGGCCGGCCGGCCGGCCGTAGACACGATAACTGTCGAACGAAGTAAGCTAGCAACTTGAAACTTTCAGGGTAGGTCGCGCATTGGAATACCGCGGTTAAGTTCGTTAATGGGCCAAATCGATCGAATAGTTTCGGAGTTATAGGCATTTGAAGTTCTGAAGTTATTTATTTTTTATTTCAGAAACTACCTGAGCGATTGGATTCAAACTTGGCGGTTAGGTGAAGTACAACGACGCGCACCTTTGAGCCAAATTTCGTCAGGATTATATTGTTGGTAATTTTTAAAAAAAATTTTTTTCGAAATTTTTTTCAAAAAAAATTTTTTTTCGGAAACCATTTATCATATCCAAGAAAAATTATACTCACGCTTTGACCTTCTAATTTCACAGCAATGTACTAAATTTCAGTTCGATACGATCATAAGTTTTGGAGATATCGGGAAAAAATATGTCAAATTTCGAGGTTTTCTTCTCGATATCGTTGATTTTTTCGGTATAACTCGAGAAATACTGATTCAGTCCTGATTGAACTTCACAGCTAGTTTTAAGACGCTAAAAGACAACTTTATGCAAAATTTCATGATAATCGTGTTATTAGAACAATTTGAAAAAAAAAATTTCTATGATTTTCTCATCATATCATCCTCATTAAATTCTGTATGAAACTTCGAACTGTTATTTTCGATGAAGTACTGGATTTCAATTCGATCTGATCTCTATTTTTGGAAATATTGGAAAAATAAAATTTTGATTGGGTATATCTACGGAATCATTGGGTGGATTTTACCCATTCACGAATTCGGCCTTCGTAATTAAGGTCCAAACCTTCTCTACAAATATCGAGTTTCTAAGTTGTTTCTTTCGGAAGTTATTGTGTTTACGCAGTCGGCCGTCAGGCTGACCGTAAACACAATAACTCCCGGAAGAAACGACTTAGAAACTCGATATTTGTAGAGTAGGTTTGGGGCTTAATTACGAAGGTCGAATTCGTGAATGGGTAAAATCCGCCCAATGATTCCGTAGATATACCCATTCAAAATATTATTTTTACAATATGTCCAAAAATACAGATATGATCGAATTGAAATCCAGTAATTTATCAGAAAAAAATTTCAAAAAGCACTGCCGTGAAGGCAGCAGCTTTTGCGCGCACGTTCAAATTCGTTGCTGAAGCGGTCATCTACATTGAACATGCGCGCAAAAGTTGCTGCCTTCACGGCAGTGCTTTTTGAAATTTTTCACTAGAGCATCAAACGACGAGATGAATTGGAGCCATTGCTTTTTTACTTTTCCAACTTTTTAAAAGAACAAACCTACAAACCTACGAAGAGGAAGATCAACAAAAGGAAATAGATGTCAAAGTATGCAGGATATTTAGCAGAAAATGCAGCTTTCGGCAAAAGTTCATTCGGTTATTTAACGCAAGCTTCGATGGCTTGAAGGTCCTTATCTGTCAGATTTTCCACTTTGTCGAGATTAATTGTTATTGGATTACACAAATCAAGAGAAAGGAACACTTGTATGTTAGTTGTGTTGATATTTGGACGTAACATGATGAAAGGAAAGGATTAAAATGTAACATTTCGATCTGGTGAGACAGTTCTGAGATCGACTCATCGTGCTCCATATCGAGATTTTTCAGGTTATCTATTCGTCTGTTCATCGATATCATGGTTTCATTTTACGAAATCATCTAAACCATCGTGAAATAATTAGAAATTGGTTATCAAAGATCACGAAAAGTGAAATGTAAGTCTTCACATCTAATAGGGAACTGAACACTTTTTCATTCTCATCTTCACCATCTGGAGTTGACCCAGAAGTGATATAGACTATTCCTGTTCCACCTCAATTCTACCATTTTATCCTATTACTGCCGAATACCAGCGCAAAAATCATATTCATTCTTTAAAGTATACCTGTATCTCCGTTAAGTTCGTTAATGGGTTAAATCGGTCTTATAGTTTCGTAGTTAGGCCCATTTGAAATTTTGAGGTTAATTCCCCGATATCTCATAAGGTACTGATTCGATCAAACTAAAACTCTGCAGATAGTTCGAAAATACCAACTCGCAAGTCGGTGCAAAATTTCGTGTAAATTCGGTACTTAAGAAATCCTAAAAAATTTCGATTCGAAAATATTTCAAATTTTTGCTCAAAAATCTTTTTTCTCCAAAACTGTTGATTAGATCTAAACGAAACATGGCAGAGACCTTAGAGCCAGTGTAGTGAAATAGTGCCGCTAACAATACGATGAATTTCTTGAGGATCATAATGGTGAAAAATGTGAAAAAGTTCTTATTGACCAAAATTGGGTTTCGAAAACCATTAATCAGACTGCAATAAAATTTGGCTCCAACTTTCAAGTCATTATTCAGCAAGAGTGCTTCAAATTTAGGTAGGATAAGATATTTATTATTGGAGATGTTGGAGAAGAAATATGTAAAATTGCCTGGTTGCTTGGCATTTTTGGGTTATTCCGTTAGTTACTCAAAAACAACTGGACTCTGTAGATAGTTGTAAAATACCGATGCGCACTTGTTAGCGAAATTTTCCAAGTATCGTACAGGCAGAAAATTCCTTACGAACTATTCATCAGATTTCAGAGTTATTTAGCGCCGACCTTGAAGTCACTAGTCTTCAAAATGGCAGGTTTATCGTTACTAGTTGGCAATTACTGATCAGTAAATTGTTCAAAAGTTCGTGAAGATCGTTCAATTAGATCAATAAAATTCAATACAATTTGTTGTTCTTCAAATATTGAAATAATTAAATTTCGAATGTGCAATCATTGAGTGGATTTTACCAATTCGCAAATTAGGCCTCCTTAATCGAACTCCAAACCTACAATGCAAGTATGAGTCCCCAAGTAGATTCTTCGGGAAGATATTTAATTTACTATCGGCGGTTAGGGCGGTCGTAAACACAAAAACTCTCTAAAATTCACATAATGATTCCGTAGATTAAGGTACCCACCCATTCAAAATTTCATTTTTTCATTATTTTCAAAAATACGTGCGTTTGGCGAGGTCACTACGTGAACAAGTAACAGGTGCTTTGGCAACGAATTTGCACTGACCTCACGTCAGTGCAGTTCTAATTTTTTTGATCTTGTAATCTTGAATTAATAATAATAATAATATAATAGGTCTATTCTCAAAAATTTACGCTTTTTAATACATAAAATTTCCTGATGGAAAAAAAAATTCACAAGCAAAGAGAAAAAGCATATATCCAATGAGACAGGACAGAGACGTCAAACACCCAGCATATAAATCAATACACAATGTACTGTTCAAAGTTATTATGGAACAGAAACTCCGGTAATCTTGTGAATCTCTCCCATGGACTGGTCCACCAGCCAAGCCTTCGAACGATTTCTGTGAAAAGATGGACTGTTCATACCCCTGATATGAAGCGGTACCCGAGAGAAGAGTATCGGAGCCGTGTAATAAAATGATCTTTGGGCCACTGCTCTTATTGCCCTCACTGAGACATATTCATATCTTGTCCTGCGCCTGGTATTGTGATCATGTTTTATAACGGACAATTCCCCTCCGCTCTTGTACTGTTGGCAAAGTACTCTATAATAGTAGAGCTTGTCCAATTCGAACATCGGTACCTCCTTAACTAGCTTTTGGGTTGGATAAGTTCTCTCTTTGTTAAACATAATTTTGAGAAAAGTTTTTTGTACGTACGAGTTGAATAAATGACCTGCCTTTCCCCTTATACCACGGTATTGAAATTAATATTCATTTCACATATGATTTGATAATCAGTTCACGTTAAATTTCAATCGCTCAAACCTGATGAATGAAGCAAATGCTAAGAAGATAAGAAATTTATTGATATGATTCACAAAATATAAATATATTTATACCAGCAATGAATTCACACCACGTAAATTCATTAGTAACTTTAATGTATGATTACGAGATGACATAGATCAAGAAGATATAACTAAATAAGCTCACTTGGATGTCAATTGATCTAGTACTTGCTTTATATGCTATAAAAGAAAAGTATTAGGGTAAACCAGTAATCCCGGTTCAACCGTGGATGGTGATAACGAGGAGATTATGGTGTTTGGTCTCCTTTGAGGACTGAAGCACTAAATTTTATTTTTCTTCAACTGTGGTTGTCAATTTCTTATAATTTCTCGATTAGTCGAATGATTTTGTAGAGATGAATGATGATATTGATGAAAAGACGAATAGCTAAGCTGAAAATCTCAATTTTCGAAAAATAATTTTCCAACTCCTATCGCCGTGAAATTTGGCACACTTACTAATTCGAGGGCGTAGAACAAGAATATAAGGTCAGATATTTTTTAAAAAAATCGTCCTGGACGTGAGAGGTCCTTGAAGTTCCAAAATTTTGGAACTTTTTTCAAAAAATCATTATTACCGACTCGATGAAAGTAGGACGATGAGATCTGATTTATTGCATAGATAAAGGATCGAACTGCACGTAAAAATTCGACATCACCCAGCTTCATTATTATGGTCGGCACGACGTCTCAAAGTTGACCCAAATTTCGTAATTTTTTCACAATTTCCGCCATAATTTCTAAACGGTTGTCACTGGACGATTTGTAATGACATATTCGTGATCTACGACCTCGATTTAATAGGAAACGATAACAAGGTCGACGATTTTCGAATAAAAAAAATTATTTGGGACTTAAAAAATTTTTCATCAAAGCGCAGAGGGGTGGGGGGGTAAACATTAGCGATTCCGTGCGAAATTTTATTTTTGAAGCTATGACAATATGCACATCATATATTATGGATTCGAACACGTAGATTACGAATCTGTAATTAGATTTTGCGTAACTGATTCGGTTTGAAAAATATTCCGGATTTGGTGAGAAATTTTCGAAATTTGGGTCAATTTTGGGCCGTCGTACAGATCAAACGCGTAAGGCTGGACAATATCGAATTTTTTGGTCATATCTGGGTCCTTTGTGAGTACGTAGCCACTTATTTTATGGACGAAAGTCCTCTAGTTGAAAAATTATGATTTTTTTAAAAAAGGTCCAATTTTTTCGATTTTCTTCTGGCCATAAAAAACGATCCAGACTCTCCACTAACATTCTGATTGGATTTTCTTTATCTACGCCCTAGAATTAGTATATGTTTCAAATTTCAGGTCGATCAAAGAACTTTCGATTTTTGGTAAAATTTTAAGGGGTTAGCCTTAAAAAATCTCAATTTTCGAAAAATAATTTTCCGACTCCTATCGCCGTGAAATTTGGAACACTTACTAATTCGAGGGCGTAGAACAAGAATATAAGGTCAGATATTTTTTAAAAAAATCGTCCTGGACGTGAGAGGTCCTTGAAGTTCCAAAATTTTGGACCTTTTTTCAAAAAATCATTATTACCGACTCGATGAAAGTAGGACGATGAGATCTGTTTTATTGCATAGATAAAGGATCGAACTGCACGCAAAAAATTCGACATCACCCAGCTTCATTATTATGGTCGGCACGACGTCTCAAAGTTGACCCAAATTTCGTAATTTTTTCACAATTTCCGCCATAATTTCTAAACGGTTGTCACTGGACGATTTCTAATGACATATTCGTGATCTACGACCTCGATTCAATAGGAAACGATAACAAGGTCGACGATTTTCGAATAAAAAAAATTATTTGGGACTTAGAAAATTTTTCATCAAAGCGCAGAGGGGTGGGGGGTAAACATTAGCGATTCCGTGCGAAATTTTATTTTTGAAGCTATGACAATATGCACATCATATATTATGGATTAGAACACGTAGATTACGAATCTGTAATTAGATTTTGCGTAACTGATTCGGTTTGGAAAATATTCCGGATTTGGTGAGAAATTTTCGAAATTTGGGTCAACTTTGGGCCGTCGTACAGATCAAACGCGTAAGGCTGGACAATATCGAATTTTTTGGTCATATCTGGGTCCTTTGTGAGTACGTAGCCACTTATTTTATAGACGAAAGTCCTCTAGTTGAAAAATTATGATTTTTTTAAAAATGGTCCAATTTTTTCGATTTTCTTCTGGCCATAAAAAACGATCCAGACTCTCCACTAACATTCTGATTGGATTTTCTTTATCTACGCCCTAGAATTAGTAAATGTTTCAAATTTCAGGTCGATCAAAGAACTTTCGATTTTTGGTAAAATTTTAAGGGGTTAGCCTTAAAAAATCTCAATTTTCGAAAAATAATTTTCCGACTCCTATCGCCGTGAAATTTGGAACACTTACTAATTCGAGGGCGTAGAACAAGAATATAAGGTCAGATATTTTTTAAAAAAATCGTCCTGGACGTGAGAGGTCCTTGAAGTTCCAAAATTTTGGACCTTTTTTCAAAAAATCATTATTACCGACTCGATGAAAGTAGGACGATGAGATCTGTTTTATTGCATAGATAAAGAATCAAACTGCACGTAAAAAATTCGACATCACCCAGCTTCATTATTATGGTCGGCACGACGTCTCAAAGTTGACCCAAATTTCGTAATTTTTTCACAATTTCCGCCATAATTTCTAAACGGTTGTCACTGGACGATTTGTAATGACATATTCGTGATCTACGACCTCGATTTAATAGGAAACGATAACAAGGTCGACGATTTTCGAATAAAAAAAATTATTTGGGACTTAAAAAATTTTTCATCAAAGCGCAGAGGGGTGGGGAGGTAAACATTAGCGATTCCGTGCGAAATTTTATTTTTGAAGCTATGACAATATGCACATCATATATTATGGATTCGAACACGTAGATTACGAATCTGTAATTAGATTTTGCGTAACTGATTCGGTTTGGAAAATATTCCGGATTTGGTGAGAAATTTTCGAAATTTGGGTCAACTTTGGGCCGTCGTACAGATCAAACGCGTAAGGCTGGACAATATCGAATTTTTTGGTCATATCTGGGTCCTTTGTGAGTACGTAGCCAGTTATTTTATGGACGAAAGTCCTCTAGTTGAAGAATTATGATTTTTTTTAAAAAAGTCCAATTTTTTCGATTTTCTTCTGGCCATAAAAAACGATCTAGACTCTCCACTAACATTCTGATTGGATTTTCTTTATCTACGCCCTAGAATTAGTATATGTTTCAAATTTCAGGTCGATCAAAGAACTTTCGATTTTTGGTAAAATTTTAAGGGGTTTCCGTGCGAAATTTTATTTTTGAAGCTATGACAATATGCACATCATATATTATGGATTCGAACACGTAGATTACGAATCTGTAATTAGATTTTGCGTAACTGATTCGGTTTGGAAAATATTCCGGATTTGGTGAGAAATTTTCGAAATTTGGGTCAACTTTGGGCCGTCGTACAGATCAAACGCGTAAGGCTGGACAATATCGAATTTTTTGGTCATATCTGGGTCCTTTGTGAGTACGTAGCCAGTTATTTTATGGACGAAAGTCCTCTAGTTGAAGAATTATGATTTTTTTTAAAAAAGTCCAATTTTTTCGATTTTCTTCTGGCCATAAAAAACGATCTAGACTCTCCACTAACATTCTGATTGGATTTTCTTTATCTACGCCCTAGAATTAGTATATGTTTCAAATTTCAGGTCGATCAAAAAACTTAAAAAATCTCAATTTTCGAAAAATAATTTTCCGACTCCTATCGCCGTGAAATTTGGAACACTTACTAATTCGAGGGCGTAGAACAAGAATATAAGGTCAGATATTTTTTAAAAAAATCGTCCTGGACGTGAGAGGTCCTTGAAGTTCCAAAATTTTGGACCTTTTTTCAAAAAATCATTATTACCGACTCGATGAAAGTAGGACGATGAGATCTGTTTTATTGCATAGATAAAGAATCAAACTGCACGTAAAAAATTCGACATCACCCAGCTTCATTATTATGGTCGGCACGACGTCTCAAAGTTGACCCAAATTTCGTAATTTTTTCACAATTTCCGCCATAATTTCTAAACGGTTGTCACTGGACGATTTGTAATGACATATTCGTGATCTACGACCTCGATTTAATAGGAAACGATAACAAGGTCGACGATTTTCGAATAAAAAAAATTATTTGGGACTTAAAAAATTTTTCATCAAAGCGCAGAGGGGTGGGGAGGTAAACATTAGCGATTCCGTGCGAAATTTTATTTTTGAAGCTATGACAATATGCACATCATATATTATGGATTCGAACACGTAGATTACGAATCTGTAATTAGATTTTGCGTAACTGATTCGGTTTGGAAAATATTCCGGATTTGGTGAGAAATTTTCGAAATTTGGGTCAACTTTGGGCCGTCGTACAGATCAAACGCGTAAGGCTGGACAATATCGAATTTTTTGGTCATATCTGGGTCCTTTGTGAGTACGTAGCCAGTTATTTTATGGACGAAAGTCCTCTAGTTGAAGAATTATGATTTTTTTTAAAAAAGTCCAATTTTTTCGATTTTCTTCTGGCCATAAAAAACGATCTAGACTCTCCACTAACATTCTGATTGGATTTTCTTTATCTACGCCCTAGAATTAGTATATGTTTCAAATTTCAGGTCGATCAAAGAACTTTCGATTTTTGGTAAAATTTTAAGGGGTTTCCGTGCGAAATTTTATTTTTGAAGCTATGACAATATGCACATCATATATTATGGATTCGAACACGTAGATTACGAATCTGTAATTAGATTTTGCGTAACTGATTCGGTTTGGAAAATATTCCGGATTTGGTGAGAAATTTTCGAAATTTGGGTCAACTTTGGGCCGTCGTACAGATCAAACGCGTAAGGCTGGACAATATCGAATTTTTTGGTCATATCTGGGTCCTTTGTGAGTACGTAGCCAGTTATTTTATGGACGAAAGTCCTCTAGTTGAAGAATTATGATTTTTTTTAAAAAAGTCCAATTTTTTCGATTTTCTTCTGGCCATAAAAAACGATCTAGACTCTCCACTAACATTCTGATTGGATTTTCTTTATCTACGCCCTAGAATTAGTATATGTTTCAAATTTCAGGTCGATCAAAAAACTTAAAAAATCTCAATTTTCGAAAAATAATTTTCCGACTCCTATCGCCCTGAAATTTGGCACACTTACTAATTCGAGGGCGTAGAACAAGAATATAAGGTCAGATATTTTTTAAAAAAATCGTCCTGGACGTGAGAGGTCCTTGAAGTTCCAAAATTTTGGACCTTTTTTCAAAAAATCATTATTACCGACTCGATGAAAGTAGGACGATGAGATCTGTTTTATTGCATAGATAAAGAATCAAACTGCACGTAAAAAATTCGACATCACCCAGCTTCATTATTATGGTCGGCACGACGTCTCAAAGTTGACCCAAATTTCGTAATTTTTTCACAATTTCCGCCATAATTTCTAAACGGTTGTCACTGGACGATTTCTAATGACATATTCGTGATCTACGACCTCGATTTAATAGGAAACGATAACAAGGTCGACGATTTTCGAATAAAAAAAATTATTTGGAACTTAAAAAATTTTTCATCAAAGCGCAGAGGGGTGGGGGGGTAAACATTAGCGATTCCGTGCGAAATTTTATTTTTGAAGCTATGACAATATGCACATCATATATTATGGATTCGAACACGTAGATTACGAATCTGTAATTAGATTTTGCGTAACTGATTCGGTTTGAAAAATATTCCGGATTTGGTGAGAAATTTTCGAAATTTGGGTCAACTTTGGGCCGTCGTACAGATCAAACGCGTAAGGCTGGACAATATCGAATTTTTTTGGTCATATCTGGGTCCTTTGTGAGTACGTAGCCACTTATTTTATAGACGAAAGTCTTCTAGTTGAAAAATTATGATTTTTTTAAAAAAGGTCCAATTTTTTCGATTTTCTTCTGGCCATAAAAAACGATCCAGACTCTCCACTAACATTCTGATTGGATTTTCTTTATCTACGCCCTAGAATTAGTATATGTTTCAAATTTCAGGTCGATCAAAGAACTTTCGATTTTTGGTAAAATTTTAAAAAATCTCAATTTTCGAAAAATAATTTTCCGACTCCTATCGCCCTGAAATTTGGCACACTTACTGATTCGAGGGCGTAGAACAAGAATATAAGGTCAGATATTTTTTAAAAAAATCGTCCTGGACGTGAGAGGTCCTTGAAGTTCCAAAATTTTGGACCTTTTTTCAAAAAATCATTATTACCGACTCGATGAAAGTAGGACGATGAGATCTATTTTATAGATAAAGGATCGAACTGCACGTAAAAAAATTCGACATCACCCAGCTTCATTATTTTGGTCGGCACGACGTCTCAAAGTTGACCCAAATTTCGTAATTTTTTCACAATTTCCGCCATAATTTCTAAACGGTTGTCACTGGACGATTTCTAATGACATATTCGTGATCTACGACCTCGATTTAATAGGAAACGATAACAAGGTCGACGATTTTCGAATAAAAAAAATTATTTGGGACTTAAAAAATTTTTCATCAAAGCGCAGAGGGGTGGGGGGGTAAAAATTAGCGATTCCGTGCGAAATTTTATTTTTGAAGCTATGACAATATGCACATCATATATTATGGATTCGAACACGTAGATTACGAATCTGTAATTAGATTTTGCGTAACTGATTCGGTTTGAAAAATATTCCGGATTTGGTGAGAAATTTTCGAAATTTGGGTCAACTTTGGGCCGTCGTACAGATCAAACGCGTAAGGCTGGACAATATCGAATTTTTTTGGTCATATCTGGGTCCTTTGTGAGTACGTAGCCAGTTATTTTATGGACGAAAGTCCTCTAGTTGAAGAATTATGATTTTTTTTAAAAAAGTCCAATTTTTTCGATTTTCTTCTGGCCATAAAAAACGATCTAGACTCTCCACTAACATTCTGATTGGATTTTCTTTATCTACGCCCTAGAATTAGTATATGTTTCAAATTTCAGGTCGATCAAAGAACTTTCGATTTTTGGTAAAATTTTAAGGGGTTAGCCTTAAAAAATCTCAATTTTCGAAAAATAATTTTCCGACTCCTATCGCCCTGAAATTTGGCACACTTACTAATTCGAGGGCGTAGAACAAGAATATAAGGTCAGATGTTTTTTAAAAAAATCGTCCTGGACGTGAGAGGTCCTTGAAGTTCCAAAATTTTGGACCTGTGCATTCAGTAACATGTTCATTTTCATCAGGCCGTAACATTCATATCACGATAAGCTTAGGTAAACGCTTTTAGGAAGTTTTTTGAAAGCCTCCGTTATTTATTCACATGGTTTTTCAAAAAGCCTATCGCCTTGAAAGAGAAAACTACTCCTTTCCCTCCATTGTATATCATCGAAAATGAACTAGGGTTATTATCTCGAACACATTTTTTTATGAACTAGTTTTCAATTCCAGAGGTCTACAGAAAGCTGATTATACATACATAAACGATGTATTTCAGTCATCCAATTCTATCACAAGAGAAGTGTTCAGTTTATTTTGGTTTATTTTTTGATAAAATCAACTAATGAACCTTAGTGATCGACCAACAAAAAAAAAAATTTACCTCCCCTGAAACTTTCACAGTTTACGTTTTGGAGTATGTAGATTTGAATGAACGAATAAAAAAAAATCCGTCCGTCAGTCATCCGTTGTCCGTGGCTTTTCTCTGGAAGTACTGAACGGAAATCCTTGAAACTTGGTAGCAAAATCATGTGGCACTCGGGGTTGATCCTCCAAGCTTTTCAACAGGATCTTTGAACCCTAAGGGCTCCAAATGGGATGTTGGGGGAAAAAAATATTTCTCGAAAACTTACCAACGCATTTTCATGAAACTTTGAACGTTGATTACTGTTGCATAACTTAGCCTAAAAAATTTTACCCCGATGATTTCCGACCAGTGGTTCCTGAAATATAAAGAAAAACGCTGCAAATTTCCAGTAATATCGAAAATGAATCATCGCATTCGGTTCTAAGTTGTTTAAGATATCAATGGTATATATTGTGTTAATTAACTAGGAAAATAATAAACCCTTGTGGAAAATTTGCAGTGTTTTATTTCACTCTTCAAATTATGATAGTCGAGCAGTTTTGAGGCTGAACTCAAGATTCCATTGGATAAGGGTACCCAGAATATAGAAGAGCAGAATAGATGACGTCACTGTTTGACTAAATTAATCCAATGCTATATAACTTTGGAACAAACTACTGAAAAATTAATATGGGGAAACCAAGAAATAAACGTGTACCTATGAAACATTTGAACTGTTTTTGGATAATGAAAATATTCGCTTTGAATATTATCTGATTGCTCAAGAAAGAAATAATACAGTAGACATTGAAGGGTAATACTTGTTTTTAATGGCACGTGATCCCATGGATGTATTTCATTGTTTCGTTTTTTTTCCGAAAATATTAAAACAAAGTTCTGACAGCAATTGAATACTCACATCTGTAGGCATTCGACTAGCAAAAACAATTTGAATAACCCCATAGTTTCGTAACAGTCAACTATTCTATTAATTGATCGCAAATGTCTATTGCAATCAATTTCAGATGATTGTTGTTATTGTGAATATTGAACAAATCAACGTGTGAGAATGCATCAACCCAAATGGGTTGATGAAGAAGCCCAGGCGAGTCACCAATGGTCCGACAGCAGAAAGAGGTTCCAAAGAAAAGGCAAAAGGAAAAGTTAACCTTTTTTCTGTACCGTTGCTGTGGGAATCTGTTCGATAAAAAAGGGAATCCACTCAAAATTGCTGGAAATCACTATAGTTTGATTTCACAATAATTCAGTCGAAAGATAGTGCGAAAACTGGGAAGATAATTCGAAGACGGCGTTGAATCAGATGACAAGATATACATTTTTGGGAACTTAATATGATGCGAACTACGATATGATAGTATAAATAATAATGATGGCGGTTGACAGTCGAACCAATTTGTTCTCGGTTTCACGCCTTCGAGTTAGGCAACATGTTCACAACTTAAGAGCAAACAATACCACGTGGTGCTAGATTACGGCCAGGCAACACAACCACATTCAAGTTTCATTAAACCTCGTTAATATCTCAAAGTCAGGCACGTGGACGCGGTCTACATGCTTCAACGTTGCCAATAGCATGGGTAAATATTAGAATCCGGAAAAATTTCCACGTTCAAAGGAGAAGACTTGGTGTCGCTCTGCGGGCTCCAGTTAGTATTTTTCGAAAATTTTTTTTGGATGTGCTTAATTCTTTCGTGAGAATATCCAATTTTAGTTATTTTTCCATCTTTCACTCCATGTCAGTTTTTATTTTATATTATATATTTCATGAAAAAGTGGCAACATTGCACATTCCTACAATTATTTTCAACCATATGCACCGAAAAATTTTTTGGAAATAACGAACTCTGGCCTACAGAAGTCACCCCGTTATATTCGAGGTATTGTTCGCTGTCAAGAGCAAATAATACTGTACTGTTAAATTACGGATTCGCACATTTTGGCAACACAGCAAAATTCAAGTTTTATTAAACCTCGTAAGTATCTCAAGGTCATGTACCTGACCACGGTCTGCATTCCTTAACGTTGCCAATTGCCGCGTGAATTTGGGAGAAATTTCAACGTAAGTAGGAGAAAACGGGGTATCGTTCTGAAGGCTTCAATGATTATTTTTTTGAATTTATTTTTTGGGATGTACTTGTTTCTTCTGCGAAAATGCTGAACGTCAGTTATTTTTCTAGTTTCCACTCCATTTCAGATTCTATTTTCCCAAAAATTCTTGAATATAAAAAAGTGGCAACATTTCTCTTTCTTTCAATTTATTTGAACATTTGCACCCAAAAATGTTTTCGAAATAAACGAACTTTGGCCTCGTTATATTCGAGGTGTTGTTCGCTCTTAACACCTCTTTTTCACATTGGCATACTTAGTCGCGTCGCTTTTTTTCATTTCAAGGACAAAGTTCGGAAATAAAAAACCGGCAAAATGATAGCATTTCATTTACTAGAACCAGCTTGAATTATGATTCGCAGATTAGTGGCAGAGTTTGAGAAATATTAATTTCATTAGAAAATATAGGTACAATGCATTTCCATAACTTCAATCATCAACTGATGATCTCGTGAATGGACCTTTCAGCCATTTTCAATACAACCATATCATATGTTTTCGAATAAACAAGCATCCACGACTAAAAATTTCCTCACAAAATCTGAATCGTCTGGTTTGAAACACCCATAAATAAATTGCAACAATTCAAAGGCGAATTAGCAGAATGAAATTCTATTTAGCTTCAATAACAAAACCCGAATGGCAACGCGATTAAATTCCGGCAGGCATTACATTTGAATCAACGTGCAAATTTGCGATGCACGCCATCAAACGAGCGTTCATTTGCAAAAAACACAATACGCCCGAATGTACATTGTTTGCAGTGACGTGACAAAAAACATCAGGTTCAGATGTTAGGATATTAATTCGAATTTATGTCAGGGGCACTTTATGGACGAGGCGGGAAAAAAACGAGAAATATTCGCAACATAAAAATAAATGACGAGAACTTATCATTCAAGATATATGAACAAAGGTAAAAACGTAGTATGAATAGAAACACCGCGGTTACGTGGGATACCGTTTTCCGTGAGTTTAGGGGGAAAAATTCGTTGTCGATGTCTTCTCGTTCATGAAGACTATCTCAGAGTGCACTGAAATTTAAAATTGCTGAGAGCAGTAGGCTGTTGTGAAAGATACTCTCTGTTGAGTTCGAATGGTAACATTTTTTGCGTTATGATTCTACTTATTCAAAAGAATCTCTCTCAAACTTCAAGGAGTGTATACTGATTGATGGAAAAATTATTCTACTTTCAGTTAAACAATTGGAACTTCGAGCAAATATCTAGTCTAATCTAAGCTCCACTTCAAGAAATACAGTGCTTGTCAAAATTATGGAACGAATTCATTTTTTCAGAAGAAAAATATTTGGCAACAAATCCTGAAACAGGTCTATTTTGTTTCACTTTTACCAAATTTTATGCATTTTTAAAGGATTTTTGTTGCACCCTGTGCGATCTCCATCAACCCTCTAAATTTTTTGAATAGGGCAAGTGGGTCATGTGGTACTTTTTTGGCAAGGTCTTCGTATCTTCTTCCAGGC
This sequence comes from Myrrha octodecimguttata, assembly GCA_958510865.1. Taxonomy (NCBI): domain Eukaryota; kingdom Metazoa; phylum Arthropoda; class Insecta; order Coleoptera; family Coccinellidae; genus Myrrha; species Myrrha octodecimguttata. Next base: position 72,460,519 of record OY294059.1, on the reverse strand, counting down.
GTGCAGAAATTTTCAGGAAAAAAATTTATTTTTTTTTTGAAAATTCAGTTAGTTCAAAGAGGTTTTCAGTATGTGCACTTTGTCATGGCTCATTCACTTTGAGACGATGGTACCTGATGAAATTTGTCACCGAATGAAAGTCGACTATAACAGGGTTCGTATTGGTTGAATGTTGTGCATAAACAAAACTGTAATGGTCTCAAGTACCATCGTCTCAAAGTAAATGAGCCATGACAAAGTGCACATACCGAAAACCTCTTTGAACCAACTAATTTTCCAAAAAAAAATTTTTTCTTGAGAATTTCTGCACGCCTGTAAAGAAGATACAAAGACCTTGCCAAAAATGTACCACATGAACAACTTTCCCTATTCGAAAAATTTAAAGGGTTGATGGGGATGCCACAGTGTGCAACAAAAATCCTTCAGAAATGCATAAAAATTCGGTAAGAGTGAAACAAAAATGGACCTGTTTCAGGATTTTGTTGCCAACTATTTTTCTTCTGAGAAAATGAATTTGTTCCATTATTTTGATGCGCACTGTATCTACTGTCATTTATTATTCATTAGTTATATAAGGAATAAATGATACATATTGTACATCTTGACACATGGCAAATAGGTTTTATACTTAAATTGCGTGCGTGCAATATTAGATATTCAAATTCTCAATTGAGTTCATTTTTATTTGATCTCTCATGAGTTATTTGGCAAAAATATACACTAGTTGAGAGAAAACAGAACAGAATTGAAAAAATTGATGTTGCCCATTTTCCCCTCAGCGTATGATTTGCCAGGTATAAATCGGTGAGTAAGTGTAATTGATATACCGTAATCGAATATTTAATCGTATATCAAATGAAAGCTTAAATTATATCAATCTAACTGTCTAGAGTTGCCTTATCAAAAAGTTTATTGAATCCATGGTTGCCTAGATTTCCCTCGAAGATGGAAATTTTTGTTGTGTCTTACCTTGGTACACTAAGTACTTACTGTGCATACAAAAATGTTGCGGAAAAATGTTAGGCAAAACAATTATGATTCGAAAATTTAATATCCGCGGATTAAAGAAATCAATGAAGAAGAGCAATTTGAAAAAGGTATCATTGAACAATTCTTTCCAAATTTTTGAATTCTTTAGGAAAAAAAATAAGTGTTTGACTCAAGATCAAACAAAAATGATTCAACAATTAAGTTGCCATGAAGTAGGAAAACCAAGGGAGACTGGTTCATGTTCCTACTCCACGGCAAGTAAATTGTCGGATAAATTTTATTGGGCCCTGACTCGAACACTTCTTTCAGACACTCAAAAATGAAACTTTGGGGTTAGTTTTTTCAAAATGGTCATTTTCATTGATTTTTTAACCTTATGAAAATTGAATTGTCTAATTGCTCTTCTTTGCTCCTGAATCGAACACTTATTTTGGCCAAAATTTTCCCTAATTTTCTTGTATGCGCATTGGTGTATCCAATTAGGTAAGGAAGAAACTGGATCACATACTAATCTGTTCTATATAGGGTGATTCCGGAGGAGATCGTCAGATTTAAGCATAAGTTTACACTAGTGAAGACAGTTGCGAAACAATATTTGGTTTATGGTTAGGGTCTCTATTGAGACTTTACAGGGTGATTTGTCTGATTCGACCGATTCTTCTTTCATTAATAACTCTGGTATTGCTTATTCGATTTTCAAGAATATTCAATAAGTGAGCACATCCAGAACTCCTAAAAAAAATCAAAATATGCGGTTGTTATTGTGATAATTTTAGATCTATTGTGTGGGTTGAAAAAACGCCTTGTGAATTGCGTTCCCAAAACTTTACTACCCGTTTCAGATTCTACCCTTCTGAGTCATTATTCAGGTGTAAACAGAACAGAAACATTTCGGATTTTCTCTCCAACCGATTATACTCCGATTGATAACTTTTCTATGGCTGATTTTCGGTGTATTGCAATATGAACGAGTACAATCAATAATTGTAACATTTTCCTCGAAATACACGGATATTATTGCAATAATTGCAGATTAATTGTGCAGATTGAAAAACATACCTTGTACATTCTGTTTCCAAAACTTGTTGATCTGTTTCATATTCTACGTTAGTGAGTCATTATTCAGATTTTTTAAATTTTCATGACAGGGCAAAGTTTTGTAAAGTGCAGTTTCGAAATTTTGCTCGACAGCAGTGAGAATATAGTGTACTCATATACTCATCTGAAGTAATTTTCTGACTTCAGACAGAATATCAGCAGTTGAAAAGACTATTTCAAAACTTGGAGCCGCTTTTCATATTTGGAATAAACAAATTACTACTCAATGAAGAATATTCTCACTGCTTTGAAGCGAAATTTTGATGATGTTTTCCTTTGGAAATTTTTTCCCGGAAAACTGAAGGTACCTATGCCAAAAAAAATTGAAAACACTTTAATGATGACAGTTAGGGATGATTTAATTGTTTACTGTATGAACTGTCTGTGGAAAACAATTCTCATTGGAAATGATTAACTTTAAATTGGATTTTTTACTTGTTTATTAATATTTTCAATATATAAATAACAAAGTGTACTGTTGCTCGTCTTACATCGTACGTCGTACGTGGTTCATCCTTGAATATTGAGTTATTTTATACTGGTAGGAGATAAACTGATGTTGATTTCTGGGTCTTACTTATACCATGAATTTCAGTTTAGTTTTTCCATGAGCCGTCAAAAAAATATCCTGGTGCTTATATTCAATTGCCTTCCTCGCAATCTGCAGGTGTGTCATAAAATTTTATGTTTCTCCATTCAAGAGTTTATAGAGTAGTTCGAACTATCATATCAGGTTTATTAACTGTTCCATACACATCGTGATTATACCCATAGCCTTTTTCAGCTTTCTAGGGATCAGTGTTGTCCTTCTACATAAAAAAGGAAGGAAATTTTGAGGCATGTCGAATGCGATGCAACAAACGTATTATTTCCGGGAAAGGTGTGGAGTTAAAAAGGCTTTCCTTCCACGACTGGCTGTCAATATATAACTGTTTCCATATATGGGGTAGAATTGATCCCTTCCAGCACACATTTATTATTCACCTTGCTTTTTCGATTGTAGAAGTCTTCGAAATCTCACGATTCCGATCATCGAAGACATTTTATTGCACTAAAAATTAATCCTCCGTGATGATTAGACATTTGGTTGTACCGTTTTCACGTCATGTGTCACTTAAAACTAACTCATTCAACTTTTAATTGACGGTGCCAAAGGAGCTTGCAGTAGTACCTCAAATACTTTCATAATTGGAATATAAATGATATTGGCTATGAAGCAAATTTGTGATATAACTGTTGTGATATATACGAAAATTGATACCCTTTTTTTCACACATTAATTTCAACTTTACCCCATCCGGAAAATCCTGGAAACTATGAAAATCGGCGGTAGACCTCAAAAGTTGAGAACTTATTTGAGGTTTTCATTGGCCGTGTAATTAGAACAATTTGAAAAGAAATCGTTTTTTTTCCATTCTGCGATCTTCTGATCATATTATTCACACGAAATTCTGTATGAATCTTCAAGCTATAATTTTTCAATCAAGTACTGAACTTCAATATGCTCTCATCTGTATTATTGGAAAAATTGGGAAAATAAAATTTTGAATGAGTAGGTATATCTATGGAATCATTGGGCCCATTAAAACCCGTTAAAATTGAATTTTTCGAATATTTTCAGAAATACAGATGAGATCGAAATGAAATCCTGTACCTGATTGAAAATGACCACTTGAAGTTTCATACAGAATTTCTTGAGGATATGGGGAATACTTTTTTGCCAAACTATCGTAAGCCTCAACGAACTACGAAGCGGCTTACGATAATTTGGCAAAAAAGTATCGATATGATCAGAAGATAGCAAAATATTGGATATTAAACAAAAATTAAATTTCTTCTTCGAATTGTTCTGTGAACACGATAACCACGAAATTTTACTCGAAATTGTTCATCAGCATTTTCTAACGAGTGATCATGTTTCATCATCATTGAATCAGGATTTTCTGAATTGCTCCGAAAAAAACCACAATACAAAAAAAAATAATCTAGAAATTTGACATATTTTCTACCAATATTTCTGGAAGTTATGAACGTATCAAACTGAGAATTGGGTCACTATTGTGAGATATAGAGTTCAAGATATGAGCAGTTTTTTTTTCGAATATTGTTAAATAACTACCTAGCGCGTAGATTCACCTTTTATGTAGTTAAATTTTAAAAACTAATATATGAAATATCGAAAAAGTTTTTTGGGCTGTCATCTTGAAATTTCTCGATAGTCATAGAGCCGAGCTCTGCGGTCTCTACGGAAAAGTCGAAACTAACCTAATAATTGTCTGTTTTCAAATACGTTTTTTGAAAGAACGTAAAGTAGTATATTTGAAAGGTCATCGGAAAGGACTAAACAGATCTTTAATCTTGTGAAATTCATCAGAAAGCAACGTTCAGTTAAAAAGAATGACCTGAACCGGTAGAAATAATACTAAAATTTTGATAAGAAAAACTCAAACTGAACTGAACTGAACTGAAGGGTTATGAGGAATCAGTACGAACCTCCAATCGATCCATTTCAATATAATATATCCCATATTCACGTCGATTCCATTGAATTTCATAATAAAAAGAGCTCTCAGTCATCTGATAGATTCATGGAATTTCTTCCAGAACCATCACCTATTTTTTCATCATGCTGCTCGAAATCAATGACCCGTGGCTATTTCAGCAATTTTTACCAATTTTCGTTCAATTTCATTCCATTTACAACTGACAGCATTCACCCAGCATGTCAGACTTGAGAAAACACAAATCACACTCGATGGTTGTCAGAATTTCTCGGAGATTTTAGAAACGTCAAAAAATAACCAACTTCATCTCGTATATTTCGTACATTTTCACTCGTTTGCGAGAAATCAGAATACGCTGTGATTCATTTCCCCTCATCGAAGGTTCTTTCGCCACCGTAGGTGTCGGCCGAGAAGCTTCGGAGGAGATGTCTATGCAAACTCGGTTCAACCGACGAAATCGCGCAAATTTCGTTAAGTTCAATAATTTTTTTCAGTATCTGGACTTTACGAATTAGTTATCGACGGAAAGAGCGTTCTTTCTTCTATAGGATAGAATAGTAGATTCCGCTACTGTTTCGAAAAGTTTCGAAAATGATCATTCTATGATTTTTCAAAATTAATTATTCACCTTGATTGATGATGATGACTTAGCATTGTATGCAATGTAACCTGTCCGGATGAGATCGACACTTACAGAATGATACTTTTCAACAAATTCGAACGACTTAAGGAAGCTGATAACTGTCAACTCTGTATATGATGAAGCTGTGAGGGAATCTATAATAGCTATTTGTGTATATTCATAGTGCAAAATTATATATTGTCGATTCAAAGAGAGCGTTCCTTCGTTGCTCGGCAATCGCTTTAAATCTACAATGAGTTTGCGCTCGAATTACACATAATATTTTGCCCACAATTGAGCAGCTCACATATAGAATAATTATAATACTGAAAAACAGATCTTACTCAACCACCAAACTAACCTTAACTGATCCTCATTGCTGAATGTCTTCGAATGAACTTCTGGAATATTCATGAAATACCTTACCTCTTCTGTCGCTTTCTTTTTCAAATTTTATCCAAAGAAAATGATTTTGTAGAAGTGGGTAGTTACTTTACTCACCTGTTGAAGTCATAATGTAGGTGACGAAACAATTGTTGTGAGATAAAAACCGAAACCATCAAATACTTACTCTTATTAAGCCATTTTGTGAAATTTGTGTCATGATGTTCAGTATGTAAAATGATGTATGCAACAATTAAAAGCAAGCATCCATGTAGACCGCGCAGGAGGTATTCATGTAAAACGAATTATTTGATTTCGGAACGCATCGATATGAACCACCTCGAAGGCGTCACTCTAAACCTCCTATCGAACTTATCTGTTCTGTTCTCTCTTATTCACTTCAACAAGTTTGATTGAGGCCAGGAACGCACATGCGAGTTTCAGTCGCGCGCGAATATTCAGTCGCACGACAGAAAATCGCATGTGCGCGCCTAGCCTAACGTGAATGTCGACCACTTGTCCTGTTCGTGCTCTTAGAAAAATCAAGATACACTAAATAAGTTAACATGCGCACGTGCGATCAACGAATGCAGGCTAGTTAGTGAAACAATGATAAGATATTGGTGATAGTCTAATATTTTCAAAGGCATACATGCTGATTGTCCGAAATTATGTTGTTGGTAAACAAATAAATTATTTCATTGATATTCGTTTAAATAGGTATTCTAGAAAGCTAGCGCCAATCGCTCGGAGAAGCTGCTAACTTCACGTCTGTACTTTTCTCGAATTTATTGAATATTAAGCATATCCTTGCCTTGGCAATGATAAATTTGATATGTGCTTTCATACCCACATCTTCCCCTAGAGTAGTCAAAAATATCTCCATGAAAGGAAAGTGAACCTCCTGGGAAATAAAAACATCTCATTCAATTCCAGTGACAAATATAATTTCTTCAATATTGTGAAAAAGCTGTCAACGTTTTCATAACAGAGAAGACGCGAGTTCATGGGACTAAGTTTTTGTTTAGGTTATCATTTCCCGCTCTAATGCGTGCATCTGTTTTCTAGACGTCCAACGACGGCAACACGACAACAAGCACGCTCTCGTTCGTTCCCAAGAAAGAAGATGATGGAAAGTATCTGTCTTGCAGAGCAGAGAACAAGGTGATGAATGCCGAGGGATTAGAAGACGGATGGCAGCTCGAGATACACTGTGAGTATTTGTTATTCATACACCTGTTTCCTGCCTTCCTGGATCTGCGTTATTAGAATGTCTTGATTTTTTTCATTTCTAAGACAACCTGAGTGAATTACATTTTCCGCATTACCCTCTTTCCAATTGTACGTGAAGAAACGTTTCTACTTTTCCAAAGCCTGCTCTTCTTGCTTTCAGTCATTTCATTCGTTATGAACTTACTTAATGAATGTGTAATATGCATAGGTATTCCTAGTGGAAAATCATATTTTGGAAAATCGCACGTACCCATCAATTTGGTTTTTGAGATGTACATTTATTTACATGAATCCATCATGTATCTTTTCATCAACTATCCCTTTGAATGTTCGGACGAACGAGATGAGTGCCCCTCTAACTTACATAAAATGGTATATATTTTGCTCGAACTTCCGCCTCGTACAGTGGGGGCATTTCGGGAGTATCTGAGCTATGCAGGGTGTCTGGTAAACCTTTTACAGTATTTGAATTCGTGATTGTATAGGTGATATGTCCGTTGCAACAGAATGAGCAGATTTTTGGTCGATTCTGAACTTTCACAATTTTCACCGAAAAACTATTATCTTGCTAATTTATTATTATTATATTAATTTTAATTTCAAATTTTTCATCAAATGATATCTTCAAACCGAGATGACAAACTGAGGACCCTCTAGAACCTGCTTTGCCAGCTCACCAACGATACTCTGAGTGTCCATGTAGACACCATCTCAATTGTTCCATGTCAGTTGCATTCAAGTGTACGTGGGCTCGTTCTATCAAATAGCCAAAGTTAAAATCACATAATTCTACTCGAGTGATCTGGGCGGCCGCAAGATTGGTAAAGAGTATTCACCTTATTATATTGGGCATATTAGATCCGAATAATATTTTATAACTTGTGAATCAATACTAACTGGTGGTTTTGCAACTGGAATTTACCCATTTTCTGAAGTAGCCATAGAACTACTTGGTACCGGCCAATGAGTTCGATAATGTTTGGGTTTAATGTACCTAGTACAATGGATGAGACATCCTAGACCAATCCTTGGGCTCCATATCAATGAATTGAAATCTTCTGATTAACTTCATTTGGGATATTTGATGAAACAAGTTTAAGCAACAATAAGTAAGGAATCGCTATAAAGAGGGCATAACACCATTTAACAGGACCTCATTGGAAGAATATCATATCTGCATCAGAAAATATAGAGTACAATTTAATTTTTTCTCTGAATATTATTTAGTTCCGAATGTTAAGAGACATATGTGACATCAGAGAGCTCAAACGAGTTTATTGTGCACTGGCAGAACCGCATCTCAATTATGCATATTGAGTTGGGGTGGCTTGGCCGACTTCTACTGCAGGTCCCTGGAAATTACCCAGAAATGGATTTTGAAAACAATATTTAAGAAAGATATTCCATACCCTACAGTTGATTTGTACAGGGAGTCGGAGGTTTTCGGCATCCGGCAATTATATGAAAAATCGCTTCTGTTGTATCAGTATGAACAACCACAGATGGTACCTGAGTATGCACGTTATGAGATGAGAAGAAACCCAGTTCGGAGACCACAAGTTAAGAAAACGTTGGGATTGCGTACCTTTACTTACCTAGCACCAGTATTATATGACATCATGCCTTCTGAACTAAGGGCTGAATGTTCCAGAACACTTTTCTCTAGAAAAACTAAGAAATGGATCAAGTCGAGGGATTTGGATTTTTGGAGTGGAATATTAAGTAGAGTCAATTTTGTTTGAACTGTGAGAAATTTTTTGATGTAAATAATTTTATTCATTTTCTGAGATTATTGGCGGTTGTTTTGGATGCTGAAATTATCTGTTTTGTTACCCCACGAACAAGTTTTATACTTTTGTGGGTTTAAAATTTGTTTATTGGAGTGTGTATATAATTGTTATTTGGAAAGTGTTTTTATTTTGCTTCAATAAACATTATTATTATTATTATTATTATTATTTGATTGGTTGAAGCTCTGGTTTGAAGATATAAATTGAAAGGAGATTTGGAATTGTATTTTTTTCAAATGTCTGAAAATTATTGAGCAATGATTCATTACTATCAATCATCATTTCATCCTTTTATTCCGATAAATTGACAACAGAATACTTTCTCGTCAAATTGTGAAAGTTTAGGATAGACCAGATTATCTCTGCATTCTCTTGAAAGAGAAATATCACTCTTTCCAGGAACGATGAGTGAATTTTCACATCCACGTGATTAAAATATTTTTCGGAGTATCGGATCCAAAATTACGAGAATAAAAAGATGCAGACTGTAAATCTATGGTTTCATCCTAATGTCTCCCAAATTTGTATGAATGTTTGAGAAATTTTTATGGATCTAAAACTCAGCGGTCATTTATTTATTCATTCATTTATTTATCTATTTAGTTATTCATCGAATATGGGATCACGAACAGGCGAGCCCATACCAGCGCTCACAAATTAGGAAAAATATTTATCACACATGAAAATCAAAACTCCCAGGACTAAACTGAACAGACATTGGGAGTGAAAACCCAAAAAACCCTAAAAACTGATGCAAAATTATCCCAAAATAAGCTTTAGTCGATACTGAATAGTTTAGTCTGACAAATGCTCAAATTGAACGTTGCCAACTTCTTAACAATGATCTGAATTTATCTCACATTCTAGAACATTTGCTGACGTAATTATTCCTAAGAGGCTCATTCCATAGCATAATTTATCGATTTTGATTGGCCCCATGAAAAGAAGTGAAGGGGGGTCAAATCTAGGTATGACCCCCCCGACCGCTCCACCGGTTGAGAAAATTATCTGACAGTAGCGGCACCTCTATTTTCATCTGCCTAAGACAATTTTCAAATATAATCTTTCCTTACCCGAAATTTTTGCTGTAATTTTCAAGCTTAGAGCCACAATGGGTTTCGAACGACTAGGTTGGACTCACTGATGGAGATTCCACTGTCCAAAAGGCAGGGCTCTAGACACGCTAACATGAAATCCGAGAACCCTATCACTTTGGAACTTTCGGGGTTGCATTCCGAAATGCGACGGATACGTTCGTTAATGACATAACATAACATAACATAACATAACAAGCTTCTTTATTTCAGATCATTTCACCTACAGTAAGTACATATAAGTTACATGAAATGAAATAGTGTCAAAAAAAAAAAGAAAATGGAAACTAAACAGTCAGAAACATCCAAAATCTGCCATGGAATAAGGTTCTAACTGTAGTAAATATCTATATATGTGTTTTTTGAAGCTTTTGATGTCCTTTATGGCTTTCACTGCTGGGGGTAGGTTGTTGAATAATTTTAGGCATCTATACTCAAGCTGTTTCTGGGTTGTTGTGAGATTACACTTAGGGTAGTTGTAATCAAAACTTCTTGTTCCATATGTATGATCACTTTTGAATATCTCAAACATCCTTGGATTTTTATACATGAATAGGAGGCATTCCTGAATATATATAGCATATACTGTTAATAAACCATTTTTCTTGAATATGCCCCTGCAGGACTCTCGATATTTCAACCCGTTTAGGATCCGAATTGCCCTTTTCTGCAGAGTGAAAAGTGTTGTTACATTTCCAGATCCATAAAAAACTATACCAAATCTGATCTTCGATTCTATAGTGGCATGATACACAGTCTTCAGAACGCCTTCATTAAGATATTTAGATAATATAGATAATGCATAGATGGGAGATCCCAATTTTCCACAGAGACTTTCTATATGAGCTTTCCAGTTGAGTCTTTTATCAATTATCAGTCCTAGAAATTTTGCTTCCTCCAATATTACAAAATTTGTGTTGTTTAAAACTACCTCAGTTGCATAATCTATTTTTGAACTGGGATTGAACACAACAAGATTAGTTTTTGCATTGTTGATCAGCAAGTTATTTTCTGTGAACCAATCTTGTGAATATCTCATTATTTCTGATGCCAGACTTTTGAGTTCTGTCCATAACTTCTTCACTGCTAGGAGATTTGTATCATCTGCATAATGCACACTCATGAATGTGCTGAATCGGCTGAACGGTTTCGGAGTTAAAGCCATTGGATATTCTGTGGCTTTTTACCTGGTATTCCAGGAATGACGATCGGCCGTGATGACGACCTTAAACACAATAACTTCCGAAAGAACAACTTAGAAACGCTATACTTGTAGAGTATGTTTGGATCTTGATGAAGAAAGGTCGAAATCGTGAATGGCTCAATTTTGTCCAAAAATTTCGTAGATGTACCCATTCACAATTTCAGTTTCCCAAAAATACAGATTGGCTAGAGCCGAAATCCAGCACTTCTCTCTGGAAAATGACAGCTTGAGGGTTAATGTAGAATTTCGTGAGGATAATATGATTATAAGATAACAAAATTTTTTTATAAGGAAGAAAAGATGCATTTTGTATGGTGAATACATGTGAATATGACCGCTCAGACAACGAATTTGAATATACGTGCCAAAGCTGATGACGTAACTTAAGTGCTTCTCTAGAGATCTATTATATTGATTCCTCGTTCGCAAAGTTTCGAACCACCATGATTAATCCATAAAATATTTAGATGAGACCGCACAACAGCCGATAACGACGTTCTGGAGTATAAAACACCTGAAAAAGAACTGCTGTAAAATCCTTCCAAGGATTCCGCAGATATACCCATTCAAAATTTTATTTTCCCAATATTTCTTGATATACAGATTGAAACGAATTGTAATCAAGATTTTCATCGAAATATGACAGTTCGAAGGTTTACCCTGAATTTCATGAGGAAAGTACGATTAGAAAATCACCTAATATTGAATATTTGGAAAAAAAAATTTGAATTTTTTTCTTCAGATTGTTCTAATGACACGATCATCATGAAAATTCGCACAAAGTTGTCCATTAGCATTTTCAAAAAAGCTGCCAAGTTTCATCATGATTGAATCAGTATTTTTTGAGCTATTCCGAATAAAACAACGATATCGAGAAAAAAACAACGAAATTTGACATATTTTTTTACAATATCGCCATAAATTATTATCTTATCAAACTAAAATTGAGTACACTGCTGTGAAATACAATGCTCAAAGTATGACCGAATTTGTTTCTGAATGAAACCAACAGTTTCTGCAGAAAAAAATTTTTGGAAAGAAATTTGGGAAACAATTTTTTTATTTACTGGCAGCACGATCTTGAAAAAATTCTAGAAAAGTTGCGAATCTTTATGCTCCAACTAAGTGCCCAGTTTCGATTCGATGGATTAAAATTAAAACTTCAAATAGCTATAACTCCGAAACCTTTCGACCGATTTTACCCATTAACGAACTCATCATAAAACATGCGCGCAAAAAGAAATGTTACATTTCTACATCAGTAGGAAAGACAAACATTAACCGATTGTGCAAATTGAATTAACGTAATGAGTTAAAATGGCTGAAGATAAGACAATATTTGAGAAGAAAACCGATTCCATTGTATAAAAGCTTTCAGTAAATTCTGCTTAACACCAGCGGATCAAAATTACTCTTCAGCTTGAAATATTCAATAAAGTCAACGGCATTCAATTACAGAAACCAGATCAGTCATCTAAAACAAAATTGTACAACATCGCGAAAAACGAAAGGAGAATAATTCGTAGATAAGATTTTCACAATCAGCGGAATGAAATACCAAAATGAATAGTTGAGCCGAAGCGGCATTTTAACAGCTAATATGTCCAATTAAACGATATGCGAAACGCAATAAAGGGAATCCCAGGTGAAACAAAGGCATAAAAATGGATTGACTAAGCCTCAGTGAGCAAATTGAGGCAGTGAAATTTCAAACCGAATTCCTCAACTAACACGATGCTGAAGAACGGATACATGAAAAATATACAACATTTTTCACTTGCTTAGAATGGAAAAAATTCAAATTGAATTTTTTTCTCTGTTCATTCCACAGCGTGAAGCTTTCGCAGCGGAGGTTATTGAATAGAATAAATTTGTTCTAGGGGAACAGCGTGCTATCGTTTTGTCCAAATGTCTGTAATTTTGGATGATTGAGCCGACAATGGTCTCAATCAACTAGGTTGGACTCACTGATGACGAATCCGGTGTCAAAATCGATTCTGTCCGGCCGACCGGCCGTCGATAACTGTCGACAGAAGCAAGCTACCAACTTGAAACTTTCAGGGTAGGTCGCGCATCAAAGTGCCGCGGTTGAGTTCGTTAATGGGCCAAATCGGTCGAATAGTTTCGGAGTTATAAGCACTTGAAGTTTTGAAGTTATTTATTTTTTATTTCGGAAACTAATTGAGCGATTGGATTCAAACTTGGCAGTTGAGTGGAGTATAACGACGCGCAACATTGAGCCAAATTTTGTCGGGATCATATTGTCAGTAAATTGAAAAAAAATTTTTTTTCGAAATTTTTTTCAAAAAAATTTTTTTTTCGGGAACCATTCATCATATACAGAAAAACTTCCACTCACACTTTGAGCTTTATATTTCACAGCAGTGTACCAAATTTCAGTTCGATACGATCATAAGTTTTGGAGATATCGGGAAAAAATATGTCAAATTTCGAGGTTTTCTCTCGATATCGTTGATTTATTCGGTATAACTCGAGAAATACTGATTCAGTCCTGATAAATCTTCACAGCTAGTTTTGAGATGCTGAAAGACAACTTTATGCGAAATTTCGTGATAATCGTTTCATTAGAACAATCTGAAAAAAAAAATTTATATGATTTTCTTATCATATCATCCTCATTAAATTCTGTACGAAACTTCGAACTGTTATTTTTCGATGAAGTACTGGATTTCAATTCGATCTGATCTGTATATTTGGAAATATTGAAAAAATAAAATTTTGATTAGGTAGGTATATCTACGGAATCATTGGGTGGATTTTACCCATTCACGAATTCGGCCTTGTTTACGCAGTCGGCCGTTAGGCTGACCGTTGTGTTTACGCAGTCGGCCGTTAGGCTGACCGTAAACACAATAACTTCCGAAAGAAACAACTTAGAAACTCGATATTTGTAGAGAAGGTTTGGACCTTAATTACGAAGGCCGACTTCGTGAATGGGTAAAATCCACCCAATGATTTCGTAGATATTACCCATTCAAAATTTTATTTTTCCAATATTTCCAAAAATACAGATTGGATCGAATTGAAATCCAGTAATTTATCAGTAGAAAATTTCAAAAATCACTGCCGTGAAGGCAGCAGCTTTTGCGTGCATGTTCAAATTCGTTGCTGAAGTGGTCATCTACATTGAACATGCGCGCAAAAATTGCTGCCTTCACGGCAGTGCTTTTTAGAACGTTATTTTCTCTCGCTATCCATATGTTCACTAGAATAATTAACTTTGATCACTTGTTTTACTATCAATTTTGGACTGAGTATTAGCAAAGCATAGCCGGGCTTAGCTAATTATTCCATAGAATCCATATTCAGACCTTTTCTCGTTTGTAAAAATTCAAAGAACAACAGGTACCTGGGATACTGAAAACATAAAGTATCTGAATAAATGAAAGAAATAGCACAACTCAAGTCCTTGCAGTAGCGACGGTAATCTACAAAATACTTCGCTCCCTTTTATTACGAATCCGAAAATGAGAAATTAATTCCCACAGAAGGCTTTCAAACCCAGCCTTCATATCTCATTGACCCAAATGAGAGGAGCATTCAAGATGTATATACGTATAACTATTCTAAAACATGTTTGATTAGATCCTAATTGTGAATAGAAAATTAGTTACATTCATAAGCGTTTGGAAGCGAGTCTATGGGCAGAACATCACTCTCTGAATATTCCCAAAACAGCTATACATATTCATAATAGACGGTTCCCACCCAGATGCACGTATACACGCAAAATAGCATGCGTTGCTCTGAATTTTGAAACCGCATTCTATTCGCTGGGATCCAACCTATGCTATAATCGGGATTTTAGGTAACGTCCATAATTGAAAGGTTAATTATTGAAACTGTTCTGATTGTGGGATCTGTATGATAATTTCTTGGTCCAGGACAAATATAAACACTCGGCATGTATAATTCGTGAAAGTACACAATATAGATTCTCAAGCCTTGGATCAATTTGTTCTGATGAAAAGGACTTTGCAATTATATTCAAATGCTCATATTGTGGGGAAGAGGTTGATATCGTTTTGCCCAAAGGTCTGTTGTATTCGAATGTTTGACTCACAGATGAAGAACCCAACTAAAACTCGATTTTTCCTTTCCGAAGGAAAAAACTGGAGGCTTCAAATTTCCAGGGTAAGTTTGGTGCCATTATATTTCGATTATGTTAGATAACAGGCTAAAGCGGCCGAACGGTTCCGAAGTTTCACCCAGTTGCAATTTTTAGGTTATTTCCTTAATATCCTCTAGAAGTATCGAAGTGATTAGATTCAAACTTCGTTTTTAGTTGGAAAATAGCGACTCGTTACTATCTGTGAAATTTCGTGGAGGTTGTCGAAAATTCTGATTTTTTTTTCAATCATCTAAGATTTTGGGAAACATTCAGTTTCGGCAACTATCCATCAGATTCTAGAAAATTTGGGATACTTTTGGGCATATTTTCAACATTGGTGTGCCACATTTCAACTGGATATGAAATTTACTCCGGAAATATTTGGAATGAATATGAGAAATTACGCCTTATACAGTCGTCAAAATTATGGAACAAATTCATTTTCCCAGAAGAAAAATATTTGGCAAAAAAATCCTGAAACATTTTTGTTTCACTTTTACTTTTTTTCATGTGCATTTTTGAAGGATTTTTGTTGCACCCTGTGCCATCCCCAACAACCCTCTAAATTTTTTGAATAAGGAAAGTGGGTCATTCATAATAAACATTTCCTCAGTGTTCGATCTTTCAGCCGGTTCACTGTCTGCAGGCCTGCTGCTTTAGATGTCATTAAGTTTGTCAATAAAGTCATTTTCTCTTTCTCATAAAGAGGAGATATATCTGGTGATGTTGCTTTTCTCCTATAAATAGGTTAATCCTGAGTTATACTCAAATGTTTTGGATGCGATAGGTTTAAATCTGAAACTCTACAAATCTCTGCAGGTTTTTTAGTTGGTGGCATCCAAAAAACTTGTTTTAGAATTTCATTATCAACTGAAAATAAAACTGCCGCCACATAGAAAAATATCTTCAATACAAATTATACACGGTGGTAACAATTCTTCATTGAGTCTTTGAGAATGCATCACCTAAACAAAAATTCAGAAATTAGTAATCAACAATGCTGCGTGACATATTATTGTTCACCGTTCCAATAACTAAAATATGAGAATTTATATGCTTTCCACTTATAATCACCACTTATGATCCATCCACAACTAGCAAGATTATATGCCTCCAAAACTTTTTTAAGCTATTACAAGCACTCATTGTGAAATCACTCTTCGTATTCACTAAATAGTTCACAATATCTTGATACATTATTTTCGGAAAAATTTCTGAGGCTTCAACAAATAAGGATCGATACCCAATAATCAATTTTCTCTTCATAGCGTTTTTGATGGATGCCATTTAATCTTGAATAATAGTTACTCAGGAACATTATTACAAAAATCAAATATTCCACTTGTAAAACAAATAAAATCACTGAAAACTCAAAATACACGTTACTCGCCAATGTAAACAACGCTAAGTTTTACCCATGATGTAAGTAAAACATTGTGTGCTCATCTGCTCATCTGTGATAGTATTTTCCAATGCTGATGTCACTTTTTTCATTCGAATTCAAAGCACAGAATGTATATTTCCTTGTATTTTAATCCTGCTGACGTCAGCTTTTTTTCAGATGAGCACACCATGTTTTTAACATCATGACAGACGTCAAATTGGCGACTTCCGTCAATTCAATAGGTCCTTTCCTTTGCATAGAAAGTGTAGCACTTTCCTGCCTGCACTCAGTGTAGATATACTTTAGAATATCTACACCGAGTGCAGGAAAATGCTACACTTTCTATGCAAACGAAAGGACCTATTGTTTATTTCCCAGGAAAATTTTTAATTTAATTTTATTAATGTTTTATTGATGATCCAGTGGTTGATAGTTGGTGCGTCTCCAGCATTGACTCATTTTAATGTTTTCATATATATGTAATAATTTTTTAAATGTCTCAAATGAATTGAGGAAATTATTTATGAGAGATTATAGGATATGTGTTTTTTAGTCATGATTAAGGGCAACCCCGTTGTTTCATATGTGAATATCGATCAATAAATGTCCGAAACGTCGACGAAATTCAATTGGGTTTGATTCACCTTTCTCACAAATGAGTCCAATATAGCCAAGATTCTACTACTTATCATTTCAGTATAGTTGTGAGCTTAATGTTTGCCTAAAAAATTTTCCACAACTGCAACAAATGACGCCCAAGCGTCTCGTTCACCTTGATTCATTGAATTCATGAAGGCAAAATCCTTAATTAATTGTCTTATCTGTAGGCCATCAAATATCCACGCTTTGAGTTTTCCTGTGCTCAATTGATGCATTTTTACCCCTATATATAATAAAAATAATAATAATAATGTTTTATTTTCATATAATGTTAAAAAACACTGTAGAAAAAATCGTATAAAAACACAAAGATTCAAAAAAGAAAATTCACTGAAGAAATTCAGACAGACTATATATTGATTTATGAAGCAAAAAGGGTTTTTAACCTTTTTCTGAATAAACATTTGCTATTTCCGCCCGCGATTTCCTCACTCAGTTCATTGTATACCTAAATACCTTAAAACATAGGCGAATGACGTACAATGCTATACTTAAATATATATGCAAAACATGACCCATTCCAATCAAGAGCCTTCCCAAATTTCTTCATCAAGCCCAACTTCATATGTAACGGAGGAAGTATGATTTTTTTCTCCTTCAACCAAAGTGTCGTTAATGACATTCTTCTCCCCAACGTCCATGTGGTGTGTTTTGTCCCTACTATTCCGGAGGCACAAGAACCACGGATATTTTGTATAACCACTTTGCTGCCCAAGAAGAAAGTTTACCATTTTTAAGTCTACGCAAATCATCCATTCATGTTCGTTATACTTTATCTTCGATCAGTCCAAAATTATCTCATTATATTCTTTTTTCAGTTTCGTTCGGTGAGCTAGTGGTATTGAACCTTATTTATTCCCATTATGTAGAAGGACACATTTTAAACTTCGCTTTGAACTGTCAATAAATAGGCGCCAATCATCGGGAATATATTCAGAAAGTCCCATATCTTTTATGAGTCTCCAAATTTCGTGACAAAATACAAGATTGTGTTCTTGAGAAAAGAATGGTAGCAAATCTGTTTTTTTTTTTGTAATTTTGGTTCCTGCTTCCAATGAATTTTTGTCGATTAACCTAGAAGCCAGTACTTGAGAAGCTTTCTTCGATAAATTGAGATCCCTGATGAGATCATTCAATTCATTTTGATTGAAGCGTTGAAGAACTAATGACGTCCCCTCATAGTCACTGTCTGTTTCATTAGCATCAGAACTTTTATTAGCTTCACTGGAGCGATCAGAGATATTTGGTAGCTGATGAAATGTTGGAATCGGTATTTAATCTGAGTGAGGGATAGGGCGTATTGCCGAGTATACTTTGAGATAATTCCACTTACTGCGGTTATTTTGATTGATTTCATTAGTAGTTACTAAACAGAAATAACAATAATTGAAGAGGTTTTTTGGTTCTCTCCAAACCATTGATACGCCGAATTTTAGATATTTCTTTTTCCTGGTGGTCCACTGCCGTAAATGATCTGTACAAGTTTTTTATACGAGATGGGGGGGTCCACGTTTTGTCCAAGCTTCACTCCAAAGTATCCAAGATACGCTCGCTGTGCAAAGTCAGTATTAGTTTGTCTGTTTTGTTGAAACATGTATTCTCCGCATATATAACGAAACACTGCAGGTTGATTCACACAAGTTCTTCTTGAACTGGAACGTGAACTCATTTTTATTATGTTCAAAAACACTGCTTTCCTAATATAAAATAACACGCCGGATTGAAAGGATCAGTTCAGTTACCTAAACGGCAATGGTTCCACTATTTATAGATTTACATGAAATTTACTCAATTACGGATTGGCAATAAGACCATCGTACCTGCATTAATGAATATATAATAATTTCAGAACTCTCATGAAAGAATAAACTGAATGAAACCCACATTGGTAGATAAATTGATGTATCTAAAAAAGTAGAGCTGATAATGAAACAAACCCAAGGCACCAAAAAAAAATTTTTTCTCCTTGCCCTGAATGATCAAATACACAATCTGCGATGTTTCTCAGTTTACGAAAAAGGAATGTCTATGTCTATTTGCCTTGTCTTGGCACCCTGAGTTGGCAACTGAGCAATAAAAAAAAATAAACCATTTCATAAAAAGTAAAATCTTTACACATATGTTTCAGATACTCCCGAAGCCCAAATCCTGCTTGGAGCGTCACTAAATCCTGACACGATTCGAGAGAGTTCCGACGTCTACTTCGACTGCATCGTCAATGCTCACCCACCTGTCTACAAAGTGGAGTGGCGTCACAATGTGAGTAAAGCAGTAATTCGTCTTCATTAATTGGAGGTTTGTAACCGGTAACAGTAATTTATTATACGCCTCTGTTTCCCCCGGCTGACTATCGAATGGCACCGATCGTGAATATGCAGCGTTATCTATGCAGATCGAACGATAGATGGTGTGCCGTAAGGCTGGATATTGCGCTCCTAAATTGAAATAACAGGTTACGTTGGATGATACGCTAATTCGACAGAAATACAACCTGCGAATGTTCTGCTTTTATCTGCCCCTCGAAATTCACAAATGGAGTGAGTTAAAATGTCTGGTGATAGAAATCGTCTCTGTAGAATATCAAATAGGGTATTTCGTAAAGCCACGTATAGACACGAGAGCTGAGCGGCTTTTGAGGCAGTTGCGAGGCAGTTGCGAGGCACTTGTGAGGCAGCCTCGCGTTGTTGAATTGGCTCGAGACACCGTACACACTTTCGAGGCAGACCAATTAACTTGCCTCGCAAGCCGCTCAGCTCTCGTGTCTGTACCCAGCTTAAGACACGGGATCAGAGCTGCTCATGTGCACCTTGCGGAAAAATAGACACAGCAAGGCATCCTTGAGCGAGATGTGAGGCCAAGTCGAGCCGCAGTGGCTCGCGAGCCACTATCCAGTAGTCAGTACAGCAGCGTAGTAGTGCAGACGTTAATCATTTTACAGAAATTCAGATGTGTCAACGTGTACTGATATGTCAAATGAGAATAATGAAAAATATAAAAATTATTCAATGGACATGATTGGGGAATTTAGGTGTTGATGGAATTTGGTTGGAGATATGGAAAATTGATTAAAAATCAAATTATTCCATAGGAAAATTGAGCATTATGGACTAATTGTCAATGATTTGACAAGGAAATATATATTCACATTGTGAATCAACCGAAAAAATCGAGAACAGAATTCTTTGATCCTTTGTTCATTCAAAGTAACTGACGGGTCCCTCGAAAGCTCATACTGAATTGAAAGTTACACAGTATTCTATTATTCAGAACTCTTTCACCCATACTCACTCACAACTGTTTCAATTTTCATAGTGCCCTGACGCTCCGTAGTTACAGGACAGATAAAACTCATGACTGTTTTTTCAAAGACCTATCGAGCCCTAAATTGAATTTCACTGCCTATGTCGTCGGGAAAATAAAGTGTTACTTCAGTTGAATTTCTCTGTTTATTTCGGTAACTCGAAGTTTTGACGGCATAAATTTCAAATAATCTAGAGTCAATATCATCATAAACTCTAAGTAGGTACTACCTTGATGAATGAGCTTATAGCAAAATATCAGTGGCAAATATGCCGAAACATATGTAAAGATATTTTTCATATACTAAACCACCTACCGCATACTAATTATTATTATTTTCAATATGTATAACTCTACGAGAATCGTAAGTTTTTTGCCTCTGATTAGGTTATTGACAGTATGAAAACTAATTATGCATAATATATATTCTTTAAGTGAGAATTATTCGGAAAAATGTCCTACACGATTGTATTCACAAAATCTAGCTCATAACTCCATCCGCATCTTCATTAAAATTCTGACTCATTTGTACTATCTCAAACAAACGATAAGCCCATGAATAACAAGCAAGACGGACTGCGTCACGAAACGCAGCTGTGTGCTCTAAACATCGTAAAAACATTTCAGCGCTGCTTGTTTGCCGTCCAAACTGAGCCTGAAGAATACTCTCAGTTGCATTTCTGAAGTAAGCTTTTTTTTACCTTCTCATTCTGGGGAATAGAGCATCATCGCTTCGGTCAAATCCTCGAATCTTTGTCAGACAATGTTCTGAAGCAATTAGGTTGAACTCCATGAAGAATAATCCGTGGTCAAATTCAATTCGGTCAGGCCATTTCAGAAGAAAGTACTTACAGTTTGGAATGCGCGCAACATCAGGTTTGATTCAGCGAGGATCTTCCCGTTAAGAAATTGTAAGAATTTTTCGAAAGATATAATCATATCAGGATCGATTTTCAATTCAATCCGTAGTTTATATTCGAAGTTATTAAAAGAAAAATATGTGAAATTCCGTTGTTGATTAAAAATTCTGAGATTATTTCCTCTCTATCACAAAAAATACTGAAGCGATCAAATTGGAACTTCTTGGTTAGTTCTGGAATTCCAACTCGCAACATAACACAAAAATATCGTGAGGATGGTATGTGACCGTTCCGAAAAGATTGTTTTTCGAAAGCTTTTCAACTTTTTCAGAGATATTGAAAAAAATTCGTCTAATCTCACGCCTCTATAAAATTGGCGGCTTATTCCTTCAATATCTCGATGGGCTGTCAAAATTAAACTCTATTTCTAGTAGCAGCATACTCTGGCAAAATCTTTGCCAAATTTCGTGATGGTCGTACGCATACACAATTAAAAAAAATTCTTAGATTTCTGTTGAAAAAAATGGTTTTTCCGAAAACATTTCTTCATCTTCCAATGTACTTTTTAGCACAGACCTTGAGATCACTACTTAAATATAGTGTTTTGAATGACAGTTTGATCGCTTATTTATCTTCGGAAATATTGGAAGAAAATAAAAATTGTGCTCATTCCTTCAGTTTCATTGTCACTCTCTGAATACCTCGAAAATATTGATGCAGTTATGATGAAAGTTGGTAATCAATCGGCATATGTTGATTCGCAAACACCAATATATACTATCCAACTTCCTGTTCTCGTACTGAAAGCATGTACAATTATTGGTGAAACACCCTTCTATTTGCTCGATAGATTATGCACTTTGTACTTTTAACCTAAGTCATAAAAACTTCGCAAAGAAATATGACTTCACTACGAGTGCTATGCCTATGGATTCCAAAGCTTTCGTTTTAAATGAAATAATGCCAACAAACACAACACACAGCAATTGTACAGTTACTGCATTAGAAGTGCCACCGGAATGCAGTTGATAAAATGTTGTATTGAAACTGCACAGTCTCTGCATTGGTGATACTGCTTTCCAAAAAATGCAGTGTTCCAAATACAGCTGCTGTACAGCTTTTGTACAACGAAATCGAAATGCTGTATGGGACAACGCCGTTCTCTGTCTTTGATGCAATATATTTATATCGTTCCAATAGACAGCTATCGATATCCGGTACCGCAGACCAGAAAAGCGTTGTCAATCGCCGTCGTCGGCCATGCTGTTTTGTAACGAAAATTTGTTTGTGTTGGTTTTGTGGAAGATTATAAGTCAATCGCGCTAATTGAACGGACTGTTTGTTTCCAGTTGACTATGCTGCAAGTGCTTAAAACTAGTGTATCGACTCTATGAATTTCCGAAAAAACGAAATAAGGCAAATAAGACTGATCTGTGTGGTTTAGTTGGATATTTAGATGATGCCGATTCTTTCGGAACTGGAATAAATGGACAATAGTAGAAAACATCTGGGTATCTATCTGAACTGGACAGGGCCAACAGTAAACAGAATTTCGAAGTACATACACGGACAACACAACACTTATAAACTTCAAATATATTTTTATCACACGAATAAATTCAATATATTGTTACTTCCTTCTCTACGCTTAGACACAATTACATTTTTAGCTAAGCGTGTCGTCGTAGCTGACGCCATGACATTTGCGTGCTGTTTTCGCGCACTATTTAATAATATTAGAGAAATGGCCTTTAACTTCGTTAAACTTAGGTTTATTACCGAAATGAAGATTTTTTCGTAGACAGTAAATATGTAGTCACATTACGGAGGGTTATTCCAAAATCTTCCGTCATGCCTATTGTAGTGAGAATCCAGTCATTGAACTGCGGTAAATGAATTCGTTTTAAGTTTTATATATATATTTTCCTGATTTGTAGGAATTATTCATAGATTCGATTAACTGGTATGATAATCTATTGCAGATACTATGAGCAAAAACTTCAAACTTCAACACCCTGTTTCACGAAAACGAAACGTTTGCATTCCGGTGTTCTTTAAATTGAGAAGCGAATATTTCCTTCTCGTTTGTTTTTCTGATTAAGGAGCATTATTTTTACTGTGTGTTCTACAAGCTCTATGACAAACTTCGACAGATGGTAGCTGAAATTTTTTTTTGCCTATGAACATATATCTGATTCGTTTTTGTTGGGAAGTTACAAGCATTTGAAAAATTATATCTTCATTTTCAACTCATAATAATTATGAAAAAAATGGAAATTTCGAGACTATAAAAATTTCGAGACTATAAAAATTTTTCAAAATGTCCACCTTCGGCTTCACTCGACGGATCAGATTTGGGTCATTTCGTTTTTGGTTTGCTGCATCTTGAATTTTATCAAGTAATTGTTGATGAGATTGGATTTCAACATGATAAACAAGCTGCTTCATATGTCCCCATAAATAAAAATCTAAGGGATTTAGATCAGGTGAACGAGGTGGCTATTGTATTTGTCCTTGACAACTGACTACTTGTCTCCTTCTATGAGGTGATGCACTATCATGCTGATACCACATATTTCCAACAATGTTGAGCTCTAAGTCATCAATGAAGTCAAAAAGGTTGTGCTCCAAAAAATTGCACTATCATGCTGATACCACATATTTCCAACAATGTTGAGCTCTAAGTCATCAATGAAGTCAAAATTTCATTTCATTTCATCATTTAAACGATCATTATAACATGTACTGGCATCAAATCATTATTGAAAATCCCACCCCAAAGGTGGGTGAAACGTTGCTGAAATCGTCTTTGTCTGATGGCATATGGATTCTGCAGTGCCATACATTTTCATTATGGTTATTGTTGATACCGTCCTCAGTGAAACAAGCCACGTCAGACCATATGACAAGTGAAATAAATCTATTATTTTGGGCATGTTGTTGAAGTAACCATCCACAAAATTCTAACTTTCGTTATCCATCATCAGTATGTAAAGCTTGAACATTTTGTCTATGAAATGGATTCATTTCATTTCTCCTTTCAAAATACGCCATACAAAATTTGGTGATAAATGAAGATTAGTAGCTATACGTCTTCGGAATGATACACAAAATACTGCGGAGCAGGTTGGTATCTATTAGAATATTTCAGGAATCAGACCTATGTTCATGGGAAAAAAAATTGTCAAAAGAAGCACACCTACCTTCTGTCAAAGTTTGTCACCCTGTATAAACTGACAGCCGGTCAGATTGAAACAAATTCTACCGTGCATTCTGCATCAATGAGTCTGATATTATCGTTCGAGACCATATTCGGCTGAAAACTGACAACTAAGGCAGAATCAGAGATTCATATCGCATAGTTACGCCTGGGTTAGCAGAGACGAGCATCAAAAACGCTCTTCTTAAAAAAAATACCCTGTAGATGTGAAGATGAAGTTGCGGATCTTCATCCCACCCTCACAAATACGTTCAATAAGTCACGGACTGACAAGTTTTAAGCCAGTGCGAAATCGAAAAAAGAAACTGTTGTTTCGAGAGTTTTTTTTCCACCGGGATCTGAACCATACCCTAAGTCCCTCACTACCCTAACGAAGGAGTTATCAATTCACCATCGTTTCGAGACCGAACATTTCACCGAACTCCCTGAATTATTGAATTGGTGGCTAATGGAAAAAGTTCATTCAATTTCCTTCGGCTGTCGCATGCAGCACCTTTGATGTCCTTTGTAAGGTCTGGAAGATCCTACATACATGTATTCAGGAATCGAATAGAAACCTATGAATTCACTGAATGTCAATTCGTAATAATCTCTGATAGTTGCATATTCACGTCCTCGAGTGCATTCTGAAACAATGAATTGTAACTCAAATACTTTTCAAATCAATTTTTAAATGTATTGATAGGAATAATATGGAATGAGACTGGAAGAAACATTGATATCAACTGCAGTTCGCTTCATACAGAGTGTTCATTGAAAATAATATGCAAGAATTTAAAGGATTATTTCTTGGTATTTCGGAGCTGATTTGATTTGTGAGTTGGCGTTTCTGTGAGAATAAAACCCAAAATAATAGGAATTAACCTAGTTTATTCTCTATCAACAGTAACAAGAACAAGTGAATTCCAAAGGCAATAATTCTTTTTGTCGAAAGACACAAGCTAACAGTTCTTGTCGTAAATTGCAGAGTGTTGACAGGTACTCGACTGTTTTTCGCTGACGTCAGCTGGGTTATATAGTGCAGATAGGGAGGTGTTTTACCCGGTACTGGCAACTGTGTAAAAGACACTCTATTGCGAAGATCTGAATTTCGTGTTTCGACTCCGCCCTCTTTCCTGATTTCCATGCTGATGATGAATTCGCTACAGATTCGAGAATATTAGATGAATCAAACGCCGAACCGTTAAAATATTACATTCTCCGAATTATCATGTGAAAGTTCTCAATGAACAAAGTGATTCACTTGATAACCCCGAAGATCTAGAAAGCAGCGGCTGCATAGATAGACCACGTGAATATCAGTACGACAAAAGCTTCTGCGACTTTTTCGCCGAGATCTCTGCTTTAGAGACAAATGTCTATTTCTCTGAGGACTCCAAAGTACCTGATGTACAAGTGGCCGTTAACTGGTGGTCGCCGGTGTAATTCGTCTTCTGGCCCATACGTAAATATGATGCGTTATGCTAACTTGCACCAGTGGGTTATTGAACCAACCAGATATCGAAATCAACAAAAATCCGTCTTTCCTCGACCTGTTCATTGTCAATGACA
Source organism: Myrrha octodecimguttata (assembly GCA_958510865.1). NCBI lineage: Eukaryota > Metazoa > Arthropoda > Insecta > Coleoptera > Coccinellidae > Myrrha > Myrrha octodecimguttata. Next base: position 72,434,493 of record OY294059.1, on the reverse strand, counting down.
GTGACCTGGAATCGCAACTCGAGTATTTTTCTCCATTCGGAAAATCAGACCATATTACTATCGTGTCTGAAATGCATCTTTCCCTTGGTTCGTCCAGTACTAAACTCACGAAAACAATCAATTCCATCAACTTTCATATCCTTGGGAAGGCTCTTGACATACATTGGACGAGCATTCTCGCTCCATGCGACGACGTTGACGAGATGTGGGCCAGGTCCCTGGATACTACTAGGTCACTTATCGATCGTTGCTCCGTAACCAAAACCACGGTAATCATTCCTGCCAAGCCTTGGATTGACCATACTATCCTCAAGATGATTCGCCACGAAAAAGCCATATGGCAGAGGTGCATTGTAAATCAGCACAAGACTACCAAGCCCATAGGGACTATTCGATTCACCTGTCAGACGTTATCAGAAGAGCTAAGTCTACATTCGAGTCCAAGCTCGTATCTTCAGGTGATCGTAGGCGTTTATTCAAATACTTGAAATCGTCTGTGAAAACCAAGGTTACAGCTCCTCTCGTCAGAGATTAGCACAACAGGATTTGCTCATCGCCTGAGGCATCTGCAGAGGAGTTGTCAAACATCTTCGAGCCCGCCTACTCCTCAAAGCCGGCGCATCTGCCACAGTTTTTAACTGGAGGTTCAGATGCCATTTTGAGTGATGTTGAATTTTCCCCGGCCATCGTTCTGCAGCATATCCAGCAACTAGACCCCTCCTCTTCTCCGGGAGCTGATGGTATATCGGCAAGAGTCCTTAAGCACTGTGCATCTTCCTTTGCTGAGCCCTTGTCGATTTTGTTCAATAAATCTATTGTCTCTCATTCACTTCCTGCATGTTGGAAAGAGGAGCTGATAACCCTTATTTTTAAATCGGGTGACAAACTGGATGCAAAGAATTACCGCCCCATCAGTCTGGTGCCTGTCGTTGCAAAAATATGCGAGAGAATTATATTGAAAAGGATGATGCAATTTTCGCTTGAGAATATTATACACAGTAACCCACATGGTTTCTTACCTGGACGCTCTGTCATAACTAACCTCCTCACCTGTGTTGATGCGTGGACGAGAATCATCGATTCGGGCTCGCCTGTTGATGTAGTCTATCTAGATTTTTCACGTGTGTTCGATCGTGTTCCACACAGGCGCCTGCTCCTCAAGCTTGAGAATTTGGGAATCCGTGGTGACCTCCTTCTGTGGATTGAGTCGTTTCTGTCCGATCGCAGCTTTCGCGTGCGGGTTGGGGATTTCTTGTCGTCTTCTAGGCGGGTTCATAGTGGGGTTCCGTAGGGGGCTATGCTGGGTCCGATTCTATTCCTACTCTACATTTCAGATTTGCCTACTATCGTCTGATCCCAGAGTTCACTTTTTGCTGATGATGCTAAGATCTTTGGTGATCCTATCCCCCCTATCAGTGATGCTGGTGACATACAACATGACCTTGACGCTCTATATGAATGGTCAGAGGGCTGGTGCTTGCCGCTTAACCTTCTCAAGTGTGTAGTTGTCGATAAGAGCAAGAAAAATCCCAGACTGACCTATGATTTGAATAGTCAGGTGGTTCCCACCATAAGCTCCCAGTATGATCTTGGGAAGATTGTTTCTGAGGATTTGTCATGGTCAAATCATATCTTGCACACCGTCAACAAGGCAAAGCGAATACTTCACATGTTGCGTAGGTTCTTTTCGCGTTGTGACCCTGCCACCTGCAGAATGTTGTACGTGACATATGTTCGCCCTATTCTGGAGTATGCGGGGCCGGTTTCGGCACAATCGCTTGTTTGAGACATTGAGCTTCTGGAAAGTGACTAGCGGAGTGTGACAAGAATGCCTTATGGTAACAGCGACCCAGGTATGAGGATAGGCTGGCTCTCATGAATCTCCCTACATTTTCTGAGAGGTGGCTTCGTGGTGACCTCATTGTCGTGTTCAGAGCACTGAAAGATCTCTTTTACTCAGATTTGGGCTCGCTATTCACTCTCACTACTGATGCTCGTCTTTGCGGCCACGGATGCAAGTTGCGGAGGGAGAAATTCAGGACCGCTCAAAGAGAGCATTTCTTATCCAACATAGTATTTGCCGATTGCCTTATGCTGTGGTGAGTGCTGGTTCGGTGAATGTGTTAAAGAACCGGTACGACGAATGGTCGATTGAATGATGTTTTTTTTTCATTTTCTAATGAAATCATTTTTTGTATATTATTTTATTCAGCGTTGTTTTTCTTCTGTTTCATTTTTTGCTTGTGTCATGTAGCTATGGCTATTTTTACTTTTATTTTGTGAATTTATGGAATTCTTCTTAACCCTTATATATATTATATATATTATATGTATAATAATATTTTTTTATTTTGAAAACGTGGTTCGTGCTGGTCAATAATTACTTGAGATGCGCCAAGAATTTGGCAGTCAAGTTTTTCCTAGGAATATCTTTTTTTTCATCCAGTTACTAACATTATTTCATTCTTCGTTTTTTTTCAAAAATTTTTTTTTCCATTTCAAACCAAAAGAAATCTGCAACTTGGTTTATGTTAGTTCTCTTCCTGTATTGTAACAGTATGCCTTGGAGTCGGCGAGGGTTGGTTGCATTTCAAAATGCGAAGGACAATTTGATTAATGGGCGAAATTTATCCAACGTTTTCGGAGTTAGAGCCATTCGAAGTTTTGAGGTTATTTGAAAAAAAAATTTCTAAATTTTTTCGGTGAAACTTTTTTTTTTCGGAAACTGTTTATAACATTCGAAGAAAATGTTGGTAATAGCTGGAACTATACATTTCACAGCAGTGTATCAAATTTCAGTTTGATACGATCATAAGTTTCGAAGATATTGTGAAAAACCTAGAAAAGTATTGACGTGAAGTCACTCTTGGTGATATCCTTTGAACACGCGCACAAAAGCTGCTGACTTCACGTCAGTGCTTTTCTAGGTTACATTCGGAGAATAACTGGATTTCAATTTGATATAATCTGTAATCTAGGAATTATTGGCAAAATAACATTTTGAATGGGTATATCTACGGAATCATTGGGCGGATTTTACCCATTCACGAATTCGCCCAGAATACACTACAAATATCGAGTTTCTAATTCATTTCTGCCGGAAGTTCCGGAACAGCCGACCATAACAGAATAACTCCCGAAAGACTCAACAGAGAAACTCGGCCTAACAGCCGACTGTAAATACAATAACTTCCGAAAGGAAAACCTAGAAACTCTATATCTGAAAAGTAGGTTTGGATCTTGATTACGAAGTCCGAATTCGTGAAGGGGTGAAATCCACCCAATGATTCCGCAGATGCACCCATTAAAAATTTTATTTTCCAAATATTTCCAAAAAAAAAAATTTGATCGAATTGAAATCCAGTACCTACTCCATCAAAAAATGAAAAAGAACAGAAATTCATGAAGAGCAGAAATTCATGAGGATATTAGGATCGGGATATCACGGAATATTGAATATTTGAAAAAAAGATTTGAAAGTTTTTCTCGAATTGTTCTAATGGCACGATCATTTCGAAATTTTGCTCAGAGTTTTCCATGAGCATTTCAACCTAGTTGCCAAGTTTCATCATGATTGAATCGAAATCCAGTACTTCATCAAAAAAACCTAGAAAAGCACTGGCGTGAAGTCAGCAGATTTTGCACGCATGTTTAAAGGATATCACCAAGAGTGAACATGCGCGCAAAAGCTACTGACTTCACGTCATTGCCTGTTTAGGTTTATTAAGTATAGCATCCCGTGGATAGGGAGCCATTGCTTGTTCAATAACTCATTCCCCTCATGATTACGAGGACATACAAATCATTAAATAGGACAGTGCGTTGACACCCGTTACTGGTAAAGTAATACCAGACCAATAAGTTTGACATCAACAAGGTCTCATATTATATTGACTTTGGTTATAAAATTTATCTTGGGCATTTTTTTCAGTTGACGTATTGTGAATGTGAAAAATTCTTATTGTTGCTTCTGAGAAAGATCTTCTTAGGTTATAAGAATAAGCGTCAGAAGATACGGAAATACACTAAATGTGAGGTAAAGTCATCGACTGATAATAATACAGGAAGAACAGTAACGACTGTGACTATTTCACTGTCATAACTAACATTTTCTCATTTACTGCTGACTTTTTTAATATACTTTTTTGGTGTTTTTAGTGTCCATCGTCTTTTTTCAACAGATTTCATTCTGATCAGATCTCTGTTGTTCAGGAATATTGGCTAAATAAGATTTCACATCGTTTGTCTGAGCTGACTTCTTTTCGCTAAGAGTCAAGCAGTATTGCCAAGAATAGGAAGAAGCGGGTAAATGAATAGTCCTGAGTTCACAGAGGGACATCTATCGAATTTCTGATTATTTATCTCATACATTATAGATATAGGTACAATACATGGGATTGATGTTTATTGTTTGAGTTCAAACATTGTTGCATTGTCGGTTGTATATCCCTTGATGGACTCAACTTAATTAATCATTGCGATCTATACAACAACTGTTTGCTTGCTATTTATCGGTAACAAGTCACCTCGACAAACTAATCGTGGTGAGGAACAATTAGTACCTATGAGTGCACCTTGATATCTCAGTTATTAATAATGTGATTTTCTTGAAATTTCAGTGGGGATTATATGATAGGTAAATGTAGTATTATTTTGGCATAGTGAACATTTTCATCGATCATTGGCGTACGGTGTTGGGGGTAAAAAAAAATAATTTTTTGAGAATAGGATACGGGGGCTCATTCAAGACAAATCTTCTCAGCAGATTTAAAATCAGCACCCAAAAAACCTGTAATCTATATTTTCAAAATTTCAAGAGCCGATTTGAGCAGATTTCTCCTGGATAACCTGACCAAACAAAATTTTCTAAATTTTTAACGAAATGATCTCTATAATTTCCTCATGGAAATACCATTAGCTCATAGACAATAGTTAATTTTTCAATTAGATGGTGCAATTTGATTTCATCAAATAATAAACCAAACGAATTCTGATGCCAAGACAACATACTTTGAAGGCCTTTTATAACATGCTTTGCCACCGCACTAACGATACTCTGAGCATTGCTTATGGATCCTTAAACAATGATCTGAGTGTCCATGTAGATACACGATCTCAATTATTGGTTCACGTGATTTCTATTCAACTCTGGAATATATTATTGAATGGCCTAAGTGAAATAAATCACATAATTTCAAGATTGGTTTAGGGTCTCCAATACAATATTATATTCGATAAATTAGGCCGAAATATCATCGTTATTTGTGATTTTGTGATTCAATACAAACGACTGATTTTGCAGAAGTAACTGACCCATCTTTTAGGAATGTAGCCAGAGTATTACTGGTCCGTGAGTTCGACTATATTTTGGTTTTGAGTACCTGGTACAATAGATGAGACATCCAGGAGCACTCTTAGGATCCCAGATGAATAAAATGAATTCTTGTGATAAATTTCACTTGGGATATTTGATAAAACAAGTTCAAACAACTACGACGGTATCTCAGCATTCGATCAGAGAATCGTAAAGGGGGTAAAACAATATTTGAAAGGTCTTTCTTGAAAGAATATCATATCCCCATCAGAAAGAACAAAACACAAAAAATTTTTTTCCTCTGAATATTCGTTAGTGGAATTTATTGCTTGGAACTCTAGTTTAAAAAGGTATTAATTAAAAGAAGATTTAAATTTTTGTGTTTTTCTGAAAATGCCCAGGCAATGAATTGATCACAATAAATCGTTATTTCATCATTTCATTTCGATAAATTCACAACATAGTACTTTTTTTCCTCTAAATCGTGAACGCTAATTTCAGACACCCTCTATAGGATATAAATAATGTCTATTATCACTTTGAGAGTATTATTATATTCCGGCTCAAATGAATCAACGGGATCAAAAACAACTGCAGAAAAAATACTTAATAGCTGAAGTTGAATTTTGAAACTCAATCGCACTCAAAAATTTTCAAAAAAGTACTATTTCATCCGGGAAAGTCTTCTCATAACTGCGGAAAAGTGAGGATGTCAAGGGTCCAAAATTTCGAGAAATTTCCAGAGAGAGAATTATTTAAAGCTTCTGGATCGTTTGTTCAAATTCCCTCGTTTCTAGAGATAATTATTCAGTTTCCTACTTGAAAAAGAACTTTCCTCTTTCATACAATTCAACATATATAAAAAACTGCGACAAGCGCTAAAATCACTGTGTAAAGCATGATTTTTTGTCTACATAGTTTGAAGATTAAATTACATCAGGATATATTTGATGGGATCATCCTTTTCTACAAGGAGATTTTGTGAAAAGAATTCAACAAATAAATTACTTCTTGCGTGATGGAATTGATGAAATTCACTTCGTTGATTTTATTCATACAATCCAATAAATATGTTCATTTCATATAAATTAGAAATTAAACTAGAACTTCACTCAAAAGTTCAGATGTGTTTTATATCACCCAATATCCTGAGTAAAATTATTTTATTCAACAAAGTAATCTTCCGAGCGGACATTTTTATGAGTTCTACAAGAGATTATTTAATCTAGAAAATTGAACCCAGGGGTGAAAAAATGAATTCGTATGGAAATCTGAACGCACGATGCCCTGGGGTGAAGTAGATATCAAGAGGATCTCGAATATTTACATGCCTACTCGAATCAATACTGTTAACAGAAATGAAAGAAACGCGCTGTGTGCTCGGAAGCGCACAATCAGATATTCACCACACTGAGGCACCTCGTTATTGTATGCCAATTGATATTGTTACGTATATTCTTCAGATACTACCTCTGGAAATGAGTTGGATCGAAGAGTCTTTAACATCGTACGCTTTCCGACTCTAATTTGAGTGGCTACTAGTTGGAGTGGCTCGACTTAATTCTGAACAGGATTTAGGATCAATAGGGAACCCATAAACCACTTATATTTGGGATAAGGGTAATATGCTCGAATCTGTTGAACGGATCTCATTTGAGTTATCAAATGAATATAATATACACTTATCTTCAGCTAAGAGTACTTATTGGAAATTGAGAGATTTTGTAGATGAAAGCCGTGCTTATTCTCATGTAGCTTTATTTTTTCATTTGATTTCTGATCCGATAAGGAGATACCAGCATTTGTGGGGATATATTTACATGACCGAGGTGAGGATTGACTGACTTACGATAGCACCGCTGGGTATGCCTTCAAAATTCAGCCCAAAGCCTACTATCTAGTGCCTAAGTCGTTTTCTTAAAAGTTAGGTATTGTGTTCAAGAATCGCCTTAAAGTTGATCTTAAACAAAATTTCTTCCGAAAAACTATACTTGAAGACTCTGTATTTATAGATCAGGTTTGAAGTTCAATAACGAAGGCCCAATATTGAACTGGCAACATCCACTCAATGATTCCGCTGATATCGATGTTATTCGCATTATTAGACTCATACTATTGTAATTTGGAATGAATTTATGAATTAACATATTATTATAATTATTATCATTATTATTATTATTAATTATACCATATAGGTATATGTCGTGTTTTCATCCAGGAAAAAATTAATGCAAAATATTGTATTACCTTGAATTGAAGTTATATTTGAACTTTATAAGATTAATTGATTATTGAATACAATCCCGAACTAATGAGAATATATCACAGTATACAAAAATGATGAATGTCAAATCTGGATCTGGTTTAAAAATTACATCATAAAGGATCTGCAGAACATCGTGAAGATGATATGATCAGAAAAAGAGCGCAATATTCTGAATTTTTTTTTTAATTGTTCTTAGTACATGATCATCAAAGAATTTTGCACTCATGATGCAACAGAATTTGCCAATTAGTTAGGAAGTTAAGTCATGAACGGCTAATATTTTCTAGATATTCTGGAACTAACCATGGTAAAGAAAGGAAGTAAGCACAAAATTTGACTTATTTTTTCAAAAATATCCCAGGAGATAAATATCCAATCGAAATTAAATTTGAAATGCTGTTATCAAAACGAAACCTCAAGGTGTGCGTCAAAATTCATTGCGGGCTGATGAACAATTCTTGAAAACAGAATTTGTTCCAACAAGGTCGGGAAATTCTGGAAAATTGTCGAGAAACGTTTTTCGAATTTTTGAACTGTAAGATATCCGTAGCAAAAATAGACATTCGCTCAAAAATACTCATTCCATAGTCTTACGTACAGAAATTTTTCTTTTTATTCTAATTAAATGATGAAATTTATTCACCCCAATGGTCTGAAGATGATAAGCAGGCAACTCACCAATAGTCTGGCAGCAGGAAAAGTTGGGAAGGAAAAGGAGACAGGGAAGGATAAACCTTTCTCCTGCATGGACTTTGTGGATTCTACCTAGCAGATTTAAAAGAACAGAAAGCACCCCACACAAAGCTGCTCAATAGGTTTGTTTTGGTTGCGAAATTCAGAACTGTCCTAGGACAGTTCTTGAACTGCGTAGAATCGATGCGCTGTTGGAGCCCGATTCTGAACAGTTCTGAAAGCGATGAAACCAAAACACGAATTAGGTTCTGGTTCTAATCCGGATTGTAGCGGAAGAAAAACTTTCGTTTCAGTTGGCAGAAAAGAGGGATGTTAATCAGGTCCTATATATTGGCTGTGGTTTAATTGAAAATATGCGAAAGTCCTTGTCGCACTATATAGATAATATATAAATATTTTTGGGGATACTAGTTTTTCTGAACTTTCTTCATTACTTTCAATTATATTTCAAAATGAACCTACAAATTATTGATTGATATAATAATGAATTTAATGATGAAAGTATTTCAGATATGAGCTTTTCAGAAAAAAATTCATTCGAAACCTTATTATTATTGAATAGAGAAAGAGGACTCTTGCATTCATAGATTTATTTGAGAAATAAAAATCCCACGTGTGAACAATGAAAATGAAATCCATTAGATTATCCTGGAAGGTTGTCGCGAAGAAGAATTTATATTTAACAGTTAATCATTTCCTCAACAAATACAACAATCAAATCAAAAACCAAATCAACACGACGTCGAAAAAATCAGGTTAACTATTTAAATCGTTTACAGCCACTCTACGCTTGTGCGAACTACCAAATTCTGGAGCAGTTCGGACTCTAACGTCCGAACTCCTCTCACAGTTCTAGAACAGTTCGGAATCGATTCTGAAAATATCCAAAACTGGATTACTCAAATCCTGAACCGGTTCTGAAATGAACCAGTTATAAACTCGGAACCAAAACAAACCTTATTATATCACTTTCAGTTTCGATTTCACAAACAGATGAATAAACAGGTGGTGTAAAACTGCGAAGACATATCACGATATAAGACGAATTTCGTTCGTTTCATGAAACTAATTTAGAAACATAAATGGCGATAAGATTAATACTACGATGATTTCGGTCCCACACCGCGGAACCGTCCTGTTAGGCAACCCAACATTCTTCACGACGTAACACTAATGATTTTTTTTTTGTATTTTATTATGTTGAATAATTTGATCTGAATCAAAGCAAAAGAATTATTTGATAAAACCGATTTAATTCAACTACACGAATTCATTTCTGTTTCAACCATATTTTCACATTCATGCGAAATGCTCTTTATGGCATGACGACACGGAGAACCAAAATTAAATTGCATTTCTATCTATAGATATCAACGAATTTTAAAATATTCTTTGAAAGACTTCTAGGTGATATGATCGTCATGAAAATTAGCATACATCTTCACGTTGGTATTTCAAAAGTGCAAACCAAGTTTCAATTCAAATCGGCATTTCTCGAGTTATTGACAAAACAAGATTTAGCTGATAATAACTCCGAATATATATGGGGCAGATTTCGTTCCTTAACAAATTCAACCGAGATTTTAAAATTATAAACCAAGACCATATCGAACAATCGAATTTTGTGAAAAAATTATGCAAAATGAGAATGAATATAGTTCATTTAAAACAATATCTTATTCACTGATAAGTCATGGTTGCCTTGAATAGATAACAAAACGTATCGGTAGCAAGATATCAGTCTAGAAAGAATACACATCTAAATTTTGGACAGGAATACTAGGGAACCACTTCAGGTCAATTGTTTTGTAACGAAGGTCAGCCTGAAAGATGCCACATATCTGGAGCCTTCAGAGAATCACATTACTTTGACAGTTTGACAGATGCCAGTATGAATTTCGATGGTGTCTGGTTTTAACATGATAGCTGTCTCAGTCACAACGCAAGGGTATTCACACACTATCTGAGGATGGCACGATTAAATGGCCCTCAAATCACCATATTTATCTACCAATGATTTTTTTCTGTGGAAATAACTGAAAAATTTAGTTTATAGCCAAGAAATATTGATGACAACGTGAAAAATAGCAACTATTCCAAACCTTCTTGAAGATGAAGATTATTTCTTTCGAAAATATTTGGCTACGCATCTCACGTTTGGTGTGCGAATAATTCAATCGTGGAGCATATGAAGACTATTGCAGGCTGCAGGAGCTCATCGCATTCTCGGTTTGCCATTGAAAGATAACAGTCGTATTATCCGATAACGCATCGCGCTGAGGTTTTGATTATTTTTCTGCTCCAATAGACCCTGACCTTCGTCAAGATTAACATTCAATTTTCTTATCCTGTACACGCTTTTGCTACGAACTTGAACAATCGTTCCAAATGTATTTTTTTATTCACTTTACTCATTTTTCTCGAATTTTTTGATACATGAAACTCGACTGAACATTTGTGTTCAAATCATTCATTCTTTTCATAGGGTCAACAACTGAACATAAACGTGGGAGCCGGTATCATCATTAGCAACCAGAGCTTAGTTCTTCAAGGTGTCTCAAGATCAACTGCTGGTAATTATACTTGTGTGGGTTATAACACTGAAGGAGATGGGGAGAGCAAACCATTCTATCTCAACGTTATGTGTGAGTATGATTATTTTTACTGCCGGCTTATCAATATTACCTCATATATCTCATGACAAGATACACTTTTAGGACACCTTTTTGCCGCTATATGCAGTTTATTCATCTTGGATATATGGGGTTCATCGATACCGGTTGATAAAACAATAATAATATCGCTTTCAGATTCAGCGGAAGGAAATTTATTTTAAAACTATTAAGGTAATCGGGATACATGTTATCAAACATTTTATGACTTTTCGATTTGAAATACTCAATTGAAATCAAGAAGACAGCATAAAAATGTCATAAGAAATCGGGACACTATCCTAAGAGATGATTTACATGAAGAAATTCATGAATTACGTGAATCTTCAATTCAATACGAATGAAAAATCTGTTATATCAAGGGTGGAGGAATGTGAGGGGTGTTGAGACGCAAGAACATGTGCGCAGAAGCTCCTTACTCTTTTTACGGGCTTTTCATGGGGAACAGGGCGTTACGGTTTCGTCACAATGTCTGTAATTTTCGAATTTTAAGCCAAAAATAGTCTCGAACGATAAGGTTGGACTTCCTGAACAAGAATTCAATTCAATTCTGTCGGCCCATCCGTATTTGCTCCTACCTTTGAAGGAACATAGATAGAATTTGGAGTCTGAATATCGCGGTTAGAATCGGCCAACGGTTGTGATACCAATATGAAATTTAGAGGTAAGTTCTTTTTTATCTCATGAGGTACTAATGCGATATCAGAGCTAGATCTAGCATTAAAGCGCCTGTGGCAAATGGTCAAATTGCGCCCTCGATGAAATTTATTTTTCAATAACCATATATCTACATAATTTTTTCCTAATTGAAAATATTCATTACATTTCGGAAGGATTTTTCATTGACAAATATCTCCCATACTTTTATTAACTAATGAATAAGACTCAGAGACGTTAGGTTGATAAGTGTAAGAAAGTAATTCGAATGATAATACCTCCGAGCTAAAGATTTTACCCTTTGATGAAGTCATAAGCACACCCCAAAACTACCTGAGCATCGACTGCGCAAATATTTCATGAGTGTTGTAACTAGGCTCAGACAACAATTATCTGCGCCTAGTTAGCCAATTATTGGCTAGTATTGTTGCCCAGAGATTCATTTAATGAGTTAACTATACCTAATTGAAATATGAAAACTTTTTTCTTGCACGAATAATTTCCAGGCTCGCTAGGACGATAACCGTAGTGCACATAATATACAATAATGAGTTTCTAGTTCTAAATTGATGCGATATAAACTGTGATGCAACCCCGATGGATAGAATTACTACTGATGCGAGGAAAGAGATGTCTTCACTCAGGAGTGGGTTCATCTAGCCCCTGGGCCGCTGTCGTAAAGTTCTTCGTTATTCATGATCTTTGAACATATCGCAAATAAAGGATTGAGAATCGTAGGGCGGCCGATGAAAAGTGTAAAAATTATTATCTCCGACTTTTTGGTAACTTCTTGTCGCCTCACTTTGTATAACAGGTTCATGCTTCAAGGCACCTCTTCAAAATATATAAATATATATATATAGAGTTTGGATTAAAAAGAGTGAACATTTTCAGGAAAATGTTTATAATTTTGTGCCTCTAGTTAGCTTGTGCCCGTAGCAACTGCCTCCTTGTCCACGCCCTAGATCCGGCTCTGTGCGATACAATTGAAAAGTGGTAGATAGTGGGAAAATGCGAACAGACTAGTTAATGAAAAATTTCATGTGACTATCTCACATCTTTGTTTCAATTTTTTGTTTTGGTGACTATGAACCAGGTTCCAATGAAATTCGGCAAATACATTGAAGGTGATATGTAAAAACAATAGTCGAAATTTCAAGTTGATATAATGTATATTCTTGGATATAGGAAAAAAAAATATGTCAAATTTCGTTGTTATTCGAAATTTTGTTTTTTTTTGATATTTCGAGAAGTACCGATGCGATCAGTTCGAATTCTTTTAAGAGCAAACATTAGAACGGCTCGGCGCGGCAGCACAGCCATATGCAAGTTTCATTAAACCTCGTTAAAATCTCAAGGTCCAATATACCTTCTCGCTGTCTGCCTAATTAAACTTAGCTAATAACCGCGAGAAATATTGAGAATTCTTGAACTCAAAAAGTTGGTTGAAAAAAACGTCTGGCCTTAAAAAGTCACCCTGTTTTATTCGAGGTATTGTTCGCTCTTAATTAGTTGAGATTCTATGAAATTCAGCGCATCACTTGGAGGGAGTATTTGACAACAATCCATATTCCAATTCGATATTTTAATTCGATTTGATGATTATTTCTGCAGATATGGGAAAAAATATGTCAAATTTGGTTATTATATGAAATTTCCAGATTATTCCCTCACTATCTCTGCTGAGCTCAGATTGGAATTTTGTATTCAGTTGGAGAATGGCAACGCGCAAGCAATTCGTGTAGATATTGATGTTACTAAATTTAAAAAAATTTTTCAATTTTTTGTCATAGAAAATCCTTGAATCTTTAAATCAATGTTGAAGAATACTCTTGATCCGATCATGATTAAACTTGGAAACTAGTTGGCAAATGCTGATGAACTTATTTGTGCTAAATCTCGTGATGATCGATATTTTGATCAATCAAAGTATCGATTGAAGCTTATTTCGGGAGGATTTTGCATCATTTTTTAAGTTTTTTTATGGGTTTTCACTCCCAATATCTGAAACAGAACTATTGAAAATCGAATTAAAATAATTTTTTTCATGAAAAACACCTTGTGAATTGCAGTATTAAGGGCAGTTTCTTGTTAAACAGATTGCCTAATGAACAATACAGGAACAATACAAACGATAAAGAAAACGAGCTGTGACGTTTCAGAGTACAAATCTGACTCTTTCATCAGACAAAGCAGAAAATTTCAAGAATTATTTCCTTTAGATTTTGCGTTTCGATTTGATAGTTCTGTTTCGGATATTGGGAGTGCAAACCCATACAAAACCTATAAAATGATGAATCTTCAAGCTGACATTTGTCATTGGAATACTGAAATTTAATTCGATACGATCTGATTTCTTTTAAATATTTTTGAAACGATATTTTTTATGTGTATATCTTTGGAATCATTAAGCGGATTTTACTAAACCACGAATTTGAAGTTTCTAATTGAAAATTCAAACTTACCTCTCAATGGCCTTGTCTCTGAGTTGATCCTTCCGGAAAATATTTTGTTCACTATCGTTGTTTACTACCACTAGGCTGGGCGTAAACATAAAAACTTCCGAAAGGAAGGACTCGATATTGGTAGAGTAGGTTCGATTACGAAGATAGAATTCTTGAATGCCAAAATTCGCCCAATGATTCCGTGAATGAAGGTACTCATTCAAAAATCTATTTTTTCAATATACCCAGGAACTCTCACGTCCAGGACGATTTTTTTAAAAAATATCTGACCTTATATTCTTGTTCTACGCCCTCGAATTAGTAAGTGTGCCAAATTTCACGGCGATAGGAGTCGGAAAATTATTTTTCGAAAATCGATATTTTCTTAAACCCCTTAAAATTTTACCAAAAATCGAAAGTTCTCCGATCGACCTGAAATTTCAAACATATACTAATTCGAGGGCGTAGATAAAGAAAATCCAATCAGAATGTTAGTGGAGAGTCTGATTCGTTTTTTATGGCCAGAAGAAAATCGAAAAAATTGGACCTTTTTTAAAAAAATCATAATTTTCCAACTAGAGGACCTTCGTCTATAAAATAATTGGCTACGTACTCACAAAGGACCCAGATATAACCAAAAAATTCGATATTGTTCAGCCTTACGCGTTTGATCTGTACGACGGCCCAAAGTTGACCCAAATTTCGAAAATTTCTCACCAAATCCGGAATATTTTCCAAACCGAATCAGTTACGCAAAATCTAATTACAGATTCGTAATCTACGTGTTCGAATCCATAATATATGATGTGCATATTGTCATAGCTTCAAAAATAAAATTTCGCACGGAATCGCTAAATCTTACCCCCCACCCCTCTGCGCTTTGATGTTTATTCGCGGTTCTTTATGAAAAATTTTCTAAGTCCCAAATAAATTTTTTTTTTCAAAAATCGTCGACCTTGTTATCGTTTCCTATTAAATCGAGGTCGTAGATCACGAATATGTCATTAGAAATCGTCCAGTGACAACCGTTTAGAAATTATGGCGGAAATAGTGAAAAAATTTAGAAATTTTGGTCAACTTTGAGACGTCGTGCCGACCAAAATAATGAAGCTGGGTGATGTCGAATTTTTTTACGTGCAGTTCGATCCTTTATCTATGAATTAAAACAGATTTCATCGTCTTACTACCATCGAGTCGGTATTAATGATTTTTTGAAAAAAGGTCCAAAATTTTGGAACTTCAAGGACCTCTCACGTCCAGGACGATTTTTTTTAAAAATATCTGACCTTATATTCTTGTTCTACGCCCTCGAATTAGTAAGTGTGCCAAATTTCACGGCGATAGGAGTCGGAAAATTATTTTTCGAAAATTGAGATTTTCTTAAGGGTAACTAACCCCTTAAAATTTTACCAAAAATCGAAAGTTCTCCGATCGACCTGAAATTTGAAACATATACTAATTCGAGGGCGTAGATTAAGAAAATCCAATCAGAATGTTAGTGGAGCGTCTGGTTCGTGTTTTATGGCCCGAGGAAAATCGAAAAAATTGGACCTTTTTTAAAAAAATCATAATTTTCCAACTAGAGGACCTTCGTCTATAAAATAATTGGCTACGTACTCACAAAGGACCCAGATATAACCAAAAAATTCGATATTGTCCAGCCTTACGCGTTTGATCTGTACGACGGCCCAAAGTTGACCCAAATTTCGAAAATTTCTCACCAAATCCGGAATATTTTCCAAACCGAATCAGTTACGCAAAATCTAATTACAGATTCGTAATCTACGTGTTCTAATCCATAATATATGATGTGCATATTGTCATAGCTTCAAAAATAAAATTTCGCACGGAATCGCTAAATCTTACCCCCCACCCCTCTGCGCTTTGATGTTTATTCGCGGTTCTTTATGAAAAATTTTTTAAGTCCCAAATAAATTTTTTTTTTCAAAAATCGTCGACCTTGTTATCGTTTCCTATTAAATCGAGGTCGTAGATCACGAATATGTCATTAGAAATCGTCCAGTGACAACCGTTTAGAAATTATGGCGGAAATAGTGAAAAAATTTCGAAATTTTGGTCAACTTTGAGACGTCGTGCCGACCAGAATAATAAAGCTGGGTGATGTCGAATTTTTTTACGTGCAGTTCGATCCTTTATCTATGAATTAAAACAGATTTCATTGTCTTACTACCATCAAGTCGGTATTAATGATTTTTTGAAAAAAGGTCCAAAATTTTGGAACTTCAAGGACCTCTCACGTCCAGGACGATTTTTTTTTAAAAATATCTGACCTTATATTCTTGTTCTACGCCCTCGAATTAGTAAGTGTGCCAAATTTCACGGCGATAGGAGTCGGAAAATTATTTTTCGAAAATTGAGATTTTCTTAAGGGTAACTAACCCCTTAAAATTTTACCAAAAATCGAAAGTTCTCCGATCGACCTGAAATTTGAATCATATACTAATTCGAGGGCGTAGATTAAGAAAATCCAATCAGAATGTTAGTGGAGCGTCTGGTTCGTGTTTTATGGCCCGAGGAAAATCGAAAAAATTGGACCTTTTTTAAAAAAATCATAATTTTCCAACTAGAGGACCTTCGTCTATAAAATAATTGGCTACGTACTCACAAAGGACCCAGATATAACCAAAAAATTCGATATTGTCCAGCCTTACGCGTTTGATCTGTACGACGGCCCAAAGTTGACCCAAATTTCGAAAATTTCTCACCAAATCCGGAATATTTTCCAAACCGAATCAGTTACGCAAAATCTAATTACAGATTCGTAATCTACGTGTTCGAATCCATTATATATGATGTGCATATTGTCATAGCTTCAAAAATAAAATTTCGCACGGAATCGCTAAATCTTACCCCCCACCCCTCTGCGCTTTGATGTTTATTCGCGGTTCTTTATGAAAAATTTTTTAAGTCCCAAATAAATTTTTTTTTTCAAAAATCGTCGACCTTGTTATCGTTTCCTATTAAATCGAGGTCGTAGATCACGAATATGTCATTAGAAATCGTCCAGTGACAACCGTTTAGAAATTATGGCGGAAATAGTGAAAAAATTTCGAAATTTTGGTCAACTTTGAGACGTCGTGCCGACCAGAATAATAAAGCTGGGTGATGTCGAATTTTTTTACGTGCAGTTCGATCCTTTATCTATAAATTAAAACAGATTTCATCGTCCTACTACCATCGAGTCGGTTATAATGATTTTTTGAAAAAAGGTCCAAAATTTTGGAACTTCAAGGACCTCTCACGTCCAGGACGATTTTTTTAAAAAATATCTGACCTTATATTCTTGTTCTACGCCCTCGAATTAGTAAGTGTGCCAAATTTCACGGCGATAGGAGTCGGAAAATTATTTTTCGAAAATTGAGATTTTCTTAAGGGTAACCCCTTAAAATTTTACCAAAAATCGAAAGTTCTCTGATCGACCTGAAATTTGAAACATATACTTATTCGAGGGCGTAGATTAAGAAAATTCAATCAGAATGTTAGTGGAGCGTCTGGTTCGTTTTTTATGGCCCGAGGAAAATCGAAAAAATTGGACCTTTTTTAAAAAAATCATAATTTTTCAACCAGAAGACTTACGTCTATAAAGTAAGTGGCTACGTACTCACAAAGGATCCAGATATAACCAAAAAAATTCGATATTGTCCAGCCTCACGCGTTTGATCTGTACGACGACCCAAAGTTGACCCAAATTTCGAAATTTTGGTCAATTTTGAGACGTCGTGCCGACCAAAATAATGAAGCTGGGTGATGTCGAATTTTTTCACGTGCAGTTCGATCCTTTATCTATGCAATTAAACAGATTTCATTTTCCTACTTTCATCGAGTCGGTAATAATGATTTTTTGAAAAAAGGTCCAAAATTTTGGAACTTCAAGGACCTCTCACGTCCAGGACGATTTTTTTTTAAAATATCTGACCTTATATTCTTGTTCTACGCCCTCGAATTAGTAAGTGTGCCAAATTTCACGGCGATAGGAGTCGGAAAATTATTTACGCGCGAAAGCTGCTGACTTAATGTCGGAGCTTTCCTGGATTTGTCTCCATCAGGACGACCTGTAAAATTTTTTTGGCATAAATATAAATTATCTTCATACTAGATACGCTCAATCAGAACATAGTCCATTACACTGCTTATAAGTGACTCCGTTCAGTGAGAATAGGTGAAGTGGCCTCGATTTGGAATGGTACTTGGATGCATCGAATTATAACCCGCTCGTAACAGTCCCAGGATACGCGACCGTTAAACTTATCATTTCACGAAATTAATGAGACTTTACAGCGCCAAATGCGGTCTCCAATTTAAAAGTGAACTATTAAGTTGCTGGAACAAGGAATTTTAGCTCTCGAGGGATTCACTGCGACGAATATAGGTATATAGCAGCGTCTTATTGAATTCAGCTTCTAATGAAGACTTCTTGAAGTTGTTTGTTAAATTGGTATAAACCTTCTACGACTTTCAATCTCTCAAACCTGAATTCATCCCCGTGAAAGCAATTAGAAGTATTTATAAGTGGAAGTTTATTATCGCGAAATACCTCGAAGTGGCGCTGTGTTGAGTTCGTAATGAATGCATGCTTTCTGAGTGGAGATTTGCTATTTCGAAATATTCTTATATAGTAAGCTAACTTCACCCTAGGCAGTAGAAGCATAGCTTGGTTATAGCCTAACCTTTATGTGAAAGGAACTGGAAATCTTCTGTATAAACTAAAAAGATAATTATTCGGTGGAACAATCTGTCTGTAAAAATATTCGGAAACTTTAATAAGTGAGATAAGAGCAAAGAATACCTCAATAATAAGGAAGTGACTTTAGGAGGCCAGAGTTCGTTTTTTGCAAATAAATTTTTTGGGGCCAATGGTTGAAAAAAATTGTAGGAATGCCAATTTTTTATATTCAAGAATTGGCAAAAAATTTGAACTGATATGGAGTGAAAAGCCGAATAATAAATTACATCGCGCATTCTCACGAAAGAACTAAGTACATCCCAAAAAAAGTTACTGTCAAAAAATAATCATTGAAGCCAGCATAACGATACTCCTTCCTCTAATATTAACGTCGAAATTTCACGCGGCAATTGGCAACGTTAAAGCATGCAGATCATGGGCAGCTGCCTGACTCAATATTGAGGAGGTTTGTAAATCTTAAATATGGCTGTGTTGCCCAAATTCATGAAGCCGTAATTTATCAGTCGGTGGAACTGTTTGCTCTTAATAATGTTTGTGAGAAACCCGCAAATACCAACTTTCAATAAAAGTTATTTTGAAAAAAAATTTATTTCCCCGGATCAGAAGTGTCAGCATTCGATCTGGTCACCCAGATGGTACAGCTAGTAGATTATAAAAACCAGACAATCAATTTTCGGGAGTTTCAGATTACAGTGTGATTAATATTATAATACTGAGCATTGTCTGACGTCTAGGGCCGGTTTCATAAAGCGTCGATCACCAATTGAGCGCTCAATCTGTCGATCAATACCATATTTTATGCTCGGTAATCCTATTCAATAGGTGACTGAGGATTTGACAATTTGATCAAGGGTCAATTAGTTGATCGACGACCGTTAATTGAATATCAAACACTATTTGAGTTTCACAAAACAATTTCGAATAAACATAAGAACTTCACTTGACGGTCAATTAACTAGATTGGACAAATTTCGGCAATCAAGCCAGTGGATCACAGTATTGAAATTTTCTGGATCACCAGTCTAATTTGAAATGTTTTACGATATAATTCCTTCAGTTTGCTCAACATAAGGATATAATAATGAATACAAAATCTTCAGAGTTTAGGAATTGTCTGAATTGGTTTGAACCAAGCAATGTGAGTTTTTTAGTTTGCTTCATCCATTTTTGCTAAGATAACGCGTTTACAATAATTTTCAATGGAATCCCGGGTGAATTGTCATTTTGCGATATATTGAATGTTGAGTTCAATCTGCAATGTACGCCTTCCAACAGATATCTACCGAGAGATCTAGTTTCGCAGCCAAGGTAAAATGTGCACTATAAACTTGAAACATTTCATTTCTGACCACTCTGAATACAGCACTTTTGTCTTCATGATCCTTCATAGTAATTCAGAAATATAATGATGCTTGAAATGTTATATTGACCACCATCGACACGAAACGAAAGTTCTAGAACGTTCTTTTTTCTATGCTACTCGCTAGGCTCTAGGCACTAAGCAAGCCATCTGCCTATGCAGACGTGGCCTCAATGATCTATGAAACGGTTGATTTGAAGGCTCGGAAATTCTGTCTACATGTACTTTCAGGTCCTCCAGCTCGTTGTCCTTGATGATGATGAGGACTACCGGGATATGTAAGAGTAGTCGGCGCAACCATAGAGATTTCATGAAGGCGTCGGGTAAGTTGACGTTTGGCATTGGCAAGGTCTCTCAGATATCGGAGAAGCTGGTATGATTTGTTTCTTTTCTTTCAAAAAAGTGGCGTTCCTTTCATTCCTAGGAAATAGCCTCTGTTCCACTCTGTCTGGATTCTGTAGTTGTTCCCGGAGGTTGTGGTTCAAAGATAACATTTTGTTTGTGGCACGTTGCTTTGCATTTTGTTGATCATAAGAATATTTTTCCTTCTTTCTTGGATTTGGATCAGTCCTGTTGTTGTTACGCCAGTGGAATCCGTTGTCGCCCTCGTAGGAGTCACCTATTTGTGGATGGCTGTTCTGTGACATTTTTGGCAGAAGCGGCGTAGTGAGCGACCATGACCGAAGCGCCTATGCTGTGTTGGAATTAAGGAGCTAGCGTGCGTCGGTCTGTGGCGCCACCTTCAGTTAAACTACGCTGCCTACATATTGAACTCACAATAAATGGATGATAACTGAATTTATTTGATTATCAACTGTAAAAATAATAGGAATTGGTTTCACGGAGAAGAAAGAGCTCCAGTACTAATAAATAACATAATCACATCCAATTGGATGATTAGCTCTGATCAAGGGGGAATATTTGTTGACTTATCAACGGATATTCGTCCTTGTGATTAGGTTATTGTAAAAATAATGATGAATGAAGCACAGGGAAATAACTTTTCTTGTTAGAATGAACAGGGTTACAATTTTGGTAGTGAACCTTGGCTTGTTTTGACAGGGTTTCACTTCGTTCAAATAGACGCCTGGCCTGATTATGTGGTATGTAGCCAACAGGCAGGTATGATATCTTCCAGCAGATACATTGTGATGCAAGCCACGTTGTATTCTTGAGCACTGTATAGGTCGAAGTATTGATTATCTTCCTGGCAATGAAAGGAGCTAATAATTGATTTTTTAGAGCGGAGCGGAATGAACTCATGCGACTTGGTATCGATTCTTATTTCGTGTTTCAACTCCGAACACATTTTTCACATTCAAAGGCGTGTAGATTTGTTCACTTTAACTGATTTTAAAAATGTGATATACTATATTATCATTCTGATTTTCTGTCGATACCAGAGTACTGAATAATTGAAAAAAATGAAGAAGCTGATGAACTAGCACGAATCTGAAAACCACGAGATGAGCTTATTATAGAGATGAAACTTCGACAAGGTACTGTCTCTACAGATGCGTTTTTGTAATGCATGGGTCCAACACTGTAAAAAGCAGATTCGTCTTGGTGGTATTGGCAGTCAAGTCAGCAGATGAAATACGAGTATGCAGGATGTACGGATCGGAAACGGAAATATCAGACTATGTAAATGCAAATGTCCAGAGCTAACCAACCTACAAATATTGCGTGTGGGTGAACCAGTTCTCAATCCTCATGCTCTGATTGCCAGGGTCATCATCAAATTTGTCAACTACATTGACTGAAGAAGTAGAATAATGAAACAGGTGATCTTATCAATTGCAGTTATGAAGGAATGAACCTTATAAAAAGATGCCGATGGAATGATATAATATGTGCTTCTATATTATACCGTTTCTATTCTCAAATGAATCATAATATAGTTGTCATTATTGGAGCTGATTAGGACCAGGCTAACTTTAATAATTGTTATTTCCAGGAAAAACTAGTCAAACTTTCTTATTCAACGTTCAGTAACAAAAGACTCAACAACATAAACATCAGTGTTCGATAATTTGTGAAAAGTTAACCAGCATTTTTTGGAATAAAATACATCAGGGGATTTCGATATATTTTTTTTTTCGAAAAAAGTTTCTGGACTCTGCAACGGCTCTCAAAAACTTCGACCCTCCTGATGGATTCAGTCTATTGTTCTTTGGAACTAACGCATCAAAGATCATAAAATTTAATATTACTCTTGCTACCCAGGAGCAAAGACTACCAATGTGATTAACATATTACAAATATTTCAACCAGGTGCGTCTCAAGTTGCGAGCTCGAAGGAAAAACTTCAAGGTAACTTTTTCGAACCTGAAGATTTTCCAATTTTAGGGGGAATATTCGAGAATAGCATCTCACCATCGAACTGCATATGAGTTGCCGGACGTAACTGAATAAATACGGAATGATCCAACGAAAACTCAACACCTCGGTTTTCTGTTTTCAAATAAAATGTGGAAAATCGCCCGGAACCGTTAATTTCTGATTCAAGGGAAAACAACTTTTTCGCTTGTTTCATCCCCGTAACTTCAACCCCCTAATGTGTGTGAGCACAAGCCCTTGATTTCGAATAGGGTCGGGGGGCGTTGCGATAACTAATTTTGAAGATCGTATCGACCCCAAATTTCGTTTCAAAATATCCATCAATAATGAAATAACAGTGAAAATAGTGGAACAGGCAATGTGGAATCCATCTCGAGAATATTATTTATATTCGACACATTTCAAACGTATTAGTATTTATGTTGTTAAGTAAGAGTAAGTACTCTTCCATGCTATTTTATCTGTCATTTCGATATCGATGGAAATTTTGAAGCGGAGTTTCAGGATCAGATAGTACACGATAAGATCTTCAAAATGATATATTGCAACACCGCTCATCCCTATTCAAAATCAAGGGGTAGTGCTCACCCACGTTAGGGGGTTGCAGTTACAGGGATGCAAAGAGCGAAAAAGTTGTTCCCTCTCGAATCAGAGATTGACGGATCTGATCCATTCCCCACATCTTCATTGAAAAACCGGAAAATCGAGGTGTTAACTTTTCGTTGGACCACCCTGTATGTGTTGTGAAATTTGCCCTCGACGTTGAACATGTAAAAATCTCCACCTGATCGAAACTCTCATATCATTTTCTCAGTAGTAGTTGAGCTATCAAATAAAAATATCATATTCGATGATATTTGCTTTGTTGATTCCAGAGAAAATAAAAATATACATCTAGGAGGTCTCACTTATGGGCTGGTGATCCGTCGAGAAACAATTTTCAGAAAACAAAATATTAGAGCCTCCCCTTGTATTTTTGATCAGTGACTCATTGAATATCAAATCTGAGTCACCTTACATAGGGTATACCTTGAAAAACTCATAACCCTGAAATCTGTATCTGTAGTTTTTATAGCATTTTATTAATATTCTGTAATAACTAAATTCGAAATTCTCAAAAAAAAGTCCCTACACTTGAGAAGATCTATTCTTTTACAGACTGTGCCATTCAGCGAAGTTACTCGCCATAATCAGGCATTCTGAATATATGGGAACGGAAACAGTGATGATGTTGGTTGACGTTTCTATATATTTTGGATGCCGGAAGATGGCTTGTAACCTGCCGAAATACATTATATCCTGTGAAGGAATAAATCTTTTCAAGCTCTATCAAAATATCTAAAAATATATGGAGTGTATTTGAGGAGAATATTTTCAGAGTGATATCTCATGAAATATCAGTTTGCAAAGAATTTTATTAACGTCATCGAATTCTTCATTAGAGGTTGCTTAGATCATTTTTTCACAGCAATAGAAAAGTTACAGTAGTATTTCTAAATTGAACATTTTTCGGAAACACCAGGTAAATATGTAACGGTGATTGCTATGGAATTCCGGATTTCACCACTGAGTTTTTCATGAAAATTGGCCCTTCGACACCGACATCAGTTTTTATCTATCTATTACAGAAAAAAGAGTGTCCAATTTGGCCCACCCTGTAGATACTAATCAAAATGAAAAAAATTTCATTCGCGTTCCCATCGCATAAAGCATAATCCGTACACGTATCCACGTCGTATTTAAATTAGTCCAATTTGAATGAATTCGAAGTCGAACAATTCGTGACTGGTCGTTTACCTATGAGGACCTGCCATAACGAAATTTTAATTGACACGCGATTCGCTTTTCGATCAATCTTACCCTCTTACTCGCAGCAATTCATTAGTCGAAATATAGATCAATTATTTTCGCTTTTGGAATATAATCTTGACAATGAAGAGTCTTCAAACATTAATAACACTAGAGACTATAATTACAACTTGACATCTCTAAACTGCGTCTTGCACATAGAAATAATTATATTCCTGATTGATTTGGTAAATAGTCCATACTAATATTTCATTGGTTAATATGATAATATGGAGATCCTATGAATGGGCCTAGTGACATGGCTTGATGAATCAGTTAACTGAGTTCACTTAGCTATATCGTCTACTCAATCCGTGTAACTACAACATGAAAATTATACTTACCTATACTCCATTCACTTTTATAATGTAGCCCGGTTGGCCATGACATCCTGACAGATTTCACCGTGTATATTTTGAAAATGTTAGGTTATAGTCATTTTCCTGTCAGATAACTATGCAACGTTGTCCTCTCTACATAGAGGTCGTAGTAATTACTTATCTTTTAAATGTCAATCTACATTGATAAAGTAATGAAATTGAGAAAATATTATTTGAATTCAATAATTCCAAAGACCTGGCGAATGTTGAAGAAACTATTGTCTCTGTTAATACTGGAAAAAAATAAAGTCTGTAGTCAGTGTCATTTTGGGTGCTCCAATAGAAGGAAATTCTTTGTCGTCTCTTTCACTTAAAATCTTCCTTATTGAGTTGATGAGCAGCTAAAAAATAAATATCTATTCATATAAAATATAATTCCTTGGTTTTCACTCACATACGTCGAAAATGTTGGATAGCTTGTGTTGAATTATTGATTCCAAATTATCAGGGTTACTATCAGAATAAGCAGATTTCAATTCTACATAGCACTTCCTGATACTTTGCATCTGCTTCTTCAAAACTACCTTCGGCATTTTTAGTTTGCAAGCGTTATTATGCTGAGATTTAGAAATCTAGAATCGATTGATAGATATTGATAAAAGTAGAAATTGAAATTTGGCAAGGTCCTTTGACATTGCCGATATTTCATGAGTGCCAACCTGCGTCAGTTTTAAGGGAAAAAACTTGATAAACCTAAATCATGGCCAACCGGGCTACATTATAAAAGTGAATGGATTATATATCTTCTTTATCGAATAAATAGACGGAGCCTGGTTATTGAAAAAAACCGAGTGTCTGAAGCCATCAAACAGTTATTCGTCATTACCAACTCTGTACAAACTCTGGTTCAAGACCAACACTCACTTACTTTCCCTACTAATTTGCTATATTTTGTTGCGTTCAAGTGCGTTCTGTTCCATTCAATTATATAGAAAGACTAAAATTCTGGTGTGCCGTGGGCTGGGATGTTGCCGATAAGTGAGCGTTTGCCTTTAGGTGGAAATAAGCGAAAGATTTTCTTGAGAGATTATCGTTCAGTATACGTGTGTTTATTTCAACAGGAAACTACACAAATAATTAACCAACGGTCCTGTATCGTCGTATTTCAGTTTTTTTTAGTATATGTATGATTTTTCGTAGAATAGGGGTGAAATGATGGATTTTAATTTTACCTATTTTATTTCTGTAATTTTGAATGAATTTTCTGAAGAATATTATATAACCTTTTGAATGTAAACATTCACTTCAAGATTCGCGCACTTTGTCAAGTCTCCAGAATTGTATGGAACATACTCTCATTGTTTATGGAAAGGGTGATATTTCTGTTGCAAGTGAATGCGGATATATACTGGTTTCTCCTGAACTTTAACGATTTTGTTGTATCTTGGTGTGATTATTCAGTTTACCCTTGTGTACCGTGACCGAGCACTTGTGGATAAAAAACACATTCAACTTAATAAGATGATCGCATTTATTTTCACATTGAATTGCACATTACCTCACAGAGGTTCCACCTTTGCTGTATACTGGGCCATAATTGAAGTACTAGGAGAGAAGAGAGTGAATCCACCCTGTCTCCTCATTTTATAGGCGAGGGTGCGACTTGCGCACTCTAGCAGCCGCTGAACCGTTCGTGCGAAGCGCAATAGGAACTTTGAGCTCTGAGCGTCGATCTGGGAGAATTAAGCTCGTAACAGTTCTTAACATATTATGTTGCGAATTGATTAAATAATGATTAATTCTAATGAATCCATTGCTCAGGAATTTTCAGAAGAGTAAAGGAATATAATTTGAAACCTTCCTTCGATAAATATAAAGAGTTCAATGGTTAGAACTCATGTCCGTCTAACCATTCGCTGTTGAGTAAACAATTAACAGCGCTATTCCTAATGTGGCGCAAAGAAATAGTAACAAAGCCCACACAAAACACACCCAGTCTCATAACTCGCTCAAGCACGGCAAAAATACAAAAACAAAGATACAAAAAAACTGCAGTTCCTTGCAATAAATTGCACTTAGGGTAGATCGGCTTTCGTTGATGGCGCTTATTCGAGGTTGATGATTACTCAGAGGCTTTCAGTGTTCTCGAAAATGCTGTCCAAATGTTGGATTCTGGAACACCGGATATGCCGAAGAGCAGACAACCTTCACCGATAGAAACGACGAATCTGCAGAATTGCAGTGACTATTTGAGAGCAGAGTGAAATATATTTATTCCATTTTCTCGAAGATCCGAATTTCGTGTTTCGTTCTCGAGATTCAAGAATTGACCCCCTGGTAGTTTTAATGAAGTTATGTTTCGCAATCATTCAGTTCAAGAATGCCCTCTCTGCCTTTTTTCGTGTTTGTTCCACTTCTTGGTTTTCTAGAATCACGACTAGTGACTCGGTTCTCTATTCACTCCGTTTTCAATAGAGTTTAAAAGAATGATAGCCTACTGTAACTTCCAGGAATTGAACCAGAAACATCTGCCTTCCATGCACTCAACGAAATACAATCAAATCAGTATACTGGGGGCCGATTCTTGAATTTCGATCAAGAATTGAAGAGTATGACAATTGACATATGTTTGCTTTGATTTTCCAAGTTAAATATAAACATCAAGTGAACATGACCTGCACATGGAGCAGAATATCACTCGACAATCTAATGTTGTATCTCCTATACTCCGTACCACTCGTTGCTAAGTCGAAGGAAACGGTGATAAGGTTATTTTTATATTACGATTTGAAATTTGTCGATATCTTGCATTCAGTTTTCAATTTACTTGAAAACATAGTCGAAATGGCGAATAGAACTCTCACTGATTTTGCAGATGCTCGAAAAAACTTAGAAAATCGACAAGAAACATAATGACAACTGTCATACTCTCCAATTCATGATAGAGATTCAAGAATCGCCCCCCCGATTCTCCCCATAAATGACGATTGATTCGAAAAGCCATGTCAATGCACTTTTCAAACTGGCGATATCGAACGGTTAACAGTAATGTCATGATGAATATCAATCTAGTGTGTGCCGTGACGTTGGAGCTCCAGCGATCTGCAGGAACTCGTCGACATCTGGGAACGGATGGCACGTTGTTTACGAATCATGCTACTGCTGAATTAATCACTGCCGAGGAGGCGATCCGTTATTTCCGAATAATTGCACAGAATGTTGGTGTGAATTTTGCAGCTCGACATCCACGACAGACAATCACTTTCGGTCGATGAAAAGCATTAAACTAGTGCTGCGGAAGTTTGTCCATAGCATTCCGGCCATGCACAGCGAAAGGCTTGGTGATCCTGTCCGATTATTATCCTTCCTGAAAAGTTAGATAGGCCCAGGCACGAGGGATCTTCTCAATAAAAAAGCAATTTTCTACCGCTTCGGTTTTGACGTTGAGCCAAAGGGGTGTTATGAATCAAAAATCCTACGATGAGATTGATAAACAGAATGAGTAATAGTATTCATAACTCAAAAAGGGTGACCCTTTTTGGGCGGTTCAGATGTTTGTTTTTGATTTATAATACCCAAGGGTAATTATTAAAAAAAACATAAGTCATATGTTAGTTCAGAAGTAATGATTTTTTTCGATTTATGTTCCCAAAGTCTCCTTTCGAGGGGTGTATATTTTTGAATTTCGAACAAAATTTGTCACGAGAAATGATCGCACTTCAAAATGTGGTACTCTCGATTAAGTTCGATTTCAAATACAAATAGGGCAAACACAATGGCATAGCATGAGCTGGCAACATCTCATTTTAGGATTTTCAAGGTATTTTGTTTATGGAGATTCAGAATGTGCTGATCGGATGGCTCTTTTTGGTTGAAAATATTCTGATCTGTAGTTTTCAAATATCAACGTTCACTGTAGTCCGTCAAGAAAGTATCCGGAATTTATTATTTTTCATAATTTTCTTGACAATTTCTTGTATATATATATATATATATATTCTTTTGAGATGAGCATTACATTTTTTTTATATCAAACAATTTGTGTCATAACAGTATTAGCAGAGGAAATGTCAACGGGGTACCATACATTTTTACGTATGATACAAGAGCACAGATGAAAACCTCAGGAAAAACTCTGTCTCCCCGTATAAGTGTAATGAAATTGTTGTTTTTTATTGAAGGGCTTCTTTTTCATCGACAATATTTCCTCCTTCCTATGCGATGCAGGTTGAAATCTTGGAAACATACCTGAAAACAAAAAAGGAGACGAAAAAACTAATATGAACTAGTAAATGATTTAGTACTCATTAAATTAATTTGAAGTTCGCAATCCATCTCAAAAAAGTATCAGACACCGAATGAATTGCCTCGAAACCATCGTCAAATTTATATATTGGACAAGTATTTACTAAATGTTCTATTGTTTCCTCTTCTTCTCCGCACTCGCACCTTGGACTTTCGACCGAATTCCATTTGAAGAGGAAACTATTACAGCGACCATGACCGGTTCTAAGTCGATTCAAAATGCACCAAATTTTCCTAGGAAGATTGAAACCATGAACTTTTTCTGAAGGATCGCTGATCAAACCTTTGTTAAAAACATTACAAGAATTCCATTCCGAACGCCAAATTTCTTTGTCACTTTTATTGGTGTAGAGAAAATCGTTGATCCATAAAGGTTTACGAGATTTCAATCTAGCAATTTTAGAATCCGGAATATAAGACATGACTGGGAATAAATTCGGAAAGGAACGATATTTATCCCAAGACTTTATCACTGCAACCTGTCTACGAATATGGGGCGGTACAATATTTGAGAGAATACAATTTCTTGTAACATTCTGAGACAAGAGTAAGGTATAAAATAGGTCGTCAGCTATGGACAAAGTGGCATGGCAATACTTCCTGTCAAATACTGTTGAATGTTCACAACTTTAATATTCATGAAATGATCTTGCAACTAGGAAAAAGAAAATATGTAGAATATTTGTGAAGGGAAGGTACTCGAAATAGTGAAACATTGATGCAATTATCTGAATTGGCAACTGAGATAATAAATAGGAAAATGGAATATTTATATGAGGCAAGGACCAGTTCGAGGTAGCCCGCGTAAGATCGAAGGAAACAGTTCCAAAGGACTTCACAATCTACACCTAGGATCTCATAAATTGGCCAGCAGATTTGGAAATCGAAATATAAAAGTATGTCCAGAAACCGTCCGTATGTCACTGGAAAGACAAGGCTGCATATCCAGACGCGATTTCGGAAACTTGATCGGATTAACACGGGTAACTTACCCGAGTCACTCAAATGACAGATGTTGAACGCTCTATCTGTCATTTGAGTGACCCGGTTAAGTTCCCCGTGTTAATCCGGTCAAGTTTCCGAAACCGCCTGGGGAGAGAGAAAAGAGTCCTTTAGTCAATTAGAAAAGCATTTCTATGATACGGAAAAATGAAAATGACAGATGGTACAGCATAAGCATAACATAGAAGCTCAAATGTTTTATTTTTTGGTAGGTCTTGGGAGATCTTCTGCTACGTGTTCAAATAGTTTTTAGCTGAATTCCAAAACTGTTGTAAAATGGTTGAGAACTTTCAAAGGAACATCTCGCGGCTTCATTGCAGTGGAGAAGGGTATGGGTACTCAAAATACTCAAAAACAATATAGAGGTACCAGGTGGTTTGTGAAAGTTACTATATTCCTTGAAAATGAAAAAAAAATCTAGAAAAGCACTGCCGTTAAGGCAGCAGCTTTTGCGCGCATGTTCAATGTAGATGGCCGCTTCGGCAACGAATTTAAACATGCCCGCAAAAGCTGCTTCCTTCACGGCAATGCTTTTCTAGATATTTTTTCGATGAATACCTGAATTTCAATTCGATCTAATCTGTATTTTTGGAAATATTGGAAAAATAAAATGTTTCGGATTCGACCTTCGTAATTAAGCCCCAAACCTACTCTACAAATTTCGAGTTTCTGAGTCGAGTTCTAAGTTATTGTGTTAACAGTCGGCCTAACGGCCGACTGCGTAAACACAATGACTTCCGAAAGAAACAACTTAGAAAGTCGATATTTGTGGAGAAGGTTTGGACTTTAATTACGAAGGCCGAATTCGTGAATGGGTAAAATCCACCCAATGATTTGGCAGATATACCCATTCAAAAATCCAGTACTTCATCGAAAAATTACAGTTCGAAGGTTCATACAGAATTTAATGAGAATAATAAGATGAGAAGATCACAGAATATAGAATATTTGAAAAAATAAAGTAAATTTTTTTGTTCTAATGACACGAACATCAGGAATGTTCGCGCAAAGTTTTCCCCCAGCATCTTCAAACTAGCTGCGAAGTTTTATCATGATTGAATCAGTATTTCTTGGGTTATACCGAAAACAACAACGATATCGAGAAGAAAACCACGAAATTTGACATATTTTTTTCCAATATCTGCCAAAATTATGATCGTATCGAACTGAAATTTACTACACTGCTATGAAATAAAGGGTCTTTCAATAGGGACGGGTCGATGTTGGCAGCCTGTGGCGGCCATGTTGTTTTAACGTCGTCTTTCTAACCTATATTTTTTTATTCAGTTAGTAATGCCAAATCACCATGGCAATCACCTAACCGCCAAGTTTGAATCCAATCGCTCAGGTAGTTTCTGAAATAAAAAATAAATAACTTCAAAACTTCAAATGCCTATAACTCCGAAACTATTTGATCGATTTGGCCCATTAACGAACTTAACCGCGGCATTCCAATGCGCGACCTACCCTGAAAGTTTCAAGTTGCTAGCTCACTTCGTTCGACAGTTATCGTGTCTACGGCCGGCCAACCGGCCGGCCGGCCGGCCGGCCGGACAGAATCGATTTTGACACCGGATTCGTCATCAGTGAGTCCAACCTAGTCGATTGAGACCATTTTCGGCTCAATCATCCAAAATTACAGACATTTGATTTATTTCATGTCAAAATCGACCCGTCCTTATTGAAAGACCCTATATAAAGCTGAAAGTCCTAGTGGTATTTGTTTTTGAACATGATGAACGGTTTCCGAAAAAAAAGTTTTTCGAAAAATATTTTGAAAAAAAATGTTTTCGGAATTAACTGACAGTATGATCTTGACGAAATATCGCTCAAAGTTGGGCGTCCTTATACTCGACCTAACTGCCAAGTTTCAATCCAATCGCTTCAGTAGTTTCTGAAATAAAAAATAACTAACTTCAATATTTCAAATGGCTATAACTCCGAAACTGTTTGACCGATTTGGCCCATTAACGAACTTAACCCCGGCATTTCGATGCGCGACCTACCTTGGAAGTCGCTAGCTCATTCCGTTCAACAGTTATCGTGTCCACGGCCGGCCAATCGGACAGACAGAATCGATTTTGACCCTCGATTCGTCATCAGGGAGTCAAATCTAGTCGTTTGAGACCAATTTCGGGAAGAAATTCGAGAACTACAGACATTCGGACAAAATGATAGCACGCTGTTCCCCTAGAACATGCGCGCAAAAAATTAATAATTTTCATGACACATATTCATAGTTTGTTTTACTGCCAACAATAGAGTTTGATTTGTGAAAATTTTGTTCAATAAAATACATGATAATATTCTAGGAAAGCACTGACGTGAAATCAGCAGCTTTCTCGCGTAGTTCAAATTCTTGGCCAAAACGGTCATCTTTTCACGTATTGACCCCTCCAAACGCACTTTACAGTCTGAGAAAGATTTGGTGATTTTCTAATCATATAAGCCTCACAAAATTCTGCCTGAACCTTCATTTAGCATGTAAGGAAATTCAATTCCCTCCTCTTCTAGAAACATACGTTCCGATTGATAGAAATTGATATCATAAATTTGATGATTATAATTTTACGGCATCGACAAGACTAGACGTGTGAGGTCCAAGCAAAGAATGTCGGCCAGAAGCGTACAATGAGTACATCGACAGTGCAAAAAAACACTACATTTTCTATATTTTGCGTTCTTCTCTTCTCCATTCAGTTCAATAGATTGTTGTCCACTTGGAACTATTACCATAACAGATTTCAAGTAGACAAAGTGACCGACTTGGCAACAGCGCATTTTGTTATTCGGATCCGTCGAAATTCTGTAACCGAAATTTCCATTAACCTTTTAATTTGCAACTGCGTTTTTTTTCCACGTTGTTACCCAGTTCAATTAAATAATTTCTTCTGTGGATTTTCTCCATATCAGATTGCCAGTATTTCTTGGCATCACCGCATTTACGCAAAACAAAATGGTACCATTCCAATGAGGTGAACACCTCAAAACATGAAGTAACCACATATTATTTTTCCATATCAGATTTTCAGTAAACCAAATTTCAGCCCACAAGTTGAATGGAGTATGGGTTATTCTTTCGAACCAACCTTAAAATTTAATCTGTCTCTAATCCTGACCAAAAAGTACCCTCTTATTATTCATACAATAGTCTTACTAAGGTCGTTAAAGCATCAGGACTTAAAATTCAAATGAAATATCTTACATCGTCATCACTCATTCGTTCCTATTTCTTCCAGATGCTCCAACATGTAAACCGAAACAAATCAACATTTACGGTGTTGCGAAACAGGAAAGGGCCCAAATCACATGTCAAGTAGACGCCAATCCCCCTGATATACATTTCAGATGGACATTCAACAACTCGGCAGATTCGGTAGATGTGGCGCAGTCACACATTGCAAGAAGCGGAACGTCTAGCATTGTTTCCTACACTCCCATGACCGAATTGGATTACGGAACACTCCTTTGCTATTCGAACAATAAAATAGGGCATCAGAAAGTGCCTTGTGTTTTTCATATCATTGCAGCTGGTGAGTATTTTTTGTTCTACCGATATAGCATCTGGATCTGAAAATTCTGATTTTTTTGTATTACTATATGAACATTATTAATTTATTGTCTGCCTGTTTTGAATTATATCGCAGGTCATTATGAGATTATCAATGACAACTTGAAATATACGAGTTTTGTCCGAAAAATACGTATAAAAAATTCGGGGCGTCCTACGTCAAGTCGTTGTGGAGGGGCGGCCTGGTGGTCCCCCCTGGTGGTTGTGTCCTTAAAGACCGTCGATTGACAGTTAAAATGATAGCTGAGAAACTGTCAATCCCCAAAACAATCGTCCAAGAAATTCAGGTGGATCCTTCATCACGACAACGCGCCTGCTCATATGTCTCTCGTTATGCGTGAGTGTTTCGTCCAAAGCTCTATCTCTGTAACAAAACACCCGCCTTATTCACCCGATTTAGCTCCTTGCAACTTCTTTCTGTTCCCGAAATGCAAAATGGTGCTCCGGTGGCGGCACTTGGGGGATGTGAAAGCCATCAAGGCTGAAACGACACGGTAAATGAAGAGCCTCACAACTGAAGACTTTCAGCGAACGTATCGGCAGTGGAAACGGTGTTGGCAGAAGTGTATCTTGTCTCCGGGGGCGTATTTTGAAGGGGGCCATATTGAAATAACTGAATAATTGCAAAATAAAGTGATTATTCCACTTTTATACGTATTCTCTGGGCAAACCGGGTACATACCCAGCGATAAAATAAGGGGAACGGACGAAATCTCAACGGAGTTTGTAGTTCTTTTCCTCTTGAACACCTCGGCGATTTTAGCGATTTTTTTTCGAATTATAGCATGATGCCTCTGGAAAATATCTCTCAGAGGTTGACCTCAGCTAATTAATATTTTATTGTAAACAAGGATGAACAAACTGAATGAAACGTATGCTTTAATTTGAACCACCCTCTGGAGTAAATCGTTGACAAGCAAGAATGTTCATGAGCACTCATAAGTTGCCTCATCTTTTCTGAAAATTTCATTTTCCTACCATTGCGATATCTGACTTTTCATTGAAATTAGAGCACTTTCTATGGTTTGAGTAGCGACTCGAATTAACTTCAAGAGCGTTGCCAGTCAAAACATTAATTTCTCATTCAACGACATCAAATTTATACGCAATATCAATAATTAGCCGGTTATCAAATTTTCTGTTCTGCTCCATATCTTGTGGGTCCTCCATGTGATCTTATGTATGCAACCGTCTTTCCATGCTCAGAATAAGATTATTCCCAAATCGTGATAGTGCTACTGCCAATTTCGTCCGATTTTCTAATACAGGGACACTGTTCTTTAGATTTCTACGTAACACGCCCAAAACCTGCTCAAATGAATTCTTGTCTGGAGTATATGCTGGCCAATCCATTGCATTTATGTCAACGTTATTCAGGAAGTCATTCACACAATAGGTCGAGTGAGGGTGGGCATTGCATGAGCGAAAATGTGTTAAACGAACGGAACCATACAAATTTCTGTAATTTCTCTTAAAATTGAGATATCACAACGAATAAAAAGAGGAAATTTTGGAAAAGATGAGTGTTTTTGAACATTATTGTTTTTCAACCATTCACCCACAGGGTGTTTTGAATAAAAGTTACTTTCCATTATTTTTGTTCACCCCTGTATAAAACAAAAAAAAACTTATGACGGCATCTAAGCAGTCAGTTTCTCTAGGAAACAAGCTACAATTAAAAAAATCCCTTTTATCGATGTGTATAGATATTCAACCAACAAGTTTACTGGTAGCCAGATTGATATACGAGTCGATGGCAGAACTATTTCCTCGTCGCTTCCCATATTGAGATACTAGAGTTCTCAAAATCCAATCTGGTTTCAACTTACTCGTCCGAAAAATTCTTACTGGAGCCCATAAATGACTCTGACAGCACTATGGTGCGTGTAATTCAAGTAATGAATTCGTTCCATTTCGAATTTTGTAGGTATTCTTGCGAAAAAATTCTTCAAATCAGTTGTCGAATATTTCCACCTAGAATAAAAGTTCTATAATATCTACAATGGGGGTTTTTCCTGAATTTGGGTTTTTACTGCAAATGCAAATTTGAACATAAATATTATGAGTTTGATTCATCATTTTCCCAAATTACTTTCAGAAAGTATTCAAAATCAGATTTCAAAATGGGGGTTTGGGATTTGCCAGGCATGCACGAAGTGACAACGGTGTTTAGTAGAATAGCTTTTTCTGCTATAGAGTAATGAAAGATTTATTGCTATTCTGTAGTGCACACGTGTTTTTTGTCCATATAACCAAACAATTTCCGTTTGCAATTTGTCAGTATTATGACAGTCCTCGTTCTTCTTTTTCCATTCCTTCGCCGTTGTCTTCTACTCTAACAAGATCGAAGTATAGCTATCTCTATTTTCCTGAGCGAAGTAACACATTTGACGTCCCTTTCTTGCCGACAAAGCTGAATTCGAAGTTGCCATATCGTGCACTCAGGAAAAATCCCTTTAAATGCAAATTCCCATTTTTATTTATCAGATTTAGGTGATTGAACATTTTTTCAAAATATAATATTGAAATTATATGTTTGAAATGTGATGTTTTTCCATGAAAATTACTGCATTTTCGTTTAAAGGAAAAACCCCCATTACCCATAGTCAAATTTATGCAGGCGCTAGTGACTATCGTACCGTAAATGGAACTAATGGACAGTTTCTTAAAGAATATCACATATGGATTCAAGAATAATAAATTCGAAAGTCATGACGCATGGTAATTTTGAATTCTTCTATTCCGAGTTAGCCATTACCAAGATCCATGAAATCCCATGCGCTGACACCAAAATGCATAGAATACTAGGTGTCGACCCGAAGATGCATAGAACACTAAGTATGGAAATCATACACGAAGAGAAATTGAGTGTAACGCAATAAAATCGATTCCTCAAAAAAAAAGGAAAACCTATCCCCCTACATATATTTTTTCCTGTCTACATGAGGAGCATGGCTTCTATCTTTCCTCCGCTTATCGTCCAAGAATTCAAAAGAGAGACTTATTCTATGTGTCTATATGTCTATGATCGACACTTTTATATGAGTCCCCATTAAAAACAGGAGCTAAAATTTTCGAAGATTGTTCTACTTTTCCCTGTAAACCATGATGGTACTGACACCGCTTAGTCATTTTTCGACCATATCATTGAAAATCTGACTAAACAGATGAAACTATTTCTTGAAAATCTAGAAAAGCACTGACGTGAAGTCAGCAGCTTTGCGCGCATGTTCATAGACTATGACCGCTTTGGCAACGAATTTGAACATGCGCGCAAAAGTTGCTGACTTCACGTCAGTGCTTCTCTAGGTTTTTCAATCAAGCACTAGGTTTCAATTCGATTATATCTATATGTTTTTTAGGAAATCTTGTGAAAATAAAATTTTGAATGGGTATATCCACGAAATCATTGGGCCGATTTTACCCATTCACGAATTCGGCACTCGTATTAAGAATCCAAACCTAATTTCAAACACAATTACTTTCGGTAAGGACAGCTCAGAAACTCGATATTCGTGGAGTAGGTTTGGGGCTTTATTACGAATATTTTCAAAAATACAGATCAGAGCGAATTTAAATCCAGTACTTCATCGAAAGATGACAGCTTAAAGATTCGTACAGTATTTCATGAGGGCTATATGATCAGGAGATTACCAAAAGTGCGTTTGGTGGGGTCAATACGTGAAAAGATTACCGCGCGCAAAAGCCGCTGAGTACACGTCAGTGTTTTTTTGAATTTTTTTATCCTACATCTCCTGATTCATAATGTAAAATATGTATACTGGATTGGGACGGACTATGGAACCCAGAAGATATCTTCAAAACGAAAGACCGATATTAATGAAATTTCACATCGAAATACAATGACGCAAATTAAATGTTTTTTCATTGTTGCCAGTGTTCCCTAGTTTATCCCGAAATCCCCCTCAGAGGCTATATAATAATAATAATAAAGTTTATTTGCTTTCAACACAACCTAATATAATATTACCTAAATACTGCAAATAAACATTATGAACATGCTTTATATGTTTTTTTTTTGTAACTTCTGTACTTCCGGCACAGAAGCGAATCTGAAGGGTGCCACTTCAATCTGTGAGGTGTAGTTTTGTGACCCCAATTATTAACCCAGTGTTACCTATATTATGTCACTTTATAGTTCAAACCGCCCCAACTAGCGGAATCATTTCCATTTGATCGGTTCAATGGAGAAATATATCCTGAAGAGAATCATTGGACACACAAAAAAAAAAGAAATCGAATCGATCCAGGGAAAAGTCAATTTCACCAACGTTCCACAACTGTACCACTTTGTACAATTGCCCTCAGATTAAATTGAGGTGGAGTTTCGCTTCTTTGTTAGGTATTGTGTTCACCTGATTCTACTGGGGGAGATACAGAGGCTGGATTTCTTCGATAGAACAAATAACTGTTCACATCTTCTTCAGATATGACCTAAAATAATCACAGGCAGTACCCCCTCTCTTTCTGACACGAACGCAATACAATAAACACTCTATGTTTTGACCTACTTCATTGATTTTTGGTTTATTATTTGATAAAATCAAATAATAAACCTTAGTGATCGACCAAAAAAAAAAAAATTTTAACCCCCCTTGAAAACTTCACAGTTTACGTTTTGGAGTATGTAGATTTGAATGAACGAATAAAAAAAATCCGTCCGTCCGCCGTCCGTTGTCCGGAGCTTTTCTCGGAAAGTACTGAACCGAAATCCGTGAAACTTGTCATCATGTCAATCATGTGTCGCTCGTGATTGATCCTCCAAGCTTTTCAGCAGGATTGATGTACCCTAAGGGCTTAAAATTGGGGGTTGGAGGGAAAAAAAAATTATTTCTCGGAAACTTACCACCGAATTTTTGTGAAATTCTCAACGTTGAATACTGTTGCATAACTCAACCTAAAAATTTTCACCCGGATGATATCCGACCAGTAGTCCCTGAGTTATAAAGAAAAATACTGCAAATTTCCAATAATCCCGAGAATGAATCATCGCATTCGGTTCTAAGATTGGAATTCAGTGAAAAAATCGGTTAACTTTTCATCCAGAATCATATATTTGAAAGTAGGTGAAATCATTGTTACCAAATTTTCAACATATATTGAGAAATTTCGAACGGATTCGTTAATTATTTTATAAACACAATGTGCAAATGCCCCATCGATGTTCTCGACAATTTCATAATCGTTAGTAGTTCAAATTAAATATTCTTGTGGTTTCTCTCCTAATATCTGAAACATAACTACAAACACTCGGATAACAATTAAAATTTATAGATATCACCCTGCGAATTACGGGATGAAACATTAAATTTCTTCATGGAGCTCAATTATATCTTAAATAAAACTTATATATTATTCATAAATCATTGGTTTTTCACAACCCAAGAACTAATTCCATGAAAAAATTAATTTGAAACGTTGAAATCTCAATAAATACTCTCGTGCAACTCAATAACCCTTTCACATGCAGAACGCGAATTAAGAAGCGTTATTTAAAATAATGAATATTTCCAAAATATTCGGTCGATCGGAGGTTTCCATCAATTTTGGATTGCGTAGTACAATTATCGTCAACATGTGGATATCCGCTACTGGTTTCAATGGAAATCCAATATTTTTCGTACTGAGACTTTGAAATAGGGGTGAATATAAAAGATAATGAGCATGTATGTGTGTATGAGCATGTATGTAATAAACAAATATGCAAACAAATCAATTATCA
The DNA here is from genome assembly GCA_958510865.1 of Myrrha octodecimguttata. Classification (NCBI taxonomy): domain Eukaryota; kingdom Metazoa; phylum Arthropoda; class Insecta; order Coleoptera; family Coccinellidae; genus Myrrha; species Myrrha octodecimguttata. The sequence goes on along the minus strand of OY294059.1, from coordinate 72,395,253 downwards.
AACCGGAAATCTCATCAATTGTCAAGAATCTAATACTAAGGGTACGAGCCTTAGACTAAGGCAGGAGCCGATAATTGACCTGTTCAGAAGAGTCTGTATCGGAGACCGAAGACAAGAATATTCCGCATGTTTCAACATCTGGTGGTCCGCAAACTACTTGTTTGAATTGAACGATTTTACATTAAACAGACGTTGGGATTTGACACCCTCTTAGTTGAGTGTATCTGACAACTATACGGAACGAAATTTCTCTTTTAGAATTATTCAGTCGAATTCAACCTTGAGAGGTTCACGATATATTTGATTTTTACAGAAAAGTTATTGAAAATAATTTTAGGTCTTCAGTTTGTGTATTGGATATTTTGTGAATCAAGTGAACTCTTATCGGATATATGCACTGTGGAAAAATTTTTTTCAGATAAGTTGCTCAGGACGGGTGAGTTTTTTTTTTCATTTCATTGATATTTTTCAGAACAAAGTTGAATCCTAGTAGGAATCACATCCACACATTTAATATTAGCGGAAAATCTTGAATTTTGTTTTACGTATTTTTTGTTAATTTGAGGGTTTAAGTTAATTTTCCCGAAAGTTTCTCAAGAAATACTAACGCGATCAAATTGAAACATCATAACTAGTTGTGAAATATCGACGCTCAATTTAATGCATGATTTCGTGAGAATTGTATTGGAAAAAAATTGAATTTTTTCTAAACATTTTTTTTTTACTTTATGGCAACTTGAACCAAAATACTTTCTTTGGCATACATTTTGGTAATTTGCTTGTATGCTCAGCACCAAGTGTACCCAGTTAGTACAACCAGTTGCTCGAATAAATTCTGATTCATCCCATATGATATCACTATACGAAAATATTTGTTGTTGTATTCAGTAATTATTTCCATTAATATTCTCCTTGAAAACCGAAAATGATTTCGAATAATTCTCCATCTGAATACTCTTAGTTTTCTATGGTGAAGTTTCTAACTCCATTCGACATAAGCATGTAGAGTTTATTATTACTGAACTCGGGAGGGGGGGAAGCAAACGACATTAAATTGCTAGGAAGTGAATCAGGAAGTTCTTCGACCACATTAAAGTAGGAAATTCAGGACTGCGAGAAGGTTGGAGGCTTTTTCAGCGTGAACGCGAACCCGACAGTGGCGTCTCGCTACCCCAACAGCTCTAGAGTTAATACGAAATTGGAATAAAAGCAGGTACACAACTGATCCCATAAAACTTCAAGAATTGATTCCAGAAATTTTTTAAATCATAGGTATGTAAGTATGATGCGCACCAGTGTAAATCGTCTTTTACTGTTAACGTTCGATGATTTTTGTTCTGAACTTGCATTATATGTTTGTTCGTTGTGTCTTTATGACGCACAATATTGTGCCTACACTATTTGATATCGTGTAGCCCTGATAAGTTCGGTGATTTTGTTGGAAGCTTGCATTTTGTTAGTTGACTGAATGATGAAGCAACGTGTAGTTCTGACTCCGTAATATGTGCTCGCATAGTGTGGTCTTACACCAGAGTTTAAATATAGTGAAGGTTTATGTGTGGGTACACATGAGAGTCTATCAGCAGATGAGGATTTCACTTGAGTGAGTTATTTCTAGCAACAGATACAATAATATGCATTATCTTGAAGCCGCGTAACTTTAGCGTCTCTATTGCACTCGTCTGAACTGACGAGCGGGAGGTAGTGAAGTTTGTAGTGTATAACATAAATCTCAACTGAATGACTAATGTGAGAAGAGTTGTTGTTTTTTTGGTTTGAAACAACACTCAACGATTTTGTAGTAGGATATTTGGCGGCTCTAGTGAGTTCGCGCCATCTGAAGGACTGCACGCTCTTAGGCAAAAAGTTGTTTCGTCCCAGTGCCAGAGGTGAACTCATCAGATAGGCTGATTCTCTGGCACTTGCCTATGATAACCACAAAAGCGGCGTTGTGAGATTCCATGGCGGAGGCGTTTATGCTGTGCGTCGGAAAGTGGCGCTACGTCTGGCCACTCAGTTAATCTACGCGCCTACACACTCCCCTACCAGTGACGATGATGACGAAGGAGGAAGAAGTGCGATATTATGCAGAGAACCGCTATGTTCAAAGATAGAAAAGCACATAGATAAGTAATCTCATTGAGGTTAACTTATCTATGGCTACACGTCGGGGTCACCACTTTGGCGGCTCTCGTGAATTCGCACCCTCTGAAGGACGGCGCGCTTTTAGGCAAAGTTGTTTCGTCCCAGTGCAAGAGTTGGACTCAGCACATAGGCTGATCCTCTGTCGCTTGCCTATGACAACAGCAGAAGCAGCGTAGTGAGAGATCATGACCGACGCGTTTGTGCTGTGTGTTAGAATGATGTAGCTAGCGTGCGTCGGTCAGTAGCGCCATCGCTTGGCAACTCAGTTAATCTACGCTGCCTACAGATATTTAGCGAACTGAACAGCCAGACTCGGGTGTTTCAGCTGGTATTCTTAAGTCCACAGTTTACCGGAATGAGTGCAGTTCTTTGATCAGACTTTGGTAGAGTAATGATTTATTGACTACAATCTAAAGCGTATGGAACTAAATGAAAAAACAGGTGACATGTAGACATTTATGAAAACGTTTGAGATCCGAACGAAATGTTGGTCAAGCAATGTTCAAGCCAGAAATTTCATCGCCACACGACACCTTTCCACAAGCTCATCATTCCACCGATAGATATTCGCGAAAATCGCACTGACCTAGAATTTAAATAAATAATTGTTCTAATATCGAACACATGCAGATATAATTAGTTTTAAATCGACAATTCAGAACCATCGACTTTTCATGAAAAGACCATAGACAAAAAGATATCTACTGCACAATTTAGCATCACAAAATCGGTTACTCCTAGATAGTGACAAATCCATCTTCTCCCATATACCTTTCCTTTCTCAATTGTATAATGGTGAACACACTTAAGTTAAACCAAGTGTATTTTTCATCTTCAGATTAATATTCAAAATGTTTCATCGAATGAATGCTCCTCGAGAAATCGATTGATTTTTCTATGGCTTTGAGAAAAGAGTTCGTTTTGTCTCTTATCGATCAATATCGAGTCTCTAAGTTATTTCCAAGGAAACAACAAAGGCACTCTTTTTTTGAGGAAATTTAGGAAGGACTGGTTTGTGAATAGGAAAAATTCATTGAATAATATCGCAGATATATCTAGTGGAAATTATATCTTTCCAGTGTTATTTTCAGAATTAAAGATCTCTTTTCAAATTTTTCAAATAATATATTTTTTATATGAAAATAGTTATAAGTCCCAATCTAATCGCATCAGTGTTTTTTTTTTGAAATACCGCGGAAATAAGCTCAACATACTTGATAGTACTTTGAAACTGGTATATGATGTATATAATGAAAATGATATATAATGAATTCGAGAAATTTTGGCTCCAAACTCGAACTAAAAGGTTTAGTTATCTCATGCGGATGTTAGAGTACATATGGCAGTAAATAGTTGCAATCGAACACAAACTATTCTAGAGTTAGACTTATCTAATCATTTCAAACCATTTCTGGCTCAGAATCTCTCAAAATCGGTAATTTCCAATAATCCTGAATGAATTTCAGGATTTACTTTACAGGGTCAGCAATTGTCAATAAAAACAAGAAAAATTTCCAAATGAAAACAACCTCGTGGCAGACGTTCCATTTTCTATTTCAGTCATTGTGATCGCAAACACAAAAACACTAGGTATTTTCCTAAAGAAAAATAAACGTAACGCATGGAAAGACCAAGATCTTCAACCTACGAGGTTCGGCTTGCGTTTTGACTTGCGCCTCGTTTGACACTGGCAGTGTAAAGTATCGATAATTTGGGTTGGGAGTATCGATATTTTTGTTTCGATAGCAAGTACTTTCGGCATCGACATTTTCAAAATACGATACTTATTTAGTATCGATACTTGAAATCCGGGTATCGCTCGAGACAAGTAGTCACTATTCACTATACTAAAGGTAGGTGACAAACAAAAGTATCGTCATGGAAATTCGCCATCTGTTGTGAGATAGTTGGTATAAAATGTAATTTCAACTTGTATATTTCTTGAACTTTGACAGCAGTCAGAATACGCTTTTCCGTAGCTGGTAATCCCCATGACTCTTGCCAGGCGGATTCCGGGATTTGTACACTTGATAGATTTTGAACACTCTCGTCATTCAGTTTCTTTCTTCAATTCATTCAGAGAATTCGAATAAAGATTGAATTCTGAATTTTAGGACAAAGCTGCTCCCAACAGCGATATTTGAAGTATGAAAAAATAATTGGCCCGTTGTTATCTTCAAAATCTTCAACAAACAGTTTTAACTACATTGAACTAAATGAAACATTTGAAAATGAGTGTGATTTACATTACACAGGTTCAAATCAATTGTCAGATGGATTTGATTGAGATGATATTAGCATTGTTCGAACAATGATATGAGTCAGTATCGATAATCCAAAGTATCGATACTTAGAAAGCTAGTATTCAAGTAGTATCGATAATCAGTAACAAGTATCGAATGAGTATATGGTGTCGATACTTTCTGGGTATTGTTGCGTCCCTAGACACTTCCATTCACCTTAAATGAGACATGCGCTTCGAACTACACTGTAAGCGCCAAGCCTTGTGCCATGCACTGAGAATAGAATTAGTTATTCTATATTCTATTCTCTCTGGTGCTATAACGCATGCGTCCTTTACAACTTCAGCTCACAATTAAGGGCTGGTATTATGAAACTTAACTGGAAGTTAGCTTTAACTTTATCTGACAGTTTTGACAGTTATGTTAGGACTCAACTGACAAAACTGTCAGTGAAAGTCAAAGATAACTTCCAGTTAAGTTTTATAATACCGGCCCTAAGCAGTATATGCTTAGTTTGTATCAACTCATTTTCCAAAGAAATAGTATGATGTACGTTTTTCGATTAATTTCCTTGAATCTGAATGAACGCTACGATTTTATCTCTCATTCCAGGTACAATAAGACACAGAATTGAAGTTCGCCAAAAATTCTTCATCAGTACGTCAAATATAATTAGATGAGCTCATGATCGCAAAACAAAGAAATCGGGCTAAATCATAATGCCCGAATATTTTGTAGAATATGCGTGCAGGGGAACACAATATCATTTGATGTCATCTGGAAACTTCCTCACCTAACAGATTTATCATTCAATTAAATTTGACACTGATGACGAATCAATTCACGGATCCTGGAGAAACTATGTTCTCATATTAGCTCCATATATCGAGAATCTGTTTCGGCACCCATACGAAATCGGAAACTGTTTTCACTGATATTATCTTATAACTTTTAAGTGCCTTTAATGGTCGCTTAATTAATTTTTGACATGAAAGGAGCCCCAACTTTTCATGCCGTTTACCAAATTAATAATCATTCAAATGGAAATCATGTGAAGATAACTTTCATCATGAAAGTTCCTCTGGGATAAACTTTAGATGGAACCCTCGAGAATGTCGCCAAAGAATATTGCCCATTATGTCAAAAGTTGTTTCTTATTAAGCAGAATACAAAGATAACAAAATTGTTGAATTAAAAAAAATTAAATTAACTCAATATTGAAAATTATAATTCAGTTACACCTTGAAATAAAGGAACCAAATGTTTCGAACCTTAGACATGTCGTGTATATTAAAATTTCAGAATTTTGCCCTACCAGACACTCAATAATGAAACATAATAGGTGACAGGTCACAAATTATTCTACAATAAGCTATTGGAATTGCAATATAATGTGCAGAAACAGGTTAGACGATAGCGGACATCAATACTAATTTTCAAATCCAGGAATATTTCATTTGAGATTGAAATGTCAATATCAGTTTGTCATATTATACCGAGTGATTCATTAGGAGTGGCCACCAGCTGTATCTCGGAAATCGTATATTTTTCAACTTCAGGAGTAATAGTAGAGAACTACAAACTTGAAAATATTTTCCTCATTTTGTAGACGACCACTTACATCATAAGAACTTTTTCAGGAAGTTATCGGATAATTAGTTTACAAGGTACGCTCGGTGACAACCTAAATGAATCACCCGGTACATATTGATACCTATTTCTACACTTATCTTGTATAATAAATCACTTTTGTTCAGAGGAATTCGTGAGCAAATCAGTTTTCTCAAAAAGAAAGGTGATAGTGCTGTAGATTACTGAACTTAAATTTGAAAAATAATTCAGTTGGTCCTATGTCCTACTCCTCCCATCACTCCATCAATCTGGGGTTATTATCAGACCAAAACTTTAAATCGTGGGGATCCGTAACCTCAATGAATTTATGACCACCATTCAAAATTGGTAGGATTGTTGATATAAGTGGTAAAATAGTGGCTTTATTGGATCTAAATAATGAGAGAAGTGAATCCAAGTGAGTTCTTTCATAATTGATGTCCAATGCAGACCGATTTCACAATTCTTCAGAATTTATAATGATATGAGCGGTTGACTGTTCTTAAAAATTCCACACTTCCTAGCATTCCGTTTTTTTGTTTTTTCAATGCCCTAGATCGATGAGGGGAATGGTATCTAGGATCTAATTATTCCAGTTTTCATTTCGTTACTAAATTCAATTCATTTGGTGCCCTATCTCCATGGCCTCCTCCTGTGAAATTCAGTGCTATCTATCTAACCCCTCTCAGAACATGGACAACATGATATCGTTGTTCTTCATTTGAGAAACTATTGCCTCAAAACACTACCATTCCAGACTGTATTTTGCAATTCACTTTGGAACCTGAACACAATAATAGAATAAGTTTCCTGGACGGGAAGGCCACCAGAACTCCTGAGAATACCATTGTGGTGGACTGATATAAAAAGCCTGCCTTTTCTCAAAGATGTCCAACTTTAGGTCAGAACACCCATTTTCACAAAAAATTAACATCATTTAAAATATGGAGCTCAGAGCTACCCACTTCTCCGATATTCAGTTCTGGTCCCAGAATATTGACTTCATGAAATTCATTCCAAAAAAAAAAACTAAGTAACTCGATGATTGTGGAGTAGGTTTTAGGCTTGGACAAAGGTTTGAGGCTTATTTGAAAAGGTTATTACGTTAACGGTTAAAATCTACGCAGTGATTCCGCAGATATACCTACCCAATCGAAATTTCAAATTCCCGTTATTTTTGAAACACAGATTGTATGGGATTTAAATCCAGTACCTACATATTTTTTCCACTATCTTCGAAAATAAATAATAATGATAATAAAAATGAAAATGCCTTATTTACCCTTTCAGATACCACAGAGATATATAGGACATGTCAATACATACATAATATTACAACTTAATCAGTTCAGTTCATCTGAATAAAATTCCTCCGAATCATAGTATGCCTTGGAACATAAATTTCTTTATACCTCCTTCTTAAATTGTTTCTCATTCAGTGACTTGAACCTATTAGGTAATTGATTGAATAAAGCAATACCAGCAAATTTGGGGGATGATTCGAATTTGGTAGTAGTGTGCTTTTGGTATACATAAAATATTTTGGTGCCTAGTGTTATAACTATGGAAATCGAAACATTTCGCGAAACAATTAATATTTGATCGCACATATAAAAGGCAATTCAGAATATATACACAGGGAAGTGTAAGTATTTCAAAACTCTTGAATATCTGCCTGCACGAATCTCTCGGTTTCAAGCTGAATATCAGACGAATGATCTTTTTCTGCGTGATGAATACTCGATTGCACTCTGACTATGCACCCCATAGGATGCTATCATAGTTAAGGTGACTGTAAACCATAGACTAATGAATACTCATGAGTGTTTCAGGAGAGACGGACCTCTTCAGACGATGTAGAGCGTAATAAGATTTATTGAGCGTTCGGCACAAATGCTGCACCTGAAAGTTCCAGCTAAAAACCTGTCAACGCGCAGTCCAAGAAACTAGACATATTCAACAGTGCCGAGAGAATTACCTGCGACACTCACCACCAAAGATTAGAACTAACGAAATCACGGTTTTGAAACTTAATTATTTGAGTTTTCGCAAAGTTTACAACAAGGGAATTCTTACGACACCACACTCAATAAATAGCTGGATAAGTTCCTCACATATTCTCTTCAATTCTTCAATACTGTTCGCCCTTATCGCTTAAGAAGCATCATCTGCAAAAAGTATTAAGATGAATACAACAATATAGTCCGGTAAGTCATTGATTAATAACAGAAATAACAAAGGTCCCAGAACTGATCCTTGAGAAACACCTAATTTAGTGAACAATTTTTTAGAGGAACAAATATTATGATCGATGAAAATTGTTCGATTAGACAGGTAACTGAGTATCCAATCGAGAAATACACCCTTGAATCCAATCTGATACAATTTGTCGATAATGAACTTGTCTTGCAAACTGTCTAATGCACGTGAGAGATCAAAAAAAATTCCTGCGACTTGGTCACCTCCATCCAAACAGATATGAACGGACTCAATGAATTCAGAGCCTGAAACCATGTTGTTGGTTGGAAAGTACGGAAAATTTCGTGAGGAACTCGCTCATTCGCTGGTACACTATTTTCTCAAACACCTTGGACAGTTGGCTTAAGATTGAGATTGGGCGGTAGTTGGCTATGTTATTTGTAGCATCTCTTTTGTGAATGGGTATCACCTTGGCGAGTTTCAATATTGATGGAAAACATCCAGAAGTAATAGATTTATTGATAAGATTTGATAGATGTTCAGTCACTAGGGGAGCGATAGATTTAATTATCCTGGCAGAGATCACATCCCGTCTCGTACCACCACCATTTTTCAAACTTTTCACAACCGACAAGACCTCGTCCGTGACAACTGGAAAGAAAAAAAAGTTACAACATCGGATGAAACTGAAATTTGGTGAAACTGGTGTGCAATGAAGGGTTTGAATCATATACAAAACTTCATCGAAAAGTAAGGAACAAAATCTGTGAAAACCATTTTCAAGATTTTGTTTGATATACTGACCATTCGATCCCAACCAAATGTAGCTAGCAGTTGCGCGTCGGTATGTTACAACTAACTACCAAGTTGCAACCCCATTGCCCAAGTCTTTCCTAACGTATTGAGGAAATTCTGAAAGTTTCAAGTGACTGTAGCTTGGTCCAGAATTGATTTTGACATCGGATTCATCAGTGTGTCCAACCTAATCGTTCGAGATATTATTCGGGATAAAATTCAAGAATAACTGGCATTTGGTAAAAACTATAACACGCTGTTCCCTAGCACATGCACGCATAATGAACCAAAAGTTCCATTCTTTTCATGCGGACAAAAAAAAGAATATGGCAGGAAATTATGGATGAGAAAACTGCATTGTGTAATAATTGTAGATATCAACTGTGGAGAATAGAACGAAATATTTTTGAAGCACTGCCCAAGTTGCCTGAACTGACGAGACGCCAGTGGATCTTGAGACAAAAAGGTCCCCTATTCCCCAAACGAGCAAGTTGCAGGTGAATGGTTAGTCCCTAATATCGTCTTTCCTCCGACTTAATTGGCCATGAAGGTTCGGTTGTATTTTCCACCCGACGTTTTCCACTTTCATTACTCCACAGGTCTCCCCCTTGTCTCCTCTGCACCACTTGCCGCGACATAATATATCTCGATCCTTCAGGATCCGGCGAAAGTGCGCTCTTCAAGTGGCGACGTTTTGTCATTCTACAATCTATTCTAATGCCGCTTTTGTTCGAATCCAAGGCTCCTGAAGTGTGTGATAGGGTTGCATACAAAAGGCAGTACGCGGTTTTCCTTCGTTATTATTTTTGAGGTGAATATATATATCAAGAGAAAATGCTTCAGTTGTTGACAATAGAGCTCAATGCCATACGATTTGAAGGATGTACAAGAATATTCTTTGAAGTGGCGAATCATAATTTGATTCATGAAGGAAGAAACTTGAAAATAAAACTTGAGTTTATTTTCAACTTTCTTCCCCTTCCTTGAATTACCTAATGATTTATCACTGTTCAAAATCGAGTGTTCAGATTTTGTCAAATCAATTACAAGTGGACTGTGACAGATGATTGAATTGGATAAAATTGTTTAAAAACGATTTATATACATATTTACATTGTATAAAACAATTGAGAGGCATAATTATACATAAATTAGAATTTGGAGTCAAATTAGTCACCAAACAACACGACATTTACAGTGATGGATTATAAGTGCAAATAAATCAGTGAGTGGGGCTAATTTCACCAGAAAAATAGAAGGTTTCAGTGATGACTTGAAAAGAGAATGCTAAGACAGTGAGAGTACGGTTTAAAAATGAGTATGTATGATTATGTGAGTAGACAATGAGAATGCAGCAAAAATGAGTATGTATAAAATTACAAATAATTGGAGTTTTGAAAATGAATACACATTTCAAATATAAAGGGAGATCTACGATACAAGATAAATATGAAATTACAGTTTCATAAACTGAGAGGAGAAATTACTGCATTCCGCCATTTTGACATATGGCCATTTTGAGATATGAGTTGCTGATAATGAATTTACAAATATCAATTTTCAGAACATAATTGGTGCAGGAAAAATGAATGATAATGATTAACAATTAAAGCAATCAATAATTTAACTATCACCACCAAAAGTGAGACATTCTGAATAAAATGAGAATGATACAAAATGAAATCAAAGTCATCAGATATTAAATATGAGAAGTCTAATTGAGTAGGAATTCAAGAAAACTGAATTAGTTAATTTAGGGAGGTCATTATTGAGTGAAAAAACGTCAGTGCAATCAGTGGTGAATTATTTAGGTATTTATTGGATTAGAAAATAGTACAATTCATTGAGATCAGGGCAAACTCAAATTGATTCCGATTGATAGAAAAATATGCATTGCTACTATTTGAATTAAACTTATTTAACATTACAATGGAGACGAACATGTGTAGCAGCCATTAATCATTATTCGATCAGAGCAAAATTACTGCATTAATTCTACTCATACTAGAAATAATCGAACAATGATCAACATTAATTTCGAGGGAGAATTATCAACAGCGAATGGAAATAACTTGCTCCAATCGATATAAAATCGATTGTACTAATGATCGATTGCATTTCAACACGTGCCCCATATTCAATGTGAACGTGAATAAGAAATTAAAACGAGTAGTTGGAGCAGAATTAAATAATATGAGTTGTTTACCTGGTTATCACACTGAGTGCACTAACTTAACAAGATTTAACAATGATACTTGATAATCTAAGGTGAGTAAAACAATTCGATTTTGGAGAACAAAGCAAAGCGAAATGATGTTAGTCTTAACAAGAGCTAATCGGGAATCGTGAATCGGGAATGAATTCTTACGCACACTTCGTACTTGGAGAGGCTGTTAACGGAAGCAGGTGTTCCAACAGCTGATCAGCTGCGCATCGAATTTCTTGACCTCTGGTTGGTGGAAGAGCGTAAGCTGCTGGTGGGTCCAATAAAATCGACTGAATATGCGGAAATTTTCAGTGCGCAAATTAGGAGGCATATTCAAAAGTTCAATTTTGAACAATCACCTTCGAAATATTCTGAAACACCCTTTGAGTCCTTCTTCATAATTTTGAGGTGTGAATATATCCAAATATTGGCATCTTCAATTTCGAATTGGCATAAATCAATAGCAATTTGTCAATAATCAAAATCATATTGTCACAAGTCGACTTCAAACTGGCGATAAACAAAATCAAATTGGCACTTATCATTTTCAAGTTGACATTAAATGAAATACAAAAAGTTCAAAAAGCACTGCCGTGAAGGCAGCAACTTTTGCGCGCATGTTCAATGTAGATGACCGCTTCAGCAACGAATTTGAACGTGCGCGCGTACCAAATTTCAGTTCGATACGATCATAAGTTCTGGAGATATCGGGAAAAAATATGTCAAATTTCGAGGTTTTCTTCTCGATATCGTTGATTTTTTCGGTATTACTCGAGAAATACTGATTCAGTCCTAATTAAACTTCACAGCTAGTTTTAAGATGCTAAAAGACAACTTTATGCAAAATTTCGTGATAATCGTGTTATTAGAACAATTTGAAAAAAAAAATTTATATGATTTTCTCATCATATCATCCTCATTAAATTCTGTATGAAACTTCGAACTGTTATTTTCGATAAAGTACTGAATTTCAATTCGATCTGATCTGTATTTTTGGAAACATTGGAAAAATAAAATTTTGATTGGGTATATCTACGAAATCATTGGGCGGATTTTACCCATTCACGAATTCGACCTTCGTAATTAGGCCTCAAACCTACTCTACAAATATCGAGTTTCTAAGTCGTTTCTTCCGGAAGTTATTGTGTTTACGGTCAGCCTAACGGCCGACTGCGTAAACACAATAACTTCCGAAAGAAACAACTTAGAAACTCGATATTTGTAGAGAAGGTTTGGACCTTAATTACGAAGGCCGAATTCGTGAATGGGTAAAATCCACCCAATGATTCCGTAGATATACCCAATCAAAATTTTATTTTTCCAATATTTCCAAAAATACAGACCAGATCGAATTGAAATCCAGTACTTCATCGAAAATAACAGTTCGAAGTTTCATACAGAATTTAATGAGGATGATATGATGAAAAAATCATATAAATTTTTTTTTTCAAATTGTTCTAATAACCCGATTATCACGAAATTTTGCACAAAGTTGTCTTTCAGCATCTTAAAACTAGCTGTGAAGTTTAATCAGGACTGAATCAGTATTTCTCGAGTAATACCAAAAAAATCAACGATATCGAGAAGAAAACCTCGAAATTTGACATATTTTTTCCCGATATCTCCAAAACTTATGATCGTATCGAGCTGAAATTTAGTACACTGCTGTGAAATTAGAAGGTCACAGTGTGAGTACAATTTTTTTTGGATATGATGAATGGTTTCCGAAAAAAAAATTTTTTTGTAAAAAAATTTCGAAAAAATTTTTTTTTTAAATTTATTGACAATATGATCTTGACGAAATTTGGCTCAAAGTTGCGCGTCGTTATACTCCACCAAACTGCCAAGTTTGAATCCAATCGCTCAAGTAGTTTCTGAAATAAAAAATAAATAACTTCAAAATTTCAAATGCCTATAACTCCGAAACTATTCGATTCGATTTGGCCCATTAACGAACTTAACCGCGGCATTCCAATGCGCGACCTACCCTGAAAGTTTCAAGTCGCTAGCTCACTTCGTTCGACAGTTATCGTGTCTACGGCCGGCCGGCCGGCCGGCCGGCCGGACAGAATCGATTTTGACACCGGATTCGTCATCAGTGAGTCTAACCTAGTCGATTGAGACCATTTTCGGCTCAATCATCCAAAATTACAGACATTTGATCAAAACGATAGCACGCTGTTCCCCTAGAACATGCGCGCAAAAAGCGAATTCGTTTCATTGAATTTGAAACCATTAAAGAGTTTCATACCATCAAATCAAAAAATAATATCTGACATATCTTATGCAGCAGGAATACATTTTTGGGCATGTGCAATGAATTTCGTACAAGTAGCAACGGTTATTTTGCATAAATTTCCACGACCGACGTTCTCCAATCTCTGCATACGATATTCTGTCATATACGATCAGCAGCACCAAGGTCCGTATTCTGGACAAGTAAATTTGAGAGCGTATAAGAATTCCCAACTAATAACTACCGCAATGCGTATGCGCGTCCAAATGACGGTGTTCTGTGGATATTTTAACTGTGAGTTTATCGCCTCTCTGTTTTTCTTTAGTTCTTGATTCTTAACCCATCTATGGGCAGTTATATTTGGCACATTCAGAACATTTGCAAGATTACGCCAGTTACCATCTGCATTATAGCACACAAACCTGTCCCCTAACCCAGATAGCACAATAAGATCCTGGGGATGTTCTTGGGATTATCGAGCAGGGATATTAGTATATCCCAGAGAAATCCGAATTCGTCTATACATCATCCTCAGGATATCCTGAGGATATAGAATGTTACTAAGTGGGAATCCCCCAGGTGGTGTTTTTGTATATCCGGAGGATATACTCCACAGACCATAAGCTATCAAGAGGACATCCTGAGGATGACTTATTTAGAAAAGTGGGAACTCCCCCAGCGGTCTACGCATATATTCTAGGGATATAGTTCCAAGTTGACTATAGGACATCCCTAATTTAGACTAAAGCAATGTACGTAATTTCAATAATTTTTATTCTAAAAGAAAGCCTACAAAAAAAAGGGATACTACATATTTCTCAACTTATCACAGGGTTCAATCATCTTTTTACATCTCTCTAGCCAGCCAGCAACAGATTTTTCGGTCTTTCTCAGTGTAGAAATTTTCGCAATTTCATCAGCGTCTGAAACAAAATATATAAATTGAAACGATAAATTAATTGCAGACTTATTTTGCTTACCATTTATCAATTTTGTAATATACAATCTCCCAAATTTCCTCTTTTTCTTCGCCAGTGAAACTGCATTGCCGTTGTCACTGATTGGGGGGAGTCATTGCCCCTCCTACAAATTCATAACTATTGTGTTTCTTCCGCATTGTGCAATCTCTTTGGCCTTAAATTAAAAGTCAGCAAGTTACATTAACATTATGACAAATGACATTCAGACAGTTGCAAATACTTATCAACACAAAATGTGATTTCAAGCGATGGACCAAAAGCTCCGGTTATAGATACGGTTATCCCAATTGAAAGATTATCTTTCATCTATGTCAGTTTGGATAACCGTAACTATAACCAGAGCTTTTGGTCCATCGCTTGAAATTGATTAGTTACGGTTATCCAAACTGACAGATTATCCTTTGCCTATAAGTCAGTTTGGATAACCGAACGATAACCAGAGCTTTTGGTACATCGCCTGAAATTGATTCATGTTATCCCATTTTGACCATTGAAAAGGACATTATTCAACACATAGCATCAAGGGTAAGATGACAATCAAATACTCAGTGACCTAGCAACCATTAATCAAAGCAATACATTTAATCTTATTTCCTAAAATACTTTTTTTCTGAGAAGAAATTATCATTTAAATCTTCATCAAAATGAATTGAACCTTAGGGCTCATAGGTTGAACTTTCTACTCATGTAGATATTAATATTAGATGATATTAATTGAACTCACGACTAGATGAAAAATTTGCTCATCACTTAAAAAAAAATCTTAAATGTCTCCAGATCTGAGCTATTCATTGGGAAGGTTATATCCAAAGAATCATGATAATTAGTTGATAATAATACCGTTCTTTATTCTTTCTGAAAAGGGCATCGACCGAAGTCCTTCAGTCTATTGGTTGATATTTCATCGTTTGCTGGTTTTTGGGCTTCCTTTAGGTTTTGTTTTATTTTCTTCACATCTTGTACAATATCCAACACAATGCTCAGGATAATGTGACACTGCATAATCAGAGTCTTAACCATACTTTGATCACCTTAAAAGTTTCACATATTATACTGTCTTATCGAACTGCACCTGATCAACTCACAAGTGTTCAAATTATTTTGTGTGCAATGCTTGTTGTATACATTATTTCACATTCTCTTGGTTTGATTTCTTCCACTCACTCTATTTGATGCTGGAAATGAATAAACATATAAAATATGTATTGAATTACTCCTTTTTGTCGTTGGACCCCTATGTTATATTTGTTAGCTAGTTTACGAGTTTACTGAAGACGACAAGTATACCATTTCATCAGTTCTTGTGTTTTGTAATGCCCATAATTAATATTACTCCAAGTCAAGAAAAGAAGCAAAAAAATTAAAAAATACCGATCAACGCAGAATCTGTCAAATGCCATGATTGACCGATCATAGATTATGAACCACAGAATATAAAGTAATATAAACTTATAACTTCCTAATCTGTGTGATCGATAATCAATGATCTAATAATATATTATCACATTATTCACGTTGCTACATTGAATTTTCTTATATTATCAGATTATTTCTGATTTTTTCATAATCCACAAATGATATTCATTGATCTTAGCTTTCAGATATGCACCCAGATATATTAAAAAAGTGAATGATTCGATTTCACACCTCAAGTTGGATATTTTTCGTTATTAAATGATACAACATAGATCAAACCCATAAACATTCTGGCTCTTATTGGTATTTGAACCAGCAATTAACGCGAAGGAGTATTTCGAAAAATTTGACTTGGATTGCATCGCAGCATGCGCAGCTACTAGAGGACATAATTGGGATATACGTATCCTAAATCGTGGGGATATCCCAAGTTGTACATCCCAAGTATGTCCTCTCAGTGTCGAAAATTTAATGTGCATGTTGCAGTTACTCAGAGGACATACTTGGTATATACGAACCCTAAATCATAGGGATATCCCCAATTGTACATCCCCCGTATATCCTCCCAATGTCCTGGGACATACGCCACGAATAGGATATTGAGAGGATATACTGGGGATATGGTGTGCTATCTGGGAAAGTTTGGAGCAACATTTTTCTTAATCTGAGGCAACTTGTTCAAATGATATATTATATTTCTTTAGAATCATTTTCGTGCTACGAACAAATCGATGAACAATGCAATCGATTCATTCGAATGTCAAATTGAAATTGATAATTGTCAATTTGATTTTGTTAATTGCCATTTGATGTGGACTAGTGCCAATATAATTTTGATTATTGGCAATAATTAAATGCCTTTTTGACATTGAAGATACCAATATGATTTCGACTATTGTCATTTCGATTATGATTAGCGCCATTTTGAACTTGAAAAGATATAGAGAAAAAGTTTTGGTTGTTGAGAACAGAGCTCAATGGGTTACGATTTGTAGGGTGTTTCAAAATATTCCTCAAGGTGGTGAGTTTATAGGTGATTCAAGAGGAAAGAAGATAATTGAAAATAAACCTATGTCTACATCTCTGAACCGTCGTATTCTGAAATAATAATAATAGTTTATTTTACCCAACAGGAAATTTCCCAATAACAGGGTAACATATTGACAATGAATAATATGAACAATTATTCGAACAAAATTACACATTCAATGATACAACGATAAACAATAACCGCCCGTAACTAAAAAAACAAATTAATTTTAAGTGCATCAGCAGCCCTGCACAATCGATAGACCGGAGCTTGCTCAAGTATGTTAGTCCGAGGTTTAGGGAGTCGAAAAGTTGATGTGGTCCTCGCTTCAATTCTTGGTACACGAATGTCAACCCTGGACAGTAGATGAGGTGAATCGATTCTTCCAGTGACAAGCTTTTGTGCAAATTTAGCGCACTGTCGCTTCTGTCTCTCCTGCAACGTTGAAATTCGCATTTCCCGCATGATCTCCGACAAATCCGCACCACGTTCAGGATACCTGCCGGTCTTTCTATATTCAGCACACTTCAAGAATTTTCTATGAATGCGTTCAAGTGATGTTAGGTGGGAACTGTATATCGGAAACCAAACCAAGTTGGCGTACTCTAATTTGCTGACGACAAGAGAAAAATAGAGAATTCTGAGGACTGAGACATCAGGGAACTCCCTGGAACACCGGAACACAAAGCCTAAAGATCGACTAGCCGAAGAACAAAGCTCCTCGATGTGAGGAACAAAGCTGAACGTCGAATCAAATAACACCCCCAAATCGCGAAACCGATCTCCACTAGCGATAAGACAATCACCAATAGAATAATTGAAGGTGAGAGGACGTAAGCTTCTCGTGAAAGTCACCTTAAAACACTTTTGTATATTTAAAATGAGTCCATTGCGCGAGCACCAAACATTAACTAACTCCAAGCTGGACTGGAAATGCAACCACCGCGGAAAGTTTCAGATCGAAAGAGTTTTCCGCTCTCACGTAATTATGGCTATGGCCAATCGGCCATCCAGCTGGACAGAATAGATTTTGACATCGGATTCGTCATCAGTGAGTCCAATCCAATCGTTTGAGAATATTTTCGGTAATTCAAAAATTACCTACATTTGAACAAAACGATACTACGATAATCCCTAGAATATGAGCCTCATTTCATTGATTTAAAAGCAAAAAATAGAATTTTTTTGGTGCAAATGGTTGAAAAAGATTGTAAGAATGCGCAATGTTCTCACTTTTTATGGTCGAGAATTTTCGGGAAAATAAGAATGGAAATGGAGTGAAAAATGGAGAAATAACTAACATTGCGCATTCTCAAAACAAAAATTTTCAAAAAGCACTCACTGACGCCTGCAGAACGTCAGTTTTCTCTTATAAACGTCCAAATTTCTCCGAATTGTAAGATTTCACGTGGCCTTTGGCAACGTTTAAAGATGTACACCGCGATTCAGGTGCTTGATCTTGAGATATATATTCACGAAGTTTAATGAAACTTGAATGTGGCTGTGTTGCCTAGTCGCAATTAAGCACCACGTGGTATTGCTTGCTCTTAATATAAGTTCAATATAAGATTATTAGAGTGACTAGGAGGCTCTGAAAATAGGGCAATTACTTCGACCGGAATGTCCATTGTTCAACACAGCGCTGTTTATTAGTCGTGCAGTAAGGTACCAATAAACGTTACTACCTTTCTAGCTGCTACTGCGTCCATACCTTATTTCAGTTCGAGGAACCTCGAACCAAGGTGTTGTAGTCGTTCTCTATAAACGGCTCCACAATCGCAAAGCAGATGTTTGGCTGTCGCAGTGGCTTTTTGACAGAAGGGATTGCCATCATCAGGATTTTTTTCCATGTACCAGAAATTGATGATTCGTAGTTTCCTTAGATTTAATTTTTTGAGTGAGAGGACATGTTTGGTCCATCTCGACGAGTAGGAGACAGAATTCTATTCGAAGAGGAAACTATTACGGCAACTATGACATTTTCCAACTCGATTCGAAATGCACCAAATTTTCCTAGGTATTGTTTTGTTGCTGATTCTCCTAGGTTCCGCTGCGAAACCCCTCAGAAGCTTATGCTTGTGCGAGTAAAGGGACAAGGTGTGTTCTGTGTAGGCTTTGTTACTAATTCTTTGCGCCACGATAGAAATAGCACTGTTTATTGTTTACCCAACAGCGAATGGTTGGACGGTCCCCTGAAAACCGGAAAAATTCTTTCCCAGCCCCTTGGGCTTGAACCCCGGACCTTTCGATCATGAGGCTAGCGCTCTAACCACTGAGCTACCGCCGCTAGGAAGATTAAAACCACGAACTTCTTCTTAAGGATCGCTGATCAAAAATTTTTTGAAAACATTACACAAATTCCATTTCGATCTATGAAAAACTTGTAAACAAAGTGCAGCTGTGTATCAGCACATTGAGAAGTATTTAAATGCTTAAGACTTTTCACCTGAGCCCAATCTGGAAAAATCCTAAATGAAAAAAGTGTTTTATTTACTTAGACGAATATATGGTTTAAATTAATATACAACTCAAAGACTCGCCCTGTATATTGCTATTATGACTTCTCAATTTCCACCGCCTTCCACGATGTTTGAAGGAAGTTGTTAAATCTATTTCAAGTAGGTGTACAGAAATTTATAGGTTCAATATAGAATCAACCTTTAAATAAAGAACAACAGGAAGGAGCATAACGCTTCTCTACTTCGTATAAAAGAGGGACATAGGAGCCCATATTGTACCTCCAAGTATGACTCATATTAGTTAGTTTCTTCAGACAAAGAAGTCTCGGAACAAGTTGTTCTCTCTTCAAAGTGAAAGGAAAGTCGGCCATATGCAACATCCATCCCGGACCCACTTTGTGAGGCATTTTGCTCCTTCCTTATGTTCTTTATTCAGAGGAATCAACAATATAATTAGGAACAGGACTACGAACCGAATTCTCTTGGATCTACTGCAGAAAACTCAAAATCACAAATCTCAGATCGAGTAGATTTCTACTCACCATTTTAAACTCTAGCAAAGCATTCTTTCAATTCGAATTAAAAAAAACGCATTGCAGAAAAATCTTTTATATTTCAAATTAATTTTAAATATTTCTTGTTGTTTGAAAAGAATATTGAATGAAATTTTCATGATTTTCATGTCTCTTTCGATTTTACGAAGGTTATTTCACAGGAATGAGACACCAAATATTGTTGAAATAGCTTATTCAATTATGCCGACACAACTGTGCATTGTATAGACGAACAGTAGATTTGACTTACCTTAATTAGCAGTTTTCAAATTGACATAGATGTAATAAATAAAATTTGGAGAACGAATCACCACTACAGAGACAAAACAAAACTCACAATCAGTAGAATTAGATTTGCTTTTTATAGTGTGAGAAAAATTTAGATAGTTTATTCTCCATTAAAGGATAATACCCCAGTTTTAAACTATTCAAAATTCCTTGCGGAAATTGTGAGAAGTGTTATGTGGGCCAAACTAGACAATTGTTAAAAACCAGAATCAATCAACATAAATATGATTGTAATGAAAGTTTCCGCAATAAAGAGCAAATGACGTCTTTAGCACTCCACCATTTTGGGCGGAGAATTGGCACGACGAAATGTCAGTGAAAGGGTTCACATAAGATTATACGATACTATGAATACGAGAGCTGATACTCAAAATTTGAGAATAATCTATAATAATTTGTTGAATTTATACAAGAACAGACAACAATGATTTTAAATAACGCAGGGCAGTATAAACAATGATCTGCAATATGTTCCAAATATTATATAGATATGTACACAGTAATTGTAACTCGATTTGTTAAGTCTAGTGTGGTTTTAATTGTATATATCAGTGGATTTTCATGCTTTAAACTGATTGTGAGTTTTGTTTTGTCTCTGTAGTGGTGATTCGTTCTCCAGATTTTATTTATTACATCTATGTCACTTTGGAAGCTGCTAATTCAGGTAAGTCAAATCTATTGATCGTCTTTACAATGCACAGTTGTGTCAAATAGCTTTATGTTGTTACAGCCTTGAAAGTGTTGGGAAAATCCAACGAAACGTCGGCATAATTAAATAAGCTTTTCCAACAATATTGGATGTATCATTCCTGTGAAACAAACTTCATTGAATGGAATGTTGTACGTCACACGTATGCGATGAATATTTTTCATTAGTTTTTTCGGAATTCTGAACTCAGCTAAGTGTCTCATCCAAAAACATCTCACTTCTGCTGTTGACCTCTTAACGGACTAAGAACGTGAATTCCATATAGTTGAAATGGTAGAACTGTTATGCAATTTGAATATTTCATATTGTTGGAATGGCATCTTATACTTCGATTATTCGTTTCGAACAGCATGCGATATAAAACTGACGTGGAGCGGACATGCATATGATGAAGCAAGTGTAATTTCCTGCATTTGAACCGAGCATCATAAACCCATAAAATATATACTGAACTCACTATCTGAATTATTCATGAATGTTTCATGAATTCGAAAATTGCTTTTCTTATGGTCTATATACCGATGCCATCAACGTACACAAGTCCTAACGTTACAGCTGAGTTATGAAGATGATCGGGTCAGGAACCTGAAATATCGGAAAAGATCTATCGTGACGTATTTGCATGAAAGAAAAATGAGACAAATCAAGCTTATTTCTGCGTTGAGAAATTGATCGCAAGTCCAATTTATTCTTCATAAAATTTTATGAGCAGTGTGTATGACTAATTATGAATATTTTCGAATCAAAATCGCAGTAGTACCAACAGGTTGTTATCACACTCATAATTAAGGTTGAGTATACGTATAAATATAGTATTATGGAACAATTTTGATCAGGATCTAATATACAGTGCGCGTCAAAATTATGGAACCAATTCATTTTCTTAGAAGAAAAATATTTGGCAACAAAATCCTGAAACAGGTCAATTTTTGTTTCACTTTTACCGAATTTTTATGCATTTTTGAAGAATTTTTGTTGCTCCCTGCGCCATCCCCATCAACACTCTAAATTTTCTAAATAGAGGGGAAGTGGGTCATGTGGTACTTTTTTGGCAAGTTTTTTCTATCTTCTTTACAGGCGTGCAGAAATTTTCAAGAAAAAATTTTTTTTTTGAAAAATGAGTTAGTTCATAGAGGTTTTCAGTATATGCACTTTGTCATGGCTCATTTAATTTGAGACAATTGTACCTGATGAAATTTGTCACCGGATGAAAGTCGACTATTACAGTTTTGTTCATGCACAACTTTCAACCCCTACGAACCCTTTAATGGAGAAAAAAAGTGTTCTCCTGGAGGGGTTGAAAGTTGTGCATCAACAAAATTGTAATGGTCGACTTTCATTCGGTGACAAATTTCATCAGGTACCATCGTCTCAAAGTAAATGAGCCTTGAAAAAGTGCACATACTGAAAACCTCTTTGGACTAACTAATTTTTCAAAAACAAATTTTTTTTTCTTGAAAATTTCTGCACGCGGGTAAAGAAGAAACACAGACCTTGCCATAAAAGTACCAAATGACCTACTTTCCTTATTCAAAAATTTTACAGAGTTGATGGGGATGACACAGGGTACAACAAAAATCCCTCAAAAATGCATATACATTTGGTAAAAGTGAAACAAAAATTTGACCTGTTTCAGGATTTTGCTGCCAAATATTTTTCTTCTGAGAAAATGAATTTGTTCCATAATTTTGACGCGCACTATGTAACTCGTAAAATACAAAGATCGATTGAAAATATATAGGATGCATGTGGGGATATATTTCAAAAGTAATGATTTTTCTTTTTATCATACATGAAATAGCCAACGTATGAAGGAGCTGTATGTCATTGCTGCGCTTCAAAGTGCCTGCAATCAAACAACTCATGGGAAACAGCGCGTTATAGTTTTGCCATACTGATGCCTGTAATTTTCGAATTCTTATCCAAAATTATCTAACACGATTAGGATGGACTCCCTGAAGGAGAATCTATGGTGATTTTGTCCGGTCGAAAGTGTTCGATCTAACACACCAATTGTCTTGAAATTTTCAGGGTACGCTTGGGGTCTGAATGTCCCTGTTAAGTCTTTCGATAAAAAAAATCGCATTTCCGCAGTTTGATGCAGCTGAAATACTGTTTTCGCGATAACTCAAAAATTAAAGGGTCGATTGAATTAAAATTTGATTTAAAGCTGTAAAGTACCACCGTTAATGTGTTTGCAGAGATTCGTGACGATCATATAACTAGAAAATTCAAACAACAGTCCCAAATGCTCCGATATTCCCGAAACTATTCGCCACATCCTACAGAAATTTTAGGTCTTTATAACCAGCATAAATATATAATGAGTTATCTGGAAACTAAGCTTCACATCTCCTTCTCGTGAAAAGAAAAATAAGTTTTTCTGATTCGATAAGTATTTAAACCACAGAAGGCCATCAAGAAAAAAATTTGGGAGGAGGTGTTGGTTTATAAGGTATTATTTCGGATATTTCACTAAGGATTGGAGATGCGGATAGATGGAAGAAAGGGGAAAATTTGGATTTGTGCCGAACGAGGTTTGTTCGTTGTTCCTGCATGATGGAAGTTAATGTAGTCATAGAAATGGAGTGCAATGAGGTTTTCTTCTGTGAAAGTAATAATAGTGCATTATGCGTAATTCATGATCATATACATCTGTAGCCGCCTACGGTAGCAACATGGGGGTTAAACTCGTAGGAGAACGTTGGAAACATTCTGTGGCCTCACTCAACCAGAAGGAGAAGGAAGATGAGAAGTTGTAGCTTTCTCTGTGGGGACATGATGTCAATAGAGTACTGTCTGCACTTGGGTCAGCAAAATGATGTGGAATTTAGTTTTGTCCAAATGTCTATAATTTTCAAATTTTTTCCTGAAAATGGTCTCGAGCGATTAGGTTGGACTCAGGATTTTATCTATGAAATATTAAGTTATGAATTTTGCTAGATCTGTTTGAAGTATATCCCTGCTGCTCATATCAAACGAATATTTTTTTGAAGTCGGGTGCTATGTCATTGAATATTAAATTTTAAATGTTGAAATTTTCTATGTATAAATTATTATATCACTAGCACCACCTTACAGATATCCTAGTGATATATCTGAATTGCCAATGACTTGGGTATATGGGTACCCAAATTTACCTATAGATTGAATAAGAAAGAAACCTCAATGTTTTTTACACGAGTAATGAATTGAGGGTCTATAGAATATCTGCTTCATAAAAATGACAACTAAGAGAAAGGCCAGAATGTACGCCATATCGCGAGCCCGCATCTCGCTCAGTGACGAAACTATAGGTATTTGAAGTCTTTCTGGGATATATCCATGCTCAAAACTAGCCAACATTCAATAAAACACGCTAATATCTCTACGAAATAATCTCAATGGAAACCACTACAATACTTCTTTTCGAAGGTTGAACGTCTTGCATTATGAAAGGGAATTCCAGAGTATTTTAAGTAATCTCCCTTGAAATCACAAGAAGAAATGACGACTTTGATCTGGTGTAAAACATTGAATACTGACCGAGAAACAATATCTTTAAAAATGTAGGCAGCATAAATTGTAGTTCACATCCCTTAGAGAGAAGAAGAGAAGTCGACAATCTGAATATGTCATATTCGAGACCCATAGAAAACTGATTTTACATGTATGAAGAAGGAACGAAGAGGTAATTCCAGAAAATTCCAGAAATTTCTAATGCAAAGTTATCAATAAGAAACGTTTATCAATGTGCCTACAACAATTTCTTAATGAGACGAGATCAAACTGCATTTTTTCGACAGTAAATAATTTGTAAAAGAAAATGTATATTGCACGGGCAGTTCTACAACAGTTTAATATGTTTGTTGCTTTTAATCATATGTGAAACGATGAACTGGAATTTATATTTCTAATGCCTAGCCTAATGATGACACAAAAACGCAATCTATAGTTGAATAAATAAACCTAGAAAAGCACTGCCGTGAATACAGCAGCATTTGCGCGCATGTTCAATGGAGATAATCGCTTTGGCAACGAATTTGAATATGCGCGCAAAAGTTGCTGCCTTCACGGCAGTGTTTTTCTAGTTTTTCTCGATAAAACTGGACTTCAAATCGATCTAATCTGTATTTTTGGAAATATTGGAAAATTGAAATTTTGAATGGCTTCAGAAGTTCTCGAAATATCAGGGAAATAACCTCAAAACTTCAAAAGGCTATAACTCCGAAACCATTGGTTTCGTGCGTCGTTTGACATTTGTCATACGTTGGAGGTAAAACAAACTCACTTTCCCGCTTTGTTTATGTTATGAAATACAGCATTTTCAACAATTTCAGGATAAATTCACAAGTTAAAATGATTTATATTCATAGAATTGGTGAATTACTAGACCCGTGAGGCCAAGTTATTGTGTCGTTGTGAAATGCAACATAAATACACCGAGAGACCAAGGAATACATTCGCTTTGTGTACATTGGCGAAGAGCGATTATTTGGAGATTTTAGTGATTTTATTCATTTTACAAGTGAAATTTTGTGATAATGGATCTGATTAACCGATATTCAATCTCAGATGATAATCGCTCAAAACGATATAAATGAAAATTGCAGTATTTATCCTTGTCTTCTAAAGCCTATATAGAGTATCCACATCAGAGATAGCATTTATTATAGGTATAACTATTGAAAATGAAACAGTAAAATGTTTGGCTCATTAATTCCTGAAATTAAACAGCAGAATGAAATCCAACAAATGTATGGAATGGAAAAAACAAGGGTTCCAGAGAACTTCTCAGTACTATTTCAAATATCGTTCTATGTTGCAAATTATCAAATTACTACAATATCGGTCTACAGTTGCTATGTCAGTGCTATCATAATCTCCAATTATATATTTATTATACTAAATATATGTTACAAATAAAATAATTCATATGAAACTTTTTTCTTGAACACCGATTTCGATTCATCCTCAAAAAAATCTTAACTATCCATATAAAATGCCTTTTTATCATGCAGATGCAACATTAGGGCTTTCATAATCTTTAGTAATTGACAATAAGGTCCATTAGAAACATATTACAAACAACTAAATGTAGAAGTTCCAACCTTGAGTAGTCGAGCCACATCGGAACGTGTTCGGTTGAGAACAGAGAACGTTATCTGGTTCATTATTATTATAAAATGCATGCAATATTTTGACAAATCTATCACATAATGAATTGCCTTGATTGGCTTTATATAAAATATAGAGATGTGAGTGGTAACCAATCAGGATGGGTTTGTCATTCATAACGCCAGCTATTGTAGTGTCGAGAAGATATAATTCTTGAAATGTGTATAACACGAAATATTCTTATCATACTTATCTCATCATGAGTCAACTTATTAAACAGAACAAATTAAATAGATAGTCTAATATAACTCCTTAACCAGTGTGGAAATGCCTCCAACAAACTCTACCATAGTTTGTTACTTTGTCAGAACAGTTTTTTCAATTTATGGCGTGAATATAGGATGTTTGCCATCTCTGGGATAGTTCACATAGTATTCTTTTTCTTCGAATACCAGATAAAACTTAGGGGAATGGGTCAAAAATGCAAATACTCAAATATAAAGTCTACACTACAATATATCTGAAACATCGGATTCCTTCGTCTCTTGGTATATTTATGTTGTATTTAACAACGAAACAATAACTAGGCCTAGTTATTCACCAATTCTATTAATATAAATCATTTTAACTTGTGAATTCATCCTGAAATTGTTGAAAATGCTGTATTTCATAACATAAACAAAGCGGGAAAGTGTGTTTGTTTTACCTCCAACGTATGACAAATGTCAAACGACGCACGAAACCAATTCGACAGATTTCGCCCGAACGAACTCAATCTTCGCGTTTTGAAATGCAACCAACTCTCCAAATTTTCAAGTCGATAGATTGAATTTCCTTCAAGTAGAGACCGAAACAATCAAATATTGGATATCCATTGGCTGTAAAAAGGATTCGCTAGTGTTTGGGAGGTATACTCAATGTTCAGAAAAGCATAATGTTTCGGCTGAAACTTTGAGGGCAATAATTTCGGTTATGCCATGAAATCGGATTATTCCTCGAATTATCGAAAAACTTCAAGATAATGATAACCTGATGGAGAATGATTAATTATTTCAGAAGAACGGAGTGCTCTTTACGCGACAACATTTAAAAATTTTCCGATTAAATATTTTCCGGGCAGTAGAATGTTCTGCGTGCTCACCAGTATGACGCCTCTCGTCTTTGCACGCATGTTCTGAGGAACTGAGCTTGCTATCTTTCTGTCCAAATATCTGTAATTTTCAATTTTTTTTCCGAAAATAATCCCAAACGACTAGGTTTTTAGGACTGTCCAGCCGGTCGGCCGGCGTGATTTCTTCTCAATATCGTTGGAACAACTCAAAAATACTAATATAACCAAGACAAAATTTTGCAGCTAGTTTGAAAATACTGATGGATAACTTTGTGCAGAATTTCATGATTGATGGTGTCATTAGAACAATTTGAAAAAAAATTGAATTTTTTTTTCAAATATTCAATATTCTGGGATCTTCTGATCATATTATTCTGATTAAATTCTGTATAAATCTTCGGGCTGTCATTTTTCGTTGCAGTACTGGATTTCAATCCGATCTTATCCGTATTTTGTTAAAATTCATCGACCGACCCTAAACACTTCCTGAATAAACTACTTAGATGACATTTGTAAAGCAGGTATGGGGTTTAATTGCGAAGGCTGAATTCGTGAATGGTTAAAATCCGCCAAATGTTTCCATAGATACAACCATCCAAATTTTTATTCTCCCAATATTCAATTGAAAATCAGTACTTTATCGAAAAAAACTGTCGTGAAGTCAGTAGCTTTTGAGCGCATGTTCAAAGGATATAACCACAAGTGAACATGCGAGCAAAAGCTGCTGACTTCACGTCAGTGCTTTTTTTTCGCTGAGGTCCATCAAACGGAGCCAAATAGAATATCCACGTCAAATAATAACTGAGTGTGATCTGATTGGAGTTCGCTGATCAATAATGACATGAGAAATATCTGGGGTGGTTCATTTTCATTGACACTCTGTAGATTGAAAATCCTGTAGAACCAAACTGTGCAAACTTGAATCACGAAGAACTCATGTGAAATAGAGTTTTCCGTTCAGAAGTATCAATCCTAAAAAAAAAACGGGAAAAATATATCCGAGGGAATTCAATAAAGTTTCCGATGTTTACAGGAGGAAAAGAACTATTATATATTTTCTGAACTACGAAACAAAACATTCCTCGTGAAGTTCATACTATAAAAAGATCTCGTGAGCACAACTTCTACGGTTTTCGATACGCTTCCTGAATTTCTACTCCTGCTTATTAAATGCGGAGATTTATATTGTATTAATTATGAACTACAGGGTGTGTGCCGATTTCAATTGAAATATTGTTAATGGTCCCCGAGAAAAAAATTTTCAAAAAAATTGCAAAATTTTTCAGAATTTTTTTAAAATTTTGTAACGAATAAATCCACATTAAGTTGCGCGATAATATTTTTCACCTAGTTACGAGTATCAACCTGATCCCATCAGAAATAATCTCAAAACTTTGAATACAAACAAAACTTGGTATATTTACCTAACTGAAGTATGATTAGAAGAGGTTGAAATAGCCAACCCCTAAGATATTTTTTCTTACAATTTTTTATGGATGAAAATTTCCTTTCACAAAAACATGGCTTGAAAGCCCAATTCATGCACTAACTTTTTTATCTGAGGAATTTCGAGGAAAATATAAGTCAAATAGAATTTTATTGAACAACAGCCAACCAAATTATGACTTTATTACGCCAAGACATTTACAACTGAAACAATAGCGAACAATGAACAAAAACCGGTAGAATACAATACATTTATAATGAATGCTGAAAATGACTGCTTTCAGCTTCAAACAAGCATTTACTCTTTTCCTCATTGAAATGCGTATTCGATGAAATATGCCTTCTGAATTTTTTATCGTTTGATACCCTGCTTCATTGCGGTTTCGCAGATCATCGATTTTTTTTTTCTCGTAAATGCTTGAGTTTTCGAAAAAACTTGTACATATGAAAAAGTTAATAAATAAATCTGGCTTTCAATCCGTGTTTTTTGAAAGGGAAACTTTTCGTCCAAAAAAGTTGTACACCCTGTATATCTCTATTGTATATGGAAGGATGGATGAACTATTATTATAATCATAGAACTATCTTGATGAATAACCACTAGTGAAGTGTCAGATGGAGTACCTAATAGGTTCAAAAATAACTGTTAGAGTTGATTTACTCCGTGGGTTTTTAATGCCAGCCCTAAATCCCATACGCTTAAATTAAACTTACTTATGTGGTTTGGCAACTATGTGCAATTGAACACGCAACAAAGAAAAGGGATCAACCTAGTTCATTTCGCTCTCAAAAGTGACAATAACAAATGAGATCTATAGGCGTCAACATTCTTTGTTGTAGGACACAGTCTAACAATTCTTATTTTAGTTGATCAGGGTTTAGTGGGCGATATAACGAGTAGATCAATTAGCGTCGGGGTTGATGATGGCTTGGTTACTTCCGGCGTTTTTCGAAGATGCTGACCAGACGGTGGATTCTGAAACTCTGAGTCTGTCGAAGTGTAAAGGTTTTTCTTCGATGAAAACGATAAGTATGATGAATCAGATGAACTAATTTTTGAGGGCGAAGCAAATATGTTTACGATTTTTCGGGTTTCCATGATGAGGATGAATTTGCAACCCCTATTAATTACGAAACTGTTGAATTTGTTCTACTCCTCTAACGAAAAACGTTTAAGCAGTTTTTCAGATTTTCAGGAATATCGAGTCCGTAAATGATCCATCAATTAGAATAGTGGATATGAACCCAAAGTGAGCGTATACTTTCACCTGTTTTCGATACGTTATAATCTAACACGATCCAACGACGTCTCAGAATCCAAATTTACCACTCTATTGAGAACTTCCTCCTCAGTCATTCCAAACACGTAGAAGGTATAAAAAAACAATTTCTCCTTCAACGTATCTCATGTCTTCCAGAACTCTGAATATTTCAAATTTACCTTCGATCTTTCAACAGGGTCAAACTACCGCAATGCTATAGCTTGATGGAAGTCCCTCGTGCGATACGTTCTGTCAAATGTTTCAGGAGTTGTGTTTTCTTGCTTCGAGGAAACTGCCTCATGATTTAATGAGGTTTTGCCTATACATATATGTAGGAGGTTTACACGACGCCAATGTGATGTTTTGTCGCAGCATACGTGATGCGATTACCCGAGGTTCATTTTACGCCCTGATTATATTCATAAAAGGGTGTGAAATGAAAGTTTGTTGTAGAGCAAACGAGAACTGTCAACATGTTTCAGTTAAAGCTAAAACTGATGCGACCCGTTCTATTACTAGGGGGAAAACTGAATTCGATAATTCAGAGACGAAAGTTTGTAGCACATTTCGAATATGACCATGTCAACATGATTATTCTCGTATATGAATTTTCTCAATAAGGATATAAATTTGAAATAGTAGTCGACGCTGTTTTCATATTTTTTGTGACCTGAACTCGGTTTTTACTCGGTAGAATATTTCGAGAATCAATTAAAGAATAGGGTATGATTTGAAAGATGTGACAGCTGGCGAGTTCCTATTAACAAATATTATACGAATGAGACATTTTCGAAAAAGAGGAGATCAAAAGTTTGAAAAATTCAGTTTGGTTTTTTACAGGCTGAGACAAACTTGACGATTTTGAATGTTATGTTGCTCACACAAACGAGATAGGAGAAAACTGATGTTAGTTTTGAAGATCAGAAGTAATAAAAATATTGAACTGTTTCAGCCGTTACTATTAGGTAGTTGAATGAAATTTTATTAGTTTTGTTGACTTCGAACAGTTATAAGATGTCTAATAATATGTGAGTTTTATAGTTTTGTTACTAGTTTCAATCTTTCGTTCATCTTCATACAGAGAACACATTTCTGAGCACATGGTACGGGTGAAACTAAGTGATAATAAAAAGGGGCCGTTATAGGAATCTTATCCGCAACATATGAGAGAGACTAAACTCGGTCGATAGGAAACAATATCCAAAATTTCAATTCGGTATCTCGGAAAATTGCTTTTGACTTCTGTATCGCTTCTGATGCGTTTTCTAGAGAAACCTTGAAGCAGATACAATACAATAATAAATTAAATATCAGTGATCTATTATGAGTTTTCGTGTATTATTTTGAAGCTTTTGAAGGTTTGTGAGGTAGCTTCAATCTCTTCGGGGAAGTGTCACGTTTCGTCCCGGCTTAGTTTGGGGGAACTCGTCAGGGCATGCCCCAAACTAAGCCGTTTACCTGCCTACGTGAGCGGACACCCCTGGTGCGGATCACAAGGGTGTGTAGCAGACCGTTGCGGATGAGTTTATTTCCGAGATCTTGGGAGGATGTACCAGGGACAGCGTGCACGCTAGCGCCCCCTGTACGTTGACCGATGATGTGGCCAAGCGTTACAGGCAGGTAACGTAGGGTACTTAAGCGCAAGGGATGGTACTGCGCGCGCGACTTAAGTGAGAGCTGAGAGAGGGCGTTCGCTACAGGACGCCCCTTCCAGTGAGAGCGATACCAAAAATATGCATCCGGAGGAGTGCGACCGAGACCGAAAAGGTGTTCTCCTCTAAAACGCGGCTGTGAGCAAGCCGTGGTGCAATTGCTGCGCTGTTGAGCACGAGTGTACGGCGTTTGATGCACGCTTGACCAAACCGTTTTGTGTTGAGCCGTATTGACTGTGTGCAAGAGCGCTCGACAGACATTTAAAGTGGTATACACATATAGACGAAGTATGTAAAAGGCTCCAAATTTCTTATTATGCTTTAAGTCGAGTCAGGGATTTGCTTCCCTTGTGTTCAGTTATGAATGTATACTACAGTTTAGTATTTAGTCACTCGTATGATATCTTACTTTGGGGTAATTCGACAGATATTGGTAGAGTCTTTATTGTTAAAAAAAAATTTTTGCGTATGATATTCAAAGTGTCTCCACGATCTTCTTGTAGACGAGTTTTCTTGGAAAATTGGATATTGACAGAAGCTATTTTCATTCTCAGATGTTTGGTTTTTGCTATGGAAAATGATAATGATCTTGTAAAATTATCAAGCTTTCATTCCCATGATACTATAAATAAGGAAATATTGTCAATTTCTAAACATAAGACATCAAAATTTGAGATATCACCTAAGTATCATTGCATTAAGATATTCAACCATCTACTTAGTAGTATAAAGTCCCTCAATATAATTCATTTTAAGAAAGTTCTTAGTCTTTACTCCTAGTGTTTTTATAGTGTTAATAAGTACCTACTTCAATGATCATTTAGAAAATGTCTAAATTAATTTTGCATTTGTGATTTGTCCTATACATACTCTGTTATGTCAAAAAGGATCAATAAATTATTATTGTTATTATTATTATTATGGTAGTTCGGTAGATGGTGAGGAGGGTTTTCTCGTAGGCTACCCAAATGTTATTGGCCAGGACTTTCATGATATTCATCCTCTTTATACAGTCAGAATTCAATTGTTTCATATGTTCTCCTCATGTCAATTCACGGTGGAATGTGATTTCAAGAAATGTGTGCTGGTTGACGTGTTCTAGTGGAGTATTGAAGAGCTCCAGTTCGCATGGAATGAGATGTTTTTTTGTGAATTTGAATACTTTGACTACTGAATGGGGAAATTATCAGTGAATTGAAGATATACAATATTCGATAGATGTATTCTATGAGTAATGAAAGGAACTCGGACATTAATTATTCGAATCAGGTTCAATTTATACATTACTGGTAAATTTATCGATGTCGACCAGAAATCAACGGACAATGCAACAATATCAGTCTACACCCTAATCATTGTGTCATTTATTGTAGAGCCCTGAAGAAGATATTAAATATATCGAAACGTCGGCATTCCCTTAAATTGAGTTTCTCTCTAATTCAGACCAAAAAGTACCCTCCCATTATTCATACAATAGTATTAAATAAAGTATCTGTCTCAAATGAATAAATAATTTTCCTTGATCCGAGCTAATCACCCAATCATCCAAAGTCCCCACACTGAAGAAGTGCTGTTCAAGGAATTCAGATACTGCAGTTTGACGGTTTTATCGATCACCCGACTGACTCGCAGATACAGCGACCCGAAAGTAAAATTGGAAACTTCATGCACATATCGCTCAAGGTTTCTTACACTCCAAGGTTAGATAGAGTTCGGAAGGTGCTCCTGAGATGACGCTGTATTATTTTCATAAGACAGATGAGTCATCCAACAGGTGGTAAGTGTGTAAAATCCTCTCTCACGATTCTAAGGGGAGTCGATCGGTAAAACCAAAAAACTTACAACAACTGAATTCCTTTGATAAAGCTTGTGACATGTTAGTTCTAGACTATACTATACTAATTGAATAAGGAGTGCATTCGCCATTTTGCAACACAACAATCTAACTGCTAGGTCTTTTACAATGCTGTCTCTGACATTTGGAACCATTTTTGCGCGCATGTTCTAGAGGAATAGCGTGCCATAGTTTTGTCCAACGGAGCCAGCCAATTTTTTTCAAAATTTTTTTCGAAAACAACTTTCAATCATATTCGGAAACAATTTGGCTCTTACCTTGAGCTTTATCTTCCACAGCAGTGTACTAAATTTCAATTCGATACTGCTATTAGATTTGGGGATATTTCGAAAAATATGTGAAATTTCTTGGTTTTCTTCTCGATATGGTTGTTTTTTCGTTATAACTCAATGATGACTAATTCAACCATGATAAAACTTCGCAGCTAGTTTGAAGATGCTAAAGGACAACTTTGTGCGAAATTCCGTGATGGCCGTGTCATTGAAATAATTCGAAAAAAATTTCAAATCTTGCTTTAAAATATTCGGTTTTCTGTGATCTTCTTATCATAATATCCTCATTTAATTCTATATGAATCTTCGAACTGTCGTTTTTCCATCAACTACTTTATCCCAATTCGATCCAATCTGTATTTTGGAAATATTGGGAAAATAAAATTTTCAATGGGTGTATCTGCGGAATCATTGGATGGATTTTACCCATTCACGAATTCAGCCTTCGTAATTAAGGTACAAACCTTCTCTACAAATATCTAGTTTCTAAGTTGGTTCTTCTGAAAGTTGTGTTCACGCTCGGCCGTTGATCGTTAATCAGGATATCGAATGAGCCTTGGTGATCATTTCAGAAAAAAAAGTTCAGAAAGCACTGCCGTGAAGGCAGCAACTTTTGCGCGCATGTTCAATGTAGATGACCGCTTCAGCAACGAATTTGAACGTGCGCGCGTACCAAATTTCAGTTCGATACGATCATAAGTTCTGGAGATATCGGGAAAAAATTTGTCAAATTTCGAGGTTTTCTTCTCGATATCGTTGATTTTTTCGGTATTACTCGAGAAATACTGATTCAGTCCTGATTAAACTTCACAGCTAGTTTTAAGATGCTAAAAGACAACTTTATGCAAAATTTCGTGATAATCGTGTTATTAGAACAATTTGAAAAAAAAAATTTATATGATTTTCTCATCATATCATCCTCATTAAATTCTGTATGAAACTTCGAACTGTTATTTTCGATGAAGTACTGAATTTCAATTCGATCTGATCTGTATTTTTGGAAACATTGGAAAAATAAAATTTTGATTGGGTATATCTACGGAATCGTTGGGCGGATTTTACCCATTCACGAATTCGACCTTCGTAATTAAGCCCCAAACCTACTCTACAAATATCGAGATTCTAAGTCGTTTCTTCCGGAAGTTATTGTGTTTACGGTCAGCCTAACGGCCGACTGCGTAAACACAATAACTTCCGAAAGAAACAACTTAGAAACTCGATATTTGTAGAGAAGGTTTGGACCTTAATTACGAAGGCCGAATTCGTGAATGGGTGAAATCCACCCAATGATTCCGTAGATATACCCAATCAAAATTTTATTTTTCCAATATTTCCAAAAATACAGACCAGATCGAATTGAAATCCAGTACTTCATCGAAAATAACAGTTCGAAGTTTCATACAGAATTTAATGAGGATGATATGATGAAAAAATCATATAATTTTTTTTTTTCAAATTGTTCTAATAACCCGATTATCACGAAATTTTGCACAAAGTTGTCTTTCAGCATCTTAAAACTAGCTGTGAAGTTTAATCAGGACTGAATCAGTATTTCTCGAGTAATACCAAAAAAATCAACGATATCGAGAAGAAAACCTCGAAATTTGACATATTTTTTCCCGATATCTCCAAAACTTATGATCGTATCGAGCTGAAATTTGGTAAACTGCTGTGAAATTAGAAGGTCAAAGTGTGAGTATAATTTTTTTTGGATATGATGAATGGTTTCCGAAAAAAAAATTTTTTTGTAAAAAAATTTCGAAAAAAATTTTTTTTTTAATTTATTGACAATATGATCTTGACGAAATTTGGCTCAAAGTTGCGCGTCGTTATACTCCACCAAACTGCCAAGTTTGAATCCAATCGCTCAAGTAGTTTCTGAAATAAAAAATAAATAACTTCAAAACTTCAAATGCCTATAACTCCGAAACTATTCGATCGATTTGGCCCATTAACGAACTTAACCGCGGCATTCCAATGCGCGACCTACCCTGAAAGTTTCAAGTCGCTAGCTCACTTCGTTCGACAGTTATCGTGTCTACGGCCGGCCGGCCGGCCGGACAGAATCGATTTTGACACCGGATTCGTCATCAGTGAGTCCAACCTAGTCGATTGAGACCATTTTCGGCTCAATCATCCAAAATTACAGACATTTGATCAAAACGATAGCACGCTGTTCCCCTAGAACATGCGCGCAAAAATATATACTATATATATTCACAATTCTTGGAGACATAATGATTCAAACAGGTGCGTTTATTAAAAAATTTCTAGAACTATCTCAAAACTTTTCGAAAGTTATTCAACTGGAAACCTAGAAATACTAATTTCACGGATCTGCCCGAATCCACAGATTTGCCATCCACTGAGTCCACGCAGTCATGGCATTCACTCTGTTTACCGATAGTAAAAAAGGATTGAATATCAAATATATTTTTGCATGCATATCTCGCTATTTTCATAAGCGGAATTTCAATTATAGAGTAAAACTTTAATTGTTGAATTTCCGCCTACGCTCCTCTGTTCCTAGCGGATATGATTGTGTTTTAATATCCCTTCGGATTTCATCGTGGTTGGTCGAATGAGCGCATAGAGGAAGATAATTTTATTCCGTAGAATGGCTTTATATTTTTATGGATATTCTCTTTCCAGGGAATGCGTTATCTTCCGTAGTTCCTTCCTGTGTGTTACGAATTTGCAATGGATATATTTCATCATTCTGCTGCATTCAGAAATTGATGAATCCTATAGAAATTCTTCCCCGAAATTTTCAGTGATATATTTCTGCGTTCTCGGATTTGGAAATTAGATTTCATCATTGGCCACATTTTGAATTTTTGGCTGAAAATTGTCTGAGGCCACATCCGCCTAGATATAGAGTATCTCAGTAAAACGAACGTTCTAAATCTCGTCAAAAAACGTGTTGGTTTTTGTCACTACGTGCGAGGATTTTCAGAAGTAAGAAAAGGAATCCAGCTAATTTTCACCATAACTTGATTTTCCTCAAAGAAACTATGGGAAGAGGTATCAATAAAAGTAGGAAAAAAAAATTCTACAGAGGAAAAGTTTCGATGATATAAGAGATTGCTGTGTGTGAGAAATATAATTAGGCCAATAAACAACATAAAAATTGAGTTGCCTCGTAGAAATTATGGAACCTGGTAGCGATCAGTGCAAAAAAAAATTCTCCACAGGACAGAAATCGAAGATAATCTATTGTTTTTCGAGGTTTTTACGCGCTCTGGGAAACGGCACGTTATCATTTCGTCACGATGTCTGTAATTTTAGAATTTTGAGCCGAAATTGGTCTCAAACGACTAGGTTGGAACCACTGATGAAGAATCCGTAGTCAAAATTGATTCTGTCCAGCCGGCCGGCCGTCCATATGTGCGATAACTTTCGAAACAGAGCACCTAGAACCTTGAAATTCTCAGGTAAGGTTTTGATTCTGAATATCTCGGTCAAGTTCGTTAGTTGGCCAAATCTGATGAATGGTTTTCGTGTATACCCTTTCGAAATTTCAGTCTCCCGATGTTGCCAAAAACATAGATCAAATCGCCCTTCAATGAAAAATGCTACGTTGAAGTTTCAGCGAAATAGGGTCTACAGAAAAATGAGCATAAAAATTTAAAAGGTCCTCCTGCATTTTGTTGAATGGAGAGAGTTATTTTGCTCATAGCTCTGAAGACCCTATTTGGCTGAAACTTCAAGGTAGCATTTTTTCATTGAAGGGCGATCCTATCTATGTTTTTGGAAATATTGGGAAACAGAAATTTTGAAAGGGTATATTTGCGGAATCATTGGATAGTATTTATTAATTCTAAAGCTTGTCTGAATGGTCATAGTAGCCGAGGACACTTAAAGGAGTGAATGAATGAGTGAATGGCTAGAAATTGTCCATTTTCTTCCTGAGTTCCTCTGCTTCATTTATTTGAACGATCAGAATTTTCTCCATGACGACTACAGAAAGACAACTAAGAAACCTCAGATTTGTTGAAATCAGTATAACTACACAGCTATATGAATTACGTATAATTCATCCTTATCGCTGATTATCCAGGGAAAGATTGAGGACAGAATATGGATAGGTCGTCAAAAGATATCCAGGTTGCGAAACATGAGAAATTGGATAGGACTGGGAGTGGAACAGCTTTTCCGAGCAACCAAAGATACCAGTTCAATCAAGTTGTCAAGGGGATCAAATGAAGCATAATATACATATTCTTTGCACCGCAGGAATTCCTCATTCAGTTGAGAATTATTAATAATAATAATAATAATGTTTATTCAGATTAAAGAACAAAATATAAAAGAACATTAATTTTCAGTAAATTAAACTCTGAACAAACAATTCAATCCACATGGATAGATTATCCGCCGGTGGATTTACATTATGGACAACACTAGTTCAACTCAAATCATGAACATTCCTACAAAAAAGTTACAATAAAGAGAAAGTTTAACAAATTCCAATTTAAAAAGTGTTGCTATTTTTCAAATCAATCTGTGAGTGTATATAGAGCCTAGGTGTTGAATCGATATATTTACGCAGTTTTTTCTTGAATACTGTTGGAATTATAATCTTTTTTAAATTTACCGGTAAATTATTGAAAATTTGCGGTCCCAAAAATATATAACTCCGCTGTCCTATTGTTTTGTTTATTTTAGGTACCATCGTAGAATAAAGTTTTATTTGTTGATTTTTATGAATTTGACTGTGGTGATTTATCATGAGTGACTGGTAAAATAACTGTCTCAAGTCATATAATCCACTCTCAGTATAAAGCAAGTCTGAGGAATATCTAAACGGCTTGAAAAACATTACCTTCAATATCCATCTCTGTGTCGTTTCAATTTTTTTTAAATGAACATTCATCAATCCTCCCTATGCTAGATTCCCATATGTTAAGTGTGACTGGACAAGTGCATAATACAACACTTTCATTTGGTCAGTTGTACAAAATGTTCTGAAAAATTTGAATCTAGGAATTAGGGACCTTAACTTTTTCACAATTTTATCTGCTTGTTTTTTCCACTGAAGTCTATGATCGATATATATTCCCAAATATTTCCAATATGTTGACGGTTATATGCACGGAAAAATTCGAACCTCGCGAAATCTCGAGTGTGACTCACAATCAATCCCCAGGGAATATCAAGGGCCTAGGAATGTGCTTCAGATCGGGAGGAGAATTATGGGTTTGTAAAATTTTAAGTAGGAGCTTGTAAACAGAAAGCACAGTAATCCTCCGTTTACCCTCCTCCACACCGTTTTTCATCTGCGTGCCATTTCATTGATAAGAATCATATTCACAGTAGAAACATATTTTTCAGGGGTCTCTATTCTTGAGATGTGTTGAGAATTCATCATTTGATGGTTTTGGCGTACTCACACAACATCATTGATAACTCTTCCAAGCCTTTGTGAAAACAACCTTAATCTATGTTCAATCTTTTTCGGGAGAGCATGTTTTCCCTCAGCTCTATTTCAACGTATCTGGAATTACCGTGAAGATTCAAAAAGGATTACTCCGTAATCGGAAGCTTATTCTGAAATTGAATACATTAATTTTTTTCAAAAGCAGAAATGGATTCTGAAAATCAGGCTCGGAAATGATAGGTTTCAAAGTGGAAGTATTTTATAGTAGAAAAATTAATATTTCGGAAAATCGCTCAGACTTGTCAATTTTGCTGTTGAAGGGGCATGTTTTCACATGAAATCGATAGTGGTAGGTTGTTAAAACTGTCCTTCTGAATATTATAATTGATTTTTTGCGCGCATGTTCCAGGGGAACAGCGTGCTATCGTTTTGTCCAAATGTCTGTAATTTTGGATGATTGAGCCGAAAATGGTCTCAATCGACTAGGTTGGACTCACTGATGACGAATCCGGTGTCAAAATTGATTCTGTCCGGCCGGCCGGCCGGCCGGCCGGTTGGCCGGCCGTAGACACGATAACTGTCGACAGAAGCAACCTAGCAACTTGAAACTTTCAGCATAGGTTGCGCATCGAAATGCCGCGGTTAAGTTCGTTAATGGGCCAAATCGATCAAATAGTTTCGTAGTTATAGGCATTTGAAGTTTTGAAGTTATTTATTTTTTATTTCAGAAACTACTCAAGCGATTGGATTCAAACTTGGCAGTTAGGTGAGGTACAACGACGCGCAACTTTGAGCCAAATTTCGTCAGGATCATATTGTCAGTAATTTTAAAAAAAAACTTTTTTCGAAATTTTTTTCCAAAATAATTTTTTTTTCGGAAACTATTCATCATACCAAAAAAAAATTATACTCACACTTTGACCTTCTCATTTCACAGCAGTGTACCAAATTTCAGTTCGATACGATCATAAGTTTTGGAGATATCGGGAAAAAATATGTCAAATTTCGAGGTTTTCTTCTCGATATCGTTGATTTTTTCGGTATAACTCGAGAAATACTGATTCAGTCCTGATTTAACTTCACAGTTAGTTTTAAGATGCTGAAAAACAACTTTATGCAAAATTTCGTGATAATATTGTTATTAGAAAAATTTGAAAAAAAAAATTTCTATGATTTTCTCATCATATCATCCTCATTAAATTCTGTATGAAACTTCGAACTGTTATTTTCGATGAAGTACTGGATTTCAATTCGATCTGATCTGTATTTTTGGAAATATTGGAAAAATAAGATTTTGATTGGGTATAATTTTATTTTTCCAATATTTTTTGGCGACCGTGACAGGACATTATAAGCGAGGAAATGGAAGTTATGAATAAGGAACGGGAATTGATGAGAAAAGATTTTTCAAGAGTCTGCAGACAGTTGGACCAGATGATTCTAGATAAGGCCACAAGTAAGCAACATCTGCTACCAGTGTTAAGAAGAAAAGACAGTCACAAGAGCAGGACGTCTAGTCGTCGCACCAAAACGTTATGGATATTGATTAGTGTTCTGGTTCAACAATTTCATTATTCAATAAAATTGTTAAGGGGGGAGAATGTTGAGAATAGTATGTATGTTGGGAATAGTTTGTATAATCTCCCTATCTTTGGAATATTATACTGTCAGATTTGAAAGAATATAATTAAGTTAAGTACTGTCATTCATTTTTCGTAAGTTATTCTCGTTAAAATTTGCCCATTTTCAAGCTTACAATCAACATTTTTTGGAATTTTTGAAATTTTTTTCTGATAAATTACTGGATTTCAATTCGATCTGATCTGTATTTTTGGAAATATTGGAAAAATAAGATTTTGATTGGGTATAATTTTATTTTTCCAATATTTCCAAAAATACAGATATGATCGAATTGAAATCCAGTAATTTATCAGAAAAAAATTTCAAAAAGCACTGCTGTGAAGGCAGCAGCTTTTGCGCGCACGTTCAAATTCGTTGCTGAAGCGGTCATCTACATTGAACATGCGCGCAAAAGTTGCTGCCTTCACGGCAGTGCTTTTTGAAATTTTTTAGATCTGATCATTCATTCACGAAATATATGAGTAAAGAATAAAATATAACCCACGTGGAGCATAAGATATCATTACCAATTTCATAAAGACAATTCAGATGGATGAGCTCTGTTCAAAAAACAAGATGAGTGTCTTGAATAGTTTAATCTAGCAAGTACTTAAATTGAGCCTCACTTGCCAAAGGCAAATTCATGGGGGTGGTAGAGGGGGTAATAACAACTCAATAATTTAACTCAATTCAATCATTCAATTATTTCAATACCGTCTCTCG
The DNA here is from genome assembly GCA_958510865.1 of Myrrha octodecimguttata. NCBI lineage: Eukaryota > Metazoa > Arthropoda > Insecta > Coleoptera > Coccinellidae > Myrrha > Myrrha octodecimguttata. The sequence continues at coordinate 72,353,964 of OY294059.1, read as the reverse complement.
AAATATAACAATATGAACATTTACCGTCGTAAAACAAGTAGATTGAAGAAAGCCATACAATAAAATGTCTCAATATACTGATGCAGAGGAGATTCTGAAATATAACGTGTTTCAGATATCAGTTGAAATAAACTAGGACTATTTTGTAGCCCATGCATATCTCAAGAAATTCCCAGAACAGAATTTCGGAAAAAATTACCCATAATTCCATCCATCAAGAAGACAAATACCGATGGGAACCTAACCAACTGTCGTCGATAGTCATGCATTCGATCGAAATCGGGATAATTCGAGACGAATGGCCGAATTCCAGGCCACTCGAACTTTTTCATCTGTTCCAGAGCCATTCTTTCTACTCCAAGTCCCCGGGGAACCGGGAAAGGAGTGTAAAAGTCGATATCAACCCTACTGGTAAACAGGGGGCTTTTAGAACAAGTTTTCGTAATAAAATTTTTGTCGCACAGCTTAACCATCCTAATGCACCGCCTAGAAGATCGTTTATTCTGGTTCACGGTCGGTTAGGCGGTCGCTGTTCGAGAAAATACGTCAACCCTAGACAGATTCCTATTCTTTTTCTTCCAAAGAAAGACTTTTACGGAGCATCGCTTACATAATGGACCTACCTATTCAGGCCTGATATAAGAACCTAAATAGAAGAAAGAAATGAAATTACAAAGGAATACTATTTGTAACAACCGAATACCTGCCTGTATGATGCGAAGTTTGGAACAAAGATGTTTTTGCGAAAATATTCATTCTCCAGTCAATAAATTCAGTAGTAGCACCAATATGTTCAGGATATTTCTCAATTGAAGGTACAAATCAAGAGTGGTGATTCGTTGCTTGAGTTCCAGAAAAAAAAATTTCGTTTTCAGGGTACAAGGAATAAAAGTTTGAGTTGTCTTGTGGAATCTGCGTTTCACAGGATATTCCAATCGAAATTTGGCAAAGATATTACAATTTAAAGTTGACACCATATGGCATGCCGATTTGTATTGCAAATCTACAGAGAACGAACGAGAAAAAGTGGGTGTGTCCACGTGGTTGGCAACAGAACTCGATGCATCTCTTATTATTTGTGATGGAATGATAGAGAACGTTCTACACTATCGCAGTCAAGAAAAGCGACCCTGCAATCTTGGTTCGAATAAGCTCAAAAATATCGATAATTAGTACTGATTTTGATATGATTTGTCGATATATAATGTTTTCCCTCAAATATTGGCAGTGATTTCCGTCGTAATTTCAGGTTTTAATCGAAACTGCTACAAACTGTATTCTGGAAACTGTATGCTTCGAGCCCGCCATCTCTTGAAGTTGTTCGTTAGATCAAATTAATGAATAGATTTGATCTCAAATTTTTGAAACGCCCTACTCATTATATTGTTTTCATTGAAAAACAAATTTATCGAATCGAAAAATAAATATATCGTTGCATGAAATACATAAATTGCTGCAACAAATAATATTTATAATATATAATATTGATTCGACAATTAATTTATTTGCAACCTTACTTCGGTCTCAAACGACTCCTGAGGCGAGGTGTATATTTGCAGGTTTAACGCGCTTGTTTTTTTTAGAACTGGAAATAATTGAGGTAGTGTCCTGACTAGGGAAATAAAAATCCTTCATGAGGTGCTAACGTTTCGTCCTTCATTGCTAGTCTTTTTCGAGGCTATTTGAATGCTAAATGTCAGACGGTACACCTATTCACTTGCGGAACTTCTCCTTCAATATTGAATATTTAACTCTTGAAATTGCATGTAGGCTTTCACACATACGAGGGACGAGCGACTGAATTGAATCTGGGCAGTTAGTTGGAGCATAACAACGCGCAACTTTGAGCAGAATTCTGTTGAAATAGTAGTTCTGTTTTTTCTCAATATCAAAAGCTCCCGGAAGTCATACACAATATGGAGTAAAAATAAGCTTTCAAACTCATTCTAATACCGAAATAGCATATTTATACGTTGATTTCTATTCGAATAGAAATACGTCATTAAATTGAGGTGTAGATTGTTTTTCAGATTCGAAATATATAATAAGATCATTAGGTCACTAATTAAGGTTAATTATTAAACCGTTGAATGTATCTGATCAAATGAGATGAATTCGTTAACACCAATAAAAAAATCAGACAAAAAAAAATTCGCATCATTAATGAATAAAAAGAAATAATAAAATTTTGAACCAAATCCGGAATATTTTCCAAACCGAACCAGTTACGTAAAATCCAATTACAGATTCGTAATCTACGTGTTCGAATCCATAATATATGATGTGCATTTTGTCATAGCTTCAAAAATAAAATTTCGCACGGAATCGCTAAATCTTACCCCCACCCCTCTGCGCTTTGATGTTTATTCGCGGTTCTGTATGAAAAATTTTCTAAGTCCCAAAAAAATTTTTTTTTCGAAAATCGTCGACCTTGTTATCGTTTCCTATTAAATCGAGGTCGTAGATCACGAATATGTCATTAGAAATCGTCCAGTGACAACCGTTTAGAAATTATGGCGGAAATAGTGAAAAAATTTCGAAATTTTGGTCAACTTTGAGACGTCGTGCCGACCAAAATAATGAAGCTGGCGGATGTCGAATTTTTTTACGTGCAGTTCGATCCCTTATCTATGAATTAAAACAGATTTCATCGTCCTTCTCTCATCGAGTCGGTAATAATGATTTTTTGAAAAAAGGTCCAAAATTTTGGAACTTCAAGGACCTCTCACGTCCAGGACGATTTTTTTAAAAAATATCAGACCTTATATTCTTGTTCTACGCCCTCGAATTAGTAAGTTTGCCAAATTTCACGGCGATAGGAGTTGGAAAATTATTTTTCGAAAATCGAGATTTTCTTAAGGGTAGACCCTTAAAATTTTACCAAAAATCGAAAGTTCTCCGATCGACCTGAAATTTGAAACATATACTAATTCGAGGGCGTAGATTAAGAAAATCTAATCAGAATGTTAGTGGAGAGTCTGGTTCGTTTTTTATGGCCAGAGGAATATCGAAAAAATTGGACCTTTTTTAAAAAAATCATAATTTTTCAACCAGGAGACTAACGTCTATAAAATAAGTGGCTACGTACTCACAAAGGACCCCGATATTGTCCAGCCTCACACGTTTGATCTGTACGACGACCCAAAGTTGACCCAAATTTCGAAAATTTCTCACCAAATCCGAAATATTTTCCAAACCGAATCAGTTGGATTGCCTACTTTCCCTGGTGCACACCAGAAGATTATATAATTGCCTATAGAGTACTCCACGGTCTGTTCAGTGTTGATGTTTTCATTGAACACCAATGAATTGCACAGTCATCGCTTTAAGCTTAGGAAAGGACATTTCAAGACCAATCAGACAAAGAATTTTTGCCGAACCGAATTTTTGATGTATGGAACAGCCTGCTCAAACACATGATAGATGCCGAGACAGTCAACACCTTCAAGAACAGATTGGATCACTGGTTGTCGTCCCTCCAGAAAAAAATATCTGTGTTCTAGAATATTATTTATCAACTTTTTTTGAAGCACTCAAAAATAAATACATTTCAGTGTTTTCTAAAATACATACTATTCAGAAAATCGTTTGCACGAGATGCGACATTCAATTCCTGAGACAAAATGTTATATGAATTTTTTTGTATAATTTGTAGGGCTTTCTGGGTTTTCACTTCCAAAGTCTGGAATAGAACTATCAAAAATCAAATAGAATTGTTTTTTATGGAAAAAACCAGTGCACATTGCAGGATTGAACATTTGTCAAGAGCAGTTCCTAGGAAGAATAGGTTGCCAAATGAACAACACCAGAACAATACAAACATTAAATAAAACGAACTGAAACTTTCCAGAGTGCAAATCTTACTCTTCCATCAGACAAATGAAAACATTTTCAGAATTACTTTCTTTTGAGTTTTCGTTTTGTTAGACTTCTGTCGAATAAATGAATATGTCGTGGACTTGTGTGTATAGCCCCACAGGAAACAATCTAAAAGCGCCAAATCACACGAGCGAGAGGTAAAGTTGAAAGGAGATTTGGTCACTAAACACCGTCTAGAATAATTCGATTGTTCCACCTGCTGCGTGGCAGGTGACACCGTCCTGCTGAAATAACATCTCCTCAATGTTGAGGGCTTCCATCGGGATAAACAGAAAATATACCAGCATATGCCTATAACGATCTCCATTGACAGTAACATGGCTTCCATGATCACTAACAAAGAAATATGGTCTCATTACGTATCCACCATAAAAACCACACCTAACGGTCAGTTTTAGTTACTGTAAAGAATTCTCATGAATCACTTGTGACTATTCAGCAGAGCAGTAGCGCATATTTCGTTTCTTAAAGAAGACACTAAGCCAAAAATGGGCGTCATCGCTAAAGATTATTTTTCGATTGAATTCTGCTTCAATTATTGCGAGACATCGATTTTTTTTTAAAAAAGTCCGTCGCTGTGAATAGTCTGAGGCTTCAATTCTAGAGCTACCTGGATCTTATATGGGTGGGCAACATTCGTCAAAAGGATGTTTGGGGGAGGCCTTATTCTTGTGGTTGACGGGGTATGGACTGATTTGAATTAATACGTACTGTCTTAATATCACCAAGAGGAAATGAGTACTCAACTTAACGAAACAAAATTGCGCGTTCTAACTGGAAAAGCCTTTACCTAAAATAAAGTCACAGTCGACAATCGTAAAGAACTTATTTTGTGCTCGAAACAAATCTAACAATAAGTGAAAGAATAGATCTTATACCTACCTAGTGAAGAAATATTTTCGCAAGCCAGGAGTAAATAAATGGACTAACGAATGCGGTAAAGGAAAGCTAATTGACAAGTTTCAATCCGATCGTATAAGAAGTCGAGATATTGAAAAAATAACCACAAAACTTGAATTGAGTGTAATTTCGTGCTGATTTGGACATTAACGAACTTAACCGTAGCGTTTTGGTCCGCAAAATACCCCAAAATTAGTAGCTAATTTTTTTCCGGTCTCAAACTATTACACATTCCGGGAGGACGGACAGAATCGAATTTGACATCGGATTCTTCATCAGTTAGTACGATTTCCTAGTTAAGGACTTTTTCAAGAAAAAATCTAAATATTACCAGGTACCCGAAGCCTGAAGTATAACGAAATACTGAAGTTTTTCGTGAAATTCGAAGTTTTGACCAGGAACTAGAATGAATTCCCCGATTTCTTCTAACACTATCCATGCGAAGCCAGGGCATTCGCCATATTTATAATATTTAAATTTTTTTCCCTTCATATCACGATCCTCGTTGTTATTTTCGAGTATCTATAAGAACAGTTATCAAATCGTTTCAAATCAGTTTGAGTTTTAATTGAAAGAACTTTTCTTTCGGGAATGCTTGTGCATTTCCCTTCTGCATTTTTCATTGCACCACGTGCTCACTTCACTTCTCTGGAGCTTGTTCATCACATATAGAACGTACCCAGACTTGAGCGAGCCCTTAATTCTCTTAGTAGACCTCGATCTGAAATGCGTCAGGAACGTTCAACAAAGGTTTCATATCCCTCCTAGTTCGTGTGTTCGATTTTCCCAACTACAACTACAAGACTTGGATGTTAGAAGTTCGATAAGGATACCCTTTTCGTTAAGTGACATGTGAGGGCGGTTTAGGGGTGTCGTTAGGCGCGTGTTCGCCCATGCGTGGCGTGTTACACAGCGGAAGCCGATACTCGACCTGAACCAAATTATTCATATCTTTGCATATTAAACATGGAACACGGGAAACCCCAGCCAGGCCGGAAGGTACGTTGAGATATTTACTACCTCGAATTAGGGAAAGCATCTCCAGCAGCTTGAGCAATTTAATTCTGCTTATTGTTTTCGCCCTTTCTTGCTAATAAACTTGAACGTTCCATAGAATTTAAAATGTCCTTCGCTACCTACTCCTGGTTTAATTATGCAGAAGCGAAATTGGATCTTAAATTGTAGCAATAGAGACGAGTATTAGATTATGTTACTCATACCTGCATCTGTATAGTTCACCATAAATATAATATTCCGAAATAACTCACCGATAGAATAAAAGCTAATATAATTTTTCAAAGTAATTCAATCAACAAAAATATGTCTTAATGAACCCAAGAAGAATACTGAATTGTTCGAAGATGAGGACACACATTCTCTATGCATTTTCCCATTGAAAATCGGACTTTCTCGTACCATTCACACTAAAGACCTACCACCTAAACTGAGGCTCAAACAAAAAGACGCCACTCTTTACAAAACAGAGAACATCCCACCACGAGTTACCACCAAAAGAGGACGACACGCTGCATACAGTTCCTTCTTCAAAGCAGTGCTTTGAAGATAAAGCACTCAGGAGCCGTAAAGGCGGTGGAGGCAGAATTAAGCGACACTGTTTTTTTTTTATTCTGTGAACAGTCTCTGCTCATGTGAATGAGGTCATAATGAGGACTGTACTGCTGAATGTTTCCGATTCATTTCATTTACTTATCTTGTGTTTTTATTATGATAATACTAGTTGATCCAGCGAACTTCGTTCAGGCTCAAAAATATGAGGTATCAATTAAGCTTTGTTATAAGGCAGAATGTTCTTAAACATAAAAAGTTTGAATGTTCTCCAATGTACCAGAGAGTGAAAATGTATAACTCTCATCCCAAATTTTTGAAATCCCTCAATCCCATAGCGTTTTAAGAATTTATTGATAAGTAGATGTGACAGAATTTTATAGGGATTGCCCTCATATTGTTAATTTGACTTGTTCTATATACTGATGTGTCTCAAGGGAGTAAATAAATTATTTTTATATTATTATCATCATCATTATTATTATTATAATTATTAATATAATCAATATTATTTCTGCTGTGATAAATCTGAATTGAGCAGAGACCCCTCTGAGAGACACGCAATCACACTACATCAGTCAGTGTGGACTTCATCATCAATCGAGAAATGAAATCAATGAATTTTTTGCTTGGATCAACAAACTTCACACCAACATCAATTTTACACTAGAAATAGAGGAAAATCAGTGATTGAACTTTTTGGACTTGACTATCTACAAGACCAATCTGAGTATTTCTTTCGAAATATTCAGAAAACCAACTCAGACAGATCACTCAATACAATCTCTCTTGTCACCAGCTAGGGCATAAACTTTCCGCTTCAAAAACCTATATATACAGAATGTTCCAAACACCAATGGATAACACTAAGATGGAACCAAACCTAATAGATGGTTTAATTCCAAAATACAAAAAACAAATTAGGTATCGATCAGCTGCTACAAAGTCCGCTCAATCAATCAAAATTCGAAGAAAACATGGAAAAGAAGTATCCCTTTCTATGGGAGAATCTCTCATAAAATAGGTAACTTGCTGGACCAATCTAGTGATTTTCAAATTTCGTTCGAATATTCAAATATATTAGGCCAACACCTCGTATATAATGAGGAAACTATGAACTTTTCAGACAAGTCAGAATTATATAGATTGAAGTGCACTGACTGCAATACAATATACATTGGAAGGCGTGGAAAGAGCATCAACACACGAATAAATGAACATCTTACTAGCTATAGAGTCAACAATAAAAATAAATCCATTTTGGAGTGCATTCAAGAGTAGAGAATCATACGTTCAATAAAGAAGAAAACACAAGATAACTACATAATTGTGAATTCGGTAGAAGACTAGAAGTTCTTGAGGAGGCAGAGATTTACAAACATTTGAATATTCCCAACGTAGGGACCTTGAATTCAACTATGGTCAACAGTTTGCAGGAGTCATTCGGGTTGCTGGAAAATATGAAGACCATAAGTAGATAAGAGTGAAGACTGTAGGTTGTTCTTTTGCCCATTGCTAGTTTCGGCTGCAATCATGTTTTTGTTTTGTTCAGTCAATATTTTTCACTTAAGAACTAACAGTTAAACATTCGACTAAATGTGATTTCAATTTTTACATTTCCACATAGAAGAAAGAGAACAATATTCTTCTGTGCCATGAAGTTTTTTTCATTGTCTGTGATTTAACCTTCAATTAATTGTCGGTAATGCGCCGCCCACTCCGTGTTATGATCTTCGCCGAGTTTCTCAAGATGGATTTGTAGAAAGTATTTGTGGTTGTTCTATTATTGTTTCATTACTTCAGTGGTCCGACTTGAAACTATAATTGGAGACATTTCATTATATCTGACAAGAACTCAATATTCATATAGGAGGTTGCCATGTGCTTCCTGGAATATGAATTTTCTGAATAATCTCATAACCTGAACAGCACACTTCTGGCAATTTGTATCAATCTTGAAGTTATATATTATTCAGTTGGCATTGAGAATGACTTGATAGCCTAAATATCTAAGACTGTATCAAACGAGAATAAAGAGTACCGATATATGCTGTATCAGATTTAACCTGCTAGATTATTCATCAGAGGCATCAACGCGCAAGTCCAAAGACAAAGATTTTGATTCCTGAAACAGACGCACGAACCCCGAATAGCATCTTCGTATGGCGTAGCGCAATTGAAAAGGTTCCAAGCTTGACCCCCACTTGTATGGCACCTAAGTTTGCGTTGTGTGTGACCACCCAATTTTGCTACTGTTGGCATGAACAGAAGTGGCTCACAGAAAGCGAACTGTTTTCCATGAAGAGTGGCGATTGGGTGGTCGTATCAACTCTAGTTTAGATTATAGCATATCAAGCAGTAGTTCAGCGGGCAGAGAAGAATTATTGAAACTCTTGTACTCCATGAGGTTGTTTTCAGAAACTCCTATTCAGTCACCTACATGTCAGAAGCTTGACTCGAATCGTTCGAAAATGTAGTCTACCGAACTCCATAAATTCTTTGATGTCTTCACTAGTCATTTTCTAGGGGAACTGGGTGAACTCTAGGCAGTTGTTCAACCAGTTCCATGGCTATCTCGAACTTTTGCGACGTGGCAGTTTGCCTTCTATTCTAAGCCGAGTCTAGATGTGTGTAATTCAAACACAGAATGCCCCAATTAGCGGTAATTTCGGATGGATATCAATGGTTGGAGACAGTGCTCGTTCTGTTTCGTCTAGAGATGGTTTTATGACGTCGGGACAAAGAGATTCAGAGTACCGTCCACACTATTCACTTAATCATTCATCATATTCGCTGGTCGCGTTGCAAACATCTGAACCTGTCTTTATCTCCTGCAGACAATTCGCTCTATTGTGCCCAGCGAAGGATTGTATTATATTCGAAACCCCTCATTTTGGATCTCAGTTTCCATGACTAGGAATTCGGAATCAAACGTTGTTTTGTTTTAAATACTCGGAAATATCGGAGTGTGAAGTTATTTCAGTGACAAATATTTCAATACTCTAAGAATTATTCAATTGTCTCACTCTCACTGAACTGAGAGCTTCCGGCATCTGTCAAATTGATGAGCCTGTCCATACTCGAACGATTCTCTTGTTCCTTTTTTTCACACTGTTTCATACTTCATCTGCACAATAAGGTGTTCAGTTCAAGAAAAACTATAGTTAAAAGTCCATTTGAGGCAACACAATTGACCTAAACCAAGAAACTATACCTTTCATCCCACGTCTGTTTCCGATTTTTCCAATATTTTTATGCTCTGAAATTTAAAATGAAGGTCTGCTACACATGAAATATTTTTTTTCTTCTCGGGAAGCAATGCATTACGGTGAGGTAACTTGGCAGCATCAGGCATTATTGAAACAATGACATCGAACGGATAAATGATGAAATTTATAAATGGATAAAGCACAAAACGGAAACATGTGGTCACACGGGAAGTTCATAAATGAAAATATAGATATCGTAATGTTGATCCCAAAGATTTCCATTATCATATGATCCTCGTAGATTAAAAGCTCCATCAGAAAAATATCGTTAACAGTAAACGATAAGAAACATTTAAACATCACCGAAAATTAACAGAATCAAGTTCCTAAGTTTGTTCCTCGTGAAATGTCTTGTTCGATATTCGTTCTCTTCGCCTCTACTTGAATGAATCCCTCGGTTTCTTCCAACTTCCAGTTCAATGGTACATATCAAGTTCAATCAAAAGACGGAAAGTTTATTCAAACATTGAAGTTGACTAACGGGATTACCCTTTAAATTTTGCCCCATTATTAAACGCCTTCAAATGATATCTATAATACTCAAATGTTTACACAATAAAATTTTCACAGTTAGACCATATTGTTCAGTTCTTTTCATCTTGTAACCAAAATTTTCTACACCTGAATCTGAATGAAACTCTGTACTATTTGTTGAGCACTGTTTGGAGATGAACGGAAGACTCGAGAGGAATATTTTTTTATAATCATCAGGATAATTAACCTTCTGCTGACAGACGGAGACCTTTTCTTAGATATTTTCGTTACCTCTCTGCAGGTAAAAGTTTATTTGTTTGTTGATTATTCCGCCAGATATGTAATTTTTTCGGTTCAAACAAAACGAAAATGTTACAAACTCTTTCGTAGAAGCAGAAAATATTACTAACTCTTTCGAAAAGCAGAAAATGTAAACAAATTTGAACTCTTCTGTTATTGTATATTCCATTTTATATTTCCATATCGTTTTTACTGATTATACAATACCTCTATAAAAATCCATTTCTTCTTTTACAGGGCGACCAGATCAAGTTCACAACTGTACTGTTACAAATATTTCAATGACGTCATTTTCTGTGAAATGCTCGGAAGGTTTCAACGGAGGATTACCGCAATCTTTTTTCGTAGAGGTGAGTTTTTTATCACTATTACATACCAGGAAAAAATCAATCAACCGTCCACAAAAACTAAATTACACTCATTTGAATTTTTTCTTGGATTCATATTTGTTATTTCCAGATTCGATATCATTTCACAAATTAAATATAGTCCCATGCGTCCTTTTATGCCCAAAAGACAATATCCATTTTCAACATCACAAACATTCATGACCATATCGGTTTCGATCCCTACGCCTCCATATTTCTAAACAGGCTTCCTAGCCATAGAAAAACTAATCTCTATTGATCATTTCCTAGGTTTTTTCTGAGGGTTCACTTCCAATATCTGAAACAGAATTATTAAAAATTAAATAGAATTGTTTTCCTATGAAAAACGCCTATGCGCATTTCAGGATTGAACTGTTTGTCAAGGACAGTTTCAAAGAAAACAGATTGCCTGCTGAACAATACCGGAACAATGCAAACGATAAACAAAGCGGACTGTTTTGTTTCAAAGTACAAATCTGACTCTTTCATCAGACAAACGAGTAAATTTGCAAAAAGCATTATCTTTTGATTTTTCGTTTCATGAGAAAAAAAATCTTACAATCAAAATAACATCGAAAAGAATAAATTCAAGAACCTGATTTTTGAGAGAGAGAGGTTTTAAGTTCAATCACAAATCCTAAATGCAATAAAGATAGAATCGAAATGAAATCCAGTACACTGAGAGATGAAAACTTGTAGGTTTGTGCGAAATTTCTTGAGGACTACATGATTACGAGATCACCGGATATAAAATATTTGAAAAATAATTCTTTGAGGTACTTTGGGAATAATGATACCTAGGAAATAACCAAGAAATTTAACATATTTTCCCCATCTCCAAGGTTAAGACGATCGAAATGAAATTTCATATATGTTGCTACATATCAATTGTAAGGTCTGTGCCAAATTTCAATGAAATTTGTTGAATAGTTTCCATTGACAATTTTTGAAAAGCAATTAGTTTCTCATTATCTGATTTCATCATCCTCACGAAATTCCGCAAAAAGTTGGGAATTTTGTTCTACAAAGACCGTCGTAGTTTATCTTATTTAATCCCTTCTATTCTTCTTCAGATATTGAGGAAAGAACCTCTAATTTTCAAACAGCCAAGGCATTTGACATATTTCGTTTCCAACATCTCTTGAAATAAATATCAGATCCAACTAAAATTTGAAGCACTCTTGTCGAACTTCAATATGTGTGTGGAATTTCATTAAAATTTGGTGAATTATTTCCTAAAAAAACGATTATTTCCAAGAAAAATTTGGAATATTTTCGAAATATTTTTTAACGGTGGTATTTTCAATTACTTATGAGGTTTTAATCTGATAGCGTAAGGACCTTTCGAAATATTCAAGAAATAACCCAAAAATTATAAAAACAACGAAAAATGACATATTTTATTTGCCGTGAAAACATATCGGATCAAACTAATAGTGGAATTAGTAGCACTATTGACAAATGATGAGGTCTGCGCTGAATTTTATTCTTCTTATCGATAGACTCGGAGAAACAATCACAAAATGTTTGAAAAATCCTAAAATTATATACATTGTGACGAAACGATAACGCGCTGTTCCCAAGGAGTAAAAAGGAAGCTGACATTTGGGATATGATGTATATCATTTTATTATTTCCAGAAAGAATATCAAAAATTGTTGAACTAAAACTATTTCTTGAGAACATTGGACGATGCAGAGGAAAAATATTGAGTACTTGAGAAATATTCTTTTTTTTTCAATTTATTATTATTATTATTATTATTATTATTATACATCAGACAAGAGTTTTCTCAACTCATATACAAATTTATGAAAAACTACAGAGTGTGGAACTAATGTTAATAAAGAATTCAAAACAAAATAAACTAGTAAAAAAAATCACCAAAAACACAAACCCGGCCATCAACACACACCGGTTCGCCACCAAGAGTCCAAATTGTTCTTGAAGGAGTTGACACTAGAGGCGCCAACAATCGTATCCGGAAGACTGTTCCAATTATGGAATATCCTATTGGTGATGAAAGATTGGCGTGGGGTACATTTGAATCTTTCCCGTGTCAACTTGAATCTGTGCCCTCTAAGTTGGCTGGTAGTAGCAAGGTCAAACATATCACCCATGTCGATCCCAAATCTCTGAGTCAAAGCTCGAAAGGCAACGATCAAGTCACCACGATCCCTTCGAGTCTGAACGGGGGTAAGATTAAAAAGTGCCAAGCGTTGTTCGTATGTTGGTCGCACTCTTCCATATGGTATCCTAGTGGCGCGTCTTTGTATGGACTCCAATAAATCTCGCTGCCATACCAGATTCGGACACCAGACAGGGCCCGCATATTCCAAAATGGGTCTTACATGGGTCTTGTAAAGTTCAGAACATACAGAGGGGTCACAAAAACGAAAGGTGTGTTCAAGCAACCCAAGCATTCTTCTGGCCCTAGAAGAAACATACAAAATATGCTCCGACCATGAGAGGTCCTCTGTAACCACAACACCTAAATCCAGTTGACTCCTTGTAGTGGTGAGGGGGATGCCATCAATATGGTAAGTTGTTCTTGGATTATTTTTTCCTAAGTGAAGAACCTTACACTTCGATAAATTGAGCTCAATCAACCAGTCGCAGCACCAAGAGAACAAAGTAGTCAAATCCTCCTGGAGCGAAAAAGCGTTGGTATGGGCATAGTTGTAGAGCTTAGCATCGTCAGCGAATAAGGATACCTCAGAATTGAGGAGCGCAGGCAGATCGGATATGTATACCAGAAATAGCAGCGGACCCAGAACTGATCCCTGGGGAACTCCGCTAGTGACATTAATAGTTCGAGATCTTTTCTCACCAGTGCCAACGAAGAATTTTCTACCACTCAAATAACTTTGGATCCACTCAAGCAATCCACCCCGCACTCCGAAATGCTCCAGCTTGTACAGAAGCCGGCGAATGGGTACTCTATCGAACGCCTTGGCAAAGTCAAGATATACGACATCTATTGGTAAATTTTTATCTAATGCTTTAGTCCAGTCATTCAAGCACTTGAGTAGGCAGGTTATCGTTGAACGCCCAGGAATAAAACCGTGCTGTTGTTTCGGCAATATTTTATTGGTTAGGAGAAATTCTAATAGTTGATCGAAGATAATTTTCTCCATAACCTTAACAACGGATGAAGTCAGAGAAATTGGGCGATAATTCCGGGCATCAAGTTTATCACCCTTCTTGTATACCGGAGTAACACGTGCAGAAAGCCAATCCATCGGCAATGATTTTGTTGAGAACGATTTTTCCATAAGGATGGACAATGGATAAGCAAGAGTTGTGCTGCATCGCTTCAGAATTACTGGGCTCAGGTTGTCTACTCCAGGAGATGAAAAGGTCTTGAGATTACTGAGATACTTAGCAACAGTCTCCTCAGGAAAAGTAACAAAATCCATGCTCTGCTGACATTTAGGCGAAAGAATAGCGGGAAGCGGTCCTATAGGTTCAGACGAGAAGGACTCACAAAATACGCTGGCGAAGCATTCATATACATCCACCAAGTTTTGACACAACTCTCCCTCCGAGTTACGTACTTCAGGAATGCCAACCTTCGTGTTCAATGTAGAACGAATATATTTATGGAATTTCTTCTTGTTAGCGCTCGAGCAAATATTCTTTTTCGAACTTGACTTTTGCCGCAGTAATTGCTGCAGAAACAACCTTGGAATAATTTTGATGGCATCGATAGTCATGATCACTGCGACTTCTTTTGTATCTCTGCCACAAACCTCTTTTCCTTCTGAGCATCCTGTAAGCTTTTTCGTTAATCCAAGGTTTAACTGGATGACACCTGACAGTTCTAAATGAGGTGCACTCTTCAACGGACTGATTAACCAAGGATAGAAAATGCTGCCACGCGCTCTCGACATCATCACTGCGAAGTATGTCTGTCCAATCAAGTTGATCGAATCTGATATTTAGCGCATCATAATCAATAATCTTCACTTCCCTGAAGCGGCATCTTTGTGGTTCATTAACTGTCATCTGGATACATCCTTTGATAACCTCATGATCAGATTTCCCAATTGGGGGCATGTGCTCTATGTCGCAAACGAGGTCGGGATCATCCACTAAGATCAGATCTAGAGGGCGAGGGGTCTGGCCCTGGCGGTATCGTGTTGGACGGTCAATAAGTTGGTGCAAGTGAGAATTGTGAAGCATGGTGACAAAAGCATATGACGGTGAGCTTTCAGAGGGTAAACTAGTCAGCGGCCAATCAAGATCAGGAAAGTTGAAGTCTCCGGCTACGAAAATGTTCCTCCCAGATTCAGTCAGTGAAATGATGTGGTCGTACAACAATTGAATTGAAGGGTAGGATCTTGGTCGGTAGACGCATCCGATAGTAATTGAGCATGTGTTGTGGCACAGATTTATAAAAATATTGTCGATACCCGGTGTGAGTAGAGAATACGATGTGATGCTAAAAAAACCGACCAACTCATTCACAATGTAAACAGCGACACCGCAGTGACCCGGAGTGATGCTGCTATCACATCGATATACGGTAAAGCCAGGTATATTTATACACGAATTAGGGAGGGTACTATTTAGCCAAGTTTCGGTAACAAGAATGAAGGATGGTTTCTCCATATCAGCGAGTGCCAAGAGTTCCTGAAGTTTATTGTTTATCGAATTGGCATTGGTGTACAGAAATTTCCACTCGACGAGATTGGTCACTTTTTTGACATTGGTGTATGATTAGAAGTCGTCGGAACAATACATGGAGAGCCTTTAACGTATTTAATTGTCAGATTTTTTTCACCAGAAGAGGTCCTTAGTTTAAGCTCTTTTCGGAGGAGATCAAGATGAGCCAATTGAGCCGGGGTTTTGTCATCCGATATAGTAATATTCTTGTATTCAACATTGCCTCTCAGGATATTCTTATTGCGAAGGAGCTGTGTCGCGGTATCAGGATTGTTGAACGTCAATTTTAAGGGTCTTCGAGCCCGATGTCCCCCCCGGCCAACACGTTGCAATCTAATCAGTTGATTGTAGGAGGATGGAACAATATGATCAATGATATTTCTTATTTGGTTGATGTCATGTGATGAATCAGAGCTTCCTGAAGCGTCAATAACCTCAGGGACACCTCTAATGAGCACATTGTAAGATCTCCGCACTCTTTCAATCGTCTCGTCTGAATCAACAGATTTTAAGTTGTTTGCAGCCTCAGATGGAGTCGTTTCAAAGACATCCATCCTGCTTCCCAGCTCAGCCACTTGAGATGACAAAGTTTCGCTAACTTCCTTCATAGAGACCAACTCGGTCCCCAGAGAACTGATCGTAGATTCATGCTTTGTTAGAACTGCTTTATGTTCATCTAATGTGCTCTGGCAGCGAGCAATCTGATCCGAAAGGTCATCCTGCTTAACTCGTATTGCCGACACATCTGCTGCAATCGAAGAGATTTTCTTCATTAATCGTTCAAACTCCACCATAGTGATCTGCTGTGATGTAGTCGACGTGGAAGTGCCTGAAGAAGAGCCAGAACGAGCGGAACGAGCATTCAAGGAGCATGGGGGACACTTCCACGAAATGGATTTCTCAGAGAGGTATTGCAGATCAACCTCATTCAAGCTTACACATCTTGAATGAAAAACATTGGAACATGAATCGCAAGTGACGAAAAGCTGAGACGTACTGATCTTAGATGAACAACTCCCGCAGCGGTTAGACATCGTAACAAAATTAGGTTGTTCTCTACTGTAAGTTGCAAAGTGAGTGAAAGAAATGGATTAAGCATACAGGGTCACACGCTTCACTCCCATGGGCCGATATGGGAGACTTATTTTTCAACAGATCACAAAGGAAGGCCACGGAGCGAAGGATAATGGATGAACAAGGGAAAGAATTTTAAAACAATTAAGGACACTAAGGATTGAAGCTTGCCGATAAAAATGTTTATCACGCTTAAAACCCCTGTTCCGAAAAAGTGATAGGACCAGTTGTTCGATACCGTTGCTGATAAAGGGGATTCCGACCACACATGTGGAATTCGGATACCAGTGTTTACAATCGGGAGAGGTGTTTTCCGATATTAAAATAGAACAAAATTCTTGTTAATATACTGATTAGTACAGAAAGAATTTAACCCTCAACGGAACCCTACCTTATACAGAAATTGGTATGGAAAATGATGAACGAACACCAATCAATCGTGCACAAAGAATAAATTAATCACAGCGAAAGATAACGTATGTTTCACCTCTGCGTATACTCCTTGAAACCTTGAGGTATTTTTTTTTCGTTCTGTTTTCATCAACTTGAATTGGAAATAAAGAAGTATTCACTTAGCCACACTATAGTTTTAACCTTTGTGAAATATATTTTCTTGTGCTTCTCATTTTGCTGTTTCCATTTCTGATATTTGTATCCTATTTTTGCACGAACTATATGGTATTATTTTATATGAATGTCTGTAATTAAATTGTCATAGTTTCTAGTGTCAAGCTCAGCGATGATAATCTTTGAGAGCTTCTTCGACAGTATTACGAATTACTTTGAGCTTATCCTCATTTGAGTGTTCTTAATTCGCTTGACGTAAAGTTGTATCAATTTAATTTCGCATTTAACTATATAATTTCATCTTACTCGAGTCTTTATTTCCCAGATTCGATTGCTATTTTTATGACGGCGCTGAGGGGCGTTTTCCCAAAGAATTATTCTATTCATGTCCACAATATATAGAGCGAAATAATAAGCGGAAAATTGCATCAGGGGGAATTTTCGTCACAAATTTGTACGAAGCTGAGAGAAAGAGAATTTCGACGCGACTTCGAACAATTTTCTGCTCCTGTCTGTCAGTTTCGGCTAATTGACGTAACTATCTCAACATTTTTCCCATAAAGCTCTTTTTATTTTCCAGCCAATCAATTTTAATGAAGGAGCTATCTTTCGGAATTCAATTTTTTCGCTGAAAGTCTGTATGAATCGTATTGAGGAGCTTCTTTTAATTTAATGTACGTAAAAGGTTGGCAATCTGCTTATTTCCAGGATGAGGTGGTGTAGCCAACCTTAGGGAACCTGCGGTATGTGGAACTCGACGAAAAACCTCTGATCATAGCGAGGTTCATGTTTTTTTAATGAGATTCATACATGCAAAAAATGGATCCACGTCAATTCTTCTTGACTGGCCAGCCACAAACATGTACTAATAGTAACGTCGATCAGCCGAAGTTATCAGACACTAAAAGAAAATGGTTGAAAGTCGCAACAACATTCTTTCTCTTTAAACTTCCAACCATGGTTCGAAACTGAAAAAGGAAATGTACTTCGTGGCAGGAAATACTTTTCGATGAAAAATTATTTTTCTCGTAATACTTTGGTACAACTTTTCGATGAAAATTGTCATAAAAATTTCAAAAAGCACTGCCGTGAAGGCAGCAACTTTTGCGCGCATGTTCAATGTAGATTTCAATTCGATCATATCTGTATTTTTGGAAATATTGTAAAAATAAAATTTTGAATGGGTATATCTACGGAATCATTGGGCGGATTTTACCCATTCACGAATTCGACCTTCGTAATTAAGCCCCAAACCTACTCTACAAATATCGAGTTTCTAAGTCGTTTCTTCCGGAAGTTATTGTGTTTACGGTCAGCCTAACGGCCGACTGCGTAAACACAATAACTTCCGAAAGAAACAACTTAGAAACTCGATATTTGTAGAGAAGGTTTGGACCTTAATTACGAAGGCCGAATTCGTGAATGGGTAAAATCCACCCAATGATTCCGTAGATATACCCAATCAAAATTTTATTTTTCCAATATTTCCAAAAATACAGATCAGATCGAATTGAAATCCAGTACTTCATCGAAAATAACAGTTCGAAGTTTCATACAGAATTTAATGAGGATGATATGATGAGAAAATCATAGAAATTTTTTTTTTCAAATTGTTCTAATAACACGATTATCACGAAATTTTGCATAAAGTTGTCTTTCAGCATCTCAAAACTAGCTGTGAAGTTTTATCAGGACAGAAACAGTATTTCTCGACTTATACCGAAAAAATCAACGAAATCGAGAAGAAAACCTCGAAATTTGACATATTTTTTCCCGATATCTCCAAAACTTATGATCGTATCGAACTGAAATTTAATACACTGCTGTGAAATCAGAAGGTCAAAGTGTGAGTATAATTTTTTTTGGATATGATGAATGGTTTCCGAAAAAAAAATTTTTTTGTAAAAAAATTTCGAAAAAATTTTTTTTTTAAATCTACTGACAATATGATCTTGATGAAATTTGGCTCAAAGTTGCGCGTCGTTATACTCCACCAAACTGCCAAGTTTGAATCTAATCGCTCAATTAGTTTCTGAAATAAAAATAAATAACTTTAAAACTTCAAGTGCCTATAACTCTGAAACTATTCGACCGATTTGGCCCATTAACGAACTTAACCGCGGCATTCGGATGCGCAACCTATCCTGAAAGTTTCAAGTAGCTAGCTTGCTTCTGTCGACAGTTATCGTGCCTACGGACGGCCGGCCGGCCGGCCAGCCGGACAGAATCAATTTTGACACCGGATTCGTCATCAGTGAGTCCAACCTAGTCGATTGAGACCATTTTCGGCTCAATCATCCAAAATTACAGACATTTGGACAAAACGATAGCACGCTGTTCCCCTAGAACATGCGCGCAAAAATATCAATGAAATAACCTCATTCTTTTTCACTTTGTTGGAACAATATTGTTATTATTGAGCCGAAATGTCGGTAATTTTTGAATTCCTTGAGGTTATTACCTGAATTTCTCAATAAATACTGATGAGATTGGAACTTAGCTATAAATTTCAAAATGACATTGCACAAACCTGAGAAGAATTTCATGAGGTTCGTTCGTTTTGTGTAGGGAAAGATTCATATTCTGATAACTATTCGTCAGATTCAACTGAAATTCACCACAAACTGTCATTTCGACATACTACATATCACTTTATATATTGAATATTTCTGGGAATACCAGGAATATGATGTTTCGAATGGCAGATTTTTTTTTATTCCACACATTCATGGATTAGAGTATATTCAGACTTAGTCGATTGAGGTAGGTACATTTCTCGAAAAAATATTCAAAAATGTTTTCCTCATTATGGATCTCCTATTCGAGATCACATTGAATTATGAAAAGATCGCAGAGTATGGGGATACCAGAATATGAAGCTTTTTTGGATTTGTGTTCCGGTTACTGAATAATGAATTTTCGTCACTCAAAATGGAGTTCGCTGTACATAAAAGGTTCGAATATTGTTGATCGTCAGAATTCATCCTTGCGTCAATAGATATTCTTAATCCTTCAACAGTATTTTTTGGGATTTTATACCAGAACCATATAACATCAAAAGTTTGACCTGTGAAAGTTTTTTTTTTTATTTCATGTAGAAAATTATGCTCAGCTCACGATATGGGATGAATATGAAAATGAATAGAACAGAAGGCTTCATAGGTATCTAGAATTGCCAATGTGTCTCGACATTGAATTTTTCCGACTGAGAAACCTTGAAAATTACTCACCTTATATGGGTTTTCTTGTTCAATAATCCTTTTCAGGATTGCCTTCTATCCCGGAAGAAAAGCATTGGTGTTCGGAAGACAAAACTATGATGAAATTTATTAGTTCACTAAGTAATCGAATGAAGATGACCTCTTAATAATTCATAAATGATCCACCTCGTCATTTATATGTATATAAATCATTCCACTTCGGTTCACATTATTATAAGATTTTTCATGATATAAAATTTTACCTCATCGAAATCAAAACTAAGTCTCATTCTGAAAGTTCAGGCAGGCTTTCGACATCCACTTATTACGAAAGGTGAAAACAATGAAGGCCCAAATTTTGAGAGTAAAGAGGTTGAGTAGTGACAGTTACGTCAGTGAGGGTGTAGAACGCGTAAGGCCGGGTCCAGATGAGTGTAACCGAACAGCGAATGCAATTAAATTTGATGAACGATTCTGCGTATAGTGTGGACGGCACTCGAGCTTAGCCTCGAATAATACATTCAAATACATCGTTCAAGTTGAAAACCGAGTCCTGACGGAGCAGTAAGAGCGCTGCCACGAACCATGAAACTCCCTGTGATTTATGGCATTCGCTGTTCGTATTACACTCATCTGAACCCGGCTTAAGGAAGTGGCTTGGGTTGAATAACTTCCCGGTTGAATTGATCATAAAAATGGTTGAGCTCACGGGGGATATAATTAACTAACATAATCACAAGGATGAATATCTGTCGAAAGTTCAACAAATATTCCACCTTGTTCAGAGCTAATCATCCAACAATCCAATCTGCACTGAAGAAGCGGATCCAAGGAGAATTACTACGGCTGTTTCACAGTTATTACTGATCGTCAGGTCAACTCACCTTGGATATGTTGGATAATTGCTGGTCAAGGTGGAATATTTATGTTATGTGTTGTTTATTCATCCGTTTAGTGGGTTAGTGAATCAGACGTTTCTGGAAATAATGAACGATCTACTCTGTAGTTGCCTGATCATTCCTGTTTGTTTTCATTCATTTTGTCAACAGAGTTAATTTTAGGGTGAGTTTGATTGTCATCTACATCACTGATGTAGTTTCTTGTTGAACGTCTGTGTCCTTTTTCGTTCTGATGAAGTCTGAATATGCCGACGAAACGTTGAGCTTTTTATAAAGTTTCGTGGTTCAGTTGACCAGTTCTCTTTCCTATAAACTTCTTGAACATAATTATATTTCTTTTTGAATTGAGTACATCTCTTCAGAATAGCGAGATCTTTCAATTGTTATCATTCTGATTGCCTAGCTTTATTTGAAAATTTGTATATTTTAAGTCTCTCCTTCAGATTACTCTTGTATTCATGTTCAATCTTCAAACATATGGACAACATGCACAGAATCCACCTAGCAGCCTAGATGAGCACAGTGGTAATTTCTCCATCCCAATGTCTACAGAAATATAGACATTATCAGGTGACAGTGACTCCCCATTCAAACATCGGAACCATGGCTCATTTGAAAACGCCAAATACTCCGTAAAAATATCGCCACCAGAACTCGACTCCAATTTTGACTATCATAGCCACCGATCAAGCTAAATACTTAATAGATATGAAATCAATTTAAATTAAACTCTGTATATCGTTTGAATTGTGTTCTAGGGAAAATCCGGAAAACTCCATGATTCTTGTCAAAGAACACCTGCATTTAATAATATCTGGAACTGGCTGTTCATGAATAACGTGCCATTTTATACAAACCAAGAAGCCATAATATGTACATAATTTTTGTACCTTTAATTTCGCGAAATAACGAAAATTCATCATCCCAATATCTTCAGCATATCAAATGTTTTCGAGACAACAGATATGATCCAGCAGAAATTCAGCGATTCATGTGAAATTGATTATCTTGATGACCAAAACTGTAAATTCTCATTGTAACTAGAAATCAAAAAACTGAACTTCCAAAAAAAATTCAAAATATTCATAGAATCTCCGAATTTTTGAATTCTGTTGAGAGTCGTTCGGTATTCTACAACTAACAACAAAGTGACAATTTAATCGCATTAGTTGTTTCTGGGATATTGAGGAAATAAACCCGAAAAATTCAACTGTCCATATCTTGATGCGCAACTTGTCCTGGAAGACTCAAGTCGCTACTTCTTTTAGTTCTCAAATTATCGTAGCAACGGCCGAACAAAATCGATTACGACATCGAATTCTTCTTCAGTGGGCCCAACCTACTAAGTTTAACAAATTTCAAGAAAAACTAAAAATTGACAGATATTTGGTCAAAACAATAGGATGCTGTTCCCTAGAACATGTGCGAAAAGAGATCGCATCGAATTTGAATCCATTACTTGATTGAATCCAGCACGTAAAATTACAGTTTGAAAGTCAGCATAGCTAGTTTCCAATATATGAAATTGGTTGAGTTTTTCCTTGTTATGCATTCCAATACAATTTGTCATCCTTTTCGTGTGGATACTTCACAACCAACTTATATACAAATATACAAATCGATGGAAGCGGTATTCTTCAAGAAAGCAGAATTACAATTCCACCTGTAAATCTCCCAGGATCTCCCGCGTAGATATACATACTCCAGAAATATTTCCATTTTCCACAAGTTGGGTATAGGTGCTTTCGATAGAACCTTCAAAAGTAGAGTGGAGTGAATCTCTTAGATTTGTGTTTTCCGATTGGCTGAGTTGCATACTCCAGGATCTCCAATCAGAAGACAGGAACCTATGACACCTACTTCAATCTACTGTTGGCATACGCACCTTATAAATTCGACAAACGTTAAAACGTTAAAAGATGTCGAATACTAAAATAGTTTGAAACATATGGGCCTAATAAAATCAAACTCTATCTATTCATTCGAATTCTATTCACAATACAAATTGGACATTAGGAAAGAATCGAAAACAACTTAATTAGATGCAATTATCACTGAAATAAAAGAAGAAATATTGATTTCAAGACGCATACAAGCTTTTCAAATAAGATGAAACTAGTGGGGTCCATCAATTCATTTTATCGATGGCTAACCATTTTTGGACGTATTTATTGAGATTTTGGTACAATTAACTAACCCAGAAAAGGACATCGTCACCAGAGTTTTTTTTTTAGATGTACAAAATGGCGTAGGCCCCGGGTAAGATCTTTTCCGTGTCGATTCAGAGGATTTCTCAAAAATACTTAGGATCGTCGAAAGAACATGCTCTTCAGATAACTTGTTTTATCTTCCTCTCAATTTTCATCCGAAGTCGCTGAAATGACGTGCGAATTTTTCTACTTCGAGTTATAGTACCTATAGACTGAGTGGTTGACTATATGTCCTTGCCGACTATTGTGACGTACGCTGAACTCAAAAGTAATGTATGTATCGCAATGTAGGCACTTTCTTTTAAGTATTAGCATGTCATGAATCAAGATAAAAAAAATAAAAAAAATGTAAATGCTCATCTCAAAAGAATATATATATATATATGAATCAAGAGTTTCCAATCGGCCCAAATAATTTTCAAATTGATTTCAAACATTTAATAAAAATATATCATATTTATTAACAGTAGATCACATAGTTTCCTCAAAAATAGCGAAAAATATATGCTGGAAACTAAATATCCATTGAATCCTAATAAATCCACAATGATTGGCTCAGTGTGAAACAAAATATTTCATGTGAAATTTTTCAATTACAGTAAAGACAAGTTGTTTCCAACTTGGTTGAGTTCCTAGGAAGGTATTTCATTTCAATTTCCGTTGAATGACAAAAGTATTTGTGGATGTGATTTTGGTCGCAAACTTACAGATATATGTCTACGGTGAATACTAGAGTTTTGAAGTGACTTAATGAATGTTTCAATCGATTTCAAACATTTCAAAGAAATTCAATACATTTGTACGGGATTATGTGATGACATCCCATGAAAGTAACGAGCATATTTCATGGCAAACTTGAATTATATGAGATCTTTAGTAGTTTACAGTGATGGCTTCAATAAGGAATTAGTCATTCCATAGGAAGGTTTTTGATAGAAGCTAGTTTTGGAGTAAATATCGTCTTCAGTGAATATTGTATTCGTTTCCAATTGATCTCAAAAACGAGGTTTAGACAAGTTGTGGATTGCAGTGTTTGTTGCACACTATAGGGTTTCAGTATTCTGTGTACTGTTGTGTAGAATTCCTTAGTCACGAGTATTTAGCACAAAACTTTATGTTCACATAATCCTCGTGAGGTCATGATAATAGCTTCATTGTAAAACAAAATGTTCCATAAGTAATTTGCGAATGATAGCATGTTTTTTTTGGATTAGTTATTCAGTGGGTATTTCGTCGCTTTTTGTAGTGATGATCACTGAATTTCAGTCACGCTTTTGAGTATAATACAGTATAATCAGATCTCTTTTGAATCTCAAACATCAGAAGAAAAATAATAAATGCATGGAAGTTATTATTATATAAGATCACATAGCCATATCATAAAAACTATGGTTTTGAGTTGATTCAAGGGTTTCAAACTGGATATCAATATGTGGATGAAAAATTTTAGAAAAGCACTGACGTGAAGGTATGAAAAAATATTTATGTAATTAGGCAAAAAATTATACGAAAGCATTTTCCAACTAGTTTGTAAGTAGTGATCAGATGAGTATTTTTCAATTTATCTCGGATAAACCAACGAAAATCAATAAATCAAAAAAAAAATTTCACATTTTTTTTGTAGTTTTGTAACAAATTTTATTGATTTAACATTACAAACACTATGTATTTATAGTACTTACTTGTAAAGCTTCAAACCAGACAATTACTCTTCTTACAGAGCTAATGAATACAAAAATAAGAGAAAATTAGTAAAAACAAACGAATCTCCTAATAAAAATAACATTGCAATTGCAATGTCAGCGACCAGTCCCGTTGCAACAACGTAAAATATTTATTTGATTTGTGAAAAAAAAATCAAAAGAAACCAGTACCACAAAGCAACCTATCACAAATGCCCAGCATAGCATTCAGAGGAGATGTGCTACCTGGATGAACATCTAAAATTTCATTTGTTAAAATTCTCGGTCTTATCTTTGGCACTTTTATATTTATAAAATTTATTAATCCCACAATTTTATATTTGTAGGTGTTCAATACATTATAAACAAACAAAACAGATTTCATTTCCCTTCTTACACTTAGCATCACAAAGTTGAAAGTATCAAGCATAGACCTATACGATACCATGTAAGGGTATGCATTATTTTGTCTTATGTACAAATACCTTGAAACTCTTTTCTGAACTGCCTCAAAGATGTCAACATTTGAATGCCCTGTTGGTGACCCTATAACAGATGCATACTCTACATGAGGCCTAACAAGAGTGTTATATAAAATTACAATTGTACTGGTTTTGAAGTTCTTGCTGTTTCGAATGACAAAGCCTAAAGCTCGATAAGTCTTACTAGTTATATAATTATAATGCTGATTAAACTTTAAACTCATCTCAAAGTTAATCCCCAGATCTTTCACCTCGGTTTTCCTCTGAACGATGTCATCTCCCATGCAGTAATCTGAATGAATAAAATAATTCACTTTTCGAGTAAAAGTAACAACCATACATTTCTCTATATTCAGTGACATATTATTCTCAGTAATACAATGGTAAACACTCCCAAGATCATGTTGTAAACTAACACAATCATCAACACTAGATATTCGCTTAAACAATTTGAAATCGTCAGCATAAAGCACTGTGATGTGATGATGACTTCAGCACATCAGGCAAATCATTGGCAAACACATTAAAAAGCAGAGTGCCCAATTCGCTCCCTTGAGGAACGTCTGAGGTCACTGCATATTGACTTGATCTTGACCTACCCTCTTTGACAAATTGCTTTCTGTTCCATAAATAAGACTTTATCAGATTTGCTGCCTTCATAGCAAAACCGAAGTCTAAAAGCTTGTCGACAAGCCTATTGTGACCACAGACGGTTTAGACGACATCCAACTGCTCCCTGCTTTCAATGGCCTGCGATGCATATTCAGAAGAAAAACTCGAATTTGTTACTGTAGATCTATCCCGAACAAACCCATGCTGGTGTATGGTTATTTTGTGTTTGAATTGTGCATAAATTTTCTCCAATAACTGAAAATTGGTACAATTTTGTCTGTATGTGTACAGAATTTCATCCAGATCTGAGGAATAGTTTCCTAAAAAAAACTGAAAAATATCAGAATTCCCTTTTTTTTTGATTTACTAACCATACCATCCCAACAAGCTTCGAGCTATGGCGCGTCAGTAATATACAACTTACTACCAGATTCCAAACCGATCGCACAACTAGTACCTATATCGAGGAAATAACCTCTAACAGTCAGTTTAGTAGTACTCCGAAACCATTTGGCTTATTGGTTAGGGTTATCCCTTTTCAAGTTATCGTATCTACGGCCTGACATCATCAGCGAGTCCAACCTATGTTCGTTGAGATCATTCTTGGGACAAAATCGGAAATAAAAGAATTATTTGTTAAAGATATCCCCAAAAACATGCGAGCAAAATTTGAAAGATACGCGAAACGATCATGAATTTGGATTGACATTTTTTTATGAAAAAAGATCATTTATCGTAGCGAACCTATTATTCCTGAAAATTTAATTAGTTCACAATAATGACATCAGTGTTGATGAAAACACGCCATAATTTATTTTCGAGTAACATCGAGTTTATAGAAGAGTTGTCTTTTTCAGTAGGTATTTCATTTCCTTCCTTATTCATCCTTTTGAAAATAGAAAAATCCCTAACTGTTTGTTCAGAGAAAAGTTTTTCTGCTCGTTTTTCCATTCACAAATACGCGTTATGAACACAATTCAGCAAAAGAAATTGATTGAATTTCCAACTTGTTTTTCGTTTCAGGTCCGAGAGAGCCAATCGCAAGAACTTAGGAGCAACTTGTCATCTCCAGTGCCGCGTTTCACTGTTACGAGACTCGAAGCCGGAGTTCAATACCAGATCTCGCTGTTTTCCTACAACTCAAAAGGGAGGAGCGAGCCTGTTATACTCCAGGCCTTCACGCTTCGTCTGCCGGAAAAACAGCTCACCGCGGAAAAAGGTAGGCCATAACGGAAATTATATTATGTCCGTTTATTTTGGTGAATGGTCCGAGCTTCCGGAACCCTCAGGATTCAGCCTTATTTATAAAGGGCAATTTCTCTTTATTCTTCCGTAACATGAATGGCATTATGAAAGGGGCTGATGTATGTCCATCCATGAGATTCGATTCTGTTATGTTGTAATGCTGCCGTTATCTGTTTCCCGATAGAAGACATTCGACTTCCGTCTATGGAATATTTACCCTTACATATGGGAAGCTACTCGACGGAACTTGTTATTGCAGAACACAAGTCAATATGTCTGTCGTAGAATTATGAGGCACCGTTTGGGACAAAAATGTGTTTTCAATAATATGTATTTTCTAGTCAATATATTTATTAGTTGCAGCAATATATTAATTTCTTATACCGATATATTTATTTTTTACCAAACACTATATATTTATGAGAATATACAAATTCGTGTTAACCATTATATTCATTAATTCGACCTATCCCAAGTCGTCATGAGAGGTCACGCCGGCAGCGTTTGGTACAGCTCTGAGCTTTCGGCAACATGCCGTTCTTATTAGTACATAAGTCGCTCACAGTGAGCAATGGTTGGAAAAGTTATCTAACTCACAGAGTTCCAAAATAAAAGCATTAGAAGACCACGATACAAATAACATAACCATATAGTTGTATCAGATTGCAGAAGGATGAGATGCGTTTTAATTTTCATCGAATGGATAAATCGATTAACTACTACCCCTCGCTTCTTTGGTGGAGAGCATAAGAGAAGAGAAATGGAGATACACCGATTATTCAGTTCGATGAAAATGAAAACGCACCCATTCAAACGTCTGTATACAAATACCAACAATAACAAGTTTGAGTTTACTGTTTGGTTTGTGCTACTGCAAGAAGTGTCAAATAAAAATTATGAATGAATGATGCATCAATTGCCATAACACTGTGTGAAATTTCACTTCGTGAAGTACAGTTGACAAAATCGTAATTTCACATTTCTTGCCGTAGAAAACTACCAACCGAATGAACTTAATTGTACTCTAGTGTTGAGACACAAACCCACTGCTATTAGTATTCCTTAATATTATAATATCTACATATCTACAAGATAGACAACGAAGAAACATGTAAATGGGCATTGGTTGCTCGTTCATTGTTACTCATCTCATCATACACAACATGCTACAAAAAAGTTAGTTTTCTGACAATCTATAAGCCATCTATCAGCCAGTGTAGGTACTACACTCTAAGGAGATAACTACGTGATATGTTGTACTAATGGCTACGCCATGTTGCCATATGCTTGGAATGTGCTCAACGCTGCCGGCGCCTTCTTGCGACAACTTGGAATAGGTCGAATTGATAAATATATTGGACACCACGAATTTGTATATTTGCAACACCCAACTCACGGATATATTGTGTTTCGTAGAGAATAAATATATCGGAACGAAAAATAAATATATCGGCGCATAAAATGAATATACAGGGTGACCCATTTTAACTTAGGCAGCCAAATAACTCGAAAAATAAGCACACTACGAAAAAATGTTTAGAATCAAAATTTCGTCATTTCGAGAGGGACGTACAATGACGTTAAAATGATAATTTCAAGGAAAAAAATTCCTATAAATTTGGGACCACAAACGATTCTTTTTCGAGTTACAGGGCATAAGAGTTTGAATTTTCTTCGGTTTTTCTCTTCTCAGGGTATCTGCATTTCACAAGATATTCAACTGAAATGTGGTATAGATATTACATTAAAATAGTACCCATATACAGGATGATTGATTCATTTTGACCCAAATTTCATCTGACCATATTTCTGGTTCTGGTATCAGAATTGACTGATTTTTTCAGAATTTGTTACACTTTATAGCATCTGTTCAATTATGTTTACCGAATATCATTTAAAAAAATCTAGAAATTAGCCTACAGTGGTCATTTTACCATCAGTAGTAACAATAGATTTTCCTTAGTGCTGCACTTGAAATATGATATTCGGTATAATAATGCAACAGATGCCATAATGTGTTAAGAATTCTGAAAAAATTATTCAATTCTGAGTTACAGTACCGGAAATATAGTCAAATGAAATTTTGGTCCGAATGTATGAATGCATCCTGCTAAGTGGCCATTTCGTGATAATGATGATAGACTAACTTTCTGGTGGGAGTATGTAAAGTTCCTCATGGGACACCCTGTATATATTCAACTTTAAAGAAATACACTTCATTATTTGCGTTCTAGATTCTGCAACTTTCAATGCACAAATTTCAATCATTCAATTGTCCTGCCGAGAACACACCTCCGAATAATCATCAGATAATCGGTCATCACGTCTAGAAAATTTTAAAGAGCGTAAATAACTTAAATCGACGCGCTCGAAATTAAGATTTTTTTGCAAAGGTATCTGCTTAATCGCCGGGTGCTTGTGTTACGTTCAAATCGTTCTATATTGATAGGGAACTTTCTGCGTTGAAACGTTATCCCCTTAAAATATCTGGAGTGCTCCACTAAATTTTATTTTTTCCTATTTTCAACCCCTACGTACGGCGACCCTCGTCATATATTGTTATAGTTATATTTTGGTAAGGGGTTGCATTCCACTGTGCCCTTAAGGTCTATTGTAGCCCTTCCGTCAGAGCTGTTTTCGCATTGCACTACCTAAAGCTCTAGAGCTCTAATGAATTCGAATATCTGTGAGGTCTTCAAGGAGGCTAAGTTCTAATTCCTCCTATAATTCTCCTGTCCAAGATATTTTTACGCAGGCTCACAACGGCAAGTCATTCTGTGATCAGAATTCCCCACAGAATCTGCACTCGTCAGTCTCTGATAAGCCCATTCTCATCATGTGCTTCCTCAGGCGACAGTATCTTGTGAGGAAACGAGTGAAGAGGCGTAACTTGTTCTTACTGAGATCCAAATGATTTTTGGACCTTGCAATTTTAAAGTTCCGAAGAAACTTTTTAGTTTTAGTTTTTTGTCCATTCCTGGAGAATTCCTCCAAAGTGCTGCTCATCATGCAAGTCGTAAGACTTACCCACTCAATCTGCGTAGAACAAATACGATATCAATATCCGACGCGCTCGGATGTTTCGATGTAGCAGATTCTTTTACATTTTCAAAAATCCTGCTATCCTAATCAATGAATGGGTATTCATTATGTAACATTTCTTTCTATTTATCATCAAAGTCCAATAGGTCCTCACAATGCTCGAATAAATCTCCATTTAGTATCGAGGGCTCCCCTGTAGCTACAGGTTAACACTTCTGTAATCTGTGCCTACAGCAATACTCATGCCCGTACGCATAGTCGATACTCCGTACTTGAGAACGTCCTAAGTCGACGCGTCCATCCCATATTGGTTACTTGACAGCTGAGCACTACGCGCCAGTGCTTGGTAGCATGCTTGCTGAAGTCTACGAACGACCTACCTTGTGGCGTGCTCAAGCAAGGAATAATCACAAAATAGCGAAGATTATTCGATTTCGGTGACTTTTCACAACCCAGCGTTGCTGTTTGTTCTATAATCTTGGTGTTCTGTACTATTAACGATGACCGCGTGTACGATAATATCGTTTTGTAGAATAATTTCAGAGGACCTACCATTTGAAAATTCAATTCAAGTGTCCGAAGATACGAAAGCGTTTAATGAAACTGCTCAAATAATTTTCGATAAATAGATTGCTCTCAGGAAATGAAAATGATTTTCTACGAAGTCATCATAGTAATTGCAGAACTTAATACATAGTGGCCCTATTCTTAATGACCATTATGCTAGTAGACACCCTCCTTTTTCGGAAGCAACACAGTTGCCATAAATCATACACTCTGTCGGCATTTTATATAACAGAATTACGGTTCGTCTTATGGGGCGGTTTCTTTGACACCTTGAAGAGATACTGTCATATAATAACAAGTGTTCAGTGCGACAAACATGAAAACGTGAAAACATTCTAGATTTTACCGATATCCATGAACTCCGCCGGGAATTACCGAAGGTTTGTTTAAGGGATAGAACCCTTGCTAAGCATGTGTCAATACTTGAGCTTGTCTCAGCTGAGAATTTCTCAGGTAGGAGTTCTAGATCGGACTATGCGTACGGGCATTAGACTCATTATTCAATGCTCGTTCCCGTTCTTAGCATCAAGACTCATGATTCCGCCCGGATATCCGCTATTTTCAGAACTTGATTCATGAACAAATAGTAAGGAGGATGAAGAGTTTTAGCAAATCATGCTTTCCTAACCTCACCCAAAATTATATAAAGAACTAGTCAGTATATTTTCATGATATTCATTTTCAATATATTATTCAGATAGCGATAAAATCTTAAATATTCTCTTGAGATTGTCACTTTTTTTTACACTACAAGTAACTATCTATTTCTCTTCTCAAAACTGCATGC
This sequence comes from Myrrha octodecimguttata, assembly GCA_958510865.1. Lineage (NCBI taxonomy): Eukaryota > Metazoa > Arthropoda > Insecta > Coleoptera > Coccinellidae > Myrrha > Myrrha octodecimguttata. Next base: position 72,322,173 of record OY294059.1, on the reverse strand, counting down.
TCAATGCGTTAACACCTTTTTGATTCTCCATCGGATTCCCATCTGACTATGATACTTTAGAGTTTTCCCGACCACTTTGAGCTTTTAGAAAATTCTGATCAGCAAGATACTCGTAACTGCTTGTCCCTAACTTTGAAAGGATGAAAGTTTCTGGAACTGTTACTGTAACAAAGTTGTTAGTTTGTTAGTTCTATCAATTTTATAAAAATAAAGGTCCGCAAAGTTTTGACAAAAACATGCCAAAATTCTATTCGAGTTTTCACCGAACACTTCCTTATTTCCAATTGAAAAGCTTATTTTTCAATTGAATTATGATCAGGTTCCCCAAAAGAAGTCAACGAATCTCCATGGTATGCGCAAATTCATCATTCAAGAAATATTTAAGGAAAAATGTTCTCGAGATAAGCAAAGCAGTCAGATTGAATTCTGCAAAAATAATTTCGGTCTATCTAATTTGTGTTCACTGTTAAAATTACGATAAAATAAAAGAAGATTAATTGTATCTCATTTCAATTCAGGCATGATTACTGTGATCTAATTGTGAATTGAATAGTACATTGGGAGATTTCTTTAACGACCTAGACCATCAGAAAAATAACCAACAAATATATAACATAGAGAGTTCTGCTTTTGTTTATATCAAAATATTGAGAAATTATGTGAATGCCGAAAAAAACGAAATCACAGTTTCAGTGTAATTAAGTTTGGAACAGCAAAATGTTGAATCAGCAGGGGAATTTCAGTAGAAAGCCTATGCATCCTGACAAATTCAATCTAGGACAACATTTTGAGCAAACTGATTTTGTGAAAAGAATGCAGTTTCCATTCGAAAAGAGGAAACTCGCATCTAAATTCATCATATGTTTTTTCAGCATCTAGAGCATTTGGCTCTGAGTTTCAGGCATCAGTTCGAATGATAAATATTCAGGAGTGCCCAGTAAGAAATAAATCGGGAAAGTTGCTACTTATTGTAGCAACATAAGTGAAAACACAACAACGGGGTGTAGATTTTCTCAATTTCTGAAAGGCCTGTAATAATTCATTATATACATATTTTAACTTAATATCATAACATTGTTTGCCGTTTCAACTGAAAATTTACAGTGTGAAATTCATCAGAACTGAAGTTTTTCAAATGAGAACCATTACTTTTGATCTTTCAGTTGATAATACATAGAAAAAAGGAAGGGTTACCCAAGAGAACCGTATACCCAAAACAAAAGTTTCAGAGTTGTCAAGTAAAAACTCGAAGTAAGAGGAAACAACAATTTAGATCAGAGTAAAGTATGACTTCACATAAATTCAATGTCTCCATGACATTCCATAACTTTCAATCAATTCTTGTGAGTTTGCTCGAGTAAGCGCTCCCCTTTTCTGACGTAGAATCGACTGAAAAGCTTAAAAATGTGGGTTTCTATTCGAAAATCTTACAGCGGGTTTCACAAAGCTCTAATTAACTTGATTGTTCTGATCAAGACAATTCTATGTACAATTTCAGTTCATTTTTAGCCATACCACAGAATATCAACGCGTTGATCAGAGGATTAAGCTTTGTGAAACCCACGGTTAAGATTTAATTCATTTGATTTGTTCGAGTTGATGATCCTCTGATGAACATCCTGTATAGTTTCGGCCCAAATAGCAAACATTATACTACGTATCAGTGACATTTAAAATGAAAAGGATTTTGTTGAGAAACACTTATACTGCAGAAAAATTCAAAAAAGTGTGAGTCTCCGTCAACTCCATGTTTTTCAGAAGAATTCAAATATCTCAGCCAAGGTATAGCATATTAATGTAAATTTCACCAAACGAACCATCAGATAATGCAATAATATACTGGATATGCCATTTGCAATAATAGATGAGTAGCCTGTTCACGTTGAAACCTGAAGTGACAGAGGTCTAAAAATATTTTGGGGAGAAAGCTCATTGTCAAAAACCTCACATGCAAATTTACAGCACAAAATTATTATCAGTTTTCCATTTACGTCTAATTGGCAAAATCGATATATCACCCTATATAAATAGTTTATACAGGGTGTTTCATTGGTAAATGAACATACGGTTACCTGAGCTAGAGCTACCCTAGGCGAGTCCAAAAAACCTATATATGATAGGTCTAATCAATTCCATAACTGAGATACAGGGTGGTTCACGTTTTCACTGATAATTTCAATATTCGGTTGATATTCGGAACATATGATTAAATTTCACAGGTCGATCGATTCATATTTAAATTACCAAAAAATTCCTGGTCCGTATCTGAAAAATATTGAAGTTCTTGCAAGCTGAGATTCAACACCCTGATTGTTGAAATTTTGGGATTTGATTGAGATATTCGAAAAGAGCAGAAAATTTTCAATGGGTTTCAGTAGATTCCATCGTCCCGCACGTTATTTTGGTCATAGAAAACTTCAGGGAAAGATAATTCAATTGAATATTTGAATTTCAATAACTTCTTAGAAAATTAGTTCATTGTGATTAAATTGAGAATTTTTTTCTTGAATCGATTGGATATTTGTATTTTTCGATATTCTGATAGAACTCCAAAAATGAATAAAAAATTAAATTTTGGAAATTTATTGGCATTGTATCCCACAAGGGATTTTCCAGTAGACTGCGACAATTTCTGTGACATAAATTTTGACAACTGGTATCGGTTCAAGGTATTATTTGTCTGTGTTAGTTTCATATAAAATCCATATCATCATAATGCCTTGTGTATGGTTATTGTGACGGGAATGGTAGAGCAGCTGTACGGGAATATCAATCAAGATTCCCCAATAGAAGATAACCACATATCATAAAACTTTCTCTACAGTTTTCAATTATGTTCGCGAAAATGGCCGGATTCCTTCATCGAAAAAGAATAATACACAAGAAAGGCGACACCTTGACATCGAAGAAGACATCCTTGATATGGTAGGGACACATCCATAAGTTAGCACTAGAAGCATTGCTGAAGTTTTCTATGAGCAAAATAACGTCTACCGAACCCCATTGAAAAATTTCTGCTCTTTTCGAATATCTCAATCACATCCCAAAATTTCAATATACAGGGTGTTGAATCTCCGCTTGCAAGAACTCCGATATTTTTCAGATACGTAACTGGAATTTTTTGGTAATTTAAATAGGAATAGATCAACCTGTGAAACCTAATCATATTTTCCAAATATCAACCGAATATACTGAGTGGTTCAAAAGTAATGAGAAATTGAAATTATCAGTGAAAGCATGAACCACCCTGTATCTCGGTTATGGATTTCATATATAGGTTTTTTGGACTCGCCTAGGGTAGCTCTAGCTCAGGTTACCGTATATTCATTTACTAATGAAACACTCTGTATTTTTTCGAATATTTCCTTGATAACTAAACACACCGGCAAAATCAAGCGAATGGACAAAACCCCAATGAAACTTGCAATTCTTTTTCCTTTGAACCCTGAAGCCGATTAAATTTTTTTGTCCTATCGAAGCTTGTATTCTCGGATACATAACTTCTTTGATGTAGTCTTTGGTTGCTTTGTTTTTTGTTATATACAGAGGCAAGTGAAAATAATGAAAGGTTAGCTTTTATGCAGAACACTCTGTGGAGTAAATCGTTAACAGACGAGAATGTTTACGAACACTCGGATGTTGCCCCATTATTTTTGAACATTCTTTTTTTGCTGTTCGTTGCAATAACTCATTTTTGGGAGAAATTACAGAACCTTGCATGGCATCGTTCGTTTTTTACACGGTCTGTGATGGAATTTGTTTGCGTTGAATGCGCATTCATACAGGGTCCTGCAATAGTGCGTTAAGCTTCCATATCTGCCAAACCAGACGTTTCAGGATTTTAGTTGGAAAGCATTCCCTTTGTACTTTCAATTCTGCATTTCAGGAAATTATTTTCTGATATGCAGGGTGTCCCCAAATAAAATTATTCGACAAATGAGTGATCTTTTAAATGGAACACCCCTTATATTTTTGCATATTTTCAATGCTCTTCAATATCTCTACCATGATGCGAAATATTAGGGATATGTTTCCAACGGTACGGATCTTAATCAGAAAAAACTGCAAAATTCCGACGAAACAGTAGTTCGGAAAAAGCCCTTCACCGATTTCCAGAAGTGATAGAAACATGAATTTGATCAGGATTTCTTTTAACTTAAAAATTTGCCTAGTCATCGTTCCTAAATGATCAACCTCTCTTATACAGGTTGTCCGTTATCAATATCCAAATATGAAGAATCTCAAATTGTTTTTTCAAATGTAGCACACTGTATTTTCTTCCATGATGATGTACACAGTTTGAAACCTTACATTTTTTCAGAAGCAACCGAAGGGCTATTCTCACTCCTGCGTCCAGCAGGCACGAAAAATGAAATCAGAACGGTAAATTTTATTCAATTATTGGATATAAAACAAACGGGCGTTGAAAAAGACAAAGAAAAATTGTGTTAATGATCCGAGAGATATTCAAAGTGTCGTCCGCCTTCTCTGGAACACAAAGCAATCCTATCGTTGAATGACCCACTAACCCTCATCTGCATGGCTGGAGTAATGCTCCGGAAAGCAGTCACAATCTTCTTTCGCATATTGGAAGCTGTTGTTGGAACTTCATCATACACGATTCCCTTTATGTATCCCAACAAAACAAATCTATTTTGTTGAGATCCGGTGATCTAGCAGGCCATCTTATCTGTCCGTCCCTACCAATACTTCTATTTGGAAACTGTTGGTCCAGTTAATCTCCCACAGGAAGAGAATAATGAGCGGGTGCTCCATCATGCTGAAACCATATTTCATTTCATATTTCTGTAGGTAACACTGCTAATATTCCGGGAAGAATGTTCTGAATGAAATATAAAATATGCAGCTCCATCTAAATTTCCTTCGAAAAAATGAGGGCCTATCACATGACTGCCGATTACTGCTCCCCAGACATTCATTGACCACGTATATTGATTGTCTATTTCCCTTATAATTCTTGGGTTTTCTACAAAGTAATAATAAAAATTGTGCCTATTGATGGCTCCGGAATTGTGGAAGGTTGCTTCATCACTGAATAAAACAAATTAAAAAAATGTAGGTTTCTGTTCAATTTGAAAACTGGCCCGGTTACAGAAATTCAGATGGTTTGTAAAATCGCTATCGGTAAGCGCCTAGTGCATCTGAATGTGGAAGGCATGTTATTTATTTTTTAGGATTCTTTCAACTGTACGCTCACTTATACTACATGCTACACCAAGCTCCCTCTGCCTTGAGTGTGGATTTTCAGTTACATGCAGTAAAGCCTCGAGCTCGTGTCTTCGTTTGTGGCCGATTTTATCCTCTCTTTTTTTTGCGCGCATGTTCTAGGGGAACAGCGTGCTATCGTTTTGTCCAAATTGTAATTTTGGATGATTGAGCCGAAAATGGTCTCAATCGACTAGGTTGGACTCACTGATGACGAATCCGGTGTCAAAATTGATTCTGTCCGGCCGGCCGTCCGTAGACACGATAACTGTCGACAGAAGCAAGCTAGCTACTTGAAACTTTCAGGATAGGTTGCGCATCAGAATGCCGCGGTTAAGTTCGTTAATGGGCCAAATCGGTCGAATAGTTTCGAAGTTATAGGCACTTGAAGTTTTGAAGTTATTTATTTTTTATTTCAGAAACTACTCAAGCGATTGGATTCAAACTTGGCAGTTTGGTGGAGTATAACGACGCACAACTTTGAGCCAAATTTCGTCAAGATCAGTAAATTTCATAAATCGGCTTGAAAAAAGGTCCAAAATTTTGGAACTTCAAGGACCTCTCACGTCCAGGACGATTTTTTTTAAAAATATCTGACCTTATATTCTTGTTCTACGCCCTCGAATTAGAAAGTGTGCCAATTTTCACGGCGATAGGAGTCGGAAAATTATTTTTCGAAACTTGAGATTTTCTTAAAATTTTACCAAAAATCGAAAGTTCTCCGATCGACCTGAAATTTGAAACATATACTAATTCGAGGGCGTAGATTAAGAAAATCCAATCAGAATGTTAGTGGAGAGTCTGGTTCGTTTTTTATGGCCCGAGGAAAATCGAAAAAATTGGACCTTTTTTAAAAGAATCATTATTTTTCAACCAGAAGACTAACGTCTATAAAATAAGAGGCTGCGTACTCACAAAGGATCCAGATATAACCAAAAAATTCGATATTGTCCAGCCTCACGCGTTTGATCTGTACGACGACCCAAAGTTGACCCAAATTTCGAAATTTTGGTCAACTTTGAGACGTCGTGCCGACCAAAATAATGAAGCTGGGTGATGTCGAATTTTTTCACGTGCAGTTCGATCCTTTATCTATGAATTAAAACAGATTTCATCGTCCTACTCTCATCGAGTCGGTAATAATGATTTTTTGAAAAAAGGTCCAAAATTTTGGAACTTCAAGGACCTCTCACGTCCAGGACGATTTTTTTTAAAAATATCTGACCTTATATTCTTGTTCTACGCCCTCGAATTAGTAAGTGTGCCAAATTTCACGGCGATAGGAGTCGGAAAATTATTTTTCGAAAATTGAGATTTTCTTAAGGGTAACCCCTTAAAATTTTACCAAAAATCGAAAGTTCTCCGATCGACCTGAAATTTGGAACATATACTAATTCGAGGGCGTAGATAAAGAAAATCCAATCAGAATGTTAGTGGAGAGTCTGGTTCGTTTTTTATGGCCAGAAGAAAATCTAAAAAATTGGACCTTTTTTAAAAAAATCATAATTTTTCAACTAGAGGACCTTCGTCTATAAAATAATTGGCCACGTACTCACAAAGGACCCAGATATAACCAAAAAAATTCGATATTATCCAGCCTTACGCGTTTGATCTGTACGACGGCCCAAACTTGACCCAAATTTCGAAAATTTCTCACCAAATCCGGAATATTTTCCAAACCGAATCAGTTTCGAAAAATCTAATTACAGATTCGTAATCTACGTGTTCGAATCCATAATATATGATGTGCATATTATCATAGCTTCAAAAATAAAATTTCGCACGGAATCGCTAAATCTTACCCCCCACCCCTCTGCGCTTTGATGCTTATTCGCGGTTCTTCATGAAAAATTTCGTCAGTAAATTCAAAAAAAAAATTTTTTCGAAATTTTTTTACAAAAAAATTTTTTTTCGGAAACCATCAATCATATCCAAAAAAAATTATACTCACACTTTGACCTTCTAATTTCACAGCTGTGTACTAAATTTCAGTTCGATACGATCATAAGTTTTGGAGATATCGGGAAAAAATATGTCAAATTTCGAGGTTTTCTTCTAGATATCGTTGATTTTTTCGGTATTACTCGAGAAATACTGATTCAGTCCTGATTAAACTTCACAGCTAGTTTTAAGATTATGAAAGACAACTTTATGCAAAATTTCGTGATAATCGTGTTATTAGAACAATTTGAAAAAAAAAATTTCTATGATTTTCTCATCATATCATCCTCATTAAATTCTGTATGAAACTTCGAACTGTTATTTTCGATGAAGTACTGGATTTCAATTCGATCTGATCTGTATTTTTGGAAATATTGGAAAAATAAAATTTTGATTGGGTATATCTACGGAATCATTGGGTGGATTTTACCCATTCACGAATTCGGCCTTCGTAATTGAGGTCCAAACCTTCTCTACAAATATCGAGTTTCTAAGTCGTTTCTTCCGGAAGTTATTGTGTTTACGGTCAGCCTGACGGCCGACTGCGTAAACACAATAACTTCCGAAAGAAACGACTTAGAAACTCGATATTTGTAGAGTAGGTTTGGGGCTTAATTACGAAGGTCGAATTCGTGAATGGGTAAAATCCGCCCAATGATTCCGTAGATATACCCATTCAAAATTTTATTTTTACAATATGTCCAAAAATACAGATATGATCGAATTGAAATCCAGTAATTTATCAGAAAAAAATTTCAAAAAGCACTGCCGTGAAGGCAGCAGCTTTTACGCGCATGTTCAAATTCGTTGCTGAAGCGGTCATCTACATTGAACATGCGCGCAAAAGTTGCTGCCTTCACGGCAGTGCTTTTTGGACTTTTTATACTTGACATCTCCTGTCTCTACAAATCTGTTCAAAAGCTTCCAAAAACTCGACTCATGTGGATGTCTTCTTTCGGGATATTCGACAGCATAGGGTCTACTGGGTAAAAACCAGTTTCTGTGGCAATGCCCGACCATGAAAATCATATCAACCATTTCATCTTTACCAAAACTCATCTCAATTTATTGTATTCGGAAATAACTTTGAGCTTTGAATGACAATATTTTGATCAATAATAATAATCGATGTACTGGATAACAGTTTCTCTAGCACTGCTCCGACATTTCATGAATAATAATTTTTTTGGAGGCTGATAAAACTCTGTAATCGTTAGAATACACAAGTTACCAATAATACCTATGTATGTATTAATTATTCGGACAGACATTATCATTTTCATGTTGAACTTCAAGGATTATGATTTTGGAACGGTTTTAGAGTTTTTCGAACTTTTGTCATTCAGTTTGTTTCCATTGTGTGACTCATTTAAATTATCCGTTAGTTTTTATGTCCATTATTCCTGAAATTTTTGGTTGAAATGTCTTTTTTCGTGTCTGCTGGATACAGGAGTGAAAAAAATCCCAAGGTTACTTCTGAAAAAATGTAAGGTTTTAAACTGTGTACATCATCATGGAAAAATACAGGGTGTTATGTTTGAAAAAATCGGTAAAAACCATTTAAAATTCTTCATGTTCGGACATTGATAACGGACACTCTGTATAAAAGAGGTTGATCATTTAGGAACGCAAATTCTTGAGTTCAAAGAAATTATGATTAAATTCATGTTTATCTCTTCTGAAAATCGGTAAAGGGCTTTTACCGAAATACTGTTTTGTAAAAATTCTGCAGTTTTTTCTGAATAAGGTCCGTACCGTTGGAAAAATATCCCTAATATTTTGCGTCATGATAGAGGTATTGAAGAGCATGAAAATATGCGAAAATACAAGGGGTGTTCCATTTAAAAAATTACTCATTTGTTGAATAATTTTATTTGGGAACACCCTGTATATTGGAAAATAATTTCTTGAGATGCAGAATTGAAAGTACAAAGGAAATGCTTTCAAACTAAATTTCTGAAACGTCTGGTTGGCAGCTATGGAAGCCTAACGCACTTTTGCAGGACCCTGTATATTGGGAACATTTTGCACGAAAACGTCGAGCCATTCGCTCATTTCACAGGAGTAGAGTTTTTGTTCATGCAATGCTAGCGCCCACCTGGGCCATTATGTATACCATTTTCTGAACGTCGTTGACATAAATGCAATGAATTGGATAGCACGTTCTCCTGACCTTAATTCAATTCAGTCTTTTCAGGAAACGTTACTTAGAAAACCTAGTAACAGAGTCGCTACAATGGAACATCGAGAGCAATTGACAGCTTCCCTAACTGCTATTTGGAATGATCTGCTTCAATAGATTTATCAATAACATTCAGAGCATGGAAGACGGTTGCATTCATGAGATCAGTTAGAGGACCCACAAGATATTGAAGAGAACTGAAAACTGGATTACCTCTCAATTTTTGATAATGCGTATGAATGTTAAATGAGAAATTAATATTTTGAATTACAAATCGAAGATATCGCAATGAATAAACATAGAAAATGTTCTAGGCTTCTAAACGGTTAACCCGATATAGGATGTTCCAAATGAAAGCTTGTTTTTAATTTTTTGTATTTTCTGTATTCAACAAAATTCAAGTTAACCGAGGATGGCATTTGAATAGTTATATACTCGCAGAATCAAGTTTTTCAAAAAAAAAATGCTAAAACACGGAAATGCCTGTGTGTATATCATGGTTTGGCTTGTCACACGATTGTGACTTGAAATTAATTTGAAGAACTTCCTGTATACATTCACTTCATGATATTTCCTCACTAGAGCTGGATTCTCCAAGTAAAAGAATAATCGGAAGGCAACTTTCTGCAGAAATGTTACAAGAGTGCATTGAATTGGAAATTGACTACACGTTTTCACGTCATCTACCTGGAAAACGCGCATATCTATATCTATAAATTCATCCGATATGTTTCAAGATGAAGTGAAACGACTTCGATCTCAAACAACCAATTTCTCTTTTCCTGGAAATATCGGAGGTCGTGCATCTTCCACATTCCGGACCAACTTTGAAAATCCGATCGAAACGCATATATATCTTGTATCCAAGTTCGATAAAGATAATGAAAGACGAATCAAATTGTACTTTACTGCGACGTAGAGTCGGCAGTAAAATTTGACAGATTGAGATGGAATTTACTTGGATGGATTTACGATATTCCCGAATTTTTATCCTGAACAGGAAACGTTTCTGTTCTTGTTAGATGTCGGAACAAATTTTAACATCGTACAGGGCGCACATTTGTACTCGTATATTTATTGAAGTCGGAAATAAATATACAGTGCGAGTCTCCAACACTAAATTAATTCCATTAAAGAAGAAACGGAGAATTTTTCGTTGGAAATACGATAGGACAAGTAGATTAGTATATAAAATTACGTTTTTATGTGAGCAAGTATTATATAGCGTGTACCAAATGTGGGATATTACGACAATGACTATTTCTGAGTGCATTTTCTGGGAAACGGCTTCTGATTTCAAGCCAAAAATGATCTCAAACGACTGGGTTATCCTAGGACAAAATAGATTCTATCCGGCCAGCTGACTGAGGATACCATAACAACTACCTAACAACTTGCAGGTTTCAGGGTAGGTTGTTTATCATAATGCGGTGGATGAGCTCCTTGATGGACCAAATCTGCAAAATGGTTTCGGATAGACCTTTGAACTTTCGAGTTGATTTCTTTCATATCTCGGGACCTATTCGAGTGATGAGATTGAAATTTTGTAGTTAGTTGTAGCATACCGATGCGAAACAATTAGCAAAATTTTGTGGGGACTGTGAAATTAGTGGATTCGAGAAAAACGTTCCGAAATCATCGTTGAAAATGATTTTATTTGCGAGAACTACGCATCAGATTTGGACGAAATTCCTCCAAAAACTGAAATCTCATTGAATTCTGCTTGAACCTTGAAGTTTCCGCTTTCAATCAAGTACTGGAGTTCAATAGACGACTTCGGCCCAAGTTGCCAACTCACAATTTTCTTCACAAATTCACTATCACTGGGGAACGGGAATTTCAGGACAAATTAGACATGATAAGGTTCGCGTTATCTATTAAAATCCGTAGAAGATGCTTCGGCTCCTCAAACAAGATTATTCCTTCCGAATATAGGTTTTTGTTGGGCTGAAATTTAAGTTGGGATTTCTGATTCCATGTTAATAGTATCAAGTTTATAAAGGATATGTACCGCAAATCAACTTGGTCATTTCGGATGCCGGTTTTCCATTCTGTAAATATGAAATATTCGGTGGGTTGCTGATGAAAAAGTTTAATTACGGAATTTGATTGATGAAAAGGCAATCTTTCTGTCACCTAGAACATAGACATATTAAGTCTATGCACCAGAATGACAATCAATGTTTTATGGTAACATATCCATAGCATAGAACAACCTTTATTTACCCTTTGATCCATAGACCATACCTAGTAATTTTCCCGTGTTGATTGTTGTCTCTTCTATGTTCTATGGATCACAAAGTAAATAAAGATTGTTTTATGTCATGGATATGTTACCATAGAGCATTGACTGTCGTTCTGGTGACAGAAAAAACGTTTTTTCAATCAAATTCCGTAATTAACATTGACATGAAATCAGAAATTCCAACTTAAATTTCAGCCAATCAGAGACGACCTTAACAAAACCCACTATTGGGAAGGAATTATCTTGTTCGAGGAGCTGAGAAATCTTTTACGGATATTTATAAATATCGCGAATTTTATCATGTCGAACTCATCCTGAAATTCCTGTTCCCCAGTAGTAGTAAATTTATGAAGAAAATTGTGGATTGGCAACTTAGGCCGAAGTCGTCTATTACATCAAATCTGCATTTTTGAAAATATTGGAGTAGGGTATATCCTCGGAGTCCATCCTCACGAATTCGACTTTCGTTATTCAGGTCCCACCATACCGTAATATCAAGTTTTAAGATTGATTCTCGCTATACGTTCCATATCCTTCTGTAAGATTCACGTCAAAATTTAGTAGGAAAAATGCCATTTTGATGGAACGTATATTCAATTCAAATTCATTTACACGTTATATTTTACGGGTAGGATACTGGAAGGTTACGGAAAGTATAGTGAGAATCAACCTTTATTCTGCCAACATTTTCAAACCTACATATTGGGTCGACTTCAAATCTAGAACTTGATTGAAATATGATAGCTTCAAGCATACTTTTATGAGAAACATAAAAAATATCGTGAATAAGTAAGTGAAGGTGCGTTCGAAGATGACCGCTTCGGCAACTGATTTGAACATACGCGAAACTGCTGCTTACTTCAAGTCAGTGCTTTTCTACAATTTTTCAAATGGCAATTTTGCTTCCCTAATGAGTATCTTCAAAAGGCAAATTGAGTTACAAATACGTACCAAAATTTAAAAATGTGTTTCAATTCGAAAAGGAAATCTGGGGGCCAATTCTTGAATCTCGATCGAGAATCGATTCTCTAAGTTAAATATAACCAACAAGTACACATGACCTGCGCATGGAACAGAATGTCACTCGACAATCACATGTTATATCTCCTATATTCCCAACCACTCGAAACGGTGATGAGTTTATGTTTATATTCCGATTTGAAATTTCTCGATATCTTGCATTCAGTTATTTCTTGAATATTTGAATGAAAACATAGTCGAAATGGCGAATAGAACTCTCACAAATTTTGCAGATGCTCGAAAAAACATAGAAAATTGACAAAAACATATAACAGTTATCGTACTCTTCAATTCTTGATCGAGATTCAAGAATCGGCCCCTTCATCAACTTTCAGGATGAGATCAGTCAGTTTATGGAAAAAGTTATAAACATTGATTGTATTTAAGGTGATATCAGACTTTCAGGTGACTTGTATAGGCCATGGAAGATTGTTAGCCATAGATTTGCCTGCATAAACGAATCAATTGCGCCGGGACGCAGTAGTTAGATTGACGAATGTTGCAAAATGGCGGAAGCGCTCCTTATTCAATTAGTTGGTGTAGACTGATAGAGACCATCAAATGATCCAAGCGATATATTTGCTTTTTCGTACGAATAAATTGAGATTTTAGCGCAAGTAGCCAAGTTAAGGACATCGAAATCAGAGCCATTTTCTCCAGTCGCAAAATGGCGCAGGATTCGGAATCGCAATCATGTTTTCTCGCTTGAGGTTGATTCTCACCATGCGTTCCGTAATCTTCCAGTATCCTTCCCGTCAAATATTATAAGGTGAAAATGAATTGATGACTGCACACCATACGTTCCGTCAACATGAAATTTTGGCCTACTAAATTTTTACTTAAATCATGAGGAAGGGAAACTGGAAGGTTACGGGACGTATAGTGAGAATCAACCTTTAACCTCCGAATTTTTGTATTTCGAGTTCTGGCTCGCCAGGATACACCCTACTCAATTACTATAGTATATAATCAGATAGGTATCTGCCTTTTGGACCTGACTGAAGATTTTATATCCGGTTCGTATATACCCTCAAGAGTAGTCATAAATGAAGTAAAATTTCCATTTGAATGAATATTCTTCTTCATTTTGAGTACGAGGAAAACTACTGTTTTCAATGAAAGTTCAGTTGGTAATATCATTTTCAGTACTAAGAAATAGTATTACATATATTTTGCATAAGTCATACACTTTTATGTCGGTAGGCTATGGTACATAACACTATGTATAAGAAGTAATCTAGAAAGGCATGGAGTTAGCAGCTTTTGCGCCTAATACATCTTCACTTCAAGAAAAATTTGGCGATATCATGGTCATATGTCATCCTCACGAAAATTTGGATATTAATCAGAAACTGGATTTCAATTCGAATTAATCTGTAGTTTTGAAAATATTGGGGAAATAAAATTTTGAATGGGTATATGAACTGAATCATTGGGCGAATTTTACTCATTTACGTATTCGACCTTCGGTATTAACCCCCAAACCCACAATAAAAATATCGAGTGCCTAAGGCCGATCGTGAACACAATAACTTCCGTTAGAAACAACTCAAAATTTTATTCTCCCTATATTTCCAAGAATACAGATTGAATTAAATTCCAGCTTGTAGATTCATGCAGAATTTCGAGAGGATGATATGATCAGAAGATCGCAGAATATAGAATACTCGAAAATTGACATCAACATTATGAAATTTTGCACGTTGTGCATCAGCATTTTCAAACTTGTTATGAATTTTCGTCATAATTGAATCAGTATTTTTGAATTATCCCAATACTTATGCGCGACCTACCCGGAAATTTTCGAGTTGATAGCTTGTTCCTTCCGACAGTTATCGTGTCCTCGGAAGGCCAGCTGAGCGGAGTGGTCTGAGTCCAATTTTGACTGAAAATTCGAAAATTACAGATAGTTGGACATAAATCTAGCACGCCGTTCCACAAAACATTCGCGTGAAAAGTCTAAAATTACCAAAGTGTTGAAAGAAACTGATACTTACAATGTTTCTCTCAATTATCTGATGAAGGTTTGAAGGTTTCAACAAGAGTTCATTTGAAAGTCGAATAATTTTCATTTTATGCGCTTTTTCTGTGAAACAACGCGTTCTCACAATGTCTGTTATATTTCAGGTGTTGTTTTGTGCTTGATACGTAAGAAATTTTTAATTTTTCGAAGATTCTCTCCAAGTTTGAGCAATTTCTGATTCCATTACTTTTCCATTGTTTACTTTTTCAGGGGTGAATTCGCATATTTCTTCGATCTACAAATTCGTAGATTCGTTGATACTCCATCTATCCCCACAGTATTCAAACGGTCAACATTTCAAGGCTGTCCCCTCTTCATTCAGTGCTGCTTATGCTAACAATGCATGGATAATACGCGACAATTTCCTTATTGCTGTAAATAAATCTCGCGTTACTCTCTCGTACATCGCTTTGTCCTGTGTTCTCCTTTTCCTCTGTAGCCGTAACCCATCACATCTATCTGGGTCTCTCGTAAAGTCCCACGAGAGTGGAAAGTTCACCTTACATCATCTCCTATCAAATAAGTCCTTGTATTCATTCGTACTAATATAAATCAATACTCAAGTACACCATAATAGGAGATAATGCCAGGTGATTGTCCCGTGTGCTCGAAATTGATGGCTGATGATGGAAAACTCCATTGTTCTGGGTGTCGTAAATTCGTATACCCCGAATGTGCTAATCTTTTCGCTAAAGAGATTGATTAATCAAGAAATTGAACTCTAAATGGAAGTGTGTTAGCTGTGATGAACGTACACGATCATTGCGTAGCGGGTCTCAGTCCTCTGGCGATGAGCAACATGTAACTGTGGAGTATTTTTCACTTTTTTTATTCCTAAAAAATTTCATCAATAGCCGACGACATGATTTCTATCAAAAAGGACCATTCCCCAATTTTTTGAGCTTTCAACATGTAGGGAAACACTTGAGAAGAATTTTGAGATGCTTGATGCCTATCACATTGCAATTTCCTTTTGCGAAATTAAATTCGAATGTTGGGTCCTTCATTATACGATATTAAGCAAGACATTGAAAATAGTGCTGTGTGGTCCACTTCCACTGTTTCCCACAATGCTGTTGATGCCCAGGTCGAATCCGTCGAGATTTTCGAATGTGTCAGGCGCTCTTTTAATCTCATCTCGAAGAACGTACCGGAGTCCGAAAGCTCAGATGACAATATAAATGTTGTCATCGAGGTACTCAAGAATATAGATCCAAACTCTTAAAATTTTGCTGTTAGAGCTACCCGGCTTGGAAAAACTCGATCAACCCGACCGCGGATGTTGAATTTTGCGTGAAAAGGAACCTTCACAGTGCTCCCAAATATAAACCTGATCTCGAATACCTACCTACTTTCGGCGAATCAGACCATTTCACCATCAAAACCGAAATACAACCAGGAAAAACTGATATTGATTGGAAAAAGAGCCTTCCGAATTCTGGTGTGGATGCTTTGTAGAGTGTCTTCTGGCAATACGCAATACAGGCCAATAGATCTAAGGAAGAGGTGATAACCACCACGAAAACCAGACAACTTTTGGGGAATACGTTTGATGAAATTCCGGATGAATTAAAATCGGACATATACGAAATAAAATGTCCAAATGTTACATCGGACAAACAGCGAGGAACATTAACACGAGATTCAAGGAACCACATGAGCCATATCCGTAACGACCATCCTGACAAATATTCATTACAATCCCCTTTCCTGCTCGCTATTTAGCCTGATGAATTTGCAGAACATATTTATTAATTTTATTATCGAATTTGAAATTATCTACGAGCAGACTCGTTTCATCAATACTCTTTTTAGAATCTCCACATTTCAAGTTGTCATAAATGGGAGCAAATTTGATAGCAATGAATTTCAGGGGCTAAGTTCATCGACTTGAAGAAAGGCAATTTGGTGAGACAATTTTCACCCTCCATAGAGAAAATTCAATGCTCAACGTCCCGCCCGGGCGTCTCGTTTCAGTCTACTAAAAAGCGATAAATTCAATTTATAGAAGACTTGCCTCCATTAAATTACGCAGTCTTTTGTAATGCTCCATTCACTTCTCAAGTGATAATGCTTTCAAAATGTGTTCATTTCTATGGAATGCCGCTCTTTGAACGTCATGGTTATTTCGTAAGACATACCAGTTTGAGGAACTATCCTCGGAGGTATATATCGATTTTCATGAATTATTGATAACAGAAACCTCCTTTTTTCTCTGTAATGACTCAGCCTCCAATACCACCAACACAAGTCACAAATACTGAGGAATCCGATAAGGTTTGAGAATCTCGATTTTCCATTAAATTCTGGACTCATTTTGGTTTAATATTCGATGAAATCAAAAAATAAACCTTAGGGATCGACCAAAAAAAAATTACCCCACCTGAAAATTTCACAGTTTATATTTTGAAGTATGTAGATTTGAATGAACTAAAAAAAAAATCTGTCCGTCCGCCGTCCGTTTTCCGGGGCTTTTCTCTGAAAGTACTGAACCGAGTTCGTGAAAGTTGGTAGAAAAATCGTGTGTCACTCAAGATTCATCCTCCAAGCTTTTCAGCAAAATCGGTGTACCCTGAGGGCTCGAAATTGGGGGTCGAAGGAAAAAAAATTATTTTCCTGAAACTTACCACCGAATTTTCATGAAAGTCTCAACGTTGATTACTGTTGCATAACTTCCTGAAAATGTCATCTTTTTGGCGTGAAGGGAAAAGAAATAGCTGAAAATTCAAGACGAAAAACAGTTTTTTGTGAATTACTCAGAAAATATCCACTTTAGGGCAAGGGTGTGATGCATACACTCACATTATTTTTTAACGTAGATTCAATATCTGCCATAAAAAAATGGGGTTCTAATTTGAAAAAATTGATTTTTCACGATTTTGTCATCCGTAACTTTGAAAGCGATTTTTTCACCCCCTGTATCATGAATCGCGATTTCGATTTTTAAAGTGGATACATCAATCTTACATCTTGAAAAATCCCAAAAATGAAAATTTTCCATCCAAAAACCTCGAAGTTATTCTTGTTTCAGCGGAGCTCTATTTTCGATTTTTTTTTCGAATTTTCCCGCTCAGAGAGAATTTTCCAACCAAAACTGAAAAATGTTACATCAAAATAAATTGAAATTTTCTAAGGAATCTATTTCTGCAATAAAAAAATGGTGTTCTAATTTGAAAAACGGAAGTTGACGTCATTTCCGGAAAAACCGGAGGTGCTCATGCCTTGAAAATATTTTAGATTTCATCAGCATCGTGAAATACTTATAAGTGCTGAATTTCATGAAAATACATTCAGTAGTTTCCCGTATAAATATGGGTGAGGTTCCTCGTGAAAGACCCTGTATACCGAAGAAAATACCTACACAACTTTGTCATTCAGAATTTCAAGAAAATGTTCTGTGGACATAATAAGGATTGAGTGTGTCCTATTCAGTTATCCACAAAAATATTATTCTCGTAAATGCGACCTTGTAATATAAACATGACTCAGTTTCCTGGACAGCGAAGAATGCCAATCTTCGTTAACAATGATATTTTAAGGTGGAGGTTGACAAATTTATATGAATTCCCTTTCCACGTCTGAAATTGCCAGATTCATTCTGTCGATTGCCATATTTATTCTCGCAATTGACAGATTAACTGTCGCGATTGACACATTAAATCTCGCAATCGCCAGATTAAATCTCGCAATTGCTAGATTAAATATCGCAATTACCAGATTAAATCTCGCAAATGCCAGATTGAATGTCGGAATTGCCAGATTAAAGGTCGCAATTGCCAGATTGAATGTCGCAATTGCCAGATTAAATCTTGCAATTGCCAGATTCAAACTCGTAATTGTCAGATTGAATCTGGTAATCGCGACATTGTGTATTTTTCACAGTGGCACTAATACGCCGTTATACTCAAATAAGTTTCCTCTATAAATTCTCAATCAAATTTGACACAGAAAGAAGTCGATCCTGGCTCCTGCTCCATTTTACATCTCTTAGAAATAGCAAAAAGAGTTATCTATCGCAAGGATCAATTGGTGGTCTTATATAGTTATCACAACTAAATATTCGCCCAATATAGAAATATCACATTCAGCTCGCTCTAGATAATCCACAACGATAAAAGAGCTATCGATTTTTAACATTCTGTAATTGATACAATTGAATAAAGATACCTGCAATGTTATACGTTCATAACATATTCGAAGGTTAAATATTAACACTCTACTGCTAACATATTCTATCCGCCGCTCGAGCTGGTGGTGAGTGAGATATTCATGACAAAGATAAATCTACCTTCTTTTCAATCCAAGGAACAATTGAATTGGCAACGGAACAGGTTGTGGCGATATTTCCCGTAGAAGTCCGACGATTTGGAGTCATAGCTTTGTCTGTGAAGAAGGAGGAGATTTAGGGGAGTGAAAAGCGAATATTTATCTACGCTGACATTCCGGGCTGATTTCTTGCGGAAAAGCGACAATGGTCCACTTAAACCATCCCTTTCGGCTTTTGCGGGCAGTATCGATTTTTCTTTTCAAAGCATTAAAAGTTTGTGTATGGTTTTAAAGCTCTTGAAATCGAAGTACGAAGAGTAGCTATAAATTTCACAATTATTTCAATTTAACGTTATTTCTACTGATCCCCTAGATAGTTTGTTGTTTTTTCTGCCAGTATGTAGGTCACTTCATGGCAGAACACTTTTCCATCGACCTCCAAACATGCACTTTTATGCACAATTCATTAACCTTGTTCACTTGAATGATTAGCGTATTTCACAGAAGAGTGGAAACCATCGAATTTTTTTAGCGATTTATGTATCTAGGATGAAAAGAGTAATGATGCTTCTACATCAGTTTTTTTCCTACTGAATCGAAAGAATAAAGTAATGGGGAATACCAGTTGTATTTCATACTGTCGTCACCAACGCAGATACCACCAATCAACCAATCAGAGTGCATAACACTTCGAATGGTTATTCGATAATTTTGCTTTTTAATGAAACATATAACAACGATTAATGCTTATTTCGGAATGATTTCGCATCATTTTGTAGGTTACCCACAAAATTTAACATGAAACTGGTCTTAATTTCCGAATAGCTCAACCTTCATTAGAAAAAACGAATTCTAGCAATTTCCTCTACATTGGCAAAAAAACGTCATATTTGAATTCACCTTCCTATTCATCTCCGATGTAACTAGCTACAGATGAATTGAGCCAAGACCCCATCGGCTAAGCTTGCATACAAAATGTCGGAGGCGCTCCTTATTCAATCAGTATATATCAAAGACATACCAAACTCTCTGGACACGCGTACGAATTCATTTCTAAAGAGTCGAATGGGTATAAGGAAGCAAGTGAGAGGTCCGAGAGAGAGATGGAACTGAATCCGGCAAAACCATGGACAAGATACACGATACAAATATCCGGTATTCTATAGCGCATGGGAAGTAAGATGAAGAATGATTTTTTTGCTGCTGCTTTCACTTCCCCAATGAATCTGAAATATTTTTTTTAAGAAGGGCGACACCATCTGATATCACTCTCAATGTTTTCTCTAAATTGACACCTCGAGCATTCTTGGAATTCCATCTGAGCTTTAGTAAAGATGCATTTAAATGAAGAACGTTTCTCATACGAATCGAAGTTGGACGATTCTGACTACGTGGAAAATCATTGAGAATCTTACGATTAACAGAAAGAATTTCAATCATTATCATGGTCAAATCTGGATTGTATCCCCTATTATATTTCGAAGAATGGAATGATGACCTATCTTTCGGGTCAAAAACGAAATGAAAATCGTTATCTTCAATCCATTCAGTTAATGCTAAACGATTTCTATCATTTATCGCATAGACCCACATATAATTTTATGATTTCAATCAAAATCACCACAATAAACTGAAGGATGTGAGAAAATTTTGTTGAAGTTCCTAGGCCGAAGGGAGGTTTATAATTATTGATGATAAAAATATCACAAAATTCGAAAGCTATAAAAATCTTCCATCATCTTTCCCTTTTCAGTGTGCGTTTCCTGAATAAGTATAACCTCTGCGCCACAGTCGACAGACAATTTTGATGAATAATCACTTTGTCTTTGGAAATCCCTTCAATATTCAAATTCATAATACTAAATCTGCTCTCTGACCGGGAGGGTCTATTAAACCAGGTCCGATCCTCCAAGCGATGATTTTCCATAACCTCAGGTAAACGAGGAATGCTGCAGGTCCCTAATATTGGGGAAGTATCTCCCATAGTGCTATTTTAACTTGAATAATCGATTAATTCATGGAGTTGAATTCAAATTGTGACATTATTATGTCATACGTCATAATAATAAGACAGAAAAACCAAAGCCAAATCCGACTTATCAAAATTGAAAAAATACAGTTAAAAAATTCATCGTTATAGCAGATTCATAATTGGAGGGAAAGTAATATTAAATATGACAAAAAAATCTCATAAGAATATAGAATATTTTTCCATATTTCCTATTTTTTTCCCTCCAATTATAACTCTGCTACCTATATACTATGGTTGACTATTCTTGTCTGATGTAGATTTATGTCGAAATCTCATACCACTGATGTTCCTTTTTGGTAGTTACTTCCTCTTATTCATAAAGTCCCTTTTCTATGTTGCCACGCGCCACATCCTGCTTTTCAAGCTCCAGCGCCGTTGCGGTTTCGCAGTAATATGTGCCATCTACCACTGCTATAGTCTACTTCAGATCGTAGGTACGGCGCCGTTGCGGTATCGTACTTATGATCTGAAGTACACTTTAGCATTGATAAAATCCACATATAAGTACGACACCGCTACGGTGCAGGAGCTTGAAAAACTGGATGTGTGCACCGGACCTAACTCCATCGAACTTTCCGCTGTCATTCCTAAAAGAACGAACTAATAGGCAATATTACAGATAGGTCACGCAATAGGAAACGGAACGAGAAAGCAACGAGATGCCAAAAGTAATCAGTAAAAAATCAATAGTTATGTAAGTGATATCGGACAGCAACGAGGAAATAATAGTCAGTTCGACAACATGATGCGAATATCGAAATCGAATTAATCATTATCCATTATTCCTTCTCTCGTTTCCACAATATATCACTGAGATTTCTCCCTTTCAGATACACAACTAGCGTCGTTTCGCTTCACTCCAATGATGAGCGTGCTGATTGGCGTCGTATCCGCTCTTTTGATAGTCGCCCTAGTCGTCATCGTGGTGCTTAGGGTGCAATGCAGTCAGGACGACAGGCTAAAACGGCACAAAAATGTAGCTCCCGGAGGAGGATCTTTCGAGCACAGGGGGAGCGTATGTGGCCCTACGTTAAACGACAAAGGAGGTAAGTTTTTATTAATATCCGGCAGCCGAGATGGCCTGGGAGGCATACATGAAAAGAACTGCAATATTATGAAGAGTCTGCCATTTACAATTCTTCAAATTTTATTTCAATGAAAATGTTTCATAACCCAACACCGTGGTGTTCATACGGGAGCAGTGATCCTCTTGATGAAACACTGTATTCATCGCTATGATGATGGATTTCGAGTGATAATTTCATAACACAACCCTTGCTGTACAATGTTAATCAATTTAATCTCAGGTCTCGAAGTTTAATTGGAGTGAACACCTTCCATTCGTGAAAAAATCATGAATATACATTTTATAGTTCCCAAGAATATCTCGTTAATACGTGTACATACATTCTTGTATGAATTCATATTTTTCTGTATGAATTAATAGTTTCAAGTATGAATTTATATATCTATTCATGAATTCTTCATTGAAATTCCCTTCTACGCTTTAGTGCGTTCATCACTAGAAATCCATACCGTTTGGAAAGTATTTTGTAGTGTGAAAACAGCTCCGGATAGCTCCAAAGCAGCTGTAATACAGCTTCAGGCAGCTCCAAACCAGCTTCAAAGCAGCTTCGAACAGCTCCATACAGCTGAGCTGACAGCTCCAAACCAGCTCTAAAACAGCTTCAACGCAGCTTCAGACAGCTCCAAAGCAGCTCCAACCAAAATCCGACTGACCTTGAACGGAAAAGGTATCAAAACTTGCAAAATTAACCTTTGAATTCCTTATGAGGATTTACATGTGAAACTGATCAAAATTGTGCTAGAACTGTCATAGCCTATCTACTATCCATCAATATCGAAATCCCTGAAGCAGTTTGTATACATAGCATCACATCAAAGAAACGTTGAGTTATGACTGTTATATGACGGATATTCAATAAAACAACTTTTTGTATAATATATAAAACACAACTTAGTGGGCGTCTTGAAATGCAAAAATAAAGATTGCTTAATCACTTGAACTTGTGATAGTAGCTTGATAAATTCTTAGACGTGTACTGTATTTCTAGTTATGGAACATCATCAATGGCCTGCCTCCAAACTATCAATCGGAATTAACAGAAAGGAACTAAAGCGGAATATTTGCCAAAGCCTGCTGTACAAAACGATTAATTACAATACGTTGTTAGATTACACGAACAAGTAAATATTTACGCATACAATGGAACTCTAACCACTCAGTTTCGCATCGTATAGATAATTATTCCATCAAATTAAGTGAAAACTATCTTATCTATCAGCAGTGGTCTCGGAAACAATAACTATTCTCGTATACGAATATGAGGGAAATTTATGCTTTATTATAGATTAGAAATTCCTTCCTCTAGGAAGGGGCTTATAGATTTTCCGGCCAGGTAAGAATGTGTCATATTAAAGGGCGAACATCGCAACTCTAACTTTATTATCGAAAACGACAGTTATGCAAAGCACCTCCATAATTCATTGTTGCAGTAATAAAGATTTTTACGTCTCTGGGCATATGTGTCTTCAGGATTAATTCAGTTCCTGCACCATAATGTAGACTGCCATGAATTCAATAGCTGGAATTTATTAGCTAATTAGATATGCACCTTAAGTTTTTCCCTACTCCACTGAGTACGCTCCCTGGTGGAAGCATGATGCCATAAAATAGGAGAATGCATGTAAAGGCACAATTTTATTATCTTGAAATTACGGAAATTCCTCCATTTCAATTCGGCACTTTCTTTGTTCATCTTCTTGAGCGTCTTGAATACGGTCGACCTAATGAAGAAAGAATCAGATTGTTATATTCGCCTATAAAAGAGCTATTTCATTTCACCTCTTTAATGGAAAAAAACAGTTCTCGATTTTCGTCCCGCTCAATTCTGAGGTATATTCGTTAACAGCAAGGCTCATCGATCAATGGAATCACAGAATGAATGAAACAGCAAAAGCATACAACTACTGCATCCAAATAAATAAAGACCTGAGCTCTTCTCATTATGAATCTCTGGAAAAAAGTTTGGGGGTTATGAAGACGACGCTATCTGCTCCTCAAGTAAATAGATAGACAGATCTTCAAAGTATTTGGCGTACGATCCGCAAAGTTTGAGTGCGAACGGTCTACACTATTGAGCTGGCGCAATAGGTCTCTTGCATATAACACGAAATATCATATTTTATATAATCACAAGAACGAATATATGTCGATAATTCAACGAACATTAAACCGTGATCAAAGCTAATCATCCAATCAACCAAAATATCTACACCGAAGAAAAGGATCCAAGGATTCGCAAGATGCCCGTAGAAGATGGAGTACTGCACGTGGTTATACTGCAGTAATCCATCTGAAAGGTGACAACTATCTAGATTCCTTCTCAGCGGTTCATCCAAGGTAAGTTGACCTGACGATCAGTAATAACTGTGAAACAGCTGTAGTCATTCTCCTCGGATCCGCTTCTTCGGTGTAGATGTTTTGGTTAATTGGACGATCAGCTCTGATCAAGGTTAAATGTTTGTTGACTTATCAACAGATATTCGTCCTGGTGATTATGTTAGTTTATACTTCTCCATTAGCCAATTCCTGTCTTTATCATATTTTATGTTTTAATAAATCTTGAAAATTGAAAACAAAGTTTTTCCGTTGAGAATTGTGATTTCGCATTTTTTCAGTATGTTTAGGGATAGAATAATCTATAATACTAAACGCGTTACAGGCAACACCGCCGAAACCACTGCAGGAGATCAAGAAAAACTTTTGCTAAGAAAGGGTTATGTTCGTGAGAGTTTTTCTGATATTTCCGGGGAGTCTTGGTGTGATATCTGAACGTGATTAGAAAGAGGAATTTTGGAATTTTCCCGTACTGTTGATCTTTCATCGCGGAAAAATCGAGAGATACTTTTAAAAAATTCCCGAAAAATAAGGAAAATATCGATATTTCCCAAAGGTGCAAAACCACAGGAAAGCATTTGGTCGCTGGGTTCAAGCTAGGTAGAGTTTTTTGGTACGAACAGAAAGACGAAAGACGAAATTGTGGCGTAGCGGGCCTCTTTTTTTGATTCCCACTTTCGTATTCTTGCAGGAATGATGGAAAAAAGTGACATTTCTAAGAAAATCCGGTAAAAATTGGACATTTCATATTCTTCTGTGGACTCGGCCGAGATCGGCTATCTCCGCCGCCTTCGGGCTCGCTTTGGAGGTAGAATTTCTTGCGACAGTGAATATATGGCAACGTCGAACTTCGAATTCCTGTCGATTTCGCGGAAAACTTAGGCATCGTAGGCTTTGACCGTCGGCAAAGATCGGGTACTTCCGTCAATATTTTCAAGCCGAACCTGCGTTATGTTTATGTCAATTGTCATTATCATCAATTCTAATTTGTCGTCAAAAAAGCATCCTATGAGGAAGCTACATTGAAATTGACGAAAATAAAGTTGGTAACGAATGGAAATGCATTAAGAAGTATCAATCATGGTCAATACTGCCTAATTCCAACTCTTACAATGACTTTTTCAAGAAAAAGTCGAGTTATCGGTATAATTTTAGCAAGTTATTATAACCTTATGCTACGTTCACGAGAGGAAACAGTAAGTATTACCTTCAATTGAAGATACTTTAACTTATCACAAGTTTTTCCAACCTGAATATCATGAGGAAATATTTATTTTCAGATGAGTCAGATATTTTAAATGAACTGGACATTGGAAAGTTTTTGTATCATTGAAGTCATAAAGTGAAGAATGGGTTCAAGACTACGATAAGAATCAGAATGCTAATCCAGAATTCGTCGAAAAACATGGTGGAGATTAACTCGACTTCAAAGGTATACATTATTATGTTATTTTCCTTAAGCAGATGCATCAAGTATGATATTTCTGCAGTTTTGAGATATGTGAGGTCGTGTTGTTGAAGTGAAATGCCATCCAAGCATTAAGCATATACAAAGGAAGAAAGCCTTTAAAGGACTGTAGAATGTTTTATGAATCTCTCAAAAATCTCACTATCGTCCCCCTGAGAATTCAATATATGTTGAACCATTTGAGTTTTATGGTGAGTATTCGAATGGTGATATGGATCATATCTAATGTTCTGATAAATTGGAAACTTGATCATGGCAAACTTATGTATCACATTCCTAGGTTTAATCAAGCATACTTTGTGGAAGATGGACTATCATCATTATGAAAAAAAAAAGGAACTCAATAGATTTTGAGAAGTGGAAATTGCAGAAATACTATGTAATCTATAGATGGTTTCAATAATATACAGCTGGTGTGGGACAAGACTGTATGATACTGTACCCCTGATATATTTATTCATAATTGTGAATGAAACAGGAATATTCAATAGATTCTTACTATTCACAAGAAGTTAATCTTCAAAAATGACAAGTCGATGTAACATTTGATGTCAATTGATAATAGAAATGATAGAAAAGTGTGAGTAAGAAGATTACATTATCAAGAAACGTATGAAATTTTATATTCACAATAGGGAGTTAAGGTTGAGCCTCAGTATATGTTCCGTAACACTCATGTATCCCTTCCATATTGCTACATCAAAATTTGGTTGGCAAAAATGGCATGGGGATGGAACATAACCGGGAAGGATACATCAATTAATTTACACCTTATAATATTTTTCCTAGACAAAATGGGAAGGTTACAGAATGTATAGTGAGAATCAAGCTTTTTTAAGTTGAAATTCATACCACCTTCAAGTAACTACTAATTTTTCTGTATATGGGTATAATTTCTAATGTATGCGTTATATGAGATGAGATGAAATATTCTGAAGTGAAATTTATCTATTCTGCAAGGTAATCTTGATAATTTCGTGTAGTTCACAGGATATCTGCCATTTTCTGAAACTATTTTGAGAAAAATTACAAATGAAGTTGCACCAACAACATCAAGATAGAAGATGGTATATAGAGGCTTATGCAGATATTGTTTGAAAACAATGTGAAACTTCTTGAATCGTAATATGCAACATACCTGATGAAGGCTATCAACTGATGAATTCTTCACATAAACCCCTTACACACTTCTCTAATGAACAAGTTTACTTGAACTCATTCATTCAATTATCTTTTTTTTTGGAATTTTTGTGTATCACCCAATGTATTCTATAGAACTATACTTTATTATCATTGTCAATAATCGATAAATAAAAAATTACTTCAATATGCAGTTTTGCATTTGTCCTGTTTGGAAAACACGATATCTTGGTTACTCAATCATAATTTAATATGTCAATTATGAATTGGTCATCTCCATTAATGAAACAGAAAATTTAAATGTTCATAATACCGTAATTCCTTTACAAAATAAATATTACTTCATGCTTTGGTGATTCTCGGTCGAAGAATGATGTACTAGAAATATTGAAATTCAGTAAATTTGAGACATTGGAAATTCCTGTAAAATGAACATGCATATGTTTAGTGAATATTGAATTGGAATAGTGAACATTTTCGGATTTTATCCAAGAAATTTTTTTTAACGTTGTTCAATGTTGAAATATGAATTTTTCATGCGATGATATATCTATTTAGTATTATTGGTGTCGTTTTGAGAAATTGAATTTTCATTTTATAGTCAATTTTATGTTTGCATGTGGAGCCACGGTTAGGGTCTATCCTCAAACTGAATTTTGACTAAATCGTGTCTGTATTTTTGTGAATATTGAGATGATGGAATTTCAAATGCGTTCGTCTACTGAACCGTTTGGCAGATTTTGTTCATTCCGAACTTAACCTTCGAATTCAAGCTTTAAACCTGCCCTGAAAATTTCGAGTGTCTAAGTTATTCCTTAGCAAAGTTATCGTGTTTACAGACGGCCGAAGGCTCGATGAAAGTAGGACGATGAGATCTGTTTTATTGCATAGATAAAGGATCGAACTGCACGTAAAAAAATTCGACATCACCCAGCTTCATTATTTTGGTCGGCACGACGTCTCAAAGTTGACCCAAATTTGGTAATTTTTTCACAATTTCCGCCATAATTTCTAAACGGTTGTCACTGGACGATTTCTAATGACATATTCGTGATCTACGACCTCGATTTAATAGGAAACGATAACAAGGTCGACGATTTTCGAAAAAAAAAATTATTTGGGAAAATTTTTCATCAAAGCGCAGAGGGGTGGGGGGTAAACATTGGCGATTCCGTGCGAAATTTTATTTTTGAAGCTATGACAATATGCACATCATATATTATGGATTCGAACACGTAGATTACGAATCTGTAATTAGATTTTGCTTAACTGATTCGGTTTGGAAAATATTCCGGATTTGGTGAGAAATTTTCGAAATTTGGGTCAACTTTGGGCCGTCGTACAGATCAAACGCGTAAGGCTGGACAATATCGAATTTTTTTGGTTATATCTGGGTCCTTTGTGAGTACGTAGCCACTTATTTTATAGACGAAAGTCCTCTAGTTGAAAAATTATGATTTTTTTAAAAAAGGTCCAATTTTTTCGATTTTCTTCTGGCCATAAAAAACGATCCAGACTCTCCACTAACATTCTGATTGGATTTTCTTTATCTACGCCCTAGAATTAGTATATGTTTCAAATTTCAGGTCGATCAAAGAACTTTCGATTTTTGGTAAAATTCTAAGGGGTTAGCTTTAAAAAATCTCAATTTTCGAAAAATAATTTTCCGACTCCTATCGCCGTGAAATTTGGCACACTTACTAACTCGAGGGCGTAGAACAAGAATATAAGGTCAGATATTTTTAAAAAAAATCGTACTGGACGTGAGAGGTCCTTGAAGTTCCAAAATTTTGGACCTTTTTTCAAAAAATCATTATTACCGACTCGATGAAAGTAGGACGATGAGATCTGTTTTATTGCATAGATAAAGGATCGAACTGCACGTAAAAAAATTCGACATCACCCAGCTTCATTATTTTGGTCGGCACAACGTCTCAAAGTTGACCCAAATTTCGTAATTTTTTCACAATTTCCGCCATAATTTCTAAACGGTTGTCACTGGACGATTTCTAATGACATATTCGTGATCTACGACCTCGATTTAATAGGAAACGATAACAAGGTCGACGATTTTCGAAAAAAAAAAATTATTTGGGAAAATTTTTCATCAAAGCGCAGAGGGGTGGGGGGTAAACATTGGCGATTCCGTGCGAAATTTTATTTTTGAAGCTATGACAATATGCACATCATATATTATGGATTCGAACACGTAGATTACGAATCTGTAATTAGATTTTGCGTAACTGATTCGGTTTGGAAAATATTCCGGATTTGGTGAGAAATTTTCGAAATTTGGGTCAACTTTGGGCCGTCGTACAGATCAAACGCGTAAGGCTGGACAATATCGAATTTTTTTGGTTATATCTGGGTCCTTTGTGAGTACGTAGCCACTTATTTTATAGACGAAAGTCCTCTAGTTGAAAAATTATGATTTTTTTAAAAAAAGTCCAATTTTTTCGATTTTCTTCTGGCCATAAAAAACGATCCAGACTCTCCACTAACATTCTGATTGGATTTTCTTTATCTACGCCCTAGAATTAGACTAATGATGTTCCCCCTCAGATGGTGTATGGCTCCCATTAATCGACAGGTTCTCATTTCTTATCGTCTAATGAAAATGAAGATTAAGATTCAGTATTGAACAACAATGTTCCAAATTTCAATCCAATCTGATATTTACCTTCAGAAGAGATATAAGGAAAAAATTGTGCCAAATTTCGTTATTATTTGGAATTTTAACGTTATTTCCGCAATATCTCAGGATGTACGAATACAATCAGATCGAAACTTCTCGATCAGATGGAGATTACCAACATGCAACTAGGTGCAAAATTTCGTGTTCATCTAATAGATAGAATTTGAACAAGCGTGTAAGAGCTCCGTACCTCACGTCAGTGCTTTTATAGATTCTTTTTCTTAAATCACCCCATTTCAACATAGACTTTTGCAGTCTTTCCAAGGGCGTACAATGATTCACGATTATAGTCTTCTAGATATGTCTTGTTTGTAGTGAAAAAATTCGTTCCAAAATATCAGAATCTTAGAGGAAAGAAAAATTATAGCATGTATTAGGAAAAGTGTGTGGAAAAACATCCCATTAAATCGAATTACCGAGTTCTCCTTCACTACTGCATCCATTATAACTAACTTTCAATTAAGAGCAAAAGATTTTTCTTGATTTCTGATATTATTCGGTCAATATGTCTATAAAATTGAAGCCTTTCTGTGATGTATTATACCTCATTGAAAAAATTGAAAAATAGGGCAGTTTTTGCTCATAAATTCAACGAGTTTGTGTTTATTAAAAGATATTTGGAGTAAATTCAATACGAATTTAGGGCTTGAAAAAGTTCATTCTTTTGTCGGCCTCTAACGAGTAAGTGCTTCATAAAATTTCCAAGAAACCATCCTAGACTGAGAAGAAGTTTCCACCATTTTCTATGGTGTACAATGAATTCAGAGCAGGGTGAAAGTTCTAATGTTATGCTATGTTGTTAGTGAAAAAAACAAAACATTATGGTCCTTGAATAAATAAGAAACGGAAAATAATTTGACCATACTCTAGTGGACCTTTTTTGTTAAAAATTGCCCGCTGAATAACTCTGTGGAATTCGGCCAAGGATATGTTGCACGCCTGTATACCCTTCAAAACGTAAACTATGATGTTTTCGGGGCCTGTTGAAATTTGTTGCTGAAGCGTTCACTGAGGTATTCGACGAGATCAAATAATAAACCAAAAGAATTCAACACGTGCAAAAAGATATGCGAAGTAAATCGATGGACTGGAAATACACTCCGCTGACAGAAATCTACAATGAACTGAAAGATTTTCTTAACTGACATTCTGAATTTTATTAATTTCAGGAGGTAGTCCAATATCCAAGCATGAATCTAGCGGCGGAGAATACGAAAGTGACGAAAAAAATCCAGATATAATTCCGCAACCTGTGGATTGTGATGATGTCGGAAGTGATTACATGAGGAAAAGACAGCATATATCTACAATTGAAACATCCCCGAGCAGAAATTTACTACACCAGGCAAGCAACTCAACGACTCCAGTAAGCGGAGGGTACATGGGTTACTGCACCCTCAGGAACGGAATGCCCCTACATGAATTAACGACGAAATCGGTGAGTGGAGCATAATTATTTTTCTGGATGTTTATGAACTTTTATTACCGATAAACCATATGCGTTCACATCCGAATACATTCGTTAATCCTTTTTTTAATGGAGAATACATTGGAAGTTGTTCAACTTCTCTGATATAAAGGTGTAAGTTATTATAGGAAATGGTTTCATGGAGAAGAAAGAGCTCCAGTAGTAATAAGTTATTATGTTCAACAAGATGATTCTTGACTCAAACATAAAATCAGGTTACAGGTCTGTACAGGGTATTTCTCTATGGAATACCCACCCTTTTACATCGTTACTGATTTCCATATGAAAGTTGTTCGGTTATGAATGTTTACTCAATGAAACTTTATCCGAGAAACAGTGGCGTACAGATTTCGGGAAATAAAGAAAAATTATATTTTAAACGCGAAAGTATGGAAGTGGGCTTTATATTTTCACTAAATTCTAGCGACTTCGCCGACGTTTCGGACACCATCTGTCCTTTCTCAAGGCTCGCTATAATATTAAACAAAATGAATGTTTCTTAGTAAACATCATCTCGCTGCAGTTTTACCAGCAATAACATCACAACTATGAAATATCAGAAGTTAAAATATCACATATTGAAAAATCACGAGTCACAATAAGATAAACTAAGTTAGGATCATACAAGTTGGAGAATTAAAAGCTAAAACATCTCAAAATTGAAAAGCAAACACAAACTACATTTTTAAACTTCAATAGACTATTCTCTAATCAACCGTATCGCTTCGCATTATTAAACTATTATATATTTTATACTGGGATGTTGGGTGTACACAGTTTTATTCGTTTCGATGTGGATCATTTCACTTATTAGTCTTCTGTTGTAGTGCGGCTCATGACCCAAAATGTAAACGTTGTTGAAATTGATTTGGTGTCCTTTCGTGTGTGTATGTGAAGTTCAATCTGTTAAATATTATAACGAGCCTTGAGAAAGGACTAATGGTGTCCGAAACGTCGGCGAAGTTGTGAGAATTCAGCGAAAATATAAAGCCTTTTTCCAGTTTCCTGTTATCATCTGGATAATATTAAGTATAAATGCAATCACTCAACAAGATAGTTTTTTTATTTGATTTTTGGTATGATCTTTCTTTCTTGATCTGAAAAATGTATCGAGTGCCCAGCTTTGTTGTTAATCGTTTGCATTGTTCCGGTATCGTTCATTAGACAACGTTTTTGCTAGATACTGTCCTTGACAAATAGTTCAATCCTGCAATCCGCGAGTGCTTTTTCCATAAAAAACTATTTTCATTCGTTAATTTCGACAAATGTCTGAAAAAAATATCAAATGAAACAATTCTGCGAATTTTCTCTTTTGTCTAATGAAAGAGTCATATTCGGAATCTGAAATTTAACAGTCCGCATTGTTGAACGTTTGTTTTGTTCTGGTATTATTCTTTATGCAACCTTTTTTTATAAATTTCATTCCGTAAGCGTGTTTTCCATAAAAAAATAATTTCACTTAATTTTTAACAGTTCTGTTCTAAATATTGGGAGTGCAAACACAGAAAACACTTACAAAATGATGCAAAATCCTCTCAAAATAAGTTTAATCGATACTCATCCCCACCGTTTTTGAGTTATCAAACGTTAGCTGTGATGAATGATTTTGATGTGTAATAGCATAGAGAAAGGCATAGGAGTGACATATATACGGCTTAAAGGCCTATTATACTACCCAATAGCTAGGGCCCGGCAAGCAGGGACCAGGAAGTGTTAAGGTTGATTCTCACTATACGTTAAGCGGAACTTTCCAGTATCCTTTCCTTATGATTAACATCAAAATTTAGTAGGCAAAAATGTAATTTAGACGGAACGTGAACGGGACGTATAGTGTGCATACTTCAATTCAGTTACACCATTTAATATTTTACGGGAAGGATACTGGAAGGTTACGGAACGTATAGTGAGAATCAACCTTAATCAACCGGCAGCTAGGGTCCTGATCTAGGGCGATCGAGTGGACCCGATCTGCCTTGCTCCTTATCACCCGGCATATAGGGAAGTATCATAGCAACACCGAGAGCGTACATTCAGGAAGGGGCAGGAATCTAGGTAAGTGTAATAAGCGACCCCCGACCTGGCATACCAGGCACCTGTTTTACCAAGCCCTGGAGAGGGGATAGTATCATAGGCTTTTTAGACCGAGAGTTATCGATGACGAAGCAAGGTAACATGGATCGAACTAGTTCGATCCATATGAGAATACGGAAAATCAGTAAAATATTCACTGCTTTCAGTGTGGAGTGTATATTGATAAAGCTTATTTATATTTATATATTTATATCGAATCATTTTTCAGGTTTTTTCTGGGTTCTTACTTCCAATATCTGAAACAGAACTATCAAAAATTAAATAAAAAATTGTTTTCTTCGTAGAAAACGCACTTGCGAGTTGCCGTATCAAACTATTCGTCAAGAGCAGTTCCTCTGAAAACAGATTGCCTAATGAAAAATACAGAAACAATACAAACGATAAACAGAGCGAACTGTATTATTTTTTAGGTTTTTATGGGTTTTCACTCCCAATATCTGAAGCAGAACTTTCAAAAATCAAATAAAATTGTTTTTCCATGAAAAACGCCCTTGCGGATTGCAGTATCAAACTATTTGTTTTGGGGCAGTTTTTTGCAGAAAAAATTGCCTAATGAACAACACAGAAACAATACAAATGTGACAAAAGTCTTAAATCGAAACGAAAATCGAAAGAAAATAATTCTTGAATTTTTTTTTGTCTGATGAAAGAGTCAGATTTGTACTCTGAAACATCACAGTTCGTTTTCTTCATCATTTGTATTGTTCCTGTGTTGTTCATTTTCTGCAAGAAACTGCCAAAAAGTTTGATACTGCAATCCGCAAGGGCGTTTTTCATGAAAAAAACAATTTTATTTAATTCTTAATAGTTCTGTTTCAGATATTGGAAGTGAAAACCCATAAAAACCTAAAAAATATTGCAAAATCCTCCCAAAATAAGCTTCAATCGATACTCAAACAGAACTGTGACATTTCAGATTACAAATCTGATGAAAGAGTCAGATTTGTATTGCTGTGAACATTCTAAGAACATTTCAACCAGGTGCGATGAGACAACAGTTCGAAAACACACTGTTATAGAAACATACAAGTACTGTTTTCAGACTGATGCGTTTACAAGAAAAACGAATTTTAAATCTCGTCTTTATCGAAAATTATTGAAATTTATTGCCGCATATTGCTGAATGAATATGTATTGTGAAATTCATACTTTAATCCAATATGACAGGCACACTTGAAATTGGCATACTATATCCACAGTTGTAGTTTTAGCTCTTAAATAAGAATCATCCAATGAAATTTTATAATTTTCCTGAGGTTACTCGGTAAAACTTCGATTCATCACCTGATAAGTGGATATAACTCCAGTTCTCGCCATCAATCTTATATAGAGTACAAAAACGCGAAGTTTACGTTCATTCCTCCTTGTGGAGTAGCGAAGAAACAATTGGATTTACACACGGGATCCCTGTCGAAGCAATTCTCTTTCTCCGAGATCCTTCTCAACTTCATATAAATTAAATTTCGTTTCGTTTCTGAACAATTTTTCAACAGAATATTTGTTTTCTGAATAAGTGTATTAGATGTCATTATATTCACTCAGATATAGTAAGATTCAACTAAAACACACATTGAGAAGAGCGTTTCATTCAAAAACACTCATTTAGAATCGGAATCGCAGAAATTCTTCGTGAAAAAATAATGTGACATTGACTCTGAAAGCGGTTGTCACATCCTTGAAAATCACTGAGGTAACGTGCAAAAACATACACCGATTTCAAGCGATGAACCAAAAGCTCCGGTTATAGTTACGGTTATCCAAACTGACATATAGGTAAAGGATAATCTGACAATGTGGATAACCATAACTATAACCGGAGCTTTTGTTCTATCTCTTATAGAGAGGTGTTGGATGGAGATGTTGGACTCGCCTGCGGCTCGTGTCGCAAACTAACAAGTGAATAATAGGAATAATTATACACGCCTTGGGCCTATGACAACCGAAGAAGCGGCGTAGTGCGCGATCGTGACTGACGCGCTTATGCTGTATTGGAATGAAGTAGCTAGCGTGCGTCGGTCAGTGGCACCATTGTCTGGCCGCCTACACACTCCTCCACCAGCGACGATGATGACAAAGGAGGTGCAATGTCAGGCAGAGAACCGCCAAGTTCAAAGATAGAATAGCACATAGATAAGTAATCTCATTGAGATTAGCTTATCTATGGGATCACGTCGGGGTCACCACTTTGGCGGTTCTCGTGAGTTCTTGCCATCTGAAAGACGACGTGCTCTTAGGGAAAGTTTTTTCGTCCCTGAGCCAGAGGTGGATCCATCATATAGGCTGAATACTCTGGCACCTGCCTATGGCAACCGCAGAAGCGGCGTAGTGAGCGACCATAACCGACGCGCTTTGCGCCTATTATTCACGAGCTTGATTAATGACAGTCATTTTGCTTCAACCAGAGCCGTCGAAATATATATATTATTCGATGGTCGCAGACAAAGTAATTAGATTTTTCCTCCAGTAGATGTACAGTAGTTTACATAATTTACATGAATCGATTTTATATTGGGGGATTGTAGAAATAAGAGTTTTTTCCTTGAAATCACGACCAATTTCATTTTTATTTCGGTGTACTAATCGAATCTGTTTTTATAATCAGCTTTCAAAAAAAGTCATTTCAAAAATCACAGATCCCCTATTCGAAAATTGGGGTGTATGAGAATGACAAATTTGCTATTATTTCTAAATAGTGAATCTCAAATTGTTAGATCTGGGTAAAAAAGTCTAGCTCTCCAGAAATTTGAAGGCCAGAAATGTGGAATGATTTGCTCTTTGCTTTAGGACACTTTTTCTAAATTAGTAGAGTGAATCTTTTTTGATGTACTGAAATCATCCAGGTACAATCAAGAACTCAATAGAAACATTCAGTAAATTGATCCTAGATTATACGAAAAGTTATGATCTCTATGACAACCTGTCATATTGGTAGGTAATAGAATCGATAAAAACGCACATCTGTAGATATTAAACATACAGTGTGCCCCACGAGAAACTTCATAAATATTCCCTTCATGAATAAGGTCCAACGTCATTATCATGAAAGTCCTTCTCCTCCCTACCAATATCACTGAATATATCTCTCAATCAAATACTTAATGCCAGTATGGACAATATAGCTAATTCATAAATTCAAACAGAAATTTCTGAAATCTATTTCTGAATATCAGGTGAAGTAATTATAGGTTAATAGGGGATGTTTATTCATTTTTAATTTTGAATATGGATTCTGACAGCTCACCTTTTCATTACAGGAGCATTTGACTGTTCAAGACTGTTACCTGATGATCTCATCCAATATACGGATATAAAATTACCATTTTCGGATATATTTGGGATAATTTATGCCTCATAAGCAGGCAAATAAATATTATTGAACTTAATTTCTGTCCCACCTAAGAATATTTTCTAATGGCCAAACAAGTTCACTCCATTTATCTCTCTTGAAACCACTGTTACCATTTAACTCAAAACGTTCGAGAGGAATGTGGGTTCACGCTCTTTGCACGAATAGGCAGCGCATCTTTCCGATATTATTCTCAGTAAAAAGAAATCTGAAGAAAGATAATCAAATTTAAATACCCTCACGATTATGTTGCATATTTCAAACTCGATCCATTCATCAAACCCAAGATTCATTATATCATGTCATCATGTATCATAAAATACAGCAATGGAAATCATCAATCCAACGAGGGAGTCGGATTTCCTAATTTGAAACAGTGCTATACCCATTATTTAGAAGTCATGCCTATTACTCAATTAGTTTTAATTGTGGAGACCTAAGTATATCTTAGAATTTTTACTTAATTCTTCTTATCATGGAATGATGAAAGAAAAACGAAATACTATGGCGAGCAGAAAAAACGGGCCACTTTGTCATTACTGTTGAAATATCGTTCTTACTTGAAATTTTAATGAGAATCATGAAATTTCAGAAATAGTAGGTAATAGGGAATGGACCAGAAAATATTCTTATACAAATATTAAGTTTTTTTGAGAAAATTGAAAACTTCGAAATTAAAGAAGTTATTGTAACTAAAAATTTCGGTATCCTAGCGTTGATTGTAACTCCAAACGTCCACGCATGCTCGTGATGAGCCTCCTCATATTTTCTCGTGGAATATTCTCTCATTTATGACGGAGGGCTTTACGGAGCTCTCCCCACCTCCATAGATGTTCGATGGAATTCAAGTCAGGACTTCGTACTGGCCAGTTGAACCTTGAAATTTCAACCTCATTCAAGAACGCTATCACGTTCCAAGCAGTATTTGGGCGTGCATTGTCATGCATAAAAATTCCAGGTCTCCCATGCAGGCCCTATGAACACACATCTCCTCAGACCATAACTGATCCTCCACCGAATGTAACTCGCTTCCCTATACATACATCGGAGAATCTTTCTCCTGGGCGTCTGTAAACGAGCTCCTCGAATGCTGAGTCTGGATTCATAAGAGAAAATCTTTTTGGCCCACTGAGCATCTAACCAATTTCTGTCACCTCGTTCAAATTGAAAACGCGCTGTTCGATGCTCTCCAAAGAGTTTCGGAACTGCCACAGGTCTGTATGTGCATAAACTCTATTCTAAGACCAGCCGTCTCACTGTCCATTCACTTATGTTCATGTGACGCACCTCCATCAATCGACTCCAAACTTCAACAGCAGTAAGATGACGATTTCGAAGACTTGTGGAAACCATGAATCTGTCATTCTTCAACAATGTGCACCGTCTTCTTCCAGATCCAGGTCAGCCTGCCTGTCTCCTGATGGTGTGTTCTTCGGACTTTCGGTTAATAGGCTAACATTTATTCTTCTAGCAACAGAGCTCTGATTCAGTTCATTTTCGATAAGTGCCACTGCTCCCGCATAATCTTCAAATAGGAAACTCATTTATCAAATTGTTTCTTTCAGAGAGTGGAAAATAAACTTATTGGAGACCAATCTTGAGCGCAACTGATAAACGATGAATACATCGTGAAAAATTATTTGAAGATGGTTTCTTTTTTCAAGTTTTTAAGCCCATATGTCTATATTTTACGGGTATCTGGTTCATTTTCCAATGAAAGATAGATGGGAAAGGAAAAATTATTGAATCGATTTGAACACGTGAGAAAAAAAATGTGTGAGGGAAATCTTAGTTGCCCGTTTTTTTGCTCGCCATTGTGAAATGACATTTTCACATCAACATAAATTTTTTCGGGAAGTTTCACAGTATCGTAACTAGAAGACAACTTATCCCAAAAAGCGCAGTTAGAAAATAATACACTGACTCCTTTATAATGACCTCTATTAACTGAATGAGCAGCATACGCCGCAAAACTCAAACGGCTCTTCATAACATGAATTAACCCAGCCTCTCAAACTCTGAACACTAGGCACGAGCACGATATCTCTTACTCTGACTATATGATAACCGAATCTATACGTTCGTACCATAAACATATTAAACTCTCTGGACACGGCGTACGAATTCATTTCTAAAGAGTCGAATGGGGATAAGGAAGCAAGTGAGAGGTCCGAGAGAGAGATGGAACTGGATCGGGCAGATCATAGACAAGATACACGATACAAATATCCGGTATTCTACAGCTCATGGAGAGTGAGATGAATAATGATCTCACTTGCACAATATGACGCCGAGATAGAGATAAAATCGAGGATTTACTAAGGAGAATGATTTCTTCTTGGTATATTAGATTACATTGAAGTTTTGAAAATTGATGAAATTGATGTGATGAATGTGAACATAACTCCGACATGAATATTCGGAATGATTAATCAATAACAATATCTGATAAATTACTCTTTTCCTTTCAAATTCTCTTGGGCCCGTTTCAGGAATGTATTCTTAGCTCCAAATGATTTTTTCCTAAGCAGCGTACAGACTCACAAGTATATACGGTGTTTTGAACAGCTCGCTAGCCATTCTACACCGTCCAAGCTTGCGGGGAAGCCAAATTGCTCAGTTCGCGTGTCTGTACGCAGCTTTTGAATTTTGTGTATTAAATGGTCTAAAAAGATAAGAATGCACTAAATAGTGTAGAGCTGTGCGAAATTGATTTCTGCGCTCGGATTTATAGCAATTATACATTCATTTAATTTTTGTACGCTCTTTCCAAATTATTGTATTTTATCTTCATTTTATATCTCCTCGTACAATTAATGGGACAACACGAATTTACCATTATTCTTTACCACTGAACATCCTCAACATTGTCGAAACAGAAGCGTATTTTTTTCAATTCACCATATCATAAATTGAACTCATGAAGGTCATCAAATAATCCTTGTGATAGATTCGCCATTTTTGACAAATCAATTGAGATGGTAGTGCAGAAAAATAAGCAAGTAAGCCAAACTGGCCTTATTTTCTATTGTTGCGAAATGGCGCATGAGCCGAGATAGATCGCTCACTCTGTATTTATGTTTAAGTATACCCGGAATCATTGCAAGATCACGTTCCTCGATCCTATCTTTCAACTTCCTTCCTAAGAAGTTAATACGTCGTACGATCATCACGAAATTTTGCACGAAGTTGTTCATCAGCATTTTCAAACTAGTTCCCAAGTTTCATCATGATTGAATCAGGAGTTTTTGCGTTATTCTGGAAAAACAACAATACCGGAGAAAAACACAAAATTCGGCATATTTTTTACTACTATCAACGAAATTATAGTCGTATCAAAATGAAATTTTGAATACTCCTGTGAAATACGAAGCTGAATGTCTAAACAGAATTTTTTCTCAAATATCATAATAACAATAATAATTATAATA
Source organism: Myrrha octodecimguttata (assembly GCA_958510865.1). Taxonomy (NCBI): domain Eukaryota; kingdom Metazoa; phylum Arthropoda; class Insecta; order Coleoptera; family Coccinellidae; genus Myrrha; species Myrrha octodecimguttata. The sequence continues at coordinate 72,282,178 of OY294059.1, read as the reverse complement.
TTTATCAAGAAAAACTTTAGTGAAACTTGTGCGTGGACAGAAAAGTAACATTGGTAAGTACCAATATTCACTGTTTTCAATGTAAGTTTTCGAACACGCGCATCATCTCTTGAAAATCTAAAATTACTTCGGGTGAAAAATGTTTAGTTGAATTTCCACCAGATAAAGTAAAAGCATCTGTATTTCAGACATCTCATCCATAATATCAGTCTCAAATTATTGAAAATATAGGAAACCAAACAGGTTTCAAATCGAAAGGTGCAATCAATCCTAAATCTGGAGAAATGTGGAGGGAATATTTCGACATCTCCACAGGAATTCGCTCGGATATAATCTCTGGTATTCCAGGAACTAGTTCGTAGGCTTCCGAATCTTTGAGGGAAATAAATAGGATTTTCGCTTCGATTCCCCGAACTGGGACATGACTCGAGATAATTTGATGGGATGTGATGTAAACGCGAATTTCGTAATATTTTTGTTTTCCGAATAAATCATATTGCTCGATAATACCATGATAATTCGTGAATAAAATACGGACTTTTCCGTTAGAGGAATTCTTAAAAGAATCGGATTAATCTTTAAAAAAAAATATTAATGTTCGTTCGTTGTATGGGGATTTTTCTTCTTCAATAAGTTCCCTTTCGTGTTCCAGTTTCTAGCATATACAAGGTACAAAATATTTATTCATCATTGAAATAGACTCTTTGGGAATTTCTTTCTTGAAAATGATGTCGTCTAAATGTTTTTCCTCGCGTTCTTGACATTCATTCAATCTAACATTAAAATTTCTGATGACGGATTGGCAGAAAGGCTTTATGATGGCTCCCATTTCGTGGCGAATATTTTGTTTTAACTGATCCAGGGAAGTTGATTCATTAATGTAGACTTCGGATTTGAGGAAACACCACAGGAAAATGCCATAGGAGTCAAATCAGGATTGCGTAGCGGCCAATTTATGTCACCTCTTCTCGATATTAATTTGCCTGAAAAAATTTCACGAACTCGTGGCAGAGACCTGTTTGACGTATGTGACGTTGCTCCATCCCACTAAACCATGAATGAATTCACTATAAGAGCACGTCCCCTTTTATCTTTAAAAAAGTATGGACAGACAATTCCTCGCGATGACATTGCATACATTTGGGATTGGTTGCACTCCAATAGCGACAGTTCTGTTTGTTCACGTACCCATTAAGATGAAAATGAGCTTCATCGAAGAATGAGATGGTGAATGTTTGTAAGCGCTCAAGCGCTTGGTTAACGAATTCTAGACTCTGAAAGGCATCCTGGGGTTTTAGTTCTTGCACCAATTGAATTTTATAGGGGTGCAGCTTTGGATGTTTGTGCGAAATGCGGTGTAGCGATTATTTATGCACTTGCAAAGCTCTTGCACGCTTCCGAATGGAGAGGTCGGGATCATCACTAATCAATCTGATTAGTCCGTTCCACGTTCTCTTCGTTCTCGATGCCCTTGGTCGGCCGGATTTTGATTTACCTAGTGTTGAACCGGTCTCCTCAAACTTCTTCACCCAATTCCGAATTGGCTGAATGTTTGGTGCATCGTTTGACGTAAACCTCGAACATTGCAGAAATTTCTGCGCATAATAGTCGCAGAGTTGCCGTTTTTGTAAAATTCGCGCTAGCACAACGCGAGATCCGCTCTTGCGAAAGGCTCCATACAAAATGAATTACCAAGAGCCAGAGGACCGATTAACATAACCCTCGCGCCCCTCAGAGTACTTGCGTTCATACAGTTGTAGCTTTCTATTTGACGATTTGGGGAGCTCGGAGCTGCCCCGCGTATAAAATTTGTTAACAAGTTTCATTCTCAATCGTCAAATAGAAAGCACGCAATAAGCTTAACAAATATAAAATTTCTTTTGAGACATCTTGTATTTGAAATGCAGTCTATGAGCGAAATAGGAAATTTACAAATACCACGAAATGGTTTATTCAGAGTTAGTGGGTGGAGTAGGTAGCAAATCTTGGGAATTCTGAAAGAACCACTTTCTCCTCCTATTAAATTTTATATATTACATACCATATGAGCTGTCTTCATCAAAAAAAAAGGAAAATTCGTAAAGGAAATTGACAATATGGAAGAACCTAACTCATCAAAACATGTATAAGTAATGGAATCATTAGAAAAGATCTAGAAAAGCACTGCCGTGAAGGCAGCAGCTTTTGCGCGCATGTTCAATGTAGATGACCGCTTTGGCAACGAATTTGAACATGCGCACAAAAGCTGCTGCCTTCACGGCAGGGCTTTTCCACATTTTTTTCGATGAATTACTGGATTTCTATTCGATCTAATCAGTATTTTTGGAAATATTGGAAAAATAAAATTTTGAATGGGTATATCTACGGAATCATTGGGTGGATTTTGCCCACTCACGAATTCGGCCTTCGTAATTAAGCCCCTAACCTACTCTACAAATATCGAGTTCCTGATTCGTTTCTTCCAGGAGTTATTGTGTTTACGAAGTTGGCCGTTAGGCCGACTGCGTAAACACAATAACTTCCGAAAGAAACAACTTAGAAAACTTTAAAAAAATTTGAAAAATTTTGTTTTTTCTATTTACTGACGGTATGATCCTGACAAAATTTGGCTCAAAGTGGCGCGTCGTTATACTCCACCTAATTGCCAAGTTTAAATCCAATCGCTCAAGTAGTTTCTGAAATAAAAAATAAATAACTTCAAAATTTCAAGTGGCAATAACTCCGAAACTGTTCGATCGATTTGGCCCATTAACAAACTTTACCGTGGCATTCCAATGCGCGACCTACCCTGAAAGTTTCAAGTTGCTAGCTCACTCCGTTTGACAGTTATCGTGTCCACGGCCAGCCGGCCGGACAGAATCGATTTTGACAACTGATTCGTCATCAGTGAGTCCAATCTAGTCGTTTGAGACCATTTTCGGCGCAATCGTCGAAAATTACAGACATTTGTACAAAACGATATCACGCTGTTTCCCTAGAACATGCGCGCAATAATTCTTGGGAACCTAAGTCACTGTCAAGTTATGAGCATGTTGGTATTAGTAATGGTAGCTATAGTATTCAATTAGACGTTGCACAAATCGGTGAACCAATAAAGCAAGTTTTTCTGGATATGTATTCAAGATATAATAGAAGTGGCCTTCAATGTAAATTGATTTCGGTGGTTACAGTATTCGGTCGAAAAAGATGCAGCTTTATTTTATTTATATTTATTCTGGCAATTGCCAGAATAAATCTGGCAATTTTAGACGTGGAACAGGAATTCATATAACTTCGCCAAGCTCTACCTTGAAATATCACTGTTCACGGAGATTGGCATTCTTCGCTGTCCAGGAAACTGAGTTTTTTTATATGGACTAGTCATGTTTATATTACAAGGTTGCATATACGGGACTTATAATTTTTGTGGAGTACTGAATAGGACGCACTCTATCCTTTTTATGTGTAAAGAAACTTTTTTTTGAAATTCTGAATGACAAATTTGTGTACTTTTTCGGTATATAGGTATAACCAGAAGTTACAAAGACCTGAAAATATGTCAGCTGAGATCAGCTATCGACTTCCATATAAAATTTTCAGAAAGTTTGGCCTCAAACTCTCATATATATTTATATACATACACATATGAATTCAGCTCGTCGTCTGGAAATTGACAGATTTTATCTGGCAATTTCAGGTAGTTCGATAACTATTCATAATAATGAGATAGGCTTAATTAATGATATATTAGAGTTTGATTACGAAGGTGGCGTTTGTGAATGGGTAAAATGCGCCCAACAAATTATTTCAACAAATATAGATTGGATCGAATTGACATCCAGTACGTAATTGATGGAAAACGACAGCTTGCAGGTTCATGCGGAATTTCATGAGGATAATATGATCTGGCAATGGATTTTAACGAGCGCGCAGAAGCTGCTTACTTCACGTCCGTACTTTTCTACAATTTTTTCACGTGCTATTATTCCTTTATTTATACATACTCAACCACTCTAGCAATCAAACAACAAAATTCGAATGAAGGCGTAGCAACTCTCGACTTTGAGTGCTCCCCTTGATCATTCAGACACTTGGCGAATTTATATAAATTCACGTTCCACGTCTGAAATTGCCAGATTCAAATCTGTCAATTGCCAGATTAAATCCGACAATTGCCAGTTTAACCGTGGGTTTCACAAAGCTTAATCCTCTGATCAACGCGTTGATATTCTGTGGTATTGCTAAAAATGAACTGAAATTGAACATAGAATTGTCTTGATCAGAACAATCAAGTTAATCAGAGCTTTGTTAAACCCGCTGTAAATCTGGCAGTTGCGACTTTTTCTTATCTTTCACAGTGGCAATAATACGTCGTCGTACGTACATATCAGATCTATTGACAAATGATTTTCTATAAATATGTTATCCTTTATTTGTAGCTCATGCCTGAGGAACCCTGATAATGAATATCTCACAGGGACATTCTCTAAATATCTTCCAACACGTAGTAAAAATCGATTACAAACAAGAGAGCCGAGATTCTCGAAACATTCATTCACGTTCTGACAGAAATCCTTCTGGGATTTAGGCGATGCAACCAAGAAATTCCCCCTTTCGAATCTGTTATTATCGAAATTATAATATAGTGTCATTCTCCTGCGAATCGGAAACCGTAATGGGGTCACAAATTACAGGAGAACCGTCTTCAGTCTCCTGTTACCAGAACACCAACTTCTGACTAACAAGGCAGGAAATCGGGCTGCAGGGGGCGAACCAAATTAATGAAATAGTGAAGATGTTCCAGATGAAAAGTCCATTGAGGTGGAAGTTTGGTTGGAGTTTCCGAATTTCATCCTAATTTCTCTAATTCCCCTGAAAAATATGAAAATATCACTTTTTGTGCTCAAAATGACAACTTAACAGCCTTGTTTTCGTTGAAAACAGAGGGTGTCCTGAAAACTTCTGATTTTACCTCTATTCATCAGTTTATTGGATTATCTAGATTCGCAGAAAAATAAAGTTTCTTACTAAGCACGATTTCTCAAGGGTACCACATGAATTAATACAACGGACTCCAACATTTTTCAGTTTTTTTGTGGGTTTTCACTTCCAATATCTGAAACAGAACTATCAAAAATTAAATAAAATTGTGTTCTATCCTGCAATCGGCAAGGGCGTTTTCCATAAAAAAACAATTTCATTTTATTTTTAATAGTTCTGTTTCAGATATTGGGAGTAAAAACCCAGAAAAAACCTAAAAAATCCTCCCAAAATAGTCGATACTTAAAAAAAGGTATGAGCCTTCTTCTATCGTTTGTTTCAGAAAATTGGAAGAATTTTATTAGAAACTATCACACACAGAAAACAGCCACACTCAATTCTGAAAATGTTCTCGTTTGTCTGATGAAAGAGTTAGATTTGTACTCTGAAACGTCGCAATTCGCTTTGTTTATCGGTTATATTATTCCTTTATTATTCATTAGACGATCTGTTTTCCAAGAAACTGCTCTTGACAAATAGTTCTATCCTGCAATCCGTAAGGACGTTTCCGGAAGAAAACAACTTCATTTAATTTTTAATAGTCCGTTTCACATACTGGTAGTGAAAACCCAGAAAAAAACCTTAAAAATCAAGAAAAGCACCGCCGTGGAGGCAGCAGCTTTTGCGCGCATGTTCAATGTAGATGACCGCTTCGGCAACGAATTTGAACATTTAAATTTCACTGAAATCTCCAAACCGCCACTTTATAACCTAGTACTTCATTTCAGCCCAATCAGATTTCCTGGTTTTTCTGAGGAACAAATCAACAGAAAAATTCACAGAATTTATTCCAGAAATTCATATATTTCAAAAAGCATATCTCCGATTCCGTTTAAATTCTATTCTAATCGGCACCGGAAACTCGTAGACTTTGTTTCAGTCCAATCAGATATGTATTCTTTGAATTTTCCTAATAATAAGTTCAAGATATTTGTTCGCATCGACCTTTCACGGAATCTACTGATGAATAGTCGAAGCATTTACTGAATCTACAGTGACAATATACAGGACAGCGGCGTCAATAGATCGTCAATCGACGTATGTTATTCACACTCTATGCTTCATGAGGTGATTCCTACGAAGTTTTATCGTTACTTCCCCGTAGCACATCAGCAGTGTATCGGAATCGTCACTACTCAACCACAAATAACATATAACTGTTATCCGCGCTACTCAACAGTGTTTCAAATTTCAGCTTGATCGGATATACGTCTCTGGAGATATTGCGAACAATATGTCTGATTTCGTGCTGATTTCCTGAGAATCATTGATATTTCCGAAATAACTCAAAAAATGTTGATCCGATCATGACAAAACCTTGCGCGAATTCATGCAAAGTTTCTCGATCATAAATCATTGAAACAATTCAAAGATTTAGTTTTTAAATATCCCAAATCTTCTAATCATATGGTTCTGGGCAAGAGCGTGATATCGCTTCATCACAATGTCTGTAATTGTCGAATTTTAAACCGAAATTAGTCTCAAATGATTAGGTTGGATTTCCTGAGAAAGAATCAGTGATCAAATTCAATTCTGTTCTATCGACCGTGTGTGCTCTAACGTTCGAAGGAAGGGACATAGATTCATGAAATTTTTAGTTTATGCTCGGAGTTTGAAAATCTCGGTTGAGTTCGTTAATGGGCGAAATTGGCCGAAAGTTTCGGAGTTATAACCATGTTTAATTTTGAGGGGTTGTCCAAAATTAATTTCTGGGATCAGATAAGTGCTTCGTAACAAGTAGAAGAATACCAACGCGCAACCTGTTCACGTTTGAGATGATCTGATCATTAAGCAAATTTCAAACAAATATTTTTCGAAAACATTTTTTTCGAGAGACTTCTAATCAGATATGGATGAAATTTTGCACATACCTTGAACTCAATATTTAACAACTTTTCGACTCGATCAGACATTTATTTCATTTCATGAAACATATTGAGCAGGAAGTTATTTTCTTTCATTACGCGCTTGTTCTAGGGAACAAAAGCGTTGTCGTTTTGCCTAGTGTCTGTGATTTTTTGAGCCAAAATGGTTTTTATGGATTGAAAAAATTTTTTATCCGGATGAAATTCATCAGAATGCAATGAAAATTGGCACGTACCTTGAAGTCAAAATATAACAATAGTGCTTCAATTTCAGTTTTAGCGAATATTCATCTGCAGAGAAATTGGAAAAAATATGTCAAATTTCTTGGCTATTTCAAACTTTGAGATGATTTTCTCAATTTCTCGACAGGATGGATTTCAAGTATTTGGCGTTCGTAATTAAACTACAAAACTTCTTTAGAACTATTAAGTCTCTAAGCAGATTCTCTCGGTACTTATTGTGATAACGATCAACGGTTAGACTATACGTAAAGAGATTAATTATGGCATCCGAATTCGTGAAATTGAACAAGCGCGTGAAAGCTGCTGACTTCACGTCAGTGCTTTTTTAGATTTTTATTTTATTCTCGTGAGTTTTCGATTCTTAATTTTTCAAAGAGTTCTATCGTTCACTCAACTCTTCATGGAATATTAAGGATAATATCGAGTATAATTATGAATGTTATACATATAGCAAAGTTCATTTCCACCTCAATCATAAAAGGAAGCAATACAATTTTTCCAAGGGTGTTGTTATCAGCACGATTTCAATTTAAAATTCAACAGATCCATATAGGATCTATATAGAGTAAGCTTTCCATAAATAATCCTGGATTCCCAGCGTAAAATATACGAGTCCAGATACGAATGTTACGAGAGGATTAACATTTCGAAATCCGACGAGGCATATCCAGAAACGCGGTCGTTTTCTTAGTGGGATAGATTTCGATTCGGTATGGAAGGTCCATACGTAACAAGATAATCTGGAACGTCAATATCGCACTGAATCTTTGCTTTCCATCTAAAAGGGTTTCTGTGTTGATTCAACCGCGTTTGTAAGTAAATGAGAAAAGGGGAGGAATGACAATAACCTCCGTTCAGACTTGTTTTGTAGGTCACTTTGCCACTTTGGGAAAATTAAAAGAAGCAATAAGATACGAAGGTAGTGAAAGACTCCTTGGTTTCTTCGGAATATAGTAAAAGCTAAACAATTGTGGAAATAGTTTTCATGAATAAGGAATGAACTGGCTTCGTATTGAAAACACTTTGGCACATTAGAATATCAATTCCTGTAAGAGGAGAAAAGCACCGACGTGAATTCAGGAACTTTCGACTAGTTTTTTGCGCTCATGTTCTAGAGGAACAGCGTGCTATCGTTCTGTCCAAAAAATATCTGTAATTTTCGATGATTGAGCCGAAAATGGTATTAAACGACTAGGTTTGACTCACTGATGACGAATCCGATGTCAAAATCGATTCTGTCCGGTCGTCACCACGATAACGAGCGTACGGATGATTATATCGACTTGAAAATTTCAGAAAGGGTTGCATTTCAAAATACGAAGGTTAAGTTCGTTAATGGGCTGAATAGTTTCGGAGTTATAGCAATTTGAAGTTTTGAGGTTATTTTCCTGATATCTCAGAAACAACTGCAGCGATTGAATTGAAGCTTGGCACTTAGTTGAAGCATAACGACGCGCAACTTTAAGCAGAATTGCTTCGAAACTGTTTGGTTACTAAATTAAGAAAAAAAATTTTTCAAAATTTTTTTAGAAAAGAATTTTTTTTTCTGAAACTATTGTTCATATTCGAGATAAATTTTGCTTATACTTTGAATTTAATATTCCGCAGCAGTGTACCAGATTTCAATCCGATACTGCCAGTAGTTTTGGAGATATTGGGAAAAAATATGTAGAATTTCGTGGTTTTCTTCTCGATATCAATGGTTTTTTTGGTATAATGATCGTTTCATCCGAACAATTCAAAAAAAAATTAAAATATTTAATATTCTGTGATCTTCTCATCATATTATCCTCATTTAATCTGTATGAACCTCCGAACTGTTATTTTTCGATGAAGTACTGGATTTCAGTTCGATCCAATCCGAAAATGGGTATATCTGCGGAATCATCAGGCCGACCATAAACACAATAACTTCCGGAAGAAGCTACTTGGAAACTCGATATTTGTAGAGTAGGTTTGGGTCTTAATTACCAAGGCCGAATTCGTGAATGGTTAAAATCTGCGCAATGATTCCGTAGATATGGCCGTGAAATTTGGCACACTTACTAATTCGAGGGTGTAGAACAAGAATATAAGGTCAGATATTTTTTTAAAAAATCGTCCTGGACGTGAGAGGTCCTTGAAGTTCCAAAATTTTGGACCTTTTTTCAAAAAATCATTATTACCGACTCGATGAAAGTAGGACGATGAAATCTGTTTTATTGCATAGATAAAGGATCGAACTGCACGTGAAAGAATTCGACATCACCCAGCTTCATTATTTTGGTCGGCACGACGTCTCAAAGTTGACCAAAATTTCGAAATTTGGGTCAACTTTGGGTCGTCGTACAGATCAAACGCGTGAGGCTGGACAATATCGAATTTTTTTGGTTATATCTGGATCTTTTGTTAGTACGTAGCCACTTATTTTATAGACGTAAGTCTTCTGGTTGAAAAATTATGATTTTTTTAAAAAAGGTCCAATTTTTTCGATTTTCCTCGGGCCATAAAAAACGAACCAGACTCTCCACTAACATTCTGATTGGATTTTCTTAATCTACGCCCTCGAATTAGTATATGTTTCAAATTTCAGGTCGATCGGAGAACTTTCGATTTTTGGTAAAATTTTAAGGGGTTACCCTTAAGAAAATCTCAATTTTCGAAAAATAATTTTCCGACTCCTATCGCCGTGAAATTTGGCACACTTACTAATTCGAGGGCGTAGAACAAGAATATAAGGTCAGATATTTTTAAAAAAAATCGTCCTGGACGTGAGAGGTCCTTGAAGTTCCAAAATTTTGGACCTTTTTTCAAAAAATCATTATTACCGACTCGATGAGAGTAGGACGATGAAATCTGTTTTAATTCATAGATAAAAGATCGAACTGCACGTAAAAAAATTCGACATCACCCAGCTTTATTATTTTGGTCGGCACGACGTCTCAAAGTTGACCAAAATTTCGAAATTTTTTCACTATTTCCGCCATAATTTCTAAACGGTTGTCATTGGACGATTTCTAATGACATATTCGTGATCTACGACCTCGATTTAATAGGAAACGATAACAAGGTCGACGATTTTCGAAAAAAAAAATTTATTTGGGACTTGGAAAATTTTTCATAAAGAACCGCGAATAAACATCAAAGCGCAGAGGGGTGGGGGGTAAGATTTAGCGATTCCGTGCGAAATTTTATTTTTGAAGCTATGACAATATGCACATCATATATTATGGATTCGAACACGTAGATTACGAATCTGTAATTAGATTTTGCGTAACTGATTCGGTTTGGAAAATATTCCGGATTTGGTGAGAAATTTTCGAAATTTGGGTCAACTTTGGGCCGACGTACAGATCAAACGCGTAAGGGTGGACAATATCGAATTTTTTTGGTTATATCTGGGTCCTTTGTGAGTACGTAGCCAATTATTTTATAGACGAAGGTCCTCTAGTTGAAAAATTATGATTTTTTTAAAAAAGGTCCAATTTTTTCGATTTTCTTCTGGCCATAAAAAACGAACCAGACTTTCCACTAACATTCTGATTGGATTTTCTTTATCTACGCCCTCAAATTAGTATATGTTTCAAATTTCAGGTCGATCGGAGAACTTTCGATTTTTGGTAAAATTTTAAGGCGTTAGTTACCCTTAAGAAAATATCGATTTTCGAAAAATAATTTTCCGACTCCTATCGCCGTGAAATTTGGGACACTTACTAATTCGAGGGCGTAGAACAAGAATATAAGGTCAGATATTTTTTAAAAAAATCGTCCTGGACGTGGGAGGTCCTTAAAGTTCCAAAATTTTGGACCTTTTTTCAAAAAATCATTATCACCGACTGGATGAAAGTAGGACAATGAAGTCTGTTTTATTGCATAGATAAAGGATCGAACTGCACGTGAAAAAATTCGACATCACCCAGCTTCATTATTTTGGTCGGCACGACGTCTCAAAGTTGACCAAAATTTCGAAATTTGGGTCAATTTTGGGTCGTCGTACAGATCAAACGCGTGAGGCTGGACAATATCGAATTTTTTGGTTATATCTGGATCCTTTGTTAGTACGTAGCCACTTATTTTATAGACGTAAGTCTTCTGGTTGAAAAATTATGATTTTTTTAAAAAAGGTCCAATTTTTTCGATTTTCCTCGGGCCATAAAAAACGAACCAGACTCTCCACTAACATTCTGATTGGATTTTCTTAATCTACGCCCTCGAATTAGTATATGTTTCAAATTTCAGGTCGATCGGAGAACTTTCGATTTTTGGTCAAATTTGATTTGATTAAATTAAAATTTTAAGAAAATCTCAATTTTCGAAAAATAATTTTCCGACTCCTATCGCCGTGAAATTTGGCACACTTACTAATTCGAGGGCGTAGAACAAGAATATAAGGTCAGATATTTTTTAAAATAATCGTCCTGGACGTGAGAGGTCCTTGAAGTTCCAAAATTTTGGACCTTTTTCCAAAAAATCATTATTACCGACTCGATGAGAGTAGGACGATGAAATCTGTTTTAATTCATAGATATTCAAAATTTTATTTTTCCAATATTTTCAAAAATACAGATTAGATCGAATTGAAATCCAGTAATTTATCGAAAAAAAATCTAGAAAAGCTCTGCCGTGAAGGCATACGCTCATGTTCAAATTCGTTGCCAAAGCGGTCATCTACATTGAACATGCGCGCAAATACTGCCGCCTTCACGGCAGTGCTTTTCTAGATTTTTCAAATTCACAAACACCTCCTAACCTCTAGATAGAAACAATCTTGCAGGTCTTATAATCCTATCAAGCTATCATTTTATAACACTGAATATCTAGGTATTCGATCAAATCTGTGTTTACGGAAATTTTGAAAAAATCAAATTCCAAATGTTGGTAATATTGGCATAATGATGGGCATTACCAGTCACATAGGGGGAAAATGATTGTAAGTTATAGGATTGATTCTTGAAATATTTCTTAGGTTTGAAATAGAAATATTCTGCTATAACAATCAGAAGAAGTGCCATTTATAACTTTAACCGGTAGTGGACTACATGGTAGGTAATACCAGTCACTAGATTGGCAATACCCGTCAAGACTTGTTCAGGAATAAGTAGGTATACAGATATTTACCACAGTTCAGTGTTTCTGCCATAGTCTTCACATATGATAGCATTTATTTTTCGAGTCACTTTCAGCCTCCGAACGGGTTTTTTTTCGCTTTTTAGCCATTCTTCAAGTGAAAAAACAGGGTACGAGCAATAAGCTATTCTTTCCGAAATATTATTTCCACTAACACTGACCTGCATTACCCTCTCAAGAGTGTTTATTGTTTTATTTTTTTTCTAAAATGCTTCAATAAAATAGTGAAATAATTATTAGGATCAATCTTTGATAGTTTTTCGTCCATATCAATATTTTACAATGAAATAAAATGAAGAAAACGTATATTTATGAAGTCGAAAAATTACTTCACCTCGAAGCCGAAACCATAAACATGCGTACGTTCTGAATGCTTGTTAGAAGCTTAAGGGTGGTTGTTTGTTAGGGAGCGGGAGCGTATCACGGCACCTGGATCCCTATTCTTGAATCGGGGATGCATTTTTGATGGAACGATAGATAATGTTAATACCATCACATTCAAGAATATAGGGTTCCAGGTGTTTATATATACAGTATATCTTGTCTATGGTATATACACGCGTTGAATGCAGTAATATTGGAATGATAGCAGTGACCGGTATTACCAACAGACTGGCATTACTCACTTTTCCGCTACCTACCTTTATACAGATTTTCAACGAATAGCAAAAATGAACCTGTTGATTAGGCTCCGTTCGCACCTTATGCGAAAAGCAAGTCTAGTTTTTTCGGAATTATTGTGTTTTCAATTCATCGACAAGCAACAACTTCCAGAATTTGAAAACATGGATCACTTAGTGGCGTAAATGTAGACTTGTAGGTTCGGGAAACTTTTCAACGGATCCAAAAAGAGTAGCCGATATATAAAATGTTCACGATTTCATAGAATTTAGTGATAGGATTTGCATGAAATTTTGTATTGATTTTGTCTATGAGTAACACCTACTTACTGAGTTTATGTCGATAGTTTATTTCGAATAATTGAAGAAATAATCAGAACATCCAAATAAGGTGGATCGTAAATATAAGACTTACTGAAAAAGAACTCTCGACATGATCATCCGATTAGAAGATTGCAAAATCTTTCATCGAGAAATAGAGCTTCTTTGGGGGATCTCTCATTGGGATTTCGCTGAAATATTGCAATAACTTCCATGCCATCAGCTTTCAACCAGAAACTAGATTTCAATTCGGTCTGATTCGTATTTTTGGAAAAATTTGGAAAATAAAATGCCGAATTGGTATAACATATTTGCGTTTTACTTGAGTTGATTTTAACCATTGAACGCAACTGAGACACCAACTTATCCTTCAAATATTGAATCTTAACTTTTCTACTGATTTTAAATAATCATTTGTGATTTTTCATTTTCAAGATTTTTCATGTTTGTTTGAATTGAGTTCACGACGTTACTTTCGATTGCCCTTCACAGTTAGAGGATCATTCAAACACAAAATCAACCAACCAGAAATCATCAAGTCAAATTAAGTACTATATTTCATTTCGATGTAATCTGCATTTTTGGGAATATTGGGAAAATAAAAGCTTGAATCGAATGGAATAGAATAGAAGTTATTGATGTTTTGAGACATTTGAACAATGATTAAGATATGTCACACAAATATGCAATCAACACAAGCAAATATTTTAACAAACAGCAATTTTAGATAATATCAGGAAAAAAGAGCAAGGAAATGAAGTGAACAATCAACTTATTGTATCAGCTAGAAATTATTTCAATTTATATTAGCACTTATCTAATAACAGAGATTTCACCTCAATTCTGAATCTTTTATCATCCATAATTTTAAACCTTCTGGGCAAACTATTATAGATTCTGATTCACGGGGCCTCATTTTGAATATGAGGCGGGTTTTGTTTTGAGTAATAAACGCTCGGCCAGCAACTGCTGAGGAGCCCCATAAAACTTAATTGTAGGAAAGGTGACTATACACCATACTGTAGTAGATTCCTAGTGAGCTGTCGATTGGTAGTGTGTTCTTGGGACGTGAAATTGCATAGTACGATTTGTTGAATTTTTTGCAAAGGTGATCAACATCCTGTTGCCACTTAAGAGAATCGTTATGCCAGCCTAATAATTGGGTGGGTTTTACCCTTTCACGAATTCTGCCTTCGTAGATAAGCTCCATCATTATTTCATGAAAATAAGAAAAATTTTGGAGAGCTCAGTATGATAAAGTTCGATGAAGAAATTTTGTATGAGCCTATAAAGAAAAATCGAATGATGAATAAAATTCAAATTAAACTCACTTACCAAATATTATACGTGAAATATTTTCGTTAAGAATGCTGCATCAAGTATCAAATATGGGAGTGGAGTAAGTTCTTAGGTTTTCTCAGACATTTTCCATTCAATTTCAACTAACGTCTGTACTGTATTATGAACTACAGTAAAAGTTTAACGTTTAAACGAAGTACAGTAGTGTTTGTACACTTCGCACATTGGTACATTACTTTATTATTCGTTATTTTGGTTTACTCATATTTTTGACCTCAATTTTTAAAAGGGTTTATCCCGTGAATGAATAAATGAATAAAAACGCTGAACGCAACTGCACCTATACCTGAAACAAACGATATCATTCGACTCATTGTGTTGCTATATTGTAGTTGCTTCCACGTCGCGTCCAAACGGTAGCTATAGCATTGTTCAAGGAACAATGGCTATAGAATAACGCACGTATTGATGGGTAGATGATTGCAATAGTGGAACGGCAAATGAACCAGTGGTTTATTTCATGAAAGGAATCAAAAGTTACCATTTTTGTACAACTTAGGGTCGGTATTATAACACTTAACTGGAAGTTATCTTCAACTTTAACTGACAGTTAAACTTCTGCTCAAAATTGTAGGAATTATAAGTCTCATTTCTATCATAGCAGATATTCTGTGATGATTATTTCTATGAAAAGGAGAAGGAAATAGTTAAAAAATCTGTGATAAAACTAACCACCAATTTCTGGGTTGAAAAAGTTGGACTCCCTTTCAAAACATGATAGCAATGAACACGGGAATAAGCAAATTCCTTGTTGACGAATATTCTCGCTATATATCAGAGAGCTTAATTGATTGTGGTTTCCATAAAAATAGAAAGTAAATTACTAATTTGTGCGAGCGTTGCAATGATCAATTTTGAATTCTTATGTTTTTTGCAATATGGAAGAGATGTTTGGGTATTTATTTCGTCACCTGAGTAAAAAAAACTACTTCCATATACTGAATATATTGGAAATGAAAGCTTTGATAATAATGAGATACATTCAATTCAGGAATTATTGTACAATTACAATAAAATTTGTCTAAATCCAATTAGGTGCAGAATTTTTTTTACAAATACTTCACTCTTCACCAACGGTCAAGTACTTCCAACTGACACTGGAAGTGGTCATCTCAACACTAAATTTGCAAAAACTGTCATTCATTTCAAAAATATGGTAATGTTTGTGTGGATCCGAGTCATCGAGCCCTGATATCTAGAATTTGAACACGGCTATCAGCTACAGTTTGGACATTATTATAAGAAAAGTATTCATTGCAAATGTGATGATTTTCTCCTTCATCTTAAAAGTTATATAATGTGTATACATTATTACGCCTTTTCAACTTTTATCTGTTATATGAGGCACTGAAAAGAATAAATTCCAATTAATTTTTTTCATCTACATCTTATAATAGTAAAACAGAAAGAGTAACTGATATTTTCATTACAATTATATGCCATGATGAACTCTCGAGATTGGATCCTTACCCGAGTGAGGTTTATAGCAGGCTTTTTGATGTAAATAGATAATAAGTATGCAAGTTTCCATGGGTCATTTCTGATAATACCAGAATAGTTGATTTGTAAATACCCACAAAATATCTAGCAAATACCAAGAAAGATCAAGATGCATAAGATCTGCGTGTAATCAACACATTTGCATCACTGGCGCCAAAGCATGATTTCTAAGAATATGTGTTCGATTACAGGCGTACAGAGTGTCCAGATAAGCGAAAACGGTTTTTGAATTCCGTTTCTTCCCATAAGTTCAAATGGTCCAGCCGATTTCTAAATATCCTTTCTCAACGAGGATATTCAACAATATTCATGGCATTATCGTCATAGTCACTTAAAAATTCTTCAAAAATGAAGTGAATATATCTCAACGAGGATGTTCAACAATATTCATGGCATCTTCGTCATCGTGAATTAAAAGTTCTTTAAAACTAAAGTGAATATATCTTGCTTACTTGTTTCCGAAAATATCAAAACAACAATAAAATCGAGGTTATTTTTCCCTTGTGTCATCCGAAAAGACAGAGAATCTGTGGAAAACCAGGACATAATTTTAACTATAATGTTAATTGATACCCAAACCACCAGATAAAGACAACCCTGCAAATCTAACTTTAACTGGACGTTATTGCTGAACTGGCAGTTTAAGTTAAAGATAACTTCCATTTAAGTTTTATAATAGCTGCCCTTAAACACTTAGCCAACACAATAATATCCGCTTGGTATTAAGTTTCAGCCGACAAAAATAATAAAATAACAATTTTTGCAGCACTCCACCTCTATCATGGGTCCTTATCCACAATACACTCTTCCAAGACAATCGCAACAATCTCAGTGGCAATACGGGCCAGTTGGACACCTGCCTCCTGGTATATACCCCATACCGTATCAGGGAGCTCATCCACAACAAAGACAAAGGCCGGCTCCTAGAGAACCACCTATACCTCTTCGGCCCATTCTACAACCAACTGAAGAGGAATCATCGGTCGAAACACCATTAATGATAAATAAAAGAGAAAGTACTGTTTGACATGCAACTGTCCTGTAAACGCTGCTCAGCTCATCTTCAAAAACTTGCTGACAATTTTCTCCTTGGTTGTAAATTTCTCGATATTTTCAGGTGTTAGGGCAAGTTATTCAGAGTTTGTTGAGAAGAATGGAACACAAGTCGAAGATTTGAACGACGAACTTTCTGCTACTCACTGCAGCTAATCTAAATGTTTTGATTTGCTTTCATAATTTCTTGTATATATGGTTTTCATCAATATCATGCAAAAAGAAGAGGAAGCGAATATTTGCCTTATTTTTAAATAAACGCTTGGCAATGGTTTTTCAAAGTGTTGAAATGTTTTTCACAACTCAAACCCATAAAGGTGAATCAAAACTTTTGATATTCTTTCAACTCGTTAATTGAAGTTTGAATTCGATGGTTAGGCTGAAAATGAGCACAGAATATAACATTGATTGACAATCAAGCCCTTTATCGGGCAATCAAAGTTTTGTAAAATCGGATGATCGGCTAAGAACATAAATTCTGACCGAAATATAACTATAGGACAAAATATGCCTTGCTAAAATATTGCTGTGAAAAAATAAATTTTAGGTTTTGAAGTTAATATTGTTCTGGTTGTTTGCTACTTATTCCGCTGTTCATTTCTTAATTATTCAATAGATAGAAATCAGTGCAGGAACGCCACTTCGGACGATATTATTATCATGTCATTAAAATCATTAAAACAATAATGATTTCGGATGAAGGAATGAGCACGATAATTTCACCAGTTTTCGAGGAAAACGCACTTGAAGAATTCTCAGAAGCAGATTACAAATATAAGACAATAAAGAGACGTAAGACTCCTCTTTCAACATTAAAGTAGAAATAGTGTAGGCCGTCAAATATTCTAAGCGATAGATTTGCCTTCTTCGATATATCAAATAAGTGGACAGTTTTCAGCGACAGTTTCGGCGTTGCAAATTGGCGAACGGTCCGGGATAAGTTTTTAGCTGTATCGATTCACAGATGTTTTTCAATGCTCAAAAACTTCCTGAAAAGACTTTTTTGTTTATTGGTTAGTTCGCTTTTCCCATTTCTTGGGAGGTTGCAACCGGTTTTCTAAACTATCCTTGAAACTGTCCTCGACAAATAGTCCAATCCTGCAATCCGCAAGGGCGTTTTCCGTAAAAAAACAATTTAATTGAATTTTTAATAGTTTTATTGCAGATATTGAGATGAAGAGCCAGAAAAAAAACTACACAATCAAGCAGAATCCTTCCAAAATAAGCTCTAAGCGATACTTATGCGCACTTTGTCCAGTCTCCAAAGTTGTATGGAAAATAGTCCAATGGTTCCTTGAAGGTGGAATGTTTCCGTTGCAAAATAATGAGGAAAGATTCTGGTCGAACGTCAACTTTCACGATATCAAAGTTACGAAAAAAGTATTCAGTTGCGAATATAATAGTAATGAAATCATTGCTTAGAAATTTTCAGAAAAATAAAAAAACACAATTTCAAATCTTTCAATTAATATTTTCCCACCAGATTTTCTAGCAGAGCTGTGCCGAAGCCTTGTGCTTAGTGCTCGTGAAAGCACTCGAAGCACTTTTGTGCTCCTAAGCACTGTGCTCCCAAGCACTTCATTAAGCCGGTGCTTGGTGCTTGGTGCTTCGAGAATTTTTTGAGAAGGCTTAGTGCTTAGTTATTCGAAAAAGTGCTCCTAAGCACCGCAAAGTGCTCCCGAGCACCGCGAAGTGCTCCCGAGCACCGCAGGGGATTCGAAGCACTTTTCGGGATTACTAAGACCTTCATAGACTTGTCGAAACAGGAAAATGTCGGGCTATCGCGTGATTGGAGTAGACAAAGAGAACTAATATATCGGTTGTCTCTGGTGTTTGGAGACATTCGACAAGGAATACAAGGATCTTCATTCGACACATTCGTGATATATGTGTTTAAGTTTAGTTTTGTGCCACTATTATATGAAAATAATAAAATGCTTTCAGAGTCGAAGTGTCAAAGCGTGAGCTTTCAGCTGGGAACATCGAGATACAATTTTTCGTATCCTATCTCGATCATGAAGATATTAGAATTCCGTTCTGAAGAGTGTTAAAAAATCTCAAGAAATCCACTGACGTGAAGTCACGTGGATTATACTTATTAAATTTTCGTATTCGTTCACATTTAAAATTTCATTGTTTTTTTCCTCTATAATTTCGAACCTAATGATCTGATTGAAATGATATTTTGCATTCTTTGATATAGTATGACTGCGTGCAGGTTCGTGAGAAATTTCGAGAGTATCGCAAAGTTAGAATATTCGAGAAAAATATATTTCTTGAGCTTAACTGAATCCTGGATGAGTGATTTGAGTCATTTATGGTAGATGACCAATCTCTACATTAAAATACTATAAATATCAATTGAATCAGATCATTTGTAATATGATGGGAAGAATAGAAATGAATATTGTTTTTTGATCTCCTGATTAAACGGTCATCACGAAACTTGGCACGAAGCGGTCCATTTTATAAGTTATGGGACAAAAATATATAATTATGCTCACTTCAATAACACTGTAACTTCCCGACCGATTATGCCTATAAACGAACTTTGCCGAGATATTTAGGCTCTGATCCTACCCTGCAACTTTCCAGGGCTCTAGACTTTTCGTTTGGAGAGTAATCGTGTTTACGGACGGCCGAACAGCCAAACATCGATCTGGATCACGGATTCATCATCAGGGAGTCAAACACGTCAAACATTGGATTTCAATTCGATATTATCTGCGTTTTTTTGAGAAATATTGGGAATATAAAATTTTGAATCGATATATCCATTCACGAATTATACCTTCTTGATATGTACACCCATTCTAAATTTCATATTCACAGTATGTCCTGTCAATGTTTTCATATAATGTCATACAATTTTGATATCAAGAATCTTGGGTTCTATTAATCTAAAAGTCAGCTCATTGAAACTGTATTTTCATCGATATTAAATCAGGAAGGTTAACAAAAAAATTTTCAAAAATACAGATAAGATCGAATTAAAATCCAGTATTTGATTGAAAAATGATAACTCGAAGGTTCACGCGGAATTTCGTGAGGATAATATGATCAGCAGATCGCAGAATATTGAATATTTGAAAAGAAATTTTTTTTTAGATTGTTCTAATGACACGATCAGCACGGAATTCCGCACAAAGATGCAAATCAGCATTTTCAAACTAGTTACTAAGTTTCACAATGATTGAAATTGTATTTTTTGAGTTATTTCGAAAAAAATAACGATACTGAGTAAAAAACCATCCAAATTTCCTCCAAATATTTCTTCCCAATATCTCTGAGAATTATAAACATATCGAACTGAAATTTGGCACACTGCTATGAAATATGGTGTTCAAGGTATAAGCATATTTTTTTCAAATGTAGTGAACTGTTTCCGATAATGGAAATTTTTCTGAAAAAATGTTAAAAACATTTTTTCAATCTTACTGACGGTACGATCTCAACAAAATTTTGGAGGAAGTTGCGTGTTATCGTGCCCCAACTAAGTGCCAAGTTTCAATATTAGGGAAATAACCTCAAAATTTCAAATAGCTATAACGCTGCTCGGCCTATCCTGAAAGTTTTAAGCCTCTAGTTTGCTCCGTTCGACAGATATTGGGTCCTCGGTTGGACGGCCGGCCGAACAGAATCGACTTTGACACCGGATCAGTGGGTTCAACCTAGTCGTTTGAGACCATTTTCGGCTCAAAATTCGGAAATTGCAGACGAACCAAACACCAAACAAACGATAGCACGCTATTCCCTAGAACATGAGCGAAAAAACGAGTTCGCCGTAGGCCATGCACTCTCTGAGCCATGTCTTTATGTTTCCATTATTTCGACAGCATATTATTATGGCGAAAACTATATTTTGGAAGTGATCGAATGTCGGTCAGTAAGTTGGAAATTTTAAACCGAGAATGGACTCACTAATGAAGAATCCGTAGTCAAAATCGATTCTGTCCAGTCGTAAACACGATGAATCTCAAAGGAGAAAAGCTCTGTTCGGGTTCCGAATTATGGTCGGTCCTTGGATGGTTTTCCAACTTCGAAAAACCGAAATGCCAAAATTACAGACAATTGGCTGAAAAAGTCTTAAAGTCGAAGTTTCAAATTAATAAGTGCTTAGTGCTCGGTGCTCGTGTAAACGAATGACTTTTTGAAAGTGCTTGGTAATCGCGAGCATTTCACGAAAAATGAGTGCTTAGTGCTCGAGATTCCGGAGCACTTTTCGAAAGGGCTTAGTGCTTTGTGCTCGGAGCACTTTCCATCAGTGCTCGGCACAGCTCTGTTTTCGAGCAATAAATTGTGCTAACTAAAATTCAGAAGAATTGGAATGTTTTTATTCTTTCTGATGCAGATATGATATTTCTTACTCTTCTATAAGCCCCTGTGTACACATCCCGCCTTTCAAGCTGTCACCACAACGGCGCCGGATGTGTGCATTCTTTCACTGATGCTGTGTACTTCAGATGGTAAATACGGCACCGCAACGGCGCCGGAGCTGGAAAAACTGGATGTGTACATCGGACCTAAAAGGATGTGGATACACCGACTCAGTTGTTTCATGTCAGTTGCAGTTGTTGCTTAAACGTGTTCTATCAAATAAAACTTGTGAAGATAATCAAAATATTCTAGTTCACTGTTCTGGAAGCCCTAGGGTTGGTCTAAAGTAGCCAATATAATGGTTTGAATACTTTAAATCAGATAACCGCCCAAATAACCCGAGTGCAAGTATGTGATTTATTTCACTTCGGCTATTCAATATGACAAGCCTACGAATAGTTGAATACAACTGATGTGGTACAATGGAGATGGTATATCTACATCTACATGGACACTCAGAAGACTTATATTCTTTCATTTTTCTGAAAATTCCTAAGCAATGAATACTTTTTGCGCGCATGTTCTAGGGGAACAGCGTGCTATCGTTTTGTCCAAATGTCTGTAATTTTGGATGATTGAGCCGAAAATGGTCTCAATCGACTAGGTTGGACTCACTGATGACGAATCCGGTGTCAAAATTGATTCTGTCCGGCCGGCCGTCCGTAGACACGATAACTGTCGACAGAAGCAAGCTAGCTACTTGAAACTTTCAGGATTGGTTGCGCATCAGAATGCCGCGGTTAAGTTCGTTAATGGGTCAAATCGGTCGAATAGTTTCGGAGTTATAGGCACTTGAAGTTTTGAAGTTATTTATTTTTTATTTCAGAAACTACTCAAGCGATTGGATTCAAACTTGGCAGTTTGGTGGAGTATAACGACGCGCAACTTTGAGCCAAATTTCGT
Organism: Myrrha octodecimguttata; assembly: GCA_958510865.1. NCBI lineage: Eukaryota > Metazoa > Arthropoda > Insecta > Coleoptera > Coccinellidae > Myrrha > Myrrha octodecimguttata. The sequence goes on along the minus strand of OY294059.1, from coordinate 72,259,812 downwards.
CAAGATCATATTGTCAGTAAATTAAAAAAAAAATTTTTTTCGAAATTTTTTTACAAAAAATTTTTTTTTTCGGAAACCATAAATCGTATCCAAAAAAAATTATACTCACACTTTGACCTTGTAATTTCACAGCAGTGTACTAAATTTCAGTTCAATACGATCATAAGTTTTGGAGATATCGGGAAAAAATATGTCAAATTTCGAGGTTTTCTTCTCGATATCGTTGATTTTTTCGGTATTACTCGAGAAATACTGATTCAGTCCTGATTAAACTTCACAGCTAGTTTTAAGATGCTGAAAGACAACTTTATGCAAAATTTCGTGATAATCGTGTTATCAGAACAATTTGAAAAAAAAATTTCTATGATTTTCCCATCATATCATCCTCATTAAATTCTGTATGAAACTTCGAACTGTTATTTTCGATGAAGTACTGGATTTCAATTCGATCTGATCTGTGTTTTTGGAAATATTGGAAAAATAAAATTTTGATTGGGTATATCTACGGAATCATTGGGTGGATTTTACCCATTCACGAATTCGGCCTTCGTAATTAAGGTCCAAACCTTCTCTACAAATATAGAGTTTCTAAGTTGTTTCTTTCGGAAGTTATTGTGTTTACGCAGTCAGCCGTCAGGCTGACCGTAAACACAATAACTTCCGGAAGAAACGACTTAGAAACTCGATATTTGTAGAGTAGGTTTGGGGCTTAATTACGAAGGTCGAATTCGTGTATGGGTAAAATCCGCCCAATGATTCCGTAGATATACCCATTCAAAATTTTATTTTTACAATATGTCCAAAAATACAGATATGATAGAATTGAAATCCAGTTATTTATCAGAAAAAAATTTCAAAAAGCACTGCCGTGAAGGCAGCAGCTTTTGCGCGCACGTTCAAATTCGTTGCTGAAGCGGTCATCTACATTGAACATGCGCGCAAAAGTTGCTGCCTTCACGGCAGTGCTTTTTGAAATTTTTTCGTTCAAATTGTGACAGTTGAGGATGGACCAGATAATCTGCGCATTGTCTTGCAACGGAAATATCACCCCTTCCAGAAATAATTAGATCATGTTTCATACAATTTTGAGAGGGGGACATTCACTTGATTGTAATATTTTTCAGATTATCGGGTCAAAGTTACGAGAATAGAAAAAGGCAGAAAGTAACCTATCATTTCATCCCAAATTTGCGCAGAACCACATCAATTTGGAGGCATTGTATCCAGATCATCGAGGAAAGATAGCGATTTTTCCAAAATGCTTATTATTGCGAAAACGATGAAAATTTGATCAGATTATTTTCGATATTCTGAGTGGTAATGGCCTAGTCTATAACCAAATTCAAATAATCCTTAAGGTTAACCGGACACCCTGTATGTAAAGACGGGTTCGTTTTAGAATAGATTCGTTGAAGTCAACAAATCATACTGAGTAAATGGATTCCTACTCTATCCAGATCTCAGCAATTTGATGTCGGCCAAGTAAATTGGAGAATAATTACGAAATCCTTCGTTTTAGAAAAATAATAATTCTTCAACAATTTGTGGGTGTGTATCGAATGACTTGATGAATAATAAAATTTCTTCCACAGAACGAAGGACTCTGTCAATATTTCCATGTCTTTTTTATTGTTGTATGGAAACTTCGAGATAACGATACTGAGTGAGAATCTTGAGAATACTCTAATAGTCAGAGGAAGAAGGAACGGGCTTTTTTCTTTCTTTGAGCTCTAACACCATTTTTGAGTACAATGGCAGCGTTTACAAAACAAATTATTATGTGAAGGATATTGTATTTAGATAATAATAATGAATTCATTCTTCAACACTCATGATTTTCCATTTGCTGAAAATGTTTGAATAGATTAATAATTTGTACAAGTTGTATATAACATCATTCTATATAAGTGAAACCTGAATGTGATAATTATGATTAAGTAATAGAATTTTGTATATCACCGTCTTTGTGGGAACAGTGCGCTGGAAATTTCACCTTTGGTTGGAGTTTTCCGTTTATGGTTATAATTAAGACTTTGAATGGATCAGAGTAATAAATAATGGAGTTTTCAGCAATATCTTTAGAAAATAATTATACATATGATTGTACTTCAATGGTATGGTCATTTCGAAAATAACAATATAATGTAGGTGGCTCAGTCAAAATACAAATACAAATTGAAATTCACTCTTTATCGGCTATTATCAATGGCGCAATTTTTTCTATTTCGGATTGAACAGGGTGTTTCGAAAGATGATACATTTCAACATTATATGATCGAAATAAAAATCGCCCTCAAAATAGACTGATTGCCCGTCACATTCTGAACGTTTTTGGTATCCTTCGAAAGCTAGAAATCCACAAACCACCTCGAACACAGCACTATGTAAATTTTCTATCAGAAATTATTCTTTAGTTTTGTATCTTTATTCGATTTCATGAAACTTTTTCTTTCACACCAATTATAGCAGCTTTTACACATAATGGAGAGCAGTTAGTGGTTTGTGTTTATAGTTTCAAGATGAAATCAATATCGATAATTTTAGCACCTTTGCGTAAAAGTCTTGAGTAAGAGTTGAGTAAATATGGGTGCCTTTTTATTTGCATCGAAATGATTATTTGATTAACCTCCATCTCTATTTCTTTGGTGGAGAACAAAAGGAGAGAGAGAGGGAGATACACCGATTAATCCGTTGAATGAAAATAAAAATGCAACCCATTTCTTGGTCCCATTTGTGTGTTAACCGGTATTATTTTCGCTAGATTTTCACCGTTAAATACTTATTGTTACGGATGATATACTTTATTCAAACGGGTAACTTCAAAGATTCAATAAAGTTTCATTCGTACAGAGGTTAATATTGCTGATTATCATTCCAAGTTTATTGTCCACATTTCCGTAGATTCAAACAGAGATGCTACGTTGAGGAACAGTGTTCAAGCTCGAATTGAAAAATCAAATTTGGAAATTTTCGCCGGGAAGGATGTAGAGGAAAAATTTCAGGTGATATCAGCCATCGACGGAAATGGTTTTGCGATGAAAGAAATAATTATTTTAGCCGGTGGCATTCATACTAACACATCATTGAATATTTGAAAAAAAAACGTCACTGCTTCTTCTAAATATAAATGCAAATGGTGAAAAAAGGTTGTTCTTTGATTTATTCGTTTCACACCCTTACTGAGTGAATCGTGCAAAAATCAAAAGCGATTAATAGAAAAAATTACATGAGCCTCCATTAAAATGAGACGAAACTCATAGGAAGGATCATTGAACATTTGGAATAATTCATTCGAAACTCAAATTTTATTATTAGTTACTTTGTCGTTAAATCTGTTTTTTTTTTCTATAGCAGGTTCTAACATTTTTAATTGACTATTTTGTCTTCTTTATTCTTCACTCGTATTCGTACAGCGTACACGGCCTTGTCCCCAAAATCTTTCCTGAAAAATTTTATGCGAAACCAATAATTCATAGTTCCTGAACAAAAAGTTGTGACGCTATGATTTTTCTTACAGAAATATTAAGTGCTAGTGCGCACACCAGTATATCGAATGAAAATATTTTTCCTTGCATAACGAGTCAGAATCGATGGCAGATAATATTTACAAACTTTCATACAAATATCTCCAACTGTTAGGCTGAAACTGTTAAGTCTTTCAACAAATAATTGTACATATGAACTCCTGTCTGTATGTATTTCTTTACCGGCGAATCGAAGAATTTCATAGTGCAAACTCATATCTTCCTGAATGCTTCATGTTAACATAAAATAGAGGGAATCGGTAAATTTCGTATAAAAAAAAATCTCAGAAATATTTTGATATAGGTAGGTATACTTCATAATTTTTTGTATCAATACTGAACCATATGAATATTTCAAGCTTCACGGTTGAAAACGCTTATTATTTGAAACAATTAAAGCGAAAATGAGAAATTTTGTTGTTGTGGATGTAATCTTCATGTCATTTTCGATTCAATCTTCATCAAATTCCTCTCCCCCCAAAACGCAAGCTACTCCTTGATTTATTATAATTTGATGATACTCATACTATGCATAATGGAGTAGGATTACTCAAATTATCGTTGGAATTATTTGCTAAGGTTCTAATATGATGAGACAATATCATTGTTTTATAACGATTCCATAAACAAGTTATAAACAGGTACATTACTAGATATCATTATTGGTTGGTTTATTCATTTCCTTGCTTGAAAAAATCTTATCGACCTTAAACGAGCAAGGCCTGGTTATCTTTCAGGCCAAACTATATTACCAATCCATTAACTGGAAATATGTCGAAATATCCCTTCCAGTTTTATGGATTGCTTGTACAGAAAATGAGGGTGATTTTTAGATCCTTCCAGCGAAGAGTAAAAAGTAACTTTGCCATTCATAATTAATAACCATCTTATATATTCTGAGCGACCTGAAAATTATTTATCAATCTATATGTTTTGCAACGGATCCGGAAAAACTTTTATTTCGGCACTGTACAAAACCTACGAAGACGTGATCCCTTTTATGAATTTAAATAATATCGCATCAAATATCAAACTTAAGATAATCTGTAAAATGTGTATATATGTAAAAAAAACTGTTTTCAGAGTGTAAGTCATTTCTCTTCAATTCCTAAAATTTAAGATGGAGTGTTCCCGATGTTTTATATTTCCATTGACATAGTTCATGGAATCTCTACGATCTAAATCGTCTGTTACTAATGAAATATAAATGTACTTACCCATATAACTGTTTTTTTTTATTCCACATCGATAAAATTTCCCCTACCTATCTCCAGCGATTCTTTAGAAATTATAGTTGGCTCCCTTTATGCGAAACAGGGATTGAGTTAAAATTATACTTCCAAATTAATTTTAAACATATGTAGGATAGGTAGGTACCAAGTACAATTCTATACGACTATCCTGATCATTTTTATTGAACTATTGGAAGTTTATCCCATCTCGGCTGTAGTTTCCTTTAGAAACTTGAGTAGCAAATTGAGACTCCAGGCGCAAAATATTTTTTGTTGCTCTCAATTTGAAGATCTTTGCATGAGACAAACTCCCCAAGATATTCCACGTAAAGGGGCATATTAGTATCCACAGATCGATTTTTCATGAAGTCATGTTGTTCAGCGTTCAATATACTCTCGATGTCAAAGTAAAGAAAATTGGTCAGAATACTCGCAAACAGTTTGTCGATTGCGAATAGTTTGGAGATTAGTCTGTAGTTCTCAACTAAGTTTTTATCACCAGTTAGGGGTCAGGCTACTTGAGAACTTCTTAACTCGAAGCATTCTTCCTACATTGGTTACCTGACAGCCAAGCACTGCCTCGCCAGTGCTTGGTGGTATATGCTTACTTAAGTCTTCGAACGACCTACCTTGAGACGTGCTCAAGCATGATATAACCAGAAAATAGCGTGGATTATTCGTTTTCTGCGATTTTATACAACCCAGCGTTTCTATTTATATTATAAGTTTGGTACTTTGTACGATACCCCATGTACAATAATGGTATGTTTTGTGCGATAATTTCAGAGCACCTACCATTTGAAAATTCAATTCAGCTAAAGTGTCCGAGGATACTAAACATTTTCTGAATCTGCTCAAATTATTTTCGATAAGCAGATTGCTGATTGAAGATGATTCTCCACGAATTCATTATACTTATTACGGAGTTTAATACATAGTAGCCCTGTTCTGGATGACCCCCAAGCTAGTGGGCACTTCCTTTTTTCGGAAGTAACACAGATGCCATAAATCATCCACTCTGTCGGCATTTTCTATAACAGTATTACGGTTCGTTTTATGGTTATTACTATTACAATCTAATATGGATACGAGTCTTATCTCCACGATCAGGCACCACAGTGACCCAAACGTAATCAGCCTCCGTGTACCAGGAGTTCTCAGAATAGCTTATAAGAGTATCCTGAGAACTCCTGGTGCAAGGAGTATATCCTAGAAAGACTTCATTTGTTAAGCTTACAGTTTTATCACTAAGCGAGGACTGAATCTCGATATAGCAAACTCTCGTGCTCTCTGGCCGAACCCTAACTATGGCTTGTCGGAAAATCAGTCCAAGTCAAAGAAGGAGAGTAAATGACTACCGATCTCTTTCAAGTAGGCCCTCGAGTGTGTACAATTTACTCGGACTTTGACAAGTACTAGACAAGTATATTTTAAGTCAAGTATAATTCCCTCGTAGTCTGTATTTAAGTTCTACACTACTCGGAAGACCGGTGAGCACGGGTATGAGTGGTACGTATGCATTCAAATAAAGCAGATAGAGAGATAGAATAAACGTACTGGTATTACAGTGATACCCACTAGACATTTTTGTCGTACTAGAAGTTCAATTGCATGGGCCCTAATTACTTTGTAGAGATAGAGGGTATTTACGTATCCCCACCCGAAAAATAAATACGTTATGCTATATTTTCGAGTTATATCTGTTGAACCATAAAAAATTCTGACGTGGACTCAGAAGCTTTTAAGCACTTCGTCGACTTGTTATATCGACATCCCCCTCCCCTCCCTCAAACGCAGTCTTTCCTCATTATAAAATAGAGGTGGGTACTTCGTGAACGAACTAGTTCAAATGAACTATTCTTTATGGAGAACGAAACGAACTAGTTCATGAAGTATGTACAGAATAGTTCTCAGCGAACTAGATGAATTTATTCTGGACCGGAGCCGGGACCGTAACGTTGTGGTCGTAGATCGAAGACATGAGACATACGATCCATTTGATTCGTTCACTGTGAACTGTGAACTATTCTAGATATAGTATAGTGGTATCTACGTTGGTATCGTACCGAGTAATTCTGAATGTAGGCAAGGACCTGAGCTTGAGGACTAATATGATATGTTAGATTAAGTCATAGACAAGATAAACTTTACTAGGTTAGATATTTGGATTAATTCGCGGTTGGGTTGTAAAATGGGCAATGTTTGAGCGTAGTCAGCGCTCATCAGCAAGGCGCCGGCCTAGGATAACGAATTATGATTTTTATCAGCCACTGTAAAATATTTCTTAACTATTTCACCCTCGGCTCCTCTCTTTGCACTTTTTCATGGTAATATTTGACGATCATTTTTTACACGCGTGTTCTGGAAAACTCGTGGTTTCTTTTCGTACAAATGTCTGTAATTTACTATTTTTTCTCGAAAATAGCCTAAATGTCAAAATGGGACCAATCTAGAGATCTGGCTGGATATTCTATAGGACCCCTCCAACTATATAATCCAATGATTGGGTGCGTTCCTACCTGAAAATCAGTTGACAGCAGCGGTAAAACGAGACAGACGGAGCTTCATCTTTCTGGAAAAACAGCAGATGACTAGGCTCCGAATATTACGTCACAACGGTAATCCAGTAGTAGTGACTGAGCCCTATGAACGTGAGGTTTGGGGTTCAACCCTTTCGCCGGAGAAGAATTTTTTCGGTTTTCAGAGGACCGTCCAAACTTTCGCTATTGGGTGAACAATTGACAGTGCTGTTCCTGGCGTGGCGTAAGGAATCGGTAACAAAACCTACACAAAACACACTCGGACTCCCAACTCACACAAGCTATGCTTCTGGGGGGTTTTATAACGGAACCAAAGAACAGCGGCCGATCAACGATTTTCGGGGTTCTACGCTTGGAAACTTTCGAAGCCCCCCCTTCCACTTTTTTATTCAAAAACAATTTTTCAATCATAATTCGGTTTTTTCAACACAAACATGAAATTTATTGATCAAATTTATTGACATCAATTCTATAATATAACAAATGAATTGAAATTTGTTATTTTTATGTATGTAAATTCTTTTATTGCAGCATAATAATCCAGACTTTTCGATATATCACCCATAACGGCCGATATTAAACACAATAACTTCCGAATGAAACAACTCAGAAACTCAATAGTTGGTTGAGTAGTTCAGATCCAGACTCTTCGATATATCACGGGAAAATTCGATATTTTATTTTCCCAATATTTCCAAAAATACGGATCAGATAGAATTGACATTCGGTACATTATTGAAAAATGACAGCTTGAAGGTTCGTACAGAATTTCGTGAGGAAAATATGATCAGCAACTTGTTCTGATAACACGATCATCACGAAATTTTTGCACAAAGTTGTTCATCAGGATTCTAGAACTAGTTTGCCTACCTAGTTTCAGTTATTTTCAAAGTATTCCGAAAAACAGCGATACCGAAAAAATACACGAAATTTGAAATATTTTTGGAAGCATTTCTTATGCGTTGTCGTTATATGGATACAAATAATTGACCAAAACCCAAGGTGTCGAATTTCTGATTTAAATTACAATTTTCGGTAAAGGCCTGTATGTCTATATAGAAGACGTGGGGTGATTTTGAATACTATTTCCCAACTGGCTCGGATACGCCCTAAATACAAATATTTTTATGCTCTGTCACAGACACCCTGTATAATATGAATACGGAGTTGCTACTTAATCTATATATGATGAGTTGTGTGGAATTCGATAATATTATTATTGCCACTTTAGCTGTTGGCTTTCCACATAGTATGTTTCTTCTATTTTTAGTGTGTTCGGATTTTCAACATATTTTTCTTTATTACTCGAGAACTGATGGTCGTGAACCATTTCAGTGAGATAATTTTACATTTATTTATATGACAGTAATCAATATTGAAGTTTTCAATAAAATCTGTAAGTTTTAGTAACTAATATTTTTTAATTCCAACCCCGTATTGGCACGCCGGACGAATTTTTTGATTTGTTCGTTGAAATCTACAAATGTAAACTATAAAATTTTGAGGGGGTGTTCAATTTTTTTCTGAAGCGATGACATTCCAGATTTATTGATTAAAGTTAAAATAAACTCAATGAGATACTTTCGGAACAATTTATTCACCAACGACAATAAAATGTTAAACTCTTTTAATTACAAAAATACTTCGCAACTCATTGAAAAAATATTTGCGCGCTGCATATTTTTTTATCATATATAACAATAAGTAACACTTTCATTTTGGCATTAAGCAAGCAGGTAATAATAGAGAAATATTAATCTTAAGTAAATAACTTGCATGTTTCAAATATTTCACTAAAATATTTGAACACTATAATATAAAATATATTATTGATACAATTATTATAAACTTCGATTATAAGAAACAAAACCCGCATTTAAAATAAATGGCGCAATCCACCTGCCAATTTGAACCTGGAAGTGTCTCGATGTTTATCACATTTTCATTTGAAATATTGATGATTAATACTGTATGAGTAGTTATATTGAATTTCAATAAAGTTGTAAATTATTGATATTAGTAGTGTTCATCTCTGTTCATCAGTAATGAATTATAAATATCCAATTATTGCACTACACAGATTCATCATTATTGCATTTAACTCATCATATTATAAATCAGAACCGACAGAGCAATGAACATAATACAATAATAGCTTTTTTGTTCATCATTGATTTCTTTGGCCAGCAATGTTTATTGAATAATAGGTCTAGCTTTTTGTTCGTAATTCAGAAATCACTGAAGGTAAAAAACTTATAATACTCGAAAATTTTGAAGAATACTATTGAAGTGGAAGCCACATATACGCTCTCACATTGGCGTTCAAAATGGCGATCAAGTAATCACATCGGACTAGTGAAGCAGCACACACTTAGCGCGACTTGTCTGCAACCTTGTTCGCGATCTGATATCATATATATTTTCTGGCAGAAGGTGATCGCCATCGTGATCGCGTATATGTGGCCTCCACTTGAAAGAGAGACAAGGAATCACAGTTTATTATAAATAATATGTATGTTAAATTATGTGTTACACTAGAAAATCAAATATAAATATATCAATGGGAGCACCAGATGTTCCTGAAAAGCGAAGAGGTGTGCAGATCTAATAAAATTAGAATGACTCTTCATAATTTTCTAAGCTGAGTTCATTTATTACCGATTAAAACACGCCGTATGTTGAAAATGATCAAGAACTTCAAGAACTACTGGACCTTTTTCAATCACTGTGAAGAAGCTTCCGATTTCCCATCAATTCTATTACTGCAATTTCAAGACGAAATCATCACCTTTTAGTGAAAATAAAAAATTGATTGCTACGTTCTGATTGAATCTTGAAATTGAATCGAACAGTATTTACATTTCTGCTTTTAAATTCAATATCAGTTTATTTTTATCCTTCCAAAATAGCCCTTAATCAGTATAAGTTAATTTATTCGTGACGATGTCATCGGACGAAAATGAAATCCGTTGCTAGTTCGATCCCGTCCTTGAACTCTAAGGTTGCAAATAACAACCTCCTAGACACTCTGCAAATCTTATGTGTTGAAGCCTTTCGGGAAAATCAAGTAAACATTTTATAAATATTTCGAACAAAACAATGAAAAATGTCCAATATAAAATATTAGTAATATTTCAAAACTATGATAATACGATGTGATAATCTTAATTATTAAGCTTTCAATATTCTAAAAGATTTAGTTACGAAAATTTGCATATTTTTTACATTTTCACCAAGCATAATAACGTTTAGCTCATCAATTTGAAAGAGCCTGTATACAGTTCATACTGTCCAAAACTACTAAGAATGGATTTGACCATGAACTCTAGCAAAAATCTCTTTCCAAAATAAATTAACAAGACCATAAAAGCTGTTCGATGAAAAAATATCTTAGCTACCTCAAATACCTCAGCTCTGGATTTGAGATAAATGAACATTCAATGTTTCTTCAGATGGGGATTCATTGAAGATATTAGAAGAGAGATCTATAGCAACGTAGAGACCACACAATATTATTGGTCCAATAATAGCACCTTCTACGCCTAAACAAAACACTCCCCCGGCAATCGCTAGGCCAGTCAAATATGGATGTCCACTGAAAAAATAAAAGGTCACAGAGTCAACTATTTCAGATTGATTTAATGTTTATTGAGGATGTTTCAGAGTATGGTCATGATACCAATGGTTGTAAATTCCTATGTGATTGAGGAGAAAAGTTTAAATACAATCCTATATCCTAAACCACTCAACCGATGAGCTACAACCTGGTGGCATTGAGTTTTCAAATATTTGAAAACTCAATGCTGGTGGTAAGGTAGGAGACAAAATCAATGTTTCGAAGTTTTGTCATAACTTCAAAATCTGCCGGGATATTTTCATGCAATTTGACAGTTTCCCTCTAGCATCAATAGATGTGAAAGACGTTTAAATGTTTTTCGACAAATAGTATTTTTTAAATCCTTATTGATTTTAGAACAAATTTGTTATCCTGATAATTTGCGTCTGACAAGCGATTATCTGGTAAAAACAGTCTTCATCAATGGCTAAATTATTAGTGAATAACTAACTACCTATTATTATTATTTATCCAGAAAAATATCGTTGCGATGATTTTTAAAATATGCAAAAGCTAGAAACCGTAGAATTGGCGAAGAGTACTGTAAGTATATTTATGCATTCTTTGAGACCTTTTAACGTATTCCAACTCACCTCTATCAAGACACATTTAAATTTGGTGCTAAAAAAGTACTCGACTAGTATCGAGTCATATATCTGGGAAGTAATTGTGTTCACGGTCAGATTATCCAAACTCAAGAACTCGATATTGGTAGACTAGGATTGGGGCTTAACTACGAACGTCCTTGAATGGTCAATTCGCCCAATGACTCATAGATTCATCCATACGAATTTTATTTTTACAGTATTTGCAAATATACAGAACCGAAATCTCTTATTTTGTGAAAAAAGTTCAGCTTTTAGGTTCACGCAACCTTTCAGCAGAATCTGATAGGTAGTTTCAAATGGGCGTAACTGCGAAACCGTTGAGCGGATTTTTTCCATTATCGATAATTACGACATGAAAATTTCAATATCCTAGGTCCTTTACTTTTGAAGTAAGGGCGCATACGACAGGATGAAATCGAATTTGACAGCTGATTTTAAGCCAATTTACAAAAAGGGTGATAAACGTAATGCAGAGAATTATCGTCCAATGAGTCTGGTTCTGATTGTGGCGAAAGTTTATGAAAACATTATGCTGAATAGTGCCCTCCAATTTGCACATAGCAGAAACCTTATTCCTGGATGTCAACACGGCTTCCTTCTTGGGGATCAGTCATTACAAACCTCCTTGAATGCATAAACTACTGGTCTGAGTCTTCAGGTAAAGCCTATCCAGTTGACGTTGTTTATCTGGATTTTTCTCGAGCATTCGACCGTGTACTACATCATACTCTTCTGCACAAACTCGAACATCTTGAGATCCGTGGCCGCCTGCTTGCTTGGATTGAAGCATTTCCTACCAACCGAACCTTCCAGGTTCGCATCGATAGATCTCTCTCTTCGGCGAGACCTGTTGGAAGTGGGGTTCCGCAGGGTTCCGTTTGGGCCCACTACTTTTTCTCCTGTACATCTCTGATCTACCCAGGATCTTCAATTCCCGGTGTTCCCAATTTGCCGACGATACCAAACTATTCGGTAACTCCAACGTGGCAGCTCATCTGATACAAGAGGACCTTGAGAAATTGAACCGTTGATGCTGGAAAGGAAAGTTGCCTCTCAACTGTGAGAAGTGTATTGTTCTGCACTTGGTTGCTAACAATCCTCGTCTTCAGTACTTCCTGAACATCGCCACTTGTAGTAGTCATTCTGACTTCGATTTTATTGTGACAGAGAGCCTAAGCTGGTCCGACCACATTCTCCAAACGGTAAACCAGGCCAAAAGAACCTTATTCATGGTTCAGAAAGGATTTGGTGGATGTGACCCCTCCACGTGTGCTACCTTCTATAAGCTTTAGGTGAGACCCATATTGGAGTTTGCTGGCCCTGTGTGGGCTCCATTATTGGGTAGAGACTCAGCATTGTTGGAGAGCGTCCAACGACGGGCAACTCGTCTACCCTACGGCATCTTGCGTCCCAGTTATGGTGAAAGACTGTCCATCATGAATTTATACGCGTTTAGTGACAGGAGGCTAAGTGGTGTTCTCATCATAAACTACCGTGCTCTCCACAACTTTTTTGGAGTTGACTTGACCTCAGTGGTCTCTTAAAGTTGAACCTGGACGACCGTCTACGTGGTCACGCTTACAAGCTGAGGAACGAGAGTTTCAAAACACCGCCAAGACAGTACTTTATCACAAATCGCGTGTTTTCCGTTAGGAACTCTTTACCCTAATCGGTAGTGGACTCAGTTTCTGTGAACGCTTTTAAAAATGGCTATGATGTCTGGTTTCGTCGTGAGTGCTACTTTTACTTTTTTGAGTTTTCGGTATATTATTTTTTGTATGCTTTTTTTGTGAGTTTACAGGCTCCGCCTCAACTATTTGCCATAATATAATAATAATAATAAAGCAACAGCATAAGCGAGAATTCAAAAGCTTTAACGATCATGATCTTTTTCAATCACGCTTCAAACCTCCTTTAAAATTTCATACATTCAAAGAATCTTTCGAAGCCTTGAATAAAAATGTCCAAAATCCCAATAACCCTAGAACTCTTCGACTGAATTTATTAGCTCCTTCTGTTCGACAGATATTCATTATCAACGAATCGGAGTTAATCTTATTTTCAGTCGAAAATTCGATAATGACATCATTTGGATCCAAACTATAAATGTCTTGTTCTGAAGAACAAGCGCACGAAAAAAACTGAAATTATTAGAAAATCTATTATCTACTTACCCCTTTATTTCTTTGTAAATTGTTGTATCCACTATTGACGTTGGGAGGAATTGAAAAACCGCAAAAAGTAATGCAGCCAAACCTCTGTCTTGAGCTAGCCACAAATCTAGTACTGCTGGAACCCCTGCCCAATATGTGCCCAGAAAAGGAACAGCTCCAAGGATGGTGGCGAACGCTATGAAAATTATAATGAAAAAAAACGAAGTAGAAGCTGGAAGTATGAATTATGAGAGCTCCAATATCCCTGTTGTTACGGTGATTCACGAAGTCATAAATACAAACTTTCATCTTTTTTCTCCTTATGAAAATCTGTGGAATGATTACCAGACACGTCGTGAGTACTGTATTTTCAACGTTGAATTTCTCAGTTGGGAGGTAAAAACTTTCAGTTCTTACAAAATATTTGAATAGACAAACTTAATGTTCAGGAAGAGATTACCTTCCTTCTGGTCAGTTATCGCCCTTCTAGTGTTAACTCTTCTTACTACGAATTACTAATAGAAGTATAATACATTGGAACCGTAATGACATCTGAAAAACTTCGAGGAAAGCACTGACGTGAGGTCGGGAGCTCTTCGTTGCAAAAGCAAAAGAGGAGGTTCTGAAATTTGTTATTTGACAGTAACCGCCATGCAGTAGAAAGGTGCGCGGCGCCTATGTTGTCCGAGCGTTCATTATGTGCCTTTCTCACTCAGTCCAATATTTCAGTGATAGCCTTTCACGTGAACATTATCTAATGATAATTCATAACATTATCAGAGGCCATTTAATTGTGAGTGCGTGTGTATACTCCATTCACTTTTATATACTATCCCGGTTGGCCATGACATTCTGACACATTTCACCGTGTATATTTCGAAAATGTTATATTATAGTCATTTTCCTTTCAGACAAGTACAGAACGTTGTCGTCTCTACATAGAGGTCGTAGTAACTACGTATTTTTCACAATATGAATCTACTTTGGGAAATAATGAATTTGAGAAAATTTATGTGAATTCAATGATTCCAAAGACCTGGAAAATGTTCAAGCAACTTTTTTCTGTTAACACTGGAAATATTTCACTATATGAACATGGTTGGGATATTCAGTTATGCTATTTTCTTTTACAAAAATCAAGAATCGAGTGTCGAAATTTTACTGAAAAATAATGGATAGAGTAGTCCATTACTTTGTGAGTCAATTCGAAAAAAATTAGTACTCGAATTGATTCCACATTATCAGGGTTACTATCAGAAAAAGCAGATTTCAATTCTACATAGCACTTCCTGATACTTTTTCTCTGCTTCTTCGAAACTACCTTCGGCATTTTTAGTTTCCAAGCGTGATGATTATATTGAGTTTGAGACTATTGAGAGTAGAAATTAGCATTGGCAACGTCTGTGAGAATTATTTTGACACTGCCGATATTTCACGAGTGCCAACCTTCGTCAATTTTAAGTAAAAAAACTTGATAGACCTAAATCATGGCCAACCGGGATAGTTTATAAAAGTCAATGGAGTATATGTGTTGTGCGATTTCGAGAGAGGGGATAATTGTCCCTTTGTTTTCGAAAAAAACGAACGCACTTTTACGGCGAATTGAGCTCAGTCCAGCCAAATGAATCTAAAAATGTACTGATCTGATTGAATTGAAATTTATTACTTGGTTGCAACATAACTGCGTGGAGGTTCTTGCAAGATTTCGTGAAGACATGGCCTCGAATTTGTACAAACGCGAAAAACTAATGACTTCACGTTAGTGCTTTTCGACAATTTATTCGAAATCAGTTCCGGAAGTTTTCAATGAAAATTCTCTAGATATTTTTATCTTGATCGGAATTGGAAGGAATCTCAATAAGCATGGTTTTCAATATTATTGGAATCGATCATTCTATACAGAATTTTCACAATTTCCAATCAATCTTTTGTATTGATGCTGTGACGTAGAACGGGATCAACCGCGTTTCAATTTGAACTTGAGTCTAGATTTTACCTTTCGAAATTCGCAAATTGTTAAAATGAGCGATAGCATACATTATGATATTGTATAGATTGAGAAAAAAATAAAATATGATATTTGGTATTACATGCAAGGGGCCTCACAACATGAATACTTTCAACACGGTTAAATCCAAAAATGCACTTTCAATTTTATGACTATACTCATTCACTTTTATAGAGTCAGTCGGAAGGCC
Source organism: Myrrha octodecimguttata (assembly GCA_958510865.1). Taxonomy (NCBI): domain Eukaryota; kingdom Metazoa; phylum Arthropoda; class Insecta; order Coleoptera; family Coccinellidae; genus Myrrha; species Myrrha octodecimguttata. The sequence continues at coordinate 72,243,941 of OY294059.1, read as the reverse complement.
GTGGAAGGCTGACACATTCGAAGGTGTATAAGTATAATAAAAAATGTGAGGTCACAGTCATGCATTTTTCTGTCATAAAGGTAATAGGGAATCCAGGTTTCTAACTAGAGATTAAATGACTTCTTTTCATTGAGATTTTAATATCATCAACTTGATCAATAGGAATAGGTACCAGAAAATATTACCTGAAGGTAGATAGACAATGCGCACACCAAACAGATTGTGTATGAACCATGTCCACAATCCATAAAACGTGGCCATTTTGAAAGAAGCAGCAAAGACTCCATTAATAGCACCCTCCAAGGCTAAACCAAAACGATTACCACTAGGTGATAAGTTTGTCAAAAGTTCAACTGGTTTGTATAAATCACCACTACAGTTCAAAAGATAGAACAATGTCGTTAAAAAAACAACCTGAAATAATAATCCATATTATATAATCGTTGCATAATGAAAAAATACACATAACCTAGCAGGTATATAGAATATATACTTCCAAATCAAAGTGTACAACGTCCAAAATTAAATTAATGAAAATATGAAAGAGTCTTTTCCCATGAATGTCCATACATTTTTGTGCGAGGAAATATTACTTATTGAATTGGGTTGATTTTTTCTTCTATGTAATTATAATCATTCTATACAATACTTATTGAATAAGGTTGAAGCTGGGTAAAAGAGTTCGTCCCAAATATCAGCGATCTCCTTCGTTGCCGTTACAGTTAGGGAAAAGGGGTAAATTCACATCGACAGATGAAATATCACCCTACTCCCCATTCAAAGAAACCATTTCTAAATCGAATTGCTAATATTTCAAAAAAAATCTAGAAAATGGTAAACGTGTCAACATCAATTCAGGTATATTCGACCAATCAGAAAACTGCATTTTATAGGCTGAGAAATGAGAAACGTCCAAACGTCACGGTTAGTACTGTCATTTGTCATACTGTTACTTTTACAGTTGGAAATTCAATATTTCATAAGACCTGGGCGGGTTACAGGAAGCTACAGCTGTCGGCCTGGTGCGGGTTGTAGGTCCTAGTTCTTGATATGAGAGAGTTAGTGTAATTTGATGTATTTCTTGGACTGCGAGTATGTTGAAATCAATAATTACTATTTTATGGAGTATTATGAGACTCGTCTGTATTCTTATTATACTTTCTCCATTCATGGTATTGAAATGAAGAATTCGTTAAGACGTTACTGTTGTTTGAATTTTAAACTTCCCGCCACTTTTCTTTGCATCTTTCGAGTGTAACTTGGGCAGCCTACTCAACAAAGAGTCTTTTCCATTTAACTTAACGATCGCAATTAAGCCATAGGTGGGTATTGGGCAAATCAAGTACGGAATCATTACAGTATGTAATTTGTGAAAAAATGCATTGAAATATGTCTTAAGTTTTAAACGAACCGGATGCATTGATTCGATTGATAAATTGACCTGAAAATTCAAGTTAGTCACTTGTATGTTCATCTATTCATCGATCCAATTCTTCTTTCAAAATTACAAAAAAACTATTTTTCTGAAAGAATAATTAATCAAACAATCTACTCACCACATTCAAAATGAAATTCATCACTGCAGTTCCACCTCCTAATACTACAGATAAAATAGCACCAATGGATCCTAACACTAAATTGAAGTTGCCTTTCACAATAGACCAGACAGATTCCGACAGAGACATCAGCGTACCAATATTCTGTTTTCCAAACTCAATTAGTCCACCCATGTTGAACATTTCTAACAGTAAAACAAATATCTAATTTAGTTGGTAGAAAAACAAGAACAGTAAAATTATAGTACATCAAATGAAGAGGGTATTATATTACGATTTATAGCTTCAAGACCATTGCATGAGGAGTTTTCAAATAGATACTCTTTTTGGTTATACTTGAAAAATATGACAGACTTCAAAGGTTCATATTCATAATTCGTGAATAGGCAAATTCTGCAGTATCATTTTGTGGATAAACTGGCACTGGTGTCAAGCCAAAATTGTCAAAATTGTAACCATAGTGGTCACCTAGCTGGCTACCTAGCTAGCTTTTGACTTCGTTCAACATACTTTGACTTTGACACCTTGATGAATTGATACTGAAGAAATGAAATATTATCATTATAAAATATTGTGTTAAAGGTTGGCCTTAAGACAATCATGCTTCTTTTAACTTGTTTCACTTGAAAACATATTGATACTTCCAGAAAACAATACAGCTTTAAATGTGTAGTTAAGCTTGGGAACTCAGTATGTGGCAAGGAAGAATATACGACTTTTCATTAAAATATTAGTGATTTCATTATGCACTGTCTGCTGATTATTATGATTTGAAAACGTTTATATTTTTTTATGGTCAAACTTCCTTCGAATATAGATCATTGGAAATCGATATATTTGTCAACTCACTCACTACTTACTGGAGTAATTTATTATCAATAATATGGTCTTCTGATATACTTCAACATTGTAATACCTGGTGATTTCTTTATATCAGAGACAAAAGCATCCCATGATATCGTAACTGCTTCTTGAGTTACTGATGGTCCATTAGGGGAGTTCGATGTCATCCAAGACTGGTAAACTCGGTCCCAGAGTTCAAGTACTTGTTTCTCAATTTTTTCGGATTTGGACGAATCAACGTCAGTCATAACACCTTTCACCTGAAATTTTTTATTTTTGGTAAATTTTTTCTCTGGCTCCTTAAGTACGAAAATTGTACAATACTCGGTATCATTCCATCAAAGTTCTCCTCAATAACCGTAAGTACTACCTTTGATGAAATGATACCGTGATCAACCTGATATGATGGGTCATTCCGAGGCCTATACTCCATTCACTTTCATACGGTCAGTCGGTTGGCCATGGAAGTTTGACACATTCTTCTCTGTATAATTGAAAAATGTCTGGTTAGGTGTTTATTTTACTGTCCGATATCTACGCAACGTTGTTCGTTTTACATAGAGGTAGTAGTGGTTAAGTATTGAACTAAAAATCAAACCTCAGAATGTTGACTTTTCGCTAGTACCAACCTGACTCAGTTCTAGTTACAAAAACATGATAGAACGATTCCAAGGCCCACTGACGGACTTTATAAAAGTGAATGAAGTATTCGTGAACTAAGTTAGATTTTGTAGGCCAAGATCACTGTAATGTATGAAGCAACTGCTGTTTTCAGAATTCAAAAAATTCGATTACACAATTTCTTGAATGGAATCTCTTTCCGTTGGATTCAAACTATGCCTTATCACATTTTTTTATTGAGAAAGAGATGCGATACATACGTCCCGAAAATACACTCCAACAAGTTCAAGCAAATGTGTCCTGGAAGGATACTGGTAGAAAGGTTTTTGAACTACGACTTTCAAGCGTTTAAAACTTTCTAGCGGGGATTCGAGCCTACGGTCAACACTACGGGTGCCAGACAGCATCAGAAAAGCCAAGACTTGTACGAATGTAGGTATTGTAGAGTGCAGCCCCTGTACTTGGAAATCCATTCGAAACAGGTTGGAAAAATACAGATGCTGCTTACTTTCATTACAAACTTGTAAAATGTGAGATATCCATGAAAGATTCCTGTCAATAAAATCATTGGAGTCAAAAAATCTCCGTCTTAGGGGGACTTGAGAATGGATCCAGATGGAGCAAACAGTCAAAATATAACTCTTTCAATAAATGAAGTTCCTCCGACCTGTTGAATATCTTCATGTAGCTGACACAAAATTCAAAAGGTATACAACCATAAAAGAAGTTCGAAATGGAATTCCCTACATGAGTAGGTATATCTTTTTTAACAGACTGCCAAAGCATGATTTTTACCCAAATTTATATCTAGTCAACCTTCCAGATTTTCTGGTCAAAATTTTCGATCCTCTATTATTTAATCGGTTTGAGTACTTTTCAAATTTTCATATCACAATTAATGAAAGTTATAACTATATAGCGTGATTAACTGGTCCCATGTAGTTCCGATTCTGAAAGCAGCAATCAATTCATTACTAGGAGCATAATGTTCAATGAAAAATTGAAACAAATCTATTATACTCCTGAACAATTCTGTTCTCTCGTCCATAAATACAACCTAAAATTAGTATCTTGAATGCACATGCGTGAGAGATTTCGGTCGATGACGTTTGAAGATCATATAGCACAGATATTATCTTTAATTAGTGAAGGAAACAATGAAATAGATTAGTAACTATTTGATTCGTTTATTTTTCAGGTTCTCCTAGGTTTTCACTACCTAGTATCTGAAAAACACTATTTAAAATTAAACACTAATTATTATAGAAAACGTCTTTCTACTCTTTTCAAGGGTATTTTTCAGAAAAAATTTTGCCTAACAATAGAGAAATAATGCAAACGTTCAATGAATTGAACTATATAACATTTGAGAGTCTATATCGGACTCCTTCATCGGAGAATACAGAGAAAGTAATTCTGCAAATTTTCTCTTTATTGTCTGATGAAAGATATAGTCCCTGAAACTTCAGTTCTTTAGGCAAATTTTGCTCTAGAAACTGCCCTAGACAATTATATAAATGATAATAGTTGATAATAATAATTGGGAGTGAAAAGTACGAAGGCGTAGAAGGGCCACTCTTTGTCGACAAAAATTTTTCCACCTAATTCCGACTTTAATCTCGGAATTATACTAATTCCGACTTTGAACTCGGAATTATAGACTAATTCCGACTTCAAACTCGGAATTATACATAATTCCGACTTCGAACTCGGAATTATACTAATTCCGAGTTTGAAGTCGGAATTATAGACTTATAGTCTATAATTCCGAGTTCAAAGTCGGAATCAGACTATAATTCCGAGTTTAAAGTCGGAATTAGTATAATTCCGAGATTAAAGTCGGAATTAGGTGGAAAAATTTTTGTCGACAAAGAGTGGCCCTTCTACGCCTTCGTAGAAAAGCTAGATAAAACCTGAAAAATAATGCAGAATCCTCCCAAAATATCCATCCATCGATATATGTTTGGTGTTTCAATAATACCATTGAGGTCCACTTGGGTGTGCTAAGAATATCACTCACTCTGTATAAGTTCTGCATATGAAAAAAACACAATTGTGTTTGAACAAAAAAGGAAATTTAATTCAACCTAAGTGAATCAGCGATAACTTATTTTACTTTGGTGATTTTAATACTGTGGTTTCTAGATTAACAAAACCATGTTAAAATCACTTCAAAACATGATTATGGACATACCGCTTTTGAAATCCCTTCTCGTCCATACAGATATGCATTGTCTAAAAGTGAGTCCACAGTATCATCGAACGTTTCAGGTAGAAGTTGTCTCAATTCAGGGTTGTGTACTACAGTTTGATTTATAATATTACTAGTAATTTGGACGAGCATGATGGCTTCAGCATAAATCTGAAAGTCTTTCATTAAGTAACAATTGAATATAGGTAGTACTTAGCAGTCAAACCTTGAGAATATTCAAATGCAATAACCCATAATAATTTTTAATAATAATACCTACTATGAAATCGAATTCGAAGGGGTAGAGGATGAAGCAGTCTGCTTGATATACCACAAAAAAAGTAGAAAATTTCAAAAAGCACTGCCGTGAAGGCAGCAACTTTTGCGCGCATGTTCAATGTAGATGACCGCTTCAGCAACGAATTTGAACGTGCGCGCAAAAGCTGCTGCCTTCACGGCAGTGCTTTTTGAAATTTTTTTCTGATAAATTACTGGATTTCAATTCGATCATATCTGTATTTTTGGACACATTGTAAAAATAAAATTTTGAATGGGTATATCTACGGAATCATTGGGCGGATTTTACCCATTCACGAATTCGACCTTCGTAATTAAGCCCCAAACCTACTCTACAAATATCGAGTTTTTAAGTCGTTTCTTCCGGAAGTTATTGTGTTTACGGTCAGCCTGACGGCCGACTGCGTAAACACAATAACTTCCGAAAAAAACAACTTAGAAACTCGATATTTGTAGAGAAGGTTTGGACCTTAATTACGAAGGCCGAATTCGTGAATGGGTAAAATCCACCCAATGATTCCGTAGATATACCCAATCAAAATTTCATTTTTCCAATATTTCCAAAAATAGAGATCAGATCGAATTGAAATCCAGTACTTCATCGAAAATAACAGTTCGAAGTTTCATACAGAATTTAATGAGGATGATATGATGAGAAAATCATAGAAATTTTTTTTTTCAGATTGTTCTAATAACACGATTATCACGAAATTTTGCATGAAGTTGTCTTTCAGCATCTTAAAACCAGCTGTAAAGTTTCATCAGGACTGAATCAGTATTTCTCGAGTAATACCGAAAAAATCAACGATATCGAGAAGAAAACCTCGAAATTTGACATATTTTTTCCCGATATCTCCAAAACTTATGATCGTATCGAACTGAAATTTAGTACACTGCTGTGAAATTAGGAGGTCAAAGTGTGAGTATAATTTTTTTTGGATATGATTAATGGTTTCCGAAAAAAAAATTTTTTTGTAAAAAAATTTCGAAAAAAAATGTTTTTTAAATTTACTGACAATATGATCTTGACGAAATTTGGCTCAAAGTGGCGCGTCGTTATACTTCACCAAACTGCCAAGTTTGAATCCAATCGCTCGAGTATTTTCTGAAATAAAAAATAAATAACTTCAAAACTTCAAGTGCCTATAACTCCGAAACTATTCGACCGATTTGGCCCATTAACGAACTTAACCGCGGCATTCTGATGCGCAACCTATCCTGAAAGTTTCAAGTAGCTAGCTTGCTTCTGTCGACAGTTATCGTGTCTACGGCCGACCGGCCGGCCGGACAGAATCAATTTTGACACCGGATTCGTCATCAGTGAGTCCAACCTAGTCGATTGAGACCATTTTCGGCTCAATCATCCAAAATTACAGACATTTGGACAAAACGATAGCATGCTGTTCCCCTAGAACATGCGCGCAAAAAAGAGGCTTTGGTTGATCAGATGATTACCGTAGAACAAAGTGCAGTATTTGTTGATTTATTGATGTCGTTAGTTTATTATTAAGCTGGAGATCTTTTATCTCCAGTACCTTTTCTTTTGATGTTCTCCTTCAAAATAAAAGTATCAATAAAACAGTTCAGCAATCTGTGGCATTGGTGTTTTCTGCTTCCCCTGAGAATTTTAATTCAATTTGTGAAAATCATGTCAGTATTTATTATTGCTGATCTCACCACCCTACCATACCCATTTAAAATATCCAGGTTTGACTGCTGTGCCTTCTTTTTATAATGCTGAGGATTTACCTGTATAACGATGAAAACTGAGGCACAAAACAGAAAAACAATGAGTCCCAAAATGACAGCGCAACTTGAAACTGTATCTATACTATCTCTCACTATGTTTTTCATGGAAATGTTTACTTTATGGATTATTTTGTAGAGTCCTCTTATAGGAATAGGTACAATTGCATCATGTCTTTCATGCAACCATTTCTGCATTATACCCTTCATTGTACCAAAATGATAATGCATGTATTGCCAAATACCTAAATATGATCCAATATGTTTTACAATGTAGAACAATATTGGTAATGGCAAAAGGGGAAGTAGTACAACATTCTTCCAAAATAACATTGCAGCACAGGCCCACATTAAAGAGTATAAATAAAAGGTACTCCCATTTTTTTCCTCTTCGATATGCTGTACAAATTTTCTTCTATATGAATTGATGCCAAAGTACAATAGACTTGGATTAATTTTATTGCTTGTATAAACATTGGATTGAGAGAAAGACCTACGAAATTTGGTAAATTTCTTTGAATCCTTTGCCTTAGTTATTCTGGCATTCAGTGAATTAGCAAGGTGAATATCTTGTTTTAACATATCCAATCTTTTAGTGCTAATTTCAGAACTTGCTCTACTTAATGATTCATGCTTTTTTGGAGAGCTTTCAAATAAGTCAAGTGCTAAGGGATCACTTTCTGTCACACTGGTTTGCACTTCACTCTTATTTCCCTTTTCTTGGCCAACATAATCTGAAATACTTTCATAGGCCTTTTTGGTTATCTGGAAATAATCGAATAATTATGAGATAAAATATTCATTCATCAGAAACGATTGCCAATAGACGACTTCGGCCCAAGTTGCCAACCCACAATTTACTTAGCAAGTTTACTTTCACTGGGGAACGGGAATTTCAGGACAAATTCGACATGATAAGGTTCGCATTATTTATAAATAACCGTAAAACATGCCTCGGCTCTTCAAACCAGATAATTCCTTCCAAATATAGGTTTTTGTTAAGATCGTCCCCGATTGGCTGAAATTTAAGTTGGGATTCCTGATTTCATGCAAACAGTGTCAATTTTCATCGGATACGTTCCGAAAATCAACTCTGTTGTTTCGGTTGCCGATTTTCCGCTCCATAAATATGAAATATTCGGATGGTTCCTGGAACAAGCGCGTGAAAAACTCGGAACCAAAACAAACCTAAAGTAAACATAGATTGTTCTATGATATGGATATTTACCATAGAAAATCGTTCTGGTGAAGGTAAATCGACAGCAATTTCATCAACCAGATTCCGTAAATAACCTTTTTCACGCGCTTGTTCCAGGAACCATCCGAATATTTCATATTTACGGAGCGGAAAATCGGCAACCGAAACAACAGAGTTGATTTTCGGAACGTATCCTATGAAATATGACACTGTTTGCATGAAATCAGGAATCCCAACTTAAATGTCAGCCAATCGGGGACGATCTTAACAAAAACCTATATTTGGAAGGAATTATCTGGTTTGAAGAGCCGAGGCATGTTTTACGGTTATTTATAAATAATGCGAACCTTATCATGTCGAATTTGTCCTGAAATTCCCGTTCCCCAGTAAAAGTAAACTTGCTAAGTAAATTGTGGGTTGGCAACTTGGGCCGAAGTCGTCTATTCCAAAATAAACCTTCAAAATATATTACTAACTTGGGTTGGTTCTAGTTGACTGATTATGCTTTCAATTATGATCATTCGGAGTGCGTTCAGATGCTTCACCCGGAAAACAAAAATCGCACAGTAGGATTTTACTTGGTTCACATAAATTCTTCTGAATGATGTGGTGTAATATCTGTAAATGTCAAATTTCATCCTATCTTACTCAACCCTCAAAAATAAATATTTTTGATATTTTCGTTTTTGGCAGGGCAAAAATGCATATACATGCAAATACAAATACAAGCAGTAGGAGAGTTATCAACTATTGAATCTGATTTCGAAATTGTAAACATAAACCAAACTTTTCATTCCTGTCATCATAAACTACAAAGCGCGTGCAATTTCTACCCATGTACGAGCTAGGTTGGACGGTTGGATGCCCCAAGCATCTGAACGACCTAACGAAGCTTCTGAACGCTTAGGACTCGCCCAACGTTATCCGACGTAGAATCTGAACGCACTCCAGTACGAAGGCGTAGAAGGGCCACTCTTTGTCGACAAAAATTTTTCCACCTAATTCCGACTTTAATCTCGGAATTATACTAATTCCGACTTTGAACTCGGAATTATAGACTAATTCCGACTTTAAACTCGGAATTATAGACTAATTCCGACTTCAAACTCGGAATTATACATAATTCCGACTTCGAACTCGGAATTATACTAATTCCGAGTTTGAAGTCGGAATTATAGACTAATTCCGACTTTAAACTCGGAATTATAGTCTATAATTCCGAGTTCAAAGTCGGAATTAGTCTATAATTCCGAGTTTAAAGTCGGAATTAGTCTATAATTCCGACTTCAAACTCGGAATTATTATAATTCCGAGTTTGAAGTCGGAATTAGTCTATAATTCCGAGTTCAAAGTCGGAATTAGTATAATTCCGAGATTAAAGTCGGAATTAGGTGGAACAATTTTTGTCGACAAAGAGTGGCCCTTCTACGCCTTCGTACTCCAGGGTGTTGGATAAAAGCCTGTTTGGTTTCTGAAAGTATCATAAATCAAGGAATTTGATTGGTTGAAAATATATAGGTTATGTTTTTGCTATGATATGCTTGTACGTTACCGGGTAATTGCAACATAGGTAAGTAATAGTTTTTAATGTAGGATAATAAAGACTTATGATTTAAACTGACATTCAAGTGTATATTTTACAATTAGTGGTAATGCCGGTTGCCAAGCACTAATTGATAACCTAGCGTTTCTTACATCTTGGCAAATGATATATTCTTGTTTATATTGTCTTTGAAATAATTTCAACCAAATACATATACAGTTATCAACTTTAAAATAAATCCAATAATGACAACAGAATGGTATTCAAGTTGATTGCAAGGTGTCTCAGCTCTTTCAAAATTCTACAGTTACCATTTGAAAAGTAAATGTAAATATTATAGAATGTATCTTCCTATTCACCTGAGTTGTAAAGGATTTGTCGCTTTTGATATCTTCTTCATTATCTTTATTACTTATTACAGAATCATCTTCGCATTGTACTATAGAATCATCAGAGTACAATCCTCCTTCCAGTGCTGAGATCATCAATTTCCAAATGCTGGTTTCATTTCCTGAAAAAACAATATGATAGTAAATTATAAAAATTTCAAAAAGCACTGCCGTGAAGGCAGCAACTTTTGCGCGCATGTTCAATGTAGATGACCGCTTCAGCAACGAATTTGAACGTGCGCGCAAAAGCTGCTGCCTTCACGGCAGTGCTTTTTGAAATTTTTTTCTGATAAATTACTGGATTTCAATTCGATCATATCTGTATTTTTGGACATATTGTAAAAATAAAATTTTGATTGGGTATATCTACGGAATCATTGGGTGGATTTTACCCATTCACGAATTCGGCCTTCGTAATTAAGCCCCAAACCTACTCTACAAATATCGAGTTTCTAAGTCGTTTCTTCCGGAAGTTATTGTGTTTACGGTCAGCCTAACGGCCGACTGCGTAAACACAATAACTTCCGAAAGAAACAACTTAGAAACTCGATATTTGTAGAGAAGGTTTGGACCTTAATTACGAAGGCCGAATTCGTGAATGGGTAAAATCCACCCAATGATTCCGTAGATATACCCAATCAAAATTTTATTTTTTCAATATTTCCAAAAATACAGATCAGATCGAATTGAAATCCAGTACTTCATCGAAAAATAACAGTTCGAAGTTTCATACAGAATTTGATGAGGATGATATGATAAGAAAAATCATAGAAATTTTTTTTTTCAAATTGTTCTGATGACACGATTATCACGAAATTTCGCATGAAGTTGTCTTTCAGCATCTCAAAACTAGCTGTGAAATTTCATCAGGACTGAATCAGTATTTCTCGAGTTATACCGAAAAAATAAACGATATCGAGAAGAAAACCTCGAAATTTGACACATTTTTTCCGGATATCTCCGAAACTTATGATCGTATCGAACTGAAATTTGGTACACTGCTGTGAAATATGAAGTTCAAAGTGTGAGTGGACTTTTTTTTCGAATATGATAAATGGTTTTCGGAAAAAAAAATTTTTTGAAAAAAAATTTTTTTAAAATTCACTGAGAATCTGATCCTGACAAAATTTGGCTCAAAGTTGCGCGTCGTTATACTCCACCCAACTGCCAAGTTTGAATCTAATCTCTCAAGTAGTTTCTGAAATAAAAAATAAATAACTTCAACTGCCTATAACTCCGAAACTATTTGACCGATTTGGCCCATTAACGAACTCAACCGCGGCATTCTGATGCGCAACCTATCCTGAAAGTTTCAAGTTGCTAGCTTGCTTCTGTCGACAGTTAGCGTGTCTACGGCCGGACAGAATCGATTTTGACACCGTATTCGTCATCAGTGAGTCCAACCTAGTCGATTGAGACCATTTTCGGCTCAATCATCCAAAATTACAGACATTTGGACAAAACGATAGCACGCTGTTCCCCTAGAACATGCGCGCAAAAAGAGTTAATTATATCAATTTGCTTCAAAGGATAAAGTAGTATCTTTAGTATCCAAGAATCAAAGTGATTTCAAAGAAATCCCTTTTATACTCTGGGACATTCAGAAATCAATGATATTCAAAGCCCTTCCAATTCTGATATATGAAAATGAATATTCAAGGTGCAAAGGATAATGGCTGAATGAGAAAACATGGCTATGGTGAACCTCTCCACTAACATTCTGATTGGATTTTCTTAATCTACGCCCTCGAATTAGTATATGTTTCAAATTTCAGGTCGATCGGAGAACTTTCGATTTTTGGTAAAATTTTAAGGGTCTACCCTTAAGAAAATCTCGATTTTCGAAAAATAATTTTTCGACTCCTATCGCCGTGAAATTTGGCACACTTTCTAATTCGAGGGCGTAGAACAAGAATATAAGGTCAGATATTTTTCAAAAAAATCGTCCTGGACGTGAGAGGTCCTTGAAGTTCCAAAATTTTGGACCTTTTTTCAAAAAATCATTATTACCGACTTGATGGAAGTAGGACGATGAAATGTGTTTTTTTGCATAGATAAAGGATCGAACTGCACGTAAAAAAATTCGACATCACCCAGCTTCATTATTTTGGTCGGCACGACGTCTCAAAGTTGACCAAAATTTGGAAATTTTTTCACTATTTCCGCCATAATTTCTAAACGGTTGTCACTGGACGATTTCTAATGACATATTCGTGATCTACGACCTCGATTTAATAGGAAACGATAACAAGGTCGACGATTTTCGAAAAAAAAAATTTATTTGGGACTTAAAAAATTTTTCATACAGAACCGCGAATAAACATCAAAGCGCAGAGGGGTGGGGGTAAGATTTCGCGATTCCGTGCGAAATTTTATTTTTGAAGCTATGACAATATGCACATCATATATTATGGATTCGAACACGTAGATTACGAATCTGTAATTAGATTTTGCGTAACTGATTCGGTTTGGAAAATATTTCGGATTTGGTGAGAAATTTTCGAAATTTGGGTCAAATTTGGGCCGTCGTACAGATCAAACGCGTGAGGCTGGACAATATCGAATTTTTTTGGTTATATCTGGGTCCTTTGTGAGTACGTAGCCACTTATTTTATAGACGTAGGTCTTCTGGTTGAAAAATTATGATTTTTTTAAAAAAGGTCCAATTTTTTCGATTTTCCTCTGGCCATAAAAAACGAACCAGACTCTCCACTAACATTCTGATTGGATTTTCTTTATCTACGCCCTCGAATTAGTATATGTTTCAAATTTCAGGTCGATCGGAGAATTTTCGATTTTTGGTAAAATTTTAAGCCTTAAGAAAATCTCGATTTTCGAAAAATAATTTTCCGACTCCTATCGCCGTGAAATTTGGCACACTTACTAATTCGAGGGCGTAGAACAAGAATATAAGGTCAGATATTTTTTTAAAAAATCGTCCTGGACGTGAGAGGTCCTTGAAGTTCCAAAATTTTGGACCTTTTTTCAAAAAATCATTATTACCGATTCGATGAAAGTAGGACAATGAAATCTGTTTCATTTCATAGATAAAGGATCGAACTGCACGTAAAAAATTCGACATCGCCCAGCTTCATTATTTTGGTCGGCACGACGTCTCAAAGTTGACCAAAATTTCGAAATTTCTTCACTATTTTCGCCATAATTTCTAAACGGTTGTAACTGGACGATTTCTAATGACATATTCGTGATCTACGACCTCGATTTAATAGGAAACGATAACAAGGTCGACGATTTTCGAAAAAAAAAATTTATTTGGGACTAGGAAAATTTTTCATACAGAACCGCGAATAAACATCAAAGCGCAGAGGGGTGGGGGTAAGATTTCGCGATTCCGTGCGAAATTTTATTTTTGAAACTATGACAATATGCACATCATATATTATGGATTCGAACACGTAGATTACGAATCTGTAATTAGATTTTGCGTAACTGATTCGGTATGGAAAATATTTCGGATTTGGTGAGAAATTTTCGAAATTTGGGTCAACTTTGGGCCGTCGTACAGATCAAACGCGTAAGGCTGGACAATATCGAATTTTTTTGGTTATATCTGGGTCCTTTGTGAGTACGTAGCCACTTATTTTATAGACGTAGGTCTTCTGGTTGAAAAATTATGATTTTTTTAAAAAAGGTCCAATTTTTTCGATTTTCCTCTGGCCATAAAAAACGAACCAGACTCTCCACTAACATTCTGATTGAATTTTCTTAATCTACGCCCTCGAATTAGTATATGTTTCAAATTTCAGGTCGATCGGAGAACTTTCGATTTTTGGTAAAATTTTAAGGGTCTACCCTTAAGAAAATCTCGATTTTCGAAAAATAATTTTCCGACTCCTATCGCCGTGAAATTTGGCACACTTACTAACTCGAGGGCGTAGAACAAGAATATAAGGTCAGATATTTTTTTAAAAAATCGTCCTGGACGTGAGAGGTCCTTGAAGTTCCAAAATTTTGGACCTTTTTTCAAAAAATCATTATTACCGACTCGATGAGAGTAAATAAATTTTTTTTTTTCGGAAATCGTCGACCTTGTTATCGTTTCCTATTAAATCGAGGTCGTAGCTCACGAATATGTCATTAGAAATCGTCCAGTGACAACCGTTTAGAAATTATGGCGGAAATAGTGAAAAAATTTCGAAATTTTGGTCAACTTTGAGACGTCGTGCCGACCAAAATAATGAAGCTGGGTGATGTCGAATTTTTTTACGTGCAGTTCGATTCTTTATCTATGCAATAAAACACATTTCATCGTCCTACTTCCATCAAGTCGGTAATAATGATTTTTTGAAAAAAGGTCCAAAATTTTGGAACTTCAAGGACCTCTCACGTCCAGGACGATTTTTTTGAAAAATATCTGACCTTATATTCTTGTTCTACGCCCTCGAATTAGTAGTAAGTGTGCCAAATTTCACGGCGATAGGAGTCGGAAAATTATTTTTCGAAAATCGAGATTTTCTTAAGGGTAGACCCTTAAAATTTTACCAAAAATCGAAAGTTCTCCGATCGACCTGAAATTTGAAACATATAATAATTCGAGGGCGTAGATTAAGAAAATCCAATCAGAATGTTAGTGGAGAGTCTGGTTCGCTTTTTATGGCCAGAGGAAAATCGAAAAAATTGGACCTTTTTTAAAAAAATCATAATTTTTCAACCAGAAGACCTACGTCTATAAAATAAGTGGCTACGTACTCACAAAGGACCCAGATATAACCAAAAAAATTCGATATTGTCCAGCCTGTCAGGGTGATTCACAATGTCTGTAACTTTCGAGATTTGAGCCGAAAATGGTTTTAAAAGATTGGATTGAACATCCTAAAGAAGAATGCTTGTCCAAATTCAATCATGTATGTGCTCTAACTTTCGAAGGAAAGGACTTAGCGACTTGAAATGGCCAAATTAGGTTTGGAGTCCGAATATCTAGGTTGAGTTCGTTAATGGGTGGAATCGGTCGAATAGTTTCAGAGGCCCATTTGGAAATTTTGAGGTTAATCTTCGATATCTCATGAAGTACTGACTCGATCAAATTGAAACTTCGTGGACAGTTTTGGAATACCAACGAACAACTAAGATCAAAACTTAGTGTGAATTCAGTTGTTCGAAAATTTTACAAAAACTTTTATTCGAAAATTTTTGATGAAAAATATTTTTTTCTTCGAAAATGTTGATTAGATGCCAAATTTCGTTGTTATTTGGAATTTTAACGTTCTTTCCGCAGTATCTCAAGAAGTATGAATACAATCAGATTGAAACTTCTTAATCAGGTGGAGATTACCATCACGCAACTAGGTGCAAAATTTCGTGTTGATCTAATAGTAAGAATATGAGCAAGCGCGTAAAAGCTCCTTACCTCACGTCAGTGCTTTTCTAGATTTTTATATGATTGAGTGGCGCTCACGGAACACGATAAATAAGCAGGGGAATAAATTTTCGTTTTGCTGTCTCTGGGACTCTTGTCGATAAAAGAGCATTGGCCATTGAACCCCAGTCTTCCCATTTTAAATATCGTTGACGGATAACCGAAAGATTGTCGGCGGATCAGATAACCGCATTACCTCAAGTCCTAGAGGATTCATGTAGGTTACTCGACCTTGAATGTTCATTTCAGTACAGATCTAGTTTTATTTGGACTCCGATTTCTAGATTGGTCATATGCTAAATGTTACGATGTTATTGTAAGAAGCGCAGGTTAAAACACAAATCAATTGTTACTACAGTATTACTAAGTTTGAATCATTCCATGAGGGTTTGTAACATAGCCACAAGTCCAATATTTTTGATTATAGGATGGCTTCGCACAACAAATAAAACCTTCTACATAACCATTGAGTTTTCAAATACTTCGTGTTGAAAACTCAATGACAACATTATTGTTATTATTATAACAATAAATACCTTGAAGGTAATTTGAATGAATGCGATTAAAGTTCATCTTACTAGAGAGCTATGTTGAACATTTCGCTCCCTGATAATGTTGCAAGTTATTTACAAATTTACAAATTGCTGATAAAAAAAATTGTTTTTCGAGATCTGTCTTGAAACATGTCTTATAATATGAAACTTCATTCTGGAACGCTGGATAAAAAAGGCATTTTTTCAAATTTCAGTGTTCTAAATAAAATGTTATCATCTAATAGGTCTCTTCCATGTAACACGAATTATCATAATTTTATGTTTTTTTCATTCTATATCGATACAAAATCATAATGTCCTCTATCGCAAACTTCAATAATTCGCGAATTTTGAATAATTCGGTATTGAAAATGGTCAAATCGAGACTCAAGGTCGAAGCGAGAGAAACACGGCAGATCGCCTTCCGCGTCACTCGATATTCTACGATTCACCGATCGATACAGCCGACGCTGTCTATTGGCTTGCTAGAGAGAAGAGTACACGAGAAGAGGGAGAGAGTAGATATATAACGGTACGTCACAGAAGGCGCGAAGTTTCGTCCGTTTGAACAGCCAATAGGTGGAGCCGAATTCAAAACATCCTTTTCTCGTTGAAAATTGAAATTTTTGACGGCGGTTGAAGTTTTTCATTGGTCTTACGGGTAGAATATTTGATTCCAATGATAAAAAATTTTTATAGACTTCGGCATATTATAAGTTGACAAAATTCAACCCCAAAAATGTGCCTCGGTAATGTTAGCTCCCGGCCGGTCAGCTCCACGGGAACTCTTCATTCCACCACGGTCAGCTCCACGGGAACTTTTCATTCCACCACGGTCGAACACACTTTCGTAATTTTTATGATTTCTGGATGGGTGAACGTAATAATATTAGGTTCATCTTATAGAGGAATGAAAGATCAAGCACTAAACAATTTTTTGTTCCTAAATCTTTACTCTAAGGCCTAATTCCAAGATGGAATTGTAGGATTTCATGCTAACCAAAGAGATTTTTGTGATTTTTATATTTTCATAATGAGCGGCCATAAATAATCCCTAGTCCATTCTAAGGAGGAATGAAAATTCTATCTATCAATAATTTTTCATTCAGATAGGTTACGTCTAAGGGTCCAGTTCCAAGGACCGAATTGAAGGTTCTCATGCCGGCCGAACAGATTTTCGTGATTTTCAGAATAGACGGCCAAGGAAAAAACTTAATTAATGTTATGCAGGAACGAAAGAGCTATAAAAATTTTATTTTTCATTCACATAGATATCCTCTTAGGGCCCAGCTCCGAGATCCAAGTAGTATGATCTCATGCCGGCGCGATAGATTTTCATGGTTTCCATATTTTCCGTATAGGTGTCCAAGGATGGAATTGAGTCCATATTAAAGATGAATGAAAGAGCTATGAATAATACATTTTTCGTTCACATTGGTTAACCAGTGTCCAGCTCCAAGAGCCGAATTGTTTGATCCCGTGCCGGCGCTATATACTTTCATGATTTTTCTATTTTCCGAATAGGCGACCAATGATGAAATTGAGTCCATATTAAAGAGGAATGAAAGAGCAATGAATAATAAATTTTTCGTACACATTGGTTAACTCCATGGTCCAGCTCCTAGGCTCATAGGGCCGAATTGTGTGATCCCATGCTGGCGCGATAGATTTTCGTTATTTTCATATTTTCCGAATAGGCGGCCAAACATTAAATTGAATCCATGTTAGAGAGCATTGATAGTACTTTAAATCATGAAATTCTCGTACACATTGGTTGCCTCCAAGGGTCGAGCTCCAAAAGCGGAATTGTATGATCCCAGCGCGATAGACTTTCGTGATTTTCATATTTTCTGAATAGGCGTCCAAGAATGAAATTCTTGAAAATTTCTGCACGCCTGTAAAGAAGATACAAAGACCTTGCCAAAAAAGTACCACATGACCCACTTTCCCTATTCAAAAAATTTAGAGGGTTGACGGGGATGGCACAGGATGCAACATAAATATTTCCAAAATTCATTGAAATTTGGTAAAAGTTAAAAAAAAATTGACCTGTTTTAGGATTTTGTTGCCAAATATTTTTCTTCTGAGAAAATGAATTTGTTCCATAATTTTGAAGGGCACTGTATACAAACCTGGCTTCTCTGTCAGCGAAGAAAAATGACTTGATTCTACTAAACCAGACATTGTTATGATCACACAGACATGGTTACACCCGGATATCTCATGCAATATTCCAGCATATATCATTTACAGTGTTACAACGCCTGGTCATGGGGGTTACTGCATCTATGTTTGTGTAGATATTATAATTAAATAAGTTATTTCACATTCTTATCCTTCAACTAATATAGACAATATTTTCCTTGATTTGTCTATGTCAAATTTTTCCATCACATTGGGCTGTGGTTATCGCCCTAGACCATGTCCGTATGATTATTTCTTGTTCGACGCGATTGAGGAGTTATAGAACTCAAGAATGAATGTTTTTATTTCGGGAAATTTCAATTTTAGTGACCTGAAGTGGCCTATCATAAACTCTCCATCTAATGCTTCACCCTCAGCTAAGTTTCTTGACAGGATCAATAATTGTAACCTTCAGCAGCTCATGACCAGGCCGACTAGATTTCGCATAGGTCAGAATCCATCAACTTTGGACTTAATTCTTGTGAATAACAAAAAGAAGGTTGATGAGGAACTTATGCTGTTTTACTGAGATGCCGATGATATGTGGAAAAAATTACAGCATATTGTCGTGGAGACTATTGAGAGACACACGCGCTCGATCACAGTGCGACAGAATACAGATAAACCTTGGATGGAGGAGAAAATTATTCGTCAAATAAGATTCAAAAAATCTTTGTGGCAGCGGTTCATTAGGAGTGGGCGGGATGGTAACTTCGAAATCCATAGTAGACACTCGAACAATCTCTCTCTTAGCATAAAATGAGGTAAAAAAAATTTTTGGCTCGAAGTTAGTTTCAAATAGTGATGAGAAAAGTTATTTAAATACATCCGTCAAACATTTAATACCACTGTTTCTGTTCCGGTTATTCGTGATGGGTCAGGAGATCTTTGTGGCGACCCTGTGAGTACCGCTGACACCTTTGCTGATACTTCCACTCATGCATTCTCAAAAGAGCCCAATGGCCCTCTTCCCGGATTACAACACCAAGTGTCCAGCAATCTTTTGAGTTTGTTTATATAACTTGGCGGTTAAACAAGCTATTGGGTCCTTCAAAACTGGCACTGCTTCTGGTATGGATGGCTTATCTATGAAGCTTTTTAAAACCTGCGTGAGATCTCTTGCCAATCCACTTTCCATTCATTTGTGCATCGATTTTTCCTCTATTAATATTTTTTTCTGTGACAGCATTTCTTATTTAAACATACTTTTGAGTTTATAGGCGATGCCTCAACTCTTTATCAAGTTAGAGAGAGAGAGAGAGAAACTAAATTTATTGATCTTGCAATCAAATGGCCATCGACCGCAGTCTTCCAGCCAGTTATATACAATTTTATATTACAATTCAGTTAGGAATTATCACATATTGTTGAACAATAACGACTGTTATTCTAGGGATTTCAGGTGTTCGAAAAGTGGCAAAGCTGGCAACTTTGCCTTTGGTGTAGATTGTCTATTGTAGTGGTGTAACAACGGCTCGATTAGGTTGATGTTATTTTGGTTTGTGATGAATTTCTTGCTGAGTTTTTGCATTCTTTCCAGTATTGGTTCAATTTCCGTTATCTGGTATAAAAGTTGATTGGATGGGTTATAGAGTGGATTGTTGGGATGTCTCAGTTTTGTGATTTTTCGTAAGCAAGTTCTTTCCGCCACCTCAATTATATTTAGAGCTGTTTTTGTTGTATTTGAAAATATTGTATGTTCATAGTCCAATAAAGGTCTGCATATCATTTTGTAAATCATACTTGCTGTTTTACTGTTGATTCCTTTGTTTTTATAAGTTAGAGACCTAAAATGTCCCGCTTTTTGATAGCTGTTTTCTTTTGCATTTTTAAATGTGCTCTGAAGTTCAACTTGTAGTTAATCTGTATGCCCAAGTACTTGCATGAATCTGTTGGAGTAATTCTGTCATTTCCAAGTTTTATATTGGGAGAGTTGGCGTTGATTTTGTGGTTGAAGATGATGAGTTTGGATTTTGCTGGGTTGGGTTGTATCCTCCAACGTCTCATCCATGCCACCGTGACATCTGACAAGTTCTGTAGTGCTTTCATACATTCTTTCAATGTTTTGTGGTGAGATATTAATGTTGTGTCATCAGCAAATTGAAGAATGTATGCGTGCTTGTTGATGTTCTTGTTACTGTCCTTGTGTTGTCTGTACATGTCACAGCAGAACAAATTGTAAAGCAGCGGAGAGAGCGGCGAGCCTTGTGGTAGACCTTGTGCTGGTGTAAATTCTTCCGATACTTCATTTTTGACTCGTACCTGTAATTTTCTGTTTAGAAGGAAATTGCTTATCATTCAAATAGATGGGGCATTTTAGATGGAAAAGCTTGGAGATCAGACCAGCGTGCCAGACACTATCGAAGGCTTTTTGTATGTCCATAAATATAGCAGCTGTTTTATTTCCCATTTTTCTATTGCACTGAATGTTTGAGGTGAGTACAATTAAGGGGTAGATGGTCGATGTCTTCTTTTTGAATCCAAATTGATATTTTGGTATGTGTTTTCCTATCTCTTTGCATATTCTTTCTCCCAATATTTTTTCAAAATTTTTTCCTAATGTAGGTAGAAGTGTGATAGGCCTGTAATTCTCTATGTTGGAATGATCTGTCTTTGCCTTGGGGATGGTAATCAAAATGCCTTTTTTCCATTCATTTGGAAAGAGAGAGTGTGAGAGGCAGTAGTTATAGATTTTGATTATAACATTGTGAATTGATGGGTGTAATTTTCGCAATATTTTTCTTGGTATGTTGTCATAGCCAGGTGTTGTGTTCTTCCCATGGTTTAGTGCCATATAATATTCTTCCTCTAATATGGGCTCAGATATATCCTCTGATGGAATGTGGGGTAAGTCATTCACATACTAATTCTCTATTTGTTTCCTATGCTCCTCATCGAATTCTTTGTTTGTGGATCTTCTAAACAGCCTTTCAAAGAGTTTTGCGAAAGCATCAGCAATGTCTCTATCCTTGGTAAGAGTTTCCCCATTGACTTGAATTGGATTTGAAAGTTGATGGGTTGTGTACTTTGCAAGTTTTTTAATCGTTCTCCAGTATGTCCTGCCTTTTTGTTCTTCAATTTCTTTGCAAGCCTCTAGATATTTATTGGATCTGAATTGCAAGATCATGTTATGAATATCCTTGTTCAGTTCATTGCATTTTCGTTTTAGACTTGGTTCTTGGTTAGTCTGATATTCACGATACAATTGTTTTTTTACATCTCTCTATGAAATACTCTCAAATTCATTCTTGGCAGCCCATTTGGAAAATATGAAATGACGAAAATCTGTTCGGCCGTCATGAGAACCTACAATTCGGCCCTTGGAGCTGGACACTTAGAGGTAACAATGTGTACGGAAAATTTATAGCTCATTCATTCCTCTATAAAATAGACTCAACTGTCAATTCGGAAAATATGAAAATCTAATCGGCTGGCATGAGATTCATACAACTCGAATCTAGGAGCTGGGCGCTTAGAGGTAACCTTTGTGAACAAAAAATTAAATTGTTATAGCTCTTTCATTTCTGCATAATATTAACTAAGTTTTTTCCTTGGCCGTCTATTCCAAAACATGAAAATCTCGAAAATCTGTATGGCTGGCATTAGAACCTTCAATTCGGCCCTTGGAGCTGGACCCTTAGGGATAACCTATCTGAATGAAAAATTATTTATATATAGAATTTTCATTCCAGCATAAGATGGACTAGGGCTTATTTACGGCAGCTCATATGAAAATATATTATCACAAAAATCTCTTTGGCTGGCATAAAATCCTACAATTCTATTTTGGAATTGGGACTTAGATTCAAGATATGTGAACGAAAAATTGTTTATTCCTTGCTCTTTCATTCCTCTATGAGACAAACCTTATTTTATTGCGTTCACCTATCCAGAAATCATAAAAATGGAATAAAAAGTTCCTGTGGAGCTGGCCGGCCGGGAACTAACATTACCGGGGTCAAAAATGTTGCTATACAGGGTCTTTCACGAGGAACCTCACCCATATTTATACGGGAAACTACTGAACGTATTTTCATGAAATTCAGCACTTATAAGTATTTCACGATGCTGATGAAATCTAAAATATTTTCAAGGCATGAGCACCTCCGGTTTTTCCGGAAATGACGTAAACTTCCGTTTTTCAAATTAGAACACCATTTTTTTATTGCAGAAATAGATTCCTTAGAAAATTTCAATTTATTTTGATGTAACATTTTTCAGTTTTGGTTGGAAAATTCTCTCTGAGCGGGAAAATTCGAAAAAAAAATCGAAAATAGAGCTCCGCTGAAACAAGAATAACTTCGAGGTTTTTGGATGGAAAATTTTCATTTTTGGGATTTTTCAAGATGTAAGATTGATGTATCCACTTTAAAAATCGAAATCGCGATTCATGATACAGGGGGTGAAAAAATCGCTTTCAAAGTTAGGGATGACAAAATCGTGAAAAATCAATTTTTCAATTAGTGTTCTAACCATATTATGTCTATATCACTATCAATAAACAAAAGCAGCAATATCCTATGAAATACATTAACTATTGGGGTTTTTGGAAACGCAACCAACCTGTGTTGACTAAATTAAAATATTGATAGATAGCAGACAATTACTATCATATTAGTAACCCAGGTAAGGTTTCCACAAACCCCTTGTGAATTCAAATGTGGAATATAGCAATTGGTTAATAGATATAATATGAAATATCCCAAATATTGGAGGTTATTTTATATTTACCTTCTTCTTTTTTCCTCTCATAAGTATTATATATTTCAGAAAAGAAACCTCCTAAAATAATCACTTGAAATGCAGCGAAAACTGGAAGAGCATAGGACCCGAACTGGTTTGAAATGGTGAGACATATAATCAACCACACACCAATCGCAGTAAAATGGAAAACCTGATTGTTCTCTGGTGTCCATAAACAGTAAACCAAACTCATATAAAAAATTAATCCTATGAATATCTGAAACAAACAATGATTTGATTTAATCGATGCATTGAATTTTCAGACAAATCTCTAGGACATTCAGGTTCTAAGTTATCATTGAGTTAGTTCAGAACAGTAAGTATATTGGAATAATTTTCATTCAAATTCATAAAAAATATGAATTTCATTCAGTAGAATATTTTTGAAAATCTCTATTGATAAACCATATCATTGATTTTAGTTAATGTGTCATTGGGGACTCGTAAAAATCATATCTGTCTTATAGGATCAGTTTTTTATAATTATTAAACAGATTTCAGACAGTAACAAGCATTATGCCCACAGGGGAATACAACCTATGATGATCTCCTGCAGTTGCCAACTCTAGAGAAACTACAGATATCTGCCAACAAGATCACAATGATAGAAATTCTGGACAGCAACTTTTTGAATTGATTCATACAAATTTCCTCGCATAAATATGGGAAGTCTTTACGTATTCCATTAATGCAGAATCATGGTGAGAAGATAAAGCATTTAAGTGAACAAGTTGTTTCATAGGCAATAAAGTTTCATTTAGAGCAGCTCCACACAAGAACACTTAACGTCCACATCATGCAGATGTTACATTTTTTAACTCAGCGCACACAGCCACATAGTAACACATACAGTAACAGTCTAATTTTCAGTAGTCAAGACGCGACCACTAATGCTTAGGGGTTGTACTTGGGGGCTCTTTCCGACCAATGATCGTGGTCACTAAGGTGGCTGTGTGTGCTGTCCTCTTTAGTCTGTCTGCTCGATGAGAGCCTAGCATCTGACTATGTAACCAGTCCAATATTGCTTACCCAATATTCTACTGAATATTTATTAGGCTTACAACAAAATATCCCAACTTTGAAACATCTTTGAAATTATGTGTGATGTAATTCTATATTCAAGGTATGCAAATCTCATAAATGAAAACAGAAAAGGTAATAATTTTCTTATGCACATTGTAAAAAAGTTTCCATGGAACTGCACAGATTTAGCTTGAGCTTAAAATCATGATGCATGGCCCCCTTACTATTCATTGTATATTCAAGGTATGCAAATCTCATAAATGAAAACAGAAAAGGTAATAATTTTCTTATGCACATTGTAAAAAAGTTTCCATGGAACTGCACAGATTTAGCTTGAACTTAAAATCATGATGAATGGCCCCCTTACTATTCATCAAAGAAAATCGATGTTATTGATATATTCTTGATTACTTACATATGAAAACGATGTGATATTTAGTACATATATTAGTAGAAGGTCCAAAAACCATAATAAGTTCCAAGTCATATTTATGAGAACATTTGGTGTATAGAAATATACAACTGGCACAAACACTATCACAAAAGATAATGCAATGATAAGTTTTATGTGCTTCAAAAGAGTAGCCCCAATAAACTCTGAAATATTATTAGCAATATTCATTGGCAGCAGGAGTAAACCAAACAAAACAGGTGTATGGGTGGCTTCTAATTTTTCAAACCAGTCCTGAAACTTGTCTCTTAAGGATCTTTTCAACGGGTGCAGTACAGATCCAACAAGTACTGCCCACATCAGAGGTTTTATGAAAGGTTCCAATATAACAAAAAGAGCCCAACCTGCAGCACAACATAAAAATAACAACAGTAAAGCTACTGCATTATATACTGCTTGTTTTAAAGGTTTATCATGGCCCTGTGGTAATCCACCCCCTATAATATTGAAAATACCCTCTAAAGGTGATCTTGTATCCATCATTTCAATTGAATTTTCATAAGCCAAAAAAGTTTTTCAGAAATTTTCCTGTAGAAAGAATATCTTCCTCATGTTTTTAGTTCAGGGTTGACCATAGACAACATTTTTATTTTAGGTAGGGTTGACCGATGAGGTTAGTTTAGGTTTAGGCACAGAACATCAAATATAGCGTCAACTTAAATGATTGAATTATTCATTCATTCACTGACTTATTGCTTATCGGGTTCAACTGAGGTGCATAGAACAATGGTGCTTTTATTTTCATTTGTTTTCCTACTAAATCACTAGACCAAACTGGGAAAACTAATTCTGTTTCATAGTCTCCCCACCGACACAAACGCCACCAATCGACCAATCAGAGCCAATGACACTATTAATGGTAATTCGGCGATTGTCATTTTATTATTATTTTATTAGTTATATATGTTTTCTCAGATTATTAATTAGTTATTGATAAGTGCGTGGAAACTTTTTGTGTTAGCTTCGAAGAATTGTGTAGATCCTTAGATACTTTTAAATGGGTCTCTTTTGTATTTTGTTTGGACAGTGCATGTATATGGAAATTAGTGTTCAAATGAGAAAATAATCCTATTTATAGAAGGTATACACTTAGTGATACTCGGAAGCAAATCATTCGTTTCATAATTGTCTTTCAATCATTTTCACTTATCGAGGATCGAGTTATCAACCCCCAGCTAACCATGTTATGTTGACTGTTGAAGGTGTTGTATTTTTCTTGGTTCTTTATTGAATATACATGAACATCATCTACTTCGAATTGAAATTTACTAATAAATGCTACGATCAAGTACTATTAGAACACCTCAGTTTTCAAATCCGATGAAGGGCCGGTATTATAAAACTTAACTGGAAGTTATCTTTAACTTCAACTGACAGTTTTGACAGTTATGTTAGGACATAATTAAAGATAACTTTCAGTTAAGTTTTATAATACCGGCCCGAATAAATTAACCATTGAATAAATAAAAAAGACAAAATGAATTTTAAAGGTGAATATTTGTATTATGTGGTCGACAACATGACATCGAAGTTGTTTGCTTTTAAAAACAAGGTTAAACGGCGATTTGGTGCGTCATTGCGAATACCTACTGAAAAAGTAGCCTTGACAACCGGTTGTAATTTTCAAATAGCGCCACCTTCAGTGGAAAAAACGAATTCTAGTGAATTCCCTAACATTGGCGAAACAAAAGCGCATCTGTGAATTCACCTTATCTTCTATGCACCGTAATATCACAGGCACAGGCACAGAGGTCTGTGTTATATTTTGTCTATGGTTAATATATACATATACCATAGACACAGAAGTATCGAGGATACTTTCTTCTCTATTCTGTGCCATAGAGCACAGAATACAAATATATAGAGAAATATAAAATAGAGAAAGAGGGGGACTCACTGCGTAGATAGAGGAACTCACTCTCACTTGTCTCTTGTATTTGTATTCTGTGCTCTTGTCTCTGACATGATGAGACCATAGACATAATATAACATTTATTTTATTTGAATGAATAAGACTAATGAACTACTAGATGTAAACACTCTTTTTCCTTTTAAAATCCAAAATATTGAATCAAAAGTTTATAATTAGAAGATAAAGGAAATCAGGATCTAAATAGTATTTTTATTTTAATAAAAATTTTCACTTAACACCAAGGCAGAGTTTAAAAATAAATATCAACGAAAATGAAACTGTTATTAAGAAAATGTCTCTTTTCAAACTTAAGGAAATTCTCCACGAAGAAAATTATCAAAGTTGTAGATAAGAATAATATTAGGAATATTGGTATTTTAGCACATATCGATGCTGGTTAGTTAAGAGATGTCTTTTTTGTTGTTGGACGAGAATCACAAAAGATATTTCAGGCAAGACGACAACAACAGAAAGGATGCTCTTCTACAGTGGTTTTATAAAACAAATGGGTGAAGTTCATCATGGAAATACAGTAACTGATTACATGATTCAAGAGAGAGAAAGAGGAATAACCATTACCTCAGCTGCTATTACATTTTATTGGAGGAATCATCAATTTAATCTAATTGATACACCGGGTCACATTGATTTCACCATGGAAGTAGAACAGTCTTTGAATGTTTTGGATGGTGCTGTATTTCTTTTAGATGCTTCTGCTGGTAAATACATTGCTGTATAACTACTTGAATCACATATTTAGTACTTTGTTTTCATATATTAACAATTTACAGTGCTGGGTAAAGTTTTAGTACCCACAAGTTGATTTCAAACCAAGATGTGCGTATATAGCAACAATGTTATTTTGGGATTTTTGTTCCCAGCTTGAGCATCTTGGATTTGAGTGTCTTGAGCTTTGAATAAAGTTCTTTATTCAAAGGTCTTAATCTTACGTAAAAGTACTTGATTCATTCGAGTATGTTGATACTAACCAGAAAAAAGAAATTCTTATATATATATATTATTTCACAATACCAAAATGAATTATATCGCACCTATCGTGGAATACTGTAACATCTCCGAAATGTGCGATTTTCAGTTTGTTACACCAAAACATTCGGGATGACTTTACCTTTGTGTGGTATAAATTATAACAAATTTAGTTCTTGTGCTGGCCGAGGAGAGGCGGAAGTTTCATTTCGAAAGTGGGGGAATTGATCAAAGTCGTTTGCGAAAGACTGTGATAATTCATTCGCTCTCCAGACACCGGACGTGCAAGAGCCATCAGGTGACAATTTTTCGAAAATCGTCGACCTTGTTATCGTTTCCTATTAAATCGAGGTCGTAGATCACGAATATGTCATTAGAAATCGTCCAGTGACAACCGTTTAGAAATTATGGCGGAAATAGTGAAAAAATTTCGAAATTTTGGTCAACTTTGAGACGTCGTGCCGACCAAAATAATGAAGCTGGGTGATGTCGAATTTTCTTACGTGCAGTTCGATCCTTTATCTATGAATAAAAACAGATTTCATCGTCCTACTCTCATCGAGTCGGTAATAATGATTTTTTGAAAAAAGGTCCAAAATTTTGGAACTTCAAGGACCTCTCACGTCCAGGACGATTTTTTTAAAAAATATCTGACCTTATATTCTTGTTCTACGCCCTCGAATTAGTAAGTGTGCCAAATTTCACGGCGATAGGAGTCGGAAAATTATTTTTCGAAAATTGAGATTTTCTTAAGGGTAACCCCTTAAAATTTTACCAAAAATCGAAAGTTCTACGATCGACCTGAAATTTGAAACATATACTAATTCGAGGGCGTAGATAAAGAAAATCCAATCAGAATGTTAGTGGAGAGTCTGGTTCGTTTTTTATGGCCAGAAGAAAATCGAAAAAATTGGACCTTTTTTAAAAAAATCATAATTTTTCAACTAGAGGACCTTCGTCTATAAAATAATTGGCTACGTACTCACAAAGGACCCAGATATAACCAAAAAAATTCGATATTGTCCAGCCTTACGCGTTTGATCTGTACGACGGCCCAAAGTTGACCCAAATTTCGAAATTTTCTCACCAAATCCGGAATATTTTCCAAACCGAATCAGTTACGCAAAATCTAATTACAGATTCGTAATCTACGTGTTCGAATCCATAATATATGATGTGCATATTGTCATAGCTTCAAAAATAAAATTTCGCACGGAATCGCTAAATCTTACCCCCCCACCCCTCTGCGCTTTGATGTTTATTCGCGGTTCTTTATGAAAAATTTTTTAAGTCCCAAATAAATTTTTTTTTTCGGAAATCGTCGACCTTGTTATCGTTTCCTATTAAATCGAGGTCGTAGATCACGAATATGTCATTAGAAATCGTCCAGTGACAACCGTTTAGAAATTATGGCGGAAATAGTGAAAAAATTTCGAAATTTTGGTCAACTTTGAGACGTCGTGCCGACCAAAATAATGAAGCTGGGTGATGTCGAATTTTTTTACGTGCAGTTCAATCCTTCATCTATGAATTAAAACAGATTTCATCGTCCTACTCTCATCGAGTCGGTAATAATGATTTTTTGAAAAAAGGTCCAAAATTTTGGAACTTCAAGGACCTCTCACGTCCAGGACGATTTTTTAAAAAAATATCTGACCTTATATTCTTGTTCTACGCCCTCGAATTAGTAAGTGTGCCAAATTTCACGGCGATAGGAGTCGGAAAATTATTTTTCGACAAATCGAAAGAAGAATAGTTAGGTAAAAAATTGTTTACATAAAGTCTGCGCTCAAATAAAAAGTTATAATGCAGATGATGAACTGAAAAAAACAAAAACTTCAAACGTCATTTCCCAGAATTTCAGATTTTCGAGATGTTACAGTATTCCACGACAGGTGCGATATAAGTTAATGATACAGTGATGGTGCTGTTCTTGTAAGGAAACAGTAATGAAACATACCCCTGACCTCCTAACTGGCATAAGATAAAATAACCCATGAGAGGTTTTCTAGAGAAACCTAGGACAATCATACAAATACCAAATAAAGATCGTGCCAAAGAATAAATATATGGATTTTCGGAAACTTTCAGGGTTACATCTGACAAATATTTCTAATATAATGAGCACTAAGAGTTAGAGAAAGAGCATGGATATACACATGTCAGGCAGAGGAACCTAAAGGGACAGCAACAGATGTCTTGTTTTCTAATGGTTGGTCCTGTCCTGCAAATCTACCATGTTTCATCAGATAACAAAATATTTGTGGTCATTGTAATGTTTACATTCAGTTCTGTAGGATGTTTCTTGTGTATCAACACAGACAGTGGGTGGTATTAATGTCTGAATTGTCGAAATATGCTATAAAAGAATGCAAACATCGATTTGCTGTGCTATAGTTGGGAATTTTTGAAGGATGCCTATGTTGAGGAACTCAAACTACCAACATAGGGTGTGTTTTTTATTCACCGAACTGTTGTGGTAGAAGTGGTGGATACAACACAAGTTTTTTTATTACTGGTTGACATGACAGGTATGCCAAATCATCTAGTTCACGTCCACCACCCATCCATCATTTGTATTCTGTATCCACCTTACTCCACGTCAACCACTTGGTGAACTTAAAAACTCACCCATATACAGGGTGAGTCTTTGACCTTGCAGAATATTTTAACAGAAGATTCCTGAAGCCAAAAGAAACATATCCTCCTATTGGAAGATTTAGAGTATCGCAGTAAACAGTAAGAACTAAGAACATATTTCATTTTTCTCGCCAGCAATAATCTTTCATTCACGTATACGCACGAGGGCACGATTCCGACCCATGAAATTCGCGCCATTGCCAAACTTCTCTTTTAGACTGAGTCGAAATCAGAAGGAATAGAGGTTAAGTGGTTGTCCAGTAATTTCATTGTTTTTTCATTAAATATTGATTATCTTTGAAAGAAAGTGTTGCTTATTGTTGTTTGAAGATTCAAAGGTAGTTTGTGAACTATACAGATGAAGTGAGAGATCTTCCAAATTGAGGGAGACCGCCCATGTTCGATTTCACATTTTTTATTCAGAAAATCTTTTTAAATATCTTTTTAATATCTCGGCGACGGGAAATCTTGCGGGTTTACCATTTATAATGCCTATATCTTTTAATCTAGGCCGAATCGGAAAAAATGGTAGAGGACAAATGTGTTTCTTTCAGCTTCAAGAATTTTATGTTGAAATATTTTGCAAGGTCAAAGACTCACCCTGTGTACAAATAAATTTACAAAATTTGACTAGTTTTGACATATTTATAACCTCTTGGTGTCACTGGGTTGAAATAGTCACTGTAGAGTAGACTTAGCTCTATACTTTCAGCCTTGAAAGGGAGGACCGTTCCTCTCTCTCAATTGTTTCCGTATATAAGGGATATGATATTATATTACTTATAGGTTTCATCTCTCAACTCAAGATAACTATCAAATAACCTAGTGAATTTCCGAAGACCTCTCTAGTTTCCACCTACCATCTTATTTTGAAATAAATCAAATATATATTGCTTTCCATTTTTGCATTTTGATTGTTTTTCAGGAGTTGAGGCACAAACACTCACAGTATGGAGACAAGCTGATAGATATAAACTACCTCGGTTAATATTTTTGAATAAAATGGATAGGACAGATGCAAATGTGAAATATTGTTTAGAGTCCATACAGCAGAAGCTATCTGTTACACCATTATGCTTGCAAATACCATTGAGAAAAGATGGAAAATTATTAGGTTCTTTGATTCCTCACATGAAGGATTTTTTGATGAATGGACTTTTTTAAGGATTAATTGATATTTTAACAATGGAAAAACTATTCTTTAAGCAGAAGACTGATCGATTTCCCCTCATTGAGAAGGAAGATGCAGAATTATGGAATGAAGCAATGTTACTAAGATCTAGTGTAGTGGATAAAATATCAGAGTATAATGAAATTTTAGCTGAAAAAATAATCACCGAAGAGACTATAGATAATATCAAAACAACAGATATTGTTGAAGCTCTGAAAGAGGAAACTTTGAAGCAGGTAATAATACACATGATGAATACATACATGTAAATAATAAGAATTCATAATAATCTTAGTTGTGTTCAGTACTTCTGTATGAATTTTTGCTGTACTCTACATTTTACTACCTTCCTGTTTAATTCTTTTTGCCGCTTCTGTATTAGAAGTCATTCTAGGTGGCACAGAATATTTTATCCTCTCTTCGTTTTCATAAATGATCTTAATCCCACAGTTTCTGGGATAAGCATATATAATTATATTCATTGCAAAAAATTTTTCTCTCGAAATTAAAATCCTTATCCATGGCGAATTCAATTCTATATTGCTCACACTTCACTATTTTCTGCTCAGGTCGATGACAAAATAGCATTGCTCTCATGAGCACATTGATTTTTGTTTTGTCATGCAAATATTTTACCGAAAACATGATAAAACAAACGAAAAATAAATACTGTTTCCAGCAATGAGAGCATACAATATTTTGTCATCTCTGAATTGCCTAGAGTCAGCAAACAGATTGAACTACACTGCGCTACATACACTCATCTATACTGGCAAGTGGAAGGCAGTGGAGTGTAGTGTATAGGTGGGCCAAATTGGACTCTTGAATTTCTTGAGAAATTCATTGACGAAAACCGCAATTCCATAGCTATCACCGTTACAGCTACTGGGTGTTTCGAGAAAATGTTCATTTTAAAAATATTTCTGTAATTTTTCTACATTTTTTAGATTTTTATGTGTTTTCACTTCCAATATCTGAAACAGAACTATTAAAAATTAAATAAAAATTGTTTTTTTCATGGAAAACGCCCTTACGGATTGCAGTATCAAACTATTTGTCAAGGGCAGTTTCTTGCAGAACAGATTGCCTAATGAACAATACAGACGATGAAGAAAGTGAACTGTAACGTTTCAGAGTGCAAATCTGACTCTTTCATCAGACAAAGCAGAAAATTTCAAGAATTATTTTCTTTCGATTTGAGACTTTTGGTCAAATTGACAGTTTTGAGAGAACAATATATTGGGAGTGGAAACCCATAAAAAACCTAAAAAAATGATGCGAAATCCTCCCAAAATAAGCTCAAAGAGGCCTTTTGTGCGAGGTAGATTCGGGTATTTGGGGAATCGGAGATTTACGCTATTGATCGAGAGATTCAAGAATCTCCGATTACCCTAATACCCCAATCTCCCTCGCACAAAAAGTAGCTTTGATCGATACCTAACTTTTTTCTTTCGAAATTTTTTTATCTCTGTAAAAAAATTCTCGTAACAACTTTTACGTTGGCTAGGTCGCCTGACGTAACGACAATTGACTTTTACTTTTGATTAGAAGATTTAATCTAGTAAAAGCCTATCAACTCTAGAGAAGAACTGGAAATGGCGGTAGTTCATGGTTTCGGTTCTCTTATGCCATTTAACTTATCAATTGGGGAAAAGATATTCAGGGAAGGTGCCGTATGTGCTTGAACGAAAATGGTCGACACTTCGACCACTTCATTTGATTAAGATATTCATTTCTTGTTATTTTTAAATGAAGCTCAAATTTTTATGGTTTTTAAAAGGACTACAGGTTTTCTTCAAACTATTAACTGTTTGAATAGACAGCTAACAATCAATGTTCAAATTATTTTATTTTCACCGCAGCACAGTCCAAAGCCTACTTATCCAAGAGATAAAATTTGAAAATTCATTACCTCGAACATAACACCAAAAAAATATCAAGTGTGCTATATTTTTTAAATGGTGATTTCAAGCTCTATTGAAATATGAGAAAATATGAGGGGTGTCCCGTTCGAAAAAAATATTTTCATAGTAATATATCAGTTTGCAGGAAATTCAATCAACATCATTGAATTCTTCGTAAGAAGTTGCTTTGAGGATGTTTTTACATAAAAAACAAATTTTCAACAGAAGAAAAGTTACAGCATTATTTCTGAAACTAGATAATTTGACATTTACGTAATTCAAACAACAATAAAAAAACGATTTGGTGGAACCATCACACTTCCACCACACCATTTTGGTGAATTAAAAAACTCGGCCATACAGCGCCGGTTCGGCTTGAGAATATTGACGGAAGTACCCGATCGTCTCCGAACTTCACAGCCGCCTTTGTTAAAGTTTTTGCCAAAAACGGCACAAAATCGCAGTTCGATGTTGCCA
The DNA here is from genome assembly GCA_958510865.1 of Myrrha octodecimguttata. Taxonomy (NCBI): domain Eukaryota; kingdom Metazoa; phylum Arthropoda; class Insecta; order Coleoptera; family Coccinellidae; genus Myrrha; species Myrrha octodecimguttata. Next base: position 72,210,155 of record OY294059.1, on the reverse strand, counting down.
TTCATCGCTACAGTAGTGGATTCTACCTCCAAACCGAGCCCGAAGGCGGCGGAGATAGCCGATCTCGGCCGAGTCCACAGAAAAATATGAAATGGCGAATTTTTACCGGATTTTCGTAGAAATGTCACTTTTTTCCATCATTCCTGCAAGAATACGAAAGTGAGAATCGAAAAAAGGGGGCCGTTACGCCACAATTTCGTCTTTCTGTTCGTACCAAAAAACTTCACCTAGCTTGAACCCAGCTACCAAATTCTTTCCTGTGGTTTTGCACCTTTGGGAAATATCCATTTTTTCGGTAATTTTTTAAAAGTATCTCTCGATTTTCCCGCGATGAAATATCAACAGGACGGGAAAATTCGAAACTTCCTCTTTCTAATCACTTTCAGATATCACGCCAAGTCTCCCCGGAAATATCCGAAAATTTCTCATGAAAATAACCCTTTCTCAGCAAAAGTTTTTCTTGATCTCCTGCGGTGGTTTCGGCGGTGTTGCCTGTAACGCGTTTAGTATTATAGATGAGCATTTTCAAAAAACACCCGGTAACTATGTAACGGTGATAGCTATGGAATTACAGTTTTCACCAATGAATATCTCAGCAACATCAGTTTTCGTCCATCTCCCCTTTCAAAAGTGTCCAATTTTGCCCACCCTGAACACTATCATTCTCATGCAGGCAAAAACCATAGTTTTGTTCGTTGTGTCTCTATGAACTACACTATTGTACAACACTGTAGATCGTGTAGCACTGATAACTTTTGGTGATTTTTGTTATAAACTTGCACTCTGTTGACGAAATGTTGTAATGAAGTGTAGTTACAGATTATGAAGTTCTGAATTTGTACTCTGTAAGGATACACAGAATCTGGAGTATAGAGTAGGGCTATGTGTGTTTATATGAGTAGTATAACGATAAATGTCTCTCAGCCGATGAGGATTGTAATTGTGTGGGTAATTTCTAGCAACTATTATGGTAATCGGCATATCCTAGAAATCGAAGTATAACGTTTTTGTGAAAACGGAAGAAGCATAGAATATCTATCTATCTATAATTTGATCAGAATCAGTGAACAGATTGAACTATACTGTACTACACTCATCTCCACTATTAAGTGCAAGTCAGTGGCGCGCAGTGTACAATAACATTTTCATGCGGGTACAACGAACAAATCTTATATGTAGTACATCATTATTAAACTGAATATGAGATATACTTCATTAATTTTATAAACTATCCCAGTTGGCTGTGATTTAGGTCTATCAAGTTTTTTTACTTAAAACTGACGCAGGTTGACTCTTATGAAATATCGGCACTATCAAAATAATTCTCAGAGACGTTGCTAAATGCCAAGGCCAATTTCTACTCTCAACATAATCATGACGCTTGGAAACTAAAAATGCCGAAGGTAGTTTTGAAGAAGCAGAGACAAAGTATCAGGAAGTGCTATGTAGAATTGAAATCTGCTTTTTCTGATAGTAACCCTGATAATTTGGAATCAATAGTTTATAACAAGCTATTCAACACCCAAAGATGACAGACTGAAGCGAAGCTGCATTCCAGTTTAGATATGTTCATCATTCAGTGGTACAGAACTCATAAAAGCGGCCATAAGCCTCTATGATCATTGCCTCACTAAGATCAAAATAGGGAAAAAAATTACAACTGGGTTCTTCAGCTCGAAGGCGCTCAAACAGAGGGGCTGTCTATCACCTACTCTTCTCAAAATATACCTGGAAGAAGTTCTGAGAAGCTGGAAGCAAAAATGCAAGAATATGGGTATACCTTTGCTCAATATCACCTTGTACACCTTAAGTTTTGCTGATGATCAGGTCTTAATCGCTCAAGATTATGACGACCTGCAATATATGACCCGAAAACTCATAGAAGAATATGCAAGATGGGGTTTGGAAGTGAACGTACAGAAAACCCAGTACATGACCATTTATGGGCAAGAACAAGATCTCATATTGGAAAATGGCGAAATCATCAAACACACAGCACATTATAATTATCTCGGCATCAAGATTACCAAGATGGTACCCTTGATGGAGCAATTGAGGAAAGAAGTCAGGAGGGCAGGAGATCGATCGCTCTGCTCAACGGTATTCTCTGGGATAAAAACATCACAAATGGAAATAAGAAGCGTATATACAACTATTAAGTCAAGAGCATAATAACCTATGGTTCTGAAGTTTGGCCCCTAAAACAGTCAATTGAAAAGACGCTGAGAGCAACAGAAATGGACTTCTGGAGAAGAGCAGCAAGAAGATCTAGAGAAATTATTGGAGTAACGCACACAATTACAGATGACATTAAGAACAAGCAATCGGTCGGTACGGACGCGTACAATGATTGCCGTACATCCGATACCAAAGCAGACTCTGGATTGGCAACCCAGTGGCAGGAGAAGACCAGCAAGACGTAGAAGAAGCTGTAGGGAAGGTATCTATAAGGAAATCGAAGAGAGAGAAGTCGTGGATGAACTGTGGAATGACAGAGAAAGGTGTAGATTGGAAATCGGAAGACGTCGGAGAACGTTGTAAACCGATATCGTATATATAGCATTCAGTGTATCGTTCACATAGATCCCCAAGAACTTTGTAAATTGAGTTAGTTCTTTTAAGGTGACGCAGTTTTCGTTGTACTACTACATTTTCATACTGGGGTATTTCAACTTGTGCAACAAGGTATTTAAATGTCTTCTGTAGGCTTATTACTTGAGAATTTGGAAAGGTAATGAATTCCATAGGTTTGTCTGTTCATTTAGAAGTTTTACTGCAGGGTTATTCGAGTACTTTTTTTTTTTTTTTTTAATGAACTATCACAAAGGAACGGATTACTTCATCCATTATTTTTCAGTAAAATTTCGACACTCGATTCTTCATTTCCGTACAAGAAAATAGCATAACTCAATCTTCCAACCATGTTTATATATGTGAAATATTCCCTATATTAATAGAGAAAAATTTTCTTCAACATTTGCTAAATTTACATTTTGGAAAATATGTAATTACTACCTCTATGTAGAGACGACAACGTTGTGAAGTTATCTTACAGGAAAATGACTATAGTTGATGGTTGGTAAGGGGTTACATTCTACTGCAACCTTAAGATCTATTGTGCCCCCCCGCCAGAACTGTTTTTCGCACCGCGTTACCTACAGCTCGTCCTCCAGCTCTAGAGCTCGAATAAACTCCAATATCTGTGAGGGCTTCAAGGAGGCTAGGCTCTCATTCCTCCTAAAGTTCTCCTCTCCAAGACATTACTTTCGCAGGCTTGCAATGGCGAGGCATTCTGTAATCAGATAACAGGAGTTTCTCCTCTTCCCCACAGAATCGGCACTCGTCAGCAAGTTATGTTGGTATTTGGTCTCCCTATACTTTTCGTAGGTTTTTAAAGAATCAATGTTACTATGGAGCCACTGAATATTGATCAGGTTGCGCTTAGTATTTTTTATCTCGGACGTTACCCATTTTCTACTGAAGTTGGATGAAGAAACCTTTCTTAGAGGAGAACATAGTTCAAGATAATATTGCATTATATTCACAAATATTTGGAAACATTCATCAACGTCTGCTTGCAAGTATTGTTCAGAAAAACTACAATCAGATAAACAAGAGACTAAGTTATTCAAATTCTCTTGGCAGAAATTTCTGTAATAATGTGCCGCTCCCATTTGCGTGTATGTTGGCTCAAAACCCACTTCAAGAAATATGGCTTTATGATCATTCAAATGTGGTTTGAAAACTAAAGCTTTATAATTTCGTGTGGCGATATTTGTGAGTATGGAAATAGAAGTATGACCATTAATATTCGTGAACACCCTGGTAGCATCCTAAGATGTCACCCCCAGTTCAAAGCAATTTAACATATCCCTTAAATATTTGAATCTATTACAGTCAACCTTCAGGTAGTCTATGTTTAAATCTCCACACATCAAGAGGGAATCTGCAGAATCGTAACAAACTTGCAATGCACAAAATAGTCTCTCGAGAAATCTTTGTATGTTACCGGTACAAGGCCTTGAGACACTCATGACACCCAAATGAGATCCTCGGACCAATACAGTAACACCACATATCTCTACATGCATTTGCTCCCAAAACTTCGAAACCGATAATTTTTTCACTTGCAGACCATTTCTCTTGTAGAGCATACATCCACCATGCTCCCTGTCAACTCTACAGAAATAATCGGCTTGAACATAACCAGGAATAGCCATAGTACTAACACTATCCAAATTACACCAGTGCTCAACTACACTCAACACGTCCGGTTTACTTTCCTCCACCAATAACTCTAAATTGTCAAATTTATTTCCCATACATTGTGCATAACCTAACATTTTCGAAATATACACAGTGAAATGCGTCAGAATGTCATGGCCTACCAGGATAGTTTATAAAAATGAATGGAGTATATATCTATATTTTTCCAGAATGTGGTTCCAGTAGTGATGGGTAGTGCTTACAAAAATATTGGAGTTCAAGCTCTAATGGATGCTGTTGTTTTATATTTACCTTCACCTGAAAAACACACTGAGTATCATAAGTATTTTGAAGATAAATTATGTGCCAAAGCATTCAAAATATCACACAATAAACAGAAAGGTCCATTAGTGTTTGTCAGAGTTTATAATGGACAGTTGAGTAAAGGTCAAAGAATAAACAGCATCACACAAAATAAGAATGAGCTAGTAGGTCGCCTATATACAGCATTTGCTGATGACTTACATGAAGTAGATAGTATCAACTCTGGTAATATTGGTGTTGTTACTGGTTTGAAGGTAAGATTTAAGATTTAAAAAAATCTATTGAAATTATTTACTAGGTTTTTTAAAATAGTAATAAGAATGTTTATTTGTCTCCGAAAGATCATACTTAACATTTAGTGTTTAAGTCAAAAACAAGCATTTCGTTTCCCCCAAAAGTCTGAAACTTGTACTCTCAGGCAGTACATAAAAAAAAAATTTGCACAAGGGCGTGCTTTGGGAACACAGTCAACAAATTTGGGCTGATTCAAAAACCTAAAGTAGAAGCCACATATACATGATCACGATGGTGATGTTGATTATGTAATACACTGGACTAATGGAGCAGCACACAATTATCGGGACCTGGCAGCGTTCAGAAGTGATCTGGAGCGATCGCATGTAGCTATATAGACAAACAGTTGTTTGCATGGAGATTTTAATAGACATTGTGACAAAAGTTCGCGATCCCTATCGCGTAAATATGCTCCGGGCAGAATGTAATCGTAATCGCGATCGCATATAGAATAAATTTTGCGAAAAATAATTATTGAGTAGAACGTACAGTTTTACACATTGAAAAGTACTCATCGATGCCATAGAGTGGACTGTCCATCAGGAATGCCTTTACGCTTCTCTTGAATATTGAATCTTTTAGGTATTGTAGGTCACTAGGTAGGGCGTTACATAGTTTGGTTCCACAAACTGTGGGTAATAATAATAATAAAAAAGATATTTAGTTTCATAATCAATTGTACAAGGTAAAACAAAAGGAAAACAAGTAAACATACAAAATTCTTCCCCATAAAAGAGAACACAAAAAGACATTCGCCTAACGATTCTTCGGAAGCCAAGTATTGCAAGCCACCAAGAAATCGTTAACAGTATACGGTTATGCTTGAATTTAAAACATTAAGATTTCTTTCCTGGAACTATTGAACCCTAAAATTCGGATCTCACGGTATGATTGTGTTCTTTTTAGGCGATGCTTCGGTTGCTCCTTATGGTCCTTTCTTCTGGTGCCGTGCCCAGAAATGGTGGTATCGTCTATATGTGGCCTCACTGACTTCATTGTCTGTGCTGAGTTAACCTCATAAGTCGTATTCCAGACGTACAAAAAGGTTTTTAAAAAATTGATCAAATTTTCCGTGAAATAAAATGCCAGATTTGAATTTCACCCATTTTTATTCCCACGAATTTCACAAGATTTTGTGAATACAATTATTACCACGTGGATGTCAACATTTACAAATATATGTGTCCAGTCTCAGAATCTTATAGTTCGAATTCTAGGTATTTCTGAAAGGAGTAATATTTTCATGGAATATGATTGTGGTGATATTTTGGTTCAACTTCAACCTAAATACAAAATTAGCATGAAATTCAAACCGGCGTAATAATTTTTCCATATTGCACTGTTTAATGCTAAACAAAATATCCAATTATTGACTTCAAATCAACGACTCTTTCATGAGTGTGCTTACACCATCCCAATTATTTCATCTCAGTTGTAGCAATAGCTAACTTATTTTTATTTTATATGAATGGGTACTTTCTGATGGCAATAACTCCAAAACCGTTTTGTGAATTTTTCTATTGGCGAATTCAGGTTCAAAATCCACTCTGAATATTTCAAGACTTCAGATCTTTTCCATCAAAAGTTAGAGCACACGCTTCAAGGTCGACCTGATGAGCGGAATTGAATTTGGTCACATGTTTTTCTTTAATGACTCAAGTCTAATTTCCGGCTCGAAATTACAAATAATAACGAAATTGCATCAGTAAAGCTATCAGACACCATAACTGAGGTTCATCTACCATATTGTTGTTCTGTTACAGTATACTAAAATGGGGGATTTCCTTTCAAATTCTACTTCAGTTGTTGAGAAAGCAAAGCAAAAATTTGTCGAGCTGAACAAATCCGTACTGAATGACGATTGGGTGGACGATTTATTCGGAATAAAAGTGAATGTTCCAGAGCCTGTGTTTTTTTGTTCAATAGAACCAGAAAGCACCGCATATCAGTCAGCTCTTGATGGTGCATTAATTGAATTACAACGAGAGGATCCAAGTCTTACAGTTACTCAAAACCATGAAACCGGACAAACAGTACTAGGAGGTGAATAAAAATGGGTAAATCATACCATATATTAAATTGTGATAATTGTCCTTATGTTCAAGAAACCTCAAAAAACTTTGATTTGTTACTATTGATTCATCACCAAAAGAAATTATTTTTCAAACATAACTGGCTTAAGGAAAAAGCTGTTCTTGGATATGTATTTTAGGAAACATTGGAAATTCAACCCATTCCCTATTTGGCCTGAGAGCAAAAGGTTTTCAAATATCGAGTCTCTTAGTTGTTTCTCTCTGAAACGACTAGGAGACTCGAAACCGTTTGGCCGTTTTCGCCCATTAACGAATCTTATCATCCATCATTATCCAACTAGTTCAGGTTTCATCGTGATTCCTTGAGTTGATCCGGAAATAACAATGATCCTATTAAATAACAACGAAATTTCAACTGAAGGATATTTTGGGAGGATTTAGCAATTATTTTTCAGGTGGTTTCTAGGTTTTCACACTTTATATCTGAACAAGAACTTTTAAAAATTAAATGAAACTTGATATTTATAGAAAACGCCCTTGCAGATCGCAGGATTGATTCTATTTGTCAATTCAGTTTCTTGGAGCGGCGGTAGCTCAGTGGTTAGAGCGCAAGCCCCATAATCGTAAGGTCTGAGGTTCAAGTCCTTGGCCGGGAAATAATTTTTCCGGTTTTTAGGGGACCGTCCAACCATTCGCTGCTGGGTAAAGAATTAACAGTGCTGTTCCTAACGTGGCGCAAGGAATTAGTAACAAAGCCTACACAGAACACACCCGGTATCCTAACTCGCACAAGCTTTAAGCTTCTGAGGGGTGGGTTTCGTTGAAGCCTAGTATATTCGGAAAAAATACAAAAAATACAAAAATACAATCGATTAAAGCTTATTTTGGAAGGATTTCGCATAATTTATATTTTTTTAATGTGTTTTTACTCCCAATACCTGAAACAGAACTATTAAAAATTAAATAAAAATGGTTTTTTTCATGTAAAATGCCCTTGCTGCTCGAGGTATCAAACCATTTGTCAAGGGCAGTTTCTTGCAATACAGATTGCCTAATGAACAATACAAACGATAAAGAAAGCGAACTGTGACATTTCAGGGTACAAATCTGACTCTTTCATCAGACAAAGCAGAAAATTTCAAGAATTATTTTCTTTCGATTTTTCATTTCGATTTGAGACTTGTTCAATTGACAAAAGAATCTGTACGCGATTGATTTTAGAATTTGACTATAAAATACGTCGTATTAAGCTACCTTTTATGCTAGGCAGATTCGGGTATTTGGGTAATCGGAGATTCTTTCCTATTGGCGGACGACGATCGCGCGATCGTCGTCATCCTATAGGGTGAATCTCACGGCCAATAGGATGAATCTCCGATTACCCAAATACCCGAATCTCCATCGCACAAAAGGCCCCTTTACAATACGACTGGCAGTGTGGTAGACAAAATGATAATCGCTCATAGGACAAAAAATAATAATAGATTTGGATTATTTATCACAGTATAGTCCACTTTTATGACATTTGCTGGTACATGTCATATGTCATCAGACATTTCATTCATCGGCTTGACAGTCCATGAATGGTACCAATTTGGAAAACATCATTGGTGACTTTTACCACAGACCAACAAGACAAATCACTTCATCGTTTGCGGGAATCGCGTCTCTCCGACCTTGAGAAATATAACAGACATAACCACACTTTCTTCTTCCTCGAAACAGCTGTTCATCATGTATTATGGATTCGAACACGTAGATTACGAATCTATAATTAGATTTTGCGTAACTGATTCGGTTTGGAAAATATTCCGGATTTGGTGAGAAATTTTCGAAATTTGGGTCAACTTTGGGCCGTTGTACAGATCAAACGCGTGAAGCTGGACAATATCGAATTTTTTTGGTTATATCTGGATCCTTTGTGAGTACGTAGCCACTTATTTTATAGACGTAAGTCTCCTGGTTGAAAAATTATGATTTTTTTAAAAAAGATCCAATTTTTTCGATTTTCCTCGGGCCATAAAAAACGAACCAGACTCTCCACTAACATTCTGATTGGATTTTCTTGATCTACGCCCTCGAATTAGTATATGTTTCAAATTTCAGGTCGATCGGAGAACTTTCGATTTTTGGTAAAATTTTAAGGGGTTACCCTTAAGAAAATCTCAATTTTCGAAAAATAATTTTCCGACTCCTATCGCCGTGAAATTTGGAACACTTACTAATTCGAGGGCGTAGAACAAGAATATAAGGTCAGATATTTTTAAAAAAAATCGTCCTGGACGTGAGAGGTCCTTGAAGTTCCAAAATTTTGGACCTTTTTTCAAAAAATCATTATTACCGACTCGATGAGAGTAGGACGATGAATTCTGTTTTAATTCATAGATAAAGGATCGAACTGCACGTAAGAAAATTCGACATCACCCAGCTTCATTATTTTGGTCGGCACGACGTCTCAAAGTTGACCAAAATTTCGAAATTTTTTCACTATTTCCGCCATAATTTCTAAACGGTTGTCACTGGATGATTTCTAATGACATATTCGTGATCTACGACCTCGATTTAATAGGAAACGATAACAAGGTCGACGATTTTCGGGAAAAAAATTTTATTTGGGACTTAAAAAATTTTTCATAAATAATGATTTTGGAATATCTAAAATCGAAATGTAAAAACGGATTTGTCGGGATTCAGGAATCACAAAATCAAAATCAGACTAAGATTTTTCGATGAAACCATTTGAAAAGCAAATTTCCAACACCAAAGCGAGTGTTTTGTCACATCTCAAACTCCTGTAGAAGAATTCGGTTGGAGTAAATGAAAATTTTGGAAAAATGTTATGGAAAACCCGTTTACCTTAATCAGAGAATCTTTGTAGTTTCACATCAAATGAGATTCATTTCAATATAAAATCAAACTATGAATAGACCAACTTTGTTCGATTCCAATGCTAGTGTTTGTGCAATCATATACAATTTTATTAGACATCCCATCGTTTTAATTGAATAATGGAGGTTGTAATGCTTCTACTTCAGTTGCGATTCCTTTATATTATATAAAATGAACATTATAGATGAGTCCACCTAAGTTCGATTCCAATTCTTGTTGTATAATTAAAACATATAATGAGGCCTGTCATCATAAAATAGAACCTCAAAGATGACTAAACAATTGATTTGGTTTAAAAAAAAGTTTGGATTATATTCTTAAATGGAACAGATACGAAACTATTCATCAATTAATAGGATGAAAAATTCATTTCAGTTTGTTTACATGTTTATAACCTCTTCAGGCGAGTCCGAAAACGCCGAGAGTGACGTAATCCTATTCCTGCAATCTGATTGGCACCCCAAACGCCTGCTAAAATTCTGATTAGCTCGATTCAGGGTCATATCTGCGTTGACATAGATTTCCTAAGTAAATGACGCGAGTGGTTTATCTTGTTGATCTGTGCTTTTACTATGGTTTCTGAGATATTTTTGGAATCTAATTTAGGAACTTCGATAGCTATGGTTTGACCTATCTCAAAAGGTTCCAATTCCATATTACTTAAGTTAAGCATTTTCCTGCCGCTCTTTTTTGGCCCACTACACATTATTTTCGTTGATTCTTGACTTTTTCTTCATAGATTGTACGTCCGCTCTGATTCACTTGTGAAATTAGAAGGAATTTCATAATTGTTTTCCGCAATAAACCTGGAAAGCCGTCAGTCGTTTGACAAACAACGAGTACAACCAGTCAGAATTCAGAGTAATCGCGCGCTTTTGAATGTTGACAATATGCAGGAGTATTATAATACGCCTTGAATTGTCAGTCATATTGTGATATCTTTGATTATTTCGGTGATATTGCAATATGCCTAGTCGTATTGAAAAAGCCTAGGCGTATTATAATACGACTGATTTTACAATAAGTCTACGACACATACATTTGTAAGATATAGATTGTATCGTTATAGTCACTAGATAAAAACAATTTTAACTTCAGGAATGGGGGAACTACATTTGGAAATTATAAAGGATAGACTTTTGAAAGAATATAAGGTGAAAGCGGACCTAGGGCCACTGCAGATTAACTACCATGAGACATTGATGGAAAAGTCTACTGACACACTCGAATTTAACACCAAGATCGGCAGTTCAGATCAGAAATTTAACTTAACTTTATCAGTCTTTCCAACTGCTGGAGATAAAAAAGAAGTTTTAATATTGGATAGAACGCAAGAGGCTGCTAAGAATATTGCCGCCATTTATCATAAACATCTTTTGGCAATTAAAAATGGCATTGAAGCTGCATTAGCAAGCGGACCACGATTGAGTTGTAAGGTATGTTACAAATATCGTTTTTCATCTCGACAAGTTTTTGACACATATGAGATATTTTCGAAGGTGTTGCTTTTTTGACAAGATGTAGAAGACCCTGTAGATAAATCCGCAAATTTCTCCATCGGGAAGATATTGATTAGATATACGCATCAATGTATGCAGTGTTTCCTAAACAAAAATCTGCATAGTCGGTTTCTCATAGTTTGGAAGATATAGGCCCTCAAAGTTCTGCAAAGAAGCATCTTCAGCTCACTCTTTCCGTCATAAAAGCAATCAGTCATTGCGTCTGTATAGTTCACAAAATGTCTTCCATCGTTTGCAAAACGATTAGTGGCGATTTCTTTCAAAAATATACGAATGTTAATGAAATAAATTGAAAATACAAGACAATCATTTAACCTCCTATTCTACAGATTATTATGTTAATCAATATTGTTGTGAAATCAAGGAACACCTCCTTATAATTATTGCATAAAGTCCTTATCATCGCTGGCGAACATATATGACTGATAAGTATTTCCCACCAACTGTTATCGACGAATACACAGAATTCTGACTGATTAAATTCCGCCAACGCCAAACTTCACTTTTCGAGTACGTGAGAATCAGTAGAAGTAGAGGCTAGGTGGTTATCTGATGTTTTCAATTATTTCTCATTAAATATTAATCATTTTTCAAAGAAATTGCCGCTTATGGTTGAGTGAAAAAGCTTCAAAAATGATTAGTGAACTATATAAAAGAAATGAGTGATACACAAAATCTGAAGTGGTGATCCAAAGAATTTTACTTCACGATAGATTGGTGGTGTAAGGATCAAGGATGCAGGAAACGATACTCTGTCAGTTCGCCGACGTTTCGGAAAAATTTATTTCCATCCTCAGGGCTCTACAAAATTTACGGAAAACATGATTCGTAACATTGATGAAGTTGTTCACAATAGTAAAGGAAAAACGAGCAATACTATAAGTTATTGACTAGAAAAATATCACAGAAAAAGTGGTCTTGGAATAATTTCGACACACAAAGAAAAGTTACACAATTTAAAAGACAGCTTAGGATTAAAGTAAAGTTAACATACATATAAATATACAGATAAATATACAAACATAGATATAGTACTTACAGACTGAACAAGTGTATCTTCCCAAAATCATTTTGTTAAGAACCAAATCAAACCTCCAATATTTCTTGTAAAAATAAATCATAACCGATTAAAAAGCGGGGACAAACAAAGCAACCGATATGCAGACAGTCGCTGACAGACGGAGGTGAAATCAAAGGAACGGCGGACTCGAAACAGATTAGGGTAAAAAACGTAAACGCATGTATGTGATATATTGAAGATCAAGTAGTGATGTCGAGAGGGATTGGATATTTCATCTTATTTTAATCGTTAATTTCGTAATTTTCTGCTTGTTTTCAATAAAGAAGAATAACATCGGCTGAGTTGTTGAATATCAGCTCTAGAGTTTACCGAGTCATGGACGCTTATTTGTAACATTTCAAAAATTAAACGATTACTCAAGTATGGCTCCCTATTTAGTATTCGGACGTCTTCAAAATTAAAGCGATGACCTGCGTTCAGGCAATGTTTTGCCAATGCTGTTTTGGGGTTTGATATCGGCAAACGAACAGACCTAACATGTTCTTGGATTCTGGATTTCAGATATCGGCCTGTCTGTCCTATGTAAACTTGAGAGCAATCTAGACAATTGATTTTATAAACTAAGTTGGAATTCAGAAGAGTTGGTGTGGGGTTTTTGATTATACTGAAAAAATGTTTGCCCAAGGTGTTTGAGCTTTTGAAGGACACCCTAACGTTCTCCTTTTGTATAATTTTTGATAGTCTTTCTGAGAGACCCCTGATGTATATAAGTTTGCTGTAATGTAAAACTGTACTCGAAGGTCCCTTAGGCGATGATATTATTTATGAATTCATAAATAAGAGAGGAATTAATAGACAGAAAACGAAAAAGAGATAAAACATAGATGAGTGAGGTATAATAAAACTGAAATATTAGTCAGAGTCGACAACGGAGCACCTAGCACTGACCATGGCGACGACCATCGCAAATATCCAAATTTAACCTATACAATATGATGCTGTGCTTATGGAAAGAAAAAATGAATTTTGAGGGTAGATGCTGGATTTAGTTCTTCGGTCAGTACAAAGGTCGATTATTTGAATCGAGGTTGTTTCACATACCATTGCAGGGAATTGAGTATCCCAACTCAGTAAAGTCTCATATTACCGATGTTCAGAAATATCCTGAAAATCACAGAAAATTTTGAAAGCAATTCATCAGATTTTACCAACAGGAATGAGATTCTCCAAATTTAGAATGCACATATTTTTTGAAAACTGTTCGCGATATTTTCTATTAAATTTATTAAATCATTAAATTTCCCACTAAATTCGTTCAAGAGTCTCATAGCTATTATCGTTTCAGTAACGATATGTCTTTGACAAAGGAAACTTGGTTTCCGAAACGTTCGTTAGACGCAGAAAGTGCAAGTGGTTTAGAGAGTAGTTACACACTGTTTTGTTATCAGTATTTATTTATTTATTTATTTATTTACACAGGAACACAAACAGGACAAAGTCCCAGAGACAGTGTTCACTAAATTACAAATAAAACCTCAATCAATTACATTAATTCCACTATAAACTAAACAAAACAAGAAAAAATTACAGAAGATACAACATTAAAATCTACACACAATCAACTTGAAGAAATTGAAAACAAAAGTCGACGTTTCAGACTTTTTTTGAAAGTCATCAGCGAGCAGGAAAAGTAATCGACGTCCGGACCGAGGGCGTTCGAAGTCGTCATCATTCTGACGAGTGGGGAATTTGCCGTGTAGTTTTTTTTCCTCAAGGGGACTTGAAACACATCATGAGACCTGAGTCTTAGGTCGGGAACCCTGAAGCGAATCTCCTCCAAAATGCCAGGAGCAACTATCAAACCATTTATGAGCTTGAACATGAATGAAGCATCATTTATAAATCGTATGTCGACTAGCCTAGGAAGCTGGAAAATCCTACGAGCATAAGTGTAATCATGATTTACAATTGCGATTCTATTCCTGTAAGACAGAAACCGAATGAACTTATTCTGGACGGACTCTAGACGTCGAGTATAACAGTCGTATCTCGGGTTCCATATGATCGATGCGAAGTTCAATCGATTGAACACAAATGCATGGTAAAGTGTCAAGATGGTCTCATTCTTTTGGAAAGATTTTCCGTGCCTAAGCACAAAGCCAAGCATTCTGGAGCAAGATGTGACGACCTCATTGATGTGAGCATCGAACAGCAACTTGGAGTCAAGCGTTATACCCAGATCCCTGACAACACTAGATTCCCTCAATCGATGGCCATCAAGCGTGAACTGAAAACAGATTTTATTGGTGTTCCTAGTATACGAAATTTTCAAGCATTTATCGAGATGAAGGAACAAGCAATTATCCTTACAGTATTGGGCCAATCTATCCAGATCACTTTGGAGACTCAAACAGTCAATGAGGGTCCGAATCATCATGAATAACTTCAGATCGTCGGCAAAAAGTAGAAACCTACAATACCTGAAGCACCTCCCAATGTTATTTACATAAATAAGAAATAGTAAAGGTCCGAGATGAGAACCTTGCGGAACCCCAGAGGTACTGTGAAATTTCCTGGATTCGCAGCCATCGATAGAAACGTATTGAGTCCTACCCACGAGATAAGACATCAGCCACAACCCCAGACTCCCACACACCCCAACCTCAGAAAGCCGTACTGACATGACTGTATGGGAAAGCTTATCAAAGGCCTTCTTGAAGTCTGTGTACACGGCATCTATTTGGACGCAGGACTCGCCACCACCCTCTAGAAAATGTAAAAAGCAAAGCAAGTTCGTTTCAACACTTCTGCCACTTCGAAAACCGTGCTGTTCATCGATAATGATGTTCTTTAGGTGAAATGATAGGTATTTATGAACCAAAGACTCGAATATTTTGGGAAACACTGATAATATGCTTACAGGACGGTAGTTCTCAACGAGATCTCTGTGTCCACTCTTGAATATTGGAATAACATACGAAAACTTCCAGATGTTCGGAAAAATTGACGATGACAAAGATTTATTGAAGATAATGTAGAGGGGGTAGGCTAAATTCAGTGCACACTTATTCACAAAAATGGGTGGAATGCCATCAGGCCCGGGACCCTTATGGACATTCACTGACAACAACGCATGTTGAACCTCCTCCAAGGATAACCGAATACTACTTAACTGTTGGCCATCACAAACCGCTTCAGGGCCAGGAAGAGAGTTATGGACGCTTCCTGGCGGTTCGAAGACTGACTCGAAGAAACTGGCGAAAAAGTCAGCCGTAGCCTGAGGAGAATCCGCCTCTACACCATTAAATTTCATATTAGAAGGGTAACCATGATTTTTTTTACGTTTCAAGAATTTGAAAAGATGTTTAGGGTCCGACAAAAGGCTCTCCTCAATGTGGGAGAGATATCTTCGGTAGTCAGTTGAAATGAGTTTTTTCGACAATGTTCGCAATTCTCTAAATCTAGTGAGATCCTCCAACCTACGGTACAACTTCCACTTTGTATGGAACTTGGTTTTTTGACGTATTACTTTAATAGTTTCAGAAGAGAAATATACCGGAAATCTAGGGTTGGTGGTCATGCGCGGTACAAACTCAGAGATAACGTCATTGAGTACACAATAAAAATATTGAATATTCACATCAACATCAGTATCGCCTAGCAATGAATCCCAACTTATCTCCGACAGTTTTAAATTGATAGCCTCATAATTGGCTCTATTGAATAATTTAATTATATTTCCTTGCCTTCGCTGGAAGGATTGCTCCTTGAAGTCAAACAAAAATTCCACACCGGGATGATATAGGTCTTCGGGGACAAGCGGATCATTGCAGCGACTTACATCAGAGACTTTAACCTCGTTAGACAAAATAAGGTCCAGAATTTGGTCCCGATGATTAGTGATATCGTTGAACTGGATCAAACCCGAGAAGGCTAATGAGTCGACCATTTCCGAAAACTTACTGTCGCTGTTCAGAGGCTCCAAAAAGAGACCAGAGGTAGATCTCGCCCACTCAATGCCGGCACAGTTGAAATCACCACACATCAGTACGCGGTCACCCTCGCCGATCTCCCGGAAATTTGACTCCAATTTATTTAGGAAACTCGCGACTGCGACGCCATCACCCGGAGGTAAATACACACAGCACAAGTACAGCCGAATGCCTCCACAGGAAACCAAAGCCCAAACATCCTCAGCATCACTCTGGAACCCCGGAAGAGCAGCAGACTGGAAGGCCCTACTGATCGCTAGCAAGACACCACCGCCATCCTTCTTATCAGAGGCGGTAGAGGCCCTGTCTCTTCTAAAGACTGCATGAAGTTCTCCGTCGACCAATTCCTCATCAGTAACACCATCATTCAGCCAGGACTCAGTGACGAACACAATATCATGATTGTTAGAGATTAAATTGTTTTTGAAATTTGCTAGCTTTGTACGTAAACCACGTACATTCTGATAAAAAACGTGCAGTGCCATCTTGGAGACACATAACTATTGTGATGTAAAATAATGAATGGATCAAAAAGGTGGTTATTTAATCTTATGTAGATCACTCTCGCCCTGTATGTGAACTATTTTAGCCGAGTCGTTTTTGCGAACCAAAATGTTTCCATTCTGGACCCAGACAAACTTAAAATTTTTTTCCTTCGCCAAGATACGAGCTGACTTGAAGAGAATTTTATTTCTTGTTGTTAGGTGTTCATTAATGAAAAATCTATCTGAAAGACCATCCACTCTGAAGCCAGTCCTACCACCAGGTTCAGCACGTCTAGCCCTCGCAGCAGAAAGAAGACCATCTCGTTGTAGTTTGTTTGAAAATTTAACAATAATATTTTTTGGTAGATTTTCCACTTTTGTTGGCACTCGAGCAATGGATGTGATAGCGCCGTCAGGCAACCTGTGGCCGAGAAAATCACATATTTTTTCCACGATGACATTAAGATTCTCTTTCTTCTTCTCAGGGATGTTCATAATTTCGACATTATTATTCCGAGAGCTCTGCTCAATTTTGTCCAATCGATCTTCTATTGTTGAAATCTCACGTCTCAGAGATTCATTCTCGGACTTGAGATCATCCGCGATTTTAGCGATTGTGTCAACTTTCGACAATCGAGCCTCAAATTCTGCAACCTTGTCAGAGCAGAATGTTACAGAGGTTTGAAGATCTCTTATATCCCTTCCCATTAAACCGATATCAGCTTTAATGGAATTAACCAACTGAATCAAAGAAGTTCCTGCGGGCAACTCACCCGTATCCGGAACCCTGTTCTCCTCATCAGCAGCCAGCTCTGGACCCCCAACGACCGCCGCCACTGGACCAGCTCCTCTACATCTCGCACATTTCCAGCTGATGCCCGGTGATTTCGCGAACGCCGACATTTGAATTCTTGTGATATCGGAGCATCTGGGATTGGCATGATAAAAACCACGACAAACACCCGAACATTCTAAGCCGGGAGATCTCCTGCTTACGGAATTCGTGCAAATTATACAAACAGGCATAATTCCCGAATATTACAGCCAAGAGTAAAATAGTCAGAAGACAATTACACAATACGATGTGTTTTTACAGGTTGAAAATTGAGTATGATTAGGTTTCAATTGTTGATTATCTGAAGAGCGAAAAGAAAGACGTGCAATCAGTTCGAACTTCAAACACGTTCGTATTCGTATTCTCATAAGTTTATTAATTCTCCATTACAGGTATCCAACGTGCAAGTAATGTTACATCATTTTTCTGTGGAAAAAGGTACATCAGAAACAGTTATTACTGCTGGAACAACTCAGCTCCTACAAAAGGTGAGCTCATCATGAAATGTTGTTTATTTGGATTAAGTGGGATTGTATAATTAATTAATGAAGATGAAAATACTGAACACCAAACATACGTTAGTCTCGTAAAACTTGTTGTCCACCTGCATATGCATAAAACATAATTGATTTTTTTGAACCATTGTGGTCACGTACTATAGGTATCATATACGTACGTAAAAAGAATTCGTGGATCGGTATGCAGTTGGTGGCGAGGCAAAAAGCACAGAACATCACAGAAGCAAAACTCCGTATTTCACCCCCATTTTGGAGCGATTGTGACATGTTTACAGAGAGTTTGATCAATCGATCAACACATTGATATTCTGTGCTGTCGCTAAAAAATATACGGAAATTGAGCATAGATTCATCTGGATCATTAGGAAAGCCACAATGAGTGCTTTGTGAAAACCCTTCAAAGTGAAATCCTGTTGGTAGTATTCGTTTTTCTTATTTTCGGTTTCTCCATTGTTCTTCCTCTTTCTTCCAACTTTGCCAATCTCAATGCAAGATCGCGAGTCGGTTTCTCGTTTATTAATATCACTATCAGTAGGTACAGTTATTAGAATAATTTCTTCCTGGGGTATCTTCATGATCAAGACTGATTAGCTTTCTTCCTGGCTACCTCTCGTCTTGATGTTGCGGATATTATCAAAACCAGTATTTCTTAAGTGAGAAGCGCCATAACGATATCGATTTCTCGAATGTACTCTCCAAAAATTATGAGCGTATGGAACTGAAATTTGTTATACTAATATGTTGAATACGGTTCAGGGTTTGAGCAGATTTTTTTTTCAATTAAATTACTACGATTTCAACAAAATTAATTGCCGAGTTTCAGTGTAATCGCTCAACTAGTTTCTGAAATATCAGGAAAATAACCTCAAAATTTGAAATAACCATAACTTCGAAACCGTTTGGCCGATTATCGAATTTTTAAATGCAACCTAACCTTCCGTTCTTTCGTCATCGTGCCTACAGCTGGCCGGTAGAATCGTTTTTGACACCAGAGATTCGTCATCAGTGAGTTCATCTCAAATGTTTGAGATCATTTTCGGGATAAAATTAGAAAACTTACAGACATTTGGACAAATCGAAAGCATGCCGTTTCCCAGAATATGCGCGCAAAAACCAAGCCATGAATTTGTGAAATTAGGCAGCACATTAGATGTCTTTACGCTTTATTGAATTTCCTTCAGAAATACCACTTATCCTGAAGCATAGGTACTTATCCTCTTTTCATGTAATGTGTATCTAATGAATACTTCTTGTTGCAGATCCTACAGGAGCAGGGTACTGTTATTCTTGAGCCTATAATGGATGTGGAAGTTGTAGTCCCAAATGATTATTTATCGGCTATTTTAGCTGATCTCTCTCGCAGGAGATCAGCTATTGAAGAAATCTCTGTTAGAGAAAATGTCAAGGTATTGATCAAGATAAATAACATAATCACAAGGACGAATATCCGTCGATAAATCAACAAATATTCCCCCTTGATCAGAGCTAATCACCCAATCAACCAAAACACCTGATTAGCTCTGATCAAGGGGGAATATTTGTTGATTTATCGACGGATATTCGTCCTTGTGATTATGTTATTTATTACTACTGGAGCTCTTTCTTCTCCATGAAACCATTTCCTATCTTTGTTAGATGTTGGACGTTTTCGTCTTGTGGGAATCCACATGAACCGAGTGTTTCCAATGTTGATTGGTTGTTTGTAAAGCTGCAATATCGCAGTTACAGCGACCTGATGCGACAAAAGGATGAACGTCATACACATCGATCAAAGTATTCTGCACTCGAAGGTGAGACTCGCAAGATGCTCCTGGCAGATGGCGCGCTGTAAGTTGTATACTGCAGCGATCCCTCTGAAAGGTAACAAGTATCGAGAGAACTCTCTGCGGTTTATCCAAGTTAAGTTGACCTGACGATCAATAACAATTGTGAAACAGCTGTAGTCATTCTACTTGGATCCGCTTCTTCGGTGTAGGTGTTTTGGTTGATTGGGTGATTAGCTCTGATCAAGGGGGAATATTTGTTGATTTATCGACGGATATTCGTCCTTGTGATTATGTTATTTATTACTACTGGAGCTCTTTCTTCTCCATGAAACCATTTCCTATCTTTATTGATCAAGATGAATGGTATTAAACAAAATTTTACTTCTACTCCATTCCCCTAACGTTCAATTTTGTTCAAAATACAGGATGAATTATTGTGCATATCTTGGCGATACTGATAACTCTAAGAACAGTTAACTTGGACATAGTGAATTCTTTTTTGATGAACGAAGAAATTCTCGAAGAGCAAAATAGTTAAAAGACCTTATATTGGCAAGGTACATTTGAAACTTAAAAAAAAGGATTGAATTCTTCAATTAGTATACACCACATGGTGAGCCCAGAGTGTACCAAACATGAGTTTTCTTTTTCTTTATATAACAAAACTACCAAGTTGAAATCAAGTTAAGGTCAATGCCGGAACGTTTTCAGACATCTTACTCGTTTTTTGCTCAAATGTAATTAAGTAAATTTTAAGAATTAGGGAAAGCATATTGGTCAAACCATTGAAAAACCCATTCGTCAATACCTTGAGAGCACTCAACTAGATTTGGCTTCAATATGTTATACATAACTTCCTACTTCAGTTCAATCTTTTTTCTGAAGCTTTTGAAGGTTTGCGAGGTAGGTTCAACCTCTTTGGGACAGTATCACGTTTCGTCCCGGCTTAGTTTGGGGGAACTCGTCAGGGCATGCACCAAACTAAGCCGTTTACATGCCTACGTGAGTGGACACCCCTTGTGAGGGACCCCAGGGAGTGTACCAGACCGTTGGGGATGAGCGTATATCCGAGATCTTGAAAGGATCCAACCTGTACAGCGTGCGCGCTAGCGCCCCCTGTACGTTGACCGATGATGTTGGCCAAGCGTTACAGGTGGTAACGTAGGATACTTAAGACGCAAGATGGTACTGCGCGCGCGACTTAAGTAAGAGCTGAGAGAGGGCGCTCGCTACATCTCTTATTCAAGAATAAAAATATCTTAATAATATTATTATTCAACGAATGAGAGTTAAGTACAAACTATAAACTCAACGTAAAAAAGTCAAATTGTGTTATATCATAAGGCACACTATAAGAGTCTCAAAGCACATCACGTAGTCGATAAAATACATCTAGTCCACTTTTAAAAGAATTGACTGTTGGCACTTGCACAATACTTGAAGGAAGTCGATTCCAACATACAAATACTCCATTAGATAGAAAATTCTACCTGCATTTCTGGTGAAACTTCTCCTTCTCGAGCTTGAATCCATTTCCACGCAATCGAGTGTCCTCTTTCAAGGAAATCACATGAGATAGTCCACACCAAATAGACCATTAGACACTCTATATGTAACTATGAGATCTCCACAGGTTCGCATTGCGGAAAATTTGGTGAGACAGAGAGTACGTGTTGCTTCTTCAGTATAGAAATTAATTTCTAAGGAATTCAACTCAAATTCAACCAGCATTGGTTTATGCAAATTCAAAAAGAAATACAGAAATTAATTATTGAGATGTTACAGAACGACAAAAATACGTGCACTTCTATTAATTTTTGCATTATTCATTCAGAGCAATAGGAATGTAGTTAGATTTAAAAATCAGAATATACAACTGTACGGTACCATCACAACAAATTAGAAACCAACATAAATAATAGACTCGGATCTATTGTAAATGTACAAACAGTTGAGGTAAACTTGATGTCCTCACATAAAATATTCCACCTCTACAAGCAGATTATATATATTAGAGAAAAATGATAAATTTAATTATGTATGCGAAATACTGAATTAATCATGGAGGAAATAACTTTTTATTTGTATAATTGGTTCTAAGAATTCACCTTTACATAGCGTTTCAACCGATAATTTTTATTTCAAGGTGGTGAGAGCTCAAGTTCCATTATCTGAACTTCTTGGTTATGCAACTATTACTAGAACTCTATCATCTGGTACAGCAACCTTTTCAATGGAGTTTTGTGAATACAGGAAAATGACACCAACAGAAGAGGAGAAAGCTATAAGGAATGTTAGAGGATTTTAGTGAATGTAAAGACTTCGTTATGAATAAATACAGCAATTTATTATAATTAATTTTGTTACATTTTGAGTAAGTCTGTTACTTACAAGTATAAGAACTGGAATAATAGGATGACAATTTCCTTGGTTTAATCTTCTGGTTTATCTGGGGGTGGACCACAAGGTTGTAACATTTTTTCCATGAGATTGAATCTTACTCGAGCTTTAGCTTCATTTTCACATATCGAAAAATGGTTCAGTAAATCAGGATGCCCCAAGTAACTTGAGTAACTGTCTCTATGCTGATTTACTAACCATTCGTATTTAGTGGTATCAGCATGTCCTGTACCGATATATTTGGACTGCAGATGTTCTAGCTGACTATGTATATTATATCGATCTCCCATCTTCTTTCTTTGATATTTTTTAAGTAATAATAAACACAACCTAGAATAATAGTGGACGCTGAAGCTGAACCATAGAATACAACACAGAATAAAGAGAAAAAAAAGGGTCGCAAAATATTAATTCTCAAACGTTTAATAAGAGCATTATATTTTTTATATAAAGATAATAAACAGATAAGGGCAATTTATAAACGTTTATTACAAGCAGAATTTAAATTTAATTTACATCCGAATGTAACTATTTAAATGTTCATTTATAGAAGAACACGAGAAAAGACTGTAAATTTTCTATGGCATCTTTGTAATGTTTATTCTGTGGTTATTATAGACAAATTTTGACAATATCAATAATACGAATATTCAATAGATTGTTAATTCGTATATTATAAATATATCGAAAATGATATATTCTAATAAATAAGGAGACAATGCAGGAAATTTAATTTCCGCTAAACTCGGTGGTGCAATTCTTCGAAGGTTCCCTCGTGACATGATATAATTATATCCTGAACTTGATCTAATTCCGTTCGACACTATTTCTGTATTTTGCCGAAAGTGTTCGCCAATTTCTCCGAAATTTCAGTTTGAGTGTGTATTTCTTAGTGTTAGGTTGTGTGGTGTGTCTTGTTGATTTTTACGTTTTATACCAAACTTAATTATGACTGAGCGATATCGACGATCGAGTGGCGCAGGGCTTACCTACGGGAACCCAGCAAAAATGGAAAACGAATTTACTCCTAAGAAAACGATGATTATTATGGTGATAGTGGTCGCTTGCTTTGCAGTGTTATGGCCCAAAATATTCTATCCGATGCTCTATGGATCTGTTAATCAACAAATCAAACCGAGTGCTATCGACAAGACAACAGGTACACGATATCTGAAAAATATCGGGAATTCAATGACTAATTCTTTTTACTCTGCATTGATATAATTTCGTTATTCACCAAATACTTATACCATGCGCAAATTGTCTGAAAGATATCAATTACTTTGTTTGGGAACATTATTATTGTTCTTTGAATGCAAAGAACTATTAACAAAGATCTCTGTGTATGAGATGCCAGATCCCTATGAAAATTCTCATAAACATGATATAATACCCGAGATTTTTTTCAATTCAGGATTTCAGTTTAGGATCTGGTATTAACCTACTACAGAATTGAGGGAAGCATTCAACTATAAAACCATACAATACTTCACCATAAGGGATTCAGGGCAATCAAACTGTTTTCAACTCGATCATGTACCACCGGAACATGAACTGAATAGTAATTTTCTTTCCAATAATGAAATTTGAGAATAATTCATTAATATTCAACCATTTGCTGTTGGGTGACCAATAGACAGTGGTGTTCTAGTGACATAGAGAAACAGTAACAAAGTCTACACAAAACACAGCTGATCTCCTAAATCACACATTCTCAGAAAAATTCTGACGTGAAGTCAGCAGCTTTTGCATGTGGGAACAAATTCGTTGCCAAAGCGGTCATCTTTTCCACGTATTGACCACATCAAATGCAGCTTCACTTTCTGATGGAAACATTTAGAGATTTTGTTTTCATATGGTCCAAAGTAAATTTTGCATTAACCTGGTAGTTATCATTTTTCAATCTAGTACCAGATTTCAATTGATCCAAACTTTAATTTTGGAAATATTGGGAAAATTAAATGTGGAATACTACGGAATTATTGCGCCGATTTTACAAAATCACGAAGTCGACCTTCGAAATTGTGCCCCAAACCTACCCTACAAATATCGAGTTTTTGAGAAGTTTCTTTCGGAAGTTATTGAGGTCGGTCTAACGGCTGATCGTAAACACAATAACTACCAAGAAACAACTTACAAACTGTAAATTTGTAGTGAAATCCCCATCCACATTTTTTCTTCGACAATTTTTCCTTTGACCTTTTATTTTTTGGATAACTTTTGGGAATGTTAGACCAATTAATGACATATTGAATAATATAATATTCAATGAGGAGAAATCTGCATGGAGATTTGTCATTCCACCCATATAAAATCATTCTTGTACGGCCGTTTTCACAAAACTTTGATTGGCCGATCAAGGACTTAATTTATAATAATAATATAGTTTATTTCCTGAAGCTCCAGGGTAAAACAGTCAATTCTGTGCTCGATTTCAGTTCATTTTCAACCCAACCATCAAAAGCAAACCTCAATCAACGAGTTGATCGGACGTCAAAAGTTTTGTGAAACCGACAGGTAGAGTTGAGTGCTGCTGACTATGTGAAGCACAAAAATCGTTGTGAGGAAATGATTTAGCGCATCTTCCTGAGGCACATTTTCACCTTTATGGAACAGTGTTGTCTTCCATGTATGTCTCAGCCGTAGCAGTAGATTTCCAACCTGCTAGGCGTTTCTTATTTGTTATTCCTTTGCCTGAATCTGCTAGGAAGGTTGCTGAAGAATGTCCAAAACTATGGCCTGCACAAAGTTCACGATTAGGTAGGCGTAAATATCCTTCAATTTCGGTTGTTATTTTTCCAAATTTATCGATACCTCCACATTGAGTTGTGCATTTTCCCATACGGTAATTTACGAAGAAACGACGAAGGGTGTTGGTTGGGGGTTGAAATCTGCGTATGTTCTGTACACTTTCAAAAACATCCCATTAGGTATTTCTTCAGAAATCACAAATGATCTTGCTGTGTGCTTTTTGAAATCTGAAGTTTTTACTATTATGAGGAACCCTTCATCTTAATATCGTCAAGGTTGATATTCGCAAGTCCCGCTCAGCAGCAAGCTTTGGTTAGACCAAAAATTGTTGCCACTTTATCATAAGGTAAACATCTTCTGCTACTGACATAAACTTGACAGTATCTATTTTAGTGAAAATTTTTTCTTTTCTTGTTCGAAAACCAGTATTCTGCTTTTAAGTAGTTGGTTAACTTGAAAAACTTACTTATATTAATGTTCCACTTAATTTTCAATAAATATTTTAATATGGATGTTTATTTACTTATCTCTTTTCGATATTTAGAAAATAATTCTTCTTCTTCGTCTCAAAAACCGCCCCAATGGACACCAACTGGCTCTTAATAGCCCAGGGCAGCAATCATGGGTTCAGCACCTCTGCTATGCACCCAAACTCAATATCACTGATCCAACCAGCGACTTAGCTTCTGGAGCAGCAGGAATCTGGGGAGGTCCCACACCAAACCGCTTCTGAATGGGCAAAATACATATTGTCAAATTAACTACTATATAGATCAACCAAGCACTTAAAGAGCAAGGATCAAATCAATGGTACATCAACAAATAGGTCAAACAAAAGGATCAACAACAAGCAGGGTAGGGCACTACAAAACACATTATCAGAACCATACCACTCCAAGGTGTGCAGTTATATACTTAACCTTCTGAGAGTAACTAAAGATAGCATCATGCACCTGAATAGGTGATGGCAAGCCTAGCTTACTCAATTCTCTATATAATACCCTGCAATTTGTATAATTCCTCGAGCACTCAAAAAATACATGCTGTAGAGAACCGGTCTCCCCACAAACACATTGAGGGCTATCAACAACGCCTATCCTGTACAGATGGGCAGGTGTGCTACAGTGCCCAGATCTCAGCCTACACGTCATGGTCACCATTCTTCTGGGTATATCTTTTTCCCTAATATGCCAGTAAGTCCCATCTCTTTTGTACCTCTCTGTGTAATGGGCATACAGGATCCCCTTACTCTGACCAACCTCTCTCCATTCACCATCCCACTCCTCCAGCAAGTCCCTCCGTAATGCAGACCACAACAAACTTGGGTCACCCCTATAAGAACTGAGCGGAGGCAGAAGTCTGCCCTCATTCGCTAGGGCATCAGCTCTATCATTCTGCCATATACCGGAATGACTGGGTATCCACAATAAAACCACATGCAAGTTTTGCTGCTTCGCCATGTAAAGCATGTTTTTAATGCCAACAGACAGCATATCTAGCCTGGCTGTGTTCCTCCAGTGCTGGAGCTTCTGCAATGAGCTAAAAGAATCTGTAACAATAAGAAAATTTGTGATCTCGTGTGAAAGTACATGCCGAAGGGCAAAACCAATCGCAGCCATTTCTGCAGTGCTAATATTCCAATGATCAAGTAGACGTTTTTTAAAGGAGATTCCAAGATCAGCAGAAAAAACCCCTAAACCAACCGTTTTGGAGGCCAGAATTCACTATAAAGGGTTGATCCGCATGGACCACAGAAGAAACAGCAAGGCAGGGAAGCACTTTGTCAGCTTGGAATAAGCAGTAAGGATGGCAGGGCGCACCCTCCTTCCCCAAAAACGATCACGACACGCTAAATTCAACATCAACAACATCCAAAACTCTCAGCGACTAAGACAAAAACTTACCTGCCAGCCAAATCCTTCTATAAGCAAGAGGAACCCCTCCCGCCTCGTTGAGTATCACATAAAACCCATAGCCACTCTCAAAGCCGAAAACTGCATCCGGTCAAGTCTCGCCAGCAAGGCCCTCGAACACTTCCCTACCACAAATGTCCCGTATGTGGTCTCACTAAAGCCTTATACAGGCTCAGCAATACTGATGGACGTGAACCGCACCAAGTCCTACACAGAGCCTTCATCTCATTTACTCCCTGAAGGGCCTTTCCACAAATAGCCTCAACATGGTCACGCTACAGCAATCTAGAATCGAAAGTTACCCCCGAATATTTCACCCTGCTAACCCAAGGAACATTAACTCCAGCAATCTGGAGTGTTGGAAGTTCCGACGGCAACCTTCTGCTTCCAAACGCAATTGCAGACGTCCTATCCACCACCACATCCATATCAGGCCCCGCCACCAGCAAATACAGATCATCAACATATTGACCAACCTCCACCCCCACCGGGACTTAGAAACGTACACATTAAAGAGCAGAGGGCCCACCTTGGAGCCCTGGGAAACACCAGACTGCGACAGCCACTGACCAAGCACCTCTGAGGACTTTTCATCCCTAGTAAAAAGTCGCCTATATTTGTTTAATGCAAGAATCAGCTGCACCAGTTGATCGGGCACTCCGATGGAACATAAATCATCCTGCAGCAATTCAAGATTAACATTATCGTATGCACTTTTGATATCCACAAAAACTGCGACTTTAAAATTTTTACAGGATATTTCCTTATAAAGGGTGAAAGTAAAAAACGTTGGGCAATCATGAACTGACTTACCTTTCCTAAATCCATACAAGATTCTCGATGGTGGGATCGCATCCACCAGCAAAGGCTCGATCCGTTCCTTAATTAAATCTTCCAAGATTTTCACTGCACAAGAGATCAGTGAAATGGGGCGGTAGCTCAACGCTAAACTCGGGTCCCTTCCCCTCTTCTGTATTGGCAAGATCAGAATGTCGTTCTGCTCCCTAACAAGCTCAGGATCAAGCAGCATATTATTATCACAGATCAACCAGATAAACCACTCGCGTCATTTACTTAGAAAATCTATGTTAACGTGTATTCGACCTTGAATCGAGCTAATCAGAATTTTAGCAGGCGTTTGGGGTGCTTTGGGGTACCAATCAGATTACAGATATAAGATTCCGTCACTCCCGTCGCTTTTGAACTCGCTTGAAAAGGTTATTAATATGTAAACAACATGAAATGAAATTTTTGTCATATTTATTTCATGGATAATTTCGTATCTATTTCATTGTAGAATATAATGCAAACAGTTTTTACAACATAATCAATTGTGTAGTAATCTCTGAGGTTCTATTTTATGATGACAGTCCTCATTATATGATGTTTTAACTGTACAACAACAAGAATTGGAATCGAACATAGGTGGACATAATGTTTATTTTATATAATATTAAGGGATAACAACTGAAGTAAAGGAATTACAACCTCCATTATTTAATTAAAACGATGGGATGGCTAAAGAAATTGCACAACCAGAAGGATTGGAATTAAACAGAGTTGGTTTATTCAAATATTGATTTTATATGAGAATTAATCTCAATTGCTGTGAAAGTATCACAACCTATACATTTTCCACCAAAAAATTCCTCTTCTATTAATGAACGACAGTAATATATCTTCTTTATTGATAAAATAATGATGTAAACATACATTGTACCCAGCTTGCTGAATTTATTCATATCAAAATCTGTGTCTGAAACAGTTTGGTACACTTCACGTAAACATGGTAAATGTACAACAACATAACTTATATAACATATTTATATGAGTGATTATTAATGGTGTTATAGAAAAGATAAGGCAAGGTAAAATGTTTCTATTTCTTGTTTATCAATTTTTAATGTTTCTTCATTCCTTACACATTAATCCGATTGAATCCACAATTATTAGAAAAGGGCTTGCAATGAAATAGAACACTCCCGAACCCTTAACCAACAAGCTTTTGAGGGGTTTCCTAGAGACCTATAAGTATCAATCACTACAAAGATCAAAACGTAAATGCTGATGATTCTTTTGAATCGTCCCTCAATGAATCTCCTGTCATTTTCTCCACTGGTTCAGATGCTCATTTGACGCGGAAAATTTCATAGTTTGTACTTCCCTACTGATTTTCAGTTGGCTTGGAGCAATAAAGTGAAATTAATTTGGTTGAATCCATTTGTCTCTTGTACATATAAGAGATATCTTAAGTTTTCCTTTGATGGATTTATGTCAACTTTTCAAAAGTTCTCAAGTTAAAAAACTTCTATGTCATATATATTTTCACCTTACGGATCTCTGATTGAGGAAATACGGTTTTCCATTTACTCCAACAGAGTTCTTCAACTTATTTTCGCAGGAGTTCAAGATAAGACGATAAACTCGCTTTGGTATTAGGAATTTGCTTTTCAAATCGTTTCCTGTTCCATCGAAAATGTCTGATTTAAATCTTGTGATTCCTGAATCCCGACAAATCCATTTATACATATCGATTCAAGATATTCGAAAGTCGAGCTGTTTTGTTTAGCGGAAGAAAAAAGTGTGGTTATGTCTGTTAAATTTCTCAAGGTCGAAAAGACGTGATTCCCGCAAACGATGAAGTGAATTGTCTTGTTGATCTGTGTTATTATAGATGGATAACAGCTTAGCAGATGCTACAGGTGGTAGATACCTGTAAAATGCGTACGTCAGAGAGTCCAATCCTGGGGCAGTGTCCCTCTTCAGCTCCAAGACCTTATCTAATTCATTGATTGTGAAAGGCTCCATCTCGACACCCGAGCACGGTGGAACCAATCCGATCGGTACTTGAACAGGGGTTAGATTATCCATAATCTCGCAGATCACATGAGTTGGAGGAGAGGAGTTTGTCACCGAATGAAAGTCGACCATTACAGTTTTGTTCATGCACAACTTTCAACCCCCTCACGTGAAAAACATTTTTTTTTCTCCATTAAAGGGTTCGTAGGGGTTGAAAGTTGTGCATGAACAAAACTGTAATGGTCGACTTTCATTCGGTGACAAATTTCATCAGGTACCATCGTCTCAAAGTAAATGAGCCATGACAAAGTGCACATACTGAAAACCTCTTTGAAGTATCCAATTTTTTTTAAAAAAAATTTTTTCTTGAAAATTTCTGCACGTCTGGAAAGAAGATACGAAGACCTTACCAAAAAGTACCACATGACCCACTTTCCCTATTTAAAAAATTTAGAGGGTTGATGGGGATGGCACAGGGTGCAACAAAAACCCTTCAAAAATGCATAAAAATTTGGTAAAACTGAAACAAAAATTGACCTGTTTCAGGATTCTGTTGCCAAATATTTTTCTTCTGAGAAAATGAATTTGTTCTATAATTTTGACGCGCACTGTATAGTCAACGCTCAATAAAATTTGCTTAGAAATATGAGCTTGTGGAAGTGAACACACTTCTTTTTTCTTAGAGTTTTTTCCATTAGATCAATTATTGAAAAATTGAAGTTGTTTACATCCGGGTTTAATACTTCTGCCTTTATTATCTGAACGGCTATCTCAAGTTGTGTAGTCACAATCAGAATGGTTTTCAATTTGTGAACTAAAATGCGGAAACTGATAAACTTTGTGTGAAATTTTTCTCATACCTTTCACTCGATTTCATTTTCATTCTCGATTATTTTCTCATCAGGTTGCTGTTACGTTCTTTCTGAAACGGATGTGGACGCTATCAAAATAATGTCGGAACTATGCGGAAAAATCATAAAAGAGCAGATAGGAGACATGCCTCTCACTGGCAGGCAGATAATAAACGTCTGTCAAGATGAAGTGTATAGGACCTGCGGCATAGACATCTCGGCGGTCCTCCAGGAACAGGTCCGTTTGGGACACACTACCAAACAGATTCTGGACGAGATACGTTCCTTGAATGGGTCCCTGTGTCTAAAGTACAATTTCGGGGTTCAACCCTGGAGCTTAGGAGTGCCACATATGATCACCCTTAAGAACGTCTCTGAGAGTAAGGGAGAGGTGTGCTGTTTGGATATTAACGTTTGTGCTTTCCTACTAACTTTTCTTTTTGTTCCTGCTGGTGATACCCAGAAATCTGGCAGAGGTCATTTAGAGTAGGTTCTGGGTCATATTCTAGATTCTCGAAGTACAGCTGATTCAGAATGTATCAAGGTACATTTTACAGAAATAAAGCAAATACTGACGTCACAATACGGATATCTGAACACGTGTGAAAAAAGTTGTGTTGTTAATGATTTAAAATTTTTTTCTTGTAGTTTGTAGTGCTATTTACATTGTAGGCATTGAACATATTTGCTGCTATGACTATAGGGTGTTTCATCATAAACTGGTCAAACGTATATAGCCGTAAAGATGACATGGGGAAAGTCATTTTTGCCTTATGACATATACCCCGTTTTCGAAGCATAAGCGATATACAGGGTGTTTAATGTCAACTTTCAGCAATATTCCGATAACTGTGGTGAGTTATGCGTGATCTTTTAAATCACGGTTTTTGGTCACATCTTAGTATTTTTTGGTGGTCAATTCAATTGTTGTGTAGAATTCGAGTAAAAATATTTCAAAATGACGGAAAACCTACAAAGTTGGAATTTTTTGTTTTCGATTGCCAAATTGGATGGCATTATTTCAATGTATTCAATTTTCTAAGATTTTCCGTGAAAAAAATTTTCCAAAATTCAAACTCAACTTTTTTTTACATGTCTACAGCGAAAAAAAATTTTCACCCAAAATTGTTGAAATCTTTTGAAGTTGAACTTTTCTTTATTCTGAACACTGGTGTGAAAACAGAATGAAAAAATATCCATTGGTTTTCGTTTTATAGCCTTCCAAAAATTCCGCTCGGAGAACTTAAATAATTTTTATTCGAGAAACTGGTGGCCCTACGGAGGCAAAACTTGTGCTAATGGGTCACCAGAATGATCTGCATCGAAATATGAATTTATCAAAAGAAAAATTTTTTCAAAAAAACTTTGGTAGAAATCGAACTCTCTTCGCATTCGGAAAATAGGGTCAAATTCGATGAACTACCGTTGCTTGGTAACGGGCGTCATTATAATCAGAATAAATCCAATTCATACGCGACCCTAAGTAAAGCGAGTTCGAATCCCATCGAAGTTTTTCTTTAAAAAATTTTTTGTTTTGATAAATTCATATTTCCATCCGGGTCATTCTGGGGACCCATTTGCACAATTTTTGCCTCCGTATGGCCACCAATTTCTCGAATAAAAATTATTTAAGTACTCCGAGCGGAATTTTTGGAAGGCTATAAAACGAAAACTGTTGTCACACCAGTGTTCAGAATGAAGAAAAGTTCAACCTCAAAAGGTTTCAACAATTTTGGGTGAAATTTTTTTTCACTGTAGACATGTAAAAAAAAAGTTGAGTTTGAATTTTGGAAGAACTTTTTCACGGAAAATCTTAGAAAATTGAATACATTGAAATAATGCTATCCAATTGGGCAATCGAAAACAAAAAATTCCAACTTTGTAGGTTTTCCGCCATTTTGAAATATTTTTTCCCGAATTCTACACAACAGTTGAATTGAGCACCAAAAATTACTGAGATGTGACCAAAAACCGTCATTTAAATGGTCACGCATAACTCACCACAGTTATCGGAATATTGCTCAAAGTTGACATTAAACACCCTGTATCTCGCTTATGCTTCGAAAATGGGGTATATGCTCGGGTATATGCTCGGGTATATGTCATAAGGCAGAAATGACTTTCCCCATGTCATCTTTACGGCTATATATTTTTGACCAGTTTATGATGAAACACCCTGAATATTCCATGCTCTTTTCTCCATATGATTCTGCTGATTAAGGCTTTTGTTATGGAAAACACATTATACATAATATAAAATTATTACAATTTTATGTCCATAAGGTTCGAAAATAAATATTGTAGATGGGTTTTCACAAGGTTGAGATGATATGAATGAAAAATTGAGGGATCTCATCTGATCTCATTATTTTTCGCATAAAACTAATTTGATTAATATCAACTAAATATGCCAAATGGAATAATTAGTAATTTCAAGTGATGAGCAATATCCTCAATTGTTATAAGAATGGGTACTTTATTTCAATTAAGTGTGCCTGTAGCTCAATGTTAGAGCGCCGGACTCATGATGGAAAGGTATCGGGGTCCATTAGGAAAGAAATTTTCTATATAGAAGATAGTGGCCACCATTCACTGTTGGATCAGAATCAACAGTGTGGTGCTCGCTCACGAAAACTTTTAGTCCGAATGAGCATCATAATGGTCGTTCAGTAATAAGACAGATTTCTGTATTGTGGCCGATAAGGTGTCTATGTATTCGTTCGATGGTTTATGTGGTCGTATCTTCTTTCCTGAAGTTACAATTCGTTGAGCTCCGCCCTAATCAGTGTAGTTGATATCCACTGGCAGAGCAGCACACACTCGTAGCGACCTGTTTGCGGCCTGGCAACATTCAGATGCAATATCGAGCGATCCCTTGATGTTCGAGAAAAATTAGGCAGCTGCTTTGGAGATTTTAATAGACATGCAAAGAGTTCGCCATCTGATCGCGTATTGTACCAGGCAGAATGTGATCGCTATCGTGATTGCTTATGTGTGGCCTCTAATTTATTGTTACCTGCAAAACACCAAGCAAGGTTTGTATCTGTGAGGTCTTAGCAACATCTGTGGGCTGGTCCTTGCCGTAAATTCAGTCCTCCAGACTTCAGAGGCATTGATAGTGAAACGTTCGACTACATATATGGACCAGCAGATTATTTTAGATTGAAAACTTCATTTATCGACAAAAAGTTTGCGACATATACAACACATCGTTGTTGATTTGGCGAAAGTTGCTTTAGAGGCACTGAAATATTTAACCTGTTTAGAAAACTTTTTCCTTTACCCTTCAATGCTGGCACAGTAAATTTAGCTTTTCTACTATGGAACTCTCTTCTGCGTGGTGACCGTGAGAGATTTTCTTTGTTATACGCACCAGTTCGTTGACTCGAGTCCGTATTAATTCTAGCATTAGAGTAGTCCTGGCATTCGGTTGATACTCAACGTGTGAGTTAGGCATGTGATGCTTATTCTTCACTGGTCTTAGTTTGGCCGTTTGCCGGAGCTTTATTCTCGTGCTAGCACTCTTCAGCCCGTCGCCATATTAATGCTAGCCATACTGGTTGGTGCTGAGCCTGTTGAAATCGAAGCATTACCTTAACTGTTCTTTTACATTTTTATCTTCTTCATGACCGCCTTCTGTCAATGAATTTGTCTGTACTCAGAGGAGATTCTCCGGAGTATATCAATATATTATGCCTATTTTAATTCAACTGTCAGCCCAACTGTAGTCTGGACGTTCGACCAGTGGTCTCAGAACTCGCTATCGGTTGTTTTTCGACCTTTTGATCGAATTGACTAATAAAGTCTCCAAGATGTGCCTAGATTTTCTTGTGACATCATATTTGAGTAGTGCTTCAAGCCTTATTCAGCAAACCTCTAACGACTTCTGATAAGATATTTCATGTTTGAGGCACCGGATAGCCGCTTGTCACAAGTATTGGTATTTCTGAGATAATTTGGATTTTCTGTAAGGTTTGTTTGAATGTTTATTGTTTTGGGATCGATATTATTTCATGTGGTGGTACTATTCGACCACTATTTTATTGGTTCTAAAACTGTCCCAATTGTAGTTATGGAAAGGTCCCGTTTCCAGGAGTCTCGCATTTCTTCAGTAAAGGAGAAATATATTGCTATCGATAGATAATTTCCATGAGTTCTCTTATCTATGCCATGGAAGATTGCAACTGCTAAAGGTTGGTACTAAGCAGGTTCAGGGTTGACATTGATTAGCAGAAGTGGCAATATTACCAACTGATTGAATTTTATGACTGAAGGTAAGAGAAGGGTGCTGATTCTTAATGTTATCTATTGATAACAATTGTCAGGATCCCCGTTACCCAGAAGAACGGATAACAATGCCTACGGTCTCCCATCATCTTGCACCCCCCGGCTTTTGCTCTTCTTCCTAATATCCTTCAAGCCCGGCATCCCCCATTTTTTGCACATACTTCGAAACAGAAAGGTCTATCTACAGCACTTAGAACTTAGTAGTCAATGCTAATACAATATATGGCCTCGAATTGCAAATCGAAGGCTTCAATTCTTTGATGAACTTTTCATAGGGTTACGGGTAGACCTGGGCTGGCTATCTATTGATTGGCCTCATCATGAAATTTTTATTTCTTGTTGCATTAGATAGAGTCATTTGTCCTGCATCGTATTTGATTTTCTTTTTCCTCAGAAGTTCCAGAGGCAAATTCAGTAATAGTTTATTATTATTTTCTTGTTTGTTATATGCTTCCTTTGAATCTATTTGTTATATTTTAGGCGTTCGTCAGGAACGTTCGCCCTTGGTGAGATCCGAAATGGTCCACCCGGCATTCAGAGAGAGAGGTAGGGCCATACCGCAGGCGAAGCCCAGTCGTCCTCATCGAATAATCGAGGGCAAGGTGAGTACCTTTTATAATCTTTGAAAAAAACATGCGTGCACAAATCAACTAAAAGAGAAAAACCGTTGGCTGTGCTCATACATCGATTATATTTATTTATTTAACTTCAAAAATGGAGAAACTTGTTGATCAGTCAATTAATTCGTGCCCTTTATAAATGAAGTAGGTAAAAACTGACAAAGGCTCAATTTTATGAGCACTGAACTCAGGCGTACCATGCCAGTAATTATTCATGTGAAGATGGTTTTCAAATGGACGGACCTTGCATATTTTCGGATATATCCATTTTCATGTGAAACACATGTTTATTTTGATGAATTCATCTTCAAAACGACATTTCAACTCGTAATAAGATGTAGGCATCAAATGATGCATTTAGGAGAGCACAGCCGTGAAGTCAGGAGCTGGTAAACACAATACACCCCTGAAGAAACAACACTTCATCGGTTCGGAAATCAGTTTCCAATGTTGAATTCATTAATGATAAAATGCACCCAATAATCCCGCAGACGTAGTACCTATTCGAAATATTATTTTCTCTCTATTCGAAGTGAAATGAAGTATACTTGGTTGAAAAGAGGCGGCATGAAACGAAATCTGACTGAAAGTTTCCGAGACAGTTCTAAAAAATATTTTTCCACATCTATAGGGTTATAAAAATTTTGCGTACATTATCTTACAACAATGTTCTGAATTCCAGCACAATTGGATATTCATCTTCGGAAATATTGAAAAGATAATATAATGATTATGAGTTGCAGAAATTTTGGGTGGATTTTACTCATGAGTGAATTCTAACATGATTACTGAACTCCAAAACAGTGCCATGAAGTTTGAGGGTACAAGCTGTATTTATCGGAAGATATTGTGCCAATAGATTGACCGCAAACACTTAACCTTTGGAAGAAACTGTATGAGACGTGATTTCTGAAGGGCATGCCGTGATTACGAAGGCAGATTTAAATCCGCCTGATCATTCCATATATTTGTATACGAAATTTTGCATGAACTACTATCTCGTCATTCTTCGATCGAATACTAGATTTAAATCGGAAATCAGAATCAACTTCAGAATAATAAATATGATGGGCTTAACCCATTTACGAATTGGGCCTTCGGTTAACCTAACGGCCGATCAAAATAGGTCTTCGTAACTAAGATCCACCGAATGTCGAGTCTCTAAGTTGTCTCTTTCCGAAGTCATTATGATAACAATCGGCCGCTGAATTGACCGTAAACACGATAACTGATTTATGGGAGACAAATAAACATTGCCATTATCATTATTATTATTGACCAATAGGCTCCATATTATTGTAAATCAGATTTTGCGCTCAATTACGCAGTACTAACTCGTGAATGGGTAAAATCGCCTCAAATAATGCTTTCTGTTTAGACAAGTCAACATTGTTTTATTGATAAGAATAAATCCAATTTATACTATAGAGGTAACGTGATCCTACAATCCGAAAGTGGAGCGAGTTCGGTTTCCATCAAAGTTTGTTGGAGAATTTTTTTTTGTTGATAAATTCATATTTCTATCCAGATCATTCTGGAGGCCCATAAGCACAATTTTTGCATTTGTTAGGCCACCAGTTTTTTAAATGAAAATTATGCAAGGGTGTATCAAGTCAGGTTACACATGCGTACCTACTATCAAAATTTCAGCAAATTCGAAAAGAAAAAATCCTGATCCATACTATCTTTTGAATTGAAAAAAAAAGCTCTCTCTCCATTTTAGAACACTATATAGATACTCTAAAAATTTGGACCGGTCTAAATAGATTTCTTGAAAAAGGCGTATCTATCGCTTACAATATTCGATGGGTACACTAGTCAACTTATCTATCTAATATCAACTGAGATACAATAAACCCAAGAAATGATTGTCCATTCACTCACTGACAATATCCTTAAAATTGATCACATTACTTCCCTTTCGAATTAAATGAAAATTTTATATTTGGCATGCATGTTTAACTTGATATAACCTTTAGTAATGAAAAGTTAGAATTATACTATTCGAAAGAATATTATATTAAGTCATATATCAAATTTGAGACACATCAAAAAGAGAGCAATTTAAAATACTTATGCCGACCTGTACGAGCTTTATACATGACTATGTCCCTCGTCGTAATTTCCACCAATCAGAAACGCGCAATTTTGAATTACAAATGGTTTCTAGGTGGAAAAACTGTTTGGCAGGAGCTCTCAGCCGTTTATTCGAGTTTACCCGCGGCAAAACTTGACAGTTGTTGTCACCAAAAATTACAATACGTTTGAAAACAAACGTAATTATAATCTCCAAGAACTCATGAAACAGTCTTGTGAAATACCATTCGGGCATCTAATTTTTCCTTTGAAAAAAATCGAAAAAACACATTGCAAAGTAATATTTTTTAACAAAAAACATTAGTGCAGGTGCGAAAATCATCGTCTTCGACTCGGATTTTTGTTGCCACCAGCACTCATGCTTCTTGTTACAATATTACTTAGCAACGTGCTTTTTCGATTTTTTTCGGAAAAATTAGATGCCCTTATGATATTACTTACGAAAAAACTCTTCGATTTACTGAAGTTAAAGAAGGTGTCTAATATTCATTATCGAATACTTGATTGAAGTTAATATTCGTTGAAATATTGCACCATATAATTCCTCGTATGAATATATCATCATATTTCTTCACACAAGACATGTTGATCAATATTCAAACGTTGTATTGGTGTTTTTGCTCGAAGAAAAAATATATATAGATATTATATATAACGAAGAGGTGGAATGCAGATGAGTTCTTCTAAAAATATTTCACGATATAAACGAGAATTGGGGCGAGGGCATCGGTTGAACTTGTCTCAATGTCAATTATTATGGCATTTATTTAGGACTATATTCTATAGGATGTTTTCTTGAGAATTATAGGAGACGATACCCTAACTTTACTATTTGATTATACTACTTTCAGAAGTTCTGCTGAAAAAACTGTATAGTCGTCTAAAGGGATAAAGCTGGAAATTAAACTTAAAGGTTTAGAGATTATTTCCTCGGCGTAATGTGCGAATAATTCGAGAATTTTTTGAACTCAATTCCTTACTTTAACTGTAAGAATAGATACATGCGGTTGAAAAGCTTGGTTTACTCGAATAACCCATGATTTTTGTACCAAGGTTCGTGTATTTTCTCGAGTACTCTCAGATGATAGCTCTTTTTTCATTTAGGATATCGGGTGTGTTCTGTGTAGGCTTTGTGACTGTCCTCGCGCCACTCTAAGAGCAGCGCTGTTAATTTTCGTATCCTGAATTTAGCTGATTTCCGAATTTTAATCCGAGGTCTAAGGATAACAAATTCGTGATTCAATTAATTTCTGACTGCTAGTCTGGCCCTGCGGCAGCCCTTAAACACTGTTATATCAGATTCCAAATATCTCGGTTGACCTAATTCATGCCTAAGGCCTTCGAAGTTATACCCATTTTAAGGTTATTTCCTCAATATCTCAATAAATACTGATACCACCAGATTGTAGATTGTAGAATGCCGACGCCCAAATCTATCTGAAACTTCATGAAGATAGAATCCTCAGAAAAATTGAAAGATTTTATTTTCAAATACAAAAAAGATTTTTGAAAAAAAAATCTCGGAAGCTATTCATCAGAATTCGATTAAATTTGGCATGAACCTTTGACTCGATATTAAACAATAGTGCACTGAATTTCAGCTCGAAAAAATTTCAAGCTTTCTTATGAAGGTGGAGTTCATAGATGGGTAAAATCTCTCCGAAGATTCCCATGAAAATTATCTGGATTTTTCCGAACCCCCAAAACCCAAACCCACTCTACAAATATCGAGTTTCTAAGTTGTTTCTTACGGAAGACATTGAAATCGTCCCCACGGCCCATGGCAGAGAAGTTTTTACCTGAATTAATAAAGCGAAATTCGTGAAGGGGTTAAAATCCACCTAATAATTCCGCAGAAAAAAATTTCATTTGCCCAATATTTCCAAAAGTACAGATTGGCTCGAATTGAAATCCAATACTCAATTATTAATTGACAGCTCGAAAGTCCATGCCGAATTTCGCGAAGATTATATGATGGTAAGATAGATTCATAAAAATTCCGTTTTTTTTTCCGATTCATTATCAATGCAATCTCAACAAAATCTTGCAAAAAGTTGTGATATGCTTGAAGTGTCTGTCCAGTTCCAATCCTAATGCCTGAGTAGCTCTTGAAGTATATTTCACACCGGAGTCGTCATCAGCGAGTGCAATTTAGTTGTTTGAGATTATTTTGCGGCTCGAAATTCGACATTTTCACATAACGATAGCACGCCGTTCCCCAGAACAGGCGTGCAAGTTGCCTCGAAAATTATTTTTTCCTGCCAATCAGCAACATATTTCGTTGAGGTCATTATAATTTGTTACATTCTGTTACAGCAGAAAAACATGGATTATGCAAACAGCCAAAATTAAAGATCGTTAAGAATTTCCTAGAATGATCGTTCGCGACGTTCGATCCTTTATGCCGTAATAAAATCGGTAATTTCAATCGCGTTGCATCCCGTATGTATGTTTACGAATTCTGGACAAGACGCAAATTATATAGATCAACGAGAAATAATAAGCATCTCTCTATCTCCTGGCTTTCCCGAAATAACCGACCCGTTCCTTGCTCACCGTCTATTTTTAGATGGAGAAACGAATTTCCTTAATTTCTGGGGAATTAATAAGTTTAATCTTCCATAAGGTTATCTAATACAGAAATGTGACCTTATAATGAACCTGAAGTGGTCTGAAAATGTTTTGCTGCATTCTAAGTAAGTAATTTCAATTCTAAGTGAAGAAAAAAATAATGAAAAAAGTACCAAGAAATGTTTCTTTGCACGCTTGTTTCAGGGAATGGAAAAAGTTATTATTTGGACCTCAATAATGAAAGCAGAATTCGTGGATGGGTAAAATCCACCTGATGAGTCCATAGGTGTACCCATTCAAAATTTTATTTTCCCAATATTTTCAAACTTACAGATGAGATCGAAATAACATTCAGAACTTGATTGAAAAATTACAGCTTGAAGGTTCTGCTGAATTTCGTGGGAAAAATATGAACATAATCTCAAATATTTGACAGAAGAAAATTGATTTTTTTTCGAATTGTTTTATATCACGATCATATCGAAATTTTGCACAAAGTTGTTCATCAACATTTTCAAACTAGTAGCCAAGTTTCATCATTATGGAATCGGTATTTTCCGAGTTATTCCGGAAAGAACAACGATACCAAAGAAAAAACCTGGGAAAGCACTGACGTGAAGTCAGCAGCTTTTGAGCGCTTGTTCAAAGGGGATGGCCGCTTTGGCAGCGAATTTGAACATGCGCGCAAAAGCTGCTGTCTTCACGTCAGTGCTTCTCAAGGTTTTTCGAGTTATTCTTGAAAAACGCAACGATACCGAGGAAAAATCCACGGAATTTGAGAGATTTTTCCCAATATTTCCGGAAATTATAACTGTGTAGGACTGAAGTTCTGTACACTGCTGTGAAATATAGAGCTCATGGCATGAGCAACATTTTTTCGAATATGATAGATAGTTCCCGGAAAAAAAGTTCTTTCGAAAAAATTATTTTTAAAATTAAGTGACGATACGAATTCAAAAATATTTCGTAAGAAGTTGCGCGTCGCTATGCTTCAACTTACTGCCAAGTGTCAATACAATCGCTCCATTAGTTCCTGAAATATCAGGGAAATATCCTCAACATTTCTAATGGCTACAACCCCGAAACCGTTCGGCCGATTTGGCTCATGAACTAATTTAACTGGGCAAATCCGATGCGCCAACTACCTTAAAAGTCGCTAGCTTGCTCTGTTCGACAGTTTTCGTGTCCACGGCCGTACGGACAGAATCGATTTTGACACTGAATTCGTCAACAAAAAGTCCAACCAAGAGACCATTTTCGGGAAACAAATCGAAAATTACTGACATTTGGACAAAACGATAGCACGCTGTTCCTCAGAACATGCGCGCAAAACCAAGAAATTTGATATATGTTTTCCCAACATAACCGAAAATCATACACTGCTGTGAACTAAAGCTCGGGTGTGTGTGAGCGATTTTTTTTCGAATATGTGAAATAGATAGTTTTCAAAGAAATAATGTTTTCAAAGTTGAATGACATCACGATCTCAACACAATTTCGGGACAGGTTGCGTATCATTATTTCCCAAGTAACTACCAAATCTCAATCCAATCACTTCAGTAATTCCTGAAATATCAAGAAAATAACCTCAACATGTCAAATGGCTATAATATAATTACAGACATTTGACAGAACGATAATAATAATAATAATAATTTTATTGATCCTTTAAGACAAGTACATGTATAGGACAGGTCAGATAAACAAGAAAAAATTTATAAAAATACCCTAATAGAAATCAAGTGAATCATGAAAATAATCAGCAACAGTATAGAAACATTTCTGAATTAATTTAGCCCTAATTACCCTCTTGAACTCCTTGGGTTCCAGAGACTTAGTACGTTTTGGCAGATGGTTAAAGAGCTTGATACACTGATATTTTGGCGAATATTCAAATTTCGCACGCTGTTCCCTAGACCCCTTTTTTCGAGAAGTGTAATTAGTTCAGGAATTCGTATACGCATAGAAAGTTCAATTGTTAAGTATACGGGCCCTGAACTTGCGCGGAAAAATGATATCTTGGAGGTTGATGCAGAATATAGTGATTTTGAAGGATAGCAAATAATGAAGAAAAATTCTGATTGTTCTTCAGAGTTGATCATAACGTAAAAACATAAAAGTGTGAGTATCACCAACTAGCCACCTAGTTTCATCATGATTGGACCAGTATTTTTTTAGTTTATTTGTGAAACAAATATGAAATTTGACATACTCTCCTGAGAGCTCGAATATGGAGGAACCTAGATCGAATAACTGAATGACTGAAGTTACTAATATAATAAACAATTATGAATTATGGGAAAACTCGAGAGGAGCCCTATCTATTCGCTCCCCGTATTACCTTGGGAATTTTATTTATTTTCGGAAATTCTCGAAGACCGGATGACCGAATTCTCGAAGAAATTAATAGTATTAAATTAAAACATTGATGGTTGTATCTGTTTTAGGCAGTATTGAAACATGAATTTATATTTTACTAATTTCATGAAACATTAAAATATGAATTTATATGTTTCAATACTTTCTGGCAGAAGTTGACACAGCAATCTAATGTTTTAATTATGTATTTATTTACTTCAAACGGCCAAGCGAATTTACAAATTCTAAACGAATCATAAAAAACACAAAAAGAGGGAAATGAATAACAATTCTAAATTGAAACAAGATTGCAAAAATCGACCGTCCGTGTGTGCTCTAACTTTCGAAAGGAAAGACACAGAGTCTTAAAATTTTCAGCTTACGTTTAAATTCTGAATATCTCGGTTAAGTTCGTTAATGCGGTTCGTTACAGCCAGTTGAAATTTTGACTAAGAAGAATCATCCGTGGAAAAATTTGTGAAAAAAATATTTTTCTTCGAAAATTTTCATATTCCATTTAAATTTCACGAAATTTCCATGTCGCCATTTCGCAATGCGAAAAAGGTTCTAGGTTTTTTTGATGATGTTACCGAGTGTTTCGACGTCTTGACGGTCGTTGTTCAACCTGCAAATCCCTCAGATCGCTGCATCTGCGGGATGAGGCAAAAAGGATGAATTTGTCTCTATTAATGTACACAAAACACTTCTCTATGCCTTAAAACTACATTATTAGCATTCAATTTGATCCTGGAATGTAAATATTCACAGTCAATAAAGTTATTTTTCACACCGCTGTGATATATTTATTTGAACGTTATAACTGAATCTCATCTAGCTGCTTTCATTCTCAATTCATCCTTGCAACGGATGGCTGACCGAAAATAGTTGATTTTGAAATCAAATCCTTCATCAGAGAGTCCAACCTGGTCATTTGAGACCATTTTCGAGAAAAGATTCGAAAATTACAATCACAGCAAAACTCTAGCACGCGATTCCCTAGAAATTTTCCGCAAAATCCAGCGGACTAGGATCCAATTGTATGAATGTTCAAGAATCATTCAGAATCTGCATACCAGATTTCAAGTGGATTGGATCTTTAATTTTGAAAAGTTTGTGGAAGCAGGGAATTCTTAAGGTACGATTCGGATCTCGGCAGTAGCTGCCTGGCAGTCGCGACCCGGCAGCGAGTACCATACCGCTTCCAGTGAATTACATGCCGATACTAGCAGCGCGTCACGGCTGCTTGTATCGGTAAG
Source organism: Myrrha octodecimguttata (assembly GCA_958510865.1). Classification (NCBI taxonomy): domain Eukaryota; kingdom Metazoa; phylum Arthropoda; class Insecta; order Coleoptera; family Coccinellidae; genus Myrrha; species Myrrha octodecimguttata. The sequence goes on along the minus strand of OY294059.1, from coordinate 72,166,369 downwards.
TGTTGCATATAGTTCACTGGAAGCGGTATGGTACTCGCTGCCGGGTCGCGACTGCCAGGCAGCTACTGCCGAGATCCGAATCGTACCTGTAGGAATACTTGAACAGCGGGTTGGGAGCTCAATACGAAGCTCGAACTCATGAATGGATACAATCCACTCAATGCTTCCTTGGATATATCCAATCCCAATTTCATTCAAGTAATATTTCCAAAGATGCTTATCCTATGGCTGGAAATTTGGTATTTCACGGAATAGGTGTTATTGAAAACATGAAATTTTACATTCTAAAGACTCCAAAATTGTCGGGCTCTGGATTTTACCCCTTATCGAACCTTGGCGACACTTGTAGACCTCATAATTATTCTGAAAATTTCAATTGTGTAGTTCTACCTATACTTATAATCAATTTTTTTTAATTCGCTGAAATGGTATTGCGGCATTAAATTGCATTTCTCAATAAATATCGGAGAATAAATAAAACTATTATAACTACTGTAAAAATAATACTTTTTATATCACAGAAAACTTTCTTTTACAACTGCTTGAATGTAAGCCATAGCCCAATTAGAGTTGGCAGAAGAGACAGCTTAAGAACGAACTGATTTCCGTACCAGTCAGAGAGAAGGCCTGCTGCCAGAGGCGTCGTCAAGCCACAAAATGAAACGATGCTCTCAAAGGCTCCGTTCACGCCTCCTCTGTCGGCATCTGTTGCCTTCGCCATCAGCGCCTCAGTGAAGGTGCTGTCAGAGATAGTTTTGGCCACAGCCATTATAGAGAGGCCGAAGACGAAGATGTATAGGCTGGAGGAGAAGCCTGTGACAGCAGCCGTTGCGACGTAGAGAACAGCTGCATGGAACAGCCTCTTGGAACCAAAGCTATCTTTGGAGTAGATGGTCTTCTTCAAGGTAACCAAAAGAGCGTTGGCGACTATACCACATATGCTGAAGAAGGTGAAGACGTAACCCATGGAACTGGAAACAGACAACTATGATGCTTGACTTTAGGATATGGAAGACATTTGGTTTAAACGGAATGATATCGTAAACATTTTTCGTAGCAAGTTATTTTGAAACTATTCTGAATCTTATTTCACATATGTCAAGAATATACTGGAACCGGTAGATTTTTATTTGTGTGCGTCTCTCTCATATTTGAAAATTTACGAGGGTAGTTTTATTATGTTATCTACCTAGCTATGATAAACAACGTATTCTGAACTTACGAACCATCAATACACTAATTTTTTTCTGGTAACGCTATGCAATCGAAAAATAATTTTGGTAGAACTGCCAAATACTACTCTCTATTGTTCTTCAAGACATCCCTATATGAAAAGCGACGCCCCCTTGTTTTTGAAAGAGATTATAGTCAGAGGTTGTGAGTTCGGAACTGTAAGGTGAATGTCGTGATTCCTTGAAGCGGCATTCATTGGTTACTCCTTTAACGATTTGTGCAGTTTGCACCCTGTAGTTTTCGTGCAGAAGCAGAGTTTTTTGGCGAAAAAAATTGCATTTTCACCTTATTGAACAATCACATGAACTCTTGTTTCATAGGAGTGTCTCAGAGGTGTACCCAAGTCCCAATCCCCCAGTTACAATTCTACAGAAGAAGTCTTCATGTACTGATAAAGCAGTCAAATTCTCCTTGGAAATGTTGTCTACCAGTTTTTGTTCGAGATTTAGCAGCTTCGAAATCCAACGTGCCAACCCTCTATATATTCTCAAATCTCCAAAAACACTGGTTTCTGATATTCCTATTTCTCTGGCAATAACTCAAACTTTCCCTCGGCGGTCACTCAACACCAAATCTTCAACTTTCTTGATGCTTTCGTCAGTTCATGTTTTCAGAGATCTTCCATACTTCGGGTCAATATGAATGGATTCCCTGCTCCATTTGAACTACTTTCACCGTTATTTGAATTGGAAATAGGATGATCAATTTTCTCCATACACGGCCACCATTTTATCATGGGCTGACTTCTTCTGATGAGAATTAAATGAAGCTTCTATGTCAAAGTTGTCACAGAAAGTTGACATGGGAAAATGTTCGAGATAGCTTATTATTATAATAGCCAGGTAGATAGCATAAACAACTTCCCTAATAAAATTCATGTTAGCGAAATTTTGACACTAATTGTTTTTCTATTGAATATGCTGTATAATTTGATACTACGTTGAATGTTCCGTGAAAAGACGATTCCATTTTTCGTCGTAAACATATTCGTTCTGATATTCAACATTGTATTATCAATATATTCATTTCGAATAAGAGGTTCATTGCAATGAATACCTTCATAATAAATTTCCAAAGCTTTCCGTTTTTCTGTTGGTAATATATAAGGTCGGTTTATTGCACCCCGTCAAGGCCTTCCACAATTAAACACTTTCGTGATCCAATACTTTCACTATCACCTCATAGTAATGTAACTCAACGCAAGCAGATGTGGTTGGAAGAAGAAAGTGTGGCGTTCTTTGCGTTCTAGGGGCTTGGCCGAGTCGCATTTCTGTTGTTAAATGATGGGAATGTTTAAAACGACGAAATAATAGTTTTTGGTGAAAACTCGTTCCGTTAGTGAGAGAGAAAGAGACTTATTTTTATTGTATTGATAAAAGCGAAAGCATTAGCTATAGGAAATATGGTATTTGTCTAGTATTTGGAGAATCTATTATGAAATGAGCTATAATCTGGAGAAGCGAAGCGATAACAAACTTTGAAAGAAAGACTCCTCTGAGTTAACTACGTTGGAAGTTTTATACTGGACATTCTGAATGAATGATGAATCATGATATTGCTTAGTTGTCAGAATTTGTCTTCGTGAAATGTCCCATTTGCGATTCGAGAAAATAACTTTTATACTCTAATGATTGTGAAGAAACCCTGATTTTCTTATTAATCATTTATGGTATGCAAACACCTAGCTGATGGACCTAGATAGCGAGCTGGTAACCTCATATTTGGTCTCATGTTGAGCGCTAAATACGATTTTCATCACAAATAACGTATACTGCAAATTATGTCAGAGTGTGATGGGCTATTGGGATCAAGTTTTCAAGGAGCCTTCAATATGATCGATATGAAGTAGGTATTCCATTTAAAGAAACATTCCTGCTAGAGCAGTGATTACATAAATTGGTAGCCCAACAAGAAGAATCGTCCTGCCGTTTACGGGCTTAACTGTCTGCCTACCTTGAATCTCGTAATCCAATAGCTGCAATATGAGGAACACCCCAAATTTTTCCTAAAATACGGTCAAGCGCGACTCAGAATCAACAACACGTTCACATAGATTTCCTTTATAAATGCGGCTAGTTGAAAATCTGATTTGTCTGCGATATTTCAACATACTGGGGAAATACAGGAAACTGTATATGCACAATAATGAACCTCCGCTGCCAGAACGAAGAACGCAAACATCATTAGGGCGATTCCTGTTATCTCAATTTTTTTCAAGCTAGATATAAAAATATTACCTGGTTTGTACGCCATATGTAAGTAGACCTGGTCCGATAGAACGGTGGAACAGAGAACAAGCCAGCTCGAAACTCAACTTGACTGAAAATATATCAGAGTATTCCGTCCATTTCACATTTTTGAGTTTGACAACGATGGTCCTGAATTCCCTGTCGGCTATCTTCAGGATTGGCAGGTTTTCTTCTTTCTGTTCGTCCTTCTTTTTAGATTCGGGGAAGGTAGAAGCGATGACTGCAAGGAAGTTATACTTTTTAGATTTTTATCCCATAACTTACCCAGATTGTTTATATATAAGGATTACGAAAGATAAAAGACACCATGCGCCGGACTTAGGTCTGACCTATTTCTGTATAGGGGCAGCCCTAGGCTGCCAACCACACACCAACCAGATAAACCACTCGCGTCATTTCCGTAGGAAATTTATGTGCACGTGTTCGTGACAATGAATCGAGCGTAGCCGTTTACTACAAGCACTTTGGGGTACCCAATCTCATTGCAGCCGGGAATACGTGATTCAAGGTCAGCAGGCAGTGAATCCCTCAAACGTTTGAGTGATTTGTCTTGTTGGTTTTGTGATTGGTGATTCTATCTCGATCAGACCAGACGGACGGAACGTCCACTGGTATAGCAGGATGCACGTAGTATCGCGTTGGGGTTTCTTTCCGGCTTAACCCAACAATTTGGAGTCTGGGGTCGAAAAATAACCCGCGTATTACGAGTAGCCTTAGCCTACTCCTTCATTGGAATATGTCAGACCAGATTCGACGCTCCTACAGTGGATCTGGATTTTATCTCAACGCAGAACCTCCAGTATGGTTAATGGTCCCGACGAGGAAAGTTGTTTCAACTCATAAGGTTAAGATACATTCAGGAATATCCAAGAAAAAACAGATAGATTTTATGTAGTTCGACAGAAATTTGTATCGCAATCAAGGAAGAAGTTATGAGAATCTTCATTTCGCTAGTCTCACAGCGGCATTCGCTCTCGAACTATTACTTTCAAATTCTTAAATCTTACACTATTGAAAATGGTGTTAGAACCACCAATATTCGATCAGAACCTTACTACCAGAATAAACAATGCCGATCTATTTCCTTCCGTCTAGATCAGATGGAACTGCAGCTGGTCTTACTATAGGAGTATAAGTAAGCATACAATAGGGTATGCTGGTTTTCTTTCCGGCTTGATCAGACAGTATTGGATTCGGAAGTCCAGGTGTTGGTTTGTCGCGAAATTAGTAGCAAATTGGGAGTGCGACTGGCAATTCTTACTTGGCTTGGATCCCGTATCGACAAACTAGAGAGACTCCTCACCAACATGCAAAAGAAAATTCGTTTATTCGATATAAGCATCGAGCTTAGGTTTCAGTTATTCAACTGGAGGACTATATTCTTAACTGATCTAGATTAACTTGGAGTTTCGCATAGTGCCGAGTGTCTTGGCCAGACCTGTATACACAGGACTGTTGGAGTTCTGTTTTGCGGTACTGTTGCTTATGGTAGCCGATCGCCATTTCTATTCTTTCGAGGCAGCTGCGCATGATGTTGACGTTGTCTTACAAACCACTCTGCTGTCTTATACAAATGGCCGTCCAGACAACATACTTCACCATATGGCCCTTCGAACTAAGGGCTTCATTCAAGAAGCTAACGTTTACGTTTTACAGTGGCTAACCTGTTCACCAGATTCAAATCCCATTGAACATGTTGGGAATATGATGCGGAGAAAACGATTGCAATTTGTACGAAAATCCACAGACTCTGGCATAATTGATTCACAAAGTTCGAAATTCTTGGAACGAGTTGTCATGAACAGAAAACGACTATCTTATTTTATTGATGCCTAGACGTGTGATTTCTAGAAATATTTCCTCATCATTGTTTTCATGTATAGTGTTTTATTAGTTGGTGAACTTACCTATATTTATCAGATTGAATGTGATCATTATGAGGAAACACAAAGCGAATCCGTTCTTCATTGCGCTTATTAATCCACCGACTAGAGACCCTACTATGAAGCCGATAGATATTATGGCTGGCAATCTTCCATAATATGAGGATTGTTCTTCTTTGCTCAAGAACTCGCTAGCAGCTGTACTCAATATGGGCATCAAAGGTCCTCCGAAAGCTGAAATGAGTAAAATTTGATTAGTTACTCAAATATTTTTCCTGATCACCCACACCCTCCTTTACCAAAAAATAGTTTAACGCCATATAAAAACAATACAGTTTGTTCCAAAAATTTAAATGACATACAATTATTCATGTGTACTGCTAGCGGATGCTTAGGCGACCTCTCTTATCACTATAAATCAATGATAATACTAATTAACAGAATCACATGGACGAATATCTGTCGATAAATCAGACAGTTTCAGAACTACTTCCAAAAATCTCTACAAAAAAATATGTTAGGCTAAAACTGTTCAATATTTGAGCTTAACGTCGCTGAAGTACAGAATGGTGACTTGAAATCCTGAGAACCATAGCCGCATGAAATTCTGTTGAAATTCATTGAATGTTCTCATCTCGTACGGAATCAGTCGAACACTTTGGGGCACTCCTGTTAAGAATGACTTTTCTGATTATTCTCATGTGTTCTCACCTGCTATTAGTCTGGAAATGAACACTAAGACAAGTGAATCACTAACTAAAAGTATTAAATGTGACACAGCACTAACTGCCGCCATTCTTAGCAGAATGACCTTTCTGCCATATGTATCCCCCAAACTTCCCTAAAAGAAGAATATATAATGTATTTTTGTAGCAATTTTTCATTTTTTCACTTACGATCATAGGGTTCCAGATAAGTCCTATCAAAGACGATGCGGACATAATCGATCCTAAATATAGCTGGCTACCTCCAAGTCCACTCACGTACGGAAAAAATATCACAATCATCATGGTGAAACACAGGTTATCCTGAAAGTATAGATATAATATAACCTTCTTTGTATAATATCAGACTGGTTTTTTTCAGCTGTTGTACATTTGAAAGCCTGATTTTTTATTGCAAGATTGCATCTTCGCAACGAAAACATAAGAATTAATTTAAGGCAGTATGTACAGCATGGACAAACGTGATGATAACTGAACTACAACTTTTAACCCTTAGAGATAGAGAAAAATTAATAACATATTGCGGTTATCTTTTTTCGAAATATTGTGTTCTCTCTATTAAAAATAATGCCTTGAAAACAATCCCAATCTATTTTCAGTTTCAAATTTATAAATCGAAATAGAAAAAAGGTTGTGATGATTTTAAAGACATAAGAAAATATTGTATGTAAAAAAGCGAATACGGTGTTCCGAAAAAATGTAACCTCAATGAACCATTCATTTTGCTCTATCACTTAGAATTGAAAAGTTGTAGTACAGGTTACGTCGATAATTTCCACCCTGCACATACTGTCTTCAAATCCTAACGTTTTTGAGTTTAAGTTTACGACTTGAGGGTATAAAAATGTAGCTATCTACTTTCACGTTCTTGCCCAAAGGAGTCACCTGCTTATTGATCCCTCCAAATGCAAAATTCGAAAAAAATTTGAAAATTAAAGAAGTTGTGACGAAACCATAACGCGTTGTTCCCCAGAACCATCACGAGAAATTAGCTTTCTGTTGTCAAACTGAGTTCTTTAATACTGTTACCGATTGTAAATCGTATCTGGCCCCCATAAAAGTTAAAACAAAAAACATTTTGACGTAGCGCTGTATCGCATAAGTCTTCCGATCCCGGTTGGCCATGACATTCTGACACATTTCATCACATTATGTTAGGTTATAGTCATTCTCCTGTCAGATAACTACACAGCGTTGTCCTCTTTACATAGAGGTCGTAGAAATTACGTATTTTTCAAATTGTGAATTTACTTTGGGAAAATAATGAATTTGAGAAAATATTATGTGAATTCAATTATTCCAAAGAACAGGCGAATGCGAATTTTTTCTCTGTTAACAAAGATTTCACGTATATAAACAAAGTTGGCAGATTCAGTTTGGCCTATTTTCTTGTACGGAAATCAATAATCGAGTGTTGAAATTTTACCGAAAAATGATTGATATAGTCCGTTACTTTGTGATAGTTCATTCGAAAAAAAATAAAAGTACTCGAATAACCCTGCAGTAAATCTTCGAAACGAACGGACGGACCTATGGAATTTCCCATTTTTCGAGATTCTCAAGAAATAAGGCTACAGAAGACATTTGAATACCTTGTTGCACAACTTGAAATACTCCAGTATGAAAATGTAGTTGTACTACAAAACCTGTATCGCCTCAAAAGAACTAACTCAATTTACTGAGTTCTTGGGAATCTATGTGAACGATATGAAATGAAATTAAATGATTTCTTGATCCTCTTTGACACAAAGTGTGTAGGACAAGTCTACACTAGGTTTTCACTCACATACGTCGAAAATGTTGAATAGCTTGTGATAAATTATTGATTCCAAATTATCCGAGTTACTATCAGAAAAAGCATATTTCAATTCTCCTAGCACTTCCTTATGCTTCGTCTCTGTTTCTTCGAAACTAGAAATTGGCATAGGCATTTGGCAACGTCGCTGAGAATTATTTTGACATTGCTGATATTTCACGAGTGCCAACCTGCGTCAGTTTTAAGTGAAAAACTTGATAGACCTAAATCATGGCCACCCGGATTAGTTCATAAAAGTGAATGGAGTATACCCTGTATCGAAGAATTACGCGATCTGACGTGGCCGCCTCCATTGAGTAGATGGATTGATATTTTTTCAAATGACTGACATTCTAATATTTCAAACGATATCGAATGATTACACTACGACTCGAAGAATTGAAATATTTTTGTTTTCCATCTCTTCATAACAGGTGCTGAAACTTACGAGCCATCCTTGACAGCTGAAAAATACATTTCTCCAAATAAGAAGAAAACATTTCTCCAAGTAAATTCCTCAAGCAAAAATATAGTACTGACCAAAACCAAACATACAAATAACTTATTCTAGTTTTTGAATTTTTGAATTCTTGTTGAAAATTTAATTTTCTCGGAGACTATCCATAAGATTTCAATAGAATTTGACACAGACCTAGCAGTCAACATTTGTCAATTGTGTTCCGAATTTCAATTTGATCTGATATCTATTTTCGGAGATAAAGGGAAAAGTATGTAAAATTTCGTGGATATTTGAAATGTTCACGTCATTTCCTCAATACTTCAAGAAATACTCCATGCAATCAAATTTGGACTTAACGATAAGCTGGATACCAACTCGTAACTTAATGCAGAATTTCGTGTGTATCTATTTCCTGAAAATTGGGAAAAATATTTCTGTTGGAAAATTCAACAAATTCAATACTCACCAAAACCAGAGATAGGCATAACTTATTTTTCGTTGATAGAATCGTCATTGTTTTATTATTTTTCTTCAGATTTATGAATCGTTAGGTGAGATCTTGAAACAAAAACACACAATAATTATCTAATAAACATTCCAAGTTTCGACCTCCTCTATAAGATTTTTCTGCTTATCTTATCAGTATCGCCGACGTGTTACTCGAATCTGAAAATACAACCATCATTTTATGATTTGATTTGTTACCTATTATATTTATATTCTTGCACTGTCATGGTATGATTCGGATAATCATCATTGCATTGATCACATTGAATTTTGAAGTGGTAGTGGCTAGAATATCTTGTGGGTCGAATTCTAAATTTCGAAGCTTACTGTAGGTTTTAAACTCTATGGAAGCTACAGTAACCAAAGAAGGGATCAGTGTCGAGTTCATAATGGGGGTTTTTCCTTTAAACTAAAATGCAGTAATTTTCATGAAAAACCTTCAGAACATCACATTTCAAACATATAATTTCAATATTATACTTTGTTTGATCACCTAAAGCTGAAAAATGGGGATTCGCATTTAAAGGGATTTGTCTTGGGTGCACGATATGGCAACGTCGAATTCAGCTTTCTCGGAAAGAAAAGGACGTCAAATGTGTTACTTTGCTTAGGTAAACAGAGATAGCTATACTTCGATCTGGTTAGAGTAGAAGACAACGACCAAGGAATTGAAAAAGAAGAGCACATACTGTCATATTACTGACAAATCGCAAACGGAAATTGTTTGGTTATATTGACAAATAACACGTGTGTACCACAGAATAGGAATAAATATTTCATTATTGTATAGCGGAAAAAGCTATTCTACTAAACACCGTTCACGTGAGGTTAGGAGCTCAAGACATTTGGCATGAACCTTCGCGCCGACATTTTTCAACCAACTACAGAATTCGGATTCGATCACAACTACATTATGGTAATACTGCCTTACTGCCAGCCGTAAAATGAGAATTCATTTAGGGACTTGATATTACGAAAGCCTAACTCGCGAATTTTTAAAATCGTCCAATGTTATACAGGGTCCCGCAACAGTGGCGCGGTGTTCCATATTTCTAGTTAGGAAACAGATGGGAATCTGGTTTTCTATGATGTAACCTTATTGCTCGAACTCGACAAATAAAAAAATGTTTTCGGTGACTCAGGGTGTTCTATTTTTCTAGGCGGGTCACAACTTTGTTTTTTTAAATGGCAACCAGTATTTTTGATTACTTCTTCGGTTTCTACATGAAAAATAAAATAGACTTCATACATAAAATATCAACGGTTCACGAGATATTCTGCTTGAAATGTCTTTTTTTCTAATATTCGTCAGAATTTTTGAAATTATGGAGTTGTGTCAAGAAATCGAACTAGGACATAAAGGGTATGGAAAACAGCCTTCTTCAGCTTTCTTAGCGATGGTCTCGTTCCACCACTTGATATTGATAGCTTCAACTGTGGTGGCACGCTAGATCAACTGATGTCAAAAACTTATTTCATTTATGGGGATCTTTGAATAAAGAACAACAGGAAGGAGCATAAAGCTTTTCTACTTCGTATAAAAGTGGGACATAGGTGCCCATATTGAACCTCCAAGTATGACTCATGTTAGTTAGTATCTTCAGACAAAGAAGTCTCGGAACAAGTTGAGCTCTCTTCAATGTGAAAGGAAAGTCGGCCATATGCAACATCCATCCCGGACCCACTTTGTGAGACATTATGGTCCACTTCGAGCAACCAACTTCTTCCGACAAGATGCGGCATAGAATAACAGATATTCTTCGCTGATTGCACCAGCTATCCTGCAACGGGTACACATGGAACACATGTTAAACATATGTTTCAATATCATCTTTCATTAAACCTTTGTACTCATAGCGATAGATAACCTTTTTTGGACCGATCATTTGAGAAATGGGTGCAAAAAAACCGTTCAATAGAGATTTTTTTCGAGTTGCAAAAAGGAGCAGGAGCCGGGATAGATCGCTTGCTCCGTCGATCTTGAGATTTTTTTTTAATACTCGGCAAAGTCGAAACCTCACGGTTTTGAGTATACTGGTAAGCCTTTTCCAGCAAATTTCTCCCAAAGTAGTCGATATGTCGTCCGAATTTTTCTCACCGAGTTTAAGCTCTCCACGATTCACGTCTTATTTAAAAAGTGTGGTATAGAAATATTCCTCAGAAAAAAGAGTTGTTTCACGAAAAACTACTGAAATTAACCATAGGGGCCACTAGACGAAATTTGTAGAGGTTTTTTTGGTGCTTCTTAAAGCCGGGTCCAGATGAATGTAAGGCGAACAGCGAATGCAATAATACACATGAAGCTTTATGGTTCGAAGCAGTGCTCTTTCTGCTCCGTCGAGACTCGGTTTTCAACTGGAATGATGCATTCGAATGTGTTATTCGAGGCTGAGCTAGAGTGCCGTCCACAATATTCGCCGAATCGTTTATCAAATTTTATTTCACCCGCTGTTCGGATTACACTCATCTGCACCCGGCTCAAGCGAAATTATGGAAAATCTTCTTCTGGTTTATTGAGTTGACCTGCTGGATTGCATGTTGGTTTATTTCTTTTATCGATATAAACCAAGAGTTTATTCAGAATTGGGTAAACCAATAAATTTTTCGGTCGCGAAGATATTGATCAGATATTTATTTACATCAATGTACGCTGTGTGTTCTCCTGAAAAACAATCCGCAGTCGACACTAGGCTGTATTTCATAGTTTTTAAGATATAGGCGCCCAAAGGTTTTAATTGATGGATATTCAGGTCACTTTTTCTACCATAAAACGATCTCTCGATTCTTCTATATGGTCCACAAATCATCATTGAACCTTTACTCAACTAAAAACGGCAAGTTCTTTCAATAATAATTAATATTCAATGAAAAATAATTCAAAATATCAGATTACCACGTTACCTCTATTTCTTCTGATGAGAAACTGTCTAGTTTTGATCAAAGATATTCTGTTCAGGAGAACAAATGTTATACATAGATGTTGATATCTAACCAATATCTTGGAGGAGAAAAAATGTGCGGGATTTCCCACAATTGAACCCAGCCTACCAATCGTTTTAATTTATTCATTTTTCTTATAATTACATGACAGAAGATTTTGTTATGAAAAGATTTCATTTTTCGTAAGCTGTACATCGAGCTCACATAAGACTGCTCCTTTCGAAAATCAAATTTGGGTAGGGTTGCAGCCAATGGGTTGAGAGGAAATCTTTCATTTCATCACTAAGAAATTCGAAGAATTGAAAATCAATTCAGGGGTTCATCATTTTTACTCCTGAGTTATGCTTGAAAAAATGTGAATTTTGTTGCGTACAATTGTCCGACTCTACATATGGAACACCATTATTATAAACTGAAATTCAAGTTGGCAAAACTGTATTGGTCACAACTTAACACTGCGAAAGTGGAAGTGCAATTGGCAGCAAAGCAACCATCAGCTTCTACTTATATTCTTCTTCGGGAAAAGTGGGGCGTTATTTTGACATTGCGTTGAAATTAATGTAGTTTCAAAGAACCAAATGATGGCTCAAAAATAGAAAAGCAGTTTCCCTATCGGTAGAGACACATCTAAAATTTCAAGTTCCAATATTCTAACTGATACTGAGAGTTCACAAAATAAGTAGGAGCTATGAGAATTTTTGAAAGTGCCCTTTGTTAACGAACCGAGTGTCTTGCTACTATAAGATCGTGAATTGATCAAGAGTCAGAGCTAGTGTATCATCAATTCTCACAATATCATTCGCATATCTTATGTAGAGTATCTACAAATCAAATGCGAAAAAAATCGAATATGTATCTCATGTTTTGCATTTAAGTTGTGAACATTCTGTATTCTATATGTAAATACAGGGTGTTCCTAAAGGAGTATAGCAACGGTCAACTGTAGATTTTTCATGAAAAAATAAATATTTTTTTCTTTTCCATTTTCTCCTCCGGGTCTTCGTTTCAGAGAAACAAGGTGTCAAAAATGTATATTTTCTTCCAGTTTTTTGCTAATATCTCATAAACCGTTCGAACTACAGAATGGAGTTTTTGTACACACATTGTCACTAGAAATAGCTACTTCCTTGCACTTAACTCGGTTTTGTTAGACGTGCCAGTGGCGGAGATATTGAATTTGCACAAATGTTTTACCCCCCCAACTTTTACACCACTGGACAAATTTGCATTTGTACAGCAAATTCTGATATGCCAATATGGTTCACATAAAAAGATACTGTTCATAGCTCTAAAGTGAACCGTTTTCGAGAAAACTGGCATTTCATGATCAAAAATTGATATAAAGCAGTACAATTAACACAGTTACCATTGATTATTTTTTATGGGGCACATAAAGACCATTGTCTAAGAAACTCCTGTTAACACCGTAGAAGAGTTGACAGCTAGAGTAGAAGCCGCACCAGAGCAAATTAAAAATACCCCTCAGATTTATGAACAACGTTCATAGGAACATGATCCGGACGTCATTCTTATGCATGCATTCAAGCCAACGGCTTTAATTTCGAGCAATTCTTGTAATCTTGTTAACTATGGTCGCTAAAAATAACGAAAAATAACATCGCAATTTGAAATTAAACACCTAGTTGTCAAATTTTGTTAAAACTAATGAACTCGTTAATTATCACTACTAATTTTTCCAATTACAAGAAATTCACAATGCGTTAGAAAATCATTTTCCATCATAAAATGCCAGTTTTCTCGAAAACGGTTCACTTTAGAACAATGAACCTTCTTTATGTAAAGCACATTGGCGCATTAGAATCAGCTATGCAAATGCAAATTTGTCCAGTGGTGTGAAAGTTGGGGGAAAAACTTTTGTGCAAATTCAATATCTCCGCCACTGGTACGTTCAATGAAATCGAGTAAAGTGCAATAAAGTAGCTTTTATTAGTGACAATGTGTGTACAAAACCTCAATTCTGTAATTCAAACGCTTCCTGAGATATTAGCAAAAAACTGAAAAAAAATATACATTTTTGACACCCTGTATCTCTGAAACGAAGACCCGGACGAAGAATGGAAGAGAAAAAAATGTTATTTCTTCATGAGAAGTCTACAGTTGACCGTTATATAAAGGATGACTCTTGATTCATTAGCAGTATTAGCATATATTGGAGACACATTGATACAGCGTTACTACAGGGTATTCATATATGAATATAACATAGCAGTGTTATTGTATGCCAATAGTCACGAAGGAAGGTTCCTGAACTATAAATATAAAAATAATTCTGAAATAAGAATACTTCGAAGCCAAGTGCACGGTTTCAATCATTTATGAAGACCCTGTATATCATACCTTGTCGATTACTGTACAACAAGGTCACACTTTCTATTCATCTGTAGGAATTTGAATTTTGGTTACACCTCGTATGTTGTTGCTTTCAATCGATCGATTTGGTTTGTCTTGGTGTTGTCCTAAAATAAATTCACTCTCAGATTGAAGAATTGATTTCAAACTTATTTTCCAATTTCACAATTCATAAGTATAACAGTAGGCAGAACTTTACTCAGACTGATATATATTTTGCGATAACTAGTAAAATACAATAATGGATTATTACATTATCGAGTTTACGTCGATAATAGATATATCCGGAAATATGTGTTAGTAATGGAAATCATAACATCCGAACATTTTTCGAAACTCACTTCAATTTCATTCCAAATAGTTGCAAACCACTGATAACAAAGTCTAAACATCTATAGTCTACGTTGGGAACATCAAGTAAGTTATATCAGCCATGTTTCAGACAAGATCATATCTGAAATTACGTCACAAACGAAGGTTATATTTAATTCGTTGAAATGCAGGTGCGGGCTAGCCCGAATTATGGGCTAGGTACAAAATTGTTTTTTACGCGCTTGTTCTAGTGAACAGCGTGTTATCATTTCTTCAAGATGTCTGTAATTTTCGAATTTTCAGCCGAAAATGGTCTTAATCGATTGGGTTGAACTCCCTGAAGAAGAATCCGTGGTCAAATTCAATTCTGTCCGTCCGCCCGACCAGGTGCTCTAACTTCTGAAGGAAAAGATTTAGCGACTTGAAATTGTCAGATTAGTTTTGGAGTCTAAATATCTCGCTTAGGTTCTTTAATGGGTGGAATCGGTTGGATATTTTCGGAGTTGGGCCCATTTGAAATTTTGAGCTTAATTCCTCGATATCTCGTGAAGACTTGATTCGATCGAATTGAAACTTCGTGGACGGTTTTGGAATACCACCGCGTAAATTAGAGCAAAATTTCGTGTGGATCAAGTTGTTGGAAAATTTAAAATAAAATTCATTCGAAAATTTTAAAAATTTTTGATGAAAAATTCATTTTCATCTGAAAGTATTGATTATTTTCAATGGAATTTGGCACAAACCTTAAAGTCAGTATTTGACAACAATGTTCCAAATTTCGGTCCGATATTTACTTCCGGAGATTCAAGGAAAAAAATGTTCCGAATTTCGTTGTTATTTCGAAAATTTAACGGTATTTCCTCAATATCTCAAGAAGTACGAATGCAATCAGATTGAAACTTTGTTATCAAGACCCAGACTTGAATTTTCAAGCTTTGTTAGGGGCCCAAATGTTGAGTTCGTTAACGGGAAAAATCGGCCGAAAGGTTTCGGAGTTATGTCAATTTAAAATTTTGAGATTAGTTCCTCAATATCTCAGGAAGTACAATATAGTGCAGAATTTCGTGTGGATCTAATGGTACAAAATTATTTTTAAAACATTTACCAAATTTATGTTGAGTTTTTTTTTCCTGGGAGATTATTGATCAGATTTCAACGAAAGTTGGCAGAGACATTCGATTAAATATTTACCAACATTGAACTAGATTTCAATTCGATCTGCTGTATATTTTCGGAAATATACAGTCCAAAATATTCAAAAAAAAAGGAATACCGGACCGCGCCATCATGCAAAAATTTTGAGAATTCTTCGCTAAAAAATTTGAAAAAACATTTGGAAACTTTTACAAACCCCTGGAAACAATATGTTTCCGAAAACTATTTATCGAATTTCGATGAAACCGGCAAAAACCTTCAGATCGATACTCAACAAGAGTGCTACAAATTTCAGTTGGCTTCGATGATTATTCAAGGAAATAATGGATTAGAAATAGGCAAGCCATATTTCATGGCTATTTGAAATTTTGAGGTTACATCCTCAATATCTCAAGAAGATCTTAACGGGGTCAGATTCAAACTTATTAGTTGGTTGATGAATACCGATGCGCAAATGTATTCCGTGAGGATAGTACCTATAGAAAATCGAAAAATATAGTTTTTTTTTTCTGAAACATCGAATTTGAATGGAATTTGGCACAATTCAGCAAGTGTCCCAAATTTCAAGTTGATCGTATATTAATCTTGGCAGAATTTGGGAAAAAGTATATCAAATTAATTGGTACTTGCCAAGGTATCGGTGTTTTTTCCGGAATACCTTAAAACATACTGATCCGATCATGATTAAGCTTGGTAACTAGTTGCCAAATGCTCATGCGCAAATTCATGCAGAATTTCGAGCTTATCGTTTTACTAGATCAATAGAAAAATGTGTTTTTCAGAAAAATATATTATATTTGGCGATTATCCAATTATATGAAAATTCTGCGTGTACTTCAAGCTGTTATTTTTGCGCGCATGTTCTGGGGGAACAGAGTGCTATCATTTTATTCAAATGACTGTTATTTTCGAATTCTGCGCCGAAAATGGTCTCAAAGCACTAGGTTGGACTCACTGATGACGAATACGGTGTCAAAATCGATTCTGTCCGGCTGGGTGCCGGCAATATGCACTATTATAGGCGTACGGAGAATCCTATCGACTTGTTAAGTTCGTTTACGGACAAAATCGGCCGAATGGTTTCGGAGTTACAACCATTTGAAATGTTGAGGATATTTCCTGAAGGAAATGCTGGAGCTGGATTGAAACTTGTCAGTTAGTTGGAGCATAACGACACGGAACCTCTCGCATTTTGTTGTGTTCGTGGTGTCATTAAATTTAAAAAAAAATATTTTTGAAGATTTTTTTCGAAACTATTCATCATATTTGGAAAATAGTTTGCTCACACCTTGAGCTCTGAATTCAACAGCAGTGTACCAAATTTGAATTCGATACAGTTATTATTTTCGGAGATATCGGGAAAAAATATGTAAAATTTCGTGTTTTTTTTTCTCGAAATCTTTGTTTTTTTGGGATATTTTGAAAAATACTGATTCAATCGTGATGCAACTTTGCAGCTAGTTTGTAAATGCTGATGGACAACATTGTGCGAAATTTCGTGATGATCGTGTCGTTAGAACAGTTTGGAAAAAAAATAAATTTTTCTTTTTGAAATATTCAATATTTTGGGATTTTCTGATCACATTATCCTCATGAAATTCTAAATGAACCTTTAACTGTCATTTTTCGATAAATTACCGAATTTCAATTCGATCTCATCTATATTTTTGGAAATATTGGGGAAATTTGAATAGATCTGCGGAATCATTGGGTGGATTTTACCCGTTCATGAATTCGGCCTTTGTAATTGAGGTCCAAAAAATTTTCTTGTATTTCCAAAAATACAGATTAGATCGAATTTAAATACCGTAATTCATCGAAAAAAACCTACAAAAGCACTGACGCGAAGTCAGCTGCTTTTATAGGTTTTTGATCAAGTCTTTGATTTCAATTTGCCCATATCTGTATTTTGGAAAAATGAAATTATTTAATGGGTATATCTCAGGAATCATTCCGGTGGATCTAATTAATTCCTTAAATCAGTGTTCGTAATTGAACTTCAAACCTATTCTGTAATTATGAAGTCGTTAAGTAGATTCTTCTCGAATTTTTCTGACTTTTCTGTTCACGATCGGCGGTTAGGTCGGCCATAAATAAACTAACTTCCGAAAGAAATACCCCAGAGACTCCATGTTTGTAAAGTAGGTTTGTGGCTTAGTTTACGAAAGTCGAATTCGTGAACAGATTAAATCCGTCTAATGATTCCGTGGGTACAGGTGCTCATTCAAACTTGTTTCTTCTAATATTCTCCTAAGCATCGGATGATTAGCTTTGATCAAGGTGGAATATTTGTTGATTTATCGACAGATATTCGTCCTTGAGATTATGTAAGTTTGTTATTGCTGGAGCTCTTTCTTCTCCATCAACCAATTCCTATCTTTGTTAGATGTTGGACGTTTTCGTCTTGTGGGAATCCACATGAACCGAGTGTTTCCAATGTCGTGACGGTGGTTTGTAATCTGCACTATCACAGATACAGCGACCTGATGCGACAAGTGGATGAACGTCATGCATATCAATCAAAGTATTCTGCACTCGAAGGTGGGATTCGCAGGATGCTCCTGGAAGATAGTGCGCTGTGCGTAGTTCTACTGCAGTGTTCCATCTGAACAGGTATCTAGATTCCCACTCAGTGGTTTTATCCAAGGTAAGATGGCCTGACGATCAGTAATAACTGTGAAGCAGATGTAGTCATTCTCCTTGGATCCGCTTCTTCGGTGCAGACATTTTGGTTGATTGTATGATTAGCTCTGATCAAGGTAGAATATTTGTTGACTTATCGACAGATATTCGTCCTTGTGATTAATTCCTGAGAATACAGAATGGATCGAACTGAAATCTACCAAAGATTGAAAAAATGATTGCTTAAAAGTTCGTGCAGAATTTCATGAGGACCACGATTCGGCTAGCCGCATTTCCCGAGTCTTCATCTCCGACGCGTCATCCCCAAGTTCATTTGTGGATTACCTAAATCGTCTAAACGTCAGAAAACATTTTGTTTGTTTTATTTTCCAAACCACCATATTCTCCAATTTGTAAATCTCTAGTGTTATGAAAACTTCTCATGTTTTCAACATTAATTACATTTTATTTTTGATTTCAGCCTGGACCACTCCCTGGTATGCGACCGACATTAGGAGGACCAGGACATGTGGTTCCACCTCCGAAACAAGGCAGTGGCAGCATGGGCATCATCATGCCCATTTATACTATAGGAATCGTGATATTCTTCACTTATACTTTGATGAAAGTGAGTATTGTCAAGATAATATTTATACAAGGTGGTCCAAGTAGTGACGTCAATATTTTTTTTTAGATTCCTCACACCTGGGGGTATCCAAAAATACCCCATGTATGTTACGCGATTTTTTGTAGTTTTTGAGTTATAATATTTTTTGTGTTTTTTCAATTCATAATTCCAGCAAGGTACGAAAAAATTCATATCTTTTCATGTAGTAGGTATTTTGCAGATTTTTTTTTTCGGTAACATGATCTCCCTGATTGTGGTTTTAATAAAAAAAATAACTTAGCTTCTTTAAATCACTCAGAGCTACTCTGAAAGCGCTGCAAATTTGACACAAGGGTATTATTATTTTCTCAGTTAAATAACCCAATACTATTGATATCTTAAATAAAACTTATACAGTGCGCGTCAAAATAATGAGAAAAATTCATTTTCTCAGAAGAAAATATCTGGCATCAAAATCCTGAAACAGGTCAATTTTCGATTCACTTTTACCAAATTTATATGCATTTTTGAAGGATTTTTGTTGCACCCTGTGCCATCACCCTCTAAATTTTTTGAATAGGAAAGTAGGGCATATGGTTCTTTTTTGGCAAGGTCTTTGTATCTTCTTCACAGGTGTGCAGTTGAAAAATTAGTTAGTTCAAAGTGGTTTTCAGTATGTACGCTTTGTCATGGCTCATTTACTTTGGGACGATGGTACCTGATGAAATTTGTCACCGAATGAAAGTCCACCATTACAGTATTGTTCATGCACAATTTTCAACCCCCTCACGTGAAAATTATTTTTCTCCATTAAAGGGTTCTTAGGGGTTGAAAGTTGTGCAAGAACAAAACTGTTATGGTCGAATTTCATTCGGTGACAAATTTCATCAGGTACCATCTTCTCAAAGTAAATGAGCCATGACAAAGTGCACATATTGCAAACCTCTTTGAAGTAACTAATTTTTCAAAAAAAATATTTTTTTCTATATTTAATTTCTGCACGCCCATGAAGACGATACGAAAACCTTGCCAAAAAAGAACCATATGACCTACTTTCCCTATGAAAAAATTAATTTGAAACTTTGAAATATCAATAAATACTCTCGTATAATTGAATATCATTTCCACATGCTGAACGCTAATTGAGTAGCATAATTTAAAATAATATTTTGAATGAGATGGGACGTTCCACAGACGCTCCACCGAAGAGGTAGAGTAAAAGGCGCGTTTTTCTTTATAACTCAGGGACCATTGGTCGGAAATCATCCGGGTGAAAATTGTAAGGTTGAGTTATGCAGCAGTAATCAACGTTGAGAGTTTCATGATAAAATTGTTTTCCCTCCAACACTCAATTTTGAACCCTCAGGGTACACCGATACTGCTGAAAAGCTTGGAGGATACATCTCGAGCGACACACGATTTTTCTACCAGTTTCACAGATTTCTGTTCAGTACTTTCAGAGAAAAGTCCCGAACAACGGACGGCGGACGGACGGATTTTATTGAAGAGTTCATTCAAATCTACTTGTAAACTGTGAGATTTTCAGAGGGGGTATTTTTTTTTAGTAGATCACGAAGGTTTATTATTTGATTTTATCAGATAATAAACCGAAATCGAATGATAGTGTAATGTTTCTTAGTTTATCAAAACGTTCAGAATAATTAAACTATTTATTTACACTTATTTACACACTACTGTTCCAATAACTAAACAACTATTTCTATCAAAGTCTGTTCACAATTTATTTCCACACTAATTTATATTCACTGAACACTTTCCGCTACGAATAACTCTGCTGAATTAGTCCCTGGGCTGCTCCGCGCTTGCCCTTATATCGCCCGTGCAATTTCCAGCGATTACCGGAATACTCTCGAAAGCGGGTGACTCATACACGTCTGGAGCTTTCTGGAATATACTAGCACAGACAGGGCCATACTCGTCACAATAGTGTATTCGCCAAAAATAACGATGTATATTGCATTCTTAAAATATATTCCACTGGAAGTTATAAAAAACATAATATGGTAGAGGCCGAGTTTTTTAATTCACCAAATTGGTGTGGTGGAAGAGTGATGGATCCACCAAATCGTTTTTTTATTGTTGTCTGAATGACGTAAATGTCAAATTATCTAGTCCAACATCCACCATTTATGTTCTATGTCCACCATACTCCATCACAACCACACCAGTTTGGTGAATTAAAAAACGCGCCCAGACATTTATTCATCCAGATATTTTTCATCTTATATCTTATGTCAATTCAGATCTGATCTGACAGACTGTTGCCTTGACGACCGGTCGTAATTTCCAAATAGCGCCACTTCAGGGGTAAAATCAAATTCTAGGGATTTCCCCAGCATTGGCGTAACGAAAGCGCATCTTTGAATTCACCTCATCTTCAATGCACCTTAGATATCGACCTCATACTAGAGTTGCCTACAGTGACTCTATACGCTTGTATAGTCACTGTACAACCTTAGGCAGTCTGCGACATCTACGAACGCGCCAACGCGACTTCGGCCCAAGTTGCCAACCCACAATTTTCGTTACAAATTTACTATCACTGGGGAACGGGAATTTCAGGACGAATTCGACATGATAAGGTTCGCGTTATTTATAAATATCCGTAAAAGACGCCTCGGCTCCTCAAATAACATAATTCCTTCCAAATATAGGTTTTTGTTAGGTTGAAATTTAAGTTGGGATTCCTGATTTCATGTTAATAGTGTAAAGTTTATAAAGGATATGTTCCGCAATTCAACTTGGTTATTTCGATTGCCGGTTTTCCGTTCCGTAAATATGAAATATTCGGTTCGTTCCTGGAAAAAAAGTTAATTACGGAATTTGATTGATGAAAAAGCAATCTCTCTGTCATCAGAACATAGACATATTAAGTCCATGCACCAGAACGACAATCAATGTTCTATGGTAACATATCCATGGCATAGAACAATCTTTATTTACCTCATGATCCATAGACCATACCTAGTAATTTGTTCTTTGTTGATTGTTGTCTCTTTTATGTTCTATGGATCATAAAGTGAATAAAGATTGTTCTATGCTATAGATATATTACCATAGAACATTGACTGTCGTTCTGGTAACATAAAGAACGTTTTTTCATCAATCAAATTCCGTAACTAACCTTTTTTTCAGGAACCAACCGAAATAACCAGGTTGATTTGCGGAACATGTCCTATATAAATTTCACACTATTAATATGAAATCAGGAATCCCAACTTAAATTTCAATCAGAGATGATCTTAACAAAACCCTATATTTGGAAGGAATTATCTTGTTCGAGGAGCTGAGGCATCTTTTACGGATATTTATAATAACGCGAACTTTATCATGTCGAATTTGTCCTGAAATTCCCGTTCCCCAGTGATAGTAAATTTGTGAAGAAAATTATGGGTTGGCAACTTGGGCCGAAGTCGTCTATTGGAGTTTTTTTTTTATTTTTCTTACAATTCAAAAAATACAAATCTGATTGGGCTGAAATAAAGTACTCGTTTACGGAAGGGCGGCTTGGAGATTTCTGTGTAATTTAAATGAAATATAAAAATTTTCAAGAAAAATAATTTTTTTTCAAATATTTCTGTGGCTAATTCATCTTATCATAGATGCATAGAATGTATCAGGTGTCGACACTTTCTCACTATTGGCGAATTAATAATAAGCGCTACTCCCTCTGGTGGCTATCCAAGTACCCCGAGGTACAGACATTATTCTTGACAAGTTAAAAGAAATGTTAAAAAAATGAGAAAGTTTATGCATTTTTCTTGGCGTTTGTGTGATTTTACAAGTGCTTCTTATGAGGAAAAATAAACTCAAATGTCCCTTCCCATAGATTTCCACAGCCTGATGAAAAATTTCGAGTTAGGGTGAAAGAAAGAGATTTATGAGAGTCTGTTACCTTCATTTTACCGATGATAATCATTTTTAAAGAGGAAAGCACGAATTGCTCATAAAATATTAGATCACATTCATGAAGAAAATTTTTTTCCGGACCCCTAATCCAAGCAGAGAAATTCACTCAAAAGGAATGCTCTGCCTTCCAGAAATCTGCCTGTTGCACTGATCATTAAGTAACAACGTAAATGTTCTAGTGATAGAACTGACTATTGAAAAAAAAAGAGTCTCAACAAGGAAATATCTGGTGATGAATACTGTTCCCTCAAAGTACTTCTGTCGATGAAAGCAAAGTTGTACAAGGCTTATTTATTACAGCTCTTTCAAGACCAATCATATGAGTGTGGGAAAATTTAATTGTCAATCCATATAATGAATAAGACAAGTAGCATTAGTTTTATGTGAATGTATTCATTTTATTCACAATATATTGAGTATTTAGTCCTTCGCTATAAAAATAGTAAAGGAATGAGTGTTTGTCTATTATTTCAAAAAGTATGTGTTACAATACTGTTTTTCAACTTTCGAGACAGCCTACAAAATCCTCCAAAGTCAATCTTGCCATTCGGATCTGAAAATAAATAATATTAAAATACTTTCTTACCTTGGAGATATCCCCGTAATTTTAGAGTTGCTACAGATTGAAGAATGATACATACCTACTTTATAAGAATGAAATATGTACTTCCATTAATACTCTCGTCAACTATAAAAGTCTTTGAATAAATCGTGAAATCAAAAATTATCAAAACGAACTGTACAAAATCGACTATCAAAACAAAATCTATGTCTGTACCTAAGGTTCCAAAACTGGCCACCGTGGTGCTGCAATCTTAAATTCAGAAGCCAATAACCCACTAAAATTTTGGGTTCAGAACGCGGTCCTAGAATTGTTAAATCTTGGGCTACTTGGCTCTCTAAACGATGATGGCGCTTACGTCGCTTTGGCAAGTGCATACATTTAATTCCGCTGAATAAAAATTAATTGAGCTATAATCTGATGAAACTATTTCCCACAAAATGAATCAGATCTTTGAAATTATGGATTCTCACTAATACATAAGAGGAGTTTAACAAATGTGGAACATCTACTCATTAATAATATGAAATATGTGTAAGGGAATAAGGAGCAATATGAGGTTTATTGTGGGAAAACTTTCATGGATGGATACAAGAAGTTATTTCGAAGCCAAAACAACGGTGAAAACGAAACAGGAAATGGATATTACTAATGGATTCTATTGGATAATTTGGATCTCCTTTAAATTTTGTGTGTACCTATTAATACATATTCAATTCGAAAGTTATGAATGTTAAATACCTGCTTATGCAAATATTTGCAGGAAATATTCATGTTTATTATTATTGAAATTGATATATGAATTTTCACTTTGCTGTTCATGTTCATACGAATTAATCAGACGAATTTCAAACCAGACAAATTAATTGTAGTATCTATCGTTCCAAATGATTTCATGTGGTGTTTTTGAAAACACAACTCTGGAATACTTTCCGTGAACTGACTATTGAGATAATAAATACCTCTTGTATTGTAATAAGCCGGTATTCAAAAATATCAAGTTTCAGACTTGTGTATTCAGAGAAGAAGGACATTACCGCCATTCTGACTGAATGGAATGAATAATCATAATTTAAATTCATCAGCATGAATTTATTATCGGAAATTCTTGAAAATAATGTATGGCCCAACTCGGAAAATCAGAAGGAAGTTCTGATTTGACTAGTTTTGATATGACAGGTCGGTAACTTCCGTAAATATTTCAGATGTTATATGGCAGATTTTCCTATGCCGGCGAAAACTGAAGTAGGCCAACAAAGCCGTATTTTGACAACGTTTGGACCTCATTTCGGACCCAAAATATGTCAAAGAGTGTCCGCACCTTATGTATTCTATGCATCTATATCTTATCCATACCTTTGATCTACCAACCAAGTTTCATTTTGATAAGATAAATATTTTCGAGTTATTCAAAAATCAGAATTTCAAATGGATATAACCCAGAAACCATTCGGCAGATTTGGCCCATTAACCTAAACCTAACCTGAAAATTTCAAGACTTTAGGTGCTTTCTTTCGAAAGCTAGAGCGCACACAGACGGCCGACCGGTCGTACGGGCCAAATCGAATTTGACCACGGATTCATCGTCAGTGAAAAATTATGACGAAACGACAACTCGCTGTTCTCCAGAACAAGCGCGTAAAAACGGAGTAACTGAGGAATAATCCAAGAAATATATTTGCTGCAATGAGCCAAGTGTTCAAGGGAAAAAGAACTCAAACTTCATTGAGAGTAGCCACCTATCCACCCCCAGTAAACGCAACAGCTGCACATTCTTTGAAATTTTTTTATTAATTATGGCGGAAACATATGGACAAGTTACTTATTGAGGTTCTTCATGGTCAGGATTTTTCAGCAAGGTCCACAACATGAACCATATTCAGGTTGACACGCAGGCTCGTAAAATGTTGGGCAACATGGTGGTATCACAGGTTGCACAGTTGGTATAAGGGGATACGTAAATGGAGCAGGCATGTAACTGAAAGCGATAGGTATACTTGGACAATCAGGGGGACCACTCAGCTTTACGCACATCCCGGGTATAACGGTCATGTTTGAATTTTTTTTTTTTCGATCAGAATAAAATACGTGGAATTTTGAAGTCAGTAAATCCCGACACTTTTTAAAAATGTTTCTGATTTCATTGACTGACACTGACTATGATTTCCAAATGCAAATATAATATAATAGACATAGAGACATGGATCATAGACTTAGAGTATTAACTGCACCCTTCATTCAAAAGGTTTGTTCGTTGTACCTAGGATGCACAGAAGATATGGTGCTCTTATTTTCATTTGTTTTCCTACTAAATCTTTAGACCAAACTGGGGAAACCGGATGTATTTCATACTCTCGCCACCGACAGAAACGCCACCAATCGACCAATCGGAACGCATGACACTATTTATTGGAATTCGCCAATTGTCATTGAATTTATTTATGTTTTCTCAGATTATTATTTAGTTATTGATAAGTGCTTGAAATCTGTTTGTGTTAGCTTCGAAGAATTGCGTAGATCCTCAGATACTTTTAAATGGGTCCTTTTTGTATTTTGTTTGGACAGTGCAGATGTAAATGGAAATAAGTGTTCAAATGAAGAGAGAATCATATTTATAGAAGGTATAAACCGAATTCGCATGCAAATTCAAAGCACAGAATATACAACTCTTTGTATTTTGCTGGCGTCACTCATTTTTCAGATGAGCACACCATGTTTTTTACATCATGCTGTACCTACATAAACTACACTAACTACACTGACTCCCTCCCATTTAATTCTCAGTGAAGCTAAGTGTAGTTGAGTGTAGTCACAGACAAGAAAATGAGTGGAGTTAGTTTAATTTAATTTGTTCTATAATTCTCACAGAATATATGATGAATTTTTGCGCGAATGTTTTCGGAAACGGCGTGCTTTCGTTTTTCCCAAATGTCTGTAATTCTCGAAATTGATCTCGAACGACTAGGCTGAACTCAGTGATGACGAATCCGGTCACGGCTCAGGACAAAATAACTGTCGATCAGAACGAGCTAGCGTTTGTTAAGTTCTTTAGGGCCGTATTTATAGTTGTTCCTTGAGGCTTCCTTACTGAAGGCCGCCTTGAATTTGCTTTTCTATGTTTCTATGCAAACAAACTTGTATTTGTTTGCATAGAAAAGCAAATTCAAGGCGGCCTTTAGTAAGGAAGCCTCAAGGAACAACGATAACAAGGTCGACGATTTTCGAAAAAAAAAAAATATTTGGGACTTAGGAAATTTTTCATCAAAGCGCAGAGGGGTGAGGGGTAAACATTGGCGATTCCGTGCGAAATTTTATTTTTGAAGCTATGACAATATGCACATCATATATTATGGATTCGAACACGTAGATTACGAATCTGTGATTAGATTTTGCGTAACTGATTCGGTTTGGAAAATATTCCGGATTTGGTGAGAAATTTTCGAAATTTGGGTCAACTTTGGGCCGTCGTACAGATCAAACGCGTAAGGCTGGACAATATCGAATTTTTTGGTCATATCTGGGTCCTTTGTGAGTACGTAGCCACTTATTTTATAGACGAAAGTCCTCTAGTTGAAAAATTATGATTTTTTCAAAAAAAGTCCAATTTTTTCGATTTTCTTCTGGCCATTAAAAACGATCCAGACTCTCCACTAACATTATGATTGGATTTTCTTTATCTACGCCCTAGAATTAGTATATGTTTCAAATTTCAGGTCGATCAAAGAACTTTCGATTTTTGGTAAAATTCTAAGGGGTTAGCCTTAAAAAATCTCAATTTTCGAAAAATAATTTTCCGACTCCTATCGCCGTGAAATTTGGCACACTTACTAATTCGAGGGCGTAGAACAAGAATATAAGGTCAGATATTTTTAAAAAAAATCGTACTGGACGTGAGAGGTCCTTGAAGTTCCAAAATTTTGGACCTTTTTTCAAAAAATCATTATTACCGACTCGACGAAAGTAGGACGATGAGATCTGTTTTATTGCATAGATAAAGGATCGAACTGCACGTGAAAAAATCATCGACATCACCCAGCTTCATTATTTTGGTCGGCACGACGTCTCAAAGTTGACCCAAATTTGGTAATTTTTTCACAATTTCCGCCATAATTTCTAAACGGTTGTCACTGGACGATTTCTAATGACATATTCGTGATCTATGACCTCGATTTAACAGGAAACGATAACAAGGTCGACGATTTTCGAAAAAAAAAAATTATTTGGGACTTAAAATTTTTCATCAAAGCGCAGAGGGGTAAACATTGGCGATTCCGTGCGAAATTTTATTTTTGAAGCTATGACAATATGCACATCATATATTATGGATTCGAACACGTAGATTACGAATCTATCGGCCCTTAATGGGCCAAACCGACCGAATTGTTTCGGAGTTGAAGTAATCTCTACTGGAGCGATCAAATTGAAACTTGGTAGTAAGTTGCATTCTGGGGACGTGCAACTAATGAAATTTTTTTCGGATCGCTTGGTTAGTGAATATTAAAAAAACACAATTTTTTTTAAAAACTAATTCTCTCTGAAAGGATTTTCTCGATATCGTTTTTACTTTTGGGATAACTGAAAAATACTGAGTCAATCATGATAAACTTGACAGCTAGTCAAAAAATGCTGATACTGATTTCTTTCGAAATTTTCCTCGAAAAATTATTTTTTTTGCAATCTATTGTCAGACAACAAATAGATTTTTGCACAGACCTTAAAACCAATATTTAACAAGACTGGACCGATTTCAATGTTAATATATTTGGAAAAATATAAAATATCGTTGATATTACCAGAATAACTCAAATATTACTGATGCAATCGTAATGAACAGTGGTAACTAGTTAAAAATTATTACACAATTTGGTCATGATCGGGTCGGAAGAATTTTAAAAAAAAAATTTTTAAATCTATTCCGCAGGTTTCAAATGAATTATGCACTGACCTTTGACCCCATATTTCACATCAGTGTACCAAATTTCTGGAGATATTAGATGGTTTTTTCTTTGGTATTGTTTTAACTTCCAGAATATCTCACATAAACTCATCCAGTCATAATGATACTTCGTTATTAAGGTCCTTACCTACTCTACAAATGTCCAGTGTCTGATTTGTTGTTGTTGTGTTTCGGAAGTCATTGTGCTTATGATAGGCACTGTCGTGTAATATTAATCTCAAGGTATCTGGTAGATAGTTTCAGAAAAAAAAAATTCGGAAGAAATTCGAGAAAAAATTTATGTATTCAACGTACTACCGCTAGCTAGCTAGTTTTCTTCGACAGTTATCGTGCATACGGTCAGATTTTTCATCAGTGCATCACCGCTCAAATTCGAAAATTACAGACAGTTGGGCAAAATGATGACACACCATTCCCCAGAATGAGCACCTGAAAAAGATCCGATCGAGTTGAAGCTTAGTTTTCGATTAAGAAATGACGATTTTGAGGTTCATGTTGAATTTCGTTCGTCAGAGATCGAAAAGTAGTTCGTTTTTGAAAGCAACGCATTGGACGGTGTCAGTGCCTGGATGGGTGTTCACTTTGGTGATTTGATCTTTGCGAAATTTCGAAAAAATCTTTCACACTCACATGAGATTTCTTTTATTTCTCGCTTGTTCTAGGACACAAGCCGTGGTCTATGTCCTCATTGTAGGTTTCCATTGGACGTATCCTCAAATCAGGCAAATATCCGTCTTCGAACATGTTAGAGCTCAGAAGTCCTTCGTTTGAAAATAATCTGTGTAAAGTCCACCTTACAACTAGTAGCTCATTGTACAGTTTTGACTCCTCAGTTAAATGAAAGTTTTTCTTGAACTATATATTTTTACAAACGATTAAATAATTTCAGATCATCTGTAAAAAACATCCTGATACTGATACCATCTATAGCAAAATGGACCTCGATGCTCGTTATACAAAAGAAGGTTTGACCGAAAATGGTTCCAGAGGTTCGAGAGATGCGGGTTCATGTAAACTAGGTAAGCTGCTTTATTCCAGGTATTCAACGATAATTATTATTCAGAGTATATGCATTATTATTTCAATCCGATTATTTTATATTCAGCGCTACTTGCAATTTTCTATATAAATTGTGTCACATTTGGAAGTTACCAATGAAAAAACACCGGAATTATTTACAATGAGGGTGCAAACCTGATTAGTGACGAGGATCAGAATAGCGTACCTACGAGCCTCAGTACTCTCTTTCCCTTCACTCTATCAACCACATCTAAGTGGTCAAGAGAACCCAGGGATTTTCATACTCAGCTCACATAAAGCGGCTGCAAACCCGGCCATAGGATGGCCACGTCTGAGCTTCTATTTATTTGTTACCTTGACCGAGCCATTAAATGTTGCCACTAATTGCGATTCCCAAACCACTGGTGCACAAGACCAATGAGTGGTCTGGTTTATGAAATCTATCGCCCTCGAACTCCTAAAAGTGGTCGCCACTAGTGTAGGGCCGTTCTCAAAGGTAGCAATTTATAGAAATGGGCCAACTATAAAAATATTCTTATTGATATAGGCTAGTTACTGTGTCCCCTGAAGTACATCTTATGCATATTATACATTCCTTAGTCTCCTCCTCCTCCTAATGCCACGAGAAAGATCGACGAGTGGAAGCATTGATGCCGGTGTACAGTGCATCCCATTTTGGGTGAGACACCCAGGTTTCTCGCTTGTTATTTAAGATAGAGCCTTGCGGTTTTCACGTTCCTTTCCTACTTTTTCGTGGAACTCAAGTTGGCCTAATCAGATTTCGCATAACCGTTTCCGTTTATGAGATACAGGGCGATTTTGGAAATTGATACTTTTCGGACCCCTCCTTTATCTCCGAAGTTATCAGAAATAATGCTCAGATAAAAACTACGTCTGATACAGAATTCTGCGTAGATTCCAGTGGTGTACTCGATTTTTTTTTCCGGGGTATGGTTTTGAAGATACGACACAAACCTATATTTTTTTCAATGGAACACCCTGTATCTCATTACTTCGTTGAAGTTGTAATTTTTTTCCCTTCAAATTGATGTATAATACTATATAGGTAGGATGTTCAGAAATGCTAAAAAACACTAAAACATCACATAATGATGATTTTTTGTTAGTGGGTCATGGATTTCCCAAATAAAAGAAAGAATCAATTGGATATAGTATATAAAAAAGAGAATCAAAAAGTAGATGAAAAAAATGTGTTAACTAGCGTTCATGCCTATCATCAGACTTCTTGTGCAGAATTAGAAAATGAAACTGGCATTTCCAGATCACGGTTACACAGAATTTTGAAAAAGTATAAGTTTGAACCCTACAAAGTCGGTATTGTCTAACACTTATATATTGGTGACGCAGCAAGACGTGTAGATTTCTGCAATTGGTTTTTGAACCATGCTCAGAGACACATTGATTTGCAAAAAAAGTTATTTGGTCAGACGAATCACATATAAGCAGTGCTGGTATATTCAACAGGCAAAATACAAGGCACTGGTATGGTGAAAACCAGCACATAATTTTTGAACGACAACAACAGGGTCGATTCGGTTTTAATGTGGCATGTTTCTTATTAGGGACAAAAATCATATACCGCATTCTTATTCTTATTGCATCAAATGAATACCAAATGCTCTTCACTAGCATAAGTATCTGATGCGATCTAAACCCTGATAGTTGATGATCATCACTACAATAAAGTCAGCACCAGGAGGTTCTCAATATCTTCGTCCGACTAATATACAATACCGAGCAAAATATCGTAAATTTTAGTAATACCCAGTTTCATGCGGGATATTTTTACCAGTACAATCATTACAAAATAGTGCTGAAACACCATTCATTATGCATCATTCAAAGTGGGAAGAAGTGCTGAAAGCTGAAGCTGTTGCGCTATTGAATGTCGCCCATAGAGTGCACATTATCCAGTATGGCGTCCCAAGAATTGTCCGAACCATTCAATGGGTAAAGAAATTGTGCTCCTTCAGCAAAATGATATGATGGCAAATGCAGAGTTGGTGTTCGTTGGAACAGACTGACTTGTGGAGAGTTTGACTGCACACCGATCTTTTGATGGATTCTATATGGTTATATTGTTCTATTCGTAAAGTGTCATTCGATTTGATGAAGTTTAAGGATTTGTTCTAGGAACTTTGCATCAACTACCAGAACTAAATTTCAAGCGGTACTTACGTAGAATTGAGCAGATTTCTGCATGGTATAGCTAGACCTTTCTATTGAGGCAAAAACAAAGCTAGTTTTCGTTAAAACTGGCCGCGATGTAGAGAGTTTGAATGACACCCATACAAAGCATACATCAAGCGGCACTTGTTGAGGAATGATGAGGTTCCTACAAAGTAAGGTTCATATTGAGACAAGAAGAGATGGTTTTCTTCGAAACTGAACGTCTTGTAGTGGATTTCACTACACACAGAATCACAGATGCACTGATGAAATTCTGGGGTTTATGCTAGAA
The DNA here is from genome assembly GCA_958510865.1 of Myrrha octodecimguttata. Classification (NCBI taxonomy): domain Eukaryota; kingdom Metazoa; phylum Arthropoda; class Insecta; order Coleoptera; family Coccinellidae; genus Myrrha; species Myrrha octodecimguttata. The sequence continues at coordinate 72,134,560 of OY294059.1, read as the reverse complement.
ACTTTGCACAAGCTACAACTACTGTAGTTCAGGCGGCACTTTCTGATAAATTAGGAGGTGTGTGTAGACATTTCTCTTGAGGCAAAAACAGATGGTTTCCGTTGAAACTAGAGGCCTTGTAGAGGATTTCACTCGACACAGATACATCAATGAAATTCTAGGGTTTATGCTAGAAGCTTTGCACAAGCTATGAGAACTGAACTTCCAAGTGGTGAGGGATTAGTATGTTCCTGCATAGTATAGTTAGACATTTCTATTGAAGCAGAAACAGTTGGTTTCTTTCGAAACTGAAAGAGGGTTTGACCGCACAGAGATACATAAATGAAATTCTAAGATTCACGAGAACTGAAGTCACTGAGAAGGTTCCTGCAAAGTACTGGTACACATTTATAGTTGGCAAAAACATGTTTCTCTTCGAAACTGAGGCAGAGCCGGTTTTTTTGAAACCAGCGCCCTTGTAGAGGATTTGACTGCGAACCGATACATTGATAAATTTTAGGGCGTGTTCTGGATACGGTGCATCAACTACGGGAATTGAAATTTCAACGATTATTCTATGCACCGAGGAATGAGGAGGTTTCTGCCAAGTATGGGTAGATCTTCTTTTTTTCTATTGAGGCAAAAACTGATGGTTTTCGTTGAAACTAATGGCGTTGTAGAGGGTTTGACTGCATCTAGAGTCTATGCAAGACTTTGCACAAACTACGAGAACTGAACTCCAAGCGGCTTTTGCCGAGGAATGAGTAGGTTCCTGCATAGTTTGGTTAGACATTTCGATTGAGCTTGAAATAGATGGTTTTCTTCGAAAGGAACGACCTTGTAGAGGGTTTGACCCCACACTAATACATAAGGGAAATGCTAGGGTATCTGCTAAAAACTTTGCACCAGCTACGAGAACTGAACTTCAAACGACAGCTAATGAGTAATGGGTAGGTTTCTCCATAATATGGCTAGACATATTGGGGCAAAATCATATTTTCAGTTTTCGATGAAACTGGTCACCTTCTAGAGAATCCGCCTGCTTGCTGATATATTGATGAAATTCTGTGGTTTTTAATAAAAAGTTTGCAGTAGCTGCGACTACTGAACTCCGGAGCGAATCTCACTGAGGAGTGAAACGACATACCACGAGAAAGCTACAAAAATATTATTCGATTCGCAATGAACCGTTTGGGGGTTAGTGGGGTGGCACTTAATAATACTGTAAAATCATGGATCTGAGCATGCCTGTCCTTTACAATTTATTCCGAAGTATTTCAGTTATATCACACAAAAATTTCATTGACATATTCTTTCGTGCCCTCCTTAGTCTAATAGTGACGAAAAAGTTAGTCCACTATTAGAAATTTCATTTTTCTCCACCAAAATGTGCGAGCTGAAAGAATTCGCATTCATTCGATAACTCAGATTTAGCCCCTCAAGATTATGAAAACTGTATTTTTTTTGACTAGAGCTATGTGAAAATTTAATTCCAAGTCGATTGTCTGTTCGTGTGTAGAAGTTAAAGCACCTCATAACTCAGTTCGGAATTCAAAGTTTGTACTGTGAACAGTATCAGGTACATATATCTGATGTGTATATCCTAAAACCACCCCAACCTTAAAAGAATACTTAATAGAAAGCCCAAAAGAACTATAACCTCACTTGTATAGTTGTTATTATTATACAAGAATTATATTACTTTTTCCAATCATTCTTAGACAGTCAATGTATGATGGCTTATATGGGAAATATTCTATGTTTGCTTACATGGGAAATATTATATGTAATTTTAGTCGGGAACTTATCTCGAAATTTGTTTTGTTCATGCTCTCTTAGGATGGAAAGAAAGGGACACAAGTAAGTTTCGCTTATAATATTTGCAGATTAACATTTCTACCCACTTTTATGCAATCATCAGTCATTTCATTTTCATAACACAGAATATTCAAAGAGTAAGGAAGAATTATATATCAGAAAAAGTTTATAATAATTTTTCTGTTCAATGAAGAAAATTCTGTTAAGTCTAGGTTCAAAAATGAGTAATGCTCAGAACGAATAGAATCTAAATTTCGAATACGCCACTCAAGAATTTTTTATATATATATGACGAAAATTTGAATGCTTGCATGAAATTCAACCTGTAAAAAGATGATTTTCATGGATACGCTATTTTTTCTTTATTGAAAAGTAACCAATCATTCCTCGCACAATTTGCAAATTCGAAGGTTGCTTGCACTCGATTCAATGAAAACCATGCAGTATGTTTAGCATTCATTTTACTTTGTTGTCTTGGATATTCTGAGTTCTCTATTGTCAAACAACTATTTTCATATGTAATTGTTCCTTCTTAAACTGTTTCTTCTTCGAGACATGATGGTTTATGTATTTGGAAGGTAGAGTTAGAGGGTGTCTCAAAATGATGTGACTGCTAATTAATTTGTTACACCCTTTTAGAAAAAGAGAAAACCATCAAATTTCAGATCAAAACATGGCTGATATTAGTGAATGACATAGACTTATAAAACTATATGGACATGGCCTAGAGAGGGAGGAAGCAGAGTGACAATGGTGGAGCTAGTTCGGGCAAAACCATAGAATACCGCCAAAAAAGGATTGATCAGTTTGAAGCCATAGACTATAATTATAAGTCTATGTTTGAAATAAAATTTTTTCAGAAGTTTTGCAACTCAAATTTGTATTTTCGGAAGTATTTCAAAGCAGATTTTATGTTACTCCATTCTGAATTTGAATATAAAGACTGTTTAGAAGATATAATTTTCGTTTTTTTATGTTTTCGTGAGCTTTTTGAATAGAATTTGATTCCTTTCATTTTAAGCCGGGTTCACTGGTAAAGAATAATTCGTGTTGTGCCATTATTTGTACAAGGAGATATAAAATGAAAGTAAAATACACTAATTTGGAAAGAGCGTTGAAAAATTAAGTGAATGTATAATTGCTATGAATCCGAGCGCAGAAATGAATTTCGCACAGGTTTCGCATTATTTAGTTCTTTCTAATTGTTTGATACCATTTAATGCACAAAATTCAGAAGCTGCGTACAGATACGCGAGCTGAGCGACTTTCGAAGCAGTTTGATTCTGCTTCCTCGCAAGTTTGGACGGTGTTGAATGGCTCGCGAGCTGCTCAAAACACCGTACTTATATACTTGTGAGGCAGCCCAATTAAAGTGCTCCTGAAGCCGCATTTGGAGTTGAGAATACCGTCCTGAAACCAGCGGCCTAAGAGAATTTGAAAGGAAAAGAGTCATTTATCAAATATTATTGTTGATTAATCATTTTGAATATTCATATCGGAGTAATAATCACATTCATCACCAATTTTCAAAACCAATGTAATCTAATATGCAAAAGAAGTCATTTCCCCGGACATTCCCTAAGTAAATGCTTGATTTTATCCGTAGCTCAGCGTGATATTGTACAAGTGTGATCATTCTCCATCTCACTATCCATGCGCTGTAGAATACCGGATATTTGTATCGTTTATCTTGTCTGTGGTCTTGCCCGAGTTAATTCCATCTCTCTCTCTCGGACATTTCACTCGCTACCTCATCCCCATTTGACTCTTCAGATATGGATTCGTACGGCGCCTCCAGAGAGTTTAATATGTCTATGGTAAATGACAATATCAAATTCATATGAGCCTACAACTTCATGTCCGAACTTCCCTTTTCTGCTGAGGCACTGCAAATCCTCTGAGATTTGATGATATTCTCGGAAATAAAAAAGTTCAATGCATTAAAATCGCAAAATATACCAGGCGATTGGACGATATGAAGTCTGGAAACCAGTAACAGCAAAAGCAGAAAGAATAACTTCTTGTGGATATCGATAATGAAAGACAAAAAAAATGAAACACTTTCATTCCAGAGTTTTTTCCTGAATGAAGAGTATGAATCATGCCATTCTTCATAACTTAGCTTTGATATATTTTTTTGCAACAAAAAGTTCATGTTATTTATTGCAAAAATGCAAGTACCTAATTAAAGAGGGCATTTTATTTTGAGACACTCTTTAGTTTTTGATATCTGCACATGAGCGTTTTCTCTTCATTATACAGGTGTCGATTTCGTATGTGCGAAAATATTACTTGAAACTGGTTTAAAAAATATCCCATTTTGAGTGATCGTCTCGATCTTATGAATCTTGTTTTATTCTCATTTCGTATATTTATTGGTAGAAATTTTGAATTATAATCTTTTGTATTTTCACTTTGTCCTGCCAAATTTTCGATCCAGAAATATAAGAGTGAATGAATCTTATCTTGTAAATTATTTAAACTCTCATATACCGTGCAAGTCTCATTTTGTCAAATAGTTACCCTCGTTTCAAAGTGTATCTGAAGGGAACCCCAGAACAGAAAAATATATGAAAAACCTCCCTCGTGTTCGCTGAAAAATCACCTCTTGAAATATTTCTCTTACTTCAGGAACATTCCGTATATAGAAAGGTTGAAAGTTAATAAAGCTTGAAAAATTTGGGCAATCCAAATGCGCATACCCTGTGAAATGATTGTTTGATCATTTGTTACATTTCAGTATACTTTTACTACTTTCATGTTCAGAAATCATCTTCCACACTTCAAACAGTTCACACAGGTATAGTTTTCACAAAATTCTATGCTTATTCAAGCAAATTGCGAAAGGAACAATTGAATTCGATCAATCTGTATAAAATAGATTTAAGTTTAATTTCTTTTCATTCATTCTTCATTCCACTTCTTCATTCAATGAAAATAAATAATTTAGAAATGGTTTCCTGGATTTTATCTGACCGATGAATGACATTTCTTTAAAATTTCTCAATTGCCTCCCTTGCCATACTTAAATCCATATTTTTCATGGCAAACTGAAGATCATTCGAAATAATACGACGTGAAGATTCGGATAATCAATTGGAAATACCTCAGATGTGGGTACGTTTTCTAGAATACTGGTTAATTCACTGATTTTTGTTTTAGATAGGCACGAGTTCAGTTTTATTCCAGTAGAGGGCGATTTATGACCGCGAATTTTTCATTTTAGGTTTGCATTTGCTGTGATTTAAAGTTCCATTTGAAAAAGTCATTTACCATATTATCATATGATAAAATAGTCACCGTAGATGAACGACGATGTGTTCTGCATCATAAATGATGTGTAAATCATCTGAACTAGCGCCTTTTTCTTAAAAACCGTAGAGTGCTCAGTACGGAAAAAATTGCAGTTCAAGCTTGAATTTTCAGCAGAGAATCTGTATCCACCATTGTTTCAATTATATCAAATCTGTTAACTACTCTGTGGCACTGTCATTCCGTTTCGTAAGCTTGAAATGTTCAATAGAAGACTTCTGTCAAAATTGCCAAGCCAAAATATTTGTAATTTTAGGGTTGTCAAGTTGGACCGAAGTCTCCTGAGTCTTTTGCTCATGAAAGAGTTTTTGAATGTTTTCGACAGAACGAATCTGATAAAGTCCAGGAAATCTTCCGGTCACTGTCTAGTGTTGCACAGGAGGGATTTCATAATTCGAGAACAGTCGACTTCAATACTCGGTAGTTTAGTGGCATTGCAGTTTCTGTTTGTTCCGCAGGAGACGTGGAGCTGGATCAGCTTCGTCGAAGACTGCAAGAAACCGAGCTGGCCATGGAAAGGGTGGTGGCCCAAATGGCTAAAGTTCCCCTTAAGGTGCGACCTCGTGACAGGTTGCATTTCCCTCCTGCCCGCACTAGCAGCTTGGCTTTGCTTTTTAGTAGTACCCCACTGTCCTTTCCTGCCGAACGCCCGTCCTTTGGTTGATTTTATTTTTATTTGTGTACTGGTCACCATTTGAGGTAAGATTTGTCATTCGATGCGTGTGATTTTGTCCTTCATTGAATAAAATGTGCAAGTAAAATTAATATTAATTGGGGGAAGGCACTCTTGATACTGGCGTGGCGAAACACTAACTACTTGCGCTATATTCACTTTTATATTGGTCGAAGTATAGATAAGAGTTAAATGGATTCGCGAACACTACCGCCGCGGATATATTACTGCTTCGTGTGTTTCGGCAACACGGCCACATCTAAGTTTCAAAAAACCTCGTAAATATCTCAAGGTCAGGCAGCTGACCGCGTTCTGCCTACTTTAACGTTGCCAATAGCCTAGAGAAATATAAGATTACTTGAAATTTCGACGTTGATAGGAGGAATCGGGGTGTCGTTCTGCAGGCTTCAGTGATTTTGAATTTTTTTTTTGGGATGTACTCAAATCTTTTCTTACTATTTTTTTCAACCATTTGAACCCAAAAAATTTTTGGAGAAAAATTCCTGGCCTTCAAAAGTCACCTCGTTATATTTGAGGTACTGTTTTCCCTTGAGCTGACCCTTGTTTTGATCGTTTATATTATCAAATCAATATTAAAGAAATCTGAAGAGCCCCCATCGTTTCCACAGTTTTAAGCCAATTAATTCATCATAAAAATGCAACGATCAAAAATCGAAATGCATGTAGTTGTCTTCAAAATTTGACTCCATACTACTTTTCCTAACGCCGTTTTTTGATTGCTGCATTGCCAGCGTTTGAATGTGTTACGTCTTGTGAAGTATTGGAAAAACCTAATCTTCTTCCGCAACTTCAAAAGCAGTGCCTTCTCTGAATACATGAGAACTGTTCGAACAGTGATACGTCAGATGTCTACTCACTGATACCTTAGGATCCTTTTCTGATGGCGATTCGACCACAGACGAACGCTGGTCTGTGATTCAACATTGTACAACGATTGACCTTGAGAACTAGTACATCGTGCTGAACAAAAGAATCCAACTCTTTCACCCATATAACCCTCTTACAACTGTTTCCACGAAATTTGTTGGCAAAGGTGAAAGTGAAGTCTAGTTTGGTTGTATCATCAATATCCTTTGTCTCTTGGGTATGATTATTCACAAAGCCATACTTGAACTTGATGATGATATACACGAAATATGTTTTGATGAGTGGGAACATAGATTAGACGTTGACAGGCTAAGTGCAATTTAGTATTGCTACTAATATTTCTTGTGAAGGATGAGTATTCAAGTTGGTGATAACAGATGTTTGAGTGGTGTTCAGCGTTCTGAACAGGAATAGGTCATATTCAGGTCACCCGAACAATAAAATAACATTGAAGTCACACGACGACCCGAATAATTGAGGGTGGAAATCATCAAAATGCAAGATGCCACAAAACAGAAAACCTTCCGATTGTATTCTCTTGCATTTTTCCTTCAGTAGAAGATCTTAGGTTGGGAGCATTTGAAATTAATGTGTTAAGATCAATGAAATAATCATGGGCACCTTTCAAGTTAGGCTTTTCTCTGAGATCTTTCAGTTCATCATCATATCTCAATCTCTCATAACTGACATCCTTTAAATATAGCCAATTATGGGTGGCTCTCTTCGGAAATTTCAGCAACAGACAGCGGCACATTTTGGTTGAAAACTATTCAGAACGAACAAGACTGATCACAATGATGGGGCTTTCAAGACTTATGAATACTAAGTAACTATACTTCATTTAGGTCTTTGCATGCTATAAAATGCGATTGCAGCATTATGTAGCCACGTCCGTGATTTTCGGTCTAATAAATAAACCGGTTTATTTGCAACGAGCAACGTGAATCTCTGGTCTTGGGAAGGGTTTAGGAGCTTCTTACTTTTCTGGTATGAACAGATATTCCAACCGAATCTGTCAGTGCTCATTTTACCGTCTATAGAAATCTCGAACTGACTGCCTCGATACCCGAACGAGAACTCTCAAATGCACTACAACAAAGTTCATTCGATTAGGGTGGAATGTTATCTTCACTATAAAGGGCGAAAAGAGATTGTTTACAGAGTTAACCCAGCCGTATGAGCAACGATTGTTAGCGAAAAGTCTGGTATCTTTATGTATATAGATATCGTGAAGTGGCAGATAAAAGCCATCGAATAAATCATCCGCTATGCGAGAAAAATTGGTTAAATTGAATAAGTGTAGAAATTTACAGGAAGTCATAGTGGCCACCATGCTGAGAAGCAGCCTCAGGAATAGACAAGCATGATTAAGGCTTCTCCCAACCATCTTGTTTTCACAGTTCAGGTTTGTACCCGAAGGCGATCCTATGAAAAATTTGGTTCTGTAGGAACGGCTGTCTGTAAATTCAATTCATTCCAATAAAACAAATTTGAGGTACAACACTTTTAGAGTAAGTTTGAAACAAGTCAAACCCAAAAGCCGGATTCGTGATTGGTTAACATCGGACCAATAGTTCCGGAGACATAACATTCAAGGTGTACCTAGGAAAAATTTGATTTTTCGAATATTTGCAAAAGAATAAACAGATCCGATCTACTACGAGTCTCATAATGTCTGTAAAAATATCCTGCTTTACTGCAAAATTTAAGCACGGAATCTAGCGCATTTAATCCACAAAATCTTATCTGAAAATTTCAAGTCTTCAATTCTTCAATCATTTTGAATAATTTGACCGAGAAAAAGTTCTGAAAAAATCAACATGTAACCGGAAAACGGAACCCCTGATTTTCGTGGTATGGTATTCTGTTGAGCGGGATGTAATTTTTTGAGAAAATTTTTCTGACTGAGGCTTTCCTGTGAAGATATTTTCAGTCTAGTTGCCCTTGTCTAACGGAATTGCCAATGTGCGAACCTGAATCGGTTTTCCGAAGAGCACCGCCGTAGCCCAGTGTGTTGCCGGTAAGTGCACGTTGAAATTCCTGAGAAACATAAGGTTGCTTGATTTCGCTGGAGCGTAGGAAAACCCAATTTCACATCAATCTATTTTTGGACATATTGCCGTGAAAACTGTAAAAACTAGATAGTTGTGTGAATGGAGTGAAGCTTTTGAAGGCTTGCGAGGTAGCTTCAACCTCTTTCGGAGAGTGTCACGTTTCGTCCCGGCTTAGTTCGGGGGAACTCGTCAGGGCATGCACCAAACTAAGCCATTAACATGCCTACGTGAGCGGACACCCCTTGTGCGGATCACAAGGGAGTGTACCAGACCGCTGGGGATGAGCGTACTTCCGAGATCTTGAGAGAATCTACCAAGGACAGCTTGCGCGCTAGCGCCCCCTGTAAGTTGACCGATAATGTGCCCAAGCGTTACAGGCAGGTAACGTAGGGTACTTAGACGCAAGGGCTGGTACTACGCGCGCGACTTAAGTGAGAGCTGAGAGAGGGTGCTCGCTACAGGACTCCCCTTCCAGTGAAAGCGATATCAGAAATATGCATCTGGAGGAATGTGACCGAGACCGAGAAGGTGTTCTCCTCTAAAACGCGGCTGTGAGCGAGCCGTTGTGTCATTGCTGCGCTGTGGAGCACGAGTGTACGGCGTTTGATGCACGGTTGACCAAACCGTTTTGTGTTGAGCCGTATTGACTGTGTACTAGAGCGCTCTGCCTCGTCGTTCGAGGGATGTGACCGATTTAGAGGAGGTCAGCTTTTGACGGAATGTAATCATGGCCGTATTGACCAGAAGATTTCCCACAAGTGCAGCCCGTGATGACGGCGTGATGCGGAGCAGTTGCGTGCCTTTGTTCGCTAACGCCGGGCTGGGGTCGCTTCCGTCTTCGAGGGTGGTAAAAAACCAGATGTTGAGTCAGGAATGCAGCGTATAGAATTTCTCCTTAGCGGTGACGTGAATGCAGATGGAGTGGAGTTGAGTGAAGGGTGATTTTTGAGAGCGGAGCGAAATATATTTATACGATTTTTCGGAGATTTGAATTTCGTGTTTCGACTCCGCCCTTTTTTCCGTTTTTCTTGCAGTGGATGAATTCGCTACAGGAGTAATCTTGCTCAGCTCAACTCACATAACATTGATCGAAGATCACTATTATACTCGTTCTGATGAATTCTGTAGTATACAATCTGATTAAATTAGAAGACAAAGTATAATATAAAATCATACGGTCTTACACTACATAGGATACTTCTCATCAAAATTCATCCTTGAAATCATTAGTCATACATATCTGCGAAGAACAATAAACCTCACTGCATACTTACCCAATAATCCTCCAACAAGTTTTCTGAAGATGACCATTCAGCACATGAAATTCTCTCTTCGCAGTTGTAAATGCCATGTCGGCCCTGTTGGAAGAGGTCGATCAAGAAATCGAAGCCAGGCGGAAGTCGAGCGAGGTCACACAGGTAACCACCTGTCGTTACCTGTTGTTACGTATCCTTAACCAAGAATGACAATTTGCCTACTTACCCTCTGTTAAGGCTTTCGCTGTGGAGAGCAACTTTATACATTTTTTGTTTATTTTCATGATGCTGTTTAATTCCCATTATGTCGTTTTACTGTTTTTTATTGGCTTGGATATTATATTAGTTCTCATTGGTTGATTTTTACTAGTTTATGCATGATTGTCGAGCCTTGATCTTCGAACGTAAAAAACGAAAGGGAATATTCCCGCATTATAATGCACTGATGAGCATAAAATAAATAAGTCATATGCTTACTTTTTATCGTTTTAAGTGATGGACATTATACAAGAAAACACCAGGAGAAAAATGCTCAGATCAAATTTTTTACCATTGTGTTGTATTCAATACTCTTAATTTATTTTAATATTAATATTTGTGTTTTGTCATATCCGATGTTTCATGGTTTGTACAAATGAGAAATTTTTCCGCTTTATGCTCAAAGGTGGAAGAAAATTGTAGAAAATGAAAAGGAGATAAATCGAACTTTCAATGGTAATCCGGCAATACTCATTTGGAGTGCATCTTTACTTCGAATCTGTAAACGAAAAGCGTTATCGGTATGAAAGAGAGAGAGAAACACGCGGCTATCTCCTTCTCATGTAGATATCCTGAATCAGAGGATGATATATCTTACGTCACTCTCTTCTGTCTATGGTATCTGATAATTATGTTTAGTTATTATGCAGTATATTTTTCTATGTCTATGACCGTGTCATTATCATAACTGTTTTATTACTTTTATTTTTTGCCTATTAAAAATATGTAAGAATGTTTTCGACAACCCGGAGAAAAGAATAATATAGAACATTGACATGTTGAGTGTATTTGTTCCTAATTACAAAAAAATACATCAATCCTATATTGCGCCACTTTCCTGATCCAATCATCTGAACACTCTAAACCATCAAGGAACCCGGTCAACATAACAGAAAAATTTTATTAAAATAGGTCAATTTTATATGAGATCAGTCACAAACACTCGTACAGAACAATTCTAATGATACTCTGATTGAAAAAATTAATTCCTATGTTTAGATATCGCAGTCGAACTTCCCTGAAGAAATGGAAGGTGGAATTTTACTAGGGTGATAAATGTGTGGAAGCTTTTGAAGGTTTGCGAGGTAGCTTCAACCTCTTTGGGAAAGTGTCACGTTTCGTCCCGGCTTAGTTTGGGGGAACTCGTCAGGGCATGCACCAAACTAAGCCGTTTACATGCCTACTTGAGCGGACACCCCTTGTGCGGATCACAAGGGAGTGTACCAGACCGTTGGGGATGAGGGTACTTTCGAGATCTTGAGAGGATCTACCAGGGACAGCGTGCGCGCTAGCGCCCCCTGTACGTTGACCGATGATATGGCCAAGTGTTACAGTCAGGTAACGTAGGGTACTTAAGACGCAAGGGTTGGTACTGCGCGCGCGACTTAAGTAAGAGCTGAGAGAGGGCGCTCGCTACAGGACTCCCCTTCCAGTGAAAGCGATACCAGAAAGATGCATCTGGAGAAATGTTTTGTGTTGAGCCGTATTGACTGTGTGCTAGAGCGCTCTGCCTCGTCGTTCGAGGAATGTGACCGATTTAGAGGAGGTCAGCTGTTGACGGAATGTAGTAATGGCCGTGTTGACCAGAAGATTTCTCACAAGTGCGACCGTGATGACGGCGTGTGCTTTTGAAATGTGAGAAACCCGGATTGAGAAACGCTGCGCTACTTGTGAGTTCCTATACCACTCGATATCGCGCAGTGAGCCGGGTGCATTAGTGAGCACATCTTTAGGCAGCTAGTGGCAGCACGAGAACGAAGTGGCGATGTGGGACCTCCTCGGGATGGTTGCCGAACCATCGCCGAGAGAGGAACGGATAGGTTCACACAGTGACAAGCGAGGTTCTCACTGGAATCGAAGATGATCGTGAAGGGACAGAAACTGTGACACCGTCGTTGAAATGAATCACGTCACCACTGAAGCTTTTGAAGGTTTGCGAGGTAGCTTCAACCTCTTTGGGAGAGGGTCACGTTTCGTCCCGGCTTAGGTTGGGGAACTCGTCAAGGCATGCACCAAACTAAGCCGTCTACATGCCTACGTGAGCGGACACCGCTTGTGCGGATGACAAGGGTGTGTACCAAACCGTTGGGGATGAGTGTATTTCCGAGATCTTGGGAGGATCTACCAGGGACAGCGTGCGCGCTTGCGCCCCCTGTACGTTGACCGATGATGTGGCCAAGCGTTACAGGCAGGTAACGTAGGGTACTCAAGACGCAAGGGTTGGTACTGCGAGCGCGACTTAAGTAAGAGCTGAGAGAGGGCGCTCGCTACAGTGTTAAATATGAGCTTAGTATTTGAATCCTCTGTTATAATATAAAAATGATCACCTCAATATGACACTCATTTTATGCTTGACAGTGTATTTATGCAAAAATCAATATTCTTGTGCTTTAGATGTATTTACATATATTTTTATCAAGAAACGTCAAGGTTCAGACAAACGACACTTTCTCCTTTTTCTCTTCCTGAATTGCTTCAATAGAAATATTTTCTGTGCAGGACGAATATGCCAGTCTTTCGAACGGAAGTGTGAAAAAGGATGAAAAACCATCGGTTAAAATTATGGGCATGGAAACCACGGAAAGCTGCGAAGGGGGTAAAAAATGGCAGTCTGCGAACTCTGCGGTCGTTCCTACGGCCCCTCAACCAGTTGACGAACATGTCGATCCTCCACAGGTTTGTATATAGACGAACAGTCTGTAAATTAGATTATTTTCAGTTTTGAGGTAAACTCGATTGACTCCCATAAAGTCGGTCGGTAAGTCTTGGAATAGTTTTATAAAGTTTTAGTAACAAGAACTAACTTAACTTGGTACCCTTGAAATATCGTCAAGGTCAAAATAATTCGGCGAGACGTTGCCAATATTCATCAAGGACTGAGGGCTCTATGAATTGATTCAATTACATACGCGAAAACATTTATTAATTATACATAGTGGAATGTGCCAAACTTATTTAGCCTACCGACTGACTGTATGAAAGTGAATGAAGCAATAGATATAGACATATACTGCGCCTTTCCTTTACATCTTTAGAACGAATGGAGTACATATATACTCCATTCACGTTTATAAACTTTTCTGGTTGGCCATGACATTCTGACACATTTCACCGTGTATATTTTGAAAATGTTAGGTTGTAGTCATTTTCCTGTCGGATAACTACGCAACATTGTCCTTTCTACATAGAGGTCGTAGTAATTACATATTTAACAAAATGTTTATTTACTTTGAGAGAATATTATGTATTCAAAGATTCCAAAGACCTGGCGAATGTTGAAGAAACTTTTTTCTCTGTTAACACTGGAAATATTTGACTTACACAGGGTGTCAATTTGAAAACTTTCCACCCCTATTATCTCGAAACGGGTTAGGTTTCTATGAAATCGCTAGGACACTTCAATTTTATTATTAAGATCGTAAATTACTCATTACTACCATCCAGAACCTCCCTCTGGAAAATCTCAAATGGCAATAGGGGTTGGGTGATACTTCATTTGAAAGAACTTTTTCTGTTTTACATTTGGGCACCAATTTTTTTAAATTTGAGTGCTGCGTTGCCAAGTTAGGGTTATTTAAAGATTGTAAATTACTCATTATTAGACATTATTCCTGTAAGTGTTTTAATTACGTTAAAGCTGAAATTTGTATTGAAACTTATTTTTTAAGGTTGTTAAATTGTTTTAATGAAGCAATAAATTATTTGACTAACCTATTGCCTTACTCTTTCATGACATTACCATAAAGAGAACAGGTGCATTTATCACTGAAAGTGTTTATCAATCCGATAAAATCTTTTGGTCGTGAAAGATAAACATTTAAATTTTTTTTTTCTTTCATTTTGGTTTGCAATGGAATTCGTCTCAATACAGTTTGATGATATGATCCGAAATTTAAAATATTATTTAGTGAACTTTCCTACCACTTAATATCTTCTTGTATAATAATAAATTCTTCTTGCGCATCTTTCTTGCACACCATAAATAAAAACCATTTCAATTCTTTGCCTAAGCGTGTTTACCATAGTTACTAACAATAACATACAACTTATCGCGATATATTTTAACTGATTTGAATACCTCGTGATTTTGACTAGTAGGAAAGTTCACTAAATAATATTTTAAATTTCGAAAATTTCTCACCAAATCCGGAATATTTTTCAAACCGAATCAGTTACGCAAAATCTAATTACAGATTCGTAATCTACGTGTTCGAATCCATAATATATGATGTGCATATTGTCATAGCTTCAAAAATAAAATTTCGCACGGAATCGCTAATGTTTACCCCCACCCCTCTGCGCTTTGATGAAAAATTTTCTAAGTCCCAAATAATTTTTTTTATTCGAAAATCGTCGACCTTGTTATCGTTTCCTATTAAATCGAGGTCGTAGATCACGAATATGTCATTAGAAATCGTCCAGTGACAACCGTTTAGAAATTATGGCGGAAATTGTGAAAAAATTACGAAATTTGGGTCAACTTTGAGACGTCGTGCCGACCAAAATAATGAAGCTGGGTGATGTCGAATTTTTTACGTGCAGTTCGATCCTTTATCTATGCAATAAAACAGATCTCATCGTCCTACTTTTATCGAGTCGGTAATAATGATTTTTTGAAAAAAGGTCCAAAATTTTGGAACTTCAAGGACCTCTCACGTCCAGGACGATTTTTTTAAAAAATATCTGACCTTATATTCTTGTTCTACGCCCTCGAATTAGTAAGTGTGCCAAATTTCACGGCGATAGGAGTCGGAAAATTATTTTTCGAAAATTGAGATTTTTTAAGGCTAACCCCTTAAAATTTTACCAAAAATCGAAAGTTCTTTGATCGACTTGAAATTTGAAACATATACTAATTCTAGGGCGTAGATAAAGAATATCCAATCAGAATGTTAGTGGAGAGTATGGATCGTTTTTTATGGCCAGAAGAAAATCGAAAAAATTGGACCTTTTTTAAAAAAATCATAATTTTTCAACTAGAGGACTTTCGTCTATAAAATAAGTGGCTACGTACTCACAAAGGACCCAGATATAACCAAAAAAATTCGATATTGTCCAGCCTTACGCGTTTGATCTGTACGACGGCCCAAAGTTGACCCAAATTTCGAAAATTTCTCACCAAATCCGGAATATTTTCCAAACCGAATCAGTTACGCAAAATCTAATTACAGATTCGTTATCTACGTGTTCTAATCCATAATATATGTTGTGCATATTGTCATAGCTTCAAAAATAAAATTTCGCACGGAATCGCCAATGTTTACCCCTCTGCGCTTTGATGAAAAATTTTCTAAGTCCCAAATAATTTTTTTTATTCGAAAATCGTCGACCTTGTTATCGTTTCCTATTAAATCGAGGTCGTAGATCACGAATATGTCATTAGAAATCGTCCAGTGACAACCGTTTAGAAATTATGGCGGAAATTGTGAAAAAATTACCAAATTTGGGTCAACTTTGAGACGTCGTGCCGACCAAAATAATGAAGCTGGGTGATGTCGAATTTTTTTACGTGCAGTTCGATCCTTTATCTATGCAATAAAACAGATCTCATCGTCCTACTTTCATCGAGTCGGTAATAATGATTTTTTGAAAAAAGGTCCAAAATTTTGGAACTTCAAGGACCTCTCACGTCCAGGACGATTTTTTTAAAAAATATCTTACCTTATATTCTTGTTCTACGCCCTCGAATTAGTAAGTGTGCCAAATTTCACGGCGATAGGAGTCGGAAAATTATTTTTCGAAAATTGAGATTTTTTAAGGCTAACCCCTTAAAATTTTACCAAAAATCGAAAGTTCTTTGATCGACCTGAAATTTGAAACATATACTAATTCTAATACGAAACTGTATTCAGACAAATTCAATTACAAACGAAAATAAAAGAAAAAGAAAAAAATGTTTATCTTTCATGACCAAAAGAATTTATCGGATTGATAAACACTTTCAGTGATGAAGGCACCTGTTCTCTTTATGGTCATGTCAAAAAACAGTAAGTCAAAAGGTTAGTAAAATGTTTCATTGGCGTATTAAAACAATTTACTAACCTAAAAAAGCATGTTCCAATAAAAGTCTTAGCTTAAACGTAATTAGAACAGTTAGAGGAATAATGTCTAATAATGATTAATTTACAATCTTTAAATAACCCTAACCTGGCAACGCAGCACTCAAATTTGAAAAAATTGGTGCCAAAATGGAGAGAATGAAAAGTTCCTTCAAATGACGTATCACTAAACCCCTATTGCCATTTAAGATTTTCGAGAGGGAGGTTCTGGGGGTTAGGGGGTGGAAAGAGGCAAAGTGATTTCTACATAGAAATTGTTCCCCATCAAAAATAAAATGGACGTGTCCTAGCGATTTTATAAAAACGTAACCCGTTTCGAGATAATTGGGGTGGGAAGTTTGCAAATTGGCACCCTGTATAAACATGGTTGGAAGATTCAGTTATGCTGTTTTCTTGTACGGAAATGAAGAATCGAGTATTGACATTTCACTCAAAAATAATTGATAGAGCAGTCCATTGTAATAGTTCATTCAAAAAAAAAAAAATACTCGAATAACCCTGCAGTAAAACTTCTAAACGAACAGACAAACCGATGTCAATTTCAATTCAATTCAATTTATTCAACTATATGTCTCTACATTCATTACATCCATATTATATTTACATTATATAGTTAAGAATTTAATTAGAATAGTTAAGAATTTAAGATAGGAAATAGCTAGGCAACTTAATACCTGTTTTTACCTCCCACCTTCCAAAAGAAAACATTACTAGTGAAGGATATAAACAACATACACAGAAGGTATAGAACAAATAACATTGTCATATTTCCTAGTAGATGATGAGTAGCAACAGCAGAAACAGCGATGTTATTCCAAACTTTCGAAATTCTCAAGAAATAAATCTACAGAAGACTTTCAAATACCTTGTTGGATAACTTGAAATACTCCAGTATGAAAATGTAGTAGTACTAAAAAACCTGTGTCTCCTTAAAAGTACTAACTCAATTAACAAATAACGTAATCATATTACTGGAGCTCTTTCTTCTCCGTGAAACCAATTCCTATCAATTAACAAAGTTCTTGGGAATCTATGTGAACGATACACTGGTTTTCACTCATATACGTCGAAATGTTGGATAGCTTGTGATAAATTCTTGATTCCAAATTATCAAGGTTACTATCAGAAAAAGCAGATTTCAATTCTACATAGCACTTCCTGATACTTTGTCTTTGCTTTTTCAAAACTACCTTCGGCAATTTTAGTTTCCAAGATTCCATTAGAAATGAATGAGAGAAGAAATTGGCATTGACATTTGGCATTATGAAACAAATTCATTTTCTCAGAAGAAAAATATTTGGCAACAAAATCCTGAAACAGGTAAATTTTTTTACCAAATTATTATGCATTTTTGAAGGATTTTTGTTGCCCGTGTGTCATCCCCATCAACCCTCTGAATTGTTTGAATAGGGAAAGTGGGTCATCTGGTACTTTTTTGGCAAGTTCTTTGTATCTTCTTTACAGGCGTGCAGAAATTCTCAAGAAAAAAATTTTTTTCAAAAATTAGTTACTTCAAAGAGGTTTTCAGTATGTGCACTTCGTCATGGCTCATTTACTTTGAGACGATGGTACCTGATGAAATTTGTCACCGAATGAAAGTCGACCATTACAGTTTTGTTCATGCACAACTTTCAACCCCTACGAACCCTTTAATGGAGAAAAAAAAATGTTTTCACGTGAGGGGGTTGAAATGAGTTGAAAGTTGTGCATGAATAAAACTGTAATGGTCGACTATCATTCGGTGACAAATTTCATCAGGTATCAACATCTGAAAGTAAATGAGCCATGACAAAGTGCACATACTGAAAACCTCTTTGAACTAATATTTAAAAAAAAAAATTTTTTTCTCGAAAATTTCTGCACGCCTGTAAAGAAGATACAAAGACCTTGCCAAAAAAGTACATGACCTACTTTCCCTATCCAAAAAATTTAGAGGGTTGATGGGGATGATACAGGGTTCAACAAAAATCCTTCAAAAATGCATATAAATTTGGTAAAAGTGAAACAAAAATTGAACTGTTTCAGGATTTTGTTGTCAAATATTTTTCTTCTGAGAAAATGGGTTTGTTCCATAATTTTGACGCGCACTATATATTGACGAACATTATGAGATGGATAAACGAATGATCTTGAATACTTACATCCATATTCTTTCCATTTTCCCTTCCTTTCTCTCATCTTCATCATTTTCACCTGATTTGACCCCATTACTTTTCACAATATTTTAATTCTTCCATCATCACGCGAGTTCGGCAGTTTACAACATCATCGTAAAAGTATGAGGTGAATGATATTGAAGTGTAGTCGAATGATGCAGAACTTGTATCTGAACCTTTTTGAAACTTAATGCTAAACTGAAGAATATCGTTCAAGAATTGAAAAAAAAATTGACTTCTTTTAGACAGTATTGGCGTCTGCATTCAAGATTGCATTGCCACGGTGGCTAGTTTAGAGCCTTAGATAGACAGATAGGAGCTAGGTTTTCTGGTATAAGCTAGTTTATTTGATTGATTGAAATTCGATTCTACAATTTATTCGAGTTTATTCAGTTAACACAAGTGGTTCTTCAAACCTGAATAACCTCGAAATTCTTCATCTGTTCCCGAAAAGAACAAAATTGGCCAAATTTGCCTACCTAAATAATCTGGTAGTAAAATTCCCAACGAACAGACAGACTTATGGAATTCCATACTTTTCGAGATTCCCAAAAACTTGACCTGAAGAATACTTTTGAAAACGTTGTAATTCAACTTGAATTAAACCATTTTGATAACGTAGTAATACTACAAAACTCAGGTCAGTATTGAACTTCAGTAAAATATAGTGATAGTAAACAGAATAATTTCATTTATTCTGAAAAAAATTGAATCGACATTGTTTTCATACTGGAACAAACTTTCATGAAAACGGACTTTTCGGAACTTTAAGGCCTCATATCTTTCAAACAAAAAGAAACCGCGCATTGCGACTACATATCTGTTCTCTTCAGATCATATATTCTTTGTCGATAGTGTCGATACCCCATACTTGAGAACGTCTTAAGTTGACGCTTCAATCCCATATTGTTTACTTGACAGCCAAACACTACTTCGCCAGTGTTGTTGGCATGCATGCTCAAGTCAACGAACGACTACCTTGAGGCGTGCTCAAGCATGTCATAATCATAAAATAGCCAGAATTATTCATTTTCTGTGATTTTATTTAACCCAGCTTTTGCTATTTTTACGATAATTTTGGTGCTCCGTACTATGTATGATACCGCATAATTTCAGAGAACCTACCATTCGAAAAGTTAATTCATGTAAAGTGTCCAAAAATACTCAAAATTGTGAAATGTGAATAATGAAGCTGTTAAAATGATGTTCGATAAACTCTAAGGGAATGAAGCTGATACTCTACGAATTCATTAAAGTAATTGCGAAACCTAATACATGTCTTCCTTTTTTTGGAAGTAACACATTAATCATCTATTCTGTCGGCATTTTCTATAACAGAATTACGGTTCGTTTTCTGGGGTGGGTTCTTCGACACCTTCAACAGTAGTGTCATATAATAACAAGTTTTCAGTGCAACGAACATAGAAACGTGAAAATATCCTAGATTTCAACGATATCCATAATATTCGCAGAGAATTGCGAAAGGTGTGTTCAAAAGAAAGAACCCTTGATAAGCATGTGAATTGACACTTGACTTGAGCTTGTCACGGCGGAGAATTTCCCAAGTAGGAGTTCTAGATCGGACTATGCGTACGGGCATGAGAAAATATCAAATAAATATCTCAGCGACGAAAAATATCGCGAGCTAACCATTATTTTCTTGCCAGTTTTTATCCGACAATCCTTTTTTTTTGGTTAAAATCCCTTCTTAGAAATAAATGAGAATATATATTTCAGGAAATCTACTTGGACAGAACCCTTCCAGCTCAGTCACAAATCCTCGTATCAGATTCTGCAACAGAAACGGAAAAGAATACTTCAGATGATGACTCGCCTGTGGTATTAGCTGGTAAAATGACTCTTTCAGTTATAAGTCTTGAGAATGGTAAGTTTTAAATATTGATGAACCATGAATTCAATACGATACATAATGTATACCTTACCAGTAGAAATTCTGAATTCAGTAAGATAAACCTGATAGAAATGTTAGTATATGAAAGATGCATAGATATGCAGGCATTGGCTTTGCCATGATTTTTATTAGGTATTCAAGACTGCAAATGTCCGAACTGAGTCGATTATCGTTTTTGTGTTGCACTAGAGATTGCTAACATTTATATCACCGAACATTAAGTTGATCTATATATGTATAAATCGAGACTCGAAATAAATAACCAATTAATTATTTGTTTAAATGTATCGTACTGCATGGTATTAAATTCGCTGTGAAATAAACATTCTCGGTTGGATTGTGCTAAATGTGAGGTTAATCATGAAAGCGACTGTTGAGTCAGGGTTTCGAGTTTTTAGTTGCTTTTAGATACATAATTTTGAAAAAGGGATATAACACAAGATAAACGAAATTTGAATAATTGTTCATTTACATATCCACTGTTCGATTCTTTTAAAGTTTAAGTGTCGAGGCATGTATGCTATGCATCTTGATTCTTTTCATAAAATCTATAACTGTTATTCCATGTTCTCTAGTTTTAAATCGCTCCCTAAAGTCTGTTTCTAGAATAAATGCAAGATATTTACGATAAAGAACCTGTGAGTTGTAAGTAAAAGCAATGAATAAAATATATGTTACTTTAATTTATTTCATTGAATGATATTCATATTCCATCAGACAGACCATTGAAGAAGGTATGTTTTTATGTGACTTAGCGTGTGGGTTTCAGTTGTTTTTACAGGCAATATTATTAACCGTATCACAAAAAATCGCCTATATAAAGTTCAGAATGAGATAAATATGAAATAGTTAATTATTCAGACAAAACAACTCCGAAGAAAGCTCCAACGAGAAGTCGGAAACTTTTTTGCTTTTGTTCGAATTTGTAGCCAATGCGGTCACTCATTCAAGTATCTCCTCGCCCAACGCAGCTCCCTTCGTGCCAAAAAAAATTGTGTAGTCTTCTGATCGTGTGATCCTCGCGAAATTTTTCATGAACCTCCCAGTCACGATTATCCAAGCTGTCCTTGTGAGTGATAGTGGGCTGGTGATATTTTTCTGTGGAATACAGATTTCGTGCCTTTTCAACAGTCAAATTAGGTGTTTTATGCTAACAGGTGAAGGTGCCTTTTGTGCGAGGGAGATACGGAGATTATTCAGGTAGTGGCAGATTTGAAGGCGGAAAGTCGCACTAGCAAGAAGCTTATTTTCTGCGTGGGTTATTTGGAGATGCGGAGATTGGATGCTTAACCTTAAAATTATTTGCGTTTTTGTCGAAATAATGCTGTTATTAGTCATTATTATTGGTTTAACTGGATTTCTGTTCATATTAATGATCAAACATTGTAGAATTATTTGTTTAATAACAACTTAAAACGTACTAACAATATCAGATTGCAATATACAAGTGAAGCAAGGATTTATATACGCCATGCGCTTTACCGCCGAAAAGTTCAACTTTCGGGTATTTAGGGAAACGGAGATTAGCTGGAGCCACTTGATCTCCGAATCTCCCTCGCGTAAAAGCACGTTTATAGTTGGGAACATATAATGTTTCGTTGTGTTATCAAATTTACACAACTCTCGGAAATCAGGGTAAATACGATAATCGCCATTCCACTCCTTGAATTAATCATATATAATTACAATCTTATTTTTTTCAACTTTGATATACGATTTTTTGTGGATCGGTCTATTTGAGTTCAACGAGATGCATCGTCCTTGAAAGATCCTGAGTTGAAGATAGATAATAGCTACTTCTAGAAATGGGAATGAGCAATTCGAAGTATTATTTTGTTCTAATTTTCCGTAGAATACAGAATGTTTATCATACATACTTATACAATTTTCTTCATTCACCTGAAATTATCGTTGCTATAGTAAATAGTTGAACGAAAAAATCAATATGTTGCCATTCGTAAACCATTATTTCTGGAATGATTCATTATTAGCCCGGGCCCTATTCTAAGGGATTAATTTTGCTCTTAATATATCATGTATTTTCAGACTTTTTTTTTTGATGTTCAAAAAGCCTTAGAAATAAATTCATGGCAATATATCTTATCCCGCTTAGATTTTATATAAATACACTACCTACCCTGAGTATCCACACATATACATATTAAACATAAAATGACATTGAGATGATGCATAACTTTCTACAATCGTCGAAAATAAATGTCTTCATTTATTCTAGAAATCAATTAATTGCTAAAATTTTATGAATAAACGTAATTTGCAGAAGATCTTGAAATTGATGATATCTTGAAAGTTCAGAGCAACAATATTGAAGAGGCCTTACATGAGAATAAACCGATAATTAACGAAGAAATAAATCACATTATCGAAGAAGCTATTGACAGTATAAATCATATTGAAGCCAAAAATCTTATGATTGAAGAAATTCCAACAGAAAATATTGAAGATGAATATGATTTGCCTATAAGACTTACTACTACTGAGAAAAATTCACTTGAAAAAGAATTAACTGAGAGTGGCGTAGAGGATATAGATATTATTGAAGATGAGCAAGTACATCCATTAATTGGCGTAGAAAATATTGAACAAGAAAATGTTCTAAAAAGGACAACAGCGGAGACCTTGCTTCCTATAGAGTTCATTGGGGAGAAGGATGTACAGAAAAATGATTTTATTGGTGAAGGAAGAATTGAACGAAAAATTAGACCAGAAGGGCTTAAAGAAGAGTCCTTAATCAACTCAGATTTGATCGAGAAAAGCTATCTTCAAACAGAAAAAGAATTAGAAGTACATAAAGTTGGTGTGGAAAAAGTGGAACAGGAAGGCGATTCTGAAGATGAGTCCTCACAAGACATAGATGATGTTGAGAAAGATACCCTAGAAAAAGAAACTGACTCACTTAATGTGAGAATCATTGAAAAGGAGGAAGATATAAAAGAACTGACAAAATCTGAGGTTGTAAGTTTCGAAAGTGAAAGTGTGCCAAATAATTCAATGAATAGTGTTCCAACCAATATTGAAAGCTCTGGAAAAGAAATTGCTAAAAAAGAAGTTGAAGAGAAGCTAATCACTTCACTATCAGATAAAAACGAATCTTCCGACATGATGAGAATTCAGCAATTTCCATCGGATCCGTCAAATGCAAGTGACTCTAACTCATTTAGAATAACGGCGGAAATTGAGGAAAATCCATCTCCTCCTATGTTGAGTTTGAATGCCAAATCTTCAAGTGAAGACAGCGGCAGCACAGTCTTGTCAGGATCCAACCAAGGTTCTGTCATAAATGTGAACACGAGAGATATAGACCACGAAAATAAAGAGGAGGAGGAGGAGGAGGAGGAGGAAGAAGAGGAAGTAGAAGAGGGGGAAGAAGTTTCAGAAGAAGAATCAGAGGTTGAGTATGAAGAGGAAGAGGTAGAAACTTCAGATGAAGAAATTGAAGACAACAAGGAGGAAACAGAGTCAAGAGTACAATTACCTGATAGACAAAATCGAAATCCGGGGACAGAATTGCTGAATGGAACCGACTCGCATAATGGGGTTCCAGAGGTATTGATATCATTACATAAATTAACTGCAATAATTTCAATTCAAAGGTATTCCTCTATGTTGATTCATGGAAAAAGTGTGTGTCAACAAAAGGTTTCAATTCCAAATACGTGTTGGTTTCATAATTATTCAAATTTTATTATAGTGTTGATGAAATTCTAAATGATTATTGCATGTAGATATTTGTTTGATTAATTTATGACTTGTCCTATACACTTCATCTGTGTCTGATTGGATGATTAAATATCATCTATCCTCAAATGGGGAAATTATATGATATTCGATGACGAAATTTTGCCACTATTTCACATTTTCTGAATATATCGCAGGATACCTACGTTGTTCAGGGCCTCAGAAGGAAGATAAGTAAATTTTGTTTGCAATAACTTCAGAAAAAGAAAATACCCCTCAGAATTCGAGAACGAATTTAATATCATTCAAAAACCGAGGAGGACAAATCCAACCATCATCAGATGTGAACCGGATCTGTATAATCTGTGAGAGAATATTTTAATGAGAATAATTCAAGTATAACGGAAAGTATATGTAGTCTGACGATAATTTTTTTTTTATGTTTTCCTTCGAACATATATAAATTCATTTTTATTTGCATTCTATTCCTTGTGCTCCTCACTAGAGGAAGTCAATGATTATTTTTTTTAATTGTCAGATTAGGATAACTTTTCCAAATAATCGTCGGATTATGAGTCAGCACTTTTAGAGCATTGAGATTAACTGTATATATCTTAATGAAAATGAACTCTTCATGTCTACTCCAAATATATATTTAGCAAATTTCGCTACATAGGTTTCGACCCCTTCAAAATTGGAGTCATCTTCAGGCATATGTTCGAAATAATCAAAATAATCTGTCATCATTAATGAATAACTTCAGTAAATTATTCGAAAAGTGCATAAAAAATCGCATCATTAATTTTTTAGAAAAAAACAACCTCATCGAGTTTGAGCACAGAGGACGCTGCATTCAACCTTACAAATGAAATAAATAACACCTTGAATGCAAATGAGAAGAGCTTAGCATTTTTCATTGATCTGGCTAAAGCTTTTGACACCGTACCTCATAACCAGTTATTAGAAAGAATGAAATGCTTAGGTATTAGAGGAAATACAAAACTACTCTTTAAAAACTACTTGTCAAATAGAACACAAAGAGTAAAAATTGATTTAGTGATATAAAGCATACTACAATGGGCATCCCGCAGGGCACTGTTTTGGGACCAATTCTATTTTTGATGTATATTAACGACATCAGATCAACTATAGAAAACGCTCAGGTAATTTCGTACGCTGATGACACAGTTTTATTGTTCAGAGGTTCCAATTGGTAGCGGGCGTATCGGCGAGCGGAAATCGGTTGTCAAAAATTGTACCGTTGGTTAAGTTACATTACAGTCTCTTAAGTATTAATATGAAGAAAACAAAATACATTGCATTTACACTCTTCAATGTTGATAGACCACGAAATTTAAGGCTGAAAGTACACAATGAAAATTGTATGACTCCAGATCTTCGTCATTGTGAAGAGATAGAAAATGTCGGAAAAATTGGATATTTGGGTACAATTGTAGATCAGCACCTGCGATGGAACGAACACTGCAACTACATCAATAAAAAAAAATGAGAAACTTACTCTATAGGTTCTATCAGCTCAGACATATTCTGAACTCAAAGTTACTTAAGACAGTTTACATGTCCTTAGCTCAGTCAATTTTAAGATACTGTTTGGTTGTTTGGGGGGGAGGTTTCAACAATGCTTCACAAAATGTTTTAACAACACAAAATTTTATTTTAAAAACAATATTTGAGAAAACCGGACATATCCAACAGATAGATTGTACAACTGTGTACTGTTCGTTCACGCTTGTTTGAATTGTCTTCATTAGAATAAATATTTATTACCAAGCAACGAAACGAACTACAACATCAGAACAGTTTCACTAAGAACCCACTTGTATATTAAGGCCCACACGCAGCGGACGGTCTCTTATTTTGCACCAAAGTTTCATAACAATCTTGCTTAGTAAGAAATATGTCCAAGAACACTATCAAACATTTGTCACTTCAATGAAATGATATGAATACTTCATTCAATGAAAACGTAGATACCACAAACACTTTTAGAGTTTAGATGTCCTTTTCGCCTGGCTCTCTGGCCGCCGCGCGGTCTTTGGGCTCCTGATTGCTCCAGACTCCACCTGCATCCACAGCAATGACAGGGGTGGATGATTCACAATACAGACCATGTCTAGTGTGAATCGTTTACCAATGGTACATACGCATATGATTGAGTTTTTATTTTTTTCAACCTACCAAATGTGCAAAACTTTGTGTGTGAATGAACTTGATTTGATTTGATATACATATCAATTAGCTAAATATATATCCGGAATAGACATCCAGAGTTCATTTTCATTATTATGCCTCCAATTAATATGATAGATGACAGATTGTATATATCTTAATCTGACGCGCTCGAGTATTTCAAAATGACGATTTTTGCATAGCAATTTTCGCATCATATATCATGTAACGAACTCCATATTTTTTTTTTTTCATTTTCAACCCTTTACATATGTTCAGTCACCCCCACCATTCAAAACGTCAGATTAACATACCTATACATTCACTGAAGATACCTAGGGCATGTATGGTATCAATATTTGACGCTCTCGAACGTGTCCATTTTTCAGTTTTTTTAATATTTTTGAAAATCTGTAGGCGCTCCCCCCACCGATGGACAGGTATACATTATATAACATTTTTCTTCATTTTATCATCTGAACTTCAAAATCCAATAGCTCTTCAAGATGCTCGAGTATATCCCCGTTTAGCATCATAGCTCCCCTTCTATTTATAACTGTTAAACAAATTTCATCTCGATCGGATATTGATTTTCGGTAAACCCGAAAAAAAATTCAAATTTTGAAGAAAAAATTTGAGCTAGCGCGAGAAAGCACCTGATCTCACGTCATTGCTTTTTTCAAATTTTTTCTTGATAAATGTTCAGCATATTTGGATCCCCAGACTTACTGGAAGGTTTAAAACCTATAAAATCAATACGTTACATTTGGAACATTTTCCAAGAAAATGATGGATGAAATTTCATGTTGATTTCTGCTCTTGAATTGGTTCAAGTGGAACTGAATATTGTTCCCTTCCGATTGAGGGTAGATTCATTGATTTACGACTTGTAGTTTCGGCGATATAACCTCAACTAACATATACCACATTCCGCCCACAAATCTGCGGTAAGTAACGGATTAGTAAGGAAACGCATTCTAGGGCGCATACGGCCTACACGCTGCTACTGCTACTTACCAAACACGACAGCACATTTGTGGTCGGGTCTTGGTCGGAATGTAGTACATGTGAGTTAAGCCATACTCTCTTTCATACCGGTTCAAGGTAGGGAAGTTTCAAAAAGACAACAACAACTGATATCCCAAGAACCATGATATTCAAGCAAATATTGTTAGGGACATTTTATGTTTGGAATAATCTGTATTATTTCCTTTCTAAATATTACATCAAGTCTGTTACACCCTTTTTATAAAATTTCCATTTGAAACCAGTCCCCATTCAAAAATGAAAAAAACAAACTTTCTAGGATGAAGAGAGCGAAGAAGAAGAAGAAGAGGAGGAAGTTGTAGAAGAAATTATAGAAGAGTATTCCGATGGTGATGACGAAAATTGGGAAGTGAATTCTGATTAGCTACTTGCATTTTAATTCTCTGAAATGACCCTATAAAAAATTTTACTTCAATTTATCCTCCATCAAGATTTTAATTTTTGTCTGGGACATTTGTGCAATAAGTAGGATTTAAAACGACTGCAACTTACTTTATACATATATTATATATATATACCCTTTATGTGAGAGTATATATATTATTTGTGATTATTCTAGATTATTACACTAAAACTCTGTATTTACTCGAACAGAATGTGAGTTTTGAAATAATGTATGTGCTACTAATAAATAAACTCGAATACGTTGTTGTTGATTGAAAAAGGGAAAATCTTATTAATTAATTTGATTATTTACTCATAATTGTCCAAACAACCATGCTTTAAATCATAATTTTGTCACTAAAACTGAGTCAGGGTGGCACTCGTGAAAAGTAGTCCAAAATAATTCGGCGAGAATTTTTAAGTCCTACATATTTTTATCAGACTCTATGGTTTGATTTAGCTACATATAACTACTACTACCTTTATGTAGAACGTTCAACGTTACACAGATATCTGACGGAAAATAAACTCGTCGAAACATTTTTCAATTACACAGGGTGGATATGTGTCAAAAATCCATGGCCAGCCGACCGACTTCAAATCTAGCAACCAAAAGGAAATAATATCGACCAACAACATATTTGTATCTCGAGAGGGCTTTGTGCACATAATGTCCATTTGCAATCAATTGCAAATTGCAATGAATAGAAGAATGATCGAGTGCATTGAGTAGTGGTCAGCTATTTAATTTTTTGTTAGGACAATCTCACATTGATGTTTTGGTTTATTATTTGATAAAATCAAACAATAAACCTTAGTGATCGACCAAAAAAAACTTTCCATGAAACTCTCAACGTTGATTATTGTTGCAAAACTCTACCTAAAAATCTTTACTACCCGGATGATATCCGTCCAGTGGTCCCTGAATTATAAAGAAAAACGCGGCAAATATCCAATAATCCCGAAAATGAATCATCGCATTCGGTATATCTAAAAGTAAATGAAAGGATTGATCACCAAATTTTCAAGACATATCGAGTAATTGTAACGGATTCGTTCATCATATTATAAACAATATGCAAATGCCCCATCGATGTTATTGACAATTTCATAATCTTAAGTAGTTCAAATTGAATATTTTTGGGTTTGCTCTCCTAAGGAGTAAATGGTTTTTTATAATAACTATCTTTGAGTTTGAAAGGTGCGTATAGTGTTTGATATTTGTCTCTCAATTAAGGGCCTATCCAATTACAAGGACCTGGTCTATCGGGTGCCCGATCTGCTGCATAGGGTGCCGGTTATTACACTACCCTAGGTACCAGCTCCTTTCTGAATGTAATCTCTCGGCGTTGCTATGATACTGCCGTGTAGGCCGGGGCCGGGTGATAAAGAGCTTGGCGCATCAGGTCCACTCGATCGCCATAGATAAAGACACTAGCTGTCGGTTCCTTAAAGCCGGCCGTTCAATTGGGTCGGTGGCGATGCTCGAAGCTGCGCTGCATGGTCCACAGTTGAAGTGTTGTGCTGAAAGTTGAAACAAAAATGAATTATGCCGGAATCATGCGACATCAGCAATTCTCGATATCATTCGGCTGGATTCATTACGCTTTCTATAGACTTGACGCGTAAATACCAGAGATGTGTTGTAACAGGACTGTGACAGTTCCACGGAAATCGCAGGGCCTAATCACAGTCGAAGTCGTGACTGGACTGAGTATCTATCTCGAAGGAATTCGGAATCGGAACGTTTTAAGGAGTCGAGAACGAGAATAGAATGCGAGCAATGCAGAATGCTCACGGCTGTGATATGATGGTACCTCATTCTGTTTCCATATATTTCCTTCTTTGGACTTGAAACGAACAGCGAGATTCAACTTTGATTTCTGTACAGTCGCAACTCTTTCAATTCACGTTGAAATTATAGGAAAGGATGAAAATGTGTAAAATGAAATGGAAGCGATAGTCTCAATGTTTCCACCTGCAATGAAGCACTGGAGTCTATAAATTCATGAAAATATTTCAATTTCATACTGAATGAATTCATCCATCAATTTTTCATGATGATTTCATTGAAATGTATCATTTCAACCAGAAAAAATCAGACAACGCATGCATGATCAAATTGAAATCATTGCCTTCAATTTAAAAAAAATGATATTGAATATTCTTGCTGGAAGTATTCATAAAATTTTTCATATCATTTTCCATTTCGGAGCCAACTTTCAAATGGTCATATATGTTAAACTTTTTTTGAAATTGAAATACAAGTATGAGAGTTGATAAAGCTTGAAACAAATCGTGATTGAATGTGATTATATTTATAATAAATAAAAATCACTGACATTGTGACGAAACGATTACGCGCTGTTTTTCAGAACAAGCGAGTGAAATAATATAAAAATGTTCATTCAGATTTGCAGCTCTAATTGTGAATCCCAAAAAATTTCAAAAAGCACTGCCGTGAAGGCAGCAACTTTTGCGCGCATGTTCAATGTAGATGACCGCTTCAGCAACGAATTTGAACGTGCGCGCGTACCAAATTTCAGTTCGATACGATCATAAGTTCTGGAGATATCGGGAAAAAATATATCAAATTTCGAGGTTTTCTTCTCGATATCGTTGATTTTTTCGGTATTACTCGAGAAATACTGATTCAGTCCTGATTAAACTTCACAGCTAGTTTTAAGATGCTGAAAGACAACTTTATGCAAAATTTCGTGATAATCGTGTTATTAGAACAATTTGAAAAAAAAAAGTTATATGATTTTCTCATCATATCATCCTCATTAAATTCTGTATGAAACTTCGAACTGTTATTTTCGATGAAGTACTGGATTTCAATTCAATCTGATCTGTATTTTTGGAAATATTGGAAAAATAAAATTTTGATTGGGTATATCTACGGAATCATTTGGCGGATTTTACCCATTCACGAATTCGACCTTCGTAATTAAGCCCCAAACCTACTCTACAAATATCGAGTTTCTAAGTCGTTTCTTCCGGAAGTTATTGTGTTTACGGTCAGCCTAACGGCCGACTACGTAAACACAATAACTTCCGAAAGAAACAACTTAGAAACTCGATATTTGTAGAGAAGGTTTGGACCTTTGGAGTCAAGAATACGGGTCGACCGCTCTATAGAAGTATAGTAGAAGAGCCTCCTCATTTAGATAACGTGTCGCGGAGTGCAGCCACAGAATTTTATATGGTGCAGCGCCGTGCATCGCTACCGACCTAATGGACGGCCAGATTAATATACTACCCGGCCCCTGCCTGCCGGGCCCTAGATATTGATATTGGGTAGTGTAATCGGTCTTAAAAACGAATGTTTTTTGGAAAACTCCACCAGGCATTGTCTGTAAGTATAGCAAACGATGATTCAATACTAAAGGTCGATTCATATTATCCGCTGCGTTACGTTCCGGCCGGCGGAAAGATCATTAGCCGCAGAATGGCTTTGCATTCATATTATCATCCCAGTTCAGTTGTCGTGAATTGCCAGTTGCATTCGAATCGACTCCCGAAGCCTTTCAATTTGATTTGAACGCTTAACGAAGTGTATTGAAAAAAATTTTATTGAGATTTTCTCGTGAAAAACTATGTGCTATAGCATTATCATTGTATAAAGAGCAGAGGGGTGGGGGGTAAGATTTAGCGATTCCGTGCGAAATTTTATTTTTGAAGCTATAACAATATGCACATCATTTATTATGGATTCGAACACGTAGATTACGAATCTATAATTAGATTTTGCGTAACTGATTCGGTTTGGAAAATATTCCGGATTTGGTGAGAAATTTTCGAAATTTGGGTCAACTTTGGGCCGTCGTACAGATCAAACGCGTGAGGCTGGACAATATCGAATTTTTTTGGTTATATCTGGGTCCTTTGTGAGTACGTAGCCAATTATTTTATAGACGAAGGTCCTCTAGTTGGAAAATTATGATTTTTTTAAAAAAGGTCCAATTTTTTCGATTTTCTTCTGGCCATAAAAAACGAACCAGACTTTCCACTAACATTCTGATTGGATTTTCTTTATCTACGCCCTCGAATTAGTATATGTTTCAAATTTCAGGTCGATCGGAGAACTTTCGATTTTTGGTAAAATTTTAAGGGGTTACCCTTAAGAAAATCTCAATTTTCGAAAAATAATTTTCCGACTCCTATCGCCGTGAAATTTGGCACACTTACTAATTCGAGGGCGTAGAACAAGAATATAAGGTCAGATATTTTTTAAAAAAATCGTCCTGGACGTGAGAGGTCCTTGAAGTTCCAAAATTTTGGACCTTTTTTCAAAAAATCATTTTTACCGACTCGATGAGAGTAGGACGATGAAATCTGTTTTAATTCATAGATAAAGGATCGAACTGCCCACCCTCTTTATACAATGGCATTATTACTTGAGAAAGATGAAGAGCAACAAAAGTCGGTGAAAAGATTCTTCACTTTTTATGAGCACCACTATATTTTCTATTATTAAAATTATATACTAATCCTCTTCATGAACCAAACTTATTAAATTATCCAAATCTATATCACTTTTCAATTTCTTGGCGATGTACTGCGCTGGCGGGATTGACTGATGAGCGCCGAGCGGCTGCTAATTGACATTCAACGTTCAGTCGCGATCAGGCAAACCACGCCATTCAGTCGATCCACAGAGAATTCTCCGTATGCATGCTGATTCGTGCTGAAGGGTTGTAGACGGATAATATTGTAACGTTTTTGATTTGTCAAAACGTTCAGAATAATAAGTAATAACTATTTATTTACACTAATAACAAATAATTTAACAACTAATTACTTCAAAGTCTGTGCACAATTTATTTTCACTGATCACTTTCCGCTCCGAAGAACGCTGCTGAATGAATCCCTGTCCTGCTGCGTGCCCGTCTCTATATAATACGCGATTACCAGAATATTCTAGCTACCAGGCGAATGACGCATATACATTCGGAGTTTTCTAGAAGACTCTCACACAGACAGGGCCGTACTCGTCACAATATGAATTAGTCCGCATATAAAACCTACTGAAAGATTCTCTGGCGTGGCGGAGCTGAGCTGTGCCGGTCAGATAATATGAATCGGCCTTTACTCCCAACATTCCGGCCGTCGAGGCGGCGCGATGTAGGGGGCTGGAAGACTTTCAGCAATGATTGTATGAGGAATCCTACCACCTTGAAATTTGGCACATATATTGTCTGTGAGTAGCAAACAACAGGTCAATACTCAGTATTAAATTCTCGCCAGTCAAGACGACGTTGGGGGTGGGAGTCTTTCAGTATTATTTTCATGAAGAATCCAGCCATCTTGAAATGTGAAAATATTTGTTCCACTAAATAACAAAACGACGACTCAATACTCAGTTTCAATTTTTCGGTAATCAAGGCTGCACGACGTATAGGAGGGGAAAATCTTCAGCAATGTTTTCATGGGGAATCCTGCCACCTGTAACGAAGCTATTTGCGTTACTGGAAATTCATATTTAATGATCTCAATTTTTGACTGAAACTTTCATTTACATTATTGAGAGACCGGTGAAAATAAATAGTGTGGAAATAATTGTGCACAGACAGAATTAGTTATTAGAATATATTAGTATGTAAATAAACTGCTTAAGCATTTCGAACGTTTAAGCAAATCAAGAAAACGTTACAGTGGTGTGAGGAGTGGGATTTATCATCTCTCGATATTGAATAAAATGTATGCCAGTGACCACAAGACTACAGAATGCAATGAAGACGAAGGCGATAAAAGAATTTTTGAAGAAAATCAATGAGAAAATAGAAGAAAATTGATGGAATGGAAAAAAGGGCGAAAGAAACATTCAGAAAATCAAAGGAAAAATGTAACAATAGCAATGACTTGGTGAGTAGATTGGATGAGAAAATGGAAACCATTGAAGAAACATTTGAAAAAGTTGACGAAGTTTATGAAAAAGTTAACGGAGTTCATGAAAAAGTTGACGGAAACTTTGACGAAGTTGACGAAAAATTCGAAGAAATAATAGGAATAATTGGACAGTATTCTAAGTTAGTAGAGTCTCTGAAAAAAATGACAATTTGAAAAGATTCTCCGGCTCTATCAGCCTTCAGCATTTTAAAGACAAAAAATAACAGCGAAAGCCTCTCAAATTTGATTGAAAAGTACCTGGTCCGATACATCAAAAACAATTTGAAGCTGCTGCGCTGGCAAACATTTGAAGCGACAACAAAAAAGCCACAGCATTAGTAATATACCTACGGAGAGAGGCACTCAACATTCTGCAAACGATTCCGGAGAGTGAACAAGTCGGTTACAAAGTTCTAACATCGAAACTTCAGATGAGATCTAGCGATACTAATTTACAACAAGTTTTTCCTGTCCAAATAGAGAACTGGGTGCAGAAAACAGGGGGAAATCTTCAAGAGTTTGAAGCCGCTGTGGCTAGAGTAGTCAGACTGGCTTACCTATCTTCTTCAGCCAGCTTCCTGCTTGAACAGCTATCAATCCAAACCTGATGGGATAAAGGGTAGTGAAATGCTACACTCCCCGAAACCATAGAAGATGTCTTAGCCTATGCTTTAGAATTCGAGACAGCGAAGCAGGCGTCGCATAGAGGACACATTTGTGTGATACAAGTCCAAGAAATAGACCGACCTGTTGAGGAAACCAAAAGAGAAGAAATCAGCAATTTATTGCATACTAAAAAACCAGATGCTGTGTGCTGGTACTGTAATAGAAGTGGGCATTTCAAGCGAAATTGTCCCAAAATTGAAAAAAAGCCACAGCAAGGAAACAGAAAAGGGTCGGTGAAAGGAGCATAAATCGATACAAGCTAAAAATACCACTGGAGTGATTATCCGAGGGGTCATGTCCACTGATTTATCGAGCATAGTTGTTCCCGAAAAGATAAATGATCGAAATGTGAAAATACTGGTAGACACTGGATCGGCTGAAGGGTTAAAGATTCGTCCGGTTAACATCAAACTTCGAATTGTGTCTGGACAGGAAATATAGACTATTGGACAGGTCGTCTCCACTATTGAATTTGAAAATACAACAGCGACCTTCTAGTAGACGAAATCACAGAAGAAGTTATCCTGAGATTGGAACTTGTTAAGAATCTTGGAAGTCCACTGGATATGAAGAGTGGTGTTCTTCGGCTGGGAAGTGAAGAGATACCGTTCATTGA
Organism: Myrrha octodecimguttata; assembly: GCA_958510865.1. Lineage (NCBI taxonomy): Eukaryota > Metazoa > Arthropoda > Insecta > Coleoptera > Coccinellidae > Myrrha > Myrrha octodecimguttata. The sequence goes on along the minus strand of OY294059.1, from coordinate 72,099,701 downwards.
TTTGGATGATAATAAATATCGGACTGGTAGATGTGACGATATCACGGGAAAAAGACAGTATTTTCATCCAACTACTTGATGTCAACATGTTTTCAGTCACCCTGGAGAAGAACACCTTCATTGGACAGGAGGTACCAGTGTGCTATACCTATATCTGGTGGGACAGGTACTGCAGAAGTGTCGCAGAGACAGAAGAATACTTGAGAGCTGAGAGAGATTTATTGGTGATTACTACAAATAATATGTACATTGTTTTCACACGTCGTTGTAATAAGGAAACTAAAAATCTCAATATGAAATAATGTAAACATATATACATTTATTATATATTGTATAGTATTCGTGACTGTTAGGAAATTTAATTAGGTACTATTTATTGGGGATGCAGTCATTATTGGGCATTAATTAGGTCTCTCCGAAATTCGTCGAGCTTTCGACTAATTTATTATTGCCTTCTTCGGGATGACTATAATAAAATGGAATCAACATTTGAAAATTATGAATATGGACTTACTTAAAAACATGAGGAAAATAAAATAGATCGTCTGGTACTGATAGAAAAATGACATTAACATAAATCAAGTTGGCAAATTTCTAATGTTTTGTGATATATCTTGATTATTATGGATAAATGTAAATATACGAATAGATTTGGCTGAGATCATTCAAATCTGCTCTTTTATTCATTGATTGATTATTAGAATTCATATGAACCATCTCCAAGAATGTCCTTTTCATCAAATTAGTTTCCGAATCTAAAATGTTAGTATTATTATAATCCATTTGATGGTCTTTTTGATTCACATGTTCCTTAAGTGCGCATAAAATAATATTCCTTTTGCAATCACTCTTATGTGATATAATTCGGCTATGGACCATTCTGGAAGTTTGACCAATATAAGTGCTACTACATCCTTTACAGAGGATTTCATATACTACGTTAGATTTGTGTTTGAAATTAATGGGACTTTTCATTTTAGTGTGTTATTTGGAAATTGTTTTATATTTTTCTCAGCAATTTTGAAATTCTCATTCTTGAATACATATCATAATTAATTTTGGTTAGCCCATGAATATTTGGAAGAGATCTGGAGACTAGAAGTTCTGTTTCAACGTTACTAGGACTAAAGAGTAATTTGTTAATTAGATGTTTGGGATAAGAATTTTCTATTAAAATCCTCCGAAATTCTATCAAGCATTCCTGATGAAAACTAGGAGGTGTAATTCTCATAATTCTATTCTTGATTGAAGTCACCCAATTCAATTCCATTTTTTGTGGATGATATGAATCTGTTGCTACAAATTGGTTTTCGATACCATTTGGTTATGATAGTATTAAATTGTGTTCTTACGAGCTTCATATCTAAAAATGGAACACTGTCTATTTGTTTCACTTTCTACAGTAAATTGAATATTGTGATCATAATTAAGAGTTGAAAATTGATATACTATCGAACAGAATTGATAGAATTAGATCATCTACAAAACGTTTGATAAAAGGTATTATATAAATTTCACAAGGGAAACACAAAAATCTATCAAATCGTCCATCACATAGTTAGCTATAAAATTGGAGAAATTTTATAGAACCCATTGGGGTACTAAAAATTTGTTTATAAAATTCATCATCAAATACGAAATATGTTGAGCCAAATATGAAATCTAGAATTTTGATAAATGAGGATCTGTCCAAGGTGCAGCAGTATTTTTCGATATTAGTCCATTTTTTATTGATACAATTCTTACTAAACTGATAGGTAAATTTGTAAAAAGAGAAACGACTTCTAGACTGATAATAACATACTGAGGAGGAATTTGGAAATTGTTTATGAATTGGCTGAATTCGAAAGAATCATAGTCCGGATTATCTGTTTCATAGGCATTACTTTAGTATATTGGTCAAAAATACAGAAAGTACTGCCTATAAAACAGATAATCCGTACTTTGTCGAAGATTCTTTCGAATTCAGCCAATTCATAAACAATTTCTAAATTCCTCCTCAGTATGTTATTATCATCAGTCTTAATGTTGTCACGTGACATCTGCTGAAAACCACTATATTCGAAACTTCATAGTGGACCATATGGTTCCTACCTTTATTGGGATTATATTATGCTGACGAACTTTCAGCTTTTATGAAATAACAAAAGTCTGGCGGCCACGGGGTCTGATTTCCGTCCACAAGCCGTCACAAATCTGTTGGTACTTTCGCAATCTTACCAAGTAAGTTAATAGATTAAGCTGACAAGATGAAGCAAGTATTGATATATGCTCGTCAGATATAACTTCTTCCGGATGAGCTTCCAAAAATCCAAGAAACTGTTTTGAATTTCTTAAGAGCAAACAATACTTCGAATTCAACCGGGTGACTTTTGTAGGCCAAAGTTCGTTTTTTTCAAAAAAGTTTTTGGTAGCAAATGGTTAAAAATAACTGAGAATGTGCAAAGTTTCTACTTTTATATTCAAGAAGTTTCGGAAAAATAAAACTGAAGTGGAGTGAAAAATGGAGAAATAACTAACATTGCGCTTAATTTCTAACAAAATAATTCAGTTCATTCCAAAAAGAAATTCAAAAAATAATCACTGAAGCCTGCAGAACGACACCCTGTTTTCCCCTATTTACGTCGAATTGTAATATTTCTCGCGGCTATTGGCAACGTTTAAGCGAGTAGACCAATGATCTAAAAAACAGGTACCTGACCTTGAGATATTAACGGGGTTTAATCAATGATCTAATAAAATATTATTAAATCATTGGGTTTAATGAAACTGAAAGTTGAATGTGGCTGTGTTGCGAAGCCGTAATTTACTAGCACGTGGTAGTGCTTGCTCTTAAGATATTCGTTCGAAGACGGTTTCGCTTTCGCTCTCTAAATCGTCCTTCAAAGCTTTTGTCTTCATAAAACCTGTAGGATTAATGATACCATTAGTTTCATTTTCGAAATGTTCAGTTCTAGTGCGAGGGGAAATTTTCTTATCTCACTCCATGCCTATGCAACTAACTATAATAAATTCCAAAACAAATGAGTTTCGTGATACTCATTTGTTTTGTAATTTATTATAGTTAGTTTTTATGATAACTTCTCATTGTGTCTCAGAGAGTCTTATAGACACAATACGTCAATGAAATTATGTTATTCACTGATTTATCGGGTCAGAATTCAGTGAGGGACTTGGGCGAATTCATTTTGGACATTTTGATTACACCTCACTCGAACATATGCTTAATGCGTTTAATGGATTGCTCTTAGCATCTCAAAATACAAATAAGGAATGCTACAAATTCTTTGATACAATTGCAATAGAGGCGAATAAATTTTATAGATTCGATGACAAGAAAAATGTAGGAGTGTGTATTTTGACTAATAAATATTATCTTGTTAAATATTTTAGTTGAGTTCTTTATTTATTCTGAATTGTGATCTATATTTATTAGCTAAGGTCATATGTTTTGCTGAACGTAATTTTCTATATTTTCAATTTTGTGTATGTTTCACGTTTTGTACACATTATTTTAACACTGTGAATTATAACTAGTGTTCAATTCAAAGTGAGTAACGTTCTAAAATTTGTACCATCATTTTCTGGCATTACTGCGCCATATGACATTGCTGTTCAGTTACATTGCAGTATTGACTTAAAATAATTCATTTTGACAAGTCAAAGCAGGCCAACATATTTTTGAGCATTTAAGGTCTCAGGTGTAAAAGAAATATCAGCATTTAGGTTAATGCAAATTTTCTCCTAGAAAATAGGATAAACACAGACGAACAGTTCAATGCCAAGCACAATTGAAATATTCCAAACTTTCGAAATGAATAATTCGAAAGGCTTGAGATCTGTGCACATGTGAAGAATTGATAATCAAGCGCTACTGGGAAATCAGTGCCTTTTTCAAATTGTTCACTACAATCACAAAATTTCAATAATACTGATACTATTCAACAGTTGAATCAAGTGAAGCAACTCATATCCTAAAACTTGTCAGTTACCGTATTCAAATGTTTTGAGGAGCAGCTGAGTAACACCATAAATCTAAGATGTTTATTTCATTTTACAACTCATTAGCTAATAAATAATGCAACTAAAAGTTGAGCTATTATATTTACAAATCGTACAATTATATTCTTGGTCTTGATTGATCAGTGGTATAATTCCCAGAGATTTCTCTGGTCAATGTATAATCATAACCACCTGACCTCAAACTGAAGTGTGCTTTGGACTTGGGGAACATAACAAAGTCATTATCTGCACCATACTTTCTCATGTAACCAAAAAGACCAAATGCTACTGCACACAACCAACCAGTAACCTGTTTCCTTTTCCACAAGCCTACAACTCCTCCGGCTGCCATTCCCCCTAGTGCCCAGTTGGCTCGATCAGATTCTTTCCTCAATGCTCCCAGGAAATTACTAGTCAGAACAAATACAGTGGTACAGCCAATAATTGGGAAACTGACATAGCCATATCTCATCAAAATATTTATATAGCCCTTTGGTTTACTCATTAGCATTACATCTATAGTGGATAAAGCTAATGCAGAAGCTGTTGCTGGTTGTAACGCATATTTCAATTTTTGAGGTATATCCTCTCCATCTGGTTTGGAAAAATAATTGTATTTATGAAGAGGAGCCTCCCCTTGGCTTGGTTTGTGGGTCATTGTGATTATTGCTAGTTTTAAATCAAACTTTTTTTTAACCTTTATTTATGTTACATAAAAACTCAGAATCTGACAGAAGCACAGAATAATAACGGTGTGAAGTTAGCATCCAAAAGACAGAATTCCCGAAGATACCCGAACGGATTCAATGGATCAGTGGCGTGCACAATGATCTAATAATACATAATATAATATAATAATATATATTATTATATTAGATCATTGGGCGTGATATATTAGGTAACGCAGCAAAATATGGGTTTCAATCTAAATTTTCGCCACATGAATATGACTAATGCTTGAAGAGGGCATTTGTGAAGTGGTACTGACTGTATATCAATACAGTCAGTATAAAAATTGTTAAGTAATTTCCCATATAATCATGAATAATGTAAATACCTGAGCATTAATATAGTGCGTCAATGCGGGATATAACAAAATGACTTAAGGGTCATTTTCAAGATTGACAAATGGTCTCGATTCATAATCTCGTACGAAATATTTATTGCAAAATATCAGTTATATTGGGCTCAAAGAAATCTTCATATGATCAGCGGAGGAAAATATCTTCAAATTCTAAGATAATTCTATCATTGTATAAAGACAACAATGATTCTGTTATTATATCTATCTAGGAAGATAATTGTCCGTGTCGCATCGATTCAATCCTTTGTAACTAGTGTTTTTTCAGGACCGCATTGGTGAGACATAGATGGAAATGTTGTTGATAAACATTTCCAGATTGACATTCGTAGAAAAATTGCACTCCTACTCGCGAAGTATTGAAATCGTCAGCTATCTAGAGCAATTTCAATCATTTCAGTAATAACAGTGAAACAGTTGTAGTAATTTTCCTTGGATCCGCTTCTTGGGTGTAGATGATTGGGCTGATTGGATGATTAACATCTCCAGATTAAAATCCATGAAATTTTAATGGGTTATATCCAGGTCTGCATTGATAAGACCCATAAAGAAATTTTCATTATCATTTGCAGATTAACATCCATAAAAAAATTGCTTGCTCTGCTTGCAGGCTCCCCGTTTAACCCCCTTTTCGCGAAGTATTTCGTAATGGATGTCAATCTGGACATGACAATTTACATTTCTTTATAGGTCTTATCAATGCAGACCTGAAAAACAAAAAGTTAAAAAGGATTGAAATCGCTCTAGATAGCTGACGATTTCGATACTTCGCGAAAAGGGGTGAAACAGGTTTCCTGCAAACAGAGCAAGTAATTTTTTGATCGATGTTAATCTGGACATGATAGTTAACATTTCTATATAGGTCTTATCAATACAGACCTAAAAAAATAAAAAGTTACAAATCATTGAAATTGCTCTAGATATAACTGACGATTTCCGTACTTCGCGAATAGGGGTGAAACTGCGGAGTGCCTTCAAGCAGAGCAAAAAAACTTTTTGTGGATGTGTAGTTGTTAACTAACAATTTCATAGAGGTCTCATCAATGCAGACCAGAAAAATAAAAAGTTACAATGGATTAATTGCTCTAGATAGCTGACGATTTCGATTCTTCGCAAATAGGGGTGAAACGAGGTGCCTACAAGCAGAGAAAGTAAATTTTTTGGATGGATGTCATCTGGACATGATAATTAATATGTCTATATAGTTAGTACCTATGCTGACCCAAAAAATAAAAAGTTACAAAGGATTGAAATTGCTCTAGATAGCTAACGATTTCGAGAATAGCGGTGAAAAAGGGTGACTGCAAGCAGTGTGACGACCTTTTTGCAGGCTTGTGTGGGTGTACGGTTGATATTCAGTTTCTCGGGCGCTAGTTGCAAATATCGGTCTAAGGTTGCAACTTCTTGTCGTACACTTCTCTGTCCTTCCCAGGTAGCTTTTACACAGTTGGAGAAGGGTTTGGTGCAACATATAAGGTGTTAGAGATTGTTTGGTTGTAATTTCTTCGTGAAAGGAGAAAATAGATTTTACAGTAATGAAACTAAGACTGTAGATTTACAAATATATTACAAAACTTCCACTGTGTCACTTACACTGTTGACCACAATTTCATTTACACAAAGAGCTGTCTGATATGAATTGTCAACGTGTTTACACTTACTATAATAGGTACATTAAAAAAAAAAATTACAAAGTATAAGACTTGATCCAAGCAATTATATAATACACAGTCAGATGTCAACGGATCAAAAGGATGTGGTTTTGAAATAAGCGGAACAGTGAACGGCATTGAGAGATGAGCGAGCAGAGCAGGTGATAAAAGCGGTGAAAAATGATAATTTGAGCAAATAGATTAATGACGGACAAATTCTGAGCATACAATGAGCAAATAACAGAGAGAAAGTAGTAAACAGGCAGGGCCGGCTTCGGCTACGGTATTGACCTGTGTTCCAAGGAGGCAAGTTGGTCCAAATATTTGAACTACGGAAGTTTGCGGCTTAAAGGGCGTACCCACTTTAATTAACAAACGCCTCGGCCAGTTAAATCGACAGTATTCTTGTCTCTGTATTACCGCTTCAAACCCTAAATACTAGGTTGAATAGTTCTCCCGAGCTCAGCCCAGGGCGTTCGACAAAACCGATATAAGAGGAAACCCCGGAGCAGTGTCGACCTGACTCAACCTCTGCATAAGGCAATTGAATGACAAGCGCAGACCCTAAAATGCTTCAAAAATACTGTCGGGTATATCTCATCAGAACACAAGGCCGTTACGACAAAACACTCGGTAAATCAAAGAGGGCTCCTAGGATCGTTCTGCCAATTCAAATTTGAATCACAGCCTGTAAATTTGGATCGAACTCAGCCCAGAACGTCCGATACAACCAGATTATTTGAGGATTACTTAGGCACAGTACCACCTCAATTCAACCCCTATGAGAGGGAAATTGATGAAGGATGTAGGCAATGTCCCTGACAACGTCCCCGAAAACACTCTCAAGATAATCTACTAAATTATTGCACTAGTCCTCCAAGATACAGAATGAATAAACCGGATATTTCAGGAACTAATTTCTTCTTTCCCATTGGATGCAGGTTGATATCTTGAAACTACACCTGAAAACAAAAAAGGAGACGAAAAAAACAATATAAACTAGTAAATGTTATGTTTATACCTTCTATAAATAGAGGATTCCTTCGCTCGTCATTTGAACACTAATTTCCATTTACATCTGCATGGTCCAAACAAAATACCAAAGGTACCCATATGAAAGTATCTGAGTATCTTCACAATTCTTCGAAGCTAACACAAAAAAGTTTCACGCACTTATCAATTACTGAAGTTAAAAGAATTCCGAATTACCATCAATATTTTCATGAGCTCTGATTGCTCGATTCGTGGCGTTTGTGTTGGTGGCGAGAGTCTGAAATAAAATCAGTTTCCCCGGTTTGGTCTAATGATTAATGAGTAGGAAAACAATAAACAAAAGCACCATTTTTCTATGCACCTTGAGGTGAATATCATAGAATAACCATATGATATATGATTATATTTGTATTCTGTGGTTAACTCCATATTGGATCCACAGAACATCTAAATATGAATAAATATTATTTATAAACAAATCTGTACAGCTCCCATGAAGTCGCTTGAATTTTACTGTTACAACCTGGTTTTTCTCTGCAACGTAAAAGAATAAAAATGGGAGAGGAGAGAAATTCAGTGTTCTTTACGTGCCAAAGATGCTCTCAGCCCTTAACACTGGATGAATCATTCAGCAATTTAAGCGAACACGAGAATGCTGAATTGAATTGTATGATTTTCATACAAAGTTTTCTTGCACTCTTCATGTTGATGATTTTTAGTGCCAGTACACAGCAACATAGAAGTTGATTTGGAGTCTCAAATTACTAGTTTCGACAATTATGTACATCCTTTTCGATTGTCGGATTCGGGTAATGGTGTGAATGGATTTTTACTGATATCAGATGAAGAAGATGATACCACTCAACCTAGTCACAAAGCAAGGGTAAATATGGCGATGTTGAGCATGAAATTTAATTCTTACTGAATTTTTTAGGTTTATGCTCAATTATTTGATACCATTTCTGGAAACTCGAATATTGATCATCCGTTGTGTGAAGAATGTGCTGATTATATGATGGAAATTATGGAACAGGAAATAGAAATGAAGCAAACAGATTTGAAGGATTACGAGTTATATTTGAACAAGTTAGTTAGTTAACACATATGTTCTTCAATAGGTCTCTTGCATGCAACACGAATTATCATATTTGTGCTTTTCTCATTCTATTTCGATACAAAATCATAACACACTCGCGAATATCGAATAATTCGGTATTAAAAATCGTCAAATCGGGACGCAAAACCAAAGTGGGTGAAACGCTGTAGATCGCCTCCTACGTCACCCGATATTCCAAGATGCCCTGCTTGGCTTGCTGCAGAGAAAGATACATGAGAACAGAGAGAGTGGATTTATCTCGGACGTCATGGAAGCCGCGAAGTTTCGATTGTTTGAATAGCCAACATGTGGAGCCAAATTTATGAGATCGTTTTCTAGTTGAAAATTGAAATTTTTGACTGCAAATGAACCTTTTCAGTATTCTTATATTTGATTCCGATGATAAAAAAAATACATGCAAGAGACCGATCGCTAAAAACCAATAACGTTAACAATTGAAGTTATTAGCTCTTGTGAATATTGATTTGATTTTGTTTTCATACACTAAATTTGATTTTCTGAACATAAATCCGCAGTTGAAATTAGGTACTCTATGTTAGTTTCGAAGATATAGGCGCCATAAATTTCTCAGAAATCCCATTTACAGGTTAATTTTTCCTCAAAACCAATTACTTACTATTTTTGGTTGATCCACGATCAACCCTCAAATCTTTGCGCAATGATTTAAAGAGAGTTTCAAATTTATTCAATATTTGACCTGTGCTATTCCACAATATTTGTATTTTGGGACTTTGAACTCTTAACAAATTTCAAATATCAACAATTAAAGTTGTGCAAGTGCAACCATTACTTTCTACAATTGACATTCGAGAATAGACCCCTTCTGATGCCAAACCTCACATAGAGTTCAATTAAGTAGACGTGAAGGATGACCTCTTGATCAGGTTTTTCTTCATCAGAAGATAAATATATTTGAGATTAAATGCTTGATGGCATTTTGCGAGGGTTCAAGGATCCTTTATGGATCCACTGAAAGTAATATGTAAATGTTCTTACACGAAAAACTTATCTGACAATTGACTGCTTTGTAACTCTGGAGGCCAAGTTGAGGTAGTATATAGCAAGCACAAAAAAACAAACATACACTGAATATCTGAAAGACCCCTAAAAAATAAATATTTACCTTTTCAACCTTCCAGGAGATTCAAACTTTATTATAGTTGTTAGGATTTATTTGCTCAGTTCCTGACATTTTAATTCACATAAAACTCAAAAACCTAAATAAATTTTTAGGAGGAAAGAATAAGAGGTTCCAGAATAATGCGATATTTTCATATATTATGCACTCTCTTTTTTGCTTGGCTTGAAACTTTCAGATTAGGTCGCGCATTGGAATGCGGCGGTTAAGATCGTTTATCGGACAAATCAGTCAAATGATATCGGAGTTATAGTCATATAGATTGAATTCCTGATATTTCGGTAAACACTCTAACGATTGGATTGAAACTTGACAGTTAGATGAAGCAAAACAACGCACAACTTTTCACGAAATTTCGTTGAGATCACATTCCCAGTAAATTTTTTTTTAAATTTTGTTGTTTTCGGTTAATGTTCATTGAATCCGGAAAAAACTTCTGCTCATACCTCTTGAACATCATATCTTGAAGCAGTGTACCAAATTTCATTTTGATACGACCATAATTCCTGGAGATATTTGGAAAAAATATGTAAAATTCCTTTTTTTTATATAAATGTTTTTCCGGAATAACTCAAAAAATATTGATTAAAACGTAATCAACCTTGGCAGCTAATTTGAAAATGCTGATGAGCAACTTTGTGCAAAATTTCGTGATGATCGTGAACAATCAGATCAATTTGAAAAGAACTAATATTTTTTTTTCAAATATTCAATATTCTGTGATCTTCTGATCATATAAGGTCCTTTTGTTTGCATAGAAAGTGTAGCACACTTTCTATGCAAACGAAAGGACATATTATCCTCGTGAAATTCGGTATCGAATTTCGAACTGTCATTTTTCGATAAAGTACTAGATTTCAATTCGATCTAATCTGTATTTTTGGAAAGATAAAAATTTTAATGGGTATATCTGCGGAATCATTTGGTGGATTTTACCCATTCACGAATTCGGCCTTCGTGATCAAGCCCCAAACCTACTCCACAAATATCTAGTTCCTAAGTCGTTTCTTCCTGAAGATATTTCGATATTTGTAGAGTAGTTCTGGGGCTTAATTACAAAGCTCGAATTCGTGAATGGGTAAAATCCATCCATTGATTCCGTAGATATACCCATTCAAAATTTGATTTTTCCAAAAATACAGATTAGATCGAATTGAAATCCATACTTTATCGAAAGAAACCTAAAAAAGCACTGACGTGAAGTCAGCTGCTCTAGCGTGCATGTTCAAAGGATATCACCAAAAGTGAACATGCGCGCAAATGCTGCTGACTTCACGTCAGTGCTTTTCTAGATTTTTTGGAGGTATATTCATGTCCTTGAGTTTTAATGATTAAGAACTTCAGTAATCAGCAGCTAACATGGTTTCAAGGATCATTTATATCTTATCCTCTAGCCTTATTATTTGATACACAAGCACCTCTTACCTTAGGTCCCAGTGGTCAAACGTTATGCAACTAGGTATTCAGAGGTTTCTTTCTCCTCTCTGCTGAATATTTACATTTGATATTCGAGATATTCGATATTTTCGAGATGATGCCTTTAAGATGGGTAGAATTCACTTGACTGAAGACATGCTGGAGTGTTACAACCTTCAATTCACTACTAGTATGGCGGTCAAACTGAACTGATTCTATATAATTTTTGTTTATTACTAATTATCGTCACCAGGTTAGAAAAGGATAAGAAGGAACTGAAATTAGGGGACTTGGAGAAAGAACTGGCAGATCTGAAGGCTCAAGAAGCAAGATTTTTGGAAGAGCTAGGATCCATAAATAAAGAAGAAGAGGAACTGAAAAAAGCAATCGCAGAACAGAAAGAATTAGCAGAACAATTGGAGAAGAATGAGAAAAAATATTATAAAGAGCATGCAAAACACTCGAAAGATTTGATGAGGATTGAAGATGATGGAAGAAGGTAAAAATAAATTGAATAATTAAATATTGCCATTCTAGTCAACTAACATTTATTGTTTGAAAGCGTCATATAAAATATAGATGGCTCAAATGACATAAAACATCGGTAAAGTTATAGTTTACTTATATTTTGAAAACAAATCACATGAATGTCATCATTTTTCGATCCAATGATTAGAAAGAAATCATTAGTTTCTGTTTATATCTGTAATTAACTCTTGGTTCTTGAGATCTTACTCTCAAACTGACTTGGAAAGTTGATATTTTTATTGTTTTCAAATGTAGGTATCTTTAAAAAATATGTGGTGAAAATCAAAACAGATATATGGGGGAAATTGAAGAAATAAAATAAGATGTTAATTCTGGTTGATGATACATCTTCATATCATTTTGCTACCATATACAGGGTAATTTGATACAGAAGGGAAATCTAGAAACTGGGGATATTACATTTAATTCATTAAAGATCAAGCCAAACCTTAAATAAATGTTGCTAGTTTATGAGATACAGTTTCTCTACAAAAATTAAAAGATTGCTATAATCACGATTCTTTTGGCATCCTTAATGGACATTATGATTTTTTATCGATACAGAATGAGAAATAGATAAAAATATGATAATTCGTGTTACGTGCAAAAGACCTATTGTTGACAGTTACGAGGTATGACAAATTATGCTCAATAATTAATAATATCACGAGCAATAATACAAGACATAACTCTAGTTATTATAAAAATAGCTATCTTGGCCAACTAAGTATTACAGGAGCAAAAATTGCAATATTACAATAAACTTTCAACTCAAATATCTCAGAAACGGTTGAGAATAATGATATCAAGTATTTTTCAACTGAAGAGGTCTGTTCTTTAAGATGTCCATTTATCTATGTACCATTTTCGGAAATAAAAATGGTATAGTATTCTTCATTCATGTAGTTCGCAACTCCTAGCGCCCTCTTTTAGCTAAATTAAAATGAGTTACATATTCCGATTTCTCACCAAAACAAAAAAACCAAATGTCAATTTTAATATTGCTGCTACTATAATCATAGCGCCATATATCTCTATAGTTTCGCTTCAACGTCATATAATTATGTGCAATATCTCTAGTTTATAATCTTGTTCATTTCAAATCACTGTGTATATTTTTCTGAGAAAGAGAATAACATACTTTGAAATATTCGATAATATAGCATTTGATGATGAATAACTTGTATATAAATCACAAATCATCCCTGAACGTTTGTACAACTATAAAGGGCCTCATATACTATGCGATGACCTCCAGGCCTTTGCCTCAACATATGACCTCAAGGTTACTTTTGGAAACCGACACACACTATCAGGCTTTCACCTTCAGACACTGTCAGTGAACGTAGATGTACGCCTGTGAGTGCTCGAAGGTGACGTTACTTTGAAATCAAATTAACTCCTGAATGTATCCCTAATCGTTAATCTGGTGGTAATTACTCCCTATCTATTTATTTCAACTTTACAATTAAAATTGCTATTTACAAACACAAATTTAGGTACAGTGAATCTGAGATCCGGGATTCGAAGAAGCACTTATCTTAAAAGTAAGGATCCGGTGGTATGATCCTTCAAAATACAGGTATTATGCAGGCAGTCCAGTTTCAAGAGATTCCATCCAGAATAAATTCCAGAATTAAGATATTCCAGTAATAATTAGCTTCGGAATAAAGGTATTCCAGTCATAATCAGCTCCAGTATTAAGATAATCCAGTAATGATTGCCTCTAGTACTAAGATGATCCAATTAAACCTTGGGTCCGGTAGTAGGATACTCAAATGGGCGTTAGCCCCAGTAAAATTATAATCCAGTAGTCGGCAGCTCGGTGAAAAGATGGTTCAGTGGGCGATAGCCCCGGTACAAAGATGATTCAGTGGGCGATAGCCCCGGTACAAAGACTGCAAATTTAAAAACTATAAGATAGTGCCTGTAACACGTGATCTCATTCCCAGCGACTCTAGACGTTATTGAAACAATTTACAAGTTAATAAATATGAGATGAAATATCTAGAACTCAGGAATAAGAGCACGTTATTCGATAATAAGAATGCGACAAGAAATCAAATGCACAATATCATACAAAGGAAAATGTTAAGCTGTGTAACCTGCATGGAATGAAATAAATCAGAAATCACAATCTGGCATTCACAAAAGCAAAAAATATTGGTCGGGATATACGTAGTACTTACCGCCTTTTGAATAGACGTCTTATAAGAAACAATAAAACTTCAAAATTCCACGATGTTAATGGATTACGAAGTTCGTTTATTCGTTAAACTCTAGCAAGGCGTTGAATCTTCAACTTCTTACGCACCAAAAGAAAGAATTTTCCATCGCCTGGACCGAGTTGAAAGGGTCGCGCATGCGAAACACACACTCAACCGTCAAAGCGAAGAGCGTTTTTTAGCGACCGATCATATAATTTCAGTAAGGCGTTTTTGCTTGCGATTGGAATTGAAATTATTAGTATGACGTATTTTCGTGATGGAAACTGAAATCGACAGTGGAGCGTTTTGTAACGTTACAACTTTTCTTGGCCTGCCAACTGGCAACATTCTCTCAAGAAGTTGAATCGTCCGGCGGCTTCTTCTAATGCCAGCCACATACGTTACTGTCTACCGGAGAGGTTGACCTGCGCAGGTCTACCTGCACGGGTCAACCGGTGCGTGTATTGGAACAGACCTGCGCAGGTTCTCCGACCTGCACAGGCGATCGGAGAAGGAGCGAAATTCATTTCTTTCTCGAAGCACCCTACGGTGAACTTGAGCGAGATTTCCGACCATCGCATACATGTAACGGCGTCAGGCCTGAAACCTGCACAAGTCAACCTCTCCAGTAGACCGCTGCATATGTGTCCGGCATAAGTTTGCCACACACAATCAGTCCACATGACCTGACGTCATCAGCCTTTCAGACAACAGATAGGTGTGTGGTTAATTTCGGAAGACTGTTCGGCCTACAACTGAAGGCCATCGCTTAGTGTATGGGGTCCATTAGAGTCGTCTTCTTTCAAATATATTTGTGAATGATGGAAGTATATTGAAATGATACAGTTTGGCATCAGCTTAGATGATGGTAAGGGCCTGAGATTACAGAATCCAGAAATTTGTAAACTGTGATAACAACATTCTGGCAAATGAATAAATGCAAGCAAGAAATACGAAATGAATCGCCCTAATAGAAATAATCCTGGAAAGGACACATTTTCAACTGTTCATTTCGGGATGACTTTACAGAAGATCGAAGTTGATGTAGGACACACAAATTTCTTTGTTACCTACGGGTACTGGTTTATGTTCAGCATGTGCTGTCAAAGTCAGCTGACCCGAAATGTCCACTTAGAATCTCTATACTCCATTATTTTTTATTAGGTCAGTCAGTTGGCAATGAAAGTTTCACACATTCGACTCTGTATAATCATGAAATTGAAATGTTATAGTAATAATATAACTACGTGGTTCGTTCTATGCAAAGTTCTTAGTAATAATGTATGCCACTGAACCAAATTACAGTGTCATCGATAAAAATATGTAAGAAAATTGACTTTGCCTATACTTCACTAGTAGCAATTTGGCTCAGTTTTTGTTACAAAAACTGGATTAACCACGCCTACCGACCGACTTCATAAAAGTGGATAGAGTACCTATATAAAATTGCATAGATTGGCCCAGGTTAGGTAACAGCTTTCTCAAACACAAACAATTGTATGAGATGCTTGACAATAATGTCAGATTATCAAATCCTAAGAGCGGCCGGGCACTAGTGACATTTGTCACCTCGACGAATCTGCTACTGTCACGTCACTGACATGATTTTTTACCCCTGCGCATTGAGTGAATCTTGTCGCCCTTCTGGTGCCATTTTGCCAACACAGAATACGAATATTCGCTAATATTCAGAGTAATCATGGAGACCTTTTAGTAGTCAGACGCCAGAATGGATCTCGAGGCAGCAGCTGTCTATACATTTATTATAAAAAGTAGAAAAAATAGAAAATATTGGGTTCCTCCACTTTGGAGAGGAAGGCAAATGAATGGCCAATTACACACCGAGTTCTCAAAGCTGAGAGCTGCTTGTATCAGTAAGTGTTGCATGTAATTCTCCGTTAGCGGTATGGTAGTCGCTGCGGGTCGCGACTGCCAGGCAGCTACTGCCGAGACCCGATTCGTACCTTCAGCATTACATTTATATTAAGGCCCCCTACCCAATATCTACGAGAAACTGTATGTAAAGTGCCAACTTGACTTCAGAACTCTGAGCACATAGTAATAATCAGTTGATGAGTTTCTTAACACAGTACAAAGATAATTAGAATTTAAGTTGCTATGTAGCAAGATTGTTATTATAATTGTTTCATTTTACCTACTTAAGAATTACCAATATGCTAGTGGCTTTTCGAAATGATTGGCACGTGTAGAATTAAACTAGAAATTTCGGATCTAAGGACCGGTATTATAATACTTATTTTTGACCACAGAAAGCAGTTAACTCCCATTTTTGAACCAGATTTCACGAGTAAATTCATAGTTATCTTGCAAAATAGTTTTATAATACAGTCCTTAAAACATATGAAAATTGGTTGATTTCCTAGGATTCATTATAGGTGACGTACATTTTCCCGGTGGCAAAAGTAAAATGAAATGATGTTATCGGTCGGGGTGGAATGAAAATGGATTTGCAGTTTTTGTTTAAATAAGGCGGTGACTCTGCTTAGGTTGAATGGAGATGGGCAGCAATTCCATCAATTCGACGCGGTCTGTTCCCGTACCTAAGTGGGAGTCAATTCTCGAATCTCGATCAAGAACTGATGACAATAGATAGGTCTCTTGCATGTAACGCGAATTATCATATTTTTATGTTTTTCTCATTCTATATCGATACAAAATCATAATGTATGCTATCACACACTTCAACAATTCGCTAATTTTGAATAATTCGGTATTAAAAATGGCCAAATCGGGACTCAAGGTCGAAGCCGGAAAAATGCGTCAGATAGCCTCTATGTCACTCCTTATTGTACGATTCACCGATCGATACAGCCCGACGCTGTCTATTGGCTTGCTAGAGAGAAAAGTACACGAGAAGAGGGAGAGAGTGGATATATTCCTATACGTCACGGAAACCGCGAAGTTTCTTCCGTTTAAACGGGTCGTGCCGACAGCCCAACTTTGTCGGGTTGGATGTGAAATTGGTCCGTGTGTAGCTGTGTCCACCGACATGGGATTTGTCGGGTGGCTAGGCCACCAGATCGCCCGACCAAGCGACCGAATTGTATCGTGTGTATCGCTGTCGGCTGGTAACAGGCTCATTTTCTATTCAGATGTCGAGTGTAGAGATTCTCGCGGATGAAAAGATAGAGCGCGACATATTAACAGAAATAACAGAAATGTATAAATCATCAAAGTGTTTATGGGATATTTCCTGTAAAGAATACATCAACAGAGATGCGAGGAATTTAGCTCTGGGAAATCCATAGATAAAAAAGCATTTCTCAGTTTCTGAGATGATTTTTGACTGAAGCTGTGGTGAAATAGATGCACTAAATTTCAAATCAGCATAATCTCTGCCTGTTGCCAAATATCTTAGTGCGGCCACCAACCTCTCTTCAGCACTGACTGCATCTCTCATATGCGTTTTTTTTAGATAAAAAGATGCACTAAATTTAATAGTTTTTGGAAACAACCGTAATCCATTCATAAGAAATTTCGGAAATCATCACTATCTAATTCCCTCAATAAAATTAAATGGCTGAACTTTTTTCCTTCAGCTAGCCATTTTATATCCAAATTCTTTTTTTCTTGCACTAAGGTTAATGATAACGCTCCTAGAGCAACTCCAATTTTTTGTTTCTTCGACACTTCAACCATTGCACCGCGCGATGTGCACTCCAGCAATCGTGAAATACAACTGACCAAGTTGGACAGCGGTCGCGCCGTGCGTAGGCAACACCCGATCTTGTCGACCCGACGGTCAGCACAGCCAGGGTGGGTAGTGTGTAGCCCGTTTCAAACAACCGACATGCGGAGCCAAATTTAAAAGAGCATTTTCTTGTTGAAAATTGAAATTTTTGATGGTTTAAGTGTTTCAGTGGTCTTACGGATAGAATATTTGATTCCAATGATAAATGAAATTCATGCAAGAGACCTTTTGTCATATGTTTTCATCGATTTTCAAAGTAGAGTTTATTAGACACTTATGTATTCTGGTACAGAACCAGATGGTCAGATCCGTAATTACCATGAAAGAAAATTGCAGTTGTTCATACATTCAATATTTTACAACTTGACATTGTTTGTGGTGAAATCGTCTGTCCAATCCAAGTTCTCATCTTTGAATATCGAATTTTCATTACGAAATGGTATGATAGCTTCTCTGTTGTTTTCAGCCTCCAGAATTCCATGCACTTCACTACAACTCATCTTGAAAAATTGAAAAAAGTGAACGTATTTAACTCTACGTTTCACATATGGCACAAGGGACACTTTGGAACCATAAATAATTTTTGTTTAGGAAGACTACCTCTGGTCCCAGTGGCATGGTCGGAAATCAACGCAGCTTGGGGGCAGGCCGCCTTACTGCTCTCGGCCCTAGCTCGAAAGATTAATCTTACTTTTGATAGGTATAGGGTGGTGCCGTTTGGAAACCACTCCCGAATTGAGGTGAATATGTTAATTCATTCTACTATTTCTATTTGGAATAAATTATACTAAACTTGATGCCGCAACAGACGTCGTAGAATATTTCATCCAAATCCATCTAGTTGTTTAGGAGAAATTTAGTCAACAGCTGGAGAGATTTTATGAAATTTTCGTTTCTTTTTTGTGTAAATAAAAAATTAATTGAGATCGAATCTACACACAAAAAACTCAATTAAAATTTATCCAGTTGTTCAGGAGGAACTCAGTGACATATACACATAAAGAAGGATAATACAGTAAGGATGATTCACGAAAACCGTTGGATAGAAATTTATCATGGATGGACTTGAGATGATCCCTTGAAATTTTAAAGTTAAGCTTTGTTGTATCATTGGCATATTATTCTCAGAAAATTCGTCTGAAATTTTGAAAAACATATTCAAATTTTCTCAACAGGAATTTTTTTCAAATGAGAATCCATTTTTGTATTGGTCAGGTTGAATCTACGTCAAAAAATAGTGATGAGTCTAATACATATTACTGGTCTAAAATGCATATTTCCCAAAAGATGAGCAAAATCTCATTTTCTTCTAAAGAATGGCCGGATTCTGGTTTACATTAGTGGCTTTCCAGTCAGGTGTGTGAAACCCTCAGGGCTTCACGTCCACGCTATTACGAGTACGAGACGATAAACAAACTGGCAAATTATGACAAGTTTGGCGTTTCACAGCTCTGAATGCATGAAGCCCCGCAAATTAGCAATAAGATAATATCATTGCGCACGTCCAAATATATCACAATCTGACTACGTCGAAAAAGAATGTTCCGGACGCCCAAAAACTGCTTACAGCCTCTCTATGTTGTTTGTTACTCTGAGGGTCACTCCCTTGTACACAGGGTGGTCCAAGTAGTGACGTCAATATTTTTTTTTAGATTCCTCACATCTGGGAGTATCCAAAAATACCCCATGTATGTTTCGCAATTTTTTATAATTTCCGAGTAATAATTTTTTTTGTGTTTCTTAAATTTATTATGCCAGCGAGGTTTCAGCTTCTGGCTGATTTTAAAAACTTCCCACGGTCCTAAACTACTACAATCATGAGAAAAAAAATAGTATTTTATTAGTCTGCTAAGTTATTTTCGTTATCAAAACAACATTAAGGGCGATCATGTCCCACAAAAAAATAATAAATTGAAAAAACACAATAAAATTATAACTCCAAAATGAGAAAAAATCGTGTAACATACATGGGGTATTTTTGGATACTCCAGGTGTGAGGAATCTAAAAAAAATTATTGTCGTCTCCTATACGCTAGTGATAATGAAGCAAATTGGAGAAAACTTCCAGTTCACATGATCATGTAACACAAAATTACAGGTGCTTCGGATTCCTAAACATTGGACCTACAGTTTTGAGCATTCCTTGTTATTCTATACTATACTAATATCAGGGTTAAGATTGTTCAATCATTTGCCCTCTCATTCGAAACATTCAAAAGGGAAATTAAGGAGTTATTACTCCAAAAGTGCTTTTATTGAGTTGAGGACTTTCTTTCGGCTTCTCTGGTAACAAAAAAACTATTTAATTGTAGTTTTTTCCTAACAATTAACAAGGGCGTTTTCTACAAATAATAATTTTAGTTCAATATATAATGGTTCTTTTTATGATAAAAAACCTAAAACACAGATGAATAATGAAAAATTAATACCCGTATTTTGGTATATCGTACCTGCCGAAATTCGTAAGGCGAGGAAACCGGTGGCTATATGAAACTTAAAATTAAGAGCATAATATGCATTATGTGATGTGAAGTTAATGGGCAAAATTGAATGATTATGGAGTTATCTTCACGGTATTTATTTCAACCCTGTTTGTGATTTAACTCAGATGTCTAGAATAAGGGTAATTTTTTAATCAAATCGAACAAGGAGACCTTGAATACAAAATGGTGGTCTATTTTGTAGGGAGGCTAAAAAAAAATTTCCATTAAATTTTCAAAACTAGGTTTTTTATTCATATTCAACCCAGATTGATAGAGTATTTACTATCGATGTCTCGAATGAAAGAGCTGATATCTCAGTTGAAACTGAAAATACATTTGGTATCTCAAAAATTTGTATATTTGTCTTCAAGGTTATTGGCAAACAACAAGAGCTCCCTCTGTATGGAAACGGTGGTGTTAGATATCTTTGGGACACGAAGTTTGATAGTGCAATGGTGGCGTTTTTGGATTGCGTTCAACAGTTTCAGGACGAACTGGCAAAACAAGGAAAACCTTTCGTTTTTCCCTATAAAATACACAGCAGCAAAGGAAAAATTGAAGACAACGGAGTTTGTTACTCAATCAAGTAAGTCGCCCTAAATTTGAACTCGAGTTGTCATTAGTGGCATTCCAGCCAGGGGCGTGACTCTCCTGGGTCTTGACGCACTCGGGCGTTACGACCGGGCTATTACGGGAACGATAAGATAAACAAAGCGACAAATTATGACAAGTTTGGCGTCTAACAGCAGTAAGTGCACAAGGCCCCGTGAATTCGGGTTGTGCATCAGGGGAAATCGGTAGGAAGTTTCTGACGCTCTTGCATACATACCATGGTGGAAATATAACATGGTGTGCTCACAACTTGGGCTTATTTTCGTCCTGTTAGCGCATGACGTCACTCAGAGAAATAATTCCGAATTCTTGTACCTATGCAACCTTTAATTATCGAATATTTCTGTCGCTCTAAAGGAATTGTACTGATTCATTTGCATTTAATGCTAGGCCAGAACATGTGTAGCTGTTCGTTGTATATTTTAGCGGATTATTTTTTAGTTGGAGGCATTTATGTCTTAAATGTGGACCTATTTTCATGCGAATTTTATGAAGAAAAAAAAAATTATTTTCAAAAACCCAATTGATGTAGTTAAATAACAATTGTCTTCAGATTTTTCTGTATAACCTTTACATAATATCTTTCGATATTGATTTGATATCTTACGATATACTTTTATGTCTTCGACGTACTACGTCTTCAATGACAAAATTATTATATCAACTGGCATATAATGATCAAAGTAAAAAACTTGAGAAAAGTGTGAAAAAATGAAATACAACCTAAAAACAATACTAGACACAGTGTTTCATCTTCTATCTTTCGATTTAGAATCATCAGTAGCATTTATGCTCACCACGTGTTTGTTACCTACACTTCACTTCAATAACAGAAATAAGCAGGTTTAAGTCCATACGCATGCTTGTTAGAATTGTGCATAGAAACAATAATGCCACAGATTTTACTTACACCTTCTTCTTTCCTTGACAAATGAAATGCGGTAAAAAACATTTTCCAAAATCTTTATAACCTCAAAAATTAAATGACAGTTGATATTGATATTGAAAACTTATAGTTTTCAAGGGTTTTTTATTTCCGTTATTGAAGTGAAGTGTGCGTAACAAAACACGTGGTGAGTTTTTGATGTATAATATAGAATAAATGCTACTGATGATTCTAAATCGGAAAGATAGAAGATGAAACACTGTGTCTAGTATTGTTTTTAGGTTGTATTTCATTTTTTCACTTTTTTCTCAAGTTTTTTACTTTGATCATTATATGCCAGTTGATATAATAATTTTGTCATTGAAGACGTAGTACGTCGAAGACATAAAAGTATATCGTAAGATATCAAATCAATATCGAAAGATATTATGTAAAGGTTATACAGAAAAATCTGTATTTAATTGTTGTTTCAATAGCCTTTAACAAGTAGACTTTTTTGAATTTAATATTTGATGTAGTTAACATGATAATCATTTAATAGCTTGAATGTTTACATCCCCGATTAAATTTTACTGTGTGTGGCACGTATTAGAATGAACATTAGATTGCGAAACCTCCATAAAAAGATAAGTTTTGAAAATTGGGAAAAAAAAAAAATTTACTAATTGCAAAAAATATATTTATAGATTTTATTTCAAGTTGGAATGGAATGTTCTTTGTTCATGAATAATTAGGCATTACATCAGAGTTTCTGAATACAGATCACCAAAATTCTGAAGATTTCTACAAAATTTTCTATACTTTTGTAATTTACAATTTAACTTATTGATAATCAGGGCTGGGCAAAATACATGCTTGGATTAATTGAAATACAAATTACAAAATACTTTCTCGCAGGTATTTGAAATACAAAATATTTTCAAGTCGGGTATTTGAAATATAAAATACAAAATACAGTATTTTGACTATTTGTATTTGAAATACAAATTACAAAATACATTTACGTGTTACGTAAAATGTGAAAAGAGGACAACTAATTCAGCTCAGCCATTTTATCGCTAAATAGAGAATTTCCTTTCAGAAACACAAGATTTTTGAATGTAGTATCAGACAAACAGCCTCTTGTTGGGGAATGAATAAAACCTGCTGAAGAAAACAATCTTTCTGCAGGTCCTGATGAGCACAAACTTGTGTTATTGTATGAACACATTTTTATATTAGGATAATGTTCAATGATGGTAAGCTCTCTGCTCTTATCGTTTTTGGAAATTGACTAACTCTAACTCCATGTTGAAATGACCATTGTGCAGGACCTTTTCTTCCTTTCCATTTGCCGAAAACATGATTGCTAGCAAAAGAACTAGATGAAGCAAATGAACGTTGCGCCATCTGAAGGGAGATTCAGAGACTATTTTCTGTAGAGCGCTCAGCGCTAAATGTATTTGTTCGAAAGTATTTCGAAGACAAAAGTATCGAAATACAAAATACAAAATACTTCAGCGTCAGGTATTTGAAATACCAATTACAAAATACATTTTCAAGAAGTAATTGAAATACAAATACAAAATACGTATCTGTATTTCAAATACGTATTTCAATTATAAGTCATTGAAATACTGCCCAGCCCTGTTGATAATTTTGCTTCAACTTTATCTGATGCTCTGTTGAAAAACTCTTCTATCAAACTTTAGGGAACAATATTACTTACTGAATTCAAAATGGTCGTTTCATTTTCAAATTAACGTATTTAAATATTTCTCCTTTCATAAAAATAAATGAATACAAGTGGGGATTCTCCTATCAGTTTGTAAACAATTGACTTGAAAAATATTTCCACAAACTCTGAAATGTAAGCCATGTTGGTCCTTCTTTTTTAAATATCTTCAAGCCCTCTCGCTCAGTTTTATGATTTTTTTTCCAGAAAATAGAATTTCTAGGGTTCAGTAAATACTTCTTTTTTTAACTTATTGTTTTTAGAAGTGAAAAACGCTCGTAAAAACTCATTCGATTTCAATTCAGTCGTTTTCTTCTAGTTTATCCAATATTAGTCATTTTCCGCCCGAGTAGTTCAAAAATATTGATTTTATTGGATCTCATATATATATTTCACAGAAGATATTGAAATCAATCAGAACCAGCAAAATTGTAAATTACATCAAAGATCCATTGCGAACGTTCAAACTATTGAAATATTTTACCAGACTGACGTCATAATGAGCGACAAGGACGGGTATATAGATGCGCAAGAACACACCTTGTTATATTTTCACCATGTTGTATACTGGAACACGAGTGTGGCGCTCGCGAGATGCATCGGTGCACCCCATCCTGTGGCTGGAAAGTTGTTATTTCTAGCTAGGTTATATAGGAATATTCCGTTCGCCATATTGTTTCGTAAGATAGGTTTGATTTTCCCTTGGAATATAAAGACAGCTTGATGAATGAGTTGATTTCTTTATTTCTAATATGAAGTTGATGGAAATGGCAGTATAACTATAGATTTCAGTATAGATTACTAATGTTCTATTGTGAAAAACGAACCCATAAATAATTATAGGAATTGGTTTCACGGAGAAGAAAGAGCTCCTGTAATAATAAAAAACATAATCACAAGGACGAATATCCGTCGATAAATCAACAAATATTCCCCCTTGATCAGAGCTAATCATCCAATCAACCAAAACACCTACACCGAAGAAGCGGATCCAAGTAGAATGACTACAGCTGTTTCACAATTGTAATTGATCGTCAGGTCAACTTAACTTGGATAAACCGCAGAGAGTTCTCTCGATACTTGTTACCTTTCAGAAGGACCGTTGCAGTATAACAACTACAGCGCGCCATCTGCCAGGAGCATCTTGCGAGTCTCACCTTCGAGTGCAGAATACTTTGATCGATGTGTATGACGTTCATCCTTTTGTTCCCTGGTCTCAAATTGTATATTTAACTTTGAGGAAACTGACAAATATTTTAATTAATTGAAAAACCTAGAAAAGCACTGACCTAAAGTCAGCAGCTTTTACGCGCATATTCACATTACGAAATGGCGACTTTGAAATTTCATGAATTAAATGAAATATGAAAATTTTCAAAACAAAATTTTTTTTTCAAATTTTTCCATGGATAATTCTTCTCATTGACACTGTTAATCTTCCAACCAAGTTTCATTTCGATCAGCTCAAAATTTTTCGAGTTATTGAAAAATCAAAATTTCAAATGGCTGTAACACAAAACTTAACGAACTTAACCGAGTTATTAGAGAGATATTGCAGTGTCAAATTTGTGTTACGTTATTACAGCAAACGTTATTTTTGACATCTAAGCATGCGCAGATTCATTTTCAGAATAACGCGACGTTAATAGCGTTAGCGTCTAACGTTATTTACGGAAAATTGCGAGCCGCAATTTACGTTGCGCTATTCTATATCGGAAGGAATCGTTAAGCTTCGGGCTCTTCCGGCTCCGATCACTGTCATAGAAAAGCTGTTTGTTAATATGTTTTTCGGAATTAATTACACAACTTCCTCAGATTTTTCAAATCTATTTTACAATACCTCTTATACACAACTAATATTAGACATTAAGATTTATTAGTGCTACCTAAGCAAACATTTTTCATAAATAGGTATTTGTTACTTTTTCACGAATAAAGAAATACTTTCGGAAGCAACATGAGGGGTTGGAAATTAGGAATAGTTTGAACCATGCCAATTATATTGTGTAATATAACTAGTTCCACTTCTTCTGCATTAGCACCACGTGAAATTACCGCTTCGGATTCCATTTTCATTTTGTCTAGAACCAAAAAACTAATGCAGAAATGCAAATTATCAAGCTTTATGAGTTTAAACGTAAGTTTGTAACACAAAAATCTGACGTCTCACATAACCTAACCAAACAAACTGATAACTAACGTAACGGTAACAAAAACGTGTAGCAATACGTCTACTTCTGGAACGACCGTTAAATCCACGTTAACCACCAAAACGTTATATATAGCGCACCGTAATAACATAACGCTTGCGCTATTCAAAAGTTGCAATATCTCTATTCAGGATCAAAACCTAACCTGAAAATTTCAAGATTCTAGGTCCTTTCTCTCGAAAATTAGAGCACATACGGCCGGATGGACAGAATTTAATTTGAACACGGATTCTTCTTCAGAGAGTTCAACCCAATCGTTTAAGACCATTTTCGGCTCAAAATTCGAAAATTACAGCCATCGTGACAAAATGATAACGCGCTGTTCCCTAGAACAAGCGCGTAAAAACCGTTAACACGGACAACTACTCTTTGTCTATCAATTAAAATAGTTGTCATCAGTGTCTGGATTTCTAATATCTTGTGGAAGCATCTCCCCCCTGTGACAGGAATTTAAAAGGCCGGTCTTCTAAGAGTTTCTTGGATTGTCTAAAATTTCCGCTGATCAGATTTGTCCATATTTCCCTGGAAATGCCTGAACAATTCCACCCATTGGCCAAGAATTGCGAGTAGTGTCTTCGGCAGATACAATATTGAGGTCGTCTGTTCTGAAAGGTCTTGTTTTAGTACTTGCTTACTTCGAATGAGCGCCAATCTGTTTCTTTGGGGTAAACATGAGGCAGTTTCAGGCACATGAACATTTCTGTGTTCATCAGAACTCTCGCTTCGGAAGTCTCCACTAATAATCTGGATGTTTATAGAAGAAATTGATCGCCTTTGTACTGTCTTCATCCAACATTGGCTTTTGTCTCTTTCATTATTACCTATATCTTCAGTATTTCTAGAGGTAATTTGTATTCCGCTATTATCAAGTTCAAATGATTCCTTCATCAACTGTTGTAGATCGTCGTCAGATTTTCGATAACGGAAGAAACTGAATTCTGAATTGTCGATTCAATCCTTCTTATATCTAAATTTCCCGTGAACAATCTATTCAAGCTTGGTCCAGCTTAAAAGTAGAGATTTCGGCGGACCTTCATAAATTTGTTGATCTTGTACCAATAAAATAGTTGGCTTCACGTCGTTTTTAAATAGCACATTTTGTTAATAACTAGACATATGAGACCACTCATCTTTTATCTTCGAAAATTCAGAATACTGATGTGGCAAATTGAAACCAGTCATTGTTTCGACATCACTAAATTCAGATTCATCGGTCTCATAAAGCCCTCTTATCTTTAGTTTCACTCGACGAGAATTTCGATCTTTGTGGCTTGATGAGTTGATTCAGATAGTATTCAATGAGTCTTCTGCTATTTATCCGAGATATTCTTCAAGTAAGACATAGGTTTCAATAGAATTTTTCTCCGTTGACAGAACAACTGGGCAAATACAAAGTGAAACTTTTTCAGTAATGGTGTAAGAAGTCGTTGAGCATGATAGTGGATGGCATTTCAGACTTTCGACCTGAACGTCTGATTCCAAATTATCCTTATCCTTTCTTCTACCCAATTTAATTTGGTGGTGTTCTGAACAAGAGAAACGTAACTTCTTATTTCTGATCAGTTTCAATGAACTGTCGACAGATTTTTTTAAATCTCTTCACATTTCGAAGATTGATGATTTTAACACCATATTTGGCATTTTGGTGTCACTTGTGTGAGCACAGGTCGGTGTTTGAAGATTCTTTAGGGTTGAGGTTCTCTGGAATAAATTCGGGCGTGATTTTGGACCCACGAACAAAAGATGTCTTAGATTGGTACTCAAATATTCATTCCTGACACATATACTGCCTAATGGTACTTTGATTGTGTGGGCAACTTATTCGATAGTTC
Organism: Myrrha octodecimguttata; assembly: GCA_958510865.1. Taxonomy (NCBI): domain Eukaryota; kingdom Metazoa; phylum Arthropoda; class Insecta; order Coleoptera; family Coccinellidae; genus Myrrha; species Myrrha octodecimguttata. The sequence continues at coordinate 72,072,118 of OY294059.1, read as the reverse complement.
CCTGAATACTTAAGGGTTGCTCAAGTAAATTTCCGTTGGGAGATTTCCAGTGTAGCACTGAAATTTTGAACTTCTTTTGAATGTGACATAATTGCTGTGGTCATCATCTTTCAAATTTGGTAGATGTTTATGTATTGTTTCTATTATGAACTCAGGTCGTCCGAATCTCTCCTACATTCCTTAAATTTTTCCTTTGAGGATATTTCTGATGAAAAATCAGATTTTTTACTAGAGCATTGTGAGATTGATGTGTTCTTGGAATTTCTATTTCTAGTTGAGTAGCATTCTCGCTGAGCTTCTTTTAAATAACAAAAAGATCTTTTGGTTTTGCGAATATTCTTCAAGTTAAATGGCTCTTGAGTTCGAAGAAGATCTACTCGTTCTCTTATTAGTACTTTTTTTTATTACTTCCTTGAGTTTCGGATGGACAACGTCGGTACATTCGAACTGGGAAAACGACTGGGAGCTTGGCCTTTATTTTTCGTTTCGCTCCTTCTTAAAATCGTCATCAAGAACTGGTTAGTAAATAAGTATGTTCCCTGGCCTCAAATTATATACTTACTGACAAAGAAACTGCAACACCCAGAAGGTTTTTTCATGTAGCCATTTTTTGTTACTTAAAATATTGTAGTCGTTTTTTGCAAATTTTTTAAATTTTACATCAAACCAGCTGTCCGAGGAGGTCCAATGTCGATGTTTCGTTGTTGTAAAAATGAGATATTTGGACTACAAACCTTATCTGACAATTTCAAGTCGCTAAGTCTTTTCCGTCGAAAGTTAGAGCACATACGGACGGCCGGACGGACAGAATTGAATTTGATCAGGGACTCTTCTTCAGGGAGTTCAACCCAATCGTTTAAGACTATTTTCGGCTTAAAAATCGAAAATTACAGACATCCTGACGAAAGGAAAACGCACTGATTCCTAGAACAAGCGCGTGAAAAGCATCTACATGCACTACAATCCAAAATTTTTAATCTCGGTGTCTCAAATAGTCTCTAACCCATAAACATCGCTCCTTTTGCGTTTTCTTTTTTTGGCCTCTTCCAATAACCGAATTTCGGACTCGAAGGAAGCACATCCGTCTTCAGAGACGTATTGAGGACCGCTGCGGCGGGTCAACTAAGACAAAAGACATAAAAAGTGGACAGGATTCGCTTGTCTCTCAGGCACACATACGTAAGACAATGGACTTCCATGCGCCCTTCAGACGCGTGCCACATGATGCAAGTTGAAAGATGAACTCGCACGAATGTGGACATACTTTAACAGGTGTATATGTTTTCACGTTAGTTTGCCTAACTGATATGTTACCCATGCCTGGATACCCTCACCTTTTATAGCGAAAACTACGGTTAACAATTACAATTATTAAACTACATATGATCGTTGTATACCACAACTATAGTTCTATACCATACTAATTGTATTAGCTGATCGATAATAAGTAAAACTTCATTGTGATATTTTCTTAACACAATCTTTCCAGGAAAAACATACTGTTTGTGATAATATCCAAACCTTATTCTTCATGGACATGTATTATTTATTACTTCATATCCAAACACGTAACTTTCGAGTAAGCCATTCCTTTCGTAAATTGTGTTTACATCTGGACCTGGACGAACTGATTTGGTTAAATCGCGAATTATGCATCAGATTGTTTATGCCATGTTTATAGTTTCAGACCATTATACTACTTAAAGTTTATTAAAAAGGAACGGAATGAGCCCTGAAACATACCTGCCAATCGCAAAATATATTCTGTTTCATTTATGCATTCAGCCATCAGAAGAATTTGGGACAAGACATAGGGCACTGTCTGAGAAAAAATATGGAAATCGTGAAGATGGCTTTTGATGTATATACATGTTCATGACGCATAGAAATGGATTTCAGTAATCGATTTTCTTCAAGCTCAAATTCAAGCAATATTCTCAATCCTCACAAATTAGATTGGGCACTTTGTTAGGTACATACGGTGTGATACACTTGTTCATTGTTAAGCAATCATTCTCCATATTTCACATACTTAGGTACCACTAGTTGTGCTGAATGCTAACTGATTGTACTACTCTAGATGTGTCCTCCACTGAACGCTTCCTCCTTCACTAATATTCAGGTCGATTCTGTTTGCGTATTGCTATGAACCCTGCTATTCTAGTCATATAGCTATATTTCTAATTTATAGCAATATGGCCAGATGTTACGTATTCTGTTCCGAGGGTTATAACAATGTTTGTTATGAATTTTGTCATAGCAATATTGCTATCATCTACTTCCATAATCGGTGATTTTACTGTATTTAGTGACTTTAGAGCTACTAGGAAGAAGAGAATAACCCTACTTCGTGAGTTTTTTTATGATTTCGCATACATAACCTCTATCGACGGCTTTCAATATTCATGAAAACATCGACATAAAAAATGTTAGGGAACAAAAAGAGCCAAATTGACCAATAACCAATTTCCTGGATACCAATAGCATATTGGTTACCAGAAATCAAATGCAGCAATTTTATTCAGGAGTTAATAATTCGAAATTCGATCAACTGTTTCGTTGGCACCTCAAAGGGATCTGTTGTTGAGATGATTAGAATAATCACCTCAGCTGTTGTCTACCATGCCTGTATTTTAGTCTAAGAATCTTCCTTGAAATTGAATATTCTGCAGAACCTTGAACACATATCCATGAGCCTATACTTTTTTTTATTCATTTAAAAATCGACTTATTCAAAAATGTTACGAAACAGAAAAACCAATTTAAGTCAAATTGACCAATTTCCTGGATACCAATAGAATATTGGTTTCCAGAAATCAAATACAGCAATTTTATGCAGGAGTTAATGATTCGAAACTCGATGAACTTTTCTGTTGGAAATTTAAAGGGATGGCTGTTGTTGAGATCATTAGAATAATCATCTCAGCTGTTGCTTATTAAGCCAGTATTCAAGTCTAAGAATTTTCCTCAAAATTAAATATTCTAGAGAACCTCGAACAAACTTCTATCAGCACATACTTCCCTGTCTTCAATATTTTCGAATTCTTGGAAGAAAAAATACTGAAACAAATGGATCTCTGTAAAATTCCGTTTCTAACCTATCTTGTTACCAAGCATAGCAAGTACTATTTTGAGGTTGCTAAGATAGCAATATTTATAGCAAGATTCATGTTGAAGTGACAGAACATATTGCTCAAAATCGTTGACCAGAATACCAATAATTCCAATCTTGTTATGATAGCAATATCTTTTTCCTAGCAGTATTGCTATTTGCAAACAGAATCGACCTGATTATTTGTTATTGAATCTCACCTTCACTGAAACAATTTTTCTAGGATTCAACTCAATTCAGAAGAACAATGGACGAAATCCTTGAAGTTTATGCTCACAAATTTAAAATGGGGCCTTGCCTTTGTAACGTCTCAAATTGGCACGGAAGGAGAGGAAAGTTGCAATAAATAAGTTTAGGCGTCATTACTATATTATGTTGAATGGACTAATTTGTATACTTGCGACTTAATTTCTTATCATGTATTATCAACTTGAAATTGTTATACTTTCTGCAAATTATTTATTATACCTAATAATTTTGTCGTTCATATATAATCTACTAGTTTACCTTAAAAAGTCATTTCAACTTGTAGAATTCCTCAATTCCAAATTAGGCCCATATATTTTATATTTGATCCTAGTTTAAGAAAAATATTTTTATATATTGAATTTTTTCGTAACAATATCAATTTTTAATTTTTTTATCAATTTGAAACTCTTCATAAAACTACTGAATTCGGTGTGATGAACTAGGCATGTTGGTCATTTTCTATACTCCATTCACTTTTGGAAAGATAGTCGGTAGGCCATGAACGTTTGACACATTCCACTCTCCATAATTAAAAAATGTTAGGTTATGAAAATTTAACCCTTAGACAACTACGCGGCGTTGTCCGTTCTACACAAAGGTCGCAGTGATTGGGTATATAACTCAACCAATTAACTGTAGAGTCATTGATAAAGATATGGAATTGACAACGTCTCGCCGAATTATTTTGACTTGGACGACCTGAGTCAGTTCCAGTTACGAAAACTTTATAGGTCCATTCAAAGGCCTACCGCTGACTTTTTAAAAATGGGGGGAGTAGATGCCAATGCTAGCTTATTCAATCAATAATGCACGCTTCAGGTACTTTCAATTCAGTTGAAATTTCAAAATACACAACGTAAGTATTGAATAGAAATATTTTATTTGAACTAATTTAATTTAGGAATCATTTTCTTGAGCATATTGATGATGATGCTTTCGTTTTTCTATTTTATTTCGTCGAAGTAAAATATCCTATTATTATTATTGAAAGGTAAGAATATACATGTAGAAATTTAGAATATATATTTAACTCAATTTTCATTTTTTATGATTTGTTCATAATCAGACATCAGGGCATTAGCAACTCATTTCATTCAACTTATTGGTATGATGTGAAAAATATGGTGTGCTCATCTGAAAAAAAAGTGACGCCATCTACTTGAAAATACAAGGAAATATATATTGATATGTGCTTTGAATTTGCATGTAGTTTCATACGTCACCATTTGTAAAAACGATCACAGAAAAGCAGATGAGCACACCATGTTTTACTTACATCATGCTTATTGGGGCGACTTTTAAGCTCATTGAAACCATAAATTTTCTAGACTATTAAAGATTCAGTGGTTAAGAAGTAGGTAACTTGTCTCTGTACAGGGGATTTCTCAATTAATTGCATCATTTCGGGTGCTGCTTTTTCAGGTTCTGATAAATATTTGTTTTAATAAAGTAATGTTTACAGGAATCCGGAGCTAATTTGACTTTCAATTTATCACTTTGCCAAAGTTTTCAATCAGATCTTGAAGCATAAATGTTAGAACAAGCCAGTGTATTCTCATAACATAATTTGTTCGTTTTAGTGCGTTTAACTCATTGTGAAGGATTGAAGTATTTCAACAAACATTAATGAACATTTCAATGAGCTTATTTCCGAGCATGATGTAAGAAATATGGTGTGTTCATCTGAAAAATGAGTGACGTCAGCTAGCAGAAAATACAAAAAACTTTATATTCTGCTAGCTGACGTCACTCATTTATCAGATGAGCACACCATGTTTTTTACATTATGTTCCCGAGTGCAGTACATTAGACTTACCGTCGGTTTCACAAAACTTTTGACGGTCGATCATGCGATGGTTGAGTTGAAAAAGAACTAAAATCGAGCACAGAATTAACTATTGATTGACAATCAAGCTCTTGATCGGGCAATCAAAGTTTTGTAAAACCGGCCGTTAGAGCAGATGAGCACACCATGTTTTACTTACATCATGTATTTATCTGAGCGATCGTCCGTTTCGTTGAAATGATTTTTCCATAATTACTACTTTCTAAACAGAGTCTTGAGATTTGCAAGGTATGTTTCAGGCTCGAAAAAGACATATCAGTTCTAATATCTGCCTAAATTTCCCAGTTATGTTATTTCTTTGAAAAGATCAATCAATCAAAATTTTACAGCAATTTCTCCAATGTCCACATCTAGGACTTTTGCGGGAACGGAGAATAATTAAGAATTTTTTTTGCATGTAAGCTGTCAGGAATTTTTAAGTAGAGGTATACAGGGTGTCTGGTAAGCCTTGAACTATATTTTAGTTGGTGATTGACTAGGCCATTACCACTCAGAATATCGAAAAATTTTCAGGAAAAAAAATCACCGTTTTTGAGATGTTTTAAAAACAAAGTATCTAAGTTGGAATTGATTCGAATTTTTTTGCTGAACATTGCTGCTGAGTGTTGTATTTTCGATGTATGAGAAAGTTTTCAAAAATTTAGATAATTTTTCGATAAATTGAGATGAAATAAATTTTTCGAATCAGTTACGAATCAGAGACAAACATCGAGGAAAGATAACGACATTAACGAATTTCAAAAATGCCTATTATCTCGAACCAATTTTATGGCCAGAGGAAAATCGAAAAAATTGGACCTTTTTTAAAAAAAATCATAATTTTTCAACCAGAAGACTTACGTCTATAAAATGAGTGGCTACGTACTCACAAAGGACCCAGATATAACCAAAAAAATTCGATATTGTCCAGCCTCACGCGTTTGATCTGTACGACGACCCAAAGTTGACCCAAATTTCGAAATTTTGGTCAACTTTGAGACGTCGTGCCGACCAAAATAATGAAGCTGGGTGATGTCGAATTTTTTTACGTGCAGTTCGATCCTTTATCTATGAATTAAAACAGATTTCATCGTCCTACTCTCATCGAGTCGGTAATAATCCAAAATTTTGGAACTTCAAGGACCTCTCACGTCCAGGACGATTTTTTAAAAAAATATCTGACCTTATATTCTTGTTCTACGCCCTCGAATTAGTAAGTGTGCCAAATTTCACGGCGATGGGAGTCGGAAAATTATTTTTCGAAAATCGAGATTTTCTTAAGGGTAATTTAAGGTAATTTTACCAAAAATCGAAAGTTCTCCGATCGACCTGAAATTTGACACATATACTAATTCGAGGGCGTAGATAAAGAAAATCCAATCAGAATGTTAGTGGAGAGTCTGGTTCGTTTTTTATGGCCAGAGGAAAATCGAAAAAATTGGACCTTTTTTAAAAAAATCATAATTTTTCAACCAGAAGACCTACGTCTATAAAATAAGTGGCTACGTACTCACAAAGGACCCAGATATAACCAAAAAAATTCGATATTGTCCAGCCTTACGCGTTTGATCTGTACGACGGCCCAAAGTTGACCCAAATTTCGAAAATTTCTCACCAAATCCAAAATATTTTCCAAACCGAATCAGTTACGCAAAATCTAATTGCAGATTCGTAATCTACGTGTTCGAATCCATAATATATGATGTGCATATTGTCATAGCTTCAAAAATAAAATTTCGCACGGAATCGCGAAATCTTACCCCACCCCTCTGCGCTTTGATGTTTATTCGCGGTTCTGTATGAAAAATTTTCTATGTCCCAAATAAATTTTTTTTTTCGAAAATCGTCGACCTTGTTATCGTTTCCTATTAAATCGAGGTCGTAGATCACGAATATGTCATTAGAAATCGTCCAGTGACAACCGTTTAGAAATTATGGCGGAAATAGTGAAAAAATTTCCAAATTTTGGTCAACTTTGAGACGTCGTGCCGACCAAAATAATGAAGCTGGGTGATGTCGAATTTTTTTACGTGCAGTTCGATCCTTTATCTATGCAATAAAACAAATTTCATCGTCCTACTTTCATCAAGTCGGTAATAATGATTTTTTGAAAAAAGGTCCAAAATTTTGGAACTTCAAGGACCTCTCACGTCCAGGACGATTTTCTTAAAAAATATCTGACCTTATATTCTTGTTCTACGCCCTCGAATTAGTAAGTGTGCCAAATTTCACGGCGATAGGAGTCGGAAAATTATTTTTCGAAAATCGAGATTTTCTTAAGGGTAGACCCTTAAAATTTTACCAATAATCGAAAATTCTCCGATCGACCTGAAATTTGAAACATATACTAATTCGAGGGCGTAGATTAAGAAAATCCAATCAGAATGTTAGTGGAGAGTCTGGTTCGTTTTTTATGGCCAGAGGAAAATCTAAAAAATTGGACCTTTTTTAAAAAAATCATAATTTTTCAACCAGAAGACCTACGTCTATAAAATAAGTGGCTACGTACTCACAAAGGACCTAGATATAACCAAAAAAATTCGATATTGTCCAGCCTTACGCGTTTGATCTGTACGACGGCCCAAAGTTGATCCAAATTTCGAAAATTTCTCACCAAATCTAACTATGAAAATCTTACCTGAAAATTTTTCGTTATTCTGAGTGGTCATGAGCTTGTCCTATCACCCCTTCAAATATTGTTTAATGTTTACCGGATATCCTGTATATTTAAATTTGTCAACGGTACTTTGCTTTGAACATTCTTTATAATCATTTATTGAATTTCCTTTGGATCTTTTACCATTTCAAAATTTTCAAATTCAATATAATCACACCTTAGTTAGTATTGAAAGACAGTAATCTTCGCTAAAATCAAACCATTTCGTCAAATAATTTAAGCTTAGGAGTGAAAAATTAATGATAAATATATTGAATGTCTCGAATGATCTCATTTTTTATTTATAACAACCAAAGTTTCGTTTTACTCATCGTAGTGAAGATTAGAAATAAAGTATTCTCATGTACTGATTTGTATGCAAAAGTATAATTACCAAAAATAAAGTAGGATAAGATATTATAAAGTAAAGTTGGCAACCCTAAGTTGAAATGAGAGCAATTTAGTGTGAATGTGGAAATATTAAATTTGATTTGAAATTCGATAGAATATTGCGATAATTGCTAAATTTACTACCTAATGAGTTTAAACGAACAATTCTTGTAAATATTTAAAATAGCTAAAAATTCAAATATGTGTCCAACCCGATATTCACCTCAGCTCCAGCAAATTTAATGTGTCATGTGTTTAAAATCAGTTTAAACTTCCAACTATTTAGGCGGCAAAGTGGCGTCCATTTGTCACATCCGTGAAATAATGACGATTATTTGGAAGATGACCTCTTTTTTCAATGAAGCTTGAAATAAAATTGAATATAAACATCGCAACCATGTTTATTTTTCATGGGAAAACTGCCTTGAAACTTCTATCAGGCTGCAAGACCGTGTGCCATTACTGCTATTGATAAAGGTAATGACTAGTTCACGTTTAAACGAATATCGCGAAAATTGGTTAACAATAATTTGGAAATCCGCATCCGATAATAAATGAACTAGCCCTAAAGGCTAGACTCAATAAAGGGCTAGAACAGCATTAATCAACAGATAATTCGAAAGCAACATGTACGGACAACGCCACTTAGTTATTTGAGAGGAAAATGTCTCAATTGCGCGCATATTCTGGGGAACAGCATGCTATTGTTCATATGTCTGTAATTTTCGAATTTTTTCCCGAAATTGGTCTCAAACGGCTAGGTTGGTCTGGCTGAAGATGAATCCGGTGTAAAAATCCATTAAGTCCGGCCGGCTGACGACACTATAACTGTCGAACGAAACGACCTAGCGACTTTAAACTTTCAGATAAGGTCGCGCATTGGAGTGCGGCGGATAAGTTCGTTTTCGGGACAAATCGACCTGATGGTTTCGAAATTATAGTGATTTAAACTTTTGAGTTTAATTCCCGGTTATTTCAGGAACTACTTGAGCGATTGAATCGAAACTCGACAGATAGTTGCAGCATAACAACGCGCAACTTTCAACAACATTTTGTCGAAAACAAACTTCCGCTCTTACCTTAAACGTCATATTTTACAGCAGTGTACAAAATTCCATTTTGATACTAAAATAATTTCTGGAGATATTCAGAAAAAATATGTAAAATTTCCTGGTTTTTTTCCCGATATCAAAAAATATGCATTCAATCATAATTAAACTAAGCAGCTTGCTTGAAAATGCTGATGAACAACTTTGTGCAAAATTTCGTGATGTTCGTGTTATTATAACAATTTGAAGAAAAAATTTCAAATTTTTTTTCAAATATTCAATCTTCTGTATTCTTATGATCATATTATCCTCATTAAATTTTGCATGAATGTTTGGTTGTTGAGCGATGAGGAATATGAACCGCAGTTGTTGGTTTTTTCGTATTTGTTTGACCATGGTCAGGAACCGTGTGTTTGCTGAGGTTCCATTTATACCAGCGATGTATATGCATTTATGAAGATTATCCTTCGAACAATGTTTGTTTCGGCATGCAGTTGGTTCAGATCGAAATTTTGTTGATAGTTGCTTAGAGAATCCTGATGGCTTTGATCACTTGGTCCTTCGAGCCAGATGAGACTAAGGACTTACAGCCCTCAATCTCAACCAACAAGAAAAAACTAGCGCCTGTGAAGAAGAGTCTACTACTTCCCGTGCCACTACACAAGCCAGGTCAATCCGAGGAGCCAAACGACTGGACAGCACCACGAAGAGCCACCACGTCTAAAGCCAGTATTTCGGATCTTGCAACTATCCTAGTCGATAAGTCGAACCATCAAGAATAGATTGCCACATTCCACATTCAAAGTCGACCTCCAACCGCAGAATAATCAACTTTCAAATACAAATATCGGACAAATCATCAAAGCTTCAATCACCACTATGGAGAAGTAAGAAGAACATGTCAAAATTGGACAAGAATTGGAAAAAATCCAAACATATCTCAAGAATGGATAGATCGCCTTAGCCAGAGAATTATACGATGAATTTCGAGCAAGCCATGCCGAATTGACTGAAGCACTCCCCGTGATTACTTCAGGCAAGATTTATTGGGACAGATAAGAAAATGTTATGTAGAAATCAAGAACTACATTTCCGATCAACAATCACCAAAAAATATCGAACTCAAGAATGAAGAAACTTATCAACACCCTATTATCCGTCAACTTCTGATATGAATACAATTATTCAAACAAGAATTACTAAGAGCCCTCGAAAAACTCAAGACAGAACAACATCCGAAAATCTACGAATTCCTTAAAGGAAATGTCACACGATTCTAGAGAGATATAGAAGCAATGCATGAACAGATATTACTGATAAATAATGATGAAGTCACCAGAAATAAAAATAGCAACATGTATGAAGAGAAAAATCGAATTATGACCAGATTATCGAAGAAATAATCACGGCATCACCCTCTGGATTCAATGTACTATGAAGACTAAATCTACCGAGAATCAGCATCCTAACTTTCAATGGGGATTACGAAGCATGGATAACTTCCAGAGACAGATTCAATCTAACAATACACCAGATTTCCGAATTAGGAGATGCAGAGTAGGATGCAATATCTCAAGAGCCAAACAAGAGATGAAGCACCCAAGCTAATCCAGCAATTTGATTTATCGGCCAAAAACTATTCCATATCGTGGGAACTAATTCAGAAGAGATACAATTACAATAGACTTGTTTCAAATAGATATATACAGGGTGTTTCACCATAAACTGTTTAAACATATATAGTCGTATAGATGACATATACCCCGTTTTCGATGCATAAGCCAGATACTGGGTGTTCAATGTCAACTTTGAGCAATATTCTCATAACTGCAGTGTGTTATGCGTGATCTTTGAAATAAGGGTTTTTGGTCACATCTCAGTATTTTTTGGTGGTCAATTCAATTGTTGTGTAGAATTCTGGAGAATATATTTCGAAATGGCGGAAAACCTACAAAGTTGGAATATTTTGTTTTCGAATGCCAAATTGGATAGCATTATTTCAATTTTCTAAGATTTTCCGTGAACAAATTTTTCCAAAATTCAAATTCAACTATTTTTTTTACATGGCTGCAGTGAAAAAAAATTCACCCAAAATTATTGGAATCTTTGGTGGTTGAACTTACCTCCATTCTGAACACCTATGTGAAAACAGAATGAAAAAATATCCATGAGTTTTCATTTTATAGCCTTCCGAAGATTCCGCTCGGAGTACTTCAATAATTTTTATTTAAGAATCTGGTGGCCCTACGGATGCCAAAACTATGCTAATAGGCTTCCAGAATGACCAGGATAGAAATAATAATAATAATAAATAAATAATAATAATAATTTTTCAAGAAAAAAAATATTTTCTAAAAAACATTGGAAGTAATCGAACTCTCTTCGCATTCGGAAATAGGGTCAAATTGATGAACTACAGTTGCTTGGTAACAGACATCATTATAATCAGAATAAATCTAATTTATACTCGGACAATTGTCCGTAAGTGCAGCGAGTTCGATTCCCATTAGTTTTTTTTTTATTCTTTTTATAAATTCATATATCTATCCAGGTCATTCTGGGAGACCATTAACACAATTTTGGCCTCCGTAGGGCCAGCAGTTTCTTAAATAAAAATTATAGTACTCCGACCGGAATATTTGGAAGGCTATAAAATGAAAACCAATGGATATTTTTTTCATTCTGTTTTCACACCAGAGTTCAGAATGAAAGGCTAGTTCAACCTCGAAAGATTTCAATAATTTTGGGTGAATATTTTTCACTGTAGACATGTAAAAAAAAGTTGAGTTAAAATTTTTTCACGGAAAATCTTAGATAATTTAGTATATTGAAGAAATGCTATTCAATTTGGCAATTGGAAACAAAAAATCCATCTTTGTCGGTTTTCCGCCATTTTGAAATATTTTTTTCAGAATTCCACGCCACAATTGAAGAGACCATCAAAAAATTCTAACAATTAACCAAAAACACAATTATCAGAATATTGCTCAAAGTTGACATTAAACGTGTATCTCGCTTATGCTTCGAAAATGGGTATATGTCATAAGGCAAAAATGAAATGGAAGAAGTCACATTTTCAGGATACAAACCAATGATACAGAACTACCATAATGGCGCACGGAACTGCAAATACTGTGGAGATGAGCATGAAATCTATCAGTGCCAGAAGTTCAAAGAAATTTCAATACAAGATTGCCATACCTTCATAAAGAGAAAGCATATCTGCCTCAATTGCAAAGATGCCCCAGCTAGAATTCATGTTACAAATGCAACCGCCCTCACCATTCATTGTTACACTGGGAGCACAATCAAAACACATAACCAACATCTAATTGGCAACGACAACAGGATTCTCAACCCACCACATGGAAAAATCAACGCACCATGACCTCAGAACGAGGAAATGAATAATTATTCGTTTGGAATATTCTAATATTTTCAGGCACATGTTCGAAAATCGAACAATGAACCTTCGAACTGCCATTTTTCGATAAAGTTTGGGCCTTCGTAATTAACTCTACAAATATCGAGTTTCCTTCGGAAGTTATTGTGTTTACGGTCCCGTTAGGCCGACCTTAAACACAATAACTTAAAACGACTTAGAAACTAGATATTTGTATAGTAGGTTAAAATCCGCCCAATGATTCGCTATAGTTATATCCATTCAAATTTTTTTTTTCCAAAAATGAAGATTAGATCGAATTGAAATCCAGTACTTTATCGAAAACATCTAGAAAAGCACTGACATGACTTAAGCAGCTTTTGCGCGCATATTCACGTCAGTGTTTTTCTAGTTTTTTTTAATATTTTATACAGAAGGGAATGTGTCAAGCTTCCATGACGTACTGACTTCATAAAAGTGGATGGAGTATCGGATATGTGTAGTCTGTACTCACATAGGCAGATATGGTGTTTGCTTTGTATGTTCTCTAAAGCTTCTTGCCACAATATATTTTATCTGTTGATATATCTCACGTTGAGATAATTGGTTATAATTCAGATATAATCTCCATTCCATAAAAATATCAGCAAATCGGGTAATAATAATAACAGATTGCTTAGAATTGAAAATTATTCGTCCATTTTCATTCGTGATGGTTCACTACAAATTGAAATAATACACTCAACATATCAGCAATTTTGTTCTTAAACATTATTTTATTTTTAGACTTGAACTCAATAAAACGGAATTTTGGTATGAAGCAATGAAGCTCTTGCTGAAGAATCTTCTTCGGCTATGTGGGTATTTGAATTCCCAGTTTAAAGAAAGCCCAAGAATACTGGTGGCAAAGTGATATGTGAATATTATTTGTTTGTAAATGTATATGTTTCTCCTTAATCTTAATTATGATGTGTATAATATATAATCACTTAAATAAGATAATCCACCATATAGTTTTCCTCTCATTAATATTGGAACCATGTTACCTACAGCCATAGGCTTTTCTTTCTTCTATTAGAAATAATCTTTTTTTGCGTGCTTAGACTCGCTAATGACCACTGTTAAACAATTTACTTTTCACATCAAAAATATTCCATCTGAGTAGCTTCGATTGTCAATCAGGTGTAGTTAGTTATTGTACAATTTTTTTTAAATTTATATCCTAATAGACCGCAACAGTCTCATTACAAGGATAAAACAAGCTCAATACAGACAGCCCTGGATTTGCCAATAGGCTGCCGAGATTTCTTTAGCTCTTCTCAACATAGATGGAGAGTTATTATTTTAGGAACGTTCGTAGGGCGGCGGAGACAAATCCGACACTGAATACAGAAAATATACAGAGTGTAACAGCCAAATGGAATAAATTCGATAACAAATAAATGAGGGGGTGTTAGGAAAAAGGCTCGGACATGTCGATTTATAATTTTAAATGCGCGTAGTTTTCAAGGCTATAAAATTATATAGGGTGTTCCATGCGACTGTGGTCAATACCAACTTTCTTATTTCAAATGTAACCCCCTGTATATTATTTATTTTTTTGATTCTTCAGAAAATTCTAGACATAATTCATGTACAATGTCCTATACCTATCTTCAACTTTTTCGGAAATATTAAGTGTTTTCAGAAATGTTGAGTAACGTTAGGAGACAATTCTACACCAGATTAGCATGTTGCCAAGACGTTCGCGGCGAGCATTTTGAGAATTTTCTACATTGACATTAATGTTTTTTTTTTTAATTATTAAGAAATAATCAGTATAACTTATTAGGTTTTAAGTGTAATGTACCGAATTTGTGAAATAAAATAATTTTTATTTAAAAAGTTGATTTTTGCATCCAATCAACCAAAACACCTACACCGAAGAAGCGGATCCAAGTAGAATGACTACAGCTGTTTCACAATTATTATTGATCGTCAGGTCAACTTAACTTGGATAAACCGCAGAGAGTTCTCTCGATACTTGTTACCTTTCAGAAGGACTTATGGATCCGCTTCTTCGGTGTAGATGTTTTGGTTGATTGGATGATTAGCTCTGATCAAGGGGGAATATTTGTTGATTTATCGACGGATATTCGTCCTTGTGATTATGTTATTCCATATTATCTTGATGAAATCACTCGACATTCCAAACTTGTGTAATTTAGACAACGATACTTCATGAACGTAATTTTCGTAAACGAACAAAAGTGGTAATAGACTCATTTTTGAGGAAGCCATGTTGTTGGGATACAATATAGCCATATAAATATCAATTAAATGAGGGTTTTCAGTCTACGGAGCTGTTGGCGCACTCAGATTTTGGATGCAAATGTACTCATGCCAACTTACTAGTGAAAATCGGTTGGGTATCCCATTATGTATCTTACGAATCATTCAAGAAACCAATAGAGACCTATTTCAAACCCCTTATATAGAGTGTTAGTTTTTAACTCGATCATCTTTTGTTAGTATATTTGATGCGTTTTTCGCTCACAATTCAGCTGATTTTTATGTGTAACTCAGCTTTTCAACATGAAGTCCCCCTGGAAATTATCGAATCAGAGCTCAACGAGTTGTAAGATATATCAAAATTGAGGAAAATTGGACCATATTGGTATGCTTGTTTTGTATGATATACTATGCATTAATGTAATGTGACTCATTCTGCTCTTTCCTCAGATGAATATCACTGCTTTCCTGTCCTCTCCACTCTGTCCGTAAGCTCACAACCTGTATAGTATCTATATTCTCATGGTACTGTATTTTACTTAGTTGTATTTTTTAATGAAGGACTTTCAAAAATTCCAGAAAAGTACAGATTAAGTACCTTCAAAATGATAAAACAAAAATGATGATGGTTAATGAATACTGTATATATTTTCGAGCTGGTTTCATGTACAAACATTCACAAAATGAAAATCACATCATGTCAAACTGCATCAGCATTATGCTTTCAAACTATGCCATTTCAGGTTCCTTATTGTAAGCTTCCATGATTTTCTCCATTATTTCCCAATTCTTGTCTTTCTGCAAGTCCTTACAGAATATAGAAAACCACGTTTCATCATTTTCTTCCATTAGTGGGAGTCGCATACCCAAAACTTGTAGAGCTAAGGAAATACAAGCAATGGCAACATGCTGTGGTTCATACTCTAAAATACTAGGATCGTGATGGAAATCCTGCAGAAATGCTGCAGAAGTTCTTGCAAGTGGTGAGGAGTTCCAGCTTTCTTTTCCAACCCAACTTTCCAAAGATTTGAGATAGTGCAACATGTATTTGTGTGGGTGGACTATTGAAACTTCAAATTTCAATACCCTCATCAACAAAAGTTCGGTTTGAACGATGCCGTCTCTCATATTCCAATACTCTTCACCAATTTCAAGTGGGCTACTTCCTCTATGTAGAGTGTTATGGGCCACGTTTATTATGTCTCTGATTTTAAGGGGGTCATCTTTCACTTTTCCCGCTAAGTATAAAGATGAGGCTGCAATCAACTGAATAAAGATATCTTTATTACTTAAAATAATTACCTTAACACATACTATACATCGGTTTCACAAAACTTTTGACTTCTGAGAAATTCGTTGATTAAGATGTGCATTGGATGGTTGGGTTGAAATTGAACTGAAATCGAGCACAGTATTTACTGTTGACTGACAATCAAGCCCTTGATTTGGCAATCAAAGTTTTGTGAAACCGGTTGTATGTTTCACAATAGACTACCCTTTCCATAATTGATTGGTTTCCCTATTCATCATGTTATGTTCTGCACAACTAAACTCTATAACTGAGTATTTTCTAACAAGAAACAAATCAAGCAGTGAAAGAATATACTTGAACAAGTAAAAATAAGCATACTTACAAAACAATCATAATTAGTGTGGTCCACAGATTTGAAAAATCTATGCATCAAGACGGCAGCTGTAGCTAAAGTTAACGGTTGGGCATGTAGTTTTATTCCACATTCGAAAATAAATCTAGCTGGAGTGAAACCCCTATCGAAATCTAATTGTCGATAGTCAATAACTGGAGCTTTTCTTTCCTTCACCCTCTGCAGTTCCATAACGTCTATAACGTCCTTCATTATAAAATCTAGAAATCAGTTTTATTTTCAGTCGCTTGCAGCACTGATACTTCTGAAGATTTGATGCCAAACAAACAGCTTGTGAATACTTACCAGAAAACTGTGTTAATTATTATTCTTGTAACAACACTCTTCAGTCAAAAATTTATTTTTTCCAGTAATATCTGAAACCGTTTGGAATATTATGGAATTTAAAACAATAAGAGAATATAGAAAATAATAAGTCAATGAATGCAAATGTTTATAATTTTTTCAAGTATTCTGTATCTGTGTTCACAGAATGATACAACAAGCATAGAACTCAGAACTTCTTCATACTAGATTTCGAGGTTATAAAAATTCATCAATTGACAATCAAACTATCCTCCATAAACAATGGTTTCATCATCTATTATATCCTTTGAACAAAGAACATTCAATGGTTATGTCCTGACAAAATCCAGGGATTTTTGATATTTGACTGTATAGTACAGTATACTTATACATGATGTAAGTAAAATGTGGTCTGCTCAACTGTGATGGTACGTACAAATGATGACGTCACTTTTTTCATTCAAATTCAAAGCAGAGAATATTTTTTCCTAATATTTTCAACTAGCTGATGTTAATTTTTTCACATATGAGCACACCGTCACCATGTTTTGCTTACATCATGGCCATGGTATATTTCACTGGTATAAAGTCAGTAGGTAGTTCATGGAACTTTGACACATTTCGCCATGCACATTTCAAAAATGGTAGGTTATATACAGATCATAGTCCCTTCAGGTAACTACTAAGGTTGTATTTTGTATTGTAGTAGTAACTTATTCTTTATCATGATGTAAAAAACATACATCATGTTCTTGATTCGAAGGTGTAACTGAACCGCACCATCGAATCACAGACTGGTCTGTGATTGAGTCCTTGGTGAAAATATGATTCGTTAGTACAAAATAATTGCTAGTAATGAATTTTGTCCTCGACTGTATTTCACGAGTGCCAACATGAATCAATTGTAGGCACAGAATACAAATATTTATTTCAGTACAATCTGTGGTTCTAGTTTCCAGTTACAAAAACTTGATATAGACCTATTCCATGATCCATGGCCTACCGACTACAACGATAATATGAAAAATAGCGTCCATTACTGGTCTTCAAATAATGATTCTATCTTTTCATGGAGGACATGGAGGTACTTCCATGTATCTATCAACATTTAAATTGTCGAACTGATGGACTCGGCGAAATGAAAAAATCACGCGATTTTTGGTCAAACTATTGTTCTCTTCGTAAATTGAATATCTCTATCTTCTCTACGGTCTACAGTTCTCTCATCTGATACAACATTTCGGTTCATAACCTGACAAAATCAAACTAATTTTGACATTGCCTACGAATAAAAGAATCGCGTCCGTATCCCCAAGATTCAATTTAATCTGGGAGCCTTCCATCAGTAGGATGAGGTTAAAGTTAAGATCAGCTTCTTTGAATAAAGAAGTTCTTTATTCAGAGATCAGCTTAGACAATACCATTTTTTTAAAGATATTCCTGTCCTGTATTAAAAGGATAAAATTCTGCATGTATACTGAGTTATGAGTTTATATTGAACAATCACGAGCTATATTCATTCAAAATTGAAATGTACTGCTAATAAGACATTTTCAAAATTTGTTTATATTATCACCCTGAAATATAAGTTTGGCAATACTGAGTAATGAAGTCTGAAGCCGAAAGCCGGCTAGTACTTAACTTTTGCACTAGACGTCGGACGAGCGTTCGGCGCATACAAATCTTGTGCTGTAGCCACCCTGTCAAATTTTCAACTTTTCCATGAGAAATCTTCCAGTGGATTTTTGAGCCTGGTTTAAAGTCACGTTATTCGTTGCCAAATGCCTCGATTTCAATTTGAGTGAATAGTTGACTGTTATCGGGAAAGTGAAAATTGAGTTTATACCGCACGACCTACTTATTTGCTTGGAAAGTGCTCTTTTGATTCTAATCGTCCATTTTATCGTTGGGCTTGCCTGGGAAATTCAACGTGACTTAATTTAAGAAAAGGAACATTGCCGTGTGATCTCTAAACAATTGAAGGTTGTTCTGTTTTGACAGGTTTAGCAAATATGAGTGAAAATCTTATAAATTATTGCAATTAATGACAATTGTTTAGTGCTAAGCATTCAATTTACAAATAACACCAATCGAGTTTTTCACTGTAATTTAGTTGTGGTAAGCCCTATATCCTATGGATTATTCAATCTTATTTAATTCAGTAAATTGCTAGATAAATTCATTGTGCACCTAACGCCTTGAGACATGAGCCGCCCAGGACAGAGAATTCAAGTACCTGATGATCTTCGAGAAGTTTTACTTGAATTCACAATAAGTTATTTGTTAGAGCAACCAGGAGATGTTGTCGAGTTTGCTGCTGAATACTTCAGCAGACTAAGAGAAACCCGAACAACTGCTTTATTGTACGAAGGTGCTGCAATATCTCCTGATGAGGAATCAACCATGTCTAGAGAAGAAGGTAATTTCAGTTTTTACCTTTTCACTACAGCTAAGTGCTCAGCTTAAACATTTCATAGAATTATGAAAGAGTGCATTATATGACAGTACAAAGGTATTCATTCAATCGTTCATAAAATATTTAATGAAAGTTTCGTTTCAGCTAAAAAACTCAAAATCAGACATTAAGAGAAGATTTTCGGAATATGCTTAGCACTCCAAAAATTGATGAACGTGTATTAATTTTCTAAGTAACCAATAAAAACTACATACTCTACATGACTACTTCATTTGGTTTGGAAGTTTTGTGGAAAATATTTTAATTTCGAGTTGAAAACAGTGCAATTCAAAACTTTTATTTGTAAAGATTCGGTGTATTTATATAATACATTTTGTCCAAAATTGACAGTTTTATGTTTGGAAGTAATGAATACCTTTATTACATCGTAGCAGAGGAAGAGCTCGGATAATTAGTACATCAATTTCTTCTTTCCATCCTTAGATATATAGAATTAGGAAGTTTATAGTTTTATCAATAACCTTAAGTTGCAACAAGATCTCCACTGTGTAGCCAACACTGCTTAAAATTAGGTATATTAATTTTCTACATTCCTACCAGTTATGAAGAGGTCCCTTGACATTCTCATGATGAACTAATGTTCCGATTGAACTTTTCCGTACAATTTTGTGTATTATAAAACTACTTGTCAGTTGTGAGCTATCGTTCTTTAGTTTTTTGAACTGAATACCCCTTATATTCTTCATAATTGAGTGGGGCTCACTTTGGACTATCTCACAATTGTGTACTTTGTATAAATTTTTTTGTACTGACAAAAGAATATTTCACCAGCTTATAGCCAGTTCAGTTTCCACATCCTGCTGAGACTAAGCCCATGATTGTGACTATGACAATCTTGAAAAATTAGGCTCTTAGGTATCTTAAGTTGCAAATCAGGCATTTCATAACGGCAAAAGTTCAAAAATGAGGATAGTTCTATTACTTTTGTACTTGCGACCTTCACAAATGCACTTGTTTAAATCAAATTCTTTGTCCAAGGAGGATATATCTTGAGGAAGTAACCATATTAGGCTTGATGTGTTTGTCAATCTTCCTTAGAATGATGAATATTTGAATGAACTGAAATTAGTAGTATGTAATGGGAGAGTTCTAGACCAGGAAGTGCGCAGTGGGCTGTACTACTGATTCTGGACCAGGAAGTGCGAAATTTTTCCAAGTCCCTTTCAAGGTAATTTCGAACATTTTTCTAAGTCCCGTTCAAGGTGATTGAAAAAATTTACCAAGTCCCGTTCAGGTCATTTCGAAAATTCCAAACAAGGTGGGTGAGGGGGTGAGCCCACTGCTCACTTCCTGGTCTAGAACTCTCCCATTACACACTACTGAAACTTCAAAACAAAAATTGTAGTGTTTTTGAGTTTTTTTTTTTCAATTTACAATTGTTGTCTAAGCGGAATATTTTGAGGAAGTGATCTTTGGCATTATGTGTTTGTCAATCTTCCGGAGAATGATGAATATCGGAATTCCAGAAAAACAAAATTGAAAAATTGTTCGAATTGTTTTTTCAACTTACGATCCTCACGAAATTCTGCTTGAAGTTGCGCGTCGGTATTTTACAATAAATTATGAAGTTTCAATCCGATCAAATAAGAACTTTTCGAGAAATCGAGGAAATAACTTCTAAATTTCAAATATGTAAAACTCCGGAACAGTTTAGCAAATTTTGCCCGTTAACGAACTCAAGCGATATGTTCAGAATCCTGTGATGTACCCCGGTTATGGTATAGGTTCGTCGAGTCGATGGCACATAGAGGGTATGGGAATAACACTCAAACTCAATAAAGGGTTTAATTACTTCGGTAACTATCTACGACATAACAATGAATGCGGTCTATCGCTTTATTGTGTCTCTACTCATATTACATAAGCATAAATATTATATATGTTTTGTCAAGGTATTTACAATCATGTTATGATAAGAGGCGTGTGATTTCAATTACAGTAGGTACTCTTCTGATCACGTCTTTTGGATGATGCGAGGTTGTCTGGACCTTGCTTGTCTTACTCATTAATTATACAGAGTGGTTATACGTTACAATCCAAACAAACCATGAAAAATTCATTGTTCTAGGTCCTTTTTTTCGGAAGTCAATACATACGGTTGCACGACTGACCTGACATAATTTGACAATGTAAAAGCTCTTGTACCTGACAGCTTGGGAGGTAACAGCACTTTTGAACAAGTAATTTTATGCCTGCTGATTTTTTGTTTCTGAAAAGTCATTTTAGGAAAATTATTCAGTGAATATAACCGTCATCTGCCATATAAGGGGACGGCCAAAGTGCATGCGAGATTGCGATATCGCGAGTCGGCGTCTCACTTGGTGATAAATCTATATGCAGTTGTAATAGCACAAAGAGTTTTTCTGGGGTAAATCCATGCTCAAGACTTATCGGATAAAACCTACCTGAACTATGACGACCTCTCGCGTTGACGTTATCCAAATTGTTTAAATGGGTTCCTCGAAAGCGAGAAACCGACCCATGATATCGCTATCTTGCCTGCCCTTGCCCTTAAGGTACGTCATTTTTTTGGTCGAGTTGTTCTATTTCGTGTCACTTGGCGTTTCTTTTTTTTTTCCTTCGATAAATGATACTTCAATTAACTTCGATTTTTCTTATAAGTGTGACATTATTCAGGCTGAAATAACTGCAAATATAAGTTCACATATTGACTACGACCCGATTGTGTGAAAAAATATACATTACTATGGTTAATTTTCTCGAAAAATAACATGTAGTAAGGCCCCGACCCTTCCAACTTCTTCCCCACTTCTCTATGAAATACCTCTTGACAGGGTTAATATTTTCCATAGGTCACTCAGCTATATAAATTATTTTGAAATAGCAATAAAAAAGCATGAATGCTTATAATTTGAAGAAAATTTCACAATTTTCTGAAAATATTGTAGATGTCATGTTAAATGATATTCATTTTTGTATTGATAATTAATTATAAAAGTATATTTTCGCGTTTTATGAGAAAATTTACCATAGTAAGGGTTATTTTTTTCAATAATACCAGAAAGGAGAGATTTCAATGAACAAAAACCCCCCCATCTTTCTCGAAAAAGTAAATATTTTGATGTGAGACTTTTCGATTGAAAATTAAGAGGGTGCTTTTTCAATATGGGGTCAAAATAGGGAGAACAAATAAAAATTTTAAATCGAAAAAAATTATTGTGTATTTGAAATATAAAAAGTTAAAAGGCTTACCGAATTTCGGGAAATTTTTTTTTTGTGAAAGATAAAATAAAAAACAAAAACTTGGGCTTTCAATTTTTTTACACAACTTTTGAGGTTATTTGTAAAAAGTTCAGATACAAAAGTTATAGATCTTTCTATTACCCACAGTTTTGCCATTTAACTTTTTTCCATAGGAATTGTATTTTTGCCGGAAATTGAGATAAACCGTGTTTTACTCTTATACATTCACTCCCTTTCAGTTCCCGACCTCAGATCACCTCTAAAGTAATTTTTCTTTAATTTTTTTATATTCTCTTCCCTCTCCAATTAGTTTTATCCTACCATTATTTGTTTTTCACTTTTCATCTTTTTACGCGCTTGTTCTAGAAAACAGCGCGTTATCATTTCGTCACGATGTCTGTAATTTTCGACTTTTGAGCCGAAATTGGTCTCAAACGACTAGGTTGGACTCACTGATGAAGAATTCGTGTTCAAAATTGATTCTGTCCGTCCGGCCGTGTGCGCTGTACCTCTCGAAAGAAAGGACCTAGATTCTTGAAATTTTCAGGTTAGATTAAGATCCTGAATATCTCGGTCGAGTTCGTTAATGGGCCAAATCTGCCGAATGGTTTTTGTGCTACGGCCATTTGAAATTTTGATTTTCCATTAAGTCTAAAAATATTTATCTGATTGAAATGAAACTTGGTTGGATGATGAACAGTGTCAATAAGAAGAATTATTCATGGAAAAATTCGAAAAATTTTTTTTTGTTTTTCGAAAATTTTTATATTTCATTGAAATTTCACTGAAATTTCCAAGTCACCATTTCGCAATGTGAACAAGCGCGTAAAAGCTGCTGATTTTACGTCAGTGCTTCTCTAGATTTTTTTCAAATGCTTTAGCTCTGGTCTTATATGAACAATAACAGAATAATGTGTAAACGTTGTGAATGGATAGGTATTAGACCAGAATCCCGTAATTACACCAATTCAAAATATTTCCTGAAATGCTATTTCATGACAACTGGTGTAGCTGTTTTGGGCGGGATCATTATTAATGAGTGTGGCTGCTTCGTCTATGAATTTGGTAGAACGCGCAAATGCGCTCGACTTAATTTCGGAGGGGTTCCCGAATTTTTTTGGAATAATCAAAAATTCAGTGAACTTCGCTTCGTGTCAGTTTTGACAGTTACCTATTCCGGTTCGAGAAACAAAATGTGTGATGGGTAAGCAAGGCTTTTTGTGAGATATTTAAAAATATCGCTCCAAGTCGGTTAGTTTCAATGATCACTCATGGATTAAAAATGCCATTTGCAATGATGAAAATTGGATATTTGGAAAAAAAAATTTTCAAATTGTTCGAATGACACTATCATGAAGAAAGAAACTTAGTTTTACGAAGGTGACAAAGCTGTCCTATAAAATGCTGATTTCTAATAAAATTCCAGGTCACCTTGCAAGATGATTCAAATTTTATAATCGATCCTCGAAATTACTAGTTTTTAGTAGATATTCAGATCCGTATACCTGTAAAATCTGTCGTGACCAATTCGACCTTTACGATTACCATACTGATCGATTGAATTTTTTATCTATATCGTTATTATTTTACGATCGCTACTTCTAGATTCGTAAGTGTAATATAAAACCAGACGTCTTTCGTAGTATATTTATATTGTTATCAATAATAATTATTATCATTGGTAACCGTTCGAAAATTTCAGATTTTTCTAATCGTAAGCAAAAACCGAAAAATACTTAAAAAATAATGAAAAATCCTCCCATAGTAGTTTTGTAGAACTGACAATTCTGCACCTCTTTTGATGCGTAAATGTTTACTTTTTTCACTCTGCTACGATAAATAAACATGAAATATTACTTTTTGAGGCATTTTTTCAACAGAGTCAATTAATTGATATTCATCATAAAACAATTTCATAATAGCATATACTCACATTTTCAGAAACCTTTTTGAGCGCATGTTCTAGGGGAACAGCGTGCTATCGTTTTGTCCCATTGTCTGTAATTTTCTAATTTTATCCGAAAATGGTCTCGAACGACTAGTTTGGACTCACTGATGACGAATCCGGTGCCGAAATCGATTCTGTCCAGCTGTCCGTCTGTAGGCACGATAACCGGCGTACGGAGAATCCTATCCACTTGAAATTTCAGGGTTGATTGCATTTTGAAATGCGAAGGTTAAGTTTGTTAATTGGTAAAATGGGTGGAATGGTTTCGGAGTTGTAGCTATTTGAAGTTTTGAGGTTATCTCCCTGATATTTCGAGAAATACTGAAGATATTGAATTGAAACTTGTTGAGATAGTGCTGTCAGTATATTGAAAAAAAATTCAAATTTTTTTTTCAGAAACTATTATTACATTCAGAAATAATTTTGGTCATACTTTGAGCTCAATATTTCGTAGCAGTGTACCAAATTTCAGTTTAATAGAATGATAATTCTTGGAGATATTGTCAAAAGATATGTCAAATTTCGTGTTTTTTCTCGATATCGTTGTTTTTTTGGAATATCTCGAGAAAAAAATGATTCAATCGTGCTGAAACTAGGCAGCTAATTCGAAAATGCTGATGGAAAAATTTGTGCAAATTTTCGTGATGATCGTGTCATTAGAACAATTCGAGAAAAAATTCAATTTTTTTTCCTCAAATATTCAATATTCTGTGATCTTCTAATCATACTATCCTAATGAAATTCTGTATGAACTTTCGAACTGTCATATTTCGCTAAAGTTCGGGATTTCAATTCGATCTAATCCGTATTTTTGGAAATATGTATTGGGGAAATAAAACACAATAACTTCCGGAAGAAACGACTTGGAAACTCGATATTTGTAGAGTAGGTTTGGGGCTTAATTACGTTGGATTCTTGAATAGGTAAAATCCGCCCAATGATTCGTAGATATACCCATTCAAAATTTTATTTTCCTAATATTTCCAAAAATACAGATAAGATCGAATTGAAATCCAGTACTTTATCGAAAAAAACCTAAAAAAGCACTGCCGTAAAGGCAGCAGCTTTGGCGCGAATGTTCAAACAAATTCGTTGCCGAAGCGGTCATCTCCATTGCTCATGCGCGCAAAAGCTGCTGCTTTCACGTCAGTGTTCTTCTAGGTTTTTTCGATTAAGAACTGGATTTCAATTCGATCAAATCTTTATTTTTCAAATTTTGGAAATATGAAATTTTGAATGGGTATATCTACGGAAAAATTAGGCGGTTTTTACGTCAGAGTACGCAGTTTTTGGGCGCCCGCATCATTCTTTTTCGACGTAGTCGGATTGTGATATATTTGGCAATACGCAATTTTGTTATTGTATATCAAATCAAATAAAAAATATGAATTTCAATAATTCTCGGTAAATTATGGAAATTCACGATCGATATTTTTCCTCAGTTTCGAATTTGTGGTAAGAAGAATACTTACCCTTTTCAGTATCTATCTAGCTGCTGAAATCCGAGCTTTGGCATTGATGCCGCATTACACGCATACTGCCGATCAATCTGTCATCAGTTGTTTTGGTGTTATTCTAGTGAGTTTTAAGATATTTCTAGCTGTTCAATATTTTTTTGAAATACATATTACGATACTCTTCTTCACTATGGGGCGTAAGAAGTGTTGTTATTTTCGGAGAATCCCGTGAATTCAGCGAAATATCGTATAACAGGTTGGTAACTGCTTTGTTTTGATTGCGGTCAAAGTATCAAATTTTGTATCACATGTTGCAGACATCAATAGCCTTTTGAACTTGACGTATGCTACCTTTATGTTGTTTGTTTCTATGAGGTTTTTATCCATTCACGATTTTGTAAGTCTTTTCTTACAAAAGTTATTGTGTTCACTACCGTCCGTAAACACAATAACTTTCGAAAGAAATAAGTAAGAGACTCGATATTTGTAGTGTAGGTTTGGAGCACAATTACGAAGGTCATATTCGTGAGTGGGTAAAAACCGCCTCATGATTCCGTAGATATACCCATTCAAAATTTTATTTTCCCAATATTTCAAAAATACAGATTAGGTCGAATTGAAGTACAGTAGTTCGTCGAAAAACGTCAGTTCGAAGGTACATACAGAATTTCATAATATCTCCAGTTATCATGGTCGTATCAAAATGAAATTTTGTACATTGCTGTGAAATATGATGTTCAGGGTATGAGCAGAAGTTTTTTCCGGATTCAATGAACAATTTCCGAAAACAAAATTTTTTCCGAAAAAAATTTTTCTAAATTTACTGACAGTTTGATCTCAACGGAATTTTATGAAAAGTTGTGCATTGTTAAGCTTGAAAAAACTGTCAAGTTTCAATTCAATCGCTTGAGTAGTTCCTGAAATATCAGGGAATTAATCTCAAAATTTCAAATTACTCCGAAACCATTTGACCGATCTGTCCCATCAACGAACGTTACCGCCGCATTTATTTCTATGACTTCACAATCCGTACCAACATTTTCCAGTTTTGGAAAAATTCTCAATATCTTCAGTAGATGTATTTATATTCACATTCATAACATTCAGTGCTAACTTCACACTCAACAGCAAAACTTTCTGGTTTCGAAAAAAATTTCAAAATGTCAATACTCGGTAAGCAATTTGTTTCAATTTGTTCCTTTAAAATTACTTCAGTATGTATCTATTTAAGTTTTTGAGTATTTCACTGTTTTTAATGAAGCGTGAAGTTAGCGGAAAGTGTTCACTTTTTTTGCGCCAATAATGTGTAACTAATTTGTTATGTTGGAATGAGTTCCAGAACATCAGTAACTTTTGAGTTATTAACAATTTTGTGTTTTACACACAACTTCATCTATAAAAACCAATCCGTAATTGAGTTGACAACGCCCCTTGGCAGTGTTCAGAGCGGTTCTTTCAAAGAATGGATAACTATGTCGTCAACATAGTTCTCGGATAATAGGAATATGGTCGGAAATCAGATTTGACAAGGGTACCGTTGCTTTTGTTAAATAGGAAGCATTTGATGAACGTCTTTTCCCTATGATATATTCGCAGAGTGAGATTCGGTTTCATCAAAATTAATTTGTTTAATTACTTTTCATTTACCTGTATATGCAAATCTAAAAAGCAAAATTGAATCACATTTTACTGGAATCAAAACATGATACATCAAAGAAAACTCTAATTTTTATGATGGAATTGATTCGAAAAAATTGATAAATAGAAACAGAATATTAGTATTATCTCATTTAGTTACAGAGTCAGTTCGGAATTCACATACTCTAAGGGATCACCTACAGACTGATTTATACAAAATGGTGTGAAATATTCATATCTTTATCATCCGGGCGGAGTTTTTGGTACGGAATACCTTCCGAAGAGGTTTTTTCTTCTTATGATTAGTGATTTCAATAGCAGTAAAATGCATTTAATTCAGTTCATGAAGAAATATGGGATACTCGAATTAAAAATACATATAACCTACATCGAACAGTCTGATCGAGAAAATAAAACATATTTTGAAGTAATACATATCATTTCAATTTGCACTGTTTAGTTCTTTTGCCATTTCAATGAATTTTCAAATCGCCAAATGTGTTTATCGATCTTGAAATTGCCTATTGTATTACCAGAAGTACCTGTTAATGTTATCGCGTTTAAAATGAAATTCATGTTATCAAAATAAATGAATCACAATATCAAATATTTTTTAGTTTCTACATATGAAGGTCCCTTTTTGCGCACATGTTCTATTCTATATAAAATTCGTGACCCACGACCCACCGAAATTTGATTTGTAGGTAATCGTACCGAATTTCGGCATCTTGTTTGGGTTAGGCAAAACAGAAACTCCAGTAGGTTTTCGAAATTTCAAAATTTGCTCACATATTCTCACTTGAATAAAAAAAAACCATAGTATTACTTACCACACACCAAATACTTATTCAAACAATATAATATAAACATGAACTAATGGGTTTGGAAATGCCAGATTTATTGTTCTTTCAGTATCATCATGGAACTGGGGTAGTTCCTGGTCCTCGTTTACATATTAGGTACAGGTCAAAATATTTTGGTTAATTGCTTGTTTTTGAGCCTCTGTGGTGCCGACAAGGTATTTTTCTCTTTCTGGAAGTAGATCGTGTTATTAACTGAACTTCGCAATTGTAAAATTTGTAAGGGTCATTTGGGTTTTCCAAACCCCTATTTGTTATACTTTCGAGATTATTTCTCCACTGAGGTAGTTCTCGGTGCTCGTGTACATAATTATAGGCTAAGGAATTTGGGATAATTTCTTTTTTGTAGGTGTCCATAGTGCCTACGAGTTATTCTTCTCTTTCATGGAGTACATCTTGTTTCTCACTGATCTTAGCAATTTTAAGTTCTCGGAAATCGTTCAAAAAAAGTTAAATCGGTTGGAGTGAAATTTCGAAATTTTTCCTTTATTGAAAAATTTCTCTCGGAAAACTGGAGTTGTGCCAAAATAATGGGGGTTTTTCCTTTAAATCATGTCATTGTCATGAGTGCACGATATGGCAACGTCGAATTCAGCTTTCTCGGAAAGAAAAGGACGTCAAATGTGTTACTTTGCTTAGGAAAACAGAGATAGCTATACTTCGATATGGTTAGAGTAGAAGACAACGACCAAGGAATAGAAAAAGAAGAGCACAGACTGTCATACTGTCATATTACTGACAAATCGCAAACGGAAATTGTTTGGTTATATTTACGAAGAACACGTGTATACCACAGAATAGGAATAAATATTTCGCTATTCTATAGCAGAAAAAGCAATTCTACTGAACAACGTTGTCACTTCGTGCATGCATGACAAATCCCAAACCCCAATTTTGAAACCTGATTTTGAATACTTTCTGAGGGTAATTTGGGAAAATGATGAATCAAACCCATAATAATTATGTTCAAATTTTCATTTGCAGTAATAACCCAAATTTAGGAAAAACCGCCATTTGATACACCTGAACAATGACTCATGGAAGAATCGGAAACGGGTAGCTAAGTTTCGAAATCGCAATGTACAGGGTGTTTTTTTACACTGCACAATCAATTAACAATTATAACAATAACAACCACGTATTTTGAAAATTAAAAAAGTTTTTGGACTTGACCATTCATATTCAATGTTCAAAATTTCATCAAAATCGAATGAGCTACACCAAATTTATTAATTAAGTGAAATTGATCGAATCAGACAAATCAATAGATAGCCCCAACAACAAACCAAACATTGTTTCGAAACTGTCTCATCTAGTGTAAACTTATTCTAAGATCTCTCCTCCGGAATAATCCTGTATATTATTTTTATTGTATTGAAAAAACATTGAATGACGCAATTAATAATTGTGTTGTTCTATGCACACACTATATATCATTCAATATGAAAGTACATATTCATTTTTGCGCGCATGACCTGGGAAACAGCGTGCTATCGTTTTGTCCAAAAATCTGTTATTTTGGAATTTTGAGCTGAAAATGGTCTCAAACGACTAGGTTGGACTCACTGATGACGAAATCGATTCTGTCCGGCCGTCCGCACGCACTATTACGAGCGTGCGGATTAAACCATCTACTTGAGACTTTTAGGGTTGGTTGCATTACGAAATGCTAAAGTTGAGTCCATAATTGGCCAAAATCGTTCGAACGATTTCGCAGTTGTAGCCATTTAAAGTTTTAGGATTATTTCCCTGATATTTCGAGAACTACTGAAGCGATTGCATTGAAACTTGGCAGTTAGTTGGGGCATAAGGACTTGCAACGTTTCGCAAAATTTTGTTGTGATCGTGCTGTCAGTAAATTTTGTTAAAAATTTTTTTCAACTTCACGCTTCATTAAAAACAAGAGTGAAATACTCAAAAACTTAAATAGATACATATTGAAGTAATTTTAACAGAACAAATTGAAACAGATTGGTTACCAAGTATTGACATTGAAATTTTTTCGAAACCAGAAGGTTTTGCTGTTTAGTGTGAAGTTGGCTCTAAATGTTATTAATGCGATTATAAAAACATCTACTGGAGATATTGGGATTTTTTCAAAAAACAAATTGGAAGAAATTGGTTACGAATTATTGGTATCAAATTATTTTCAAAACTGAAAAATGTTGTGCGTAGTGAGAAGTCAGCACCAAATCATAGAAATGCGAATTATTCAAAAACTATGATGGTGCATGAACAGTTTAATATGTAACAAATTGGAACAAATTGAAAACTAAATATTGACCTTAGATTCAGAATTTGTTCCATCAACTTTTCGCTAACTTCACGCCGCCGAATGCGCGACCTTATCTGAAATCTTCAAGTCGTTGGCTAGCTTCGTCCGAATGTTATCGTGTCCTCGGTCGTCCGGCCGGAGAGAATCGGTTTTGACACCGGATTAGTCGGCAGTGAGTCCAATCTAGTTGTTTGGGACCATTTTAGGGAAAAAATCCGAAAATTACAGACATTTGTAGCAAACGATAGCACAATGTTTCCCAGATCATGCGCGCAAAAAGAAGGATTAGTTAGTTATTTTGGGCCTATTTGTTCAAGACAACAGTCGTTTGAAATCGATAACTCATCGGGAGAAAATATGCGTCAAGGTTTATTGGAAATATTTATTTTCAATATATTTCAGACGATGTAAATCCACATTCACAGTTTTACAAAAAATGTTGTTTGTATTTCGTTTATAAAATTCGTGTTTTCATGGCACATTCGAGAGGTTTAAAATTTTTTTTTTAAATTAACACCCTTATGAGTCATTGGAAGAACACTAGTTTTATGCACTTACTACAAAAATAACTATACATCGATATATTTGACCTTGTTGTACTACCTGTTCTTTTAAATTGTTCAGGATCGTCCACAAAATCCGGCCCTGGAAAGGCCTTTTGGTGACACTTCGGAGAATCGTACCTCGAATACAAATGGCATGGTGCCGGAGATGTAAATACCTTGTACGAGGTGTAATAAATCGTAAAATTGTTTAGGCAAACAAACGAATTAGGAATTGATGACGGTCATGTGTACTCAAGACGACGTGCGCACACAAACGTTGCTTGATTGCTATTCAGGTTTCGAAATATTTTACTTCGTGGAATTTCAAATAGATTTTGCTTCAGGTGTGTAGTCTCAAAAAGGGATATTATCTCTTTCATTTTGGTTTATTTTTTCAAATCATAAGTGGTTGTCGATTTCTACCTACAAAATCAAATTACATTTTTCAGTATTTAAAACGTTTTCCGAAGGTCATACAATTCATGAAACTTTGATGGGTCTCGACAACAACAGGGTGACAAAGGCTCACGGTACAAAAATTTGGATCAAATTGCAATCTAGTACTCGATCGAAAATTATAGCTTGAGGTCGATGCAGAATTTCGTGAGGACCATATGAAATAATCTGCGTTTGGCAGGGTCAATACTTTTGTAGATGACCGCTTTGGCAACGGAGCAAGCGCGTAAAAGCTCCTGACCTCACATCAGTGCTTTTCTAGGTTTTTTTCAATCCATAAAGACTATTTTTGACTCGAAACTCGAAAATCACAGACACTGGGCAAAAAAATGAAAGAAAATAATTTTTTGCTCAATATGTTCCGATAAATAAAATGAATATCTGATCGAGTTGAAAAAATGTTAAATATTGACATCAGTATCTCCCAAAACGAATATCCTATCAAGCTGAAATTTGAAACACTGTTGTTGAGTAGTGACGATTTCGATAAACTGCTCATGCGCTAAGGGGAAGTACCGATAGAACTTCCTGGGAATCACCTCGTGAAGCATATATTAAGTGTGAACAGACGCCGCTATCCCGCATAATGTGACTGTACGATCCAGTAAATGCTTCGACCATTCACCAGTAATTGCCGTGAACGGTAGATGCAAAGAAATATTCTATACATTTTATGTTTCGGAAGATTCAAAGAATACATATCTGTTTATGCTTAAACCGAGTTTTCGCTGTCGATTAGAGTAAAATTTCAACGGAATCGGAGATATGCTTTTTGGAATATATGAATTTCTGAAAGAAATTGCCTGAATTTTTCTATAGATTTGTTCCTCAGGATGATCACTTAATCTGATTGGGATTAAATAAAGTACTCGGTTATGAAGTGGTGGTTTGGAGATTTCAGTGAAATTTAAATGAAATATGAAAATTTTCGAAAAAAAAAAAATTATTTTCTCGAATCTTTCTATTGATTATTCTTCATATTGCTACTGTACATCTACCAACCAAGTCTCATTTCGATCAGATAAATATTTTTCGAGTTATTGAAGAATCAAAATTTCAAATGGCTGTAACACGAAAACCGTTCAGCAGATTTGGCCCACTAACGAACTTGGCCGAGATATTTAGGATCAAAACCTAATCTGAGAATTTCAAGACACACTGACGGCCAGCCGGACAGAATCAATTTTAACCACGGAATTCTTCATCATAGGAGTGCTCACGTATGTAACGAAATCAAACCATAGAAAGATCGATAAAAATATTTAGTACCTACTTGCCAAAGTCGTGCCAAATTATTTTGACCTTGACGACTTTTCACGAGTGCCAACCTGAATCAGTTCTAGTTACAAAAACTTGTTTGACCGATTCCAAGGCCCGCCGACTGACTTCATAAAAGTGAATGGAGCATACACAGGGTGTTTGATTTCCACCAGCATTTCCAAATATTTGAGGTTGTAAGAAAAAATGATTTAAACTGAAAAAAATTATGAAACAATAAAATATGATTCTTTTGATTCATGTATATTTGGTGTCAGGAAACATACAAAAAGGTAGTCGGAGATTCATGAAGTCTCTCATATGAGCACGACATTCAACAACTCAGCACCAATAAGTATATTATGCAAAATACAATTGGATCAATTAGTGGTAGTTCCAGTAATAAACCATTAGTTAATATTCCGATCGCGTAGAATTTATATTCCCGTATCGTTAAAGGCTCGTTAACCTGTTGTAATACATTATACTTTCAATGCTGTAATATGCCATTTCCTCCAAAACCATGCCAAACATATCATAAATTTTTGGCGTTCACCACTTCAAAGTGAGTACGGAAATAATTGTGGATACAAAATACTTCGGGACAAACTTGTTTCAATGCCGAATATTTATAGAACAATAATTATTTTCGAACTTCAACTTCAATGGACCCATCAATGAATTTTTGTGCGAGTCGGAGTCGTTAGGTGAATTTTGACCTAACTTTACTTGGTATCATTATGAAATTTCGTCTTATCAGTTAGGGATTTGTGAAATCGTAATAAGTTCTTTATCTATCCATACACAGTACTGTCTATTGGTGCATTTCGTATTAATGAGTCGAAATGATTTAGTTGATTAGATGCGGAGTTTGTTGAAAAATCAAGTACAGAAAAAATCAGTTTATACCAAATTCAGAGTTAACGTTTTAGACCAATGCATATTATTCCTAATGCCAAATTCATGCACGTTTTTATACTCAGTGTTCCAGAGTTAGTGATCAACAATTCACCACCTTGTAGTTCGATCAAAATACATACTGGCTGAATTTATAATAATTTTTTTTCGAAAGATTTTTTGA
The DNA here is from genome assembly GCA_958510865.1 of Myrrha octodecimguttata. Lineage (NCBI taxonomy): Eukaryota > Metazoa > Arthropoda > Insecta > Coleoptera > Coccinellidae > Myrrha > Myrrha octodecimguttata. The sequence goes on along the minus strand of OY294059.1, from coordinate 72,038,038 downwards.
ACGTAGTAACAGTCCTTCAGAAATACTCTCCTGATATGGGATTTTATTTATTTTATCTATCCGCAATATGCTATTGTTCGGCCCAACTGTCTACGTTTTTAGTCAAATCAGCAGCTTTTGCGCGCATGCCCGAATTCCTTGCCAAAACGTTTTTTCATGTTTGAAGTCTAAAAACAACAACGATACCGAGGAAAAACTAGAAAAGCACTGTCGTGAGGGCAGTAGCTTCTACGCGCTTGTTCCGTTGCCAAAGCGGTCATCTGTACACGAATTGTCTCCTCCAAACGCAGATCTTCTTTTCATATAGTCCTCACGAAATTCTGCATGAACCTCAAGCTATAATTCTTCGATCAAGTACTAGATTAAAATTCGATCCAAAATTTTGAATGTCTATAATTATTCAAGGAAAAATTGGCGAATTCAATCCATTTGAGCATTCGACCTGAAAACCTACTCTACAAATATATTCCCCAAGTCGATTCTTTCTAAAGTTAATGTGTTTACGGCCGAACTAACCGCTGATAGTGAACAAAATAACTTCCGGAAGAATCTATTCAGTAGCTTGATAATTGTAGAGTGAGTTTGGAGAAATACCCTTTCAAAATTTCAGTTTCCCGATATTTTCAAAAACATAGATAGAATCGCCCTTCAATTAAAAATGCCACCTTGAAGTTTCAGCCAAATAGGGTCTACAGAATAATGAGCAAAATAACTCTTCCCATTCAACAAAATGCTGGAGGACTCTTTAATTTTTTTTGCTCATTGTGCTGTAGACCCTATTTGGCTGAAACTTCAAGGGAAACTTTAAGGTGGCATTTTTCATTGAAGGGCGATTCGATCTATGTTTTTGGAAATATCGGAAAACTGAAATTTTGGGAGGGTGCATCTGCTGAATCTTTCGATAGTTTCTACTAATTCGCCAATTCGGCCTTCGTTATTAAACTGCAAAATTGATTGGATCTCTGTATTTCAGGTCAAATCAAATTTTGAATTGATCGTCTAAAGAAGGTTTGAAAGTTTTATACCCATTCATGAATTCATCCTTCGTACTTGATTTCCAGACCTCAACCTGTACAAATATCGAATCTCTTGGTTGCTTCCTCCAGAATATTTTATGTTCGCAATCGGAAGGCCACATTAGCTGGATGGCACTTGACCCCGAATTAATTCTTCATCGTTCAATGGGGATACCGTGATCGTTTAATACAATTTTCAGAGAAAAATCGAAAATTTCAGATATTCCGACAGATCAAATAACTTACGTACCTAGAACAAGCGCGCAAAAACTTGTACTTCGGTTTCCTGCCAGAAGACACCAAAGATCCATTCAATTTAAGTATGGGTTATCGAGTGGCTTATCACTTCAGTGTATAAATTGGTCATATAAAACTAGAATAATTCTGCTCTTTATAGTATCGTATGGTCCCATTGCTAATTTCCTATCGATATTTTTCATTGCAGAGCCTCCCATATCGAGATTCTCTTCGCGACGTAAATCGGTCTTCGCAGAGACGTACGATCCTGAGGAAGATGAAGACGAGGGAGAGAAATTGGTTTATCCCAAGTCGGACGAACAAAGATCCAGACTGGCCGAGGCAGTTCGCAACATCCTGCTCTTTCGGTCCCTGGACAAGGAACAAATGCAAGATGTATTGGACGCCATGTTCGAGAGGAAAGTCGAAGAAGGAGAAACTGTCATCACTCAGGGTGACGACGGGGATAACTTCTATGTTATCGAGCAGTAAGTCGTCTTAGTTCTATCAAGAATATAATTCACGAAGACTATGATAAATGTTCTATCTTAATGTTTTTAGATATTTGGTTATAATGTAGTAATTCGAGTATCTTGGAAAAATTAATTATCAAAACACGTGTTATGAAATCCACGATTTTCACAATCTTAAAAAATCAAGCGATCGAACTAAATTTGGAAATATACTGCATTCACTCCTATAAAGGCACTCTGGGGTGCGTTCACAATTGTCAACCCGAGTTGTTCGTCTTAACTCGGTTTAATGTAACGGACGACGCACGGTAAATCATCCTCGTTCACGATTCGGTTGTCAAACTTTCGTTTGTTATCATAACAACCTAAAAAACTGTTTTGATTTTGACTTACAAAATTTAATTCGATTTTATTTTTGAAATGGATCCTGCAGTTGCATTTTTTTGTTTGGAAGATTCGTCCTCAGATAGCGAGGTAGAAGATGATTCTGTTGTGGAGATGGTGGCATTAAGTTGCAGTGCACTTATGCAATGTGTAAGTGGAGAGCCAAAAAAAATTGATAGAAGAAGCTGGCTTTATGAAAATATTGACAAATACTCTGACAAATAATTCCAGCAGCACTTCAGAATGAGTAGAGAAGCTTTCCGCAGTACTGATTGTCCATCCTCTGAAATAATTAGTAACTTAGTATTTTCGTCAACTACCAGAATGTGGGAGTTCGTTGGAATAGCCTCCATAATGATGTATTATCAAATAATAAAATAATGACTGACTCAAACTGTTGTGATTTCGAATTGACAAGTAAACTGCGCAACCGCGACAAATTTTCACCAACTATTTTCTGGGTTAAAAAGTTGATCGCTCGGTGAGTTTCTACACGAATCGTGGACGAAGATAAATTTCACCCGACGACAATTGTGAACAGTCGGATGACCTCAGGGCGTCGTCGTGCGATCGTTCGACGATAATTGTGAACGCACCCCAGTAGGCCTTGGATAGATCTACCTATTTTTATAACTATGACTAAATGGCTCGTGGAATGTCATCAAGGTTAAAATAATTCAGCGAGATGTTGTCAATGACTACATAAATATCTCTTCAAAGTCTATGGTGTGATAAAGTAACATACGTGACTACTACTTACTTCATGGAGAAAATCGAACGTCGCGTTCATCTGACAGGGACATGAACATAACCTAACATTTTTCAATTATACAGGGTACGTAGTTTTTCAAATTGATACTGACAAACTTCCATGGCGAACCAACTGACTTTTTATAAGTTAATGGAGTAATTGTGAAATAACGACTCAAAGGTGCATTCGATGTGGCGAATATTTTACGAAATATAAAATTTGAGAAAAAAGTTCAATATTTTTAATATATAACCCTAACAAAAAAGTTTTCAGTGAGTTGCTCATGCTATATCGGGTGTTCCACGAATATCGATCGTTAAAATATTTATCGAGATTCGTGATACTTTCGTTTTTACCGGAAGGGAGACCCAATTTCGTTTTTCAAATGTGCTCCACATTTCCAATGAAAATATATTCTTTATGAAATTCTGAGTTGTTATAATGTCAAATTTTCGAATATCCTTCAGACATTTCTTTTTAAACGTGAAATTGCGAAAAAAAATTGAAAATGACGCTCAGTTGAAACATGGATATATTCAAGGTTTTTCATTGGAAAAATTTCGTTTTTAAAGCTTCCGCGAGAAGTAAGACAAATGCTCCTGTCACAATAGTCAGAATCAAAAACCATGATTGAGAGGTCATAAAAGCGTTATCAAAGTTGGCAATATCGAAAAGGTGAAAACTCTTTTTTTTTAAATAAGAACATCATTTCTTCATAGCCATAATGGAATCTACGTTGAAAAATAATGTATGTGTGGAAATAACACCAAAGCCGTCAAATTAATTTTTTCTGAGATATGCAGTCGCGATTACATTTCTAATATCAAAAAAAAAGAAGTCGGAAGAGAGGTTTCGTAAAAGGAACGATTTTTGAGTAGGTAGCAAGCCGCCAATTCTTTAATACCTACTAGTAAACATTCAATATCGACGTTGTCAAGAATAAAAGTAACGAAGATACATGTTCACTAAGAAATCTAACCGTGATATTGAATGTCACATCTGAAGATCAAATAAAAACTGTCCAAATAGTTGGATAAGTAAGGACACCGCTCAATGCAGTTAATTGGCGAAATGTACCTGCTATGATTCTATATCTTCATAACCCAGTGCTTTAGGAGTTTTGCTGAACACTTAAAGCATAGTTGCCAGCACCCACCTACCATGAAGAATAAGTAAACCTTTTTGCCGAATAACAAAGATTTTATACATATTTCGTTGAATTGATGGCTTTTTTGATTACTCAAAAGTTTATTTTTGACACTAAGCCCTTTCTTTATGTCTGCTCTTCAACTAACTGCCAAGCTTCAAATCGATAGGTTCAGTAATTTTCTAAATATTGAGAAATAAGGAGAACACTTCAGATGTGCCTAGATAAGATGAGAAGAGGGCGATATGGCACTGCGAACTTCATGAACACTTTGATCTAAAGATCTATTGTGCTAGCCCACGCTGATTTCCAGTAGAGCAGAAAAGTCTTCAGTACCAGTACCTTCTTGGGGTGCTACAACTATTACTCGTTCCACAATCTTTCTGCTGATGATAATCCTCAGAACAGTGTCCCGTGAGTGCCCCTGTAATTTTTCCAGCTCTTATTTCCCCAGAGAACCATTTTGGTCTCGGTCGTCGACTTGGAGATGAATAAATTGGTCCCCTTTCCTCACCAGCTCGTCTGTCATTTCTTTACCATTTCTTCACCAGATTCACCTAAACAAGGTTGACTTGATTATATTTTCCTTAGTTTCTAGTAGTAACAGCATGACTTTTGCTTTTATTCGATGAATTGTGCCCCCTTTGCCAATAAAATTTGTATTTTGCCGATACTCCTAGGTTTTGATGAAGACTATTTCTGGTTCAGAGCTTGTGCAAACTGAGAGATCGTTTTTTCCTAGTCCCTACGTCACTTTGGGAACAGCGTTGAAAATGTCTTGCTCTGCCTGTGGCTCAAACTTCCGATCTCGCGGCTTTTACGCGCTGAGTCAGCTGTCAATTCACGCCTCAAATCTCTAAGTTATTCATGTTGAAAATTACACTTGTATTACAGAGCGGTCACCATTCTAAGTAGTGATCCCTTCCAACACTGCTTGGCTTCTAGACAGAAACAATAATTAAGAGTTTGTTATATCTACGGAATAATTGAGCAAATTTTAGTTTATCTGACATCCTACAAATATCCCGTCTTAGTATTTTCAGAAGAAAGAATCAAAAAAGCCCTTAGGTTTTTTTTTAACAGCTTACATTATTTTGGAAAAATATTCTTTATGATGATTTATTATAATATATTCACAGCGGAATATTCCATGCTTTGGTTGGAGATCCTGGTACAGAACCAAAACACATTCATACTTATGAGCACAGCGGTAGCTTCGGTGAGCTGGCCCTGCTCTACAATATGCCTCGAGCGGCCACCATCAAGGCAGTGACTGATGGCGCCCTCTGGGCTATGGATCGTCAAACATTCCGACGTATTCTGCTGAAATCTGCTTTCAAGAAGAGAAAGATGTACGAGACACTGATAGAGAGCGTACCAATGCTTAGTACTTTGCAGTCATATGAGAGAATGAATCTCGCTGATGCTTTAGTCCCTAGGGCTTGCTCACATGGAGAGAGAATTATCAGGTAACTTACATCTCAATATGTTGATTTACTAAAAAAAGACGCAGCAAGGGGTCAAATATAATTTGAAAATATCTTGTGTGTGATATATCTGAAGTGATAAAATTAAGCTGGACTGAATGACAGTGTCATTAGAAAACATTAAATTTTCCAATGAATCTGATACAAGCATTGCAGAAAATAGCACATTATCATCTGAATATGAACTGAAATTCATGTTTGTGTTGTAGATGTCCCTTTTTTCACATGGTAGTGTCGTTTTCTGCAAACAAAACATAAGTAATGGTTTTGATTATCATTTATATCCTTTCAGCCAGGAGAGTAGTTATTTTAGGTTCATGTTGTTTCATGAAAATGGATCAATATATTATTATAACGAAAATGATCCTGCACAACAAAAAAAATATATCACTATGAGCAAATTCAAGCCCGAACATAGGAAGAAACTTCATGCCACATGGACAACTCAGAAAAAGTTTGAAAGCATTTAAAATTGTATAGTAGATTACTTCAAATGAGCCATGCCATTGCCAGCTTGGCATACTATTTTTTAATATAAAAGCGGAGCGTTGTTCTGTTCCACCGCCACTGACTAGATGTCAATGCATCATAATGGCGCATGGACACGATTTAAAGTATACTTCGAGTGCAGTTCACTAGCGCGTGCTTGCATAATATTCAAAATTTTTGGTGATAATTTGAAGGAGTCTTACCTCCATATGGAAAGGAATTTTGGCCTGACCAACCAGAAGTGTGATAGGGACTCCCTGGTTGAGAGAGTAATTTCTTTGTAAAGATGTTTTTTTAGAGATATAGAGCTTTGGAATGGAATAAAACAAGGATGAATTTTTAAAATTGTCATGAAATTGACTTCATTCAAAAGATATCTTCTGGCATTATAAATCAAATATAATTTCTGACATATGACCGCCACGGCTGGCTCGAACATGATATAATCTGAAGGTCCAATTTTCAATCACTTTCTCCAACATTTATGGCCGTATACAGGGTGTTCTACAAGCTCTATGACAAACTTTGACAGATGGTAGCTGTGCTTATTCTGAACATTTTTTTTTCCTATGAAAATATATCCGATTCGTTTTTGTTAAGAAGATACAAGAATTTGAAAAATTATATTTTCATGTTCAAATCGTAATTATGAATGGGAATTTTGATACTATAAAAATTGTTCAAAATGTCCACTTTTGGCTTTAATGCAAGCTTCACATCAACGAACTAAAGATGCCGTTACTCGGCGGATCAGATTCGGGTCGTTTCGTATTTGGTTTGCTGTATCTTGAATTCTATCAAGTATTTGTAGATGAGATTCGATTTCAACATGATAAACAAGCTGCTTCATATGTCCTCATAAATGAAAATCTAAGGAACTCAGATCAGGCGAACGAGGTGGCCATTGTATTGGTCCTATCCATTTATTTGGGAAATGTTAATTCAGCCAACTGACTACTTCTCCCTCTATGTGGTGGTGCACCATCGTGCTGATACCACATATTTCCTACAATGTTGATGACTTAGAGCTAAGTCATCAATGAAGTCAAAAAGGTACAAAATTCTAACCTTCGTAACCCATCGTCAGCATGTAAAGCTTGTACATTTTGTCTATGAAATGGATGCAACATTTCTCCTTTCAAAACACGCCATACGAAATTTGGTGATAAATGAAGATTAGTTGCTATACGTCGAACACTAATCGAAGGGTTGTCACGGACAGCATCTATTGCATTTTCCTTATTATCTACATTCACTTCAGTTGGCTGAACGGTTTTCTTTGGAGCAGAATTGCCTGTTTCTCGAAGTTTTCGGAATGATGCACAAAATACTGTGTGAGCAGGTTGGTGTCTATTGGGATATTTTCTTCGGTATTCTCGAGCTGCTCTTTTGGAGTTACCATAAGAATACCCATATGCAAAGACAATATCTGCATATTCCTGAGTCGTGAAAGAATGCATTATTATTCATAACGTACACCAAGTGCCAAATGAATAATTAAAATAACGTCAATTACCATATCAACCTATATTTTATGTCGGTCTACTTGATCAAAACATGGAAATAAATTTTTTCAAATGCTTGTAACTTCGAAACGAGAACGAATCAGACCTATGTTCATAGGAAAAAATGTTCAGAATAAGCACAGCTACCATCCGTCAAAATTTGTCATAGAGCTAGTAGAACACCCTGTATAGGCGAATGTTGTCCTCTAAGTGGTCGATCGTTTTAGACTTAGGGCCGGTATTATAAAACTTAACTGAAATTTATCTTTAACTTTAACTGACAGTTATGTCCTAATATAACTTTCAAAACTGTCAGTTAAAGTTAAAGATAACTTTCGCACGATCTTGGAGGCCAATTCACGGGCCTGGAACGTGATATTATGCGGTTCTCAAAAGTTTCCTTCAGTAAATCAATTGTGGCACGAGGAGTGTGACATGTTTTGCCGTCTTGTCGAAATCACAGCTGCTGCACATCATGGTTGTTCAATTGAGGAACGAATCAGTCGGTAATCATGGCACTGTAGCGGTCACCATTGACTGTAACGTTCTGGTCAGCATCGTATTTAAAGAAGTGCGGACCAACGATTCCACCAGCCCATAAAAGGCAATGGCTTCTTCTGTTCTCACTGTACGACGTCTCTGTGGATGCGTATTCTTATTTAGAGTAAACGTGGTGCGAAAACGGTCCATAGTTAGTCGAAATGGACAGAGCGCGATACGTATTTTGAACAGAATCATTACTTTCAAAATAAATTTGCAGAATTTCGAAGCGTTGTTCCGGCGTTAGTCTATTCATGTTGAAATGCCAGACCAAACTAAACATAAATCAATTGATAGCTGACAAAATTGCCGCCAGTTAAAACTAGTTGCCAACTTAAAGTTCTATACCTCTAAAAAAAACACCCTTTATTTGCCTCAGGTCGGGTTTACTTACCCTTGTCTATGGGCGGTGCAGAAATTCAGAAGAAGGAAAAACGAATACTCGGTTCTATTCATTAATTTCTTTGGTGTTATGTAAAAGAGCATTGAAGATATCAACCATCTTCAATGGAGTAAGGAAACATTTTCTTTTGAGACTAGCAAACACCATCCAAATACCTGTCTTATGACAGTCCTACCGATTGAATAAGAAAAGAATTGTGTGAAATGATGTCTTGTGAACTGTTATTTTATACAAAAAATTCATAAGTAAACAAAATACAAGGGATCACCCTAAGTAATTCCGAGAAAGATAATACACAATCAATCCCGAAAATCTACACTGATCTATGATTTTCTGCAAAGTTTCGTTACAATGACCAGAATACGCGTTTAATTTCTATCTGATTTTTCATCATAACATTGTACCTACATAACTAAACCTTGGTACTGCCTTGATGCTAATTTTTAGCCACGGAAAAATGCACTTCACGTTATCGTGGCAGAGGTTTATCGAAATATCGGTAGCCATGTCTATTGTTGAAATTATCTATTTCGTTTCAGACAGGGAGATGCTGCTGATGGCATGTACTTTGTCGAGCAAGGCGTTGTGGTGATTAAGGTTTACGATGATAGTGGCAAGGAAGTGGAAATTAATAGGATCAATAAAGGTGGCTATTTTGGAGAACTTGCTTTGGTCACTCATAGACCTAGGGCTGCATCAGCCTATGCGGAGGGAGATATCAAGTTAGCATGTAAGTTATTTAAAGATGATACATACAGAGTGTAACTGCCAAATGGAATAAATTCGATAACGAATAAATGAGGAGGTGTTGGGAAAAACGCTCGGATACGTCAATTTGTAATTTTAAATGCGCATAGTTTTCAAGAAAATAAAATTATATAAGGTGTTCCATGCGACCGTGGCCAATACCAACTTTCTTATTTCAAATGTAACCCCCTGTATATCATTTATTTTTTGGATTCCTCAGAAAATTCTAATTCATGTACAATGTACTATACCTATCTTCAACTTTTTCGGAAATATTAAGTGTTTTCAGATTTTTTACAAAAATTAACATTTTAAATGAAAATTATTTTATTTCACAAATTCGATACATTACACTCAATAGTTATTTACCATTTATCTTTTGATATGAAGAAAGTAAGCAAAAACCATTACTGAGAAGAAATTAAAAAAAAAACAAAAAAAAACCCTTAAACTTAGATGACCTAAAAAACCGAATCACGCTTGCGATTATATCAGTCACGCCTGAAATGTTGGGTACAATTCTACACCAGATCAGCATGTTACCAAGACGTTCGCGGCGAGCATTTTTTAACATTTCCTACATTGACATTAATGTTTTTTTTGTTTTTTTTTAATTATTAAGAAATAATCAGTATTACTTATTAGGTTTTAAGTGTAATGTACCGAATTTGTGAAATAAAATAATTTTTATTTGAAACGTTGATTTTCGCACTAAATCTGAAAACACTCAATATTTCCGAAATAGTTAAAGATAGGTATAGGACATTGTGCATGAATTGTGTCTAGAATTCTCTGAAGAATCCAAAAAATAAATAATATACAGGGGGTTGCATTTGAAATAAGAAAGTTGGTATTGGCCACGGTCACATGGAACACCCTATATAATATTATTTTCTTGAAAAATATGCGCATTTAAAATTACAAATCGACGTGTCCAAGCGTTTTTCCCAACACGCCCTCATTTATTCGTTATCGAATTTATTCCATTTGGCTGTTACACTCTGTATAATTTAACAGTGCCACTACAAAATTGTTCCACATTAGAGTTTGTAGAAATCTTCAGGAAGAGGTAACTCGTTCCATTTGGCAAACATTGCAGTTGAATGATTTTATTGGTATTGTTCTATTGGACATGATGAAATCGTAAAAACCAATAGAAAGGTGATAGATGGGGATCACGCGCCCAACTCCGATAAGCGCTAGCATCTTGCTATGTTTTATGTCATATAAAAGATAGATATTGTAGTGTCAAATTTGTGTGACGGTATTTCAGCAAACGTTAATAGGGTTAGCGCCTGACGTTATTTGCAGAAAATATCATGGCTTGTTGTACATTGCTCACTCTCATTGGACGGGTTATTGAGCTTCGGAACCTTATTAGGTGCTGTAACTGGAATATATGTGAGAATATATCATTATGATGTTCAATAGACGACTTCAGCCCAAGTTGCCAACCCACAATTTACTCAGAAAGGTTACTTTCACTGGGGAACGGGAATTTCAGGACAAATTCGACATGATAAGGTTCGCATTATTTATAAATAACCTTAAAACATGCCTCGGCTCTTCAAACCAGATAATTCCTTCCAAATATAGGTTTTTGTTAAGATCGTCCCCGATTGGCTGAAATTTAAGTTGGGATTCCTGATTTCATGCAAACAGTGTCAATTTTCATAGGATACGTTCCGAAAATCAACTCTGTTGTTTCGGTTGCCGATTTTCCGCTACGTAAATATGAAATATTCGGATGGTTCCTGGAACAAGCGCGTGAAAAAGGTTATTTACGGAATCTGGTTGATGAAATTGCTGTCGATTTACTGTCACTAGAACGATTTTCTATGGTAAATATCCATAGCATAGAACAATCTATGTTTACTTTTGGTTTGTTTTGGTTCCCAGTTCAGAACTGTACGGGGCGGTTCTAGCACAGATCTATGGTCTTTGCTAGAACCGTCCCGAACAGATCCTAACCTAACCTAAAGTACCTAAAGTAATTATAGATTGTTCTATGCTATGGATATTTACCATAGAAAATCGTTCTGGTGAAGGTAAATCGACCGCATTTTCATCGACCAGATTCCGTAAATAACCTCTTTCACGCGCTTGTTTCAGGAACCATCCGAATATTTCATATTTACGGAGCGGAAAATCGGCAACCGAAACAACAGAGTTGATTTTCGGAACGTATCCTATGAAAATTGACAGTGTTTGCATGAAATCAGGAATCCCAACTTAAATTTCAGCCAATCGGGGACGATCTTAACAAAAACCTATATTTGGAAGGAATTATCTGGTTTGAAGAGCCGAGGCATGTTTTACGGTTATTTATAAATAATGCGAACCTTATCATGTCGAATTTGTCCTGAAATTCCCGTTCCCCAGTGAAAGTAAACTTGCTAAGTAAATTGTGGGTTGGCAACTTGGGCCCAAGTCGTCTATTGTTACTTGTTCATTATATTTTCATCACCATAAGGCACAAAAAGATTGTGACTTGATCCCCATCCCTTTCGATTTGGTTCAAATTATAATTTTCAGAAAAATAATCGTGAAATGAATGCAGAAATTATTCGATTACCTCATATTTTTCTAGTTAGAGGCGTATCGTGGGTTTTTTATCTAATAGCAATCTAGTATCATCTATCTGACTTTTAACCTTGCAAACGAGAGATGAACAATAAGTGTACCATTGGAACCAAAATTAAGCCTCCAACCTAATATTTACCAATTCGAAATAACAAACTGGATGCGCTATTGCAAAGTTACAATATCTTTCTTATATATTAACATTTATTTCCTGTAGTATATTGTGGAATATACTGCTTTACTACCAAGTGCAATATTCTCACTGCTTTGAGGCGGAATTTTGATGATGTTCTTCTTTGAAAATTTTTTCTTCGAATACCGGAAGTGTGTCAAAAAAATTAGAAACACCTGAATAATGACTCAATATTGTAGGATCAGAAACAGATGAAGAAAATTCCGAAATGCAATAATGTACAGGGTGTTCTTTTAAGCTACACAATTAATTTCAAGTTATCACAATAACATACCTGCATTTTGAAAAAATGTTGGAAGTATTGAATGTACTCATTCGTATTGCACTACACTGGAAATTTCATCGGAATTGAATGAGTCATACCAAAGTTATCAAAAAGAGTAGAATCTGTAGGTGTGAAATTTCGAAATTTTCCTCTTTTGAAACTTTTTTTCCGGAAAACTGAAGTTGTGCCAGAAAAATTTGAAACACCTAAATAATAACTCATAATGGTAGAATCTGAAACAGAAAGGTGTTTTTCAACCTGAACAACCAATTCGAAATTATCACTATAACAAACGCGTATTTTGAAAGAATTATGAGAATTTTTGAATTTGCTCATTCCTTTTGTGCTTCGTTGAAAGTTTCTTCAAAATCGGATGAGCCACACCAAAGTTCTTAATCAGAGTAAAATAGGTCGAATCATATAAAACACCCTGTATAGTCTCCATAGGAACCCCCTATCATAAACCAAACATTGTTTCGAACATTTGTTTCGACTAGTGTAAACTTATCCTAAAATTTGTGCGTATTTTTAGGTTATGTTGAAATATGGGTAAACCCGCAAGATTTCCCGTCGCGAAGCTAAAAGTAAGATATTCACATCATTGTAAGCAATGTGAGTTCCTGAACATAAAATATGAAGACCAACATAGGCGGTCTCTCTTTGTTTGGAAGATTTGGGCCCCCAAAGTTCCGAATTGTTGCATTTTCGGATCCCTTTTTCCGCCATAAAAATGATCTCTCACTTCTCAAATCTAGTTCATAAATCATCTTTGAACCTTCAACCAACGAATAGCGACACTTTCTTTCAAGAATATTCATTATTTAAAGGAAGAAAAGTGAAAATACCACTTAACCTATATTTCTACGAAATAGTTCTCAATGTTAAAGCGGAGCTTGGCAACAGCGTCTTTTCATCCCTGGCCAACGTATTATGACAGGCGTGTAGTTGCTGGCGGGAAATATGAAATGATGGACAGTTGAAGGATATGATTGTAAGGAAAATGCTTCTGTCACTGAAGAAGAGATGATTATTCTAACATCAAAACAAAATCATGGAGAATATTTGTTTAAGGTTTCACTCTCAATATTTTCGTTTGAACTTTCTTTCTATCCCCATCAAAATAGGGAGGTTGTTATCTACTTCGTTTTTTGTTGTGTCTTCGAGATGGTCCCAGTTTATAATGACTTTCAGGAGATAAAATAAAATGGGTCATATAATAACCTCGATTTCATTAGAAATCTGGGAAGGGCGCGACCTATCCCATATGAAAAAAATGTACGTTGAAATATATATCAGGGTGTATTCTCATTCCATTACTATGTGTTTCAACCTTGTGGATTTCATTAGAAACGAATTATCCTATTGGAAGATTTAGAGTATCGCAGTAAACAGTAAGAACTAAGAACATATTTCATTTTTCTCGCCAGCAATAATCTCATTCACGAATACGCACGATTGCACGATTCCGACCGATGAAATTCGCGCCATTGCCAAACTTCACTTTTAGACTGAGTCGAAATCAGAAGGAATAGAGGTTAAGTGGTTGTCCAGTAATTTCATTGTTTTTTCATTAAATATTGATTATTCTTGAAAAAAAGTGTTGCTTATCGTTGGTTGAAGGTTCAAAGGTGGTTTGTGAACTATACAGATGAAGTGAGAGATTGTTTTTATGGTGGAAAAAGGGACCTGAAAAAGACTCATTTTGTAACTTTGGGGTCCCATATCTTCCAAATTGAGAGAGACCGCCTATGTCCGATTTCACATTTTCGATTCAGAAAAACACACTGCGTACAATGATGTTAATATTTATTCAATATCTCGGCGACGGGAAATTTTGCGGGTTTACCGAAATATGTAGTATGTATCAAACAATTGATTCGATTTTTTACAAATACTATTTTATTGCAGTCCTAGACGTGGAAGCATTCGAGAGATTACTAGGGCCATGTATGCAACTAATGAAGCGAAACATCAATGATTACGAGGAACAATTGCTCAAAATATTCGGCTCAAAGCAAAACATGCGGGACATCCGATGAAGCGAGCGATCTGTGAAAGAAACTCCCCTGGTTCAAAATACCCCTTTGTATTAATTTTAAATGGAATTCAACCGATGCACATCTCTGGTAGAAGCATCAAAGATGTGCATGCTATTAGATACCTAAGTCAAGTAATAAAAACGTACACACAAAGTTAAAGCGCCAAAAATATCGGGGTGGAAAGTTCACTAGTCATGTGTATATAACATATATAAATATATAAATATGAAACAATTATTATATTAATGAACACGAACCAAATGCTTTGTTGTAACGCCATCACTGCAAAATTAAGACTATGTCGAGTTGATACTTGGAGGAACCCCCTTTACTGCTGGACAGTGTGTTATCCTCCCTCACCTGTGCGCAGCTGTGTACTCATGTTTCCAAATCACCAACTAAGTGACAACCTATTCCATATAATATGTTCAATGATCATATTTTTATTCATTTATTGATCTTATTGTGTTATTTTTACGTGTTTGTTTTGATCAGAACTCTTATCTGAATACATTATCTAATACTGATTCATAGATGTGTACAATGAGTTTTTCCAAATGTTTGAACATTGAATATGTTCTTAGCTGCTTCATAATTTTTCCGTTCACACAGTTTTGTTTATAACTAGATTTCGATATTCTTATCATTTTAGTCATTTCATAAATCAGAATCTCAAGGCTACAATTCTAGATTTTGGATTTTTTCTGGCAGAACTCATGGTACCTGCTCGATACTTTAATTCATATTTGAAGCAAACGTTCATGTAAGCGGCCTGAGGAAATATCGAAAAATGTTAGGAATATGTACATGATTTCATCTCTTGGACACGATTATGGAGTTGAAACTGCATCCTGTGGTTTGAAAAATGTTCTTCCCTGACTTCACAGATGCTCATCATCTTATTGGGTATTCTCTGAACCTTTGAACAATGTTCTCAGAAATATCAAATATTCCAGTTGAAAAAAATCAATCAAAATTTATAGAAAACCATTCGAAATGACAATTCCAAAATTTTCTTAGTATATTTGGATTGTACAATAGACGACTTCGGCCCAAGTTGCCAACCCACAATTTACTTAGCAAGTTTACTTTCACTGGGGAACGGGAATTTCAGGACAAATTCGACATGATAAGGTTCGCATTATTTATAAATAACCGTAAAACATGTCTCGGCTCTTCAAACCAGATAATTCCTTCCAAATATAGGTTTTTGTTAAGATCGTCCCCGATTGGCTGAAATTTAAGTTGGGATTCCTGATTTCATGCAAACAGTGTCAATTTTCATAGGATACGTTCCGAAAATCAACTCTGTTGTTTCAGTTGCCGATTTTCTGCTCCGTAAATATGAAATATTCGGATGGTTCCTGGAACAAGCGCGTGAAAAAAGTTATTTACGGAATCTGGTTGATGAAAATGCGGTCGATTTACTGTCACCAGAACGATTTTCTATGGTAAATATTCATAGCATAGAACAATCTATGTTTACTTTAGGTTTGTTTTGGTTCCGAGTTCAGAACCACAGACTATTGGTCTATGCTAGAACCGTCCCGAACAGATCTGAACTCGGAACCAAAACAAACCTAAAGTAAACATCGATTGTTCTATGCTATGGATATTCACCATAGAAAATCGTTCTGGTGACAGTAAATCGACCGCATTTTCATCAACCAGATTCCGTAAATAACCTTTTTCACGCGCTTGTTTCAGGAACCATCCGAATATTTCATATTTACGCAGCAGAAAATCGGCAAACGAAACAACAGAGTTGATTTTCGGAACGTATCCTATGAAAATTGACACTGTTTGCATGAAATCAGGAATCCCAACTTAAATTTCAGCCAATCGGGGACGATCTTAACAAAAACCTATATTTGGAAGGAATTATCTGGTTTGAAGAGCCGAGGCATGTTTTACGGGTATTCATAAATAATGCGAACCTTATCATGTCGAATTTGTCCTGAAATTCCCGTTCCCCAGTACAAGTAAACTTGCTAAGTAAATTGTGGGTTGGCAACTTGGGCCGAAGTCGTCTATTCCTAATTTATACAAGGAACAATGTACATTCAGAATGTAGTCAACAGCAATAGTTCGAGAAATCTATATTCATTATTGATTATTGATGTATGAAAAAGTTGATCCAATGTTCAGGAATTATTAATAACCTAAGGTGCTGGTTGTTCTCAATATCTACGAATGGATTTTTAGCTTTTGGGCTAATACTTGAAATTGTCATATAAGTTGGCGGACATGATCTGTTTAAGTGTCAAGTATCCCAGAGTTTTGACTTCTAGATTGGTGTTCAAGGGATTGAATTGAATTGTTATGAAACACATCAACATCCACAGGAGGTCGTCACAATAACCTTTAGACTATTAATATTCAATTTTGTGCGAAAACATTTGAAGGGTGATGCATGTGTGCCTTTTCCAAGAATATTCAGTAATTTGGTCAAGTACGATGATAATCGGTAAGAAACATAAAAATTGTGGTGTTCGGAATGATGATGTTTATGAATTAATCGCTAGTAGGATTTGGCAATATACACAAATAGTAAGGCATTCATCGTTGAGAATCCCTTCATTTTTACATTGAAATAAAAGTTCAAAAAATTGTTTCACAATAGACTGCTATTTTGTATAGTTGAATCTGATTCAACATTACATAATTCATCTCTCGTGAATTTAGAACAAACACGTGAAAAGAAAATATCTTCGATTCTTGTAGGATATTACGGAAGTACCTAACTCGGTTATAGTGAAAAGCCATAGGAATCATCAATTTTAAAGAAACAAATATCTCTGTAACAAATATGTGACTATTTAGATTCCAAATATTTTTCTGTCCAATATTTTAAGTATTAAGTTATGTTCAATAATAACCATGAAACTTACAAATTTGTATTAGTACAAATAATAGAGTTTATTTTTTCTTTATTTATTTTACTCTGTTGTTCTATTATGTTCAATTAAATTTTATTCAATGGTGGTCTGTAAAAAAATCTTGGATAAACGTTGTCATAACGACGGTCTGTAGTAGATGCTATTCAAACATATTGATGTCAAATATTATTTGAAGGGAATAGACGACTTCGGCCCAAGTTGCCAACCCACAATTTACTTAGCAAGTTTACTTTTACTGGGGAACGGGAATTTCAGGACAAATTCGACATAATAAGGTTCGCGTTAATTATGAATATCCGTAAAACATGCCTCGGCTCTTCAAACCAGATAATTCCTTCCAAATATAGGTTTTTGTTAAGATCGTCCCCGATTGGCTGAAATTTAAGTTGGGATTCCTGATTTCATGCAAACAGTGTCAATTTTCATAGGATACGTTCCGAAAATCAACTCTGTTGTTTCGGTTGCCGATTTTCCGCTCCGTAAATATGAAATATTCGGATGGTTCCTGGAACAAGCGCGTGAAAAAGGATACTTACGGAATTTGGTTGATGAAAATGCGGTCGATTTACAGTAACCAGAACAATTTTCTATGGTAAATATCCATAGCATAGAACAATCTATGTTTACTTTAGGTTTGTTTTGGTTCCGAGTTCAGATCTGTTCGGGACGGTTCTAGCATAGACCAATAGTCTGTGGTTCTGAACTCGGAACCAAAACAAACCTAAAGTAAACATAGATTGTTCCATGCTATGGATATTTACCATAGAAAATCGTTCTGGTGACAGTAAATCGACCGCATTTTCATCAACCAGATTCCGTAAATAACCTTTTTCACGCGCTTGTTCCAGGAACCAACCGAATATTTCATATTTACGGAGCGGAAAATCGGCAACCGAAACAACAGAGTTGGTTTTCGGAACGTATCCTATGAAAATTGACACTGTTTGCATGAAATCAGGAATCCCAACTTAAATTTCAGCCAATCGGGGACGATCTTAACAAAAACCTATATTTGGAAGGAATTATCTGGTTTGAAGAGCCGAGGCATGTTTTACGGTTATTTATAAATAATGCGAACCTTATCATGTCGAATTTGTCCTGAAATTCCCGTTCCCCAGTAATAGTAAACTTGCTAAGTAAATTGTGGGTTGGCAACTTGGGCCGAAGTCGTTTATTAAGTCCAACAAATGGGATTCACATTCAATATGTGTGTTACCCTGTAAAGCTTAGATCAGTCCATTTTTTATGTCTGATCAGATTTCAGTAGGGAAATTGGGTTTTCACTTATCTGATAGCTTAATTGTTTCAAACGGCCTCGTAAACGATGAGCATTTAATAATTGTGAATCAGAGGAAACCAAGGTGTGAAAATGAATCATTTCACAAAAATCGTCGAAAGTACAGTAATTTCAATGGAAACTCATGTTTACACATTGGATTTCTGTGGAGGGGAGTGGGGGGTTGGCTTGGGGGGTTTTATATTCTGATGAGCTAAGTATGAACTCTAGTTGGTGTCTTATCCCTTATCAATGTGAGAAGTACACAATATGAACAAAATGTGTCAGATATTTCTGAGGAATAATCAGTATTTGACAGACATTTATATCAAGTCATAATTAATGGAAAAAGCATTTCATTTCCGATAGAAATTCAAGAACAAAAAAAAACATGCAATGATGAAATATCACATCATGTATATACAAAATAATATGCTTGAGAAAGAAGTAGCCAAAAACATGCTACAAACTTCCTTTTAATAATGATAATAACTACATCACATGTACAGAGAGTCGTTATAGGAACGTTTACCAAAAATTTTATGTTCATATTCCTTCCAATTGAAGGTTTTTATAGTATTTAGTTATTGTTGAAAAAACTATTTTATTGAGATTGGGTGATTCAAATCATTCTTTCAAACTAATAATATAGCCAAAAGTTGGTGGTCAGTACCAATCTTGTTCCTCTCAAAGAAGTTTTTTCCTTAAAAATTTCTTTCGATTTGCTCAAAGAATTCGAGATTCCTTGCTTTTTGATTATTTTTGGCGACACTAACCAAGACTATACAATTTTTATTGAATCACTCAATGGATGTTTCTTATAATATTTATTATATTTATTTTATATTTTACTGATTTATTTGCTCATGTTCAATTTGTTCCTCTACTTGAGATTTTATCCTTGTATAGGAAACATTTACTCTTGCTATTATGGAGAAATGGTCATAGCACTAAACATTTGATAACCAGGATAGACTGATGGTACATCCCTTTTGATTTTGCAAAATTACACAGTGTTGTAGAAAATCTAATGAAAACTTCAAAAGTGAGTAGACCATTGTAATTTTTAACATCACTTCTTGGAAGTGCAAAGAGCAGAAATGTTACTTTCAGATATGGCTTTTGCCATAAGATGGGGTCAACGTTAACTAAAATTAATTCTGTACTATACTAACTGAACAAGAAGTGAATTGCCTAGAGCTTAACCTCGAAGACTAAATGGCCCGAGAAATTTCGATTTGTTCAGGAAAAGATAATGGAATCGAAGAAAGTAACAAGTTATAATATGTCCATTTCTGAAGTTTCCAAGCATTTTTAAAAACTTTTCGATCTCTGTTTCAACAACAATATTGTCAATTTTTTTTCCGAAATATTGATTTTACAAAATTAAAAGGTGGATTCCAAACTACTTGAACATCCTGTGTTTGATTAATGGATACATCTTAAGTAAATACAGTTTATTATGTGGCAGAGAGTAACTCATATCACATAATTGAGGTTAAGGTTGGATTATTCAATAACTATCTTATTTTTAAGATGAGTATTATAATTCTGGAGAAATTTGTTAGACTCACTTTAGATTTAGAATTCTGTAGGATATATTTTGATCAAGTTGGCCAATTTTGAAGGTAGAAGAGGTGATACGAATTTATTTGGGAAATTACAGGGTAAAATTTTAGCCTGAGATGTTTTTACCTACTACTGTTGTAATTTCAAGGAATAAGATTTAGTATTTTTTTTTGGTAATTGTCTAGGAAATCGCATAACGCTCTAAATTTTATGAAAAAATCAGTACTCACTAATTTTGGTATAGAAATCACGAATCCGAAGTCAAAAAATGTCGCTCGCTTCTAGTTTTTCCAAAAAAAATTCACAAAATTCTTCGAGGTCACTGAACTTTTCTCGCTGAATTTCGCTATTACACTCCATCTCGAACTATTCCCTTGATGGATATTGGTTATAAATGCATCAATATAAAGATTTAAAGCAATTTTCACTACAAAAATTGCCAGGAATTGTGAAATTACATTCATTTGCTCATTGTTTATTTTCGGCATATATTCGGCCATGATGGTTTTGAAGTTCGGAAGAACGACATCTGACAGCAACTTCAGTCTACTACTTTACAGTGTTGCCGGATCGAAAGCATTCCCGATTAGACTGAATAGGAAAAATTCCCTAGGCCCAACTTAGTGAACAGTGAACTTGTTCCAACACATTACATCATGCAATTGTTTTATTATATTATGTACAATTTATGAGATGGTTAGAAAAGTTATTCAGCAAAGATAACGAGGAGGTGTGGACCAACTCTGCCAGGAAAGGAGAATGGAAAAGAGGAAAGTTTGGGTTATGGAGAGAAGTTGCGAAATTTGGAACACAAGATTCTAGCGGTCGCCCCGCCATGGGTGAAAGCACACAATGGAAAAATAAGGTTAATGTACTTGGTTAGGTTAGGTTAGTTTAGTTTAGAACAGTGCCAGTTCGAATCAGAAGAGTTAATTCATTTACTCTTCAGATTCGAACTGGCACTGTCCTAAACTAAACTAACCTAACCTAACCAAGTACTTAATATCTTCTGAACTAAACATTTTTATTAGTTATTAAACCACCTGTGACTAACGCGAATGTGTTCACCCATGGCAGGGCGACCGCTAGAATTTAGTATTTCGAACCAAGCAAGAATAACCTGAACTCGGAAATGGAAATTTGGAATATAATACTTAAAGAAAACTATACTTTAACAACTTATATTGACTAAAAACCAATTTTGAAAATTAATATCCTTCAAAATTTCCCCGGCATAATAGATTCAGGAAATTGACTGGCACTGGCAACCCTGCATGATATAGTGCTGTACGCGTACCCGCGTACGTCAAAAAGGGAAATTGTAAACAATGAGGATATCAATTTATTTTAACAATTCCTGGTAATTTTTGTAACGAAAATTGCTTGAAATCTTTATATTGATGCTTTTATAATCAATAGCTATCAAGGGAATGGTTCCTGATAGAGTGTAATAGCGAAATTCAGCGAGAAAAGTTCAGTGACCTCGAAGAAGTTTATGAATTTTTTTTGAAAAAACTAGAAGCGAGCGACCTTTTTTGACTTCGGATTTGTGATTTTCATACTAAAATTAGTATGTACTGATTTTTTCATGAAATTTAGAGCGTTATGCGATCTCCTAGACAATTACCTTTTTTTTTGTATCGCAATTTCCATACATGCACTGTGATGAAGAGCTTGAAGGTTGGTAGGTGGTCGAGTTTGAATTTAAGGAATATTATTATATTGTTCGGTCTGTTAGAAACTTCCAGAGTCTAACAAATACTTCATTGAATAAATGTTAGTAATAGATATATGTAGTCAACTAGGGGCTTGTCTGTTAACTGTTTTCCAAAAAGTAGTTCTCTGGTTTTATGTGTTGTTTGTAAATTTGAATGTTCATTGTTTCCTGTAATAATCTACATCTTTCCTTCAATCGATAGCACAATTCATATTAAACGCTCGTAAAATTTTACTGAACTATTATAAAAAACTAGTCACTTCTAATTTTGAGATTATCGAAAATGGTAGATTCTTATAAGTAAAAGACTGCGTCCTTGTTTGAGTAGATGATCAAGCCTTTGTTTATATACTCTGAGCAGATAATATATTTTCCTGTTTTGTATTATTTTAAAACATGGACTTTCCTTGTACAGATTGTTTTTTAAAGTGAAGCTTTTTATCAAGAGAATGTAGAGATCGTCAAAATAACCTTATTACAAATCCACATAGTTTGGTTTCTTGAATTATATTAATCAACCGAGAAACTAACCATCATTTCACATTCCACAAATACTTTTCCAAATAGAGAAAGTTCAAATAGGCGCAAATAAAATTAATGATACTGATTTCACAGCTGCTTTTTTTATATATATTCGCAATTTTCTGTTGAATATCTCAGATCTCAGTTGTTTTGAGGAATGTTTTTTCAGCTTTCATTTGCTTTATGCTTTCTGATTCTCAGAAGCAGGATTAATTTTTAAGTAAAGGCGCACAACTGGTACAGAACATTATTCATAATTATATTTACAACCAACTTTACATCCAAAAATTACAGTTATAAGTTTGCAGACTTTATCTTGGTTCTCATGAATCATTGAGAAATTTTCGTATACTTCAGGTAAATTTTTCAAAAACGAACTAAAAATTTCTCATTTGTCGATGAAGGTGGAAGAAAATAACCCAATAAAATATATATATTTTCGGTTCAAAACTTTCTTCGACGTCCAATATCCAGACGCCACTGTCTTCATGCAAGCTTCTGACACTCATTACTTTCTGTATTCCTTGAAATTTCCCGTCTTTTTCTTTTCCATTTGTAATATAAAATGCAATTCATTGCCTGTTCTGGCAGTCTGAGATCTGGCATACGTTGTACATAAAATATAAAATTCTCACAGGAAATTCCCTTTCACCTCTATTGTCTATGGTTTCATCACAAACCGTAAGAGATGCATCGTTTCCTTTCTGTGAACACCGTTTTGTTGCCAAGCCTGTGGATACGCCCACTTTATCTCGTTTGTTCTTTTCCCATGTTTTCAAGAATAGCGCTTCTGTTGTATATCAGAAGGATTAATTATTCAACTAGTTATAGAATT
Source organism: Myrrha octodecimguttata (assembly GCA_958510865.1). Classification (NCBI taxonomy): domain Eukaryota; kingdom Metazoa; phylum Arthropoda; class Insecta; order Coleoptera; family Coccinellidae; genus Myrrha; species Myrrha octodecimguttata. The sequence continues at coordinate 72,014,960 of OY294059.1, read as the reverse complement.
TAAGTTGAAATGCTTTATTTTGATGAGTTCTACTTTCTGTCGAAAAAATGCCTTTCGTTTGAAGAAAACCTGTGTTTCAGGAGTTGAGCATCGGTACTTTGATAAAAATGATTTCTGGAATATGTGACTATTTTCTGTTTGTAATTTTGTCACATTTCACCCTTCTCATATTTTTTCAGTTGATGATCCAAATGAGCTTTAGTATTTTCAAAGACGAAGCATCCTTTTTGATATTTTCCCTTCCTCTCTAATTTTCCTAAAATCATCAATTATAATTACATTTTGATGCTCTTCTCGTAAGTGGTCTGATAGCAAAAAAAAAGGTGTGTACTAAGAGAATTTTTTAGAAAAAATATATTTACTAGAAGTTATGACATTCATTAAGTTGCTCAACTTATTTGTTTGAAGTATCTGCCAGACCTGTAAGCGAAACACAAGAAATTATACTGTGGAACTCAATTCTTAACTGAAATTAATATAAAATGAGCAAATAGTTTTTATTCTATATATTATAGAATAACTTTGGATTGTCAACTTTACAGAGTGTTGAGTTATTTGCAGTCTGATGTATATTCTAACTGCAGGAGTTGAAGTTCAAAATATTTGCCATAGAATGGCTCTGTTACCCAACAGATTAAACTACTTTACCTATATAACTCCTTAGTATACACTTTATGATTCTAATCGCTTGTTGGACTTAACAACCTGTTAGATACAATTATGAACGTTTCATATAATTGCCCCATGTTGTTGAAGCTGTGAGTTGAAAAATTACAAGCACAATCGATTATTGGACTTGAACCAGAAGTTCAATGAATTGTTAGTCAGGATATTTGACCCCCATCAGAATTAGAAGAAATCTACTTCTGGGTATTTCTAAAATAAGAAACGATACTTTTTTTTAAATGGAGGGTGGCTTTCAATAGCCTGACTAACATTTAGCACAATTAGAAATATGAAGTGGCCATTTAAATTATCACTAATGTAGAAATTGAAAAAGTTAGGTTCACATATCACATCAACCGAAGTAATTTCTTACTGGACCAAATGAAATCGGTGATAACATTTAAATCTATTCAATTAAGGTAATTTTTATTTATAAATTTATATGAAGCTATTTACTAATTTTCTGAAGAAAAGTCCAGGTAGTTGCTCTGAATGCTTGAATTGTGCTTTTTCTATAATAGGACTCCACACTTGATTGCCTTTTACTATACATATTTTAGAATCTCATTGGCTCAAGGAAATTGTTTAAATTATTAAATGTTGCCATTTCACATGAATGCCATATTCTTAACTTACTGAGCTGAATAAATCTTTTCATAATGTACTGCTTCCACAATTATGACTAAATGAGCTTATGTAATAATGAGTTTTTTTTTATTATCCATTCTCATTCGAATCAAAATGCCATTTAAGATTTTTCTGTTATGGGCGTTTTATAAAAAATTTATAAAGTTAATACAAGATAGATGATGATTACACCAGAAAATTCTCAATAAAATGTTCATCAGACCTATTTATTGGGGTATTAGTGACCTGTATAATTAATTTTTTTCTATTTAGTAGCCCATCCACTAAAGTTCAATAATTCTAATTCATTGTTTGTTAATGGTGTGAAATAATTCGAATTGATTAAAGATGTACCTCAAAAGTACTGATGATAGGAGAAATGAACAACATCCAATAATATTCGATTTTTTCATTTTTAATATTTAGTCATAACTTAAAAGATTAAGATTTTTAATGATTTTGTCCTGAATCCCACAATATACTGAAATCTTATTATGGATGACAATACTTTATAAACGTATACTCCATTCACTTTTATAATGTAGCCTGGTTGGCCATGACATACTGACAGATTTCACCGTGTATATTTTGAAATTGTTAGGTTATGGTCATTTTCCTGTCAGATAACTATGCAACGTTGTCCTCTCTACATAGAGGTCGTAGTAATTACTTATTTTTCAAATGTCAATCTACATTGATAAAGTAATGAATTTGAGAAAATATTATTTGAATTCGATAATTCCAAAGACCTGGCGAATGTTGAAGAAACTTTTGTCTCTGTTAATACTGGAAATATTTCACGTATATAAACATGGTTGAAAGATTTAGTTATGCTATTTTCTTGTAAGGAAATCAAGAATCGGGTTTTTCAAAATAAAGTCTTCAGTTCAGTCTTTTTGGGTGCACCAATAGAAGGATATTCTTTGTCGTCTCTTTCACTTAAAATCTTCCTTATTGTGTTGTGCAGCTAAAAAATAAATATCTATTCATATAAAATATAATTCCTTGGTTTTCACTTACATACGTCGAAAATGTTGCATAGCTTGTGTTGAATTATTGATTCCGAATTATCAGGGTTACTATCAGAAAAAGCCGATTTCAATTCTACATAGCACTTCCTGATACTTTGCCTCTGCTTCTTCAAAACTACCTTCGGCATTTTTATTAGTTTGCAAGCGTTATTATGCTGAGATTTAGAAATCTAGAATCGATTGATATTGATAATAGTAGAAATTGAAATTTGGCAACGTCTTTTGACATTGCCGATATTTCATGAGTGCCAACCTGCGTCAGTTTTAAGAGAAAAAACTTGATAAACCTAAATCATGGCCAACCGGGCTACATTATAAAAGTGAATGGAGTATAACTGCCCACTGGGAAAGTTAAGAAACATCTAATAATGCTCGATTTTTTCATTTTGTCGCGCCTGTTCTGGGGAACAGTGTGCTATCGTTTCAACCAAATGTCTGTAATTTTCTAATTTTGAGCCGAAAATGGTCTCAAACGACTAGGTTGGACACACTGATGACGAATCTGGTGTCAAAATCGATTCTGTCTGGCCGGCCGTCCATATGCACGATTTCGGTCATACAGAAAACCCTATCCACCTGGACCTTTCAGTTTAGGTTGAATTTCAAAATGCGACGGTTAACTTCGAAATAACTTACGAAAGAAACAACTTAAAAACTCGATATTTGTACAGTAGGTTTGGAACTAAGTTACGAAGGCTGATTTCGTGAATGGGTAAAATCCATTCACCCAATGGTTCGGCAGATATATCTGTCAATAATTCGTCAATGGGTTAAATTCGCCTAATGAATCCGTAGATATACCCATTCAAAATTCTTTTTTCCCAATATTTCCATAAATACACATCAGATCGAATTGCAATCCAGTACTTTATCGAAAAAAATAGAAAAAAAGCACTGACGATAAGTCAGCAGCTTTTGCGTGTTCAAAGGATAACACCAAAACTGGACATAGTGGACATGCGCGCAAAAGCTGCCGATTTCACGTCAGTGCTTTTCTAGATTTTTTTTATTGGTTTCATCGTTATTTATAAACACCTTTATAACTCGAAATATAACCAAACCCTCACATGATGAACTTGAATGAGAAATTTTCCATCATCCTCATCTCAAACAATTTTCCTCTGTATGATCAGGTTTTGAAATTTGAATGACTTGAATTGAAACTTGGAATAGTTGTATCTTCAAAGATTGACGTAACCCTCACATGATACCTTGAATAACATTTAGAAAAGTTGTAGGTCCGAATCCCGATAAAAAAAAATAGTTGATGACGTCAACTCATCAATCGCCATCTACATCCCACAACGTTCCTATACTTTTCACCCTAACGATTCACCATCAGCATTCACCCCACGGGAATTGAAAAGATTTTCAATATCCTAATGACCTAAAAACGGGACTCTCATAGTTCTGCTTAGATATCGATACATAAAATAAAATAACAACAATAAAAATAAAGCCATTTGGTTAGTAATGAGATCAATAAAGGAATCAAACTCAGAAAACGACTTTCCTAATTTACTACTATTGACAACCAAGCATGCACAGCCAATTAGGTGCAGGATTGAACTATTTGTCAAGGGCTATCTCTAGGAAAAAAATTTCAAAAAGCACTGCCGTGAAGGCAGCAACTTTTGCGCGCATGTTCAATGTAGATGACCGCTTCAGCAACGAATTTGAACGTGCGCGCAAAAGCTGCTGCCTTCACGGCAGTGCTTTTTGACATTTTTTTCTGATAAATTACTGGATTTCAATTCGATCATATCTGTATTTTTGGACATATTGTAAAAATAAAATTTTGAATGGGTATATCTACGGAATCATTGGGCGGATTTTACCCATTCACGAATTCGACCTTCGTAATTAAGCCCCAAACCTACTCTACAAATATCGAGTTTCTAAGTCGTTTCTTCCGGAAGTTATTGTGTTTACGGTCAGCCTAACGGCCGACTGCGTAAACACAATAACTTCCGAAAGAAACAACTTAGAAACTCGATATTTGTAGAGAAGGTTTGGACCTTAATTAAGAAGGCCGAATTCGTGAATGGGTAAGTAAAACCCACCCAATGATTCCGTAGATATACCCAATCAAAATTTTATTTTTCCAATATTTCCAAAAATACAGATCAGATCGAATTGAAATCCAGTACTTCATCGAAAATAACAGTTCGAAGTTTCATACAGAATTCAATGAGGATGATATGATGAGAAAATCATAGAAATTTTTTTTTTCAAATTGTTCTAATAACACGATTATCACGAAATTTTGCATAAAGTTCTCTTTCAGCATCTTAAAACTAGCTGTGAAGTTTAATCAGGACTGAATCAGTATTTCTCGAGTAATTCCGAAAAAATCAACGATATCGAGAAGAAAACCTCGAAATTTGACATATTTTTTCCCGATATCTCGAAAACTTATGATCGTATCGAACTGAAATTTAGTACACTGCTGTGAAATTAGAAGGTCAAAGTGTGAGTATAATTTTTTTTGGATATGATGAATGGTTTCCGAAAAAAAAATTTTTTTGTAAAAAAATTTCGAAAAAAATTTTTTTTTAAATTTACTGACAATATGATCTTAACGAAATTTGGCTCAAAGTTGCTCGTCGTTATACTACACCAAACTGCCAAGTTTGAATCTAATCGCTTGATTAGTTTCTGAACTAAAAAATAAATAACTTCAAAACTTCAAGTGCCTATAACTCTGAAACTATTCGACCGATTTGACCCATTAACGAACTTAACCGCGGCATTCGGATTCGCAACCTATCCTGAAAGTTTCAAGTAGCTAGCTTGCTTCTGTCGACAGTTATCGTGTCTACGGACGGCCGGCCGGACAGAATCAATTTTGACACCGGATTCGTCATCAGTGAGTCCAACCTAGTCGATTGAGACCATTTTCGGCTCAATCATCCAAAATTACAGACATTTGGAGAAAACGATAGCACACTGTTCCCCTAGAACATGCGCGCAAAAAGGTTGCCTAATGAACAATACTGGAACAATGCAAACAATCAACAAATCTGACTTTTTCGTCAGAACGATTTTCTATGGTAAATATCCATTGCATAGAACAATCTATGTTTACTTTAGGTTTGTTTTGGTTCCGAGTTCAGAACCACAGACTATTGGTCTACGCTAGAACCGTCCCGAACAGATCTGAACTCGGAACCAAAACAAACCTAAAGTAAACATAGATTGTTCTATGCTATGGATATTTACCATAGAAAATCGTTCTGGTGACAGTAAATCGACCGCATTTTCATCAAGCAGATTCCGTAAATAACCTTTTTCACGCGCTTGTTCCAGGAACCATCCAAATATTTCATATTTACGGAGCGGAAAATCGGCAACCGAAACAACAGAGTTGATTTTCGGAACGTATCCTATGAAAATTGACACTGTTTGCATGAAATCAGGAATCCCAACTTAAATTTCAGCCAACGGGGACGATCTTAACAAAAACCTATATTTGCAAGGAATTATCTGGTTTGAAGAGCCGAGGCATGTTTTACGGGTATTTATAAATAACGCGAACCTTATCATGTCGAATTTGTCTTGAAATTCCCGTTCCCCAGTGAAAGTAAACTTGCTAAGTAAATTGTGGGTTGGCAACTTGGGCCGAAGTCGTCTATTAGCACAGAACGCTTAAATGATATACCAACCATATATCACTGAGCTTGAATGAAACAACATAAATAAGTAATCATATTATTATTTATTAATATTTTACAGTTAATTTACAAATAAAATGAAAACGTGTATAGATATATAACTTTAATTCCTTTCAATTTAATACTTATCCGATTCCATAATGGAACAATCACCAAGTGGTTGTTTCATTAGGGCCACTTTTCTTACATCTAACGAATCAATGAATATAATTTATACACTTTTCATTTATTTATATAGGGCAGAGTCATGGGAAATCAGCCTTCATCCATATATGTGGGCATTGAAATTCGAGGCTGGTCTAGTTTCCAACTTGTTGTATTCTAAGTGGAATTCCTTAGCGACCTTTCGCCAATTTTGCGCATCGAAAAAATAATAAGTGCCCCGTTCGTACGTAGAAGTTTTTTCTATCAACACCATTCCCGGTACTTGCGTTATCCATACTTTTTCTTCTATGTGGTACCTCCACTCTCTTGCATATCTTGAAATAAAAAGAAATAATTAGTATAAAACTAGTTTGGCTGGTGTGCATAAATGAGGAATATTGTGAAACATTTTTAGTTATTCAAAGTTGGCTTTAGATAAATACATAATACTAGACGAGCTACTTAATGCCGTTAAACACACACATTTTCATTAGAAATTGAGGACTGTTTTCGCTGACAAGGGGCATTTTCTGGAGAAACTGAAATGTCATCAGAATGAGTAGAATGAAAATCGATACTGAATATCTAGAGTTCATCAATCGAAGTCCTCCAGCCTGTTTTATTTATTTATTTACAAAGGAACACAAACAGGTAATCCAATACCCAAAAAAAGTGTTCACAAATCAAAAATACAAAAAAGATTAACAAAAGTGCCCTTTTCATATATTAATAATAATAAATCAACAAAAGTGCTCTATTCCTATAATAAAAATAACTGAACAGTAAGAAGAAAAAATAGCAAACAAAGAAACCAAAATAGTTTAATAGAGTGATAAGAAATACCTTTTAAGAGAATTTTTTAAGGTTACCTCGCTTTGAAAAAATACATCTATACGATCATTCAGATTGTTACAGTGATGCAGCATCCTGAAGATAGGGGAATTCATAGCGCTATTGAAATGCATTATAGATACATTTATGCAAAATGAGAGTGAGCACAGATAAAATAATGGAACAAATGTATGTGTGTCCATGCAACTTTTTCGTATATTCAGGAATAAAAAAAGATGAGAAAGGAGAGTTGGCCTCAATACGATTGTTGTTGGACAGAGTGCAATGTTCCCGGAAAATGCTGGTTTTTCGAGGTGAAAATGATTCCTAAATATTGCAGAGTGACCATTCTGGGATGCTTCATAAAAATGACTCGCCAAATCTTTCCATCAGAGGGTGACATGCGCGCAAAACCTGCTGATTTCACGTCAGTGCTTCTCTAGGTTTTATCTAGTGAAATAGTCATATTTTCGCGTTGGCACATAGCGGCTACATACTAAAAATTGATTCAATCCAATCGATATTTTTCTAAATTCTGTCCGATACATTGTTGCAATATTACAGGTACCCCGATAATGTTAGCTCCAGGTCGGCCAGCTCCACGGGAACTTTTCATTCCACGGTCGAAAACACTTTCGTGAAAAGAGGAATTGAAAAGCAAGGAATAAACAATTTTTCGTTCACATTTCTTAACTCTAACGCTCAAGTCCTAGACAGAATTGTGGGATATTATGCCAACCAAAGAGGTTTTGGTGATTTCTATATTTTCATAATGAGCGGCCAAGAATTAAACCTAGTCCATTTCATGGAGGAATGAAAATGTTTTATATCAGCAATTTATCCTTCAGATAGGTAGCCTCTAAGGGTACAGCTTCAAGGGCCAATTGAAAGTTCTCAGGCAGGCCGAACAGATTTTCGTGATTTTCATGTTTTCAGAGTAGGAGGCCAGGAAAATAAACTTGATTAATATTTAACGCTGGAACGAAAGAGCAAAAAGTGTATTTTCGTTCACATAGGTTACCTCTAAGGTTGTGTAATCTCATGTCGGCCGAATAGATTTTCGCGATTTTCATATTTTCCGACTAGGCGGCCAAGGATAGAATAGAGTCCATATTATAGAGGAATGAAAGAGCTATGTACAGTGAATTTTTCGTACACATTGTTGACAAAGGGCCCAGCTTCAAGAGCCGAATTGTATGATCCCATGCCTGCGCGATAGTTTCTCGTGATTCTCATATATTCCGAATGGGCGGCCAAAAATGAAATTGAGTACAAAAATTCAAAATTTATATAGCTCTTATATTCTCTGTTGAATATACTCAAATTCATTTCTGGTCGCCTATTCGGAAATAATGAAAATAACGAAAATCTATTCGGCCAGCATGGCGGATCATACAATTCGGCTCTTGGGGCCGGGTCTATTATTTTTCAACGTAGATTCCGTTATGGCTTTAAAAAAATAATGTTCTAATTTGAAAAATAGAGTTTTCACTTTTTCGAAATTTCCGAATTCAACAACACTTTTGTGACCCCCCTGTATCATGATTTTCAATTCTGACTATTGTGAAAGAAGCATTATTGTTATTTCTCGCGGAATCCTAAAAACGACACTTTTTCAATGAAAACCCTTGAAGATATCTATGTTTCAGCAGAGCGCCATTTTCAATTTTTTTTCGCAATTTCACGTTGAATATCAAATTTCTATAGAAAACTCAAAAATTTTACATTAAAACGAGTCATAATTCATTGAGGAATCTATTTTCATTATAAAATTTGGGCCTTCTTATTTGAAAAACGAAAGTGAAACCGGTGAAACCGGAAGTCTCACGAATCCCAAAAAATTTACAGGGAGTCATCTCTCTAGTCAATGCTCAAGTTCGAAATTGCAAACGTGAATTTCAATCCCTTCCCAAAAAAACGGTATTCGTGGGACACCCGGTATATCATGGACGAGAGCACAGCAGAATTAAGTTATAATCTTCATTTCACAACTAACCTATGACTTAATACGATGGAATGAGTAGGCGATGAGAAAACCTTAAATGACCATACAGGATGGTTTGCGACTAACTGTACATCGTTTGATGGTAAATATATGTTAGCTTGGGGAGCCAAAACACAGCATTTAAAAATTGGCTGAGGCTTCTCGGAATTTCTCCACTTAAGGATGCGCCTAGAATTAGGTATTAATTTACCTATGAGCGCCCTGAAGAAGCATCATTTGAAAATTCTCAGAAGAAATATTTTCATACTGAATATCAATTTAGCTTTTATTGAAAAGTAATAATTTACTAAAATGAAATAAAAATGTGATATGTACTTACAATTCACTAGCTGCCATCATTTGAAGTACTTCACCAACGTTATTATAAAATATGAAAAATAGTAAATCGTCTTTATACCGACTCAACTTCATTGATGCTAGTTTGTCTCTGAAAAAAAAAACGTTATTCATTGTGAAAAGTTCTAGAATCAGAGTATGTGTTCATTCATTCTGAAGTTAATCCTATATTCCACTGAAAACTTGAGAATATCAAGCTACATTCAAAATTACTTCGCGGGCGAAGTGCGCCTTGGCTAAGCATACTAAGCGCATGAACTTCAACGCTGACATACACAATGAAAACCGTGCCAGCTAGGATACATTAATTGTCTCAATTCCAAACCAATCAAAATCGACGCACTTCCGAAGGAACCCGAAAGCTCTCGTGTGAAGTCGATTATCGATCGGCTCGATCGTGGCGGGATTTCTCGCTGCGATTGCGGTTTACTAACCTCTAATATTTGTATTCTGTGCCTGTAATTTATCTAACGCACTAACGAAAACGAATTGATGCTTGCTTGGCTACTGTTCTGTTACATTTTGAAGAATTATCAATACGAATTGTCCAGACGATTTAAAAAAAGCAATTATCATTGCTATACTAACTTTTAATCTAACTTACTAACGACTTGATACAAAGCAATTATCATTGCTATACCCGGCTAAATATCATTAATAAATTACATCTTTACCACACAATTTCAGATTTTTCCCTAAATTATGGACACGGTGAGGTAAGTTCAGTTTGTGCATTATGGAATAGTTTTTTGATAAAATTTCGGTTTTTTTGCAGAGTGAATCCACTAATTCGTGAAGAATGTCGAAAGGAGTTCACCAGCGTATCAAATAAAAACAAGCACCTCGGGAATATACATAAGCATGATTCTCCAAAAGTGGAAAGGATGCAGAATATTATGTGTTCTCTTTGTCCCAATGAATACAGAGAGATGTTTTCATCCTATAATGATTTGGATCAACATTTCACAAATATCCACAACATAAGAATCACAGAAAGTATTATCAATTTCAGAAGCCATGAAGAGTTTGAAGCATGGCGAGCAGAGGAAAACAGAAATGTTGAATATGCTTGTACTAGGGCCGTTGAAAATAAGAAGGGGGATAGAATTGTATATTACCATTGTAATCAAGCAATTATAGAGGTACGTAGGACACTTCTGATCATGGAGAATCAACTGTGTTGAATTTAAGGATACCAAAGTAACTGTGCAATACGTAACGTGAAGCTCGGAGGAAGTATTCACATTTAGGGAATGTGTTCTTCAAGATTTTCACTCAAAATTTCGACAGATGGTAATAACTATTAACTAACCATATATTTGTATTGATCTGATTTTAATACCTCCTGCTAGGCTTGTTTACAGTAACATTTGAAGAAACACACGTGGGACATGAGGATGTTTCTTTAAGAGCAAAAATGTGGAATAAAATAATCAATGTTGAGAGACCTACAGCGAATAACTATCAACATAAAATCACTGTGGAAGCACACAAAAAAGCAGAAAAAATGAATGGTAAGATCGAAACATACGAATTTGGAAACTTCAAGGTACCATCTTGTTCGGTGAGTAATAAATTTTATATTGTGAATTGTAAAGAACTTTGTGATAGCGATTGTAGAGCAGGATTTTGTAACATATGTAAAATATGTATACATAGATATGAGTGCCAGTGCTCAGAAAATACAGTTAAAAAAGTACTGTGTAAACATATACATGCTGTATCTTTGCTAGAGGAGTTTTAGGTTCCCCACATTCAGATGAAAGCGATACACTGTATCTCAACGAGCCTACAGGAACCAAGCTGCGTTACCAGGATGATGTCGCCCATTTTATTCAGGAGAGCAGACCACATAATATATCCATTAGTTTCGAGGAAAGAAGAGAGGTATTAACCCTAAAAAAACATATTTTCCGAATGATAAATGAAACTTTCTCGCATGTTTTAAATTCATAATTTTCGGGATCTTTCCATATAGTTTTTCGTTATGTAAAGAATGTATATCTTCATCTTACAAAGTTGATGGTAGTTTGTGTTTTTATATAGCTTAGGTGTAGTTAACATTGCTAATGTTCATGATGCTTATGAATTGTGAAATGTGTATGATGTTTTGAAATTGGGGATTAATGCGATGTCTGTATAGTTACAGTACTTAACATATTAAGGTGCAAATAATAATTATAGTTAACACTCTATTAACACTGCTTACTTTCTTAAAGTAAAATATTCAATTTTGGAATTTTATCATTTTGGAATGAAATGTACATTGTATTTATACAAATATTGCATTTTGGTTCAGGTGTAGGAGAGTTGGGAGCCTGAAATAAAATTGAAAATAAAATAGTTTCAGACAATCCTTAATAACATTGTTATGTTAGCTTAGGTGTGGTAAATATTGCTTATGTTCAGGTTGCTTAGGAATTCTGAAATGTATATGATGATTTGAAGGTGAGGATTAATGTGATGTGTGTATAGTAACAGTTTTTAACATATTAAGGTGCAAATAATAATTATAACTTAACTCTCTTAACACTGTTTACTTTCTCAAATTAAAAGTATTCAAATTTGGAATGAAATGTGCACTGTATTCATACAAATATTGCATTTTGGTTCAGGTGTAGGGGAGTTGGGAGCCTGAAATAAAATTAAAAATAAATAGACTAGTTTCAGTCAATCCCAAATGACATTCAAATTGTAGTTGGGATTTGAATCAATTATGTGAAAAAACTGTTTTCTCTTTGTTTGCTTTGAATTACTAGCCCTGGAAGTTATTAGAGATTAATTTTTCCATTTGTTATTGTAATTATTTGCTCGAAGTTCATAAAATAAACAACTTCAAATATGATTATTGTATATTTTCCCTGTTCCTAATTCCTTCGAAGTAATAACCCACTCTTCATTGACTATTTTATAACGAAAATTTCGTAAATTTATAAACTGAATCATTGATGAAATATAGATCCTTCACTGATTTGCAGATAAAAAACTGCCAAGTAGACTATTTTAAGACATACCTAATTATTTATAAGTTAAATTTAATATTCAATGAAATAAACTCTAAAATTCAAAAAGTTATAACGAAGCTTCCTTCATTGGGACAGTGTTGCTGAGACAATAACAGTCAATGATTAAAAGAAAGTTATTTATCTAAGAATATATTAAGAACCTGAATATTTTTTTTTGGATATCCTGATGATTCAGAATTCATCATGCATTGTGATAATTCATAGTGATATTCCTAACTCGTTCTCTACATCCACATCTAAATCTATTTATTAATAAAAAAATAATAAAAAAAAAAAAAAAAAAATTCAGACCTTATGCCGACCATTTGACAAAAAAAATTGCTCAAAAAATCCAATACATCTCAAGGATAGGTAATAAGATTGACATGAAAACAAGATATCTATTGTTCAAATCAATTGTTCTAGCACATCTAGATTATTGTACGTCTCTCTTATTTAATTTGAAATCGAGTGTCATCAATAGATTACAGGTAGTCATAAATAGAGGCATGAGAATGGTACTCAAATGTAATAGAAGAACACCAATTAGATCAATGTTAATTTCACTAAATTTGATGACTGTCAGACAAAGAATCAATTTCAGAACATTGGATCTGATATATAAAATTGAACATAAAATGTTACCAGATTATTTATCTGAGGGAATTAGGTATGTTTCTGATGTTCATCAGTATAATACTAGAAATCGGGAAAAATTTTTTGTTGATACATTCAGCACTGAGTTGACGATGGGATCTACTTTAATTGGAGGTTTAATATGCTACAATAAATTGCCTGAGATGTTAAAGAATTGTAACAAATATGTAACATTTAGGAAGCTTTTAGTATCATATGTTAAGGAGCACTATTTTTGAATACTTTTTTTTTATTATATTGAAGCTGTAACTAGTAATTTCTACTAAATAAAGAATCTATCTATCTATCTATCTATCTATCTAAAATGGTAATTGATACACTGCGAGGCCAAAACATTTCAATTTTGGGCAATGTACTGAATGAATGACTTGTTGAAATACTAATCTAAAGAAAAATGTACTTTACTGTTTGTTTATAACATACCTAATCGAATGGTGATTCAGTGCAATATACTGAATTAATGTAATATTATGTTTATTACTATACATTCTACTGAAATACAAACAGTTCAGTACAATTTACAGTTCACCACATATACATTAACTTCTTGCGCACAACGTGAGATGACAGTTTTGGTTAAGTTCAAATACTTCCAAGCAGAAATTCAATTCAAACTGGCGCCAAAGAGACCACGCCCACATCGATTTTGATTGGTTTGGAATTGAGACAATTAATGTATCCTGTGCCAGCTGAAGTAGGTAAAATTTCTAACGAGCTGCTGGCTGGCAATAGACGACTTCGGCCCAAGTTGCCAACCCACAATTTACTTAGCAAGTTTACTTTCACTGGGGAACGCGAATTTCAGGACAAATTCGACATGATAAGGTTCGCATTATTTATAAATAACCGTAAAACATGCGTCGGCTCTTCAAACCAGATAATTCCTTCCAAATATAGGTTTTGGTTAAGATCGTCCCCGATTGGCTGAAATTTAAGTTGGGATTCCTGATTTCATGCAAACAGTGTCAATTTTCATAGGATACGTTCCGAAAATCAACTCTGTTGTTTCGGTTGCCGATTTTCCGCTCCGTAAATATGAAATATTCGGATGGTTCCTGGAACAAGCGCGTGAAAAATTTTATTTATGGAATCTGGTTGATGAAAATGCGGTCGATTTACTGTCACCAGAACGATTTTCTGTGGTAAATATCCATAGCATAGAACAAACCTAAAGTAAACATGATTGTTCTATGCTATGGATATTTACCACAGAAATCGTTCTGGTGACAGTAAATCGACCGCATTTTCATCAACCAGATTCCATAAATAACATTTTTCACGCGCTTGTTCCAGGAACCATCCGAATATTTCATATTTACGGAGCGGAAAATCGGCAACCGAAACAACAGAGTTGATTTTCGGAACGTATCCTATGAAAATTGACACTGTTTGCATGAAATCAGGAATCCCAACTTAAATTTCGGCCAATCGGGGACGATCTTAACCAAAACCTATATTTGGAAGGAATTATCTGGTTTGAAGAGCCGACGCATGTTTTACGGTTATTTATAAATAATGCGAACCTTATCATGTCGAATTTGTCCTGAAATTCGCGTTCCCCAGTGAAAGTAAACTTGCTAAGTAAATTGTGGGTTGGCAACTTGGGCCGAAGTCGTCTATTCGACCTGCATTTTGTGCCGACTATCGCACCCTAATACTGGAATAATAACATTTCGAATTGATATATCATCGAAATCATTGGGAGGGATTTTAAGTTTTCATGAACTCGACCTTCTCAATTAATCCCCAAACCTACTATAAAAATATCGACTCTATAAGTCGTTTTTTTCGGATGTGATTGTAGTTGAGATCAGCCTAACTGCCAGGCATAAAATGAGACTCCTTTTAGATTGTTGATATTTGTTGAACCGGTTCGATTACGAAAGCCAAATTCGCGAAGTGGTACATATCCATACGAAATTTAATCTTTTCAGTATTTTTAAGTTATTCTAGAAAGAAACAACAATACCGATAAAATATCCAAAAAAAAATATTTTTTCCAATATCCAAATATATAAAGAAAATGAATATCGGACCAAACTGAACTTTGAAACACTGTTGTGAAATACTGACTAGGTTTTCTCCAATTTCGTTGGAATCTGATGAATAGTTTCTGGTGAAATATTTTTCAACAGAAATTTCTAAAATTTTTGAATAATTTTTAACAATACCTATTTATACGATTCTCACGAAATCTCGCATTAAGTCGTCCGTTGGTATTCTTCAACCTACTTCATAGTTCAAATCTGATCGCGTCTGTTATTCTTGAGATATTAAGGAAATATCCTTCATCTTTCAACATCTCCGAAAATGAATATCAGATCAAAGTGAAATTCGAAGATCTGTTTTTGAATATTGAATTCAAGGTTCATCCCAAGTTTCAATCTGTCGCTTCAATAGTTATCGAGAAATTGAGGAAATATTCTCAAAATTTCAAACAATGAAATTTGACCTTTTTTCCCATATATCTTCGGAAGCAAAATTCTTATCGAATTGAAACTTGAACCATTGTTGTTGGATACTGAGTTTAAGGTCTGCGCCGTATTTCGTTAAAATCTGATCAACATTTTCCGAGAAAAAATAATTTTTTAACAACTGGATCCGTACGACATTCTGCGATAAGTTTCGCGTTGATATGCTTTATATAATTTTTTGATCTGATTACATCTTTTAAGCTTGAGATATAGAGGAAATGTCAAAATATCAAACAAAAACGAAATTTGACACATTTTTTCCATATATCTTCGGAATTAAATTTCCCCGAAATCTGATCAATACTTTCCGAGAAAAAAAATTTTCAACAAAAATTTAAAAATTTTGAGATTCTGCGGAAATGATAATCCCAAACAGTTTATAAAGTTTCGATCAGTAATTCATCAAGAAATTATCCTCAAAACTACAAATGGGCTTATCACCGAAAAAATAGGTCATTACTATCTAACCCATTAACGAACTTAACAGGGATACAAACCTAATCTGGAAATTTCAAGTCGCTATGTCATTTTTTTCGAAAGTTAGAGCACATACGGACGGACGGACACAATTGAATTTGACCATGGATTCTTCTTCAGGGAGTCCAACCTAATCGTTTAAGACCAACACACAAAATTCGAAAATTACAGACATTGTGATGAAACGAAAACGCGCTGTTCCCCAGAACAAGCGCGTGAAAATGGAAAGCATCCAACCTAACAGGAACTGTCTCACATGATCTGTCTTGGATTGCTCATGTTGAGAGTGTCTGTACGCGAGCGAATAGAGCTCTTTATCTTATGCGGAGAGCGTTTCCACGTTGCTCTGTGAAAACATGTAAATTGCTGTACACGACATACGTTCCACCTAATCTCGAGTACGCTGGTCCCGTTTAGTATCCATCCCTGGCTAAAGACCGCCCTCTTCTGGAAAGTGTACAACGTAAGGCCACTAGAATCCCATACGGTTATCGACGCCTTCGTATGAGGAAAGGCTGCAAATTTTTGGCTTGAGTCGCTTCAGCGTCGCGATATAGTATAGAGTGATGCATAACCTCTTTGGTGATTTATTTGCTGTTAATGCAACCATCTCAGTGGCCACCATTTAAGCTGGGGCGTGAGGTGTTTAGATCTACTGCGAGGCAGAACTTCCTGTGCAATCGAGCTTTCAATAAGTGGAATTCGCTTCCCGCGGAAGTCTTGTGCACGCCCACAGTCAATCCTTTGAAGAATAGGGTGGACCAATTATCGGGAATGCTAGAGTGATGTTTTTGGACTAAAATCATTGTTTTGTCTAAAACTTTTTCTATATGTTTTTGTCTTGCAACTTACGTTAGGTTTGTTTACCACTACTCTCGCCGCTTCATGGCACATCACAATAAGTTCTATGCTCTATGTGCGGACTATTGGCGTTCTGCGAGTGCCATAAATACTTCCACAACTCAGCGACGTAGCCGGCATCGCGTGCGGTTGAGCACTACGTCTACCTTTTGCACTCGCGTTTAGGGGTACAGCTCGGATACTAGTGTTCCGAAGACTCCGACACGTCATCACTGCACCCCATCTACGCGTAATTGGATACTAGGGTACCAACACCGACACCCCGACACTTCAAACGCTGGCTGCTTTCATAGTAACGGTGGATATGACCGAGGTCTGGTTCATCTCGGATACTAGGTAAGAAGTGTTCCTTCGCCCGACACCTCAAACGATGACCGATCCGGGTAACCCAATCTCACTCAAGAGCGTTATGTACAAGAGTGGGTATACGAGAGACCCCAGGGGCTATCTAACTAGCCCTGAAACCACGACACTTACGAGGTCGTCTCCAAGAGGTGGCACCGGTAGCACAACCCGGTGGGACATCCACGTCCCCGTAGTACCATATGTTCGATTCAAGAGTCTCCTTAGAATGTTAGCGGTCGCCCGCAGTGAGTTCAGCTTGGATACTAGATAACATGCGTCCATTCTCCCAGCTTATGCACTAATATAGGGTAGAACCATGACAGTTTTTGGGTCCACAACCTGCAGTGCATCGTGAACCCTCTCCCCACCCCACTATTGTTATCTCCGAAGGGCCAACCTTTCTAGTAGCGGTCGCCCGCAGGGAGTACAACTCGGATACTAGTGACCTGAAGAACGCAGGCTTCGACACCTAAAACGTTATACTCCCCCTATGGCTAGCACAGTCTATAAAGGAGTGCTCGCCCAGTACTCCGAGGATCGCCCTGAGACAGGGTAGATCAAAACAGTTCTATGGGTGTAACCCCTGTGTTGCGAAGCACACCCCCAATTATATTGCAAATAGCAAATTCCGTATCGACTTTCGTGTTGAAATTGCACTTCGCCCGAGATTCTGAATGTAGCTTCAGTATGATCATATCACACAACTTCAGGAACTATAACTGTAACAGCAGCTATGAAAATCAAAGAGTAATATTACATTGCTATCAACAAGATTTCAGTGGTCATTCCCTATCAAAATTAGTTTATACTGCCGCTGAAAAAATTCGGCTCATAAACATTCCACACTTCTTTTCTTATGATGGAAAGGTTTGTCAGGTTTTTTTCCTCACCTGATGGCGTGGTTGATGATGTATTCGGGTGGAACGTTGAAGTCAATGTCTTGAGGTCTACAGGGAAACTCGGCCCAGGGGCCGCCGAAACTGGGATATAGATTTTCCGGCGAGTTGAGATTCAGTCCTAGCGCCGTGAGGTCCTGCCCAAGGGCCAGTGATACGAGATCGGGATCCGTCTCAGCCGCCCTGATGAACGTCAGTAGACCGACTATTCCAAATTGATCGCTTACCATACTAGCAGGAATATTCGTCACCCTCCCGTCGGGATATGTTTGGATACCTTGAAAGAAAGTTAAAAGTTAAGAAACGGGTTTTCAAAATATTCCACCGTTGAGAAATCAATAAGTATTTCAAAATTATACCAATATAGGTTTGCATTTATCTAAGAGTATACTATTATCAACCCAGAAAATCACACTAAACTGGACAATAAAACACAAATAATTTGGCGAAAATATTTAAGCATGCGTTCGAAAAAAATTTTGAACCTTTTGAAGATCTACACAGTCAGTTAGCAGAAGTCGATTATTTGTCCGTGAGTTACCTTTGCACCAGACCGGAGTCTGTTGGAAGTTGGAACCACTCTGCTTTTACTACCTGAGCGCGGTTTCGGGTTCGACTCTTTGAAGGAAACTAGTGCTTGCATTCATCCCGCACCTGTTGTGAATGAAGCTTGAGAGATACGAGTACAGATCTGAAAGTTATTTAAACCTAGCAGTATTCTTATATACCGCCTCACATGAACGACTTCTTGATTGTTCTAGGTTGACGGCTGAGGCTAATTTCTGAAAATCCCACAATGAGGGCACATGGGGTTGAAATAGTTCAAGAGGCGAGTATCATACCTGAACGAAACAAAGGTATGTCCGCACTCGCGCGCTGTCGTCTTTCAGCTGCGCCTCAATTTGCTTCTTAAGGGAAGTGTCTGACGCACGCTCGAGAAGCAAGCAAATCATGTCCACATTTGTGAGTCAATTGACAGTTGGATTCAACGGATGCGACTACTACTAGCGATAAATGGGACTTTCTTTGTTATCGAAGAATTAAAAAAAAATTGACTTGAATTCCGATCTAGGAAAATTGAATTTCGAATGCATACATTCAAAAAATCATTGGATCATCCATTCACAAACTCGACTTTCCGAAAAAATAATTGAGGTACTCAGATTAACGGAGGCCTAATTCATGAATGGGAAAACTCCAGTTTAAGATATCGCAAATGACGCAAATATATCCAGTCCTGATGTTGCATTTTCTTAATACTTCCAACATTATAGCTAGATCTTTTCCAAACGATATTATCCCCACAAAATTTCACAGTTTTATACTTTTATTAACATTTTACAATTTATCTCCATTACGGGTCGCAGTCTGAAAGCACCAGTATATGTTTTTTTTTGGAGTATTGAGGAAATAACCTTAAAATTTCAAATGGCACTCTGATACTGGCCTATTAACGAACCATACCGAGATATAATAGAACTCGATCACAAATTTGTATTCAGTTAAACCAATCTTATCATTTACAACTATTTTAGGCTCAAAATCCGATAATCACAATCAAAGATTCAGAAAATTTTCAATTCCCAATAATACTGATTACATTTCAAGATTTACTTTCTATCATCAGCTATTGTGATCAAAAACACGAAATATTTTGTGAGCACAAAGCATATTTCCAAATGGAAACAATCGGCTTGGGTTTCACATTAGGCTTCGCTCGACACTCCCGTCACAGACCAACAAGACAAATCACTTCATCGTTTGCGGGAATCGCGTCTTTCCGACCTTGAGAAATACAACAGATATAACCACACTTTCTTCTTCCTTAAAACAGCTGTCAAATTAAATGCTTGACTTTGGAATATCTAAAATCGAAATGTAAAAACGGATTTGTCGGGATTCAGGAATCACAAGAATAATGTCAGACTAAGATTTTTCGATGGAACCATTTGAAAAGCATATTTCCAATACCAAAGCGAGTGTTTTCTCACATCTTGAACTCCTATAGAAGAACTCGGTGGAAGTAAATGAAAATTTTGGAAAAATGTTATGGAAAACCAGTTTACCTTAATCAGAGAATCTTTGTAGTGAAACTTATAGGTCTCTAGGAAAACCCCCAAAATCTTCTGGGAGTTTGGTTGTGTTCTATTACATTGCAAACTTTTTTCTAATATGTGTGAATACAATCGAATTAATGTATAAGAAATGAAGAAACTTTAAAAATTTATAAACAAGAAATAGACCCCCTTTAAAAACTACATTGGCTTATCTTTTCCATAACACTTATCAATTATTACTCATATAAATATGTTATTCGTTAAGTATTCAATAATTATATTGTAGTAAGTACACCATGTTTACGTGAAGTCTGCCAAACTGTTTCAGACACTGGGTTTTACATAATTTAATTCAGCAAGTTGAGTATAATTCATAATTGCCCAACTATTTTATCAATAAAAAATATATACAACAGTAATTCATTACAAGAGGAATTTTTTGGCGAAAACTTGTTCTTTGAAATCAATTTATCAAGCAAACAGTAACATACTATTGTATTAAATGGAAAATGTATAGGTTGTGATACTTTCACATCAAGTGAGATTCATTTCAATATAAAATCAAACTATGAATAGACCAACTTTGTTCCATTCTAATCCTTGTGGTTGTGCAATCATATACAATTTTATTAGACATCCCATAGTTCTAATTGAATAATGGAGGTTGTAATTCTTCTACTTCAGTTGCGATTCCTTCATATTATATAAAATAAACATTATGAATGAGAATTGTTGTACAATTAAAGCATATATTGAGGACTGTCATCATAAAATAGAACCTCAGAGTTGACTAAACAATTGATTTTGTTGTGAAAACTGTTTGGATTATATTCTAAAATGGAACAGATACGAAATTATTCATCAAATAAATAGGACAAAAATTAATCTCAGTTTGTTTACATGTTTATAACCTCTTCAAGTGAGTCCAAAAGCGGCGAGAGTGACGTAATGTCATTCCTGCAATCTGATTGGCACCCCAAAGCACCCCAAACGCCTGCTAAAATTCTCATTAGCTCGATTCAGGGTCATATCTGCGTTGACATAGATTTCCTAAGTAAATGACGCGAGTGGTTTATCTGGTTAGTCTGTGCTCCCATTCAACTAGAAAGAGACATGCGTTTCGTTCATAATAACATATGGCAGCATGGCTTGCCTTGCGCAATAACGCATGCGTCTGAAGCACATAGAGTTGAACGAGTGCGGACATACCTTAACGTATATGTATGATTGAAGAGTAACATCAATGAAAAGATAAATATTGATTAAGAATACATCACAGACTTTAATAAAACCCTGTCAGGTAGTATAACGTTACACCCGCTAAAAATGCTCGAAGGTACCTTGCAATCACCGAAATTTAATTAAACACTCTCGTGCCGCAATACGTCGCTTATGGTCGTTTGCACTGTTTCCCTGCTAATCATGGTTAAAGTAATCGATGTTTAATATTTAAACATTGTTTAGGGCGCTGTCGGTTGCACCATAGAATCATAATCGTTGTTTAGTTTAATCATCAGTAGGTTTGGCAACAACGCTTACTGCATGACGAATTCGACATAGAATAACAAAATCGAGGATCTAACCACAGAATACACAAATACGAAGCACATCATAAAAGTTTTTTTGAGATAAATTTGGATATTCGGCACAATGAAATCCAGCAAATGTATAGAATGGAAAAAGCATAGGTTTCAGAAAATTTCTCAGTACTATATCAAATATTGATAATATGTTGCAAATTATCAAACCACTACCATATTAGCCTGCAGGTGCTATGCCAGTGCTATCATAATCTTCAATTAAATATTTATTATACTAAATATATTTTACAAATAAAATAAAAAAAATCCTTGTGTTAGCCGATCTTCAAATGAACACCGATTTCCATTCATCCTCACAAAATACTTTACTAGTCATATAAAATATTTTTTTATTATGTAGTTCTTTAGAACATTAGAACTTCCATGAGGTTTAATTAACTATAAGGTCAATTTAAAATATATTACAAACAACACCATGTGGAAGAAGTTCCATCCTTGTGTAGCCGGTTCACATCAGAACATGTTCGGTTGAGAACAGAGAAAGTTCTAGGGATCATTACTATGAAATACCTGCAATATTTTTTGAAACCTATCACATAATGAATTGCCTTTATACAGGGTGTCCCAAGTTCGAGTGCCTATCAGACGTTTCTAAAGAACTGTACATATTTGAAATCTGAAAATTGGGGTTATGATATTCTTCAAAATTCTCTACTGAGCTGAAATATTTTCGGAGTCTAATCATTTCCGGTTATACAAGTAGTGAAAATAAATTTGTTCAAAAAATGTTTTTCCATTTTTTCGTTTCTGATATGATTGAGTATTACATGCTGAATACATTCATGTTAAAACCATTGTGTTCCTTCAAATAGTTTTCAAAACAATGAAAAAAAATGGAAAAAAGTAAAATATTGAAGGTCAGTATTATGTTCATTTTTCTTAGTCTCAACATCCTGAGCGTAAACTGTTCTCATAACATCAAAGTAGAAGAATGTGGAAAGGTCATGGATATTTTGAATTTCAGAAATATCATCATAGGGTGTTTCAATTTTTGTGTCGAAAACTGTTATCGAAAATTGGCCATAACTTTTTTTTCAAATTAGAACCCTATTTTTTTATGATTGCGTTGGATTCTGCGGAGAAAAATAACGATAGTACTTTAAGATGTTCTTCCTCCTTAACTCAGTAATTTCTGAGTTATTCCAGATTTGCTGGATTTATGTTGTACCTAGAGTCAAATTCATCGAATCTTAACAAATTCGATGAATATTCTTATGAAACCAAAGTAACCATTGAAGTAAATTATCCCATTTATAATTCAGATGTGACAGGCCTAATTTTTAGTCGTTATCTTTGCTTTTTGATTTCTCAAAATGAATCGCTATTCTAATAATGAAATTCTGGATCTATTTTATTCTCTATTCCAAAACTTGGAAAGTTTGAAATATTCGTATCTTCAGAATAAATGTAATAAATGAGGATACTTCTCATTGAGTACTCTGCATTCTGTAGCATTCACCGCGAAAACTATATTTGAATATTTAATGTGTATAACTGGAAGCTTACAATATAACAATTACATGCAGAATGACATTTTTTCAAATAGCGTAGCTTAATTTCTTAAAAAAATCGAGAAGTAGAGATAACGACTAATAATAAGGCCTATCACTTGTGAATTATTTATGGGATATTATATCTTCTATGGTCACAGAATACTCTTATGCAACAGATTAGATGAATTTGACTTTACGTACAACATAAATCCAGAAAATCTCAAATAACTCAGAAATTACTGACTTAAGGAGGAAGAACACCTTAGAGTTCTATCATTATTTTTCTTCGCAGAATCCAACACAATCATAAAAAATAGGGTTCCAATTTGAAAAAAATTGGTAATGGCCAATTTTCGATCACAGTTTCCGACACAAAATTTGGAAAACCCTGTGATGATATTTCTGAAATTCAAGATATCCATTTCCACATTATTCTACTTTGATGTTATGAGAAAAGTTCACGCTCAGGAGGTTGAGAATAAGAAAAATGAACATAATATTGACTTTCAATATTTTACTTTTTTCCGTTTTTTTCGTTATTTTGAAAACTATTTGAAGGAGAACAATGGTTTCAACATAAATGTATGCAGCATGTAATGCTCAATCACATCAGAAACGAAAAAATGGAAAACAAAAAATGTTTAACCAATTTATTTTCACTGCTTGTATAACCGGAAACGATCAGGCTCCAAAAATATTTCAGCTCAGTAGAGAATTTTGAACAATATCATAACCCCAATTTTCAGATTTCAAATATGTCGAGTTCTCCAGAAACGTCTAATAGGCACTCGAACTTGGGACACCCTGTATATCATATAGAGAGATGTTAGTGGTATCCAATCAGGATGAGTTTAATCCTTCTTAACACTAGCTATCATAGTGTCGAGAAGATATAATCCTTGTACTGTGTACAACACGAATTATTGTTATCGTAGTTAGGTATCTAGTCATGATTCAACTTATTAAACAGAACGAATAATATAGATAGTCTAACATAATTCCTCACCAGTGTGAAAATGTCTCGAATAAACTCAATATTTTGTTAATTTGTCAGGACAGCTTTCTCAATTCATGGAGTGAATCTATGATGTTTGCCTTCTATAGAATAGTTCACAAAGATTTACTTTCTATTTCTATTCTATTCCTTCCAATAAAGGATACTATTGCGAAGAATTGTTCAAAGGTGCAAATATTCAAATATAAAATATACACTACAATATATCTGAACAATCGTATTTCTTCTCTCTCCGTGTGTTTATGTTGCATTTCACATTGACATAATAAATTGGCATAGTGTTTCTCCAATTATATTAATAAAAATCATTGTAACTAGTGAAATTATCCTGAAATTGTTAAAAATGCTGTACTTCATAACATAAACAAAGCGGGAAAGTGGAGTTGTTTATGACAAATGTCAAACGACCTTAGACACGTATTGGAGGTTAATCGAGCTTTAAATGGCCAAATTTCTACGTTTAGTTTAACCAACGTTAGAGAGCTCGATTAGGAACGGTGCAATCCAGATGAGGAAGTAAAACTTTGTTAAAGAATATACCTAATCATTGTTTAGGCAAACGGTGCAAACGCCCATTAGGTTATTGCCATAAATGCACCCGTTTTACTGCACGGTCTCGTGTGACTGGAAACCCAGAATGGACAAAAATTTTTTTTCCTTTCAGGTATCTCATATTTCGAAGGCCCTAACTGGATTATAGGCTCTCCACACACAACAGTTGGCGCTCTGTATTCCGGAAGGAATCAAAAAAAGTAAAAACGGTAAAGTCAGTCTGTTTTAGGGGATGATGGCCAGATATGGTTTTATGATTCACTTCTGTTCTCGGCCGAACAAGAAGAAGCTGAGACAATATTTGGGAGTGACAAACCTTTCGCGAATAAATCACTGGTACGTTTAAACGAGATATCGATGGATAGTATGTTTCGGGAGGATTTTGCATTTTTCTTCAGAGTTTTTTGGGTTTTCTCTCCTGATATCTGAAGGAAACATAATGATTAATATTAATATAAAAATTCATATTTCCAGAACTCGTGCCTGCGAATTGTGGGATTTAAACTAATCGTCAGGAGCAACTTTTTGAAAAAATGCTGCCTAATTAACAATAGACCCCCCTAGATACTGGGAATTCTGTTT
Source organism: Myrrha octodecimguttata (assembly GCA_958510865.1). Classification (NCBI taxonomy): domain Eukaryota; kingdom Metazoa; phylum Arthropoda; class Insecta; order Coleoptera; family Coccinellidae; genus Myrrha; species Myrrha octodecimguttata. Next base: position 71,989,631 of record OY294059.1, on the reverse strand, counting down.
GGGTCTAGGTCTTTTCGGGCCTCTAAGCTAACGCCCCATGCGCCCAGTGGGTAAACCAGCTCTGATTCTAACTGTACACCTCCACATGATAGAGAGTGGGCAACATCATGTTGGCTACTTTAATTATTTTACTTTAATCTGATTGAGGAAGGGTTGCCTCCAATCCTAAGATTGAGAAAGCCTTATTAAAGGTGGAATAACTGCAGCAGTCAACGGCATAAGGATCAGGAAGAGACCAAATTTTTCTAAAAATTTCTTTTCTCCGAGATTATTGGTCAGATTTCGATAAAATTTGGCAGAGACCTCGGAGTCGATATTAAAGAACAGCGTTTCAACTTTCAGTTCGATCCGATATTTACTCTCGGAGATAAAAAGAAAAGGTATAATCGCTTTGGCAACGAATTTTAGCAAGCGTGTAAAAGCTCCTGACCTGGCGTCAGAGTTTTTCTAGATTTATTGTGATTCGGCAGGATGCCGAATATCATAATGAATCAGCCGAAGCGTAGTTTCAACATCTTTATAATGGCTCGAAACATTGCATAAGAAACTCAGATGTGTTCTCTTAATAAACTGTAATACCAAAATAGATTTTTACACCAATATCTTTGACTGTCAATGCTTCGAGTTTAATTAATTTCATGGTGCATTCATTGTCGATACCCCAGATTGAGCATGGTTATAGGGCACTAGTCCGAGTTTCATCTTTGATGATATTTCCGAATGCAACTAGATTTTACGGATACATATTCTCTAAATCTACTTCCTTGAACTAGTGCACCCTTGCACTTTTCACTTGAAATATCAGCACAACGTAAACGTCTATGATGCACTCCACCACGATACACATACCCGGTCTGCTATTGAGCATGGGGAGAGATGGAGAATGATCTCATTCGCATAATATTCAGGTCGATTCTGTTTGCGTATTGCTATGAACCTTGCTATTCTAGTCATATTGCTATCTTTCTAATTTATAGCAATATGGCCATGATGTTACGTATTCTGTTTCGAGTATTATAGCAATGTTTGTTATGAATTTTGTCATAACAATATTGCTATCATAGACTTCCATAATTGGTGATTTTAGAGCTGACAACACTGTATTTTGTGACTTTAGAACTACAAGGAAGATGAAAATAACCCTAATTCGTGAGTTTTCTCTATGGTTTCGCATACATAACCTCTATCTACGGCTTTCTTTATTCATGTAAACATCGACATAAAAAATGTTAGGAAACGAAACGAGTCAAATTGACCAATAACCAATTTCCTGGATATCAATAAAATATTGATTATCAGAAATCGAATGCAGCAATTTTATTTAGGCGTTAATAATTCTAAATTCGATAAACTTTTTCGTTGGCACTTCAAAAGGATTGCTGTTGAGATGATTAGAATAATCATCTCAGCTGTTGCCTATGTCTGTATCTTAGTGTAAGAATTTTCCTTAAAATTAAATAATATTCTAGAGAACCTTGAACACATTTCCATTAGCATATACTTTTTTTTATTCATGTAAACATCGACTTATTCGAAAATGTTATGAAACAGAAAAACCAATTAAAGTCAAATTGACCTATTTCCTGGATACCGATAGAATTTTGGTTTCCAGAAATCAAATGCAGGCGATAATAATTCGAAATTCGATGAACTTTTCTGTTGGGAATTCAAAGGGATGGCTGTTGTTGAGATCATTAGAATAATCAGGTCAGCTGTTGCTTACTATGCCGGTATTTTAGTCTAAGAATTTTCCTTAAAATTAAATATTCTAGAGAACATTGAACAAATTTCTATTAGCACATTCTTCCCTTTCTTCAATATTTTCGAATTCTTGGAAGAAATAATACTGAACCAAATGGATCTTTGTGAGATTCCCTTTCTAACCTTTCTTATTATGAAGCCTAGCAAGTACTATTTTGACGTTGCTAAGATAGCAATATTGATAGCAAGATTCTTGTTAAAGTGACAGATCATATTGCTCAAAATCGTTGATCAGAATACCAATAATTCCAATCTTGTTATGATAGCAATATCCTTTTCCTAGCAATATTGCTATTTGCAAACAGAATCGACCTGATTACGTAGAGCTAGAGACCAAATCAAGCATTTACTTAGAGAATCTCCACTGAAATTACTTAATCTTGGTATTAACTTGGAATTTCAATAGTTTTTGTGATTATGATATGATTTCTTTGTCTAATTGCCATCACAAATTTTTCGATGGTTTTTCAAGATCACGAAATTCAGCTACATCGAACACAATGGAAATGTCAAAGAGTGTCGCTTCTGTAATATTTCTCTATTCCGTACAGGTATTTTTATCGAGCATTCGGCAATATAAAGGTATATGTCCACTGAAGGCGGGTCGGGTCGCAACGGTGGGGCGAGCATTATTGCGTACTGCGTCCATTGAAATTGAATAAGGCAAGCCGGGCCACAGCATCGACGGATTTCGCCCGGCAGTCGTTGTTGGGAAAATTCATCATGATGCCTACTATCTCCAGTATCCTACAGTTCTGGATATTTTTTTATCGAAGATATCAAGATTTCCTCATTCATTTTCTTGACTTTCTCCGAATCTTCTTATTTCAATATGATCTTTAATCCGTCAGTGCGTTGCTCCAGTCCAGCGTCCACTGAGGCAGGGCGCTTCGTCGCGCCCTGGCACTTAGGCGCTATTATAGTGGCGCAGTTGCATACAAATCTGCGATGAGTCCCGAACTATCCGCCTTATGGACGCTTACCTTCACCTGATAATTAGAAATAGGCATCCACGGAAACTGCTCTGTATGGGCTGAATGAAGGCCCCCAGAAGACTCTGAACAATAAAGAAAACGCATTGTGCGCTCTCCTAGACATATCTGGGGCCTTTGACAACACATGTGTCTGTCAGAGACGCACTTGTAAGGCGAGGAGTAAATTATGCCATTTTAAAATGGTTGCATGAGGTGATGTCGACGAGGACAGCTGAGACATTCGTGGGCAACCAAACCATCTCTGTTAAAACCACTCGCGGAACACCTCAAGGAGGAGTATTATCTCCCGTCCTATTGGGCCTGGTAGTGGATGAAGCACAGGCTAACGGAGCTTGGCTTCGAATGCATAGGCTATGCCGATGACATAGTCCTACTGTAAAAGGCAAATTCGAGGATGTCCTCTGTGAGATGTTGCAGAAGGGCCTCAGAATTATTGAGCAGTGGTGCTTATCAGTGGGGCTCAACATTAACCCAGCAAAGACTACAGTAATTCCCTTTACACGGAATGAGTATGTTAAAATTACTGCTAGTAAAGCGATAAGGGCTTTAATGGTGTGCAGAAGACTATCCGGTAAACCTTAGGTCTGTAACCCCAAAATACTGCGATGGATGTAATTCATGATTAAAAGACCGATAATAACATATGGGGCAGTAGTCAGGTTTGCTAAAGCAGGGCACATAAGCACGAGGAAAATACTCGACGAGGTACAAAGGCTTGCCTGTGTTTGCATCACTGGGGCTATGAGAACGTGCTCGACTAGCGCACTTGAGGTCATCATAGATTTCAGTCCTCTACGTCTAGTGATCAATAGGGTAGCCCATGAAGCTATCCTTCGAATCTCTAGGGAAGGTACAGGTAATGAGAGAATTAAAAGTCAGAGAGCCTGGTCCTCTCTGAACAAGTACACCTGATCAGCGAACCTACCTAGGGATGTTATCATTAAACAAGTAAGCATCGAGAAGAGCTTTAACTCAATGCTATGTAAAAGGGAAGAGGAATACACTACCCAAAACTTAAAAGCAAATACCGTTAAATGGTATGCAGATGGTTCCAAAACCACTATGGGGCTGGTGCTGGAGTATACGGGCCTAGAACCAAGTGTATACTATCGCTAGGCTCCTACTCGAGTGTTTTCAGGCAGAAATACTTGCAATCGAAAGATGCATAGACATAAACCTCGAAAGAAACTATCAAGGGTGTGACATGGTGATCCATTCTGATAGTCAAGCTGCTATCAAATCACTGAACTTCTATGTCATCGACTCAAAGCTGATATGGGAGTGCCCAAGGAATCTCAATGAAGTAGGCAAGAACAACAAGGTCTCCTTAGTCTGGGTTCCTGAACACTCAGGAATCAAATGAAATGAGGAGGCTAACACTCTAGCCAGAAAGGAAGCACAAACGCTACCTACTGGCCCAGAACCTTTCTGTGGTATAGGCAAATGCACCTTTACGAAAGGGCTTTTGGGGAAGAAAGAAAATGAAAGGGGAGCACACTGGAGGAATTCCCCAGGAATCGAACATTGCAAAGTCCAAAAATCATTTGGATCTCAGTAAGAACAAGTTACTCCTCCACACTGGTTTCCTCACAGGACACTGTCGCCCGAGGAAGCACATGATGATAATAGGCTTATCAGAAACTGTCGAATGCAGATTCTGTGGGGAAGAGGAAACTCCTGTTCACCTTATCACAGAATGCCTCGCCATTGTGAGCCTGCGCAAGAAATGTCTTGGACAAGAGAATTATAGGAGGAATGCGAACTTAGCCTCCTTGAAGCCCTCACAGATATTATAATTCATGAGAGCTCTAGAGCTGGAGGGTGAGCTGTAGGTAGCGCAGAAAACAGCTACGACGGGGGCACAATAGACCTTAAGGTCGCAGTGGAATGTAACCCCTAACCAAACAATAAACTAACCTTCACTCGGCAAGTCCCAACACGAAATATTATCGCGTCGCTTCGGCCAAATCGAACAACTGCTCCGGTCAAAGCCGAATAACTGAAATGAACGCCGAAGCGAACGGATACCGAAGCCAAATCAATGGTTCGGCGTAACCTTAAGATCTACATAATACTAAATCGGGTCAATTACCTGTCTTGGAACTCGCCTTATCGTTCTCCCTCGTACTAGATCCATCCCCTCCTCCTCCATTATTCTGCTTATCTACTGACGTGCTGCCGCCCGGTGATGCCCCCTCTCGGTTTTGCGTGCCGGGTAGTGCTGGGAAATCTTCCGATGACATGGTGAACTCACTAGATTCCGACGTGGGTTGCTTCACCATACCCACGTAGGGTTTGGCCCCGGGCATAGGACTAGGTTGAGGTACGTTGTCTCCGGAACTCCTGTTCGTCAGTGAGGGAAATTCGCTCAAATCTAACAGGGAAGGCGTGTTTGCGTCGCCGGAGCCAAACACTGCGTTGAAGGAATTATAACCACCTAACGTATTGACATTGCCCATCTGGGTGGTGTTTCTAGAAAATAAGATATCTATTGAACTTGTCATAGGATTCAAATCGGTATTCAATGAGTAAATGTCAAAACTGAAATATGTCATGGTACATTGAAAAAAAATCTAAATCTAGAAAAGCACTGACGTGAAGTCAGCTGCTTTCGTGAGCATATTCAAATTCGTTACCAAAGTGTCAAGTTTTCACGAATTGACCCCGTCAAACACACCTTTACTTTCCGTAGTTTTCGAAAAACAAAAAATTTGAAATTTTTTTTTCGTTTGGCCGATCCATTAACAAACTTAACCGTCGAATTTTGAAATGCAACCTTCCCTCAAAGTTTCAACTCGATGGGATCATCCGTGCGCCAGTAATCGTGCATAGGGATGGCCTGTCAAATCATTTTTGTTAGCAGATTCTTCATCGGTGAGTCCAAAACCTAGTCGTTTGCAATCATTCTCGAGAAGAAATTCGAAAACTACAGACATTTGAACAAAACGATAGCACGCTGTTCCCCTAGAACATGCGAGCTGTTTTTGCTCGCGAACGCAGTTAAGCCTACTGTAGATGATCTTACTGATGGAAATATTTGGCGATCCTCTTTTCATAAAGTCCTCACGAAATTCTGCATGAACCTCAAGCTACCATTATCCAATCAATTCTATTCAATTCGACCCTATTCGTATTTTTGGAAGTATTGAAAAAATGAAATTTTGAATGGGTACTTTCATCTACGGAATCATAAGGCGAATTTTAACCATTCACGAATTCGACCTTCCTAATTCAACAGACACGAAATTTTGCATCATGTTGCAGGTAGGCATTTTCAAACTGATTGCGAGGTTTCTACCTGATGTCTTCTGTATTTCTTGAGATTTGAGGAAATAACCTCGAAATTTCAAGTATCAGCGAAATTTGACCAATTTTTGTTCTATATCTCCGAAATTTAATTTTCGAACGATTGGAATTTTAAATGACGTTTCGATCTGATCGCATCTGTATTTCTTGAGATAGTGAGAAAATAACGTCAAAATTCAGAATAACAACAAAATTTCAAAAAATTTTTTCTTTATAACCCTGGAAGTAAATATCGGATCGAATTGAAATTTGAATTAATGATGTTTAATGATTACTCTAATGTGCCAAATTTCGTTGAAATCTCATCATCATTTTCCGAGGAAAAATAAATTTTTCTGCAAAAATTTTAAAATTTCTAAAATAAACATTTTTTCAAAATTTTCGAACAACAGGATCCACGCAATATTGCGCGTTGGTATTCTCCAGCCGGTTACCAAGTTTACATCTGTATCTGTACTTCTTGAGATATTGGGGAAATAACGTACAAATTTTAAATAACAACGAAATTTAACATATTTTTTCTTAAATCCCCGAAAAGAAATATCGGATCGAAATGAAATTTGCAATATTGTTGTTGAATACTGACTCTGAAGTCTGTGCCAAATTTCGTTGTAATCTGATCAATATTTTCTGAGGAAAAAATATTTTTCTACAAAAATTTGATAAACCTTTTTTTCAAACTTTTTTAACAGATGGATTCATACGAAATTCTGTATCAAGTTGTGTGTCGTACTATAGAACTAATTACAAAGTTTCAATCTGATCGAATTAGTACTTCATGAGATATCAAGGATTTAACCGCAAAATAACATATTGGTATAACTCCGAAATTGTTTGATCGCTTTTGCCCATCAACAAGCTTAACCGAGATATTCAGACTGCAAACGAAACCTGAAAATTGCAACACTATAGTTCCTTTCCTTCAAAAGTTAGAGCAAATACAGGCGTTGGGATGGACAGAATTGAATTTGACCACAGATTCCTCTTCAGGAAGTCCAATCTAACCAACCATTTTCGGCTCAAAATTCAAAATTGACATTGTGACAAAACGATAACGAGCTGTTTTCCAGAACAATCTCGTAAAAACACAGAGTACCTCAACCGAACAAGAATGTTGCTATTTGAGGCCTCTCCATTTCAAATAATCATATCAGATATTTTTCAAAAGCAACAACGTAGACTCGACTCAATGGAAGAAATTGTAATAGTTTCATTACTAGTTCGTTCACGAACTACCCACCTCTATTTGGTCGTGTCTCAGGCCCCGCCCATACAATGCAGTTATCCGATTGGTCAAATATACCTGAATTGGTGTTGAAATTTCACCATATTTTGGATTTTTTTAAAAATATTAGCAATTCGATTATGATATCGTTTTTTTCAATGGAAGGTAGGGTGATATTTCATCTATCTATGTGAATTTACCGCTTTCTCCTAACTCTAACGGCTACGAAGGAGATCGCTGATATGTGGGACCACCTTTTCGACCCAGCGTCACCTTATTCAATTAGTATAGTATAGAATCATAAACTGACAATTATACGAAAGTAGACAGGAGGCATTATACAATTTCATAAAAAAACTTATACTAAAATCTATGAATTTTTACAAGGTCATGTCGAAATAATCATACCACTTCCATGAATTCATATAAAAATTTATCTTCATCAAAAATATATGAATTTTTTCAGAAAGGCAATATGCAATTAGATTATCCCTATGTGTATATGTATGAAAATGTATATGATGTACACTGTAGGAACCATCTTCATGATTCTTTCACTAAGGTAAACTATATTAAATTAAACACGAAAAATTTTTCTTAAACTCAAAGCGATGCCATTTCCTCAATATTCAACAGAATTCCACAATTTTTCCAGCATTATGTTTTACCCAGAGTAAGGGAGGTTAGTCATTATTATTATTCAGGATCCTGTCTGAATGAATACTCTTTATATTCGACTGAATAACTTGATCCGACCTTTGGGTTTTCTTCACTAGAAAAAAGCAATTATCACAGCTGAATTTCATTATATGCGGAAAAGTGGTAATTAATGGAAAACTTATGAATTCGAATTTCTAGTGTGAACTAAGACATACATGCAGGGTAATGAATTCCAGCACAGACTGTGTACGATTGGATCCCAGTTTTTTGAAAACTGTGCCTGCAAGTTTTATGATTCTTTTCCTATTTGTGGACAAAATAAAAGGATATTTCATATTATTCAATACTGATAAAAGGCAAACACCATTATGAATGTTCATCGGCTGAAATGGAGTACTGAGACATTTCAGCGTCAAATTAAATATTTCTTCATCTTTGAAGCCTATTTCTAATATTAATATATATTGTTTCTGAATCCTATCTATACCTCATCATGGAATTCAATTGCAAATTTTATCTCTTAGGCACAACTGAGAATCCTTATATTTTATGGTTCATGAAAATAATGACTTCATTATATAATAATCACTTTGTTTCGTGTTAAGTTCATACATAGTATCGAAGTACATTTCGGTACTGAATGAAATGTAATGCACTATCATAATCGATTACTTTATAGCATAATTTGGAATCAGTGTCAATTGATTAATGAGATCTGTTGTGAATTTCGACATAAATTATTTCAATTCGAAACAAACTAGGAAAATGATGAATGCAACAATCCTTGTCCAGAAGGCTTAAAAACCCACATCATGTCATCATAGTTATGATGTTTCTCGAAATCCATCCTCTACTATATATTTCACACCATTGAACAAACCATAATTGGTTTCTAGAACACCTCATACATGATGAATACCTTCAATTCTGCAAAATCCTTGTCATACATTTTTTCCTTCAGTTTCAACTCATAACTTAAAAAAGGTATGTATCTTGCACTCCATTGATGAGTATAGATTTTATTCAGATTGTGAAAACAGGGCCTAGATTGCTCAACATCAAATTATCCAGTTGTGGAATAGTCCCTGAATGAATAAGACAAATGAGGATATTAAACCATTCATACAGACATACCATTAATAATAAAGCCATCGTAGCTTTAGGCAGATAATACATCTTGCTGGAAAAAGCATGAAAATCATTTATTGAGACAATCACATACAACAAGGACAAGACAAGGATTTCCGAACGATCTTATTCAGTCACTATGATGAGTTATTTCACTCCTTCACACTTTTCAGTAAAAATTCATCAACAGCGGCTCCACACTTCCCTAGAATTAGCCAGACTGGTAAACAAAATAGTTACTTATTCAACCTAACTTTGTACAATTTGATGGAATGTTATAGATGTTCGTTGACAGCTAAATTCAGTTGAATAGTAGTTATGTATGCTTCAACATTACGAAATTAGGTTTCAATCTGTGATGGAGCGCAATTTAATGTTATTGTATAATTATCACCCAAGTTTCATTATCTTGTTGAAGTTCAACACTGAAGAATGATTCAGTAGGAGCAGGGTTAAAAAGATAGTATCTGCTAATTTGCAGACTTACCCCATTGTAGGAATTCCTCTTCTGTCCGATGGGGGCCTCTGACCGAATACAGGAGTTACATGCCCAGACATAGAATTATTTCCAAAACCAACACTAGCAGGCCTACCGAGGCTATTGCCTCCAATATTTCTTGTGAAGTTCAAATTCGCCATAGCTATCTATCAACACTGAGGCGGCAATTTTTCATCACGGAACAAGGAATGAGCTGTTGGGAAAAACTTTTTTCTCTCGGTATCACTAGGTGAAGATACTACGATAAAAAAATACAAAACATTATAAACAAGACCAATCCAGTGTAAATGCAATTTTTCGGCAACTGAATAACTGAGCCCACAGGTATGCTATTCCTCTTATGATAAAAACACACAGTCTGTTCAGAAAAAACTATCTACTGCAACTTAAATATACTAAGTTAGTGTGAAGTGAAGATGTTATTGTCCAACTTTTCTCCGCCATTACTAAAATTACGGTTTTTGAAATGTCATAATAACGACAGACCTAGAATCTGTAATTTGGCACTATACGCTAACGTTATACTTTGTACATTGTTCACCAGATGGCAATAATCACATATACACTTGAATTAGGAATCTTTAATAGCTTCTAGATTCGTTTTAACCATATACATAGACTGCATATCTATTAGCATTGTTTAAACAATGCTATTAGCATTGTATAAAAACAACATAGTAGGACAACCACAGATTACAGAATAAAGGACAACCCAACAGAGAAACGATTTCATACGTTTTCAAGCTACATCTAGCGAAAATATTTGGAAACTCTGAAATAAGAGCCCGTACAGAGGCGCCCTGGTCATAAATTCATATGAAAAACATTAGAAAATCCAGGGATGGCTTGAGGATATGTTCTGTACGGATAGTGGCTAATGGATACATTCGTGCAAGCAATTATTTAACCACAACTCTTGGAATATAGTACTCAAAATATATTCATTTACATTTTCAAGTATTCGTATTTTACTTCGTAGTGGTTTAATAGATTTTTTTCATAATTTCTTGACTTCTGTCTTCCCGGAATAATTAATTTACCAATGATAAATGTGTCAAAAATAAAAACAGAAAAATGGTGCCTTATATTCTCAATGGCTTATTCTTTCCACATCAAACAGACATAATACTAATTCTCTCTGCACAGCTCGAAACTGCAAAATTTTTAATAGATATTCTAGATTTCCTCAATCATCCCCATTAGAAATATCATGCGTCCAGTACCTGCTGAGTAAGGTGTTTTGGAAGTGTTTTGGAACTTCGGTCCACTCATGATGTAAGTAAAACATGGTGTGCTCACCTGCTCATCTGTGATCGTTTTACCAATGATGACGTCACATTTTTCATTCAAATTCAAATCACAGAATATATATTTCCTTGTATTTTAATCTTGCTGACGTCACTTTGTTTTCAGATGAGCACACCATGTTTTGCTTACATCATGGGTCCAGTTATGTTACCTAAGTCATTGTATAACATTTATACAATGCCTAAGTTAAGTCATTGTGGAAAGATCTGATCTTCATCCAAGTCAGACGGACAATTCTGTGATTCCCGGCGATCTGACAAACGCCACGTTGAGCACACGTGCACGTACTTAGAATGGGTTTATTTATGATGTAAGCCTAGTAAATATAAATAGAAAACGCCCTTCCACCCTTCTCTGTTATTACAGCCATCGCTCTGAATTGATATAAAATATAAAACTATTTGAGTTTACTGTGGATAGTATCATTGTATAAATTATACAATGTATACTGATAACAAACAGTGTGTCTCTTATCCACTTACACTTTCTGCGTCTAACGGTTTCCGAAAGGTGCGTTAGACGCAGAAAATGTAAGTGGATAAGAGAGTAGTTAGACACTGTTTGTTATGATTTTTGGTCCAATATTTCTTGAAATTATTAATTCGGAATAGTTCACATGGTGAATTTTCATTGAAGTCTTTCACGTATGAATGAAACTTTGTCACATGATATTCATTTGAATAAATACGACATCGTGGCATCGGTTTTTCGATCATGTTGAATATGTGAATCTTGAAAATTTCAATGATTTCATTGAAATTTAGTGTTAAGCTTGAAATTAATAACATAATCATCCATGAAACCATTTCCTATCCTTGAAATTAATATTCGACAACACCGTCAGTTTGTTACGATATGTATTTTCGGAGATAATGAAAAAAAATTATTCATATTTCTCGGTATTGTTGTTCATTTCCAAAATATACTAAAAAAACTGATCTTATCATAATCAAACGGCAAATGAGTAAAATTATGCTAAATTTCGTAAGGATCTTGTCGTCAGACCAAGCTTTCAGGCGCTTGTTCAATATTAATAATTTTTGTCCAGTATCCCGAAAATATATATCGGCCTCTTTTGTGCGAGGGAGATTTGAGTATTTGGGTAATCGGAGATTCACGTTATTGGCCGAGAGATTCACCCTGTTGGTAGACAACGGTGACGTTATCGTCGTCAGCCAATAGGGCTGAATCTACGATTACCCAAATACCCGAATCTCCGTCATGGTAGCTTCTAGCTTTGTGCGAGGGAGATTCGGAAATCGGAGATGAATCTCTCGGCCATATGGTGGAGTTGGATAGATAAAAAATAATGAAAACATTTTTATCTATCCAACTCCACCAATGGACTACTATCAGAATTTAAAAAACGCTAGTCGAGCATATCTAGTCCGCCAGTTTCGAAATTTATCATCGTTGTTGACGTCAATGTATATTTTGAATGCCTGATGATGGCAAGTGACCTTGCCGAAATGCATTGCAACTTTTAAGGAATTAAATCTTTTCGAGTGGAGCAGACCTTTGTTTTCATTATTTTTTATCTATCCAACTCCACCAATGGACTACTATCAGAAAAAACAGTAAAGTGAACATCATCAACCAGAAATAGGCAAAAATTAGGAACACCTTGTCAGAACTTTCCATTGAAACAATTTTCAAAATACAATATATAATGTATCTTGAAAATTGTTTTAATGGAAAGTTCTGACACGGTGTTCCTTATTTTCGCCTATTTCTTGTTGGTGTTGTTCACTTTACTGTTTTTTAGACCTGTTATGGGAAAAACATAGTTTTTAACTTTGCCCTGAAGAAGTGGAAATATATCCGCGAAACGTCAGCATCAGTTGAATAAAGTTTTTTCAAAAAACTACTTCCCCTCATCCTGTGAAAATCTATTTCAATGATTTCGTACACTGTTTTGAAATATCGAATTCAAGCTCTATGAAAAATGCATTCGAAATCTAAACAAATATGTCCCAATAATAATTTCGGATTTTTTTTATTGATCTGATAACTCGATCATCACGAAATTTCGCACAGACTTGTGTATCAGCATTTTTCAATTAGTGACCAAGATTCATTATGATACCGACAAAAAATATTATATTTGCCATATTCTTCCCAATATCCCTGAATATTAAAATTGGAACGAACTGAAATTTCGTATTATGTCGATAAATATGGAGCTCAAGGCCAGTGACAATTTCTTTCTGAAATCTAATGAGTAGTTTTCGAAATAGAATTTTTTTCCCAATATTTCCCAAAATACAGATTGGATCGAATTGAAATCCAGTAGTTTATCGAAAAACCTAGAAAAGAACTGCCGTGAAGGCAGCAGCTGTTGCGCGCATGTTCAAATTCGTTGCCTAAAAAGCGGTCATTTCCATCGAACATGCGCGCAAAAGCTGCTGCCTTCACGGCAGTGCTTTTCTAGGTTTTTTTCACAGTGAAACGACGTTTTGGAACAGATTCTCCCACTTACATTCAAAGAGTCAAAGTAACTAATTTTCTCTCATATTTTGATTTCGGTTATGTTCTTAGAAAAATTAAAGTGATTAACTCGTCTAACATTTTCCAAACTCGGCCCGGCCTCTTCTGGGAAATTGTTATCTCACTCAAAAAAAACCTACTTCCTCACCCGTTGAATAAAACACTAATCTCCATGAAGAAACTGAATAGTTCATCATCAGATTTCAAAATAGCTAAGAAACACTACATATTTGCTTATATTTTAGGCATATTATCTATTTCCCCCAATGCCCCTAGTACATTCTAGCGAGCCGCCACTGCTATACAAGAAACCGACGAAGACATCGGAGAAACCTTATGAAGAAATCCTTTTAGGAATGGTTTAATTTCATTAAAAGATTATGTGTGATGCAGAAGCGAAGCCCTAAATCATCATTTAAAACGGACGAAAAGAAGTTAACCAACCACTTCTGGTAGAAGATTCAAACACTCCGCCTATCTCACATCGACAAAGTTTGTACAGTAAGTACAGTGTAAAATCCAATGGTTGTTGCCGTCAAAGTCTTCAAAAAAACAGCACCTAATGGTAAGCTTACCGTCTATCTGGGAAAAAGAGATTTCATCGACCACCTTGATCACACCGACCCCATCGACGGTGTGGTTGTAGTAGAAGATGGATACCTGCAAGGAAGGAAAGTCTATGGACAAGTCATCACAGTTTACAGATATGGCCGCGAAGAGGACGAGGTCATGGGCCTCAAGTTCAGTAAAGAGATGGTGGTTGCCTCCGAACAGCTAATCCCAGCCAAGAAAACCTACGAGAAGGAAACCCCTATACAAGAGAAGTTATTAAAGAAAATGGGAACTAGTGCAACTCCTTTCCTCTTCAGGTTCCCCGATATGTCCCCCTGTTCAGTCACTCTCCAGCCTGGTGAGGACGACGGCGGTAAGCCTCTGGGTGTTGAATACTTCGTGAGGGTGTACGTTGCTTCCAACGAGGAAGACAGAGGTCATAAAAGGAGTACCGTGACTTTGGCCATCAAAAAATTACAACATGCTCCTTTCGTCCGAGAAGGTACCCGCCTTCCAAGTTCCCTTGTTTCCAAAGGATTCACCTTTTCCAGTGGAAAAATCAACCTCGAAGTGACTTTAGACAAGGACCTTTACTATCATGGCGAGAAAATTGGTGCTAACATCATGATCAGCAACAATTCACGGAAGCAAGTACGTAATATTAAGGTGTATGTCGTCCAACATTGCGAAATCACCATGGTGAATGCTCAGTTCTCCAAATATGTTGCTAGCTTGGAGACCAGAGAAGGGTGCCCAATTACACCAGGTGCAAGTTTCACTAAAGTTGTCTACTTGGTGCCTTTGGCTTCGAGCAACAAAGATCGCAGAGGCATCGCTTTGGATGGTCGCCTCAAAGACGACGATGTGAATCTGGCCAGCTCTACACTAGTGCCTGAAGGAAAATGTCCGATTGATGCCATTGGTATCGTAATATCCTACTCCCTGAGGGTTAAACTTAACTGCGGGACACTTGGGGGAGAATTGGTGACGGATGTACCCTTCAAACTGCTGAATCCAGCTCCTGGAAGTATTGAGAAAGATAAAGCGAGAGCACTGAAAAAGGCTAGATCCATAGAAAAATCCAGGTATGAGAACAGTTACACCAACGATGATGACGACAATATAATCTTCGAAGATTTCGCAAGGTTCAGAATGAGCCGAGAAGAGGCCGATTAATCTAAGAACTAGCATTTTGTTTATGCGTTCAGAAAGTATAGAAAAAAAATGAAAAAATGAAAAATTCCTTTTGAAAGGGAACCAAAAATATAACGTAGGAACTCAAGAAGCAAGCCTATTCCAGATAAATTGGAGATTCTCTCAGAAGTGATTTTCTAATTAACATTTCTTTCAGTTACTATAGTCAATTATTTGATTGTGTTAGGACCTTCTTATATTATAATTATTTGAACTTATTATTGCAATGTATCTATTTAGATTTATGTATTATAATATGTAGTTGTAGTGGTTATAACTGAGCTTTGCGCATGAAATATAATAACAAGTTGCTCTGAAATTATTCATTTTTTCCCGACTGCAATCTACTTGCAATAATTTGGAGATAGTTAAGGCAGAACTTGAAATTCATTTCAAGAAGAGATGCCATTCCAAATGTATGTAATTTTCGAATTTCGACACGAAAATAGTAGACTAGTTTGGACTCACTGTTGAGGAATTCGTGATCAAATGCAGTGCAAGAATGTTTACAAGCTTGAAATAAGCTTGAAAACCTCTCTTCCCTGTTTGCGCGCATATTCTTGTTCTTAGGGGAACAACATGCTATCATTTTGTTCAAATGTCTGTAATTTTCGATATTATTTGGGAAATAGTCGCAAAACGTCTAGTTGAGACATATATCCATTGAAAACTTTCAGGTTAGTTTGCCTTTCAAAATGCGGCGATCACTCTGAATAAAGAACATAAGGAAGGAGCATAATACATCACAAAGTGGGTCCGGGGTGGATGCTGCATATGGCCGACTTTTCTTTCACTTTGAAGAGACAATAACTTGTTCCGAGACTTCTTTGTCTGAAGAAACTAACAAACATGAGTCATACTTGGAGGTTCAATATGGGCGCCTATGTCCCACTTTTATACGAAGTAGAAAAGTGTTATGCTCCTTCCTGTTGTTCTTTATTCAAAGGGCGATCAAGTTAATTGCATTGGTTCACTTCATCCCTATAGATGGCGCCTAACTCAGATGTCATTTTGTGGTTCAGTTAAGGTCTCTGAATAAAGAACATAAGGAAGGAGCATAATGCCTCACAAAGTGGGTCCGGGATGGATGTTACATATGGCCGACTTTCCTTATCTGATTCCCGGGTATCTGACAAATGCCCCGTTGAGCGCACGTGCACGTATATATGGGCGTGTTTTTTAATTCACCAAACCGGTGTGGTGGAATAGTGTTGGATACAACACCAAAATCCATTTCAAGCGATGGACCAAATGCTCTGGTTATAGTTACGCGGTTATCAAAATTGACAGATTATCCTTTGCCTATATGTCAGTTTGGACAACCGTGTAACTGGGACCAGAGCTTTTGGTCCATCGCTTGAAATCGATGCAAGTTTTTTTTGCTGGTTGATATGACATATATGTCAAATTATCTAGTCCAGAGTCCACCAATCATCCACCATTTGTATTCTGTGTCCACCACACTCCACCTCAACCACACCACTTTGATGAATTAAAAATCTCGCCCTATACTTAGAACGGTTAAGCCATATTAAATGTAAATGGAAAAATCTAGAAAGCACTGCCGTGAATGACGGCTTCGACAACGAATTTGAACATGCTCGTAAAAGCTGCTGCCTTTCACGGCACTTTTTGTCTACATTTTTTTTTCGATAAATTACTGAATTTCAATTCGATCTTATCTTATCTTATGTTAATTGGCATTTTCATATAAGTCTCATCAATGCAGACCTAAAAACTAAAAAGTTAGAATGGATTGAATTCGCTGTAGATAGCTGACGATTTCGATACTTCGCGAAACGGGTGAAACGGGTGCCTGCAAGCATGCTTGCTACGCCCTAGAATTAGTATATGTTTCAAATTTCAGGTCTATCAAAGAACTTTCGATTTTTGGTAAAATTCTAAGGGGTTAGCCTTAAAAATTCTCAATTTTCGAAAAATAATTTTCCGACTCCTATCGCCGTGAAATTTGGCACACTTACTAATTCGAGGGCGTAGAACAAGAATATAAGGTCAGATATTTTTAAAAAAAATCGTACTGGACGTGAGAGGTCCTTGAAGTTCCAAAATTTTGGACCTTTTTTCAAAAAATCATTATTACCGACTCGATGAAAGTAGGACGATGAGATCTGTTTTATTGCATAGATAAAGGATCGAACTGCACGTAAAAAAATTCGACATCACCCAGCTTCATTATTTTGGTCGGCACAACGTCTCAAAGTTGACCCAAATTTGGTAATTTTTTCACAATTTCCGCCATAATTTCTAAACGGTTGTCACTGGACGATTTCTAATGACATATTCGTGATCTACGACCCCGATTTAATAGGAAACGATAACAAGGTCGACGATTTTCGAAAAAAAAAATTATTTGGGACTTAAAAAATTTTTCATCAAAACGCAGACGGGTGGGGGGTAATCATTGGCGATTCCGTGCGAAATTTTATTTTTGAAGCTATGACAATATGCACATCATATATTATGGATTCGAACACGTAGATTACGAATCTGTAATTAGATTTTGCGTAACTGATTCGGTTTGGAAAATATTCCGGATTTGGTGAGAAATTTTCGAAATTTGGGTCAACTTTGGGCCGTCGTACAGATCAAACGCGTAAGGCTGGACAATATCGAATTTTTTTGGTTATATCTGGGTCCTTTGTGAGTACGTAGCCAATTATTTTATAGACGAAAGTCCTCTAGTTGAAAAATTATGATTTTTTTAAAAAAGGTCCAATTTTTTCGATTTTCTTCTGGCCATAAAAAACGATCCAGACTCTCCACTAACATTCTGATTGGATTTTCTTTATCTACGCCCTAGAATTAGTATATGTTTCAAATTTCAGGTCGATCAAAGAACTTTCGATTTTTGGTAAAATTCTAAGGGGTTAGCCTTAAAAATTCTCAATTTTCGAAAAATAATTTTCCGACTCCTATCGCCGTGAAATTTGGCACACTTACTAATTCGAGGGCGTAGAACAAGAATATAAGGTCAGATATTTTTTTAAAAAATCGTACTGGACGTGAGAGGTCCTTGAAATTCCAAAAATACTGGATATCCATCAATGGACATCCTTTGTGGGTCCGTTGTGTCGGAAACGTATTATCCATTGGATGTCCATTGTACTGACGTCGGAAAATGCCGTACATCCAATGGATGCACAGGATGTCCATAGGTGGACGTCCATTGGGGGTCCATTGGATTAACTTGTGTTGTCTGGGCAGAGTAATATTAGAATTTGGAGAGACTTTCCTCCCTGATCATATAAAATTTCTCCCAGCCTATCCTGATAATTTGCAATATATATTTCGTTCGAGGTTGTGAATCGGGACCATTTATCAATCTTGAAAATGACCCATATAAGTCATTTTGATATATCCTGCATTCCCGCACTATTAAAGCTCAGGTATTTACATTATTTATTATTACATGGAAAAATTACTTAACAATTTTATATCAACATAGTCAGTAACACAAATGCCCTTTTCAAACATTATTCAGATTCATGAGTCGAAAATTTAGTTCGTAACCCATATTTTGCTGCGCTACCGAATAAATACACGCCACTGATTCTCTCAACCCGTTCGGGTATCTTCGGGAACCTAACTTCACGTTCACCTTCACACTCACACCGGTTTCTGTGGCCCGAACCCTCCACCCGCATTTGTATTCTGTGACCCGCTTAGCACATCATTTTGGATTTGATTTGAAGAACAGAGTGAAGAATAACAGGTAGAAGCAGATAGCGCTCTTTCTGTAATGAGGACATCAATTATTTATTGAGGTTATTTAGGAAACAAAAAATGGACAACGAAGTAAAAGTTTTGCAAGAAGAAAATAAGGAGAGGGAATATTTCTTTTCTGTACTGAAAACATTCAGTAGTTATAGGTGAGCAGAAAGATTGAATTTGAAATATTTCATCTGAAAACATATCAAATGTAGAATGTGTCCATTGTGTTTAGCTAATTCTTTATGATATCAGTTATCAGTTGTCAATATCATTAAACACAAATATTTTCTTGTTGTAGTTGTTGATACTTTCTAGAAATTATTGTACATATACATGTATATATGTCCTCAATTAATATTCAAAAATATGCATTAGGTATTTCAAGATATATATTAAGCTAAATAAATACAACATACGAAATATGATCCTCATTTATCCAAAACATACACTTTCTATAACAGAAAACAATTGCACATACATGTGTATAACTTTGTTTGATTTAATTATTTAGCACAGCATATAAGATCACTTACTGATTTCAACAAGTACTGTAAAGAGATCTATGAGCTCTTAATAAGGCGAGAACCCTAAAGTGTTAGGGAATTATTATCGTGACTCCAATTTTTGTTAGGACGTTTCGGTCTTCATTGACTGCATTTATGTATTGACTTTGTTTACAATTATTGTGCATTTGTAAGTCAAAGGTTTTCTGGAATAAATATTATAATTGAAAATCTCTTTCAAGGGAACAGTCTTTGTTGCGAATCGAAAGCAAGGAAAAAACGGTTCAAACTCTACCTAAGCATCATAGAATATGGTTAACCAAATACTTGAAGGATCTGAAATCTTTCAAATCCTGTATAGAAGTGAATTCTCAACTGATTCCGATAATATTGCAAGAAGCAAAAACAATATTTGGCAACATATATTGTACAGATGGAAACAGTCATTCTGAAACGGAAGTTGGAACTCTAGCAGAAGGTATATCTTAATTTTTGTTCAGTGAAGTGAAGATTGAATTTCTATGTTACAGGATTAGACAAGGTTCAATCTGTTTTTAAACAAATGATGAGAGATTGGAGCTCCATGGGATCTTTAGAACGTGAACAGTGTTATCAACCAATTATCAATGAAATTGAAGAACAATTTCCAGAGGATAAGTTTGATCGTAAAATGATCAATGTACTAGTTCCTGGAGCTGGATTAGGGAGACTTGCTTTTGAAATATCATCTAGAGGATTTGCATGTGAGGGAAATGAATTCAACATGTTTATGCTTGTTGTTTCATATTTTGTACTGAACTTGTGTAAGGAGGTAGATGAGTTTGAGATTTATCCCTGGATACATCAGTATTGTAACAATTTGAAGGCTGAAGATCAGATGATATCAGTCAGGTAGGTAATTTCTCAGAGAATTTATCCTTTTAAGACAGTATTAATAGCATGTTTGTTTAGTTCAGGACACTTATACACATTCTGATCATTGTGATCTGGATTTTAGTAGTGTATAAATTAAATCAAATAGCATCACTAATTTGTGATAATTATAATAAAAGACCAAATCTTACCATTTATAAGTGACTATTCATGCATCGCAGTCATACTCATAAGATTAGCATTGTCATAAGGTTGTGTTAATTTTGGTAAAGCTTCAAATTTTGGAGGTTTGCAGATCTTGGTCCGATTTTTGTTTAATTTTGTTAATTTCGGCCTTCTCGAGTTGAATATTGGCGCTCTTCCTTCGCTTCAAGATATGGGCCCCCAAAGTTAGAAAATAGTACATTTTCAGCTCACTTTTTCTACCACAAAATACAGCTATCATGTCAGTTTTATAGATTACAAATCACCTCATAACTTTTACACTATCACCAAAGTCATTTTCCCTAAGATTATTCCATATAGAATGAAATAAATCGCAAATATAAAACGGCTGTTTAACCTTGAATTCTGCTAAATATATCTCATTTTGTAGGTTTTTTCTGGGTTTTTCACTTCCAATATCGGAAACAGAACTATTTAAAATTAAATGAAAGTTGTTTTTTATGGAAAATACTCTTGCAGATTGTAGAATTAAACTATTTGTCAAGGGCAGTTTTTAGGAGAAAAGGTTTTCTAATGAACAACACCTCCCAAAATTAGCTCTAATAGATAAGAAAGGTATGGACTTTTTCTTTCGTTTGTTGATTCTGCAAATTTTCTTGTTTGTCTGATGAAGAAGTCAGATTCGAGAGAGAGAGAGAGAAAATAACTTAATTGAAACTTTTCAACGTCAGATTTGTTCTCTGAAACATAACATTTCACTATGTTGATTGCTTCTATTATTCATTTGGCAACCTCCTTTCCTTGCTCGAAACTGCCGTTGACAAATAGTTCAATCCGCAAGGGCAAACAATTTTCATTTAATTTTTAATAGTTCTGTTTCAGATATTGAAAACCAAAAAAAAAACAGAAAATGGTGCAAAATCCACCCAAAACAAGCTTCAATGGAAATTTTAATATATCTCATTCTTAAAGTGAAGTCAAAGAGAATTTTGTGGTAAGGTGACATACCTAGCAAATGAAAGAAATACTAATGATATATTCCAAGTGGAATGCTCTCGCTCAGCTTATCTTTATTATGGTTGTTTCGCGTTTCTCTTCCATCTACAGAATATGGGACAGATAAAATTTCAATAATAATAATAATAAAGTTTATTCTGTTAATCAACATACAGTTGTTCTCACAGAAATATTCACAAACTGTAAAATGAACTATTTATACAAAATTTCGTACTACATCCCTAATCCATTGCCAGCACTGGAAAAAAAATCATTCAAGCAGATGTTTCTGTATACTTGCTCGAAATGTGCCCAATGATGTGGAAGATCTGATGGTATGAGGTAATTTGTTATAGAGTTCAACAGCGGCATAGCTAGGTCTTCTTCTACCATAATTAGTTTTTGTGTTTTTATCCAGCTTGAATCTCTCTCGATTTCTTGTATTATAATGATTTCGTTGTGAAATGCTACATAAATACACCGAGAGATGAAGGAATACGATTTTTCAGATATTTTGTAGTGTAGACTTAATATTTGAATATTTGCATTTTGACCCATTCCCCTACATTTAATCTGGTATTTGAAGAAATAGAATACCATGTGAACTATTCCAGAGAAGGTAAACATCCTATATTCACGCCAAGAATTGAGAAAACTGCTCTGACAAAGTAACAAACTGCGGTAGAGTTTGTTCCAGCCATTTTCACACTGGTGGTTTTGTTTAATAAGTTGAATGATGATGAGATAATTACGATAAGAATAAGGGATATTTATTAACGCATCACCAATGAGTTTTACAATTGCATGATTTTGAACCATGAAAATTTACATTTTTCAGGTGAAATATTGAAATTTAATACAAACCATAAAATTTCAATGAAAATATCTACCAGATATACAGGGTGAATAATAATCCATTCAATTTTATAATTTATCAAAACAGAAAAGTTCACATTTATGAATTGAGATGTCATTCAAAACCTCGTATTGCCTCCCCGAGATCTTATGACAGCGTTCATTCGTCTTGGCATACCCTCAAACAGACTGTATGTACTCTTGCTCCATACTCTCCCAATACATATTCAGCTCATGTTGCAATTGATAGTGTTCTACGAGGCGCTGGATGTTCTTGCATTGCACATCCCAGGTGGTGCAGTTGATTGTGTTTCTTACCGCCGACTTCTGTAGAAACTCTTGTTGCTGGAAGGTCCACCACTCCCTTTGATTGAATCGTTTTTGTCACTCCGTCTCTTTCAAGTTAGAGTGAAGGATTATTTGACGTCTTTCGATGTAAGGCTCGTTAGTGGAGTTTCTGCAGGATTCCGCCCTGGCTCGTTTTCTTTATTTATTGTATATGTACTTCTGACTTCCCTCGTCTTTTTTTATTGTATATGTACTTCTGACTTCCCTCGTCTTTTTTTATCCAACTGAGCAATGTTCAGCCGAAACTCCATTGATCAACACCTTCAAGATGGCCTCAACAAACTGTCAGTGGTGTGAAGAATGATTGTGTCCTCTTAATATCGACAAGTGTTGCTTGCTTCATATTGGCAAAAGAAATTCCTACTTCATTGAACAATAAGTGTATCTCAACATTGTGACCTTGGTGTTACCGTGACTGATAGCTTGAGTAGGTCTACCCACATTTCGAATTCGAAACGCGAAACAAGTCACCTACCGCTTGTCCAAAACTTTCTTTGGTTGTGATGTTGCCATAAGTGGGGCCCTCCACACGTGCGTCTTATTTTGGAGTATGTCGGCCCTGTCTGGTGGGCTACTCTGAGAGGAGTTCTCAGAGTAATCTGACTTCGTTTGCGGACGCCCAAAAACTGCGTACAGTCCCTCTATATTGTTTTTTACTCTGAGGGAAAGAGCAATAACTTTTAGAATCCGTGCAGCGGTGGAAAACCCGTTTTCCATTTGGCAGATTTCGAACAGACGACATCAAAGAAGGCTGCAGTTGTTTCAGTTGTCTTTTCAATATGCAGACATGGCGCATCTATTTCCTCTCTATCAGAATCGAGCCTTAAGAGAACACCGTTATAACGCGTTCTCGATTGAGCTTTGGTTTTGGTTTACTTTCAAAAGAGATTTCTGTTTTCGATGCAACTCAGCCAATCAGGAAACCGAAATCGCATTCAAAAGTAAACCGGAACCGCAGCTCAATCGACAACCTATATAACCTATAACCTTGCCTAGGAGAACTACTGCACGGAGGACCAAATTTCTCACCAGATTTTTTGGAGACTTGGAATCGGCCTCCTACAGAAGTATCATCGCAAACTGTGAATTTCTTTAAGAACTCCCTGGATAGATGGTCTCAACATAAATGCATTCGTATAAATTTTCATTCACCTAATTTTCACTTTCACTTCTTGAAATATGTCTCAGTTTTATTTAACCTGAACTTTCATCAATTTTTAATAATAATGAACCCAAATCACAGCAGCTATCAACAGACTTTTCGTCTTTACGTTAATAGAATACGGCACGTTAGGATTGTTTTCATCCATATGAATGAAACAACATTTCTCAAGGTTTAGCCAATTTCGTTATTTTTCTAGGGTCGCTCCTAATCTACTATCCATCGATCTTAGTATAACCGGCTAAAATGGCGCTCTGGGACGAAATCATTAGTGGAAGTTCCGTAGTAACTAAGAAACTTGTTTTAGAGCAGGTTTGGGGCTTAATTATGAAGTCGAATTCGTGATGCAAATCCGCCTAATGATTCCGTAGGTATATCCATGCGAAATTATATAATCCAATATTTTCAAAAATAAAACGAGACAGAAGAAATTGTTGGTAGCACAACATAATAAAAAATTTGTTTTAATAATGCTGTTTTACCAAAATCCATTAAGGTCAATTTACCATTGAATTTCGAAATAAAATGAGCGTGAATTCATTTGACAGAAGTTTTTTTCCAACTAGCGAATGCGAAATTGGTTCGGATGACAAAATTTTTCTAATCGAACAACCTACTTCTTTTTTCATAATGTTTTCTAGATCCTCAAGTCAACAAAGCGCTTTAGCTATGGTACAACGATTTGTCATCCAGACAGGTTAACTTGGTAAATTCAGATAACTATAACTACATAACGAAGGATTTCCGTATGTAGTTTCACGATTTCTCGTGATGTCCTCTCCTTCTTCTGTATGACCACGTATTGAAACTTCCTCACCACTTTCGCAAGATGAAATTTTTTCATTTATTTTTAGGTTTCCTGATGTTCGTCCCATGCCAACACCAGGCGGCCGATTTTCCATGACAGCAGGTGATTTTCTAGAAGTCTATACAGATGACAACCAATGGCACTGCGTGGCAACATGTTTTTTTATTGACTGTGCCCCCAATGTTGTACAATTTGTAGAAACAATTTACAATATCCTCAAACCTGGAGGTGTTTGGGTTAATTTAGGACCCCTTTTGTATCATTACTCTGGTTTGAAGAACGAAAAGAGTATTGAACCGAGTTTTGAAGTTCTTTGTGATATAATTAATAGTATAGGTTTCGAAATGGAGAAGTGCAACAATGGTATCAAGACAAAGTATTGCCAAAATCCAAAGTCCATGCTACAATATGAATATGACAGTGTGTATTTCGTTTGTAGGAAAACCATCAAAATTAACAACGGAGGAGATTATTGACGATATTAATTTTAATATTTTCGCCGAACTGCTTTTCATTGATATATTAGTTTTTTCTCTCTTATAAGAATAAATCATAATGTTTAAACCTTTAAACTATGGTCCTCCATGATGAATGAGATTCCAGTGTATTTTGGGATTTAAGTCAAATAATTAGTAGTTGGATTATATGTGATTTATATTCAAGTTTCGCTGAATTTTCCTTCTGCTTCTTCAGGCCTCTATGAAATATCCTTATTCATAGGTCATCAGATTAAAACTACAACTACTATCATTTAATATATGGGCTTCTTTCATTTATCTTGGGAGATGGAAGAAGTCTATATACTGAATGATGTTAGTTGTAGTTTCCATTTGATGACTTTGGATTAGTATATTTTATAGAGGCATGAAGAAGTAGAAGAAAAATTCTGCAGAACATTGCTGGAAAGAAATTACATATAGTCAGCTCAATTTATCCCACAATATACTGAAGTCTTGAAAGAATAAATGTTGCTTTAACTGAAAAATGAAATGTGATATTAATTCCCTGTATAAAGTACAAAGAAAATATACAATAAAATAATTTTGTTGTTTCACTTTGAATAAATTGGTTTCCCCTATAATGATGGGGTATACTCCATTCACATTTATGAAGTTGGTAGGCTTTGGAATCAGTCTATCAAGCTTTTGTCACTAGAACCACAGATCAACCACATGGTCTGTGCTAGAACTGAGTAAGGTTGACACTCGTGAGAAGTCGACCAGGTAAAAATAATTCGGCGAGACGTTGTCGAGTCCTAGAAAAAAATCTAAGGAAATAGTAAAAAGTGAACAAAATAATGAAAGGATGATACTAATGGGAAAGGAAGAGAATAGGACAGAAATGGATGGAGAAATAATTTAGGGGCGATCTGAGGTCGGGAAGTCAAAATTTTTAAGGGTGAAACTTTCGGCAAAACTACAAATCCTATGTAAAAAAGATCTCCCAAATTGTAGGTATCAAAAAACTACAACTTCTGTATCGACATTTTTTTCTCATAACCTAAAAATTATGAGAAAAATCCAAGTTTCTGGTTTTCTATTTTCATCTTTCACAAAAAAAATTTTTTCATAAAATTAATACTTCCGGAATTCAATACGCCGACAATGCCGACGGAAGGTGTAGGGTGGGTCATAAATAAATTGGGGAATTTTACTACCATTCTATCGGAGGTGCCGACAAAGCCGACGCAAAATGGAACTTGTTTATCTGTAACTGTTTGTCCTCATAACCGTCATAATAATGAGAGGTAATAAACTGGATTGAAGATCGGAAAGGACGGTCGAAACTTTTATTGGCCTCCCTCTGTCTGTTATGAATCTTGAAAACATCGGTACTTTCGTCATAACATCGTTTCCGGATTTGTAAAATACCGAAAATTGCAATTTTTCTGATTCCCTAATCAAGAACGGGAAAATTCATCAGACCACTAGACTGGATTCGAGTCGAGTTGTTCAAGACCTAAAATCCCCTGATAATACCACAGATCAACTGGTCTGTGATAATACCCAGTTAAATTTTTTTCCCCAGAAAAAAAATACCCAAAAAATCCCCAAAGGGAAAAAAAATCCCCTCATTTTTGGGGAAAATCCCCTAATCTGTCTATAAAAACTTGAGGGTCTAATATTCTGGTGGTCTATATATTTGTATTCTGTGGTCTAAAGGACAATGCATTCGCGTTCACGTTGTGTTGTGCAGAAATGGACCAGAAACGTTCTGAACTACGTGGGGTTGTAGATTCAAAAAAAATAATGTGTGAAATGTATTGAACAAGGCAGTAGCCATTTCGAACATTTGCTTAAATGTAAAAAATTGAAAGCTTGTTTAAATGTCCATAGTAGCAGAGGACATTTAAAGGAATGAATGAATGATTGAACATTGAACCTATGTGTCATCGGCTATATTTGTATTCTGTGGTTTACACACAGAAAAATCAAGCAAAGTCACAGAACAGAGAAGTAATACTTCTCTATTCTGTGGTAAAACTGGTAAAGTGTCAAGTCAAAATCAAAAATATTTTGGAAAATTCATTCAGGAAGAAATGTTCTAAATGAAAAATATTCGTTAGCTGTAAGAAAACGCTAAAATGGCTCATCATTACGTTGTGACCGCCCATAAACCCACCGCTGTTACGGCGTGTGTCACTGGTAAAATGAATAAACATTTTTATAAATAGCTTCTTATTCCTTAACCTTATTCACAGGTAATTTCACATCGGCGTCGGATCTGAATTTAATTGTAGCCAAAGATACGAGATTGGAAATATACTTAGTAACACCTGAGGGGTTACGACCCATAAAAGAAGTGGGTTTGTATGGAAAAGTAGCTGTCATGAAGCTATTTCGTCCACAGGTATTTGCCGGACTCTTCAGTATTGCATTACTTCTTAAAACCCAGTTCTTTTCAGAATGAAACTAAAGATTCACTTTTCATTATTACCGTAAGGTACAATGCGATGATATTAGAATGTTCAAATGATGGGGAAAATATTGATATAATTACAAAGGCACATGGAAATGTAGCAGATAAAATTGGGAAACCGTCAGAAACTGGAATTCTTGCTATTATTGATCCTAAAGCTAGAGTAATTGGGTTGAGGTTGTATGATGGATTATTTAAGGTCATACCACTAGAAAAAGACAACTATGAATTGAAAGCATTCAATTTCAGGTATATTGATTCTGAAAGTTTTCTACTTCAGCCTCATTTTCACATTAATTTCAGAATGGAAGATTTGAATGTGTATGACGTTGAATTCCTCCATGGTTGTGCTAATCCCACAATAATTTTAATCCATCAAGATGTGAATGGAAGACACGTTAAAACTCATGAAATCTCTCTTAGAGAAAAGCAATTTGTTAAAATACCTTGGAGGCAAGATAATGTGGAAACAGATGCTTCTATCATCATCCCTGTACCATCACCTTTAGAAGGTGCTATTATCATAGGCCAAGAAAGTATTATGTATCATGATGAAAATTCTGGTATAGTAGTTGATCCAGCTGTCATCAAGGTAACTTCACGATTTTTTAACATGATTTGAAAAACTTATTTATATTTACGTATTTATGAAATTTATACTACATTCCAAAAAATATTTACAGAAGTCTGCCGTGGATGTTTTCTTCAGGAGGTATGGTTGTTATCTTGATAGTCAGTATGTCACCTTGATTCTTTAGTGTTTTGACAAATCTAGACCGATGGGTGTTCAGCCTCGATCTTAATGACTCAATATTGGTGCTCAAGTAAAGATTATATTTGGTGGGTTGTAGAGTATGTTATTAGGGTGTCTCATTCTTGTGATGGTTTTAAGTGTTGTTGTCACCGCTACATCGATATTTTTCACTTCAGGTTGC
Organism: Myrrha octodecimguttata; assembly: GCA_958510865.1. Lineage (NCBI taxonomy): Eukaryota > Metazoa > Arthropoda > Insecta > Coleoptera > Coccinellidae > Myrrha > Myrrha octodecimguttata. The sequence goes on along the minus strand of OY294059.1, from coordinate 71,961,220 downwards.
AGTTGGCATATATTAGATATGTGTACCCTAACAATGAGCAGCAAATAGTTTTGTAAAATCATTTGCTGAAATATTTAGCTCCAGAAATAGTTCTTTTTTTGATGCTATTCGTGTGCTGATTGAATTTTATCTTATTATCGATTTATACTCACAAGTACTTAATTGAACTTCCATCAAGTTCCAGGGTAGGTGACGTAGGAGAGATTCTATGGTCTACTATTGTAAATTGGGATTTGTCTGCATTCATTTTCATCTCCATTTTTGCGCGCATGTTCTAGGGGAACAGCGTGCTATCGTTTTGTCCAAATGTCTGTAATTTTGGATGATTGAGCCGAAAATGGTCTCAATCGACTAGGTTGGACTCACTGATGACGAATCCGGTGTCAAAATTGATTCTGTCCGGCCGGCCGGCCGTAGACACGGTAACTGTCGACAGAAGCAAGCTAGCTACTTGAAACTTTCAGGATAGGTTGCGCATCAGAATGTCGCGGTTAAGTTCGTTAATGGGCCAAATCGGTCGAATAGTTTCAGACTTATAGGCACTTGAAGTTATTTATTTTTTATTTCAGAAACTAATCAAGCGATTGGATACAAACTTGGCAGTTTGGTGGAGTATAACGACGCGCAACTTTGAGCCAAATTTCGTTGAGATCATATTGTCAGTAAATTAAAAAAAAAATTTTTTTCGAAATTTTTTTACAAAAAAATTTTTTTTTCGGAAACCATTCATCATATCCAAAAAAAATTATACTCACACTTTGACCTTCTAATTTCACAGCAGTGTATTAAATTTCAGTTCGATACGATCATAAGTTTTGCAGATATCGGGAAAAAATATGTCAAATTTCGAGGTTTTCTTCTTGATATCGTTGATTTTTTCGGTATTACTCGAGAAATACTGATTCAGTCCTGATTAAACTTCACAGCTAGTTTTAAGATGCTGAAAGACAACTTTATGCAATATTTCGTGATAATCGTGTTATTAGAACAATTTGAAAAAAAAAATTTCTATGATTTTCCCATCATATCATCCTCATTAAATTCTGTATGAAACTTCGAACTGTTATTTTCAATGAAGTACTGGATTTCAATTCGATCTGATCTGTATTTTTGGAAATATTGGAAAAATAAAATTTTGATTGGGTATATCTACGGAATCATTGGGTGGATTTTACCCATTCACGAATTCGGCCTTCGTAATTAAGGTCCAAACCTCCTCTACAAATATCGAGTTTCTAAGTTGTTTCTTTCGGAAGTTATTGTGTTTACGCAGTCGGCCGTTAGGCTTTTTTTCGAAATTTTTTTACAAAAAAATTTTTTTTTCGGAAACCATTCATCATATCCAAAAAAAATTATACTCACACTTTGACCTTCTAATTTCACAGCAGTGTATTAAATTTCAGTTCGATACGATCATAAGTTTTGCAGATATCGGGAAAAAATATGTCAAATTTCGAGGTTTTCTTCTTGATATCGTTGATTTTTTCGGTATTACTCGAGAAATACTGATTCAGTCCTGATTAAACTTCACAGCTAGTTTTAAGATGCTGAAAGACAACTTTATGCAATATTTCGTGATAATCGTGTTATTAGAACAATTTGAAAAAAAAAATTTCTATGATTTTCCCATCATATCATCCTCATTAAATTCTGTATGAAACTTCGAACTGTTATTTTCAATGAAGTACTGGATTTCAATTCGATCTGATCTGTATTTTTGGAAATATTGGAAAAATAAAATTTTGATTGGGTATATCTACGGAATCATTGGGTGGATTTTACCCATTCACGAATTCGGCCTTCGTAATTAAGGTCCAAACCTCCTCTACAAATATCGAGTTTCTAAGTTGTTTCTTTCGGAAGTTATTGTGTTTACGCAGTCGGCCGTTAGGCTGACCGTAAACACAATAACTTCCGGAAGAAACGACTTAGAAACTCGATATTTGTAGAGTAGGTTTGGGGCTTAATTACGAAGGTCGAATTCGTGAATGGGTAAAATCCGCCCAATGATTCCGTAGATATACCCATTCAAAATTTTATTTTTACAATAAGTCCAAAAATACAGATATGATCGAATTGAAATCCAGTAATTTATCAGAAAAAAATTTCAAAAAGCACTGCCGTGAAGGCAGCAGCTTTTGCGCGCACGTTCAAATTCGTTGCTGAAGCGGTCATCTACATTGAACATGCGCGCAAAAGTTGCTGCCTTCACGGCAGTGCTTTTTGAAATTTTTTAACCAATTTTGGTTATAGCTTAGCAGATCTTGTAGATTCTTCACACACTTTTTTAGTTGCTCAGGGCGAAAATCATCTGACAGCTTGTATTTATACCCTTACTGCTAATCATCTGTTTCCTGAGAAGTGCTTACATATCTTTATCGATTTGGAAGGAACTCCGGGTTCATGCAATTTCTACAATAACCCTATGTGCCACATACAGTCAAAGGCTTTCTTGTTATCCAAACTCAAGATTGCAGTTTTATAGTTTTTGAGCGTTGCATTTTGGATATTTTAAACTAGAATTGTTAATGGATGGGCCATTGATTTGTTTTTTCTGAAGTTAAATTGGAAGTTGGAAATGTGCTGATCTCTTTGAGTCGATGGTATGGCTTTCATTATTTTTTCGTATAGCTTTCCTAGCACATGCAGTAACGTAATGGGTCTATAATTTGTCACCTTTTTGCGCGCATGTTCTAGGGGAACAGCGTGCTATCGTTTTGTCCAAATGTCTGTAATTTTCGATGATTGAGCCGAAAATGGTCTCACTCGACTAGGTTGGACTCACTGATGACGAATCCGGTGTCAAAATCGATTCTGTCCGGCCGGCCGGCCGGCCGTAGACACGCTAACTGTCGACAGAAGCAAGCTAGCAACTTGAAACTTTCAGGATAGGTCGCGCATCAGAATGCCGCGGTTAAGTTCGTTAATGGGCCAAATCGGTCGAATAGTTTCGGAGTTAAAGGCAGTTGAAGTTTTGAAGTTATTTATTTTTTATTTCAGAAACTACAGGGTTTTTCAACAAGAACTTTGTATTTCAATGTGGTAACACCCGCACCACATGACAGTTTTGACATTTAGTTTTTTGACGTATTCGCAGTATATGCTTTGGCAATTGTTACAATGAATTCAATTTCGCTCGAAAATCGCATTAAAATAATTCAAATCCACTATGAAAATGGTCGTTCTGTTTAAGTTACATTTCGTAAAATTCGTGATATTTTCGGACAACATAAACGTCCTTCTGAGACTGCTGAATTTTGGCCTATTATTGATGATATGGATGTCACTGAAATGTGGTTTCAACAAGACGGTGCCACATGTCACACAGCCAATGAAACGATCAATTTATTGCAATCCAAATTTCCCGATCGCATAATTTCGCGAAATTCAGCTGTTAAGTGGCCGGCCAGATCGTGTGATTTAACACCACTGGATTATTTTTTGTGGGGCTATGTTAAAGACAGAGTTTATACGGAGCCAATTGAATCGATTGCAGCCTTAAAACTCAAAATCCGTGATGTCATTAACGAAATAGACCCTCCATCTTGCCAAAAAGTGATTGAAAATTTTGATGAAAGAATCAACGTCTGTCAGCGTGGTCGTGGTGGACATTTGTCAGATATCATTTTTCATTCATAATTGCCGAACTTTTCTCTTTGTAATACAATAAAATTTTTATTCATTTTCCACTAAATTCTTTGTTTTATTTTGTTTTCAAAAACAAAGTTCTTGTTGAAAAACCCCTTGAGAGATTGGATTCAAACTTGGCAGTTGGGTGGAGTATAACGACGCGCAACTTTGAGCCAAATTTCTTCAGGATCAGATCGTCAGTGAATTTAAAAATTTTTTTTCCGGAAACCATCTATCATATCTGAAAAAAAAGTCCACTCACACTTCGAACTTCATATTTCACAGCAGTGTACCAAATTTCAGTTCGATACGATCAAAAGTTTCGGAGATATCGGGAAAAAATGTGTCAAATTTCGAGGTTTTCTTCTCGATATCGTTTATTTTTTCGGTATAACTCGAGAAATACTGATTCAGTCCTGATGAAACTTTACAGCTAGTTTTGAGATGCTGAAAGACAACTTCATGCGCAATTTTGTGATAATCATGTCATTAGAACAATTTGAAAAAAAAAATTTCTATGATTTTTCTTATCATATCATCCCCATCAAATTCTGTATGAAACTTGGAACTGTTATTTTTCGTTGAAGTACTGGATTTCAATTCGATCTGATCTGTATTTTTGGAAATATTGGAAAAATAAAATTTTGATTGGGTATATCTACGGAATCATTGGGTGGATTTTACCCATTCACGAATTCGGCCTTCCTAATATAGGTCCAAACCTTCTCTACAAATATCGAGTTCCTAAGTTGTTTCTTTCGGAAGTTATTGTGTTTACGCAGTCGGCCGTTAGGATAAACGATTACCTCTCCTGGTCAGAGCACATCATAAACACTGTTTCTGAGACTCAAACATGTTTTGTGAGCATTTGCTAGAGAACAGCGTGATATAGTGATATCGATTTGTCCAAATTTTTTAATTATTTCCCGGTAAGGGTCTCAAACGACTAGGTTGGACTCACTGATGACGAATCCGATATCAAAATCGATTCTGTGTGGCCGGCTAACCGTAGGCATGATTATAGTATGGTTTGTACATTTTCAAAAGATACTTAGAAACTAATGAGTGATAATCTTCAGATATTTTTTTCAATTATAAAAACAATCATTGAATTCTTTTATTCAATGTTCCCCACAAGTCATTGAGCTTTTTGGGTTTATATTGCATATTATCAGAACACTTCTTGAAAAAATCGAATATCTAGACGTATATTACTGTCGAGTATAAAAAACACTGCTCTACAAGATTAGTCCTCCGTCAATTAGGATTATAGAATACTCCAGGCACACAAATGGATAAGATCCATTTAACTGTCACATAATGGTAAATTTCCATTGAAATCAATCGGCTGGGATTTTGAATAATCTTTCCGAAAACCTTAACGCAAAATGCGTGAATGCTAGCTCTGAAACCTTCTCTGCGACGAATGGTTGCCATTAGTGAAAGAATCATGAAAGTCAGTGGTAAAGTTTCAGAAAAAATAAAGTTCCTGCATACATAAAGGTTGACGACAGGTTGTGTTTCAGTTGTCGACCTTTACATATTCAGGAACGTGATTTTCTGATCTTTTGACCTACTTCGATTCGGACTTGATTTTCATATCTTTCAACTATACTTGGAATACAAATATATATTGTAACCAAACTATTAAAGAAAAATGATCTACTTTCCAGCAAAGTTCAATCATATGCTACGCCAAAGTAGATCCAGGTGGTTTGAGGTATCTTCTTGGTGACATGGCAGGACATCTCTTCATGCTTTTCTTGGAAGTTGAGTCAAGAGGAGACGGATCTGATGTTGTTAAGGACCTAAAAGTAGAATTGTTAGGTATGTACGCTCTTAATATTTTTTTGAGGGATTCACTAGATGTAAACCTACTCTATTATACCTTTCGTAATCTTCAGAATGAAAAACTACATCATAGATGACAGTTGATATATCAACTGTCATTTAATTTTTGAGGTTATAAAGATTTTGGAAAATGTTTTTTACCGCATTTTATTTGTCAAGGAAAGAAGAAGGTGTAAGTAAAATCTGTGGCATTATTGTTTCTATGCACAATTCTAACAAGCATGCGTATGGACTTAAACCTGCTTATTTCTGTTATTGAAGTGAAGTGTAGGTAACAAACACGTGGTGAGTTTTTGATGTATAATATAGAATAAATGCTACTGATGATTCTAAATCGAAAGATAGAAGATGAAACACTGTGTCTAGTATTGTTTTTAGGTTGTATTTCATTTTTTCACACTTTTCTCAAGTTTTTTACTTTGATCATTATATGCCAGTTGATATAATAATTTTGTCATTGAAGACGTAGTACGTCGAAGACATAAAAGTATATCGTAAGATATCAAATCAATATCGAAAGATATTATGTACAGGTTATACAGAAAAATCTGTATTTAATTGTTGTTACATCATAGATAATCAGTAGAGGCAGCAGTTCTGACTTAAAAACATGTATAACAAACATTGGTAAAAAAATAATCTCATCAAAAAATATTATGAAATAAGTTATAGATTATGATGTAAGGGCTCTATTTTAGATTTCAAATAACAGAAACCACAAAGAAACAAAGTGATAAACCTTGTTAAAACTGTCTTTAAAATTTTGCTCCTCGTGTTGGGTGCAAACAGTCGTAATTTCGCGGCGTTCCGTGACGTATCGGGTCATATCCACCTACTCCCTGTCTCTCTCTTCTCGTGTACCTTCGGGTGCGTTTTAATAAATAAAGAATAAAATTGCTTCTTATGACCCTGTTTCATTTCAAGTGTTCACTGCATTGCAGGTGTATACTTTACCTAAAATAAAGTACATTATTATTATAATTATTATTATTATTATTTCCATCAAACTGACAAATTGGTGTATATTCCTCTCTCCTTTTGTTCTCCACCAAAGAAGAGAGATAGGGGTAAATCGATTAATCATTTCGATGAAAATAAAAACGCACCCTTTATCTCAGCGTCGGCTATATCGACCGATGAATGAGAAAAACATAAATATAGGATATTTCGTCTGACATGCAAGAGACCCATTATTACAACATCCTCTCAATCATAATGAAAATGAATGATTTCACATAGTTTCCAAATCTTTTTATTATCTTAGGTGAGATAGCCATCCCTGAATGCATCACCTATTTAGACAACGGTGTCCTATTCATTGGATCTCGTTTGGGCGATTCCCAGTTGATCAAGTTGAACACAAAGGCTGACGAAAATGGCTCATATGTAACTGTAATGGAAACATTCACAAATCTGGCTCCCATTGTTGACATGTGTATGGTCGATCTGGAAAGACAGGGTCAAGGTCAGTTGGTCACTTGTTCTGGAGCATTCAAGGAGGGTTCCTTGAGAATCATCCGGAATGGAATTGGCATTCAAGAGCATGCATCCATTGACCTGCCTAGCATCAAAGGAATGTGGGCGTTGCAGGTCTCTTCTGGTAAGTATATTTGTTAAGATTTCATGCTGCATTCCAACATGGAATGGAATGTAGATTATATGGCGAGAACCTATGGTATTTGTTTTAGAAATGATACCATTAGCAAAATGCACTAAAAAACGTAAAACTCTTTTGTCCGTATGATACAATGTTTTTGAGAATCCATTTTACAAATGGATTCTATTTCTTTTTTTTTGCGCGCTATTCTAGGGGAACAGCGTGCTATCGTTTTGTCCAAATGTCTGTAATTTTGGATGATTGAGCCGAAAATGGTCTCAGTCGACTAGGTTGGACTCACTGATGACGAATCCGGTGTCAAAATTGATTCTGTCCGGCCGGCCGTCCGTAAACACGATAACTGTCGACAGAAGCAAGCTAGCTACTTGAAACTTTCAGGATAGGTTGCGCATCAGAATGCCGCGGTTATGTTCGTTAATGGGCCAAATCGGTCGAATAGTTTCGAAGTTATAGGCACTTGAAGTTTTGAAGTTATTTATTTTTTATTTCAGAAACTACTCAAGCGATTGGATTCAAACTTGGCAGTTTGGTGAAGTATAACGACGCGCAACTTTGAGCCAAATTTCGTCAAGATCATATCGTCAGTAAATTAAAAAAAAAAATTTTTTCGAAATTTTTTTCCAAAAAAGCTTTTTTTTCGGAAACCATTAATCATATCCAGAAAAAATTATACTCACACTTTGACCTTCTAATTTCACAGCAGTGTACCAAATTTCAGTTCGATACGATCATAAGTTTTGGAGATATCGGGAAAAAATATGTCAAATTTCGAGGTTTTCTTCTCGATATCGTTGATTTTTTCGGTATTACTCGAGAAATACTGATTCAGTCCTGATTAAACTTCACAGCTAGTTTTAAGATGCTGAAAGACAACTTTATGCAAAATTTCGTGATAATCGTGTTATTAGAACAATTTGAAAAAAAAAATTTCTATGATTTTCTCATCATATCATCCTCATTAAATTCTGTATGAAACTTCGAACTGTTATTTTCGATGAAGTACTGGATTTCAATTCGATCTGATCTGTATTTTTGGAAATATTGGAAAAATAAAATTTTGATTGGGTATATCTACGGAATCATTGGGTGGATTTTACCCATTCACGAATTCGGCCTTCGTAATTAAGGTCCAAACCTTCTCTACAAATATCGAGTTTCTAAGTTGTTTCTTTCGGAAGTTATTGTGTTTACGTAGTCGGCCGTCAGGCAGGAATTTTAGAATCCTTCCATACGACTGGAAATTCAAAATTGAAGGGAGTAGATCAACATGATTAGTATGTTGAGCACCTTGGTCGCTTATGCAACAATTTCTCAAAATGAAGAAAATGATCTTTCCACCTTATTTTGGAAATTATCCTTACTGATGAGCGCAAACCATACAGAACTTGACATGCACTTGACAAACTGAAATTTTAAAAACATGCATTAAGGTAACTCTACTCTATTTGAAAATAATTTCAGTTGGTCATGCCATTTCAAGTATTTTCAATAATCAGATAAATCTTGAACTGTGATCAAAAAATTCTCCTAGATAAATCCTGAATTTTTATAGGTATGTCACTTACTCTGTTGTTTTACCATTGTTATTATGCATGAAATACTGAATAAATTTCATGGACACTTGCTTGAATTTCATAATCAATTTTATTAGCAAAGGCCCATTTGATAAGGTCGTTCAATATTCAAGATGTTAAAATATTAATTTTTATTTTTCAAATTATTTTCGTTTCAACGGCACAAAAATCAAAATAAATAAACACACTTTGAATGAATATGCTAATAAAAGGTGAATTTAGTTTTTATATCAGTATTTCTTCTTTAATTTTCGAAGATGGGAAACTGGACAACACACTTGTGTTATCGTTTGTGGGACAAACCCGTGTACTCAGTCTTAATGGTGAAGAGGTGGAGGAAACGGAAATAGTTGGATTTGCAGCAGATCAGCAAACGTTTTTCTGTGGTAACGTTGTTCACGATCAACTAGTTCAAGTAACATCCGTTTCTGCCAGATTAGTATGCGCTCTGACAAAGAGACTGCTGGCAGAATGGAAGCCCCCAATAGAGAAGAATATAAGCGTGGTGGCTTGCAATACTTCCCAACTGGTGGTATCTACTGGATCAGCCATCTATTATCTGGAAATTCATCCGAGAGAATTGATATTAAAAGGGTGAGACCTTTGTCCATTTCATAAACATATTGATGATATTAGATGTTTCGAAGTCCTGTAGATATAAATTCAATTTCGGTTTTAATCAATTTGGTCTCTCGAATACAAATCTTAAGTAAAATATTTGTGGTATGTTTCAATACAGCTTCTTAGATACATGGCCATAAATCTTGAAGATTCAATTATATTATTGTATTTTAGTCAACTTAACTAGCTTGGGATGTGGATCTACCTTGCGCCCAGATCTACCTTTCGTTTAGATACGCCTTCTATGTAGTTAAATGATTTTGCACTCATATGACGTCATCAAAAAATTTTGTGAACTCGCAAAAAAATGCTCTGTACACTCGCAAAAAAACGCTCTCTATGACCTGTCAAAACATAAGTCAAGGTTACTTCGGAATTATAAACTTTAAGATACATTTTCTAGAGAAACGGAAATATATATCGTTGAAAGAAGATCGGAAACGAATAAAAGGATATTCAATCTTCAAAAACTTACCAGAAAAAGTAACCTAGCACGTACACAACGGTAGGATTCCAGTAAGAAAGATCGTTCCGAACCGGCACAAATTATGCTGAAATTTTGGAAAAAACTCAAAGTTGGTGGTAAAACACTTAATAGGATTCAGTACCAACCTCTAATCGATCCATTTCAATATAATATATCCCATATTTCAGTCGATTTCGTCGAGTTTCATGTTAAAATTCCTTATAAGGAGCTCTCGGTCATAAGATAGATTTATGGAATTTCCTCTATAATTATCCCCAATCGCTTCATTCTTTTGCTTGAAATCGAAGCCCCGTGCTTAGTTCTTGCCATATCATACAATATTTGCCAGTATTTCGGCGTTTTTCGGTCACTTTTATTCAATTTCTATCTGACAGCACTGACATCGGCTTTCAAAGTCGTATGTAAACACAGATCGGACTCGATGGTCTGTCAGAATTTTTCCGAGAAAAAAGAAACGTCACGAAATAAACTTCTTACGCATTTTTAATACATTTCCGTTCGTTTTCTAGGAACGAAAAAGGCCTATATTGGAATACGGTCTTTGTAGTTTCGTTTCTCACCATCGGTCTCGGCCGAAAAGCCTCGCCGTGGGAGGAGATAGCTTTTTCCTGACGGTCTATTTTACGAAATCGAGCAAATTCGTCAAGTTTAGGAATTTTTTTAAGTATCTTGGAATTCTTCGACGTTTTCGAACGTGGTATCGACGGAAAGAGCGTTGATTTAATTTTTTGTTAAATCATTCATATTTTGATAATTTGGTATTCAAACTGTATTAACTGTTAACTGTCCTTTTAACTCCTTCTCTGTTTGTCTAAGTTATTAGAAATCTCTTAACTTCAACCATCCATTGGATCCCATAATTTAACTTCGTGTCCTTATGTTCTAATAAAATGGTTGATTATCGGCTCTAGGACTAGGGCAAATTGAAATCCTTCTTAAATTGTCGACGTTTCGATCCATCTTTGGATCTTTATCAAGACTGAAACAATATATTTTATTAAAATCTACAATTTCTGAACCATGTTTTACATGTCAGTGGTAACTAATTAAAAACATTCACACACACAAACACTCTCAAACCAACACAAATCGAACAGTAAAACGAGGAATGCAACCCTACCTTTTTAGATGGATTTACAAAGGAGATCACAGCTTTTGAATGGGTGCATAGATGAACAATTTAGGCACAATCAAAACAAGTACAATCCAACACACAGCAGTCAATGAGTCATCCCGTACAATATCATGCGAACAATAAAGAAACGGAACATATTATTATATTCGTGCAATACGCATCTCTGTCCTCAACGCGAATGTGTGACAGTCTTCCCGATATGTACATATTTGAATTCCACTATTTAGGATTAATTTAATTTAGTGAGATGATTCAAATATCAATTCGGGATACAGTGAATTTGAGGACTCATATACAATCGTTGAGTGTAGTATACAGCAATCTTCTGACCAAAATTAATCCTAAATAGTGGAATTCAAATACATATCGGGAAGACTGTCACACATTCGCGTTGAGGACAGAGATGCGTATTGCACGAATATAATAATATGTTCCGTTTCACAATTTAAGAAAGATTTTAATTTGCCCTAGTCCTAGAGCCGATAATCAACCATTTTATCCATTGGATCACTATGAGTTACCTTTGATGTCTTATATGTACTTTATTCGATTTTGTATATAAAATATCCTTCTGAATTCTCCCCCCAAATTTCGAGGCATAATTTATTGTATATTGCAAATCCATTGATATTTCACTAGGTCTACCAATTTGGAGTTTGAAGCCTCTTGTCTTGACATCACACCAGTCAAGGATGGTGCAACTTCTTCAGAATATATTGCTGTTGGATTATGGACTGATATATCTGTAAGAATATTAAAAATCCCCGATTTGGCTGAAGTCACCAAAGAACATTTAGGAGGAGGTGAGAAAAGTTCAACTTCAAATATATTATCTCCATTTCAGATATTGAGAATGAAACCCCAGAAAAAAACTTCAAAATTATTCAAATATGTTATCTTCATTTGATCTGATAGGTTACTGAACATGTTTTTTGTATAAATTAAGCTACAGTTGTTACTTGTGGTATCGTCAATTATGCTCCCTTGAATGAAGTATCTTTAGAACCATAATAATAATATTTATTTTCACCATAAAGCCATACATTGAAAAGAAAATAAGTTCATATAAACAAAAATAGAACGCTCAGATTCGAAAATTCGAACATAGATACTCATTTATACTATATGGCTTCAGGTTTATCAATAATTTTTTAAAAACAGTTTTGAATTTTCTACAATCTTTTAGGATTTGATAACTCTTCGGAAGTTTATGAACCAGTTTCATGCACATTGACAAGATCAACACATGTACTGGTTATAAGATGAAATATTATTATATATTATTATTATTTCTCCCTCTCTCATATATTCCACTTTCCTTTGCGTCGGTATGAGTGAACACTTGGGAAAGTGAAATGGGTGGATACGCCTAGTTATTGTTTACATGCAACTTGTACCAAATTATGTAGAAAAAACAGTTTTACTTATGTCGATTACCATTTATGAATATATTGAAGCATTTGAAGATTTGCGAGGTAGCTTCAACCTCTTTGGGGAAGTGTCACGTTTCGTCCCGGCTTAGTTTGGGGGAACTCGTCAGGGCATGCACCAAACTAAGCCGTTAACATGCCTACGTGAGTGGACACCCCTTGTGAGGACCACAAGGGAGTGTACCAGACCGTTGGGGATGAGCGTATATCCGAGATCTTGAGAGGATCCAACCGGGACAGCGTGCGCGCTAGCGCCCCCTGTATGTTGACCGATGATGTTGGCCAAGCGTTACAGGTGGTAACGTAGGATACTTAAGACGCAAGATGGTACTGCGCGCGCGACTTAAGTAAGAGCTGAGAGAGGGCGCTCGCTACAGGACTCCCCTTCCAGTGAAAGCGATACCAGAAAGATGTATCTGGAGGAGTGTGACCGAGACCGAAAAAGTGTTCTCCTCTAAAACGCGGCTGTGAGCGAGCCGTTGTGCCATTGCTGCGCTGTTGAGCACGAGTCTACGGCATTCGATGCACGGTTGACCAGACCGTTTGTGTTGAGCCGTGTAGACTGTGTGCTAGAGCGCTCTGCCTCGTCGTTCGAGGAGTGTGACCGATTTAGAGGAGGTCAGCTTTTGACGGAAGGTAGTCATGGCCGAATAGACCAGAAGATTTCCCACAAGTGCGGCCGTGATGCGGAGCAGTTGTGTGCCTTTGAAATGTGAGAAACCCGGATTGAGAAACGCTGCGCCACTTGTGAGTTCCTATACCACTCGATGTCGTGCAGTCAGCTGGGTGCATTAGTGAGCACATCTTTGATCAGCGAGTTGCAGCACGAGAGCGAAGTGGCGGTGTGGAACCTCCTCGGGATGGTTGCCGAACCATCGCCGAGGGAGGAACGGATAGGATCACACAGTGACAAGCGAGGTTCTCACTGGAAGCGGAGATGATCGCGGAGGGCAGAAACTGTGACACCATCGTTGAAATAAATCACGTCGGAAAGTCACCACTGATGCTTTTGAAGATTTGCGAGGTAGCTTCAACCTCTTTGGGGAAGTGTCACGTTTCGTCCCGGCTTAGTTTGGGGGAACTCGTCAGGGCATGCACCAAACTAAGCCGTTTACATGCCTACGTGAGTAGACACCCCTTGTGAGGACCACAAGGGAGTGTACCAGACCGTTGGGGATGAGCGTATATCCGAGATCTTGAGAGGATCCAACCGGGACAGCGTGCGCGCTAGCGCCCCCTGTACGTTGACCGATGATGTTGGCCAAGCGTTACAGGTGGTAACGTAGGATACTTAAGATCGTTATCGTTTCCTATTAAATCGAGGTCGTAGATCACGAATATGTCATTAGAAATCGTCCAGTGACAACCGTTTAGAAATTATGGCGGAAATAGTGAAAAAATTTCGAAATTTTGGTCAACTTTGAGACGTCGTGCCGACCAAAATAATGAAGCTGGGTGATGTCGAATTTTTTCACGTGCAGTTCGATCCTTTATCTATGAATTAAAACAGATTTCATCGTCCTACTCTCATCGAGTCGGTAATAATGATTTTTTGAAAAAAGGTCCAAAATTTTGGAACTTCAAGGACCTCTCACGTCCAGGACGATTTTTTTAAAAAAATATCTGACCTTATATTCTTGTTCTACGCCCTCGAATTAGTAAGTGTGCCAAATTTCACGGCGATAGGAGTCGGAAAATTATTTTTCGAAAATCGATATTTTCTTAAGGGTAACCCCTTAAAATTTTACCAAAAATCGAAAGTTCTCCGATCGACCTGAAATTTGAAACATATACTAATTCGAGGGCGTAGATAAAGAAAATCCAATCAGAATGTTAGTGGAGAGTCTGGTTCGTTTTTTATGGCCAGAAGAAAATCGAAAAAATTGGACCTTTTTTAAAAAAATCATAATTTTTCAACTAGAGGACCTTCGTCTATAAAATAATTGGCTACGTACTCACAAAGGACCCAGATATAACCAAAAAAATTCGATATTGTCCAGCCTTACGCGTTTGATCTGTACGACGGCCCAAAGTTGACCCAAATTTCGAAAATTTCTCACCAAATCCGGAATATTTTCCAAACCGAATCAGTTACGCAAAATCTAATTACAGATTCGTAATCTACGTGTTCGAATCCATAATATATGATGTGCATATTGTCATAGCTTCAAAAATAAAATTTCGCACGGAATCGCTAAATCTTACCCCCCCCTGCGCTTTGATGTTTATTCGCGGTTCTTTATGAAAAATTTTCTAAGTCCCAAAAAATTTTTTTTTTCGAAAATCGTCGACCTTGTTATCGTTTCCTATTAAATCGAGGTCGTAGATCACGAATATGTCATTAGAAATCGTCCAGTGACAACCGTTTAGAAATTATGGCGGAAATAGTGAAAAAATTTCGAAATTTTGGTCAACTTTGAGACGTCGTGCCGACCAAAATAATGAAGCTGGGTGATGTCGAATTTTTTTACGTGCAGTTCGATCCTTTATCTATGAATTTCTAATAGATTTCATCGTCCTACTCTCATCGAGTCGGTAATAATGATTTTTTGAAAAAAGGTCCAAAATTTTTGAACTTCAAGGACCTCTCACGTCCAGGACGATTTTTTTAAAAAATATCTGACCTTATATTCTTGTTCTACTCCCTCGAATTAGTAAGTGTGCCAAATTTCACGGCGATAGGAGTCGGAAAATTATTTTTCGAAAATTGAGATTTTCTTAAGGGTAACCCCTTAAAATTTTACCAAAAATCGAAAGTTCTCCGATCGACCTGAAATTTGAAACATATACTAATTCGAGGGCGTAGATTAAGAAAATCCAATCAGAATGTTAGTGGAGAGTCTGGTTCGTTTTTTATGGCCCGAGGAAAATCGAAAAAATTGGACCTTTTTTAAAAAAATCATAATTTTTCAACCAGAAGACTTACGTCTATAAAATAAGTGGCTACGTACTCACAAAGGATCCAGATATAACCAAAAAAAATCGATATTGTCCAGCCTCACGCGTTTGATCTGTACGACGACCCAAAGTTGACCCAAATTTCGAAATTTTGGTCAACTTTGAGACGTCGTGCCGACCAAAATAATGAAGCTGGGTGATGTCGAATTTTTTCACGTGCAGTTCGATCCTTTATCTATGCAATAAAACAGATTTCATCGTCCTACTTTCATCGAGTCGGTAATAATGATTTTTTGAAAAAAGGTCCAAAATTTTGGAACTTCAAGGACCTCTCACGTCACGTTTCGTCCCGGCTTAGTTTGGGGGAACTCGTCAGGGCATGCACCAAACTAAGCCGTTTACATGCCTACGTGAGTGGACACCCCTTGTGAGGACCACAAGGGAGTGTACCAGACCGTTGGGGATGAGCGTATATCCGAGATCTTGAGAGGATCTAACCGGGACAGCGTGCGCGCTAGCGCCCCCTGTACGCTGACCGATGATGTTGGCCAAGCGTTACAGGCAGATAACGCAGGATACTTAAGATGCAAGATGGTACTGCGCGCGTGACTTAAGTAAGAGCTGAGAGAGGGCGCTAGCTACAGGACTCCCCTTCCAGTGAAAACGATACCAGAAAGATGTATCTGGAGGAGTGTGACCGAGACCGAAAAGGTGTTCTCCTCTAAAACGCGGCTGTGAGAGAGCCTATGTGCCATTGCTGCGCTGTTGAGCACGAGTCTACGGCGTTGCACGGTTGACCAAACCGTTTGTGTTGAGCCGTGTAGACTGTGTGCTAGAGCGCTCTGCCTCGTCGTTCGAGGAGTGTGACCGATTTAGAGGAGGTCAGCTTTTGACGGAATGTAGTCATGGCCGAATAGACCAGAAGATTTCCCACAAGTGCGGCCGTGATACGGAGCAGTTGTGTGCCTTTGAAATGTGAGAAACCCGGATTGAGAAACGCTGCGCCACTTGTGAGTTCCTATACCACTCGATGTCGTGCAGTGAGCTGGGTGCATTAGTGAGCACATCTTTGATCAGCGAGTTGCAGCACGAGAGCGAAGTGGTGGTGTGGAACCTCCTCGGGATGGTTGCCGAACCATCGCCGAGGGAGGAACGGATAGGATCACACAGTGACAAGCGAGGTTCTCACTGGAAACGAAGATGATCGCGGAGGGACAGAAACTGTGACACCGTCGTTGAAATGAATCACGTCGGAAAGTCACCACTGAAGCTTTTGAAGGTTTGCGAGGTAGCTTCAACCTCTTTGGGGAAATGTCACGTTTCGTCCCGGCTTAGTTTGGGGCAACTCGTCAGAGCATGCACCAAACTAAGCCGTTTACATGCCTACGTGAGTGGACACCCCTTGTGAGGACCACAAGGGAGTGTACCAGACCGTTGGGGATGAGCGTATATCCGAGATCTTGAGAGGATCTAACCGGGACAGCGTGCGCGCTAGCGCCCCCTGTACGCTGACCGATGATGTTGGCCAAGCGTTACAGGCAGATAACGCAGGATACTTAAGACGCAAGATGGTACTGCGCGCGCGACTTAAGTAAGAGCTGAGAGAGGGCGCTCGCTACAATATCTTATTTAGTTTCTGCAATACTGTTATCTTTATTACGAATATTCTCGTTTATGGCTTCAAATTGGAACAACACATTAATATTGATACCCTAAATCTTGATTGTGTATAAAAAAAATAGGAATACATGAAAATTTCTGAACTTTCTTACTTGCAACTTCACCTTGGTTGAACAATTGCATGCAGTGGAGTTCTGGGCAGACTACAGGTGTCCACTGAACCTTGTCCAATTTAGGAACTGGTAATGAACAACTGACAATTCAGAATAACAGATTTAATTGGTGAATAGCTCAACATTTCCGAGATAATGGTAATTTTTCATATTTTTGGAAAATCTCTGTCATATCTATCTCTTGTTCTAATATTGTACAAAGTTCTTTTGATACCCTGCATATGAAAAAAGCAATACTTTTATTTTTTTTCAGAGATCATACCTCGTTCAGTTCTCATGGCCTCCTTCGAAGGCCATTCATATCTTCTCTGTGCCCTTGGAGATGGATCGATGTACTATTTCATCCTCGACAAAGAATCCGGCATTCTTAATGAAAAGAAAAAAGTCACCCTCGGCACTCAACCTACTGTTCTGAAAACGTTCCGTTCTCTGAGCACAGTCAATGTTTTCGCCTGTTCTGACAGACCCACAGTAATATATTCATCTAATCACAAGTTAGTTTTCTCGAATGTTAATGTCAAAGAAGTTAACCATATGTGCTCCTTAAATTCAGAAGCATATCCTGACAGCTTGGCACTTGCGACTGATTCTTCAGTAACCATCGGAACAATTGATGAAATTCAAAAACTTCATATACGAACCGTACCGCTCTATGAATCGCCGAGAAGGATCGCCTATCAAGAACATACGCAGGTGAGTTGGATAATTTCACTGGTAAACTGAAAGACAATGATTGTCTTAAGATATTGAAGATAGCCACTTAATAGACGACTTCGGCCCAAGTTGCCAACCCACAATTTACTTAGCAAGTTTACTTTCACTGGGGAACGGGAATTTCAGGACAAATTCGACATGATAAGGTTCGCAATATTCATAAATAACCGTAAAACATGCCTCGGCTCTTCAAACCAGATAATTCCTTCCAAATATAGATTTTTGTTGAGATTGTCCCCGATTGGCTGAAATTTAAGTTGGGATTCCTGATTTCATGCAAACAGTGTCAATTTTCATAGGATACGTTCCGAAAATCAACTCTGTTGTTTCAATTGCCGATTTTCCGCTCCGTAAATATGAAATATTTGTATGGTTCCTGGAACAAGCGCGTGGAAAAGGTTATTTATGGAATCTGGTCGATGAAAATGCGGTCGATTTACTGTCACCAGAAAGATTTTCTATGGTAAATATCCATAGCATAGAACAATCTATGTTTACTTTAGGTTTGTTTTGGTTCCGAGTTCAGAACTGTACGGGACAGTTCTAGCATAGACCAACAAGACAAATCACTTCATCCTTTGCTAGAATCGAGTCTTTCTAACCTTGAGAAAAATAACGGACATAACCACACTTATTTCTTCCGCTTAACAAAACAGCTCTTCTTGCGAATATCTTGAATCGAAATGTATACCTAAATGGATTTGCAGGGATTCAGTAATCACAAGATTCAAATCAGACTATGATTTTCGAACTAGGACCGTCCCGTTCAGTTCTGAACTCGGAACCAAAACAAACCTAAAGTAAACATAGGTTGTTCTATGCTATGGATATTTACCATAGAAAATCGTTCTGGTGACAGTAAATCGACCGCATTTTCATCGACCAGATTCCGTTAATAACCTTTTTCACGCGCTTGTTCCAGGAACCATCCGAATATTTCATTTTACGGAGCGGAAAATCGGCAACCGAAACAACAGAGTTGATTTTCGGAACGTATCCTATGAAAATTGACACTGTTTGCATGAAATCAGGAATCCCAACTTAAATTTCAGCCAATCGGGGACGATCTTAACAAAAACCTATATTTGGATGGAATTATCTGGTTTGAAGAGCCGAGGCATGTTTTACGGGTATTTATAAATAATGCGAACCTTATCATGTCGAATTTGTCCTGAAATTCCCGTTCCCCAGTGAAAGTAAACTTGCTAAGTAAATTGTGGGTTGGCAACTTGGGCCGAAGTCGTCTATTAGAAGTTCCTGTTTTTGCGGGCATGTTCTAGGGATCGGATGGGTGAATGTACCCATTCGAAATTTTATTTTCCTAATACAGGATGTGTTAAATCAAATAGTGGAGTTTTGAAAGGTTAGTACTTCCCCTGTGGTGGGGATAGTGTGTTTGTGATAGATGGTGTGTGTCGTGTGTTTGTGATAGATGGTGTGTGTCGTGTGTGTGATGGATGCATTAGGTATTGCTGACCGCTCAGTAAAGAGGATTTTACATCATGACTTACTTTTCCACCCATTCCCAATTTTATGGCACGTACTGCTCGGGTTTCAATGATGAAGCTGCGACAGATCTTCTCTAAGCACCTCGTCTCTCTGAGGGGTGATGTAAAGGGGTCTGCGCGTCCAACAGGTTTAAGCATTTGTAATTTTATCTTGTGAGGCTACCTGATGGAAAAGTTTTTTGAACATCGGCCTCGCACCTTGGAAGAACTCAAAGAGCTAATTCTGGAGAAAATTAGCGCTATACCAGTCGAAGTGTGTCAAAATGCGGCCAAAGTGTTCAGAAATCTTCATCAAGGCGAAGATTTTTCTTAATAGCCCTCTAAAACTGCACTGTCTGTTTCGCCGCACCCTGTATTTCCAAAAATACAGATTGGATCGAATTTAAATCCATTGCTTGATTGAAAAATGACAGCTTGAAGATCCATGCAGAATTTCGCGATGATAATATGATTAGATCATCAAATCTTTCGATCAGGAAGGGAGAATAATAATAATAATAATAATAATGTACTTTATTTCAGGTAAAGTATACACCTGCAATGCAGTGAACACTTGAGATGAAACAGGGTCATAAGAAGCAATTTTATTCTGAGATATCAGATCGTGTGGGTTAAGAAGTCTTCTACATTGTATGGTTCGATGTTAAGTAGCAACTTGAAGATGTATTTCTTATATTGTTGCAGGGTCAATTCTGTTCTTAATTTATGTGCTATCTTATTGTAGTATCGAATACATCTATATTCAGGTCCTTTCTCAGTCAGGCTTAGTCTGTGTTGCGGATATTTTATTGTTGTTGTCCTTGTATTGTAACTACTTGGTGTTTTTTCTTCGAAGTACTGCTTGTTTTTATAAATGAAGATCAGACACTCCTGAATATGTATGGCAGGTGCAGTTAATAAACCGTTTTTTCTGAATATTCCCCTACATGACTCCGTTCTCTTCATCTTCCAAAATCATACGTATTGATCGTTTCTGCATCTTCAGCACTCTCTCCAAGTTATATGAGCTGCCATAGAACATGATTCCATACCTCATCTTCGATTCAAACACTGCTTGGTAAATGGTTCTCATTGATGTAGCATCTAGGTATTTACTGAGTACCCCCAGCGTGTAGTAGATGGAACTTAATTGACCACAAAGGTTATTAATGTGTCCGCTCCAATCGAGAGTTTCTTCTAGTTTAAGCCCCAGGAAGTTACATGTCTTAATCAGATTCAGAGTAGAGTCGCATAGCTGAATATTGGCTGGTGTTTGGAAACCCGAATGTGCTGTTTTGAATAGTACAGCATTCGTTTTTTCGGAGTTCATGCATAGACCATTCACTGTGAACCATTCACTCGCTTGTTTTAGGGTTGATTTTACCAATTCGCACGTTTCTGGAAATGTCTTGGCTATCACGGTGAAATTTGTGTCATCAGCATAATTTAACATTCTGATAATTGTTTCATCAAATATGGAATACAGGTCATTTAGAAATATGATAAAGATGATGGGGCCTAATATGCTTCCTTGTGGTACTCCAAGTTCTGTGAATTCCTCTTCTGATATTGTTTGTTTCCCATTCTGAGAGATCACTACTCTTTGCTTACGGTTTGTTAGGTACGATTCGAACAACTTCAGTTCGTTTTCTCTTATTCCATAGGCTTGTAGTTTTTGAAGGATGAGGTCGTGGGATAGGGTATCAAATGCTTTTGATAGGTCATCAGCATCAACCCAACTGTTACATTTGAATCCTCCAAAGCATCCAAGATTCCTGAGATGAACTCGTAGACTGCGGTCTACGGCATACCTAAGAAGATGGCCACTTTGGCAACGAATTTTAACATGCGCGCAAAAGCTGCTGGCTTCACGTCAGTGCTTTTGCAATCAAGGGTATATTATCTGGTTCCTTTTTTTTCTTTCCACTGAGGATGCGGTGGGTTGTTTCAATAGGTGTGATTGATATATGTGAACTGCTGCGTCTATGTTCATTTTGAAACTTTGTTTAGTTCGGAATATCTGAAACATATTTCAACAACTCAGTGGGTGTTAGATATTTTCATCTTTAAATTCATCCACCCAGGTGAATAAACATCTGTGTGTGCAACAGTTTGATGAACCAGGCTCATTCCTAACTTCAATATGAAATCAAATCCAAATGCAAAATTGAATTCTGTCTTGTGAATGCAACTAGTAACTGTCGATAACACAGAACTTTTGACGGCTGATCAACTCGTTGATAACAGCTCGAATTCGAGAGTATGGTTGAAAATGAACTGAAATCAAGCATATATTTAACTGTTGATTGACAATTAAGCCCTTGATCAGGCAATCAAAGTTTCATGAAAGCGACCCTTAAGCTATATCATATTCAATAAAACATACTGTATTTTCTACTTAATTGTTAGCTGATTTTTCTTTTTGAAATTTTCGATTTTTACAGACCTTCGGCGTCATTACAACT
This sequence comes from Myrrha octodecimguttata, assembly GCA_958510865.1. Classification (NCBI taxonomy): domain Eukaryota; kingdom Metazoa; phylum Arthropoda; class Insecta; order Coleoptera; family Coccinellidae; genus Myrrha; species Myrrha octodecimguttata. The sequence goes on along the minus strand of OY294059.1, from coordinate 71,939,517 downwards.
CGTATAGACATACAAGACTCCACGGGTCTAAATCCGGCAAGACCAAGTGCTTCAACAATGGCTCAACAATCTTTTGTCCCAAGCAGTGTTGCTTCGCTAGCCGGTGTTAAATCTGGAACTAGTAGTTTGCTGGGGACAGGCAATCCTGTTCCTGAGTATGGACAGGAAGTGGAAGTTCACAATTTGCTAATCATAGATCAGCATACTTTTGAGGTTCTTTATGCTTACCAACTGATGCCACAAGAATACGGCATGTCGATAATGTCTTGTCAACTGGGAAACGATCCGAACATTTATTATGTCGTGGGTGAGTTAAAATCAATGTATGATTTTCTTCTGATACCTTATTGTGTGATACCTCTTGAATTGGAGTATTTTTAAATTTTCTTTTGATGAAAACTTTCAACGTTTCCTCTCTTATGTTCAATCTCAAATTAATATTTTTGCCATCATGTCATATATTTTTCACGTTTCAAAGTTCCCAATCAGTACCTTTCAGTCACTATGTAGCTGTCAATTTCGAGATTTGGTCTGATAGATGATATTTCCTTAAAGCGAATAATTTCGCGTTTATCAGTATTCGCCTCAAGTCATGCCTTGAGCGGTTTTAGCTGAAATTTCTAAACGAAAGTAAGCACGTTGGTACAGTAGAACCGTGTCGATCTGAACTACCATAACCAAACCTCAGTTCAGGCTTCCAGAGTGTACTTATGCAATTTGTCCAAAAAACATGAGCATCTTTTGAAAAAATATGCATATTCAATTAGCTTTTATAATACATATTTAAAACACAGAATACCTTAGGTGTACTTGTTACTTATTCATAAACTCATTTACTTCAGTCTGGCATATTCTACTTATCAAACAAGAGAAAGATATGCCAGCCTATTTCGGTGTAGGTACCATTTTATAACCTCTGAAAACCCGTGTGCCGCAAATATTAATATAAATATGAAAGGTGGCTTATAAGTGTTTGAAGACAAAACAAAAGTTCAATGGCCACTACATATAAAGAGAGGGAGGGGGGTTAAATCGACGGTTCTGATTATAGCGATGTTGGGATAAATGAGAATATAATGCATTATAGAATCGAAAGAGAATCATTCAATTATAGTTTAAACTTTAGCATGTTGCGTGTGAATCAATTTAAACAAAGTATAAGGGCCGTATTTATAGTTGCTCCTTGAGGCTTCCTTACTGAAGGCCGCCTTGAATTCGCTTTTCTATGCAAACAAACTTGTTTGTTTGCATAGAAAACTTGTTTGTTTGCATAGAAAACGAACACGCGGGGTTAGGAAGCGTGTTAACTCGATCAAGTTTCCGAAACCGCCTTAAGGGCCGTATTTATAGTTGCTCCTTGAGGCTTCCTTACTGAAGGCCGCCTTGAATTCGCTTTTCTATGCAAACAAACTTGTTTGTTTGCATAGAAAACTTGTTTGTTTGCATAGAAAACTTGTTTGTTTGCATAGAAAACTTGTTTGTTTGCATAGAAAACGAACACGCGGGGTTAGGAAGCGTGTTAACTCGATCAAGTTTCCGAAACCGCCTTAAGGGCCGTATTTATAGTTGCTCCTTGAGGCTTCCTTACTGAAGGCCGCCTTGAATTCGCTTTCCTATGCAAACAAACTTGTTTGTTTGCATAGAAAACTTGTTTGTTTGCATAGAAAACTTGTTTGTTTGCATAGAAAACTTGTTTGTTTGCATAGAAAAGCGAATTCAAGGCGGCCTTCAGTAAGGAAGCCTCAAGGAGCAACTATAAATACGGCCCTTAAGGCGGTTTCGGAAACTTGATCGAGTTAACACGCTTCCTAACCCCGCGTGTTCGTTTACCTGACCAGTGTTATTGACTCTAGTTCGGAAACCTCTGTGTCCCTACTCTATCAGTGATCGAGTTAACCAGATTATCTACCTACGTTCAGAGACCTTTGGATCTCTTGCTTGATCACTTACCCACAGACCTTTGATAAAATTATATTTGTGATTAGTAAGCCAATCAGCGTCGACTTTCGTATCAGCATGTTCGGCGCTGAATTCAAATGCCATTCAAATTAAATTATGAACGAAAATCTGCACTAATAAAATAACTAGAGAAATTAATGATTTTGCTTGATGATGATGACCATGACGAAATAGTCACTGTACTATCAGATTCTGGAATGATGAGAAACCAAATACATTTAAATGCAAAAGAGTTTGCATTGAAGATTACGAATGTGTTATAATGAACTATTCGATAAAAAACTGATTTCTCTCGCGAATTCATCATTCCATAAAAGAATTTATTGATTCACTTGCCCAGGGCAAACACCATAATTTCACTACTATGGTTTCATAAAGTTGTAGAAAAGCACTGACATGTAGTCAGGAGCTTAACATCGTTAAAAATAAATTTTGATATATTCCTCTCATACAGTCCTTAATAAATTCGGCTAAATCTTTAAGCTTTTTCAACCAAGTACTTGATTTCAATTCCATCTGTGGTGTTGGAAAAAGTAGGTATAGGAAAAATTAAATTTTGCAGTGAAATATCCATAGAACTATTGGGCAGCTTTCACCCACTCATGAATGAAACCTTCCCAATAGAGCCAAAAACCTATCCTACAAATATCTAGTTTCACAGTTATTACGTTTAGATTTCTTCATTAGTACCTACTTTTTTTTTCTTGTAATACAATCCATGTGATATTTTTCATAAGTTTACTCTGACTCACTCATCAATTAGATCATTATTTTTTGAAATATGTCAGTTGTGAGAAGAAAAACCTTTACCGTTTCTTGAAAATTTTTTTAATGACACAATTAGGTCCGGTGTACACATCCGGTTTTTCCAGCTCCATCGCCGGACTTACGGTCTGAGTTACACAGGATCAGTGGTAGAATGCACACATAAGTTCGGCACCGCAACGGCGCGGGAGCTTGAAAAACCGTAAGTGTGCACCGGACCTTATCACGAAACTTAAATTTTCAAGTTTCATCTCCATCGGATCAATATTTTTTGAGTTATTGAGGAAATATAATCGAAATTCCAAAGAATATTTTCTCAATATTTCCAGAAATGAATATCCTGAGCTGTACTTTGATATATAATTCTCAAATGTCGACAAATTCTAACTATGTGTACAATTCTCAAAAAAACGTATAGGTAAAGCAGGTTATATACTCTCTCTCTCTCTCTCTGTGTGCCAGCAAAATTCACACATTTTCCACACCTCACAAGAATTTTCTGCATTGAGTTTATAACCTGATAAACCTGTTCCATAATTAACTTAGGTTATATTTTGATTCACTCTCAAATCAAAAAAAATCACAATCACAGTAAAGATTTTTTCAGTATTCTGTGCCATAATAACCCTGACATGTTCGTTTACTGCTTTACCCGAGTAGGTAACCAAGAAATAAATCGATTTCAAGCGATGGGCCAAAAGCTCCGGTTATAGTTATGGTTATCCAAACTGACATATAGGCAAAGGAAAATCTGTCAATGTGAATAACCTTAACTATAAGCGGAGCTTCTGGTCCATCGCTTGAAATCGCTGCAAGTTTCTGAACCAGCCTTCAGATTCGTCACCTTGTAGGTGACGGATAAACGTTGTTTTGTTTTGGGTTCATTTCATGTTTTGATATTTTGACATCCCGTTTGCATAGCTGTTTTTTGTTGATTTGTTCTTGTTACACATGCTACTTGTGGTATTCCTGGACAGGAACGCTGATGATGACCTATTGTCGAAAGCGCTCGGTTCCTAAATAAAATAAAAATTCCACACTGAAGTATTGATTCTCTTTTATTTTCATTTTCTGCAGACAACAATCTTCCTAAAAATAAATGTTTTGATTGAAAACGAGAGCAAGCACTAGTAGAGTATTCATTGGTTGCGTTCAGAAACTTAATCTGGATTTCCATGCATCTGTCATTCGACGGTACGAAAACGTTGTGATTGGTCGAAATATTTCAGATTCTAATATTTCGACCACTATACTTTTTCTTACTATCAAATAACTGAAGCATGGAAAACCTTTGCTCAGAATAAGATTGGTTTAACTTCGAACATGCTCTGTTTCTTATAAAATAAACATTCAAAGCATTTAGAAACTTCCCCCAAGTAAACTCTACATACCTACTCGGAGTAAATGTGAACGCAACATTTGTTTGTAAATAGGAAGGCTGGGAGACTTGAAACGTTCTCAAGTATGGAGTATTGACTATGAGTCGCAGGCATAAGTGCTCTAAACATTTTTTGACAGATAAAATGAAAGTTATCACACTTTTTTGCGGTTTCAATTGTCATTCGTCAGTAGGTGAAGTTGAATTTCAACTTCCATAGCTGGTGCGAGATTTTAGCGTGAATGCGAGCTGCTTCATGTAGAATGGCATTACATCAGGAGGAAGTTTTCGTCCATGGAGAAAACACAATGAACGACTCTAGAATTTTATCCATAAATCCATCTGCAGTCAAACCCCTTACACAGCCAGCACTTTCAATTTAACCCATCTCTGTTTTCGTCAATGAAAATGCTTTACCAGACTATGCAGGAATCTCATCCATGTTCTTTAATGTAGCTGTTTGTATATACTTGTTCCAACCTTCTGAACAGTCTTTCTCCCTTTAAATTGTCCCACATGACAACTGCAGTGAATGACTATGAAAAATTAATAGGGCGATGCCAAGCCTTTCAGAGTTGTTCTGCAGGATTAGCTTACAGGCTTTGCAAACACTTTCACCTAAAGGAATTTTACAGCCCCATCCTGTATACCAGTTGGGGGAGTGAAGCCCCAATATACTACATTGTCTTCCATCCATCACTTTGTTACCAGGAGCCTAGTTGTTGTAGCCTTTTCTTATAGTCTGAAGGACATGACTACAGTGTTCAGTATCATGTCTACTACTACTTACGGAAACTCAGTATTTTAATGGTTCGGAAACAAAATTGATATTTCATTTTCATATTTTGAGCTGGAGCCGTTTAAAGATTGATTCTCACTATACGTTTCGTAACCTTCCAGTTTCCTTTGTATATGATTTATGTCAAAATTTAGTAAGCAAAAATGTCATGTAGACAGAACGTAAACGGGAAGTACAGTGTTCATACATCAATAGACGACTTCGGCCCAAGTTGCCAACCCACAATTTACTTAGCAAGTTTACTTTCACTGGGGAACGGGAATTTCAGGACAAATTCGACATGATAAGGTTCGCAATATTCATAAATAACCGTAAAACATGCCTCGGCTCTTCAAACCAGATAATTCCTTCCAAATATAGGTTTTTGTTGAGATTGTCCCCGATTGGCTGAAATTTAAGTTGGGATTCCTGATTTCATGCAAACAGTGTCAATTTTCATAGGATACGTTCCGAAAATCAACTCTGTTGTTTCAATTGCCGATTTTCCGCTCCGTAAATATGAAATATTCGGATGGTTCCTGGAACAAGCGCGTGAAAAAGGATATTTACGGAATCTGGTTGATGAAAATGCGGTCGATTTACTGTCACCAGAACGATTTTCTATGGTAAATGGTTCGGGACGGTTCTAGCATAGACCATAGATCTGTGCTAGAACCGTCCCGTACAGTTCTGAACTCGGAACCTAAAGTAAACATAGATTGTTCTATGCTATGAATATTTACCATAGAAAATCGTTCTGGTGACAGTAAATCGACCGCATTTTCATCAACCAGATTCCGCAAATAACCTATTTCACGCGCTTGTTCCAGGAGCCATCCGAATATTTCATATTTACGGAGCGGAAAATCGGCAACTGAAACAACAGAGTTGATTTTCGGAACGTATCCTATGAAAATTGACACTGTTTGCATGAAATCAGGAATCCCAACTTAAATTTCAGCCAATCGGGGACGATCTTAACAAAAACTTATATTTGGAAGGAATTATCTGGTTTGAAGAGCCGAGGCATGTTTTACGGTTATTTATAAATAATGCGAACCTTATTATGTCGAATTTGTCCTGAAATTCCCGTTCCCCAGTGAAAGTAAACTTGCTAAGTAAAGTGTGGGTTGGCAACTTGGGCCGAAGTCGTCTATTCATTCACACCTTATAATAATAGTTGAGTTCCGATATTCCTGGCCAGTACTTGTCTGTGAATTTTGACAGTCGATTTAACTGGCTCTGCTTTGGTAATTCTTCGTATCAGTACGAAGCGTTTCGAAATTACTTATACTGGCCAGTACTGATTGGGAATATCGGAACGCAACAATTTTACGGAAAGGATACTGAAAGGTTACGGAACGTATAGTGAGAATCAAGCTTTAATAATAATGTATAGGACGAGTCGATTTGTTAATTACCCAATGTTTTCAACGTCCTGTACTTCAATGAATTTGTTTTTTGTTGTTAATTTTCCATAATTATTCTATTTCCATTCAGCTGCTGCTACTGTCAATCCCGAGGAGAATCAGCCGAAACAGGGAAGGTTGCTTATTTTCCAATGGCATGACAACAAGTTAACTCATGTTTCTGAGAAAGAAATAAAAGGTGCGTGTTATTCACTGTGTGAATTCAATGGTAAAATTCTCGCCACAATCAATAGTACAGTCCGTCTGTTTGAATGGACTGCAGAAAAGGAACTGAGGCTAGAGTGTTCTCACTTTAACAATGTACAGGCCCTACATCTGAAAACGAAGGGGGATTTCATTCTAGTCGGAGATATTATGAGGAGTATGACACTTCTGCAGTATAAAACGATGGAAGGTAAGATCCGTTTTTTTGTAAATTCTTTATCGCTTTCAAAAACTTATATTAATTCCTAATGAAGCTGTAAATTTGCATCATAACATTTACACGAATGTCTTTGAGCTAGGAAATTCTGAGTTGGAAATGATCTCAAACAATTCATTTGGACCCGGTACATATCATATTTTTATGTTTTTGTTTTTCTCATTCGATCGCCATACAAGATCATGATGTATGCAATCACACACTCTAAATAGGCGCGGTTGATCGCCTGCTACGTTACCCGTCACAGTACGATACAGCCGACGCTGTCGTTTTGTACAAATGTCTGTAATTTTCGAATTCTGTCTCGAAAATTATCTCAAACGACTAGTTTGGACTCACCTACGACGAATCCGGTGTCAAAACCGATTCCGTCCGGCCAGCCGTAGGCACGATTACGAACGTACGGACGATTCTATCGACTTGAAATTTTCAAGGTGGGTTGCATTTCAAAATAGAACGGCCAACAGCTCGTTAATTTGCAAATTCGGCAAAAAAATCGCGCATATTCGAACCCAAGATGCATCCTACTCTAACCGTCGGTTTCACAAAACTTCGATTGCCCGATCGAGGGCCTGATTGTCAATCAACAGTAAATTCTGTGCTCGATTTCAGTTCATTTTCAGCCCCACCTTAATCAACTAGTTGATCGGTCGTCGAAGCTTATTTCCCTGATATATCAGGAACTACTTGAGCGATTGGATTGAAACTCGGCAGTTTTTTGAAGCATGCCAATGCGCAACTTTTTGCAAAAGTTTGTTCAGATCGTATTGTTGGTAAATTGAAAAAAATTGAAGATTTTTTTTGGAATCTATCCGTAATATTAAAAAAAAAATGCTCGGATCTAAAAATTTATGTTTCACTGCATTGTACCATATTTCAATTCGATACGATTATAATTTTTGGAGATATTGGGATGAAATATATCAAACTTCGAGTTTTTTTCCTTGTTAAATACTAATTCAATCATAATGAAAATAGGTGACTAGTTTGAAAATAGGTACTGATGAACAACTTTGTGCGGAATTTCGTGAGGATCGTGTAGTTCAAATATTCTATATAGATACAGGGTGTTTCACCATAAACTGGTCAAACATATATAGCCGTATAGATGACATTGGTAAAGTCATTTTTGCCTTATGTCCTTATGATTTTCGAAGCATAAGCGAGATAAGGGTGTTCAATGTTAACTTTGAGCAATATTCTGATAACTGTGGTGATTTATACGTGACCTTCGAAATAACGGTTTTTGGTCACATCTTGGTATTTTTTGGTGGTCAATTCAACTGTTCTGTAGAATTCTGGAAAAAATATTTCAAAATGGCGGAAAACCTAAAAAGTTGAAATTTTTTGTTTTCGATTGCCAAATTGGATGGCATAATTTCAATTCACTCAATTTTGTAAGATTTCCGGTGAAAACATTTTTTTCGAAATTCAAACTCAACTTTTTTTTTACACGACTACGGTGAAAAAAAAATTTCACCCAAAATTGTTGAAATCTTTCGAGGTTGAAAGGACCTTTATTCTGAACACTGGGGTGAAAACTGAATGAAAAAATATCCATTGGTTTTCATTTTATAGCCTTCCAAAAACTTCGCTCGAAGTACTTAAATAATTTTCATTTATTAAACTGGTGGCCGTACGGATGCCAAAATTATGCTAATAGGCCTCCAGAGTGACCTGGATAGAAATATGAATTTATCAAGAAAAAAAAAATTTCTAAAAAACTTTAGTATGAATCGTACTCTCTTCGCATTCGGAAAATAGGGTCAAATTCAATGAACTACCCTTGCTTGGTAACGAACGTCATTATAATCAGAATAAATCCCATCTATACGCGACCCTTTTGTCCGTGAGTGGAGCGAGTTCGAATCCCTTCAAAGTTTTTTTGAAAAATTTTTTTTCACACCAGTGTTCAGAATGAAGGTAAGTTCAACCTCAAAGGATTTCAACAATTTTGGGTGATTTTTTTTCTTCACTGTAGATTGTAAAAAAAAAGTTGAGTTTGAATTTTGGAAAAATTTTTTCACGGAAAATCTCAGAAAATTGAGTACATTGAAATAATGCTATCTAATTTGGCAATCGAAAATAAAAATTCCGACTTTGTAGGTTCTCTTCCAGTTTGGAAAATTTTTTCCAGAATTCTACACAACAATTGAATTGACCACCAAAAAATACTAAGATGTGACCAAAAACCGTTATTTCAAAGGTCACGCATAAGTCACCACAGTTATCAGAATATTGCTCAAAGTTGACATTAAACACCCTGTATCTCGCTTACGCTTCGAAAAATGTCATAAGGCAAAAATGACTTTCCAAATGTAATCTATACGGCTATATATGTTTGACCAGTTTATGGTGAAACACCCTGTATATCGAAGCCGCCTACGATGAAACACATAAATCCAGACATAATCAAAAAAACTGCCAGTAATATTTTGAGACGGCAAGCATTTAAATTTTACGAAGTGGTGATACTTTGAAACTTTTTCTGTGATTCATTTTTGAGATTATTATTTCTCAATTTATTTAATTATTATTTGTTGATTTCGGAAATATTTTTCGAATGTTTTTCTGGAAAATTTTCAAAATAATCCTTCAAAATAATATGAAATACTTTTTTCCAATTGCTAGGGCAAGAAATACTTTCAATTCCATCACGAGCTTCGAATTATCTGAGATATAGTTAAATTTCTCTATTGAATCAAATCTTTCCGTGAAAAATCGACCAGCATTTCAACGTGCGGAATGAAAAAATCAGCTGATTCGAATTGAGAAATTTCTGCTTCTTTCAAATATATAAATCCAATTTTAAAATTTCAATATGAATCTCAGCTTGACAAAAGTCCTATATTTTTCTGATACGGACCTGGAATTTTTCAATCATTCGAATATGAATCGATTGACCTGTACGTGTTAATCATATATTCTAAATATCAATGAATTATACTAGGTGGTTTCAAAATTATGAGCAATTAAAATTATTGGTGAATCCAAGAACCACCTGTATCTTGGTTATGAAATTGATTAGATCTACCACATGTAGGTTTTTTAGACTTGTATAAGGTACCTCTACCTCAGGTTACAGTATGGTCAGTATGTTCATTTACCAATGAACAACCCTGTATATTGGAACAATAGTTGTAAATTCATGGATACTTTCTTGTGTATGATAGGATTAGACCATATTAGGAAGTCAAGATGAATATCTGGATAGGTAACCGGTCTAGATGGGAATTTGATCAGCCCTTTGAAGCTCCTTACTACACATTCATGTTTTTCTCAAGTATATGGTTATGTCTAATTCCTAGTCAAATATTGAAACAAAGGTATTAAAAATATGGAGCATGTTTCAAAAGTTTTCACGAGAATTCCTTTTACATTGTAGGAGTTTCGAAAAATTTTTAACACTGGCGATGGTTGGATGGCTGGAACGAATTAGACATATTGAGATAAGCTTTATTCATAAAAATCCATAAACTGTGCATTGGCTCCTCAAACCAATTAATTGCGTTTAAATATCGATGTTGTCTGATTGGTTATGTTGAAGCTCAATATTTCACTTCAATAATATGTCAATTTAGTTTATTTAGTATATGTTTTGTGAATCAACTAGGCTGTTTCGGTTCCTGAGGAAAAAAATATTTCAAAATTCTTTGCTATTTTAAAGTTTGAGATGATTTCCTCAATTTCTTTAAAATAAGTGAGGTTTTCAAAATTAAACTTCTTCAATAGTAATGCCATCAAATAACTTCCTTGCCATGGGGTTTGGCAGAGACCTTGATGTTGCTATTTAACAACAGTATTTCAAATTTCAGTTTGATTGGATATTCATATCGGGAAATATTTGGAAAAAACAATTCCAATTTCGTGCTGATCAAATCGATATAATTTTTAATTATTTCTGAAAAAATTAAAAAAATACCTATCTGATCATCTATTGAGAGCGTATGTACATCTGCGGAATCACAGGATGGATTTCGTTCATTCGGCCTTAGTAATTAAACTCCAAACAGGCTCCACAATTATTAAGTCTCTGAGCAGATTCTTTCGTTACTTATTGTGTTTACGATGAGAGGTTAGGCCAGAGGTAAAGAGATTAATAACGGCTGCTGAATTCGTGAATTTGAGCAAGTGCGTAAAAGCTCCTGACTTTACGTCATTGCTTTTCTAGATTTTTCATTATTTGGTGTGCACAACCTCCTCCGTAAAAATAACGATATTTAAATCCAATAGACGACTTCGGCCCAAGTTGCCAACCCACAATTTACTTAGCAAGTTTACTTTCACTGGGGAACGGGAATTTCAGGACAAATTCGACATGATAAGGTTCGCATTATTTATAAATAACCGTAAAACATGCCTCGGCTCTTCATACCAGATAATTCCTTCCAAATATAGGTTTTTGTTAAGATCGTCCCCGATTGGCTGAAATTTAAGTTGGGATTCCTGATTTCATGCAAACAGTGTCAATTTTCATAGGATACGTTCCGAAAATCAACTCTGTTGTTTCGTTTGCCGATTTTCTGCTGCGTAAATATGAAATATTCGGATGGTTCCTGGAACAAGCGCGTGAAAAAGGTTATTTACGGAATCTGGTTGATGAAAATGCGGTCGATTTACTGTCACCAGAACGATTTTCTATGGTAAATATCCATAGCATAGAACAATCTATGTTTACTTTAGGTTTGTTTTGGTTCCGAGTTCAGATCTGTTCTAGCAAAGACCATAGATCTGTGCTAGAACCGCCCCGTACAGTTCTGAACTGGGAACCAAAACAAACCAAAAGTAAACATAGATTGTTCTATGCTATGGATATTAACCATAGAAAATCGTTCTAGTGACAGTAAATCGACAGCAATTTCATCAACCAGATTCCGTAAATAACCTTTTCACGCGCTTGTTCCAGGAACCATCCGAATATTTCATATTTTCGGAGCGGAAAATCGGCAACCGAAACAACAGAGTTGATTTTCGGAACGTATCCTATGAAAATTGACACTGTTTGCATGAAATCAGGAATCCCAACTTAAATGTCAGCCAATCGGGGACGATCTTAACAAAAACCTATATTTGGAAGGAATTATCTGGTTTGAAGAGCCGAGGCATGTTTTACGGTTATTTATAAATAATGTGAACCTTATCATGTCGAATTTGTCCTGAAATTCCCGTTCCCCAGTGAAAGTGAACTTGCTAAGTAAATTGTGGGTTGGCAACTTGGGCCGAAGTCGTCTATTGGTTCGAAAAACAGAGGCGCAGGTTAGATATATTTCTAAGTAACGCGAACATCAACTTTGACGAATTCGTTCAGAAATTTCCGAAATTTTGTGTTGGCAATCTCATCCGAAGTCATCCATTCAAATCTTATGCTTTTGGTTTGATATATTTTTCTTTATAACATTCATAGATATTTATAATTAACGATTAAAAGCTGAGTTGTCCTCATCCAAGATTAAATATAAACTTCTAACAAAGGATATTCCCTTGAAATAGCATTAAAATAAATATTTTAAACTCGTAGGCAGCTTCGATGAAATAGCAAGAGATTTTAATCCAAACTGGATGACAGCTATAGAAATACTGGATGATGAGATTTTTCTTGGAGCTGAAAATTCATATAATTTGTTCGTTTGTCAGAAGGATAGCGCAGCAACAAATGATGAAGAACGACAACAGATGCAGGAAATTGGGCATTTCCACATCGGGGAGATGATCAATGTTTTCAGGCATGGCTCACTGGTAATGCAAAACCTGGGTGAAACCTCCACGCCTACCAGTGGTTGTGTATTATTTGGCACTGTTGGAGGTTCTTTAGGTGAGTGTTACTATGGTAATTATATTAGAAATTTAAATAAAGTGCATTATTTTAATTGAGATGTACAAGTGTGTTTATTTTATATGAAGTAGCAGGCGATTCATTCAGGGTGACCACCGGACGTTCTCAGAAACCGTTTATCCTATAACTTTCAGAAAAAAATTCTAGTAGGGAACTACGAACTTGACAATCATATTTTAGGGACCTGTTTTATTTGTTTTTACGGAAGTTATAGGATAAATGGATTCCAAAATACGGCCGGTGTCCACCCTCAATGAATCACCTGGTACCTCTGAATAAAGAACAACAGGAAGGAGCACAAGGCCTCACATCGGGGGTCTGGGATGGAGGTTGCATATGGCCGACTTTCCTTTCACTTTGAAGAGAGAACAACTTGTTCCGAGACTTCTTTGTTCGAAGGAACTAACAAACATGAGTCATACTTGGAGGTTCAATATGGGCGCCTATGTCGCACTGTTAAACGAAGTAGAAAAGCGTTATGCTCCTTCCTGTTGTTCTTTATTCAAAGCCCGGTACATACAAATCTCCGAAATTGGAATGTGCTCTAGATTGTATCTCGGTTCCTTCTGAAATTGAGGTTAACTTAACATCGACATAATGATTGTGTACATCCTAAATCGCCCACTGTTTGTTACTCCGATATGTATATTGCTCTGATTATAGAAGAGAAAGCGATATGGTACTTGACTGTAGGTTATATTAGCAGATTTCACAATTTTCTTTATTGAAATGCATAAATATGTGAAAACCTAGAAAAGCACTGACGTGATGTCAACAGCTTGTTCCCATATCCCATTGCGATATGATGACTGGAACATTTCAGTTAAATTTAAATTAAATATATATAAAATTATCCATGGATAATTCTTATCAACACTGTTCATCATCCAAGTTTCATTTCGTTCAGATAAATATTTTCCCAGTTATTGAAAAATCAAAATTACAAATGGCTGTAGCACGAAAACTATTCGGCAGATTTGGCGCATTAACGAACCTAACCGAGATATTCAGTATAAAAACCTAACCTGAAAATTTCAAGACTCCAGGTATTTCCTTTTGAAAGTTAGAGCACACACGGTCGGCCTGCCGGACAGAATCAAATTTGACCAAGGATTTTTCATCAGTAAGTCCAACTAATCTTTCCAAATTACTGTATTTTTATATATTCTTTGCGAAAATGGTCTCAAAATATTATAGTTAGACTTTCTGATGAATGACGTTCGTTTTCTAATTCAAATCTGCTCTTTTTCCAGCAACGATATGAATGGTCAAGATGAAACTAAGATTGAATTAGCAAGTAAAATTTAGCTGAAAAGTGATTTTACATTTGATTCAAATATGAATATTATCATTTTCCTCTCTCACAATTAATAGCGGAACACGAATTTAACATTATTCTTTGAGCAGCTACTCTCATTCAAAATGAAAGAACTCAAATTCTATTCAAAAAGCTTATGAAAATACAAACAACAAAGAAATTATATCTTTTATACAGTCTCTATACTCTAATTCAGGATGGAATAACACGAAATATACTTTGAAATACCTCAGTAAACAAAAATATAACTTAACATAATTACAAGGACGAATATCTGTCGATAAATCAACAAATCTTCCCCCTTGATCAGAGCTAATCATTCAATCAAACAGAACATCTACACCCAAGAAGTGGATCCAAGGAGAATGACTACAGAATGGATCCGCTTCTTTGGTGTAGAAGTTTCAGTTGATTGGGTGATAAGCTCTGATCAAGGGGGAATATTTGTTGATTTATCGACGGATATTTGTCCTTGTGATTATGTTAATTTATTATTACTGGAGCTCTGTCTTCTCCATGAAACCAATTCCTATCTTTTCAAAAATATAACTTTCAAAACTTTCGAAAAAAAATGTATATCAAAACTGATCTGTCTAACTTTTGCCGTATTCTATGATATAGCCCCTCGTGCTTCGGTTCCTCTGTCTCACTAAGCCATATACATATCATGATGTAAGTAAAACATGGTGTGCTCATCTGTGATCGTTTCACCAATGATGACTTCACATTTTTCATTCAAATTCAAAGCACATAATGTATATTTCCTTGTATTTTAATCTTGCTGACGTCACTTTTTTTTCAGATGAGCACACCATATTTTGCTTACATCACGATACATATAATTTTATAACTCTATTATTAACATATTTTATTACTAGGACCTTTTTGTTAAACATACAAACACAACGCCGCGCAGTTATCTGACAGAAAGGTTACTGTAACCTAACATTTTTTCAATTATACAAAGTGAAATTTGTCAAACTTCCAAGGCTGACTTAGAAGTGAATGAGTATATGTGCAACCTTTCCTTTAAATCTGTAGAAAAAAATGGATACGCTGATACATAGAGATTCTGTCTCTCCTTGAAGTAGATTAAAGAAGGTAGAGGATGACAGATCTAACATTTAGTCCGTAGGTTTGCAATTTCCGAATCTTGAACGGAAAAACGTCTCAAAAGACTCTTCACTGAGGAAGAATTTGTGGTCAAATTCCAGTCATTAATTGCTTCAGTGAAACCAGACAGAAACATAATATCTTCAGAAAGTGAAAACCTTGAGACCTGGAATTTGATACTTAGGTTTGAGGTGTAAATCTGTTGTTTAAATTTGTAAATGGGAAAAATCCATCAAATGGTTACTGAGATATCAAAGCTCCAAATGGAAGACAAGGATCCGTAATTGCTTCAATATCAACTAGTTAGGTATTTCTATAATATTCAATCATAGGATCAAGCAAAGCTCGCCCAAACTGGTTATGGGGAGTGCAAATATTGAAGGTAAAGAGAGTGTGAAATACCTTGGTGTAGAGATTGAGCAAAAGATGACATTCAAAAAGCACGCAAGCATCATGAAGAGAAAATGCATCAACAAAAGCAAGCATTTCAGAAGACTGACATACAAAGATTCTGGAATTAACAAAAAAACAGCAGCGCACATGTACAAAACAATTTGTCGTCCACTTTTGTAATACTGCCATCCAATATACCTCACGGCAAACAAAACCACCACTAAGATTCTTCAAACAGCAGAGACCACCTCTTTGAGAGCCATAACAAAGATTTTATTTACACAGGCTGAAGTACTTCGGTCGATGGCCTTTTCAGGGTGAATAAAGAACGGTGTTATTATTATTATTATAATATTGTAATTCCCTACTTTCACTAAACAGCCATATGCGGGAATCTCTAAAGGGATTTGAATTTATATTGTTAATCTCATTTCCACTGTACTTAAACACCATTCGTAAGTCACTGTTGATTGTTTCCCCACTACTTGTTTCTTCAATATCCATCGAGAGTTCCATAATAGCATAGTTGCATTTTTGCTATAGTATTTTCGTTTCAGAACTGTTTTCATATGAACCAGGATCAATAGATAATTTTTTTTTTGTTTTTCAGGTTTGATCACTTCAATTCCTATGCAATTTTACGAGTTTTTATTAGAACTACAGAACAAACTAGCCAATGTTATCAAGTCTGTAGGTAAAATAGAGCATTCTTACTGGCGTGCTTTTCATACAGACATGAAAATGGAACAAAGTGAAGGATTTATTGATGGAGACTTGATTGAAAGTTTCTTGGATCTATCTCAAGAGAAAATGAAGGAAGTTGCAGAGGGATTGCAGGTAATGATTATGTTCAGTTATAGGTATAATATATTTTTGATGTTCATTTATAGCAACCTTTTTTTGGTCGAGGACCACTTTTGTATCTTTCTTGTTAGCAGGGACCACTATGTAGGTATAATAAAAACAAAATGACGACTGGCTCAACGCCCGCGCTAAATTTGAATCATTTCGCGGACCATATTTAGGCTTCTGTGGACCACTGGTTGGGAACCACTGATTTATAGATTCATAAATGTGATCTTTCATGCTGTTTTTTGCATAGAATACCAATATTTTGTGGTTATATCTATTTATTTAAACCAGTTAATTACAATAATCCCGCATAAGCAATTCAATGCATGAGCGCAGGTCTGGTACACATCGGAAACCCAAACTATCTCACCCAAAAGACAAACAGAATAAAACAACCCCTACATACTAGATAAAAATATACATAATATATCTCTAATGCTAACTCCAGTTTGATATAAGTTAGTTCATGAACATTTCAACATATACTCATCAACCCCCAGCAAATGACTTACTCCTCTAAAATAAAACACTTCATAAACATCTATAGCATACTGGATTTAATCCAATTCTTCAAGGTTTTTTTAATTTTCCACCTGTTACCTTCCACTATCTTCAATTCATTCGTCATTAAGTTGAACAGTATTATAGCTACAATTTAACTATTTTTTTCACTAACCCTTTTCGTGATTTTTGGCATTTGTAAGCTCTCTTTCTTGTGTTGGCACTGTTATTTATGAGCATTTTGTAATTCCCGGTAGTGATAGTTCAATGATTCCAAACTGAAGAGCTGTTCCATGTTAGGTGGACGATTATCGTCTTCGAGTGGGTTTTTGTAAATTATTTTCAGTATCCTATTTTGCAAGCTTTGCAATGATCTGATATTGTTCTTATAGACTCCTCTCCAAGCAATAACTGATCGAACTATTGAAGAGTGCATAATAAATAGAAAGTAAGGTCTTTGTATTCATGATAGTAGCAAGCTTAGAAAATATGAAAGTAAGGTATTTGGTGTTTTTTTACTAAACTGTCTCTATGTTTGTCCCATCTTACATTTGAATCAAAAATGATCCCAGATATTTGAAACTATCCGCTCTCTTCATTTCCCTCTCACAAATCTTAATCTCGAGACCATCCGGGATACTATCCATATAAATTCCAATAGGCATAAATACTGTTTTTTCTAGATTTAAAGTCAATTTATTCCGAGCTAGCCATTTATTAAGAGATACCAAATGAGTATTCATTTTATCGTGGACTTCAAGCCATTAATTTTTCCCCTGATATTATGGCCGTATCATCTGCTTTAGACACATTTGCTCCACTCGGTAAACTGTGGAGGAGATCGTCCATATACAGTATAAAGAGCAAGGGACCTAAAACGGTACAGGTATACCTGTAGTGATCCCACGATCTTCACTTATGGTTTTCTTCAACGTAGCCGCTTGTTGTCTCCCTGTTAAATAACTCCCCCTAATACAGTAATTATTTAATTTATCCAGAAGTATTCCATGGTTGACGGTGTCGGAAGCCCTAGCCAAGTCCAAGAAGGACACAACAGTCGGTTTACCTTTATCCAAGTTATTGTATACAATATTTTTAATGTATTTTAGTGCATCTTCTGTTCCCTTGCCCCTTACAAATCCAAACTGGTGTAGGTTGATTGAATTATTATTCTGAGCGAAGTTATATAATCTGTTATGAATTATTCTCTCAAACATTTTCGCTATGTTAGAAATCAAGGATATTGGTCTATAATAGGTCTCTTGCATGAATCTTGTTATCATTGGAATCAAATATTCTATCCGTAAGACTACTAAAAAACTAAATTTCAATTATCAATGAGAAAATGATCTTTTAAATTTGGTCCGCATATCAGCTGTTCAAACGGACGAAACTTCGCGGCTTCCGTGACGTACCGGGATATATCCAATCTCCCTCTTCTCGTGTACTTTTCTCTACAGTAAGCCAATAGACAGCGTCGGCTGTATTGATCGGTGAATCGTAAAATAACGAGTTACGTAGAAGGCGATCTGACGCGTTTCTCCCGATTTGGCCGTTTTTAATAGCGAATTATTCAAAATTCGCGAATTGTTGAAGTTTGTGACAGCATACATTATGATTTTGTATCGATATAGAATGAGAAAAATATGATAAATTCGTGTTACATGCAAGAGACCTATTAGTTCTATTTATTTATCACCTGCCTTGTGAATTGGCATTATTTCAGCTCTTTTGAGTGCTCAAGGCCATATCGATTTTTCTATACATTGATTGAAAATATGCGATATAACCCCTGAAATGCTATCAGATGTCGTCTTTATTACTTTAACACTTATAGCATCTATTCCACCCGATTCATTCTTTAATTTCTGAATATTTCTAAATGATCTGTAAGTTTTAAAAATGTTGTTGAGGTCATTGTTGATAGTTATATTTTTTTTTTTGGTTTTTTAATTTCTTTGCTCAGTTTTCTCCAACCTCACTATAATATTTGTTTATATATTCTGCCATTTTTTTTATTATCGTTTATGATTTCGTTATTTTTACCATATATACAATCAATAACCTTATTTTTCCTTTTTACCTAGCCAACTTATTATTCATATAGTTCCATAAATAATTATTGAAATGTCCTCATGTCTGTTGGAATAGTGGTATTTTTAGACGTATTACACTCCGTAAAAATAAAATGTCTGACGGATATAGAAAGTGAAATAATATATTTTAATCACTTATCATCAATTTCCATCCCCCAGAGCCAGATTCAATGTAATATATTTTTTCAGATGGTTGATGAAAGTGGAATGAAACAAGAATGCACAGTCGAGGATCTTGTGAAAATAGTTGAGGATTTAACCAGAATCCATTGAGAATGTTTTCAAAAGTAATTCATTTTTTGAGTTAAGTTTACTTTAGTATGATGTTGAATTGAAAATTTTGTACAAAGTAAAGGAAAATAAGATTTAAATACTGTTTTTTCATACTTCTTCCAATTACTCAGCTTTATGATACTGATTCTTCAAAACTGATTCTTTGCACGACATTTTTACAAATACACATGACAAATACGTACAAGACGCATTTTCGGTTTGTTGGATCCGGATGCTAGGTATGATTATTGAATCAGCAAAGAAATGTGGTTTGAAGAGAGAAGATCAAGTTTTGAAGAAGAGTTTCCCAGAAGAAGAAAAAATGTCTTCTCAAATAAGAAGTAGCTACACCCAAAATTAACTAAGTTTTGAAAAAACTTGGGAAAGGAATGACATTATTTCTGATATCTATGAAAAATCATACTGTATTGATCGTTTGCGAATGAGAGAATTTCGTGGAAAGGCTATTTTAAAGCCCAAGGGGTTAATTCTTGAATCTCCATCAAGAATTGTAAAGTATGACAATAGGTCTCTTGCATGAAGTTTTTTATCATTGGAATCAAATATTCTATCCGTAAGACTACTGAAAAACTTTAACGGACGTTAAAAATTTCAATTTTCATCGAAAAAACGATCTTTTAAATTTGGCTCCACATAATGGCTGTTCAAACGGACTTAA
Organism: Myrrha octodecimguttata; assembly: GCA_958510865.1. Classification (NCBI taxonomy): domain Eukaryota; kingdom Metazoa; phylum Arthropoda; class Insecta; order Coleoptera; family Coccinellidae; genus Myrrha; species Myrrha octodecimguttata. Next base: position 71,919,728 of record OY294059.1, on the reverse strand, counting down.
CTTCGCCGCTTCCGTGACGTACTTCTCGTGTAATTTTCTCTCTGGCAAGCCAATAGACAGCGTCGGCGTATCGATCGGTGAATCTTGCAATAACGAGTGAGGTAGAAGACGATCTGATGCATTTCACCCACTTCGACCTTGTGTCCCGATTTGACCCTTTTCAATTCCGAATTATTATGCACAACACTTACACTCACCCTTACACTAATCCTTAAGCCTACTTTCATCCTTACCCTTAAACTTACCCTAACCCTTACACTTGCCCTTAGATGAGAAAAACATGAAAATATGATAATTCGTGTTACATGCAAGAGACCTATTTTCATAATATGACTCCGAAACCGTTTCGCCCATTTGGCCCATCAATGAACTTGACCCTCACATTTCGAAATGAAACCTACCATGAAAGTCCATAGGGTTTTCCGTTCTCACGTAAGAGTGCCTACGCCGGCCGAACATAATCAATTTTAACACTTAATTCGTTCTCAATGAGTCGATTGACGACTATTTTCAGCTCAAAATTTAAGTACATCTGGAGAAAACGACAGAACGCCGAACATGCGCCCAAAAACTGAATATACTGCGATTAATCCGGGACTTTTTGTGGAGTCGATCTAAAATTTCAAAACAAAAAGAATTGTTCTGTGATATGATATAGACGATTGGAAATAAACTTCCTGGATGACACTGTCACTAATACTGAAATGTCATGAAACCTTGGCATAAGAAAATTATCGCGAAAGCTAAGAAGATAACATAGAAAACTCCCAACATATCAGAATAAAACACAATACTATAATCAGAATCGATTTTGTTTATACAGAGTGTAACAGCCAAATGGAATAAATTTGATAACGAATAAATGAGGGGGTGTTAGGAAAACCGCTCAGACACGTCGATTTGTAATTTTAAATGCGCATAGTTTTCAAGAAAATAAAATTATATAGGGTGTTCCATGCGACCGTGGCCAATACCAACTTTCTTATTTCAAATGTAACCCCCTGTATATTATTTATTTTTTGGATTCTTCAGAAAATTCTAGACATAATTCATGTACAATGTCCTATACCTATCTTCAACTTTTTCGGAAATATTAAGTGTTTTCAGAAATGTTGAGTAACGTTAGGAGACAATTCTACACCAGATTAGCATGTTGCCAAGACGTTCGCGGCGAGCATTTTGAACATTTCCTACATTGACATTAATATTTTTTTTTGTTTTTTTTTTTTAATTATTAAGAAATAATCAGTATTACTTATTAGGATTTGAGTGTAATGTACCGAATTTGTGAAATAAAATAATTTTTATTCAAAACGTTGATTTTTGCACTAAATCTGAAAACACATAATATTTCCGAAATAGTTAAAGATAGGTATAGGACATTGTGCATGAATTGTGTCTAGAATTCTCTGAAAAATCCAAAAAATAAATAATATACAGGGGGTTGTATTTGAAATAAGAAAGTTGGTATTGGCCACAATCACATGGAACACCCTATATAATATTATTTTTTTGAAAAATATGCGCATTTAAAATTACAAATCGACGTGTCCGAGCGTTTTTCCCAACACGCCCTCATTTATTCGTTATCGAATTTATTCCATTTGGCTGTTACACTCTGTATATGCGTCAGATGGGCTCCAGCTTTCAGCTTGATATCAAACACGAAGGCTTTTAATACAGATAACTGCACTCAAACTGTGGTACAAGATGAATGAATAGCAATTTTAGAATTGATGGTGCAAGTGGGGGTAATTTCTTTCAAAAGTAATTTGATATAATGAAGTTGAATAATTTCTAGTGAAAAAAGAACAATTAACTTGATATCGTCACTTTATTTTTTCTGTTGAAAAACATTTTACTTTTTATTCATAAACTTGTATGTATTTTTAGAAAATACATAACTCAGTCCAGCTGCTATTGTAGTGGTTCCAGTTACATACCTGACAACAAAAAAGGAGAAAATTTAAAGCATCATGAAGGAATGAACTAATGCAATAGTTTATCCATGGATATGAATGTATAATTATATTCAGAATACAAAGAAGTATCGGCCTGTGATATGATTTCGATTTATAGGTTCTTGGCTAATTAGGACTTCGAAAGTAACAAGTATAAATCACAAGAAATCGATTAATGTAACACCACAGAATAGAGAAGTTTATAAATATACTTCTCTATTCTGTGGCTAAAATAGACCAAACATTTACATCTTTATTTGACAAAAGTCAGGTTATTCGTGTAATCCGTTTATGCGAAACAGTCTCATGGGGGGTAAACTTATAAGAACTGTGGACCTGGTGTGATAATCATGTGGAAACTTTTGTAGCCAATCATATTTTTGGGGTATGCAAGCTTGCAAATTCTATGCTGAACCTCATTTGTATGATCTTCCAAAACATATCCTTTAAATTATCCGTAAAACTTTATAAGTAATATGTTCACATACATCTTATAGAGCTCTTCTACATGATGAACTCAGACATATACTCCATTCACTTTTATAATGTAGCCCGGTTGGCCATGATTTAGGTTTATCAAGTTTTTTCCCTTAAAACTGACGCAGGTTGGCACTCATGAAATATCGGCAATGTCAAAAGACGTTGCCAAATTTCAATTTCTACTATTATCAATATCAATCGATTCTAGATTTCTAAATCTCAGCATAATAACGCTTGCAAACTAATAAACATGCCAAAGGTAGTTTTGAAGAAGCAGAGGCAAAGTATCAGGAAGTGCTATGTAGAATTGAAATCGGCTTTTTCTGATAGTAACCCTGATAATTCGGAATCAATAATTCAACACAAGCTATCCAACATTTTCGACGTATGTGAGTGAAAACCAAGGAATTATATTTTATATGAATATATATTTATTTTTTAGCTGCACATCAACACAATAAGGAAGATTTTAAGTGAAAGGGACGACAAAGAATATCCTTCTATTGGTGCACCCAAAAAGACTGAACTGAAGACTTTATTTTGAAAAACCCGATTCTTGATTTCCTTACAAGAAAATAGCATAACTAAATCTTTCAACCATGTTTATATACGTGAAATATTTCCAGTATTAACAGAGACAAAAGTTTCTTCAACATTCGCCAGGTCTTTGGAATTATCGAATTCAAATAATATTTTCTCAAATTCATTACTTTATCAATGTAGATTGACATTTGAAAAATAAGTAATTACTACGACCTCTATGTAGAGAGGACAACGTTGCATAGTTATCTGACAGGAAAATGACCATAACCTAACAATTTCAAAATATACACGGTGAAATATGTCAGGATGTCATGGCCAACCGGGCTACATTATAAAAGTGAATGGAGTATATGTTGACAGTGAACAAGGGTAATTGATTACGAGAGGCCAACTGAACCTGGAAATGGGCATTTTGGGCAGTGTGTCAATAATAGGCGAAATCCGCTCAACAATTACGGAATAAAAGTAACACCCATATAAAATTTTGTTGTAATTTCATCAATAACTAAAAAAAAATATTGATTCGATCAAATTGAGACTTGAACACCTTAAAAGCGTAAATAGGTAACAAGCTAATTCGTTGGGTATCTTTCGAATAACTGTTAAGCAGATAACCAACCTATAAAACAAGGTTATTAATCATAAAGATTACGGGTGTTTCGACTATTTGGGCAGATATTTAAAGTCAATTTGCATTAATAGCTCTACATTTTGTCTAAACTTTGAAAACTTCATCAGGAGCATAATGTAATTACTTAATGCAATAGGTGTTCCGTAGTGGTCCTGTCCCATTCAATTATATAGAAAGAATAAAATTTCGGTGCGGCGTGGCCTTAACGCGACGTTATTAGCGTTAGCACCTGACGTTATTAAAAAGCGTGGTCCGCTATACGTTGTTGCGTCCATGATGTTTTACTCACATCATGGTTGCGCTATTCTCATCGAGGAATTACATACTGTGAATAAGTTATTTCTATATACATTTCTTGTCTCTTTTACTCACCATAAACATTCCAAAAATGGATGACCAACAAAGTTGAATACTGGAGCAGCGAGAGTTGTCCCTACCAAAGCAAGTTGCACTCCGGTATTTACTTTACTAATCAAAGTTGGTTCCAATTGGACTGTAGCATAGGTCACATCAAAGTATTTACTCAAAGTTTTCTGTAAAATTGTAGTTAATTAACTTTTGGTGGATAGATATGGTGTTTTAAAGGCAGTGTATGTTCTAACCGCTGAATCATTTTGAAATAGAATAAAACCAACAAACTGTAGCGAGCGCCCTCTCTCAGCTCTTACTTAAGTCGCGCGCGCAGTACCATCTCTTGCATCTTAAGTACCCTACGTTACCTGCTTGTAACGCTTGGCCACATCATCGGTCAACGCACAGGGGGCGCTAGCGCGCACGCTGTTCCGGTTGGATCCTCTCAAGATCTCGGAAATACGCTCATCCCCAACGGACTGGTACACTCCCTTGTGGCTCTCACAAGGGGTGTCCACTCACGTAGGCATGTAAACGGCTTAGTTTGGTGCATGCCCTGACGAGTTCCCCCAAACTAAGCCGGGACGAAACGTGACACTTCCCCAAAGAGGTTGAAGCTACCTCGCAAACCTTCAAAAGCTTCAAAACTAAGCACAGTCAAATCTCCATTTAAGTGTTCAGAACTTGTTGAGTTAACATTAACATTCAGACTGGTACAAGTACACAACAAAAGGAATGTTATTTAAATAGATCACCACCCAACATTAAATTTGCTAGCAACCTAGAAAAAGTATCAGACAATATACCAAAGGACTGCAGGGCATTCAAACTCTTTGTTTACATGCTATGTGATTACTGGTTTGAGTGCCCTACAGCAAGTTTTGTCAATGTCAGTCGTCCCGAAATACCCAATTGGCAGGAGAGAATATTACAAGAAATTAACCAATAATTGTCCCTTTTCTGAAAACATATTGTGTAATGTTGAGAAATAAAGTAAATTAACAGGGATGTATGGTTTAGTCTACACAATGGTGAAGCATTTGGATTAGAAGTCCTAATTATGACAAGGAGAGTGTTTTACAGTATTTGTTGCAAAGGTTATGCTGGCCACATACTCTCAATTGTAAGAAGGAGGTTGGCCTGCGTAGGTCTGCCACGACAGATCCACCAGAGAGCGGGTATTAGCACAGACCAACCAGATAAACAACTCGCGTCATTTACTTAGGAAATCTATGCGCACGTGTTTGTGACCGTGAATCGAGCGTAGTCGTTTGGGGTGCGTTGGGGTGCCGAATCACATTCCAGCTGGTAATACGCGATTCAAGGTCGGCAGGCAGTGAAACCCACAAACGGTGGAGTGATTTGTCTTGTTGGTCTGTGGTGTTAGTGTAGAACCTAGCAAGTTCTGGCAGTTCTATTAGCGACCAGAGAAGATTCGAAATTCAATTATTTCTCATGGCACCGTACGATGAACATATTGGCCGGACGGTCTTCCTAGATCAGCCAAACACCTATTAGTTAGTCAAGGCTGTCGACGTCAGTCCATGTGGACTGATAATGTAGGGCCAATGCAGGAAACGGTCTGACGAGCGATTGGACGACAGTCATAATTCTGTCCGTCTCTGGTCAGAGGAGCTCTCGCCACAGATTATCAGTCAGCTGGCAGTCACCTGACTCGCATACGACGAATAGCTTGGGCTGAATCGAATTGTCTCATTCGAATGGACTACTAGTATTTATTTGTTTATTTGTTAATACTATGCACCTTAGTCCGAACCATTGACATAGCGACATGAACTGCGCCATTCCGTTGAAACTACATGAAAGTTAGTAACGATGTGAGAGACAAAAGGAACTCCCCCCTCAAGTAGAAATTATTGATTTCTAGCAAATCACATTATGAATATTAAACAGATACGAATACACTTGGCTTAAGCAATCATTACCCCATTAAGATTGGAAAAGATCTATGGGGAAATATATATCTTTTCTGTAGCTAAATGTATTTTTATCGTTCATATTAATATTCGAATGTTTGATGATGTAATTCGCGAAAAATCAATAATTTTCATATCCGCTTGAAGGAGTACATTTCATCTCTTACGTGGGTACCAACTTTTGTTTAGTTTTGAGGGAAAAGCGCAGTCCATGACCCTATAACTAGGATATGAACAAAAGCAAAATTCAAATAAAAATTCCGCTGTCATTCCGCAGCCTTTGAATTGAAGAGAACCAACACATAATCTTGAAATTTTTGATTGTTGTCAAAACTGAAACAATATCACAACTATAAATATGATTATATCGTTATAATTTATACCAACTGCAAAACCAGTGTGTTGAATTCTCTATACCTCCAAGATAATTTCCTCTAAATATATGGTGAGTCATATCAATATAAATAGTGTGCTTCATTAAAAAAAATTTGAATCGATGAATAACCACTAAGGATACGTATACTCCATTCACTTTTATAATGTAGCCCGGTTGGCCATGATTTAGGTTTATCAAGTTTTTTCCCTTAAAACTGACGCAGGTTGGCACTCATGAAATATCGGCAATGTCAAAAGACGTTGCCAAATTTCAATTTGTACTATTATCAATATCAATCGATTCTAGATTTCTAAATCTCAGCATAATAACGCTTGCAAACTAATAAAAATGCCGAAGGTAGTTTTGAAGAAGCAGAGGCAAAGTATCAGGAAGTGCTATGTAGAATTGAAATCGGCTTTTTCTGATAGTAACCCTGATAATTCGGAATCAATAATTCAACACAAGCTATGCAACATTTTCGACGTATGTAAGTGAAAACCAAGGAATTATATTTTATATGAATAGACATTTATTTTTTAGCTGCACATCAACACAATAAGGAAGATTTTAAGTGAAAGAGACGACAAAGAATATCCTTCTATTGGTGCACCCAAAAAGACTGAACTGAAGACTTTATTTTGAAAAACCCTATTCTTGATTTCCTTACAAGAAAATAGCATAACTAAATCTTTCAACCATGTTTATATACGTGAAATATTTCCAGTATTAACAGAGACAAAAGTTTCTTCAACATTCGCCAGGTCTTTGGAATTATCGAATTCAAATAATATTTTCTCAAATTCATAACTTTATCAATGTAGATTGACATTTGAAAAATAAGTAATTACTACGACCTCTATGTAGAGAGGACAACGTTGCATAGTTATCTGACAGGAAAATGACCATAACCTAACAATTTCAAAATATACACGGTGAAATCTGTCAGGATGTCATGGCCAACCGGGCTACATTATAGAAGTGAATGGAGTATAGAAAGCACAGTTAAAAAAATTTTTAGGCAGGAGCATCTTTTCCTAAATGAACCTTTTTAACAATCACCCTGTAAAATTCTTGAAAAATATCGACAGTGGTTTTCACCCTTGAGTTTTTTTAAGAATTGAGGCTCAGACACCAAAACCAGTTTTTGCTGATCTCTGTTATAAATACAATTTTCCATTCACAAGTCTCCTATTTGGTCAAACAGTTTTTGAACTCAGTTTCAAAGCTATTAATACTTACTGGAGGGGGCAATGATTTATATCTAATAACAAATCCTCCAACCACAAGCATAACATCTCTAGTGATAATCATGCTTGTAAGCATCAATGGTATCAAATCAGCGTATGTCAAAGATAAGAATAGAGTTGCTATGAGAATTTTGTCTGCAACTGGATCTAAAAAACTGCCCATTTTAGAGCTTTGGCTTTTCCATGTCCGTGCTATCCAACCATCAAGCTGAAAGATGAAATTGGTACCGTTATTTCAAATATTTTTCAATATCCTTACAAGCATGTATCCGACAAACTGCGAGTGTTTATTCGTCTAAACCAATTGTTCTCAACTATGGGTATGGTCCGTATATATTCTTGGTTACTAATGGTTAATGCCTGGGCTGTCAAATTACTCACACTTCGGTTCATTATCTGTCACATGGCACTAACCATTAGTTACCAAGAGTATATATGGACCATACCCTATGTGAATATAGCATCCTAGAGCCCTCTAAGGGGTCAATATCAAGTGGTCATCAACTTCAGAAACAATTACAGTAATGCCCGTCTATAACAAACTTCAAGGGACCGACAAAAGCGGTTCGCTACAAGCGGAGTTCAAAATGAAGGATAAATGATGATATTGTAACGTTTTCTTGGTTTTCAAAACGTTTAGAATATTTAAACTATTTATTTACACACTACTGTTCCAATAACTAAACAACTATTTCTATCAAAGTCTGTTCACAATTTATATCCACACTAATTTATTTTCACTGAACTCTTTCCGCAACGAATCACTCTGCTGAATTGGTCCCTGTGCTGCTCCGCGCCTACCCTTTTATCACATGTGGAATTTCTGGTAATTTCGAGAACGCTCCAGAACGAGGCGGGTGACTCATAGACTGCTCGGGCATTCTGGAGCGTTCAGCAAAATTCTAGAATAGACAGGGCCGTACTCGTCACAATATCAAGAAATTCTCATTTTGAAAGAACAAGACGACGATAAAAGCTTTTCAAACTAGGAATAACACCCTGATCCATAGGCTGTATTATTGAACAGTATTTGGTGGCATGAACGGTTTAACTTGATATACTCTAACTTTAATATGGTTTTTAGATTCTCATGGCGTAATTTATCATTCCATTTTCTTACTTCATTCTAAAAAATCTCTGAAATTATCGTTTAGTTCAAATATCTGATATTTTCGAATTTTTTCTCGAAAATGGTCCTAAACGACTAGGTTGGACTCACTGATGACGAATCCAACAGCAAAATCGATTCTGTCCGGCCGTAGATACGGTTACGTGGGAATTCCTATCGACTTAAAACTTCAGCGTTAGGCTGCATTGCAGAAGGCGACGGTTAAGTTTGTCAATGGGCCATAAAACTAAAAGCTGCCGACTTCATGCCCGTGCTCTTCTAGAATTTTATATATGTAATTCATTGGAAACTATGCAACGTTCTTCGATCATCTAGGGTTTTCAGATTTTCCAATCATCAGTGACTTTCAATCTTATGCTCCTATTAATTTACACCACGAGCACAGTTATCTTTTCCCTTGAGGAACTTTCATTACTGACATTTCTCCTCTTTACTGCGTAAAATATGGATTTTTTCGTTATAACCGAAATATTTTTCGAATATTCCGTATATTAAGGTTCGTTTTAACCGAAAGTTAAAAAAATAACAGCTGTTTGATCATTTCATTTTTCGTACATTAAAAATTGGTTTGTTATAAACGAAAGTTCATTACAAGCGAAGCTGTTATAAGCCGACATTGCTGTATATTTTTTACCATTAAGGCATTTACCAATTTACTTTCTGAGGAAGCAAAAGTCTACAAAAGGTCGGTAATCTCTGATTTGATTATACGTCATACTAATAGGTCCCTTGCATGCATTTTTTATCATTGGAATCAAATATTCTATCCGTAATACTACTGAAAAACTTCAACCGCCGTCAAAAATTTAAATTTTCAAAGAGAAAATGATCTTTTAAATGGACAAAACTTCGCGGCTGCCGTGACTTACCGGGATATTTCCACTCTCTCTCTCTTCTCGTGTACGTTTCTCTCTAGCCAGCCAATAGACAGTGTCGGCTGTATCAATCGGTAAATCGTACCATAACGAGTGACGTAGAAGGCGATCTGACGAGTTTCCCCCGCTTCGACCTTGAGCCCCGATTTGACCATTTTTAATACTGAATTTTTCAAGATTCACGAATTGTTGAAGTGTGTGATACCACACATTATTATTTGTATCGATATAGAATGAGAAAAACATGAAAATATGATAAATCATGTTATATGCAAGTGACTTGATATATTTCTCATTCTATATCGATACAAAATCATAATGTGTGGTATCACACACTTCAACAATCCGCGAATCTTGAACAATTCTTCAAGAATTCGGTATTAAAAATGACCAAACCGCACCTCAAGGTCGAAGCGGGAGAACCGCGTCAGATCGCTTTCTACGTCACTCGTTTTTGTACGATTTACCGATCGAAACAGCCGACGCTGTCTATTGGCTTGCTAGAGAGAAAGCACACGAGAAAAGAGAGAATGGATATATCCCGGTACGTCACGGAAGCCGCGAAGTTTCGTCCGTTTGAACAGCCGATACCCGGAGCCAAATTTAAAAGACCATTTTCTAGTTGAAAATTGAAATTTTTGAAGGCGGTTAAAATTTTTCAGTAGTCTTACAGATAGAATATCTAACTCCAATGATAAAAAATATTGCTGCAAGAGATCTATTAGTTTGACATTGAATAATCAAATCAGAGACTCCCCATTTTTTGTAGACTTTTGCTTCCTCAGAATAAATTAAAACGGTTCTTAATTGGTAATTGGTTTAATGGTAAAAATATACAGTTATGCCTGAGTATAATACCTCCGCTTGTAATGAAGAAGTAAACTTGCTATTTTCAAACATTTAAATATGTAAATTGAAGAACAGATAAATGTGGGTGATTCATCATGAATAAAGAAAAATAAGTCGTTTTTTTATGACGACTAGTTTCAAAACCCTTAAATTGGCCCCATTTTCAAGTCAAAGGTATGAGCTAAAAAAGGCAAATCATTAAAACACATCCTGCTTATACAATTAAGTATCGTTAGATACCCATCTCTCTAGTTCCTCAAAATATTTTAAGAATTTTGATACCTAATTGTATTTTTCTTTTTAATTGACGTTGTGATACATTTTATGCAATAAATCTATTTATCTATCTATAAGCAGGATTTCTTTTCAATGATTAGACCTTCATAGCTTGAATCTTTGACTTGAAAATGAAAGACAAATTTATCACTAATATTGAGTATCAAACTAGTTCAATACTCACTGTCACTAAGCAGCTTTGATGGCCTGAATAAGTTTTATGCCATACTAATTTCTAACTATTAACAGATAGATTTGTTCTATAAATGACCAAGTAATTAAAACTCAATATGTAACACACCTTACCAAATCAGTAACAGCTGCAAAACCAAGGATTCCTAGGGCAAATTCAAATTCTGATTGAACAATCAGTATTCCCAAGTAAGGTGATAGAATGATCCTTGACAAACATAGGAAATTTGGTATTGTATAAATATTTTCTTTCTGAAAAATTACATATAAGCCATAAACAACGCATGTTATTTTGTTACTTACTTCGATAATATTTTCTACTTTTTCTCGTACCTTATCTTTGGTTTCTTTGATATCTTTTAATAGAATACTACCTTTTTGTTTAATTCTTTCTTCTGTGATTCTTAATCTACTTCTATTTTGTTCAATGTACGCTTTAAGTTCTTTATTAACATAGTTTCGTTGGGATGTGAAATCAGCTTTTTTGCCAGTATTTTGACAAAAATATTGCTTTTGTACATCGGCATTTGAATTTCGACTAAGGCATAATATCTTACGATTTTTATCACTATAAAAACTTTTGTGACACCAACAAACAAGAGTGTGCTTATCAAAGCTCACGGGTGTTAGCAATTTTTCGTAGATATTTGGAAATCTTACTTTCCAATTCCATAAAAACCCAATCCTAGACATAGCAGGGGTCTTCGATATTGAAATTTAAGGCGAATAAGAAACAAATAAATTGAATGAAATCAACAAAAATTAAAGGGAAAAATCAATATCAATCGAACAAAATTCATAGATAGTAGCGATATGAAAATAAATAAAACAGATCCATCAAGTGGATTTGTTTTGAAGAAAAATTCTAACCATGCTTTTGCCTTCCATCTGTCAGTTACACTTTAGTGGTTACACCACAGACCGTTACACATAAAGACAGCAGATCTATGGTCTTTCTTTACTCTCTATGGTGGACTGTCTTTTATCCGTGTCTCTTATCTTATATTTTGATATTCTGTGTCTCTTATCTTGTGTAATACTTCTCTATTCTGTGGTTCTGTGGTAAGGACGAAAAATAAAAAATTCCGTTCCAAATTTGAAATAGTAAATACAAATAGAATCTTGCAATCTTGTCTAATCTGTGATTTTGATCTGGTGAACTTTGAATGTGAAACAGAACACAAGCGTTTGGTATGTTTGTATTTATTTCATGTGTTCAGAAAATCACACTGCGTGCAATGATGTAAATATTTTATTGATATCTGGTCGACGGAATTCTTGCGGGATTACCGATTATCGAAATAATATTTGATAACCGATCGAACTGGTCCCAAGACTGAGACTCTTTTGTGATTAGTACTCTGTTATTTGTTTTTCATGTCCAATATAATCTCGAGTGGATTTTATCAAACTGCGAATTAACTGTAGATACTGATAACTAATTGAATCAGTTTTAAAATCAGCACACCAAAAAGTTTTTTAACATGGTCCTGAAGTTCAAATTAATAGCAGCCTGCTGTGAGAATATGGGTATAGGTAAAGATGGTAATTTGCCTTGGAGATTAAAGTAAATCTTCAATTGAAATTCATGTACATATAATTTTTCAAATTCTTAATTTGCAGAAATGAAATGGCATACTTTACCAAAATGACCACTGAAACAGTGGATAAATGCAAAAAAAATGTGGTAATATTGGGAAGAACTTCTTGGGATTGCATTCCTGAAAAATATAAACCTCTTCCAGGTAGGATTAACTTTGTTTTAACATCCAACAAAAACTTAAATGTTTCACAATATGAGGATACTTATGTATTTAACAGTTGGGATGAAATAGTAGACAAATTACAGGATCCTGAATTTCAAAAAAGATATGAAGATATTTGGGTTGCAGGTGGAGGTAAAATATACAAGGTAAGAAAAAGTATTATATCAAATGAAGATTACTTTCATTTTCGTGTTGGTTCTAGGAAGCCATGAATTTGGAACATTTTTATAGACTTTACTTAACAAGAATAAAGAAGAATTTCGATTGTGACACATTCTTTCCGTTATTGGTAGATCACATCCATAAAGTTAGGTATGTATATCACTTCGAGCGGAATAAAGTTTATTACTATTATTATGAAATTATGAGAGTTTCATCAATTCACGGCATTATATTTTAAAATAAAAAAACACAATTACAGTGTAGAAGAATTTGAGTATAAATTTAAACTGTTATATGAAACAAAATAAGCAGAATGTCCAAAGATGATTGTCTGTATCTAAACCAAAGGAGCTATTTTTCACTCATGTCGTGCACTCGACCATTTATCCAACTTGCTTTTGAAGACATTCACACTATGAGAACTAACAACTGCATCAGGGAGACCATTCCAATGGTGAAACACTCTACTGCTGGTGAAAGTTTGCCAGCAAGTGGTCTTGAATACCTCGCTTGTTAATTTGAGGTGGTGACCTCTGAGGTGATGTGTGGAAGAAATTTTGAACAGGAACTTCAAGTTAGTGCCGAATTTACCGTTCAGGGCGCTGTAGGTAATAATGAGATCACCCCCATTACATCTAGCTTGGAAAGTTGGTAGTCCAAGCATAGACAGACGTTCTGGATGGAATCTCTCTGTGCCACACCAGGCTAGGGCACCACACCGGTCCAGCATATTCCAGTATTGGTCTTATATATGTATTATAGAACACAGAGCAAACACCTTTGTCACAATAACGAAATGATCGCTCAAGAAGACCAAGCATTCTTCGAGCCTTCGAGGTAATCTACAATGTGTGCTCCGACCAAGAAAGATCCTCTGTTATCACCACACACCAATACAGCTGTTTCTTCGTAGCGCCAAGAGGAAAATCATCAATAAAATATTGCTTCCTAGGATTATGTTTTCCCAGGTGGAGGACCATTCACTTGTTCAGGTTCAAATCGAGCAGCCACTACAACACAAAGAATACAGTGCATTCAAGTTGGCTTGGAGAAGAGAAAAATTATTCAGTGGTTCATTATAAAGTTTTGTATCGTCGGCAAACATGCAAATAGATGACCTCAGAAGTACCGGCAAATCCAACGTATATATGAGAAAAAGCATAGGTTTTTATACTCAATAATAATTAATTTATAATAGTTCTTCATGTGAACCTTGTGCCAGATTATTGTAGAGAGTTGGTCTTTCATGTCTTCTGCTAACACAGTTATGTTAACACAATTCGTTAATGAATTTATTGATTTTACATGTTATATGCTTTCTCTTCTGACAAAATTCAAAAGATTGGTCTACAACAATTCTAAAAGTCAACACATATTGCTTCGATATTCATGAAATTATGAGATATGTATTCCATGTTACACAAGAAAAAGCAACTTAATCTTGATAACAGATAGAGCCATACCACAGCTCTCTTAGCACCGATAAGGTTACTGATTGGTCAGGTATTTGAACTTAGAATGAATTCTCTTCGCCTCAGTATGGGGAATATTTTACAATTCTTCCCTTCTATTGAGTATGGAATCAATGTAAAAGTAAGGGATTTACTGGATATGTAAAACAACAGTATAAAAAAATTATTTTTTTTTGCATCAGTTTGTTCACTATCATAAATTGGATTGAATATTGTGATAAGAAGATGCTATGAATTCATTTCAAGAGAAATCAAATGAAAATAGCTATGTACTCTATGCTCAGGAACCCATTAAACCAGACTGTGAGTACCAACTATAGCATATTTAGAAGATGGAATTGAGAGAAACAGGTTTCTTGCATGTAACACGAATTATCATAATTTTATGATTTTCTCATTCTATATCGATACAAAATCATAATGTATGATATCACACACTTCAACCATTCGCGAATTTTGAATAATTCGGTATTAAAAATGACCAAACCGGGACTCAAGGTCGAAGCGGGAGAAATGCGTCAGGTCGCCCTCTACGTCACCCGTTATTCTACGATTCACCGATCGATACAGCCGACGCTGTATATTGGCTTGCTAGAGAGAAAAGTACACGAGAAGAGGGACGTCACCGAAGCCGCGAAGTTTTGTCCGTATAAACAGCCGATATTCGGAGCCAAATTTAATAGAGAGCATTTTCTCGTTGAAAATTGAAATTTTGACGGCGGTTAAAGTTTTTCAGTAGTCTTACGAATAGAATCTTTGATTCCAATGATAAAAAAAAATCATGAAAGAGAAGATGCAGGATGTTTCAGTGAAATATGTATTTTGATTGAAGAGGACAAAAAGTCTGCGATAAAATTCATTGGCTATGACTGATGGACCATGGCTGCAAGAGAATATTTCAATTACGTTTCATATGCAGAACCATCTTTTCGACCACAAAATAAACATAGTTCTTTCTTTATAAAACGCTACGGATTTTTACTAGTGAGCTGTTTTCTAAAATACGCATGCACTTCTGCAAAATTTTAAGAATTTCTGAATATCTGTGTCATCATTTCTTTCGATGTTTGCAGTTTTTAAAGTTTTGAAGTCACGTTCTAGATACATTAATAACATATTTACCTTCTGAAGCTGACTTTCACAGATAAAATTCAAATCAGCCATAATTTCGACGTTCCACATCGTTTGTTTTCGAAGAACCCAGGTCATCAACATTCACACTTCAACTTCCATTCCAGTATTATAAATGAGTATACGATAATAATCATTCATTATCAAGATGGTGAATTTTTTTCCGATAATTTCATTTTTTCTAAATTTGAATCTACCTTAGCTCAAAAATTTTCCCCATTCCGTAGCTAACATATGCCTGATCAAGTGAGATTTATCCTTGAAATGAATTATTAATTCTAAATCCATTCCGTATCACAATTTCTTCAATAAACACGGAAATCTGAAGTAAAAATCCTCTGCTACGCAAGAACAAGAACGAACCGAAACCTCGCGAACTATCTGCCAGTGGACGACCCCGAAGCCTGAGACCGCTTTGGTCGTAAAAGCTCCTCGGCGCTCGTAAAACGCGTAGCTCATAAAAGCCCCAAATCGCTTCCAGTGAACGGCCAGGCTCATCCACAATAAACTTTGTTACCTGAACTACTGGTATGAATGTAGCAACGGTTTTTTGGAACTCTCTATAATCGTATCTGAGTGAAAACAGCCGCTACAATTAGGTGGTTTTTGGAAAATATCTTATGACGTGAGTTGAATGACCTTCATTCAAGATAATAATTTGTCACCCCTAATTAACCCCCCCAACCACCCACTAAAGTGAAAAGTAGCGTTATTCCTAAAACGACCGTTGTTGGAGATTTTTTGATGGAAATCGTTTATTATGAACTCTATGAACACGTTCCATATAGTGAAATAATTTGTGACCCCTTAATAGCCCCCTCAAACGCCCCCTAAAGTTGAAAATATCACTAAAACGACAGTTGCTGGCGATTTTTTGATGAAAATCGTTTATTTCGAGCCATATGAACTCGTCGCATATAGTGAAATAATTTGTGACCCCTTAATAACCCCCCTAACCGCCCCCTAAAGTGTAAAAAAGCGTTATTCCTGAAACGACCATTGCTGGAGATTTTTTGATAGAAATCGTTTATTTCGAACTCTATGAACACGTTCCATATAGTGAAATAATTTGTAACCCCTTTATAACCCCCTCAAACGCCCCCTAATATAGAAAATATCACTGTCACTAAAACGACCGTTGCTGGCGATTTTTTGATGTGAATTGATGATTATCTCGAGACCTATGAACACGTTCCATATAGTGAAATAATTTGTGACCCCTTGAGAACCCCCTCAAACACCCCCTGAAGATAGAGACAAGAAAAATACGTGCTACTCCTGCCCCACTGATGGTCCGTCAATTTTGAAGTGGAAATAATATAATTGATCGAAAAAAAGGTGGAAATAGATATTCATTTTCAGAATTCCAATCGATACTTAGTGACTTTTTTCTTCTTCTTCAGCGATTTTTTTTTCAAATTTTATTCTTCTTTCGATGCTATTATTTACTTTCATAGTATGAAGAAATAGAAAGCCATATCAATTCTATTCAAAACAGATGTCGTACACGCACTGCCAAAAAAATTTTGTTCACTAGTCATACGGAAGATATCTGTACTATGAATCAATGAACAACTTTTCAATTCGAGGTGAGCCTGATTCCAAAAACTTCCGCTAGAAAAATATTCTCAACAATAAACGGAAAATCTGTTACATTACTCAGTTTGAAATTAAACAATAGCACCTTCATTTATGATTTGAACTGTAGTAACTTACCTGAACAGCACCTCTTACGAAAAAAATATATATTTCCTGCTGCTGTAACTGGGACAACAAGAACATACTTGAAAGTACAGAGACACAGTTACATTGGATCCAAGATTATCCATTTTCCATAACCCGGTTAAAGGCTAACGCTCACCTATCGATTGGCATAAAAAAATCGCCAGCAACGGTCGTTTTAGGTATAACGATATTCCCCTCTTTAGGGGGTGATTGAGGGGTCACAAATTTTTTCACTCTATGGAACGTGTTCATAGGACTCGAAATAAACGATTTTCATCAAAAAACCGCAAACAATGGTCGTTTTAGTGACAGCGATATTTTCAACTTTAGGGGGTGGTTAGGGAGGTGATTAAGGGGTCACAAATTATTTCACTATATGGAACGTGTTCATAGGTCTCGAAATAAACGATTTCCATCAAAAAATCACCAGCAACGGTCGTTTTAGTGACAGTGATATTTTCTACTTTAGGGGGCGTTTGAGGGGGTTGTTGAGGGGTCACAAATTATTTCACTAAATGTAACGTGTTCGTAGAGTTCGAAATATACGATTTCCATAAAAAAATCTTCAGCAACGGTCGTTTCAGGAATAACGCTTTTTTACACTTTAGGGCGTGGTTAGGGGGGGGTTATTAAGGGGTCACAAATTATTTCACTATATGGAACGTGTTCATATGGCTTGAAATAAACGATTTTCATGAAAAATCGCCAGCAACGGTCGTTTTAGTGATATTTTCAACTTTAGGGGGCGTTTGAGGGGGCTCTTAAGGGGTCACAAATTATTTCACTATATGGAACGTGTTCATAGAGTTCGAAATAAACGATTTCCATCAAAAAATCTCCAGCAACGGTCGTTTTAGGAATAACGCTATTTTTCACTTTAGGGGGTGATTGGGGGGTTAATTAGGGGTGACAAATTATTCATTCAACTCACGTCATAACATATTTTCCAAAAAACACCTAATTGTAGCGGCTGTTTTCACTCAGATACGATTATAGACAGTTCCAAAAAACCGTTGCTACATTCACACCCGTACCTGAACTAACCATTGTGGTGTGTGGTGTGATGGGACTAGTGTCAGATGAAACACATCGTAACACAGGATACATGTCTTTTTAAGCCCGTTTGACGGTTTCATTCAATATGTATGTAAGTGTAGATAGTTCAGTAGTAGAGAGTCGAACTAGTGACGTGATCGATAGGTCTCGGTGTCGGTTCCGAACTAGAGAAGTAATTTTGGTGTGAGGATGCCGGCCACTATACACTGTTGAGTAAAACATAACAGTGCTGTGTCAAAGGTGGCCTGAGGATTCATTAATAAAGCCTTCAAAGAGCAATCCCAATAACCTAATTCACACAAGCTATAAGCTTTGAAGGGTTCTTTCAAAATCTAGGAATCGGCAAAAATGAAATTTATTCATGGTGTATCCATCTTCTAGGCAAGGTCAATCCCAACACAATAAACATTTGGCTAACAATTAGACGCAAGGAAGCATAATTCAGAACATTGGCGGGGACAAGATCAGAAGTCCGTTCGATTAGGACGGCATCCATCGTGTAATTCCTCATAGATCTAGATAAGGGTAAAAATCAATTAAATTATCATTGCACCAAGTGATCAATTATTTTTTACACCAAATAAACTGCGGTGTCAAAAGTTGCACTCACACCAGATCGGAGTGGGTCAGAATCCCTGTGCTTTTACAATTCCTGTGTGGTTTCGTTTCCGATTCTTTGAAGGAAACTTACTTTGAAAAAATAAATCCTTTCGCCTTCAAAGGGCACTCCGTCCATTTTATGTTCAACATAATCAGTCTAGTGAGCAGGATATTGATCATTTTCGCACTTAAATTACTCTCGATTCAAACCCATCAACAAGACAAAGAAATGTAAGTTGCACAAGCTTGCAGCATTATCGGTAACTATTTCTTTCAAAATGAGTTGCGATAAATTACTAATGTTAACTGCCGGCCACCAGCTCCACAGATACTTTTCTTTGAAACTGGTACCTTATGGGTCGCCTATCCGAATGGAAAATTGTTGGTATATAGATTTTGTATTCGTCTATATCCAAAGCATGGTCTAGATTTTTTCAGAAAATATAAAAATCACAAAAATATCTTCTGACGGCATGAAATTCTATTCTGAAGTGAGCCCTTAGATCTAAGCTATGTGAACGAAAAATCATTTATTTATAGCTCTTTCATTCCCCTTTAAGAAGAACCTAATCTTATTACGTTCGCCTATCAAGAAATCAAGGAAATATGTTCGTTTTCGTGCCGTGGAGCTAGCCAGCCGGGAGCTTATATTTACAGGGTTGCTTTAGTTACGGTGAATGACGGGCGTTATCGAGCCATTCTAACCGAATTTTTTTCTTCCAAAAATCAAAAAACTAATTAGCTAAACATCGACGACCTTTGGTTCCAACCAGACGGCTCAACTTGCCATACAGCGCGATTAACAATCAGTTTATTGCAAAATCAATTTGGTGACAACTTTATTTCCAGAAGTGGTACTGTTAACTTATCCCTCCTGGTTTGTGTAGCTTAATGACTTTCGATCACTTTTTATTGGGCTATGTTAAATCATTGGTTCATGTCGACAAAGTTGCAACTCTGGAAATATACTTAGCCAATATTCGAGCCACCATTGACGCCATATTTCCAGATTTATTAGAAAAAGTAGTTAAAAATAGACTAAGCGGATGGACTATGGTGACTCGTAGACACTGATTTTCGGCATATGTCCGCAGCGAACATATGGCCAATCATATTTATCAAATAAATACCATGAAATTATCTACCAGATTAGAGTCATTAGAATTAATTTTGACAATGTTCTGTCTTGTATCATCATATAAAATTCTCAAGCTCTTAAAAAACACTACTCTTACTATGTAATTTCATACGGTGTGTTAAAGGTTATCAAATGTTTAAAAGTAATATTATGACATTATGTGAATCAGTAATAACTGTTAGTACCTTAATTTTATACTGATCGATTAAAGAATTCAATATGTGAAAATATGCCTAAAATATCGATAGGATAATTCTGTTTTTTCTCAATATCAAAAGCTCCCGGAAGTCATACACAATATAGAGTAAAAATAAGCTTTCAAACTCAATCTAATACCGAAATAGCATATTTATACGTTTATTTCTATTCGAATAGAAATACGTCATTAAATTGAGGTGTAGATTGTTTTTCAGATTCGAAATATATAAAAAGATCATTAGGTCACTAATTAAGGTTAATTATTAAACCGTTGAATGTATTTGATCAAATGAGATGAATTCGTTAACAACAATGAAAAAATCAGACAAAAAAAAATTCGCATCATTAATGAATAAAAAGAAATAATAAAATTTTGAACCAAATCCGGAATATTTTCCAAACCGAACCAGTAACGCAAAATCCAAATATCCCAAATAATTTTTTTTTTCGAAAATCGTCAATCTTTATATCTTTTCCTATTAAATCGAGGTCGTAGATCACGAATATTCCATTTGAAATCGTCCAGTGACAAACGTTTAGGAATTAGGGCGAAAATAATGAAAAAATTACGAAATTTGGGTCAACTTTGAGACGTCGTGCCGACCAAAATAATGAAGCTGGGTGATGTCGAATTTTTTACGTGCAGTTCGATCCTTTATCTATGCAATAAAACAGATCTCATCGTCCTACTTTCATCGAGTCGGTAATAATGATTTTTTGAAAAAAGGTCCAAAATTTTGGAACTTCAAGGACCTCTCACGTCCAGTACGATTTTTTTAAAAAATATCTGACCTTATATTCTTGTTCTACGCCCTCGAATTAGTAAGTGTGCCAAATTTCACGGCGATAGGAGTCGGAAAATTATTTTTCGAAAATTGAGATTTTTTAAGGCTAACTAATAACCCCTTAGAATTTTACCAAAAATCGAAAGTTCTTTGATCGACCTGAAATTTGAAACATATACTAATTCTAGGGCGTAGATAAAGAAAATCCAATCAGAATGTTAGTGGAGAGTCTGGATCGTTTTTTATGGCCAGAAGAAAATCGAAAAAATTGGACCTTTTTTAAAAAAATCATAATTTTTCAACTAGAGGACTTTCGTCTATAAAATAAGTGGCTACATACTCACAAAGGATCCAGATATAACCAAAAAAATTCGATATTGTCCAGCCTTACGCGTTTGATCTGTACGACGGCCCAAAGTTGACCCAAATTTCGAAAATTTCTCACCAAATCCGGAATATTTTCCAAACCGAATCAGTTACGCAAAATCTAATTACAGATTCGTAATCTACGTGTTCGAATCCATAATATATGATGTGCATATTGTCATAGCTTCAAAAATAAAATTTCGCACGGAATCGCCAATTACCAGATTATTAGAATTAATTTCGACAATGTTCTGTCTTGTATCATCATATAAAATTCTCAAGCTCTTAAAAAACACTACTCTTACTATGTAATTTCATGGCGACGTTTCTTCATTTCAAAACTTAAATGCAACAACTCAAGGAAACGAATAGGGTCGTTTATGGACTTCAGAGGCTCATAAGCGTTTCTCACTCACCACTGACGTCTTTGTGCGTGATTGTTCCGTGGAAAACAGCCTGCCCAAATGTCTGTGTTTTTCCAATTCTGAGCCGAAAATGTCTCATAAGAACAGGCTGAACTCACTGATGACGAATCCGATGAAAAAATCCATTCTATCTGGCCAACCGAACGCTGTCACGATGATTTAAAAACCATCAACTACAAATATGGGATATATTGTTTAGAAGTCTTAGTATTTTGTTGCCGGTCAGCCATAGATTGACAAAACTGTTCATCATAACGTTATAACTGCTTATAGTGGCAGGATGTCCATCTTCTTCCACTGTTCAGAAATCATTTATGTCCTATATATTTTTGAAGTTTGTGTTGTTTTTCTTTGTAGGGACGACAGAGTGCCACAACATGTCCAAGAAGAAAAGGGAATACAATGGGAAGTTGAAGTATGGGAGAACTCAAAATTCAATTAGACAACTGCATCAATATTTATACAGTGTAATAATTTTTAGAATAAAACGATATTTTGATTATTTTCGAAAATTAAGTAATCTTATCCAGATCTAAGTACAAGACATCACTTAGTGCCTATTTAATCTCTAGTCCACTTTTACTTAATGCATGTCAAGAAACGTGTAGTTAGTAGGTGGATATTAAAGTTAGTAACGATATGTCCCTCAACAAAGGAAATGTGGTTTCTTAAAAGTGCGTTAGACGCATAAAGTATAAGTGGATCATAAAGTAGTAAAATTTTGTTGTTGCCTTTAATCAGCGGGGAGTGAGAGCTGCACTTATTCGAAGCACATAAAATAATTAATACATCTTCTGATATCTTCAACTACACCGCTATCTCATTCTACGTATTAGCTGGGCTGAGAAAGGTTAAATATTTCCATGATAAAAATAAACATGGTGTATAAGTTACCTTCTCCAAATCGCATATGACGTCAGCTGAGGGTATGTCTCTTTATAACTGCAAAACTCCAAGAGAAAGAAGACAAGCAGCCACACAAAAGGATCATGACTCAAGAAAACATACAAGATTTCAAACAGAGATTGGAAAATATTAGGGGACATTCCAGAGTATGAAGTCAACACTCCGTGGACAAAGTTTGTGAATATTTTCAAGACAGAATTAAACTTTTCGTGTCCCATAAGAAAAATCCAAAAAAAAAAACACAAAAAGCCAAAATCGAGGAGCGAGAGATTGGAAAACTGTAAGGCCAGACTTGACATTCTACATACCTGTAAAATAAACAATCCTGCGTTCAATTAAATTTACAAAGAAACAAAAAGAGAGTATGATAGCGTTCTTCGACAAGAGAAAAGTGAACATTATAAACGGGAAATATTGGAATCAGACAATAGAAGTAAGACACTATGGAAAACAGTCAAGAAAATCAAAGGTATCACAAATCAAAACACTGAAATACCAGGAAACCCGGAAAACCCGAGAGATAAAGCAAATGGCAACCAAAAGTCACAACTCAAAATCAATATAACGGAAAGTAACTCGATCCTTAAACTGCACCTAGTCTCGGAAGAAGAAACAATGAAAACAATCTCCATGTTGAAAAATAAAGACAGCTACGGATGCGATGAAATCCCGATGAGATTAGTAAAAGATTGTGCAGAACAAATAGTGAAACCCCTAACTTTTCTAATCAACATGTCCATAAAATACGGTGTCTTCCCTGATCTGCTAAAGGAAGCATTGATAAAGCCAGTATATAAGAAGGGCGAGCCAGACAAACCACAGAGCTATAGACCAATAAGCCTCCTACCAACGTTCTCTAAAATACTGGAGCTAACAATTTCAACTCAACTGGTATCATACCTCGTAAAAGAAAAAATCTTATCACCTTCACAACACGGCTATGTCAAAGGGAAATCAACCCAGACCGCAGTCTACGAGTTCATCTCAGGAATCTTGGATGCTTTGGAGGATTCAAATGTAACGGTTGGGTTGATGCTGGACCTATCGAAAGCATTTGATACCCTATCCCACGACCTCATCCTTCAAAAACTACAAGCCTATGGAATAAGAGAAAACGAACTGAAGTTGTTCAAATCGTACCTCACAAACCGTAAGCAAAGAGTAGTGATCTCTCAGAATGGGAAACAAACAATATCAGAAGAGGAATTCACAGAACTTGGAGTACCACAAGGAAGCATATTAGTATTCCATATTTGATGAAACAATTATCAGAATGTTAAATTATGCTGATGACACAAATTTTACCGTGATAGCCAAGACATTTCCAGAAACATGTGAATTGGTAAAATCAACCCTAAAACAAGCGAGCGGTCAGCCTAACGGCCGACTGCGTAAACACAATAACTTCCGAAAGAAACAACTTAGAAACTCGATATTTGTAGAGAAGGTTTGGACCTTAATTACAAAGGCCGAATTCGTGAATGGGTAAAATCCCCCCAATGATTCCGTAGATATACCCAATCAAAATTTTATTTTTCCAATATTTCCAAAAATACAGATCAGATCGAATTGAAATCCAGTACTTCATCGAAAATAACAGTTCGAAGTTTCATACAGAATTTAATGAGGATGATATGATGAGAAAATCATAGACATTTTTTTTTTCAAATTGTTCTAATAACACGATTATCACGAAATTTTGCATAAAGTTGTCTTTCAGCATCTTAAAACTAGCTGTGAAGTTTAATCAGGACTGAATCAGTATTTCTCGAGTTATATCGAAAAAATCAACGATATCGAGAAGAAAACCTCGAAATTTGACATATTTTTTCCCGATATCTCCAAAACTTATGATCGTATCGAACTGAAATTTGGTGCACTGCTGTGAAATTAGAAGGTCAAAATGTGGGTTTAATTTTTTTTGGATATGATGAATGGTTTCCGAAAAAAAAATTTTTTTGGAAAAAAATGTCGAAAACATTTTTTTTTAAAAATTACTGACAATATGATCCTGACGAAATTTAGCTAAAAGTTGCGCGTCGTTGTACTCCACCTAACTGCCAAGTTTGAATACAATCGCTCAGTTAGTTTCTGAAATAAAAAATAAATAACTTCAAAACTTCAAGTGCCTATAACTCCGAAACTATTCGACCGATTTGGCCCATTAACGAACTTAACCGCGGCATTCTGATGCGCAACCTATCCTGAAAGTTTCAAGTAGCTAGCTTGCTTCTGTCGACAGTTATCGTGTCTACGGACGGCCGGCCGGCCGGACAGAATCAATTTTGACACCGGATTCGTCATCAGTGAGTCTAACCTAGTCGATTGAGACCATTTTCGGCTCAATCATCCAAAATTACAGACATTAGGACAAAACGATAGCACGCTGTTCCCCTAGAACATGCGCGCAAAAATGGGTTCTACTACCAATAAAAGGGTGATTGTTTCAAATGTCAATGACAATTGCCTTTATCCTACTTTGCTCTAAGATTTCTCAGTAGCCATGGGTTTGATTCCAAGATTCCCCCAGTTCTCTCTATCCAAAATGATAGAAAATAATCAGTTTCTTTGCTGAAAATTTCTTCAAATGTAATGAAAGTCATTTCAGTCTGATATTGCTATATTCATTCCTTCACACTATACATTAAAATAATATGAAATATTTACAACTAATAATTCTTTCAACAACGCATTTTCATCAAATACTTCTTCAGCTTTCATTTTTTTGGCTCCATTGACTCCTTTTCCATCAAGAATAAGTCTTGAGCTAGAGGGAATTCGAACACAAGATTTGATGAGTTCACAGTTTCAGATGATGTGTATTCCTTATTCATCAACATCAATTCCATAACATTCAATACAATATTTCAAGTTAAATATTATCTACTAGGTCTTTTAATCAGTTCATCCAGTAAAATAGTTACTGCCAGTCCAATCTAAAAATAATAAAGCTTGGAAAAAAAAGTCAATAACTCGTTTGACACAACTCAGTTGAATTCAAAATCGTCACCTCAGTTATTTTTGTTCATCCAATGTGTTACTTCATATTAGAATCATTTAGTAGAAAATGATTCTTCTGAACAAGCTATTTAAGCTTTTTATAGAAGGAACTGACTGACAGCAAGACTTGACTAAATACTTCATAAAAAGTATCAATGTAATCTGTTTGGGATAAGTTTTTTATAGTATATATTTTTTAATTCTAGAATAAGAAATAAATGATGTGCAAAGTATCTGTGATAGATATTCAAGTTGTCGGGATAATTCTAACATCAGTCCTTCATACAGAGTGTAACAGCCAAATGGAATGAATTCGATAACTAATAAATGAGGGCGTGTTGGGAAAAACGCTCGGACACGTCGATTTGTAATTTTAAATGCGCATATTTCTCAAGAAAATAATATTATATAGGGTGTTCCATGTGACCGTGGCCAATACCAACTTTCTTATTTCAAATGCAACCCCCTGTATATTATTTATTTTTTGGATTCTTCAGAGAATTCTAGACACAATTCATGCACAATGTCCTATACCTATCTTTAACTATTTCGGAAATATTAAGTGTTTTCAGATTTAGTGCAAAAATCAACGTTTTAAATAAAAATTATTTTATTTCACAAATTCGGTACATTACACTTAAAACCTAATAAGTAATACTGAATATTTCTTAATAATTAAAAAAAAACCTGAAAAAAACATTAATGTCAATGTAGAAAATGTTCAAAATGCTCGCCGCGAACGTCTTGGCAACATGCTAATCTGGTGTAGAATTGTCTTCTAACGTTACTCAACATTTCTGAAAACACTTAATATTTCCGAAAAAGTTGAAGATGGGTATAGGACATGGTACATGAATTATGTCTAGAATTTTCTGAAGAATCCACAAAATAAATAATATACAGGGGATTACATTTGAAATAAGAAAGTTGATATTGGCCACGGTCGTATGGAACACCCTATATAATTTTATTTTCTTGAAAACTATGCGCATTTAAAATTACAAATCGACGTGTCCAAGCGTTTTTCTTAACACCCCCTCATTTGTTCGTTATCGAATTTATTCCATTTGGCTGTTACACTCTGTACATCTCTTTGTGATTAAGAAATGTCCTCTTCAAGTTAATGGCTCTTGGAGGTATTCGTCAGACCAGGTGAGATTGCACTTTTTTACCTTTCCATTATGCCTATCCAACTAACCAGCTGTCAGTGATAAACACAGTAGTTGAAATTTGGTTTGAATAAAAATGGCATCACAATGTGGCTGCTGAGTAACCATTTCTATCCTAAACTTCCAAAGCCTTTCAAGCCGGTTGTAAAACAAAAAGTTATAAGGATGCCTGATGGTTTCAAAAAATCCGTTCGGAATATTGAAAAAACAAACACATAGATCCTTTAGAGAATGTCTTATGGAATAGAATGAAAATGTATGTATCCATTTATCGAGATCACTAGTTTTCAACTTATTACTTTAGTATAACAATTTTTCATCACAGTTATGAACATATTCACTTTTCGTAATGTCTGATAAGATGTTAACGCCAGTGGATCAGCAAAAATAGACTATGCTGAGTAATTCTTAACCAAGAAATCATACTCTGCTCTACAATGAATGAATTCAATACAGATTTGGAATATTTTAAATTCTCTGAGTTGTACTACTATTCCCCTAAATAACACCTGATCCAGTGATGGTCTCCTGGCAACTTTGGGGTAGTTGATGTTTCTTCTGATTAACACTCATCTGACGCTGTCCTGTCATATGAACGACAGACTGGTTTGACCAATCGCCTGTAGGTATCGTCGTCCTATAGAATTTGGATGCCGATTTATTGAAGATTGGTAGCAGTTCATTCGCTTCATTCGAAAGAGCCTACAATAAAAGAGGATTGATATCAATTCAAATAGATATAAATATGTTTATTGTAAACATATTTTTAACCACTAATGAAGAGGTTATAAACGATGCCTCTTTATTTATCTGTTTTTTGCGGGTGAGCGTTATGACTGATCAGAAAATCATAGTTTGTGTTATGATTTTCAGTTTTTCATGTTCTGATGAGAATGAAATAACTGGAAGCTCACCTTACATTTTCTATTTTTTGAGAATTGAGTAGGTTCTGACTAAAAATGTCAGTCATAATATTCTTGCTGTTTTGAAAGTTTAGGTCAGGAGACTTGAATAAAAAGATCAAGTTGATAGAATCCTCCGTACTTCCGTAATCGTGGTGACGGTCGGACGGACAGAATTGATTTTGACACTGGATTCGTCATCAGTAAGTCCAACGTTGTCGTTTGAGACCATTTCGGCTCAAAATTCGAAAATTACAGACATTTGGACAAAACGATAGCACGCTGTTCCCCTAGAACATGCAAGCAAAAAGAGAGGAAAAACGTTACAATCAATATAAGACAGTATAAAAAACGACAATAGTATGATAAGACCTTTAGGTAAAGTACTAACGGTAGCAATACATAGAAAGAGAGAGTTCCAGGGGAGAAATTATCGTAGAAAATTCTGGTAACAGAAATGTAGATACACAACATTTTTTTTAAAGAACTTTGCAATTCAGACAGTATAAAAAACGACAATAGTAGGATAAGACCTTTAGGTAAAGTACTAACGGTAGCAATACATAGAAAGAGAGAGTTCCAGGGGAGAAATTATCGTAGAAAATTCTGGTAACAGAAATGTAGATACACAACATTTTTTTTAAAGAACTTTGCAATTCAATGGAGGAATTCAAACGGACATAAGGAAGTAACCATGAAGATTCCAAAAAGTTATATACTATATCCAAGGATTTGAAGAATGCAGAATACCTATGTGTTTGTGAGAATAGGTCTCTTGCACGTAACGCCAATTATGTTTTTCTCATTCTATATCGATACAAAATCATAATGTATGCTATCACACACTTCAACAATTCGCGAATTTTGAATAATTCGGTATTAACAATGGCCAAATCGGGACTCAAGGTCGAAGCGGGAGAAACGCGTCAGATCGTCTCTACGTCACTCGTTATTCTACGATTCACTGATCGATACAGCCCGACGCTGTCTATTGGCTTGCTAGAGAGAAAAGTACACGAGAAGAGGGAGAGAGTGGCAACTCTTATTTTACCTTATATTTTATATGTTTAGAGAATTGAGCGGGTTCAGACTCAATATGTCAGTCATAATTTTCTCGCTGTTTTGAAAGTTGTAAAAAGTCAACAGACTGTTGGTCCATTTCCATATTAGTTTCATTTTCATGCCATATAGTTCTACAATGAGTTGAAGATAAAAAAAATTTAGGAATCGACAACGTCTCGCCGCAATACCATGACCTAAGGATAATTTCAATAGTGCCAACCTAGATCAGTTCTAGTTCACCAAAAACTCAATAAATCTATTCCAAGGTCTACTAACTGACTTTAGATGAGAGTGAAGTCCACACAGTTTTTCAGTTAAATGAACAGTTACAAAAGTTGCTCACTGATGAGTCAGTGTGGATTACCTTGGTAGAATAAAAACTCTATGCCTACCTTCATATATATGACTGCATCGGTGCCATCACCTTCGCAAGTTAGTATTACAATATCTCCATGGAAATACCTGGCATATAGTCGGGATATGGGCAAACCACATCCATATCCTGCTAATGGAACAGTATGGGCATCAGCCTTGCTGGGCTGAGGTGCGGTGGAATACATATACTTGAATAAATGTTCCATTGAAGATCTTGGGAGCCCTCCACCCTTGTCAGACATCTGCGACATATAATTTCATTAGACGCTCATTAGCTAAACGCTGGTGGGTTAACTGATTAGATTTTTTTTAGTTTCGAGACACGCAAGAATTCTAGATCTGATTTGCTACCCCCCTACTTTAACGAGTCATTGGTTTTTTTGAAAGACTCAACATCAGCGTATGATCTGTCACATTCGGTATTATCCTACGCTCCATGTGAAACGGCACTGATTTATTTCAGTACAGGACATGGTTCGGTTAAAAGTTTCTCCTCATTCTCGCTCTAATTCGAATGAGAGTTTAGATCTGGTTCACATGAACCGTATTCGCTGATACCAGTAAGCAGATTTCACGTACATCTTTCACATAGCGGCGGTAGCTCAGTGGTTAGATCGCAAGCCCCATGATCGTAAGGTCTGGGGTTCAAGCCCTTGGCCGGGAAATAACTTTTCCGGTTTTTAGGGGACCGTCTAACCATTCGCTGTTGGGTAAACAATTAACAGTGCTGTTCCTAACGTGGAATTAGTAACAAAGCACAGAACACAGAACACACCCGGTATCCTAACTCGCACAAGCTTTAAGCTTCTGAGGGGTTTTGTTGAAGCCTAGGATATTCGGAAAAATACAAAAAAAAATACATGAATATCGTATGGCGAGCAACCGAAAAGTCGCTGTTATCACTTCTACTGATCAGGTGTGAAGTGTATTCAAATGATGGCGGTGCTGGTGCTAAGCAAATCTGAAAACAAGCAAGATTGTCTGGGATTGATCATGCGCTTTAAGGTGAATTAACTCATTCAAGCAATGTGTGCAGATACTGCAGATGCTATAGTTAACTTATACGTAAGGGCTCTTCATAGGATCTACGAAGCAGATCCGAAGGGCATGTCAAACTACTCAATTTGAAGCGATTTCTATAATTAAAATAATTATAAATATGTTCTTACCTTTAGACAGATGTCCTCTTTACCCTTTGAGACAGTTACACTTATAGGTGGGTATTTATCAACACGAGCATGATATTCCATAACAGCCCTCATGGAATTTTTGAAGAGTTCAAACAGCATGTAATATAAATGCGACGGAACGTAAACCATTTTGATACCATGCTCCGGTTCCAGGTCTGAATAAAGAAAAAAACAGATTATTTTCTTCAATATATCAGGTGATCTGGAATAACTTACCATGATGTGTCGATTCATTTATAATTAAGTCTGGGGAATCTAGGTAATATTGATCACAGAGGAATCTTGCATTTTCATAAGCATCTTTAATAACGCTCACTATGTCACACTGTGGATCTATACACCCAATATATTGGTTTCCTTTGGGTCCAGGAGCATTCTCCAACTGACCTCCAAAAAGTAAAGCTGTAATGAAAGATAGGTAAGTATGACGTTAAAAATAGTGGACAAATTTGTTCAATCTATTAGCATCTGTTTAATTGGTTTTCAGGGGTGCGTTCAGATGCCACGCCGTGTGTCGCTGGGCGCGTCTCAAAGCGTTCAGATGATTACGTCTTGGGAGAAACTTTACCGGGCGTCCAACCGTCCAACCTAGCCCGTACAGTGACAATATTATATATGGTAATATAGTCACTGTACTAGCCCATACATGGGTAGAAATTGACCCGCATGCGCTTTGCAGTTTTTAATGACAAGAGTGACAAGTTTGGGATATGTTCAAAATTTCAAAATCAGATTCAATAGTTGTTTACTCTCGAACTGGTTGCATCTCAGAGGAAGAAATATATGTTTCTTCCTCTGAGACTCGAATATGCATTTTGCCCTGCCAAAAACGAAGATATCAAAAATATTATTTTTTTGAGGTTGAGAAAGATAAGATGAAATTTGATATTTACAGATATAACATCACATCGTTCAGATGAATCTTCTGTCAACAGCTACAACCAAGTAAAATCCTAACGATTTTTGTCTACCGGGTAAAGCATCAGCACACACTCCAGGACGTAATAAGCAGTGATACAGTTTTCGAATCTTATTGTGCATCATTAGTGCAGTCCTGAACTGGGGAATGAAATGAAACTATTTATAGTTCTGGTAGATACATCTTGGGATAGCAGTGGGAATAACATAGAAAATGCCTAGAATCAAACAGACCGACCACACTTTTCCCATTTCCCTTCCACAAACTCGAATGAAAGAGGGGGTGAACGCCGACGGCACCTTTGTAGGACTACTCATCTGGTCATCCGATTATGCACCTTCCCTGAAATTCTCGCGGAAGTGAATGGAAGGAAGATAGGCGTCTTTGCAGTGAGTCCAGGAGTCAGACCAACCAAGATTAGCAATAATATTCGGAAATTCGTACCTGGTAAAAAAGACAACAAAATGAGGTTTCATCTCAAACACCCATAAATGTATCAGGGAACACCTATCGCATCAGTCAAGACTCAATCGAGACTGCAGGGCACCTAATGTGCTCATGTTCAGCATTCGCTACACGACGCCACCACAATACGCTTCGAATCAATTCGATCTCGTGGCTACTGTCCCATACATAATCTTTACTATAATGCTAATAGAAGATGAAAGGAATTCGCCATTTTGCACCATAGACACCTATTGCATTGTATAAAATTATAATATATGTAATTCATACAATGCCTTTAGCTATTACACTACCGAATCTATTGAAAAAGGCGACTATAACCTTTTTCGGGGGCGCACCCAATGCGCCTCGAAGGAGCGCTTGGTGGGTCATTGTATAAAGAGGGATAGTAAGCCAACCATACGGGATTAAAATTTGACGCAATGGATTTCATCAATAGATGTCACTGGGGTGTTGGTATCCTCGGTTTACTTTAGGTTGAAGTATGTCGTAGCTTGGTACTGGTACATGGTGCTGACCAAGTCGATATAGATGTCGCTTTATTTCATAGCTGTCCTGAGATAAAAACGTGACGGGGACTAATGTTGTGGGAATTTAAATTACGTAGTCCGAAGTTTTTTGGAAGGTGATCATCTCTATGAATTAATGATTGATTGTTTTCTCTCGCACTTTTTTCAACACATCACATAACAACAGTAGTTATTATAAATCTGAAATCAGAGTAGTCACTGCTTTCCAAGTATTCGGTAGTTGAGGAATAAACAGAATTAGTGAATTCTACCCGAAAGTATATTTTGTGCATCTAATATATTTGTGAACGAGCAATTCTTTTACTTATAAGCATGTATAATTCCCTATCTATACAATGGGTGCGTCCCAGTACGAGGGAGCCTCAGACACTCGCGCTTTCCACCCATTTAACCTGATGCACCACCCGAATGTACAGGGTTTCATGCACTCACAGCTGTGGAATACCAAACTTCATAATTTGACTGTTTTTTTTCCCGCCTCGTAATAGCGAGGGCGTGATGCACCTGACTGAAAAGCCACTCATATCATTGAGAAGATTTCATGAACCATACTAGTCTGATCTAATTTCAGAGATTGTGATTGAAAGAAACAACGAAACAATATTGATATATGCAGTCTATACATGGTGTTCTTAAATTGCAGGTACAAACGAAGAGGGGAGATTCCCATTAATTTTAGAAAAAGAAGTCCCATAAAAATGGGACCGCAAACATTTCGTTTTCTAGATAGAGGGTGTTGAAATTTGAGTTTTCTTTAATTTTTTTTTCATGATATCTGCACTTCACAAGATGATTTTACGAGTTCAAAAAATGTTTATGGATCACTGCTACAGATCAGAAATATCCATAACAACTAAAAATGAATTTATTCACCACAGCGCACTAGCTGGATATTATGAGCATTCGGAGTTTTCTGGGAGGATTTCGAGGAAAACGGAATCAGATACGACAAGATTACAAGGGGCCATAAAGTTTAGTATAACAAGAAAGCTTAAATTTCGCAAGGAATCCCGCCTCTTCGTTGTACCTCTTATTTGGGAACATCTGTGTATGCTGAAATGCGTATCTCAAAAATCTAGGTGATCCTGCACCTGTCTATAGGCAAAATCATCGAGTTGTCTACACATTAAAATTGGGAATAATCAATTTCATATTGGTGCAGCATTCGTTCTTGTGGGAATTGGAGTTCTGTAAGCTTCTCCAGTTTGAGCTATATATTTACTCCAGCTATTTCGTTGACATTTTCCTTTTGTTTTTTTGCCCACCTTAGGGCGGTTGACTTCTTGATACCCGAAGATTCGCAACTCCTCTCCAATCACCGTTTTCCTCATGGATTGCAAATCTTTGCTTTTCAATTGATTCCCAATCTCCTTCATTAATATTTTCGAATTAAAATCAGGTTTGTCGTCATTCAATACTCTCCTTCGACATTAAAGTGTTAATTTTATAAGGTAATCGAAACATCCGATTCAAAGAGCAACGAATGTTGTACCCATATGAAACTGATTATCACCAATTTGAAGTGTATAATAATAATAATAATAATAATAATAATAATATGTATTTATTTTCCAAATCATCATCATTAAGACAATAAAGAGAAAACAAGTCAATAGCATTACAATTAATAAGAATAAACTACTAAATTGGCACTCACAGACATTGACATATGTTCTTAAATTCTACAATTGAATAGGGCTCAGATTTCATGATGAGACTATAACTTGATTTACGAAAATGATTATAATTCTTTATAGCTCTAAGTTCGCTTGGGAGAGAGTTGAACAATGTTATGGCAGTATACACAGGGTTGCGTTCTGTAAGGGACAGCTTATGACGGGGGAAGAAATATTCAATCACTCTCCTAGTGTTATTTGAATTCTTAAAGTCCTGAAAATACCGCCCGTTTTTGTGAAAGAAAAGTAGGGTTCTATATATGAAAAGACCAGGTAGGGTGAGCATATTTTGGGATTTGAATGTATTTCTACAAGATGTTCTGTATTTCATTCGAAACATTGTTCGCATTGCTGTTTTTTGGACAACAAAAACACGCTCTAATTGTGAGCTACTTCCCCAGAAAATAAGTCCATAGCTCAATAGGGACTGGAAGTTAGCGAAATAAACAGTTTTTAATGTATTCACATCGATCTGATCTCGCAAAGCTTTCAAAGTATATATAACGGAATTCAGTTTAGGAATCAAGTTATCACAGTGTAATGACCAATTTAGCTTATGGTCAATCATGACACCCAGAAGTTTGGTGTTGAAACTGACTTGAACGTCTTTACCCTCTAGTGCGATGCTATCAGGACATGCAATATTAGATCTAGCGTTGGAAAAGATAACAATTTTGGTTTTATCTACATTAAGATTCAGAAGATTGTTCGTGCACCAGCCCTGAATGGGGATCATAACATTTTGAACATTGCCTGATATTGTTTCAACATCTTTACCTGAAAGGATTACATTTGCGTCATCTGCATATAAAAAGGTGTCCAATTCGCCTCTAAAATCAACAGCTGGATCCACTACCTCCTTTTGAAAAACGTCAGGCAGATCATCTATGTAGACCAAAAATAGTATCGGCCCCAAGATTGTGCCCTGAAAAACACCCTCCAGAACAGCGGCCTCGAATGATCTGTAACGAGACTCCGCAAAGTCTACCACAACTGCCTGTCTACGGTTACTTAAGTAACTCTCCATGAGTTTTAGAGGTAACCCCCTAATTCCGACTCTCCCAAGCTTCGCAAGCAAAAGCTTATGGTCGACACAATCGAAGGCTTTAGAAAAATCAATGAAAAGTCCTGTTGGAATCTCACCTCGTTCAAGAATGGTTGTTATCTTCCAAACAATCTCAAAAATGGCAGTTTCAGTACTTCGTCCCGGGATGAAGCCATGTTGTATCTTATATATTTCCTATCGGGAATAATCATTTTCAAATGGGTACAACATTCGTTGCTCTTTGAATTGAATTTTTTGATTACTTTATAAAGTTGACACTTTAATGTCGAAGGAGAGTATTTAATGAGTGCAAACCAGAGTTTAATTCGAAATTATATCCCTTATTGAAAAAGAAGAGTCAGAATCAACTGAAAAGCAGAGAGTTGTAGTACTTGTAGTCCATGAAGGAAACAACGATTGGAAAGGACTTGCGAATTCTTGTGTATCAAGAAATCAATCGCCCAAAGGTGGGCAAAAAATAAAAGGAAAATGCCAAGGATATAGCAGGAGCATAGTTCATACTGAAGAAGCTTATAAAACCCAAATTCACACAGGAACGAATGTTGTACCAATATGAAATTGATTAGTCTCAATTTGAATGTGTTTAGTCTCAATTTGATTTTGTTTAGTACCAACTTGATTTGGTTAGGTCTCAATTTGAAGTTGAAAAGGTATAGAACGCACCTAACATAAAAAAAAGGTACCGAAACGGATTCAACTCACTGTGTTGATTGATAAGCATCCGGATGGATATCCTAGACATGTAAAACCTATCCAAGAAATACTGGATGCTGTTTTCCATATGGTGATCCACATCGTGTGATTCTTTCAGCTCCAAAACGCCCTGCGCCATTGTCTCTATCACGTCGGAATGCCTGTTTCTTATCGTCACCAGATTGCTGCAGAAATACTCCAGCGTCTTGGGGCTCATTTCCATCTTTTCAAATTCGATTATCTCCTGGAAACTCCTCATGTACCAGTCGTTCACCGCGACTACCGAAGGCATCCTGAGTAGATTTTCCGGCAGCAGTGCTATTTCCTTCATTATGTTGGCTAGACGTACCGGTAGTTCTTTGCGCAGGAATATGTAAGACTTTTCTTCGGAAGCACTGAGACCTGAAAGATGCCAGAAATATATCGAATTCATATTATGGAAAAGTAGGGAATGAAAATAATGTTAGCTTTGAATTTGTTCGTAGTGCTGGCTATATGTATATAATAAGATACAGTAAGACTTCCAGTTTGAACGCAGGCTCGTGTTTGTAACTTCCGATTATCTCATCAACTGATGTATATTTTTGCCAGTCGATTTCTCGTTGGATTTTGGGTGGAATACCGTGAAAACAATGGGGAAAATAACTCTTCCATTCAACAAAATACAGGATGATTCTTTGATTTTTTTTGAACTGAAATTTTGAAGGGTTATATCTGCTGAATAATTCGATAGTTTATACTAATTCGCAAATTCGGCATTCTTAATTAAACTCCAAACTTACTCCACAATTATCAAGCTACTGAGTAGATTCTTCCGGAAATTATTTTTTTCACTATCAGTGGTTAGGCCGGTGGTAAACACATTAACTTTAGGAAGAATCGACATAGGGAATATATTTCTAGGGTAGGTTTTCAGTTAAATTGAGAAGGTAGAATGCTTGAATGGGTTGAATTCGCCAATTATTCTTTAGATAGTTATACCCAATTAAAATTTTGGATCGAATTGCAATCTAGTACTTGATCGAAAATTATAGCTTGAGGTTTATGCAGAATTTCGTGAGGCCCATATGAAAAGAATATGCGTTTGGCAGGGTCAATACTTGTGTAGATGACCGTTTTGGCAACGGAACAAGCGCTCCAGACTTCACGTCAGTGCATTTCTAGGTTTTTTTTTCAATCCATAAAGACCATTTTAGGCTCAAAACTTCAAAATCACAGACACTGGGCAACAAGATAACTCTTTTGTTCCATAGAACAAGCGCGAAATGAAAGAATATAACTTTTTGCTCAATATGTTTCATTGAATAAAATGAATATCTGATCGAGTTGAGAAGTTGTTAAATATTGACTTGAATATCTCCCGAGACAAATATCCGATCAAGCTGAAATTTGAAACACTGTTGTTAAGTAGTGATGATTTCGATAAACTGCTCATGCGCTACGGGGAAGTACCGATAAAATTTCCTGGGAATCCCCTCATGAAGCATATGTAGAACGTGAACAGACGCCGCTATCCCGGATAATGTGACTGTAGGACCCAGTAAATGCTTCGACTATTCAACAGTAGATGCCGTGAACGGTCGATGTAAAGGAATATACTACACATTTTATGTATCGGAAAATTCAAAGAAACCGAGTCTTCGAGTTTTTGCTGTCGATAAGAGTAAAATTTCAACGGAATCGGGGATATGCTTTTTGAAATATATGAATTTCTAAAATAAATTTCGTGAATTTTTCTATTGATTTGTTCCTCTGGAAAATTAGGAAATCTGATTGGGCTGAAATGAAGTACTCGGTTATGAAGTGGCGGTTTGAAGATTTCATTGAAATTTAAATGAAATATGAAAATTTTCGGCAAAAAAAATTTTTTTTTCAAATTTTTCTATTGATAATTCTTCATACTGCTACTGTGTACATTTACCAACCAAGTCTCATTTCTATCAGATAAATATTTTTCGAGTAATTGAAAAATCAAAATTTCAAATGACTGTAGCACAAAACCATTCAGCAGATTTGGCCCATTAACGAACTAGACCGAGATGTTCAGGATCTTAACCTAACCTGAGAATTTCAAGACTCTAGGTCCTTTCTTTCGAAAGTTATCGCAAACACGGACGGCCGGACATAATCAATTTTGACCACGGAATCTTCACCTAAGAGTCAGTCCAACTTAGTCGTTTGAGACCAATTTCGGCTTAAAATTCAAAATTACAGACATCCTGACGAAATGATAACGCGCTGTTTCCCAGAACAAGCGCGTAAAAGCACCTACAACCGGCATTCGGTAATAACCTTTTCAAAATGTATAAACTTTTTGAATTCTTGAACCAGACAGCCTCCACCTCCCCCACCCGGAACAAAATTAATACCACCAAAGCACAAAATATCCTAAAGTAATGATCAGAACAAAATGGAATTCTCAGTTCCGCTAAAATAATAATTATCTAGAATATATTATGGTAAAATATGATATATTCTATCGACGGTTGTATAACACATCGTGTACATAATATGTAACATCAACCTGCTCGGCCGCATCCAGTGAGTCAAGCACGTGAAGGATAATATTTAGCAGGTTCGTAGTAGTTGATTTTTTCGGCATGAATTCGTGCTGGTTTGCGTTGATATTATGTTTTCTCAAAAAACACATTCACTACGATACCTCCATAATGTTTTTACGGGTTTTTTTGTGTCTTATTGGGACCTTCTGCGTACAGTGACTATATTACCAATACTATATTATTGGTAATATCATTGTTTAAGGTCCTTAAACAATGGTAATATAGTCACTGTACTTCTGCGAAGATGCCAGCGCTCTAACGGTTAAATTTGGAACCTGTCCAAGCTCGTAATTTTATGTAAACAAATGGTAGAAATGTGGTAGAGAACAAATATTTATCAGGGACTCTAATTAATGTGATGAAGTACTGAATGCAGGTCATATTATGTTGTAAATCTAGAATCAGTCTGAATTAGTCATATTCATATGTTTTGGTTCACAAATGAGAGCATAAATAAAATGAAAAGATAGCCTTTCTGCTTTAGATCTTTTGCATCGTATTTCAAAAGAAAAGGAAACGGATAGATATATAATGATTTTATTTTCAAATCATGGCAGTTCAAGATAGTAGCAAAATGAAAAATGTCACAGCTGGTTCAACCGAAACTACCTATACAAATGAAAAATTTTAATGTATTAAAATAAATATATTTAGCTTTTATAAACAATAACAGTATATCAGATCACTCTCTTTCAATATGAAATTGTGTAGTATGTAAAGTAGGTAGCTGTAGAAGTTTCTTTGAAGGAACAGCATTCTCCATCAAAATTCTCTCGTTTCCATTTACACCTAGAAACATATTGACATGAAGTTGTTTTAAAATGAATACATTGTAATTTACTTTTATAAAAATAATCATCTCCAAAGAAATGCAGTTAAAAGGTATTTTGTGACCTGTTTTCCAATCTTTAAAAGCCAGGGCTTTCTTCTATCAACGAGTTCCCTGCCAAATGCTGATGCTGTTTACAAATTAACTTTACTTCCATTTGGCTTTGGAAAAAATGAAAACTTTAGGCAGTGTAGATCATCTCTTTTTAGACCATAAATAACATTGAGTTGAAGCACACAACAATAGTCATGTCGGGTGGATGCCATTTCGACTTAATACAATCGAAAATTTTAATCGGAAAGAAAGGAATCGATTAATGAATGATACAAACACTTTTGGTGTAGCAGAATTTCTACTCGGAGAACCACACAAATGCTCTAAAACGAACTCTGGAAGCAAGCAAAACACGTAAGAATAACGGGCACGTCGAGAAACTACTAGCTTGGAAGTGTTCGAATTTCTCACGACAGAGGGCGTGTCGCTTAGCAGTAGTTGCGAATTGAAATAGGCATTCGATTGATTTCAAGCGGATAAAGAGGATGAGATACCGCTAAAATTTCTAGCTGCCTGGTCCTGCTGAATATTTACCAAAATTACTCATTCAGTTATTACCATTAACCCATAGCGATAATGGGGGTTTTTCCTTTGAACGACAATGCAGTAATTTTCATGAAAAACCTGTAGAACATCACATTTCAAACATATAATTTCAATATTATATTTTAAAAAAAATTTTTGATCACCTAAAACGGAAAAATAAAAATGGGGATTTGCATTTAAAGGGATTTGTCTTGAGTGTACGATATAGCAACGTCGAATTCAGCTTTCTCGAAAAGAAAAGGACGTCGAATGTGTCTTTGCTTAGGAAAACAGAGATAGCTATACTTCGATCTGGTTAGAGTAGGAGACAACGACCAAGAAATAGAAAAAGAAGAGCACAGACTGTCATACTGTCATAATATTGACAAATCGCAAACGGAAATTGTTTTGTTATATTGACAAAGAACATGTGTGTACCACAGAAAAGGAATAAATATTTCATTATTCTATAGCAGAAAAAGCTATTCTACTGAACACCGTTGTCACTTCGTGCATGCCTGGCAAATCCCAAACCCCAATTTTGAAATCTGATATTGAAATACTTTCTGAAGGTTATTTGGGAGAAAGATGAATCAAACCCATAATAATTATGTTCAAATTTGCAGTAATAACCCAAATTCAGGAAAAACCCCCATTGTCATAACGAAAATATTCCATCAATAAAAAGTTGTGTATACATAAATTTTATAAATGGAAATCTGAATCACTCCTATAAATACCTCTCCAGGCTGGAAGTTTGATAACAACATATAATTTTTATGACTTTATCATAACCTTGCAGTGAATTTACATTTGCGGTATAGATTTTTCCTCATGTTGAATTTCGTAAACACCGCTTGTACGTGAGAATATACGTCGGCTATTTTGTCAACAAGGAAGGTTTGACCGTCAAAATATATTGAGGATTATAAAAGCATGAATGATTCAATGTACGATATGATATTATTCATACGAGGTCGAAAAGATCAAATGTTGAACTTTTATTCGCAAATGTGGGTTGCCAGAGTCGGCTCGGAAACTTCAGGCAACATTATCATCTAAAAATTACATCATTATAAGCATTTCCTCATCAATAAACTTCAGAGCTTTTTCACGCTGCTCTAATTAGAATCATTTTTAAAGGACATGGATCCAGTTTACGAACATGTGGCAGGATGTATGATGTATATGTTTGATGATAAAATTCCCTCTTTTAAATATTTAGTATGGTCCGTATATATTCTTGGTTAGATACTAATGGATAATGCCATATGATCAATGATCTAAAGATACATATTAGATCACTGAATGTGACAGCTAATAAAACGAAATTTCAGGAATTTGACAGCTTAGGCATTAACTATCAGTAACCAAGAATGCATACGGACCATACCCTATATTTCTTTCCAACCATATACCCCTTGAATGTATCTTAGATTTCCGAGTGGCATTGCTAACATGCAGGTATCACTTTATGATTTACTGGGAGGAACTCTCCATCAACATGCTTGTGAACATGTTGAGCAATTACTACAATAACACTCATATCACCAAATATAAAATTGGTGGTCGTCCGTTGGATAAGACTCTGTCCCGTTTGCTCTTGGGTATACGATCAACAGTGCTGTTCCTGGATTGGCGCAAAGAAACAGTAACAAAGCTTACATAGAACACACCCGTTATCCTTACTCACACAATCTTATTGCGGCACAAATAGAAAAACAAATCAGAATGGATAAGTATTGAAAACCAGGCAGAATTGCGGATCAGTCACCTATTCGATGAGTATACAGGGTGTCTCCTATTTGAGTTTATGGAGAACAGATCGTAATTTTCTGCTGAACATTTTGCATTTCAGGGGTTTCGACTATGAACTTTCTCTCTGAAATGTACTAAATGACAAAAAAAACGCAACACCCAGAAGGAAAGCAAGGAGTAAATAA
Organism: Myrrha octodecimguttata; assembly: GCA_958510865.1. Classification (NCBI taxonomy): domain Eukaryota; kingdom Metazoa; phylum Arthropoda; class Insecta; order Coleoptera; family Coccinellidae; genus Myrrha; species Myrrha octodecimguttata. The sequence goes on along the minus strand of OY294059.1, from coordinate 71,878,192 downwards.
TTAAAATTTGGAGGAAAAAATGAAGGGTTCACAATTTTTTTTTAAATTAAATTGGTTAATAATTTGTTTGTCCACCGCGGTTATCTATACACTCCCCAACACGTCTATTTCTGCTTGGGAGATACTATCCCAAGCTACTTCACTTCACTTACAGCTGTACTTCATGTCTCAGAGCCGCCAAAGTCCGATGAAGTCCCAAACATGCTCTATGGGCGAAAGATCGGGGAATCTGGGCGGCCATGGCAAAAGATTCACATGGGTCGCTTCAAAAAAGTTTAAACTAACTCTGACAACATGAGCTCGAGCATTATCTTGCTGAAATATTGAATTTTCGAGCCTATTAAGGTAAGGGAGAACATATGGCTTCACTATTTCTTGAAGTTAACGCAGCACTGTCATGTTACCTCGAATAAAGACTAAAGGTGACCTACTTGCATGTGCGATAGCACCCCATACCATAACGCCTACTGTCCGGTGTACATGACACTCAACATCAAAATGAGTGTCACCTCATTCTCCCCGACGTCGTCTTACCCTTCTTTGGCCATCATGTGCACTCAAGGACAATCGAGAGTCATTAGAAAAGACGACCTGATGTCATTCCACATTCCAATGTTGTCGTTCTCCATGTTGCTGGGTTTGGTAAGACAGGAAATACAATTTAAAACCTAAGTTTTTAAGCGCTTGTTTTGGGGAACAGCACGTTATTTGAAGTAAATTTAGATATTCAAGCTCGAATAATCTACATCAAATCGATGAGCAATGAGTTGTTGAAGTTTTTTCATTTGTAACTATATACAGAGTGTAACAGCCAAATGGAATAAATTCGATAACGAATAAATGAGGGCGTGTTGGGAAAAACGCTCGGATACGTCGATTTGTAATTTTAAATGCGCATATTTTTCAAGAAAATAATATTATATAGGGTGTTCCATGTGACCGTGACCAATACCAACTTTCTTATTTCAAATGCAACCCCCTGTATATTATTTATTTTTGGATTCTTCAGAGAATTCTAGACACAATTCATGCACAATGTCCTATACCTATCATTAACTATTTCGGAAATATTAAGTGTTTTCAGATTTAGTGCAAAAATCAACGTTTTAAATAAAAATTATTTTATTTCACAAATTCGGTACATTACACTCAAAACCTAATAAGTAATACTGAATATTTCTTATTAATTAAAAAAATCCTGAAAAAAACATTAATGTCAATGTAGGAAATGTTCAAAGTGCTCGCCGCGAACGTCTTGGCAACATGCTAATCTGGTGTAGAATTGTCTTCTAACGTTACTCAACATTTCTGAAAACACTTAATATTTCCGAAAAAGTTAAAGATAGGTATAGGACATTGTACATGAATTATGTCTAGAATTTTCTGAAGAATCCAAAAAATAAATAATATACAGGGGGTTGCATTTGAAATAAGAAAGTTGGTATAGGCCACGCTCGCATGGAACACCCTATATAATTTTATTTTTTCTTGAAAACTATGCGCATTTAAAATTACAAATCGACGTGTCCGAGAGTTTTTCTTAACACCCCCTCATTTGTTCGTTATCGAATTTATTCCATTTGGCTGTTACACTCTGTATGTGGACAGAAACACAAGTTATCCATTTTAGAAAGAGAAAGATAAAGAGAGATAAGAAAATTCTACTGGTTTCTGAATGCATCTAATCTAGTTATTGCGTTTGAAAACTGGAATATCAACAAAATAATGTTATTTTCCAACTTGTCAGTTACATCCGTAGAGTGGAGATTAGACTCCACAATAAATGAAGCTTGAAAAAGATAGGATTGATTCATTACATTGACATTTAGGTATGCGATGAAATCGAAATTTGAGCTTATTTTCATGTTCAGTCGAATACTATCATCTACAATGTTTTGGTAGGACAACCCGAATGATGAAATTTTCGGAAAATTATAAGTTTTTAATGAGCATATCTTTATCACTTGAACAAGTCATCAGGATTTATCCAAAATATTACCTTTCGCATATATAACGCAATCAAATTTTGAGCTGATTCTCACGTTATGTGCAGTATTATTACTGACAATATTTTGCTTGGGCATGCCGATTTATTCCAGGTGAGGAATTTCGGGGGAAACATCAATTTTTGATGAAAATTCCACACATGTGATTTTTAACCAATCAGGACGTGTATTTCTGACAGATCACCATGGCAACGGATGAATTTTATTGGAAATTTTTTCCTCGTGGGTAACCAACAGCGAATTATACTGGAAATTTTTTTGACGTTTATAATGACAAAATATTTTCTCAAATAGTCTGCTGATAGTGCGGATGAACTTGCCTTTCTCTTGATTGGATCTGTTAGTAGCTTCCGACGCTTAGCATTTTTTGGAGCTCTTGCGTTGACAAATTCTATGCGAGAGAAAAATATTCTTTTTTTGTTTTTTCTTTTTTAGGTTTTTATGGGTTTTCACTCCTAATATATGAAACAGAACTATTAAAAATTAAATCAAAATTATTTTTTTCATGAAAAACGCCCTTGCGGATTGCAGTATCAATTATTTGTCAAGGCCAGTTTCTTGCAGAAAAGATTGCCTAATGAACAACACAGGAACAATACAAACGATGAAGAAAGAAAACTGTGACGTTTCAGAGTACAAATCTGACTCTTTCATCAGACAAAAGCAAAAAATTTCAAGAATTATTTTCTTTCGATTTGAGATTTTTGTCACATTGGCAGTTTTGAGAAAACATGGCAACACAGATTTATTTGGTTTGAAAGTGTTTTAATTCTACCTCCTTCTTAAGTAAATTCAGCCAAATAGGATCAATTCCTACCGAACAATGAGAAAAATTACTCTTTCCATTTAACAAAATGCAAGAGGACTCTTTGATTTTTTTTTTCAAATTATCTGATTCCAACATCAGTATTTTTGTATTGTCCTAATCTATCATGTGATTTCCAGTGGTAGAACATACATGGTTCGCTATTTGGGATTTTTGTATGTCTGCAACTTCCAAAATATTCATGAGCTCGAAAAATTCCCGGAATAATTTGACATCTAGTGCTATTACTAGTGAGAATTCCTGTGTGTTTTTATGAAGAAGAGTTTTAAATCATCACTGATTGGCATTTCAGTCATATGTGATCACCCTTGAATCAAATTTTACAGTGAATATAAACCATTCACTATGTCAATACACTATTCCTATCTACTACAGCCAGAAATACCAAGCCTTGTCTATAGGAACGAAAAAATTATTAGCACAATAAAATCGCATAACATTCCCCCCAATATTTTACCTCCATATAAAAGTAACAAGGTGCCTTTATAATAAACTACAACACAGAAAGACCGCAAACTAAAGTGGACTTATGGAAGGTCTGTTTATTTTCAATATTCAAACTGTTTCTCGAATCAATGACTATAATTTCATATTAAGTACACCAAATAAACGAAACATAAGATCGAAACAAACAAACAAATTCATATTAAATAAAAAAAGAATGAATTATATAGTTGTTAGAATGTGTAAACTAATGTTAGTAACATTGAGTGTCTTTGGGTTGCCAACACTGATAGAATGTTCTAGAAGTTTATCTATGTTTATGACATTCTTCAACAATTGTATTAACGAATGGCGGTGCCACATGTATGCTGAAGAAAGTATTAGTTATTGAAGTTATTAAAAATATCTGCAGTTTTTTTTTAATACGATCCACAAAAGTTTTATAATAGTTTCATTGTTGGCAATGCAACCTGTGGAAAATAATTAACTCAGTGTGATATTCAAAATTAATGGATGCCTGCAAAATTTGCAGGTTCCGTTTGTATAAACCATAATAAAGGGTTTTTCAACAAGAACTTTGTTTTTCAATGTGGTAACACCGGCACCACATGACAGTTTTGACATTTAGTTTTTTGACGTATTCGCAGTATATGCTTTGGCAATTGTTACAATGAATTCAATTTCGCTCGAAAATCGCATTAAAATAATTCAAATCCACTATGAAAATGGTCGTTCTGTTAAAGTTACATTTCGTTAAATTCGTGATATTTTCGGACAACATAAACGTCCTTCTGAGACCGCTATCAAGCAAAATTGCCGCATTTGGGCTTCTGAAAATCCTAAAGCAATTATTGAGAAGCCTTTGCATGCTCAACGTGCCACTGTGTGGTGTGCTATGTGGTCTGGAGGTGTGATTGGGCCGAAGGTGAGGCTGGAAATGCGGTAACAGTCAATGGATCACGCTATCGCGAGATGTTAACAACTGAATTTTGGCCTATTATTGATGACATGGATGTCACTGAAATGTGATTTCAACAAGACGGTGCCACATGTCACACAGCCAATGAAACGATCAATTTATTGCAAACCAAATTTCCCGATCGCATAGTTTCGCGAAATTCAGCTGTTAAGTGGCCGGCCAGATCGTGTGATTTAACACCACTGGATTATTTTTTGTGGGGCTATGTTAAAGACAGAGTTTATACGGAGCCAATCGAATCGATTGCAGCCTTAAAACTCAAAATTCGTGATGTCATTAACGAAATAGACCCTCCATTTTGTCAAAAAGTGATTAAAAATTTTGATGAAAGAATCAACGTCTGTCAGCGTGGTCGTGGTGGACATTTGTCAGATATCATTTTTCATTCATAATTGCCGAACATTTCTCTTTGTAATACAATAAAAATTTTATTCATTTTCCACTAAATTCTTTGTTTTATTTTGTTTTAAAAAACAAAGTTCTTGTTGAAAAACCCTTTAGAATCTTAATTCGATGGTTTCTTGAACTACTGTTTACCAGAAAGTTTATTTAAATCGTCGACTTATCGATGAAAATTTCTTCATTTAGCAAAAAGTAAGGTTATGTTAAACTGATGTTATTACGGAAATTAAACTGATTGCGCCAGAGAGCAACTTCAGTTGGAAGTGATGCGCATCAGTTCAAAATCACAACATTATCAGATAGAACGCATATCAACATATTTTGAATGACTTTGGAAGTGATACAGCAGCTTTGTTTTGGTTCCGAAATTCAGATTTATCCTACGACAATTCTAGAACTGCGCAGAATCGATGCGCTTTAAAAGCCCGTTTCTGAACCATCCTAGAACAGTTCTAAAAGCGATGAAACCAAAACGTGAATTGAGTTCGAATTCTCATCAGGATCATAAAGGAAGAAAGACTTCCGTTTTTGTTCAATGACAGAAACGAAGAATGGTTATCATGCCGTTGTTTGTGGTAAAATTCAAAAATATTCGAAAGCCCCTGCCGCAGTTATATTTAACATAAATATCTTTAGGGATACTTGGGTCCCCTTTTTTTGTTGTAAAAATCATAATTCTGAATTTTTCATTATAACTTCAATATGAACCAACAATTTGAAAGTAAAATTCAATGATGATCTTATGCCAGAAAGGTACGTTTTAGAGGAAAATTCATCCGAAACATTATTTTCTCAATTGGGAGACGACTCCTTTGGATTTATTTGAAAATTATACAATGGCAGTAAAATCCATTAGATTTCAACAAATACAGGAATTATTATTACTATCCTCAATAACAAAAGTTTGAAGTCAACAGCTAACCGTTTTCTCCACAAATACAATAATTAGAAAAGGAAAAAAGCACTGACGTGAAGTCAGCTGCTTTTGCGCGCTTGTTCACATTGCGAAATGGTGACTTGAAAATTTCAGTGAAATTTCAATGAAATATGAAAATTTTCAAAAAAAAATTTTTTTTCGAATTATTTCATGGATAATTCTCCTCATCGATACTGTTTATCTCCTAACTAAGTTTCATTTCGATCAGATAAATATTTTTCGAGTTATTGAAAAATCAAAATTTTGAATAGCTGTTACCTACAAAAAAACCATTCGGCAGGTTTGGCCCATTAACGAACTCAACCGAGATATCTAGGATCAAAACCTAACCTGAAAATTTCAAAACTCTAGGTCTTTCCTTTCGGAAGTAACAGCACACACGGCCGGTCGGACGGACAGAATTAAATTTGACCACGGATTCTTCATCAGTGAGTCCAACCTAGTGGTTTGAGACCAATTTTGGCTCAAAATTCGAAAATAACAGACATCGTGACGCTGTTCCCCAGAACAAGCGCGTAAAAACCATATAAACACGACGTCCAAAAAGTCAAGTTAACCATTTGAATTGTTGACCGTCACTCCTACGCATGTATAAACTGCCCAATTCTTGAGCAGTTTGGACTCTAATGTACGAACTCCCCTCACAGTTCTGGAACAGTCCGGAATCGATTCTGAAAATAACCAAAACAGGATTACCCAAATCCTGAACCGGTTCTGAAATGAACCAAAACACAAAATCGCAATCGCGCATGCTCGAACCGTCCCAGAACAGTTCTAAACTCGGAACCACAACAAACCTAGCGTGGAATAGAAAGTGCCAAGTAAAGCATCATCAAGTTAAGTCAAGTTTATACGTTTCTTCAGAAATGGACTGGTAAAATGTGGCTTAGTGGATGACGGCAACACAGCCACATTAAAAGTTCACAAAACCACATGAATAACTCAAGGTCAGGCACCCGCATACGATCTGAATTTGCAGCAAAAAATTTTCCGAAAAAAGTGATTCCCCTGTATATTCGGGACACTGTATGCCCTTGATATTAGCACCTGACAATTTAAACTGTGAAATTACATCGTTTGTGCCGATTAATTTGTTCGCTCACGAAAGGATGAGTCTTTTATGGGCTGAGGGAGATCCGATGTTGATAAAATTCCATTAAAAATTCACGAATCCGACCCTGACTTCCGCTATGAATACGTGACCCACGTAACCATTGAGATTGGCAGGCTTGAGTTGGACTTTGGAACGGGGTCCCGTCTCATGGAATTTCTTCAATTAGTTGTCTTGTTTATGTGCGTTTATTAAATCAACAACATGCATAAACTCAACAGATTTCATCGGAGCGGTCCACAGACTAGACTGGAGCGAGCTATCCAATACACGGAGTAGATCGAGATAATACCAACAAGTATATCTTGATTTTAAACGTTCGAACTTTTTCTTGGAAAATGTATCGACCTTTACATATTCTTCTACAATTCTCAATTTTTATATCAATCGCAATGTCTAATCGATTAACATTATGTCTTTCTATTTTTTTTAGAAAAAACGATAATGATGCCAAGGCGGTATCACTCCAGTAAATAAGGAAAAAATAACGATAATGAGTAAATAATAACGAAATTCAACATAATTTCCCTATATTTCAGAAAATAAATATCCGACCGAGATGAGTTTTGCACTGTATTTACATATTAACCTAATTTCATTGAAATCTGATGAATGGTTCTATGAAGACAATTCCGGTAAAAATTGTTTCGAAAAATATTTTACAGTACGAACAGAAAGTTGGGTGCTCGTATTCTACAACAAAAAACTCCAAGTTTTTACCCGATTCCGTCAGTTATTCTTCTCTATATATTAAGTGAATAACCTCAAAACTTCAAATGAGTATAACTCCGAAACCGTTAGGCAGATTTTGCTTCATTAACAAGTTTAGCATTTCGATGGGCAACTTCCTGGAAAAAAAATCCTGGAAATTTCAAGGGGCTAAACTTTTTCTTTCCAAAATTACCGTGCTTTCGTCTGGCAGGACAGGATCGAATTCAACATAGGATTCCTCTCAGTGAGTCCGACCTAGTCGTTTGTGACAATTTTAGGAAGAAGCTCGAAAATAATATTTCTATTACCGTCTTTTTCCTGAAGTTTTGTATCATGAATTCATTGATGAAAACTGGTAAATATCAACACGTCCAAACGGTCAACACTTGTCAGTAACGCCATGCTTTTCCTACACCATTTCATAATAACCAATCAAACTAAATGGTTCATGGAGAATAGAGAGCTTCAGTTCAACAATAAACTAACATTACACAAGGACGAATATCTGTCGATAAATCAACCAATATTCCACCTCAATCTAAATTAATCATCCAATAAACCAAAACAGCTACACCGAAGAAGCGATGTCCAAAGAGTACGGTTATTGAAGTTTCACGGTTCTTTCCGAACATCAGGTCGACATACCTTGGTTCCTTGGAAACCACAATGTTTTAGTTGATTATGATGATGAGCTTAGATCAGGGTCGAAGATTTGTTGACTTACCGACAGATATTCGTCCTTGTTTCATGTTGATTTGTTTATAATAACCGTTCAAGTGACTGTGGTATATGGCATTTTTCGGTTTTTCGCTTGGAATTTGATTCGTCTCGAGATGAAATTGACTCGTCATATTCAATCAGACTGGAGACTTGTTCAAATTACCAACCCAAAATTTTGAAATTTTTGTACCATTGGAAAGGGAAAATTTCAGAACGAATTCATCATGTCGAGGTTCGCATTATTTATGATCAATAATAATCTGTTCTTCAAACTAGGTAATTGGATTCATATAGCGATAATTCTGAAGATCATTCTGATTGGCTGAAAGTTGTGTTAGCGCTTCTAATTTCACGACAATAATGTCAATGTAGTTCATGTAACAGATGTTCCGAAATAAATCTACTTGGTTATTTCCGTTACTAGTTTTTCATTACGTTATTATAAAACGTTCGGTTGGTTCTTTGAAAAAAGAGCTACTCACGCACTTTGGTTGATGAAGAAGCCGGTAATTTTCCGTTTTACCACAACGACTGACCATAACTTAAACACATAACTTCCAAGACAAACAACTCAGAAACTCGATATTCGTAGAATAGGTTTGGGGCTTAATAACGACGGTCGAATCCGTGAATGGGTGAGATACGCTAAATGATTCCGTAGTTGTACTCACTCCAAATTTTATTTTCCCAATATTTACAAATATACAGATTAGGTCGAATTGAAATCCGGTACTCGTGTAGAAAATGGCAGCTCGAAGGTACATGTAGAATTCAGGATGATAATATGATAAAAAGATCGCAAAATAGAGAATATTTGAAAAAGATTTTTTTTTCAAATTTTGCACAAAGTTGCGCATCAGCATTTTTCAACCAGTTACCAAGTTTTATCATGATTGGATGAATATTTTTTTGAGATATTCTGATTTCTAAAAATGACGATACCGAAAAAAAACACGAAATTTGACATCTCCTAAAATTAAAATCGGATTAAACTGAAATTCGGTGCTCTGTTGTGAAATATATGTTCGAAGATTTGTGCAAGTTCTTCGAACTCTGATACATGGCCTTTGAAAAACAAATTAACTAAAATTTCGAAACAAAACATGGTAAAACTTAATAACTTGTTGGCAAATGCATCCAGTGATGGTAGTGACATAAGAGTAATTGAAAAAAGATAATTCAACTTTTTTTTATCCACGAATAAGAAAATAAACAGCAATGCTGTTAAATTAACGTCAGTGCTTTTCTAGAACTTTATTATTATACACTCGAATAAACGGGTCAATCTATCTGTCAGAGATATAGAGGTATTATTGTTGATCTGCGTAAGTATATCTGTTTTTGTTATCGACCTCATTATCGCCTATTCTACGGCATAGATGCTTCTGGAGAATATGTTGTCGATATTGTTCAATATTGACGAAATCCATACAGTGTAAGTACTAAAATCAACTGACAAAGTCGATTGAGTAAACAGTTTATGCTCGCAATGAGTATATATTTTTGTTTACCTTTCTTTTGAACTAATGATAAAATAAAATAAAATTAATACCAAGGACTTTCGATGAGGATATGATGTCGCAGAAAATTGATAACTAGGTTACATTTTGATAAATCTCAGAATATCACAATAAGAATGGTATCCTGAAAATGCATGCTTCCAATTTATTCTATCTTGACCATGAGTATGAATAAGTCCAATACGGGTTCCCATCCAGATACTCGCCCTGATCCTGAATTGAGTCTCAGTTCGATAAGATCCGTTTTCCTCGAAATAGTTTTGAGTAAAATATTGAGACGGCTATGTCCCTCAAATTATTTGACGCATTTTGTCCACTTATGAACCAATAAGTCCAGGAGAAAGTGTTATTTTGGAAGAAGTCATTTATTTATTCATACAATCACACAATCTACAAAATCCTAGGTAATACTTAGGGAGCTCAAGAACAAGTAAACTCGAGCATAATCAAAATTTGAGTCGGTTAAAAATGATACACAATGGGCGTGAAATACAAAAGGCTATGATAATCTATACTACATTCACTTTTATGAAGTCAGTCGGTTGGCTATGCATATTTGAAACATTCCACTCTATATAATGGAATAATGTTTGGTTAGATTAATTTTTCTGCCAGATAAATAACGCTACGTTGTACGTTCGCAAAAAGATAGTATAGATGTTATGTATGTAAATAAATCAAAGCATTCAGACTTTTATAGAAATATGTACGACTTGACAACGTCTCGCTGTATTATTTTGACATTGACGACTTTTCACGAGTACCAACCTAACTCTAGTTCTAGTGACAAAAATTTTGGGAAAGCACTGACCGCACGTCAGAAGCATTAACGCGCATATTCAAATTCGTTGCCAAAGCAGTCACTTGTTTGCGCATCTGTACCTCTTGGGATATCGAGGAAATAGAGTCGAAATTTCAAATTACAACGGAATTTGGCATATTTGTTTCCCTTATATCTCCTGAAATAAATATATGATCGATCCGAAATTTGGAACATTGTTATTGAATACTAACTCTAAGGTCTGTGCCAACTTTCATTTAAATCTCATCAACATTTTCAGAGAAGAAAAAATTTTTCAACAAAAACTACTGGATCAGCACGAAATTCTGCACTGAATTCGGTATTTAATCTGATCTAATTAGCACTCCCTGCGATATCGAGGGGTTAGGATCTATTCCACCTATTCATCCATCGAGATATTTAGACTAGGGATGGGACTTTTTTCCTTTTTTGTATTCGAATATTCATTCAAAAATGTATTCGATTATTCCAATAATTCATTCGAACACTTGAAATATTCAATGAAAAGTTTCCATTCATGAATATTCAATGAATAGTTTGCATAAATGAATAGTGGAATATTCACTGAATATATAAGTATTTAGTGAATAGTTAGATATTCATGCGTCCATGATGTCGCTTCGACCTTGCTATCGAATAAGATATAGAAGGAAGATTCTATTGTGCAAATCACTTGTATACCATTTCGGTCTTGTTATCTAATACAGATACAAGAAAATACAGTTTTGTTACTTGTTAAAAGTGCGTTTTTAATACACCTTAACAACACCAGTTTCGGCTCATCAGTGCAACGATATTGAACAACTGGTCAATAAGGTCTTCAATTATCTGCTTATCTTAGAAGCATCTACCTTTCTGATAAAGATCAGAAAATATTCGTCGGTCGTGTCTTCACTTTGATGAAGACTGAATTGTGCGATTAATTCAACCAAGCGGGGTCTCTATTATTGAAACCCCCCAATACACCTGAATAAACCAATTCAGGTAAAAACATTAAGTGAGTGTATTTTTTATGGGAATCAAAAACTCCATTCGCAAAAATGCCCAAAAAAATTCAATAGCAGTCCAAAATTTCAATTTATTTTATCGAAGAAACGATGTTTTCAATTCTGCTCCACATATTGGCTGGTTAAATGATCGAAACTTCGCGCCTTCCGTGATGTATGCAGCATGCAGCACGATCTTACTTTATCTATAGTATCATGTAACTCTTAAAGTCAATATTATTCGCAAAATTGAATTATTTTTTGAATTAATCCTCTAGACCTTCTGCCATGATATTTAACTCTCCACGGAATTTTCGTCTTGCTGACAATATCTTCGTATACTAGCGATTCTCTCTGTAATAATCGAAAAAAATTTCAAATAAATTTTTTCCATTTTCTTTAGAGGTTTCCTTTCTCATACCTCATTTTATTGATGGGGTAAATGTAGACACAAATTGTAACTATCAATCTAACCGTCATATCTGGACCTCAAAGCTTCATGGACAGACGGACATGATTGATTATGACGATGATTTCCTCATTAATGGAGTCGTTCCTTATCAGAAATTCACAGACATTTGGACAGAATGATATATCTCTGTTTTCTACAACAAGCGCAAAAATACAAAAGTATAAAAATATATTCTTATTTCATAAGGAAGTTTCTGCCTCTACTCAGATGCAATATTAACTTCGATTGGTAGAGGGCTATAACGTCGAGTATCAAAGTCCAACATGATTTCAAGCCAGACTATTTGGCATACCTATATTCAATGTAATCCGAATGACGAAACTCAATTTTCAGTACACGAGAATATCCAAAAAAATTTCCATCGCCTCACGGGATGTCGCCGACCTCACAAATATTCGGGTAGACCTTGGCCAAGAATAAACATTCAAAAAATTTCAAAAAGCACTGCCGTGAAGGCAGCAACTTTTGCGCGCATGTTCAATGTAGATGACCGCTGCAGCAACGGATTTGAACGTGCGCGCAAAAGCTGCTGCCTTCACGGCAGTGCTTTTTGAAATTTTTTTCTGATAAATTACTGGATTTCAATTCGATCATATCTGTATTTTTGGACATATTGTAAAAATAAAATTTTGAATGGGTATATCTACGGAATCATTGGGCGGATTTTACCCATTCACGAATTCGTCCTTCGTAATTAAGCCCCAAACCTACTCTACAAATATCGAGTTTCTAAGTCGTTTCTTCCGGAAGTTATTGTGTTTACGGTCAGCCTGACGGCCGACTGCGTAAACACAATAACTTCTGAAAGAAACAACTAGAGAAGGTTTGGACCTTAATTACGAAGGCCGAATTCGTGAATGGGTAAAATCCACCCAATGATTCCGTAGATATACCCAATCAAAATTTTATTTTTCCAATATTTCCAAGATCAGATCGAATTGAAATTCAGTACTTCATCGAAAATAACAGTTCGAAGTTTCATACAGAATTTAATGAGGATGATATGATGAGAAAATCATTTTTTTTTCAAATTGTTCTAATAACACGATTATCACGAAATTTTGCATAAAGTTGTCTTTCAGCATCTTAAAACTAGCTGTGAAGTTTAATCAGGACTGAATCAGTATTTCTCGAGTAATACCGAAAAAATCAACGATATCGAGAAGAAAACCTCGAAATTTGACATATTTTTTCCCGATATCTCCAAAACTTATGATCGTATCGAACTGAAATTTAGTACACTGCTGTGAAATTAGAAGGTCAAAGTGTGAGTATAATTTTTTTTGGATATGATTAATGGTTTCCGAAAAAAAAAATTTTTTGTAAAAAAATTTCGAAAAATTTTTTTTTTTAGATTTACTGACAATATGATCTCCACGAAATTTGGCTCAAAGTTGCGCGTCGTTATACTCCACCAAACTGCCAAGTTTGAATCCAATCGCTTGAGTAGTTTCTGAAATAAAAAATAAATTACTTCAAAACTTCAAGTGCCTATAACTCCGAAACTATTCGACCGATTTGGCCCATTAACGAACTTAACCGCGACATTCTGATGCGCAACCTATCCTGAAAGTTTCAAGTAGCTAGCTTGCTTCTGTCGACAGTTATCGTGTCTACGGACGGCCGGCCGGCCGGACAGAATCAATTTTGACACCGGATTCGTCATCAGTGAGTCCAACCTAGTCGATTGAGACCATTTTTGGCTCAATCATCCAAAATTACAGACATTTGGACAAAACGATAGCACGCTGTTCCCCTAGAACATGCGCGCAAAAAAGTATCAATATTTATGAAAAACTATCAGGAAATAGCTTAATCTGCAGCTAAAAATTCTTTGACACAAAAATTTGGCTTTCATTTTGGTTCATTTTTTCTACAATTTACCTAATGAATCTAAAAATATCCTATAAATTGTTCGCAAGGTTTCGAATTTTCTGATAGAAATGTTTCACTTCATTTTCATTCTACCTTCATTCGTTTTTCAGTTAAGATCTTCTTGAGTATAGTGACCAGATTTTTGTATGTTACATTTTGTTTTTTTTTTCAAAACTTGATATTTGTCAAATGATTCAAAACGATAGAAATAATTGCAGATGTTGACTGTTTTATCTTCGATGGTTTTCACGAGAAAGAATTATATGACTGGAGATATTATTATAAAAAAATGTCATTTTCAATCCTGACTTCAAAATCGGGCACTTTGCCTAGAAAAGCATTGACGTTTATCGGATAATTTTAGTTTGAAGGTACATGCAGAATGTCAACTATGCATATGAGTCTGTATTTGGGACAAAAGTGGGTTTGTGAATACATATATTTTTATGTCACAATATATCATCTATTTATTTATTTATTTATTCTTTTGAGAACGAGCAGTACATTCTTTGGTATATCACAGTGTAAGCAGAGGAAATGTTAACGGGGTACCATACATTTTTCCGTATGATACAAGAGCACAGACAAAAACCTCAGCAAATACTCTGTCTCCCCGTATAAGTGTTTTAATTTGTTTGAAGAACACGGATGGCATTTTTTCCGTTGGAAAATAATTTTTGCGTCATAAAATCTAGAAAAGCACTGACGTGAGGTCAGGTGCCTTTCCTTGTTTTTTCAAATTCTAACTATCAGACCAACACGAAATTTTGCCCCTAGATGGAATATTGCGAGAATAAAGTTAAAATTCCAAATAACAACTGAATTTGATCCATTTTTTTGCTCATACTGATTCTAAGGTTTGTGCGGAATTCTATTGGAATCTGATCAATATTTTCAGAGAAAAAAAAATTTTTCATCAAAATTTCGAAAATTTTCGAATAAAATGTTTTTCGAAATTTTTTATTTTTTTCATTGATGTATATAACCGAGATATTTGGACTCTAAACCTAATCTGACAATTTCGTCGCTAAGTATTTTCCTTCGAAAGTTAGAGCACGTGCGGACGGAAGGACAGAATTGAATTTGACCACGGATTCTTCTTCAAGGAGTTCAAACCAATCGTTTCAGACCACTATCGGATCCAATTTCGAAATTCACAGACATCGTGACGAAATGATAACGCGCTGTTCCCTAGAGCAAGCGCGTAAAAAGAGTATTTATTCATTATTTTTCACCTGCAATGAAGTCTTCATGATCATAATAATTATTTCCAATGAAAAACAGAATTACAAATTCAAATTTCCTCAAATTGCATTGAATAGAATCAATCATTTCCTTTTAGATGAATTAAATGGCATTGTTCCGGTATAAAATCGTTAATCGAATGTTGGATCAGGAGCAATTATTGTATATTATGGGAAATTCTTTTGAATTTCGATATGAAGGTATAATGAGAACTCAACGTCTAATAAGAATTGCATTATTGCGGCTTCTTATTTTATTACGATATACCTACGCTATTCCTCAAGGTGAAATGAGTAATCTCTCCTATTCAATACCTAGAGAAATATTGACATTGTGGATGAAGTCGGGATCGATGTTAAACCATGATGAGCAGTGGCGTGAAATTTATGTTTTGAAAACTCATTTTATAGGACACACGTTATTATGGAATGGAATACGGACTGTTTATCACATCAATAAACATGAAAGTTTAGCTGCCTATATTGACGGTTAAAATACACACATCAGGTTTTGGCGAAATTTCTATGAAAAATACTTAGTTGTGACGAAAATTGAAAATTCTATGCGAAACATAATCTACAGGGTCCCGCTACAGTAGCGCGGTTTTCCATATCTCTAGCACTGTTTGAAGATTTATACTATGTCACTAGTTAGGAAACAGATGGGAATCTGGTTTTCTATGACCTTATTACAAATTAAAAATGTTTTCGGTAACACAAGTTTTTCCATTTTTATGGGCGGGTCGCAACTTCGTTGTTTTGAATGAACAACCTGTATTTTTTATTACTTTTTCAGTTTCTGCATAAAAAATAAAATACACTTTATACATATTTCCACCCCAAAAATATCAACTGTTTTTGAGATTTTCTACCTGACATGTCTTTTTTTCCAATATTCGTCACTATTCGTACGAAAATCAGCCTGCCACATATTGGAAATAAAAATAGCAAAATCTTTCTTATTTCAAATGGAACACCCTATATTTTATCGATCCATAAGAAGCGCCAATAAAGGCTGTACAAATGTCGTCTACTATAGCCCTTATGGTTAAGATCGGTCGTCCGACCGTAAACTAAAGCAATACATTAATGTAATTGAAAATATACCTATTCATGAAAACTGACGTGAAGCCAGCAGCTTTTGCGCGCATGTTCTCTTTTGGTGATATCCTTTGAACATGCGCCCAAAAACTGCTGACGTCACGTCAGTGCTTAAAAATTTTATTTTCCCAATATTTTCAAAAATACAGATAAGATCGAATAGACGACTTCGGCCCAAGTTGCCAACCCACAATTTACTTAGCAAGTTTACTTTCACTGGGGAACGGAAATTTCAGGACAAATTCGACATGATAAGGTTCGCATTATTTATAAATAACCGTAAAACATACCTCGGCTCTTCAAACCACATAATTCCTTCCAAATATAGGTTTTTGTTTAGATCGTCCCCGATTGGCTGAACTTTAAGTTGGGATTCCTGATTTCATGCAAACAGTGTCAGTTTTCATAGGATACGTTCCGAAAATCAACTCTGTTGTTTCGGTTGCCGATTTTCCGCTCCGTAAATATGAAATATTCGGATGGTTCTTGGAACAAGCGCGTGAAAAAGGTTATTTACGGAATCTGGTTGATGAAAATACGGTCGATTTACTGTCACCATCAGAACGATTTTCTATGGTAAATATCCATAGCATAGAACAATCATGTTTACTTTAGGTTTGTGTTGGTTCCAAGTTCAGAACCACAGACTATTAGAACCGTCCCGAACAGATCTGAACTCGGAACCAAAACAAACCTAAAATAAACATGATTGTTCTATGCTATGGTTTGTGCAGGTTCATGTCTCTAGTTCTATGCGATCTGCGCAGAAACCTCATAAAGTTGTCTTTCCTAGTAAGAAACCATAGACCACTGTTTACGCGCTTGTTCTGGGGAACAGCGCGTTATTATTTCGACACGATGTCTGTAATTTTAGAATTTTGAGCCGTGGTTAGACTCACTGATGAAGAATCCGTGGTCAAAATTGATTCTGTCCGTCCGACCGTCCGTACGTGTGCGCTGTAACTTTCGAAAGGAAGGACCTAGTCTTGAAATTTTCAGGTTAGGTTAAAATTCTGAATATCCCGGTTAGGTTCGTTCATGGGCCAAATCTGCCGAAAGGTTTTTGGGCTACAGCCATTTGATTCTCCAATAACTCGAAAAATATTTATCTGATCGAGATAAAACTTGGTTGGAAGATGAACAGTGTCAATAAGAAAAATTATCTATGGAAAAATTCGAAAAAAATTTTTTATATTTCATTGAAATTCCACTGAAATTTCCAAGTCACAATTTCGCAATGTGAACGAGCGCGTAAAAGCTGCTGACTTCATGAAAATCTTAAAAATTTTCGAATAAATTTTTTTTTCAAATTACCTAACTGGATTCACACGAAATTTTGCTCTAAGTTGCGCTTTGGTATTCCAAAAGTTTCAAATTTATCAAGTCAAGACTTCATGAGATATCGAGGAATCAACCTAAAAATTTCAAATGGGCCTAACTCCGAAACTATCCAACAGATTCCACACATTAACGAAGTCAGCCTAGATATTTGGACTCCCAACCTGATCTGACAATCTAAAGTCGCTGAGTCTTTTCCTCCGAAAGTAAGAGCACATACGAACGGACGGACAGAACTGAAATTGACCACGGATTCTTATTCAGGAAGTTCAACCCAATCGTTTAAGACCATTCTCGGCTCAAAATTCGAGAATTACAAACATCGTGACGAAATGATAACGCGTTGTTCCCCTGAAAAAGCGCGTAAAAAGTATTTCAAGATAATTATTTTAAAGATTTTCTATTTATTGGCTGATAAGGTTATGAAAGACCTGAGATATTGTTTGTCAGGCAACATTTTTCAAGAAACTGTCCTTTACAATCAATAGTTGAGTCTCATCGCAATCCGCAGAGGCGATTATATGAATAATAATTTTTATTCAATCTTCACAATGTTCTCTTTCAGATATTGGGAGCAAAAATCTAAAAGAACCCTGAAAAATAATTCACAACCAATTCAGTCTATGGCAGGATTTCATTGTGAATTTATTTTAGTGAGTGAATCTTCTTCGATTCCGAGAACGATTTATCACATAGAAAATAATGTATCTAAGTACCAGTACTGTATTTGAAGAACATTGTCGATCGATGAGTTCACCAGAATAGCAGAAAATGATCTATCCGACTTATCCGAGTAAATGATGCAATGTGTATTTGTTTTCTTTTTCATACTCAGGAACAGTCACAAATAAACAGCTGATCGAAGGGACGTAATTCACATAACCTTACTGCTTTAATTATTTGCATAACCATCTGAACAATTCCTAATTTTCGTGAATTAATACTCAGTGCTGAATTATTTTCTTCTACTTACCAAAATCTATGAACTTTTTAATTGATAAGGGTGAAGGGTTGAACTGAGAATAGAAGTCCAACATCTTGCCGATGCTCTGGAAATGTCTAGCTGTCAACCTCATTTTCCACTGATTTTCTGTTAACTCTGTCACTGTGAATTTAGATGAAACACTTAAAAATTAGTCCGGTTCATTCTTCACGCGCCCGACGTTCAATGAGAATTTTGATATTACGACCTTGTTCATTCATTTTATCTACGGACTAGGCGATAAAGCGCAAAGTCGAAATGACGAGTGTTCCATAGGGATTTCGACGCAACGTTGCCAAAGTTTCTCCGAAAATTGAATTCGTCGAGAAATATTTCCTGCATGTGCATCTATGACAGTGCTGAAATATCCAGATTTGGTAATTGTTGAATTGTTGTTGGAGCTGATTATACTAACTCCATAGTATAGCAGTGCTAAAATCTGATCGAGTGGGATGTTCAAATGAACATTAGTTGGGATATTTAAACTGTTTGTAAAAAAAGGAACACATTTACCAATATATGAATATCAATATGGCAACCATGTATTTGGAATCTCAGACTGAAAATATCAACATTCAATAATTGTTATTTATTTATACCCTTCTCGATATTTCTTTCTATCCTCTTTTCAAATATAAAACTCTTAAATTATGAAAATCCGAAGATCGCTCGGCTACATAACTATTGATATAAATTCTGTAGTCGTTTTATATTTAGTGGAAACAGGTCTGAGAGAGCTGTAAATGCGCATCCACCATTTTATAACCTGTTACTTTTACTTCCATAAACTAACACCATTGTAAAATTTATTCTACCTGGAAAATATACAAGATGGAACAAGTCAGTCAGTTTTTGAGAACAGAAGAGGTTCGTACTTGTTGATGCATGACCCCGACCGAAAATATCCAATTATCGATTGAAATGGCTTCAATGGGAGTCGACAATACATTGAAAAGGAGGTGATAGTACATATCATTTCCAATAAGGAAAGTTCTTCCATGAGATATCAGTTTTTTTGACTCTTTTGGGAGCTCTCCTATATTGCTCTTGTGAGGAGAATATCTATATCTCCAGAACAACAAACCGAGAAACGACAAAATTTATATTTTTGAGGTTTTATTCGGAAATGATCGATATCTATAATCTGTAAAATTCTGCACAAATTTCTACATCAATATTCAACAACAGTGTACCAAATTTCTATTATTCATTTTCGGAATATGTCCAATTCCGTTGTGTCTTCTGTATCGTTTTCATTGCCTCAATAACTCGAGAAAAAAAAAATTCATTTGAATTTTTCATCGAGAGATTTCATAAGCAAATGAGAAGAGAACATTATAATGAACAGTAGGTACACTTCAGAAAAAATGAAACTATTATAAATGAATTAATTTCCTGGAAATCCTGCGTATCGAAAATGATCGTGTTTCAAAAATATGAGGAAAAGCTTGTTCCCTATCGGCAGATCACTAGAATAATACATTTTTTGTGCTACCATCTGTCGACGCGAATCCGAATCAGCCGTCCTAAAATACATTTATTCTAGGTATCTTGCCACCAATTTAGAGTTCTTCGTGGGAAGACGAGTATCATTTCGTAGACGACGACAAAGTTATTTGGCAGCTGTCGCTGCTCTTTCGTCGGCGGCTGTCGTCGACTTGTGTCGATCAAGTTGCTGCGTGCAATGTACCGTTATTTTGTTTTTTGTTTGGTAATTAGTTGAATGCGAGTAGCCTCAAAGTGTGCAAATATGAGATGGGCTCCTTAATAGATATTGATACCGAATTGTTCATTTCAGCAGTTAAGCAACATGATTGTATTTGGAATTACAAAATACAAGACTACAGCAACAAAACAATGAGAAACAGGGCATGGGAATCAGTGTATGCACAGGTTATAAATGATTTCGATAAGAAAACCACGATGGAAAAAAATGTTATCGGTAAGTCAATTGTTATTTTTGCTACTGAAGGACAGTATCCACTGGTATAAAGCCAACCATCCAGACTGACAATAATTTTGATTTGTTTGTTCTATAGGGAACGAAAGCGTTACCCTTTTCCCCAAATATGGGTAATTTTCGAATTTTGAGCAGTACATTTTATTCTGTCCGTTCGTATATGTGCTCTGAAATTTAGAAAGAACATGTCTTGAGTCTTGAAATTGTCTGGGTAGGTTTAGAGCTCAAATATCTCCGTTAAGCTCGTTAAAGGGCTGAATCTGCCTAACCGTTTTGGCATTTCGGTCTTTGAATAACTTGAAAAATACCGATCCAATCGAATTCAAACTTGGCCGTTATTTGGTTAACTAAAAATATAAATTAGTGAAAGAATATAACTGAGTCAATAAACCTAACACAAAAATTACAGATATTCAATGAAAAAAACAGAAAGGCTCAGATTTATGCCGACAAACGTATTTGTTTAACTATTTAAATACGGATAGCTCCTTCTCGAGTCGCACTTAGTTTTCATCCTCATTATCTTGCTGAATCTCTTCTGCATTCAAAAACCCTCTTACTTTTCCAACTTGTTCATAAACAGTTTCATATTAATCATTGAGGTCGAAGTGGGATGATTTCTAAGCTGTTCGTTGGATATTGGATTTAGACTTCAGATGTGATTTTTATATGGACTTAATGGATTGGCTCGATTTTGAGTGCACCATTTTATGTATACCTAACTCGAAAATGAGAAAAGGTGGATTCATCGGTTTTGGCATGTGAGTTCCTCAATTGAAGTGATAAAGAAAAATTTAGGAAAATAAGTATGTTCCTTTGTCTATGGTATGTTCATTCCTCTTTTTTGTCATTGAGCTCAAACAAAAGTGTTTCTACCTCTATGATTCTGTGCATTCGTGCAGGTGCAAAAATCCTCGTCTTCGAGTCGGATTTTTGTTGCCACCAGCACTCATGCTTCTTGTTGAAATATTACTTAGCAACGTGTTTTTTCGATTTTTTCAGGAAAAATTAGATGTCCTTATGATAATACTTACAACTATTGTTTGGAATGAAGTACGATTTTCGCTCTGAAAAATCGGACTTCAGAATCGGATAGAGTCATCAACGTGAATGCAATACTCGGCATTAATCATTATCATATTGAACAGCTGGAACATCCGAGAATTGAAAATTATCTCATTTTTGCATTCAGGGCGATGAGGGATTACTTTGACTCAACGGAGTTGGTTGCAATGATTCCCTTCCTTGTTCCTTCAAGAATATCTCGCAGTAGGGCATTGCTTTCGAAAAATGCATTCAACACAAATATCCGCAAGAATTCACCGGTCCCAGAGCATTCGCATCTTTCAATAAATATTATGGGGGGATAGATGTTTTCATTATCAACCTAAATTCTTTTAGAGAACCAGTAGTTTTTTTTTCAGTTTAGGTAAAATGTTCATATTGTGAGTATCTGTAAAGTTCACGTCTTTACATTTTATGTTTTTAGTTGTTTCATTGCTGTAGGTATTTGTGAGCACCATAAATTTAAATTTGTTAATTAATTATATTATAAGTGGATCTTTGTTAGGAATATCTCCCGTTTGTATCCCTCCTTCGAAAAATAAGTAAACGAATAACTCTTTATATGTTTTCCCAACTAACAAATAGATTTATTTACTTTCAGCGATTGAATTACAGAACAAGTGGAAAACTTTGAGGGACGGCTTCACTAGGTACTGCAGAAACAGGAAGAAAAAGAGTGGATCAGAAACATGTTCAATGAAAGAATATACATATTACAAAGAATTACTCTTTCTGAAGAATTTGACTGAATTTGGTAGAAAGAGAACTTTAAACTTTGAACGTGCTTCTTCATCATGTATAAATATACGAACAGATGAAAATAGAATCATAAAAAAATCACAGCGAATGCGTAGAAGGGAAGCTACTGAAGGTTTGATTGCAAAAAATACCAAGCCATTAAATGATAGATTGAATAGAGACAGCCAACCAGAAACAATAGCATCATATATTCCTGAAGACGAAGATAGATTATTTTTGTTATCACTACTGGGTGACTTCAAAACTATACCAGGTGAATATAAATTAGATGCCAAAGGGGATATAATAGAAGTGATAAAAAAATATAGGAATATTTCATCAGATCATTCCACATGTGTCATGGAATATTCGACTATCTCGAATTCCCAGATTCAAACAGAATCTGTGAAACAAGAAAGCGAAGACATATCTGATCGATACAAACTCTTTCAGGATTATCCTGTATAGAAAACGATCTGATGAGTTAATTTGATTTCAGTGATATAAGACTAAGAACAAATTATGAAAAAGTTGAAAAAAAGTATTTTTTGGAAGTTTAATTGTACTGAACTTGATTCAATTTGTATATTGTTTTATTAAACTATTTAGGAAAAATCATAATATATTTTTTTCACGATTGTTGCAGGGAACCGAGTATTATCATTCTATCAGTTGTATCTATCATCTAAATGATGAATATTCGTGATCATTTTCAATTACCAATCCGTAGAACGGTTTCGGAGTTATACTGCGACCAATTTTGAATAATTGCAAAAATGTTGCTTTAAATTGAACGCTTGTTCTTAGAAAGAACGCCTTATTATTTGGCCCAAATGTCCAACATTTCGAATTTTTTGCCGATAATGGTATTAAACGGCTAGTTTGCACTCACTGATGAACACTAATCCGATGTCAAATATAATTCTGTCTGGCTGACCGCTCGTCTGTTGCCACGATAACTTTCCGTTAGCGACTTGAAACTTTCAGGTGTCTCAAAATGCAACGGCTTATGTCGTTATGGCTAAAATCTGATAAATGGTTTCGAATTCATGTATATCCATTTGAAATTTTGAAGTTATATGCTGAATAATGTTTTCTTTTTAGTTACTGAGAAAACACAATTTTGATGGCCATTTTTTCAGAACTGTACGGCTGATTCAACCCACTAACTGTCAGATTTTGATACGCAACCTACTCCTTAAGTTTCAAGTCGCTAGCTCGTTCCGTTCGAAAGATATCATGGCAACGAATGGCCACACAGAGTTGAATTTGAAATTAGACTCTTAAGTGAGTCCAACTTAGTCGTTCAACATCACTTTCGGCTGATAATTTCGAAATTACAGACATTTGGGCAAAATGATTACGCAATCAGAACAAGCGTGTGAAAAGGTATAAGTGTCGAAAAAGGGAACATTTAGTGTTTTGGAATCCAACCATGAGGTAAATAACATGGTGTACTCATATGCTTTTCTGTAATCGTTAATACACATGATGACGTAGTTAGGAAGGTTGGGACAGAAGGATGTGTGTTGTTTGCACCATAATGGAAATAATCTCCTGTTCATAGATTATTCTGTAGCTATTTATTCTCTACACATAGAATCACAAACAAGTTAATATTTTTGTGTTTTCTTACAAATACGGTATACAGGTCTGGCCAAGGCACTCAGCACAATGCGAAACTCCACGTCAATCTAGATCAGTTGAGAATATAGTCCGTCAGTTGAAGAACTGAAACCTCGATACGCGATCAAAGTAAGAATTTGCCAGTCGCGCTCCAAACGTGGGATATCTGTTGAAAATAAAGTAGATTCCTCGTAAATCGAAATGGTTAGCGTGAAAGAAAAAATTCAAATTATGAAATGGTATTTTGGTGGTCATTCAATTCAAGAGACAATAAATTCATTTATTGCTGCCTTTGAAGATAGGCCTATACCTTCAAGTTCAAAATAATTCAAAAAATCGAGGAATGTGGTTGTTTACAAACATGCAGTAATTGAAAGATTGAAAACCATCAGTGAAAATCGTTTGACTAAAGAAATAGATGTGTGTGCTGCTGTTGAAACCAGTGCACCTTGTTCGAGTAGACAAATTGCTGAACAAATCGATATGAGCGATATAAGTGTTCGGAATATTTTTAAAAGGAATGGTTACCGATGTTATAAGGTTGAAAGGAATCAAGAAATTTTTCCAGAAAACCACATCAAAAGAATAGAATTTTGTGAAACGATGATAGAAAAAGAGAATGAAAATAGCTAATTTCTAAGCAATATCTTATTCACCGATTCGTCATCGTTTTTCTTGAATAGAAAACATAACCCATCAGTAGTAAGATATTGGTCTAGGGAGAATAAGCATCTTAGTATTCCTGTACGTAGCAAGTATCCTCAAAAACTTGATGTTTGGACAGGAATACCGGGGAATTATCATCGGGCCATTTTTTATTGATGGTAACCTAAACGCTGCCAAATATCTGGAGCTTTTAGAGAATCAAATTATGACGACAGTTCGACAGCTACCAATTAATTTCGATGATATCTGGTTTCAACAAGATGGCTGTACAAGTCATAACTAAGGAAGACTTTTTCGGACTGTATCATTTCTACAAATGTCACGATCAAATGGCCCCCAAGATCGCAAGATTTATCTCCAAATGATGGAAATTTGTTTTATGGGCACGAAATTGATAGAGCGACGAATAATAACGAACTAAGGTTCATTAAATGAAATTCTTTCCTTATTGAGCCTCATTTTTCCGAAACAAAAAAAAACATAAGCTCTTCTAGATTTTTCATAGTTTTTTAAGTATTTTTTCTGTTTCAGAAAAATATGAGGCTCCATAAGGGAGTAATTTCATTCTGATGTACAGGTCTGGTCAAGACACTGGGCACTATGCGAAACTCTACGTTAATCTAGATGAGTTGAGAATATAATCCGCCAGTGGAATAGTCAAAGCCTAATCGCGATGCATGTTGAATAAACTTCTGTAGGTTAGTGGGGGGTCTCCAGTCTGAAGTCCCTCGATATGCGATCGCGATCAAAGTAAGAATTTGCCAGTATGCCAGTCGCACTCCAGACGTGAGGTGTCTTAGGCCCATATACACCAGCGCCAGCCCCCCATGATGGTTGTAGAAAGATCTGCATGCCATTTATCGGTATTCAGTGTGAAGTTTTGGGTAGTTTATTCCTTTTCCCATTCTTCCCTTTTGCATAGCATTGAGATGAAATTCTTCTCGATGCTTACTTTTTTAATCATAACATCACAAGGTTCGCTGATTAGATGTCTCTCTGACTTTTAATTCCCACATTACCTGTACCTTTTCTAGATATTCTAAGGATGCCTTCATGGGCTATCCTATTGCTCACAAGATGTAGAGGACTGAGATATATGATGACCTCAAGTGCGCTAGTCGAGCACGTTTTCATAGCCCCAGCGATGCAAACACATGCAAGTCTTTGTACCTTGTCTAGCATGTTTCTCGTGCTTGTCTGCCCTGCTTTAGCAAACCAGACTACTGCCCCATATGTTATTATCGGTCTCACAATCATGATACACCCATCCCATTATTTTAGGGTTATAGCCCCAAGTTTTACCGGATATTCTTCAACACGCCATTGAAGCTCTCATCGCTCTACTAGCAGAAATTTCAACATGCCTATTCCACAGAAGCTTACTGTCTAGGGTGATTCCCAGATATTTAACTTCAGACTTCCATTCTAAAATATCTCCGTTCACCGAAATGTATTTCATAGCTGGAAGGTTTCTTTTACGAGTAAAGGAAGTTATTGTGGTCTAGGCTGGGTTAATGTTGAGCCCCACTGACAAGCACCACTGCGTAATAATACCCATCTGCAACAACTTACAGTGGACAGAAGACCTCTTACTATTAGGACTATGTCATCGGCATAGCCTATGCATTCGAGGCCTAGCTCCGTAAGCCTGTGCATTAGTTCATTCACTACCAGGCTCCATGGGAGAGGAGATAATACTCCTCCTTGAGGTGTCCCGCGAGTGTTTCAAACAGAGATGGTCTGATTGCCCACCAATCTCTCACCTCATACAACCATTTTATAATGGCGTCATTCACTCTTTGGCTTAAAAGTGCCTCTCTGACAGACACATGTGTTGCGTTGTCAAAAGTCCCCTGAAATATCGAGGAAAGCACACAATGCGATTTCTTTATTTTTCAGAATCTTCTGGATGCTTTCAGTCAGCCCGTATATAGTAGTTTCCGAGGAACGTCTCGCTCTGTACGCATGCTGACATTTATGAAGTGGTATTTTCTCCAGATTCTCAGTTCTTATGTAGTTATCTACTACCTTCTCCATCGTTTTGGGCTGAAAAGAGGGTCTGTCTGTTTCCCTGTCTTAGAAATAAACTTTGCTTTTGCCCTTCCCAGTTTTTAGGTAGTTGACCGAATGATAAGCTACTTTTTGTGATCTTCAGCAGATGGGGAAGGATTTCTTCCGCTCTTTTCTGTTCTGTTGTTCATACATCTTCCACAATGCGTATTTTCCAGTTTTTCCAATGTTTGTTTATTTATTTTACCTCTTGGCTTCCCCATTATAAATATGTACAACAGATAACTACGAATAACATTCGTCGCAATATGTGAACCCTACTGTACGGATGCGAATACGCGAATGAAATGATACCTTTGTAATGGATATTAAACTATCAAGATTCAGATTTGTGTATTCAGAGAGGAAGAAAACCTTTATATATATACTTTCGACTGAATGAAGTGAAGCATAATAACTTTGTAAAAATTAAATAATTTTCGCATATCTCCGAAAATAATGTATGCTCCAACTCGGGAAATCCAATAAAAGTTGTGATTACATTACATGGCATGGATTACTCAATGCCGGCATCTATCGACGAAATTTGAAGTAGAACCATGATGTAAAAAACATGGTGTGCTCATCTAAAAAGGCGACGTCAGCAAGATTCAAATACAAGGAAATATATATTCTGTGCTTTGAATTTGAATGAAAAAGTGACTGGATTTTCACCTCATCTCAGACCCGAAATATGTTAAAAAAGTATACGCAGTATGTATTCTATGCATCTATACTCAGCTGCATTGAGAATTGGAAGGCAGTAGACATGATGTAAGTAAAATATGGTGTGCTCATCTGTGATCGTATTTACCAATGATGACGTCACTTTTTTCATTCAAATTCAAGGAGATATATATTCTGTGCTTCGAATTTGAATGAAAAAAGTGTCGTCATCATTGGTAAATATGATCACAGATGAGCAGATGAGCACACCATGTTTTACTTACATCATGGCAGTAGAGTAGTTAGTGTACTTTATTCAGGTACAAATAATAAACTAATTTTCATGCAGGTACAACGAACGAACCTTATATGACATGATATTATATTACATACTTTCATGAGGAATTCTGTGTAGGTATTGGTGAAATATTCGAACGAATCTCCAGCTTTATCTATGGCATATTTCCATAATTGTCATAATTGACAAATATGATTTCGACTCATCCAAAATTTAAAGGCGACATGCCAACAAATCCAACACTCACTGAAATGTTCAGTAAATCGAAGCTTCGATTCTGCTCATTGGAAATATCATGCAATAAGCCTGTCCCTTATGATATATTGAACAAAATGAAGATCAAGTTCTGTTCTGTGATTTGGATGGGCAATCACGACGAAGATACTCCAGAAGAAGTTGGATCCATAATTCTGGCGAAGGAACTGATATCTAGAGGTTACACGGTACTACTACACGTAACTGCAAGAAACAATACCAAAACGTCGCTTTCGAAACTGTTGGATTACGTCAAATACATGGGGATAAGGAATTTGTTATGTCTTCGAGGTGGTTAGTGGTTTTTGTTCCTACTTCCAATAATTATGCGTAATTAAAAGGAGCTCACTTTGCAATGGTTTGTTGACACCTTTCTGGTACCTACCTATTTTTTTTTCATCATATTTTACTGACCAAATTTTTTGGAACATTCAGTTCGTCATTTCACAGCAAACTAATACTTCAAGTTTCAATGCCCTCACGTCTGTATTTTGAAAAAAATTAATTTTGAATGAGAAAGGGTAGGTACCAAAAAGATATTCTATCACAAACTAGGAAAACCAGAACGAATAAATGCGTACCCTTAATTTTTTGGCAATATCTTAGGGTACGAACAGAACGAGTTGGTCACAGTCGAGGTGGAGGTCGAGGTCGATGCTACTAATCGAGTCGCGGTCGATGTGACAGCAATCAAGCAAGGAGGTTACTTGTGATGCTCAGTCGAGCTAGAAACACTGCCTGCTTTCCAATTTGTGAGGAATTTGATTGCATGTGAGTGATGGCCTATTCTAGGTGAATTGTGAGCTATCATAAGTCAGTGAGCATTCACAGGCCACAATACAGGCCTCCCTCCTTTTAATTTGAGGAGCTAGCTCAGTGTTAGGGAGTTGAATTTTCTATATTCACCCCGGAGTAGGTCTTGAACGCGCCATTCACAGGGGAGCATCCTTGCAGACCGCGCAGTAGACATCCATGTGAAACAAATTATTTGATTTTGAAGAGCTTCGATGTGAACCTCCTGGGTGGCATCGTCCTAAATCTCCACCGCGATTCATCTGTTTTGCTCTTTTCCATTCACCTCAATGTATTTGAGGTTGACCTCAACCTTCACCTCAACTGCGACCACTGGTTCTGTTCGTACCCTTAACCAATAATATAAAGATTACATTTTATCAACATTCAAGCAATGCACATTAATAATGTGGTAACATAATCACAAGGACGAGAATATCCGTCGATAAATCAACAAATATTCCCACCTGATCAGAGCTAATCATCCAATCAACCAAAACATCTACACCGAAGAAGCGGATCCAAGGAGAGATACTACAGCTGTTTCACAGTTGTTACTGTTCGTCAGGTCAACTGACCTTGGATGAAACCGCAGAGGAAATCTCGATACTTGTCACCTTTCACATGAAACACTACAGTATAACTACATAAACAGCGCCATCTACCAGGAGCATCTTGCGAATCCCACCTTCGAGTGCAGAATACTTTGATCGATGTGCATGACGTTCATCCTTTAGTCGCATCAGGTCGCTGTATCTGCGAAATTGCAGATTTACAAACACTACACGACATGAAAACTCTCGGTTCATGTGGATTCCCACCAGACGAAAACGTCCAACATCTAACAAAGATAGGAATTGGTCTAATGGAGAAGAAAGAGCTCCAGTAATAATAAATTAACATAATCACAAGGACGAATATTCGTCGATAAATCAACAAATATTCCCCCTTGATCCGAGCTGATCATCCAATCAAAGTATTCTGCACTCGAAGGTGAGACTGTACGTTGTTAAACTGTAGTGGTCCATCTGAAAGGTGACAAGTATCGAGATTCCCTCTGCGGTTTTATCCAAGGTGAGTTGACCGGACGATCAGTAACAACTGTGAAACAGCAGTAGTCATTCTCCTTGGATCCGCTTCTTCGGTGTAGATGTTTTGGTTGCTTGGATGATCAGCCCTGATCAAGGAGAAATATTTGTTGATTTATCGACGGATTTTCGTCCTTGTGATTATGTGAATTCATTATTACTGAAGCTCTTTCTTCTTGATTAGACCAATTCCTAAATTAATAATGTGTTTGACGACCCAGTAGCTGAATCAAATCTTTAAAATTTATGGCTTCGACGAAATGAGGTAAGGATATCTGCTTGTGACAGTGACTCGTTTCAAGCGACTAGAACTGCGTGAAATAACTGTGTCTGTGGAGGTTTGGTGAATATTGGACAGTTTCCTCCCTATCATATTCCACACATGTTAGAAATTATGGCGGAAATAGTGAAAAAATTTCGAAATTTTGGTCAACTTTGAGACGTCGTGCCGACCAAAATAATGAAGCTGGGTGATGTCGAATTTTTTTACGTGCAGTTCGATCCTTTATCTATGCAATATAACACATTTCATCGTTCTACTTCCATCAAGTCGCTAATAATGATTTTTTGAAAAAAGGTCCAAAATTTTGGAACTTCAAGGACCTCTCACGTCCAGGACGATTTTTTTTAAAAATATCTGACCTTATATTCTTGTTCTACGCCCTCGAGTTAGTAAGTGTGCCAAATTTCACGGCGATAGGAGTCGGAAAATTATTTTTCGAAAATCGAGATTTTCTTAGACCCTTCAAATTTTACCAAAAATCGAAAGTTCTCCGATCGACCTGAAATTTGAAACATATACTAATTCGAGGGCGTAGATTAAGAAAATCCATTCAGAATGTTAGTGGAGAGTCTGGTTCGATTTTTATGGCCAGAGGAAAATCGAAAAAATTGGACCTTTTTTAAAAAAATCATAATTTTTCAACCAGAAGACTTTCGTCTATAAAATAAGTGGCTACGTACCCACAAAGGATCCAGATATAACCAAAAAATTCGATGTTGTCCAGCCTCACGCGTTTTATCTGTACGACGACCCAAAGTTGACCCAAATTTCGAAATTTTGGTCAACTTTGAGACGTCGTGCCGACCAAAATAATGAAGCTGGGCGATGTCGAATTTTTTACGTGCACTTCGATCCTTTATCTATGAAATAAAACAGATTTCATTGTCCTACTTTCATCGAATCGGTGATAATGATTTTTTGAAAAAAGGTCCAAAATTTTGGAACTTCAAGGACCTGTCACGTCCAGGACGATTTTTTTAAAAAATATCTGACCTTATATTCTTGTTCTACGCCCTCGAATTAGTAAGTGTGCCAAATTTCACGGCGATAGGAGTCGGAAAATTATTTTTCGAAAATCGAGATTTTCTTAAGGGTAGACCCTTCAAATTTTACCAAAAATCGAAAGTTCTCCGATCGACCTGAAATTTGAAACATATACTAATTCGAGGGCGTAGATTAAGAAAATCCATTCAGAATGTTAGTGGAGAGTCTGGTTCGATTTTTATGGCCAGAGGAAAATCGAAAAAATTGGACCTTTTTTAAAAAAATCATAATTTTTCAACCAGAAGACTTACGTCTATAAAATAAGTGGCTACGTACCCACAAAGGATCCAGATATAACCAAAAAAATTCGATATTGTCCAGCCTCACGCGTTTGATCTGTACGACGACCCAAAGTTGACCCAAATTTCGAAATTTTGGTCAACTTTGAGACGTCGTGCCGACCAAAATAATGAAGCTGGGCGATGTCGAATTTTTACGTGCACTTCGATCCTTTATCTATGAAATAAAACAGATTTCATTGTCCTACTTTCATCGAATCGGTGATAATGATTTTTTGAAAAAAGGTCAAAAATTTTGGAACTTCAAGGACCTCTC
This sequence comes from Myrrha octodecimguttata, assembly GCA_958510865.1. Lineage (NCBI taxonomy): Eukaryota > Metazoa > Arthropoda > Insecta > Coleoptera > Coccinellidae > Myrrha > Myrrha octodecimguttata. The sequence goes on along the minus strand of OY294059.1, from coordinate 71,846,651 downwards.
ACGTCCAGGACGATTTTTTAAAAAAATATCTGACCTTATATTCTTGTTCTACGCCCTCGAATTAGTAAGTGTGCCAAATTTCACGGCGATAGGAGTCGGAAAATTATTTTTCGAAAATTGAGATTTTCTTAAGGGTAACCCCTTAAAATTATGCCAAAAATCGAAAGTTCTCCGATCGACCTGAAATTTGAAACATATACTAATTCGAGGGCGTAGATTAAGAAAATCCAATCAGAATGTTAGTGGAGAGTCTGGTTCGTTTTTTATGGCCAGAGGAAAATCGAAAAAATTGGACCTTTTTTAAAAAAATCATAATTTTTCAACCAGAGGACCTTCGTCTATAAATTTAAACTGGTGAATGGGGTGGCCACGGCAAAATGTTTACGTCCACTTCTTTTGTAAAGTCCATAGTTCGAATAACACTATTAGGACTTAGGCGGGAGTGGCGGGACGGATCGCACTGACGGAGAAATACGCTCGCTGAGTGATTCTTCGGCGGTTTCCGCCGAGCCCCTACACTTTGACGCTGTAGTGGACGCAGTTGTATTTAAATCTAAGCAGGAGTATTTCTCCGCCTGCGATCCGGTCGCCTAATGGACGTTTACCTATACCCTTTTACGGCCATCATGCATACCTAGAAAGAATCGCGATTCGTTGCTGGATACTGGAAAATATGCCATTCTGCCTTTTACTGCTGCCGTTCTCTGCACTTGTTCAAACGCTGACGAGAGTGGTTCGCAGTTGCTAACTGCCAAGTTTCAATTCAGTCGTTTCAGTAGTTCCCGGAAATCACGGAAATAACCTAAAAACTTCAAAAGGCTCTAACTCCGAAACCGTTCGGTAGATTATGCCCATTAACGAACTTAAACTTCGCATCTTGAAATGCAACATAGCCTGAATGTTTCAGGTCGATTCTCCGTACGCCCGTAATCGTTCCTACGGACGGGCGGCTAGACAGAATCGATTTTGACACTGGATTCGTCATCAGTGAGCCCAACCTAATCGTTTTGATACCATTTTCGGCTCAAAATCCGAAAATTACAGACATTTGGAAAAAACGATAGCACGCTGTTCCCAGAACATGCGTGCTAAAATACATTGTTTATGCAACCTTCGGTCATTCTGTTGACGAAAGAAGTGTATTAAGTATATTGAGTCTCTATACGTTGATTTTTCGCAAAAAATAACTCAGAGACTTTTAAACACTTTAGTTTTTTGATAACCATCTTACAGATTCAGCTCGAGTGAAAGGAGTAGGGTGTTTAAATTCCGAAAAAATCACATTTTCTGGATTCATGAAATGATTGTCGAAATATCAAGTATTGTCAGATAATACAGTAAACCGAATTATTTTTCCTAGGACGTTTTTCCAGAAATGATACGTTGAATGAGAACCAGTGAAAAATTCGAGAAACTTCACTCAACATATGCGTTGCCGCACTTCTCTTCTCCAAAATATGGAGTTCACGCTAAGTGCGAAGTACATCCGAAATTTGATAGATATTTTTCGACAGAAATTTTTTTTAAAGAAATTTCGAAGAAATTTTTGTTCAAATTGTTAATAATTACACGATTATCACCAAACTTGAACAATGCTTCAACATCAAACAAGTTTCTAGGTTTCATTTTGATTGGAGCAATTGTTTTCGAGTTATTCAAGAAATACCAACGATACCGAAGAAAAAAACACAAAATTTTACATATATTTTCCTAATTTGTATCTCCGGAGATTAAAATTTTTAAAATTGTTCTAATAACAGGTTCATCTCGAAATTTTGTATAAAGGTATGCACTAACATTTCCCACTAGTTGTCAAGCTCCATTATGATTGGATTAGTATTTTTTGGGTATTCCTGAAAAAAACACAAAATTCGACATTTTTTTCCGATTCCTCCAAAAGTTAGAATCGACTCGAACTGATTTTGGTACGCTTCGAAAACTAATGAATATTTTACGGTAAGAAAGTTTTTTCAAACTATTCAAATAATGTCACCAAAAAAGCATTGAGCTTTTCTTGAATTTTATAGCAACACCCTTTGATTAGCCATAGCCTGCATGTAAAAGATATATTTCCGTTAACTACCACCAGAGCTTGATCAACAATAGAAAGTAGTTCGGTTATGGGTAGAAAACAATAAGGATTTCACGTAAAGAATCATGATTCCAAAATAAGTGATATTTTCAGGTTCACCAGAATGTTATCAACAGGAGTCTAGCTACGATTTTCCTCATACTCCGGAAATGTTGAAATTCATCAGGTCTAAATATGGTGATTATTTCGACTTGTGCGTGGCTGGATTTCCCTACAAACATCCTGACTCCAAAGATATGGAAGAAGATATGAAGTTTCTGAAGCAAAAAGTAAGACAGGACAGGGGGCATTCTTCAGCAATTATTTTAGTGTACCTTTCGGCTTGTGGTATCATTCGATCCAGATTTCATCGAAAGGTTAATATTTGGCTTATGAAGCAACCCGTTGATTAGGTCGGTTGTGACGCGCGGCGCGGCACCTTATGGAAATGAGGATGTCCGTCCATTATAGAGCAGTCGGCCAGGTCGGCGTTTAGTTCTCGGTTGACTGTCAATGTATTTATTATAGATGGTAAGATGGGTTCGTCATTTCAGTATCTCTGGTTTTTGGCCTGTGATTGGCCTCTCAGAGTAAGTCACAGCTTCGGAGGAATCCAAGAATACAAATCCTGTTAAAACCACAGCCCCCAGCAAACACTGAAACACAGCAGGGGTACAAAAACTGTACATCGTTACTGCACTTTGAGTGCAGCGATGGTGGTGCAGTAACTCTATCGAAACGGACCGTCTATGTCCCGCCGAACTGCATCAAAACTGTACAGTTCAAACTGCGTTTAAAGTACATCCAGTGTACAGCAGTTGTGGGGGAGCTATGTCACTTCGTAATGCAGTTTATAAGTAGTTATAATGCAGCAACTGTGCTACTTCGTTATAAAGTTTCTACGCCGCAATAATGCAGCAAAAGCTCGGCTGTATATATAACAAGACTCACAGGAATAAAACTACCTCCCAAAAAAATAATTATTTTTAAGAGATTCAATTGAAACTTTGCACATTGATACTTGATTATTTACCATCGACAGATGTGAAAAAAGTGAGTCTACTACTTTCAGTTTATCCGGAAATTGGAAATAAATTTTGATTTTCTCATATGATGTGATGTATCTATTTTTGCATATTCTAATTCTATGCTTTACGGTAGAGAAGTAACTGCATTTTTTCTTTATCAAGATATTGATTACTTCAAAAAAATATTTAATTTATATAACTTTTCACATTTCACCGAAAATTCAGCATGGAATTCAAATACATAAAAATATACACAACATTTTATGAGGAAATCGAAGGTTTCAGCCATTTCCTGTCAAACAAGAGGACATAGAATTTCCTATTCCACCTCAGTCGATAAAAAACAGTATGTAGTATGCATGTCCAGAATTTCAATCCGATTACTTGAAAAATATAGGTTTTCCGGATGCGAGCCCGACTCCTGAAAGATACCGGCTGTCTTAGGAATCGGGTTAACCTAGTTTGTATTGAGCATATAACAAAATGATTCGTAGCAAATTCAACTGAATAAAAAAAATTAATCACTACGAAAATGACTTTAATAAAAAAAATTTAATTTACAGTAATACTGGCTATAAAACATTATACATAATATAATATATTATAAGGTGACTCTCTCTTGTTCCTTTCTTATTCCTCTCACATTGGTACATATTTCTCAATCCTAACTTCATGGTTATTTCAATATCTTTTGGTGACTCCTTTTTGCTCCCTTTGTTCTTTCGTATAGCAACTTAAGGTGGAGATAAATGATTTAACAAAAAAAAAAACGTTTAACCTTGTGCGAATATAATACCTAAAATTCCTTTATTGATGTTTATGTACTTCGAAATTTGTTTTCTGTTGGCCCTGTCCAGTTCAGGTAGAGACCCAGATGTTTCCTATACTATTGCCTTTTCATTCCAGTTTCGATAGAAACGGCATCCTTTAAATATTTTACTAAAGCCACACAGACCATTCTAATTTACCTCATTTCGTTTTTCCGGGAATTCATCATGTCGATACACTAGTTTTTCACACTTGCAACAAAGTCAACTCGAAAAAAACAGTCAGTTTAAATGGCGCAATTGACAAATTGACCACATAACAAACACAAACGAATTTCCCTTACAGAACAACATGGCAGACGACGACGATTGACAACGCTTCTCCAACGTACCGGACACTGATGGCGGAATTTTAGAACGAAATATAGCATCAAAGACAGAGACAGCGTTGTCTCATAAAGCATTTCGATTTTGTTGTACGAAAGCTGTACAGCAGCTGTATATAAAAGACCTCATTTTAAGGAAAGCAGTCTCACCAATGTAGAGATTGTGAAGTTTCAATACAACATTTATGTACTGCATTCTGGTGACACTTGTAGTGGAGTAACTGTACAATTGCTGTATGTTGTGTTTCTTGGGCCCTCTTCAGAAATAGCCTGTTTCTTGAAAAATTCTTTTTCCTCGGAAAATGTTGATCAGATTTTAACGAACTGAGGCGCAGACCTTCAACTCAGTATTCAACAACAATGTTTCGAATTTCAATTCGATAAGATATTTACTTTTGGAGATATATGGAAAAAAATATATGTCGTATTTCGTTTTTTGAAATTTGAGGTTATTTCCTCAATATCTCGAGAAGTACAAAATCGATCACATTGAAACTTCGTATTTATTTGAAGAATATCAACGCACAACTTACCGCAAAGTTTCGTGCGTCTTTAATAGTTAAAAAATTCAGATAAAATGGTTTTTCTAAAATTATCTATATCTTTATCAAAAAAAATATTATTTTCAGAATATATTATTCCCGGAGATATCAGGAAAAATTATGACAAATTTCGTTGTTATTTGAAATTTTTGGACTATGTCCTCAAGTCTTCGATAACTATAAACGCGATCGGATTGAAATTTCGGATAAACCTTGAAGCCAATATTCAAGAACAGTTCTTCAAATTTCAGTTTGATCTGAAATTCATTTTTGGAGATATATTGGAAGATGAATGTTATTTCCTTAAATATCTCAAATACAGACGTACGCGATCAGATTTAAACTGTAGTAAGTTGAAGAATACCAACAAAATTGGCAAAAACCCAGTCAGTATTTGACTTCAGTATTTCAAAGTTTACTTTGATCCGATATTCTCTTTCCTTATATATTTAGATATGGGAAAAGTGTGTCAACTTTCCTGGATATTTCCTAGGTATTTTTGTTTTCCACGACTCAAAAAATACTGAAATAATGAAATTTCGGATGGATATATGTGCGGAATCATTGGATGATTTTACCAATTCGCGGTTCAATAAATGTCAAGTAGGAATAGATTCTCATCTTATGGTTGGCAGTAAGGCTGACCTCAACCACAATCACATTCGAAAAAAACGACTCAGAGACTCGATTTTTTATAGTAGGTTTGATGATTAATAAGGAAGGTCGAATTCGTTCTAACTTAAAAACCAATTTCTATGGGTATATGCTATTTCGTGACCACACCACAGACATAGTTCCTGTCTATGGACCAGACTTTCCATAACCATAACATTCTTAATGTTTTTCGGTTAGTTTATTGATTTCATATAGTTCATTTTTAAATTTCGTGAAAAAAGTACAATTATAGAGTTTTCAAGGTGTGAATGGGCGAGGATAGAATTGTGTATAATTTATTTCATTAAGCGAGTAAATGAGTTTTTTCAATTTAATTTATTTGAATTTCAAAGCTTGGATTGGTTATTCTCCAAAAGGGATCACCGTAAGGGATATCTGTGGTGAACTTGCAAATAAAGCGCAGGAGCGTATTAGCACATTGAGAAATATTTAAATGCTTATAACTCTTTACCTCAGCCGAATCTGGAAAAATGGCCAATGAAAAAAATGTTTTATTTGATGGGAGAAATCTACGGTTGAAATTAATGTCCAACTTAAATACTCACCCTGTATACATATAAACATGGACTATATCTTTCCTTCGAAATAGTGAACGATGTGAGAGACGGAGAGAACTCCTCGTCAAGTAGATAAGAAAAAAAATTGATTTCTAGCAAACCAATTAATGAGACATTTGGAATATTAATATGATGATGAAACTTATTGGCTTAAGCAAGTAAGTTCACCATTACCTTACAAGATAGGAAAACTTCAATGGGGGAGGTTTGTCCCTTTTTAGGGGGAACCGATTCTGTGAATGCGTGCCACGCTGTGGTTTTTTGTCCTCTAAAAACCTATCATTGGGTCACTAACTTCCATGCATGCAAATTGTGTCTATTCCCAAACTCCCTATTTTTTTTTTCAAGAGATTCTTTTTTTCAGAACGATGCAGGAGCAAAGTTCATAGTTACTCAAGCATGCTTCTCGTTCGACACATACAAGAAATTTCATACTCTTGTGAGGAGGAACAAAATTACTATGCAGATAATACCAGGAGTATACATAATACATTCGGTGGTGGATTTTTGTTTGTTGAAAAAATTATGTAAAATTCCCGACGATGATCCAGTCATCGATTACGTGAAGAAGAATAAAGACAAAGACGACGAAATAGCTGAATACGGCATGAATTTGTCGAGTGAGATTGTAACTAAGCTATTGAAAGACGAGGACTTTTTATGTCCCCATATATTCACTATGAATGAATTTCATTCAGTGGATAATTTTTTGAACAACTTGAAAACGCAAAAATGAGTGCCTGTAATGCGATATTGTATTATATGGTTATCAATCTTTTTTTGTCAGTGTATATACCTAATTTTACAAGTACGTCTTTAATGAAGAATAAATTAGCAATTTCAAGTCTGATTTCAAATATTTTAATGGATTTATCAAATGGAATTCTATACCTTTTCAACTTCAAATTGAGACTAAACACATTCACATTGGGAATTAACATATCCAAATTGGTACTTAACAAAATCAATTTGAGTCTGAACACATTCAAATCGGGAAAAATCGATTTCATATTGGTACAATATTAGTTCTTGTATGAATGGGGGTTTTATAAGCTTCTTCAGTTTGAACTATATATGCTCCTGCTATTTCATTGGCATTTTCCTTTTATTTTTTTGCCCACTTTAGAGTGGTTGACTTCTTGACACCCAAAGATTCACAAGTCCATTCCAATCGCCGTTTCCTTCATGGACTGCAAATCTTTGCTTTTAAATGGATTCCAAATCTCCTTTTTTAATATTTCCGAATTGAAATCTGGTTTGCCGTCATTCGATACTTTCCTTCGTAAAGTGTTAATTTTATAAGGTAATCAAGAAATCCGATTCAAAGAGCAACGAATGTTGTTACTTACCATATGAAACTGATTATCACCAATTTGAAATATATATATTTCGAATTAGGAGTAATCATTTTTATATGTTCACCAATTTGAAATATATATATAATTTCCAATTTGGAATAATCATTTTCATATGGGTACAACATTCGTTGCTCTTTGAGTTGAATTTTTTGATAACTTTATGAAGCTAACACTTTAATATCCGAGGAGAGTATTTAATGAGTGCAAACCAGAGTTTAATTCGAAATGATATCCCCTGTTGAAAAGGAAGACTTGGAATCAGTAGAAAAGCAAAGGATTGCAAACCATGAAGAAAACGGTGATTGGAAAGGACTTTTTTTTGAGTATTAAGGAATCAACCGCCCAAAGGTGGGCAAAAAATAAAAGGAAAATGCCAAGGATATAGCAGGAGCATAGTTCATACTGAAGAAGCTTATAAAACCCAAATTCACACAGGAACGAATGTTGTACCAATATGAAATTTATTATTCCCAATTTGAATAAGTTTAGACTCGATTTAATTTTGTTAAGTACCAATTTGAATATGTTTATTCCCAATTTGATTTTGTAAGGTCTCAATTTGAAGTTGTAAAGGTATAGTTACAATTAAGGAAGAAAAGGATGGGCCACCGTAAACACAATAATTTTCGAAATAATCAACTTGAAACTCAATATTTGCAAAGAAGTTTTGGAGTTTAATAAGGAAGGTCGAAGGCGTGCAATTTACGTCGATGTCTCCGTAGATATAATTATTCGAAATTTAATTTCAAAAAATATATATCTGTTCGTGTTGAAAGCTTGGTTGGTTTCCCAAAAAAATGTCATCAACAAAACGAAAATAATGATTTTCCCCAACAAATCGCGCTATCCTAAATTTGGTCCAAAAAATGTTCCAAACATGAATAATGACGTTATCTTAGGTCACTCTGCTATCTGGAGAATTCCGGTCAGGGACATGCCGAAGCCAATTTTTTGAGGGGGGCAAAGCATCGAAAATTTTCCAACTGTACGTTGAAGGAATAGATAACCGAATGTTATCCAATGACGTTTATGACTATTAATGTTTTTTTATATAAGGTGCAATACTTAGAAATAAGTTGGGACTTTTTAAGCTTGTGAAAAAAGTGAGAAAAAGCCGAATCACTCAACATTTATTGAGACAAAAGTATGGTACCTTATTAAACAAGTAATCTATCGAAATATTTAAAATGAAAATTTAAATGAAAAAAGCACTGACGTAAAGTCAGCAGTTTTTGCGCGCATTTTCAAATTCGTTGCGAAAACCGTAATTTTTCCACGTATTGACCCCACGAAACACACTTTTGGTGATCTCCTAATCATATTATCTTCACGAAATTCTGCATGAGCCTTCAAGTTGTCATTTTGTCAATCAAGTATATACTGGCTTTCAATTCGATCCAATCTTTATTTTTGGAAATACATATTATGAAAATAAAGATTGTATCGAATTGAAATTCAGTACTCTATCGAAAAATGACAGCTTGAATGTTCATAAAGAATTTATTGAGGATAATATGATTAGAAAATCGCAACATATTGAATAATTGGATAAATTTTTTTTTTTGAAAATCGGGTAACTCCTGCTTCGCCCATTTTACGGTCGCCATAATCGTCCTGAAGAAAAAAACATTATTCGCGGTATCGTGGAAAAATTGTAGTCCACTGGTTCGATGAACAATGAACCAACACAGGAGAATCAGATGAACTCGATTATGTGCCGCTCTCAAGAACCCGGCGTTTCTTCGCTCACCACAATCGGACGGATTTTGCTTAGTGACTTCGTTCTGCACCCAGGGCCCCCGTAAGGGCTACTGGCGCCTGTTTGCAAAAAACTAGAGAACTACGTGCTATCGTTTTGTCCAAATATCCCTAATTTTCGAATTTTGGGCCGAAAATAGTCTCAAACGACCAGTTTTGACTGTATGATGACGGATCCGGGGTCAAAATCGATTCAGTCCGGCCGTCCGTCAGTAGTCACGATTACGGGCGTACGGAGGATCCTATCGACCTTAAACTTTGAGGGTAGGTTGCATTTCGAAATATTACGTTCGTTAACGGGAGAAATCGGCCAAGAGATTTCGGAGTTAGAGCCCTTTGAAATTTTGAGGTTATTTCCGTGATAACTCTGGAACCACTGGAACGATTGTATTGAAACTTGGCAGTTAGTTGCAGTATTACAACGCGCAACTTTTCGCGACATTCTCTTGGGATCGTACTGGCAGTTAATCCTGAAAATTTCTTTCGAAAAAGTTTTTTTCGAAAACTGTTCATCATTTTGGAAACAATTGTGTGCTTTGGCCTTGAGTTTTATATATCGAAAAGGAGTATACTCAATTTAAATTTGGTCTGATTATAATTTCTGGAGATATTTGGAAAAAATATGTTAAATTTCGTGTTTTTTTTCTCGATATCGTAGTATTTTTCGGAACAACTCAAAAATTACTGATTCCAATCATGATGAACCTTGACAGCTAGTTTTTAAATGTTGATTGACAACTTTGTGCGAAATTTCGTGATTATCGTGTCATTAGAACAAGTTCAAAAAAAAATTCTTTTTTTTTCATATATTCAATATTCTGTGATCATCAGATCATATATTGTCCTCATGAATTTCTATATGAACCTTCGAACTGTCATTTTTCGATGACGTATTGGATTTCAATAGACGACTTCGGCCCAAGTTGCCAACCCACAATTTACTTAGCAAGTTTACTTTCACTGGGGATCGGGAATTTCAGGACAAATTCGACATGATAAGGCTCGCATTATTTATAAATAACCGTAAAACATGCCTCGGCTCTTCAAACCAGATAATTCCTTCCAAATATAGGTTTTTGTTAAGATCGTCCCCGATTGGCTGAACTTTAAGTTGGGATTCCTGATTTCATGCAAACAGTGTCAGTTTTCATAGGATACGTTCCGAAAATCAACTCTGTTGTTTCGGTTGCCGATTTTCCGCTCCGTAAATATGAAATATTCGGATGGTTCTTGGAACAAGCGCGTGAAAAAGGTTATTTACGGAATCTGGTTGATGAAAATGCGGTCGATTTACTGTCACCAGAACGATTTTCTATGGTAAATATCCATAGCATAGAACAATCTATGTTTACTTTAGGTTTGTTGTGGTTCCGAGTTCAGATCTGTTCGGGACGGTTCTAGCATAGACCAATAGTCTGTTGTTCTGAACTCGGAACCAAAACAAACCTAAAGTAAACATAGATTGTTCTATGCTATGGATATTTACCATAGAAAATCGTTCTGGTGACAGAAAATCGACCGCATTTTCATCAACCAGATTACGTAAATAACTTTTTTCACGCGCTTGTTCCAGGAACCATCCGAATATTTCATATTTACGGAGCGGAAAATCGGCAACCGAAACAACAGGGTTGATTTTCGGAACGTATCCTATGAAAATTGACACTGTTTGCATGAAATCAGGAATCCCAACTTAAATTTCAGCCAATCGGGGACGATCTTAACAAAAACCTATATTTGGAAGGAATTATCTGGTTTGAAGAGCCGGCGCATGTTTTACGGGTATTTATAAATAATGCGAACCTTATCATGTCGAATTTGTCCTGAAACTCCCGTTCCCCAGTGAAAGTAAACTTGCTAAGTAAATTGTGGGTTGGCAACTTGGGCCGAAGTCGTCTATTCGATCTAATTTGTATTTTTGGAAATATTGGAAAAATTAAATTTTGAATGGGTATATCTGCCTAACGGCCGACCGTGAACACAATAATTTCCGGAATAAACAACTAAGAAACTCAATATTTGTAGAGTGGGTTTGGACCTCGATTACGAAGGTTGAATTCGTGAATGTGTAAATTCCCAATATTTCCAAAAATACATATTGGATCGAATTGAAATTCAGTACTTTGTCGAAAAAACTTAGAAAAACACTGACGTGAAGTCAGCAGCATTGGCACGCATGTTTAAAGAATATCACCAAAAGTGAACATGCGCGCAAAAGCTGCTGACTTCACATCAGTGCTTTTCTAGGTTTTTTATTTATTTTTTTTGTAGGTTGGTAGGTAGGTGCTTTGAATAAAGCAAAAATCTTAACTTCAGAAGTCATATTATTCGTAGACTAAAATATGAAATTGAAACAAACAGAATAAAATAATAACAAAATAGATTAAAATGAATTATTGTTCACACACCCACTTTGAAAGCATTCAATTAACAAATGTGGTACAGACACGTTGTTTATGAATACAAGAAAATAACCCAAAACTAGAAATTATATTTTTTTGGAATTTCTATACCTAATATATAAGTATACTACTTTCAATTTATACTTAGCTATTTTAAAAAATACTTCTGAGAAGAAATACCTAGGAAACTTCATATTGAAACATCAAAAATGATAGCTAGGTAAAATAGAAAAATAAAAAAAAAAATTTATTTCCGATATCCGAGGGTTCGCTGTTGCAAATTCATTAATTACATCGCCTGAATTTACACCATCAAAAATTTCTTCTTCAATTGCTGATACTGCTAGCCCAAACAAGCTTTTTCGAAGCATTGTCGATCCTGAATAATTTTCAATGGTTTGGGATAAAAAAAAATAGTTATATCCTATCCTATAAAAGGGTTAATGTTGATTGTATAAAGTAGGGATCACTTACCATTTTATAAAAATCAAACCGTTGAAATTTCAGTTACCAGGTATTTAGCACCTAGTTGCTATAAAGAAAGTAGTTAACAAAATGTTACACAAGGATTACTTGTCTTCGCACGGTCCAGTGGACGAACAGGTTTTAAAATAAGAACGCCTCTGGCGATGCTTCGTTTCAATAGCGCTCCAGGCATTATTCATGCCTGAACAGGAAAAATCAAGAAACTACCGCCTGACATGTTCTCGCAACATAGGAATCGACAGTAGTAACTGGATGATATATTAATAAAATTTCGTCTATATTTATATCTAATCCTATTCAATTTCTCCACTCATATTTTGAAATGAATTCTTGTTTTCTTGCTAATTCTTTTGCAATGTTTTTTGGACCCTGAATTTTGGCGCCCCTAAACAGTGGCGACCGTGTGCATTGCCCACTTTGCACGTAATATATGGTAGCGGAGGCCCTGTCTGCACCCATAGAGAATTCAACTGACAAAGGAGCTGAAGATGAACGTTCATAGTCAACGATGTTTGTAAGCTGAAAGAGCCTTGGGGAATTTGGGGGCTGACCCTGGTTTTCATCAAACAACATCTAAGGCGCCACTATTATTCAACGAAGTTTTGATTCGATAGCATAGGAATTCCCTGGGGAATGAGGAAATAACCTTTAACATTCAAATGAGTATAACTTCGAACTGTTCTGCCCACTGTCGAACTCAACCGTTGAATATTGACGCGTAACCTATCCTGAAAGTTCCAAGTCGCTAACCCACGCCGTTCTCGAGTTATCGGTGACGTACTGAATCGGTTCTGACATCGGATTCTTCATCAGCGAGTCCAACCTGGTCGTTTGAGATCAAATTCGGCACAAAATTCAGAAATATCCTACATTTGGACAATACTATATCACGCTGTTCCTCAAAACATGCGCGCAAAAAGTGTTTTTTGATGGGCGGAAACTATGGTTACAACCATGATGTAAAAAATGTGGTGTGCTCTTCTGAAAAACAAGTGACGTCTGCAAGATCAAAATACAAAAAAATATATATTCTGTGCTATGAGTTTGAATGAAAAAAGTGACGTCATCATTGGTAAATACGATCATAGATGAGCAGAGGAGCACACAATGTTTTGCTTACATCATGGTTACAACTTATATACAACTTAGAGACTCATCCTGTACCTATAGGTACATAAAACGATAGGAAGCTCAAAATAAAAGTGTTTCATCTTATCAACTCATTATATTCTCCTTCTTTTTATATTCAATCATTATAACCTACAAGTTCAACTTAGGTATCAGAAATAATAACAGATGAATCTTAAAGATAAAATAAATAATATTCTCTTAGTCTTCCACTCGTAAATCCAAAATTCGCTCTGAAAAAGGAGTGCCCGTATTTAAATGAATATTTTCACTCTTCTAAATCTGCTCCATATCTTCTCCTCATTTTGTAAATGGTTTCACAAGATTTGAAGCACAACTGAAAACAATAATTACGTATATACATACATATTAACCATGATGTAAGTAATACCACAGCCGTCTTCAATGCACCTTGAATGCGTCTTTAATTTAATTTCTAGAGACGGCTGAACAAGAATATAAGGTCAGATATTTTTTAAAAAAATCGTCCTGGACGTGAGAGGTCCTTGAAGTTCCAAAATTTTGGACCTTTTTCAAAAAATCATTATTACCGACTCGATGAGAGTAGGACGATGAAATCTGATTTAATTCATAGATAAAGGATCGAACTGCACGTAAAAAAATTCGACATCACCCAGCTTCATTATTTTGGTCGGCACGACGTCTCAAAGTTGACCAAAATTTCGAAATGTTTTCACTATTTCCGCCATAATTTCTAAACGGTTGTCACTGGACGATTTCTAATGACATATTCGTGATCTACGACCTCGATTTAATAGGAAACGATAACAAAGTCGACGATTTTCGAAGAAAAAAATTTATTTGGGACTTAAAAAATTTTTCATAAAGAACCGCGAATAAACATCAAAGCGCAGAGGGGTGGGGGGTAAGATTTAGCGATTCCGTGCGAAATTTTGTTTTTGAAGCTATGACGATATGCACATCATATATTATGGATTCGAACACGTAGATTACGAATCTATAATTAGATTTTGCGTAACTGATTCGGTTTGGAAAATATTCCGGATTTGGTGAGAAATTTTCGAAATTTGGGTCAACTTTGGGCCGTCGTACAGATCAAACGCGTAAGGCTGGACAATATCGAATTTTTTTGGTTATATCTGGGTCCTTTGTGAGTACGTAGCCAATTATTTTATAGACGAAGGTCCTCTAGTTGGAAAATTATGATTTTTTTAAAAAAGGTTCAATTTTTTCGATTTTCTTCTGGCCATAAAAAATGAACCAGACTCTCCACTAAAATTCTGATTGGATTTTCTTAATCTACGCCCTCGAATTAGTATATGTTTCAAATTTCAGGTCGATCGGAGAACTTTCGATTTTTGGTAAAATTTGAAGGGACAAAATCTCGATTTTCGAAAAATAATTTTCCGACTCCTATCGCCGTGAAATTTGGCACACTTACTAATTCGAGGGCGTAGAACAAGAATATAAGGTCAGATATTTTTTAAAAAAATCGTCCTGGACGTGAAAGGTCCTTGAAATTCCAAAATTTTGGACCTTTTTTCAAAAAATCATTATTACCGACTCGATGAAAGTAGGACGATGAAATCTGTTTTATTGCATAGATAAAGGATCGAACTGCACGTGAAAAAATTCGACATCACCCAGCTTCATTATTTTGGTCGGCACGACGTCTCAAAGTTGACCAAAATTTCGAAATTTGGGTCAACTTTGGGTCGTCGTACAGATCAAACGCGTGAGGCTCTTGTTGACAGTGCCAGTTTGAATTAGAAACGGAAATTTGGTCAGGTCAGTTAACGCGCCAAATTTCCGTTTCTGATTCAAACTGGCACTGTCCTGAATTAAACTAACCTAACCTAACCAGACAACAAAATTAAACTTAACCATACTCTATTTTATGGACGGTGTTCGATTTTTGATCGGTTTTCAAATATGAGTTGAGTATTCATCTCTATGCGTACATTTGGCAACATTGGATTTACTTGGGCTGACTATCCTCTCGTGGTGTGCTCATCTGCTCCTCTGTGATCGTATTTTTATTTGACGTCACTTTTTTCATTCAGATTCAAAACACAGAATATATATTTCTTTGTATTTGCTGACGTCACTTTTTTTTTCAGATGAGCACACCATGTTTTTACATCATGATATTAACGAACACAACGGCCACCATTGACTAGTTAGGCAAAATATCAGTAGGCTTCACATGGTAGGTATTTTTATCCCAAAAGTAGATCGAATCAAGTAGACAATCTGTCCAATAACATAACCTCATAAAGGGAGATACAAATATTTCGTCATTTCGTGTTTATTAATGTGGTGGAATTCGGGGAATTCTTGAAGTTATGTAGGGTACTTAACGAAGGTGAGTACTGCAAGAATGAAATTCAATTTACCTCTACGTCGCAGACAAAATGTAAACTGTCCTTCTCTGGGAATTTGAATGCATTTAGATTAGCATGTAGAAGTGTGGACAATCCGGTATCTGATGCGAACTTCATTTTATTCCACTTCTTTATGGTTTTCCGTCTGAAATTATGATTTATTAATATTTTTCTTTCACTATTGCATTTCAACCTACTGAGCAGCTCTTCTATTGAATCCATAAGGTGTCAGCCTTATTTTATTTTGCGAATGATTAATGTTTTCATTATCGTATGCCCAGCAATCTGCCACTTGAATATCATACAAGTTGCTGTCATCTTTGAGATATATGAAGATTGTGATTGGTTCACCTATAGGTAGTGGCTCTTCAATATTGGTTGTCTATAACAAAATTGATCGAATACACTGTTGGTCAATAGGAACAAAGTAACGGCATATATTCGTCATTTGTGAAATATCTCGCATGTTGCCAAGGAATCTGAACACACAAAGTCCTTTGGATCAAGAATAATTGAATATAAATGAAATTAAATAGGAAATCTATCCCAAAAAGTGGCCGTTGCTGAGGAGAAGCAAGTACAAGATGAAGATTTACAGGAGGCCTTATGTGAACGATATTGTTCGCCAATATTCAGATCGTCTGAGATGAGCTGAAGGAGGCCTCAAATTAAATTCGAGAATGCGCGCAATTTTTTTCGACGCGTCCATGAAAACGTGCCATAAGGCTAGTTCATGTTGATTCGAATGCGGTGTATTTTGGTTGATTATTTGATAAAATCAAATAATAATCCTCAGTGATCGACCAACAAAAAAAAAATTTCAACCCCACCTGGAAATTTCACAGTTTTATTATAATCATTCACGGACTTTTACCGTGCCGCAATATGTTTGTGACATTCGTTGTTACTTGAACCATTGTATACTTTATACAATGCTTGAACTAGCCTAGTATTCATATGGACTCGACGAAGAATCATTGCGCGCAGTTTGGCAACTATTCATATTTTGTTCTTGTCATAATCTGATAGAATATAGGGATTCTGGAAGATGGATGCAATTTTTCAACTGCAAAGGACAATCTTGCGAATAATTTTGCGTCCATCAGTATGTGACTTTAGAACCACAGACTACACGATTTTCAACGACGTTGCATTGTGGCGTTCGAAATCGCCGATTGTGAATGAGGTCTGTAGGGTCCTTTAAATGTAGGGAGTTGATTTAAAGCCACCAATAGTTTGAAGACTACACGGAGTGTGCACGTTATATTGGCCAACTTACACATAGTGATTCTTCAGGCAGTTTGCAACAAAAAAGTGCATATAGAGTATGATTCAATTATCGTCCGTTGCAAAGTTATTCAAGATTTTAATGTTTTGTATCATTCCACCATTTTTTCACTAAAAACCTAGTATAACTTGAAAATTATCATCTTAATCTGAATTCGTTGTACACTACAGGTAAGTAAGGAAAATTCTTTCTAGACAAGAGGGTGGTCCGTGGATATTCCATGTAGTACTAATTTTTTATAGGGCGGTAAAGAAAAAAACTAACTAATCTTTCTCAAGCCCTGAATTTGCATCGAATTAACTCTGAAAATAGTATAATGAATGAATACTGAATTTATATGCAAAAACCGCATGATTTTTAGAGCTTTTAATGACGTATAATACATTGAAGAAAAACTAAATTCTTATGAACACATCGACTAAATAATGCTAAAAATCATGAAGAAATTTTTTGCTCCGAAGTTTAGTATTGGCAACATCATGTTAATTATGTATAAAAAGATGCTCACTCTTCCGCTACCAGCTTTAAATTTGGTTTATTATTTGATAAAATCAAATAATTAACCTTAGTGATCGACCAACAAAAAAAAAAAAAATTCAATCCCCCCTGAAAATTTCACAGTTTACGTTTTGGAGTATGTAGATTTGAATGAACGAATAAAAGAAACGCTGCAAATTTTACACAAGGGTTTATTATTTTCTCAGTTAAATAACCCAATATACCATTGATATCTCAAAAAACTTATATATTATGCATAACTCACTAAGTTCTCACAACACAGAAACCAATTCCATGAAATAATTCATGTGATCATTGAAATCTCAATAAATACACTTGTATAATTGAATAACATTTCCACATGCAGAACGCTAACTGAGTAGCAAAATTCAAAAAAATATTTTGAATGAGAAGAGACGTTCCACAGTCGTTTCACCTCTTTGAAAATCTTACTATTTTCCACAATTATTTAATTTCGTGTCGGTATTCTACAACGGATAATGAACTTCAAATCAGATAGGGTTTGCCCTTTTTGAGATATTAGGGAAATAACCTCAATATTCAAAATGGTCACGAAATTTTTTGCCAATATCTGAACAAATAAATATCGGTCAAACTGAAATTTGAAACACTGTTTCTAAATGTTGACTCTGAAACCTGTACCAAATTTCATTGAACTTTGATGAATATGTATCCGAAAAAAAAATGTTTAAAAAAAAAATTCGATTTTTTCCAATACAATTCTCACGAAATTTCGCCTTAAATCGAGTGTCTATATTTCACAGTTAGTCATGATGTTTCAATCCGAACGCGTTCGTATTTCTTGATACTGTGGAAATAAACTCAATCTTTCAAACTAACACCAATACGTAAAACAAAATTTGAGACTTTCCGCTAATATCATATGTGTAGATGTGATTTCTACTAGGATTCAACTTTGTTCTGAAAAATATTAATGAAATGAAAAAAAACTCAACCTTCCTGTGCAATTGATCTGAAAAAAATTTTTCACACAGTGCAGATATCCGATTCACTTGATTCACAAAGTATCCAACATACAAACTGAAAAACTAAAGTTATTTTCAATAACATTTCTGTAACAATTAAATATATAGTGAACCTCATCAGGTTGAATTTGAAAGAATAATTCTAGATTATAAATTTCGTTCGTTGTTATCGTTGTCAGATAACTCAACCAAGAGGGTGTCAAATCCGAAAGTCTGTTTGATGTAAAGACGTAAATTTCAAACAAGTAGTTTGCCGACAACCAGATGATACATGGGGAATATTTTTGACTACGCTATATCCCCTGTCATAGGTCAGGCACAGACCCCATTCAGAACAGGTAGATAGATCATCGGCTCCTAACTTTAGTCTAAGGCTCCAACCCTCAGTATTAGATTCTCGACAATCGACAATTGATGAGATTTGCGGTTTGTTATTGATTTTTCTGCATATTATATCCTCCAATTTGATTCATCATATAAATGCTCATTATTTTTTATATTCACGCTTATTTCAAACTGTCAGTACGAAAGATATTGGATTTCGATTGAAACCAGTAACGGATATCCACATGTTGACGATAATTGTACTACGCAAACCGAAATTGATGGAAACCTCCGATCATCCGAATTTTTTGGAAATCTGCATTATTTTAAATTAATTCTTAATTCGCGTTCTGCATGTAAAAGTGTTATTCAGTTATAAAAGAGTATTTATTGAGATTTCAATGTTTCAAACGAATTTTTTCATGGAATTGGTTTTTGTGTTCTGAAAAACCAATGTTTTATGAATAAAATGAAAGTTTTATTTAAGATATGAATGAGCTTCATGAAGAAATTTAATCTTGAATCCCGTAATCCGCAGGGTGATTTCTTTAAATAATAATTTGATCCGATTTTCAGTAGTTATGTTTAAGATATTGGGAGAGAAAACCGAAAAATATTTAATCTAAACTACTCACGATTATGAGATTGTCAAGAACATCGATGGGGCATTTGCATATTGTGTTTATAAAATAATTACGCATCCATTAAAAATTTCTCGATATGTGTTGAAAATTTGGTAATCAATATTTTCATCGTCTTTTGGATGTATGATTCTGGATGAAAAGTTAACCGGTTATTCCATTGAATTCCAATCTTAGAACCGAATGCGATGATGTCATTTTCGACATTATTGGAAATTTGCAGCGTTTTTCTTTATAACTCAGGAACCACTGCTCGGAAATCATCCGGGTGAAATTTTTTTGGTTTAGTTTTGCAACAGAAATCAACGTTCAGTGTTTCATAAAAATTCGGCGGTAAGTTTTCGAGAAATAATGATGATTGAGATAATATCCAAGAAAAGAACCGAAAACATGTAAACTTATTTCACGCAGTAATCGAAAAATTTCATATTTTTATTTATTTGTGTTCATAACTTGTGAAGTCTCTAAACTTTCAGCGAAAACTATAAAATCAAATGAAGAAATATTTACATTTGGGAATATCCCCCTCTGAACTGTCATCCATGTGGTTACACTGCTATTTCCAAGAGGTACATCGAATGACTTGATACTTGTTTGCGGTTTTATTATAACTGTCCTTTCTTGTCTTGTCGTTAGAGGTAGTGCCTGTAAAAATATTGTAATAAGAAGAACTGTAGATATGCCAGGTGAAGTGAAGTAAGAAATCTTCAACAAAAATAATCACTGAAAATATATTTCATGCTCTAAATGAACAATTTTCGATATGAAATTAATTCCATTTGGATTACTGCATTTGATGAACGACAAATCAGTCATAATGAGTATAGTGAGCAATATAATTTTTTGTATGTATTGATGGTGGAAAAATGACGAGAACAACATTTACTCTTCACCTAAATATCATTCATGAGTCAAACCTCATCGAGCGGCAATGTAATTAAACTGATAGGAATTGGTTCAAGGAGAAAAAAGAACTCCAGTAATAATAAACTAACATAACCACAAGGACGAGATCCGTCGGAAAATCAACCACCTCTCAAAGTAAGGTGGTCTGAAGATCAGTTAGAATTGTGAAACAGCTGAAACCGTTCTCCATGAACTCCGCCGCTTCTACGGTGTAGATGTTTTGGTTGATTGGAAGATAAGCTCTGATAAAGGGAAATATTTGTTGGTTTATCGACGGCTATTCGTCCTTATGGTTATGTTAGTTTATTATTACTGGACCTATTTTTTCTACATGAATCGATTCTTATCTTTGTTAGATGTTGGACGTTATCGACTTGTAGGAAACCACATGTACCGAGTGTTTCCAAGTCGTGACGGAGGTTGCAAACTGCAATATCATAGATGCAGCGACCTGATACGACAAAAGGACGAACGTCATTCAGATCGTTCAAAGTATTCTGCACTCGAAGGTTAGGATTCGCAAGATGCTCGTGGTAGATGGCGCGGTGTATGTAGTTATACTGTAGTGTGCCATCTGACAGGTGATTTGTATCTAGATTCTTAGCCTGCGGATTACCAAAGTAAGGTGGACTGAAGTTCAGTAAAAACTGTGGGATAGCTGTAACCATTCTCCTCAGGCCGCTTCTTGGGTGTAGACTTTTGTTTGATTGGATCATTAGCTCTGCTCTGATCAAGGTGGAATATTTGTTGATTTATCGATCATATTCTTCCTTGTAGTTAGTTATTAAGATTATTAAAGCTACAAATTCTGAACAACTAAAAGATGGAAAATCATTCTCCTAAGAGAATCTCATACACCCAATAAACACAACAAACAGTAATTTTACAGTTTCTGCATTACAAGTGCCACCGGAATGCAGTACATATAATGTTGTATTTGTTGCACAGTCTCCACATTGGTGATACTGCTTTCCTAAAAATGTAGTCTTTTAAATACAGCTGCTGTACAGCTTTTGTATAACATAATTGGAATGCTGTATGAGACAACGCTGTTTCTGTCTTTGATGCTATATTTCGTTCTAATAGTCAGCCATCGACGTCTGGTACTACATACTAACTGTGTCGGTACGTTAGAGAAGCGTTGTCAATCGTTGTCATCGCCCATGCTGTTTTTTTTGTAACGGAAATTTGTTTGTGTTTGTTGTGTGGTAAATTCTTTTTTGATTCTAAGTCAATCGCGCTATTCGAATTGACTATTTGTTTCGAGTTGACTGTGTTGCAAGTGTGGAAAACTAGTGTACCGACATGATGAATTCCCGAAAAAACGAAATTAGAACGATTTGTGTGGCTTTGTTGAATATTTAGATGATGCCGTTTCTTCCGGAACTTGAATAAATAGACAAAAGTAGAAAACATCTGGGACTCTACCTGAACTGGGCAGGGCCAACATAAAACAGAATTTCGAAGGACATAAACGTCAATGAAGAAATTTTAGGTAATATATTCACACAAGGTGAAACTCATTTTGTTTGTTAACTTATTTTTCTTTACTTTAATTGCTGTGCGAAACAACAAAGGAAGCAAAAATGATTCACCAACCGATATTAAAACAACCATCAAGGTATGATGATGAGAAATGTGTACCTATGTGAGAGGAAGTAGAAAGCAACGAGAGAGAAAGAGTCACCCAATAATATTATTATTATTATTATTATTATTTATAAAATCAGAGTTGAGGATAACCTATACAACTCAAAGAAAATACAATTGATGCTCAACGTGATCGATATACACATTTCAAAATAAAACAAGAAAATCAAATGTAGTACTAACAAAAAACAAAATTCAAATCAAAATACACTTTCTGATCTCCAAGAATCCCATCCATTTTTAAACATGTTGACACTTCTTGCATTGACAACTTCGCTAGGTAGCATATTCCAATGGTGGAATACTCTGTTGCTCAAGAAATTTTGTCTGCTTCTTGTAAAAAACTGTTCTCTAGCTAGTTTATAATTATGTCCTCTCAGGTGGTTGATATTCAGTGGGAACAACGATGACAAATCTATTCCAAAAAATCCTCTCACGGCTCTAAAGGTGGTTATCATGTCTCCCCTCAACCTACGATCAGCAAATGTCTCCAGTTTCATTAGAGCAAGTCGAATTTGGTAATCAGGTCTTATGATACCGTATGGAATTCTTGTAGCTGACCGCTGCACTTGCTCCAATAGCTCTGCATCATGAGAAAATACAGGATGCCAAACAGGACCAGTACTCCAATATGGGGCGGACATAAGTTTTATATAACGATGCCAACGTTTGGTAGTGGCAAAGGTTGAAGCACTTCTGTATTAGGTAGAGGGACCTCTTGGCTTTATTCGTCGTCTGTAATATATGAGACCTCCATAATAGATCACTATCAACGGAAACTCCCAAGTCCACGTGAGATGAGCAAGCTTCCACCGGGACTCCACCTATGTAGTACTGCCTTTTTGGATTGTTACCACCCAGATGCAGGACTCGACACTTGGAAAGATTAAGAGGTAACAACCAATCCGTCGCCCACTGCTGTATAATATTGCAGTCCTTCTGAAGAATATCGCCAGATGTAGTAGGGTCATTGTAGAGCTTCACGTCATCGGCATAGGATGCACTATCGGAGGATATCAACTTGGGTAAATCACTGACATAAATCAGGAAGAGAAGAGGACCCAATACGGAACCTTGAGGGACTCCACTGCTCACTGGCCTCCAAGCAGACCTCCTTGAACCCACTCGAACTGAAAAGTCACGGTTAGATAGGAATGCTCTAATCCAGCCCAGTAAAAGGCTACGTACACCAAAGTGCTCCAATTTACGGAGAAGATGTCTGATCGGTACCCTGTCAAAGGCACGAGAAAAATCCAAATATATCACATCTATTGGGGTCCCCTGATCTAGTGATGCTGTCCACGATCCTACACATTTGAGAAGGTTAGTCAAAACAGATCTGCCTGGTACGAATCCATGTTGTTCATCTGGTATAACCGAGGTCGCAAGTAAGAATTCCGTAAGCTCAGACGCAACAATTCTCTCAAAAACCTTGAGCACAGCCGAAGTAAGACTTATGGGCCTGTAGTTCTGGGCACAGTACTTATCTCCCTTTTTAAAGATGGGAGTGACAGAAGACCGCAACCACGATTGTGGCAAGGCACTGGCGGTAAGGGAGAGTTTTAACAACATAGTCAATGGAGTAGCAATGGAAGATGCACAACGCTTGAGGAATGTCGTAGTAATGCCGTCGATGCCCGGAGACTTCCCGCAGACAAGATTTCGAAGATACTTCTCTACTTTTTCTTCATTTATGATGATATCATTCATACTATCTTCATTTCTTGGCGCATTTATTGGTGGAATGGGAGTATCTGGCCCGATGGTGAAGGACTGAGAGAAAGTATCTGCGAAAGTTTCGGCAATTAGAGATCGATCAGCTAGAAGAGCACCATCATCAGATCTAAGTGTTGGGACAGATACGGTGGTGTTGAGTGCATTGCGAACATATTTGTAGAATTTACTCTTATTCCTAGACTAGAATATATTATATTATGTATAATAAATAACATAATTATGTATAATGTTTGATATGAACGGTATTTCTGTAAATTCTAGTTTTTTTTATTAGAGTCATGTTCCTTGTGCGATATTTTTCTTATTCAGTTGAATTTGCTATGAATCACTTATATTTTTGCATATTATAATGAGAATACCCAAGACAATTGCAATAGCATATTCATTTTGAATTTTATCTGAACTTCACGAATTATTAGGGAAATATTGAAGATTTCCTGGATTAAATTTCTTAATTCAGTACCTACTTGAATAAAAATTAACTGCTTGAAGATTGTGCAAAATTTTGTGAGGATTATATGATTGGAAGTTTATAAATATAAAATATTTTTCTCAATTCGTTTTTCAAATTGTTCTTATGGCACAATATAATTAGTAAATTTTGCATAACTTTGCGTATCCTCATACGTCAACTCGTCAAAGTTTTCGATTTAATCTGGAAATATAACAACGATACCGATGAAAAAGAACATCACATCGAATTCAAATTTGGCACGCTATTGTGAAATATCAATTCTTCTTCTGTGTCGAATTTCGCTGAAATCTAACCGGAGTGAAAAGTTTTTTCGAACATTTTCTGACGACATGATTCCTACAAAATTTCGCACAAATTTGCGCTCCTACTTTCTCCAACCATTGTATAAAGAGGCACGATGAAATCTGTTTTAATTCATAGATAAAGGATCGAACTGCACGCAAAAAAATTCGACATCACCCAGCTTCATTATTTTGGTCGGCACGACGTCTCAAAGTTGACCAAAATTTCGAAATTTTTTCACTATTTCCGCCATAATTTCTAAACGGTTGTCACTGGACGATTTCTAATGACATATTCGTGATCTACGACCTCGATTTAATAGGAAACGATAACAAGGTCGACGATTTTCGAAGAAAAAAATTTATTTGGGACTTAAAAAATTTTTCATAAAGAACCGCGAATAAACATCAAAGCGCAGAGGGGTGGGGGGTAAGATTTAGCGATTCCGTGCGAAATTTTATTTTTGAAGCTATGACAATATGCACATCATATATTATGGATTCGAACACGTAGATTACGAATCTGTAATTAGATTTTGCGTAACTGATTCGGTTTGGAAAATATTCTGGATTTGGTGAGAAATTTTCGAAATTTGGGTCAACTTTGGGCCGTCGTACAGATCAAACGCGTGAAGCTGGACAATATCGAATTTTTTTGGTTATATCTGGATCCTTTGTGAGTACGTAGCCACTTATTTTATAGACGTAAGTCTTCTGGTTGAAAAATTATGATTTTTTTAAAAAAGGTCCAATTTTTTCGATTTTCCTCGGGCCATAAAAAACGAACCAGACTCTCCACTAACATTCTGATTGGATTTTCTTAATCTACGCCCTCGAATTAGTATATGTTTCAAATTTCAGGTCGATCGGAGAACTTTCGATTTTTGGTAAAATTTTAAGGGGTTACCCTTAAGAAAATCTCAATTTTCGAAAAATAATTTTCCGACTCCTATCGCCGTGAAATTTGGCACACTTACTAATTCGAGGGCGTAGAACAAGAATATAAGGTCAGATATTTTTTAAAAAAATCGTCCTGGACGTGAGAGGTCCTTGAAGTTCCAAAATTTTGGACCTTTTTTCAAAAAATCATTATTACCGACTCGATGAGAGTAGGACGATGAAATCTGTTTTAATTCATAGATAAAGGATCGAACTGCACGTAAAAAAATTCGACATCACCCAGCTTCATTATTTTGGTCGGCACGACGTCTCAAAGTTGACCAAAATTTCGAAATTTGGGTCAACTTTGGGCCGTCGTACAGATCAAACGCGTGAAGCTGGACAATATCGAATTTTTTTGGTTATATCTGGATCCTTTGTGAGTACGTAGCCACTTATTTTATAGACGTAAGTCTTCTGGTTGAAAAATTATGATTTTTTTAAAAAAGGTCCAATTTTTTCGATTTTCCTCGGGCCATAAAAAACGAACCAGACTCTCCACTAACATTCTGATTGGATTTTCTTAATCTACGCCCTCGAATTAGTATATGTTTCAAATTTCAGGTCGATCGGAGAACTTTCGATTTTTGGTAAAATTTTAAGGGGTTACCCTTAAGAAAATCTCAATTTTCGAAAAATAATTTTCCGACTCCTATCGCCGTGAAATTTGGCACACTTACTAATTCGAGGGCGTAGAACAAGAATATAAGGTCAGATATTTTTTAAAAAAATCGTCCTGGACGTGAGAGGTCCTTGAAGTTCCAAAATTTTGGACCTTTTTTCAAAAAATCATTATTACCGACTCGATGAGAGTAGGACGATGAAATCTGTTTTAATTCATAGATAAAGGATCGAACTGCACGTAAAAAAATTCGACATCACCCAGCTTCATTATTTTGGTCGGCACGACGTCTCAAAGTTGACCAAAATTTCGAAATTTGGGTCAAATTTGGGTCGTCGTACAGATCAAACGCGTGAGGCTGGACAATATCGAATTTTTTTGGTTATATCTGGATCCTTTGTGAGTACGTAGCCACTTATTTTATAGAAGTAAGTCTTCTGGTTGAAAAATTATGATTTTTTTAAAAAAGGTCCAATTTTTTCGATTTTCCTCGGGCCATAAAAAACGAACCAGAAACTACACTACCATTCTGATTGGATTTTCTTAATCTACGCCCTCGAATTAGTATATGTTTTAAATTTCAGGTCGATCGGGAACTTTCGATTTTTGGTAAAATTTTAAGGGGTTACCCTTAAGAAAATCTCAATTTTCGAAAAATAATTTTCCGACTCCTATCGCCGTGAAATTTGGCACACTTACTAATTCGAGGGCGTAGAACAAGAATATAAGGTCAGATATTTTTTAAAAAAATCGTCCTGGACGTGAGAGGTCCTTGAAGTTCCAAAATTTTGGACCTTTTTTCAAAAAATCATTATTACCGACTCGATGAGAGTAGGACGATGAAATCTGTTTTAATTCATAGATAAAGGATCGAACTGCACGTAAAAAAATTCGACATCACCCAGCTTCATTATTTTGGTCGGCACGACGTCTCAAAGTTGACCCAAATTTCGAAATTTTTTCACTATTTCCCCCATAATTACTAAACGGTTGTCACTGGACGATTTCTAATGACATATTCGTGATCTACGACCTCGATTTAATAGGAAACGATAACAAGGTCGACGATTTTCGAAAAAAAAAATTTATTTGGGACTTGAAAAATTTTTCATAAAGAACCGCGAATAAACATCAAAGCGCAGAAGGGTGGGGGTGGGGAGATTTAGCGATTCCGTGCGAAATTTTATTTTTGAAGCTATGACAATATGCACATCATATATTATGGATTCGAACACGTAGATTACGAATCTGTAATTAGATTTTGCGTAACTGATTCGGTTTGGAAAATATTCCGGATTTGGTGAGAAATTTTCGAAATTTGGGTCAACTTTGGGCCGTCGTACAGATCAAACGCGTAAGGCTGGACAATATCCTCTTTATACAATGCTCCAACAAATTAATAAGTTTCAGTCTGATCGCGTCAGTGTTTCTTTCAGATAGCGCGGAAATGATCTACCTCAAAATTTCACATTCGTAATACTTCGAAACATTCTGCCGATTTGCCCATTAACGAACTTAACCATCGCATTCAGATACGCCACTTACCCTGAAAATTTCAAGTCGCTGGCCTTTCAAAAAAATCGAAATTAAAGGATACTTGGATTAAACGGTAAAACACCGTTTCAAAGCACATGCGCTGAAAAATATATTTTTTCGCTCATGTTCGATGGGAACAGCTTGCTTTCTTATAGTCCAAATGTCTGTAATTTTCGAATTTTGTGCCGGAAATGGTCTCAAACAACTAGGTTGGACACACTGATGATGAGTTCGTTGTCAAAAACGATTCTGTCCGACCGACCGTCCGTAAGCACGACTACGGGCGTACGGAGGAATCTGTACTTGAAAATTGAAATGGTCAAAAAATTCTAACTTAATCAAGATGAAACTTGGTTACTAGTTTGAATATGCTGATGTACAACTTTGTGCAAAATTTAGTGATGATCGTGTTATTAGAACAATTTGAAAAAAAAAATTAAATTCCATTAATCCATTAAACATCAACTTAAGATACCTTCAGGAATAAGTTTAATTTTATAAGTTTGAAGTTTCAAAATTTTTTGCTGAAATTTGTTTCTTCGCGCATGTTCTAGGGAACAGCGTGCTATCGTTTTGCCGAAAATTGTCTCAAACCACTAGGTTGGACTCACCGATGACGGATTTTACGTGTCAAAATCGATTATGTCTGTACACATAACTACCGGCGTACGGAGAAATCTATCGACTTGAAAATTTCAGGGTTGGTTGCCTTTCATAATGCGAAGGTTTAGTTCCTTAATGGGCAAAATCGGTGAAACGATTTTGCAGTTATAGTCATTCGAAGTTTTAAGGATATTTCTATGATATTTTGGGAACTTCTTGAGCGATTGAATTAAAACCTGGCAGTTAGTTGAAGCATAAGGAGTTGCAACTTTTTGCAGAATTTTGTTGATTTTGAGCTGTCTGTAAAGATTGGAACAATTTTCTTCAAAATTTTTCTCGGAAATATTTTCTTCTTGGAAAGTGTTCATCACATTCGGAAAAAGTTTTGATCGTACCTTGAAATTCATATTTAACAGCAGTGTACGAAATTTTAGCCCGATACGATCATAACTTACGAAGATACTGTGAAAAAAAATGTCAAATTTCGTGTTTTTTTTTTCAAGATATCGTTATTTTTCTCCGGGATAACTCAAAAAATACTTTTTCAAATATTATGAAACTTGGCAGCTAGTTTGGAAATGCTAATGGACAACTGTACAAAATTCGTGATGATCGTGTCATCAGAACAATTTGAAAAAAAAAACATAATATCTTCATGCATCTCTGTATGAACATTTGAACTGTCATTTTTCGATGGAGTACTGGATTCGATCTAATTTTTTTTTGGAAATATTGGAAAAATTGAATTTTGAATGGAAGTATCTGCGAAATCATTGCCACACAATGGGTGAATTCCACCATTTCAACGATTTACGAATTCGGCCTTCATAATTAAGGTCCAAACCTGCTCTACAAATATCGAGTTTTTAAGTTGTTTCTTTCGGAAGTTATTGTGTTCACGGTCGGTCGTTCAAAATTTCATTTTCCAAAAATACAAATTAGATCGAATTGAAAACCAGTACATCACCGAAAAAAACCTAGAAAAGAGAGTTCAAAACTAGAGCTTATCTCGAAAACGGTTTTATTTTCAATGAAGAAATTCCTAATAATCAGAACCGTCATGACCTGGTCTACCCGGATACCCTGTATGAGTTTGATCATCCCCATCAACTTGGTCCGAATTCCAAATTATGTTCCAATTCTTCTAGCAGTTCTCCAAATTGAACCGTTAGAACTAATGAAGATGAAATTGTGAATGTTCATTATACAGATTAGTCCATTATGTTACAAATATGGAGATGCAATCTTGGTTCAAATTTATTGTCTTCCGAACAAAGGAGTGATTAATTGTTGCAATCATTTATGTCAAAAACCTTGAATTGGACAGTCGTATCGAAAAGACATTGTGGGAACGAGAGAAACCAGATCATGGTGATTACACAGTTCCTCACATTTAGTTCATTGGCAGATATGTAGATGAGCAAAAACTTGCGGAAAAGGTGTTGTTGAATATTTTAACTGTCCGTCCTGAAAAGTTGAAATAAAACGATCATGGGAATTGACCTCTTCAACTTAGCTTCACTTCATTCAAAAAATTACTTAATTTCTATCTTTATGTTTGGAAATATTGAAAATATCAAATTTTGAATGAGCCTATATACGGAATAATTGGGCGGATTTTACCCATTCAATTAGATCTTCGCAATCAATCCCCAAACCTCCTTTACAAATATCGATTTCCTCATTATTTTATTACTATAAATGTACTCCTAACGGACGATCCTATACAATGACTAAGAGATTCGATATTTTCAGAGGAGGTTTGGACCGCAGCTCTGAATTCGATAATGGGTAAAATCCACCTAATGGTTCCGAAGATATTCTCTTTCGAATGTACCCCCCTTCCCCAATATTTCCAATAAATCAACTGATCAAATCGATATCTTGGACTTGGTTGAAAAATAACAGCTTTAAGATTCATACACTTTTGTGAGGAAGATAACGATTTTTGAGATCACAGAATCGTTTTATTCTGAATCGAAGCTGTTTTAGAAAAGTCGAAAAATAAAGATCTTGAAAATATTTTTTTTCAATTTTCCAGTGATACAGTCGTCTTAAAATTATTTGCCAGTTCGTTTGTCGGCATAATACAACTTATTACCAAGCATGAACACGATCGGGACATTTTCTATCAAAAATATGAAATACAGTACAACCGCGTGAATATGATCACGTGATCGTATGAACCACTCCGTAATATGAACACCGAATTTTTTGTATTGACTTCTCTGTAATGTGAACACAGTAGAATTTCACTAGTATGAACGTGTTGTAACTTGTCTATTTTATTCAAAGGAATGAATTCGTTCTCACCTTTTATCGTCAGTTATCCATTACCGGTTCGCCCTTTCACAAGTTGCCCCCAAATTGTTATTTCACGAGTATACTATAACCAAGAAAATGCTCAGTCGAAAATAAAGATGTTAACATTTCATGAGAAAGCCCAAGTTCTAGAAGACATCAATAAAGGACTTAGTGTTACCTGGCCTTACTGGCAAAGAAATATGGAATTCCCGAACAAACGGTTTGTTCCAGAAAAAACAAAAAAAAAACAATTTCTCGAGAGTAGAAAATAATAATAATAATAGTTTATTGATCCCAAAAGACACAGTTGGGTATAGGACAGGTCAAAGATACATTAAATTTTCATGATATAACATAATGAGCGAAGTCATCATCAAAGAATTCCCTAGTACTATAATATGCCTTCTTCAAGAGAAGAGATCTCACACACTTTTTGAAATCACGTATAGATTTCATTTTATATCAGATGGTAGATGATTGAATAATCTCAAACTTTGATTTGAGGGCGGATTTTCAAATTTTGATGTTCTGTGTGTGCAATGACCACATGAAGTTAAATTGATTCAGAAAATGCACCCCAAAAAGGCGGGAAGGCCTGAAATGGAAACTCAGCTTGAAAAATGCTGAAAATACTGATCCAGAAAGGAAATATGACAGAAAAGCTTTGAATTTTTGTGCTGGTTTGAATATCTTGGAATTCAAAGCAAGTGAAGGATAGCTCCAACGCTTCGAAGAACGTCATGGTGTAAGATTCTTGAATATGATATAGATCAAGTCAGCCTGATCTCATTGATCCTTTTGAAGAAGAATTGAAGAGTCATTCATGACCATGAATCCAATGAACATCGAATCTATAATGCTGATAAAACAGGATTATACCGGCGATTGCTTCCAGCAGTTCAAGCTTTGAACATAGCCATCAAATGGTCAAAACAATATTCTGGATTCGACTGAGATATTCACTCTGAAAAAAAACGGTTTTATCGAAAGTAACTGCAACGGAGAATCAGTCTAAAATAACATAATTTTTCTCCAAAAAAGATCAGTCATTATAATTTACATAATTATTTTTTTAATTTCAATTTTTATGAATGAACATGTATTCAGTCAGAAATACAACCTATGAAACATGTTAAAAATTATTTTTCTTCAGAAATATGAACAGTTCCTATAATATGAACAAGCCAGAATTTTTTGTGTTCATATTAACGCGATTGTATTTAAGGAAAAAATGTCAACATTATTTGCTCACATACATACATTTTTAAATATATGTTTAAGATATGCAGTAAAAGTTCACAACACTGAAACATTGATCTTATTAGCAAGTCTCAATACGATCGGATGAGTATTTTTCGAAATAAAAAATAACCAAAATTGATCTTTCAAACAATGCGATCGTCACAAAATTGCATGAATTTCCGCCTAGGCATTACACAACTATTAAATTTTCAATCTTACCGCTTCAGTACCTGAGATATCGAGGAAATATTCTAAATGGGTGTATTTTCGAAACTATTGGGGTACGTGTGCCTCACGGAATTTTGTATCAATATTCATGTTAATACTTTAAACCTCAAATCAAGTATCAACTCGATCAGATTGAGATTTTCGAAATGTTGGAAAAACAGATTTTCATATAGATACTTCGAAAATTTCGAAAAATTATCGTTTGTAAGTTACTTAATGTTTACTGATATTTTTTTTACTAGTTTAATGTTCGTGGTGATTTTCTCACAAACTTTGAGGGAATTAAGTTACATACAACAATAAAGAAAAACTCACCCCAATTGTATAGAAGGAACACAACATAAATCCAAGGAAGCAAATACACTCGAGCGACATTTCTGATTGTTCAGAGCGCACACGCAGTTTCAGAGTAAATAAAAACTGTCGGAAAAGCTTGTTCAAATACCTGCATTAGTCCAATAATCCCATCTGTGACAATAAAAGTAGAAAGAATCCTTTACTCCAAAGTCAGTAGTTTGTCCCACTTATTTTATGGTTGTTGGCGCACAGCGCGGAGGAAGTATGGCTTTCAATTCGAACGCGATTCTGACATTTTTCAACAAAGAACAATCTAATCATGGATGTTACTTCTCGCTGTTGTTCTGAGGGAAAGTTAATTATGCATAAGCTGGATGTGTTATCTCACACACACCAATCGGTGACCAATTCACGAAAATTGTAAACGTTTACAACTTTGTTACTTCCTAATTTTACCGAATTAGATATTTATGGCCGCGGGATCTGTATAGGAATTTTGGCAGAATTACGTAGCTCAGAGGTGAAATTGAATTTAAAAGCAGCAAATTGTGGGAAGGTTATTGACTTTATCAAGGTGCAAACATGGATCGTCTTCACATATTTCTCCGAAATGCAGTTTTATGAATTCACAGAGGGGCGTTCATGTTCTGCTTCAAGTACCTAATTATTGAACAAAATACCAGCTATAGATATACCTTCCAAATTGTTGGGTGGATTTTGTCCATTAACGAACTAAACCGAGATATTCAAGCTCCAATGTACCCTGAAAATTTCAAGACTGTAGGTATATTTCCACACAAAGACAGAATTATAAGATGACTACGGATTCATTTTCAAGAAGTCCACCTTATCGTTTAATACCATTTTCGTCCCAAAATACGAAAATTATGCAGAAAAAGTGCCTCTAAAAATGGAAGAAAGGAAAATTTGAACTTTTTTGACACTGAGGTTTATTATTACACAGGCCAGTTCCAAATCATTACAAAGTATACCTGATTCTATTAAATTATTGTTGTTATTATCTCTTGCACTGTGGATTCAATAAAAGTTATAGAAATGCAATCCATTCGTATTAAACTCAGTTTATGTACTCTCTTTATTCATTATCAGATGAAAACCCATGGCATAAGACTTTCTCGAATTAATTCCATGAGAATATACAGGGTGAGTCTTCAAGTTGTACATCAGTTTTGACCCTAGATTCCTCTTATCGAATAAAACACTTTTTATTAACCATTTTTCCTGATACAGGCTGTTGAAATTTCCAAACAATAACAGTCTTTCATTTGAAGCTTTGACATGGTTCCTACGAATGAAATGAATGTTGATGTGAAGTTAGTTATGACTATGACTCTTATTCCACAGTAATCAATAACATTTAACTTCAAACAGTTATCTGGTTATGGACTTCCCGATTCATAAAACTAAAAGAAATTAGCATGAATAATGCAGATAAAGTTTACCTTAAGTCACTATAAGAATCCTCAATCATTTTAGAATACTTAATTATACCTTATTATTCCTCCCCAAACGAACCGTTTTCGAGATATTCAACGTTGAATGTTAAAAAATATGATAAAAATTCGAGAAATCGCCTTATTTTCGTGGAATCGCCCCTGAGCTAGTAAAGACTGTGAATTGAGCTACGCTCACCTTCACCCGGACCATAGAATCCACCGGAATATTTATCTATTTCGCAAAGACCAAATATTAGGTCTATGCTTTTTCGTGACCAGACCACAGACATAATCCATGTCTATGGACTAGGCTTTCCATAGAATTTCAGAGTTCAATCATAGACCTATAAAACTATAATATGTCTATGAGTTCAATTAATATTTTTTGACAACAATTAAATACAGATTTTTCTGTATAACCTTTACATAATATCTTTCGATATTGATTTGATATCTTACGATATACTTTTGAATTTAATATTTGAATGAAAACTTATAGTTTTCAAGGGTCAATATCAGCTGTCATTTAATTTTTGAGGTTATAAAGATTTTGGAAAATGTTTTTTACCGCATTTCATTTGTCAAGGAAAGAAGAAGGTGTAAGTAAAATCTGTGGCATTATTGTTTCTATGCACAATTCTAACAAGCATGCGTATGGACTTAAACCTGCTTATTTCCGTTATTGATGTGAAGTGTGCGTAACAAAACACGTGGTAAGTTTTTGATGTATAATATAGAATAAATGCTACTGATGATTCTAAATCGAAAGATAGAAGATGAAACACTGTGTCTAGTATTGTTTTTAGGTTGTATTTCATTTTTTTACCCTTTTCTAAGGTTTTTTACTTTGATCATTATATGCCAGTTGATATAATAATTTTGTCATTGAAGACGTAGTACGTCGAAGACATAAAAGTATATCGTAAGATATCAAATCAATATCGAAAGATATTATGTAAAGGTTATACAGAAAAATCTGTATTTAATTGTTGTTTCAATAGCCTTTAACAAGTAGACTTTTTTGAATTTAATAATATTTTTTGGTTAATTCTGTGATTTCTCATAATTAATTTATAATTTTGATGAAACTTAATGAATAATTATGGAATTTTCAATATAATAATGGACAAGATTAAAATTGCGTAGAATCTCTCGTTGATGAAAACAACTGGATATTGCACGAATTTCAAGTGGAAGATTAGTGTTTCAATGTACAAGTGTAGTGAAATATTTTTTCCACATTAATACCGCAAAAAGTTCCAAATCATAAAAATTAAGTGAGTAAATGAGTTTTGCCATTCATATTTCTTTGAATTTCAAGCAATGGATGGATTGCTCTGCAATACAAATCACCGTAAGTGATATCTGTGTTGAACTTGCAAACAAAGTGCAGGAGTGAGAATGTGCTAATAAGCACATTCAGAAATATTTAAATGCTTATAACTTTTACCAGAGCCGAATCTGGAAAAATGGTACCTAAATGAAAAAAGTGTTCTATTTGATGAGATGAATCTATGGTTAAAATCAATGTACAACTTAAAGACTCACCCTGTATTCCTGGAGACAAAAGCAGTCAAAACAAATTCTGGAAAAATACTGACGCAAAGTCAGCAGCTTTTACGCGCATGTTCAAATTATGGCTGGGAATCATGAATGAATGATTTGAATTTTCTTTAATTCATTGAATAATTATTCGAATGATTTTGTTTTGCATTATTCATGTATTCATGTTAATTTCCAGAGATATAGGGGAAAAAGGTATGTCAAATTTCCTCTGTTTTTGAAATTCTGAGGTTATTTCTCTAAAAGCTCGAGAAGTACTGATGCGATCCGATCGTAACTTCGTAATTAGGTTAGATACACAAACGCGCAATTGAGGGGAAAATTCTGTATGAATCTAGTAGTAGTAGTAGTAATAATTAAAAAAAATGATCCAACTTTTGTTGAATTTTTTTTCTTGAAGACAGACTTTGAGGTCGATATTTAACAACAATGGCTCAGATTTCAATTTGATACGACATTATTTTCGCAAATATAGGGAGAAAAATATGTAAAATTCCGTTGTTATTTGAAATTTTGAGGTTATTTTCTCAATATCTCCAGAAGAACCGATCAGATTGAAACTTCATAGTTAGTTGGAAATGATAACGGGCAACTTATTGCAAGATTTCGTGAGTCGTAAGAAAATTTTAAAGAAATTCTTATTCGGAAGTTTTCCAAATTTCATTTCAATAGGATTTGAATTTGGCACAAGCATTCGAGTCAATATTCAAGAACATTGCTTCGAATTTCAGTTATTACTTTCAGGAGATATTGGCCAAGAAGTATGTCGAAATTCGTAGCTAATTGAGATTATTGGTTTATTCACACAATATCTCAAGAAGACTAACGCGAATAGATTCGAACTTGGTAGGTAGGTGTAGAATACCGATGTACAACTTCTTGATAAATTTTTTGAGCATCTCACAGGACGAAAATCAAAAAAATTCTACTTTTCGAAAATTTTATTTCAAATTTTTTTTTTCTTCGGAAACTATTTATCGGATTTCAATGCTACTTTGCACGGAACTTAAAATCACTACTTAGCAACAGATTTCGAAATTTCATTTTGATGGTATATTAACCTCCGGAGATATTGGAAAAAAACATATGTCAAATTTCTTGGTCATATCCTAAGTAGGTATCGTATTGTTATTTCCGAAATTCCTAAGAGATATCATTCTGATCATGATGGAACTAGTTAGCAATCACCGATGAACGAATTTCGGGAGGATCGTTTGAATAGATCAGCAAAAAAAAACAAAAAAAACATTCAAAAATATTTTTCTCGAATATTTTACATTCGGCGATCTACTAATCATAATATTGTCTTCACGAAACTCCGCATGAACTTTCAAGCTGTCATTCTACTGGATTTTCATTTGATAAGATCAGTTTTGTTGGGAATATTGAGAAAATGCAATTCTGAATGGGATTTGAAGTATTAGTTTTCCAATATGTCCAAAAATACAGATCGGAAATCTAAAACTCGATCAAATAATGTTGTCTTGAGGTCCATGCACAATGCCATGACGACCATATAGAAACAAGATCGCCAAATTTTCCATCAGGAAGTATTTGTGCGTTTGGCGGGGCCAATACGTAAATAGGTGATTTTTTGTCAACTAATTTGAACAAACGCTTAAAAGCTGCTGACCTCATATTAGTGCTTTCTAGATGATATTACTCTATTCCTGTTCGTGTTGGTAGATTTAGTCATAATTTTTGTCCTTCTGGTATGCATTTTCAAAGTTTCTAGGACTGCATGCAAATAATCAGCCCGTTGTTTGTTCGTTCTTTTGCTAGGAACCTGACCCAAATATATAGGTTTTTTACAAGCTCAATTACACATTTTGGCAGATTTAACCTGTGCTTACTCTATTTGTTTTCTTATGAACATTGGACCGATTCATTTTTGTACGCATGTTCTAGGGCAACAGCATGCTATCGTTTCGTCCAAATGTCTGTAATTTTCGATGATCTAGTGTCAAAATCAATTCTGTCCGGCCGCCCGTCCGTCCGGCCGACGACACGATAACTGTCGAACGGATTGAGCCAGCGACTTGAAATTTGTAGGGTAGTTTACGCATCGGAATGCCGCGGTTAAGTTTGTTGATGGGCCAAATCGGCCAAATAGTTTCGGAATTATAGCCATTTGAAATTTTGAAGTTATTTCCCTCATATTTCAGAAACTACTGAAGCGATTGGATTGGAACTTGGCAGATAGTTGGAGCATTACGACGTGCATTTTCGAGCAAAATTTCGTTGGAATCTTATGGTGACTTGATTGAAAAAAAAAAAATTTTCTGAAAAAAATTTTTGTTTCTGAAACCATCATTCATATTCAATAATAATTCCAGTTATACCTTGAGCTTCATATCTCACA
Source organism: Myrrha octodecimguttata (assembly GCA_958510865.1). NCBI lineage: Eukaryota > Metazoa > Arthropoda > Insecta > Coleoptera > Coccinellidae > Myrrha > Myrrha octodecimguttata. The sequence goes on along the minus strand of OY294059.1, from coordinate 71,809,167 downwards.
GCTGTGTATTGAATTTCAGTTGGATACAGCTATTAGTTTCGGAGATATTGGGAAAAAATATGTAGAATTTCGTGGTTTATTTCTTCTCAACATCGTTGTTTTTTCGGTATAACTCAAGAAACACTGATTCAATCGTGATGAAACTTCGCAGCTAGATCAAAGATGCTGAAGGATAACATTGTGCAAAATTTCGTGATGATGGTGTCATTAGAACGTTTTCCACTTCATATCCAAAGGGTTTTTCAATAAGAGGTGTTATTTTGAATAGCCCGCTATTTCGGTAGATGTTACTTTTGAAGCTGTCATTTTTTGACATTTGACAAGTAGAAACTACGCCATTAATAAAAATGGAACGATACACGCTTCAACAACGCATTGAAATTATTAAAATTCACTATAAAATGGTGAACATTTCGCAGAGACGGTTCGTAAAACTCGAACATTTTTGGGTCGTCGTGTAGCACCTTGTCGGACCGCAATCAAGAACTTGGTGGAAAAATTCGAGCTGTTGAGACAAGTTAGTGATGTGAAGAATAAAACTTGTGCACGTCGCTCAAGAACAGCCTAGAATATTGCTGCTGTAGCCGAAAATGTTGAAGAAAACCCAGGTTTGTCCATTCCTCGTCGTTCTTTGGAATTAGGCATTGCACAAACGTCATTACACCGTATTTTGCATGAAGATTTGGGTCTTAAGGCTTATAAAGTTCAGTTAACACAAGAACTCAAGCCGGCCGATAATCAACAACGTCGTGTCTTTGCTGATTGGGTCGTTGAAATGCATGAAAATGACCCGGAATTCCATCATCTTGAGTGATGAGACCCATTTCCACCTCGATGGCTTCGTCAACAAGGAAAATTGTCGCATCTGGGGCTCGGAAAACCCGAAAGTTCTGGTTGAAAAGCCTCTCTATCCTCAACGTGTGTCTATTTGGTGCAGTGTATGGTCCGGCGGAGTCATTGGACCTTACTTTTTTGAAAGTGAGGCTGGAGCAACAGTTACGGTGAATGGATTGCGCTATCGAGAGATGATTAATGATTTTTTATGGCCGGAATTGGAAGGTATTGATCTGGACAACGTTTACTTTCAACAAGACGGTGCTATGTGCTATACAAGCAACGAAACCATTGATCCTTTGCGGGAAAAGTTTCCGGTCCGTGTTATCTCTCGAAGAGGTGATGACAATTGGCCACCGAGATCTTGTGATTTAACACCTTGCGACTTCTTCCTTTGGGGCCACGTGGAAGAGAAGGTCTATGCCGATAGCCCAGCGTCGATTCAAGACCTCAAAGATGGAATTCGTGAGACTATCGAGGACATAGGGCCGCCACTTTGCGATTTGGTTATGGAAAATTTCATTAAAAGGATATGGTCCTGTAAGCGTGGTCGTGGTGGTCATTTGCCTGATGTTATTTTCCACTATTAACGGCAAAGCTTCTTCTTTATAATGAAATTAATCATATTGAAAAATGGCATTCTTCTTTGAATATCAAAATAACACCTCTTATTGGAAAACCCTTTACATATGGCTGTTTTATATATAAATAGACATATTATTTTTATTTTTCCGGATCGGGAGGACCAGGAGAATGTATCCAGATTGAAACTGGTATACCCTGTATAATACTACCTACCGAACTATAAATACATGTGCACTATTTTGAAGAACATTCAACTGAAATTGGAATACTCTCAAAATTCCTTTCAGATAATTCACTTTCATCGGCGTAAAGGGGTCCAGATAGGTGTAATGCGAACAGCGAATGCAATAAATCGAACGATGCATTTGAATGTTTTATTCGAGGCTGAGCTCGAGTGCCATCCACACTATTCGCCGAATCGTTTATCAAAGTTTATTGCATCCGCTGTTCGAACCCTTCTTGATGCGAACAGCGAATGCTCTAAATCACAGGGAGTTTTATGGTTCGAGGCACCGCTCTTTCTGCTCCGTCAGAACTGAGTTTTCGACTCGAACGATGCATTTAAATGTATTATTTGAGGCTGAGCTTTAATGCTGTCTACACTATTCGCTGAATCGTTGATCAAATTTCGTTGCATTCGCTGTTCGGATTACACTCATCTGGACCCGGCTTTAGTTGTCTACTTTCGGAACAATCGTGCACTTTTCAGGTATAAGGTGAAAGAAACACAAGAACATTTATGTGAGTCGTGAAAACAGTCGTATCCATACATTCGGTATATTAGAAACCGATTGTGGGCTTGATACTATGAGCTCTATGAAAAAAATTTCATAAGTAAATGTTTCGAATTTATATTGATAATACAAGCATGATCGACATTCGCATGCACTAGTCGTAACTTAAATAAATAGAGGTACCCAATGAAAGCACCTGAATAGCATTATTATCATTAGTGCTACAGACTTTCTCTTGTTCATAACGATTCTCGAATCATTATGAATTCTCCCTTTCAAGTGTTTCATAATACAATAAAAATAGTCTTTAATATTTGCATAAAATCTTAATGGCAAATGTAAAAGGTATCGAGTGATATCTATCGAAAATCTGTTATGTGATTGTACCAATCCTCCAACAAAAGAGTACATATCAACTGACGTGGGCCCGGAAACTTTTTGCGGTCGTCCAAATTTAAAAAATATTCACTGATTTCCAAAATAACTTTTTCCAGATTTCAATTCGATCTAAAATTTCGAATGGGGATATTTGAAGAATCATTGGCGACTTCCCCCCATTCAAGTTTTTGACTTTATTTCCACACTATTTTCACTGGTAACTTTCCGCTCTATTGGCGAATGAAGATAAGCGCTACTTCTTCTGGCGGCTATCCGAGTATCCCGAGGTACAGACATTATCATTGACAAGTTGAAAGAAATGTTAAGAAAATGAGAAAGTTTATGCATTTTTCTTGCCGTTTATGTGATATTACAAATGCTTCTACTGAGGAAAAGCAAACTTAAATGTCCCTTCCCATAGATTTCTACAGCCCGGTAAGCCCGGAGTTATACGGTGAAAGAAACTTCCTTTAACAAGTCGGGCCTGAAAGTGTTGTAGAATCGATAAAAACCAACAAACAAGATTTATCAGACTCTGTTACCTGCATTTTACCGATTCTGATCATTTTTATAGAGGTAAGCACGAATTGCTCATGAAATATTAGATCACATTCATGAAGGCAATTTTTTTCCAGGCCCATAATCCAAGCAGAGAAATTTACTTGAGAGGAATGCTATGCCTCCTAGAAATCTGCCTGTTGAACTGATCATTAAGGAACAACCTAAATGTTCTAGTGATATAACTGACTGTTGAAAAAAAAGAGTCTCAACAAGGAAATATCTGGTGATGAATACTCTTTGCTCAAAGTGCTTCTGCCGATGAAAGCAAAGTTGTACAAGGCTTATTTAAGCTTTTTCAAGACCAATCATATGAGTGGTGGAAAATTTATTTGTCAATCCATAATGAATAAGGCTTACGATACAAGTAGCAAGTTAATTTCATGTGAATGTATTTATTTTATTCACAATATATTGAGTATTTAGTCCTTCCCTATAAAAATAGTAAAGTTATGAGTATTTGCCTATTATTCCAAAAATTATGTTTTACAATACTATCTGGTTTTCAACTTTCAAGACAGCCTAAGAAATCCACCAAAGTCAATCTTGCCATTTGGATCTGAAAATAAATAATACTAAAATACTGTCTAACCTTGGAGATATCCCCGTAATTTTAGAGTTGCTACACTCAATTAGATTGAAGGATGATACATACCTACTTTATAAGAATGGAATATATACTCTCAGTAATACTCTCGTCAACTATAAAAGTCTAAAAAGTCTTTGAATAAATCGTGAAATCAAAAATTATCAAACCAAACACTAACAAACTGTACAAAATCGACTACCAAAACAAAATCTATGTCTGTATGTAAGGTTCTAAAACTGGCCACTGTGGCGCTGCAATCTTAAATTTAGACGCCAATAACACTTCGAATAACTCTGTTGAATATGCCTGTGCTGTATCCAGAGAGAATAGAATATACAAGAGCGGCCACCGTAATGCCAATATGAGGCGCCGTTTGGGAAAAAAGTGTTTTCAAATACATGTATTTTCGAGCCAATATATTTATTAGTTGCAGCAATATATTCATTTTGTGTGCCGATATATTCATTTTTCGTTCCGATATTTTTATTTTCTACGAAACACAATATATTTATGAGTTGTGTGTTGCAAATATACAAATTCGTGCTGACCAATATATTTATAAATTCGACCTTTTCAAGTTCTCACGAGAGGGCGCGCCGGCAGCGTTCACCACATTCCGAGCTTAAGGCAACATGGCGTAGCCATTTGTACAACATATCACGTAGTTATCTTCTTGATGTGTAGTACCTACACTGTCTGATGGATGGCTTGATTGTCGATATTGAAAGCAGAAAACTAACTTCTTTGTAGCATGTGTGATTGTTACTTATCTCGTCATCTCCTCATACACAATGTATGATGAGATGACGAGATCAGTAACAATCAATGATCAATCAATGCCCATTTATAATAACATAACCAAAGATATGTTTTGTTCGTTATCTACCTTATAGATAAGTTGATATTATTTTACTGAGGAATCCTAATAGCAGTTGGTTTGTGTCTTTATACTAGAGTACAGTTTAGTTCATTTGGTTGGTAGTTTTCTACGGCAAGAAATGTGATTTTACGATTTTGTCAACGGTACTTCACGAAGTGAAATTTCACACAGTGTTATGGCCAATTGATACATCATTCATTCATAATCCTTATTTAACACTTCTTGCAGTAGAACGAACCAAACAGTAAACTTAAACTTGTTATTGTTAGTATTTGTATACAGACGTTTGAATGGGTGCGTTTTCATCGAACTGATTAATCTGTGTATCTCTCTCTCACTTCTCTTATGCTCTCCACCGAAGAAGAGAGAGATTAGGTTTAATCGATTCATCAATTCGAGGAAAATAAAAACGCACCTTATCTCTTTGTAATCTGCTACAACTATATGGTTATGTTATTTGTATCGTGGTCTTCTAATGCTATTATTTTGGAACTTGGAACCATGGAGGTAACGAAAAAGGTAATAGAACTCTGTAAGTTAGTTAACTTTTCCAACCATTGCTTACTGTGAGCGACTAATGTACTAACAATGAACTCTATATACCTGGAAGGGACCCGTTTTGAGCGACAAGTGAAGCCAATTCGTTGCTTATGCAACCCGCGAAGTGGACGGGTATCTATCTCTTTCTTTCTCATTGCAGTAAAGGGAACTCTGTCGCATTTGTTCTAAATATTTTTAATTTTTCGTTTCAAATTAGGAGAAACTGAATTTTTTTCTGACTAATTCGTGAATAAGGTAGGATTGAAGAAGATCGAACATGTTCAAGTGAAATTTCAACTTAGTGAGCGGTTTTTCTGGGGAACAGCGCATTATCATCCTTGGTTCCAAGCGACCAGGTTGGATTATTGATGAAGAGTTCAATGTCAAATTGAATTTTTTTCATCCGCCCGTTGCCACGATAGCTTACTACCGAGAAAAGCTATAGCGACTTAAAAAATTCAAAATAAGTTCGTTAATGGGCAAAATTTACCTTACAATTTCGAAGTTATATCCATTTCAAATATATTATTTTATTTCCTCTATATCCCAAGAAGTACTGATGCGATCAGATTGAAACTTGCTAACTGATTGCATGAAGAATCGTTAAAAAAATATTTTTTTCGGAAACTATCAATGAGATTTCAATGAAACTTGGCGCAGACCTTGAAGTCGAATCTGAACAGCAATGTTCGAAATTTCAGCTCGATTCGACACACATTTCCAAAAATATCGGAAAAAAGTATGTCAAATTTCGCATTGGCAATGGATTTTAACCAGCGCTTAAATTTTCCTGACTTCAAGTCAGTGCTTTTCGAGAAGTATTTTTCTATGTTCCTATTATTTAAATTTATTGTAATAATGATAAAACTATCGTCAATCGTCAATGCACAGCTCACATCAACATAATTCTTCACTTTTTGAACCATACGCGGTGAAGGCAGAGAAAGTAATGGCATATCAGAGAAAAATAGATATTCATTTTCAAAAATATTGCACTTTCTAAACGATGTAATACCCAAACTACCTGAATTTCCAAGTAAAACCAAATTCAACCGTTCAACACCATTTACTTCAATGGGTGTGACAGAGAGAGGTTACCGTAATTAGCGCTATCTTTGTTTCGTTGCCCCTTGTTACGCTTTAAGCTTAGTTGAAGAAGGGTCGGGTCCTTTCCAGGTAGTAATATAGAGTTCTATGTGTACTAATAACTACGCCATGTTGCCAAAAGCTCAGAACTGTACCAAACGCTGCCGGCGTGACCTCACGTGACGACTTGGGATAGGCCGAATTAATAAATATATTGGTTACCACGAATTTGTATATTTGTAACACCCAACTCATAAATGTATTGTGTTACGTAAAAATAAATATATCGGCATACAAAATGAATATATTGCTGCAACTTATAAATATATTGGCTCGAAAATACATATTTTTGAAATCACTTTTGTCCCAAACGGCGCCTCATATGCGAACGCGCTACCGAATATATGCTCTTAATCCCCCACTCTCTGGTACCCTACCGTCTCATCATCGAACCCGCAATGTTCTAAACACTTTGTGTCAAAGAGGATCAATAAATCATTTCATTTCATAGTTTCTACTGCTTTCACGGGTGCTATTCGCTTCATCTTCCGCATGCCCTGAAGGGATAAAAGATAAAAATTTTTACGTGCTAGGCAATAAAAAATTTTGATTCTCACGAAATTTACAATCGCATTCTAAACTTGAAAATCTGAGCATTTGATTTGAATATTTCGGTCATTCGCTTGAAATATAGAAAAACCTAGAACCCAGATAGCACAATAAGATCCTGGGGATGTTCTTGGGATTATGGAGCAGGGATATTAGTATATCCCAGAGAAATCCGAATTCGTCTATACATCATCCTCAGGATATCCTGAGGATATAGAATGTTACTAAGTGGGAATCCCCCAGGTGGTGTTTTTGTATATCCGGAGGATATACTCCACAGACCATAAGCTATCAAGAGGACATCCTGAGGATGACTTATTTAGAAAAGTAGGAACTCCCCCAGCGGTCTACGCATATATTCTAGGGATATAGTTCCAAGTTGACTATAGGACATCCCTAATTTAGACTAAAGCAATGTACGTGATTTCAATAATTTTTATTCTAAAAGAAAGCCTTAAAAAAAAAGGGATACTACATATTTCTCAACTTAGCACAGGGTTCAATCATCATTTTACATCTCTCTAGCCAGCCAGCAACAGATTTTTCCGTCTTTCTCAGTGTAGAAATGTTCGCAATTTCATCAGCGTCTGAAACAAAATATATAAATTGAAACAATAAATTAATTGCAGACTTATTTTGCTTACCATTTATCAATTTTGTAATATACAATCTCCCAAATTTCCTCTTTTTCTTCGCCAGTTAAACTGCATTGCCGTTGTCACTGATTGGGGGAGTCATTGCCCCTCCTATAAATTCATAACTATTGTGTTTCTTCCGCATTGTGCAATCTCTTTGGCCTTAAATTAAAAGTCAGCAAGTTACATTAACATTATGACAAATGACATTCAGACAGTTGCAAATACTTATCAACACAAAATGTGATTTCAAGCGATGGACCAAAAGCTCCGGTTATAGATACGGTTATCCGAATTGAAAGATTATCTTTCATCTATGTCAGTTTGGATAACCGTAACTATAACCAGAGCTTTTGATCCATCGCTTGAAATTGATTAGTTACGGTTATCCAAACTGACAGATTATCCTTTGCCTATAAGTCAGTTTGGATAACCGAACGATAACCAGAGCTTTTGGTACATCGCCTGAGATTGATTCATGTTATCCCATTTTGACCATTTAAAAGGACATTATTCAACACATAGCATCAAGGGTAAGATGACAATCAAATACTCAGTGACCTAGCAACCATTAATCAAAGCAATACATTTAATCTTATTTCCTAAAATACTTTTTTTCTGAGAAGAAATTATCATTTAAATCTTCATCAAAATGAATTGACACTTAGGGCTCATAGGTTGAACTTTCTACTCATGAATTCATTTTAATCACTTGATGTACAAACTATTAATTGAACTCACGACTAGATGAAAAATTTGCTCATCACTTAAAAAAAAATCTTAAATGTCTCCAGATCTGAGCTATTCATTGGGAAGGTTATATCCAAAGAATCATGATAATTAGTTGATAATAATAATACCGTTCTTTATTCTTTCTGAAAAGGGCATCGACCGAAGTCCTTCAGTCTATTGGTTGATATTTCATCGTTTGCTGGTTTTTGGGCTTCCTTTAGGTTTTGTTTTATTTTCTTCACACCTTGTACAATATCCAACACAATGCTCAGGATAATGTGACACTGCATAATCAGAGTCTTAACCATACTTTGATCACCTTAAAAGTTTCACATATTATACTGTCTTATCGAACTGCACCTGATCAACTCACAAATGTTCAAATTATTTTGTGTGCAATGCTTGTTGTATACATTATTTTACATTCTCTTGGTTTGATTTCTTCCACTCACTGTATTTGATGCTGGAAATGAATAAACATATAAAATATGTATTGAATTACTCCTTTTTGTCGTTGGACCCCTATGTTATATTTGTTAGCTAGTTAATGAATTTTTTATACTTACATACCACAGGGTATAAAATATAGCACAAAATCACTGCCAAAATCCACTTTCGAAATGGACGAATGCAGAACGAGTTTACTGAAGACGACAAGTATACCATTTCATCAGTTCTTGTGTTTTGTAATGCCCATAATTAATATTACTCCAAGTCAAGAAAAGAAGCAAAAAAATAAAGAAATACCGATCAACGCAGAATCTGTCAAATGCCATGATTGACCGATCATAGATTATGAACCACAGAACATAAAGTAATCTAAACTTATAACTTCCTAATCTGTGTGATCGATAATCAATGATCTAATAATATATTATCACATTATTCACGTTGCTACATTGAATTTTCTTATATTATCAGATTATTTCTGATTTTTTCATAATCAACAAATGATATTCATTGATCTCAGCTTTCAGATATGCACCCAGATATATTAAAAAAGTGAATGATTCCATTTCACACCTCAAGTTGGATATTTTTCGTTATTAAATGATACAACATAGATCAAACCCATAAACATTCTGGCTCTTATTGGTATTTGAACCAGCAATTAACGCGAAGGAGTATTTCGAAAAATTTGACTTGGATTGCATCGCAGCATTCGCAGCTACTAGAGGACATAATTGGGATATACGTATCCTAAATCGTGGGGATATCCCAAGTTGTACATCCCAAGTATGTCCTCTCAATGTCGAAAATTTAATGTGGGTTGCAGTTACTCAGAGGACATACTTGGTATATACGAACCCTAAATCATAGGAATATACGCAATTGTACATCCCCCGTATATCCTCCCAATGTCCTGGGACATACGCCACGAATAGGATATTGAGAGGATATACTGGGGATATGGTGTGCTATCTGGGAAGAGCACTGACGTGAAGTCAGCAGCTTTTGCTCGCATGTTCAAAGAAGATGACCTCTTTGGCAACGAATTTGAACATGCGCGAGAAGCTGACTTCACGTCGGTGATTTTCTAGGTTTTTTTCGATTACTTTGGAAAAAGCTTCGATACTGAGGCAACAATCACGAGATTTGACATATTTTTTCATAATATCTTCGAAAATTATAATTGTATCGAAATGAAATTCAGTACACTGCTGTGAAATATAGAGCTCAAGGTATTATCAAATTTTTTTCCAAATGTGAAAAAATTTTCGAAACAGAATTTTTAGAATTTACTGACTGCACGATCTCAACAAAATTTTGCGAAAAGTTGCAAATTCTTATGCTCTAACTAACTGCCAAATTTCAATTCAATCGAACATTTTGAAATGCAACCGACCCTGAACCTAATCATTTGAGATCATTTTCGGCTCAAAATCTCTTGAACCTAGTGATGTGTGCGAGATGACACATGGTTAGTGGACAAAATTTTTCGGGGTACACGCTTACTCACAGGCTCAAGGAATTACACTTTACCGCCCCATCCATAATCCGATCTGACCTATCCGAAACCACCTTAATCTTTACAGTGTTCATGGTCCACTGGCCGAATTTTACTACGAACCTTCTTTAGTGAGTTCAACCGCATGGGACTTATTTAGGCTCAGGTTTTGAAAGTTATGCAGAAATTCGAACATAATAACGTTCTCGTTCCGAGGAACAAGCGAGCCAAATTGAACTTTACTGGGTTTCGAAGATGCTGAGGTTGAAGTCTAATTCGATGATAAAATAACCAATATTGGAACATAATAGCTCACAACGCTTATCATGATTATTCAAATTCTTGGAAACACTCGACTGATATCAATAATCATGGAATGATTTTATAAATAGCGTGAAATGAAAATCTCCGTTTCATGTTTACATTGTTTTATTCTGCATAGGACATCATGCTTTTTCTGAAGCTGTTTCTGTTCACCTTCGTGATTTGGGGGAAAAGTTATGCGACCCTACTTCCAGTTGAACCAACGAAAGGAGCCGTGGTTCCCCTACCGCAAGCAATACAGCAAACCCGGGAATTTTTCACCTTAAATCCTTCCATACTACGTTTCCAGGTAAGTACGAATATTCACCCTTCTGTGCCAATTTTGGAAAATTATTATTATTCCTTATGTTAATATGTCATTTTTCATTTCCTGTGTTTTGAAGATGGTACCAGATTTGATTTGAGGAGATATTTTATGATTTTCCAGGTGTTTTCTACGTTTTCACTCTCAATATCTGAAAAAGAAATATTGAAATTTTTTATTTTAACATTCAACCATAACTAAGCGGATTGCGGAATTTAAACTATTTTCAAGGGCAGTTTCTGAAGATTGTTGCCTAATGAACAATATCGGAACTAAGCAAGGAATCAACGAAGTGAACTGTAAAGCCGAGTACAGACACGAGAGCTGAGCGGCTTGCAAGTTAATTGGACTGCCTCGAAAGTGTATACTCCATTCACTTTCATAAACTATCCCGGTTATCCATGACACATTTCACGGTGTATATTTCGAAAATGTTAGGTTATAGCATTGTATAAGGATATACAATGGTTATAGTCAATTTCCTGTCATACAACTCCACAACGTTGTCCTCTCTACAAAGAGGTCGTATTTTTCAAAATATGAATTTCCTTTGGGAAAATAATGAATTTGAGAAAATATTATGTGTATTCAATAATTCCAAAGACCTGGCGAATGTTGCAGAATTTTTTTCTTTTTAATACTGCAAATATTTCACGAATATAAATATATTTGGAAGATTCAGTTATGCTATTTTCTTGTACGTGAATCAATAATCGAGCGATGAAATTTTACTAAAATAGTGGATAGGGTAATTCGTTACTTTGTGATAGTTCATTCGAAAAAAATAGTACTCGAATAATCCTGCAGTAAAACTTCTAAACGAACAGACAAACGAATGGAATTTCCGTCTTTTCGGAATTCTCAAGAAATAAGTCCACAGAAGACATTTAAATACCTTGTTGAACAACTTGAAATACTCCAGTATGAAAATGTAGTAGCACTACAAAACCTGTGTCACCTTGAAAGAACCAACTCAATTTAAAGAGTTCTTGGGAATCTATGAAAACGATACATTCGGTTTTCACTCACTTACCTACGTCGAAAATGTTGGATGGCTTGTGATAAATTATTTTTCCAAATTATCAGGGTTACTATCAGAAAAAGCAGATTTCAATTCTACATAGCACTCCCTGATATACTTTCTGTCGGCTTCTTCTAAAACACCTTCGGCATTTTTGCTTCCAAGCATGATGATTATGTTGAGATTGAGAGTAGAAATTGGCATTGGCATTTGGCAACGTCATTGAGAATTATTTTCACACTGCCGATGTTTCACAAGTGCCAACCTGCGTCAGTTTTCAGTAAAAAAACCTGATAGACCTAAATCATGGCCAACCGGGATAGTTTATAAAAGTGAATGGGGTATAGACATAGACAGTCATCCACCCTTCGTACACTTTTTATATTTCGGTGACTCATTTCATTATTAACTGACCGAATTATCCAGTATATGTTCCAAAAGGTGAAAAATACATCGTAGTTAACAAAATAGAAGTCTGAATCCAACATGTGGAAGGGTCAGAGATTTTTCTTCTTTCTTTCTAATATAAAAATTTGCTTGAAAACATTGAATTTTACCCATAAAAAAACTTGAATTCAGCACAATAAATGATATCTCTTACACATAGTTATATATTTGGTTGATGATCTTGAACCTTTTCCATATTGAGACATTTTGAATCAGTTCCAAAAGTAAAAAGTCTGGACATCTTGCGGTACAGTGTGGATGTGATTGTGGATCAGGATCAGGAAGGATCATGATGACGTCACTTATAAACAAAGTGCGTTTGTCTTCTATATCAAGAAAAACAAACGAGCATGGTTTTTTCCATAGATATGATACCGAGTTCTGTATCTGAATATCTACTTTCCCTACGTAATATCTAACGAAAGTCTTCTTCTCAAAGTTAACCCAAATGGAGCAATTGTCTCTAATATTGTCTGGTGTAACGTTTGTATCGATATCTTCATCAATTTCGCAACTAACTGAACATGTAGAACTTTCTCTCAAGCTTATTAGTGATGCGACTCGAAATCTTCATAGATTTATTTTTTTTTAGTTCTTTTCACCTGAATTAATTACTACGAATTTCGTTTATTATTTTAGTTCTGGCTCTTTCATCATGTTAAATTTTTCTTTTATTCTTGTGTGTATCCCTTTTCTAGTTATATTTTTTCAGGTGTATCTGTATACCCATATAAGAGATCTGCTCCGTTTTTCACCCCTATTAATTTTTTTTTTTTCGGACAACTTTGGAATATAGTCTAAGCACTTCTGGAGCGCTATTCTTGAAATCCTGGGAAGAGAACAAACTAGAAAAACAGGGCGTGCCCACCTTGTTGCCAATATAAGGATACGCGGTGCATTTGTATGGAACGATAGAGAACATTCTATTCCATCCCAGTCAAGAATAGTGACACTGGGATCAAAGGAATATGGACAGAATTTGAATCGTAACTGTTCGCGAGTTTTGATACTATTTCTTTGAGGATAACGGAGTATTTCACAGATCACTAATATCGATAGAAGTCTGTAGCTGATTATCTACAGGGTCCTGCAATAGTGCGTTAGGCTTCAATAGCTGCCAACCAGACGTTTTAGAAATTTAGTTGGAAAGCATTCCCTTTGTACTTTCAATTCTGCATCACGGGAAATTATTTTCTAATATACAGGGTGTTCCCAAATGAAATTATTCAACAAATGAGTGATTTTTCAAATGGAACACTCCTTATATTTTCGCATACTTTGAATGCTCTTCAATACTCCTATCATGACGCAAAATATTAGGGATATTTTTTCAACGGTACGGATCTTATTCAGAAAAAACTGCAAAATTTCTACCAAACAGTAGTTCGGTAAAAGCCCTCTACCGATTTCCAGAAGCGATGAAACATTGAATTTCTTTTAACTTAAGAATTTGCCTAGTCATAGTTCCTAAATGATCAACCTCTTTTATATAGGGTCTCCGTTATCAATGTCCAAATATGAAGAATTTCAAATTTTTTTTAGCTTTTTTTTAAGCGTTCAGTTCAAAGAATCCTCAGAAAGAATAAGTATCATGCCTACCACATTCAGATGCACCAGGTGCTTACCGATAGCGATTTTGACAACCGTCTGAATTCCAGTAACTGGGCAAGTTTTCAAATTGAACAGAACCCTACATTTTTTTTATTTGTTTTATTCAGTGATGAAGTAACCTTCCATAATTCCGGAGCCGTCAATAGGCACAATTTTCATTATTACTCTGTAGAAAATCCAAGAATTATAAGGGAAATAGACAATCAACACTGGTGGTCATTGATTGCCTGGGGAGCAGTAATCGGCAATCATGTGATAGGCCCTCATTTTTCGAAGGAAATTTAGATGGAGCTGCATATTTGAATTTCATTAGGAACATTCTTCAGGAAATGTGAGCAGTGTTACCTACGAAAATACGAAATGAAATATGGTTTCAGCATGATGGAGCACCCGCTCATTATTCTAGTCCGAACTATTGTTTCGTCGAAATTTTGCAGTTTTTTCTGATTGAGATCCGTACCGTTGAAAAAATATCCCTTATATTTTGCAGCATGGTAGAGGTATTGAATAGCATTGAAAATATGCAAAAATATAAGGGGTATTCCCTTTAAAAAATCACTCATTTGTTGAATAATTTTATTTGGGAACACCAGGATATCAGAAAATAATTTCCTGAGATGCAGAATTGAAAGTACAAAGGGAATGCTTTTCAACTTAATACCTAAAACGTCTGGTTTGGCAGCTATGGAAGCCTAACGCACTATTGCAGGACCCTGTATAGTCATATCAGTCGATGACACATCAAGAGGAGGTTGTCGTTCTAGAGTGTGAAACTGAGTGAATTATTCGAAATATACCTTCAGTAGAGTAAAAATATTCATCGCTAGAGGCCATTTCATTAGCAAATCCACTGGTAATATTTTTTGTAAAATATTCCGCGAATGCGCAAGTCTCAATAGGTTTGTAATATTGTAAATAATTGAATTAGATAGTTAGTTCTCGCATAATATCTAAGGGTGAGCATCCGTAGAGTACGAATGTGCCCCTTTTGTTACTGTTTGAATGTACCCCAAGTCCTAAGAAAACATTGAAATTATCATTTCATAAAAATCGAATTTAGACTGGAATAAATTATTTATAAAAACTCAACATAAACAGTATCAACATGATACTTCATCACCATCCTTCTCGAAAACATAAAAATTGTAGTAACAATGCGATTGTTGACTTCAGTGAGAAAATTACTCGCGGAGTGCAGAATTACTCAACGACTGGCTCGTTGTTCATCAGGCACCATGGTAGCCAGTATGTCTAACCATTGCATAAATTATACAATGGTCTAACTGCACAAGCAAGCACTTATCTGAATGCCGTTTAGTTTTTACGCGCTTGTTCTGTTGTACATACTGTACGTAAGTGCCCTATGTACGAAGGGTGACCACTGTCCTAGATGTCAAAGAAGGAATATAGATCCGTCCATGCACCTCATGGTGGGATTTCGTTGCTAGGTATCAATAGATCTCAACTGTAATTCACTGAAAATGCCTATTAAAACTACATATAATATAAAAATGATTTTTATTTCGTTATAATTCAATCGAAAAGTTTTGTGATGCCGTTTTTGTTTTGCAGATTTCTGGATTCACATGTTCTATTTTAGATGAAGCCTTAATCAGGTATTGGAAATTAATAACAAATTCCCATTCCTCTCACCTTCTCCATCGATATTTGCATAGAATGGAGACAGCATGGAGCCAAACTCCTCTATATATGGGTCTATTAGAAAATGTGATCATCCATGTAGATACCCGATGCGGAGACAAGGACTTTCCATGTTTCACCATGAATGAGAGTTGTGAGTATTTCACTGTTCGAGAAAATGAGTGAAAATTCGTAAAACACACCTTGAATCAGAAGATGTTTCGATCTTGATCATTCACCATTGCTCATCACCGACTCGAATTAAACTTCAAAATTTTAAGTTCAAGAATGTTATATCTTTCGAGAAGTTGCCTATACTTTGTAGAGCGATAATTCATTCAGATACTCATCTGTTCCGGGAAAAAGCGCGTTATCGTTTCGTCACAGTGTCTGTAATTTTCGAATTTTGAGCCCGGCAAACCGTCAGTGTGTGCTCTCACTTTCGAAAGAAAGAACCTAGATTCTTCAAATTCTCAGGTTAGGTTGAGAATCTGAATATCTCGGTTAAGTTCGTTAATAGGCCAAATCTGCCGAATGGTTTTTGTGTCACCCCATTTGAAATTTGAATTTTTCAATAACTCGAAAAATATTTATCAAATCGAAATGAAACTCGGTTGATAGATGAACAGTGTCAATAAGAAGAATTATCCATGGAAAAATTTGACAAAAAAATTTTTTTGTTAAATTTTTATATTCCATTTAAATTTCACTGAAATTTCCCAAGTCGCCATTTCGCAATGTGAACAAGCGCGTAAGAGTTGCTGACTTGACGTCAGTGCTTTTGTAGGTTTTTGTACACCCATTTATACCAATTGTTGCCTATGTTTTCGAACCACCTCCTTCCATGCTAGTGCAAATAGCACAGTGCTGCCAGGTGCAAAAAAAATTCCTATACAAATGTGAAATTTAACTTTATAGTTCTACATCTCTGTGATCAGTCCATAGAAATGAGTACCTATCAACATAACTTCCCTAATGTAATATTGGGTTTTCACCTCAGCATAATGTAGATATGAAGGCCAACGCTCACTTATCGGCAACAACCCGGACCACTGCAAAACGGAAACTTATTTGAGCGCTAGCCTTAATACGACAAAAATTCAGATATGTGATGAAGAGATTAGTGATGGGTTTAACAAATGAACTTCATGATACATATAGAGTACCTATATGAATTCTTGAATAATTGCTCATTATTGTAGTTTTATCTAATTTTCATACATTTATTGACTTTCTCATGAAGAGTGAATGGAGAATTTGATCGAAAAATCTAAGTATTGGTTTTCCACACATTTTCTCCCATGTACAAAATCCTCAACAAGTTTCTCACCTTCATAAAAATTCCCCACATTGGGGAAAAACCCCACACCTAGCAGCACTGATAAGTGTGGGTGTTTGCAGTGGCGCCCCCAGAAATTGGCGTGGGCGATACCTTACTGGCAATATTCCAACACTTTTCGTTAGAACTTATCTTTTGATGTATTTCCAGTTTCAAGAACGTGTGAGAAATTTCATCCTGGGGGTTCGTTACCCCAATCACTACTAATTATTGTATGAAATTTCGCTTCGAGAATTACAGACATTTGGACAAAACTATAGCACGCTGTTCAATTAGAGCATGCGCGCAAAAAGACTGTTTTTGTGCTTTAGTTCGTTTTGCTTCGTATTTCGAAAGAAAAGGAAATATAGACAGATAATTAATTTTATTTTACATCTCAGCAGCTCAACATACAAAGAAAATGAAAAATGTAACAGCCGTTCAACCAAACTATACAAATGTTAAATATCAATGTATTTATAGGCATAACTTCAGCTCTTAAATATCTATTTGTTGTCAGTTTTTCAGTCAGAGCACTCTCTTCGAATAGGAGTGTATGTGAAGTAGCCGCAGGAGTGCTCGGTAGGTTATCCGAAGAAAGGAAGGAATGAAAATTCCCTTATTGTCTTTTACACCTCAAACCATATGGGGTTATTTCGAAATGAACATTCCATTGTTATTCACCTTTATAAAAATAATCATCTTCAGAGCAATGCAGTGAACATACAAGTTGTCTTTATACAATGACAATATCTAATCATTTCGACAGGATTCCATTTCGAATGGAAACAATCGAAAATTTTAGTCGGAAAGAAAGGAATCGATTAATGAATGTTACAAACACTTTCGGTATACCAAAATTTCAACTCGGAGAACAACACAACAGCTTGAAAATGAAGCAAAACACGTCAGAATAGGGGACACGACGAAAAACTACTACCTTGGACGGGTTCGAATTCCAATCGCCAGAGGACGTATAGTTTCTCAGAAGATGCCAATAGCGGTCGTTTTGTCGGCCCGTTGCTAAATATTATCTGAGGAGGCTCTAGACATCCTAAACTAATTAAAAAATTACACTTGAATTTTCATTATTATTAGAAACGAATTCATTTTCGAACCTACAACTAGTGCAAGGTCGGAAATATTCAAAAACTGTGAATCGAGACATTTTCCTATTTCTCAGCAATATAGCAGCATACTTCACAGTCCATCTTGAAACCGTAATTTATTTTTAAGTCACTTCACACATAGTTTGGATATCGAGATTAGAATCCTTATCTGAATAAAAATTGAACATTATTAATTTTGGGCTGATATGAGCATCATCTGCAATACGGTCCTCGTTACTTGCGAACGCAACAGGGCCATGATAAGGAAATTCTCACTGTCGGAACTGTATGAGCATGGCTTCGTGAACATGTTGTAATTTTGTTTAGGTTCCGAAATTCAGAACTGTCCTAGGACAGTTTTAGAACTACGCAGAATAGATGTACTGTTAAAGCCCGATTCTGAACTGCCAAAACTCGAATTAAGTTCGGGTTCTCATCGGGAAATGAGGGAAATTTTTTTCACGTCTTATTATCTGTGGTATAATTAATGAATATGCGAAAGTTCCTGTCGCAGTTAATATGTAATTTATATATTTTTGGTTAAACTTAATGAGTCCACTTTAATTTTTCTGTTGTAAAAAATTATTTTTTCGACTTTTCTTTATTCAATTAGGATAACTGAAATCCTGACCGGTTCTGAAATTAACCAAAACACAAAATCGTAATCGCGCATGCTCGAACCGTTCCGAACAGTTCTGAACTTGGAACCAAAACAAATCTGTGGTTGCGTTATCTCTCGTTTTGTCGATTTGGCATTTCCAGCAGGATCGCCTGATTACATAAACCATTCTAGACTTCTTTCTTTGGGACTACTTGAACTTGAGGGTTCATGCGAACGAGCCTCAGACATTCGTAGCCCTTAAGGACAATATTCGGCAGGAACAGTTATCATCGGAAATGTTGCGAAACGTCATGGAAAATGCAATGAAACGGGCGAGAATATGTGTCAACACTGGCGGCAGGCGGTAGCCCTCTGATATTGTCCACGGAACAGAAAAAAATGTGAAGGTCCGAATGCAGATTTACATCAATCAAAATCATATTTGAATTGAGTAAAAAGATATTTAAAAACAATAAGATGATTAATTTGGCGCCACTTGTACAACAGGAAATATTCAATCCCGTAATTTGCAACTACTGCTAAGCGATACGCCCTCTGGCGATGAAAATTCGAACACTTCCAGGCTAGTGTTTCGACGTGCCCGTTATTCTAAGGTATTTTGCTTACTTTTGGAGTTCATTTTCGAGCTTTTGTGTTGTTCTCCGAATTGAAATTTTGGTATACCGAAAGTGTACGTAATATTCATCAATCGATTCTTTTCTTTCCGATTAAAATTTTAGATTGTATTAATTCGAAATGGCATCCTCCCGAAATGACTATTGTTGTGTGCCTCAACTCAATGTTATTCATGGTCAAAGGAGGAAGGATTATCTACAGCCTCAAGTTTCAATTTTTTCCATAGCCAAATGAAAGTAAAGATTTAGAAATTGAAGATTGGAAAACAGGTCACGAAATACATGAAAGTATGTTCACTGCATTTCTCTGAAGATCTTTATTTTCATAAAGGTAAATTTCAATGTATTCATTTCGAAATAACTTCAGGTCCAGATGATTTTAGGTGTAAATGAAAATAAGAGGATTTTGATGAAAAATGCTGCAGAGAAACTACTGAGCACTTCTGCAGCTACCTAATTCACATACTACACAAGATTATATTCAAAGAGAGTGATCTGGTTGAAAACCTGACAAAAACTGGATATTCTGTTATAGTCCATAATATAGCTGAATAAAAATAAATTAATATTTTTCATTTCTTTATAGGTAGGTTGAACCAGCTGTGACATCTTCCATTTTGTATGTGTATCTTGAGCTGCTGTAATATGAAAATAAAATCAATTATATGTCTATCTGTCTCCTTTTCTTTCGAAATACGATGCTACAGAACTAATGCAGAAAAGCTGTTTTCATTTTATTGATTCACTCGTTTGTAAACAAAGAGAAAAAGTCATATATCATTTGGATTGATTCTAGATTTACCACATAATATAGCCGGCATTCAGCACTACTTCACATTAATAAGAGTCCTCAAATTATTTATTGAGGTGCATATTTTTCCAGAAATTCAAGTTAACTCGGATATTGGTTCATTTTCATCTGCCAAGACACACACCGAAATTATCCTCCAGGAACGATTTAAAGCACGATTTTATATCGTGATCCAAACGGAAGAAAACTTACACAAAATTATAATAATTTCTTTAAATATTCTAGCTCTGTTTAATAAATATTCGTTCTCCACCACATTTCTACGGTTTGTTTACATAAAACTACTAGCTTGGACAGGTTCCAAATTCAACCGTTAGGGCGCTGGCATCTTCGCAGAAGTTCCCAATTCCCAAGACTATTGAAATTATTGCTCACTAACCCTCATTCTTTACTGGTATATCCGCACTTGTGCGTGTTCGTATGTATTTCAATCTTGCGTCATGAGTCATGCGTCTGGCGCAAGCCTGATGGGACACAAAAAAGAGGAGTATTATTATAATACTTTTCTATTATGTGCCTGTGAGATATTCCAGCAAACGAAGTCTGCATCATTCAGGCCTTGGAATAATATGCGATTTTCGAACATTTGCCTAAAAATATTGAAAATTTTCTAACGAATAATTATTCATTCAAATTCTAGTTCATTGCGATTTCCGTGAATTTCCATCGGTGTAATGCTTAGTTTGCGGAAAAGCGTCGTGTAGCGTTGAACTTCCTGGCGAGAACAATGGGTGACGTAGAATAGCACCATTCGTTCGGCTCCCCAACATAACCATATTAGGAAATGTTTACCTATTACCAGTTGTTCGTTCAGTTATATAAGCTTTAAATTGTTATTAATGAATCATCACCCTACCTGTCTGATCACTGAACTACACCTATTCCGGCAAATTGTGGACTGAAGAATTCCCTCTGAAATAGCTTAGTCTGACTGTTCAGTTTGCTGAATGCCCTACTATAAAATCGTCAAGTGTTATTTCAAACCAAAGAAACTACATACACACTAGGCAATATCGATTCCGGCCCATGCGCCATTTCGCAACTAAACAATTGCTCCGGCACAGGTTTCTTTCTCTAGGACTTTTTCACTACTATCTTGTATGATCAGTCTCAAGGCTAATCTATCGGTAGGATTAGTTGATGACCTTGACTAGTACACTAATTTGCAAAAATGGATACTGCTTCTTTCTGAAACTATTTGTATTTCCGTTATACCTATGCCATATTTTCAGATGCTATTGAAATATCAACACATAATCAAACTCTTAGAGCTCCTACAGTATGGGGAATGCTGCGGGCACTCGAAACATTTTCTCAACTCATTTACGAAGATGAAAGTACTTCGACTGTAAGTAACTTTTGATATTACCTACTGATCGATTTTACTTTGCCATTTTGCAGTTGAGGGTGAACACCACTGTTATCAATGATTATCCTAGATTTCCGCACAGAGGATTACTATTGGATACATCCCGACATTTCATTCCAGTGAAATATATATTGAAAACTCTGGATGCAATGTCATACAATAAGTTGAACGTTTTCCATTGGCATATCGTTGACGATCAGAGTTTTCCTTACAAAAGCCGAACGTATCCTGAATTGAGGTGAGTCTACATGAGTATGAAAAGAGCGTATATCGATCAATTAATTAATACTATAATTGAATATCGAAATGAAGGCGATTGTTCGGAGATAATAGAGAGATATTGCAACTTTCACATGGCGCAAACGTTATGTTATTACGCTTACGCTCAAAATAACGTTTAGGTTTTAACGGTCATTCCAAAAGTAGACATATTGCTACACGTTTTTGTTATCGTTGAGTAAGTTATCAGTTTGTTTGGTGTTCGTTTTGTGAGACGTCAGATTTTTGTGTTACAAACTCCTAAAATGAAAAAGGAATCGGAAGCGGTAATTTCAGCTGGTGCTATTGCAGAAGAGGTGGAACTAGTTGCATATATTGAACAATATAATTGGCATGGTTCGAACTATTCCAAATATCAAACCCCTCATGTTTCTTCCAAAAGTATTTCTTGAAAAAGTAACAAATACCTATATATGAAAAAAAATTGCTGTGGTAGCACTTAGAAATCTTTATGTCTAATATCAGTTGTGTGTAAAAGGCATTATAAAATAGATTTAAAAAATCCGAGAAAGTTGTGTAATTATTGTGTAAATTGTATTGTGTAAACAACCAGCTTCTCTATGACCTATGACAGTGATTGGAGCCGGAAGGACCCGAAGCTTAACGAATCCTTCCGATATGAAATAGCGCAACGTTAATTGCGGCTCGCAATTTTCCGTAAATAACGTTAGACGCTAACGCTATTAACGTCGCGTTATTCTGAAACTGAATCTGCGCATGCTTAGATGTCAAAAATAACGTTTGCGTTAATAACGTCACACAAATTTAACCCTGCAATATCTCTCTAATAATGGTTGTATTGACAATAGCGATAGCCAATAGCATCCTTACTCAATGCCAATAGCTATGTTCGCAGGTCCGATTCCGAACCAGTTCCGTACCGAACGCATGCGCACTTTGAATAAGAGCGTTCCTGCGTCGCACAATTCCGAACTCCGAACGAGTATTTTCGGTTCTTCTTAGTTTGTGGTTTACATCGATTTTGTACCAACTCGATTCCGAACCGGTTCTAGCAGTTCCGCACTGTTGGTAGAACTAGTGGTTCTAGATTGGTTTTCTAATATAACCAAGTTTGGGCGACGAATCAGTGAATATCGTTTTATCTTATCAGTTAAACAAGCAATTCTTGTACTTATATCTGCAATAATTATTTTTTTAGGGTAAAATACAGGGTGATTCCGGAGGAGACCGTCAGATTTTGGGATAAGTCTACATAGGTCAAGACAGTTTCAAAACAATGTTTTGGTTTTTGGTGGGGAATCCCTATTGAGGCTATACAGGGTGATTTATCCGATTATTCGTTGATTAATATCTTTCTTGTGGCTCATCCGATTTTGAAGAAATTTTCAAAATACGTGGTTGTTATTGTGATCATTCCAAATTGGTTGTTCAGGTTGAAAAAACACTCTGTACATTGCTTTCCAAAACTTCGCTATCTGTTTCAGATTCTACCATTATGAGTCATTATTCAGATAAATCTAATTTTTTTGGCACAGTTTTCTGAAAAAAAATCCTCAAATTCGTAATTTATATTTGATTGCTCATATTCTGCATGAAATCATTTAATTATTCTATTGGTTAATGATCGGGTAGGCAGTCAATGAAAATACATCAATGTCTCTCTATTGTATTGGCCTAGCTTTCGGAGATTTACATTTCCTTTCTCAGGGCTACTAAAAGTTACATAAGTAATCAGCAATGAAAAATATATACATGATAAAAAGAACACTTACATCAATGTGAGATCACAATACGAAACGAAAATACAGGACGCATACGTCTTTCAGACAGTGCAGTAGCACCGAACACCATAATCCGCGGAATAACTGACTTGAAAAACGCTGCAAACAGCAGATGGCAACATAAAGCAATCAATTAGAAGAAATTCGTATGGACTATATCTACTTCTAGGTTAAGAACCACCAACAAATGTTTATGCCAGCAATGTCAAAACGGAAACCACAGAAAGACGACACAAAACATGACGGAAAGCACAGAAGACAGACTGACGGAGAGCAGTTTGATATGAATTTCAAGATTGTAAAGAATAGTTTTCGAACTGACGAACAGCCTTGCATTCTCGGACAGTATAGCATCACTACCCAGTAGAGAATATCCTCACTGCTTCTGAGCGAAATTTCGAAAATGTCCTTCTTTGAAAATTGTTTCTCGGAAAACCTGTACCAAAAAATTTGAAACACCTGAATAATGACTCATTATTGTAGAATCTCAAACGAATGGAGGAGATTTGGAAACGCAACATACAGGGTGTTCATCCAACCTGGTCAATTAATTTCAAATTATCACAATAATCCATACCTGGGAAAGTATTGAAACTATAGAATGTACTCATTCATATTACACTACACTGAAAATGTCCTACTCTATAAATATCGACTTTCTAATAAGTTGTTTCTTTCGGGAGTTATTGTGTTTACGGTCGGCCCTTCAAAATTTCCCCAGAATGTATTTCCAAAAATACAGATTAGATCGAATTGAAATCCAGTATTTCACCGAATAAAACCCAGAAAAGAGAATTCAAAACTAGCGATTATCTCGAAAACGGTTAGACCGTAAACACAATAACTCTCCGAAGAGACGACTTAGAAACTCGATATTTGTAGAGTAGGTTTGCACCTTGAAATTTCGTGGGTAGATTGCTCATCAGAATGCTCCGACTCAGTTTGCTAATGAGTCAAATCGACCGAACAGTTCGGAGTTAAACTCAATTTGAATTCTTGAGGTTATTTCCTCAATATTTGAGCAATCGGATTGAAAGCTCACAAAACTTTGTTGGTATCTTATTGTTGGTAAATACGAATAAGCCAATAGTTTACAAGTGTACCGAATTCCTGTTCGGTCCGATTTTAACTTCCAAAAATAATTTCAAAGGAATATGTCAACATTTTGTGGTTTTTTTACCGGTATCGTTGATAATTCTGGAATAACTCAAAAAATACTATTTCGATTGAATGCTGATTCACAGTTGTGAATTTTCAGTTTAATATATATATATTCTTTTGAGAACGAGCATTACATTCTATGATATATCACAGTGTTAGCAGAGGAAATGTAAACGGGGTACCATACATTTTTCCGTATGATACAAGAGCACAGATAAAAACCTCAGGAAAAATCCTGTCTCCCCGTATAAGTGTAGTTATTTGTTTATCTTCAGTTTAATGAATCGATAAATTCAAACGTGATCGTGTCTGTTATTTCGGAATTATTATTAGATTATATTCGGGAGATATTTGATAATGAATTCCCGTTATTTTGCGAAATTGGGACCTACACAAAATTGGAGTTTCTATTTTAGTTATAGTTATTTTCACTCTCGAAGTATACTGCATTCACTTTTATGAACTCAGTAGGTAGGCCATGTAAGTTTGACACATGATACATACCGATCTGTACAATTAAAAAAATGTAAGGTTATAGTAAATTTCCTGTCAGATACCTCAGCCGCGTTGTCCATTCCACACAAAGGTCACAGTAATAACGTGATATGTCACTGAACCAGACCAAGGAGTCATTGATGAAAATATATGAGACTTGATAACGCCCGCCAAATTATTTTTACCATGACGACATTTCACTCGTACCAACCTCTGGCTCAGTTTTAGCTACAAAAGCTTCATAGAGAGATTCCGAGGCCTACCGACTGAGATAATAAAAATCAATGAAGAATGCTTAGTGTTTTTAAGAGAGCCATAGATTTGAAGTTTGAATGAGAACTCATCGCCATCGTATTCAGTGGTGTATTTCGAGCCGATATGATGTCTGTATTTTTGTATATATTGGGATGAAAGAATTCAAAATGCTTCCATTGAAAAACTCAATTTCTTGTGATTATTTCCTTATAAATATTACTAGGGAACTTTCTGAAATGCTCTGAATTCAAAAAGTTTCTCCAAAGTTGATCCTAAGAAGAAAGTTCGGCCCTCTTTGGAGACTTGTATACTATTGTCACTCGTGAACGTTTGGCTTTCAAACTGTCCTCCTGCACTGTGACCTATGAGATGAGCTGTGCCCAACCATTTCTTCAATTCGACCAGTATAGGTATCTGCTTCACAAAGTCGATTATATTCCTAAGTAACTTGGCTTCTATGTCTGTGTATGTTTGGGAATAGTAAGTCTTTCTTGGACTATTCACATTATAGAGTATGTGTTTGATGGTCCCTATTGCCAATTCACAGGTTCTACAGATAGCTCAACTTTATTTTACTATCTTGGGTAGGTGCGATTTCTGAGCACAGTGGGGGTAAGTGCTTCCGTGAGCATAATGGGGGAGGATAAGGATAGTGCACATAGAACCTTTTCTCTTGAAGGTTCAATAGGTTCTTGGCTTCTTGTTGTTCTGGAGTTTTTAGTTTAGAAACTGACTTTTTACAGTTCATGATTGTCTTCAACTTGAACGACTGTCAACGATCACCATATGGCTCAACACCGCCTGATTGTCAAATATAGCTACGAAACAATATACTATTGTCACAAGTCTTCAGAAACACTGCATGCAGCAATAAGATTCGATTAGGCTTCCTTTGATGATATTATATTTTTCTGGGTTTTGCATAATGAAAGGGTAATCTAACAAATATTCTTGCAGAATTACCCAACTACCCAAATCATAGAGGTTCCAGGATTGATTCAGGATTCAGTTGAACTCACCTCCTCACCACACAATTGTTTTTGGAATGACCTTGATTCTTAGCGAATTCGCCAAGCTGTGGTACATTTATTATATTTCCATACATGGAAAACTCCTACCTTGCTTGTTAAATGTCCATTGGAGTTCAGAAAAATATGTTCAGGAATCCTTGTTCGATTCTCTTCTAGAAATATTTAAGATTGTGTTTGTAATTTTTAGTGAAAGAGAAAGTTCCTATGTTCTACCACTCCTCTTCCAGATTCACTGTTGAAGATGTGAGATTGACTCTAGCTGCGTTGTCCTTTCTAATGGAATTCTGATCGGGAAAGATTCATATGAAATTCGTGAAAATGTTTCATAACGCCGTTTCATCTTCACATTGTTATAGCCTAATTCGATCATCATTGTAATAATGTGGCATTTTCAGTGAAAAGGGAGCATATCATCCTATAGAAGCTGTGTATCAACCAGAAGATGTCGAGCAAATCATAGATTATTCAAGAAAACGGGGTATCAGAGTTATGGCTGAATTCGATACGCCAGGTATGTGCATCCATTAAACGTATATCATGCATGATAAATCCAATCGATCACGATTACAATTAATACAATACTACATACAGATTCATCAAAGTTCAAATTGAACGTGACTTACTCTGTGTGTACTCATTTTCGGGAGAGAAATTATCACATATATTTATTGATGCACAAGTTTTTTGGAGCTGCATTTTGTGCAAAATCATTTGGTACCATTTGGTTCCCCCTAGATAAAAAGGTCTTTACTCCATTCGCTATTATAGAGTCAGTCGGTAGGCCTCGGAATAGGTCTATTAATTTTTGTAACTACAACTGAATCAGGTTAATAAATAAATGGTCTGTTTTCTATCTTATGTTTTTAAGATTGAATAACTGGGTTCGGTTCATTGTTGCCTTATTTTTCTCCATATAGCTCAAATTAAATCATGATGGTCTTACCTTTTTATTAGGGGGGTAGATATGTTGTGAGATTATCCAATGATTTATATTGGTGAATATGAGAACCTCATTCGTGAAAAATTACGTCCCTGTGCCGGGATACAAATCAATTCACTATTCACAATTCATTGGTTCGAAGAGAGAGTTTAATTTATTAACTATGATATCGTCAAAATTAAAATAATTTCGTGGCTCATAATAATTCATTTCAAGCAGAAAAATTTTTCAGATTCAGAGATATAAGCTGTGTCAACTGTTATTCTCTGATGTGGCATAGTTGGATTTCATGAGAATTCATATTTGATATCTTAAATTTGACAGCTTTCAATAAAATTCTTTTCGTGAATACTTTGTACTACCGCAACAAACTTTACCAATCGAATGTGCAGAAAATATAGTAAGAGCATGAAATATAATGTACACCGGATTTTTGAATACTCAAGCTATTGTTTGAGGATTGTTTGCATTAAACAATGGCTATTTGCCACCGTAACCCCCATCTTCAGAAAGGGTGACAAGTTATCACCGATGAACTATCGTCCAATAAGCCTGCTATCTTCTGTCGCCAAGGTTTTTGGGAGGAAAATATGTGATCAAATCATGGAGTTTTCGTTGACACATTCTCTAATTCCGTTAGAACAACTGGGCTTCGTCCCAGGTCGCTCTATTATTACAAACCTGTTTGCCTGATTGGACTTGTTTTACTTGGCTGCTACCCTTGAACATCGTTAAATGCTCTGTTCTCCATATTGGAAGAAGCAATCCCCTCCTAGATTATAAGATAGATGGTATAACTCTGTCATCAGTTTCCCATCATTGTGATCTTGGTACAACTGTCACAGGGGACCTATCTTGGTCCGAACATATATCTGGTATAACCAACAGAGCAAATCAAATGATCTTGAAGTACGCGAGACCTGCTTGGTGGCTCTCATCTCGAGCTGACGAAGTTCTTCTGGAGTCGGTTCAAAGATGGGTTACTCGCCTTCCGTATTGTTTCATTCGTCCTTCGAGGAGAAAAGAACTAGAGGGGACATGATATTTACATTCCACTCCCTTCATGACCATTTTGGCGAAGATATACGACATCTCTACTCCTCAGAAGTGAATATTTTCAGAGGCCATGTATTAAAACCCCGAAGAGAGGATTTCCGAACGAAACAGAGGCAGCAATTATTAACAAATAGAGCTTTTCATCTTTGGAACAGTCTGCCTGGAGACCTGGTCAATGTTTCTTTCACTAATTCCTTCAAGAATGGTTACGACTCCTGGCTTGCTCGACTGTGATCGAACGACGCATCTGCCACATTTTATTTCATATTTTTTTCCATAATCTTTTTCATAACTAAGGCATATATTTCGTTTGAATGTTATTTTAGTTTGAGTTTATAGGTTTTATTCCACTATTCGAATTGTAATTATTATAATAATGCTCAAGCTCTAGGTGCAATTGATACCTGCGATTTTATGAATCTGCTCGAATAAACTGTCATAACATGCGCCATTCATTCAATGTCACACGCAACATTGTGATGCCAATTATTTAAAATTTGTGACTCAAAAAAGTATGCACATTTTAATTACGGGAGCTTCACAAATTGATGTCCATATCTATCTCCCATCTACATCAAACGAGGCGCACAATGTGGACTATTTGACACTTTTAGCATACCTCAAAAGTAAACAAGACATCTTGCTGCGTTTCTCATTGTGTCGTAGATCAACATGAATGGGACATCGCATAGCTGTGTGTGTCTACTAGGTAACGTCTTGAAAATATCTCACACAGATGTTGCTGGCAATGCTAGTTCCGTTACTATAGTTCCAGAGTTAGTATATACCTTCGCCGCGAAACCTACCTAAGTGAATGTCGATATGTCTGTATTGATTGAATACATTTACTGTTGTATAACACGATAACTTAATATTTTTTTCAGGGCATACATTATCTTGGGGAAATGGAGTGCAAGATATTCTTACCAAATGTGTTGGTATTGCTGACAAGTATGGTCCAATGGACCCTTCGAAACCTAATGTTTTCCAATTCTTGTCTAAATTTTTCGAAGAGATATCTGTTGTATTTCCCGAAAGATATATTCATTTGGGTGGCGATGAAGTGCCTTTCGACTGCTGGTGAGTTCTTTATTATTCCCAACCAACTTCATCCCGGAAAATATTCAAAGAAAAGAGTATGTTTCGAAACAGAGTTACATTTTGAATTCTATTCTTCTTTTTATGTGACACTGATCAAATATGAAATTGCCTTTCTTTAAGAATGAACGAATGAAGAATGAAATATCAGAAACCGTAGTGTATTGGCATCTTAGACATAGAGACGTGGAATGTACCTCCCCTATATAGTTGAGAGGACATCTCTTTTGTCTCTCTCACATCGTTACCAACTTTCGTTCACAATTTGGAAGAAAAGGCACAGTCCATGTCTTTATCCCTTTGACAGAATTATAAGGAAAGTCCAGTCTGAGTGCAGTTTTCAAACTCCTTTGATAGCTGAAAGAGACGTTAGGTTCGTTTCCGACCTGGATTTTGGCGAGCCCTCTGCTACATTATATCGTTTGAAGGCCAATAAAAAATCACTTGTGACAGAAATTTTTTCAGAATGGTTGGAGAAAACACAAATTTCGGGCGTCTAATATAGCAATAAAAATTTTTTGTTGGTGGTGAGCGTCCATGGTTTATAACCATGGACAGTAACTTATTCGAATCTGCTAGTACATTGCAAACGTTTCGAACCTTTCGTGGCTATTTTTCAAGGCTAAAATAGTAAATTTCAATATTAATAATATCCGTCATTCACCTTTAAATAGAAATTCAAGCAATAAAAATGTTTCAGGAAAAACAGCACATACTAGTTATAATAGAGAGTATCTTTAACTTCAGTGATAAAATATATATGCAATATTCCTCATGTAATAATAACCCGGTCAAATTCCCAAAATTATGAAGAGATGATTTGGTGAAAACATAATAAGAATCTCCAAAATTTGTTCAAAATAGTCATAGGTATTTTGCAGCTGTTCTCGATTACATAATTAGATTCTGTTAGCTGTTCTCGATTATATTATACAGGGTCTTTCACGAGGAACCTCACCCATATTTATACGGGAAACTACTGAACGTATTTTCATGAAATTCAGCACTTATAAGTATTTCACGATGCTGATGAAATCTAAAATATTTTCAAGGCATGAGCACCTCCGGTTTTTCCGGAAATGACGTCAACTTCCGTTTTTCAAATTAGAACACCATTTTTTTATTGCAGAAATAGATTCCTTAGAAAATTTCAATTTATTTTGATGTAACATTTTTCAGTTTTGGTTGGAAAATTTTCTCTGAGCGGGAAAATTCGAAAAAAAAATCGAAAATAGAGCTCCGCTGAAACAAGAATTACTTCGAGGTTTTTGGATGGAAAATTTTCATTTTTGGGATTTTCCAAGATTTAAGATTGATGTATCCACTTTGAAAATCTAAATCGCGATTCATGATACAGGGGGTGAAAAAATCGCTTTCAAAGTTAGGGATGACAAAATCGTGAAAAATCAATTTTTTCAAAATAGAACCCAATTTTTTTATGGCAGATATTGAATCTACTTTAAAAAATATTGTGAGTGTATGCATCACACCCTTGCCCTAAAATGGATATTTTCTGAGTTATTCACAAAAAACTGTTTTTCGTCTTGAATTTTCAGCTATTTCTTTTCCCTTCACGCCAAAAAGATGACATTTTCAGGAACTGTTATTTGAACCATGCTGTAGATTTTTCACCCCTTCTTGAAACCGACTTCAAGTTACTATTAGGAGAACCATGGCAAACTCTCGCAGTTATAACTAGAGAAGATGCTCAAAGTTTTGACCGTTAATTTCTAGACATTTATTTATACGTCTCAGGAATGCTTCGTGCGTTGCTCTTCTTATTTCATCGGGAGGAAGAGATCTGCAAAAGTGTTTAAAAACCAAATTGAGTTTCAAAACTATGAATCTAAAAATCTAAACAAACCTGAACGCATTTCTGACTCGTTCTATGCAGTCCTCTTTATCAGTCAGGGGAGTTGAGTAGACAATATTTTTTATCCTACCCCAAACATAATAGTCTAAAGGAGTTAAATCGGGAGAACGTGGTGGCCAAAGATGTGGACCATTGTTCGCCAACCATCGATCTTCAAATAGCCTGTAGAGGATATTTGACACATTGAGTGAATTGTGTGGAGGCGCGCCATCTTGTTGATACCATAAGTCATTATGGTTCTGTACTAGCGGCTCAATTATTTGAGTCAATATGTCAGAATATCTATCTCCTAAGGGAGAACATTCTTTAAATAATGCAAACATGTGTAGTGTTCTATCTTACCAGTTAAAGTCCCATCATAAATGTGAACATCGAGAATTGCATTATTTTTGATGGCGCAAAAAACATTGAAACTCCAGGTCTCTTGAAAGTTCCATTGTCTGAAGTGGTGGTTGTTCTCTTCATCCCAATAATGACTCTTATGCCTATTGAAAGAACCATTCTTTGTGAATTTAGATTCATCTGTCCAAATTATACAGTCCAAAAAGTTTTCATTCTCTTGAAATCGAATCATCATAGCTTCGCAAAACTCTGTTCTCCTGACGAAATCAGTTTCCTTCAAATGCTGTACCCTATTGAATTTATATGGGTGCATTTTATGTTTTTTTAATATTCTCCAAACACTCGATTGAGATAATCCCAGATCAATCTCGGCATCTTTGAGAGAATTTTGAGGATTCACACGAAAATATGCAAGAACTGTAATTTCGTTGTTCTCATCTTCTACTACACTTTTTTCTCTGTGTGTAGTTTTCTTAACGAAAGATCCGACATTTCTCAAGTTTGTCATGGTTCTGTTAATGGTATCTCTCGCTGGTCTGGGTCGGTCAGGAAACCTCTCAATGAGCAGTCGAATCGTTCTATCTACAACTTCATTACATTCTCCATGAAGTCGAATGAGATTTAAATAATCTTCATTGGTAAATGTTACATCAAAATAAATTGAAATTTTCTAAGGAATCTATTTCTGCAATAAAAAAATGGTGTTCTAATTTGAAAAACGGAAGTTGACGTCATTTCCGGAAAAACCGGAGGTGCTCATGCCTTGAAAATATTTTAGATTTCATCAGCATCGTGAAATACTTATAAGTGCTGAATTTCATGAAAATACGTTCAGTAGTTTCCCGTATAAATATGGGTGAGGTTCCTCGTGAAAGACCCTGTATTGTCTTGTAGTCTGCTTGGTAGAGACTACATCACCCGCGACTGTGTATTAGTGTCATTATTCATCTATTACAACTGTTTTCTTACTAATCCGAAATATGCCATGTTCAAGTAACTGTGGATAGCGATTACTCCATTCACTTTCAAAAACAATCCCAGTTGGCCATGAATTAGGTCTACCAGGTTTTTTTACTTTGAACTGACGCAGGTTGGCACTCGTGAAATATCGGTAATGTCAAAATAATTCTCAGACACGTTGCCAAATGCCAATGCCAATTTCTACTCTCAATCCCAACATAATCATCACGTTTGGAAATTGAAAATGCCGACGGTAGTTTTGAAGAAGCAGAGACAAAAAGTATCAGGAAGTGCTATGTAGAATTGAAATCTGCTTTTTATGATAGTAACCCTGATAATTTCGAATCAATGATTCATAAGAAGCTACCCAACACTCAAAGATGACAGACTGAAGCTAAGCTGCATCCCAGTACAGAAATATGTTCATCATTCAGTGTATCGTTCACATAGATTCCCAAAAACTTTTTAAATTGACTTAGTTCTTTTAATGTGACAGGTTTTGTAGTACTACTAGATTTTCATAATGAAGTATTTCAAGTTATGCAACAGGGTATTTGAATGTCTTCTGTACACTTATTTCCTGAGAATTTCGAGAAGGGAATTCCATAGGTTCGTCTATCCGTTTAGTAGTTTTACTGCGGGTTATTCGAGTATTTTTATTTTCGAATGAACTACCTAAAAGTAACGGACTACTCTATCCATTATTTTTCAGTGAAACACTCTTTTCTTAATTTCCGAACAAGAAGAAAGCATAACTGAATCTTCCAACCATGTTTATATTCTTAAAATATTTCCAGTATTGATAGGGATTAAAGTTTCTTAACATACGCGGGTCTTTGGAATTGAATTCACACAATATTATCTCAAATGCATGATTTTTCTGAAGTAAATTAGC
This sequence comes from Myrrha octodecimguttata, assembly GCA_958510865.1. NCBI lineage: Eukaryota > Metazoa > Arthropoda > Insecta > Coleoptera > Coccinellidae > Myrrha > Myrrha octodecimguttata. The sequence continues at coordinate 71,775,741 of OY294059.1, read as the reverse complement.
TATTTGAAAAATACGTAATTCCTACGACCTTTTTGTAGAGAGGACAATGTTATGCAGTTATCTGACAGGAAAATCACTATAACCTAACATTTTCAAAATATACACAGTGAACTGTGTCAGAATGTCATTGACAACCGGGATAGTTTATAAAAGTGAATGGAGTATAAGTGGCCGGGTCACATGTTAACCGAAACGGAATATACCAATAACATCATTCATATCTTGCGTAAGAAATTATGAACGAAATAATAGGGTCTATGATTGATCCACTACTCTGTAATGTATATTTTGGCCACTTGGCGATTTTTTGCATCAATATCGCTCTTATGCATTATTTTGGATTATACTAACTAACTATAACTTCTTTCTAGGCAAAGTAATACGAACATCACAAATTTCATGAAAACTTTGAACATTACTGGTGATTATGCCGCTCTTGAAAGTTATTTCATAAAGAAGCTCATTGACATAGTAACAAATGAAGGGTTGAATCCTATAGTTTGGGAAGAGGTTTTTGATAATGGGGTGAATTTGACCAATAAGACTTTGGTTCATGTTTGGAAAGATGGTTACCGTAACACATTAAACGCGGTAAGTTTCCTTGAGAAATATTGGTCATGCTATATCTAAAGGTAAATTTTGACAATATCTGAATGAATTTCTCCTCCAAAGGATATCCCTCAATCTGCATGCATATGGAGCCCTGCGGTGATAGCTTTAGGAATAGTATACTATGCCTTAGGGACTTTCTTGCTTTTTAAGTATGAAAATCAGGGTTTTGGAAAATCGCTAGAACTCGTCAATTTTGTTTTTGGGGGTAGATTATCTCTCATTTGAATTGGCAAGATGGGTCGTGCGATATGTTGCTGAAAGGTCCTTTCCTACTGAATTTGAGAGTTAATCTCATCAGATTTGATCATTCGTTTTCGTAAGGGAGAGTGGGGCCAGTAAGAAACCTCAAGGTTCAACGATGTATAAATTTCACTTTTCGGAATGAAACGACAGTTCTTGAAGAAGAGCAAGCCTAATTATACACACTTCCGTGAAAATTTAGACTTGGAAAAAACATTGCAAAATGTTTCACTTGCCCCAAGATATGGGATCAGTGAATCACCTATATGGGGCAAGTGAGTCTCTCTACTAATTATCAACGGCAATTGTCACAAAAATAATTGTGAGCACCTGGTTTATTATCTGAACGCATTTCGTGCATCCAGGCCATAAATCTGATGTACTCAATCCATTATTCGTGGCAAGTTTCCCCATAAGCAAGGGAAAGTTCGTTTTAAGTAATAAACAACATGCAAATATCGACCTCAGGAACAAGCCATAAAAACTATCCCTTCACAACATTTCCTTTATTAGGCCTTCTTCAAGCTAAAAAATTTAATAATCAGCGACACATCGAAATCGAATAATGATAGCGCTACATAATCATTGAACAAACATAATAAAACAATAAAAATGAAATAAAAAATTACAATTCATTAAACATATAGGCTATCAAAAGACAACAAATTAAATAAAACCTGTAGATGCACTGACATGGAGTCGGCGGCTTTTGCGCGCATTTTCAAAGGAGCTGACCGCTTTAGCAACGACTTTGATCACATGCGCGCAAGAGTTGCTGACTTCACGTCAGTGCTTTTCTAGGTTTTTTTGAACTATTCAGGAAAACACAACGACGCCGAAGAAAAAACTACGAAATTTGACATATTTTTTTCCGATATTTTTAAAAATCATAATCGTATCAAACTGAATTTGACTTGCTCATGCTGTCAAATATGAAGCTCAAACGCTGAGCAAAACTTTTATTGAATATGATGAACAGTGTCCGAGAAAAAAAATTTCTCAAAAAAAAATTTAGAAATTTTTTTTTCTGTTTACCATTGCCCCTTTTTGTCTGAATCTTCTTACCCACGACCAGATAAGTTGCGTGCTCGGCCTATCACTAGGGCCGGTATTATAAAACTATTTTGACAGAAAACTAGTAGTTAACTGGTGAAATCTGGTTCAGAAGTGGGATTCAACTGCTTTCTGTGATAAAAATAAGTTTTATAATAGCGGCCCTTAATCGTCGAGTATCAAAATGTTTGCAAAAAGCGCGGCGATCGCGAACCAAAGATTCACCACACTTCAAATAATGCTTGTACATGTGAAGGAAGAAGAAGAAATCATGCTTGACGCGGAACACACGGGTGCTCTAGACCAGTGACTCATGGCGACTCACAAATCCGCAAATCTCGCGCTTCGAATGATACCCCACCCACCTACCTCACCACGCCAGTATTTCGATAATGCATATGCAAAGTTGAAAAATTCCCACTGGACACCCTTCAGTGTCATATTTTTTTTCGTTTTTTCGCTGCTCTGTTAGTTGTTATTTCTGTCATTTATAATTAAACGTTCGATGTTAGCAAACTAACAGATCACTGCCATTCGATTTTGTAGAACTCGCATTTTTCCCTGATTATCATCATTATTTGGATGACGATTTTCTATACAGGGTGGTCCAAGTAGAGACGTCAATATTTTCTTTAGATTACTCACACCTTGGGGTTTCCAAAAATACCCCATATGTATGTTACCTACGCGATTTTTTGTAGATTTCGAGTTACAATTATTTTACAGGAACTTCAATTAAAATTGCTCTGAAATTACATTCTCAAAGCTTTAAAACTCAGCCAGAAGCTATGAAATCTCCTTTTTGTATTTTTAAATTGAAGTTGAATGTTTGAGTGAATCCTACTCTGAAACCTTAAGTCCTATATTTCAAGCCTTTTTTGGGTATCTTTAAGTAAATTCAGGAAGCAGAGTTATTTTTGTTTTCTAAACAACATTCAAGGCGATCCGGTCACAAAAAAATCTGCAAAATACCTACTACATAAGAAGATATAAATTTTTAAAACCTCGCTGGCATAATAAATTAAAAAAACACAAACAATCGCGTAACATACATGGGGTTTTTTTGGATACATCCAGTTGTGATGAATCTGAAAAAAAATATTGACGTCACTATTCGGAACACCCTGTATATGGAAATATTTAGGTTTTTATTTTTTCATTATTCCGACAGTGAGTTTTTCCTCTCTTTTTGCTTGCTGTCTTTTTGTGTTCCATTTTCATGTACAGTGCATTTCAGTGTATTGCTGAAGATCCACCAAGTTTGTAATTTTTATATAGTGCTTTGTTGTATTTTGATTGCTTTTATGTTCAATTAATTGTCATTTTTCATTAGTTTACTATGTTTGTTCATTGATTATGTAGCGATATTATCATTTCGATGTGTCACTGATAACACAGGTCTGCGACATAAAAATTGTTTCAAATTCAATAAGTGATATTTATGTTGCTTTCAACGCTGATTTCAGAAAAAATATTAAAAAAATTCCATCACGTACAGTTATTTCACAAACTGCTTGTATAAGTTTTAGCTTTTTTCGATATTTTCATACATATCTATGTACTCTAGTGAGTTTGAGTTTTGGTATTTTGGATCTCCAGTAACTGTTATTCAGCCTAAAGTACTTTTAAATCGTATTAAAAAAACTATAATGCATTTTCAGTTGCATAGCAATTTTTATACTTCATGAGTTATACGTAAAATAAATGGTAATTAGTAGAAATCAGTAGTATTTTGATTTAAAAGTGGTTTCAATGCTGCTTGGTCAACAAAGTGGCTATACAAAATTTCCTTGCTTTCTTTGTGAATGGGACAGCAAAGACAGAACGAATCACTACATAAAAAAGATTAGCCCTTGAGAAAAACCTTACAGGTTGGGGTTAAAAGTGTTGAGAAGGAAAGCCTTGTGGATCCCAAAAAGGTCTTACTTCCGCCACTTCACATTGAGTTGGGCCTGATGAAGCAGTTTGTCAAGGCATTGCCAAACGAAGGAGAATGTTTCAGATATCTTTGTGGACAGTTTCCTGGTTTATCCGAGGCAAAGCTGAAGGAAGGAATCTTTGTCGGACCAGACATTAGAAAACTAATGAGAGATCCCAACTTTGAGGACCCAATGGGAACAAAAGAAAAAGCAGCGTGGACATCTTTTAACTTGGTTGTCACCGGTATTCTAGAAAACAAAAAAGATCCAAACTACGCGACAATCGTCGCAGACATGCTCGACAACTTTAAGAAACTCGGTTGTAATATGAGCATTAAAGTTCATTTTCTCCACTCACATCTTGACTATTTCCCTGCAAACCTTGGTGATTTAAGTGAAGAGCAGGGTGAAAGATTCCACCAAGACATGAAGGAAATGGAAATATACCAAGGAAGATGGAACGTCCAACATGATAGCGGACTACTGCTGGATGTTGAAAAGAGATGATCCTCAACGAGTCTACAACCGGAAAAGCAACAAAGGAAGCTTCAAAAGCAAGAGATAACGATATTATCATGACTTATAAGCTAAAAGAGAATTAGAAGTGTACTGGAAACGTGGTTTAGAACCTGATTTATAAATATAATAAAAGGTTATAAATTTGGAAAAATGGCTTAAATGATATTATTAGACCCAAAAATATTCCCTTTTTGTTAGGAAACCTGACGTGATAGAAAAAAAAGGAGTGCATTTTTCAAATCAGCGCTGAAAAGTACATGAAAGTCAGTTATCAAATTTCAAACAATTCTTTGAAATTTTTTCTTTGCAGACCTGTGTAATTAAATTTTTCAGCCTGAAGCAGGCCTAATAAAGGGCCGAAACGTTGTGAAGAAGTAGTTTTTATGATTTGTTCCTTAAAACGATATTTCCACTGTGTTGAGTATCTCCATATGTTGCATTACAATGAACTTCATATTGTGTTTTTCTCTTCCATTCACATTGTTGATAGTTCTGCTGATGCGTCATTCTTTTCTTCCATTAAAATCCTTTTGTTTCTCACTTTTACATCACACCAACATGGTACTGCTTTCTCAAAATTATTTTCGAACAATTTACAAAACGTATACTACAGTTGGGCAGGTGAGACAGGATTGAGATTCACTTGCCCCAAAGTATCATGCAAATCTGAAAAAAATCAAATGAGAAGAACAGCTTCATTTGGAAACTTATCGAGTATCTAGCTTAGTAACATACACCCAAGGTTTTGTCATGCAAATGAGAAAATATCTATACTCCATTCACTTTTATAATGTAGCCCGGTTGGCCATGACATCCTGACAGATTTCACCGTGTATATTTTGAAATTGTTAGGTTATGGTCATTTTCCTGTCAGATAACTATGCAACGTTGTCCTCTCTACATAGAGGTCGTAGTAATTACTTATTTTTCAAATGTCAATCTACATTGATAAAGTAATGAATTTGAGAAAATATTATTTGAATTCGATAATTCCAAAGACCTGGCGAATGTTGAAGAAACTTTTGTCTCTGTTAATACTGGAAATATTTCACGTATATAAACATGGTTGAAAGATTTAGTTATGCTATTTTCTTGTAAGGAAATCAAGAATCGGGTTTTTCAAAATAAAGTCTTCAGTTCAGTCTTTTTGGGTGCACCAATAGAAGGATATTCTTTGTCGTCTCTTTCACTTGAAATCTTCCTTATTGGGTTGATGTGCAGCTAAAAAATAAATATCTATTCATATAAAATATAATTCCTTGGTTTTCACTTACATACGTCGAAAATGTTGCATAGCTTGTGTTGAATTATTGATTCCGAATTATCAGGGTTACTATCAGAAAAAGCCGATTTCAATTCTACATAGCACTTCCTGATACTTTGCCTCTGCTTCTTCAAAACTACCTTCGGCATTTTTATTAGTTTGCAAGCGTTATTATGCTGAGATTTAGAAATCTAGAATCGATTGATATTGATAATAGTAGAAATTGAAATTTGGCAACGTCTTTTGACATTGCCGATATTTCATGAGTGCCAACCTGCGTCAGTTTTAAGGGAAAAAACTTGATAAACCTAAATCATGGCCAACCGGGCTACATTATAAAAGTGAATGGAGTATAGATAGTGTCTTTAAATTATGATAATATTTATGAAATTCAACTGAAATATAACAAAGCAATAGATAGATCGAGAAAAAACATCATATTTACTTGAGATTCAATCATTTTCATTCAATTTATTATTACCAACCCTGAATAGATATTTAAAATGCACTGATTGTCCGGAAAATGAAATATCACCGTATTTACCTCGATCTTGAGATGATTACCAAGGAGACAAGTCAAAAGAGCAACATTTGTTCAGAAATACAAGAAATGTGTCGTGATAGTTTGATCTAACAAATTCTCAAATTGAGACCCTTCCAAGTTCCATACAATGGTTTAATGTTTGCTCAAATCTCTGCCTCACATTCTGGAGTAATTCGGAAATGGTACGGCAACATTCGTGGACAATTCACTGTCGTATTTTTTGAAGAGATATGTATTCTGTGGCATCAATTACCGATTTTTTTTGGCCCCACGAAAAGAAGTATAGAGGACAGAGCTGGAGATGTAGCTGGCCATTCTATAGTACCCCTCCAACCAATTCATGCACTGGTTGGGAGAGTTCATATGTAAAAATTGTCTGACAGCAGCGCCATGATGAGGAGGAGATAAATGTTGCTGGGGAAACAGACGTGATTCTGAATAGCGATTGTCATTTTCAACGCTCCAATAAGAAGAGCAGAGGGTGAATTCTTGCATAATTTATGAGATGGATACCGCATCGTGGCGCCTGTCGAATTTTTTTTAGACATCACAGGACACATGCACATCATATATTATGGATTCGAACACGTAGATTACGAATCTGTAATTAGATTTTGCGTAACTGATTCGGTTTGGAAAATATTCCGGATTTGGTGAGAAATTTTCGAAATTTGGGTCAACTTTGGGCCGTCGTACAGATCAAACGCGTAAGGCTGGACAATATCGAATTTTTTTGGTTATATCTGGGTCCTTTGTGAGTACGTAGCCAATTATTTTATAGACGAAGGTCCTCTAGTTGAAAAATTATGTTTTTAAAAAAGGTCCAATTTTTTCGATTTTCCTCGGGCCATAAAAAACGAACCAGACTCTCCACTAACATTCTGATTGGATTTTCTTAATCTACGCCCTCGAATTAGTATATGTTTCAAATTTCAGGTCGATCGGAGAACTTTCGATTTTTGGTAAAATTTTAAGGGGTTACCCTTAAGAAAATATCGATTTTCGAAAAATAATTTTCCGACTCCTATCGCCGTGAAATTTTGCACACTTACTAATTCGAGGGCGTAGAACAAGAATATAAGGTCAGATATTTTTAAAAAAAATCGTCCTGGACGTGAGAGGTCCTTGAAGTTTCGAAATTTTGGACCTTTTTTCAAAAAATCATTATTACCGACTCGATGAGAGTAGGACGATGAAATCTGTTTTAATTCATAGATAAAGGATCGAACTGCACGTAAAAAAATTCGACATCACCCAGCTTCATTATTTTGGTCGGCACGACGTCTCAAAGTTGACCAAAATTTCGAAACTTTTTCACTATTTCCGCCATAATTTCTAAACGGTTGTCACTGGACGATTTCTAATGACATATTCGTGATCTACGACCTCGATTTGATAGGAAACGATAACAAGGTCGACGATTTTCGAAAAAAAAAATTTATTTGGGACTTAAAAAATTTTTCATAAAGAACCGAGAATAAACATCAAAGCGCAGAGGGGCGGGGGGGGGGGGGGGGTAAGATTTAGCGATTCCGTGCGAAATTTTATTTTTGAAGCTATGACAATATGCACATCATATATTATGGATTCGAACACGCAGATTACGAATCTGTAATTAGATTTTGCGTAACTGATTCGGTTTGGAAAATATTCCGGATTTGGTGAGAAATTTTCGAAATTTGGGTCAACTTTGGGCCGTCGTACAGATCAAACGCGTAAGGCTGGACAATATCGAATTTTTTTGGTTATATCTGGGTCCTTTGTGAGTACGTAGCCAATTATTTTATAGACGAAGGTCCTCTAGTTGAAAAATTATGATTTTTTTAAAAAAGGTACAATTTTTTCGATTTTCTTCTGGCCATAAAAAACGAACCAGACTCTCCACTAACATTCTGATTGGATTTTCTTAATCTACGCCCTCGAATTAGTATATGTTTCAAATTTCAGGTCGATCGGAGAACTTTCGATTTTTGGTAAAATTTTAAGGGGTTGTTACCCTTAAGAAAATCTCAATTTTCGAAAAATAATTTTCCGACTCCTATCGCCGTGAAATTTGGCACACTTACTAATTCGAGGGCGTAGAACAAGAATATAAGGTCAGATATTTTTTTAAAAAATCGTCCTGGACGTGAGAGGTCCTTGAAGTTCCAAAATTTTGGACCTTTTTTCAAAAAATCATTATTACCGACTCGATGAGAGTAGGACGATGAAATCTGTTTTAATTCATAGATAAAGGATCGAACTGCACGTAAAAAATTCGACATCACCCAGCTTCATTATTTTGGTCGGCACGACGTCTCAAAGTTGACCAAAATTTCGAAATTTGCGTCAACTTTGGGTCGTCGTACAGATCAAACGCGTGAGGCTGGACAATATCGAATTTTTTTGGTTATATCTGGATCCTTTGTGAGTACGTAGCCAATTATTTTATAGACGAAGGTCCTCTAGTTGAAAAATTATGATTTTTTTAAAAAAGGTCCAATTTTTTCGATTTTCTTCTGGCCATAAAAAACGAACCAGACTCTCCACTAACATTCTGATTGGATTTTCTTAATCTACGCCCTCGAATTAGTATATGTTTCAAATTTCAGGTCGATCGGAGAACTTTCGATTTTTGGTAAAATTTTAAGGGGTTAGTTACCCTTAAGAAAATCTCAATTTTCGAAAAATAATTTTCCGACTCCTATCGCCGTGAAATTTGGCACACTTACTAATTCGAGGGCGTAGAACAAGAATATAAGGTCAGATATTTTTTAAAAAAATCGTCCTGGACGTGAGAGGTCCTTGAAGTTTCAAAATTTTGGACCTTTTTTCAAAAAATCATTATTACCGACTCGATGAGAGTAGGACGATGAAATCTGTTTTAATTCATAGATAAAGGATCGAACTGCACGTAAAAAAATTCGACATCACCCAGCTTCATTATTTTGGTCGGCACGACGTCTCAAAGTTGACAAAGCAGGACAGGTCAGCCTAACGGCCGACTGCGTAAACACAATAACTTCCGAAGGAAACAACTTAGAAACTCGATATTTGTAGAGAAGGTTTGGACCTTAATTACGAAGGCCGAATTCGTGAATGGGTAAAATCCTCCCAATGATTCCGTAGATATACCCAATCAAAATTTTATTTTCCCAATATTTCCAAAAATACAGATCAGATCGAATTGAAATCCAGTACTTCATCGAAAAATAACAGTTCGAAGTTTCATACAGAATTTAATGAGGATGATATGATAAGAAAATCATAGAAATTTTTTTTTCAAATTGTTCTAATGACACGATTATCACGAAATTTCGCATAAAATTGTCTTTCAGCATCTCCAAACTAGCTGTGAAGTTTTATCAGGACAGAATCAGTATTTCTCGAGTTATACCTTAAAAATCAACGATATCGAGAAGAAAACGAAATTTGACATATTTTTTTCCGATATCTCCAAAACTTATGATCGTATCGAACTGAAATTTGGTACACTGCTGCGAAATTAGAAGGTCAAAGTGTGAGTGGAATTTTTGTTGGATATGAATGGTTTCCGAAAAAAAAATTGCGCGTCGATATACTCCACCTTATTGCCAAGTTTAAATCCAATCCTCAAGTAGTTTCTGAAATGAAAAATCAACAACTTCAAAATTTCAAGTGGCTATAATTCCGAAACTGTTCGACCGAGTTGGCCCATTAACGAACTTCACTGCGGCCTTCCAATGCGCGACCTACCCTGAAAGTTTCAAGTCGCTAGCTCGACAGTTATCGTGTCGTCGGCCGGCCGGACAGAATCGATTTTGACACCGGATTCGTCATCAGTGAGTCCAACCTAGTCGTTTGAGACCATTTTCGGCTCAATCATCGAAAATTACAGACATTTGGACAAAACGATAGCACGCTGTTCCCCTAGAACATGCTCGCAAAAACATGTGGTTTCAACAATAGATATCGCTACATATCATACAGTTATAATGCTAAGCTCGCTTTGCTGAAGGAAATGTTTGTCGATAGGATTATCTCAAGAGAAAGATTTGTGAATTAACCACCAGGGTCATATAATTTTTACACCCCTGGGATATTTTCCTCAGGGAATTGGAGCTACATAAAAGCTCAAGTCTATTTCAACGAGCCACAGACTAGTTATTGGTAAATTACAGCCAGAATTATTTCACAGATAAGAAATTGGAGGGAGCAATTGGGTAGGGTGGATGAAGCCGTGTTGGTCATTCGGACGATATCTTATTCCGAACATAACTACATTATTCAAGCTTCAAAATAAAGCAAGAATTAAATCATATTATCATCATAAAGGACCATCCATAAAACAATAGAATAAAACTATATATGATTTCAGGCAACCAAAGCAGGCAAACCGGTACTCTTATCCTCATGTTGGTATCTAGACCATTTGGGAGGTCTGGGAGATTGGCAAAATTTCTACAAATGTGATCCTTACGATTTTCCAGGAACAAGTGCTCAAAAAGATTTGGTGCAAGGTAATGCGGAGAGCTTTAATATTTAATTATCTGTGTGGAGAGTTACTTCACATTCACTCCATCCATATTTCATAGTAGTCTATTCACGGGATAACCGCAATTTGTCTCTCTTTACACAAGAAATTGGGTGCGTTTTTATTTTCATCGAACTGATTAATCGGTGTATCTCCCTCTCTCTCTTCTATTGTTCTCCACCAAAGAAGGAAAAGATAGAGGTTAATCGATTAATCATTTCGATGAAAATATAAAACGCCATCTTATAAATATTCAATAAATTTACAGGTGGTGAAGCTTGTATGTGGAGTGAGGCAGTTAATGAAAATAATTTGATATCCAGGGTATGGCCAAGAGCCTCAGCAACTGCCGAAAAATTGTGGTCCTCTATTACTAATAAAAATGACCCAATTATGAGGAAATCCCAAATAGATAACATGTCTAGAAGGCTTGAAGAGCACACTTGCAGAATGAACAGAAGAGGCATCGAAGCAGAGCCAGCTAATGGACCAAGTTACTGTTATTAATGACATAATGTTTTATACACACTACTCAACACGAAATAGATATCACGTATTCAAATGTCTGCAAGTCATTTTTAATATGACCTCTTATATGTTTGAATTCATTTTGAAGGTACTATGGTGCTACTTATTAGGTTTGTTCCAACGCCCAGTTCTGTTACTGTCTTGAACTCATTCAGATCTGAATCAATTCACACGTCTTCGCCCATTCTAGTTCGGGACTAATTCTAAATTGATAGTTCGAAAGTTTTGGAAACGAATTATTGTTAGAAATTTCCTTGCCATAGCCTAAGGGCTGTTTGTCACCCAAAAAATGCAGCCCATCTCTGCCAGATGTGGTTTTATTGCCCCTTGCTGCATTCGAATGGCATGTAACAGCTGACCGATTCGATTCCTCCTTCTCAGTTCTTGCCTAAATCCAAGAACTGAAATCACCGTTCTAGAACTGGTCTGACACAAATTCTTTTTACGTTGGGACACTTGGTTTGCAATTCCTAACCAGTTCGAAATTTGTTGGAACGCTAATATCGATATGCGCAAACTCCGCCTGATTCAGAACTAGTCCCAGAGTGTATAGTAACAAACTTATTGTTGGCACCTCTTTTAACAGTGTGAACTTAACATATACTCCATTCTAGTTCGAAATGAACAATTATGGATCTATGGGAGATGATTCCCCAATAAAGGGGCCTGTAGCGTTCTTCGTTTATCGGAGGATCTGAAAATCATCGCTTGGAGGACTGAACCTGGTCGAAAGACCCTCTCGGTCATGAGCAAATGTAGGTAATATTATTTACTGCTTCCTTCTGGTTTTCTGTCCCTCTTTCTGTTTCAGATATTATGTCAAGATATTTTGTCGAAATGAATTCAAGATGACGAAAAAATTATTTTCAAATGAAAAAGATGCCATCCATCTTCTATAAACAAATTACTACACTTATGCGGGGAGACAGAATTTTTCCTGAGGTTTTTATCTGTGCTCTTGTATCATACGCAAATATGTATGGTACCCCGTTTACATTTCCTCTGCTAACACTGTGATATATCTTAGAATTGTAATGCTCGTTCTCAAAAGAATATATATATATACTCCATTCACTTTTATAATGTAGCCCGGTTGGCCATGACATCCTGACAGATTTCACCGTGTATATTTTGAAATTGTTAGGTTATGGTAATTTTCCTGTCAGATAACTATGCAACGTTGTCCTCTCTACATAGAGGTCGTAGTAATTACTTATTTTTCAAATGTCAATCTACATTGATAAAGTAATGAATTTGAGAAAATATTATTTGAATTCGATAATTCCAAAGACCTGGCGAATGTTGAAGAAACTTTTGTCTCTGTTAATACTGGAAATATTTCACGTATATAAACATGGTTGAAAGATTTAGTTATGCTATTTTCTTGTAAGGAAATCAAGAATCGGGTTTTTCAAAATAAAGTCTTCAGTTCAGTCTTTTTGGGTGCACCAATAGAAGGATATTCTTTGTCGTCTCTTTCACTTAAAATCTTCCTTATTGTGTTGATGTGCAGCTAAAAAATAAATATCTATTCATATAAAATATAATTCCTTGGTTTTCACTTACATACGTCGAAAATGTTGCATAGCTTGTGTGGAATTATTGATTCCGAATTATCAGGGTTACTATCAGAAAAAGCCGATTTCAATTCTACATAGCACTTCCTGATACTTTGCCTCTGCTTCTTCAAAACTACCTTCGGCATTTTTAGTTTGCAAGCGTTATTATGCTGAGATTTAGAAATCTAGAATCGATTGATATTGATAATAGTAGAAATTGAAATTTGGCAACGTCTTTTGACATTGCCGATATTTCATGAGTGCCAACCTGCGTCAGTTTTAAGGGAAAAAACTTGATAAACCTAAATCATGGCCAACCGGGCTACATTATAAAAGTGAATGGAGTATAGATGATACACTATTTCAATCAAAAGTTACTTAAAATTATATAGGTGATACTTATGTCGTGTTGAATAATTTACGGTTTCTCTTTAATTATGCTCTGTACCAGTTGAATGATTATATTGTCATTCAAGTGAAGAGCAATTTTTTTCCTACATTTATAATCCATTTCCTTCCGAATGTGACATTCTGCTGTAACATATTCCGTCAATTGAGAGATGAAATAATTGACTTTGAAATTTCACATTTTGGAAATTTCCCATTTGACAGGTGAAAATCTAAACGGTAGGAGTTATCGATAAAATGATGTATTAATCATATTCAGCGACCTCAAAAACCTATATTTCCATACCAAACTTGCCGATAACTCTTGTATTTTCGAGAAGAATTCAATTCGTTACTTTAGCGTTTTTTATTTCCGAGTTTTGTTTGAAGGACCCTACAAGGAAGAACTGATGGCTGTGGGATTCTATTATTGCTTTTTATCATTGACACTAACGAGCTCAAGAACTTCACAGCTGAAAACTACACGTAGGTTTCACTGAATTCTTGAAAATGAGCCAAATATAGCGATTTTGGGGGGTCTAGACCCTTAGTAAAATTTCGATGGAAATTCGAAAAAATAGATTTCCTTCAAAGTCGGTATAATCGGAGAGGGTTCAATGCTGAATTATAATCTGCAATTCCTAATCGATTCCGTCAATTGAGAGATGAAATAATTGACTTTGAAATTTCACATTTTGGAAATTTCCCATTTGACAGGTGAAAATCTAAACGGTAGGAGCTATCGATAAAATGATGTATTAATCATATTCAGCGACCTCAAAAACCTATATTTCCATACCAAACTTGCCGATAACTTTTGTATTTTCGAGAAGAATTCAATTCGTTACTTTAGCGTTTTTTATTTCCGAGTTTTGTTTGAAGGACCCTACAAGGAAGAACTGATGGCTGTGGGATTCTATTATTGCTTTTTATCATTGACACTAACGAGCTCAAGAACTTCACAGCTGAAAACTACACGTAGGTTTCACTGAATTCTTGAAAATGAGCCAAATATAGCGATTTTGGGGGGTCTAGACCCTTAGTAAAATTTCGATGGAAATTCGAAAAAATAGATTTCCCTCAAAGTCGGTATAATCGGAGAGGGTTCAATGCTGAATTATAATCTGCAATTCCTAATCGATTCCGTCAATTGAGAGATGAAATAATTGACTTTGAAATTTCACATTTTGGAAAGTTCCCATTTGACAGGTGAAAATCTAAACGGTAGGAGTTATCGATAAAATGATGTATTAATCATATTCAGCGACCTCAAAAACCTATATTTCCATACCAAACTTGCCGATAACTCTTGTATTTTCGAGAAGAATTCAATTCGTTACTTTAGCGTTTTTTATTTCCGAGTTTTGTTTGAAGGACCCTACAAGGAAGAACTGATGGCTGTGGGATTCTATTATTGCTTTTTATCATTGACACTAACGAGCTCAAGAACTTCACAGCTGAAAACTACACGTAGGTTTCACTGAATTCTTGAAAATGAGCCAAATATAGCGATTTTGGGGGGTCTAGACCCTTAGTAAAATTTCGATGGAAATTCGAGAAAATAGATTTCCTTCAAAGTCGGTATAATCGGAGAGGGTTCAATGCTGAATTATAATCTGCAATTCCTAATCGATTCCGTCAATTGAGAGATGAAATAATTGACTTTGAAATTTCACATTTTGGAAATTTCCCATTTGACAGGTGAAAATCTAAACGGTAGGAGTTATCGATAAAATGATAAATTAATCATATTCAGCGACCTCAAAAACCTATATTTCCATACCAAACTTGCCGATAACTCTTGTATTTTCGAGAAGAATTCAATTCGTTACTTTAGCGTTTTTTATTTCCGAGTTTTGTTTGAAGGACCCTACAAGGAAGAACTGATGGCTGTGGGATTCTATTATTGCTTTTTATCATTGACACTAACGAGCTCAAGAACTTCACAGCTGAAAACTACACGTAGGTTTCACTGAATTCTTGAAAATGAGCCAAATATAGCGATTTTGGGGGGTCTAGACCCTTAGTAAAATTTCGATGGAAATTCGAAAAAATAGATTTCCTTCAAAGTCGGTATAATCGGAGAGGGTTCAATGCTGAATTATAATCTGCAATTCCTTATCGATTCCGTCAATTGAGAGATGAAATAATTGACTTTGAAATTTCACATTTTGGAAATTTCCCATTTGACAGGTGAAAATCTAAACGGTAGGAGTTATCGATAAAATGATGTATTAATCATATTCAGCGACCTCAAAAACCTATATTTCCATACCAAACTTGCCGATAACTCTTGTATTTTCGAGAAGAATTCAATTCGTTACTTTAGCGTTTTTTATTTCCGAGTTTTGTTTGAAGGACCCTACAAGGAAGAACTGATGGCTGTGGGATTCTATTATTGCTTTTTATAATTGACACTAACGAGCTCAAGAACTTCACAGCTGAAAACTACACGTAGGTTTCACTGAATTCTTGAAAATGAGCCAAATATAGCGATTTTGGGGGGTCTAGACCCTTAGTAAAATTTCGATGGAAATTCGAAAAAATAGATTTCCTTCAAAGTCGGTATAATCGGAGAGGGTTCAATGCTGAATTATAATCTGCAATTCCTAATCGATTCCGTCAATTGAGAGATGAAATAATTGACTTTGAAATTTCACATTTTGGAAATTTCCCATTTGACAGGTGAAAATCTAAACGGTAGGAGTTATCGATGAAATGATGTGATTATCATATTCAGCGACCTCGAAAACCTATATTTCCATACCAAACTTGCCGATAACTCTTGTATTTTCGAGAAGAATTCAATTCGTTACTTTAGCGTTTTTTATTTCCGAGTTTTGTTTGAAGGACCCTACAAGGAAGAACTGATGGCTGTGGGATTCTATTATTGCTTTTTATCATTGACACTAACGAGCTCAAGAACTTCACAGCTGAAAACTACACGTAGGTTTCACTGAATTCTTGAAAATGAGCCAAATATAGCGATTTTGGGGGGTCTAGACCCTTAGTAAAATTTCGATGGAAATTCGAGAAAATAGATTTCCTTCAAAGTCGGTATAATCGGAGAGGGTTCAATGCTGAATTATAATCTGCAATTCCTAATCGATTCCGTCAATTGAGAGATGAAATAATTGACTTTGAAATTTCACATTTTGGAAATTTCCCATTTGACAGGTGAAAATCTAAACGGTAGGAGTTATCGATAAAATGATAAATTAATCATATTCAGCGACCTCAAAAACCTATATTTCCATACCAAACTTGCCGATAACTCTTGTATTTTCGAGAAGAATTCAATTCGTTACTTTAGCGTTTTTTATTTCCGAGTTTTGTTTGAAGGACCCTACAAGGAAGAACTGATGGCTGTGGGATTCTATTATTGCTTTTTATCATTGACACTAACGAGCTCAAGAACTTCACAGCTGAAAACTACACGTAGGTTTCACTGAATTCTTGAAAATGAGCCAAATATAGCGATTTTGGGGGGTCTAGACCCTTAGTAAAATTTCGATGGAAATTCGAGAAAATAGATTTCCTTCAAAGTCGGTATAATCGGAGAGGGTTCAATGCTGAATTATAATCTGCAATTCCTAATCGATTCCGTCAATTGAGAGATGAATTAATTGACTTTGAAATCTCACATTTTGGAAATTTCCCATTTGACAGGTGAAAATCTAAACGGTAGGAGTTATCGATAAAATGATGTATTAATCATATTCAGCGACCTCAAAAACCTATATTTCCATACCAAACTTGCCGATAACTCTTGTATTTTCGAGAAGAATTCAATTCGTTACTTTAGCGTTTTTTATTTCCGAGTTTTGTTTGAAGGACCCTACAAGGAAGAACTGATGGCTGTGGGATTCTATTATTGCTTTTTATCATTGACACTAACGAGCTCAAGAACTTCACAGCTGAAAACTACACGTAGGTTTCACTGAATTCTTGAAAATGAGCCAAATATAGCGATTTTGGGGGGTCTAGACCCTTAGTAAAATTTCGATGGAAATTCGAGAAAATAGATTTCCTTCAAAGTCGGTATAATCGGAGAGGGTTCAATGCTGAATTATAATCTGCAATTCCTAATCGATTCCGTCAATTGAGAGATGAAATAATTGACTTTGAAATTTCACATTTTGGAAATTTCCCATTTGACAGGTGAAAATCTAAACGGTAGGAGTTATCGATAAAATGATAAATTAATCATATTCAGCGACCTCAAAAACCTATATTTCCATACCAAACTTGCCGATAACTCTTGTATTTTCGAGAAGAATTCAATTCGTTACTTTAGCGTTTTTTATTTCCGAGTTTTGTTTGAAGGACCCTACAAGGAAGAACTGATGGCTGTGGGATTCTATTATTGCTTTTTATCATTGACACTAACGAGCTCAAGAACTTCACAGCTGAAAACTACACGTAGGTTTCACTGAATTCTTGAAAATGAGCCAAATATAGCGATTTTGGGGGGTCTAGACCCTTAGTAAAATTTCGATGGAAATTCGAGAAAATAGATTTCCTTCAAAGTCGGTATAATCGGAGAGGGTTCAATGCTGAATTATAATCTGCAATTCCTAATCGATTCCGTCAATTGAGAGATGAATTAATTGACTTTGAAATCTCACATTTTGGAAATTTCCCATTTGACAGGTGAAAATCTAAACGGTAGGAGTTATCGATAAAATGATGTATTAATCATATTCAGCGACCTCAAAAACCTATATTTCCATACCAAACTTGCCGATAACTCTTGTATTTTCGAGAAGAATTCAATTCGTTACTTTAGCGTTTTTTATTTCCGAGTTTTGTTTGAAGGACCCTACAAGGAAGAACTGATGGCTGTGGGATTCTATTATTGCTTTTTATCATTGACACTAACGAGCTCAAGAACTTCACAGCTGAAAACTACACGTATGTTCCACTGAATTCTTGAAAATGAGCCAAATATAGCGATTTTGGGGGGTCTAGACCCTTAGTAAAATTTCGATGGAAATTCGAAAAAATAGATTTCCTTCAAAGTCGGTATAATCGGAGAGGGTTCAATGCTGAATTATAATCTGCAATTCCTAATCGATTCCGTCAATTGAGAGATGAAATAATTGACCTTGAAATTTCACATTTTGGAAATTTCCCATTTGACAGGTGAAAATCTAAACGGTAGGAGTTATCGATAAAATGATGTATTAATCATATTCAGCGACCTCAAAAACCTATATTTCCATACCAAACTTGCCGATAACTCTTGTATTTTCGAGAAGAATTCAATTCGTTACTTTAGCGTTTTTTATTTCCGAGTTTTGTTTGAAGGACCCTACAAGGAAGAACTGATGGCTGTGGGATTCTATTATTGCTTTTTATCATTGACACTAACGAGCTCAAGAACTTCACAGCTGAAAACTACACGTAGGTTTCACTGAATTCTTGAAAATGAGCCAAATATAGCGATTTTGGGGGGTCTAGACCCTTAGTAAAATTTCGATGAAAATTCGAGAAAATAGATTTCCTTCAAAGTCGGTATAATCGGAGAGGGTTCAATGCTGAATTATAATCTGCAATTCCTAATCGATTCCGTCAATTGAGAGATGAAATAATTGACTTTGAAATTTCACATTTTGGAAATTTCCCATTTGACAGGTGAAAATCTAAACGGTAGGAGTTATCGATAAAATGATAAATTAATCATATTCAGCGACCTCGAAAACCTATATTTCCATACCGAACTTGCCGATAACTCTTGTATTTTCGAGAAGAATTCAATTCGTTACTTTAGCGTTTTTTATTTCCGAGTTTTGTTTGAAGGACCCTACAAGGAAGAACTGATGGCTGTGGGATTCTATTATTGCTTTTTATCATTGACACTAACGAGCTCAAGAACTTCACAGCTGAAAACTACACGTAGGTTTCACTGAATTCTTGAAAATGAGCCAAATATAGCGATTTTGGGGGGTCTAGACCCTTAGTAAAATTTCGATGGAAATTCGAAAAAATAGATTTCCTTCAAAGTCGGTATAATCGGAGAGGTTTCAATG
The DNA here is from genome assembly GCA_958510865.1 of Myrrha octodecimguttata. Lineage (NCBI taxonomy): Eukaryota > Metazoa > Arthropoda > Insecta > Coleoptera > Coccinellidae > Myrrha > Myrrha octodecimguttata. The sequence continues at coordinate 71,756,592 of OY294059.1, read as the reverse complement.
CTGAATTATAATCTGCAATTCCTAATCGATTCCGTCAATTGAGAGATGAAATAATTGACTTTGAAATTTCACATTTTGGAAATTTCCCATTTGACAGGTGAAAATCTAAACGGTAGGAGTTATCGATAAAATGATGTATTAATCATATTCAGCGACCTCAAAAACCTATATTTCAATACCAAACTTGCCGATAACTCTTGTATTTTCGAGAAGAATTCAATTCGTTACTTTAGCGTTTTTTATTTCCGAGTTTTGTTTGAAGGACCCTACAAGGAAGAACTGATGGCTGTGGGATTCTATTATTGCTTTTTATCATTGACACTGACGAGCTCAAGAACTTCACAGCTGAAAACTACACGTAGGTTTCACTGAATTCTTGAAAATGAGCCAAATATAGCGATTTTGGGGGGTCTAGACCCTTAGTAAAATTTCGATGGAAATTCGAAAAAATAGATTTCCTTCAAAGTCGGTATATTCGGAGAGGGTTCAATGCTGAATTATAATCTGCAATTCCTAATCGATTCCGTCAATTGAGAGATGAAATAATTGACTTTGAAATTTCACATTTTGGAAATTTCCCATTTGTCAGGTGAAAATCTAAACGGTAGGAGTTATCGATAAAATGATGTATTCATCATATTCAGCGACCTCAAAAACCTATATTTCCATACCAAACTTGCCGATAACTCTTGTATTTTCGAGAAGAATTCAATTCGTTACTTTAGCGTTTTTTATTTCCGAGTTTTGTTTGAAGGACCCTACAAGGAAGAACTGATGGCTGTGGGATTCTATTATTGCTTTTTATCATTGACACTAACGAGCTCAAGAACTTCACAGCTGAAAACTACACGTAGGTTTCACTGAATTCTTGAAAATGAGCCAAATATAGCGATTTTGGGGGGTCTAGACCCTTAGTAAAATTTCGATGGAAATTCGAAAAAATAGATTTCCTTCAAAGTCGGTACAATCGGAGAGGGTTCAATGCTGAATTATAATCTGCAATTCCTTATCGATTCCGTCAATTGAGAGATGAAATAATTGACTTTGAAATTTCACATTTTGGAAATTTCCCATTTGACAGGTGAAAATCTAAACGGTAGGAGTTATCGATAAAATGATGTATTAATCATATTCAGCGACCTCAAAAACCTATATTTCCATACCAAACTTGCCGATAACTCTTGTATTTTCGAGAAGAATTCAATTCGTTACTTTAGCGTTTTTTATTTCCGAGTTTTGTTTGAAGGACCCTACAAGGAAGAACTGATGGCTGTGGGATTCTATTATTGCTTTTTATCATTGACACTAACGAGCTCAAGAACTTCACAGCTGAAAACTACACGTAGGTTTCACTGAATTCTTGAAAATGAGCCAAATATAGCGATTTTGGGGGGTCTAGACCCTTAGTAAAATTTCGATGAAAATTCGAGAAAATAGATTTCCTTCAAAGTCGGTATAATCGGAGAGGGTTCAATGCTGAATTATAATCTGCAATTCCTAATCGATTCCGTCAATTGAGAGATGAAATAATTGACTTTGAAATTTCACATTTTGGAAATTTCCCATTTGACAGGTGAAAATCTAAACGGTAGGAGTTATCGATAAAATGATAAATTAATCATATTCAGCGACCTCAAAAACCTATATTTCCATACCGAACTTGCCGATAACTCTTGTATTTTCGAGAAGAATTCAATTCGTTACTTTAGCGTTTTTTATTTCCGAGTTTTGTTTGAAGGACCCTACAAGGAAGAACTGATGGCTGTGGGATTCTATTATTGCTTTTTATCATTGACACTAACGAGCTCAAGAACTTCACAGCTGAAAACTACACGTAGGTTTCACTGAATTCTTGAAAATGAGCCAAATATAGCGATTTTGGGGGGTCTAGACCCTTAGTAAAATTTCGATGGAAATTCGAAAAAATAGATTTCCTTCAAAGTCGGTATAATCGGAGAGGTTTCAATGCTGAATTATAATCTGCAATTCCTAATCGATTCCGTCAATTGAGAGATGAAATAATTGACTTTGAAATTTCACATTTTGGAAATTTCCCATTTGACAGGTGAAAATCTAAACGGTAGGAGTTATCGATAAAATGATGTATTAATCATATTCAGCGACCTCAAAAACCTATATTTCAATACCAAACTTGCCGATAACTCTTGTATTTTCGAGAAGAATTCAATTCGTTACTTTAGCGTTTTTTATTTCCGAGTTTTGTTTGAAGGACCCTACAAGGAAGAACTGATGGCTGTGGGATTCTATTATTGCTTTTTATCATTGACACTGACGAGCTCAAGAACTTCACAGCTGAAAACTACACGTAGGTTTCACTGAATTCTTGAAAATGAGCCAAATATAGCGATTTTGGGGGGTCTAGACCCTTAGTAAAATTTCGATGGAAATTCGAAAAAATAGATTTCCTTCAAAGTCGGTATAATCGGAGAGGGTTCAATGCTGAATTATAATCTGCAATTCCTTATCGATTCCGTCAATTGAGAGATGAAATAATTGACTTTGAAATTTCACATTTTGGAAATTTCCCATTTGACAGGTGAAAATCTAAACGGTAGGAGTTATCGATAAAATGATGTATTAATCATATTCAGCGACCTCAAAAACCTATATTTCCATACCAAACTTGCCGATAACTCTTGTATTTTCGAGAAGAATTCAATTCGTTACTTTAGCGTTTTTTATTTCCGAGTTTTGTTTGAAGGACCCTACAAGGAAGAACTGATGGCTGTGGGATTCTATTATTGCTTTTTATCATTGACACTAACGAGCTCAAGAACTTCACAGCTGAAAACTACACGTAGGTTTCACTGAATTCTTGAAAATGAGCCAAATATAGCGATTTTGGGGGGTCTAGACCCTTAGTAAAATTTCGATGGAAATTCGAGAAAATAGATTTCCTTCAAAGTCGGTATAATCGGTGAGGGTTCAATGCTGAATTATAATCTGCAATTCCTAATCGATTCCGTCAATTGAGAGATGAAATAATTGACTTTGAAATTTCACATTTTGGAAATTTCCCATTTGACAGGTGAAAATCTAAACGGTAGGAGTTATCGATAAAATGATAAATTAATCATATTCAGCGACCTCAAAAACCTATATTTCCATACCAAACTTGCCGATAACTCTTGTATTTTCGAGAAGAATTCAATTCGTTACTTTAGCGTTTTTTATTTCCGAGTTTTGTTTGAAGGACCCTACAAGGAAGAACTGATGGCTGTGGGATTCTATTATTGCTTTTTATCATTGACACTAACGAGCTCAAGAACTTCACAGCTGAAAACTACACGTAGGTTTCACTGAATTCTTGAAAATGAGCCAAATATAGCGATTTTGGGGGGTCTAGACCCTTAGTAAAATTTCGATGGAAATTCGAAAAAATAGATTTCCTTCAAAGTCGGTATAATCGGAGAGGGTTCAATGCTGAATTATAATCTGCAATTCCTAATCGATTCCGTCAATTGAGAGATGAAATAATTGACTTTGAAATTTCACATTTTGGAAATTTCCCATTTGACAGGTGAAAATCTAAACGGTAGGAGCTATCGATAAAATGATGTATTAATCATATTCAGCGACCTCAAAAACCTATATTTCCATACCAAACTTGCCGATAACTTTTGTATTTTCGAGAAGAATTCAATTCGTTACTTTAGCGTTTTTTATTTCCGAGTTTTGTTTGAAGGACCCTACAAGGAAGAACTGATGGCTGTGGGATTCTATTATTGCTTTTTATCATTGACACTAACGAGCTCAAGAACTTCACAGCTTAAAACTACACGTAGGTTTCACTGAATTCTTGAAAATGAGCCAAATATAGCGATTTTGGGGGGTCTAGACCCTTAGTAAAATTTCGATGGAAATTCGAAAAAATAGATTTCCCTCAAAGTCGGTATAATCGGAGAGGGTTCAATGCTGAATTATAATCTGCAATTCCTAATCGATTCCGTCAATTGAGAGATGAAATAATTGACTTTGAAATTTCACATTTTGGAAAGTTCCCATTTGACAGGTGAAAATCTAAACGGTAGGAGTTATCGATAAAATGATAAATTAATCATATTCAGCGACCTCAAAAACCTATATTTCCATACCAAACTTGCCGATAACTCTTGTATTTTCGAGAAGAATTCAATTCGTTACTTTAGCGTTTTTTATTTCCGAGTTTTGTTTGAAGGACCCTACAAGGAAGAACTGATGGCTGTGGGATTCTATTATTGCTTTTTATCATTGACACTAACGAGCTCAAGAACTTCACAGCTGAAAACTACACGTAGGTTTCACTGAATTCTTGAAAATGAGCCAAATATAGCGATTTTGGGGGGTCTAGACCCTTAGTAAAATTTCGATGGAAATTCGAGAAAATAGATTTCCTTCAAAGTCGGTATAATCGGAGAGGGTTCAATGCTGAATTATAATCTGCAATTCCTAATCGATTCCGTCAATTGAGAGATGAATTAATTGACTTTGAAATCTCACATTTTGGAAATTTCCCATTTGACAGGTGAAAATCTAAACGGTAGGAGTTATCGATAAAATGATGTATTAATCATATTCAGCGACCTCAAAAACCTATATTTCCATACCAAACTTGCCGATAACTCTTGTATTTTCGAGAAGAATTCAATTCGTTACTTTAGCGTTTTTTATTTCCGAGTTTTGTTTGAAGGACCCTACAAGGAAGAACTGATGGCTGTGGGATTCTATTATTGCTTTTTATCATTGACACTAACGAGCTCAAGAACTTCACAGCTGAAAACTACACGTAGGTTCCACTGAATTCTTGAAAATGAGCCAAATATAGCGATTTTGGGGGGTCTAGACCCTTAGTAAAATTTCGATGGAAATTCGAAAAAATAGATTTCCTTCAAAGTCGGTATAATCGGAGAGGGTTCAATGCTGAATTATAATCTGCAATTCCTAATCGATTCCGTCAATTGAGAGATGAAATAATTGACTTTGAAATTTCACATTTTGGAAATTTCCCATTTGACAGGTGAAAATCTAAACGGTAGGAGTTATCGATAAAATGATGTATTAATCATATTCAGCGACCTCAAAAACCTATATTTCCATACCAAACTTGCCGATAACTCTTGTATTTTCGAGAAGAATTCAATTCGTTACTTTAGCGTTTTTTATTTCCGAGTTTTGTTTGAAGGACCCTACAAGGAAGAACTGATGGCTGTGGGATTCTATTATTGCTTTTTATCATTGACACTAACGAGCTCAAGAACTTCACAGCTGAAAACTACACGTAGGTTTCACTGAATTCTTGAAAATGAGCCAAATATAGCGATTTTGGGGGGTCTAGACCCTTAGTAAAATTTCGATGGAAATTCGAAAAAATAGATTTCCTTCAAAGTCGGTATATTCGGAGAGGGTTCAATGCTGAATTATAATCTGCAATTCCTAATCGATTCCGTCAATTGAGAGATGAAATAATTGACTTTGAAATTTCACATTTTGGAAATTTCCCATTTGACAGGTGAAAATCTAAACGGTAGGAGTTATCGATAAAATGATGTATTCATCATATTCAGCGACCTCAAAAACCTATATTTCCATACCAAACTTGCCGATAACTCTTGTATTTTCGAGAAGAATTCAATTCGTTACTTTAGCGTTTTTTATTTCCGAGTTTTGTTTGAAGGACCCTACAAGGAAGAACTGATGGCTGTGGGATTCTATTATTGCTTTTTATCATTGACACTAACGAGCTCAAGAACTTCACAGCTGAAAACTACACGTAGGTTTCACTGAATTCTTGAAAATGAGCCAAATATAGCGATTTTGGGGGGTCTAGACCCTTAGTAAAATTTCGATGGAAATTCGAAAAAATAGATTTCCTTCAAAGTCGGTATAATCGGAGAGGGTTCAATGCTGAATTATAATCTGCAATTCCTTATCGATTCCGTCAATTGAGAGATGAAATAATTGACTTTGAAATTTCACATTTTGGAAATTTCCCATTTGACAGGTGAAAATCTAAACGGTAGGAGTTATCGATAAAATGATGTATTAATCATATTCAGCGACCTCAAAAACCTATATTTCCATACCAAACTTGCCGATAACTCTTGTATTTTCGAGAAGAATTCAATTCGTTACTTTAGCGTTTTTTATTTCCGAGTTTTGTTTGAAGGACCCTACAAGGAAGAACTGATGGCTGTGGGATTCTATTATTGCTTTTTATCATTGACACTAACGAGCTCAAGAACTTCACAGCTGAAAACTACACGTAGGTTTCACTGAATTCTTGAAAATGAGCCAAATATAGCGATTTTGGGGGGTCTAGACCCTTAGTAAAATTTCGATGAAAATTCGAGAAAATAGATTTCCTTCAAAGTCGGTATAATCGGAGAGGGTTCAATGCAGAATTATAATCTGCAATTCCTAATCGATTCCGTCAATTGAGAGATGAAATAATTGACTTTGAAATTTCACATTTTGGAAATTTCCCATTTGACAGGTGAAAATCTAAACGGTAGGAGTTATCGATAAAATGATAAATTAATCATATTCAGCGACCTCAAAAACCTATATTTCCATACCGAACTTGCCGATAACTCTTGTATTTTCGAGAAGAATTCAATTCGTTACTTTAGCGTTTTTTATTTCCGAGTTTTGTTTGAAGGACCCTACAAGGAAGAACTGATGGCTGTGGGATTCTATTATTGCTTTTTATCATTGACACTAACGAGCTCAAGAACTTCACAGCTGAAAACTACACGTAGGTTTCACTGAATTCTTGAAAATGAGCCAAATATAGCGATTTTGGGGGGTCTAGACCCTTAGTAAAATTTCGATGGAAATTCGAAAAAATAGATTTCCTTCAAAGTCGGTATAATCGGAGAGGTTTCAATGCTGAATTATAATCTGCAATTCCTAATCGATTCCGTCAATTGAGAGATGAAATAATTGACTTTGAAATTTCACATTTTGGAAATTTCCCATTTGACAGGTGAAAATCTAAACGGTAGGAGTTATCGATAAAATGATGTATTAATCATATTCAGCGACCTCAAAAACCTATATTTCAATACCAAACTTGCCGATAACTCTTGTATTTTCGAGAAGAATTCAATTCGTTACTTTAGCGTTTTTTATTTCCGAGTTTTGTTTGAAGGACCCTACAAGGAAGAACTGATGGCTGTGGGATTCTATTATTGCTTTTTATCATTGACACTGACGAGCTCAAGAACTTCACAGCTGAAAACTACACGTAGGTTTCACTGAATTCTTGAAAATGAGCCAAATATAGCGATTTTGGGGGGTCTAGACCCTTAGTAAAATTTCGATGGAAATTCGAAAAAATAGATTTCCTTCAAAGTCGGTATAATCGGAGAGGGTTCAATGCTGAATTATAATCTGCAATTCCTTATCGATTTCGTCAATTGAGAGATGAAATAATTGACTTTGAAATTTCACATTTTGGAAATTTCCCATTTGACAGGTGAAAATCTAAACGGTAGGAGTTATCGATAAAATGATGTATTAATCATATTCAGCGACCTCAAAAACCTATATTTCCATACCAAACTTGCCGATAACTCTTGTATTTTCGAGAAGAATTCAATTCGTTACTTTAGCGTTTTTTATTTCCGAGTTTTGTTTGAAGGACCCTACAAGGAAGAACTGATGGCTGTGGGATTCTATTATTGCTTTTTATCATTGACACTAACGAGCTCAAGAACTTCACAGCTGAAAACTACACGTAGGTTTCACTGAATTCTTGAAAATGAGCCAAATATAGCGATTTTGGGGGGTCTAGACCCTTAGTAAAATTTCGATGGAAATTCGAGAAAATAGATTTCCTTCAAAGTCGGTATAATCGGAGAGGGTTCAATGCTGAATTATAATCTGCAATTCCCAATCGATTCCGTCAATTGAGAGATGAAATAATTGACTTTGAAATTTCACATTTTGGAAATTTCCCATTTGACAGGTGAAAATCTAAACGGTAGGAGTTATCGATAAAATGATAAATTAATCATATTCAGCGACCTCAAAAACCTATATTTCCATACCAAACTTGCCGATAACTCTTGTATTTTCGAGAAGAATTCAATTCGTTACTTTAGCGTTTTTTATTTCCGAGTTTTGTTTGAAGGACCCTACAAGGAAGAACTGATGGCTGTGGGATTCTATTATTGCTTTTTATCATTGACACTAACGAGCTCAAGAACTTCACAGCTGAAAACTACACGTAGGTTTCACTGAATTCTTGAAAATGAGCCAAATATAGCGATTTTGGGGGGTCTAGACCCTTAGTAAAATTTCGATGGAAATTCGAAAAAATAGATTTCCTTCAAAGTCGGTATAATCGGAGAGGGTTCAATGCTGAATTATAATCTGCAATTCCTAATCGATTCCGTCAATTGAGAGATGAAATAATTGACTTTGAAATTTCACATTTTGGAAATTTCCCATTTGACAGGTGAAAATCTAAACGGTAGGAGTTATCGATAAAATGATGTATTAATCATATTCAGCGATCTCAAAAACCTATATTTCCATACCAAACTTGCCGATAACTCTTGTATTTTCGAGAAGAATTCAATTCGTTACTTTAGCGTTTTTTATTTCCGAGTTTTGTTTGAAGGACCCTACAAGGAAGAACTGATGGCTGTGGGATTCTATTATTGCTTTTTATCATTGACACTAACGAGCTCAAGAACTTCACAGCTGAAAACTACACGTAGGTTTCACTGAATTCTTGAAAATGAGCCAAATATAGCGATTTTGGGGGGTCTAGACCCTTAGTAAAATTTCGATGGAAATTCGAGAAAATAGATTTCCTTCAAAGTCGGTATAATCGGAGAGGGTTCAATGCTGAATTATAATCTGCAATTCCTAATCGATTCCGTCAATTGAGAGATGAAATAATTGACTTTGAAATTTCACATTTTGGAAATTTCCCATTTGACAGGTGAAAATCTAAACGGTAGGAGTTATCGATAAAATGATGTATTAATCATATTCAGCGACCTCAAAAACCTATATTTCCATACCAAACTTGCCGATAACTCTTGTATTTTCGAGAAGAATTCAATTCGTTACTTTAGCGTTTTTTATTTCCGAGTTTTGTTTGAAGGACCCTACAAGGAAGAACTGATGGCTGTGGGATTCTATTATTGCTTTTTATCATTGACACTAACGAGCTCAAGAACTTCACAGCTGAAAACTACACGTAGGTTTCACTGAATTCTTGAAAATGAGCCAAATATAGCGATTTTGGGGGGTCTAGACCCTTAGTAAAATTTCGATGGAAATTCGAAAAAATAGATTTCCTTCAAAGTCGGTATAATCGGAGAGGGTTCAATGCTGAATTATAATCTGCAATTCCTAATCGATTCCGTCAATTGAGAGATGAAATAATTGACTTTGAAATTTCACATTTTGGAAATTTCCCATTTGACAGGTGAAAATCTAAACGGTAGGAGTTATCGATAAAATGATGTATTAATCATATTCAGCGACCTCAAAAACCTATATTTCCATACCAAACTTGCCGATAACTCTTGTATTTTCGAGAAGAATTCAATTCGTTACTTTAGCGTTTTTTATTTCCGAGTTTTGTTTGAAGGACCCTACAAGGAAGAACTGATGGCTGTGGGATTCTATTATTGCTTTTTATCATTGACACTAACGAGCTCAAGAACTTCACAGCTGAAAACTACACGTAGGTTTCACTGAATTCTTGAAAATGAGCCAAATATAGCAATTTTGGGGGGTCTAGACCCTTAGTAAAATTTCGATGGAAATTCGAAAAAATAGATTTCCTTCAAAGTCGGTATAATCGGAGAGGGTTCAATGCTGAATTATAATCTGCAATTCCTAATCGATTCCGTCAATTGAGAGATGAAATAATTGACTTTGAAATTTCACATTTTGGAAAGTTCCCATTTGACAGGTGAAAATCTAAACGGTAGGAGTTATCGATAAAATGATGTATTAATCATATTCAGCGACCTCAAAAACCTATATTTCCATACCAAACTTGCCGATAACTCTTGTATTTTCGAGAAGAATTCAATTCGTTACTTTAGCGTTTTTTATTTCCGAGTTTTGTTTGAAGGACCCTACAAGGAAGAACTGATGGCTGTGGGATTCTATTATTGCTTTTTATCATTGACACTAACGAGCTCAAGAACTTCACAGCTGAAAACTACACGTAGGTTTCACTGAATTCTTGAAAATGAGCCAAATATAGCGATTTTGGGGGGTCTAGACCCTTAGTAAAATTTCGATGGAAATTCGAGAAAATAGATTTCCTTCAAAGTCGGTATAATCGGAGAGGGTTCAATGCTGAATTATAATCTGCAATTCCTCATCGATTCCGTCAATTGAGAGATGAAATAATTGACTTTGAAATTTCACATTTTGGAAATTTCCCATTTGACAGGTGAAAATCTAAACGGTAGGAGTTATCGATAAAATGATAAATTAATCATATTCAGCGACCTCAAAAACCTATATTTCCATACCAAACTTGCCGATAACTCTTGTATTTTCGAGAAGAATTCAATTCGTTACTTTAGCGTTTTTTATTTCCGAGTTTTGTTTGAAGGACCCTACAAGGAAGAACTGATGGCTGTGGGATTCTATTATTGCTTTTTATCATTGACACTAACGAGCTCAAGAACTTCACAGCTGAAAACTACACGTAGGTTTCACTGAATTCTTGAAAATGAGCCAAATATAGCGATTTTGGGGGGTCTAGACCCTTAGTAAAATTTCGATGGAAATTCGAAAAAATAGATTTCCTTCAAAGTCGGTATAATCGGAGAGGGTTCAATGCTGAATTATAATCTGCAATTCCTAATCGATTCCGTCAATTGAGAGATGAAATAATTGACTTTGAAATTTCACATTTTGGAAATTTCCCATTTGACAGGTGAAAATCTAAACGGTAGGAGTTATCGATAAAATGATGTATTAATCATATTCAGCGACCTCAAAAACCTATATTTCCATACCAAACTTGCCGATAACTCTTGTATTTTCGAGAAGAATTCAATTCGTTACTTTAGCGTTTTTTATTTCCGAGTTTTGTTTGAAGGACCCTACAAGGAAGAACTGATGGCTGTGGGATTCTATTATTGCTTTTTATCATTGACACTAACGAGCTCAAGAACTTCACAGCTGAAAACTACACGTAGGTTTCACTGAATTCTTGAAAATGAGCCAAATATAGCGATTTTGGGGGGTCTAGACCCTTAGTAAAATTTCGATGGAAATTCGAAAAAATAGATTTCCTTCAAAGTCGGTATAATCGGAGAGGGTTCAATGCTGAATTATAATCTGCAATTCCTAATCGATTCCATCAATTGAGAGATGAAATAATTGACTTTGAAATTTCACATTTTGGAAATTTCCCATTTGACAGGTGAAAATCTAAACGGTAGGAGTTATCGATAAAATGATGTATTAATCATATTCAGCGACCTCAAAAACCTATATTTCCATACCAAACTTGCCGATAACTCTTGTATTTTCGAGAAGAATTCAATTCGTTACTTTAGCGTTTTTTATTTCCGAGTTTTGTTTGAAGGACCCTACAAGGAAGAACTGATGGCTGTGGGATTCTATTATTGCTTTTTATCATTGACACTAACGAGCTCAAGAACTTCACAGCTGAAAACTACACGTAGGTTTCACTGAATTCTTGAAAATGAGCCAAATATAGCGATTTTGGGGGGTCTAGACCCTTAGTAAAATTTCGATGGAAATTCGAGAAAATAGATTTCCTTCAAAGTCGGTATAATCGGAGAGGGTTCAATGCTGAATTATAATCTGCAATTCCTAATCGATTCCGTCAATTGAGAGATGAAATAATTGACTTTGAAATTTCACATTTTGGAAATTTCCCATTTGACAGGTGAAAATCTAAACGGTAGGAGTTATCGATAAAATGATGTATTAATCATATTCAGCGACCTCAAAAACCTATATTTCCATACCAAACTTGCCGATAACTCTTGTATTTTCGAGAAGAATTCAATTCGTTACTTTAGCGTTTTTTATTTCCGAGTTTTGTTTGAAGGACCCTACAAGGAAGAACTGATGGCTGTGGGATTCTATTATTGCTTTTTATCATTGACACTAACGAGCTCAAGAACTTCACAGCTGAAAACTACACGTAGGTTTCACTGAATTCTTGAAAATGAGCCAAATATAGCGATTTTGGGGGGTCTAGACCCTTAGTAAAATTTCGATGGAAATTCGAAAAAATAGATTTCCTTCAAAGTCGGTATAATCGGAGAGGGTTCAATGCTGAATTATAATCTGCAATTCCTAATCGATTCCGTCAATTGAGAGATGAAATAATTGACTTTGAAATTTCACATTTTGGAAATTTCCTATTTGACAGGTGAAAATCTAAACGGTAGGAGTTATCGATTAAATGATGTATTAATCATATTCAGCGACCTCAAAAACCTATATTTCCATACCAAACTTGCCGATAACTCTTGTATTTTCGAGAAGAATTCAATTCGTTACTTTAGCGTTTTTTATTTCCGAGTTTTGTTTGAAGGACCCTACAAGGAAGAACTGATGGCTGTGGGATTCTATTATTGCTTTTTATCATTGACACTAACGAGCTCAAGAACTTCACAGCTGAAAACTACACGTAGGTTTCACTGAATTCTTGAAAATGAGCCAAATATAGCGATTTTGGGGGGTCTAGACCCTTAGTAAAATTTCGATGGAAATTCGAAAAAATAGATTTCCTTCAAAGTCGGTATAATCGGAGAGGGTTCAATGCTGAATTATAATCTGCAATTCCTAATCGATTCCGTCAATTGAGAGATGAAATAATTGACTTTGAAATTTCACATTTTGGAAAGTTCCCATTTGACAGGTGAAAATCTAAACGGTAGGAGTTATCGATAAAATGATGTATTAATCATATTCAGCGACCTCAAAAACCTATATTTCCATACCAAACTTGCCGATAACTCTTGTATTTTCGAGAAGAATTCAATTCGTTACTTTAGCGTTTTTTATTTCCGAGTTTTGTTTGAAGGACCCTACAAGGAAGAACTGATGGCTGTGGGATTCTATTATTGCTTTTTATCATTGACACTAACGAGCTCAAGAACTTCACAGCTGAAAACTACACGTAGGTTTCACTGAATTCTTGAAAATGAGCCAAATATAGCGATTTTGGGGGGTCTAGACCCTTAGTAAAATTTCGATGGAAATTCGAGAAAATAGATTTCCTTCAAAGTCGGTATAATCGGAGAGGGTTCAATGCTGAATTATAATCTGCAATTCCTAATCGATTCCGTCAATTGAGAGATGAAATAATTGACTTTGAAATTTCACATTTTGGAAATTTCCCATTTGACAGGTGAAAATCTAAACGGTAGGAGTTATCGATAAAATGATAAATTAATCATATTCAGCGACCTCAAAAACCTATATTTCCATACCAAACTTGCCGATAACTCTTGTATTTTCGAGAAGAATTCAATTCGTTACTTTAGCGTTTTTTATTTCCGAGTTTTGTTTGAAGGACCCTACAAGGAAGAACTGATGGCTGTGGGATTCTATTATTGCTTTTTATCATTGACACTAACGAGCTCAAGAACTTCACAGCTGAAAACTACACGTAGGTTTCACTGAATTCTTGAAAATGAGCCAAATATAGCGATTTTGGGGGGTCTAGACCCTTAGTAAAATTTAGATGGAAATTCGAAAAAATAGATTTCCTTCAAAGTCGGTATAATCGGAGAGGGTTCAATGCTGAATTATAATCTGCAATTCCTTATCGATTCCGTCAATTGAGAGATGAAATAATTGACTTTGAAATTTCACATTTTGGAAATTTCCCATTTGACAGGTGAAAATCTAAACGGTAGGAGTTATCGATAAAATGATGTATTAATCATATTCAGCGACCTCAAAAACCTATATTTCCATACCAAACTTGCCGATAACTCTTGTATTTTCGAGAAGAATTCAATTCGTTACTTTAGCGTTTTTTATTTCCGAGTTTTGTTTGAAGGACCCTACAAGGAAGAACTGATGGCTGTGGGATTCTATTATTGCTTTTTATAATTGACACTAACGAGCTCAAGAACTTCACAGCTGAAAACTACACGTAGGTTTCACTGAATTCTTGAAAATGAGCCAAATATAGCGATTTTGGGGGGTCTAGACCCTTAGTAAAATTTCGATGGAAATTCGAAAAAATAGATTTCCTTCAAAGTCGGTATAATCGGAGAGGGTTCAATGCTGAATTATAATCTGCAATTCCTTATCGATTCCGTCAATTGAGAGATGAAATAATTGACTTTGAAATTTCACATTTTGGAAATTTCCCATTTGACAGGTGAAAATCTAAACGGTAGGAGTTATCGATGAAATGATGTGATTATCATATTCAGCGACCTCGAAAACCTATATTTCCATACCAAACTTGCCGATAACTCTTGTATTTTCGAGAAGAATTCAATTCGTTACTTTAGCGTTTTTTATTTCCGAGTTTTGTTTGAAGGACCCTACAAGGAAGAACTGATGGCTGTGGGATTCTATTATTGCTTTTTATCATTGACACTAACGAGCTCAAGAACTTCACAGCTGAAAACTACACGTAGGTTTCACTGAATTCTTGAAAATGAGCCAAATATAGCGATTTTGGGGGGTCTAGACCCTTAGTAAAATTTCGATGGAAATTCGAGAAAATAGATTTCCTTCAAAGTCGGTATAATCGGAGAGGGTTCAATGCTGAATTATAATCTGCAATTCCTAATCGATTCCGTCAATTGAGAGATGAAATAATTGACTTTGAAATTTCACATTTTGGAAATTTCCCATTTGACAGGTGAAAATCTAAACGGTAGGAGTTATCGATAAAATGATAAATTAATCATATTCAGCGACCTCAAAAACCTATATTTCCATACCAAACTTGCCGATAACTCTTGTATTTTCGAGAAGAATTCAATTCGTTACTTTAGCGTTTTTTATTTCCGAGTTTTGTTTGAAGGACCCTACAAGGAAGAACTGATGGCTGTGGGATTCTATTATTGCTTTTTATCATTGACACTAACGAGCTCAAGAACTTCACAGCTGAAAACTACACGTAGGTTTCACTGAATTCTTGAAAATGAGCCAAATATAGCGATTTTGGGGGGTCTAGACCCTTAGTAAAATTTCGATGGAAATTCGAGAAAATAGATTTCCTTCAAAGTCGGTATAATCGGAGAGGGTTCAATGCTGAATTATAATCTGCAATTCCTAATCGATTCCGTCAATTGAGAGATGAATTAATTGACTTTGAAATCTCACATTTTGGAAATTTCCCATTTGACAGGTGAAAATCTAAACGGTAGGAGTTATCGATAAAATGATGTATTAATCATATTCAGCGACCTCAAGAACCTATATTTCCATACCAAACTTGCCGATAACTCTTGTATTTTCGAGAAGAATTCAATTCGTTACTTTAGCGTTTTTTATTTCCGAGTTTTGTTTGAAGGACCCTACAAGGAAGAACTGATGGCTGTGGGATTCTATTATTGCTTTTTATCATTGACACTAACGAGCTCAAGAACTTCACAGCTGAAAACTACACGTAGGTTTCACTGAATTCTTGAAAATGAGCCAAATATAGCGATTTTGGGGGGTCTAGACCCTTAGTAAAATTTCGATGGAAATTCGAGAAAATAGATTTCCTTCAAAGTCGGTATAATCGGAGAGGGTTCAATGCTGAATTATAATCTGCAATTCCTAATCGATTCCGTCAATTGAGAGATGAAATAATTGACTTTGAAATTTCACATTTTGGAAATTTCCCATTTGACAGGTGAAAATCTAAACGGTAGGAGTTATCGATAAAATGATAAATTAATCATATTCAGCGACCTCAAAAACCTATATTTCCATACCAAACTTGCCGATAACTCTTGTATTTTCGAGAAGAATTCAATTCGTTACTTTAGCGTTTTTTATTTCCGAGTTTTGTTTGAAGGACCCTACAAGGAAGAACTGATGGCTGTGGGATTCTATTATTGCTTTTTATCATTGACACTAACGAGCTCAAGAACTTCACAGCTGAAAACTACACGTAGGTTTCACTGAATTCTTGAAAATGAGCCAAATATAGCGATTTTGGGGGGTCTAGACCCTTAGTAAAATTTCGATGGAAATTCGAGAAAATAGATTTCCTTCAAAGTCGGTATAATCGGAGAGGGTTCAATGCTGAATTATAATCTGCAATTCCTAATCGATTCCGTCAATTGAGAGATGAATTAATTGACTTTGAAATCTCACATTTTGGAAATTTCCCATTTGACAGGTGAAAATCTAAACGGTAGGAGTTATCGATAAAATGATGTATTAATCATATTCAGCGACCTCAAAAACCTATATTTCCATACCAAACTTGCCGATAACTCTTGTATTTTCGAGAAGAATTCAATTCGTTACTTTAGCGTTTTTTATTTCCGAGTTTTGTTTGAAGGACCCTACAAGGAAGAACTGATGGCTGTGGGATTCTATTATTGCTTTTTATCATTGACACTAACGAGCTCAAGAACTTCACAGCTGAAAACTACACGTAGGTTCCACTGAATTCTTGAAAATGAGCCAAATATAGCGATTTTGGGGGGTCTAGACCCTTAGTAAAATTTCGATGGAAATTCGAAAAAATAGATTTCCTTCAAAGTCGGTATAATCGGAGAGGGTTCAATGCTGAATTATAATCTGCAATTCCTAATCGATTCCGTCAATTGAGAGATGAAATAATTGACTTTGAAATTTCACATTTTGGAAATTTCCCATTTGACAGGTGAAAATCTAAACGGTAGGAGTTATCGATAAAATGATGTATTAATCATATTCAGCGACCTCAAAAACCTATATTTCCATACCAAACTTGCCGATAACTCTTGTATTTTCGAGAAGAATTCAATTCGTTACTTTAGCGTTTTTTATTTCCGAGTTTTGTTTGAAGGACCCTACAAGGAAGAACTGATGGCTGTGGGATTCTATTATTGCTTTTTATCATTGACACTAACGAGCTCAAGAACTTCACAGCTGAAAACTACACGTAGGTTTCACTGAATTCTTGAAAATGAGCCAAATATAGCGATTTTGGGGGGTCTAGACCCTTAGTAAAATTTCGATGGAAATTCGAAAAAATAGATTTCCTTCAAAGTCGGTATATTCGGAGAGGGTTCAATGCTGAATTATAATCTGCAATTCCTAATCGATTCCGTCAATTGAGAGATGAAATAATTGACTTTGAAATTTCACATTTTGGAAATTTCCCATTTGACAGGTGAAAATCTAAACGGTAGGAGTTATCGATAAAATGATGTATTAATCATATTCAGCGACCTCAAAAACCTATATTTCCATACCAAACTTGCCGATAACTCTTGTATTTTCGAGAAGAATTCAATTCGTTACTTTAGCGTTTTTTATTTCCGAGTTTTGTTTGAAGGACCCTACAAGGAAGAACTGATGGCTGTGGGATTCTATTATTGCTTTTTATCATTGACACTAACGAGCTCAAGAACTTCACAGCTGAAAACTACACGTAGGTTTCACTGAATTCTTGAAAATGAGCCAAATATAGCGATTTTGGGGGGTCTAGACCCTTAGTAAAATTTCGATGGAAATTCGAAAAAATAGATTTCCTTCAAAGTCGGTATAATCGGAGAGGGTTCAATGCTGAATTATAATCTGCAATTCCTTATCGATTCCGTCAATTGAGAGATGAAATAATTGACTTTGAAATTTCACATTTTGGAAATTTCCCATTTGACAGGTGAAAATCTAAACGGTAGGAGTTATCGATAAAATGATGTATTAATCATATTCAGCGACCTCAAAAACCTATATTTCCATACCAAACTTGCCGATAACTCTTGTATTTTCGAGAAGAATTCAATTCGTTACTTTAGCGTTTTTTATTTCCGAGTTTTGTTTGAAGGACCCTACAAGGAAGAACTGATGGCTGTGGGATTCTATTATTGCTTTTTATCATTGACACTAACGAGCTCAAGAACTTCACAGCTGAAAACTTCACGTAGGTTTCACTGAATTCTTGAAAATGAGCCAAATATAGCGATTTTGGGGGGTCTAGACCCTTAGTAAAATTTCGATGAAAATTCGAGAAAATAGATTTCCTTCAAAGTCGGTATAATCGGAGAGGGTTCAATGCTGAATTATAATCTGCAATTCCTAATCGATTCCGTCAATTGAGAGATGAAATAATTGACTTTGAAATTTCACATTTTGGAAATTTCCCATTTGACAGGTGAAAATCTAAACGGTAGGAGTTATCGATAAAATGATAAATTAATCATATTCAGCGACCTCAAAAACCTATATTTCCATACCGAACTTGCCGATAACTCTTGTATTTTCGAGAAGAATTCAATTCGTTACTTTAGCGTTTTTTATTTCCGAGTTTTGTTTGAAGGACCCTACAAGGAAGAACTGATGGCTGTGGGATTCTATTATTGCTTTTTATCATTGACACTAACGAGCTCAAGAACTTCACAGCTGAAAACTACACGTAGGTTTCACTGAATTCTTGAAAATGAGCCAAATATAGCGATTTTGGGGGGTCTAGACCCTTAGTAAAATTTCGATGGAAATTCGAAAAAATAGATTTCCTTCAAAGTCGGTATAATCGGAGAGGTTTCAATGCTGAATTATAATCTGCAATTCCTAATCGATTCCGTCAATTGAGAGATGAAATAATTGACTTTGAAATTTCACATTTTGGAAATTTCCCATTTGACAGGTGAAAATCTAAACGGTAGGAGTTATCGATAAAATGATGTATTAATCATATTCAGCGACCTCAAAAACCTATATTTCAATACCAAACTTGCCGATAACTCTTGTATTTTCGAGAAGAATTCAATTCGTTACTTTAGCGTTTTTTATTTCCGAGTTTTGTTTGAAGGACCCTACAAGGAAGAACTGATGGCTGTGGGATTCTATTATTGCTTTTTATCATTGACACTGACGAGCTCAAGAACTTCACAGCTGAAAACTACACGTAGGTTTCACTGAATTCTTGAAAATGAGCCAAATATAGCGATTTTGGGGGGTCTAGACCCTTAGTAAAATTTCGATGGAAATTCGAAAAAATAGATTTCCTTCAAAGTCGGTCTAATCGGAGAGGGTTCAATGCTGAATTATAATCTGCAATTCCTTATCGATTCCGTCAATTGAGAGATGAAATAATTGACTTTGAAATTTCACATTTTGGAAATTTCCCATTTGACAGGTGAAAATCTAAACGGTAGGAGTTATCGATAAAATGATGTATTAATCATCTTCAGCGACCTCAAAAACCTATATTTCCATACCAAACTTGCCGATAACTCTTGTATTTTCGAGAAGAATTCAATTCGTTACTTTAGCGTTTTTTATTTCCGAGTTTTGTTTGAAGGACCCTACAAGGAAGAACTGATGGCTGTGGGATTCTATTATTGCTTTTTATCATTGACACTAACGAGCTCAAGAACTTCACAGCTGAAAACTACACGTAGGTTTCACTGAATTCTTGAAAATAAGCCAAATATAGCGATTTTGGGGGGTCTAGACCCTTAGTAAAATTTCGATGGAAATTCGAAAAAATAGATTTCCTTCAAAGTCGGTATAATCGGAGAGGGTTCAATGCTGAATTATAATCTGCAATTCCTAATCGATTCCGTCAATTGAGAGATGAAATAATTGACTTTGAAATTTCACATTTTGGAAATTTCCCATTTGACAGGTGAAAATCTAAACGGTAGGAGTTATCGATAAAATGATGTATTAATCATATTCAGCGACCTCAAAAACCTATATTTCCATACCAAACTTGCCGATAACTCTTGTATTTTCGAGAAGAATTCAATTCGTTACTTTAGCGTTTTTTATTTCCGAGTTTTGTTTGAAGGACCCTACAAGGAAGAACTGATGGCTGTGGGATTCTATTATTGCTTTTTATCATTGACACTAACGAGCTCAAGAACTTCACAGCTGAAAACTACACGTAGGTTTCACTGAATTCTTGAAAATGAGCCAAATATAGCGATTTTGGGGGGTCTAGACCCTTAGTAAAATTTCGATGGAAATTCGAGAAAATAGATTTCCTTCAAAGTCGGTATAATCGGAGAGGGTTCAATGCTGAATTATAATCTGCAATTCCCAATCGATTCCGTCAATTGAGAGATGAAATAATTGACTTTGAAATTTCACATTTTGGAAATTTCCCATTTGACAGGTGAAAATCTAAACGGTAGGAGTTATCGATAAAATGATGTATTAATCATATTCAGCGACCTCAAAAACCTATATTTCCATACCAAACTTGCCGATAAGTCTTGTATTTTCGAGAAGAATTCAATTCGTTACTTTAGCGTTTTTTATTTCCGAGTTTTGTTTGAAGGACCCTACAAGGAAGAACTGATGGCTGTGGGATTCTATTATTGCTTTTTATCATTGATACTAACGAGCTCAAGAACTTCACAGCTGAAAACTACACGTAGGTTTCACTGAATTCTTGAAAATGAGCCAAATATAGCGATTTTGGGGGGTCTAGACCCTTAGTAAAATTTCGATGAAAATTCGAGAAAATAGATTTCCTTCAAAGTCGGTATAATCGGAGAGGGTTCAATGCTGAATTATAATCTGCAATTCCTAATCGATTCCGTCAATTGAGAGATGAAATAATTGACTTTGAAATTTCACATTTTGGAAATTTCCCATTTGACAGGTGAAAATCTAAACGGTAGGAGTTATCGATAAAATGATAAATTAATCATATTCAGCGACCTCAAAAACCTATATTTCCATACCGAACTTGCCGATAACTCTTGTATTTTCGAGAAGAATTCAATTCGTTACTTTAGCGTTTTTTATTTCCGAGTTTTGTTTGAAGGACCCTACAAGGAAGAACTGATGGCTGTGGGATTCTATTATTGCTTTTTATCATTGACACTAACGAGCTCAAGAACTTCACAGCTGAAAACTACACGTAGGTTTCACTGAATTCTTGAAAATGAGCCAAATATAGCGATTTTGGGGGGTCTAGACCCTTAGTAAAATTTCGATGGAAATTCGAAAAAATAGATTTCCTTCAAAGTCGGTATAATCGGAGAGGTTTCAATGCTGAATTATAATCTGCAATTCCTAATCGATTCCGTCAATTGAGAGATGAAATAATTGACTTTGAAATTTCACATTTTGGAAATTTCCCATTTGACAGGTGAAAATCTAAACGGTAGGAGTTATCGATAAAATGATGTATTAATCATATTCAGCGACCTCAAAAACCTATATTTCAATACCAAACTTGCCGATAACTCTTGTATTTTCGAGAAGAATTCAATTCGTTACTTTAGCGTTTTTTATTTCCGAGTTTTGTTTGAAGGACCCTACAAGGAAGAACTGATGGCTGTGGGATTCTATTATTGCTTTTTATCATTGACACTGACGAGCTCAAGAACTTCACAGCTGAAAACTACACGTAGGTTTCACTGAATTCTTGAAAATGAGCCAAATATAGCGATTTTGGGGGGTCTAGACCCTTAGTAAAATTTCGATGGAAATTCGAAAAAATAGATTTCCTTCAAAGTCGGTATAATCGGAGAGGGTTCAATGCTGAATTATAATCTGCAATTCCTTATCGATTCCGTCAATTGAGAGATGAAATAATTGACTTTGAAATTTCACATTTTGGAAATTTCCCATTTGACAGGTGAAAATCTAAACGGTAGGAGTTATCGATAAAATGATGTATTAATCATCTTCAGCGACCTCAAAAACCTATATTTCCATACCAAACTTGCCGATAACTCTTGTATTTTCGAGAAGAATTCAATTCGTTACTTTAGCGTTTTTTATTTCCGAGTTTTGTTTGAAGGACCCTACAAGGAAGAACTGATGGCTGTGGGATTCTATTATTGCTTTTTATCATTGACACTAACGAGCTCAAGAACTTCACAGCTGAAAACTACACGTAGGTTTCACTGAATTCTTGAAAATGAGCCAAATATAGCGATTTTGGGGGGTCTAGACCCTTAGTAAAATTTCGATGGAAATTCGAAAAAATAGATTTCCTTCAAAGTCGGTATAATCGGAGAGGGTTCAATGCTGAATTATAATCTGCAATTCCTAATCGATTCCGTCAATTGAGAGATGAAATAATTGACTTTGAAATTTCACATTTTGGAAATTTCCCATTTGACAGGTGAAAATCTAAACGGTAGGAGTTATCGATAAAATGATGTATTAATCATATTCAGCGACCTCAAAAACCTATATTTCCATACCAAACTTGCCGATAACTCTTGTATTTTCGAGAAGAATTCAATTCGTTACTTTAGCGTTTTTTATTTCCGAGTTTTGTTTGA
Organism: Myrrha octodecimguttata; assembly: GCA_958510865.1. Taxonomy (NCBI): domain Eukaryota; kingdom Metazoa; phylum Arthropoda; class Insecta; order Coleoptera; family Coccinellidae; genus Myrrha; species Myrrha octodecimguttata. The sequence goes on along the minus strand of OY294059.1, from coordinate 71,734,192 downwards.
AGGACCCTACAAGGAAGAACTGATGGCTGTGGGATTCTATTATTGCTTTTTATCATTGACACTAACGAGCTCAAGAACTTCACAGCTGAAAACTACACGTAGGTTTCACTGAATTCTTGAAAATGAGCCAAATATAGCGATTTTGGGGGGTCTAGACCCTTAGTAAAATTTCGATGGAAATTCGAAAAAATAGATTTCCTTCAAAGTCGGTATAATCGGAGAGGGTTCAATGCTGAATTATAATCTGCAATTCCTTATCGATTCCGTCAATTGAGAGATGAAATAATTGACTTTGAAATTTTACATTTTGGAAATTTCCCATTTGACAGGTGAAAATCTAAACGGTAGGAGTTATCGATAAAATGATGTATTAATCATATTCAGCGACCTCAAAAACCTATATTTCCATACCAAACTTGCCGATAACTCTTGTATTTTCGAGAAGAATTCAATTCGTTACTTTAGCGTTTTTTATTTCCGAGTTTTGTTTGAAGGACCCTACAAGGAAGAACTGATGGCTGTGGGATTCTATTATTGCTTTTTATCATTGACACTAACGAGCTCAAGAACTTCACAGCTGAAAACTACACGTAGGTTTCACTGAATTCTTGAAAATGAGCCAAATATAGCGATTTTGGGGGGTCTAGACCCTTAGTAAAATTTCGATGGAAATTCGAGAAAATAGATTTCCTTCAAAGTCGGTATAATCGGAGAGGGTTCAATGCTGAATTATAATCTGCAATTCCTAATCGATTCCGTCAATTGAGAGATGAAATAATTGACTTTGAAATTTCACATTTTGGAAATTTCCCATTTGACAGGTGAAAATCTAAACGGTAGGAGTTATCGATAAAATGATGTATTAATCATATTCAGCGACCTCAAAAACCTATATTTCCTTACCAAACTTGCCGATAACTCTTGTATTTTCGAGAAGAATTCAATTCGTTACTTTAGCGTTTTTTATTTCCGAGTTTTGTTTGAAGGACCCTACAAGGAAGAACTGATGGCTGTGGGATTCTATTATTGCTTTTTATCATTGACACTAACGAGCTCAAGAACTTCACAGCTGAAAACTACACGTAGGTTTCACTGAATTCTTGAAAATGAGCCAAATATAGCGATTTTGGGGGGTCTAGACCCTTAGTAAAATTTCGATGGAAATTCGAAAAAATAGATTTCCTTCAAAGTCGGTATAATCGGAGAGGGTTCAATGCTGAATTATAATCTGCAATTCCTAATCGATTCCGTCAATTGAGAGATGAAATAATTGACTTTGAAATTTCACATTTTGGAAATTTCCCATTTGACAGGTGAAAATCTAAACGGTAGGAGTTATCGATAAAATGATGTATTAATCATATTCAGCGACCTCAAAAACCTATATTTCCATACCAAACTTGCCGATAACTCTTGTATTTTCGAGAAGAATTCAATTCGTTACATTAGCGTTTTTTATTTCCGAGTTTTGTTTGAAGGACCCTACAAGGAAGAACTGATGGCTGTGGGATTCTATTATTGCTTTTTATCATTGACACTAACGAGCTCAAGAACTTCACAGCTGAAAACTACACGTAGGTTTCACTGAATTCTTGAAAATGAGCCAAATATAGCGATTTTGGGGGGTCTAGACCCTTAGTAAAATTTCGATGGAAATTCGAAAAAATAGATTTCCTTCAAAGTCGGTATAATCGGAGAGGGTTCAATGCTGAATTATAATCTGCAATTCCTAATCGATTCCGTCAATTGAGAGATGAAATAATTGACTTTGAAATTTCACATTTTGGAAATTTCCCATTTGACAGGTGAAAATCTAAACGGTAGGAGTTATCGATAAAATGATGTATTAATCATATTCAGCGACCTCAAAAACCTATATTTCCTTACCAAACTTGCCGATAACTCTTGTATTTTCGAGAAGAATTCAATTCGTTACTTTAGCGTTTTTTATTTCCGAGTTTTGTTTGAAGGACCCTACAAGGAAGAACTGATGGCTGTGGGATTCTATTATTGCTTTTTATCATTGACACTAACGAGCTCAAGAACTTCACAGCTGAAAACTACACGTAGGTTTCACTGAATTCTTGAAAATGAGCCAAATATAGCGATTTTGGGGGGTCTAGACCCTTAGTAAAATTTCGATGGAAATTCGAAAAAATAGATTTCCTTCAAAGTCGGTATAATCGGAGAGGGTTCAATGCTGAATTATAATCTGCAATTCCTTATCGATTCCGTCAATTGAGAGATGAAATAATTGACTTTGAAATTTCACATTTTGGAAATTTCCCATTTGACAGGTGAAAATCTAAACGGTAGGAGTTATCGATAAAATGATGTATTAATCATATTCAGCGACCTCAAAAACCTATATTTCCATACCAAACTTGCCGATAACTCTTGTATTTTCGAGAAGAATTCAATTCGTTACTTTAGCGTTTTTTATTTCCGAGTTTTGTTTGAAGGACCCTACAAGGAAGAACTGATGGCTGTGGGATTCTATTATTGCTTTTTATCATTGACACTAACGAGCTCAAGAACTTCACAGCTGAAAACTACACGTAGGTTTCACTGAATTCTTGAAAATGAGCCAAATATAGCGATTTTGGGGGGTCTAGTCCCTTAGTAAAATTTCGATAGAAATTCGAAAAAATAGATTTCCTTCAAAGTCGGTATAATCGGAGAGGGTTCAATGCTGAATTATAATCTGCTATTCCTTATCGATTCCGTCAATTGAGAGATGAAATAATTGACTTTGAAATTTCACATTTTGGAAATTTCCCATTTGACAGGTGAAAATCTAAACGGTAGGAGTTATCGATGAAATGATGTATTAATCATATTCAGCGACCTCGAAAACCTATATTTCCATACCAAGCTTGCCGATAACTCTTGTATTTTCGAGAAGAATTCAATTCGTTACTTTAGCGTTTTTTATTTCCGAGTTTTGTTTGAAGGACCCTACAAGGAAGAACTGATGGCTGTGGGATTCTATTATTGCTTTTTATCATTGACACTAACGAGCTCAAGAACTTCACAGCTGAAAACTACACGTAGGTTTCACTGAATTCTTGAAAATGAGCCAAATATAGCGATTTTGGGGGGTCTAGACCCTTAGTAAAATTTCGATGGAAATTCGAAAAAATAGATTTCCTTCAAAGTCGGTATAATCGGAGAGGGTTCAATGCTGAATTATAATCTGCAATTCCTTATCGATTCCGTCAATTGAGAGATGAAATAATTGACTTTGAAATTTCACATTTTGGAAATTTCCCATTTGACAGGTGAAAATCTAAACGGTAGGAGTTATCGATAAAATGATGTATTAATCATATTCAGCGACCTCAAAAACCTATATTTCCATACCAAACTTGCCGATAACTCTTGTATTTTCGAGAAGAATTCAATTCGTTACTTTAGCGTTTTTTATTTCCGAGTTTTGTTTGAAGGACCCTACAAGGAAGAACTGATGGCTGTGGGATTCTATTATTGCTTTTTATAATTGACACTAACGAGCTCAAGAACTTCACAGCTGAAAACTACACGTAGGTTTCACTGAATTCTTGAAAATGAGCCAAATATAGCGATTTTGGGGGGTCTAGACCCTTAGTAAAATTTCGATGGAAATTCGAAAAAATAGATTTCCTTCAAAGTCGGTATAATCGGAGAGGGTTCAATGCTGAATTATAATCTGCAATTCCTAATCGATTCCGTCAATTGAGAGATGAAATAATTGACTTTGAAATTTCACATTTTGGAAATTTCCCATTTGACAGGTGAAAATCTAAACGGTAGGAGTTATCGATGAAATGATGTGATTATCATATTCAGCGACCTCGAAAACCTATATTTCCATACCAAACTTGCCGATAACTCTTGTATTTTCGAGAAGAATTCAATTCGTTACTTTAGCGTTTTTTATTTCCGAGTTTTGTTTGAAGGACCCTACAAGGAAGAACTGATGGCTGTGGGATTCTATTATTGCTTTTTATCATTGACACTAACGAGCTCAAGAACTTCACAGCTGAAAACTACACGTAGGTTTCACTGAATTCTTGAAAATGAGCCAAATATAGCGATTTTGGGGGGTCTAGACCCTTAGTAAAATTTCGATGGAAATTCGAGAAAATAGATTTCCTTCAAAGTCGGTATAATCGGAGAGGGTTCAATGCTGAATTATAATCTGCAATTCCTAATCGATTCCGTCAATTGAGAGATGAAATAATTGACTTTGAAATTTCACATTTTGGAAATTTCCCATTTGACAGGTGAAAATCTAAACGGTAGGAGTTATCGATAAAATGATAAATTAATCATATTCAGCGACCTCAAAAACCTATATTTCCATACCAAACTTGCCGATAACTCTTGTATTTTCGAGAAGAATTCAATTCGTTACTTTAGCGTTTTTTATTTCCGAGTTTTGTTTGAAGGACCCTACAAGGAAGAACTGATGGCTGTGGGATTCTATTATTGCTTTTTATCATTGACACTAACGAGCTCAAGAACTTCACAGCTGAAAACTACACGTAGGTTTCACTGAATTCTTGAAAATGAGCCAAATATAGCGATTTTGGGGGGTCTAGACCCTTAGTAAAATTTCGATGGAAATTCGAGAAAATAGATTTCCTTCAAAGTCGGTATAATCGGAGAGGGTTCAATGCTGAATTATAATCTGCAATTCCTAATCGATTCCGTCAATTGAGAGATGAATTAATTGACTTTGAAATCTCACATTTTGGAAATTTCCCATTTGACAGGTGAAAATCTAAACGGTAGGAGTTATCGATAAAATGATGTATTAATCATATTCAGCGACCTCAAAAACCTATATTTCCATACCAAACTTGCCGATAACTCTTGTATTTTCGAGAAGAATTCAATTCGTTACTTTAGCGTTTTTTATTTCCGAGTTTTGTTTGAAGGACCCTACAAGGAAGAACTGATGGCTGTGGGATTCTATTATTGCTTTTTATCATTGACACTAACGAGCTCAAGAACTTCACAGCTGAAAACTACACGTAGGTTTCACTGAATTCTTGAAAATGAGCCAAATATAGCGATTTTGGGGGGTCTAGACCCTTAGTAAAATTTCGATGGAAATTCGAAAAAATAGATTTCCTTCAAAGTCGGTATAATCGGAGAGGGTTCAATGCTGAATTATAATCTGCAATTCCTAATCGATTCCGTCAATTGAGAGATGAAATAATTGACTTTGAAATTTCACATTTTGGAAATTTCCTATTTGACAGGTGAAAATCTAAACGGTAGGAGTTATCGATAAAATGATGTATTAATCATATTCAGCGACCTCAAAAACCTATATTTCCATACCAAACTTGCCGATAACTCTTGTATTTTCGAGAAGAATTCAATTCGTTACTTTAGCGTTTTTTATTTCCGAGTTTTGTTTGAAGGACCCTACAAGGAAGAACTGATGGCTGTGGGATTCTATTATTGCTTTTTATCATTGACACTAACGAGCTCAAGAACTTCACAGCTGAAAACTACACGTAGGTTTCACTGAATTCTTGAAAATGAGCCAAATATAGCGATTTTGGGGGGTCTAGACCCTTAGTAAAATTTCGATGGAAATTCGAAAAAATAGATTTCCTTCAAAGTCGGTATAATCAGAGAGGGTTCAATGCTGAATTATAATCTGCAATTCCTTATCGATTCCGTCAATTGAGAGATGAAATAATTGACTTTGAAATTTCACATTTTGGAAATTTCCCATTTGACAGGTGAAAATCTAAACGGTAGGAGTTATCGATAAAATGATGTATTAATCATATTCAGCGACCTCAAAAACCTATATTTCCATACCAAACTTGCCGATAACTCTTGTATTTTCGAGAAGAATTCAATTCGTTACTTTAGCGTTTTTTATTTCCGAGTTTTGTTTGAAGGACCCTACAAGGAAGAACTGATGGCTGTGGGATTCTATTATTGCTTTTTATCATTGACACTAACGAGCTCAAGAACTTCACAGCTGAAAACTACACGTAGGTTTCACTGAATTCTTGAAAATGAGCCAAATATAGCGATTTTGGGGGGTCTAGACCCTTAGTAAAATTTCGATGAAAATTCGAGAAAATAGATTTCCTTCAAAGTCGGTATAATCGGAGAGGGTTCAATGCTGAATTATAATCTGCAATTCCTAATCGATTCCGTCAATTGAGAGATGAAATAATTGACTTTGAAATTTCACATTTTGGAAATTTCCCATTTGACAGGTGAAAATCTAAACGGTAGGAGTTATCGATAAAATGATAAATTAATCATATTCAGCGACCTCAAAAACCTATATTTCCATACCGAACTTGCCGATAACTCTTGTATTTTCGAGAAGAATTCAATTCGTTACTTTAGCGTTTTTTATTTCCGAGTTTTGTTTGAAGGACCCTACAAGGAAGAACTGATGGCTGTGGGATTCTATTATTGCTTTTTATCATTGACACTAACGAGCTCAAGAACTTCACAGCTGAAAACTACACGTAGGTTTCACTGAATTCTTGAAAATGAGCCAAATATAGCGATTTTGGGGGGTCTAGACCCTTAGTAAAATTTCGATGGAAATTCGAAAAAATAGATTTCCTTCAAAGTCGGTATAATCGGAGAGGTTTCAATGCTGAATTATAATCTGCAATTCCTAATCGATTCCGTCAATTGAGAGATGAAATAATTGACTTTGAAATTTCACATTTTGGAAATTTCCCATTTGACAGGTGAAAATCTAAACGGTAGGAGTTATCGATAAAATGATGTATTAATCATATTCAGCGACCTCAAAAACCTATATTTCAATACCAAACTTGCCGAGAACTCTTGTATTTTCGAGAAGAATTCAATTCGTTACTTTAGCGTTTTTTATTTCCGAGTTTTGTTTGAAGGACCCTACAAGGAAGAACTGATGGCTGTGGGATTCTATTATTGCTTTTTATCATTGACACTGACGAGCTCAAGAACTTCACAGCTGAAAACTACACGTAGGTTTCACTGAATTCTTGAAAATGAGCCAAATATAGCGATTTTGGGGGGTCTAGACCCTTAGTAAAATTTCGATGGAAATTCGAAAAAATAGATTTCCTTCAAAGTCGGTATAATCGGAGAGGGTTCAATGCTGAATTATAATCTGCAATTCCTAATCGATTCCGTCAATTGAGAGATGAAATAATTGACTTTGAAATTTCACATTTTGGAAATTTCCCATTTGACAGGTGAAAATCTAAACGGTAGGAGTTATCGATAAAATGATGTATTAATCATATTCAGCGACCTCAAAAACCTATATTTCCATACCAAACTTGCCGATAACTCTTGTATTTTCGAGAAGAATTCAATTCGTTACTTTAGCGTTTTTTATTTCCGAGTTTTGTTTGAAGGACCCTACAAGGAAGAACTGATGGCTGTGGGATTCTATTATTGCTTTTTATCATTGACACTAACGAGCTCAAGAACTTCACAGCTGAAAACTACACGTAGGTTTCACTGAATTCTTGAAAATGAGCCAAATATAGCGATTTTGGGGGGTCTAGACCCTTAGTAAAATTTCGATGGAAATTCGAAAAAATAGATTTCCTTCAAAGTCGGTATAATCGGAGAGGGTTCAATGCTGAATTATAATCTGCAATTCCTTATCGATTCCGTCAATTGAGAGATGAAATAATTGACTTTGAAATTTCACATTTTGGAAATTTCCCATTTGACAGGTGAAAATCTAAACGGTAGGAGTTATCGATAAAATGATGTATTAATCATATTCAGCGACCTCAAAAACCTATATTTCCATACCAAACTTGCCGATAACTCTTGTATTTTCGAGAAGAATTCAATTCGTTACTTTAGCGTTTTTTATTTCCGAGTTTTGTTTGAAGGACCCTACAAGGAAGAACTGATGGCTGTGGGATTCTATTATTGCTTTTTATCATTGACCCTAACGAGCTCAAGAACTTCACAGCTGAAAACTACACGTAGGTTTCACTGAATTCTTGAAAATGAGCCAAATATAGCGATTTTGGGGGGTCTAGACCCTTAGTAAAATTTCGATGGAAATTCGAAAAAATAGATTTCCTTCAAAGTCGGTATAATCGGAGAGGGTTCAATGCTGAATTATAATCTGCAATTCCTAATCGATTCCGTCAATTGAGAGATGAAATAATTGACTTTGAAATTTCACATTTTGGAAATTTCCCATTTGACAGGTGAAAATCTAAACGGTAGGAATTATCGATAAAATGATGTATTAATCATATTCAGCGACCTCAAAAACCTATATTTCCATACCAAACTTGCCGATAACTCTTGTATTTTCGAGAAGAATTCAATTCGTTACTTTAGCGTTTTTTATTTCCGAGTTTTGTTTGAAGGACCCTACAAGGAAGAACTGATGGCTGTGGGATTCTATTATTTTTTTATCATTGACACTAACGAGCTCAAGAACTTCACAGCTGAAAACTACACGTAGGTTTCACTGAATTCTTGAAAATGAGCCAAATATAGCGATTTTGGGGGGTCTAGACCCTTAGTAAAATTTCGATGGAAATTCGAGAAAATAGGTTTCCTTCAAAGTCGGTATAATCGGAGAGGGTTCAATGCTGAATTATAATCTGCAATTCCTTATCGATTCCGTCAATTGAGAGATGAAATAATTGACTTTGAAATTTCACATTTTGGAAATTTCCCATTTGACAGGTGAAAATCTAAACGGTAGGAGTTATCGATAAAATGATGTATTAATCATATTCAGCGACCTCAAAAACCTATATTTCCATACCAAACTTGCCGATAACTCTTGTATTTTCGAGAAGAATTCAATTCGTTACTTTAGCGTTTTTTATTTCCGAGTTTTGTTTGAAGGACCCTACAAGGAAGAACTGATGGCTGTGGGATTCTATTATTGCTTTTTATCATTGACACTATTGAGCTCAAGAACTTCACAGCTGAAAACTACACGTAGGTTTCACTGAATTCTTGAAAATGAGCCAAATATAGCGATTTTGGGGGGTCTAGAGCCTTAGTAAAATTTCGATGGAAATTCGAAAAAATAGATTTCCTTCAAAGTCGGTATAATCGGAGAGGGTTCAATGCTGAATTATAATCTGCAATTCCTAATCGATTCCGTCAATTGAGAGATGAAATAATTGACTTTGAAATTTCACATTTTGGAAATTTCCCATTTGACAGGTGAAAATCTAAACGGTAGGAGTTATCGATAAAATGATGTATTAATCATATTCAGCGACCTCAAAAACCTATATTTCCATACCAAACTTGCCGATAACTCTTGTATTTTCGAGAAGAATTCAATTCGTTACTTTAGCGTTTTTTATTTCCGAGTTTTGTTTGAAGGACCCTACAAGGAAGAACTGATGGCTGTGGGATTCTATTATTGCTTTTTATCATTGACACTAACGAGCTCAAGAACTTCACAGCTGAAAACTACACGTAGGTTTCACTGAATTCTTGAAAATGAGCCAAATATAGCGATTTTGGGGGGTCTAGACCCTTAGTAAAATTTCGATGGAAATTCGAAAAAATAGATTTCCTTCAAAGTCGGTATAATCGGAGAGGGTTCAATGCTGAATTATAATCTGCAATTCCTTATCGATTCCGTCAATTGAGAGATGAAATAATTGACTTTGAAATTTCACATTTTGGAAATTTCCCATTTGACAGGTGAAAATCTAAACGGTAGGAGTTATCGATAAAATGATGTATTAATCATATTCAGCGACCTCAAAAACCTATATTTCCATACCAAACTTGCCGATAACTCTTGTATTTTCGAGAAGAATTCAATTCGTTACTTTATCGTTTTTTATTTCCGAGTTTTGTTTGAAGGACCCTACAAGGAAGAACTGATGGCTGTGGGATTCTATTATTGCTTTTTATCATTGACACTAACGAGCTCAAGAACTTCACAGCTGAAAACTACACGTAGGTTTCACTGAATTCTTGAAAATGAGCCAAATATAGCGATTTTGGGGGGTCTAGACCCTTAGTAAAATTTCGATGGAAATTCGAGAAAATAGATTTCCTTCAAAGTCGGTATAATCGGAGAGGGTTCAATGCTGAATTATAATCTGCAATTCCTAATCGATTCCGTCAATTGAGAGATGAAATAATTGACTTTGAAATTTCACATTTTGGAAATTTCCCATTTGACAGGTGAAAATCTAAACGGTAGGAGTTATCGATAAAATGATAAATTAATCATATTCAGCGACCTCAAAAACCTATATTTCCATACCAAACTTGCCGATAACTCTTGTATTTTCGAGAAGAATTCAATTCGTTACTTTAGCGTTTTTTATTTCCGAGTTTTGTTTGAAGGACCCTACAAGGAAGAACTGATGGCTGTGGGATTCTATTATTGCTTTTTATCATTGACACTAACGAGCTCAAGAACTTCACAGCTGAAAACTACACGTAGGTTTCACTGAATTCTTGAAAATGAGCCAAATATAGCGATTTTGGGGGGTCTAGACCCTTAGTAAAATTTCGATGGAAATTCGAGAAAATAGATTTCCTTCAAAGTCGGTATAATCGGAGAGGGTTCAATGCTGAATTATAATCTGCAATTCCTAATCGATTCCGTCAATTGAGAGATGAATTAATTGACTTTGAAATCTCACATTTTGGAAATTTCCTATTTGACAGGTGAAAATCTAAACGGTAGGAGTTATCGATAAAATGATGTATTAATCATATTCAGCGACCTCAAAAACCTATATTTCCATACCAAACTTGCCGATAACTCTTGTATTTTCGAGAAGAATTCAATTCGTTACTTTAGCGTTTTTTATTTCCGAGTTTTGTTTGAAGGACCCTACAAGGAAGAACTGATGGCTGTGGGATTCTATTATTGCTTTTTATCATTGACACTAACGAGCTCAAGAACTTCACAGCTGAAAACTACACGTAGGTTCCACTGAATTCTTGAAAATGAGCCAAATATAGCGATTTTGGGGGGTCTAGACCCTTAGTAAAATTTCGATGGAAATTCGAAAAAATAGATTTCCTTCAAAGTCGGTATAATCGGAGAGGGTTCAATGCTGAATTATAATCTGCAATTCCTAATCGATTCCGTCAATTGAGAGATGAAATAATTGACTTTGAAATTTCACATTTTGGAAATTTCTCATTTGACAGGTGAAAATCTAAACGGTAGGAGTTATCGATAAAATGATGTATTAATCATATTCAGCGACCTCAAAAACCTATATTTCCATACCAAACTTGCCGATAACTCTTGTATTTTCGAGAAGAATTCAATTCGTTACTTTAGCGTTTTTTATTTCCGAGTTTTGTTTGAAGGACCCTACAAGGAAGAACTGATGGCTGTGGGATTCTATTATTGCTTTTTATCATTGACACTAACGAGCTCAAGAACTTCACAGCTGAAAACTACACGTAGGTTTCACTGAATTCTTGAAAATGAGCCAAATATAGCGATTTTGGGGGGTCTAGACCCTTAGTAAAATTTCGATGGAAATTCGAAAAAATAGATTTCCTTCAAAGTCGGTATAATCGGAGAGGGTTCAATGCTGAATTATAATCTGCAATTCCTAATCGATTCCGTCAATTGAGAGATGAAATAATTGACTTTGAAATTTCACATTTTGGAAATTTCCCATTTGACAGGTGAAAATCTAAACGGTAGGAGTTATCGATAAAATGATGTATTAGTCATATTCAGCGACCTCAAAAACCTATATTTCCATACCAAACTTGCCGATAACTCTTGTATTTTCGAGAAGAATTCAATTCGTTACTTTAGCGTTTTTTATTTCCGAGTTTTGTTTGAAGGACCCTACAAGGAAGAACTGATGGCTGTGGGATTCTATTATTGCTTTTTATCATTGACACTAACGAGCTCAAGAACTTCACAGCTGAAAACTACACGTAGGTTTCACTGAATTCTTGAAAATGAGCCAAATATAGCGATTTTGGGGGGTCTAGACCCTTAGTAAAATTTCGATGGAAATTCGAAAAAATAGATTTCCTTCAAAGTCGGTATAATCGGAGAGGGTTCAATGCTGAATTATAATCTGCAATTCCTTATCGATTCCGTCAATTGAGAGATGAAATAATTGACTTTGAAATTTCACATTTTGGAAATTTCCCATTTGACAGGTGAAAATCTAAACGGTAGGAGTTATCGATAAAATGATGTATTAATCATATTCAGCGACCTCAAAAACCTATATTTCCATACCAAACTTGCCGATAACTCTTGTATTTTCGAGAAGAATTCAATTCGTTACTTTAGCGTTTTTTATTTCCGAGTTTTGTTTGAAGGACCCTACAAGGAAGAACTGATGGCTGTGGGATTCTATTATTGCTTTTTATCATTGACACTAACGAGCTCAAGAACTTCACAGCTGAAAACTACACGTAGGTTTCACTGAATTCTTGAAAATGAGCCAAATATAGCGATTTTGGGGGGTCTAGACCCTTAGTAAAATTTCGATGAAAATTCGAGAAAATAGATTTCCTTCAAAGTCGGTATAATCGGAGAGGGTTCAATGCTGAATTATAATCTGCAATTCCTAATCGATTCCGTCAATTGAGAGATGAAATAATTGACTTTGAAATTTCACATTTTGGAAATTTCCCATTTGACAGGTGAAAATCTAAACGGTAGGAGTTATCGATAAAATGATAAATTAATCATATTCAGCGACCTCAAAAACCTATATTTCCATACCGAACTTGCCGATAACTCTTGTATTTTCGAGAAGAATTCAATTCGTTACTTTAGCGTTTTTTATTTCCGAGTTTTGTTTGAAGGACCCTACAAGGAAGAACTGATGGCTGTGGGATTCTATTATTGCTTTTTATCATTGACACTAACGAGCTCAAGAACTTCACAGCTGAAAACTACACGTAGGTTTCACTGAATTCTTGAAAATGAGCCAAATATAGCGATTTTGGGGGGTCTAGACCCTTAGTAAAATTTCGATGGAAATTCGAAAAAATAGATTTCCTTCAAAGTCGGTATAATCGGAGAGGTTTCAATGCTGAATTATAATCTGCAATTCCTAATCGATTCCGTCAATTGAGAGATGAAATAATTTACTTTGAAATTTCACATTTTGGAAATTTCCCATTTGACAGGTGAAAATCTAAACGGTAGGAGTTATCGATAAAATGATGTATTAATCATATTCAGCGACCTCAAAAACCTATATTTCAATACCAAACTTGCCGATAACTCTTGTATTTTCGAGAAGAATTCAATTCGTTACTTTAGCGTTTTTTATTTCCGAGTTTTGTTTGAAGGACCCTACAAGGAAGAACTGATGGCTGTGGGATTCTATTATTGCTTTTTATCATTGACACTGACGAGCTCAAGAACTTCACAGCTGAAAACTACACGTAGGTTTCACTGAATTCTTGAAAATGAGCCAAATATAGCGATTTTGGGGGGTCTAGACCCTTAGTAAAATTTCGATGGAAATTCGAAAAAATAGATTTCCTTCAAAGTCGGTATAATCGGAGAGGGTTCAATGCTGAATTATAATCTGCAATTCCTTATCGATTCCGTCAATTGAGAGATGAAATAATTGACTTTGAAATTTCACATTTTGGAAATTTCCCATTTGACAGGTGAAAATCTAAACGGTAGGAGTTATCGATAAAATGATGTATTAATAATATTCAGCGACCTCAAAAACCTATATTTCCATACCAAACTTGCCGATAACTCTTGTATTTTCGAGAAGAATTCAATTCGTTACTTTAGCGTTTTTTATTTCCGAGTTTTGTTTGAAGGACCCTACAAGGAAGAACTGATGGCTGTGGGATTCTATTATTGCTTTTTATCATTGACACTAACGAGCTCAAGAACTTCACAGCTGAAAACTACACGTAGGTTTCACTGAATTCTTGAAAATGAGCCAAATATAGCGATTTTGGGGGGTCTAGACCCTTAGTAAAATTTCGATGGAAATTCGAAAAAATAGATTTCCTTCAAAGTCGGTATAATCGGAGAGGGTTCAATGCTGAATTATAATCTGCAATTCCTAATCGATTCCGTCAATTGAGAGATGAAATAATTGACTTTGAAATTTCACATTTTGGAAATTTCCCATTTGACAGGTGAAAATCTAAACGGTAGGAGTTATCGATAAAATGATGTATTAATCATATTCAGCGACCTCAAAAACCTATATTTCCATACCAAACTTGCCGATAACTCTTGTATTTTCGAGAAGAATTCAATTCGTTACTTTAGCGTTTTTTATTTCCGAGTTTTGTTTGAAGGACCCTACAAGGAAGAACTGATGGCTGTGGGATTCTATTATTGCTTTTTATCATTGACACTAACGAGCTCAAGAACTTCACAGCTGAAAACTACACGTAGGTTTCACTGAATTCTTGAAAATGAGCCAAATATAGCGATTTTGGGGGGTCTAGACCCTTAGTAAAATTTCGATGGAAATTCGAAAAAATAGATTTCCTTCAAAGTCGGTATAATCGGAGAGGGTTCAATGCTGAATTATAATCTGCAATTCCTTATCGATTCCGTCAATTGAGAGATGAAATAATTGACTTTGAAATTTTACATTTTGGAAATTTCCCATTTGACAGGTGAAAATCTAAACGGTAGGAGTTATCGATAAAATGATGTATTAATCATATTCAGCGACCTCAAAAACCTATATTTCCATACCAAACTTGCCGATAACTCTTGTATTTTCGAGAAGAATTCAATTCGTTACTTTAGCGTTTTTTATTTCCGAGTTTTGTTTGAAGGACCCTACAAGGAAGAACTGATGGCTGTGGGATTCTATTATTGCTTTTTATCATTGACACTAACGAGCTCAAGAACTTCACAGCTGAAAACTACACGTAGGTTTCACTGAATTCTTGAAAATGAGCCAAATATAGCGATTTTGGGGGGTCTAGACCCTTAGTAAAATTTCGATGGAAATTCGAAAAAATAGATTTCCTTCAAAGTCGGTATAATCGGAGAGGGTTCAATGCTGAATTATAATCTGCAGTTCCTAATCGATTCCGTCAATTGAGAGATGAAATAATTGACTTTGAAATTTCACATTTTGGAAATTTCCCATTTGACAGGTGAAAATCTAAACGGTAGGAGTTATCGATAAAATGATGTATTAATCATATTCAGCGACCTCAAAAACCTATATTTCCATACCAAACTTGCCGATAACTCTTGTATTTTCGAGAAGAATTCAATTCGTTACATTAGCGTTTTTTATTTCCGAGTTTTGTTTGAAGGACCCTACAAGGAAGAACTGATGGCTGTGGGATTCTATTATTGCTTTTTATCATTGACACTAACGAGCTCAAGAACTTCACAGCTGAAAACTACACGTAGGTTTCACTGAATTCTTGAAAATGAGCCAAATATAGCGATTTTGGGGGGTCTAGACCCTTAGTAAAATTTCGATGGAAATTCGAAAAAATAGATTTCCTTCAAAGTCGGTATAATCGGAGAGGGTTCAATGCTGAATTATAATCTGCAATTCCTAATCGATTCCGTCAATTGAGAGATGAAATAATTGACTTTGAAATTTCACATTTTGGAAATTTCCCATTTGACAGGTGAAAATCTAAACGGTAGGAGTTATCGATAAAATGATGTATTAATCATATTCAGCGACCTCAAAAACCTATATTTCCTTACCAAACTTGCCGATAACTCTTGTATTTTCGAGAAGAATTCAATTCGTTACTTTAGCGTTTTTTATTTCCGAGTTTTGTTTGAAGGACCCTACAAGGAAGAACTGATGGCTGTGGGATTCTATTATTGCTTTTTATCATTGACACTAACGAGCTCAAGAACTTCACAGCTGAAAACTACACGTAGGTTTCACTGAATTCTTGAAAATGAGCCAAATATAGCGATTTTGGGGGGTCTAGACCCTTAGTAAAATTTCGATGGAAATTCGAAAAAATAGATTTCCTTCAATGTCGGTATAATCGGAGAGGGTTCAATGCTGAATTATAATCTGCAATTCCTTATCGATTCCGTCAATTGAGAGATGAAATAATTGACTTTGAAATTTCACATTTTGGAAATTTCCCATTTGACAGGTGAAAATCTAAACGGTAGGAGTTATCGATAAAATGATGTATTAATCATATTCAGCGACCTCGAAAACCTATATTTCCATACCAAACTTGCCGATAACTCTTGTATTTTCGAGAAGAATTCAATTCGTTACTTTAGCGTTTTTTATTTCCGAGTTTTGTTTGAAGGACCCTACAAGGAAGAACTGATGGCTGTGGGATTCTATTATTGCTTTTTATCATTGACACTAACGAGCTCAAGAACTTCACAGCTGAAAACTACACGTAGGTTTCACTGAATTCTTGAAAATGAGCCAAATATAGCGATTTTGGGGGGTCTAGACCCTTAGTAAAATTTCGATGGAAATTCGAAAAAATAGATTTCCTTCAAAGTCGGTATAATCGGAGAGGGTTCAATGCTGAATTATAATCTGCAATTCCTTATCGATTCCGTCAATTGAGAGATGAAATAATTGACTTTGAAATTTCACATTTTGGAAATTTCCCATTTGACAGGTGAAAATCTAAACGGTAGGAGTTATCGATAAAATGATGTATTAATCATATTCAGCGACCTCAAAAACCTATATTTCCATACCAAACTTGCCGATAACTCTTGTATTTTCGAGAAGAATTCAATTCGTTACTTTAGCGTTTTTTATTTCCGAGTTTTGTTTGAAGGACCCTACAAGGAAGAACTGATGGCTGTGGGATTCTATTATTGCTTTTTATAATTGACACTAACGAGCTCAAGAACTTCACAGCTGAAAACTACACGTAGGTTTCACTGAATTCTTGAAAATGAGCCAAATATAGCGATTTTGGGGGGTCTAGACCCTTAGTAAAATTTCGATGGAAATTCGAAAAAATAGATTTCCTTCAAAGTCGGTATAATCGGAGAGGGTTCAATGCTGAATTATAATCTGCAATTCCTAATCGATTCCGTCAATTGAGAGATGAAATAATTGACTTTGAAATTTCACATTTTGGAAATTTCCCATTTGACAGGTGAAAATCTAAACGGTAGGAGTTATCGATAAAATGATGTATTAATCATATTCAGCGACCTCAAAAACCTATATTTCCTTACCAAACTTGCCGATAACTCTTGTATTTTCGAGAAGAATTCAATTCGTTACTTTAGCGTTTTTTATTTCCGAGTTTTGTTTGAAGGACCCTACAAGGAAGAACTGATGGCTGTGGGATTCTATTATTGCTTTTTATCATTGACACTAACGAGCTCAAGAACTTCACAGCTGAAAACTACACGTAGGTTTCACTGAATTCTTGAAAATGAGCCAAATATAGCGATTTTGGGGGGTCTAGACCCTTAGTAAAATTTCGATGGAAATTCGAAAAAATAGATTTCCTTCAATGTCGGTATAATCGGAGAGGGTTCAATGCTGAATTAAAATCTGCAATTCCTTATCGATTCCGTCAATTGAGAGATGAAATAATTGACTTTGAAATTTCACATTTTGGAAATTTCCCATTTGACAGGTGAAAATCTAAACGGTAGGAGTTATCGATAAAATGATGTATTAATCATATTCAGCGACCTCGAAAACCTATATTTCCATACCAAACTTGCCGATAACTCTTGTATTTTCGAGAAGAATTCAATTCGTTACTTTAGCGTTTTTTATTTCCGAGTTTTGTTTGAAGGACCCTACAAGGAAGAACTGATGGCTGTGGGATTCTATTATTGCTTTTTATCATTGACACTAACGAGCTCAAGAACTTCACAGCTGAAAACTACACGTAGGTTTCACTGAATTCTTGAAAATGAGCCAAATATAGCGATTTTGGGGGGTCTAGACCCTTAGTAAAATTTCGATGGAAATTCGAAAAAATAGATTTCCTTCAAAGTCGGTATAATCGGAGAGGGTTCAATGCTGAATTATAATCTGCAATTCCTTATCGATTCCGTCAATTGAGAGATGAAATAATTGACTTTGAAATTTCACATTTTGGAAATTTCCCATTTGACAGGTGAAAATCTAAACGGTAGGAGTTATCGATAAAATGATGTATTAATCATATTCAGCGACCTCAAAAACCTATATTTCCATACCAAACTTGCCGATAACTCTTGTATTTTCGAGAAGAATTCAATTCGTTACTTTAGCGTTTTTTATTTCCGAGTTTTGTTTGAAGGACCCTACAAGGAAGAACTGATGGCTGTGGGATTCTATTATTGCTTTTTATAATTGACACTAACGAGCTCAAGAACTTCACAGCTGAAAACTACACGTAGGTTTCACTGAATTCTTGAAAATGAGCCAAATATAGCGATTTTGGGGGGTCTAGACCCTTAGTAAAATTTCGATGGAAATTCGAAAAAATAGATTTCCTTCAAAGTCGGTATAATCGGAGAGGGTTCAATGCTGAATTATAATCTGCAATTCCTAATCGATTCCGTCAATTGAGAGATGAAATAATTGACTTTGAAATTTCACATTTTGGAAATTTCCCATTTGACAGGTGAAAATCTAAACGGTAGGAGTTATCGATGAAATGATGTGATTATCATATTCAGCGACCTCGAAAACCTATATTTCCATACCAAACTTGCCGATAACTCTTGTATTTTCGAGAAGAATTCAATTCGTTACTTTAGCGTTTTTTATTTCCGAGTTTTGTTTGAAGGGCCCTACAAGGAAGAACTGATGGCTGTGGGATTCTATTATTGCTTTTTATCATTGACACTGACGAGCTCAAGAACTTCACAGCTGAAAACTACACGTAGGTTTCACTGAATTCTTGAAAATGAGCCAAATATAGCGATTTTGGGGGGTCTAGACCCTTAGTAAAATTTCGATGGAAATTCGAAAAAATAGATTTCCTTCAAAGTCGGTATAATCGGAGAGGGTTCAATGCTGAATTAAAATCTGCAATTCCTTATCGATTCCGTCAATTGAGAGATGAAATAATTGACTTTGAAATTTCACATTTTGGAAATTTCCCATTTGACAGGTGAAAATCTAAACGGTAGGAGTTATCGATAAAATGATGTATTAATCATATTCAGCGACCTCAAAAACCTATATTTCCATACCAAACTTGCCGATAACTCTTGTATTTTCGAGAAGAATTCATTTCGTTACTTTAGCGTTTTTTATTTCCGAGTTTTGTTTGAAGGACCCTACAAGGAAGAACTGATGGCTGTGGGATTCTATTATTGCTTTTTATCATTGACACTAACGAGCTCAAGAACTTCACAGCTGAAAACTACACGTAGGTTTCACTGAATTCTTGAAAATGAGCCAAATATAGCGATTTTGGGGGGTCTAGACCCTTAGTAAAATTTCGATGGAAATTCGAAAAAATAGATTTCCTTCAAAGTCGGTATAATCGGAGAGGGTTCAATGCTGAATTATAATCTGCAATTCCTTATCGATTCCGTCAATTGAGAGATGAAATAATTGACTTTGAAATTTCACATTTTGGAAATTTCCCATTTGACAGGTGAAAATCTAAACGGTAGGAGTTATCGATAAAATGATGTATTGATCATATTCAGCGACCTCAAAAACCTATATTTCCATACCAAACTTGCCGATAACTCTTGTATTTTCGAGAAGAATTCAATTCGTTACTTTAGCGTTTTTTATTTCCGAGTTTTGTTTGAAGGACCCTACAAGGAAGAACTGATGGCTGTGGGATTCTATTATTGCTTTTTATAATTGACACTAACGAGCTCAAGAACTTCACAGCTGAAAACTACACGTAGGTTTCACTGAATTCTTGAAAATGAGCCAAATATAGCGATTTTGGGGGGTCTAGACCCTTAGTAAAATTTCGATGGAAATTCGAAAAAATAGATTTCCTTCAAAGTCGGTATAATCGGAGAGGGTTCAATGCTGAATTATAATCTGCAATTCCTAATCGATTCCGTCAATTGAGAGATGAAATAATTGACTTTGAAATTTCACATTTTGGAAATTTCCCATTTGACAGGTGAAAATCTAAACGGTAGGAGTTATCGATAAAATGATGTGATTATCATATTCAGCGACCTCGAAAACCTATATTTCCATACCAAACTTGCCGATAACTCTTGTATTTTCGAGAAGAATTCAATTCGTTACTTTAGCGTTTTTTATTTCCGAGTTTTGTTTGAAGGGCCCTACAAGGAAGAACTGATGGCTGTGGGATTCTATTATTGCTTTTTATCATTGACACTCACGAGCTCAAGAACTTCACAGCTGAAAACTACACGTAGGTTTCACTGAATTCTTGAAAATGAGCCAAATATAGCGATTTTGGGGGGTCTAGACCCTTAGTAAAATTTCGATGGAAATTCGAAAAAATAGATTTCCTTCAAAGTCGGTATAATCGGAGAGGGATCAATGCTGAATTATAATCTGCAATTCCTTATCGATTCCGTCAATTGAGAGATGAAATAATTGACTTTGAAATTTCACATTTTGGAAATTTCCCATTTGACAGGTGAAAATCTAAACGGTAGGAGTTATCGATAAAATGATGTATTAATCATATTCAGCGACCTCAAAAACCTATATTTCCATACCAAACTTGCCGATAACTCTTGTATTTTCGAGAAGAATTCAATTCGTTACTTTAGCGTTTTTTATTTCCGAGTTTTGTTTGAAGGACCCTACAAGGAAGAACTGATGGCTGTGGGATTCTATTATTGCTTTTTATAATTGACACTAACGAGCTCAAGAACTTCACAGCTGAAAACTACACGTAGGTTTCACTGAATTCTTGAAAATGAGCCAAATATAGCGATTTTGGGGGGTCTAGACCCTTAGTAAAATTTCGATGGAAATTCGAAAAAATAGATTTCCTTCAAAGTCGGTATAATCGGAGAGGGTTCAATGCTGAATTATAATCTGCAATTCCTAATCGATTCCGTCAATTGAGAGATGAAATAATTGACTTTGAAATTTCACATTTTGGAAATTTCCCATTTGACAGGTGAAAATCTAAACGGTAGGAGTTATCGATAAAATGATGTGATTATCATATTCAGCGACCTCGAAAACCTATATTTCCATACCAAACTTGCCGATAACTCTTGTATTTTCGAGAAGAATTCAATTCGTTACTTTAGCGTTTTTTATTTCCGAGTTTTGTTTGAAGGGCCCTACAAGGAAGAACTGATGGCTGTGGGATTCTATTATTGCTTTTTATCATTGACAACCACGAGCTCAAGAACTTCACAGCTGAAAACTACACGTAGGTTTCACTGAATTCTTGAAAATGAGCCAAATATAGCGATTTTGGGGGGTCTAGACCCTTAGTAAAATTTCGATGGAAATTCGAAAAAATAGATTTCCTTCAAAGTCGGTATAATCGGAGAGGGTTCAATGCTGAATTATAATCTGCAATTCCTTATCGATTCCGTCAATTGAGAGATGAAATAATTGACTTTGAAATTTCACATTTTGGAAATTTCCCATTTGACAGGTGAAAATCTAAACGGTAGGAGTTATCGATAAAATGATGTATTAATCATATTCAGCGACCTCAAAAACCTATATTTCCATACCAAACTTGCCGATAACTCTTGTATTTTCGAGAAGAATTCAATTCGTTACTTTAGCGTTTTTTATTTCCGAGTTTTGTTTGAAGGACCCTACAAGGAAGAACTGATGGCTGTGGGATTCTATTATTGCTTTTTATCATTGACACTAACGAGCTCAAGAACTTCACAGCTGAAAACTACACGTAGGTTTCACTGAATTCTTGAAAATGAGCCAAATATAGCGATTTTGGGGGGTCTAGACCCTTAGTAAAATTTCGATGGAAATTCGAAAAAATAGATTTCCTTCAAAGTCGGTATAATCGGAGAGGGTTCAATGCTGAATTATAATCTGCAATTCCTAATCGATTCCGTCAATTGAGAGATGAAATAATTGACTTTGAAATTTCACATTTTGGAAATTTCCCATTTGACAGGTGAAAATCTAAACGGTAGGAGTTATCGATAAAATGATATATTAATCATATTCAGCGACCTCAAAAACCTATATTTCCATACCAAACTTGCCGATAACTCTTGTATTTTCGAGAAGAATTCAATTCGTTACTTTAGCGTTTTTTATTTCCGAGTTTTGTTTGAAGGACCCTACAAGGAAGAACTGATGGCTGTGGGATTCTATTATTGCTTTTTATCATTGACACTAACGAGCTCAAGAACTTCACAGCTGAAAACTACACGTAGGTTTCACTGAATTCTTGAAAATGAGCCAAATATAGCGATTTTGGGGGGTCTAGACCCTTAGTAAAATTTCGATAGAAATTCGAAAAAATAGATTTCCTTCAAAGTCGGTATTATCGGAGAGGGTTCAATGCTGAATTATAATCTGCAATTCCTTATCGATTCCGTCAATTGAGAGATGAAATAATTGACTTTGAAATTTCACATTTTGGAAATTTCCCATTTGACAGGTGAAAATCTAAACGGTAGGAGTAATCGATAAAATGATGTATTAATCATATTCAGCGACCTCGAAAACCTATATTTCCATACCAAACTTGCCGATAACTCTTGTATTTTCGAGAAGAATTCTATTCGTTACTTTAGCGTTTTTTATTTCCGAGTTTTGTTTGAAGGACCCTACAAGGAAGAACTGATGGCTGTGGGATTCTATTATTGCTTTTTATCATTGACACTTACGAGCTCAAGAACTTCACAGCTGAAAACTACACGTAGGTTTCACTGAATTCTTGAAAATGAGCCAAATATAGCGATTTTGGGGGGTCTAGACCCTTAGTAAAATTTCGATGGAAATTCGAAAGAATAGATTTCCTTCAAAGTCGGTATAATCGGAGAGGGTTCAATGCTGAATTATAATCTGCAATTCCTAATCGATTCCGTCAATTGAGAGATGAAATAATTGACTTTGAAATTTCACATTTTGGAAATTTCCCATTTGACAGGTGAAAATCTAAACGGTAGGAGTTATCGATAAAATGATGTATTAATCATATTCAGCGACCTCAAAAACCTATATTTCCATACCAAACTTGCCGATAACTCTTGTATTTTCGAGAAGAATTCAATTCGTTACTTTAGCGTTTTTTATTTCCGAGTTTTGTTTGAAGGACCCTACAAGGAAGAACTGATGGCTGTGGGATTCTATTATTGCTTTTTATCATTGACACTCACGAGCTCAAGAACTTCACAGCTGAAAACTACACGTAGGTTTCACTGAATTCTTGAAAATGAGCCAAATATAGCGATTTTGGGGGGTCTAGACCCTTAGTAAAATTTCGATGGAAATTCGAAAAAATAGATTTCCTTCAAAGTCGGTATAATCGGAGAGGGTTCAATGCTGAATTATAATCTGCAATTCCTTATCGATTCCGTCAATTGAGAGATGAAATAATTGACTTTGAAATTTCACATTTTGGAAATTTCCCATTTGACAGGTGAAAATCTAAACGGTAGGAGTTATCGATAAAATGATGTATTAATCATATTCAGCGACCTCGAAAACCTATATTTCCATACCAAACTTGCCGATAACTCTTGTATTTTCGAGAAGAATTCAATTCGTTACTTTAGCGTTTTTTATTTCCGAGTTTTGTTTGAAGGACCCTACAAGGAAGAACTGATGGCTGTGGGATTCTATTATTGCTTTTTATCATTGACACTAACGAGCTCAAGAACTTCACAGCTGAAAACTACACGTAGGTTTCACTGAATTCTTGAAAATGAGCCAAATATAGCGATTTTGGGGGGTCTAGACCCTTAGTAAAATTTCGATGGAAATTCGAAAGAATAGATTTCCTTCAAAGTCGGTATAATCGGAGAAGGTTCAATGCTGAATTATAATCTGCAATTCCTTTTCGATTCCGTCAATTGAGAGATGAAATAATTGACTTTGAAATTTCACATTTTGGAAATTTCCCATTTGACAGGTGAAAATCTAAACGATAGGAGTTATCGATAAAATTATGTATTAATCATATTCAGCGACCTCAAAAACCTATATTTCCATACCAAACTTGCCGATAACTCTTGTATTTTCGAGAAGAATTCAATTCGTTACTTTAGCGTTTTTTATTTCCGAGTTTTGTTTGAAGGACCCTACAAGGAAGAACTGATGGCTGTGGGATTCTATTATTGCTTTTTATCATTGACACTAACGAGCTCAAGAACTTCACAGCTGAAAACTACACGTAGGTTTCACTGAATTCTTGAAAATGAGCCAAATATAGCGATTTTGGGGGGTCTAGACCCTTAGTAAAATTTCGATGGAAATTCGAAAAAATAGATTTCCTTCAAAGTCGGTATAATCGGAGAGGGTTCAATGCTGAATTATAATCTGCAATTCCTAATCGATTCCGTCAATTGAGAGATGAAATAATTGACTTTGAAATTTCACATTTTGGAAATTTCCCATTTGACAGGTGAAAATCTAAACGGTAGGAGTTATCGATAAAATGATGTATTAATCATATTCAGCGACCTCAAAAACCTATATTTCCATACCAAACTTGCCGATAACTCTTGTATTTTCGAGAAGAATTCAATTCGTTACTTTAGCGTTTTTTATTTCCGAGTTTTGTTTGAAGGACCCTACAAGGAAGAACTGATGGCTGTGGGATTCTATTATTGCTTTTTATCATTGACACTAACGAGCTCAAGAACTTCACAGCTGAAAACTACACGTAGGTTTCACTGAATTCTTGAAAATGAGCCAAATATAGCGATTTTGGGGGGTCTAGACCCTTAGTAAAATTTCGATGGAAATTCGAAAAAATAGATTTCCTTCAAAGTCGGTATAATCGGAGAGGGTTCAATGCTGAATTATAATCTGCAATTCCTAATCGATTCCGTCAATTGAGAGATGAAATAATTGACTTTGAAATTTCACATTTTGGAAATTTCCCATTTGACAGGTGAAAATCTAAACGGTAGGAGTTATCGATAAAATGATGTATTAATCATATTCAGCGACCTCAAAAACCTATATTTCCATACCAAACTTGCCGATAACTCTTGTATTTTCGAGAAGAATTCAATTCGTTACTTTAGCGTTTTTTATTTCCGAGTTTTGTTTGAAGCACCCTACAAGGAAGAACTGATGGCTGTTGGATTCTATTATTGCTTTTTATCATTGACACTAACGAGCTCAAGAACTTCACAGCTGAAAACTACACGTAGGTTCCACTGAATTCTTGAAAATGAGCCAAATATAGCGATTTTGGGGGGTCTAGACCCTTAGTAAAATTTCGATGGAAATTCGAAAAAATAGATTTCCTTCAAAGTCGGTATAATCGGAGAGGGTTCAATGCTGAATTATAATCTGCAATTCCTAATCGATTCCGTCAATTGAGAGATGAAATAATTGACTTTGAAATTTCACATTCTGGAAATTTCCCATTTGACAGGTGAAAATCTAAACGGTAGGAGTTATCGATAAAATGATGTATTAATCATATTCAGCGACCTCAAAAACCTATATTTCCATACCAAACTTGCCGATAACTCTTGTATTTTCGAGAAGAATTCAATTCGTTACTTTAGCGTTTTTTATTTCCGAGTTTTGTTTGAAGGACCCTACAAGGAAGAACTGATGGCTGTGGGATTCTATTATTGCTTTTTATCATTGACACTAACGAGCTCAAGAACTTCACAGCTGAAAACTACACGTAGGTTTCACTGAATTCTTGAAAATGAGCCAAATATAGCGATTTTGGGGGGTCTAGACCCTTAGTAAAATTTCGATGGAAATTCGAAAAAATAGATTTCCTTCAAAGTCGGTATAATCGGAGAGGGGTTCAATGCTGAATTATAATCTGCAATTCCTTATCGATTCCGTCAATTGAGAGATGAAATAATTGACTTTGAAATTTCACATTTTGGAAATTTCCCATTTGACAGGTGAAAATCTAAACGGTAGGAGTTATCGATAAAATGATGTATTAATCATATTCAGCGACCTCAAAAACCTATATTTCCATACCAAACTTGCCGATAACTCTTGTATTTTCGAGAAGAATTCAATTCGTTACTTTAGCGATTTTTATTTCCGAGTTTTGTTTGAAGGACCCTACAAGGAAGAACTGATGGCTGTGGGATTCTATTATTGCTTTTTATCATTGACACTAACGAGCTCAAGAACTTCACAGCTGAAAACTACACGTAGGTTTCACTGAATTCTTGAAAATGAGCCAAATATAGCGATTTTGGGGGGTCTAGACCCTTAGTAAAATTTCGATGGAAATTCGAAGAAATAGATTTCCTTCAAAGTCGGTATAATCGGAGAGGGTTCAATGCTGAATTATAATCTGCAATTCCTAATCGATTCCGTCAATGGAGAGATGAAATAATTGACTTTGAAATTTCACATTTTGGAAATTTCCCATTTGACAGGTGAAAATCTAAACGGTAGGAGTTATCGATAAAATGATGTATTAATCATATTCAGCGACCTCAAAAACCTATATTTCCATACCAAACTTGCCGATAACTCTTGTATTTTCGAGAAGAATTCAATTCGTTACTTTAGCGTTTTTTATTTCCGAGTTTTGTTTGAAGGACCCTACAAGGAAGAACTGATGGCTGTGGGATTCTATTATTGCTTTTTATCATTGACACTAACGAGCTCAAGAACTTCACAGCTGAAAACTACACGTAGGTTTCACTGAATTCTTGAAAATGAGCCAAATATAGCGATTTTGGGGGGTCTAGACCCTTAGTAAAATTTCGATGGAAATTCGAGAAAATAGATTTCCTTCAAAGTCGGTATAATCGGAGAGGGTTCAATGCTGAATTATAATCTGCAATTCCTAATCGATTCCGTCAATTGAGAGATGAAATAATTGACTTTGAAATTTCACATTTTGGAAATTTCCCATTTGACAGGTGAAAATCTAAACGGTAGGAGTTATCGATAAAATGATGTATTAATCATATTCAGCGACCTCTAAAACCTATATTTCCATACCAAACTTGCCGATAACTCTTGTATTTTCGAGAAGAATTCAATTCGTTACTTTAGCGTTTTTTATTTCCGAGTTTTGTTTGAAGGACCCTACAAGGAAGAACTGATGGCTGTGGGATTCTATTATTGCTTTTTATCATTGACACTAACGAGCTCAAGAACTTCACAGCTGAAAACTACACGTAGGTTCCACTGAATTCTTGAAAATGAGCCAAATATAGCGATTTTGGGGGGTCTAGACCCTTAGTAAAATTTCGATGGAAATTCGAAAAAATAGATTTCCTTCAAAGTCGGTATAATCGGAGAGGGTTCAATGCTGAATTATAATCTGCAATTCCTAATCGATTCCGTCAATTGAGAGATGAAATAATTGACTTTGAAATTTCACATTTTGGAAATTTCCCATTTGACAGGTGAAAATCTAAACGGTAGGAGTTATCGATAAAATGATGTATTAATCATATTCAGCGACCTCAAAAACCTATATTTCCATACCAAACTTGCCGATAACTCTTGTATTTTCGAGAAGAATTCAATTCGTTACTTTAGCGTTTTTTATTTCCGAGTTTTGTTTGAAGGACCCTACAAGGAAGAACTGATGGCTGTGGGATTCTATTATTGCTTTTTATCATTGACACTAACGAGCTCAAGAACTTCACAGCTGAAAACTACACGTAGGTTTCACTGAATTCTTGAAAATGAGCCAAATATAGCGATTTTGGGGGGTCTAGACCCTTAGTAAAATTTCGATGGAAATTCGAAAAAATAGATTTCCTTCAAAGTCGGTATAATCGGAGAGGGTTCAATGCTGAATTATAATCTGCAATTCCTAATCGATTCCGTCAATTGAGAGATGAAATTATTGACTTTGAAATTTCACATTTTGGAAATTTCCCATTTGACAGGTGAAAATCTAAACGGTAGGAGTTATCGATAAAATGATAAATTAATCATATTCAGCGACCTCAAAAACCTATATTTCCATACCAAACTTGCCGATAACTCTTGTATTTTCGAGAAGAATTCAATTCGTTACTTTAGCGTTTTTTATTTCCGAGTTTTGTTTGAAGGACCCTACAAGGAAGAACTGATGGCTGTGGGATTCTATTATTGCTTTTTATCATTGACACTAACGAGCTCAAGAACTTCACAGCTGAAAACTACACGTAGGTTTCACCGAATTCTTGAAAATGAGCCAAATATAGCGATTTTGGGGGGTCTAGACCCTTAGTAAAATTTCGATGGAAATTCGAAAAAATAGATTTCCTTCAAAGTCGGTATAATCGGAGAGGGTTCAATGCTGAATTATAATCTGCAATTCCTAATCGATTCCGTCAATTGAGAGATGAAATAATTGACTTTGAAATTTCACATTTTGGAAATTTCCCATTTGACAGGTGAAAATCTAAACGGTAGGAGTTATCGATAAAATGATAAATTAATCATATTCAGCGACCTCAAAAACCTATATTTCCATACCAAACTTGCCGATAACTCTTGTATTTTCGAGAAGAATTCAATTCGTTACTTTAGCGTTTTTTATTTCCGAGTTTTGTTTGAAGGACCCTACAAGGAAGAACTGATGGCTGTGGGATTCTATTATTGCTTTTTATCATTGACACTAACGAGCTCAAGAACTTCACAGCTGAAAACTACACGTAGGTTTCACCGAATTCTTGAAAATGAGCCAAATATAGCGATTTTGGGGGGTCTAGACCCTTAGTAAAATTTCGATGGAAATTCGAAAAAATAGATTTCCTTCAAAGTCGGTATAATCGGAGAGGGTTCAATGCTGAATTATAATCTGCAATTCCTAATCGATTCCGTCAATTGAGAGATGAAATAATTGACTTTGAAATTTCACATTTTGGAAATTTCCCATTTGACAGGTGAAAATCTAAACGGTAGGAGTTATCGATAAAATGATGTATTAATCATATTCAGCGACCTCAAAAACCTATATTTCCATACCAAACTTGCCGATAACTCTTGTATTTTCGAGAAGAATTAAATTCGTTACTTTAGCGTTTTTATTTCCGAGTTTTGTTTGAAGGACCCTACAAGGAAGAACTGATGGCTGTGGGATTCTATTATTGCTTTTTATCATTGACACTAACGAGCTCAAGAACTTCACAGCTGAAAACTACACGTAGGTTTCACTGAATTCTTGAAAATGAGCCAAATATAGCGATTTTGGGGGGTCTAGACCCTTAGTAAAATTTCGATGGAAATTCGAAAAAATAGATTTCCTTCAAAGTCGGTATAATCGGAGAGGGTTCAATGCTGAATTATAATCTGCAATTCCTAATCGATTCCGTCAATTGAGAGATGAAATAATTGACTTTGAAATTTCACATTTTGGAAATTTCCCATTTGACAGGTGAAAATCTAAACGGTAGGAGTTATCGATGAAATGATGTATTAATCATATTCAGCGACCTCAAAAACCTATATTTCCATACCAAACTTGCCGATAACTCTTGTATTTTCGAGAAGAATTCAATTCGTTACTTTAGCGTTTTTTATTTCCGAGTTTTGTTTGAAGGACCCTACAAGGAAGAACTGATGGCTGTGGGATTCTATTATTGCTTTTTATCATTGACACTAACGAGCTCAAGAACTTCACAGCTGAAAACTAGACGTAGGTTTCACTGAATTCTTGAAAATGAGCCAAATATAGCGATTTTGGGGGGTCTAGACCCTTAGTAAAATTTCGATGGAAATTCGAAAAAATAGATTTCCTTCAAAGTCGGTATAATCGGAGAGGGTTCAATGCTGAATTATAATCTGCAATTCCTAATCGATTCCGTCAATTGAGAGATGAAATAATTGACTTTGAAATTTCACATTTTGGAAATTTCCCATTTGACAGGTGAAAATCTAAACGGTAGGAGGTATCGATAAAATGATGTGTTAATCATATTCAGCGACCTCAGAAACCTATATTTCCATACCAAACTTGCCGATAACTCTTGTATTTTCGAGAAGAATTCAATTCGTTACTTTAGCGTTTTTTATTTCCGAGTTTTGTTTGAAGGACCCTACAAGGAGGAACTGATGGCTGTGGGATTCTATTATTGCTTTTTATCATTGACACTAACGAGCTCAAGAACTTCACAGCTGAAAACTAAACGTAGGTTTCACTGAATTCTTGAAAATGAGCCAAATATAGCGATTTTGGAGGGTCTAGACCCTTAGTAAAATTTCGATGGAAATTCGAAAAAATAGATTTCCTTCAAAGTCGGTATAATCGGAGAGGGTTCAATGCTGAATTATAATCTGCAATTCCTTATCGATTCCGTCAATTGAGAGATGAAATAATTGACTTTGAAATTTCACATTTTGGAAATTTCCCATTTGACAGGTGAAA
This sequence comes from Myrrha octodecimguttata, assembly GCA_958510865.1. Classification (NCBI taxonomy): domain Eukaryota; kingdom Metazoa; phylum Arthropoda; class Insecta; order Coleoptera; family Coccinellidae; genus Myrrha; species Myrrha octodecimguttata. The sequence continues at coordinate 71,703,847 of OY294059.1, read as the reverse complement.
ATCTAAACGGTAGGAGTTATCGATAAAATGATGTATTAATCATATTCAGCGACCTCAAAAACCTATATTTCCATACCAAACTTGCCGATAACTCTTGTATTTTCGAGAAGAATTCAATTCGTTACTTTAGCGTTTTTTATTTCCGAGTTTTGTTTGAAGGACCCTACAAGGAAGAACTGATGGCTGTGGGATTCTATTATTGCTTTTTATCATTGACACTAACGAGCTCAAGAACTTCACAGCTGAAAACTACACGTAGGTTTCACTGAATTCTTGAAAATGAGCCAAATATAGCGATTTTGGGGGGTCTAGACCCTTAGTAAAATTTCGATGGAAATTCGAGAAAATAGATTTCCTTCAAAGTCGGTATAATCGGAGAGGGTTCAATGCTGAATTATAATCTGCAATTCCTAATCGATTCCGTCAATTGAGAGATGAAATAATTGACTTTGAAATTTCACATTTTGGAAATTTCCCATTTGACAGGTGAAAATCTAAACGGTAGGAGTTATCGATAAAATGATGAATTAATCATATTCAGCGACCTCAAAAACCTATATTTCCATACCAAACTTGCCGATAACTCTTGTATTTTCGAGAAGAATTCAATTCGTTACTTTAGCGTTTTTTATTTCCGAGTTTTGTTTGAAGGACCCTACAAGGAAGAACTGATGGCTGTGGGATTCTATTATTGCTTTTTATCATTGACACTAACGAGCTCAAGAACTTCACAGCTGAAAACTACACGTAGGTTTCACTGAATTCTTGAAAATGAGCCAAATATAGCGATTTTGGGGGGTCTAGACCCTTAGTAAAATTTCGATGGAAATTCGAAAAAATAGATTTCCTTCAAAGTCGGTATAATCGGAGAGGGTTCAATGCTGAATTATAATCTGCAATTCCTAATCGATTCCGTCAATTGAGAGATGAAATAATTGACTTTGAAATTTCACATTTTGGAAATTTCCCATTTGACAGGTGAAAATCTAAACGGTAGGAGTTATCGATAAAATGATGTATTAATCATATTCAGCGACCTCAAAAACCTATATTTCCATACCAAACTTGCCGATAACTCTTGTATTTTCGAGAAGAATTCAATTCGTTACTTTAGCGTTTTTTATTTCCGAGTTTTGTTTGAAGGACCCTACAAGGAAGAACTGATGGCTGTGGGATTCTATTATTGCTTTTTATCATTGACACTAACGAGCTCAAGAACTTCACAGCTGAAAACTACACGTAGGTTTCACTGAATTCTTGAAAATGAGCCAAATATAGCGATTTTGGGGGGTCTAGACCCTTAGAAAAATTTCGATGGAAATTCGAAAAAATAGATTTCCTTCAAAGTCGGTATAATCGGAGAGGGTTCAATGCTGAATTATAATCTGCAATTCCTAATCGATTCCGTCAATTGAGAGATGAAATAATTGACTTTGAAATTTCACATTTTGGAAATTTCCCATTTGACAGGTGAAAATCTAAACGGTAGGAGTTATCGATAAAATGATAAATTAATCATATTCAGCGACCTCAAAAACCTATATTTCCATACCAAACTTGCCGATAACTCTTGTATTTTCGAGAAGAATTCAATTCGTTACTTTAGCGTTTTTTATTTCCGAGTTTTGTTTGAAGGACCCTACAAGGAAGAACTGATGGCTGTGGGATTCTATTATTGCTTTTTATCATTGACACTAACGAGCTCAAGAACTTCACAGCTGAAAACTACACGTAGGTTTCACCGAATTCTTGAAAATGAGCCAAATATAGCGATTTTGGGGGGTCTAGACCCTTAGTAAAATTTCGATGGAAATTCGAGAAAATAGATTTCCTTCAAAGTCGGTATAATCGGAGAGGGTTCAATGCTGAATTATAATCTGCAATTCCTAATCGATTCCGTCAATTGAGAGATGAAATAATTGACTTTGAAATTTCACATTTTGGAAATTTCCCATTTGACAGGTGAAAATCTAAACGGTAGGAGTTATCGATAAAATGATGTATTAATCATATTCAGCGACCTCAAAAACCTATATTTCCATACCAAACTTGCCGATAACTCTTGTATTTTCGAGAAGAATTCAATTCGTTACTTTAGCGTTTTTTATTTCCGAGTTTTGTTTGAAGGACCCTACAAGGAAGAACTGATGGCTGTGGGATTCTATTATTGCTTTTTATCATTGACACTAACGAGCTCAAGAACTTCACAGCTGAAAACTACACGTAGGTTTCACTGAATTCTTGAAAATGAGCCAAATATAGCGATTTTGGGGGGTCTAGACCCTTAGTAAAATTTCGATGGAAATTCGAAAAAATAGATTTCCTTCAAAGTCGGTATAATCGGAGAGGGTTCAATGCTGAATTATAATCTGCAATTCCTAATCGATTCCGTCAATTGAGAGATGAAATAATTGACTTTGAAATTTCACATTTTGGAAATTTCCCATTTGACAGGTGAAAATCTAAACGGTAGGAGTTATCGATAAAATGATAAATTAATCATATTCAGCGACCTCAAAAACCTATATTTCCATACCAAACTTGCCGATAACTCTTGTTTTTTCGAGAAGAATTCAATTCGTTACTTTAGCGTTTTTTATTTCCGAGTTTTGTTTGAAGGACCCTACAAGGAAGAACTGATGGCTGTGGGATTCTATTATTGCTTTTTATCATTGACACTAACGAGCTCAAGAACTTCACAGCTGAGAACTACACGTAGGTTTCACTGAATTCTTGAAAATGAGCCAAATATAGCGATTTTGGGGGGTCTAGACCCTTAGTAAAATTTCGATGGAAATTTGAAAAAATAGATTTCCTTCAAAGTCGGTATAATCGGAGAGGGTTCAATGCTGAATTATACTCTGCAATTCCTAATCGATTCCGTCAATTGAGAGATGAAATAATTGACTTTGAAATTTCACATTTTGGAAATTTCCCATTTGACAGGTGAAAATCTAAACGGTAGGAGTTATCGATAAAATGATGTATTAATCATATTCAGCGACCTCAAAAACCTATATTTCCATACCAAACTTGCCGATAACTCTTGTATTTTCGAGAAGAATTCAATTCGTTACTTTAGCGTTTTTTATTTCCGAGTTTTGTTTGAAGGACCCTACAAGGAAGAACTGATGGCTGTGGGATTCTATTATTGCTTTTTATCATTGACACTAACGAGCTCAAGAACTTCACAGCTGAAAACTACACGTAGGTTTCACTGAATTCTTGAAAATGAGCCAAATATAGCGATTTTGGGGGGTCTAGACCCTTAGTAAAATTTCGATGGAAATTCGAGAAAATAGATTTCCTTCAAAGTCGGTATAATCGAAGAGGGTTCAATGCTGAATTATAATCTGCAATTCCTAATCGATTCCGTCAATTGAGAGATGAAATAATTGACTTTGAAATTTCACATTTTGGAAATTTCCCATTTGACAGGTGAAAATCTAAACGGTAGGAGTTATCGATAAAATGATGTATTAATCATATTCAGCGACCTCAAAAACCTATATTTCCATACCAAACTTGCCGATAACTCTTGTATTTTCGAGAATTCAATTCGTTACTTTAGCGTTTTTTATTTCCGAGTTTTGTTTGAAGGACCCTACAAGGAAGAACTGATGGCTGTGGGATTCTATTATTGCTTTTTATCATTGACACTAACGAGCTCAAGAACTTCACAGCTGAAAACTACACGTAGGTTTCACTGAATTCTTGAAAATGAGCCAAATATAGCGATTTTGGGGGGTCTAGACCCTTAGTAAAATTTCGATGGAAATTCGAAAAAATAGATTTCCTTCAAAGTCGGTATAATCGGAGAGGGTTCAATGCTGAATTATAATCTGCAATTCCTAATCGATTCCGTCAATTGAGAGATGAAATAATTGACTTTGAAATTTCACATTTTGGAAATTTCCCATTTGACAGGTGAAAATCTAAACGGTAGGAGTTATCGATAAAATGATGTATTAATCATATTCAGCGACCTCAAAAACCTATATTTCCATACCAAACTTGCCGATAACTCTTGTATTTTCGAGAAGAATTCAATTCGTTACTTTAGCGTTTTTTATTTCCGAGTTTTGTTTGAAGGACCCTACAAGGAAGAACTGATGGCTGTGGGATTCTATTATTGCTTTTTATCATTGACACTAACGAGCTCAAGAACTTCACAGCTGAAAACTACACGTAGGTTTCACTGAATTCTTGAAAATGAGCCAAATATAGCGATTTTGGGGGGTCTAGACCCTTAGTAAAATTTCGATGGAAATTCGAAAAAATAGATTTCCTTCAAAGTCGGTATAATCGGAGAGGGTTCAATGCTGAATTATAATCTGCAATTCCTAATCGATTCCGTCAATTGAGAGATGAAATAATTGACTTTGAAATTTCACATTTTGGAAATTTCCCATTTGACAGGTGAAAATCTAAACGGTAGGAGTTATCGATAAAATGATGTATTAATCATATTCAGCGACCTCAAAAACCTATATTTCCATACCAAACTTGCCGATAACTCTTGTATTTTCGAGAAGAATTCAATTCGTTACTTTAGCGTTTTTTATTTCCGAGTTTTGTTTGAAGGACCCTACAAGGAAGAACTGATGGCTGTTGGATTCTATTATTGCTTTTTATCATTGACACTAACGAGCTCAAGAACTTCACAGCTGAAAACTACACGTAGGTTCCACTGAATTCTTGAAAATGAGCCAAATATAGCGATTTTGGGGGGTCTAGACCCTTAGTAAAATTTCGATGGAAATTCGAAAAAATAGATTTCCTTCAAAGTCGGTATAATCGGAGAGGGTTCAATGCTGAATTATAATCTGCAATTCCTAATTGATTCCGTCAATTGAGAGATGAAATAATTGACTTTGAAATTTCACATTCTGGAAATTTCCCATTTGACAGGTGAAAATCTAAACGGTAGGAGTTATCGATAAAATGATGTATTAATCATATTCAGCGACCTCAAAAACCTATATTTCCATACCAAACTTGCCGATAACTCTTGTATTTTCGAGAAGAATTCAATTCGTTACTTTAGCGTTTTTTATTTCCGAGTTTTGTTTGAAGGACCCTACAAGGAAGAACTGATGGCTGTGGGATTCTATTATTGCTTTTTATCATTGACACTAACGAGCTCAAGAACTTCACAGCTGAAAACTACACGTAGGTTTCACTGAATTCTTGAAAATGAGCCAAATATAGCGATTTTGGGGGGTCTAGACCCTTAGTAAAATTTCGATGGAAATTCGAAAAAATAGATTTCCTTCAAAGTCGGTATAATCGGAGAGGGGTTCAATGCTGAATTATAATCTGCAATTCCTTATCGATTCCGTCAATTGAGAGATGAAATAATTGACTTTGAAATTTCACATTTTGGAAATTTCCCATTTGACAGGTGAAAATCTAAACGGTAGGAGTTATCGATAAAATGATGTATTAATCATATTCAGCGACCTCAAAAACCTATATTTCCATACCAAACTTGCCGATAACTCTTGTATTTTCGAGAAGAATTCAATTCGTTACTTTAGCGATTTTTATTTCCGAGTTTTGTTTGAAGGACCCTACAAGGAAGAACTGATGGCTGTGGGATTCTATTATTGCTTTTTATCATTGACACTAACGAGCTCAAGAACTTCACAGCTGAAAACTACACGTAGGTTTCACTGAATTCTTGAAAATGAGCCAAATATAGCGATTTTGGGGGGTCTAGACCCTTAGTAAAATTTCGATGGAAATTCGAAGAAATAGATTTCCTTCAAAGTCGGTATAATCGGAGAGGGTTCAATGCTGAATTATAATCTGCAATTCCTAATCGATTCCGTCAATGGAGAGATGAAATAATTGACTTTGAAATTTCACATTTTGGAAATTTCCCATTTGACAGGTGAAAATCTAAACGGTAGGAGTTATCGATAAAATGATGTATTAATCATATTCAGCGACCTCAAAAACCTATATTTCCATACCAAACTTGCCGATAACTCTTGTATTTTCGAGAAGAATTCAATTCGTTACTTTAGCGTTTTTTATTTCCGAGTTTTGTTTGAAGGACCCTACAAGGAAGAACTGATGGCTGTGGGATTCTATTATTGCTTTTTATCATTGACACTAACGAGCTCAAGAACTTCACAGCTGAAAACTACACGTAGGTTTCACTGAATTCTTGAAAATGAGCCAAATATAGCGATTTTGGGGGGTCTAGACCCTTAGTAAAATTTCGATGGAAATTCGAGAAAATAGATTTCCTTCAAAGTCGGTATAATCGGAGAGGGTTCAATGCTGAATTATAATCTGCAATTCCTAATCGATTCCGTCAATTGAGAGATGAAATAATTGACTTTGAAATTTCACATTTTGGAAATTTCCCATTTGACAGGTGAAAATCTAAACGGTAGGAGTTATCGATAAAATGATGTATTAATCATATTCAGCGACCTCTAAAACCTATATTTCCATACCAAACTTGCCGATAACTCTTGTATTTTCGAGAAGAATTCAATTCGTTACTTTAGCGTTTTTTATTTCCGAGTTTTGTTTGAAGGACCCTACAAGGAAGAACTGATGGCTGTGGGATTCTATTATTGCTTTTTATCATTGACACTAACGAGCTCAAGAACTTCACAGCTGAAAACTACACGTAGGTTTCACTGAATTCTTGAAAATGAGCCAAATATAGCGATTTTGGGGGGTCTAGACCCTTAGTAAAATTTCGATGGAAATTCGAAAAAATAGATTTCCTTCAAAGTCGGTATAATCGGAGAGGGTTCAATGTTGAATTATAATCTGCAATTCCTAATCGATTCCGTCAATTGAGAGATGAAATAATTGACTTTGAAATTTCACATTTTGGAAATTTCCCATTTGACAGGTGAAAATCTAAACGGTAGGAGTTATCGATAAAATGATGTATTAATCATATTCAGCGACCTCAAAAACCTATATTTCCATACCAAACTTGCCGATAACTCTTGTATTTTCGAGAAGAATTCAATTCGTTACTTTAGCGTTTTTTATTTCCGAGTTTTGTTTGAAGGACCCTACAAGGAAGAACTGATGGCTGTGGGATTCTATTATTGCTTTTTATCATTGACACTAACGAGCTCAAGAACTTCACAGCTGAAAACTACACGTAGGTTTCACTGAATTCTTGAAAATGAGCCAAATATAGCGATTTTGGGGGGTCTAGACCCTTAGTAAAATTTCGATGGAAATTCGAAAAAATAGATTTCCTTCAAAGTCGGTATAATCGGAGAGGGTTCAATGCTGAATTATAATCTGCAATTCCTAATCGATTCCGTCAATTGAGAGATGAAATAATTGACTTTGAAATTTCACATTTTGGAAATTTCCCATTTGACAGGTGAAAATCTAAACGGTAGGAGTTATCGATAAAATGATAAATTAATCATATTCAGCGACCTCAAAAACCTATATTTCCATACCAAACTTGCCGATAACTCTTGTATTTTCGAGAAGAATTCAATTCGTTACTTTAGCGTTTTTTATTTCCGAGTTTTGTTTGAAGGACCCTACAAGGAAGAACTGATGGCTGTGGGATTCTATTATTGCTTTTTATCATTGACACTAACGAGCTCAAGAACTTCACAGCTGAAAACTACACGTAGGTTTCACCGAATTCTTGAAAATGAGCCAAATATAGCGATTTTGGGGGGTCTAGACCCTTAGTAAAATTTCGATGGAAATTCGAAAAAATAGATTTCCTTCAAAGTCGGTATAATCGGAGAGGGTTCAATGCTGAATTATAATCTGCAATTCCTAATCGATTCCGTCAATTGAGAGATGAAATAATTGACTTTGAAATTTCACATTTTGGAAATTTCCCATTTGACAGGTGAAAATCTAAACGGTAGGAGTTATCGATAAAATGATGTATTAATCATATTCAGCGACCTCAAAAACCTATATTTCCATACCAAACTTGCCGATAACTCTTGTATTTTCGAGAAGAATTCAATTCGTTACTTTAGCGTTTTTATTTCCGAGTTTTGTTTGAAGGACCCTACAAGGAAGAACTGATGGCTGTGGGATTCTATTATTGCTTTTTATCATTGACACTAACGAGCTCAAGAACTTCACAGCTGAAAACTACACGTAGGTTTCACTGAATTCTTGAAAATGAGCCAAATATAGCGATTTTGGGGGGTCTAGACCCTTAGTAAAATTTCGATGGAAATTCGAGAGAATAGATTTCCTTCAAAGTCGGTATAATCGGAGAGGGTTCAATGCTGAATTATAATCTGCAATTCCTAATCGATTCCGTCAATTGAGAGATGAAATAATTGACTTTGAAATTTCACATTTTGGAAATTTCCCATTTGACAGGTGAAAATCTAAACGGTAGGAGTTATCGATAAAATGATAAATTAATCATATTCAGCGACCTCAAAAACCTATATTTCCATACCAAACTTGCCGATAACTCTTGTATTTTCGAGAAGAATTCAATTCGTTACTTTAGCGTTTTTTATTTCCGAGTTTTGTTTGAAGGACCCTACAAGGAAGAACTGATGGCTGTGGGATTCTATTATTGCTTTTTATCATTGATACTAACGAGCTCAAGAACTTCACAGCTGAAAACTACACGTAGGTTTCACTGAATTCTTGAAAATGAGCCAAATATAGCGATTTTGGGGGGTCTAGACCCTTAGTAAAATTTCGATGGAAATTCGAGAAAATAGATTTCCTTCAAAGTCGGTATAATCGGAGAGGGTTCAATGCTGAATTATAATCTGCAATTCCTAATCGATTCCGTCAATTGAGATATGAAATAATTGACTTTGAAATTTCACATTTTGGAAATTTCCCATTTGACAGGTGAAAATCTAAACGGTAGGAGTTATCGATAAAATGATGTATTAATCATATTCAGCGACCTCAAAAACCTATATTTCCATACCAAACTTGCCGATAACTCTTGTATTTTCGAGAAGAATTCAATTCGTTACTTTAGCGTTTTTTATTTCCGAGTTTTGTTTGAAGGACCCTACAAGGAAGAACTGATGGCTGTGGGATTCTATTATTGCTTTTTATCATTGACACTAACGAGCTCAAGAACTTCACAGCTGAAAACTACACGTAGGTTTCACTGAATTCTTGAAAATGAGCCAAATATAGCGATTTTGGGGGGTCTAGACCCTTAGTAAAATTTCGATGGAAATTCGAAAAAATAGATTTCCTTCAAAGTCGGTATAATCGGAGAGGGTTCAATGCTGAATTATAATCTGCAATTCCTAATCGATTCCGTCAATTGAGAGATGAAATAATTGACTTTGAAATTTCACATTTTGGAAATTTCCCATTTGACAGGTGAAAATCTAAACGGTAGGAGTTATCGATAAAATGATAAATTAATCATATTCAGCGACCTCAAAAACCTATATTTCCATACCAAACTTGCCGATAACTCTTGTATTTTCGAGAAGAATTCAATTCGTTACTTTAGCGTTTTTTATTTCCGAGTTTTGTTTGAAGGACCCTACAAGGAAGAACTGATGGCTGTGGGATTCTATTATTGCTTTTTATCATTGACACTAACGAGCTCAAGAACTTCACAGCTGAAAACTACACGTAGGTTTCACCGAATTCTTGAAAATGAGCCAAATATAGCGATTTTGGGGGGTCTAGACCCTTAGTAAAATTTCGATGGAAATTCGAGAAAATAGATTTCCTTCAAAGTCGGTATAATCGGAGAGGGTTCAATGCTGAATTATAATCTGCAATTCCTAATCGATTCCGTCAATTGAGAGATGAAATAATTGACTTTGAAATTTCACATTTTGGAAATTTCCCATTTGACAGGTGAAAATCTAAACGGTAGGAGTTATCGATAAAATGATAAATTAATCATATTCAGCGACCTCAAAAACCTATATTTCCATACCAAACTTGCCGATAACTCTTGTATTTTCGAGAAGAATTCAATTCGTTACTTTAGCGTTTTTTATTTCCGAGTTTTGTTTGAAGGACCCTACAAGGAAGAACTGATGGCTGTGGGATTCTATTATTGCTTTTTATCATTGACACTAACGAGCTCAAGAACTTCACAGCTGAAAACTACACGTAGGTTTCACTGAATTCTTGAAAATGAGCCAAATATAGCGATTTTGGGGGGTCTAGACCCTTAGTAAAATTTCGATGGAAATTCGAGAAAATAGATTTCCTTCAAAGTCGGTATAATCGGAGAGGGTTCAATGCTGAATTATAATCTGCAATTCCTAATCGATTCCGTCAATTGAGAGATGAAATAATTGACTTTGAAATTTCACATTTTGGAAATTTCCCATTTGACAGGTGAAAATCTAAACGGTAGGAGTTATCGATAAAATGATAAATTAATCATATTCAGCGACCTCAAAAACCTATATTTCCATACCAAACTTGCCGATAACTCTTGTATTTTCGAGAAGAATTCAATTCGTTACTTTAGCGTTTTTTATTTCCGAGTTTTGTTTGAAGGACCCTACAAGGAAGAACTGATGGCTGTGGGATTCTATTATTGCTTTTTATCATTGACACTAACGAGCTCAAGAACTTCACAGCTGAAAACTACACGTAGGTTTCACTGAATTCTTGAAAATGAGCCAAATATAGCGATTTTGGGGGGTCTAGACCCATAGTAAAATTTCGATGGAAATTCGAAAAAATAGATTTCCTTCAAAGTCGGTATAATCGGAGAGGGTTCAATGCTGAATTATAATCTGCAATTCCTAATCGATTCCGTCAATTGAGAGATGAAATAATTGACTTTGAAATTTCACATTTTGGAAATTTCCCATTTGACAGGTGAAAATCTAAACGGTAGGAGTTATCGATAAAATGATGTATTAATCATATTCAGCGACCTCAAAAACCTATGTTTCCATACCAAACTTGCCGATAACTCTTGTATTTTCGAGAAGAATTCAATTCGTTACTTTAGCGTTTTTTATTTCCGAGTTTTGTTTGAAGGACCCTACAAGGAAGAACTGATGGCTGTGGGATTCTATTATTGCTTTTTATCATTGACACTAACGAGCTCAAGAACTTCACAGCTGAAAACTACACGTAGGTTTCACTGAATTCTTGAAAATGAGTCAAATATAGCGATTTTGGGGGGTCTAGACCCTTAGTAAAATTTCGATGGAAATTCGAAAAAATAGATTTCCTTCAAAGTCGGTATAATCGGAGAGGGTTCAATGCTGAATTATAATCTGCAATTCCTAATCGATTCCGTCAATTGAGAGATGAAATAATTGACTTTGAAATTTCACATTTTGGAAATTTCCCATTTGACAGGTGAAAATCTAAACGGTAGGAGTTATCGATAAAATGATAAATTAATCATATTCAGCGACCTCAAAAACCTATATTTCCATACCAAACTTGCCGATAACTCTTGTTTTTTCGAGAAGAATTCAATTCGTTACTTTAGCGTTTTTTATTTCCGAGTTTTGTTTGAAGGACCCTACAAGGAAGAACTGATGGCTGTGGGATTCTATTATTGCTTTTTATCATTGACACTATCGAGCTCAAGAACTTCACAGCTGAAAACTACACGTAGGTTTCACTGAATTCTTGAAAATGAGCCAAATATAGCGATTTTGGGGGGTCTAGACCCTTAGTAAAATTTCGATGGAAATTTGAAAAAATAGATTTCCTTCAAAGTCGGTATAATCGGAGAGGGTTCAATGCTGAATTATACTCTGCAATTCCTAATCGATTCCGTCAATTGAGAGATGAAATAATTGACTTTGAAATTTCACATTTTGGAAATTTCCCATTTGACAGGTGAAAATCTAAACGGTAGGAGTTATCGATAAAATGATGTATTAATCATATTCAGCGACCTCAAAAACCTATATTTCCATACCAAACTTGCCGATAACTCTTGTATTTTCGAGAAGAATTCAATTCGTTACTTTAGCGTTTTTTATTTCCGAGTTATGTTTGAAGGACCCTACAAGGAAGAACTGATGGCTGTGGGATTCTATTATTGCTTTTTATCATTGACACTATCGAGCTCAAGAACTTCACAGCTGAAAACTACACGTAGGTTTCACTGAATTCTTGAAAATGAGCCAAATATAGCGATTTTGGGGGGTCTAGACCCTTAGTAAAATTTCGATGGAAATTCGAGAAAATAGATTTCCTTCAAAGTCGGTATAATCGAAGAGGGTTCAATGCTGAATTATAATCTGCAATTCCTAATCGATTCCGTCAATTGAGAGATGAAATAATTGACTTTGAAATTTCACATTTTGGAAATTTCCCATTTGACAGGTGAAAATCTAAACGGTAGGAGTTATCGATAAAATGATGTATTAATCATATTCAGCGACCTCAAAAACCTATATTTCCATACCAAACTTGCCGATAACTCTTGTATTTTCGAGAATTCAATTCGTTACTTTAGCGTTTTTTATTTCCGAGTTTTGTTTGAAGGACCCTACAAGGAAGAACTGATGGCTGTGGGATTCTATTATTGCTTTTTATCATTGACACTAACGAGCTCAAGAACTTCACAGCTGAAAACTACACGTAGGTTTCACTGAATTCTTGAAAATGAGCCAAATATAGCGATTTTGGGGGGTCTAGACCCTTAGTAAAATTTCGATGGAAATTCGAGAAAATAGATTTCCTTCAAAGTCGGTATAATCGGAGAGGGTTCAATGCTGAATTATAATCTGCAATTCCTAATCGATTCCGTCAATTGAGAGATGAAATAATTGACTTTGAAATTTCACATTTTGGAAATTTCCCATTTGACAGGTGGAAATCTAAACGGTAGGAGTTATCGATAAAATGATAAATTAATCATATTCAGCGACTTCAAAAACCTATATTTCCATACCAAACTTGCCGATAACTCTTGTATTTTCGAGAAGAATTCAATTCGTTACTTTAGCGTTTTTTATTTCCGAGTTTTGTTTGAAGGACCCTGCAAGGAAGAACTGATGGCTGTGGGATTCTATTATTGCTTTTTATCATTGACACTAACGAGCTCAAGAACTTCACAGCTGAAAACTACACGTAGGTTTCACTGAATTCTTGAAAATGAGCCAAATATAGCGATTTTGGGGGGTCTAGACCCTTAGTAAAATTTCGATGGAAATTCGAGAAAATAGATTTCCTTCAAAGTCGGTATAATCGGATAGGGTTCAATGCTGAATTATAATCTGCAATTCCTAATCGATTCCGTCAATTGAGAGATGAAATAATTGACTTTGAAATTTCACATTTTGGAAATTTCCCATTTGACAGGTGAAAATCTGAACGGTAGGAGTTATCGATAAAATGATAAATTAATCATATTCAGCGACCTCAAAAACCTATATTTCCATACCAAACTTGCCGATAACTCTTGTATTTTCGAGAAGAATTCAATTCGTTACTTTAGCGTTTTTTATTTCCGAGTTTTGTTTGAAGGACCCTACAAGGAAGAACTGATGGCTGTGGGATTCTATTATTGCTTTTTATCATTGACACTAACGAGCTCAAGAACTTCACAGCTGAAAACTACACGTAGGTTTCACTGAATTCTTGAAAATGAGCCAAATATAGCGATTTTGGGGGGTCTAGACCCTTAGTAAAATTTCGATGGAAATTCGAAAAAATAGATTTCCTTCAAAGTCGATATAATCGGAGAGGGTTCAATGCTGAATTATAATCTGCAATTCCTAATCGATTCCGTCAATTGAGAGATGAAATAATTGACTTTGAAATTTCACATTTTGGAAATTTCCCATTTGACAGGTGAAAATCTAAACGGTAGGAGTTATCGATAAAATGATGTATTAATCATATTCAGCGACCTCAAAAACCTATATTTCCATACCAAACTTGCCGATAACTCTTGTATTTTCGAGAAGAATTCAATTCGTTACTTTAGCGTTTTTTATTTCCGAGTTTTGTTTGAAGGACCCTACAAGGAAGAACTGATGGCTGTGGGATTCTATTATTGCTTTTTATCATTGACACTAACGAGCTCAAGAACTTCACAGCTGAAAACTACACGTAGGTTTCACTGAATTCTTGAAAATGAGCCAAATATAGCGATTTTGGGGGGTCTAGACCCTTAGTAAAATTTCGAAGGAAATTCGAAAAAATAGATTTCCTTCAAAGTCGGTATAATCGGAGAGGGTTCAATGCTGAATTATATACTGCAATTCCTAATCGATTCCGTCAATTGAGAGATGAAATAATTGACTTTGAAATTTCACATTTTGGAAATTTCCCATTTGACAGGTGAAAATCTAAACGGTAGGAGTTATCGATAAAATGATAAATTAATCATATTCAGCGACCTCAAAAACCCATATTTCCATACCAAACTTGCCGATAACTCTTGTTTTTTCGAGAAGAATTCAATTCGTTACTTTAGCGTTTTTTATTTCCGAGTTTTGTTTGAAGGACCCTACAAGGAAGAACTGATGGCTGTGGGATTCTATTATTGCTTTTTATCATTGACACTAACGAGCTCAAGAACTTCACAGCTGAAAACTACACGTAGGTTTCACTGAATTCTTGAAAATGAGCCAAATATAGCGATTTTGGGGGGTCTAGACCCTTAGTAAAATTTCGATGGAAATTCGAGAAAATAGATTTCCTTCAAAGTCGGTATAATCGGAGAGGGTTCAATGCTGAATTATAATCTGCAATTCCTAATCGATTCCGTCAATTGAGAGATGAAATAATTGACTTTGAAATTTCACATTTTGGAAATTTCCCATTTGACAGGTGAAAATCTAAACGGTAGGAGTTATCGATAAAATGATAAATTAATCATATTCAGCGACCTCAAAAACCTATATTTCCATACCAAACTTGCCGATAACTCTTGTATTTTCGAGAAGAATTCAATTCGTTACTTTAGCGTTTTTTATTTCCGAGTTTTGTTTGAAGGACCCTACAAGGAAGAACTGATGGCTGTGGGATTCTATTATTGCTTTTTATCATTGACACTAACGAGCTCAAGAACTTCACAGCTGAAAACTAGACGTAGGTTTCACTGAATTCTTGAAAATGAGCCAAATATAGCGATTTTGGGGGGTCTAGACCCTTAGTAAAATTTCGATGGAAATTCGAAAAAATAGATTTCCTTCAAAGTCGGTATAATCGGAGAGGGTTCAATGCTGAATTATAATCTGCAATTCCTAATCGATTCCGTCAATTGAGAGATGAAATAATTGACTTTGAAATTTCACATTTTGGAAATTTCCCATTTGACAGGTGAAAATCTAAACGGTAGGAGGTATCGATAAAATGATGTGTTAATCATATTCAGCGACCTCAGAAACCTATATTTCCATACCAAACTTGCCGATAACTCTTGTATTTTCGAGAAGAATTCAATTCGTTACTTTAGCGTTTTTTATTTCCGAGTTTTGTTTGAAGGACCCTACAAGGAGGAACTGATGGCTGTGGGATTCTATTATTGCTTTTTATCATTGACACTAACGAGCTCAAGAACTTCACAGCTGAAAACTACACGTAGGTTTCACTGAATTCTTGAAAATGAGCCAAATATAGCGATTTTGGGGGGTCTAGACCCTTAGTAAAATTTCGATGGAAATTCGAAAAAATAGATTTCCTTCAAAGTCGGTATAATCGGAGAGGGTTCAATGCTGAATTATAATCTGCAATTCCTTATCGATTCCGTCAATTGAGAGATGAAATAATTGACTTTGAAATTTCACATTTTGGAAATTTCCCATTTGACAGGTGAAAATCTAAACGGTAGGAGTTATCGATAAAATGATGTATTAATCATATTCAGCGACCTCAAAAACCTATATTTCCATACCAAACTTGCCGATAACTCTTGTATTTTCGAGAAGAATTCAATTCGTTACTTTAGCGTTTTTTATTTCCGAGTTTTGTTTGAAGGACCCTACAAGGAAGAACTGATGGCTGTGGGATTCTATTATTGCTTTTTATCATTGACACTAACGAGCTCAAGAACTTCACAGCTGAAAACGTAGGTTTCACTGAATTCTTGAAAATGAGCCAAATATAGCGATTTTGGGGGGTCTAGACCCTTAGTAAAATTTCGATGGAAATTCGAAAAAATAGATTTCCTTCAAAGTCGGTATAATCGGAGAGGGTTCAATGCTGAATTATAATCTGCAATTCCTAATCGATTCCGTCAATTGAGAGATGAAATAATTGACTTTGAAATTTCACATTTTGGAAATTTCCCATTTGACAGGTGAAAATCTAAACGGTAGGAGTTATCGATAAAATGATGTATTAATCATATTCAGCGACCTCAAAAACCTATATTTCCATACCAAACTTGCCGATAACTCTTGTATTTTCGAGAAGAATTCAATTCGTTACTTTAGCGTTTTTTATTTCCGAGTTTTGTTTGAAGGACCCTACAAGGAAGAACTGATGGCTGTGGGATTCTATTATTGCTTTTTATCATTGACACTAACGAGCTCAAGAACTTCACAGCTGAAAACTACACGTAGGTTTCACTGAATTCTTGAAAATGAGCCAAATATAGCGATTTTGGGGGGTCTAGACCCTTAGTAAAATTTCGATGGAAATTCGAAAAAATAGATTTCCTTCAAAGTCGGTATATTCGGAGAGGGTTCAATGCTGAATTATAATCTGCAATTCCTAATCGATTCCGTCAATTGAGAGATGAAATAATTGACTTTGAAATTTCACATTTTGGAAATTTCCCATTTGACAGGTGAAAATCTAAACGGTAGGAGTAATCGATAAAATGATAAATTAATCATATTCAGCGACCTCAAAAACCTATATTTCCATACCAAACTTGCCGATAACTCTTGTTTTTTCGAGAAGGATTCAATTCGTTACTTTAGCGTTTTTTATTTCCGAGTTTTGTTTGAAGGACCCTACAAGGAAGAACTGATGGCTGTGGGATTCTATTATTGCTTTTTATCATTGACACTAACGAGCTCAAGAACTTCACAGCTGAGAACTACACGTAGGTTTCACTGAATTCTTGAAAATGAGCCAAATATAGCGATTTTGGGGGGTCTAGACCCTTAGTAAAATTTCGATGGAAATTCGAAAAAATAGATTTCCTTCAAAGTCGGTATATTCGGAGAGGGTTCAATGCTGAATTATAATCTGCAATTCCTAATCGATTCCGTCAATTGAGAGATGAAATAATTGACTTTGAAATTTCACATTTTGGAAATTTCCCATTTGACAGGTGAAAATCTAAACGGTAGGAGTTATCGATAAAATGATGTATTAATCATATTCAGCGACCTCAAAAACCTATATTTCCATACCAAACTTGCCGATAACTCTTGTATTTTCGAGAAGAATTCAATTCGTTACTTTAGCGTTTTTTATTTCCGAGTTTTGTTTGAAGGACCCTACAAGGAAGAACTGATGGCTGTGGGATTCTATTATTGCTTTTTATCATTGACACTAACGAGCTCAAGAACTTCACAGCTGAAAACTACACGTAGGTTTCACTGAATTCTTGAAAATGAGCCAAATATAGCGATTTTGGGGGGTCTAGACCCTTAGTAAAATTTCGATGGAAATTCGAGAAAATAGATTTCCTTCAAAGTCGGTATAATCGAAGAGGGTTCAATGCTGAATTATAATCTGCAATTCCTAATCGATTCCGTCAATTGAGAGATGAAATAATTGACTTTGAAATTTCACATTTTGGAAATTTCCCATTTGACAGGTGAAAATCTAAACGGTAGGAGTTATCGATAAAATGATGTATTAATCATATTCAGCGACCTCAAAAACCTATATTTCCATACCAAACTTGCCGATAACTCTTGTATTTTCGAGAAGAATTCAATTCGTTACTTTAGCGTTTTTTATTTCCGAGTTTTGTTTGAAGGACCCTACAAGGAAGAACTGATGGCTGTGGGATTCTATTATTGCTTTTTATCATTGACACTAACGAGCTCAAGAACTTCACAGCTGAAAACTACACGTAGGTTTCACTGAATTCTTGAAAATGAGCCAAATATAGCGATTTTGGGGGGTCTAGACCCTTAGTAAAATTTCGATGGAAATTCGAGAAAATAGATTTCCTTCAAAGTCGGTATAATCGGAGAGGGTTCAATGCTGATTTATAATCTGCAATTCCTAATCGATTCCGTCAATTGAGAGATGAAATAATTGACTTTGAAATTTCACATTTTAGAAATTTCCCATTTGACAGGTGAAAATCTAAACGGTAGGAGTTATCGATAAAATGATAAATTAATCATATTCAGCGACTTCAAAAACCTATATTTCCATACCAAACTTGCCGATAACTCTTGTATTTTCGAGAAGAATTCAATTCGTTACTTTAGCGTTTTTTATTTCCGAGTTTTGTTTGAAGGACCCTACAAGGAAGAACTGATGGCTGTGGGATTCTATTATTGCTTTTTATCATTGACACTAACGAGCTCAAGAACTTCACAGCTGAAAACTACACGTAGGTTTTACTGAATTCTTGAAAATGAGCCAAATATAGCGATTTTGGGGGGTCTAGACCCTTAGTAAAATTTCGATGGAAATTCGAAAAAATAGATTTCCTTCAAAGTCGGTATAATCGGAGAGGGTTCAATGCTGAATTATAATCTGCAATTCCTAATCGATTCCGTCAATTGAGAGATGAAATAATTGACTTTGAAATTTCACATTTTGGAAATTTCCCATTTGACAGGTGAAAATCTAAACGGTAGGAGTTATCGATAAAATGATGTATTAATCATATTCAGCGACCTCAAAAACCTATATTTCCATACCAAACTTGCCGATAACTCTTGTATTTTCGAGAAGAATTCAATTCGTTACTTTAGCGTTTTTTATTTCCGAGTTTTGTTTGAAGGACCCTACAAGGAAGAACTGATGGCTGTGGGATTCTATTATTGCTTTT
The DNA here is from genome assembly GCA_958510865.1 of Myrrha octodecimguttata. NCBI lineage: Eukaryota > Metazoa > Arthropoda > Insecta > Coleoptera > Coccinellidae > Myrrha > Myrrha octodecimguttata. The sequence continues at coordinate 71,684,955 of OY294059.1, read as the reverse complement.
TATCATTGACACTAACGAGCTCAAGAACTTCACAGCTGAAAACTAGACGTAGGTTTCACTGAATTCTTGAAAATGAGCCAAATATAGCGATTTTGGGGGGTCTAGACCCTTAGTAAAATTTCGATGGAAATTCGAAAAAATAGATTTCCTTCAAAGTCGGTATAATCGGAGAGGGTTCAATGCTGAATTATAATCTGCAATTCCTAATCGATTCCGTCAATTGAGAGATGAAATAATTGACTTTGAAATTTCACATTTTGGAAATTTCCCATTTGACAGGTGAAAATCTAAACGGTAGGAGTTATCGATAAAATGATGTATTAATCATATTCAGCGACCTCAAAAACCTATATTTCCATACCAAACTTGCCGATAACTCTTGTATTTTCGAGAAGAATTCAATTCGTTACTTTAGCGTTTTTTATTTCCGAGTTTTGTTTGAAGGACCCTACAAGGAAGAACTGATGGCTGTGGGATTCTATTATTGCTTTTTATCATTGACACTAACGAGCTCAAGAACTTCACAGCTGAAAACGTAGGTTTCTCTGAATTCATGAAAATGAGCCAAATATAGCGATTTTGGGGGGTCTAGACCCTTAGTAAAATTTCGATGGAAATTCGAGAAAATAGATTTCCTTCACAGTCGGTATAATCGGAGAGGGTTCAATGCTGAATTATAATCTGCAATTCCTAATCGATTCCGTCAATTGAGAGATGAAATAATTGACTTTGAAATTTCACATTTTGGAAATTTCCCATTTGACAGGTGAAAATCTAAACGGTAGGAGTTATCGATAAAATGATGTATTAATCATATTCAGCGACCTCAAAAACCTATATTTCCATACCAAACTTGCCGATAACTCTTGTATTTTCGAGAAGAATTCAATTCGTTACTTTAGCGTTTTTTATTTCCGAGTTTTGTTTGAAGGACCCTACAAGGAAGAACTGATGGCTGTGGGATTCTATTATTGCTTTTTATCATTGACACTAACGAGCTCAAGAACTTCACAGCTGAAAACTACACGTAGGTTTCACTGAATTCTTGAAAATGAGCCAAATATAGCGATTTTGGGGGGTCTAGACCCTTAGTAAAATTTCGATGGAAATTCGAAAAAATAGATTTCCTTCAAAGTCGGTATATTCGGAGAGGGTTCAATGCTGAATTATAATCTGCAATTCCTAATCGATTCCGTCAATTGAGAGATGAAATAATTGACTTTGAAATTTCACATTTTGGAAATTTCCCATTTGACAGGTGAAAATCTAAACGGTAGGAGTAATCGATAAAATGATAAATTAATCATATTCAGCGACCTCAAAAACCTATATTTCCATACCAAACTTGCCGATAACTCTTGTTTTTTCGAGAAGGATTCAATTCGTTACTTTAGCGTTTTTTATTTCCGAGTTTTGTTTGAAGGACCCTACAAGGAAGAACTGATGGCTGTGGGATTCTATTATTGCTTTTTATCATTGACACTAACGAGCTCAAGAACTTCACAGCTGAGAACTACACGTAGGTTTCACTGAATTCTTGAAAATGAGCCAAATATAGCGATTTTGGGGGGTCTAGACCCTTAGTAAAATTTCGATGGAAATTCGAAAAAATAGATTTCCTTCAAAGTCGGTATATTCGGAGAGGGTTCAATGCTGAATTATAATCTGCAATTCCTAATCGATTCCGTCAATTGAGAGATGAAATAATTGACTTTGAAATTTCACATTTTGGAAATTTCCCATTTGACAGGTGAAAATCTAAACGGTAGGAGTTATCGATAAAATGATGTATTAATCATATTCAGCGACCTCAAAAACCTATATTTCCATACCAAACTTGCCGATAACTCTTGTATTTTCGAGAAGAATTCAATTCGTTACTTTAGCGTTTTTTATTTCCGAGTTTTGTTTGAAGGACCCTACAAGGAAGAACTGATGGCTGTGGGATTCTATTATTGCTTTTTATCATTGACACTAACGAGCTCAAGAACTTCACAGCTGAAAACTACACGTAGGTTTCACTGAATTCTTGAAAATGAGCCAAATATAGCGATTTTGGGGGGTCTAGACCCTTAGTAAAATTTCGATGGAAATTCGAGAAAATAGATTTCCTTCAAAGTCGGTATAATCGAAGAGGGTTCAATGCTGAATTATAATCTGCAATTCCTAATCGATTCCGTCAATTGAGAGATGAAATAATTGACTTTGAAATTTCACATTTTGGAAATTTCCCATTTGACAGGTGAAAATCTAAACGGTAGGAGTTATCGATAAAATGATGTATTAATCATATTCAGCGACCTCAAAAACCTATATTTCCATACCAAACTTGCCGATAACTCTTGTATTTTCGAGAAGAATTCAATTCGTTACTTTAGCGTTTTTTATTTCCGAGTTTTGTTTGAAGGACCCTACAAGGAAGAACTGATGGCTGTGGGATTCTATTATTGCTTTTTATCATTGACACTAACGAGCTCAAGAACTTCACAGCTGAAAACTACACGTAGGTTTCACTGAATTCTTGAAAATGAGCCAAATATAGCGATTTTGGGGGGTCTAGACCCTTAGTAAAATTTCGATGGAAATTCGAGAAAATAGATTTCCTTCAAAGTCGGTATAATCGGAGAGGGTTCAATGCTGATTTATAATCTGCAATTCCTAATCGATTCCGTCAATTGAGAGATGAAATAATTGACTTTGAAATTTCACATTTTGGAAATTTCCCATTTGACAGGTGAAAATCTAAACGGTAGGAGTTATCGATAAAATGATAAATTAATCATATTCAGCGACTTCAAAAACCTATATTTCCATACCAAACTTGCCGATAACTCTTGTATTTTCGAGAAGAATTCAATTCGTTACTTTAGCGTTTTTTATTTCCGAGTTTTGTTTGAAGGACCCTACAAGGAAGAACTGATGGCTGTGGGATTCTATTATTGCTTTTTATCATTGACACTAACGAGCTCAAGAACTTCACAGCTGAAAACTACACGTAGGTTTCACTGAATTCTTGAAAATGAGCCAAATATAGCGATTTTGGGGGGTCTAGACCCTTAGTAAAATTTCGATGGAAATTCGAGAAAATAGATTTCCTTCAAAGTCGGTATAATCGGAGAGGGTTCAATGCTGAATTATAATCTGCAATTCCTAATCGATTCCGTCAATTGAGAGATGGAATAATTGACTTTGAAATTTCACATTTTGGAAATTTCCCATTTGACAGGTGAAAATCTAAACGGTAGGAGTTATCGATAAAATGATAAATTAATCATATTCAGCGACCTCAAAAACCTATATTTCCATACCAAACTTGCCGATAACTCTTGTATTTTCGAGAAGAATTCAATTCGTTACTTTAGCGTTTTTTATTTCCGAGTTTTGTTTGAAGGACCCTACAAGGAAGAACTGATGGCTGTGGCATTCTATTATTGCTTTTTATCATTGACACTAACGAGCTCAAGAACTTCACAGCTGAAAACTACACGTAGGTTTCACTGAATTCTTGAAAATGAGCCAAATATAGCGATTTTGGGGGGTCTAGACCCTTATTAAAATTTCGATGGAAATTCGAAAAAATAGATTTCCTTCAAAGTCGGTATAATCGGAGAGGGTTCAATGCTGAATTATAATCTGCAATTCCTAATCGATTCCGTCAATTGAGAGATGAAATAATTGACTTTGAAATTTCACATTTTGGAAATTTCCCATTTGACAGGTGAAAATCTAAACGGTAGGAGTTATCGATAAAATGATAAATTAATCATATTCAGCGACCTCAAAAACCTATATTTCCATACCAAACTTGCCGATAACTCTTGTATTTTCGAGAAGAATTCAATTCGTTACTTTAGCGTTTTTTATTTCCGAGTTTTGTTTGAAGGACCCTACAAGGAAGAACTGATGGCTGTGGGATTCTATTATTGCTTTTTATCATTGACACTAACGAGCTCAAGAACTTCACAGCTGAAAACTACACGTAGGTTTTACTGAATTCTTGAAAATGAGCCAAATATAGCGATTTTGGGGGGTCTAGACCCTTAGTAAAATTTCGATGGAAATTCGAAAAAATAGATTTCCTTCAAAGTCGGTATAATCGGAGAGGGTTCAATGCTGAATTATAATCTGCAATTCCTAATCGATTCCGTCAATTGAGAGATGAAATAATTGACTTTGAAATTTCACATTTTGGAAATTTCACATTTGACAGGTGAAAATCTAAACGGTAGGAGTTATCGATGAAATGATGTATTAATCATATTCAGCGACCTCAAAAACCTATATTTCCATACCAAACTTGCCGATAACTCTTGTATTTTCGAGAAGAATTCAATTCGTTACTTTAGCGTTTTTTATTTCCGAGTTTTGTTTGAAGGACCCTACAAGGAAGAACTGATGGCTGTGGGATTCTATTATTGCTTTTTATCATTGACACTAACGAGCTCAAGAACTTCACAGCTGAAAACTACACGTAGGTTTCACTGAATTCTTGAAAATGAGCCAAATATAGCGATTTTGGGGGGTCTAGACCCTTAGTAAAATTTCGATGGAAATTCGAAAAAATAGATTTCCTTCAAAGTCGGTATAATCGGAGAGGGTTCAATGCTGAATTATAATCTGCAATTCCTCATCGATTCCGTCAATTGAGAGATGAAATAATTGACTTTGAAATTTCACATTTTGGAAATTTCCCATTTGACAGGTGAAAATCTAAACGGTAGGAGTTATCGATAAAATGATAAATTAATCATATTCAGCGACCTCAAAAACCTATATTTCCATACCAAACTTGCCGATAACTCTTGTTTTTTCGAGAAGAATTCAATTCGTTACTTTAGCGTTTTTTTATTTCCGAGTTTTGTTTGAAGGACCCTACAAGGAAGAACTGATGGCTGTGGGATTCTATTATTGCTTTTTATCATTGACACTAACGAGCTCAAGAACTTCACAGCTGAAAACTACACGTAGGTTTTACTGAATTCTTGAAAATGAGCCAAATATAGCGATTTTGGGGGGTCTAGACCCTTAGTAAAATTTCGATGGAAATTCGAAAAAATAGATTTCCTTCAAAGTCGGTATAATCGGAGAGGGTTCAATGCTGAATTATAATCTGCAATTCCTAATCGATTCCGTCAATTGAGAGATGAAATAATTGACTTTGAAATTTCACATTTTGGAAATTTCCCATTTGACAGGTGAAAATCTAAACGGTAGGAAATATCGATAAAATGATGTATTAATCATATTCAGCGACCTCAAAAACCTATATTTCCATACCAAACTTGCCGATAACTCTTGTATTTTCGAGAAGAATTCAATTCGTTACTTTAGCGTTTTTTATTTCCGAGTTTTGTTTGAAGGACCCTACAAGGAAGAACTGATGGCTGTGGGATTCTATTATTGCTTTTTATCATTGACACTAACGAGCTCAAGAACTTCACAGCTGAAAACTACACGTAGGTTTCACTGAATTCTTGAAAATGAGCCAAATATAGCGATTTTGGGGGGTCTAGACCCTTAGTAAAATTTCGATGGAAATTCGAAAAAATAGATTTCCTTCAAAGTCGGTATAATCGGAGAGGGTTCAATGCTGAATTATAATCTGCAATTCCTAATCGATTCCGTCAATTGAGAGATGAAATAATTGACTTTGAAATTTCACATTTTGGAAATTTCCCATTTGACAGGTGAAAATCTAAACGGTAGGAGTAATCGATAAAATGATAAATTAATCATATTCAGCGACCTCAAAAACCTATATTTCCATACCAAACTTGCCGATAACTCTTGTATTTTCGAGAAGAATTCAATTCGTTACTTAAGCGTTTTTTATTTCCGAGTTTTGTTTGAAGGACCCTACAAGGAAGAACTGATGGCTGTGGGATTCTATTATTGCTTTTTATCATTGACACTTACGAGCTCAAGAACTTCACAGCTGAAAACTACACGTAGGTTTCACTGAATTCTTGAAAATGAGCCAAATATAGCGATTTTGGGGGGTCTAGACCCTTAGTAAAATTTCGATGGAAATTCGAAAAAATAGATTTCCTTCAAAGTCGGTATAATCGGAGAGGGTTCAATGCTGAATTATAATCTGCAATTCCTAATCGATTCCGTCAATTGAGAGATGAAATAATTGACTTTGAAATTTCACATTTTGGAAATTTCCCATTTGACAGGTGAAAATCTAAACGGTAGGAGTTATCGATAAAATGATGTATTAATCATATTCAGCGACCTCAAAAACCTATATTTCCATACCAAACTTGCCGATAACTCTTGTATTTTCGAGAAGAATTCAATTCGTTACTTTAGCGTTTTTTATTTCCGAGTTTTGTTTGAAGGACCCTACAAGGAAGAACTGATGGCTGTGGGATTCTATTATTGCTTTTTATCATTGACACTAACGAGCTCAAGAACTTCACAGCTGAAAACTACACGTAGGTTTCACTGGATTCTTGAAAATGAGCCAAATATAGCGATTTTGGGGGGTCTAGACCCTTAGTAAAATTTCGATGGAAATTCGAAAAAATAGATTTCCTTCAAAGTCGGTATAATCGGAGAGGGTTCAATGCTGAATTATAATCTGCAATTCCTAATCGATTCCGTCAATTGAGAGATGAAATAATTGACTTTGAAATTTCACATTTTGGAAATTTCCCATTTGACAGGTGAAAATCTAAACGGTAGGAGTTATCGATAAAATGATGTATTAATCATATTCAGCGACCTCAAAAACCTATATTTCCATACCAAACTTGCCGATAACTCTTGTATTTTCGAGAAGAATTCAATTCGTTACTTTAGCGATTTTTATTTCCGAGTTTTGTTTGAAGGACCCTACAAGGAAGAACTGATGGCTGTGGGATTCTATTATTGCTTTTTATCATTGACACTAACGAGCTCAAGAACTTCACAGCTGAAAACTACACGTAGGTTTCACTGAATTCTTGAAAATGAGCCAAATATAGCGATTTTGGGGGGTCTAGACCCTTAGTAAAATTTCGATGGAAATTCGAAAAAATAGATTTCCTTCAAAGTCGGTATAATCGGAGAGGGTTCAATGCTGAATTATAATCTGCAATTCCTTATCGATTCCGTCAATTGAGAGATGAAATAATTGACTTTGAAATTTCACATTTTGGAAATTTCCCATTTGACAGGTGAAAATCTAAACGGTAGGAGTTATCGATAAAATGATGTATTAATCATATTCAGCGACCTCAAAAACCTATATTTCCATACCAAACTTGCCGATAACTCTTGTATTTTCGAGAAGAATTCAATTCGTTACTTTAGCGTTTTTTATTTCCGAGTTTTGTTTGAAGGACCCTACAAGGAAGAACTGATGGCTGTGGGATTCTATTATTGCTTTTTATCATTGACACTAACGAGCTCAAGAACTTCACAGCTGAAAACTACCCGTAGGTTTCACTGAATTCTTGAAAATGAGCCAAATATAGCGATTTTGGGGGGTCTAGACCCTTAGTAAAATTTCGATGGAAATTCGAAAAAATAGATTTCCTTCAAAGTCGGTATAATCGGAGAGGGTTCAATGCTGAATTATAATCTGCAATTCCTTATCGATTCCGTCAATTGAGAGATGAAATAATTGACTTTGAAATTTCACATTTTGGAAATTTCCCATTTGACAGGTGAAAATCTAAACGGTAGGAGTTATCGATAAAATGATGTATTAATCATATTCAGCGACCTCAAAAACCTATATTTCCATACCAAACTTGCCGATAACTCTTGTATTTTCGAGAAGAATTCAATTCGTTACTTTAGCGTTTTTTATTTCCGAGTTTTGTTTGAAGGACCCTACAAGGAAGAACTGATGGCTGTGGGATTCTATTATTGCTTTTTATCATTGACACTAACGAGCTCAAGAACTTCACAGCTGAAAACTACACGTAGGTTTCACTGAATTCTTGAAAATGAGCCAAATATAGCGATTTTGGGGGGTCTAGACCCTTAGTAAAATTTCGATGGAAATTCGAAAAAATAGATTTCCTTCAAAGTCGGTATAATCGGAGAGGGTTCAATGCTGAATTATAATCTGCAATTCCTAATCGATTCCGTCAATTGAGAGATGAAATAATTGACTTTGAAATTTCACATTTTGGAAATTTCCCATTTGACAGGTGAAAATCTAAACGGTAGGAGTTATCGATAAAATGATGTATTAATCATATTCAGCGACCTCAAAAACCTATATTTCCATACCAAACTTGCCGATAACTCTTGTATTTTCGAGAAGAATTCAATTCGTTACTTTAGCGTTTTTTATTTCCGAGTTTTGTTTGAAGGACCCTACAAGGAAGAACTGATGGCTGTGGGATTCTATTATTGCTTTTTATCATTGACACTAACGAGCTCAAGAACTTCACAGCTGAAAACTACACGTAGGTTTCACTGAATTCTTGAAAATGAGCCAAATATAGCGATTTTGGGGGGTCTAGACCCTTAGTAAAATTTCGATGGAAATTCGAAAAAATAGATTTCCTTCAAAGTCGGTATAATCGGAGAGGGTTCAATGCTGAATTATAATCTGCAATTCCTTATCGATTCCGTCAATAGAGAGATGAAATAATTGACTTTGAAATTTCACATTTTGGAAATTTCCCATTTGACAGGTGAAAATCTAAACGGTAGGAGTTATCGATAAAATGATGTATTAATCATATTCAGCGACCTCAAAAACCTATATTTCCATACCAAACTTGCCGATAACTCTTGTATTTTCGAGAAGAATTCAATTCGTTACTTTAGCGTTTTTTATTTCCGAGTTTTGTTTGAAGGACCCTACAAGGAAGAACTGATGGCTGTGGGATTCTATTATTGCTTTTTATCATTGACACTAACGAGCTCAAGAACTTCACAGCTGAAAACTACACGTAGGTTTCACTGAATTCTTGAAAATGAGCCAAATATAGCGATTTTGGGGGGTCTAGACCCTTAGTAAAATTTCGATGGAAATTCGAAAAAATAGATTTCCTTCAAAGTCGGTATAATCGGAGAGGGTTCAATGCTGAATTATAATCTGCAATTCCTTATCGATTCCGTCAATTGAGAGATGAAATAATTGACTTTGAAATTTCACATTTTGGAAATTTCCCATTTGACAGGTGAAAATCTAAACGGTAGGAGTTATCGATAAAATGATGTATTAATCATATTCAGCGACCTCAAAAACCTATATTTCCATACCAAACTTGCCGATAACTCTTGTATTTTCGAGAAGAATTCAATTCGTTACTTTAGCGTTTTTTATTTCCGAGTTTTGTTTGAAGGACCCTACAAGGAAGAACTGATGGCTGTGGGATTCTATTATTGCTTTTTATCATTGACACTAACGAGCTCAAGAACTTCACAGCTGAAAACTACACGTAGGTTTCACTGAATTCTTGAAAATGAGCCAAATATAGCGATTTTGGGGGGTCTAGACCCTTAGTAAAATTTCGATGGAAATTCGAGAAAATAGATTTCCTTCAAAGTCGGTATAATCGGAGAGGGTTCAATGCTGAATTATAATCTGCAATTCCTAATCGATTCCGTCAATTGAGAGATGAAATAATTGACTTTGAAATTTCACATTTTGGAAATTTCCCATTTGACAGGTGAAAATCTAAACGGTAGGAGTTATCGATAAAATGATAAATTAATCATATTCAGCGACCTCAAAAACCTATATTTCCATACCAAACTTGCCGATAACTCTTGTATTTTCGAGAAGAATTCAATTCGTTACTTTAGCGTTTTTTATTTCCGAGTTTTGTTTGAAGGACCCTACAAGGAAGAACTGATGGCTGTGGGATTCTATTATTGCTTTTTATCATTAACACTAACGAGCTCAAGAACTTCACAGCTGAAAACTACACGTAGGTTTCACTGAATTCTTGAAAATGAGCCAAATATAGCGATTTTGGGGGGTCTAGACCCTTAGTAAAATTTCGATGGAAATTCGAAAAAATAGATTTCCTTCAAAGTCAGTATAATCGGAGAGGGTTCAATGCTGAATTATAATCTGCAATTCCTAATCGATTCCGTCAATTGAGAGATGAAATAATTGACTTTGAAATTTCACATTTTGGAAATTTCCCATTTGACAGGTGAAAATCTAAACGGTAGGAGTTATCGATAAAATGATGTATTAATCATATTCAGCGACCTCAAAAACCTATATTTCCATACCAAACTTGCCGATAACTCTCGTATTTTCGAGAAGAATTCAATTCGTTACTTTAGCGTTTTTTATTTCCGAGTTTTGTTTGAAGGACCCTACAAGGAAGAACTGATGGCTGTGGGATTCTATTATTGCTTTTTATCATTAACACTAACGAGCTCAAGAACTTCACAGCTGAAAACTACACGTAGGTTTCACTGAATTCTTGAAAATGAGCCAAATATAGCGATTTTGGGGGGTCTAGACCCTTAGTAAAATTTCGATGGAAATTCGAAAAAATAGATTTCCTTCAAAGTCGGTATAATCGGAGAGGGTTCAATGCTGAATTATAATCTGCAATTCCTTATCGATTCCGTCAATTGAGAGATGAAATAATTGACTTTGAAATTTCACATTTTGGAAATTTCCCATTTGACAGGTGAAAATCTAAACGGTAGGAGTTATCGATAAAATGATGTATTAATCATATTCAGCGACCTCAAAAACCTATATTTCCATACCAAACTTGCCGATAACTCTTGTATTTTCGAAAAGAATTCAATTCGTTACTTTAGCGTTTTTTATTTCCGAGTTTTGTTTGAAGGACCCTACAAGGAAGAACTGATGGCTGTGGGATTCTATTATTGCTTTTTATCATTGACACTAACGAGCTCAAGAACTTCACAGCTGAAAACTACACGTAGGTTTCACTGAATTCTTGAAAATGAGCCAAATATAGCGATTTTGGGGGGTCTAGACCCTTAGTAAAATTTCGATGGAAATTCGAAAAAATAGATTTCCTTCAAAGTCGGTATAATCGGAGAGGGTTCAATGCTGAATTATAATCTGCAATTCCTAATCGATTCCGTCAATTGAGAGATGAAATAATTGACTTTGAAATTTCACATTTTGGAAATTTCCCATTTGACAGGTGAAAATCTAAACGGTAGGAGTTATCGATAAAATGATGTATTAATCATATTCAGCGACCTCAAAAACCTATATTTCCATACCAAACTTGCCGATAACTCTCGTATTTTCGAGAAGAATTCAATTCGTTACTTTAGCGTTTTTTATTTCCGAGTTTTGTTTGAAGGACCCTACAAGGAAGAACTGATGGCTGTGGGATTCTATTATTGCTTTTTATCATTGACACTAACGAGCTCAAGAACTTCACAGCTGAAAACTACACGTAGGTTTCACTGAATTCTTGAAAATGAGCCAAATATAGCGATTTTGGGGGGTCTAGACCCTTAGTAAAATTTCGATGGAAATTCGAAAAAATAGATTTCCTTCAAAGTCAGTATAATCAGAGAGGGTTCAATGCTGAATTATAATCTGCAATTCCTAATCGATTCCGTCAATTGAGAGATGAAATAATTGACTTTGAAATTTCACATTTTGGAAATTTCCCATTTGAAAGGTGAAAATCTAAACGGTAGGAGTTATCGATAAAATGATAAATTAATCATATTCAGCGACCTCAAAAACCTATATTTCCATACCAAACTTGCCGATAACTCTTGTATTTTCGAGAAGAATTCAATTCGTTACTTTAGCGTTTTTTATTTCCGAGTTTTGTTTGAAGGACCCTACAAGGAAGAACTGATGGCTGTGGGATTCTATTATTGCTTTTTATCATTAACACTAACGAGCTCAAGAACTTCACAGCTGAAAACTACACGTAGGTTTCACTGAATTCTTGAAAATGAGCCAAATATAGCGATTTTGGGGGGTCTAGACCCTTAGTAAAATTTCGATGGAAATTCGAAAAAATAGATTTCCTTCAAAGTCAGTATAATCGGAGAGGGTTCAATGCTGAATTATAATCTGCAATTCCTAATCGATTCCGTCAATTGAGAGATGAAATAATTGACTTTGAAATTTCACATTTTGGAAATTTCCCATTTGACAGGTGAAAATCTAAACGGTAGGAGTTATCGATAAAATGATGTATTAATCATATTCAGCGACCTCAAAAACCTATATTTCCATACCAAACTTGCCGATAACTCTCGTATTTTCGAGAAGAATTCAATTCGTTACTTTAGCGTTTTTTATTTCCGAGTTTTGTTTGAAGGACCCTACAAGGAAGAACTGATGGCTGTGGGATTCTATTATTGCTTTTTATCATTGACACTAACGAGCTCAAGAACTTCACAGCTGAAAACTACACGTAGGTTTCACTGAATTCTTGAAAATGAGCCAAATATAGCGATTTTGGGGGGTCTAGACCCTTAGTAAAATTTCGATGGAAATTCGAAAAAATAGATTTCCTTCAAAGTCGGTATAATCGGAGAGGGTTCAATGCTGAATTATAATCTGCAATTCCTAATCGATTCCGTCAATTGAGAGATGAAATAATTGACTTTGAAATTTCACATTTTGGAAATTTCCCATTTGACAGGTGAAAATCTAAACGGTAGGAGTTATCGATAAAATGATGTATTAATCATATTCAGCGACCTCAAAAACCTATATTTCCATACCAAACTTGCCGATAACTCTTGTATTTTCGAGAAGAATTCAATTCGTTACTTTAGCGTTTTTTATTTCCGAGTTTTGTTTGAAGGACCCTACAAGGAAGAACTGATGGCTGTGGGATTCTATTATTGCTTTTTATCATTGACACTAACGAGCTCAAGAACTTCACAGCTGAAAACTACACGTAGGTTTCACTGAATTCTTGAAAATGAGCCAAATATAGCGATTTTGGGGGGTCCAGACCCTTAGTAAAATTTCGATGGAAATTCGAAAAAATAGATTTCCTTCAAAGTCGGTATAATCGGAGAGGGTTCAATGCTGAATTATAATCTGCAATTCCTAATCGATTCCGTCAATTGAGAGATGAAATAATTGACTTTGAAATTTCACATTTTGGAAATTTCCCATTTGACAGGTGAAAATCTAAACGGTAGGAGTTATCGATAAAATGATGTATTAATCATATTCAGCGACCTCAAAAACCTATATTTCCATACCAAACTTGCCGATAACTCTCGTATTTTCGAAAAGAATTCAATTCGTTACTTTAGCGTTTTTTATTTCCGAGTTTTGTTTGAAGGACCCTACAAGGAAGAACTGATGGCTGTGGGATTCTATTATTGCTTTTTATCATTGACACTAACGAGCTCAAGAACTTCACAGCTGAAAACTACACGTAGGTTTCACTGAATTCTTGAAAATGAGCCAAATATAGCGATTTTGGGGGGTCTAGACCCTTAGTAAAATTTCGATGGAAATTCGAAAAAATAGATTTCCTTCAAAGTCGGTATAATCGGAGAGGGTTCAATGCTGAATTATAATCTGCAATTCCTAATCGATTCCGTCAATTGAGAGATGAAATAATTGACTTTGAAATTTCACATTTTGGAAATTTCCCATTTGACAGGTGAAAATCTAAACGGTAGGAGTTATCGATAAAATGATGTATTAATCATATTCAGCGACCTCAAAAACCTATATTTCCATACCAAACTTGCCGATAACTCTTGTATTTTCGAGAAGAATTCAATTCGTTACTTTAGCGTTTTTTATTTCCGAGTTTTGTTTGAAGGACCCTACAAGGAAGAACTGATGGCTGTGGGATTCTATTATTGCTTTTTATCATTGACACTAACGAGCTCAAGAACTTCACAGCTGAAAACTAGACGTAGGTTTCACTGAATTCTTGAAAATGAGCCAAATATAGCGATTTTGGGGGGTCTAGACCCTTAGTAAAATTTCGATGGAAATTCGAGAAAATAGATTTCCTTCAAAGTCGGTATAATCGGAGAGGGTTCAATGCTGAATTATAATCTGCAATTCCTAATCGATTCCGTCAATTGAGAAATGAAATAATTGACTTTGAAATTTCACATTTTGGAAATTTCCCATTTGACAGGTGAAAATCTAAACGGTAGGAGTTATCGATAAAATGATAAATTAATCATATTCAGCGACCTCAAAATTCTATATTTCCATACCAAACTTGCCGATAACTCTTGTATTTTCGAGAAGAATTCAATTCGTTACTTTAGCGTTTTTTATTTCCGAGTTTTGTTTGAAGGACCCTACAAGGAAGAACTGATGGCTGTGGGATTCTATTATTGCTTTTTATCATTGACACTAACGAGCTCAAGAACTTCACAGCTGAAAACTAGACGTAGGTTTCACTGAATTCTTGAAAATGAGCCAAATATAGCGATTTTGGGGGGTCTAGACCCTTAGTAAAATTTCGATGGAAATTCGAGAAAATAGATTTCCTTCAAAGTCGGTATAATCGGAGAGGGTTCAATGCTGAATTATAATCTGCAATTCCTAATCGATTCCGTCAATTGAGAGATGAAATAATTGACTTTGAAATTTCACATTTTGGAAATTTCCCATTTGACAGGTGAAAATCTAAACGGTAGGAGTTATCGATAAAATGATGTATTAATCATATTCAGCGACCTCAAAAACCTATATTTCCATACCAAACTTGCCGATAACTCTTGTATTTTCGAGAAGAATTCAATTCGTTACTTTAGCGTTTTTTATTTCCGAGTTTTGTTTGAAGGACCCTACAAGGAAGAACTGATGGCTGTGGGATTCTATTATTGCTTTTTATCATTGACACTAACGAGCTCAAGAACTTCACAGCTGAAAACTACACGTAGGTTTCACTGAATTCTTGAAAATGAGCCAAATATAGCGATTTTGGGGGGTCTAGACCCTTAGTAAAATTTCGATGGAAATTCGAAAAAATAGATTTCCTTCAAAGTCGGTATAATCGGAGAGGGTTCAATGCTGAATTATAATCTGCAATTCCTAATCGATTCCGTCAATTGAGAGATGAAATAATTGACTTTGAAATTTCACATTTTGGAAATTTCCCATTTGACAGGTGAAAATCTAAACGGTAGGAGTTATCGATAAAATGATGTATTAATCATATTCAGCGACCTCAAAAACCTATATTTCCATACCAAACTTGCCGATAACTCTTGTATTTTCGAGAAGAATTCAATTCGTTACTTTAGCGTTTTTTATTTCCGAGTTTTGTTTGAAGGACCCTACAAGGAAGAACTGATGGCTGTGGGATTCTATTATTGCTTTTTATCATTGACACTAACGAGCTCAAGAACTTCACAGCTGAAAACTACACGTAGGTTTCACTGAATTCTTGAAAATGAGCCAAATATAGCGATTTTGGGGGGTCTAGACCCTTAGTAAAATTTCGATGGAAATTCGAAAAAATAGATTTCCTTCAAAGTCGGTATAATCGGAGAGGGTTCAATGCTGAATTATAATCTGCAATTCCTAATCGATTCCGTCAATTGAGAGATGAAATAATTGACTTTGAAATTTCACATTTTGGAAATTTCCCATTTGACAGGTGAAAATCTAAACGGTAGGAGTTATCGATAAAATGATGTATTAATCATATTCAGCGACCTCAAAAACCTATATTTCCATACCAAACTTGCCGATAACTCTTGTATTTTCGAGAAGAATTCAATTCGTTACTTTAGCGTTTTTTATTTCCGAGTTTTGTTTGAAGGACCCTACAAGGAAGAACTGATGGCTGTGGGATTCTATTATTGCTTTTTATCATTGACACTAACGAGCTCAAGAACTTCACAGCTGAAAACTACACGTAGGTTTCACTGAATTCTTGAAAATGAGCCAAATATAGCGATTTTGGGGGGTCTAGACCCTTAGTAAAATTTCGATGGAAATTCGAAAAAATAGATTTCCTTCAAAGTCGGTATAATCGGAGAGGGTTCAATGCTGAATTATAATCTGCAATTCCTAATCGATTCCGTCAATTGAGAGATGAAATAATTGACTTTGAAATTTCACATTTTGGAAATTTCCCATTTGACAGGTGAAAATCTAAACGGTAGGAGTTATCGATAAAATGATGTATTAATCATATTCAGTGACCTCAAAAACCCATATTTCCATACCAAACTTGCCGATAACTCTTGTATTTTCGAGAAGAATTCAATTCGTTACTTTAGCGTTTTTTATTTCCGAGTTTTGTTTGAAGGACCCTACAAGGAAGAACTGATGGCTGTGGGATTCTATTATTGCTTTTTATCATTGACACTAACGAGCTCAAGAACTTCACAGCTGAAAACTACACGTAGGTTTCACTGAATTCTTGAAAATGAGCCAAATATAGCGATTTTGGGGGGTCTAGACCCTTAGTAAAATTTCGATGGAAATTCGAAAAAATAGATTTCCTTCAAAGTCGGTATAATCGGAGAGGGTTCAATGCTGAATTATAATCTGCAATTCCTAATCGATTCCGTCAATTGAGAGATGAAATAATTGACTTTGAAATTGCACATTTTGGAAATTTCCCATTTGACAGGTGAAAATCTAAACGGTAGGAGTTATCGATAAAATGATGTATTAATCATATTCAGCGACCTCAAAAACCTATATTTCCATACCAAACTTGCCGATAACTCTTGTATTTTCGAGAAGAATTCAATTCGTTACTTTAGCGTTTTTTATTTCCGAGTTTTGTTTGAAGGACCCTACAAGGAAGAACTGATGGCTGTGGGATTCTATTATTGCTTTTTATCATTGACACTAACGAGCTCAAGAACTTCACAGCTGAAAACTACACGTAGGTTTCACTGAATTCTTGAAAATGAGCCAAATATAGCGATTTTGGGGGGTCTAGACCCTTAGTAAAATTTCGATGGAAATTCGAAAAAATAGATTTCCTTCAAAGTCGGTATAATCGGAGAGGGTTCAATGCTGAATTATGATCTGCAATTCCTTATCGATTCCGTCAATTGAGAGATGAAATAATTGACTTTGAAATTTCACATTTTGGAAATTTCCCATTTGACAGGTGAAAATCTAAACGGTAGGAGTTATCGATAAAATGATGTATTAATCATATTCAGCGACCTCAAAAACCTATATTTCCATACCAAACTTGCCGATAACTCTTGTATTTTCGAGAAGAATTCAATTCGTTACTTTAGCGTTTTTTATTTCCGAGTTTTGTTTGAAGGACCCTACAAGGAAGAACTGATGGCTGTGGGATTCTATTATTGCTTTTTATCATTGACACTAACGAGCTCAAGAACTTCACAGCTGAAAACTACACGTAGGTTTCTTTGAATTCTTGAAAATGAGCCAAATATAGCGATTTTGGGGGGTCTAGACCCTTAGTAAAATTTCGATGGAAATTCGAAAAAATAGATTTCCTTCAAAGTCGGTATAATCGGAGAGGGTTCAATGCTGAATTATGATCTGCATTTCCTTATCGATTCCGTCAATTGAGAGATGAAATAATTGACTTTGAAATTTCACATTTTGGAAATTTCCCATTTGACAGGTGAAAATCTAAACGGTAGGAGTTATCGATAAAATGATGTATTAAGCATATTCAGCGACCTCAAAAACCTATATTTCCATACCAAACTTGCCGATAACTCTTATATTTTCGAGAAGAATTCAATTCGTTACTTTAGCGTTTTTTATTTCCGAGTTTTGTTTGAAGGACCCTACAAGGAAGAACTGATGGCTGTGGGATTCTATTATTGCTTTTTATCATTGACACTAACGAGCTCAAGAACTTCACAGCTGAAAACTACACGTAGGTTTCACTGAATTCTTGAAAATGAGCCAAATATAGCGATTTTGGGGGGTCTAGACCCTTAGTAAAATTTCGATGGAAATTCGAGAAAATAGATTTCCTTCAAAGTCGGTATAATCGGAGAGGGTTCAATGCTGAATTATAATCTGCAATTCCTAATCGATTCCGTCAATTGAGAGATGAAATAATTGACTTTGAAATTTCACATTTTGGAAATTTCCCATTTGACAGGTGAAAATCTAAACGGTAGGAGTTATCGATAAAATGATAAATTAATCATATTCAGCGACCTCAAAAACCTATATTTCCATACCAAACTTGCCGATAACTCTCGTATTTTCGAGAAGAATTCAATTCGTTACTTTAGCGTTTTTTATTTCCGAGTTTTGTTTGAAGGACCCTACAAGGAAGAACTGATGGCTGTGGGATTCTATTATTGCTTTTTATCATTGACACTAACGAGCTCAAGAACTTCACAGCTGAAAACTACACGTAGGTTTCACTGAATTCTTGAAAATGAGCCAAATATAGCGATTTTGGGGGGTCTAGACCCTTAGTAAAATTTCGATGGAAATTCGAAAAAATAGATTTCCTTCAAAGTCGGTATAATCGGAGAGGGTTCAATGCTGAATTATAATCTGCAATTCCTAATCGATTCCGTCAATTGAGAGATGAAATAATTGACTTTGAAATTTCACATTTTGGAAATTTCCCATTTGACAGGTGAAAATCTAAACGGTAGGAGTTATCGATAAAATGATGTATTAATCATATTCAGCGACCTCAAAAACCTATATTTCCATACCAAACTTGCCGATAACTCTTGTATTTTCGAGAAGAATTCAATTCGTTACTTTAGCGTTTTTTATTTCCGAGTTTTGTTTGAAGGACCCTACAAGGAAGAACTGATGGCTGTGGGATTCTATTATTGCTTTTTATCATTGACACTAACGAGCTCAAGAACTTCACAGCTGAAAACTACACGTAGGTTTCACTGAATTCTTGAAAATGAGCCAAATATAGCGATTTTGGGGGGTCTAGACCCTTAGTAAAATTTCGATGGAAATTCGAAAAAATAGATTTCCTTCAAAGTCGGTATAATCGGAGAGGGTTCAATGCTGAATTATAATCTGCAATTCCTAATCGATTCCGTCAATTGAGAGATGAAATAATTGACTTTGAAATTTCACATTTTGGAAATTTCCCATTTGACAGGTGAAAATCTAAACGGTAGGAGTTATCGATAAAATGATGTATTAATCATATTCAGCGACCTCAAAAACCTATATTTCCATACCAAACTTGCCGATAACTCTTGTATTTTCGAGAAGAATTCAATTCGTTACTTTAGCGTTTTTTATTTCCGAGTTTTGTTTGAAGGACCCTACAAGGAAGAACTGATGGCTGTGGGATTCTATTATTGCTTTTTATCATTGACACTAACGAGCTCAAGAACTTCACAGCTGAAAACTACACGTAGGTTTCACTGAATTCTTGAAAATGAGCCAAATATAGCGATTTTGGGGGGTCTAGACCCTTAGTAAAATTTCGATGGAAATTCGAAAAAATAGATTTCCTTCAAAGTCGGTATAATCGGAGAGGGTTCAATGCTGAATTATAATCTGCAATTCCTAATCGATTCCGTCAATTGAGAGATGAAATAATTGACTTTGAAATTGCACATTTTGGAAATTTCCCATTTGACAGGTGAAAATCTAAACGGTAGGAGTTATCGATAAAATGATGTATTAATCATATTCAGCGACCTCAAAAACCTATATTTCCATACCAAACTTGCCGATAACTCTTGTATTTTCGAGAAGAATTCAATTCGTTACTTTAGCGTTTTTTATTTCCGAGTTTTGTTTGAAGGACCCTACAAGGAAGAACTGATGGCTGTGGGATTCTATTATTGCTTTTTATCATTGACACTAACGAGCTCAAGAACTTCACAGCTGAAAACTACACGTAGGTTTCACTGAATTCTTGAAAATGAGCCAAATATAGCGATTTTGGGGGGTCTAGACCCTTAGTAAAATTTCGATGGAAATTCGAAAAAATAGATTTCCTTCAAAGTCGGTATAATCGGAGAGGGTTCAATGCTGAATTATGATCTGCAATTCCTTATCGATTCCGTCAATTGAGAGATGAAATAATTGACTTTGAAATTTCACATTTTGGAAATTTCCCATTTGACAGGTGAAAATCTAAACGGTAGGAGTTATCGATAAAATGATGTATTAATCATATTCAGCGACCTCAAAAACCTATATTTCCATACCAAACTTGCCGATAACTCTCGTATTTTCGAGAAGAATTCAATTCGTTACTTTAGCGTTTTTTATTTCCGAGTTTTGTTTGAAGGACCCTACAAGGAAGAACTGATGGCTGTGGGATTCTATTATTGCTTTTTATCATTGACACTAACGAGCTCAAGAACTTCACAGCTGAAAACTACACGTAGGTTTCACTGAATTCTTGAAAATGAGCCAAATATAGCGATTTTGGGGGGTCTAGACCCTTAGTAAAATTTCGATGGAAATTCGAAAAAATAGATTTCCTTCAAAGTCGGTATAATCGGAGAGGGTTCAATGCTGAATTATAATCTGCAATTCCTAATCGATTCCGTCAATTGAGAGATGAAATAATTGACTTTGAAATTTCACATTTTGGAAATTTCCCATTTGACAGGTGAAAATCTAAACGGTAGGAGTTATCGATAAAATGATGTATTAATCATATTCAGCGACCTCAAAAACCTATATTTCCATACCAAACTTGCCGATAACTCTTGTATTTTCGAGAAGAATTCAATTCGTTACTTTAGCGTTTTTTATTTCCGAGTTTTGTTTGAAGGACCCTACAAGGAAGAACTGATGGCTGTGGGATTCTATTATTGCTTTTTATCATTGACACTAACGAGCTCAAGAACTTCACAGCTGAAAACTAGACGTAGGTTTCACTGAATTCTTGAAAATGAGCCAAATATAGCGATTTTGGGGGGTCTAGACCCTTAGTAAAATTTCGATGGAAATTCGAGAAAATAGATTTCCTTCAAAGTCGGTATAATCGGAGAGGGTTCAATGCTGAATTATAATCTGCAATTCCTAATCGATTCCGTCAATTGAGAGATGAAATAATTGACTTTGAAATTTCACATTTTGGAAATTTCCCATTTGACAGGTGAAAATCTAAACGGTAGGAGTTATCGATAAAATGATAAATTAATCATATTCAGCGACCTCAAAAACCTATATTTCCATACCAAACTTGCCGATAACTCTTGTATTTTCGAGAAGAATTCAATTCGTTACTTTAGCGTTTTTTATTTCCGAGTTTTGTTTGAAGGACCCTACAAGGAAGAACTGATGGCTGTGGGATTCTATTATTGCTTTTTATCATTGACACTAACGAGCTCAAGAACTTCACAGCTGAAAACTAGACGTAGGTTTCACTGAATTCTTGAAAATGAGCCAAATATAGCGATTTTGGGGGGTCTAGACCCTTAGTAAAATTTCGATGGAAATTCGAGAAAATAGATTTCCTTCAAAGTCGGTATAATCGGAGAGGGTTCAATGCTGAATTATAATCTGCAATTCCTAATCGATTCCGTCGATTGAGAGATGAAATAATTGACTTTGAAATTTCACATTTTGGAAATTTCCCATTTGACAGGTGAAAATCTAAACGGTAGGAGTTATCGATAAAATGATGTATTAATCATATTCAGCGACCTCAAAAACCTATATTTCCATACCAAACTTGCCGATAACTCTTGTATTTTCGAGAAGAATTCAATTCGTTACTTTAGCGTTTTTTATTTCCGAGTTTTGTTTGAAGGACCCTACAAGGAAGAACTGATGGCTGTGGGATTCTATTATTGCTTTTTATCATTGACACTAACGAGCTCAAGAACTTCACAGCTGAAAACTACACGTAGGTTTCACTGAATTCTTGAAAATGAGCCAAATATAGCGATTTTGGGGGGTCTAGACCCTTAGTAAAATTTCGATGGAAATTCGAAAAAATAGATTTCCTTCAAAGTCGGTATAATCGGAGAGGGTTCAATGCTGAATTATAATCTGCAATTCCTAATCGATTCCGTCAATTGAGAGATGAAATAATTGACTTTGAAATTTCACATTTTGGAAATTTCCCATTTGACAGGTGAAAATCTAAACGGTAGGAGTTATCGATAAAATGATGTATTAATCATATTCAGCGACCTCAAAAACCTATATTTCCATACCAAACTTGCCGATAACTCTTGTATTTTCGAGAAGAATTCAATTCGTTACTTTAGCGTTTTTTATTTCCGAGTTTTGTTTGAAGGACCCTACAAGGAAGAACTGATGGCTGTGGGATTCTATTATTGCTTTTTATCATTGACACTAACGAGCTCAAGAACTTCACAGCTGAAAACTACACGTAGGTTTCACTGAATTCTTGAAAATGAGCCAAATATAGCGATTTTGGGGGGTCTAGACCCTTAGTAAAATTTCGATGGAAATTCGAAAAAATAGATTTCCTTCAAAGTCGGTATAATCGGAGAGGGTTCAATGCTGAATTATAATCTGCAATTCCTAATCGATTCCGTCAATTGAGAGATGAAATAATTGACTTTGAAATTTCACATTTTGGAAATTTCCCATTTGACAGGTGAAAATCTAAACGGTAGGAGTTATCGATAAAATGATGTAATAATCATATTCAGCGACCTCAAAAACCTATATTTCCATACCAAACTTGCCGATAACTCTTGTATTTTCGAGAAGAATTCAATTCGTTACTTTAGCGTTTTTTATTTCCGAGTTTTGTTTGAAGGACCCTACAAGGAAGAACTGATGGCTGTGGGATTCTATTATTGCTTTTTATCATTGACACTAACGAGCTCAAGAACTTCACAGCTGAAAACTACACGTAGGTTTCACTGAATTCTTGAAAATGAGCCAAATATAGCGATTTTGGGGGGTCTAGACCCTTAGTAAAATTTCGATGGAAATTCGAAAAAATAGATTTCCTTCAAAGTCGGTATAATCGGAGAGGGTTCAATGCTGAATTATAATCTGCAATTCCTAATCGATTCCGTCAATTGAGAGATGAAATAATTGACTTTGAAATTTCACATTTTGGAAATTTCCCATTTGACAGGTGAAAATCTAAACGGTAGGAGTTATCGATAAAATGATGTATTAATCATATTCAGCGACCTCAAAAACCCATATTTCCATACCAAACTTGCCGATAACTCTTGTATTTTCGAGAAGAATTCAATTCGTTACTTTAGCGTTTTTTATTTCCGAGTTTTGTTTGAAGGACCCTACAAGGAAGAACTGATGGCTGTGGGATTCTATTATTGCTTTTTATCATTGACACTAACGAGCTCAAGAACTTCACAGCTGAAAACTACACGTAGGTTTCACTGAATTCTTGAAAATGAGCCAAATATAGCGATTTTGGGGGGTCTAGACCCTTAGTAAAATTTCGATGGAAATTCGAAAAAATAGATTTCCTTCAAAGTCGGTATAATCGGAGAGGGTTCAATGCTGAATTATAATCTGCAATTCCTAATCGATTCCGTCAATTGAGAGATGAAATAATTGACTTTGAAATTGCACATTTTGGAAATTTCCCATTTGACAGGTGAAAATCTAAACGGTAGGAGTTATCGATAAAATGATGTATTAATCATATTCAGCGACCTCAAAAACCTATATTTCCATACCAAACTTGCCGATAACTCTTGTATTTTCGAGAAGAATTCAATTCGTTACTTTAGCGTTTTTTATTTCCGAGTTTTGTTTGAAGGACCCTACAAGGAAGAACTGATGGCTGTGGGATTCTATTATTGCTTTTTATCATTGACACTAACGAGCTCAAGAACTTCACAGCTGAAAACTACACGTAGGTTTCACTGAATTCTTGAAAATGAGCCAAATATAGCGATTTTGGGGGGTCTAGACCCTTAGTAAAATTTCGATGGAAATTCGAAAAAATAGATTTCCTTCAAAGTCGGTATAATCGGAGAGGGTTCAATGCTGAATTATGATCTGCAATTCCTTATCGATTCCGTCAATTGAGAGATGAAATAATTGACTTTGAAATTTCACATTTTGGAAATTTCCCATTTGACAGGTGAAAATCTAAACGGTAGGAGTTATCGATAAAATGATGTATTAATCATATTCAGCGACCTCAAAAACCTATATTTCCATACCAAACTTGCCGATAACTCTTGTATTTTCGAGAAGAATTCAATTCGTTACTTTAGCGTTTTTTATTTCCGAGTTTTGTTTGAAGGACCCTACAAGGAAGAACTGATGGCTGTGGGATTCTATTATTGCTTTTTATCATTGACACTAACGAGCTCAAGAACTTCACAGCTGAAAACTACACGTAGGTTTCACTGAATTCTTGAAAATGAGCCAAATATAGCGATTTTGGGGGGTCTAGACCCTTAGTAAAATTTCGATGGAAATTCGAAAAAATAGATTTCCTTCAAAGTCGGTATAATCGGAGAGGGTTCAATGCTGAATTATGATCTGCATTTCCTTATCGATTCCGTCAATTGAGAGATGAAATAATTGACTTTGAAATTTCACATTTTGGAAATTTCCCATTTGACAGGTGAAAATCTAAACGGTAGGAGTTATCGATAAAATGATGTATTAATCATATTCAGCGACCTCAAAAACCTATATTTCCATACCAAACTTGCCGATAACTCTTATATTTTCGAGAAGAATTCAATTCGTTACTTTAGCGTTTTTTATTTCCGAGTTTTGTTTGAAGGACCCTACAAGGAAGAACTGATGGCTGTGGGATTCTATTATTGCTTTTTATCATTGACACTAACGAGCTCAAGAACTTCACAGCTGAAAACTACACGTAGGTTTCACTGAATTCTTGAAAATGAGCCAAATATAGCGATTTTGGGGGGTCTAGACCCTTAGTAAAATTTCGATGGAAATTCGAGAAAATAGATTTCCTTCAAAGTCGGTATAATCGGAGAGGGTTCAATGCTGAATTATAATCTGCAATTCCTAATCGATTCCGTCAATTGAGAGATGAAATAATTGACTTTGAAATTTCACATTTTGGAAATTTCCCATTTGACAGGTGAAAATCTAAACGGTAGGAGTTATCGATAAAATGATAAATTAATCATATTCAGCGACCTCAAAAACCTATATTTCCATACCAAACTTGCCGATAACTCTTGTATTTTCGAGAAGAATTCAATTCGTTACTTTAGCGTTTTTTATTTCCGAGTTTTGTTTGAAGGACCCTACAAGGAAGAACTGATGGCTGTGGGATTCTATTATTGCTTTTTATCATTGACACTAACGAGCTCAAGAACTTCACAGCTGAAAACTACACGTAGGTTTCACTGAATTCTTGAAAATGAGCCAAATATAGCGATTTTGGGGGGTCTAGACCCTTAGTAAAATTTCGATGGAAATTCGAAAAAATAGATTTCCTTCAAAGTCGGTATAATCGGAGAGGGTTCAATGCTGAATTATAATCTGCAATTCCTAATCGATTCCGTCAATTGAGAGATGAAATAATTGACTTTGAAATTTCACATTTTGGAAATTTCCCATTTGACAGGTGAAAATCTAAACGGTAGGAGTTATCGATAAAATGATGTATTAATCATATTCAGCGACCTCAAAAACCTATATTTCCATACCAAACTTGCCGATAACTCTTGTATTTTCGAGAAGAATTCAATTCGTTACTTTAGCGTTTTTTATTTCCGAGTTTTGTTTGAAGGACCCTACAAGGAAGAACTGATGGCTGTGGGATTCTATTATTGCTTTTTATCATTGACACTAACGAGCTCAAGAACTTCACAGCTGAAAACTACACGTAGGTTTCACTGAATTCTTGAAAATGAGCCAAATATAGCGATTTTGGGGGGTCTAGACCCTTAGTAAAATTTCGATGGAAATTCGAAAAAATAGATTTCCTTCAAAGTCGGTATAATCGGAGAGGGTTCAATGCTGAATTATAATCTGCAATTCCTAATCGATTCCGTCAATTGAGAGATGAAATAATTGACTTTGAAATTTCACATTTTGGAAATTTCCCATTTGACAGGTGAAAATCTAAACGGTAGGAGTTATCGATAAAATGATGTATTAATCATATTCAGCGACCTCAAAAACCTATATTTCCATACCAAACTTGCCGATAACTCTTGTATTTTCGAGAAGAATTCAATTCGTTACTTTAGCGTTTTTTATTTCCGAGTTTTGTTTGAAGGACCCTACAAGGAAGAACTGATGGCTGTGGGATTCTATTATTGCTTTTTATCATTGACACTAACGAGCTCAAGAACTTCACAGCTGAAAACTACACGTAGGTTTCACTGAATTCTTGAAAATGAGCCAAATATAGCGATTTTGGGGGGTCTAGACCCTTAGTAAAATTTCGATGGAAATTCGAAAAAATAGATTTCCTTCAAAGTCGGTATAATCGGAGAGGGTTCAATGCTGAATTATAATCTGCAATTCCTAATCGATTCCGTCAATTGAGAGATGAAATAATTGACTTTGAAATTTCACATTTTGGAAATTTCCCATTTGACAGGTGAAAATCTAAACGGTAGGAGTTATCGATAAAATGATGTATTAATCATATTCAGCGACCTCAAAAACCTATATTTCCATACCAAACTTGCCGATAACTCTTGTATTTTCGAGAAGAATTCAATTCGTTACTTTAGCGTTTTTTATTTCCGAGTTTTGTTTGAAGGACCCTACAAGGAAGAACTGATGGCTGTGGGATTCTATTATTGCTTTTTATCATTGACACTAACGAGCTCAAGAACTTCACAGCTGAAAACTACACGTAGGTTTCACTGAATTCTTGAAAATGAGCCAAATATAGCGATTTTGGGGGGTCTAGACCCTTAGTAAAATTTCGATGGAAATTCGAAAAAATAGATTTCCTTCAAAGTCGGTATAATCGGAGAGGGTTCAATGCTGAATTATAATCTGCAATTCCTTATCGATTCCGTCAATTGAGAGATGAAATAATTGACTTTGAAATTTCACATTTTGGAAATTTCACATTTGACAGGTGAAAATCTAAACGGTAGGAGTTATCGATAAAATGATGTATTAATCATATTCAGCGACCTCAAAAACCTATATTTCCATACCAAACTTGCCGATAACTCTTGTATTTTCGAGAAGAATTCAATTCGTTACTTTAGCGTTTTTTATTTCCGAGTTTTGTTTGAAGGACCCTACAAGGAAGAACTGATGGCTGTGGGATTCTATTATTGCTTTTTATCATTGACACTAACGAGCTCAAGAACTTCACAGCTGAAAACTACACGTAGGTTTCACTGAATTCTTGAAAATGAGCCAAATATAGCGATTTTGGGGGGTCTAGACCCTTAGTAAAATTTCGATGGAAATTCGAAAAAATAGATTTCCTTCAAAGTCGGTATAATCGGAGAGGGTTCAATGCTGAATTATAATCTGCAATTGCTAATCGATTCCGTCAATTGAGAGATGAAATAATTGACTTTGAAATTTCACATTTTGGAAATTTCCCATTTGACAGGTGAAAATCTAAACGGTAGGAGTTATCGATAAAATGATGTATTAATCATATTCAGCGACCTCAAAAACCTATATTTCCATACCAAACTTGCCGATAACTCTTGTATTTTCGAGAAGAATTCAATTCGTTACTTTAGCGTTTTTTATTTCCGAGTTTTGTTTGAAGGACCCTACAAGGAAGAACTGATGGCTGTGGGATTCTATTATTGCTTTTTATCATTGACACTAACGAGCTCAAGAACTTCACAGCTGAAAACTACACGTAGGTTTCACTGAATTCTTGAAAATGAGCCAAATATAGCGATTTTGGGGGGTCTAGACCCTTAGTAAAATTTCGATGGAAATTCGAAAAAATAGATTTCCTTCAAAGTCGGTATAATCGGAGAGGGTTCAATGCTGAATTATAATCTGCAATTCCTAATCGATTCCGTCAATTGAGAGATGAAATAATTGACTTTGAAATTTCACATTTTGGAAATTTCCCATTTGACAGGTGAAAATCTAAACGGTAGGAGTTATCGATAAAATGATGTATTAATCATATTCAGCGACCTCAAAAACCTATATTTCCATACCAAACTTGCCGATAACTCTTGTATTTTCGAGAAGAATTCAATTCGTTACTTTAGCGTTTTTTATTTCCGAGTTTTGTTTGAAGGACCCTACAAGGAAGAACTGATGGCTGTGGGATTCTATTATTGCTTTTTATCATTGACACTAACGAGCTCAAGAACTTCACAGCTGAAAACTACACGTAGGTTTCACTGAATTCTTGAAAATGAGCCAAATCTAGCGATTTTGGGGGGTCTAGACCCTTAGTAAAATTTCGATGGAAATTCGAAAAAATAGATTTCCTTCAAAGTCGGTATAATCGGAGAGGGTTCAATGCTGAATTATAATCTGCAATTCCTAATCGATTCCGTCAATTGAGAGATGAAATAATTGACTTTGAAATTTCACATTTTGGAAATTTCCCATTTGACAGGTGAAAATCTAAACGGTAGGAGTTATCGATAAAATGATGTATTAATCATATTCAGCGACCTCAAAAACCTATATTTCCATACCAAACTTGCCGATAACTCTTGTATTTTCGAGAAGAATTCAATTCGTTACT
Organism: Myrrha octodecimguttata; assembly: GCA_958510865.1. Classification (NCBI taxonomy): domain Eukaryota; kingdom Metazoa; phylum Arthropoda; class Insecta; order Coleoptera; family Coccinellidae; genus Myrrha; species Myrrha octodecimguttata. The sequence goes on along the minus strand of OY294059.1, from coordinate 71,656,504 downwards.
TTAGCGTTTTTTATTTCCGAGTTTTGTTTGAAGGACCCTACAAGGAAGAACTGATGGCTGTGGGATTCTATTATTGCTTTTTATCATTGACACTTACGAGCTCAAGAACTTCACAGCTGAAAACTACACGTAGGTTTCACTGAATTCTTGAAAATGAGCCAAATATAGCGATTTTGGGGGGTCTAGACCCTTAGTAAAATTTCGATGGAAATTCGAGAAAATAGAATTCCTTCAAAGTCGGTATAATCGGAGAGGGTTCAATGCTTAATTATAATCTGCAATTCCTAATCGATTCCGTCAATTGAGAGATGAAATAATTGACTTTGAAATTTCACATTTTGGAAATTTCCCATTTGACAGGTGAAAATCTAAACGGTAGGAGTTATCGATAAAATGATGTATTAATCATATTCAGCGACCTCAAAAACCTATATTTACATACCAAACTTGCCGATAACTCTTGTATTTTCGAGAAGAATTCAATTCGTTACTTTAGCGTTTTTTATTTCCGAGTTTTGTTTGAAGGACCCTACAAGGAAGAACTGATGGCTGTGGGATTCTATTATTGCTTTTTATCATTGACACTAACGAGCTCAAGAACTTCACAGCTGAAAACTACACGTAGGTTTCACTGAATTCTTGAAAATGAGCCAAATATAGCGATTTTGGGGGGTCTAGACCCTTAGTAAAATTTCGATGGAAATTCGAGAAAATAGATTTCCTTCAAAGTCGGTATAATCGGAGAGGGTTCAATGCTGAATTATAATCTGCAATTCCTAATCGATTCCGTCAATTGAGAGATGAAATAATTGACTTTGAAATTTCACATTTTGGAAATTTCCCATTTGACAGGTGAAAATCTAAACGGTAGGAGTTATCGATAAAATGATGTATTAATCATATTCAGCGACCTCAAAAACCTATATTTCCATACCAAACTTGCCGATAACTCTTGTATTTTCGAGAAGAATTCAATTCGTTACTTTAGCGTTTTTTATTTCCGAGTTTTGTTTGAAGGACCCTACAAGGAAGAACTGATGGCTGTGGGATTCTATTATTGCTTTTTATCATTGACACTAACGAGCTCAAGAACTTCACAGCTGAAAACTACACGTAGGTTTCACTGAATTCTTGAAAATGAGCCAAATATAGCGATTTTGGGGGGTCTAGACCCTTAGTAAAATTTCGATGGAAATTCGAAAAAATAGATTTCCTTCAAAGTCGGTATAATCGGAGAGGGTTCAATGCTGAATTATAATCTGCAATTCCTAATCGATTCCGTCAATTGAGAGATGAAATAATTGACTTTGAAATTTCACATTTTGGAAATTTCCCATTTGACAGGTGAAAATCTAAACGGTAGGAGTTATCGATAAAATGATGTATTAATCATATTCAGCGACCTCAAAAACCTATATTTCCATACCAAACTTGCCGATAACTCTTGTATTTTCGAGAAGAATTCAATTCGTTACTTTAGCGTTTTTTATTTCCGAGTTTTGTTTGAAGGACCCTACAAGGAAGAACTGATGGCTGTGGGATTCTATTATTGCTTTTTATCATTGACACTAACGAGCTCAAGAACTTCACAGCTGAAAACTACACGTAGGTTTCACTGAATTCTTGAAAATGAGCCAAATATAGCGATTTTGGGGGGTCTAGACCCTTAGTAAAATTTCGATGGAAATTCGAGAAAATAGATTTCCTTCAAAGTCGGTATAATCGGAGAGGGTTCAATGCTGAATTATAATCTGCAATTCCTAATCGATTCCGTCAATTGAGAGATGAAATAATTGACTTTGAAATTTCACATTTTGGAAATTTCCCATTTGACAGGTGAAAATCTAAACGGTAGGAGTTATCGATAAAATTATGTATTAATCATATTCAGCGACCTCAAAAACCTATATTTCCATACCAAACTTGCCGATAACTCTTGTATTTTCGAGAAGAATTCAATTCGTTACTTTAGCGTTTTTTATTTCCGAGTTTTGTTTGAAGGACCCTACAAGGAAGAACTGATGGCTGTGGGATTCTATTATTGCTTTTTATCATTGACACTAACGAGCTCAAGAACTTCACAGCTGAAAACTACACGTAGGTTTCACTGAATTCTTGAAAATGAGCCAAATATAGCGATTTTGGGGGGTCTAGACCCTTAGTAAAATTTCGATGGAAATTCGAAAAAATAGATTTCCTTCAAAGTCGGTATAATCGGAGAGGGTTCAATGCTGAATTATAATCTGCAATTCCTAATCGATTCCGTCAATTGAGAGATGAAATAATTGACTTTGAAATTTCACATTTTGGAAATTTCCAATTTGACAGGTGAAAATCTAAACGGTAGGAGTTATCGATAAAATGATGTATTAATCATATTCAGCGACCTCAAAAACCTATATTTCCATACCAAACTTGCCGATAACTCTTGTATTTTCGAAAAGAATTCAATTCGTTACTTTAGCGTTTTTTATTTCCGAGTTTTGTTTGAAGGACCCTACAAGGAAGAACTGATGGCTGTGGGATTCTATTATTGCTTTTTATCATTGACACTAACGAGCTCAAGAACTTCACAGCTGAAAACTACACGTAGGTTTCACTGAATTCTTGAAAATGAGCCAAATATAGCGATTTTGGGGGGTCTAGACCCTTAGTAAAATTTCGATGGAAATTCGAGAAAATAGATTTCCTTCAAAGTCGGTATAATCGGAGAGGGTTCAATGCTGAATTATAATCTGCAATTCCTAATCGATTCCGTCAATTGAGAGATGAAATAATTGACTTTGAAATTTCACATTTTGGAAATTTCCCATTTGACAGGTGAAAATCTAAACGGTAGGAGTTATCGATAAAATGATGTATTAATCATATTCAGCGACCTCAAAAACCTATATTTCCATACCAAACTTGCCGATAACTCTTGTATTTTCGAGAAGAATTCAATTCGTTACTTTAGCGTTTTTTATTTCCGAGTTTTGTTTGAAGGACCCTACAAGGAAGAACTGATGGCTGTGGGATTCTATTATTGCTTTTTATCATTGACACTAACGAGCTCAAGAACTTCACAGCTGAAAACTACACGTAGGTTTCACTGAATTCTTGAAAATGAGCCAAATATAGCGATTTTGGGGGGTCTAGACCCTTAGTAAAATTTCGATGGAAATTCGAGAAAATAGATTTCCTTCAAAGTCGGTATAATCGGAGAGGGTTCAATGCTGAATTATAATCTGCAATTCCTAATCGATTCCGTCAATTGAGAGATGAAATAATTGAATTTGAAATTTCACATTTTGGAAATTTCCCATTTGACAGGTGAAAATCTAAACGGTAGGAGTTATCGATAAAATGATAAATTAATCATATTCAGCGACCTCAAAAACCTATATTTCCATACCAAACTTGCCGATAACTCTTGTATTTTCGAGAAGAATTCAATTCGTTACTTTAGCGTTTTTTATTTCCGAGTTTTGTTTGAAGGACCCTACAAGGAAGAACTGATGGCTGTGGGATTCTATTATTGCTTTTTATCATTGACACTAACGAGCTCAAGATTTTCACAGCTGAAAACTACACGTAGGTTTCACTGAATTCTTGAAAATGAGCCAAATATAGCGATTTTGGGGGTCTAGACCCTTAGTAAAATTTCGATGGAAATTCGAAAAAATAGATTTCCTTCAAAGTCGGTATAATCGGAGAGGGTTCAATGCTGAATTATAATCTGCAATTCCTAATCGATTCCGTCAATTGAGAGATGAAATAATTGACTTTGAAATTTCACATTTTGGAAATTTCCCATTTGACAGGTGAAAATCTAAACGGTAGGAGTTATCGATAAAATGATGTATTAATCATATTCAGCGACCTCAAAAACCTATATTTCCATACCAAACTTGCCGATAACTCTTGTATTTTCGAGAAGAATTCAATTCGTTACTTTAGCGTTTTTTATTTCCGAGTTTTGTTTGAAGGACCCTACAAGGAAGAACTGATGGCTGTGGGATTCTATTATTGCTTTTTATCATTGACACTAACGAGCTCAAGAACTTCACAGCTGAAAACTACACGTAGGTTTCACTGAATTCTTGAAAATGAGCCAAATATAGCGATTTTGGGGGGTCTAGACCCTTAGTAAAATTTCGATGGAAATTCGAAAAAATAGATTTCCTTCAAAGTCGGTATAATCGGAGAGGGTTCAATGCTGAATTATAATCTGCAATTCCTTATCGATTCCGTCAATTGAGAGATGAAATAATTGACTTTGAAATTTCACATTTTGGAAATTTCCCATTTGACAGGTGAAAATCTAAACGGTAGGAGTTATCGATAAAATGATGTATTAATCATACTCAGCGACCTCAAAAACCTATATTTCCATACCAAACTTGCCGATAACTCTTGTATTTTCGAGAAGAATTCAATTCGTTACTTTAGCGTTTTTTATTTCCGAGTTTTGTTTGAAGGACCCTACAAGGAAGAACTGATGGCTGTGGGATTCTATTATTGCTTTTTATCATTGACACTAACGAGCTCAAAAACTTCACAGCTGAAAACTACACGTAGGTTTCACTGAATTCTTGAAAATGAGCCAAATATAGCGATTTTGGGGGGTCTAGACCCTTAGTAAAATTTCGATGGAAATTCGAAAAAATAGATTTCCTTCAAAGTCGGTATAATCGGAGAGGGTTCAATGCTGAATTATAATCTGCAATTCCTAATCGATTCCGTCAATTGAGAGATGAAATAATTGACTTTGAAATTTCACATTTTGGAAATTTCCCATTTGACAGGTGAAAATCTAAACGGTAGGAATTATCGATAAAATGATGTATTAATCATATTCAGCGACCTCAAAAACCTATATTTCCATACCAAACTTGCCGATAACTCTTGTATTTTCGAGAAGAATTCAATTCGTTACTTTAGCGTTTTTTATTTCCGAGTTTTGTTTGAAGGACCCTACAAGGAAGAACTGATGGCTGTGGGATTCTATTATTGCTTTTTATCATTGACACTAACGAGCTCAAGAACTTCACAGCTGAAAACTACAGGTAGGTTTCACTGAATTCTTGAAAATGAGCCAAATATAGCGATTTTGGGGGGTCTAGACCCTTAGTAAAATTTCGATGGAAATTCGAGAAAATAGATTTCCTTCAAAGTCGGTATAATCGGAGAGGGTTCAATGCTGAATTATAATCTGCAATTCCTAATCGATTCCGTCAATTGAGAGATGAAATAATTGACTTTGAAATTTCACATTTTGGAAATTTCCCATTTGACAGGTGAAAACCTAAACGGTAGGAGTTATCGATAAAATGATGTATTAATCATATTCAGCGACCTCAAAAACCTATATTTCCATACCAAACTTGCCGATAACTCTTGTATTTTCGAGAAGAATTCAATTCGTTACTTTAGCGTTTTTTATTTCCGAGTTTTGTTTGAAGGACCCTACAAGGAAGAACTGATGGCTGTGGGATTCTATTATTGCTTTTTATCATTGACACTAACGAGCTCAAGAACTTCACAGCTGAAAACTACACGTAGGTTTCACTGAATTCTTGAAAATGAGCCAAATATAGCGATTTTGGGGGGTCTAGACCCTTAGTAAAATTTCGATGGAAATTCGAAAAAATAGATTTCCTTCAAAGTCGGTATAATCGGAGAGGGTTCAATGCTGAATTATAATCTGCAATTCCTAATCGATTCCGTCAATTGAGAGATGAAATAATTGACTTTGAAATTTCACATTTTGGAAATTTCCCATTTGACAGGTGAAAATCTAAACGGTAGGAGTTATCGATAAAATGATGTATTAATCATATTCAGCGACCTCAAAAACCTTTATTTCCATACCAAACTTGCCGATAACTCTTGTATTTTCGAGAAGAATTCAATTCGTTACTTTAGCGTTTTTTATTTCCGAGTTTTGTTTGAAGGACCCTACAAGGAAGAACTGATGGCTGTGGGATTCTATTATTGCTTTTTATCATTGACACTAACGAGCTCAAGAACTTCACAGCTGAAAACTTCACGTAGGTTTCACTGAATTCTTGAAAATGAGCCAAATATAGCGATTTTGGGGGGTCTAGACCCTTAGTAAAATTTCGATGGAAATTCGAGAAAATAGATTTCCTTCAAAGTCGGTATAATCGGAGAGGGTTCAATGCTGAATTATAATCTGCAATTCCTAATCGATTCCGTCAATTGAGAGATGAAATAATTGACTTTGAAATTTCACATTTTGGAAATTTCCCATTTGACAGGTGAAAATCTAAACGGTAGGAGTTATCGATAAAATGATGTATTAATCATATTCAGCGACCTCAAAAACCTATATTTCCATACCAAACTTGCCGATAACTCTTGTATTTTCGAGAAGAATTCAATTCGTTACTTTAGCGTTTTTTATTTCCGAGTTTTGTTTGAAGGACCCTACAAGGAAGAACTGATGGCTGTGGGATTCTATTATTGCTTTTTATCATTGACACTAACGAGCTCAAGAACTTCACAGCTGAAAACTACACGTAGGTTTCACTGAATTCTTGAAAATGAGCCAAATATAGCGATTTTGGGGGGTCTAGACCCTTAGTAAAATTTCGATGGAAATTCGAGAAAATAGATTTCCTTCAAAGTCGGTATAATCGGAGAGGGTTCAATGCTGAATTATAATCTGCAATTCCTAATCGATTCCGTCAATTGAGAGATGAAATAATTGACTTTGAAATTTCACATTTTGGAAATTTCCCAATTGACAGGTGAAAATCTAAACGGTAGGAGTTATCGATAAAATGATAAATTAATCATATTCAGCGACCTCAAAAACCTATATTTCCATACCAAACTTGCCGATAACTCTTGTATTTTCGAGAAGAATTCAATTCGTTACTTTAGCGTTTTTTATTTCCGAGTTTTGTTTGAAGGACCCTACAAGGAAGAACTGATGGCTGTGGGATTCTATTATTGCTTTTTATCATTGACACTAACGAGCTCAAGAACTTCACAGCTGAAAACTACACGTTGGTTTCACTGAATTCTTGAAAATGATCCAAATATAGCGATTTTGGGGGGTCTAGACCCTTAGTAAAATTTCGATGGAAATTCGAAAAAATAGATTTCCTTCAAAGTCGGTATAATCGGAGAGGGTTCAATGCTGAATTATAATCTGCAATTCTTTATCGATTCCGTCAATTGAGAGATGAAATAATTGACTTTGAAATTTCACATTTTGGAAATTTCCCATTTGACAGGTGAAAATCTAAACGGTAGGAGTTATCGATAAAATGATGTATTAATCATATTCAGCGACCTCAAAAACCTATATTTCCATACCGAACTTGCCGATAACTCTTGTATTTTCGAGAAGAATTCAATTCGTTACTTTAGCGTTTTTTATTTCCGAGTTTTGTTTGAAGGACCCTACAAGGAAGAACTGATGGCTGTGGGATTCTATTATTGCTTTTTTATCATTGACACTAACGAGCTCAAGAACTTCACAGCTGAAAACTACACGTAGGTTTCACTGAATTCTTGAAAATGAGCCAAATATAGCGATTTTGGGGGGTCTAGACCCTTAGTAAAATTTCGATGGAAATTCGAAAAAATAGATTTCCTTCAAAGTCGGTATAATCGGAGGGGGTTCAATGCTGAATTAAAATCTGCAATTCCTAATCGATTCCATCAATTGAGAGATGAAATAATTGACTTTGAAATTTCACATTTTGGAAATTTCCCATTTGACAGGTGAAAATCTAAACGGTAGGAGTTATCGATAAAATGATGTATTAATCATATTCAGCGACCTCAAAAACCTATATTTCCATACCAAACTTGCCGATAACTCTTGTATTTTCGAGAAGAATTCAATTCGTTACTTTAGCGTTTTTTATTTCCGAGTTTTGTTTGAAGGACCCTACAAGGAAGAACTGATGGCTGTGGGATTCTATTATTGCTTTTTATCATTGACACTAACGAGCTCAAGAACTTCACAGCTGAAAACTACACGTAGGTTTCACTGAATTCTTGAAAATGAGCCAAATATAGCGATTTTGGGGGGTCTAGACCCTTAGTAAAATTTCGATGGAAATTCGAGAAAATAGATTTCCTTCAAAGTCGGTATAATCGGAGAGGGTTCAATGCTGAATTATAATCTGCAATTCCTAATCGATTCCGTCAATTGAGAGATGAAATAATTGACTTTGAAATTTCACATTTTGGAAATTTCCCATTTGACAGGTGAAAATCTAAACGGTAGGAGTTATCGATAAAATGATGTATTAATCATATTCAGCGACCTCAAAAACCTATATTTCCATACCAAACTTGCCGATAACTCTTGTATTTTCGAGAAGAATTCAATTCGTTACTTTAGCGTTTTTTATTTCCGAGTTTTGTTTGAAGGACCCTACAAGGAAGAACTGATGGCTGTGGGATTCTATTATTGCTTTTTATCATTGACACTAACGAGCTCAAGAACTTCACAGCTGAAAACTACACGTAGGTTTCACTGAATTCTTGAAAATGAGCCAAATATAGCGATTTTGGGGGGTCTAGACCCTTAGTAAAATTTCGATCGAAATTCGAGAAAATAGATTTCCTTCAAAGTCGGTATAATCGGAGAGGGTTCAATGCTGAATTATAATCTGCAATTCCTAATCGATTCCGTCAATTGAGAGATGAAATAATTGACTTTGAAATTTCACATTTTGGAAATTTCCCAATTGACAGGTGAAAATCTAAACGGTAGGAGTTATCGATAAAATGATGAATTAATCATATTCAGCGACCTCAAAAACCTATATTTCCATACCAAACTTGCCGATAACTCTTGTATTTTCGAGAAGAATTCAATTCGTTACTTTAGCGTTTTTTATTTCCGAGTTTTGTTTGAAGGACCCTACAAGGAAGAACTGATGGCTGTGGGATTCTATTATTGCTTTTTATCATTGACACTAACGAGCTCAAGAACTTCACAGCTGAAAACTACACGTAGGTTTCACTGAATTCTTGAAAATGAGCCAAATATAGCGATTTTGGGGGGTCTAGACCCTTAGTAAAATTTCGATGGAAATTCGAAAAAATAGATTTCCTTCAAAGTCGGTATAATCGGAGAGGGTTCAATGCTGAATTATAATCTGCAATTCCTAATCGATTCCGTCAATTGAGAGATGAAATAATTGACTTTGAAATTTCACATTTTGGAAATTTCCCATTTGACAGGTGAAAATCTAAACGGTAGGAGTTATCGATAAAATGATGTATTAATCATATTCAGCGACCTCAAAAACCTATATTTCCATACCAAACTTGCCGATAACTCTTGTATTTTCGAGAAGAATTCAATTCGTTACTTTAGCGTTTTTTATTTCCGAGTTTTGTTTGAAGGACCCTACAAGGAAGAACTGATGGCTGTGGGATTCTATTATTGCTTTTTATCATTGACACTAACGAGCTCAAGAACTTCACAGCTGAAAACTACACGTAGGTTTCACTGAATTCTTGAAAATGAGCCAAATATAGCGATTTTGGGGGGTCTAGACCCTTAGTAAAATTTCGATGGAAATTCGAAAAAATAGATTTCCTTCAAAGTCGGTATAATAGGAGAGGGTTCAATGCTGAATTATAATCTGCAATTCCTAATCGATTCCGTCAATTGAGAGATGAAATAATTGACTTTGAAATTTCACATTTTGGAAATTTCCCATTTGACAGGTGAAAATCTAAACGGTAGGAGTTATCGATAAAATGATGTATTAATCATATTCAGCGACCTCAAAAACCTATATTTCCATACCAAACTTGCCGATAACTCTTGTATTTTCGAGAAGAATTCAATTCGTTACTTTAGCGTTTTTTATTTCCGAGTTTTGTTTGAAGGACCCTACAAGGAAGAACTGATGGCTGTGGGATTCTATTATTGCTTTTTATCATTGACACTAACGAGCTCAAGAACTTCACAGCTGAAAACTACACGTAGGTTTCACTGAATTCTTGAAAATGAGCCAAATATAGCGATTTTGGGGGGTCTAGACCCTTAGTAAAATTTCGATGGAAATTCGAAAAAATAGATTTCCTTCAAAGTCGGTATAATCGGAGAGGGTTCAATGCTGAATTATAATCTGCAATTCCTTATCGATTCCGTCAATTGAGAGATGAAATAATTGACTTTGAAATTTCACATTTTGGAAATTTCCCATTTGACAGGTGAAAATCTAAACGGTAGGAGTTATCGATAAAATGATGTATTAATCATATTCAGCGACCTCAAAAACCTATATTTCCATACCAAACTTGCCGAAAACTCTTGTATTTTCGAGAAGAATTCAATTCGTTACTTAAGCGTTTTTTATTTCCGAGTTTTGTTTGAAGGACCCTACAAGGAAGAACTGATGGCTGTGGGATTCTATTATTGCTTTTTATCATTGACACTAACGAGCTCAAGAACTTCACAGCTGAAAACTACACGTAGGTTTCACTGAATTCTTGAAAATGAGCCAAATATAGCGATTTTGGGGGGTCTAGACCCTTAGTAATATTTCGATGGAAATTCGAAAAAATAGATTTCCTTCAAAGTAGGTATAATCGGAGAGGGTTCAATGCTGAATTATAATCTGCAATTCCTAATCGATTCCGTCAATTGAGAGATGAAATAATTGACTTTGAAATTTCACATTTTGGAAATTTCCCATTTGACAGGTGAAAATCTAAACGGTAGGAGTTATCGATGAAATGATGTATTAATCATATTCAGCGACCTCAAAAACCTATATTTCCATACCAAACTTGCCGATAACTCTTGTATTTTCGAGAAGAATTCAATTCGTTACTTTAGCGTTTTTTATTTCCGAGTTTTGTTTGAAGGACCCTACAAGGAAGAACTGATGGCTGTGGGATTCTATTATTGCTTTTTATCATTGACACTAACGAGCTCAAGAACTTCACAGCTGAAAACTACACGTAGGTTTCACTGAATTCTTGAAAATGAGCCAAATATAGCGATTTTGGGGGGTCTAGACCCTTAGTAAAATTTCGATGGAAATTCGAGAAAATAGATTTCCTTCAAAGTCGGTATAATCGGAGAGGGTTCAATGTTGAATTATAATCTGCAATTCCCAATCGATTCCGTCAATTGATAGATGAAATAATTGACTTTGAAATTTCACATTTTGGAAATTTCCCATTTGACAGGTGAAAATCTAAACGGTAGGAGTTATCGATAAAATGATAAATTAATCATATTCAGCGACCTCAAAAACCTATATTTCCATACCAAACTTGCCGATAACTCTTGTATTTTCGAGAAGAATTCAATTCGTTACTTTAGCGTTTTTTATTTCCGAGTTTTGTTTGAAGGACCCTACAAGGAAGAACTGATGGCTGTGGGATTCTATTATTGCTTTTTATCATTGACACTAACGAGCTCAAGAACTTCACAGCTGAAAACTACACGTAGGTTTCACTGAATTCTTGAAAATGAGCCAAATATAGCGATTTTGGGGGGTCTAGACCCTTAGTAAAATTTCGATGGAAATTCGAAAAAATAGATTTCCTTCAAAGTCGGTATAATCGGAGAGGGTTCAATGCTGAATTATAATCTGCAATTCCTAATCGATTCCGTCAATTGAGAGATGAAATAATTGACTTTGAAATTTCACATTTTGGAAATTTCCCATTTGACAGGTGAAAATCTAAACGGTAGGAGTTATCGATAAAATGATGTATTAATCATATTCAGCGACCTCAAAAACCTATATTTCCATACCAAACTTGCCGATAACTCTTGTATTTTCGAGAAGAATTCAATTCGTTACTTTAGCGTTTTTTATTTCCGAGTTTTGTTTGAAGGACCCTACAAGGAAGAACTGATGGCTGTGGGATTCTATTATTGCTTTTTATCATTGACACTAACGAGCTCAAGAACTTCACAGCTGAAAACTACACGTAAGTTTCACTGAATTCTTGAAAATGAGCCAAATATAGCGATTTTGGGGGGTCTAGACCCTTAGTAAAATTTCGATGGAAATTCGAAAAAATAGATTTCCTTCAAAGTCGGTATAATCGGAGAGGGTTCAATGCTGAATTATAATCTGCAATTCCTAATCGATCCCGTCAATTGAGAGATGAAATAATTGACTTTGAAATTTCACATTTTGGAAATTTCCCATTTGACAGGTGAAAATCTAAACGGTAGGAGTTATCGATAAAATGATGTATTAATCATATTCAGCGACCTCAAAAACCTATATTTCCATACCAAACTTGCCGATAACTCTTGTATTTTCGAGAAGAATTCAATTCGTTACTTTAGCGTTTTTTATTTCCGAGTTTTGTTTGAAGGACCCTACAAGGAAGAACTGATGGCTGTGGGATTCTATTATTGCTTTTTATCATTGACACTAACGAGCTCAAGAACTTCACAGCTGAAAACTACACGTAGGTTTCACTGAATTCTTGAAAATGAGCCAAATATAGCGATTTTGGGGGGTCTAGACCCTTAGTAAAATTTCGATGGAAATTCGAAAAAATAGATTTCCTTCAAAGTCGGTATAATCGGAGAGGGTTCAATGCTGAATTATAATCTGCAATTCCTAATCGATTCCGTCAATTGAGAGATGAAATAATTGACTTTGAAATTTCACATTTTGGAAATTTCCCATTTGACAGGTGAAAATCTAAACGGTAGGAGTTATCGATAAAATGATGTATTAATCATATTCAGCGACCTCAAAAACCTATATTTCCATACCAAACTTGCCGATAACTCTTGTATTTTCGAGAAGAATTCAATTCGTTACTTTAGCGTTTTTTATTTCCGAGTTTTGTTTGAAGGACCCTACAAGGAAGAACTGATGGCTGTGGGATTCTATTATTGCTTTTTATCATTGACACTAACGAGCTCAAGAACTTCACAGCTGAAAACTTCACGTAGGTTTCACTGAATTCTTGAAAATGAGCCAAATATAGCGATTTTGGGGGGTCTAGACCCTTAGTAAAATTTCGATGGAAATTCGAAAAAATAGATTTCCTTCAAAGTCGGTATAATCGGAGAGGGTTCAATGCTGAATTATAATCTGCAATTCCTTATCGATTCCGTCAATTGAGAGATGAAATAATTGACTTTGAAATTTCACATTTTGGAAATTTCCCATTTGACAGGTGAAAATCTAAACGGTAGGAGTTATCGATAAAATGATGTATTAATCATATTCAGCGACCTCAAAAACCTATATTTCCATACCAAACTTGCCGATAACTCTTGTATTTTCGAGAAGAATTCAATTCGTTACTTTAGCGTTTTTTATTTCCGAGTTTTGTTTGAAGGACCCTACAAGGAAGAACTGATGGCTGTGGGATTCTATTATTGCTTTTTATCATTGACACTAACGAGCTCAAGAACTTCACAGCTGAAAACTACACGTAGGTTTCACTGAATTCTTGAAAATGAGCCAAATATAGCGATTTTGGGGGGTCTAGACCCTTAGTAAAATTTCGATGGAAATTCGAGAAAATAGATTTCCTTCAAAGTCGGTATAATCGGAGAGGGTTCAATGCTGAATTATAATCTGCAATTCCTAATCGATTCCGTCAATTGAGAGTTGAAATAATTGACTTTGAAATTTCACATTTTGGAAATTTCCCATTTGACAGGTGAAAATCTAAACGGTAGGAGTTATCGATAAAATGATAAATTAATCATATTCAGCGACCTCAAAAACCTATATTTCCATACCAAAATTGCCGATAACTCTTGTATTTTCGAGAAGAATTCAATTCGTTACTTTAGCGTTTTTTATTTCCGAGTTTTGTTTGAAGGACCCTACAAGGAAGAACTGATGGCTGTGGGATTCTATTATTGCTTTTTATCATTGACACTAACGAGCTCAAGAATTTCACAGCTGAAAACTACACGTAGGTTTCACTGAATTCTTGAAAATGAGCCAAATATAGCGATTTTGGGGGGTCTAGACCCTTAGTAAAATTTCGATGGAAATTCGAAAAAATAGATTTCCTTCAAAGTCGGTATAATCGGAGAGGGTTCAATGCTGAATTATAATCTGCAATTCCTAATCGATTCCGTCAATTGAGAGATGAAATAATTGACTTTGAAATTTCACATTTTGGAAATTTCCCATTTGACAGGTGAAAATCTAAACGGTAGGAGTTATCGATGAAATGATGTATTAATCATATTCAGCGACCTCAAAAACCTATATTTCCATACCAAACTTGCCGATAACTCTTGTATTTTCGAGAAGAATTCAATTCGTTACTTTAGCGTTTTTTATTTCCGAGTTTTGTTTGAAGGACCCTACAAGGAAGAACTGATGGCTGTGGGATTCTATTATTGCTTTTTATCATTGACACTAACGAGCTCAAGAACTTCACAGCTGAAAACTACACGTAGGTTTCACTGAATTCTTGAAAATGAGCCAAATATAGCGATTTTGGGGGGTCTAGACCCTTAGTAAAATTTCGATGGAAATTCGAAAAAATAGATTTCCTTCAAAGTCGGTATAATCGGAGAGGGTTCAATGCTGAATTATAATCTGCAATTCCTAATCGATTCCGTCAATTGAGAGATGAAATAATTGACTTTGAAATTTCACATTTTGGAAATTTCCCAGTTGACAGGTGAAAATCTAAACGGTAGGAGTTATCGATAAAATGATGTATTAATCATATTCAGCGACCTCAAAAACCTATATTTCCATACCAAACTTGCCGATAACTCTTGTATTTTCGAGAAGAATTCAATTCGTTACTTTAGCGTTTTTTATTTCCGAGTTTTGTTTGAAGGACCCTACAAGGAAGAACTGATGGCTGTGGGATTCTATTATTGCTTTTTATCATTGACACTAACGAGCTCAAGAACTTCACAGCTGAAAACTACACGTAGGTTTCACTGAATTCTTGAAAATGAGCCAAATATAGCGATTTTGGGGGGTCTAGACCCTTAGTAAAATTTCGATGGATATTCGAAAGAATAGATTTCCTTCAAAGTCGGTATAATCGGAGAGGGTTCAATGCTGAATTATTATCTGCAATTCCTAATCGATTCCGTCAATTGAGAGATGAAATAATTGACTTTGAAATTTCACATTTTGGAAATTTCCCATTTGACAGGTGAAAATCTAAACGGTAGGAGTTATCGATAAAATGATGTATTAATCATATTCAGCGACCTCAAAAACCTATATTTCCATACCAAACTTGCCGATAACTCTTGTATTTTCGAGAAGAATTCAATTCGTTACTTTAGCGTTTTTTATTTCCGAGTTTTGTTTGAAGGACCCTACAAGGAAGAACTGATGGCTGTGGGATTCTATCATTGCTTTTTATCATTGACACTAACGAGCTCAAGAACTTCACAGCTGAAAACTACACGTAGGTTTCACTGAATTCTTGAAAATGAGCCAAATATAGCGATTTTGGGGGGTCTAGACCCTTAGTAAAATTTCGATGGATATTCGAAAAAATAGATTTCCTTCAAAGTCGGTATAATCGGAGAGGGTTCAATGCTGAATTATAATCTGCAATTCCTTATCGATTCCGTCAATTGAGAGATGAAATAATTGACTTTGAAATTTCACATTTTGGAAATTTCCCATTTGACAGGTGAAAATCTAAACGGTAGGAGTTATCGATAAAATGATGTATTAATCATATTCAGCGACCTCAAAAACCTATATTTCCATACCAAACTTGCCGATAACTCTTGTATTTTCGAGAAGAATTCAATTCGTTACTTTAGCGTTTTTTATTTCCGAGTTTTGTTTGAAGGACCCTACAAGGAAGAACTGATGGCTGTGGGATTCTATTATTGCTTTTTATCATTGACACTAACGAGCTCAAGAACTTCACAGCTGAAAACTACACGTAGGTTTCACTGAATTCTTGAAAATGAGCCAAATATAGCGATTTTGGGGGGTCTAGACCCTTAGTAAAATTTCGATGGAAATTCGAAAAAATAGATTTCCTTCAAAGTCGGTATAATCGGAGAGGGTTCAATGCTGAATTATAATCTGCAATTCCTAATCGATTCCGTCAATTGACAGATGAAATAATTGACTTTGAAATTTCACATTTTGGAAATTTCCCATTTGACAGGTGAAAATCTAAACGGTAGGAGTTATCGATAAAATGATGTATTAATCATATTCAGCGACCTCAAAAACCTATATTTCCATACCAAACTTGCCGATAACTCTTGTATTTTCGAGAAGAATTCAATTCGTTACTTTAGCGTTTTTTATTTCCGAGTTTTGTTTGAAGGACCCTACAAGGAAGAACTGATGGCTGTGGGATTCTATTATTGCTTTTTATCATTGACACTAACGAGCTCAAGAACTTCACAGCTGAAAACTACACGTAGGTTTCACTGAATTCTTGAAAATGAGCCAAATATAGCGATTTTGGGGGGTCTAGACCCTTAGTAAAATTTCGATGGAAATTCGAGAAAATAGATTTCCTTCAAAGTCGGTATAATCGGAGAGGGTTCAATGCTGAATTTTAATCTGCAATTCCTAATCGATTCCGTCAATTGAGAGATGAAATAATTGACTTTGAAATTTCACATTTTGGAAATTTCCCATTTGACAGGTGAAAATCTAAACGGTAGGAGTTATCGATAAAATGATAAATTAATCATATTCAGCGACCTCAAAAACCTATATTTCCATACCAAACTTGCCGATAACTCTTGTATTTTCGAGAAGAATTCAATTCGTTACTTTAGCGTTTTTTATTTCCGAGTTTTGTTTGAAGGACCCTACAAGGAAGAACTGATGGCTGTGGGATTCTATTATTGCTTTTTATCATTGACACTAACGAGCTCAAGAACTTCACAGCTGAAAACTACACGTAGGTTTCACTGAATTCTTGAAAATGAGCCAAATATAGCGATTTTGGGGGGTCTAGACCCTTAGTAAAATTTCGATGGAAATTCGAAAAAATAGATTTCCTTCAAAGTCGGTATAATCGGAGAGGGTTCAATGCTGAATTATAATCTGCAATTCCTAATCGATTCCGTCAATTGAGAGATGAAATAATTGACTTTGAAATTTCACATTTTGGAAATTTCCCATTTGACAGGTGAAAATCTAAACGGTAGGAGTTATCGATAAAATGATGTATTAATCATATTCAGCGACCTCAAAAACCTATATTTCCATACCAAACTTGCCGATAACTCTTGTATTTTCGAGAAGAATTCAATTCGTTACTTTAGCGTTTTTTATTTCCGAGTTTTGTTTGAAGGACCCTACAAGGAAGAACTGATGGCTGTGGGATTCTATTATTGCTTTTTATCATTGACACTAACGAGCTCAAGAACTTCACAGCTGAAAACTACACGTAGGTTTCACTGAATTCTTGAAAATGAGCCAAATACAGCGATTTTGGGGGGTCTAGACCCTTAGTAAAATTTCGATGGAAATTCGAAAAAATAGATTTCCTTCAAAGTCGGTATAATCGGAGAGGGTTCAATGCTGAATTATAATCTGCAATTCCTAATCGATTCCGTCAATTGAGAGATGAAATAATTGACTTTGAAATTTCACATGTTGGAAATGTCCCATTTGACAGGTGAAAATCTAAACGGTAGGAGTTATCGATAAAATGATGTATTAATCATATTCAGCGACCTCAAAAACCTATATTTCCATACCAAACTTGCCGATAACTCTTGTATTTTCGAGAAGAATTCAATTCGTTACTTTAGCGTTTTTTATTTCCGAGTTTTGTTTGAAGGACCCTACAAGGAAGAACTGATGGCTGTGGGATTCTATTATTGCTTTTTATCATTGACACTAACGAGCTCAAGAACTTCACAGCTGAAAACTTCACGTAGGTTTCACTGAATTCTTGAAAATGAGCCAAATATAGCGATTTTGGGGGGTCTAGACCCTTAGTAAAATTTCGATGGAAATTCGAAAAAATAGATTTCCTTCAAAGTCGGTATAATCGGAGAGGGTTCAATGCTGAATTATAATCTGCAATTCCTTATCGATTCCGTCAATTGAGAGATGAAATAATTGACTTTGAAATTTCACATTTTGGAAATTTCCCATTTGACAGGTGAAAATCTAAACGGTAGGAGTTATCGATAAAATGATGTATTAATCATATTCAGCGACCTCAAAAACCTATATTTCCATACCAAACTTGCCGATAACTCTTGTATTTTCGAGAAGAATTCAATTCGTTACTTTAGCGTTTTTTATTTCCGAGTTTTGTTTGAAGGACCCTACAAGGAAGAACTGATGGCTGTGGGATTCTATTATTGCTTTTTATCATTGACACTAACGAGCTCAAGAACTTCACAGCTGAAAACTACACGTAGGTTTCACTGAATTCTTGAAAATGAGCCAAATATAGCGATTTTGGGGGGTCTAGACCCTTAGTAAAATTTCGATGGAAATTCGAAAAAATAGATTTCCTTCAAAGTCGGTATAATCGGAGAGGGTTCAATGCTGAATTATAATCTGCAATTCCTAATCGATTCCGTCAAGTGAGAGATGAAATAATTGACTTTGAAATTTCACATTTTGGAAATTTCCCATTTGACAGGTGAAAATCTAAACGGTAGGAGTTATCGATAAAATGATGTATTAATCATATTCAGCGACCTCAAAAACCTATATTTCCATACCAAACTTGCCGATAACTCTTGTATTTTCGAGAAGAATTCAATTCGTTACTTTAGCGTTTTTTATTTCCGAGTTTTGTTTGAAGGACCCTACAAGGAAGAACTGATGGCTGTGGGATTCTATTATTGCTTTTTATCATTGACACTAACGAGCTCAAGAACTTCACAGCTGAAAACTACACGTAGGTTTCACTGAATTCTTGAAAATGAGCCAAATATAGCGATTTTGGGGGGTCTAGACCCTTAGTAAAATTTCGATGGAAATTCGAAAAAATAGATTTCCTTCAAAGTCGGTATAATCGGAGAGGGTTCAATGCTGAATTATAATCTGCAATTCCTTATCGATTCCGTCAATTGAGAGATGAAATAATTGACTTTGAAATTTCACATTTTGGAAATTTCCCATTTGACAGGTGAAAATCTAAACGGTAGGAGTAATCGATAAAATGATCTATTAATCATATTCAGCGACTTCAAAAACCTATATTTCCATACCAAACTTGCCGATAACTCTTGTATTTCCGAGAAGAATTCAATTCGTTACTTTAGCGTTTTTTATTTCCGAATTTTGTTTGAAGGACCCTACAAGGAAGAACTGATGGCTGTGGGATTCTATTATTGCTTTTTATCATTGACACTAACGAGCTCAAGAACTTCACAGCTGAAAACTACACGTAGGTTTCACTGAATTCTTGAAAATGAGCCAAATATAGCGATTTTGGGGGGTCTAGACCCTTAGTAAAATTTCGATGGAAATTCGAAAAAATAGATTTCCTTCAAAGTCGGTATAATCGGAGAGGGTTCAATGCTGAATTATAATCTGCAATTCCTAATCGATTCCGTCAATTGAGAGATGAAATAATTGACTTTGAAATTTCACATTTTGGAAATTTCCCATTTGACAGGTGAAAATCTAAACGGTAGGAGTTATCGATAAAATGATGTATTAATCATATTCAGCGACCTCAAAAACCTATATTTCCATACCAAACTTGCCGATAACTCTTGTATTTTCGAGAAGAATTCAATTCGTTACTTTAGCGTTTTTTATTTCCGAGTTTTGTTTGAAGGACCCTACAAGGAAGAACTGATGGCTGTGGGATTCTATTATTGCTTTTTATCATTGACACTAACGAGCTCAAGAACTTCACAGCTGAAAACTACACGTAGGTTTCACTGAATTCTTGAAAATGAGCCAAATATAGCGATTTTGGGGGGTCTAGACCCTTAGTAAAATTTCGATGGAAATTCGAAAAAATAGATTTCCTTCAAAGTCGGTATAATCGGAGAGGGTTCAATGCTGAATTATAATCTGCAATTCCTTATCGATTCCGTCAATTGAGAGATGAAATAATTGACTTTGAAATTTCACATTTTGGAAATTTCCCATTTGACAGGTGAAAATCTAAACGGTAGGAGTTATCGATAAAATGATGTATTAATCATATTCAGCGACCTCAAAAACCTATATTTCCATACCAAACTTGCCGATAACTCTTGTATTTTCGAGAAGAATTCAATTCGTTACTTTAGCGTTTTTTATTTCCGAGTTTTGTTTGAAGGACCCTACAAGGAAGAACTGATGGCTGTGGGATTCTATTATTGCTTTTTATCATTGACACTAACGAGCTCAAGAACTTCACAGCTGAAAACTACACGTAGGTTTCACTGAATTCTTGAAAATGAGCCAAATATAGCGATTTTGGGGGGTCTAGACCCTTAGTAAAATTTCGATGGAAATTCGAAAAAATAGATTTCCTTCAAAGTCGGTATAATCGGAGAGGGTTCAATGCTGAATTATAATCTGCAATTCCTTATCGATTCCGTCAATTGAGAGATGAAATAATTGACTTTGAAATTTCACATTTTGGAAATTTCCCATTTGACAGGTGAAAATCTAAACGGTAGGAGTTATCGATAAAATGATGTATTAATCATATTCAGCGACCTCAAAAACCTATATTTCCATACCAAACTTGCCGATAACTCTTGTTTTTTCGAGAAGAATTCAATTCGTTACTTTAGCGTTTTTTATTTCCGAGTTTTGTTTGAAGGACCCTACAAGGAAGAACTGATGGCTGTGGGATTCTATAATTGCTTTTTATCATTGACACTAACGAGCTCAAGAACTTCACAGCTGAAAACTACACGTAGGTTTCACTGAATTCTTGAAAATGAGCCAAATATAGCGATTTTGGGGGGTCTAGACCCTTAGTAAAATTTCGATGGAAATTCGAAAAAATAGATTTCCTTCAAAGTCGGTATAATCGGAGAGGGTTCAATGCTGAATTATAATCTGCAATTCCTAATCGATTCCGTCAATTGAGAGATGAAATAATTGACTTTGAAATTTCACATTTTGGAAATTTCCCATTTGACAGGTGAAAATCTAAACGGTAGGAGTTATCGATAAAATGATGTATTAATCATATTCAGCGACCTCAAAAACCTATATTTCCATACCAAACTTGCCGATAACTCTTGTATTTTCGAGAAGAATTCAATTCGTTACTTTAGCGTTTTTTATTTCCGAGTTTTGTTTGAAGGACCCTACAAGGAAGAACTGATGGCTGTGGGATTCTATTATTGCTTTTTATCATTGACACTAACGAGCTCAAGAACTTCACAGCTGAAAACTACACGTAGGTTTCACTGAATTCTTGAAAATGAGCCAAATATAGCGATTTTGGGGGGTCTAGACCCTTAGTAAAATTTCGATGGAAATTCGAAAAAATAGATTTCCTTCAAAGTCGGTATAATCGGAGAGGGTTCAATGCTGAATTATAATCTGCAATTCCTAATCGATTCCGTCAATTGAGAGATGAAATAATTGACTTTGAAATTTCACATTTTGGAAATTTCCCATTTGACAGGTGAAAATCTAAACGGTAGGAGTTATCGATAAAATGATGTATTAATCATATTCAGCGACCTCAAAAACCTATATTTCCATACCAAACTTGCCGATAACTCTTGTATTTTCGAGAAGAATTCAATTCGTTACTTTAGCGTTTTTTATTTCCGAGTTTTGTTTGAAGGACCCTACAAGGAAGAACTGATGGCTGTGGGATTCTATTATTGCTTTTTATCATTGACACTAACGAGCTCAAGAACTTCACAGCTGAAAACTACACGTAGGTTTCACTGAATTCTTGAAAATGAGCCAAATATAGCGATTTTGGGGGGTCTAGACCCTTAGTAAAATTTCGATGGAAATTCGAAAAAATAGATTTCCTTCAAAGTCGGTATAATCGGAGAGGGTTCAATGCTGAATTATAATCTGCAATTCCTAATCGATTCCGTCAATTGAGAGATGAAATAATTGACTTTGAAATTTCACATTTTGGAAATTTCCCATTTGACAGGTGAAAATCTAAACGGTAGGAGTTATCGATAAAATGATGTATTAATCATATTCAGTGACCTCAAAAACCTATATTTCCATACCAAACTTGCCGATAACTCTTGTATTTTCGAGAAGAATTCAATTCGTTACTTTAGCGTTTTTTATTTCCGAGTTTTGTTTGAAGGACCCTACAAGGAAGAACTGTTGGCTGTGGGATTCTATTATTGCTTTTTATCATTGACACTAACGAGCTCAAGAACTTCACAGCTGAAAACTACACGTAGGTTTCACTGAATTCTTGAAAATGAGCCGAATATAGCGATTTTGGGGGGTCTAGACCCTTAGTAAAATTTCGATGGAAATTCGAAAAAATAGATTTCCTTCAAAGTCGGTATAATCGGAAAGGGTTCAATGCTGAATTATAATCTGCAATTCCTTATCGATTCCGTCAATTGAGAGATGAAATAATTGACTTTGAAATTTCACATTTTGGAAATTTCCCATTTGACAGGTGAAAATCTAAACGGTAGGAGGTATCGATAAAATGATGTGTTAATCATATTCAGCGACCTCAGAAACCTATATTTCCATACCAAACTTGCCGATAACTCTTGTATTTTCGAGAAGAATTCAATTCGTTACTTTAGCGTTTTTTATTTCCGAGTTTTGTTTGAAGGACCCTACAAGGAGGAACTGATGGCTGTGGGATTCTATTATTGCTTTTTATCATTGACACTAACGAGCTCAAGAACTTCACAGCTGAAAACTACACGTAGGTTTCACTGAATTCTTGAAAATGAGCCAAATATAGCGATTTTGGGGGGTCTAGACCCTTAGTAAAATTTCGATGGAAATTCGAAAAAATAGATTTCCTTCAAAGTCGGTATAATCGGAGAGGGTTCAATGCTGAATTATAATCTGCAATTCCTTATCGATTCCGTCAATTGAGAGATGAAATAATTGACTTTGAAATTTCACATTTTGGAAATTTCCCATTTGACAGGTGAAAATCTAAACGGTAGGAGTTATCGATAAAATGATGTATTAATCATATTCAGCGACCTCAAAAACCTATATTTCCATACCAAACTTGCCGATAACTCTTGTATTTTCGAGAAGAATTCAATTCGTTACTTTAGCGTTTTTTATTTCCGAGTTTTGTTTGAAGGACCCTACAAGGAAGAACTGATGGCTGTGGGATTCTATTATTGCTTTTTATCATTGACACTAACGAGCTCAAGAACTTCACAGCTGAAAACTACACGTAGGTTTCACTGAATTCTTGAAAATGAGCCAAATATAGCGATTTTGGGGGGTCTAGACCCTTAGTAAAATTTCGATGGAAATTCGAAAAAATAGATTTCCTTCAAAGTCGATATAATCGGAGAGGGTTCAATGCTGAATTATAATCTGCAATTCCTAATCGATTCCGTCAATTGAGAGATGAAATAATTGACTTTGAAATTTCACATTTTGGAAATTTCCCATTTGACAGGTGAAAATCTAAACGGTAGGAGTTATCGATAAAATGATAAATTAATCATATTCAGCGACCTCAAAAACCTATATTTCCATACCAAACTTGCCGATAACTCTTGTTTTTTCGAGAAGAATTCAATTCGTTACTTTAGCGTTTTTTATTTCCGAGTTTTGTTTGAAGGACCCTACAAGGAAGAACTGATGGCTGTGGGATTCTATTATTGCTTTTTATCATTGACACTAACGAGCTCAAGAACTTCACAGCTGAAAACTACACGTAGGTTTCACTGAATTCTTGAAAATGAGCCAAATATAGCGATTTTGGGGGGTCTAGACCCTTAGTAAAATTTCGATGGAAATTCGAAAAAATAGATTTCCTTCAAAGTCGGTATAATCGGAGAGGGTTCAATGCTGAATTATAATCTGCAATTCCTAATCGATTCCGTCAATTGAGAGATGAAATAATTGACTTTGAAATTTCACATTTTGGAAATTTCCCATTTGACAGGTGAAAATCTAAACGGTAGGAGTTATCGATAAAATGATGTATTAATCATATTCAGCGACCTCAAAAACCTATATTTCCATACCAAACTTGCCGATAACTCTTGTATTTTCGAGAAGAATTCAATTCGTTACTTTAGCGTTTTTTATTTCCGAGTTTTGTTTGAAGGACCCTACAAGGAAGAACTGATGGCTGTGGGATTCTATTATTGCTTTTTATCATTGACACTAACGAGCTCAAGAACTTCACAGCTGAAAACTACACGTAGGTTTCACTGAATTCTTGAAAATGAGCCAAATATAGCGATTTTGGGGGGTCTAGACCCTTAGTAAAATTTCGATGGAAATTCGAAAAAATAGATTTCCTTCAAAGTCGGTATAATCGGAGAGGGTTCAATGCTGAATTATAATCTGCAATTCCTTATCGATTCCGTCAATTGAGAGATGAAATAATTGACTTTGAAATTTCACATTTTGGAAATTTCCCATTTGACAGGTGAAAATCTAAACGGTAGGAGGTATCGATAAAATGATGTGTTAATCATATTCAGCGACCTCAGAAACCTATATTTCCATACCAAACTTGCCGATAACTCTTGTATTTTCGAGAAGAATTCAATTCGTTACTTTAGCGTTTTTTATTTCCGAGTTTTGTTTGAAGGACCCTACAAGGAGGAACTGATGGCTGTGGGATTCTATTATTGCTTTTTATCATTGACACTAACGAGCTCAAGAACTTCACAGCTGAAAACTACACGTAGGTTTCACTGAATTCTTGAAAATGAGCCAAATATAGCGATTTTGGGGGGTCTAGACCCTTAGTAAAATTTCGATGGAAATTCGAAAAAATAGATTTCCTTCAAAGTCGGTATAATCGGAGAGGGTTCAATGCTGAATTATAATCTGCAATTCCTTATCGATTCCGTCAATTGAGAGATGAAATAATTGACTTTGAAATTTCACATTTTGGAAATTTCCCATTTGACAGGTGAAAATCTAAACGGTAGGAGTTATCGATAAAATGATGTATTAATCATATTCAGCGACCTCAAAAACCTGTATTTCCATACCAAACTTGCCGATAACTCTTGTATTTTCGAGAAGAATTCAATTCGTTACTTTAGCGTTTTTTATTTCCGAGTTTTGTTTGAAGGACCCTACAAGGAAGAACTGATGGCTGTGGGATTCTATTATTGCTTTTTATCATTGACACTAACGAGCTCAAGAACTTCACAGCTGAAAACTACACGTAGGTTTCACTGAATTCTTGAAAATGAGCCAAATATAGCGATTTTGGGGGGTCTAGACCCTTAGTAAAATTTCGATGGAAATTCGAGAAGATAGATTTCCTTCAAAGTCGGTATAATCGGAGAGGGTTCAATGCTGAATTATAATCTGCAATTCCTAATCGATTCCGTCAATTGAGAGATGAAATAATTGACTTTGAAATTTCACATTTTGGAAATTTCCCATTTGACAGGTGAAAATCTAAACGGTAGGAGTTATCGATAAAATGATAAATTAATCATATTCAGCGACCTCAAAAACCTATATTTCCATACCAAACTTGCCGATAACTCTTGTATTTTCGAGAAGAATTCAATTCGTTACTTTAGCGTTTTTTATTTCCGAGTTTTGTTTGAAGGACCCTACAAGGAAGAACTGATGGCTGTGGGATTCTATTATTGCTTTTTATCATTGACACTAACGAGCTCAAGAACTTCACAGCTGAAAACTACACGTAGGTTTCACTGAATTCTTGAAAATGAGCCAAATATAGCGATTTTGGGGGGTCTAGACCCTTAGTAAAATTTCGATGGAAATTCGAAAAAATAGATTTCCTTCAAAGTCGGTATAATCGGAGAGGGTTCAATGCTGAATTATAATCTGCAATTCCTTATCGATTCCGTCAATTGAGAGATGAAATAATTGACTTTGAAATTTCACATTTTGGGAATTTCCCATTTGACAGGTGAAAATCTAAACGGTAGGAGTTATCGATAAAATGATGTATTAATCATATTCAGCGACCTCAAAAACCTATATTTCCATACCAAACTTGCCGATAACTCTTGTATTTTCGAGAAGAATTCAATTCGTTACTTTAGCGTTTTTTATTTCCGAGTTTTGTTTGAAGGACCCTACAAGGAAGAACTGATGGCTGTGGGATTCTATTATTGCTTTTTATCATTGACACTAACGAGCTCAAGAACTTCAAAGCTGAAAACTACACGTAGGTTTCACTGAATTCTTGAAAATGAGCCAAATATAGCGATTTTGGGGGGTCTAGACCCTTAGTAAAATTTCGATGGAAATTCGAAAAAATTGATTTCCTTCAAAGTCGGTATAATCGGAGAGGGTTCAATGCTGAATTATAATCTGCAATTCCTAATCGATTCCGTCAATTGAGAGATGAAATAATTGACTTTGAAATTTCACATTTTGGAAATTTCCCATTTGACAGGTGAAAATCTAAACGGTAGGAGTTATCGATAGAATGATAAATTAATCATATTCAGCGACCTCAAAAACCTATATTTCCATGCCAAACTTGCCGATAACTCTTGTATTTTCGAGAAGAATTCAATTCGTTACTTTAGCGTTTTTTATTTCCGAGTTTTGTTTGAAGGACCCTACAAGGAAGAACTGATGGCTGTGGGATTCTATTATTGCTTTTTATCATTGACACTAACGAGCTCAAGAACTTCATAGCTGAAAACTACACGTAGGTTTCACTGAATTCTTGAAAATGAGCCAAATATAGCGATTTTGGGGGGTCTAGACCCTTAGTAAAATTTCGATGGAAATTCGAAAAAATAGATTTCCTTCAAAGTCGGTATAATCGGAGAGGGTTCAATGCTGAATTATAATCTGCAATTCCTAATCGATTCCGTCAATTGAGAGATGAAATAATTGACTTTGAAATTTCACATTTTGGAAATTTCCCATTTGACAGGTGAAAATCTAAACGGTAGGAGTTATCGATAAAATGATGTATTAATCATATTCAGCGACCTCAAAAACCTATATTTCCATACCAAACTTGCCGATAACTCTTGTATTTTCGAGAAGAATTCAATTCGTTACTTTAGCGTTTTTTATTTCCGAGTTTTGTTTGAAGGACCCTACAAGGAAGAACTGATGGCTGTGGGATTCTATTATTGCTTTTTATCATTGACACTAACGAGCTCAAGAACTTCACAGCTGAAAACTACACGTAGGTTTCACTGAATTCTTGAAAATGAGCCAAATATAGCGATTTTGGGGGGTCTAGACCCTTAGTAAAATTTCGATGGAAATTCGAAAAAATAGATTTCCTTCAAAGTCGGTATAATCGGAGAGGGTTCAATGCTGAATTATAATCTGCAATTCCTAATCGATTCCGTCAATTGAGAGATGAAATAATTGACTTTGAAATTTCACATTTTGGAAATTTCCCATTTGACAGGTGAAAATCTAAACGGTAGGAGTTATCGATAAAATGATGTATTAATCATATTCAGCGACCTCAAAAACCTATATTTCCATACCAAACTTGCCGATAACTCTTGTATTTTCGAGAAGAATTCAATTCGTTACTTTAGCGTTTTTTATTTCCGAGTTTTGTTTGAAGGACCCTACAAGGAAGAACTGATGGCTGTGGGATTCTATTATTGCTTTTTATCATTGACACTAACGAGCTCAAGAACTTCACAGCTGAAAACTACACGTAGGTTTCACTGAATTCTTGAAAATGAGCCAAATATAGCGATTTTGGGGGGTCTAGACCCTTAGTAAAATTTCGATGGAAATTCGAAAAAATAGATTTCCTTCAAAGTCGGTATAATCGGAGAGGGTTCAATGCTGAATTATAATCTGCAATTCCTTATCGATTCCGTCAATTGAGAGATGAAATAATTGACTTTGAAATTTCACATTTTGGAAATTTCCCATTTGACAGGTGAAAATCTAAACGGTAGGAGTTATCGATAAAATGATAAATTAATCATATTCAGCGACCTCAAAAACCTATATTTCCATACCAAACTTGCCGATAACTCTTGTATTTTCGAGAAGAATTCAATTCGTTACTTTAGCGTTTTTTATTTCCGAGTTTTGTTTGAAGGACCCTACAAGGAGGAACTGATGGCTGTGGGATTCTATTATTGCTTTTTATCATTGACACTAACGAGCTCAAGAACTTCACAGCTGAAAACTACACGTAGGTTTCACTGAATTCTTGAAAATGAGCCAAATATAGCGATTTTGGGGGGTCTAGACCCTTAGTAAAATTTCGATGGAAATTCGAAAAAATAGATTTCCTTCAAAGTCGGTATAATCGGAGAGGGTTCAATGCTGAATTATAATCTGCAATTCCTTATCGATTCCGTCAATTGAGAGATGAAATAATTGACTTTGAAATTTCACATTTTGGAAATTTCCCATTTGACAGGTGAAAATCTAAACGGTAGGAGTTATCGATAAAATGATGTATTAATCATATTCAGCGACCTCAAAAACCTATATTTCCATACCAAACTTGCCGATAACTCTTGTATTTTCGAGAAGAATTCAATTCGTTACTTTAGCGTTTTTTATTTCCGAGTTTTGTTTGAAGGACCCTACAAGGAAGAACTGATGGCTGTGGGATTCTATTATTGCTTTTTATCATTGACACTAACGAGCTCAAGAACTTCACAGCTGAAAACTACACGTAGGTTTCACTGAATTCTTGAAAATGAGCCAAATATAGCGATTTTGGGGGGTCTAGACCCTTAGTAAAATTTCGATGGAAATTCGAGAAAATAGATTTCCTTCAAAGTCGGTATAATCGGAAAAGGTTCAATGCTGAATTATAATCTGCAATTCCTAATCGATTCCGTCAATTGAGAGATGAAATAATTGACTTTGAAATTTCACATTTTGGAAATTTCCCATTTGACAGGTGAAAATCTAAACGGTAGGAGTTATCGATAAAATGATGTATTAATCATATTCAGCGACCTCAAAAACCTATATTTCCATACCAAACTTGCCGATAACTCTTGTATTTTCGAGAAGAATTCAATTCGTTACTTTAGCGTTTTTTATTTCCGAGTTTTGTTTGAAGGACCCTACAAGGAAGAACTGATGGCTGTGGGATTCTATTATTGGTTTTTATCATTGACACTAACGAGCTCAAGAACTTCACAGCTGAAAACTACACGTAGGTTTCACTGAATTCTTGAAAATGAGCCAAATATAGCGATTTTGGGGGGTCTAGACCCTTAGTAAAATTTCGATGGAAATTCGAAAAAATAGATTTCCTTCAAAGTCGGTATAATCGGAGAGGGTTCAATGCTGAAATATAATCTGCAATTCCTAATCGATTCCGTCAATTGAGAGATGAAATAATTGACTTTGAAATTTCACATTTTGGAAATTTCCCATTTGACAGGTGAAAATCTAAACGGTAGGAGTTATCGATAAAATGATGTATTAATCATATTCAGCGACCTCAAAAACCTATATTTCCATACCAAACTTGCCGATAACTCTTGTATTTTCGAGAAGAATTCAATTCGTTACTTTAGCGTTTTTTATTTCCGAGTTTTGTTTGAAGGACCCTACAAGGAAGAACTGATGGCTGTGGGATTCTATTATTGCTTTTTATCATTGACACTAACGAGCTCAAGAACTTCACAGCTGAAAACTACACGTAGGTTTCACTGAATTCTTGAAAATGAGCCAAATATAGCGATTTTGGTGGGTCTAGACCCTTAGTAAAATTTCGATGGAAATTCGAAAAAATTGATTTCCTTCAAAGTCGGTATAATCGGAGAGGGTTCAATGCTGAATTATAATCTGCAATTCCTAATCGATTCCGTCAATTGAGAGATGAAATAATTGACTTTGAAATTTCACATTTTGGAAATTTCCCATTTGACAGGTGAAAATCTAAACGGTAGGAGTTATCGATAAAATGATAAATTAATCATATTCAGCGACCTCAAAAACCTATATTTCCATACCAAACTTGCCGATAACTCTTGTATTTTCGAGAAGAATTCAATTCGTTACTTTAGCGTTTTTTATTTCCGAGTTTTGTTTGAAGGACCCTACAAGGAAGAACTGATGGCTGTGGGATTCTATTATTGCTTTTTATCATTGACACTAACGAGCTCAAGAACTTCACAGCTGAAAACTACACGTAGGTTTCACTGAATTCTTGAAAATGAGCCAAATATAGCGATTTTGGGGGGTCTAGACCCTTAGTAAAATTTCGATGGAAATTCGAAAAAATAGATTTCCTTCAAAGTCGGTATAATCGGAGAGGGTTCAATGCTGAATTATAATCTGCAATTCCTAATCGATTCCGTCAATTGAGAGATGAAATAATTGACTTTGAAATTTCACATTTTGGAAATTTCCCATTTGACAGGTGAAAATCTAAACGGTAGGAGTTATCGATAAAATGATAAATTAATCATATTCAGCGACCTCAAAAACCTATATTTCCATACCAAACTTGCCGATAACTCTTGTTTTTTCGAGAAGAATTCAATTCGTTACTTTAGCGTTTTTTATTTCCGAGTTTTGTTTGAAGGACCCTACAAGGAAGAACTGATGGCTGTGGGATTCTATTATTGCTTTTTATCATTGACACTAACGAGCTCAAGAACTTCACAGCTGAAAACTACACGTAGGTTTCACTGAATTCTTGAAAATGAGCCAAATATAGCGATTTTGGGGGGTCTAGGCCCCTTAGTAAAATTTCGATGGAAATTCGAAAAAATAGATTTCCTTCAAAGTCGGTATAATCGGAGAGGGTTCAATGCTGAATTATAATCTGCAATTCCTAATCGATTCCGTCAATTGAGAGATGAAATAATTGACTTTGAAATTTCACATTTTGGAAATTTCCCATTTGACAGGTGAAAATCTAAACGGTAGGAGTTATCGATAAAATGATGTATTAAACATATTCAGCGACCTCAAAAACCTATATTTCCATACCAAACTTGCCGATAACTCTTGTATTTTCGAGAAGAATTCAATTCGTTACTTTAGCGTTTTTTATTTCCGAGTTTTGTTTGAAGGACCCTACAAGGAAGAACTGATGGCTGTGGGATTCTATTATTGCTTTTTATCATTGACACTAACGAGCTCAAGAACTTCACAGCTGAAAACTACACGTAGGTTTCACTGAATTCTTGAAAATGAGCCAAATATAGCGATTTTGGGGGGTCTAGACCCTTAGTAAAATTTCGAT
Source organism: Myrrha octodecimguttata (assembly GCA_958510865.1). Taxonomy (NCBI): domain Eukaryota; kingdom Metazoa; phylum Arthropoda; class Insecta; order Coleoptera; family Coccinellidae; genus Myrrha; species Myrrha octodecimguttata. The sequence continues at coordinate 71,625,301 of OY294059.1, read as the reverse complement.
GGAAATTCGAAAAAATAGATTTCCTTCAAAGTCGGTATAATCGGAGAGGGTTCAATGCTGAATTATAATCTGCAATTCCTAATCGATTCCGTCAATTGAGAGATGAAATAATTGACTTTGAAATTTCACATTTTGGAAATTTCCCATTTGACAGGTGAAAATCTAAACGGTAGGAGTTATCGATAAAATGATGTATTAATCATATTCAGCGACCTCAAAAACCTATATTTCCATACCAAACTTGCCGATAACTCTTGTATTTTCGAGAAGAATTCAATTCGTTACTTTAGCGTTTTTTATTTCCGAGTTTTGTTTGAAGGACCCTACAAGGAAGAACTGATGGCTGTGGGATTCTATTATTGCTTTTTATCATTGACACTAACGAGCTCAAGAACTTCACAGCTGAAAACTACACGTAGGTTTCACTGAATTCTTGAAAATGAGCCAAATATAGCGATTTTGGGGGGTCTAGACCCTTAGTAAAATTTCGATGGAAATTCGAAAAAATAGATTTCCTTCAAAGTCGGTATAATCGGAGAGGGTTCAATGCTGAATTATAATCTGCAATTCCTAATCGATTCCGTCAATTGAGAGATGAAATAATTGACTTTGAAATTTCACATTTTGGAAATTTCCCATTTGACAGGTGAAAATCTAAACGGTAGGAGTTATCGATAAAATGATGTATTAATCATATTCAGCGACCTCAAAAACCTATATTTCCATACCAAACTTGCCGATAACTCTTGTATTTTCGAGAAGAATTCAATTCGTTACTTTAGCGTTTTTTATTTCCGAGTTTTGTTTGAAGGACCCTACAAGGAAGAACTGATGGCTGTGGGATTCTATTATTGCTTTTTATCATTGACACTAACGAGCTCAAGAACTTCACAGCTGAAAACTACACGTAGGTTTCACTGAATTCTTGAAAATGAGCCAAATATAGCGATTTTGGGGGGTCTAGACCCTTAGTAAAATTTCGATGGAAATTCGAAAAAATAGATTTCCTTCAAAGTCGGTATAATCGGAGAGGGTTCAATGCTGAATTATAATCTGCAATTCCTTATCGATTCCGTCAATTGAGAGATGAAATAATTGACTTTGAAATTTCACATTTTGGAAATTTCCCATTTGACAGGTGAAAATCTAAACGGTAGGAGTTATCGATAAAATGATGTATTAATCATATTCAGCGACCTCAAAAACCTATATTTCCATACCAAACTTGCCGATAACTCTTGTATTTTCGAGAAGAATTCAATTCGTTACTTTAGCGTTTTTTATTTCCGAGTTTTGTTTGAAGGAACCTACAAGGAAGAACTGATGGCTGTGGGATTCTATTATTGCTTTTTATCATTGACACTAACGAGCTCAAGAACTTCACAGCTGAAAACTACACGTAGGTTTCACTGAATTCTTGAAAATGAGCCAAATATAGCGATTTTGGGGGGTCTAGACCCTTAGTAAAATTTCGATGGAAATTCGAAAAAATAGATTTCCTTCAAAGTCGGTATAATCGGAGAGGGTTCAATGCTGAATTATAATCTGCAATTCCTAATCGATTCCGTCAATTGAGAGATGAAATAATTGACTTTGAAATTTCACATTTTGGAAATTTCCCATTTGACAGGTGAAAATCTAAACGGTAGGAGTTATCGATAAAATGATGTATTAATCATATTCAGCGACCTCAAAAACCTATATTTCCATACCAAACTTGCCGATAACTCTTGTATTTTCGAGAAGAATTCAATTCGTTACTTTAGCGTTTTTTATTTCCGAGTTTTGTTTGAAGGACCCTACAAGGAAGAACTGATGGCTGTGGGATTCTATTATTGCTTTTTATCATTGACACTAACGAGCTCAAGAACTTCACAGCTGAAAACTACACGTAGGTTTCACTGAATTCTTGAAAATGAGCCAAATATAGCGATTTTGGGGGGTCTAGACCCTTAGTAAAATTTCGATGGAAATTCGAGAAAATAGATTTCCTTCAAAGTCGGTATAATCGGAGAGGGTTCAATGCTGAATTATAATCTGCAATTCCTAATCGATTCCGTCAATTGAGAGATGAAATAATTGACTTTGAAATTTCACATTTTGGAAATTTCCCATTTGACAGGTGAAAATCCAAACGGTAGGAGTTATCGATAAAATGATGTATTAATCATATTCAGCGACCTCAAAAACCTATATTTCCATACCAAACTTGGTGATAACTCTTGTATTTTCGAGAAGAATTCAATTCGTTACTTTAGCGTTTTTTATTTCCGAGTTTTGTTTGAAGGACCCTACAAGGAAGAACTGATGGCTGTGGGATTCTATTATTGCTTTTTATCATTGACACTAACGAGCTCAAGAACTTCACAGCTGAAAACTACACGTAGGTTTCACTGAATTCTTGAAAATGAGCCAAATATAGCGATTTTGGGGGGTCTAGACCCTTAGTAAAATTTCGATGGAAATTCGAAAAAATAGATTTCCTTCAAAGTCGGTATAATCGGAGAGGGTTCAATGCTGAATTATAATCTGCAATTCCTAATCGATTCCGTCAATTGAGAGATGAAATAATTGACTTTGAAATTTCACATTTTGGAAATTTCCCATTTGACAGGTGAAAATCTAAACGGTAGGAGTTATCGATAAAATGATGTATTAATCATATTCAGCGACCTCAAAAACCTATATTTCCATACCAAACTTGCCGATAACTCTTGTATTTTCGAGAAGAATTCAATTCGTTACTTTAGCGTTTTTTATTTCCGAGTTTTGTTTGAAGGACCCTACAAGGAAGAACTGATGGCTGTGGGATTCTATTATTGCTTTTTATCATTGACACTAACGAGCTCAAGAACTTCACAGCTGAAAACTACACGTAGGTTTCACTGAATTCTTGAAAATGAGCCAAATATAGCGATTTTGGGGGGTCTAGACCCTTAGTAAAATTTCGATGGAAATTCGAGAAAATAGATTTCCTTCAAAGTCGGTATAATCGGAGAGGGTTCAATGCTGAATTATAATCTGCAATTCCTAATCGATTCCGTCAATTGAGAGATGAAATAATTGACTTTGAAATTTCACATTTTGGAAATTTCCCATTTGACAGGTGAAAATCTAAACGGTAGGAGTTATCGATAAAATGATAAATTAATCATATTCAGCGACCTCAAAAACCTATATTTCCATACCAAACTTGCCGATAACTCTTGTATTTTCGAGAAGAATTCAATTCGTTACTTTAGCGTTTTTTATTTCCGAGTTTTGTTTGAAGGACCCTACAAGGAAGAACTGATGGCTGTGGGATTCTATTATTGCTTTTTATCATTGACACTAACGAGCTCAAGAACTTCACAGCTGAAAACTACACGTAGGTTTCACTGAATTCTTGAAAATGAGCCAAATATAGCGATTTTGGGGGGTCTAGACCCTTAGTAAAATTTCGATGGAAATTCGAGAAAATAGATTTCCTTCAAAGTCGGTATAATTGGAGAGGGTTCAATGCTGAATTATAATCTGCAATTCCTAATCGATTCCGTCAATTGAGAGATGAAATAATTGACTTTGAAATTTCACATTTTGGAAATTTCCCATTTGACAGGTGAAAATCTAAACGGTAGGAGTTATCGATAAAATGATAAATTAATCATATTCAGCGACCTCAAAAACCTATATTTCCATACCAAACTTGCCGATAACTCTTGTATTTTCGAGAAGAATTCAATTCGTTACTTTAGCGTTTTTTATTTCCGAGTTTTGTTTGAAGGACCCTACAAGGAAGAACTGATGGCTGTGGGATTCTATTATTGCTTTTTATCATTGACACTAACGAGCTCAAGAACTTCACAGCTGAAAACTACACGTAGGTTTCACTGAATTCTTGAAAATGAGCCAAATATAGCGATTTTGGGGGGTCTAGACCCTTAGTAAAATTTCGATGGAAATTCGAAAAATAGATTTCCTTCAAAGTCGGTATAATCGGAGAGGGTTCAATGCTGAATTATAATCAGCAATTCCTAATCGATTCCGTCAATTGAGAGATGAAATAATTGACTTTGAAATTTCACATTTTGGAAATTTCCCATTTGACAGGTGAAAATCTAAACGGTAGGAGTTATCGATAAAATGATAAATTAATCATATTCAGCGACCTCAAAAACCTATATTTCCATACCAAACTTGCCGATAACTCTTGTATTTTCGAGAAGAATTCAATTCGTTACTTTAGCGTTTTTTATTTCCGAGTTTTGTTTGAAGGACCCTACAAGGAAGAACTGATGGCTGTGGGATTCTATTATTGCTTTTTATCATTGACACTAACGAGCTCAAGAACTTCACAGCTGAAAACTACACGTAGGTTTCACTGAATTCTTGAAAATGAGCCAAATATAGCGATTTTGGGGGGTCTAGACCCTTAGTAAAATTTCGATGGAAATTCGAAAGAATAGATTTCCTTCAAAGTCGGTATAATCGGAAAGGGTTCAATGCTGAATTATAATCTGCAATTCCTAATCGATTCCGTCAATTGAGAGATGAAATAATTGACTTTGAAATTTCACATTTTGGAAATTTCCCATTTGACAGGTGAAAATCTAAACGGTAGGAGTTATCGATAAAATGATGTATTAATCATATTCAGCGACCTCAAAAACCTATATTTCCATACCAAACTTGCCGATAACTCTTGTATTTTCGAGAAGAATTCAATTCGTTACTTTAGCGTTTTTTATTTCCGAGTTTTGTTTGAAGGACCCTACAAGGAAGAACTGATGGCTGTGGGATTCTATTATTGCTTTTTATCATTGACACTAACGAGCTCAAGAACTTCACAGCTGAAAACTACACGTAGGTTTCACTGAATTCTTGAAAATGAGCCAAATATAGCGATTTTGGGGGGTCTAGACCCTTAGTAAAATTTCGATGGAAATTCGAAAAAATAGATTTCCTTCAAAGTCGATATAATCGGAGAGGGTTCAATGCTGAATTATAATCTGCAATTCCCAATCGATTCCGTCAATTGAGAGATGAAATAATTGACTTTGAAATTTCACATTTTGGAAATTTCCCATTTGACAGGTGAAAATCTAAACGGTAGGAGTTATCGATAAAATGATGTATTAATCATATTCAGCGACCTCAAAAACCTATATTTCCATACCAAACTTGCCGATAACTCTTGTATTTTCGAGAAGAATTCAATTCGTTACTTTAGCGTTTTTTATTTCCGAGTTTTGTTTGAAGGACCCTACAAGGAAGAACTGATGGCTGTGGGATTCTATTATTGCTTTTTATCATTGACACTAACGAGCTCAAGAACTTCACAGCTGAAAACTACACGTAGGTTTCACTGAATTCTTGAAAATGAGCCAAATATAGCGATTTTGGGGGGTCTAGACCCTTAGTAAAATTTCGATGGAAATTCGAAAAAACAGATTTCCTTCAAAGTCGGTATAATCGGAGAGGGTTCAATGCTGAATTATAATCTGCAATTCCTAATCGATTCCGTCAATTGAGAGATGAAATAATTGACTTTGAAATTTCACATTTTGGAAATTTCCCATTTGACAGGTGAAAATCTAAACGGTAGGAGTTATCGATAAAATGATAAATTAATCATATTCAGCGACCTCAAAAACCTATATTTCCATACCAAACTTGCCGATAACTCTTGTATTTTCGAGAAGAATTCAATTCGTTACTTTAGCGTTTTTTATTTCCGAGTTTTGTTTGAAGGACCCTACAAGGAAGAACTGATGGCTGTGGGATTCTATTATTGCTTTTTATCATTGACACTAACGAGCTCAAGAACTTCACAGCTGAAAACTACACGTAGGTTTCACTGAATTCTTGAAAATGAGCCAAATATAGCGATTTTGGGGGGTCTAGACCCTTAGTAAAATTTCGATGGAAATTCGAGAAAATAGATTTCCTTCAAAGTCGGTATAATCGGAGAGGGTTCAATGCTGAATTATAATCTGCAATTCCTAATCGATTCCGTCAATTGAGAGATGAAATAATTGACTTTGAAATTTCACATTTTGGAAATTTCCCATTTGACAGGTGAAAATCTAAACGGTAGGAGTTATCGATAAAATGATAAATTAATCATATTCAGCGACCTCAAAAACCTATATTTCCATACCAAACTTGCCGATAACTCTTGTATTTTCGAGAAGAATTCAATTCGTTACTTTAGCGATTTTTATTTCCGAGTTTTGTTTGAAGGACCCTACAAGGAAGAACTGATGGCTGTGGGATTCTATTATTGCTTTTTATCATTGACACTAACGAGCTCAAGAACTTCACAGCTGAAAACTACACGTAGGTTTCACTGAATTCTTGAAAATGAGCCAAATATAGCGATTTTGGGGGGTCTAGACCCTTAGTAAAATTTCGATGGAAATTCGAAAAAATAGATTTCCTTCAAAGTCGGTATAATCGGAGAGGGTTCAATGCTGAATTATAATCTGCAATTCCTAATCGATTCCGTCAATTGAGAGATGAAATAATTGACTTTGAAATTTCACATTTTGGAAATTTCCCATTTGACAGGTGAAAATCTAAACGGTAGGAGTTATCGATAAAATGATGTATTAATCATATTCAGCGACCTCAAAAACCTATATTTCCATACCAAACTTGCCGATAACTCTTGTATTTTCGAGAAGAATTCAATTCGTTACTTTAGCGTTTTTTATTTCCGAGTTTTGTTTGAAGGACCCTACAAGGAAGAACTGATGGCTGTGGGATTCTATTATTGCTTTTTATCATTGACACTAACGAGCTCAAGAACTTCACAGCTGAAAACTACACGTAGGTTTCACTGAATTCTTGAAAATGAGCCAAATATAGCGATTTTGGGGGGTCTAGACCCTTAGTAAAATTTCGATGGAAATTCGAAAAAATAGATTTCCTTCAAAGTCGGTATAATCGGAGAGGGTTCAATGCTGAATTATAATCTGCAATTCCTAATCGATTCCGTCAATTGAGAGATGAAATAATTGACTTTGAAATTTCACATTTTGGAAATTTCCCATTTGACAGGTGAAAATCTAAACGGTAGGAGTTATCGATAAAATGATGTATTAATCATATTCAGCGACCTCAAAAACCCATATTTCCATACCAAACTTGCCGATAACTCTTGTATTTTCGAGAAGAATTCAATTCGTTACTTTAGCGTTTTTTATTTCCGAGTTTTGTTTGAAGGACCCTACAAGGAAGAACTGATGGCTGTGGGATTCTATTATTGCTTTTTATCATTGACACTAACGAGCTCAAGATCTTCACAGCTGAAAACTACACGTAGGTTTCACTGAATTCTTGAAAATGAGCCAAATATAGCGATTTTGGGGGGTCTAGACCCTTAGTAAAATTTCGATGGAAATTCGAAAAAATAGATTTCCTTCAAAGTCGGTATAATCGGAGAGGGTTCAATGCTGAATTATAATCTGCAATTCCTAATCGATTCCGTCAATTGAGAGATGAAATAATTGACTTTGAAATTTCACATTTTGGAAATTTCGTATTTGACAGGTGAAAATCTAAACGGTAGGAGTTATCGATAAAATGATGTATTAATCATATTCAGCGACCTCAAAAACCTATATTTCCATACCAAACTTGCCGATAACTCTTGTATTTTCGAGAAGAATTCAATTCGTTACTTTAGCGTTTTTTATTTCCGAGTTTTGTTTGAAGGACCCTACAAGGAAGAACTGATGGCTGTGGGATTCTATTATTGCTTTTTATCATTGACACTAACGAGCTCAAGAACTTCACAGCTGAAAACTACACGTAGGTTTCACTGAATTCTTGAAAATGAGCCAAATATAGCGATTTTGGGGGGTCTAGACCCTTAGTAAAATTTCGATGGAAATTCGAAAAAATAGATTTCCTTCAAAGTCGGTATAATCGGAGAGGGTTCAATGCTGAATTATAATCTGCAATTCCTAATCGATTCCGTCAATTGAGAGATGAAATAATTGACTTTGAAATTTCACATTTTGGAAATTTCCCATTTGACAGGTGAAAATCTAAACGGTAGGAATTATCGATAAAATGATGTATTAATCATATTCAGCGACCTCAAAAACCTATATTTCCATACCAAACTTGCCGATAACTCTTGTATTTTCGAGAAGAATTCAATTCGTTACTTTAGCGTTTTTTATTTCCGAGTTTTGTTTGAAGGACCCTACAAGGAAGAACTGATGGCTGTGGGATTCTATTATTGCTTTTTATCATTGACACTAACGAGCTCAAGAACTTCACAGCTGAAAACTACACGTAGGTTTCACTGAATTCTTGAAAATGAGCCAAATATAGCGATTTTGGGGGGTCTAGACCCTTAGTAAAATTTCGATGGAAATTCGAAAAAATAGATTTCCTTCAAAGTCGGTATAATCGGAGAGGGTTCAATGCTGAATTATAATCTGCAATTCCTAATCGATTCCGTCAATTGAGAGATGAAATAATTGACTTTGAAATTTCACATTTTGGAAATTTCCCATTTGACAGGTGAAAATCTAAACGGTAGGAGTTATCGATAAAATGATGTATTAATCATATTCAGCGACCTCAAAAACCTATATTTCCATACCAAACTTGCCGATAACTCTTGTATTTTCGAGAAGAATTCAATTCGTTACTTTAGCGTTTTTTATTTCCGAGTTTTGTTTGAAGGACCCTACAAGGAAGAACTGATGGCTGTGGGATTCTATTATTGCTTTTTATCATTGACACTAACGAGCTCAAGAACTTCACAGCTGAAAACTACACGTAGGTTTCACTGAATTCTTGAAAATGAGCCAAATATAGCGATTTTGGGGGGTCTAGACCCTTAGTAAAATTTCGATGGAAATTCGAGAAAATAGATTTCCTTCAAAGTCGGTATAATCGGAAAGGGTTCAATGCTGAATTATAATCTGCAATTCCTAATCGATTCCGTCAATTGAGAGATGAAATAATTGACTTTGAAATTTCACATTTTGGAAATTTCCCATTTGACAGGTGAAAATCTAAACGGTAGGAGTTATCGATAAAATGATAAATTAATCATATTCAGCGACCTCAAAAACCTATATTTCCATACCAAACTTGCCGATAACTCTTGTATTTTCGAGAAGAATTCAATTCGTTACTTTAGCGTTTTTTATTTCCGAGTTTTGTTTGAAGGACCCTACAAGGAAGAACTGATGGCTGTGGGATTCTATTATTGCTTTTTATCATTGACACTAACGAGCTCAAGAACTTCACAGCTGAAAACTACACGTAGGTTTCACTGAATTCTTGAAAATGAGCCAAATATAGCGATTTTGGGGGGTCTAGACCCTTAGTAAAATTTCGATGGAAATTCGAGAAAATAGATTTCCTTCAAAGTCGGTATAATCGGAGAGGGTTCAATGCTGAATTATAATCTGCAATTCCTAATCGATTCCGTCAATTGAGGAAGGACCCTACAAGGAAGAACTGATGGCTGTGGGATTCTATTATTGCTTTTTATCATTGACACTAACGAGCTCAAGAACTTCACAGCTGAAAACTACACGTAGGTTTCACTGAATTCTTGAAAATGAGCCAAATATAGCGATTTTGGGGGGTCTAGACCCTTAGTAAAATTTCGATGGAAATTCGAAAAAATAGATTTCCTTCAAAGTCGGTATAATCGGAGAGGGTTCAATGCTGAATTATAATCTGCAATTCCTAATCGATTCCGTCAATTGAGAGATGAAATAATTGACTTTGAAATTTCACATTTTGGAAAGTTCCCATTTGACAGGTGAAAATCTAAACGGTAGGAGTTATCGATAAAATGATGTATTAATCATATTCAGCGACCTCAAAAACCTATATTTCCATACCAAACTTGCCGATAACTCTTGTATTTTCGAGAAGAATTCAATTCGTTACTTTAGCGTTTTTTATTTCCGAGTTTTGTTTGAAGGACCCTACAAGGAAGAACTGATGGCTGTGGGATTCTATTATTGCTTTTTATCATTGACACTAACGAGCTCAAGAACTTCACAGCTGAAAACTACACGTAGGTTTCACTGAATTCTTGAAAATGAGCCAAATATAGCGATTTTGGGGGGTCTAGACCCTTAGTAAAATTTCGATGGAAATTCGAGAAAATAGATTTCCTTCAAAGTCGGTATAATCGGAGAGGGTTCAATGCTGAATTATAATCTGCAATTCCTAATCGATTCCGTCAATTGAGAGATGAAATAATTGACTTTGAAATTTCACATTTTGGAAATTTCCCATTTGACAGGTGAAAATCTAAACGGTAGGAGTTATCGATAAAATGATAAATTAATCATATTCAGCGACCTCAAAAACCTATATTTCCATACCAAACTTGCCGATAACTCTTGTATTTTCGAGAAGAATTCAATTCGTTACTTTAGCGTTTTTTATTTCCGAGTTTTGTTTGAAGGACCCTACAAGGAAGAACTGATGGCTGTGGGATTCTATTATTGCTTTTTATCATTGACACTAACGAGCTCAAGAACTTCACAGCTGAAAACTACACGTAGGTTTCACTGAATTCTTGAAAATGAGCCAAATATAGCGATTTTGGGGGGTCTAGACCCTTAGTAAAATTTCGATGGAAATTCGAAAAAATAGATTTCCTTCAAAGTCGGTATAATCGGAGAGGGTTCAATGCTGAATTATAATCTGCAATTCCTAATCGATTCCGTCAATTGAGAGATGAAATAATTGACTTTGAAATTTCACATTTTGGAAATTTCCCATTTGACAGGTGAAAATCTAAACGGTAGGAGTTATCGATAAAATGATGTATTAATCATATTCAGCGACTTCAAAAACCTATATTTCCATACCAAACTTGCCGATAACTCTTGTATTTTCGAGAAGAATTCAATTCGTTACTTTAGCGTTTTTTATTTCCGAGTTTTGTTTGAAGGACCCTACAAGGAAGAACTGATGGCTGTGGGATTCTATTATTGCTTTTTATCATTGACACTAACGAGCTCAAGAACTTCACAGCTGAAAACTACACGTAGGTTTCACTGAATTCTTGAAAATGAGCCAAATATAGCGATTTTGGGGGGTCTAGACCCTTAGTAAAATTTCGATGGAAATTCGAAAAAATAGATTTCCTTCAAAGTCGGTATAATCGGAGAGGGTTCAATGCTGAATTATAATCTGCAATTCCTAATCGATTCCGTCAATTGAGAGATGAAATAATTGACTTTGAAATTTCACATTTTGGAAATTTCCCATTTGACAGGTGAAAATCTAAACGGTAGGAGTTATCGATAAAATGATGTATTGATCATATTCAGCGACCTCAAAAACCTATATTTCCATACCAAACTTGCCGATAACTCTTGTATTTTCGAGAAGAATTCAATTCGTTACTTTAGCGTTTTTTATTTCCGAGTTTTGTTTGAAGGACCCTACAAGGAAGAACTGATGGCTGTGGGATTCTATTATTGCTTTTTATCATTGACACTAACGAGCTCAAGAACTTCACAGCTGAAAACTACACGTAGGTTTCACTGAATTCTTGAAAATGAGCCAAATATAGCGATTTTGGGGGGTCTAGACCCTTAGTAAAATTTCGATGGAAATTCGAAAAAATAGATTTCCTTCAAAGTCGGTATAATCGGAGAGGGTTCAATGCTGAATTATAATCTGCAATTCCTAATCGATTCCATCAATTGAGAGATGAAATAATTGACTTTGAAATTTCACATTTTGGAAATTTCCCATTTGACAGGTGAAAATCTAAACGGTAGGAGTTATCGATAAAATGATGTATTAATCATATTCAGCGACCTCAAAAACCTATATTTCCATACCAAACTTGCCGATAACTCTTGTATTTTCGAGAAGAATTCAATTCGTTACTTTAGCGTTTTTTATTTCCGAGTTTTGTTTGAAGGACCCTACAAGGAAGAACTGATGGCTGTGGGATTCTATTATTGCTTTTTATCATTGACACTAACGAGCTCAAGAACTTCACAGCTGAAAACTACACGTAGGTTTCACTGAATTCTTGAAAATGAGCCAAATATAGCGATTTTGGGGGGTCTAGACCCTTAGTAAAATTTCGATGGAAATTCGAGAAAATAGATTTCCTTCAAAGTCGGTATAATCGGAGAGGGTTCAATGCTGAATTATAATCTGCAATTCCTAACGAACGTGCAGAATGATAATGGAGAAATATTAATAATTTGATTTTAAAAGTCAGTTCTATAGTGTTTATTTCAAATCATTGAAACATTTGAAAAATGGAATGTCACACTTATAAGTCACACAATACATTCAGACCATAATATAATCATACAAAAATTATTTCTCTTTTAATACTAACAACTGAGTATCATAAAATATAGAAACTTAAAACTTATTTACCTAGGCTTACATGATATTTCTACTAGTAGACAATTCAATGTGTAAAGGTTACAATAAACATTTTCAAAGAAATAGATATTCATTGGAGGAAGATTTTCAATTTCTTTTTGAGAACTTTCAAGGAGTCTATTACCATCCTTTAGTTCTTCAAAATTAATGTAGTTTGTTACCATACCATATGAAATTACTTCACCTTTGAAACTCAAAATCAGATAAACGAAAACTGAACAGATATTCGATTTGATTAGTTCTGATTTTGCAATCAATGAAAAACCAATTTCCGAAAAATTTAAGTTGGAATCATCATGTACCATACCTAAATTCATAGGAGTTTGAAAATTTCCGAGTTATTATTAGCTTTGTTTAAAACCAAATAGGAACATCCTTAGAAAACAGAAGGAAGGGACACAGGAGTAAGACAATAAATTAAAAATGTAACCAGCGTAATGTGTAAATGACAATGAATAAAATATACATGTTATTTTGAGATTATTTCAAAGATTAAAAAACTTCAACACATGACATTTACGAGGAAACCTGGAAATATTGCTTAGGAAACACCTATGTATAAATGAATATTGTATTATGTATCCATATAATTTCTGGCTTACGAATTACGATATTTCTATTTGTTGGATTTTTTCCTCTCTGAACTTATTGTTCTGGGAAAAAGATTGATCATGACAGATGGGACCGAATATGTAATCATAACAAGTTTGTACAGAAATGGTTGGAAAGTTAATGCACCAAATCTTGGAACAAGTAAACTCTCATCATAAGCAGATAAATGTCCTTAATTCCTATTCCATAGAAATATGTATTTCGATAAATATTGTCAAACCCAGACACTTGTGGACTTCTCGAGCACATGTTCAACTTGCAGAATGATTCAATCGTAATAACTGATGTATATTGTTCCACCTCACTACTGCTCATTGTAAAATAAAATCTTAATACACTCAAAAAATATTCACAAAAATTAACATCCGAAATTTAATGTAGCTAGATACACTCTTAACCTTCAATAATGCATTTTTTCCAATTCAAACCAAGTTCTTCAACAATCACAATGAAGCAGGTCCAGAATCATCTTAACAACTTCAAATCTCCACAAATTCAGAAAAATTATTCTAACGCGTTCAACATCAGTAGTTGTTTCAATACTTTGGTTTGAGAAGTTTCCCTTATTTCCCCAGCCAAAAACATTTCATCTACTACAGTATATACTTTATAGAAATTGAACACTAAATCTAACTCACAAACATTGTGGAAATATTCATTGAGGACCTCGACAAAGTTATGTATGGCTTCCAGATAGCAAAGATTGTTATCATTGACATCAACACATATGCAAAAATAGAGACCGGCATACCTCCTGTAGACTATCTTGAAGTTTCGAAACTGAAACAGAACAATTAACGTATCTACATGAGGACCGTACTGCTCTTAGATAGAGGGTCATATCTGGATCAATTTCATACCTCTACGAAGTTTGTGTGCTTCGCATCTCGAACAGTAACAACAGCATGTACTTCTTCAATAAGTTTCTGCTTTTCATCATCGTCAAAGTTCATGTACCATTTAGCTAATCTGGTTTTCCCTGCTCTGTTTTGAATGAGTATAAACCGAATCTGAAAAGGAGGCGGTATCAGTTGACATTCAAAATGGATAGCGATATTTCGAAATGCACTGAGAAATATACTAACAAATACATTATTACGAAATTAATATTAAACTGGGTTTAACTCACCATATTGATATTTAATGTAAATTCGAAAATAATCCGTTTTAAAACTGATAAATAAAATAATTCACAGATATTGACAATCAAGTAGATCTGAAAATGAGGAGGTGTTTGACGTTTGACTTTTACAGTTTGGCCACAGATAACATGAATCTTCTTCTTCTTCTTCCAACTTCTCTCATATTGGAACAGCCTCCCGGCTATCTTTCCAGCAGTGTTACCACCTCTACCGATTTTTCGGTAGATCTACCGATTTGCTCCTCAATCTACCGATCTACCGAAAAAGCATATAAATCTACCGAAATTTGATGGAGTGAATGTATCTTCTGGTATCCTAGGAAATCATGACCTTTACGATATTATTTTGAAGGTTTTCTTACCATTACATATTTTGATACATAATTTAAGTTATAAATGGTTATACGTCGCAGATCTATAACGCAAAGCAAGCCACACGTAATACAGATTCATGTATTACAGGTTGTCTCTTTATAAAGTTAATAAATACCTCGCCCAAAACTGGGAGCAATTTGTGATTCCCCTTGATAAATTTTGTGAATCCCCAATGAGGGCATGTCACCATATTTATTTTTTTGCATATTTGTTGTTTCCAATAGGTATTAGTTTTTCTGATACTCATTTATTTGTTATAATATTGATTTTTCGTTCACAAGTTTAATTTTTCAAATAATGATTTTTTAATTAATAAAATCTATTTTTAATATTGCTTCATTAGTAGTAAATTTCATGCCCAATATTTCGGATAAATGGTATTCAGACTAAATAAATAACCCATACATAGGTGAAAAGTTATGTTTTTCAGAAATCTACCGAAATCTACCGATTTTTTCCGAACTTTCTACCGAAACTGTCGGTACGGAAGGTGGCAACACTGCTTTCCAGTCTCTTCATAGTCTTCATATTTGTTCTAGTCCGGCAGACGGACTGTAGCTACTCGTGGCAGTTTATATTTGTATTCTGTGGACAGTTTGTTATTAGTATAATTTAACTCAGGTTGGATAAAAACGTTAAATCTTCCCTAGGTAGCTAGGCGTTGACTATAAACACCTATGGAGTGAAACATGTTAGCACACATAAGGTAGGTAGGTTCTGAAAGGACGAATGGTTAAGGAATAACTAGGTGCTGAACTCTAACATTATTCAATTGGACAAGCAATTTTTAACAAGCAACATATTTATCACAGTCTGATGCCAGAACTGCTCAGAAATTCCATTAACAAGCTCATTATCTCAGTTTTGGTGATAAAGAACACTTCATGTATACTCAGAGGCAATGAAAGAAAGCCCACAGGCAAGTAAGCCCCGATGCAATGAACCAACTTTTGACCTATTATCATTACAACTAAAACCTGTAGGCCAAATCACTAACCTCACCATAGCCAGGGCTGGGCAAAATACATGCTTGGCTCAATTGAAATAGAAATTACAAAATACTTTCTCGCAAGTATTTGAAATACAAAATACATAATACTTTCAAGTCGGGTATTTGAAATATAAAATTCAAAATACAGTATTTTAACTATTTGTATTTGAAATACAAATTACAAAATACATTCAGGTGTTACGTAAAACGTGAAAAGAGCTCAGCTATTTTATCGCTAAATGAAGAATTTCCTTTCAGAAACACAAGATTTTTGAATGTAGTATCAGACAAATAGCCTATTGTTGGGAAATGAATAAAACCTGCTAAAGAAAACAATCTTTCTACAGGCCCTGATGGGCAGAAACTTGTGTTATATTGTATGAACACATTTTTTATGTTAGGATAGTGTTCAAGGATGGTAAGCTCTTTGATCTTATCGTTTTTAGAAGTTGACTAACTCTAACTCCATGATGAAATGACCATTGCGCAGGACCTTTACTTCCTTTCCATTTTCCGAAAATATGATTGCTAGCAAAAGAACTAGATGAAGCAGATGAACGTCGCGCGATCTGAAGGGAGATTCAGGGAATATTTTCTGTAGAGCGCTCAGCGCTAAATGTATTTGTTCGAAAGTATTTCGATGTCAAAAGTATCGAAATACAAAATACAAAATACTTCATCGTCAGGTATTTGAAATACCAATTACAAAATACATTTTCAAGAAGTAATTGAAATACAAATACAAAATACGTATCACTTAAACTTCGTGGAGGCATCCTCGAGGAAGCTTTCAAGGAGCAACTATAAATACGGCCCAAAAATTTTCAGTTCAAAGTCGGCCATATTGGTATGGGTAAACCCACAGAAGGTTCTCGAAAGTGTGTGACACTTTTCAAACGTTATTCCCTCTCCACTCTTTTCCTACCTCCATGGTTGAAACCGTGGGAGGCTTACTATACTCTTCTAATCCTATTTGTTGGAAAGCTTGAGAATGATCTCGCTTGAGCTTGGCAAACAATTATTCAATTCTAAGCATGTAGGCACCTAATGTTGATCTATTTCGATGAAAGGACTGATGGTGACTTTGAGGTCTCCACATATTCGCAACTGTCTACTTCACTTGAAATCTGGTACGACTAGAGCAGCCCAAGGACTATAGTCAATGGGCGAAACTACAGCTGAAAACAAGAGGCGATTCAGTTCATCTTCAACTTGAGTGTTTATATAGCGAAGAAAACAGGAGGTGCTATGAAAAACTTAGATTCAGCGTCTTTCATGAGATTAATTCTATACCAAACTATAATTGAGTGTGAATCCTGGCGAGTTCAAACTCAAAATAGAAAAATTCGGACGACATTTCGACATCTCTGGGAGAACGTTGCGGGGTAGATCTAACAAGTAAGCTGAAGAACGTGATCTCTCAACGACTCCGAGTAATTTTCAAATCTCCCCAAAATTGTCACAGTAACCGTGGGTTTCACAAAGCTTAATCCTCTGATCAACGCGTTGATATTCTGTGGTATTGCTAAAAATGAACTGAAATTGAACATAGAATTGTCTTGATCAGAACAATCAAGTTAATCAGAGCTTTGTGAAACCCGCTGTAAGTGACCGATTCCGGCACCTTCACCATTTTCAACTCTTGACAATGTCTCGAGCGCGGTACAGCTTCTGCCGTTTGAGTTGAAATAGGAGCCAAAATACCGAAATTCTGAAGTTTCTATGTTTAAACAACTGTAAGCCTCCATGTTTGTTTTGGTTATGATTTCGAATTTTTTAACAAATTTTCGATTTCATATTTTCGTTGTTTTCTATAGAGGAAAATAGATAAGAGGCTTCTTTTACATCATTGTTGCCGACGAGTTAAGTACTCGAAGTCAAAACATTCATATTGAAGAAAACTTGCAATTTCTATTTTGATGCAAAATGTTCACAAAGAAGGAATCGAAATACCCATTTATCTTTAGATTGTCTAGCTAATTAATTATTTTTCTAGAAATAATTTAAATGTAAATCTTCCTTGGTTCCAACTTGTGCATAGCGAAATGAAGCAGCCCTTTCATATATAAAATTTGAAACCCTACTGCTATTAAAATGAATCTATAAGATAGGTACTTTATGGATCGAAATCTATATATTTACCAACCATGATGTAACAAAGGTATAATGTTGTTCAGAGTCACTAATTCCTTATTTTCAAAACAGTAGATAGACAATTTTCATGAATTTGAAGAAAAACGTCGTGATATAAAATCTTGGTAATAAATACAAAATATTGATATATTTAGACTAAGAATGTTAGTTGTTTTTACTTTATGTAAATTCATATAAAATTTAACAAGCTCTATGGTATCACACAATTAAAAGTATATAAGTTTGAACAATTTACTGAACAAGTTTATCCCTCATATATTCATTATTTTACAGAAAGGAAGATTTATATACCATTTTAATTTACAAGTTGTACTCGAAGCATTCATATCGAGGAGAATTTGTTATTTCTATTCTGAAAAGTGTTTACCATAAAGAAAAAGTGTCTGGTGTTTACAATGCGAGGATTCGAAATGAATATACCCATTTCTTTCTGAATTGTATAGCATAATTCATGATGGTTCTAAAGATAATTCAAAGGGTAATCTTTCTTTATTTAATTTTGTGCATAACAAAATAAAACAGAACTTCCATATATAAAATTTTACCTTTTTAAGTTGGACTAAGGAAAGCTTTCTGATGATATATACAATGAACTGCATTATAAGATTTTGGTCCTTTACAGATAAAAGTCGATATATTTACAAACCATTCACACAATCACAAATTGATATCGTTGTTTAAAGTACTAGTCATTAACCTTGGTAATAAAAATTGTTACATTTGGACTTATGAATGATTTACTGTATGTAAATCCATATAAACATTGAACATGTACCATCATCGTATATGATGATGGTACATACATATAATACTTTTGATCGATTGGAATTATTTCACTTTTAATCACGAAGATGAATTTCCGTCAAGAAACACCTAGATTAGCCATGGCATAAAACCTATTATTGTTTGATTTGTTCAACAAATTTTGTTTCCTTCAGAGTTAAAAGGAAATGTAAAGAGCATTGTTTTCCTTTACAGTAAATAGAAATTTTGCCTGAGCTTTCACTCCTCAATGTTGTCGGAGTTATTGCTTCTTCTGGAAATATTGGCAAAATAAATTTCGGATAGATATAGAGGTATATCTGAGGAATCATTGAGTGGATAAATAACGAGTCTCTAAATATATTTTCATATAGGGCCCCCTTTCAACAAATAGGAGGACTCATCAATTTATAATTCATGTAAATGAGATATTCGTGCTCAATTCGGTATTGTTGAAAATGCGGATGAAAACTTCAAAATTGGCGAATGAAGATATGCGCTACTCCCTCTGGTGGCTATTAGAGTAACCCAAGGTACAAGGATTATCATTGACAAGTTAAAAGAAATGTCAAGAAATCGAAAAAGTTTATGCATTTTTTTAGCCTTTGTGTGATTTTACAAGTGTTTCTATTGAAAAAAATCAAACTCGAATGTCCTTTCCCATATATTTCCACAGCCCGGTGAAAACTTTCGAGTTTAGGTGGAAGAAACTTCTTTGAACAAGTCGGGCCTGAAAGTATTGAAGAATCGATAAAAACTTTGTTAACTTGTAAATCAAAATTGGTAAACCAACAAACAAGATTTATGAGAGTCTGTCACCCGCATTTTACCGATGATGATCATTTTCATAGAGGTAAGCACGAATTGCTCATGAAATATTAGATCACATTCATGAAGACAATTGTTTTCCAGGCCCCAAATCCAAGCAGAGAAAGTTACTCGAGAGGAACGCCTTCCAATAATCTGCCTGTTAAACTGATCATTAAGGAACAGCGTAAATGTTTTAGTGATAGAACTGACCGATTGAAACACTGGTGATGAATACTCTTCGCTCAAAGTGCTTCTTCCGATGAAATCGAAGTTGTATAAGGCTTATTTATTACAGCTTTTTCAAGACCAATCATATAAGTGTTGGAAGAATTTATTCGTCAATCCATTATGAATAAGGCTCACGGTAAAAGTAGCATTATAGTTTCAATGTATTCATTTTACTCACAATTGTTGCGTTCCGATATTCCCAATCAGTACTGGCCAGTGTCAGTAATTTCGAAACGCTTCGTACTGATACGTTGAATTACCAAAGCAGTGCCAGTAAAATCGACTGTCAAAATTCACTGACAAGTGAAGGAATATCGGAACTCAACTATTATATTGTCCTTCCCTATATGAATGGTTAAGTTATGAGTATTTGTCTATTATTCCAAAAAATATGTTTTACAATACTATCTGTTTTTCAACTTTTTGAGCAATAGATCTGAGGGGGTTTTGATCAATGATCAAGTTGGGTAGGTAGAAAGCTTGAAAGTTTTAGTTTAGTTTTGCAAATAACATGCAACATAATATCACATGCATTTTCTTGACACTTCTAGCTTCTGTGCCTTCAAGATACTCCAAATAATTCGAAATTAATCTTGCCATTTAAAGTTGAAATGAGTTGATACTGAAATACTTCTAACAGTTACGTAGCATTGCTACTCTGAATTAGAATAGATGATGAAACATAACTCTTTCATGAAAATATGTTTACACAGAATCATTTCTGTTTCCTGAAAAAATCATTGAACAAATTGTAAAATCGAATTTTAATCAATCAAATAAACAAGCAGACAAACAAAACAGGTTATCAAAGTGGCCACCGTGGCGCTGCAATCTTATATTCAGACGCCAATATTTTGAAAAGGAAAAGCAACATTGCTCAATTGTTGTGTCAACATGAATTTCCATAAGCTATGTAGTAAGAAACCAACGAGGAAAAAACAGTTCAGAGAGAAGATATATTGGGAGAGATCTGAGCATGCCGCCGTTAGTGATCTTCTATTATTTCGGTTCAAAGGGGCCGCCGTCAGATGTGGGCATTTTTTAATTTCGTCGCCGCTTCCAGAGATACACAGGAAGCACCAAGGGGGCAGAGCATCGTCTCCTTTGCCTTCAAACAGATGACATATGGCCAGACACGCCCACTCTCTATTCATTAGCCAAATTGCACCAAATGTTTTCGATGACATGATTGGGTGCTTATGTTTTCTTTATTGCGAAAGATGATGGCGGGTATTTTGAATATTTATATGTAGTAATGTACTTCACTCGGGAAACTGGAAAATCTAGCGCATAAATTTATATGGGAGTTTTGCCAGAAGGTAAAGGATTTTCCTAAACCAGATAAGTTAGAACAATTAGTCCTAGTGACAGGTAACCCCTTCTGAAGCGATCAACTGAGGTGTAAGTGCAAAAAAACTTAGTAGAAGCATTGAGTTTTCGAATTTGAAAACTCAATGGTATAAGACACCGGCGCTAGAGGCGGTACGGCAACTGAAAGGAATGGGAGCCAACAAAGAATACTGATGATATACCGTATTTCTGACATTTAAGAGACTTCTTCGTGTTAACCTTCATATTCATTTTTTTTATGATTTCAAATCATTGATTTGGTCAATTTGGGAATATTTGAACTCGAAGAACTTAGCAAGTTTTTGTATTCGTCTTATATTCATTATATACATTTGAGAATAACGAAAGAAACATTTGTAAGAAATGCTAGCTGAAATCAACTAACACCTAGGGTTATCCAAAATAACTTCACAATTTGACATGATATGGGTATGATGTGATATGAAAAATAATTAAAAGATATTATGATATGTGAACAGATTAGATATACTCATTGAAATGGCGGAGAATTTTTATATTTATTTATTTCATTTATATTTTCGCGATCTGCATGCCGGTACAAATTATCAGTTTTCCAGAAAAAAGTACTACTGTAAGAGATTTGTGAAAGTTGTCTAGGATATTAATGCGCCGAAGCCTCTTTTTTCGCGCATGTTCTAGGGGAACAGCGTTCTATCGTCATGTCCGAATGTCTGTGATTCTCGAATTTTTCCCGAAATTGGTCTCAAACCACTAAATGGGACTCACTGATGACGAATCCAGTGTCAAAATCAATCCTGTCCGTCTGTCGGCCGGCCGGCCGTGGACAGGATAACTCGAACGAAGCAAGCTAGGGCGGTTACGTTCGTTATTATAATAATTTGGAGTTTTGAAGTTATATTTCTGATATTTCAAAAAATTACTAAAGCGATTGGATTGAAACTTAGATGAATCAGAACGACGCGAAGGTTCTCGCGAAATTTTGTTGCGATCGTATTGTTCCTAATTAAAAAAAAAATTCGGAATATTTTTTTCTTCAGAAACCAAGTCAGAAACTATTTTTCATATTCAAAAAAAATTTGCCTTTACCTTGAACTTCATATTACAGCGGTATACCAAATTTCAGTTTGATACTGTTTTATAGTTCTTGGAGATATTAAATGGAAAATGTGTCTAATTTTGTGGTTGTTTCTTCGTTATCGTCGTCTTTTTCCGGAACTACTCAGAAAATACTGACTCGATGATGATGAAACTTTGTTACTAGTTTGAGTTGTTTGAAAATGCTGATGAACAACTTCGTGCAAAATTTCGTGATGATCGTGTGATTAGACTTCGAAAAAAAAAATCAGTTCAAGTTCTAATCCTGTATGAACGCTCAAGCTGTCATTTTTCAATCCAGTACTGAATTTCAATTCGATCTTATCTCTATTTCTGGATATATTGGGACAATAAAATTTTGATTTGGAATATGCGGAATCAAAGGGTGGATTTCACCCATTCACGAATTCGGCCTTTGTAATTAAAGTCCAAACCTATTTTCTCAATGTTTTCAAAATACAGATTAGATCGAATTGAAATCCGGTTCTTTATCGAAAAAAACCTAGAACAAACCTACGCTAAAAATATAGATTTGAGTTGTTTCTTTTGGATGTTATTGTGCTTACGATCGGACGGGAGGCAGTTGAGAAAATTATTAAAATTTTTGAAGAAAAACCCTTTTTAGGAAGCTATCCATTAAATTTCCTTGAAACACAATTTTTGTGTTTCTTATTGAAAGTAATTGGGTGCGTTTTTGCGCGCATGTTCTGAAAAACAGCGGGCTATCGTTTTGTCCAAATGTCTGTAATTGTCGAATTTTGAGACGAAAATGGTCTCAAACGACTAGGTTGGATTCACTGATGACGAATCCGGTGTCAAAATCGATTCTGTCCGGCCGCCCGTTCACCTGTATACACGATCACAGGCGTACGGAGGACTCTATCGACTTGGATATTTCAGGGTTGGTTGCATTTCAGAAAGCGGAGGTTATGGTTGCTAATGGGCGAAATCGGTGAAACGGTTTTGGAGTTATAGGCATTTCAAATTTAAAGGTTATTTCACTAATATTCCGAGAACTACTGAGGCGATCGAGTTGAAACTTGGTGGTTGCTTGGAGCATAAAGACATTCAACTTTCGATAGAACGTTGTTGAGATCGTGCTGTCACTAAATTTTTTTTTCGAAAAATTTTTTTTCTCGTAAACTGTTCATTATATTTCCCAAAAATGTAGGTCATGGCTTGAACTAAATATTTTACAGCAGTGTGCCAAATTTCAGTTCGATACGATCACAAGTTTTGAAAATATTGTGGAAAAATTTGTCAAATTCCGTGGTTTTTTTCTCGATATCATTGTTCTTTTCGGAATAACTAAATACTAATTCAATCATGATAAAACTTGGCAGCTAGTTTGAAAATGGGAATTTGTGCGAAACTTCGTGATGATCGTGCAATTAGAACAATTTGAAAAAAAAATCCAAATTTTTTTTTCAAATATTCAATAGTCTCTGTGATCATGAAATCCCCATGAATTTCTGTATGAACCTTCCAACTGTCATTTTTCGATAAAGTACTGGATTTCAATTCGATTAAACCTGTTTTTTTGGAAATATTGGGAAAATGAAATTTTGAATGGGTATATCTGCGGAATCATTGGGTGGATTTAACGCATTCACGAATTCTGCCTTCGTGATTAAGGTTCAAACCTACTCAGCAAATATCGAGTTTTTAAGTTGTTTCTTCCGGACGTTATTGTTTTTATGGTCGACCTAAGGGCAGTACCCTATCGAAAGAAACCTATAAAGAGCACTGCCGTGAAGGCAGCAGCTTTTGCGCGCATGTTCAAATTCTTTGCCAAAGCGGTCATCTCCACTGAGCATGCGCGCAAAAGCTGCTGCCTTCATCTGTATCCATCTAATTAGTTCCGATAAACGTTGAAATTAAGAACACCCTGCTGACATCCATCGGAATTTCTCTTATGAAAATGGAACGCTTTGATGCATTTGCGATCAATCGATTAGATATTTTGATTAAAATAAAAACCTAGAAAAGCACTGCAGCAGCTTTTGCACACATGTTCAATGGAGATGATCGCTTTGGCACCGAATTTGAACAAATTTTGAATAGGTATATCTACGGAATCATTTGGCCGATTTTAACCATTCACGAATTCGACCTTCGCAATCAAGCCCCAAACCTACTCTACAAATATCGAGTTTCCAAGTCGTTTCTTCCAGAAGTTATTGTGCTTACTGTCGGTCGACCGTTAGGCCGACCGTAAACACAATAACTTCCGAAAGAAACAACTTAGAAACTCGATATTTGTAGAGTAGGTTTGGACTCTGATAAAGAAGGCCGAATTCGTGAATGGGTAAAATCCACCAAATGATTCCGCAGATATACGCATACAAAATTTTATTTTTCCAATATTTCCAAAATACAGATTAGATCGAATTGAAACCTAGTATTTTATCGAAAAATGGCAGTTTGAAGGTTCATACAGAAGATCGCAGAATATTGAATATTTGGAAAAAAAAATTGAAATTTTTTTTTCAAATTGTTCTAAAGACTCGATCATCACGAAATTTTGCACAGAGTTGCCCATCAGAATTTCCAAATTAGCTGCCAAGTTTATTCCGATAAAATCATTTTGTTTTGAGTTAATCCTGAAAAAGCAACGATATCGAGAAAAAAACAGGAAATTTTATATTTTTTCCCAATATATCCAGAAGACATGGTTGTATCGAAATGAAATTTAGTACACTACTGTGAAAAATGATTTTCAAGATATGAACAGAAGTTTTCCGGATTCAATGAATAGATTCCGGAAAAAAAAATGTTTTCAAAATTTACTGACAGTGTGATCTCAACGAAATTTCGTGAAAAGTTGGTCGTTATTATGATCCAATTCACTGTCAAGTTTCAATCCAATCGTATAAGTAGTTCCAGAAATATCAGGAAATTAATCTCAAAATTTCAAATGGCTATGACTCCGAAACCGTTCGATTGATTGTGCTCCCTTACGAACTCAACCTTCTTATTTTAGAACGCAAATTTCTTCCTGAAATTTTCAAGTTGATAGAATCCTCTGTACGCCCGTCATCGTTGCGACGGCCGAAAGGACAGAATCGATTTGGAAACCGGATTCGTCATCAGTGAGTCCAACCTAGTCGTTGGAGACCATTTTCGGTTCAATCATCGAAAACTACAGACATTTGGACAAAACGATAGCACGCTGTTCCCCTAGAACATGTGCGCAAAAATGCTTACATTGTTCGAAATGTTAGCTCAATCCGAGATATTTACTTTCGGAAATATGTAATGGGAAAATTATCTCGAATGTAACGTTGGCTTCTAATTTTAAGAAGTGCATAAAAGCTTCTGACATCCGACAGTGCTCCTCTGGATTTTTTCAGAAATTATGATGTAAAAAGAGAGTTGAAGAACGTGCGGGAGAACTGGCTACCAATGAGGTGTGCGATAGGCGGGGCAGCAAGATCAATTGGTGTTGGACACGCATGCCTTTTTTCACCTTTGTAAACTATCCCTAACTGATCTTCATTCAGGTAGTCGCCTTTACTCTCACCTGTGCGGTAGCCAATCGAAAGCTTCAGGAATTGGTGTGTCATCGTTCAGGTTAATAGGCAATGAATGTCTGGAACCAAATAGATAGAAATGGGTGTAGGAAAGTATGGTGTCCAAAACCTTTCAAGGCGATTTCATGAACCATTGCCCCTGTGGACAGCAGTGTCAGATTTATATTTTTTTATGAGTGTGGAACACTTTATTTCTGCTGCCCCATGTACATTTTTGAAATAATAATTTTTCATCTGTATTGAGAAGAGCTACAAATAATTGCCCTTGCTGAATCAAAAAATTCTACAGACATGAAGTCATCAACAGCTTGCGCTTGCGCGCATGTTCAAATTCGTTACCAAAGCGGTCATAGTTTCACGTATCGACCCCGCCAAATGCTACTGTGGGAAGGATTTGGCGATCTTCTCGTCATATGGTCAATGGTCTCCGTGAAATTCTCAATGAACTTTCAAGCTAAAATGTATCAATCAAGTACTCGATTTCTATTCGATCCAATCTGTAGTTTTTGAAATATTGGTACCTATAATGAAATTTCGAATGGTTATCTGAGAAATCATTGGGCGTATCTGACCTATTCATGAAATTTGATATATTATTCGCAATTACTGCTAAGCGATACGCCCTCTGGCGATAGAAATTCGAACACTTCCAAGCTAGTAGTTTTTCGACGTGCCTGTTATTCTAACGTATTTTGCTTACTTTTGGAGTTCATTTTCGAGCTTTTTTGTTGTTCTCCGAGTTGAAATTTTGGTATACCGAAAGTGTTTGTAATATTCATCAATCGATTCCTTTCTTTCCGATCAAAATTTTTGATTGTATTAATTCGAAATGGCATACTCCCGAAATTACTATTGTTGTGTGCCTTAACTCAATGTTATTCATGGTCAAAGAAGAAAGGATCATCTACTACCTCAAGTTTTCATTTTTTCCAAAGCCAAATGAAAGTGAAGTTAATTTGGAAACAGCATTCGGCAGGGAACTCAATGATAGAAGAAAGGCCTAGATTTAGAAATTGAAGATTGGAAAACAGGTCACAAAATACATGAAAGTATGTTCACCGCATTTCTCTGCAGATGTTTATTTTCATAAAAGTAAATTACAATGTATTCATTTCGAAACAACTTCATGTCATGATGTTTATAGGTGTAAATAAAAATAAGAGAATTTTGACGAAAAAGGCTGCAGAGAAACTACCGAGCACTTCTGCAGCTACCTAATTCACATACCACACAGAATCATATTCAAAAAGAGTGATCTGGTTGAAAACCTGACAAAAACTAGATATACTGTTATAGTTGATAATAGCTGAAGTTATTCATATAAATGCATTAATATTTTTCATTTCTATGTAGGTAGGTTGAACCAGCTGTGACATTTTTCATTTTATATGTGTACCTTGAGCTGCTGTAATATGAAAATAAAATCAATTATATGTCTATCTGTTTTCTTTTCTTTAGAAATAAGATGCAAAAGAACTAAAGCAGAAAATCTGTTTTCATTTTATTGGTTCACTCGTTTGTAAACAAAGAGAACAAGTCATCATTTGGACTGATTCTAGATTTACCATATAATATAGCCTGCATTCAGCACATAATCTTCACATAAATAAGAGTCCTTAAATTACTTATTGAGGTGCCTATTTTTCCAGAAATTCAAGTAAACTTAGATGTATTGGTTCATTTTGATCCACCAAGCAACATACACTAAAATAATACCGAAATTATCCTCCAGGAACGATTTAAAGTACGATTTTATATCGTGATCCAAACGAAAAGTTCCTTCTGAAGAAATCTTTCACAAAATAATAATAATTTCTTCAAATATTCCAGCTCTGCTTAATAAATATTCGTTCTCCACCACATTTCTAAGGTTTGTTTAGGGCGCTGGCATCTTCGCAGAAGTTCCCAATAGTGATTGGTTAACGGAGAAGAAAGAGCTGCAGCAATACTAGAATTACATAATCGCAAGGACGAATATCTGTTGATAAATCAACAAATATTCCACCCTGATCAGAGCTAATCATCCAATCAACTAAAACATCTACACCGAAGAAGAGGAAGCGGATCCAAGGAGAATGACTACAAGCTGTTTCACGGTTATTACTGATCCTCAGGTAACATGTTTTGGTTGATTGAAAGATTAGCTCTGATCAAGGTGGAATATTTGTTGATTAATCAACAGATATTCGTCCTTGTACATTCGTAATTAAGGTCCAAACCTTCTCTACGAAATATCGAGTTTCTAAGTTGTTTCTTCCGGAAGTTATTGTGTTTTCGGTCGACCTTATGGCACACCGTAAACACAATAAGTTCCGAAAAAAAATTTCGGTCGAAACCTTCTCTACAAATATCAAGTTTCTAAGTTGTTTCTTTCGGAAGCTATTGAGTTTACGGTCGACCTAATGGCCTGCCGTCATACAATAACTTCCGGAAAAAACGACTCAGAAACTCGATATTAGTAGAGAAGATTTGGAGCTTATTTACGAAGGCCGAATTCATGAATGGGTAAAATCCACCCAATGACTCCGCAGATATACCCATCCGAAATTTTATTTTCTCAATATTTCCAAATATACAGATTAGATCGAATTGAAATCCAACACTTTATCGAAAAATGGCAGTTTGAAGGTTCATACAGAATTCAATAATTATAATATGATGAGAAGAATATTGAATATTTGAAAAAAAAAATTGAATTTTTTTTCAGATTTTTTGCACAATGTTGTCCTTCAACACCTTTCAACTAGCTGCGAAGTTTCATCATGATGGAATCAGTATTTCTTGAGTTATACCGAAAAACAACGACATCGAGAAGAAAACCATGAAATTCAACATATTTTTTCCCAATATAGCCAAAAATAATAGCCGTATCGAATTGAAATTCGGTACACTGCTGTGAAATATGAAACCAAAGGTATAATTGAAATTTTTCTCGAATATAAACAATAGTTTATTTTTTTTCTTGAGTGACCTCACGATTTCAACGACGTTTTGATCAAAGTTGCGTGTCGTTATGTTTCAACTAACTGCCAAGTTTCAATCCAATCGCTCCAGTAGTTTCTGAAATATGAGGAAAATAACGTGAAAATTTCAAATGGCTATAACTCCGAAACTAGTAGGCCGATTTAGCCCATTAACGAACTTTACCGCTGCATTCCGATGCGCGAACTACCCTACAAGTTTCAAGTCGTAAGCTGGCTTCGTGTCCACGGCCGTGAGTTCAACCTAGTCGTTTGAGACCATTTTTGGTTCAATCATCGAAAATTACAGACATTTGGACAAATCGTGATATCACGCTGTTCCCCTAGAACATGCGCGCAAAAATAAGTGATAATTAACCACATCCCACCGAATTATTTCGACCTTAACGACATCTCACTAGTGCCAACCTTGCTCAGTTTTAGTTATAAAAACTTAATGAACCTAATCCAAGGCCACCGAATGACTTTATTGAAGTGAATGGATCATAAGTGTCAACAACAAGAACATAAACTGTACCTGAAAATTTTAATATATGAATGAGATTATAATAAACTAAAGCATGTTCTGGCATATTTTATATACTTCAGTTCTTGAGAATTTGAAAGACGATAAACTTCAAACGCTAATTATTATAATGATATAACTTTCGAGTAGACTCCCCCGAAAGAACATCCACTGATTGACGACCGAAATGCTTATAAACAGTGTCTTGAAATTAGATAAATGGGAAAGAAGCAAACGAATATACCTACTTCCATGTTTCAGTCGGCATCAAAGAACAAATCTTCTTAGTTACCCACGCTCCATTTCATTCACTAATGATCTAGACTTGATGTCTCGCTCACTTTTGGTGTTCATCGTGGCTCTCGAACCGACCAGACAATGTGCTCAACTATTTTGAATATAATTTATTCACCAGAATCACATTTCTTCGTTAATTATTTTTTTCAGTTTCCTGGGTGATATTTCCCAATATCAATTGTATACCTACCTACTGAAGTTCTGCGTTGTTCTAATGCGTTTCCAAAGCGGTCACCTATTCACGTATTGACCCCGTAAAACGCAGCGTCACACCTTGATGGAAAGATTCGATATTTTTGCGCATGTTCTAGGCGAACAACGTGCTATCGTTTTGTCCAAATAACTGTAATTTTGAGCCGAAAATGGTCTCAAACGAATAGGTTGGACTCACTGATGACGAATCCGGTGTTAAAATCGATTCAGTCCGGCCGCCCAGCCAGCCGACGACACGATAACTGTCAAACGGAGCGAGCTAGCGACTTGAAACTTGTATGGTAGTTCGCGCATTGAAATATAGCGTCTAAGCTCGTTAATGGGCCAAATCCGCCGTATGGTTTCGGAAATTTAGCCATTTGAAATTTTGAGGTTGTTTCCCTCATATTTCAGGAACTACTGAAGCGATTAAGTTGAAACTTGGCAGTTAGTTGGAGCATAAGGACACGCAACTTTGGGCAGAATTTCATCGAGATCGTATGGTCACTCAATAAAAAAAAAAAATTTCAAAATTTTTTTCGAAAAAAATTTTTTTTCCAGGAACTATCTATCATATCCGAAAAATATACCTTATACCTTGAGCTCCACAAAATTTCAATTCGATACTGCTATTAGTTTCGGAGATATTGGGAAACAATATGTAAAATTTCGTGGTTTTCTTCTCGATATCGTTGTTTTTTTCGGTAAAACTCACGAAATGACTCAATCATGATGAAACTTTGCAGCTAGTTTGAAGATGCTGAAGTACAACCTTGTGAAAAATTTCGTGATGATCGTGTCATTAGAACAATTTGAGCAAAAAATAAATATAATGTTTTTTTTTCAAATATTCAATATTCTGTGATCTTCTTATCATATTATACTCATTAAATTCTGTATGAAACTTCAAAATGTCATTTTTCGATGAAGCACTGGATTTCAATTCGATATGATCTGTATTTTTGGAAATATTGGGAAAATAAAATTTCCAATGGGTATATCTGCGGAATCATTGGGTGGATTTTACCCATTCAAGAATTCGGCCTGCGTAATTAAGGTCTAAATCTTCTATACAAATATCGAGTTTATTAGTTGTTCTTTCGGAAGTTATTGTGTTTACGGTCGGCAGTGCTTTTCTAGGTTTTTTTCATATGGCCTTCACCAAATCCTGCACAAACCTTTAAGCTATCATTTCTCAATAAAATATGCGATTTCAATCCGATCTGATACGATTTTGGAAATATTGGGAAATCATAAGCCGCCTATCCTAATATAATAGCTACCGAAAAAATCTATTTGGAAATAATCGTAGGCCGAATTCACGAATCGATTCAATACATTTAATGATTCCGCAGATGCCCATTCAATGTATCATTTTTAAAATAATCACAAAAAAAGATTGGATTGAATGAAAATTCAATACTCGATTAAAAAATGACAGCTTGGGGGGTGCATGCAGAATTCCATATGAAAAAAAAAGACAAAATTGGAACGATCATCATTATTTATTTCCAATATCTCCGGAAATATCCAATCAAACTGAAATTTAGAATACTGTCGTTAGAAAGTGACCTCAAGATCTGTGCCAAGATTCATTGTAAGCTGAAGAATAGTTCTCGAATACAAAATCTTTTCAACAAAAATCTGGAAAATAATCGAAAACTTTCTTTTATTTTTCTATCAGTTCGTTCCTTGCGAAATTCCGCATAAAGTTAATAAAGTTATGTATCAGGATTCTATAAGATCACCATCAAAGTTTCATTTCGATGACGTCAGATCTTCTCGAAATATTGAGGAAATAACCTTCAAATTTTAGACAGGCACGAAATTTGACATATTTTTTTCAGTATCTCTGGAAAAAAAATCTAGAAAAGCACTGCATGTTCAATGTAGATGACCGCTTCAGCAATGAATTTGAACATGCACGCAAAAGCTGCTGCCTTCACGGCAGTGCTTTTCTTGATTTTTCTTTGATAAATTACTGGATTTCAATTCGATCTAATCTGTATTTTTGGAAAAATAAAATTTTGAATGGGTATATCTACGGAATCATTGGGCGGATTTTACCCATTCACGAATTCGACCTTCGTAATTAAGCCCCAAACCTTCTCTACAAATATCGAGATGCTCGATATTTGTAGAGAAGGTTTGGACCTTAATTACGAAGGCCGAATTCGTGAATGGGTAAAATCCATCCAATGATTCCGCAGATTCAAAATTTTATTTTCCCAATATTTCCGAAAATACAGATCAGATCGAATTGAAATCTAGTACTTCATCGGAAAATTACAGTTCGAAGATTCATATGGAATTTAATGAGGATGATATGATAAGAAAATCATAGACATTTTTATTTCAAATTGTTCTTATGACACGATCATCACGAAATTTTGCATAAAGTTGTTTTTAAGCATTTTCGAACTAGCTGCAAAGTTTAGTCAGGATTGAATCATTATTTTTCGAGTTATACCGAGAAAAGCAACGATATCGAGAAAAAAACCTCGAAATTTGACATATTTTTTCTCGATAACTCCAAAACTTATGATTGTATCGAACTGAAATTTGGTACATTACTGTGAAATTTGAAGCTCGAAGTCCCAGTGAAATTTTTTTCTGGATATGATGAATGGTTTTCGAAAAACAAAATTTTTTGGAAAAAAATTTTGAAAAGGGTTTTTTTTTAAATTTACTGACAACATGATCCTGACAAAATTTGGCTCAAAGTTGCGCGTCGTTATACTCCACCTAACTGCCAAGTTTGAATCCAATCGCTCGAGTATTTTCTGAAATAAAAAATAAATAACTTCAAAATTCAAGTGGCTATAACTCCGAAACTATTCGAACGATTTGGCCTTATAACGAACTTAACCGCGGCATTCCAATGCGCGACCTACCCTGAAAGTTTCAAGTTGCTAGCTCACTCCGTTCGACAGTTATCGTGTCCACAGCCGGCCGGCCGGACAGAATCGATTTTGACACCGGATTCGTCATCAGTGAGTCCAATCTAGTCGTTTGAGACCATTTTCGGCTCAATCATCGAAAATTACAGACATTTGGACAAAACGATAGCACGCTGTTCCCCTAGAACATGCGCGCAAAAATTATCGGATCAAACCAAAATTTGAAAACATTCATCTGACAACGTTGCCGATAATATCCTCGTGAAATATTGAATTGTATATTTTAACTAATTGAGAAGTTTCAGTTTGATTGCTTCTGTATTTATTGAGAAATTGAGGAAATAAATTTCACATGTAATTACACATATTTTTTCTCCCACTCCCACAAGATTTTGAGGCGTTTCCTAGAGACCTATGAGTGCCATCAGTCACTACAAAGATTGTCTGATCAAGGAAAACGGGTTTTCCATAACATTTTTCCAAAATTTCCATCTACTCCAACCGAGTTCTTCAACTTATTTCTACAGAAGTTTAAGATGTGACAAAACAATCGCTTTGGTATTAGAAATTTGCAAATGGTTTCATCGAAAAATCTCAGTCTGTTTTTAATCTTGTAATTCCTGAATCCCGACATATCCGTTTTTACATTTCGATCTTAGATATTCCAAAGTCAATAATTCGATTTGACAGCTGTTTTGAGGAAGAAGAAAGTGTAGTTATGTCTGCTATTTTTCTCAAGGTCGAGAAGACTCGATTCCCGCAAACGATGAAGTGATTTGTCTTGTTGGTCTGTGGTCTAACCTTGTCAAGGCGTCTGAGACTATTGGTTTCGTGCGTCGTTTGACATTTGTCATACGTTGGAGGTAAAACAACCTCACTTACCCGCTTTGTTTATGTTATGAAGTACAGCATTTTCTACAATTTCAGGATAAATTCACAAATTAAAATGATTTATATTAATAGAATTGGTGAATATCTAGGCCTAGTTATTCCTTCGTTGTGAAATACAACATAAACACACCGAGAGACGAAGGAATCCGATTTTTCAGATATATTGTAGTGTAGACTTTATATTTGAATATTTGCATTTTTGACCCATTCCCCTAAGTTTTATCTGATATTCGAAGAAATAGAATACTATGTGAACTATTCCAGAGAAGGCAAACATCCTGTATTCACGCCATAAATTGAAAAAACTGTTCTGACAAAGTAACAAACTATGGTAGAGTTTGTTGGAGGCATTTCCACACTGGTTAAGGAATTATGTTAGACTATCTATTTAATTTGTTCTGTTTAATAAGTAGACTCATGATGAGATAAGTATGATAAGAATATTTCGTGTTTGTTATACACAGTTCAAGAATTATATCTTCTCGACACTACAATAGCTGGCATTATGAATGACAAACCCATCCTGAATGGTTACCACTCGCATCTCCATATGATATATAAAGGCAATTTGTTATGTGATAGATTTGTCAAAATATTGCATGCATTTTATAATAATAATGAACCAGATAACTTTCTCTGTTTTCAACCGAAAACGTTTCGATGTGGCTCGCCTATTCAAGGATGGAACTTCTACATTTTGTTGTTTGTAACATGTTTCGAATTGACCTTATTGTCAATTATTAAAGATTATGAAAGCCCTAATGTTGCATCTGCATAATAAAAAAGCATTTTATATGGATAGTAAAGAATTTTTTGAGGATGAATCGAAATCGGTGTTCAAGGAAAAAATTTCATATGAATTATTTTATTTTTAACATATATTAAGTATAATAAATATATAATTGAAGATTATGATATCACTGACATAGCAACTGTAGACCAATATTGTAGTAATTTGATAATTTGCAACATATAACGTTATTTGAAATAGTACTGAGTTGTTTTCTGGAACCCATGTTTTTTCCATTCCATACGTATGTTGGATTTCATTCTGCTGTTTATTTTCAGGAATTAATGAGCCAAACATTTTACTGTTCCATTTTCAATAGTTATACCTATAATAAATGCTATCTCTGATGTGGATACTCTAGGCTTCAGAAGATAAGGATAAATACTGTAATTTTCGTTTATATCGTTTTGAATGATTATCATCTGAGATTGAATACCAGTTAATCAGATCCATTATCACAAAATTTCACTTGTAAAATTAATAAAATCACTAAAATCTTCGAATAATCGCTCTTCGCCAATGTAAACAAAGCGAATGTATTCCTTGGTCTCTCGGTGTATTTATGTTGCATTTCACCAATTCTACGAATATAAATCCTTTTAACTTGTGAATTTATCCTGAAATTGTTGAAAATGCTGTATTTCATAACATAAACAAAGCGGGAAAGTGAGTTTGTTTTACCTCCAACGTATGACAAATGCCAAACGACGCACGAAACCAATTTCCGTAAAATAACAGACTTTTCAGCCGACTGAAAGCACGTGCAATAACGAATATGCTGAAAACGGTGAGAAGGATTTTTACAACAGACACTTATTGTGACCCACATTTCCATTTCGTTTGAAGTTGTTTCCACAGGATACCTTTATCCATCTTATAACCGAAAGAAAACTCTTGAAAATCTGATTCGAAATGAACAAATTAGCAATCTCGCAAAAGCCCATACCTACTAACTTACATGAGGCCAAATGTCCAAAAAAAGATGGCATATTTCTAAAAATACGCTTCTCTACTCGGCAAAAGCATAATTTCGGTCGTTTGCACGCATGGCATGAACCGATCGACTTTCCCGCATCTCGGATGGGCCATCGTAAACGTGAAGAGGGGTACGTTTCGTCCTTTGAAGTTTAGGCTGTTGTGTGTCAGGTCTGGCGTGAGGCGCGTTAGCACGTGCGTTTGCACCGAAGCGTCCATTTGCGGCCAACCGTGAGGCGGTCACGCTACCGGCAACCGTGATATGGACGAGGCGGAGCTCGAGACATCTCTTCTCCTCTTCTCTTCACCTACCGACGGTGACGGACCCGACGGACCGCGAAATTTTCCTCGCGTAACAAGAAATCTGGACACGTTTCCGGATTTTTTTCCCTAACAAGCCACGAGCATTATGTCTGTAATTCTCGAATTTTGAACCGAAATTGGTCTCAAACGATTAAGTTTAGACTACGTTTGTGCTTTTAACCCATCTTGTACCAAGGATCGAAAAATTTTAAAAAACCAACATTTTGTTTGTAATTGTTTATTTTGTTACACTCAAGAATACATTCCATGCGTTAAAAAAAATAATACAAACTTAGAACATCAAAAAAAATACTGGTGCATGAACGAACCACTGGGAATAGACATGAAATATTATTTTGGGATACATAGTATAATACTAATAATTATACCTAAAATGTATAATGAAACGAATAAATATTGCATACCAGAACTTAACATAAGTTATTTCTTACATAGAAGTTCATTCAAAACAAAAAACGTCAAAATATTTCATGGTGCGGAAACGCACCATTGGTAACACCGAAATTCATTTTTGGTGATACTGTACAAAGCATGAAGTATGTAAAAGTACAATGAATGGTAACCCGAGAAAAACAAAATCCCTATAACATTCAATAGTTCATTTTTTGATAATGTGAATTGATGGCGGTTATTGACTCGAGCATATTTTAGAGAAAAATTTAAAATCAAGTCAATCACTTCGTCATCAAAAAACATAAAAAATATTTCAAGGGGAGTTTTTCCCGAAAGCCTGTTTTTTAATTCCTCGCATGATCGAAATTCATCAGAGATAGGTGTGTGGGTATATTCAATCTCACCCTTCTTCCATTTGATTTTAGAAGCAAGCCTATCGTTTGTAGAAAGCATACGTCTTCTTTTGGATTCCAGTGTTTCATCATCTGATGAGTCCCATTCGGGCTCAGTACTCGAAAATGTACATGGGGGCTCATGAATCTCTAAATTTTTTGGTACATGCAACTTGAAACTTCCAACTATATCAGTCGGTTCCTCTAATTCATGGAGATTACCATCATCGCTCATATCTTCCTCGTCGGTCAAGGTATCCACTTCGGGTGGAATATAAACCGTGTCAATATGTTCTGTAAATAATTTTACCATATTTGTATTATAAGTTTCCAAGAAACGAAACAGAGGAATATTCAATCTATAAAATATAAAATAGGTAAACATGAGTACTACTTACGAGTTTCATTATTTTCCATTTCCATCACGATCTCCTCCATAGCCGTCTCTAACTCCTTTTGAGTCAAATACCTCCTCGAAAATGGCATTTTTACTGATTGCAATCAAATAGCACGTGAAATACACAAAAGACAAACCAGGGCCGCATCTAGGTACGATGGCGCCTGTGGCAAGATATTAGACAGCGCCCCACATTTTCGTACATTTTTTTAATTAATTATATTTTCTTATAGTAATTATTTTTCTTCATAATTTAGTCATATATGTCCTTTAAGGTTTCGAAGTAATACACAATATTGTAGATATTCACTCATATTTGTTGAAACCATTGAAATTGAAACAATTAAACAATTTGAAAAAAAAACGAAACAAAATACGTATATCCGAAGAAAATAAAATGAATTTTTTTTTTCATGGAAAATTTTTTTTAACGTACCTGAAATACCACAATTTCTTTCGATGGAATTCTAAATAAAAATGAAACAATTACATTTATGGAAAAACACACTACGTACTCAACGTAGTTTGAAATATACTTTTTTCGCCAGAACAGAAATGTGGGAATATTCAGGATGTCTCGTATTTATATATTTTTTTTCCTTTCTAGGGTCTGATTGGTGATGGTGAATTGAAAATAAAAACAATTTCTGGAATATCACAGAATTGTATCAAGTAAGCTGCACTTCACGCAAAAATAGATGGTACAGTTTGTAGAAGGAGATACAGACAAGTTTGATGAAGCGCAAAAAACTCGTAAAAATAGGGGTAAGCACAAATGCCGACGCGCGACAGTATTTATTATTTTGTGACCTGAAGGCCGCATCTTTGATATGTCGACGCCCGACAGACATATTTATGACTTAATTGTGGTACGCTTAAACATAGCAATATTTATATTTTTTTACTCCAAATTGAAGTTTTGCTGATCTTGTGATTATTTTAGGCTTAGTACGCAAATTCTAGCAGAGGCCAGCAATAATTATGTCTCAAGATTCCTCAGCATTATTGTGAAGCGTATACATGAAAATCGAGTTGTGATCTTTCGAATTATTTCGCCTGGCGCTCTTATTTTTTATCGTTTGGTATTTTTTAGTGCTCCTGTGGAGCTTGCGCCCGTGGCAAGTGCCACCTTTGCCACGCCCTAGATACGGCCCTGAGACAAACGAATACTTAATAGCATACATCTCGGGTTTCTTTCACGGATAACACCAGTGGTGCGTTCACGCACCAGTAATTATTTACAAAAAATAAACTATGATCTATTTGATATTTCGAATGTATTATTTCTTCTGCGTAATTTACATATTATAGCTTCACAAAAAATGACAACACCTTCAAGAAATGAAAAACTTTACTGGTTCATTGAAAGAAAGCTCTGAAATTTTGAGGTGCGGTTTGGAGCCCGAATATCTCGGTTGAGTTTGTTAATGGGCGAAATCGAATAATGTCCATTTGAATGTTTGAGATTAGTTCCCCAATTTAAGAAAAAGGTACTGTTTGAAGCTGCGAAATAAGGTGAAGAATACCAAGGCACAACTTCCCGCAATATTTCGCAAGGATCTATGTACTTGTTACAAAATTTTTGGAACATTTTTTTTCGAAACTTGTGGAATACCG
This sequence comes from Myrrha octodecimguttata, assembly GCA_958510865.1. NCBI lineage: Eukaryota > Metazoa > Arthropoda > Insecta > Coleoptera > Coccinellidae > Myrrha > Myrrha octodecimguttata. Next base: position 71,587,221 of record OY294059.1, on the reverse strand, counting down.
ACGCGCAATATAGAAATTCCGTGAGAATGACGGTACCGATAAAATTCCAAAAAAAATTGTTTTCGAAAATTTTTCAAATTCTTTATGAGGAACATTAACAAATTAATAATCTGATTTCAATGAAATTCGCCACAGACCTTGGAATTAACATTTAACAACAGAACTAAAAATTTCAGTTCGAACCGATATCTTCTTGAGAGTCATTGAAAAAAAAAATTAAAATTTCTTGACTATTTAATATTTTGAGTACTTATATTTCCTGAAAGAAAGATTTGGTAATTTCTAATCATATAATATAATCCTAACGGAATAGGTCACTTGCATAATTTTTTTTTATCATTGGAATCAAATATTCTTTCCGTAAGATCACTGAAAAACTCAAACCGCCATAAAAAATTTCAATTTTTAACGAGAAAATGCTCTTTAAATTTGGCTCCGGATGTCGGTTGTTTAACCGGACGAATCTTCGCGGATTCCGTAACGTATGGGGATATATCCACTCTCTCCCTTTTCTCGTGTACTTTCCTGTCTAGCAAGCCAATAGACAGCGTCGGGCTGTGTCGATCGGTGAATCGTACAATAACGACTGGCGTAGTGGCGATCTGACGAATTTCTCCCGCTTCGACCTTTAGTCCCGAGTTTTACATTTTCAATTAGCGAATGAAGATAAGCGCTACTCTCTCTGGTGGCTATCCGAGTAACCCGAGTTACAGACATTATCATTGGCAAGTTAAAAGAAATGTTGAGAAAATGAGAAAGTTTATGCATTTTTCTTGGCGTTTGTGTGATTTTACAAGTGCTTCTACTGAGGAAAAGCAAACTCAAATGTCCCTTTCCATAGATTTCCACAGCCCAGTAAAAAATTTGGAGTAAGGGTGAAAGAAACTTCCTTCAACAAGTCATACCTGAAAGTGTTGAAGAATCGATAAAAACCAACAAACAAGATTTATGTGAGTCTGTTACGCGCATTTTACCGATGATGATCATTTTTATAGGGGAAGCACGAATTGCTCATGAAATATTAGATCACATTCATGAAGACACTTTTTTCCAGGCCCATAATCCAAGCAGAGGAATTTACTTAAGAGGAATGCTATGCCTATTGAAAAAAAAAGAGTCTCAACAAGGAAATATCTGGTGATGAATACTCTTTGCTCAAAGTGCTTCTGCCGATGAAAGCAAAGTTTTACAAGGTTTATTTATTACAGGTTTTTCAAGACCAATCATATGAGAGTTGAAAAATTTATTTGTGAATCCATTATGAATAAGGCTTACGTACAAGTAGCATTAGATTCATGTGAATATATTCATTTTATTCACAATTTATTGAGTATTCAGTCCTTCCCTATAGAAATAGTAAAGTTATGTGTATTTGTCTATTATTCCAAAAAGTATGTTTTACAATACTATCTGTTTTTCAAGACAGCCTAAGAAATCCACCGAAGTCAATCCTGCCATTTGGATATGAAAATAAATAATATTAATATACTGTCTAACCTCGGAGATATCTCCGTAATTTTAGAGTTGCTACACTCAATTAGATTGAGGAATGATAAATACCTACTTTATAAGAATGGAATATATACTCCCAGTAATACTCTCGTCAACCATAAAAGTCTAAATAGTCTTTGAATAAATCGTGAAATCAAAAATTATCAAACCAAACAGTACAAAATCGACTATCAAAACAAAATCTATGTCTGTATGTAAGGTTCTAAAACTGGCCACCGTGGCGCTGCAATCTTAAATTCAGACGCCAATACCGAATTATTCAAAATTCGCGAATGATTTAAGTGGGTGATAGCATACATTATGATTTTGTATCGATATAGAATGAGAAAAACATAAAAATATGATAATTCGTGTTACACGCAAGAGACCTATTCTGCATGTCTTTTTTGAATGTGTATAACTACGTAATTATCGAGCGGATTATCCCATTCACAAATCGGACCTTCATAATCAAGCCCAAAACCTATTCTACAAATTTCGAATTTCTGAGTCGTTCCTTCCTGAAGTGTTTACGGTCTACCGAACGGCCGATCGTAAACACAATGACTTCCGAAAAATCTTGATATTCGTAGACTTATGGTTTGAACTTTTATAACGAAGGCCTAATTCGTGAATGGGTAAAATCCACCCAATGAGTCTCAGATATAGGTACCCATTCAAAATATAATTTGCCAAATATTTCGAATAAAACGAATAAGATCAAACTGAAATCCAGTACTTGATTGAAAAATGACAGCTTGAAGGTTCATGCAGAATACCGTAGTATTTAAAAAAGATCTGGAAATAATTCGAGCTCTAATTCGGAACTCTGTCGTAAATATTGACTCAAGTCCGCTGCCAAATTTCATTGCAATCAGATGGATTTTTGGACAGAACAATTTTTTTCAGGAAAAATTTGGAAAATTTTTCAAAAAAATATTTTTCACCAAGATCCGCGAAAAGTTGTGGGTCGGAATTGTACAACTGGACTACGAAGTTCAAATCAAATCGAGTCAGTGATTTTTCCTGAAAAGCAGTTCCTTTACATATTTGCATCATATGTATCCTTATTTTGTTCAGATATCTGAATTGTGTATCGAATCAAACATACTTCTCGCATACCCCCACCTCCCAAGAATCCATTCTTTTATGTAGACATGAAAGCCATCGATTAATCCTATAACGATGGATTCTCCCTTTTGGGCTGATTTATTGAAACGATAGTGCAAAAAATCCAGTAAGACGTAAGGATGAAAGCATCGAAAATTTTCCAACAGTACGTTGAAGGAATAGATAACCGATGGTTATCCAAAGACGTTTATTACTATATATGAGGTGCGATACTTAGAAATGAGTTGGAACTTTTTTAGCTTTCAAAAAAGTGAAAAATAACCGAATCACTCAACATTTATTGAGATAAAAGTATGGTACCTATCGAAATATTCAAAATAAGAATTAAAATGAAAAAAGCACTGACGTGAAGTCTGCAGCTTTTGCACGCATATTCAAATTCGTTGCTAAATCCGTCATCTTTTCACGAACTGACCCCACCAAACATACTTTTGGTGATCCCCTTATCATACTATCTTCACGAAATTCTGCATGAGCCTTCAAGTTGTCATTTTGTCAATCAAGTACATACTGGCTTTCAATTCGATCCAATCTTTATTTTTGGAAACACATATATGAAACTATAGATTGGATCGAATTGAAATTCAGTACTCTATCGAAAAATGACAGCTTGAAGGTGCATGAGGATAATATGATCGGAAAATCGCGAAATATCGAATAATTAGTTTAAAAAGTTTTTTTGAAAATTTTCTAATAACACGATCATCACGAAATTCTGCAAAAAGTTGAATATCAGCATTTACAAATTAGCTGCCAAGTTTCCTTATGATTGAATCAGTATTTTTCGAGATATTCCGTGAAAAATTTCGAGAAAGAAACCACGAAATTTGACATAATTTTTGTCCAATATCTTCAAAAGTTATAATCGTGCCAACCTGAAATTTAGTACACTGCTGTGAAATATGGAGCTCAAGGGATTAGAATTTTTTTTTTGAATACCTATGATATTGCTTCCGAAAAAAAAATGTTCTCGAAAAATAAATTTTAAAAATTCACCAACCGTAATATCTCAACAAAATTTTGTAGGGAAAGGAAACACACTAAATAATATTATAAAAATCTATGGGCTATCGATTTCGGCTATAAGTGCCATCATCAGGCCGGCTGAAATACAAACAAACAAACATATAGATAGAAGGGGATTTACATAGAAAACACGTAGTCACCATATAAAATCTTGGCGTCGACTTGGATGCATTTTTATAAAAACAAAAACAGAACTTACCGTAGAATTATGATAATAATTTTCACTATATATCCAATACTAGATTTATAATCTATCGAAATCATCAGTATTAAGTATAGATAATATTCTATTGAATTGATGTCGGTATGTGCAAAATTTCGTGTTGATCTGATAGTTAGAATTTGAACTACGTATAAAAGCTCCTGATGACCTCACATCAGTGCTTTTCTAGATTTTTCATGGAACAAACTAACATATCCCACTGCTCAAATTTGTTTCTCATTTCAGAAAGTTGAACAGAAGTTGCGACTGAGCAGAACTCATATTGTTTCAATAAACGTTTGATAACTAAGGTTTCCATGGTTTTAATCACCATCGCACGCAGAAAAAAAATGTACACTATAAGCAAGATCAGTGATCTTGACTGAAAGCATGGTTTTAGACTCATATACCCGCAAAGATAATTAGACTCAATACAACATTCACATTATTCTTATACGCATCAGTTCACTTCATCCCCAGAAGCCTACTTATCCAAGAAAAAAAAGTTGAAAATTTAATATCTCGAACATGACTTCAGAAAAATATCAAGTATGCTAAGTTTTTGAAGTGCTAATTGCAAGCTCTATCAACATTATGTGAAAATATACTGGGGGTCCCATTTGAAAAAAATATATTCATAGCGATGTCTCATAAGATATCAGTTCGCAGAAACCTCAATTAACATCATTGAATTGTACGTAAGAAGTTGCTACGAGAATGTTTTTACAAAAATTGAAAATTTTCAACAGAAGATAAGTTATTTTTTAGGTTTTTATGGGTTTTCATTCCCAATATCTGAAACAGATGTGACAAAAGTCTCAAATCGAAAGAAAATAATTCTTGAAATTTTCTATTTTGTCTGATGAAAGAGTCAGATTTGTACTCTGAAACGTCACAGTTCGTTTTCTTTATCGTTTGTATTGTTCCTGTGTTGCTCATTGGGCAATCTTTTCTGCAAGAAACTGCCCTTGACAAATAGTTGATACTGCAATCCACAAGGGCGTTTTTCATGAAAAAAACAGTTTTAATTTAATTTTTAATAGTTCTGTTTCAGTATTGGGAGTGAAAACCCATAAAAACCTAAAAAATAATGCCAAATCCTCCCAAAATAAGCTTCAATCGATACTTAGAAGAAAAGTTACAGCAATATTTCTTAAATGAACATTTTCGAAAAACATCCGGTAACTATTCATGTAACGGTGTTAGCTATAAAAATGTGGTTTTCGCTAATGAAATTCTCGTGAAGATATCGACATTAGTTTTCGTCTATCTAGAAGACGAATTGGCCCACCCTCCAAGATTGTTGATAGCCATTTACCAGTTGTCCTCTGATTACTATAACGAGAGCCCGAGGTAAGCGCCGAAAATTGGATCCCAGTAAATACCGAGATCGTTAAAAGAGCAAATTTGAATTGCTCCAACGCCGCCTCCGTTCTCCGACACACTCATTTGGTCTTCCAATGTACCGAGTCGAGCGCAGCTCTCACGTTTACGATTATAGAATATGTAAACCTCCTTAATAAGTCGCTCGTTTTATTTCTTCCTAGCAATGGCGATTTGAGAATTCTTCCACTGGTGCTGCTCTTGTCGATCTATTTTGGTACACTGCTTCGAAGTCGATTGAAAATAAATCATTATTTCGCAATGCTTCAGAGACAACGAGGAATTTTCAGTAGCTTATTGACGCTTTCGGTTTGTTATTTCCAATAATAAACTTCAGGAATCGAGTGAAAGATAAATTTCAACTCCCCTTGAAATTTTCATTCTTCGAAATTCGGATTAGGTACTCGGGTGTCTGTGAACGCTGATATGTCGATCAGAAAATTTTTTTTTTTACTCTACTTACTGACTCTAAAGTTCGTGTCAAATTTCATTGAAATCTTATCAACATTTTCGGAGAAAAAACTTTTTCATTAAAAATTTCAAAAATTTCGAATACATTTTTCAATTGTCTAACAATTGGATCAATACGAAACTTTCCACTGAATTGCGCATTGGTATTAAAGAACTGTTTACAACGCTGATATGTCGCTCAGAAAAATTGTATAAGTGTGTAACAGCTTATGAAATTGTAAAGGTGGATTTCATAAAACATGCTGGACCCAGCAATTCATTGATTCCGTTAACTCAGTTTCATGGCAAAGTGAAATTATTTTTGGCAGTTTTGTTAATGTTTCTCTCCCGATATCTGAAAAAGTCTAGAAAAGCACTGACTTGAGGTCAGGAGCTTTTGCGTGCTTGTTAAAATTCTAACTATTAGATCAACACGAAATTTTGCACCAAGTTGCGCATTGGTAATGTTCACCTAAATACGAAGTTCCAATCTGATTGAATTTTATTTCTTGAGATACTGCGGAAATAACGAAAAAATCCCAAATAACAACAAAATTTGGCATATTTTTGCGCGCATATTCTAGGGGAACAGCATGCTATCGTTTATCCAAATGTGTGTAATTCTTGAATTTTTTTCCGAAATTGGTCCCAAACGACTAGACTGGACGATTGATGACGAATCAAGTGTCAAAATTGATTCGGTCCGTCCGGCCAGCTGGCCAGCCGAGGACACAATAACTGTTGAATGGAGTGAGCGTTGGAATACCGCAGTTAAGTTCGTTAATGGGTCGAATTGGTCGAACAGTTTCGGAGTTATTGCCATTTGAAATTTTGAAGTTATTTATTTTGTATTTAAAAAATTACTGCAGCGGTTGGATTGAAACTTGGCATTTGGTTGGAGTATAATGACGCGCAACTTTCAGCGAAAGAATTTGGTTTTCAAAATCTTTTTCAAAAAAAGTTTTTTTCGGAAACCGTTTATCATATTGAGAAAAAAGTTCCTCTAGGACTTTGAGCTTCATATTTCACAGCAGTGTACTAAATTTCAGTTCGATTCGATCATAATTTTCGGAGATATTGGGAAATAATACGTAAAATTTCGTGGTTTTCTTCTCGATAACGTTGTTTTTTCGGTATAACTCAAGAAATACTGATTCAATCATGATAAAACTTTGTAGCTAGTTTGAAAATGCTGACAGACAACCTTGTGCGAAATTTTGTAATGATCATCAGAAAGATTTTTTAAAGAATTCAAATATTTTTTTTCAAATATTCAATATTCTGTCATCTTATCCTAAAATCCTCATTAAATTCTGTGTCAACCTTCGAACTGTCATTTCTCGATAAAGTACTGGATTTCAATTCGATTTGATCTGTATTTCCGGGAGTATTGGGAAAATAATATGTTGAATGTGTATATCTGCGGTATCATTGGGTGGATTTTACCCATTCACGAATTCGGCCTTCGTAATAAAGGTCCAAACCTTTTCTAGAAATATTTAGTTGCTAAGTTGTTTCTTTCGGAAATTATTGTGTTTACAGTTGGCCATTAGGCCGACCGTGAACACAATAACTTCGGGAAGAACTGACTAAGAAACTCGATATTTGTATAAAAGGTTCGGGGCTTAATTACGAAGGTCAAATTCGGGAATGGTTAAAATCCGCCCAATGATTCCGGAGGTATACCCATTCAAAATTTTATTTTCCCAATATTTCCAAAAATACAGATTAGATCGAATTGAAATCCAGTACTTTATCGAAAAAACCTAGAAAAGCACTGCCGTGAAGGCAGCAGCTTTTACGCGCTTGTTCAAATTCGTTACCAAAGCGGTCATCTCCATTGAACATGCGCGCAAAAGCAGCTGCTTTTCTAGGTTTTTTCTATATCTCCGAAAGTAAATATAGTATCGGATTAAAATTAAAATGAAACATAGTTGTTTAATACTGACCCTAAGGTTTGAGTCAAATTCCTTTGAAATCTAATCAACATTTTCGGAGAAAAAACTTTTTCATTAAAAATTTCAAAAATTTCGAATACATTTTTTTGTTGTCTAATAATTGGATTAATACGAAACTTTTCACTGAATTGCGCTTTGGTATTCAAGAACTGTTTACAATGTTTCAATCTGATCGATTCAGTACTTCATGAGATATCGGGGAATTAACCTCAAAACTTAATTAAAATGGGCCAACTTCGAAACTGTTCGATCGATTTTACCCATTAACGTACTCAATCGAAATATTCGGACTCCAATCCTAATCTGACACGTGGAGTTGCTAGGTCATTTCCTTCGACAGTTAGAGCACATACGGACGGACGGACAGAATTGAATCTGATCATGGATTCTTCTTCAAGCGCATTTTCGGCTCAAAATCCGAAAATTATAGGCATACATGAAACGATAACGCGCTGTTCCCTAGAACAAGCGGGTAAAAACAATCATTGTTGACATAACCAAATAATATGTTGAGTGGAGAAATCAATTTTTCAGAATTTAATGATGATCGTGTGATTAAAACAATTTGAAAAATATTTTTTCGGAATTCTCCTCACTTTTTCGGAAATTAATCATCCAATTTTGAATGAATTTTGCAAGTTCATGGATCCTATATTTCACACATTGTACAAAGGTTCGATTTTAGTTCTTGGATGAATTGGAAAAATTTGATGCACAGCTTGGCGCAAATTTCGCGATGATCGTCTCATTTAATTTCATTACCAAAGTGGACGTTTTCCAAGAATTGGTCTCTCCAGACGCATCTCTACCTATTCCAATAAAGTGCCAAATTTCAATTGAATCCCATCTGTATTTTTAGAAATATTGGGATAACAGAATTTTGATTTGGTATATCTGCGGAATAATTCGGTGGATTTACCCATTTACGAATTCGGTAATTAAGACCCAAACCTACTCTACAAATGAAGAGTTACTAAATTGTTTCCTTCGTAAGATATTGTGTTTACGATCCGCCGTTAGGTCGATCGTAAACTACCGGAAGAATAGACTTAGAAATCCGATATTTGTAGAGTGGATATGGGGCATAATTACGAAGATTGAATACATGGATAACCTAACTCGATATTATATTGATTGAGAAATGAAAGTTTGAAGGTTTATGCATAATTTCATGGATATACCATCTGAAAGGAAGATCGCCGAATCTTTTGATGACGAAGAAAATATTCGTTTGGCGTAGTCAATACGTGAAAAGGTGACCGCTCTGGCAACAAATTCGAGCATGTGCGCAAAAAAATCTGTCTCAAAGTCAAAGTGCTTTTCTAGAATTTTTAATAGATCCAGATATTGGAAGCGAAAATTCTCTTCCTCTTAAGAGCAAACAATACCTGGAATATAACGGGGTGACTTTTGGAGACATTTTTTAAACATTTTTTTTCGAACAAATGGTTGAAAAAAATCGTAAAAATGCGCAATATGACACTTTTTTATATTCAAGAATTTTCGGGAAAATAAAAACTGAAATGGAGTGGAAGATGGGAAAATAACTAACATTGCGCATTCTCACAAAAGAATTGAGTATATCCAAAAAAAAATTTCGAAAAATACTCACTGACGCCTTCAGAACGACACCCCGTTTTCTGCTATAAACGTCGAAATTTCTCTGAATTTAAAGATTTCACAATTTGCAGTTATTGACCTAGTTAAAGCATATACACCGCGGTGCAGGTGCCTGACCTTCAAATATTAACGAGGATTAATGAAACTTGACTGTGGCTGTGTTGCCTAGTCGTAATTCAACAGCAGGTGGTATTGTTTGCTCGTAAGATTAAGGACAGTAACACATCATCAGTTTGGGTGAAATTAATGAATTGGGTTGAATTCTTCCGGTAAAACAACTGAGCCTTTATGGATTTCGATAAGTCAGTGATATTTTGCTGCTGGAAATTTCGGGAAAATAGATTGTTATCTTCATAAGAGTTATCTCAGTAACTACGTAATCTAAGCAATTGGAACTTAGATAATGAGGTAAAGATTACGGAGTACTGACGGCAAACCGAGTGGGCAACCATCTGCAAGTTTTTGCGCGCATGTTCTAGGGGAAGAGCGTGCTATCGTTTAGTCCAAATGTCTGTAATTTTGGATGATTGAGCCGAAAATGGTCTTAAGTTCGTTAATGGGCATAACGACGCGCAACTTTTAGCAGAATTCAATCGGAATTGTTTTTCGTTTTTTCGGTATAAATCAAGAAATACTGATTCAATCGTGATGAAAATTCGCAGCTAGTTTGAAGATGTTGAAGCACAATATTGTACAGAATTTCGTGATCGTGTCATCATAAGAATCTTAAAAAAAATTCCAATTTTTTTTTTCAAATATTCTGTGATCTTCTCATCATTTTATCCTCATCAAATTCTGTATGAACCCATACGTCGGACTAACGGCCGACTGCGTAAACACAATAACTTCCAAAAGAAACAACTTAGAAACTCGATATTTGAAGAGAAGGTTTGGACCTTAATTACGAAGGCCGAATTCGTGAATGGGTAAAATCCGTCCAATGATTCCGTAGATATACTCACTAAAAATTTCATTTTTCCAATATTTTCAAAAATACAGGTTAGGTCGAATAGAAATCCAGTGATTGATCGCAAAAAATTCTAGAAAAGCTCTCATCTACATTGAACATGCGCGCAAAAGCTGCTGCCTTCACGGCAGTGCTCTAGATTTTTTTTCGAAAATTTCTCTAATTTCCCTTGAGATTTTATTTTCCAAAACTATTCATCCAGTTCCGATGTATTTCTGTATCTGTACAAACCTTTAAGTCAATATTCTAAAATATTGTTTCAAGATTCATTTCGGTTCGATTCTTATTTGCGGAGATATTACGAAAAGAATCACTTAAAAAATACTGGTCCCATGATGATGAAACTGTGTGATTAGTGGGCCACTCAGTTTTCTGCAAAATTTCGTGATGAACGTGTTACAATAAAACAATTAAAAAAATTCAATTTTTCTTGAAGTTATAAACGAAAATTTCAAAACGAAATTCATATTACATCGATAAATTTCAACCCAATCTTGATGTTTCGGAAATATGTGGTATTTTGGAAACATAAGGATGATACATTTTCGTGATTTTGAGAAATTGGAAATATAATGCTTAGTGTACATATTTTAAAAAGCAAGTCATATTATTGAAAAACCACGCCAAGTCATCATTTATTGCAGGTTTTGCTCTAGAAGAAATCGTGAAAAATTCCGAATTTTTTTCAAGAAAATAATTTCACAATACGAGAGGTAAATTTTAGGTGATTTTATATCTATTAGTTTTATGATTTTTCCCTCGGTAACGTTGTTATTTCCGGAATAGCTCAAAGAACACTGTTCCAATCATGAAGAAACTTGTAGGGATGCACCACTTTGTGCGGAATGTCGATTATGTAATCAAAACAAAAACAAAAATTTAAATGTTTTCCAAATTTTATACCCTGTAATCTTCATTTTTATCCTCGCGCAATTCTGCACGAACCTCCAGGCTGTCCTTTTGTATTGGAGTTCAATTTTATACCCCGTAATCTTCATTTTTATCCTCACGCAATTCTGCACAAACCTCCAGGCTGTCATTTTGTATTAGACTTGAGTTTCCAAGTTATTCATTTCGAAAGTGATTCTGATCACGAACGGCCGTAAGGCCGAAATGAATTCCAGTACCTACTAGATTGAAAAATGTCAGCTTCAAGGTTCCTGCAGATTTTCGTGAGGATAATATGAGATGGCCAGATGTTTCAACCAGGAAGTAAAGGAGCGTTTTAGCAACGCATCTGAGAATACGCGCAAAAGCTGCTATTATAAAGAATTTTTTGATTGATCTTGATATCGTATAATCTACACGAAATTTATGAAGAACTGTCAAACCGTTATTCAAAAGTTCAAAATACATGTTTATGCATATTAAAACTGAAATTTCGAATGTGTATATCTATGGACATGGAATCAGTGGCTTATAGTTTATCCACCCACGTGATAATAACTTCAAATCCAGTCTACACAGATATTGAGTCGCTATAGGTTGTTTATTCCGAAAGTTATTGTGCTTGTCGTCGAAACATTCCATCTCACACTGGCGAAAAATGCGTTCGAAATTTTGAACCTAAATATTGAGCCAAATATTGTCTGGTCCCAGACTGCACAGGCGTATTGCACAATATTTAAATGTTTTCAGTTTTTTCGCCACTGAAATATTGAACGTTCCCCAAGAAATATCAATCTATCTTCCAGAAAAATATCGAACGCCCTCGCATTGGGTTTACGATGGGCCGTCAGCAATATTTTCAAAAATAAAGATTGGAGCGAATAAAATCTAGTACTTGATTGCAAATTATACCTTGACGGTTAATGCATAATTTCAAAAGGACCATATGAAAATAATATTTCCATCAAGAAGTAAAGATACGGTGGCGGGGTCGATACGTGAGAAGATGACCGCTTTGTGAACGAATTTGAACTTACGTGCAAAATAGCAGTTGACTTGATTTAGGTGCTTTTCTGGAATTTTTGCACAATATTCCCGCTCACGCTCTCAATATTCTAATATTTTTGCGCTAACAGGACGTATACAGGATGTGAAAAATTTCTGCTAGTGAAAGGTGATATCTTTCGTCAGTTTTATAGTACTTGAGAATTATTTGTCTGTACTATTCTCTTTCTACGGCAAGTGTGAATGAATAAACTCATTCTCTTTTCTGTTTGTTTATACAGAAGTAAAAAATAACATGAACATATCGGCGTTTAATCAGTGAAGAGCTTCAGAAATCTGCCAAATATATTGAGGATGGGAAAATGAAATAAAAATTTCAAGCAGTCGACTAACTAAGATTGTGTTTCCTGAATTATTTTTATCTCTTTGGGTATTGGAGCATACAGTTTCAAACATCTATGGACAAACCAAATGCCGACTCTTTTCAGTCTTCAGTGGGCGTTTTTAAGGGGCCCACATGTATGCAGAAAATCAAAAAATGATTTATTGCCTCTTCGGCTCCTATTGATGTTTGTTTCTCTGCAAGACGTAACTGATATTTCAACTCTGTTAACAACTTAATATTTATTTGGTTTGCCGCTATCCAACATTCTTGACTAGAATAGAAGTCAGATACATAATCATGTTGTCTCTTTAATTGAATAATCATTACTCTTGTATATTTGGCATCAGTGAAATTTTGGACGTAGGTTTAATTGATATCTATCAAGGGATATTTAGGGAGGATTTTCCATTATATTTTAGGTGTTTTCTAGGTTTTCACACTCAGTATTGAAAAAGGACTTTTAAAAATCAAATAAAATTGTTATTTATAGAAAACGCTCTCGCGTATTGTGGGATTCAAACTAGGGTATTTTTGTAACTTTTTTTTATGTAGAGTCAGTTTTAATGGCTCTTCGAAATCAAGATCAGGAAAACTTCATCAAAAGATTTTAATATTTGAGAATATTTCCTCATAGCTCGATATGCCATCAAAATGTTACTTGGAAATCAGTTGTATACTAACTGCCTATACACGTTAACCTACGCGAAATTGTGTTAGGACAGTATCGTCAGAATAACGAAGAAATTTATTCTGCAAAAATGTCCAAAATTTTTGATGTTTTTTTTCTTTGAAACTACTAATCTCATTCGAATGATGAGGTATCATATACCCCTGTAAGTCGATTTATCTAACAGTATAGCTATACCAAATTTCAGCCATATTCGATTTGAATTTCCGGAAATTTAAAAACGAATATTTCGAATAATGGCGAAATTATTTGGTTGAAATTTGTTTCAAGGCTTCATATATGTTCTACTATTGTTGAGTTTACAAGTTGCGCGGAAGCTATTGTGTTGACAATGGGGCCTAGGTTGATCATGAACGCAATAACTTTTGGATGAAATCAAAAAGAATCTTGATATTTGAAAAGTAATAAGTTGGGACTCGTAACTTGATCGAGAAGGTACGTCAAGCCCACTTGATGATTCCGCAGATATGATTCTCAAAAAAATAAACCTGCACTCCCGAAAGAAACAATTTGATGGAGATTTGGTTTTGGTATTTGCAGAGCGGGTTTGGACTTTAATTACGAAGGCCGAACCCGTGAATCGATAAACCCTACTCTATGATTCCGCAGTTATACTCCTCAAAACTCCATTTTCTCAATATTTTTGAAATAATAGATCGGATTGAATGCCTAATTTCACATCAGTGCATAATTTTCTTTTCCCTTGTTGGAATGTTTGTAGGTATACTACTTTGCGAAGGGTGTTTTTTTAGAGGTAAAGAACTTTGAAGGGGAATAAAACAAAGATGAATTTGACTTTGTTCAAAAGATAATCTTTTGGCATTATTATTTGAATATAATTTCTGCCATATGAACGCCACGACTGGCTCTGGCGCAGTCTTATCTGGAGGTCCAATTTCAAATCACTTTTTCCAACATTTGTGGCCATATATCGGCAATTACACGGCGAATTTGTCATCCAAGTGGTCGATCGTTTCGGGCTTTTTGGCGTTGACTAGCGACTTCACATATCCCCACAGAAATAGTCTAGCGGCGTTAAATCGCACGATCTTGGAGGCCAATTCACGGGCTCGTAACGTGATATTATGCGGTTATCAAACGTTTCCTTCAGTAAATTAAGTGTGGCACGAGCTGCGTGACATGTTCCGCCGTCTCGTTGAAACCACAGCTGCTGCACATCATGGTTGTTCAATTGACGAACGAAAAAGTGAGTAATCATGGCTCTATAGCTGTCCTCTACGCTACGCTCGCGCTCTACAGCAACAATAGCTTATTCTGTTCTCAGTGTACGACGTCTCTATGGATGCGTATTATCAGTTAGAATGAACGTGGTCCGAAAAGGGTCAATACTTATTCGAATTATTTGCTCTGATGGATGATTATGTTGACTTCAAATTGATGTAGAAAGCGATACGTATTTCGAACAGAATCTTTTTTTCAGAATGAATTTGCACAGTTTGGAAGCGTTGTTCAAGTGTCAGTCCATTCATTTTGAAATGCCAGAATCAACTTAAAACAAATCACTTGACAGCTGACAAAATGGCCGTCAGTTAAAACAGTGTTGCCAACTTATTGTTCTATACCTCTCAAAAAAATACCCTTTCTGAACATTTCGAGTGGGTTTATCTTTTCTCTAAGGGTGATTAATCTTATTTTTCGGTGAGTCAATAAACCAGGAGGATATTCTCATTTTTTCAACTTTTGAACTTGCAGGAAAACTTTTCTCTGCGAATAGGATAGCGTCAAGGGCAAAATTATTTTCTACATTGAGAAATATTGTTACTTGAGATTTTCCCTTCTCAATATTTCCGAAAATACCCATTAAGGTGGAAACCTGGTAAACAGTATTGAGTATTGATAATATTTTTTATTTCGAGGACTATTGAGTATATGTATATTATATGTTGAGCTTATTAGGGCTGTCAAAATGAATCAGCTCTGTGTAGTAATTAGCAAAAGAAATTGAGATTATCGAACAAGAGCGTCAACTTTCCCGAGGTTTTGTCGGTGATTTTTCCACAAATACTTTGGTAAACCACAGATCAGTTTTATTAATTGATGTCAAATATCGAACTCGGTTTTTTCAGATTATTTCAATGAAACCGTTTTAACGGTGTCATTGAAATATCTGATCAATTAGTTTATAACCTAGTTTCATTTTTTGCGCGCATGTTCTAGGGGAACAGCGTGCTATCGTTTTGTCCAAATGTCTGTAATTTTGGATGATTGAGCCGAAAATGGTCTCAATCGACTAGGTTGGACTCACTGATGACGAATCCGGTGTCAAAATTGATTCTGTCCGGCCGGCCGGCCGGCCGGTTGGCCGGCCGTAGACACGATAACTGTCGACAGAAGCAAGCTAGCAACTTGAAACTTTCAGCATAGGTTGCGCATCGGAATGCCGCGGTTAAGTTCGTTAATGGGCCGAATCGATCGAATGGTTTCGGAGTTATAGGCATTTGAAGTTATTTATTTTTATTTCAGAAACTACCTGAGCGATTGGAATCAAACTTGGCATTTAGGTGAAGTACAACGACGCGCAACTTTGAGTCAAATTTCGTCAGGATCATATCATTAGTAATTTTTAAAAAAAAATTTTTTCGAAATTTTTTTCCCAAAAAATTTTTTTTTCGGAAACCATTCATCATATCCAAAAAAAATTATACTCACACTTTAACCTTTCAATTTCACAGCAGTGTACCAAATTTCAGTTCGATACGATCATAAGTTTTGGAGATATCGGGAAAAAAATTGTCAAATTTCGAGGTTTTCTTCTCGATATCGTTGATTTTTTCGGTATAACTCGAGAAATACTGATTCAGTCCTGATTAAACTTCACAGCTAGTTTTAAGATGCTGAAAGACAACTTTATGCAAAATTTCGTGATAATCGTGTTATTAGAACAATTTGAAAAAAAAAATTTCTATGATTTTCTCATCATATCATCCTCATTAAATTCTGTATGAAACTTCGAACTGATATTTTCGATGAAGTACTGGATTTCAATTCGATCTGATCTGTAAGGTCGAATTCGTGAATGGGTAAAATCCACCCAATGATTTCGTAGATATACCCAATCAAAATTTTATTTTTCCAATATTTCCAAAAATACAGATCAGATCGAATTGAAATCCAGTAATTTATCAGAAAAAAAAATTTCAAAAAGCACTGCCGTGAAGGCAGCAGCTTATGCGCGCACGTTCAAATTCGTTGCTGAAGCGTTCATCTACATTGAACATGCGCGCAAAAGTTGCTGCCTTCACGGCAGTGCTTTTTGAAATTTCTATTCATTCAAATTAAAAACCCAACATTTCATTCA
Organism: Myrrha octodecimguttata; assembly: GCA_958510865.1. Classification (NCBI taxonomy): domain Eukaryota; kingdom Metazoa; phylum Arthropoda; class Insecta; order Coleoptera; family Coccinellidae; genus Myrrha; species Myrrha octodecimguttata. The sequence continues at coordinate 71,570,708 of OY294059.1, read as the reverse complement.
ACATTTCACAAATTCATTGCTTTATTCGGAAATGGAAGAATGTATTCGCAATCCATATTTCGTAGGTAGTTATTTCCATTTTGTACGATCAGTACTATTTTGTCTTAATCATTTATAAGGAACTTGGGGACGAGCAAAACTCCATTGAATAATTAAATAATATATTTCAAAATAGAAATATGATAAAATAACATTGTCAGTCAATAGTAATAGTAACCATATTCTTACAAACTACATGCATTTATTTGGACAGAATGAATATCTCCAGGGATATGGACACAACAAATCCATTATTACAATAATTTCAACTTTTTTCATGTACAAAAATCCCTCGTAGATATCATGAAGCACCAGAGAATCATATTTACAATCAAGCTTTGCAAGCAATTTTACACGAATACATCGATAGATCTGGAGGCAAATATCCGATAAAAGTAAATTTCAATTTTTAATTGAAGGACTAGAATATTTTTTGGCACTTGATGGAACTTGTATACCGAATTATTTCAAACTATACTTTTCATTTTCCAATCGAATAATTCAGAGATGTAAAGAAGGCTAAACAAGTTCATTTTCGAATATTTGTCTCCGGAAAATCATTGGATAAGAACAATCAATGAAATGATCAAACATTTGTTTCTGAAAGTTGTATAATTTTCTTATTGCAATCATATTTTTGAGAATGATTATTTTCTTTTTCTGTGGCCACTTTCCAGGAGCTTGAACCTTTTTGGTTATCTCATAACAGTTATTGGTCATTTCTATCTCGCGTTTTCACATGGGCAAGGCTCATTAAGTTTAAACATTCTTCGAAATCTTCTTTTTGAAGAGCTGGATGAAATGGGCTCTTATATCAATCGAATTAATAATATTTTACACCTTAAGATCTTTTTTCTTGGAGAAGTACAAACACAAGTGAAAGCTGAGGACAATATTGAATACAGATATATATTTTCGTACCCTCAGCTATATAGTTGAAGAAAAGGTGGTAGTTTTCAGGGTTGGATGATGTAATACAGAAACTTTAAAAGTTGGCTGACGTTTCGGGAAATTTATAATTTTTTCTGTGGCTGATTGATTCGAATCTATATACTCCATTCACTTTTATAAACTATCCCGGTTGGCCATGACATTCTGACACATTTCACCGTGTATATTTTGAAAATGTTAGGTTATAGTCATTTTCCTGACGGATAACTGCTTAACATTGTCCTCTCTACAAAGAGGTCGTAGTAATTACGTATTTTTCACAATGTGAATTTACTTTGGGAAAATAATTAATTTGAGAAAATATTGTGTGAATTCAATAGTTCCAAAGACCTGGCGAATGTCGAAGAAACTTTTTTCTCTGTTAATACTGGAAATATTCCACGTATTTGAACATGGTTGGAAGATTCAGTTATACTATTTTCTTGTTCGGAAATCAGAAATCGAGTGTTGAAATTTTACTGAAAAATAATGGATAGAGTAGTCCGTCACTTCTGATAGTTCATAAAAATAAAAGTACTCGAATAACCCTGCAGTAAAAATTCTATACGAACAGACAACCATATGGAATTCCCTACTTTTCGTCATTCTGAAGAAATAAGTCTACAGAAGTCATTTAAATAAACTTGAAATACTCCAGTATGAAAATGTAGTAGTACTATACAAATCCTGTGTCATCTCAAAAGAAGTAACTCAATTTACAAAGTTCTCGGGAATCTACCTGAACGATACACTGCGTTTCCACTCACATACAACGAAAATGTTGAATAGCTTGTGATAAATTATTGATTCCAAATTATCAGGGTTATCATCAGAAAAAGCAGATTTCAATTCTATATATCACTTCCTGACACTTTGTCTAACTTAACTGGAAGTTAACTTTAACTTTAACTGACAGTTTTGATAGCTATGTCCTGTCCTATCATAACTGTCAAAACTGTCAGGTAAATTTAAAGATAATTTCCAGTTATGATAAGACATAGCTGTCAAAACTGTCAGTTAAAGTTAAAGATAACTTCCAGTTTAGTTTTATAATACCGGCCCTAAATCAAAGATAGTGATAGCTTTGTTAGAAATATCCTCAGACAAGTTGATTGGTATTTTTAATTGAGTGGAAAACTTTTATACAGAGTATTCCAAATTTGATATATGATGTTATCAACTATTTTTTAAAACGAAAAGCCTACTTTTTTATGACTATTATACCTACCTAGTATAATAATTTCATCTCATTCGAAAAAAAGAAGGAAATATCAACTTTAGTAACAATTAGTTAATGGACATATTTTTTTTCTCTGTGCATTTCTCATTTAAACATATTTCGAGTCTATAGATGATGCCTCAACTCTGTAACAAGTTATAATAATAATAATAACATTGTCATTTTAGCAAATGGTGGATCAAAAGGAGCGAAGTTTAAAATAACAATTGACATGTCCGAGCATATTCCTAATTGAAAATGGTGCTTAATTTACTGAATTACTCAAAGTTAGAAACTCGCACTGGATAAAAATCCAATCAATTAACCTTACATAGAACATAAATGCTCGAAACGTCAAGTTGAGGATTGTTTCATTCCTAAATCGCACCTAGCCATAAAAACTGCTACCCATCTTCAAGTACTGAATTTTTTCAAGGCCTCATCTATAAATTTGGCTTTTATGCAAAATGCAGTTTCGACTGGGCAATTGCCTAACCTCGATCTGTGGGTTAAATTTACAATGTACATACAAACTGATATGTTTCCTTGGTTAAGGAATATTTCGAATTCGTTCTTGAATTAACAACATTCATCACACATATTTCATGTTTCTATACACGTTCGACATCTGATATTAGTCGATTTTTCACATCATCACTGATAAAATAATACGAGAAATAAATAATTTAAGTAAAATGTGCGCACGGCTAAATATGCGCACCTGGAACTGCCAAACCATGATGATGTGGGTTCATACTCGAGTTGACCATGTGCATGGCAGCCGCTGTGTTTCCTGACTGTAAGTACATGTAGTAGTTGTAGTTTTGTGGTGCCCCATGCTCCGCACCTGGAGGCGAAGGTCCAGGAGGTAGTGCTGTTGGAGGGGGCGTTCTGAAGGCTGCAGCGTGTACTCCTGCCAAGATATCACTGACGGAATGTGAGCTGGGCCAACAATGGGGTCCATTTGACCTCTGGTGGGAGTTTTGGGGATGCTGGTGCATCTTCTGCTGAGGATTGTATGGGTACGTGGGGTATATCGAATTGTACAAGGAAGGATGGTGTGGTGCAGGATGCACCAGAGAGCCAATTTTGTTTCTTAGAATTCTACTGATGGAACTAACAGAAGGAACGTTGTATTTGTCGCAAATACCGTCCGATAAAAGTCTGTCTCTTATCTCCCAAGCGAAGATGCCTGCGTCTTTCTGTTTTAACTGTTTTATGTACGCCACTACCTTCGGAGTTGTAACTCTGGGCTTGGAACCTCCTATGGCGCCTGGAAGAATAGAACCCGTCTCGTGGTACCTAGCAAGGATCTTGGAGACGCAGCCATGGGATACCCTGAGTTGTCGGGAGATGTCGCAGGGTCGGATGCCAACTTGGGACAATTCAACGATTCGAAGTCGGATGGCATTTGGAAGCGGGCGACCGTTGACGAAGACACCTCCTAGTTGGTTCACTTCCCCATACTGCTGAATTTGGCCGTCTGAAAAAAACACCATTATTAATATTGAAGTCTGAGATCAGAGAGAAGATAGACAATTTGATTTATGTTCAGACCATGTTGAAGACCTTCAACAGCCAGAGGCTGTCAGAAATTGTTGTGCAAATTATATGGAACAACGAAATAAACATACCCACGAAAAAAAATAACTAAATTTATTCGCAATTGATTTTGTTCATAAAACGTAACCCGTCAATTGCCTCAGTTCAACCAAACGGAAATGATTGAACTCAATACTGCAGCAAATATAATGCAACGTATGCGAATGCTGCCCTTTTTATCATTTCATTGAAAGTTTAATTTCTTAGAGAGAAATCACTGCTCCAAATATCTAGAATATTTTCAGTACTGCAGTGTTGCCGCTTATATCGAAAAGTATACTAACAACTTCGATTTTTCAGTTGGAGTACACCAAATGTTATTGTTTTCTTCCATTAGTTCTTCAGTACTATCATTGTTTAAGCAATGGTACTACTTATATATCACTTCCTTGTTCCTATCTGCAGAGGTTTCAGAATAATCGATTAATTCACTTTTTCTTTGTGCAAAATCTAGCTTCATTTAAATATTCATAACTTCGGTACTTGGATTCCAAAGAGGCTTGAATTGTTCAACAATATACCGTGTATAATGAAGAAGGTTTTTTCGAAACAATATTGAATATTCTTTCAGAGGATATCATGTTACTATATAAGGTTTTCGAATCATAAAAAGTTTTTGTACAGATGGAAATATTGCTCTATATTTCGTATGAGGTATGCATGATATGTCGTATACATGTAAATTATACTCTGTTGGACAAAGAGGCGAAATTCAATAACATCCATATGAAGTGAATCTGCGTTTCTGTGATTCTTGAAAATACGATAAAAATTATTGTGAAGATTTTCCTTCAATTGTCTTATGTGGAAGCCTGATAAAGGCATCATCAGTAACATTTGATCCTTATATATGCATCCAAGGTAACATTTCAATTCATCCATGGTTCATATTGTTTTTACGCGCTTGTTCTGGGAAACAGCCTGCTATGCTTTCGTCAAAATGTCTGTATTTTTCTAATTTTGTGCCGAAAATGGTCTCCAACGACTAGGTTGGACTCACTGATGCCTAATCCGGTGTCAAAAACAATTCTGTCCGGCTGGCCGTCCGTCCGTAGGCACGAGTACGGGGAATCCTATCGATCTGAAACATTCAGGGTATAATGCATTTCGAAATGCTGAGGTTAAGTTCGTTAATGGGCAAAATCGGCCAAATGGTTTCGGAGTTAGAGCGTTTTAAAGTTTCGGCGTTATTTTGGCCATAATTCAGAAACTACTGGGACGATTGGATCGAAACTTGGCAGTTAGTTGGAGTATAGCAACGAGCAACTCTTCTCGAAATTTTGTTGAGATCATACCATCAGTACATTTTTTTTGGAAAAAACATTTTTTTCGCGAAATATTCATCACATTCGAAACAAAATTCAGCGCATACTTGAGCTCCATATTTCACAGCAGTGTACCAAATTTCAATTCCATACGGCTATCAGTGTTGGAAATATTGGGAAAAAATATGTGAAATTTCGTTGTTTTCTTCTCGATATCTTTTGTTTCGGTAAAACTCAAGGAATACTGATTCAATCATTATGAAGCTTCGCAGCTAGTTTGAAAATGCTGGGAGACAACTTTGCGCAGAATTTCGTGATGATCGTGTCATAAGAACAATTTGAAGAAAAAAAATTTTTATTTTTTTTAAATATTCAATATTCTGTGATCTTGACATATTTCCCTCATAAAATTCTATTTGAACCGTCAACTGTCATTTGTCGATACGGGATTTCAATTCGATCTCATCTGTATTTTTGGAAATTTGGATTTTACTCATTCACGATTTCCATTTTGGTATCATGTCCCGAACCTACTTCTCAAATATCAAGTTTCTAAGTCATTTCTTTCGGAAGTAATGCTGTTTACGGATATAATTGAACAAAACGATAGCACGCTGTTCACCAGAACTTGCGTGCTAAAATAGAGGAAAACATATGTAGGTGAACGCAGGAATATTTTTGTGCATATTTATAAACAAATGATTTTTTTATTTCTCTTCTAACGTGTTTCTTTAAGTCAAAATGAGAAGCAAACTCAATATCGACCCCTGTGAAGTGAAAGCCATCTAATATTGACTTCCAAAAACCTAAAATTGTCAAAACTTGGCAGATACAAGTAGTACACGGCGATTTTGGATATCTAAACGTTTGGTGTTAACAACATTCAATAGGTTTTCTTTGCATCGCATAACGGCCGACCGTAAACACAACAACTTCCGAAAGAAAAAACTTAGAAACTCGATATTTGTAGAGAAGGTTTGGACCCCAATTTCGAAGGTCGAATTCGTGAATGGGTAAAATCAGCCCAATGATTCCGTAGATATACCTATTCAAGATTTGATTTTCTCAATATTTCAAAAAATATAGATTAGGTCGAATTGAAATTCAGTACTTTATCGAAAAAACCTAGAAAAGCTCTGCCGTGAAGGCAGCAGCTTTTGCACGCATGTTCAAAGGATAACATCAGTGCTTTTCTAGGTTTTTTCTTATATCTCTGGAAGTGAACGTCGAATCGAATTGAAATCTGAAACATTGTTTTTGAATACTGATTCTAAGGTTTTCGCCAAATTTTGTTGAATTCTGGTCAACATTCGCCAACATCTCCATTGAACATGCGCGCAAAAGCTGCTGCCTTCACAGCAGTGCTTTTTTAGGTTTTCATATTAAATATTTGTTAGGCAACATTGATCCAAAAATTAATCCTGAAAATAGTATTAACTTCTTACGCAAGGGCAATTTCTAAATAAAATAATTTCTCAATTTAATCACCTACTTCTGTATGAGGTATTGGGATAGAAAATCCAAGAAAAGTGACCACAAAATGCAATTTCCACCCAAAATATCCTTGAAACTCTCAAATTAATTGGTATTTGAAGGTCTGTATTTACATGCTCATCTGTTATATTTCTTCAACAATAGGAATACACAAAAATATAGTAATATATAATATAATAGGTAATAACCATCAATAATTACTGGTCATTAAGATCATCCAACGTATCACCTCGAACAAGTAATGAAAATGAATTAACTGAATTTAAATCAAGCAATTTCGAATGAATTAAAAATAAAATGCGACAGAGTACATGTGCATCAGTTCGTTGTCACAAAGACCACGTTGTTCCTTTTCGGAACCGAGGATAATTTCCTGTCTACAATTTCGGGCTCAGAAAATATTCCAGAAAGAAAGTCGGTTCCTTTGTGGGGACACATTTTGATTTATTAGTTGGTTATGTCTCGACCCCATTAACTCGACTTTGTATCGGAGTGATAATCCTTGTGTTTCACATGTGATTATCCTCACCTCAACGCCTTCAAATGCTTTTCAATTTCGATTTTAAAATTGAATATGATTTACATATTTCGAAGATGAATAATTAGAAATTAAATTCTGAAAGTTGTAGTATTACTCAGATTGTATAACTAATGTTTTAATGAAGTAATAAAATCCGTAAATTTTGCGTATTCACCGTGTACTTAGGTATTGATTAGTGAATATACCCTTGAAGACTTTGTATAATAGTTTTGGTGTTTCGCCTTCTGCCAAAATATGAATGTTTTCATAGTGACTTTCTGTGACGTTCGCAAAAAACTTATATATTATTCATAACTCATTGGTTTTTCAGAACACAATTTGCAGCGTTCTTCTTTATAACTCAGGGACCACTGGTTGAAAATCATACGGGTGAAGATTTTTAGGTTGAGTTATGCAACAGTAATCAACGAAAGCCCCGGACAACGGACGGCGGACGGACGGATTTTTTTCATTAGTTGATTCAAATTTAAATACGTACTTCAAAATGTAAACAGTGAAATATTCAGGGGGTGTAATTTTTTTCCTTGGTCGATCACTAAGGTTTATTATTTGATTTTATCAAATAATAAAGCAATTAATGAAAGTCAGTCTCTCAGTGAAATTCAGTTCATAGTTATATTGGTAAAATAGATTCAAAAATCGAAAATTTGACATAAAAGAATACTACAAAAACAATATTTATGTTTTGAAACAGTTTTGTGAACATATATATTTTTTAGGTTTTTCTCGGACTTTCTCCCAATATCTGCGAAACAGAATTATTTAAAATTAGGTAAATAAAACTTTTTTTCTTATGGGCAAAGCCCTTGCGGATTGCAGGATAGAACTATTCGTCAAGAGTACTTTCTTAGAAAACTGATTGCCTAATCAACAATACAGGAATAATATAAACGATAAACAAAGCAAACTGCGACGTTTCAGGGTACAAATCTGACCCCTTCATAAGACAAACGAGAAAATTTTCAGTATTATTGTCCTTCGATTTTTCGATTTTTTCAAATTGACATTTTTTTGAAAACGTAGCAATACATTTTCACTTCGTTTTTCAATTTTACCTCTTTTTTGAGTAAATTCGGCCAAATAGGTTCCATTTCTACAGAATAATGAGCAAAATTACCCTCTTCAATCAACAGAATACGATTGGACTATTTAATTTTTTTCATCAAATTATCTGATTCCGACATCAGTATTCTCTATTCTACCAATCTATCATGTGATTATTAATTTTCTTTGGGATTTTTGTAAGTATCTATTCCCTAGGTTGTTGTTCTTTTTCAGATATTGGGAGTGAAAACCCAGAAAAAACCTAAAAAATGATGAAATATGCTCCCAAAAGAAGATTTAATAAATATCCAATTATATTATTAATCAATGAGAGATGAAAAAATGTATTCGTGTATAATAGTAACGGAATACCAATTCGGTATATTTTTATTATACCAACCTCTTCCCTGGACGTGAAGAATCTGCTTCCCGATAAACGTCGAAAATACAATCCAATAACGGCCGATCGTAAACAACTTAGAAACTAGGTATTTGTAGAGTAAGTTTGTACATGGCGTAGCCCGAATTCGAGAATGGGTACCCTATGATTCCGCAGATATACCCATTCAAAATGATATTCTCCCAATGTTTCCGAAATTACAAACTGGATCGAATGACACGATCATCACAAAATTGCACAATGTTGTGAATCAGCAGTTTTGCAGTTAGTTGCCAAGTTTAATTATGATTTGAAATGAAATCGAAACTAACAGGAATTTTGTACACTCTTGTGAAATATGGGGTTCATGGTCTGATCAACATTGATTTCAAATCTGATGGGTAGTTCCTGACAAAAAATTTTTTTTCGAGATTGTTCCAATAGCACGATTATAACGAAATTCTGCACTAACTTAAGCATCAGCGTTTTTCAACTTGTTATCAAGTTTTATTATAAGTTATTCCGGAAATAACACATTTCACACATAAAGGTACACTCTCAGGTAGAATTCAAGTTATTTCTGTTGGAAATAAGATGAATAATTTCTGAAAACAATATTTTTTCAAATTACGACATTTTTTTTCAGTTGTTCTAATGACAAGGTCAACATGAAACTGTGCACCAAATTGTAAATCAGCGTTTTCCAACCAGCTACCAATTCATTTATGATTGCCTCAGTATTTTTTGAGTTATTCCCAAACAACAACGATACCTGGGAAAAAACAAAAAAATACAAAATTCGATATATTCTTTCCGATATCTCCGAAAATTGAGTCCAGATTGAAGAATATAAGGTCTGTGTGAATGTTCGTCGGAATCTGATGTACAGATTTCGAACAACCATGAAATTTGACATTTATTTCTCACGTATCTCCATAAATTATAATCGAATAGAACTGAAGTTTGTTACACTACCATGAAATACATCAGGGTCAGTGCAAAATTTCTATGAAACTTGATAACCAGTTGCCGAAAATTATATTTTATGAGGAAAATATCTGTTTTATTAAGTACAGGATCATTGCAAAATTTTATATTTCCACCCAACTGCCAATTTATCAGGATTAAATTAATATTGTTCCAGGAATACCAGCAATAGATATCTAAAATAAATCACAAAATTTGACAATTATTTTCTGATATCTCTTGAAATTGAATCTGAATCTGATGAATATGACTCGAAAAAAAATGTTTTTGCAGAAAATCTTCGAAAATTTTTTTTTCGATTCACTAACCATGCAATCCCAAAAATTGAGGAAATGATTTTAAAGTTTAAATGGGTATAACTCCAAAACATCTGAGCGAGTTGGACCATTGACGAAATTAACCTCGGCACTCTGATGCGCGACCTACGCTGAAAGTACCAACAAGTCGTTAGCTTGCTCCGTTCCACAGATATCGAGTCCAACCTAGTTTTACTTGAGACCGTGTTCGACTCAAAATTCCAAAATTACAGAAAAAACTATAGCACGTCTTTCCTCAGAAAGCTCGCCAAAATGAGTGTTGAAATTTTGTCCGAATGATAATGCTTGCCTTCTCTAGGAGAGGCGCATTTAAGATGGGTGATTCGTCTTGAAATGCCGAATTTTAAGGTGATGATCATGTTTTCTTTCAACAAGGAAAGCCACTTGTTGCACTCGCACAACAGCTCTTTCTGATGGTGATTTCGTTGATCCCATGCAATCCGAAAATACATTGTTGTAGTTATTAAAGCTCTGATAGCCGTGAAATGCGGTGAGCACGTTTGCAATATCCCTCCATAAAGAACTACATGGTAGCCTATAAAAAGGTAAGTGGTCATATCCAATGTCTTTCGCGTATAAAAGCGAGACGAGAGAGCGAGAGGTCGGAGTGCTATAAAAATGGACTCGAATCACGTTCGCAAAAATGACTACAACCCATTAATGTCTGAAATTGAATAGCTGCTGAAAAGGAGTCCCATTTCGACCTGATTCCCATCCGAGAGAACATACACCCCCTTTTTTTTCTTCACGTCAGACGTATCTTGTTTTATGTGTGATTTTACTAAAGCGAAATGGGAGTACAAGCAAAGCCCAAAGTGGATCCTGTTTTACAATTCCACGCCGTGTTTTATTTATGAAGGCCGCTGAAAATTCCGAAGAAAATCGTCTATAGGTTTCGTGCGTCGTTTGACATTTGCCATACGTTGGAGGTAAAACAACCTCACTTACCCGCTTTGTTTATGTTATGAAGTACAGCATTTTCAACAATTTCAGGATAAATTCACAAGTTGAAATGATTTATATTAATAGAATTGGTGAATAACTAGGCCCAGTTATTGTTTCGTTGTTAAATACAACATAAATACACCAAGAGACGAAGGAATCCGATGTTTCAGATATATTGTAGTGTAGACTTTATATTTGAATATTTGCATTTTTGACCCATTCCCCTAAGTTTTATCTGGTATTCGAAGAAATAGAATACTATGTGAACTATCCCAGAGATGGCAAACATCCTATATTCACGCCATAAATTGAAAAAACTGTTCTGACAAAGTAACAAACTATGGTAGAGTTTGTTGGAGGCATTTCCACACTGGTTAAGGAGTTATATTAGACTATCCATTTAATTTGTTCTGTTTAATAAGTTGACTCATGATGAGATAAGTATGATAAGAATATTTCGTGTTATACACATTTCAAGAATTATATCTTCTCGACACTACAATAGCTGGCGTTATGAATGACAAACCCATCCTGATTGTTACCACTCACATCTCTATAAAGCCAATCAAGACAATTCGTTATGTGATAGATTTGTCAAAATATTGCATGCATTTTATAATAATAATGAACCAGATAACTTTCTCTGTTCTCAACCGAACACGTTCCGATGTGGCTCGACTACTCAAGGTTGGAACTTCTACTTTTAGTTGTTTGTGATGTGTTTCTAATTGACCTTATTGTCAATTACTAAAGATTATGAAAGCCCTAATGTTGCATCTGCATGATAAAAAAGCATTTTATATGGATAGTAAAGAATTTTTTGAGGATGAATCGAAATCGGTGTTCAAGGGAAAAGTTTCATGAATTATTTTATTTGTAACATATATTTAGTATATTAAATATATAATTGAAGATTATGATAGCACTGACATAGCAACTGTAGACCGATATTGTAGTAATTTGATAATTTGCAACATAGAACGATATTTGAAATAGAACTGAGAAGTTCTCTGGAACCCATGTTTTTTCCATTCCATACATTTGTTGGATTTCATTCTGCTGTTTATTTTCAGGAATTAATGAGCCAAAGATTTTACTGTTTCATTTTCAATAGTTATACCTATAATAAATGCTATCTCTGATGTGGATACTCTAGGCTTTAGAAGACAAGGATAAATACTGCAATTTTCATTTATATCGTTTTGAGCGATTATCATCTGAGATTGAATATCGGTTAATCAGATCCATTATCACAAAATTTCACTTGTAAAATGAATAAAATCACTAAAATCTCCAAATAATCGCTCTTCGCCAATGTAAACAAAGCGAATGTATTCCTTGGTCTCCGGTGTATTTATGTTGCATTTCACAACGACACGATAACTTAGCCTCACGGGTCTAGTAATTCACCAATTCTATGAATATAAGTCATTTTAACTTGTGAATTTATCCTGAAATTGTTGAAAATGCTGTATTTCACAACATAAACAAAGCGGGAAAGTGGGTTTGTTTTACCTCCAACGTATGACAAATGTCAAACGACGCACGAAACCAATTTATCGCGATGAAGGCGAAATATACTGCTTACAATTTATTTATGCTTGAAGACATTTTACGCGCTTGTTCTATGGAACAGCGCGTTATTATTTCGCCACGATGTCTGTAATTTTCGAATTTTGAGCCGAGAATGGTCTTAAACAATTGGGTTGAACTCCCTGAAGAAGAATCCGTGGTCAAATTCAATTATGTCCGTCCGCCGTCCGTATGTGCTCGACCTTTCGAAGGAAGATACTAAGCGGCTTGAAATTGTCAGATTAGGTTTGAAGTCCAAATATCTCGGTTATGTTCGTTAATGGGAGCAGTCGGTTAGATAATGTCGGAGTTAGGTCCATTTGAAATTTTGAGGTTAATTTTTCGATCCGATTGAAACTTCGTGGACAGTTTTAGAATACCAACGTGCAACCCAAAGCAATTTCGTGTGGATCCAGTAGTTGTAAAATCTTAAAAAAATTTTATTCGGGAATTTTTAAAATTTTTGATGAAAATTTTTTTTCTCTAAAAATATTGATCAGATTTCAATGGAAATTCGCACGAACCTCAGAGTCACTATTTAACAATTTCAATTCGATCCGATATCCACTTTCGGAGATATATAAGGAAAAAAATGTGCCAAATTTCGTTTTTATTTGGTATTTTAAAGTTATTTCCGCAATAGCTCTAGGAGTACGAATGCAATCAGATTCAAACTTCGTTATCAGGTGAAGAGAACCAACACGCAACTAGGTGCAAAATTTCGTGTTGATCTAATAGTTAGAATATGGACAAGCGCGTAAAAGCTCCTGACCTCACGTCAGTGCTTTTCTAGATTTTTAATTGAATTTATTTATTTTAAAAGCGGTGTTTGGATCTAAAGGTTGATCAAACCATAGACGTATCAAAATTATGGAATAAACCTGCAATTTTTGACGTTTGATTACACTTGACCTAGAAAACTAAAGCGTTGCCGCTCTGCCCATATGTCTGGAATGATTGAATATTCTGTCGAAAATGTGGTGAAATTATTAGGTTAGGCTCACTGATGAAGAATACGACTGATTTAGCCCATTAACGAACGCATCAGTCGCATTTTGAAATGCAACCCGTCATCGTAAAATTGAAACGGTTTTTGCTCACATCTTGGTATTTTTTTGGTGGTGTAGAATCCTGGAAAAAAAATGTAAGATGGCGTAAAACCAGCAGAGATTCAATTCTTTATTTTCGATTGCCAAATTGGAGAGCATTATTTCAAATTACTTGATGTTCTGAGTCTTTCAGTGAAATAATTTTCACAAAATTCAAACTCAACTTTTTTTTATGTTCTCGTGAAAAACAAATTTCTCCCAAAATTGTTGGAATCTTCCGAGATAACTAACCTCCATTCTGAGTACTGGTGAGAAAACAGAATGAAAAAATATCCATTGCTTTTCATTTCGTAGTTTTTCAAAGATTCCGGTAGGAATAATTACATATTTTTATTAAAAAACTTGTGGCCTTACGGAGGCCAAAATTGTGCTTAAGGACCTCTAAGTGACTTGGATTGAAATATCAGTTTATCAAAAAAAAACTTTTCTTCAAAAATCTTAGGTGAGAATCGAACTCGCTTCACTTTCGGACAGTAGAGGCACGTTACCTCTAGAGTAGAAATAGGATTTATTCTGATCACATTAATATCTGTTACCAAGCAACGGTAATTCATTGAATCTGACCCTAATGTCCGAATATGGAAAGAGTTCGATCCCCACCAAAGTTTTTTTGAAAAAAAAAATTTTTTGTTGATAAATTCATATTTCTATCCAGGTCGTTCTGGAGGCCCATTAACACAATTTTGCCTTCGTAAGGCCACCGGTTTTTTCAGTAAAAATTATTCAATTGCCTACTCCGACCGAAATCTTTGGAAAACTAGGAAATGAAAATCAATGGATATTTTATATTTTGTTTTCACTTCAGTATTCAGGATGAATGTTAGTTCAACTTCTAAAGTTACAATAATTTCGGGAGAAATTTGTTTTTCACGAAAACATATAAAAAAAGTTATGTTTGAATATTGTTGAAATTATTTCACGGAAAAACTCAGAAAATAAAGAATTCCAACAAATGAAGGATCTAAGATACAGCAACTAAAATACTTCAAAGTATCTAGGGTACAGTGAAATAACTAAGAAACTATTTTCTGACAATAATTCTGGTTGACTCTAAACATAATACCTTCGGAGCACAATTTCATAGATACTGTTCGTTGATTACGAAGAAAGAATTAATGAAATTGTCGAGTCGAATAGCCCTATTGTTCTGTAAATATGATTCTCACGAAATTTCACATTCATTCACTTCTCGACCGAGTACCGTACATTTCAATTGGATCGGATCTGTAGTTTTCGATATAAAAGGGTGATACAAATCTAAACTAGTATATTTACCGAATGATTGGGTGAATTAAACCTCTTCACAGATCTGATTTTCCCAATATCCCAAAATCCCTCTCCTTTATACTCCTTAATATCGAATAGCTAAAATATATTTATTTCCGAAATGATATCAATGATTTTAACGAAATTTACAGGTAGTTAGACGTTAGACCATTTATCATTACACCTCAGTATTGTTTTGTCCAAATAATGAAGTTACGAAGGCGCGTACCAATTATTAGTCAAACCAAAAAAGACGAAATCAGTGGAGCAAATGACACTGATGTAGGTATCGTTTTTCAAAAGTCGCAGAGAGACGTTCGTTCCCCAGGAGCAGTTCATAATGTGGTTTGACACTAATTAGCATTTAACTGGAATACATCTAACCGATTTGTAGGAGCCGGAGAAAAAAAGAGGATGGTTCCCGATGTGGAGAAAATTGGAGTTGTCGGTTTCAAAGGTTTCCTGCCAATTCCCGACGAGAACGGCTCAGGAGGTCGGAAATCTCCAGTTACAATTGACTAAGAAGAAGATACTCATACCATATTCTCTTCTCTATAGAACAAATTGGAACATCATAATACATTAGTTTGAATATTTGTTTTTTACGCGCTTGTTTTGTGGAACACCGCGTTATCATTTCGTCCCGATATCTGTATTTTTCGAATTTTGATCCGAAATTGGTCTTAAACGACTAGGTTGGACTCACTGAGAAAGAACCCTTGGTCAAATTTGATTATGTCTGTCCGGCCTTGTGCACTCTAACTTTTGAAAGAATGCACCTTTAGGGTCTTGAAACTTTCAGGTAAGGTTTGGAGCCTGAATATCTAGGTTAAGTTCGTTAGTGGACAAAATCAGCAGAACAGTTTCGGAGTTATACCAATATGAAATTTTGAGGTTAATTCCTCGATATCTCATGAAGTACTGATTCGATCAGATTGTAACATTGTAACTAGTTCTTGAATACCAACGCTCAACTAAATGGAAAATTTCGTATAGATCTAAGTTGGAAAATTAAAAAAATTATCCGAAAATTTTTATAATTTTCGTGGTAAACTTTTTTTCTTCGGAAAGTGTTGATTAGAATTCAATGAAATTCGGCACAGACCTTAGAATCAGTAGTATTCAATAACAACGTCTCAAATTAAAATTCGATACGGTGTTTACTTTCGGAGATATATGGAAATTAACATGTCAAATTTCGTTGTTTGTAATTTTGAGGTTATTTCCTCAATATCTCAAGAAGTACAGATGCGATCACATCGGAACTTGGTTTTTATTTCAAGAATATCAACGCGCAGCTTACTGCAAAGTTTCGTGGGAATCCAATTGTTAAAACATTTCGAAAAGTTGGATTTTCGAAAATTGTCCACATCTTTATCGAAAAAATTATTTTTTCTGAATTCATCAACCAGATTTCGATGAAATTTGGCACAGACCCTGCAGTTAGTAATTCACAACAGTTTTCGAAATTTCAATTCGATCTGATGTTTATGTCCGGAGATATTAGCTAATTTGGGAGGATTTGGCATCATTTTTTCGTTTTTTTCTGGGTTTTCACTCCCAATATCTGAAATAGAACAATTAAAATCAAATATTTTTTTATGGAAAACATCTTTGCGTACTGCAGGATTGAATTATTTGTCAGTGCAGTTTACTAGAATACAGGTTACCTAATTATTCAACAATACCCAAACAATACAAACGATAAACACAGCGAACTGTGACGTTTTCTATATAAAAACAATCTTGTTCAATTTTTAATAGTTTTGTTTCCGATTTTGGGAGGGAAACCCCAGAAAAAACCTAAAAATCTGAGCAATGCATATTTGATTTATAGTTAATAATTGGGAGAGCGAGCGTTTTTCTTATTAAGTCGCTAACGAACGACGAAAAAGATGACGTTTGCGTGGTCAAATACTAGCGCAAATGCCTACTTTTGATATCGAGTGTAAAGAACTAAATAGAAAAAAAATTATTTTTCGAAACGACAGATCCGATTGAAATCCATTACCTTCTTGGCCAAAAAAAGGAGGCGTGAAGGTTCATGCAAAATGTTTGAGAATCATGTCTATGGAATCATTGTACGGAATTGACCCATTCATGTATTAACCTTCGGTATAAAGTCCCAAGTTACTCAACAAATATCTAGATTAAATATGATCCATTTCAGAACTTATTGTTTTAACGATCAACCTAGCTGTCAATTTTGAACATAATAACTTTCGAAATGATAGTTGAACAAGATATTTAGCTCAAAATCGCAAATTACAGACAATTGGACAAAATGATAATGTTTCTATTTCCTGGTATCTGCCAGGAGCACATACATAAAGGAAAATTGAATTTGTAAATTTGATATGCAATAATCTGATGGAATTGAAACTGTCTTTTTCTTGTCACTATTGTATCTAAAACCAACGTTTTCTGTTAATATTACAAAAAACGAGAAAATAAACCAGATAATCACTAATTGTTGTTGAATACTGACCCGAAAAATAAGACCATAAACTTTTCGAAATAATCGATCCTTGATAGACATCAAAATGGATGAAATTGATCTCTGAAAACTAAATGTTATATCTAGTATGGTCAGGTCTGAACATTTTTCAGAGGAAGGAGTCAAATTTCGTGTTTTTTTCCTTGGTATCGTTTTTATTCTGGGATAACTCAAAAAACACTGATTCAATCATGTAGAAACTTGGTAACTCGTTTTCAAATGCCGATGAACAACTTTGTGCAAAATTTCTCGATTATCGTGTCATCAGAACAATTTGAAAAAACCTAGAAAAGCACTGACGTGTAGTCAGAAACTTTTCCGCCCAGGTGAAAAAGCTGCTGACTTCACGACGGTGCTCTTCTAGGTCTTTAATTCATCAGATTTAAAGATTCAAAATTGTTTCTGTACGAGATGAAATTGGCTAATGAAGCCTTCATGCACCAGAGGGGCAGTTGGAGTATTTTTTCATTTCCGAACCGGATTCCAAACACCCTTTTTCCAATTTTGTACCAGAATCTGATATAAAAATTTCCAATCACTCAATCAACTTAACAGATAATAAAAGAATAATTTTTTTACGGGATTCTTCAACGTTCAGTTCGTACGTGGAGATGGTTGAACATCCTATATATTTATAGAGGACCTCTCTGGAAATCTCAAAGAACTGAGATAAAAATCGTAAAAAGGTTACCGTGCCAAATCAGATGAGACTGAAAAATTATTAATGAACAACAGGAGGAAGAAGTAATTTTTTAATTCGTGCTCTTGTCGACGGGACTATAGAGAGACGCATAGTCGAAGCATACATCGCCATACATTCTAAATTTGTTCACTCATTAAAATAAATTTGTTGGAGTCCGTTCAGTTTTTTCGGCAATTTGTTATGAGGGGGATCTGAATGTTCGTCCCGGCAAAGTCACGATGCAACAACTGCTCCGAAAGAAATATTGTCCCTTCTATTTATTAATTTTCAAGTAATGAACTTCACAAATTGGACTTTAAACTGTGTAAGAACGTCAATATGCGTTTAAGGGATTTTGGCAAATGATAATCCGTGTTTTTATGATTTTCCGGAATTATAATCCTCCATAAAAAAAATAGGTTCCCCTCGAATTAATATTGGTTTAGATATCTATATTTTCAGTTGGAGCAAAGACCTGTGACTCTGTTTTTACGTGTTACGGGGAAACAAAGCATTATCATATACATATCTGTAATTTTCTGGCCGGGTGACCGTCTTTCCATTTGTGTTCAACTTCCACAAGAAGGCGATCTGTATATTTAGAGATATTGATAGACCTAACAAAATCAAATTGGTAGTAAAAATATCCAAATTGGTACTAAACAAAGTCAAATTGAGACTAAACGCATACAAATGTGGGATAGTCAATTTCATATGGGTGCAACATTCGTTCCTGTGTGAATTGGAGTTTTATGCGCTTTTTCAGTGTGAACTATGCTCCTGCTATCACTTTGGCATTTTTCTTTTATTTTTTGCCCACCTTTGTGCTGTTGATACTCAAAAATTCGGAGGTCCTTTCCAATCGCCGTTTTCTCCGTGGAGTGCTTTTCAATTGATTCCGACTCTTCCTTTTCAATACGTGATATAATTTCGAATTGAACTCTAGTTTGCACTGATTAAATACTTTCCTTCGACATTTTAGTGTTCATTTTATAAAGTAATAAAAAAAATTAATTCAAGGAGCAACGAGTGTTGTATACTCATATGAAAATGAATGGAAATTGGAAATATATATATTTCAAATGAGTAAACATGTAAAAATGATAACTCCTTACTCCCAATTTGAAATATAAATATTTCAAATCAGTTTCATATGGGTACAACATTCGTTGCTCTTTGAACCTGGTTTTTCGATTAAAATTAACAGTTTAATGTCGAAGGAGAATATTGAATGACGGCAAATCAGAATTTAATTCGAAAATATTGAAGAAGGAGATTCGGAATCAATTAAAAAGCAAAGATTTGCAGCCCAAGAAGAAAACAGAGATTGGAAAGGACTTGCGATTCTTTGGGTATCAAGAAGTCAACCGCCCTAAGGGCCGGTATTATAAAACTTAACTGGAAGTCATCTTTAACTTTAACTGACAGTTTTGACAGATATTTCGAATATAACAGTCAAAACTGTCAGTTAAAGTTAAAGATAACTTTCAGTTAAGTTTTATAATACCGGCCCTTAGGTGGGTAGAAAAAAAGGAAAATGCCAACGAAATAGTAGGATTTTCGATGAAGAATTCTTTTTCCTCTGAAAATACTGATTAGATTTAAATGGAATTCAGTATTCAACAACAATGTTCCGAATCTCAATTCGATCAGATATTCACTTTCGGAGATATAAGGAAAAAAATGTGCCAAATTTCGTTCTAATTAAGAATGTTAACGTTATTTCCGCAATATGTCAAGAAGTACAAATGCAATCAGATTGAAACTTCGTAATCAGGTAGAGATTACTAACACGCAACTAGGTGCAAAATTTCGTGTTGATGTAATAGTTAGAATTTGAACAAGCGCGTAAATGCTCCTGATCTCACGTCAGTGCTTATCTAGATTTTTCTTACAGACAGCTGAATTTTGCTCCAGATCCTATGTTTGGTTGTGTTTTATGTGACTGGCAATTTCCACTTTATTCCCTTTTTCACTCATGTGACTCACTTGTGCTGCCTCATTTTGATCATGGCGATAGTGTTTATGACCTCTACCATGGATAAAAAACGAATCCAAACAGTTCAGTATTCATGCTTACGCATGATTTTCAGGATTAGGCGAGGAATGGGAATACCTCACAGGCTTAGGAAATCCAACTTGCTCAACATGAGCAACCGTCGACTGCTTCATATGGCATGTCTTATTTTCTAAGTTTTCAAACTCAAGCTTATTTGCATGATCTATTGAGATACCGAACTGACGTTCACAATCTCAACATTCGTCACAAGGTCCTCCTAACTGTTCCTTCACATCGAAAAGAAATTTACGAACGGTCATTTTTCTACAACGTTTCAGATTTGCTGAATGAATTAATGAAGCTGGAATTTTCTGATCCTTCTGTTCAGAAAAAATTTGGAAAATATTGGAGGCTCAAAAACAAATTATATAGTAACTTTCCTGTTTCCTCCCTTCCTTTCCATTTCCTCATGCCTTCTTTTTCATTTAATTTTCTCTCCCTTTTTCCAGCATGCTTAAACCGGATCGCTCCACATAATAAGTCTCTCGCATAAATTTTCTCATCATTGGAATAAAATATTGCACTTGCACAGAAGTCAATGAAAACCATCCCATTAATTGTCGTATATTTGTCGAGAAGATTTGTCAGATTCGGCAACACTGCATTGGTAAATTGATATTTCAGGTATATTTTTCGTATCATTATTGACTGATATTAGGTTGTATATGTTAAATCTTCTATTTCCCGGGATGAACAATTTTCGTTTCAATTCTGAATAATGGAAATATTCCATTCTCAAGGATATACATCGACGTAGCTTTGTGATACAAGAAAGTTGATAAGATGACCGTTTTTTCTACCGGAAATGAGCTGAACGATTGAAGGACGACCAAAACATATTTGTCGTGAAAGAAAAAAATTTGTCGCGCTTCTAGTTTTTTTTAAAGGGGTGGCTCTGCTAACCTAATATCAAGTTAGCAGAGCCATTCTAAAATATGCATCGAATTGGATCAAAAATGTTATGAATAATTGTCGAGTATTTGTCGAAGACCATCTGACTTGAAAAAAACAGAAATATCAGTCGCGAATGATACGAGAAATATACCTGAAATATCAATTCACCAATGCAGTGTTGTCTAATCTGACAAATCTATTGAGAAACCAGAACATTTCATCAAAACCTAAAAAAAAGCTATAGAAAAATGATTTTTTCTGTATTTTTCATGTTAGATGGTCTTCGACGAATACTCGAGAATTATTTATAACATTTTGATCGAATTCGATGCATATATAAGAATGGCCCTGCTAATTTTATATTGAGTTAGCAGAGCCACTCCTTTCAAAAAAAAACAAAGTGCGCGACAATTTTTTTTCTTTCACGAAAAATATGTTTTGGTCGTCCTTCAATCGTTCAGCTCATTTCCGGAAGAAGAAAAGGTCATCTAATAAAATTTCTGTTATAACACAGTTACGTCGATGTATATCCGTGAGAATGGAATATTTTCATTATTCAGCATTGGAGCGAAAATTGTTCATCTCGGGAAATAGAATATTTAACATATACAACCCAATATCAGTCAATAATGGTACGAAAAACAAACCTGAAATATCAATTTACTAATGCAGTGTTTCCGAATCTGACAAATTTCCTGAGAAACCAGAACATTTCATTAAAACCTATAAAAAAGTTATAAAAAAATGATTTGTTCTGATTTTTTCAGGCTAGATGGTCTACGAAAAATACTCGACAATTATTCATAACATTCCTGATCGAATTCTATGCATGTTTCAGATATGACATGTTTCTCTCGCTTCGACCTTGAGTCCCGATTTGACCATTTTTAATACCGCATTATTCAAAATTCACGAATTGTTGAAGTGTGTGATAGCATTATGATTTTGTATCGATATAGAATGAGAAAAACATAAAAATATGATAATTCGTGTTACATGCTAGAGAACTATTGAAAATTTCGAGGCATTGGTGGTAGAGCAGACCTGAGTTAACCCTCAGTGTCTGAGTGTATTATTATTATTGCATTTCTCATTCAGAAACTTCGGGGCCCTACGCTTAAGAGCAAACAATACCTCCAATAAAACGGGTTGACTTTTAGAGGCCAGAGTTCGTTTTTTCAAAGAAATTAATTGAAAATGTTTTCAAAAAATAATCAGTAAAGCCTGTAGAACGACACCGTGTTTTCATCTAAATTTCACGCATTTCCAATATTTCTCGAGGTTGTTGGGCAACTTTTGATTAGGCAGACAACGAGAATATTGACCTTGAGATATTGACGAGGTTTAATGAAATTTGAATGTGGCTGTGTTGCCGAGCCGTAATTTACCAACACGTAGTAATGTGTCCTCGTACTGAGCATACCGGTTAATCCGCCATTAGTCGAATGTGAAAAGCTTCTGAAGACACTGAAAGCTCCGGCTCTTCTAAATATTTTTAGGACAGTTCATCTCAAGAAGTATCTACGGAACCGATTCTTATCGGCAAATAAGTGTAAATAGAAGAAATAAAAATAACACGCCATTCTTTCTAATCTAAGTTACAAAACTACCAATATGAATTCTATTAAGTGTTGAATGAAAAATTCCCTTTTGCTCCTAGCGCTTCAATGATTTGCCTGAGCATACCCGAGACGGCTAAGCTGAAATTTCATTTGAAAACCTTCCTTCCTTCCTTTAACACCCTGTAGACTAGATATACGTTAAGACCAATGGGACACTCAACTACTCCCCTGTTATTTGATTCAGAAACCTCGTGTGTGGCTGGTGAATGTGATTTTTATTGCATTTTATATGCTTGTATTTCATCGTGAATTGAAAGAGCAAATGGAAAAGGTACTTCTTGTTGCGGCAAACAGAAGTTGGCGATTATGATTTATGAACCTTCTTTCTGCATACGAAGTAATTGATACCGGATGTCCGTGTATTTTCATACAGTCAATATCCTCTTCATTGTCTAAAAAATTCTAGAAAAAGAAACATTATCCAAAATGAATCTAGAAAATGGAACTTTGATGTGCTTGTTCGAATTCGATGACATTTCCCCAGGAAATTCCGGAACAACCTGCACGAAGTCATTTTTTAACCAAATACAAGATTTCAATTAAATCTGCTGTGTATTTTTCCACATTTAAAAAATGTGCATGCATATATCTACAAAACCATTTAGCTTATTTCACCCATTCGCGAGTTCGGGTAGTGTACCTAATAGTTCTCTTGAATGTAAGAGGAAACATAATATTTTTATATACATTTTTTTCAGTCTTTTCTCAAGATCAATATATATGTTATCACACACATTTACTATTCAAGTTCAACTTGGGTGAAACGGGATTCATAGCCTCCTACTCAACATGTCAGCACGATTTTACGATTGATACAGCCTTCGCTGTCTTGGTAAAGCGGCAGTGGATATGACAGGCTACGTCGCAGAACGTCGCGAGGTTAAACAGCCAATATGTGGATTTAAAAGATTGTTCCCCGTTGAAAATTGCAATGTTTGAAGGCGATTGAATTGAGTCTAAAATATGCCCAACAAATATAGAGAATTGTAATGCTCGTTCTCAAAAGAATATATATATATATATTGTGTTTATGGTTGACCTGTTCAATTCAAATTTCTATGTTCAACTATTATTTACAAGTCGAGTGGCTCTATATGGGGTGTTTCATTGGTAAATGAACATACGGCAATCTGGGGTAGAGCTCCCCTATATCCGAAAAACCTATATATAGTAGATCTGATACAGGGGGTTTCTTGTATTCACCAATATTTTTAATTACTCTTAACTTTTGAATCACCCACTATCCGTTGATATTCAGAAAATATGATTAACTCATACAGATCAATCCATTCATATACAGATAATTGAAAAATTCTAGGTCGGTATCAGAAATATATGAAATATATACATTTTGTCAAGCTGTGATTCAACACACTGTAGATTTAAATTTCAAAATTGAATTAAAATATTTGAAAGAAGCAGAAATTTCTCAATTCGAATCAGTTGGTTTTTTCATCCCGCACGTCGAATTGCTTATCGAAAATTTCACGGAAAGATATGATTCAATATTGACATTCCACTAAATTCAGAAAAATTTTCTCGTCCTAAAAATTGGGAATAAGTATTTCATCTTATGTCGAAGGATTATTTCGAAAAATTTCCAAAAAAACATTAAATTTGGAAGATGTATCCGAAATGAAGTACAATTAATAATTAAGTAAATAAAGAAATAATCATCCCAAAAATGAACCACAAAAGAAATTTCAAAGTATCACCGCTACGTTGTATTTCAATGCTTGCCCGTCTCAAAATATTACTGACAGTGTTTTGATCATGTCTGCATTGATATGTGTTTCATCGTAGGCGGCTTCGATATATTTCCTTCTCATCTCCTTATTTCCCTACTTAGACGAATACACTCAACATTTTGAATATTTCCAGATTCGAAAATAAACGATAGGATTTAAATCTGGTGTTCCAGCGGTCGAGGTTCGCGGTCCACCTCTGCCTATCCTCATATTTGGAAAGTTCTGATTCCAGACTATGAGGTGCACCATTACCACGCTCAAAACAAATTTCTGCACCGGACATTCGATTAATACAGGAAGATGCTAGTTATGAGGGGAATCTAACATATCATCCGTAAGCCGTTTTGGTAGGATATGTGGCCCAATCCATTAATTGTTATGGAGTGGACACCATACGTTTATAGGAAATCTGTACGGGATTTCGGTATACCCGACTTCATGCGTATTTTCTTCAACCTGAGTATGGTCAGGAACTTTTGGATTTGTTTTGGCAGAGGTAGACTCCATAGCTAGACCTTCATACCTTTTCAACTTCAAATTGAGACCTAACAAAATCAAATCGGTAATATTCAAATTGGTGCAAAACAAAATCAAATTGACACTAAAAACATTCAAATTGGGAATAATCAATTTCATATTGGTACAACATTCGTTCCTGTGTGAATTGGAGTTTTATAAGCGTCTTCAGTGTGAACTATCCTGCTGCTATCTCTTTGGCATTTTCCTTCTATTTTTTGCCCACATTTGGGCGGTTGATTTCTTGATACTCAAGAATGCGCAAGTCCTCTCCACTCACCGTTTTCTTCATGGACTGCAATACTCTATTTTTCAATTGATTCCTTCTCTCCTTTTTCAATAAGGGATATAATTTCGAATTAAACTCTGTTTTGTACTCATTAAATACTCTCCTTCGACATTACAGTGTTAACTTTATAAAGTAATCAAAAAATTCAATTCAAAGAGCAACGAATGTTGTACCCATATGAAAATGATTATTCCCAATTGGAAAAATATATATTTCAAATTGGTGATAATCAGTTTCATATGGGTACAACATTCGTTGCTTTTTGAATCAGATTTTCGATAACCTTTAAAATTAACACTTTAATGTCAATGGAGAGTATTGAATGACGGCAAACCAGAATTTAATTCGAAAATATTGAAAAAGGAGATTCAGAATTAATTGAAAAGCAAAGTTCCATGAAGAAACTGAAGATCGGAAAAGACTAGCGAATCTTTGGGTATCAAGAAGTCAACCGCCCTAAGGTGGGCAAAAAAAAAGGAAAATGTCAACGAAATTGCAGAAGTATATATAGTTCAAACTGAAAAACTTATAAAAGTCCAATTCACACAAGAATGAATGTTATACCAATATAAAATTGATTATTCCCAATTTGAATGTGTTTAATCTCAATTTGATTTTGTTTAGTACAGTCTCAATTTGAAGTTGAAAAGGTATAGTTCATCAGATTCAATTACCTACTGTCTATTATTTTCTTTGGGGAAATTAATGAGATAGGAAATAGCAAGTAAGGGTATCCAAGCCACCTACTATAAAGCACTTAAAAATCCAGACATGACCGAAGGAACTATCAGTAATATTTCGAGGCGGGCGAGAATTGAAATTTAACGAAACTGTGTTACTTTGAAAAACCTTCTGTGATTCATCATTGAGGTTTGATTTTTAATTTATTTAATAAGGTATTCATTGTTGTTAATTTCAGATATATTCTTGAAATAAATGCTTTTCAGAAAATTTTTCAGAATAATCCCCCGAAATAACCAGAAATACTAAGTTCTAATCAGTAGGACAAAAAAATTTTTTATTCCATCACGATTTCAGTGGAATGTCAATAATGAATCAAATCTTTCCGTGGAGTTTTCGATAAGAAATTCGATGTGCGGGATGAAAAAATCAACTGATTCGAATAGACGACTTCGGCCCAAGTTGCCAACCCACAATTTACTTAGCAAGTTTACTTTCACTGGGGAACGGGAATTTCAGGACAAAGTCGACATGATAAGGTTCGCAGTATTTATAAATAACCGTAAAACATGCCTCGGCTCTTCAAACAAGATAATTCCTTCCAAATATAGGTTTTTTTCAAGATCGTCCCCGATTGGCTGAAATTTAAGTTGGGATTCCTGATTTCATGCAAACAGTGTCAATTTTCATAGGATACGTTCCGAAAATCAACTCTGTTGTTTCGATTGCCGATTTTCCGCTCCGTAAATATGAAATATTCGGATGGTTCCTGGTACAAGCGCGTGAAAAAGGTTATTTACGGAATCTGGTTGATGAAAATGCGGTCGATTTACTGTCACCAGAACGATTTTCTATGGTAAATATCCATAGCATAGAACAATCTATGTTTACTTTAGGTTTGTTTTGGTTCCGAGTTCAGAACCACAGACTATTGGTCTATGCTAGAACCGTCCCGAACAGATCTGAACTCGGATCCAAAACAAACCTAAAGTAAACATAGATTGTTCTATGCTACGGATATTTACCATAGAAAATCGTTCTGGTGATAGTAAATCGACCGCACTTTCATCAACCAGATTCCGTAAATAACTTTTTTCACGTGCTTGTTCCAGGAACCATCCGAATATTTCATATTTACGGAGCGGAAAATCGGCAACCGAAACAACAGAGTTGATTTTCGGAACGTATCCTATGAAAATTGACACTGTTTGCGTGAAATCAGGAATCCCAACTTAAATTTCAGCCAATCGAGGACGATCTTAACAAAAACCTATATTTGGAAGGAATTATCTGGTTCGAAGAGCCGAGGTATGTTTTACGGTTATTTATAAATAATGCGAACCTTATCATGTCGAATTTGTCCTGAAATTCCCGTTCCCCAGTGAAAGTAAACTTGCTAAGTAAATTGTGGGTTGGCAACTTGGGCCGAAGTCGTCTATTGTCGATTGTTGTCTCTTCTATGTTCTATGGACCATAAAGTAAATAAAGATTTTTCTATGCTATGGATATGTTACCATAGAACATTGACAGTCGTTTTGGTGACAGAAAGAACGTTTTTCATCATTCAAATCTCGTAATTAACCTTTTTGTCAGGAACCAACCAAATATTTCATATTTACGGAATGGAAAACCGGCAACCGAAATAACCAAGTTGATTTGCGGAACAAATCCTTTACAAATTTGACACTATTAACATGAAATCAGGAATCCCAACTTAAATTTCAGCCAATCAGAGATGATCTTAACAAAACCCTATATTTGGATGGAATCATCTTGTCTGAAGAGGCATCTTTTACAGATATTTATAAATAACGCAAACCTTATCATGTCGAATTTGAACAGAAATTCCTGTTCTCCAGTGAAAGTAAATTTGTGAAGAAAATTGTGGGTTGGCAACTTGGGCCGAAGTCGTCTATTGAGAAATGTCTGTTTTTTTCAAATATTCAAATTCAATTTTGAAATTTCAATCTGCAGGGTGTTGAATCACAGCTTGACAGAAGTTTCATATTTTTCTGATACGCACCTAGCATTATCCAATTATTTCAATATGAAACGATTGGACCTGTATGAGGCAATCATATGTTCTTAATATCAACGGATTATATACTGGGGGTTCAAATGTTATAAGCAATTGAAAATATTGGTGAATACAAGAAAACCCTATTATGGATTTATGCAATTGATTAAATCTACTATATATAGATTTTTTTGACTGGTCTAGGAAAGCTCTACTTCAGATTACGGTATGTTCATTTACCAATGAAACACCCCGTATACCTATATCAAAATAAATCAAAAGACACATCAGCAAAGCGAAAATCACTCTTTATCCCACAACAGTGGAATAGTTCATCATACTTTTTTATTTCGGTAAAAAGTCTTTCATAGTTTTTCGGATCATAAAATGTTTCAATACTTTCGAGCATAAATTATTATCAGTTTGATTTTTTGAATAATACTCGTGATTTTCTTATATTCGTCGTAATTCAACGTAAACAACAAATTCTAGGTTGAACTCAAATATCAACACTAGCGAATAAGACAATAAGTACTTGAATAGTGAAAGGAAAAGAATTAGGCACAACTATTTGCTCAGGGAGACTCTTGAGCCAGACGGCAGACTGTAATTTTGCCGGTAGCTGGGCGAACAGACAGACGACACCTTTAGACACACACTCGAATAGGTACAAATCCATTTAGTGAACAAATTTACTGGAGGCCGAACAAATATTGGGCTTTTTAACAGATTATTTGATTTGGGACAAGTTAAGCGAGACCCCCACAAGGCTGCAAGCCCGAACAGTAGTACCTAATACAAGCGGAACATAATGGAAATCAAAACGTTCTTTGCCTTCTTCAGGTAAGTATTCATATTTTGAATGTTATTTTGATCTTATGGTTCGAATATCCTATCAATGGATTAGAAAGTACTACTCAAAGAGATGGATATACAAGTCTTTAAATTGTACATTTATTTAAACCCTAGATTCCTCTCATCAAATGAAACACTTTTTTCATTTGCCATTTTTCCAGATTCGGCTCAGGTAAAAAGTTATAAGCATTTGAATATTTCTCAATGTGCTAATACACTCCTGCGGTGTGTTTGCAAGTTCACCACAGATATCTCTTACGGTGATTTCTTTTGGAGAAAAACCAATCCAAGGTTTGAAAGTTAAAGGAACAAGATTTAGAAAACTCATTTACTCACTTGATTTCTATGATTTGGTGCTTTGTGGGATATTATCGAAAGGAAAACATTTCACCACACTGGACTTGAAACACTGATCTTCAACTTGATGTTCATGCAATATCCAATTTCATTCCACTACAAGATTATACACAATTCCATCCTCGCCCATTCTCATATTGAAAACTCAGTGATTATACTTTTTTCACGAAATTTATAAATGAATTAAATGAAATCAATCAACTGACCTAAAAATATTCTCTAGAATGCATGATGTGAGTAAAAAATTTCAAAAAGCACTGCCGTGAAGGCAGCAACTTTTGCGCGCATGTTCAATGTAGATGACCGCTTCAGCAACGAATTTGAACGTGCGCGCAAAAGCTGCTGCCTTCACGGCAGTGCTTTTTGAAATTTTTTTTGATAAATTACTGGATTTCAATTCGATCATATCTGTATTTTTGGACATATTGTAAAAATAAAATTTTGAATGGGTATATCTACGGAATCATTGGGCGGATTTTACCCATTCACGAATTCGACCTTCGTAATTAAGGTCCAAACGTTCTCTACAAATATCGAGTTTCTAAGTTGTTTCTTTCGGAAGTTATTGTGTTTACGCAGTCGGCCGTTAGGCTGACCGTAAAAGTTTAATTCCGAGATTAAAGTCGGAATTAGGTAGAAAAATTTTTGTCGACAAAGAGTGGCCCTTCTACGCCTTCGTATAATAAAGCCCGAAACCTTCTCCACAAATATCGTGTCTTTCAAGAAGGCCAGGCTCGTGAAGGGGAAGATCCACCCAATGATTCCGTAGATATACCCAATCAAAATTTTATTTTTCCAATATTTCCAAAAATAGAGATCAGATCGAATTGAAATACAGTACTTCATCGAAAATAACAGTTCGAAGTTTCATACAGAATTTAATGAGGATGATATGATGAGAAAATCATAGAAATTTTTTTTTTCAAATTGTTCTAAAAACACGATTATCACGAAATTTTGCATAAAGTTGTCTTTCAGCGTCTTAAAACTAGCTGTGAAGTTTAATCAGGACTGAATCTGTATTTCTCGAGTTATACCGAAAAAATCAACGATATCGAGAAGAAAACCTCGAAATTTGACATATTTTTTCCCGATATCTCCAAAACTTATGATCGTATCGAACTGAAATTTGGTACATTGCTGTGAAATTAGAAGGTCAAAGCGTGGTAATAATTTTTCTTGGATATGATGAATGGTTTCCGAAAAAAAAATTTTTTTGGAAAAAAATTTCGAAAAAAATTTTTTTTAAAAATTACCGACAATATAATCCTGACGAACTTTAGCTCAAAGTTGCGCGTCGTTGTACTTCACCTAACTGCCAAGTTTGAATCCAATCGCTCAAGTAGTTTCTGAAATAAAAAATAAATAACTTCAAAACTTCAAATGCCTATAACTCCGAAACTATTCGATCGATTTGGCCCATTAACGAACTTAACCGCGGCATTCCAATGCGCGACCTACCCTGAAAGTTTCAAGTCGCTAGCTCACTTCGTTCGACAGTTATCGTGTCTACGGCCGGCCGGCCGGCCGGACAGAATCGATTTTGACACCGGATTCGTCATCAGTGAGTCCAACCTAGTCGATTGAGACCATTTTCGGCTCAATCATCCAAAATTACAGACATTTGATCAAAACGATAGCACGCTGTTCCCCAGGAACATGCGCGCAAAAATGGTGTGCTTCACCCATGATGTAGAAAACACGGTGTGCTCATCTGAAAAATGAATGACGTCAGCTAGCAGAAAATACAAAGAGTTGTAAATTATGTGCTTTGAATTTGCATGTTGATTCAAAGCACACAATATACAACTCTTTGTTTTTTCTGTTAGCTGACGTCACTCATTTTTCAGATGAGCACACCACGTTGAAATCCAGTATCGGGACGGCAAGATATACTGGGCAATATTGTTCAGTAATATCGGAACGCGGGGGATGTCTGTCAATAGGAACGAGCTATATCGACTTGAATCTTTCAGGGTAGGTTGGGCATTAAAATGCGACGGTTAATTTCGTTAATGGGCCATATCCGCCAAATAATTTCGCAGTTTTAGTCATTTACAGTTTTTAGATTAGTTCCTCAACATCGCAGGAACTACTTGAGCTGTAACATGCCGACGCGCAACTACTAGCAAAATTTAGTTGGTTTTCGAAATTTCCATCGAAAAATTCTATACTTCACAATAGTTTATCAAATTGCAGTATAATACGTTCTTAATTTTTGGAGATATTGGGCAAAGATATGGCGAATTTCATGTTTTTTCCTCAGTATCATTATGTTATTTCTGGAATAACCCAAAAAATGCATATCCAATCATTTCGTTATGATCGTGTGTTATTAGAACCATTCAAAAAAATTTTGTTCTGGAAATTTCCATCGAATTTATTTTTTTCAAATTAGTCATTTTTCAAACACATTTCGCACAGACCTTGAACCCCATATTTCCCAACAGTGTACGACAATCGTTCAAACGTATGTTCGAGCGTGAAGGTGTTATTCGCGAGCTCCGTAAATTTGTTCGATATTTGATTTAAAAAGCTTGAAATTAAGCTGACAACAAGGCTATACTTGCACTAACTATTCCGGTTTTGATTTTGTGAATTCGAGGCAGAAATGGCCAATAAATTATGTGGATCCGGCGGTAAAGCGGTGAATCGTCAAAGACCCGGTCTACAATGTAGTAGTTTTTGTAACCGATTTTATCACGGTGAATGTGTTGGTGTTGTTGGTCAACAACTTGATAATCTTCGTATCGAGGGGATTTCGTGGACATGCCCACATTGCCGGGGTCGCACCCGCGCGTCCTTCGCGGGACCTCAAGCGAGTGTGTCGGAGGATTCACCGATCGGTGACTCATCTCTGGGGACACTGGAGAAAATTCGCACGGAGCTAAAGATGATACGAGAGCAACAGGCGTTGCTACTGGAATCCGTTAATTTTTGCAGCAACAAAATTTCCGATTTCGAGGTTGAGATTGCGAAGATGAATAATTATATTAAAATAACTGACCAATTGTCAAATGAGAACGCCACTATGAAGAGAGAGCTTGAAGAATTGCGGGAGAGAATCAACGACACCGAACAGGTTTCTCGTTTAAACAACATAGAAATACAGGGTGTCCCTGAAAAAAGGGACGAGAATCTTGTTAAAATCTTGGAGAAAATTGGAGAGCACATTAATTACGAAATGACATCATCTGTCATCGACTATGCTAATAGAGTTCAAACTAATCGGAATTCAGAGCGAAATCAGGGAAGGAATATAATAGTACGTTTCACTTCACGCAGGGAGCGGGATAAATTTCTCATGGCGGCTAAGACTAAACGCATGGAAAATAATGGAAACCCGAAGTTATCATTGGTTGATGTGTCTGAGGCATTTTATATCAATGAGCATTTAACATTGGCAAATAAACTTTTGTTCAAGGATGTCAGACTTGCAGCTAAAGCTAAGAACTATAAATACGTGTGGGTTAAAAATGGTGCTGTATTCTATAGAAAAGATGATGCCTCCAAAATTGTTCTGGTGAGGAGTCGGGGCTCACTCGATAGAATGTAATTTTGTTTTTCTTTTTCTCAACGTTATGGATAGGTTGCTAGTTTACGGACAAAATGTTAATGGTTTACGCTCGAAAACTGCAGAATTTAAGCTCAATACACAGAACATTTGTGCGGATGTTTATCTCATTACTGAGACTAATTTGTGTGGTGGAATATCAGACTCCGAGATCTTTGACTTATCACATTGTAGTGTTTTTCGTAGAGACCGTGAAAATGCGGGATGTGCTGGTAATAAGAAGTCCGGTGGTGGTGTGCTAATAGCTGTACGAAACAACATTTCGGTTGTTCAGCAGTCGCGATTTCAAAGTGATGCTGAGGATGTGTGGATTACCATTTTCGACCATCATAATAATTGGAAGCTGCACATATGTTGCGTCTATCTACCGCCAAGAGATGACTATGCTAGGACATGCTTCACCAGTAGACTTCAGGTAAACCTGGACCTCCTCGCGGGTGAACCAACGCTTATATATGGTGACTTCAATTTTCCTCACATTGAGTGGAAATCCAGTGATTGCGGCTCATATTTTATTCCAACAAATATCGATAATACGAACTCGACCTTGATAGATCTCTTAGCCTTTGCGGAGTTCTCACAGCACAATTTCATAAAGAATATAAATGAAAGAATTCTTGACTTGGTCTTTTGTACAAAAGTTGAAGTTTCAAATTTGAATGAATGTGATATTGCTTTGGTTACTCCTGATTGCTACCACCCACCAATCGAATTTTACATACATTTTCCAAGATCTGGTAAACTGCGTGATAAAATTTCAACGTTTTTTAACTTCAAGAAAGCAAATTACATCAGACTCAATAAATTTTTTGCAGATCATGATTGGTCATCTCTATTAGTCGGTAAGCCAGTCGATGAATCTGTTTCGATATTTTATAATATTCTTGCCAAAGGTACTGATTTATATGTTCCAAAAATTGTAATAAAAAACAAACGATTTCCCAAATATTTCTCGAAGCTCACTGTTCAGTACATAAAACAAAAGAAGGCGATGCATAAAAAATGGAAGAAATTACAGATACCATATTATTATGAAAAATTCAAACAACTCAGAAAATTGAGTAAAATCAATATTATAGAAGATTTTAAAAATTTTATAGAAAATGTTCAAACTGATTTGAAAGATTGTCCAAAAAAATTCTGGAATTATTTGAAAGATAATAAAAACGATAATAGTATACCAGATGTAATGTTTTGTGCTGATGAATCTGCCAATACCGGTGAAGATATTTGTAATCTATTTGCTTCCTATTTCAGGAGTGTATTCAAACCGTATCGGCAGGTCTACCACTCATCTGGTCAATTTACCAACAAAAATGTATTGAATTGTATAACATTCTCGGCAGAAACTGTGTTACAGAAAATGAAATCTATAGATGTGCATAAAGGTGCTGGATTCGATGGTTATCCTTCTATCTTTGTTAAAAATTGTAGCTCCTCATTATGTTTTCCACTGTCAATTTTGTTTAATAATTCTGTTAAATCTGGTACATTTCCGGGCATTTGGAAGGTTGGACTTCTGGTTCCAGTTTATAAAAACGCCGGCAAAAAAAGTTCTGTTGAAAGCTACCGTGGTGTTAGCAAGTTATCGACATTTTGTAAGTTGTTTGAGAGCATGGTTCATGACATGTTGTTCAATAGTTTGAGAACCTCGATTATTGATTGTCAGCATGGCTTTTTTTCGACGCGATCCATTGAAACAAATTTAGTCATATATTCACAATATATTGCAGGGGCCCTAGACGAACGGGTACAGGTCGACTCAGTATATACTGATTTTACCAAGGCATTCGACAAAATTGATCACAACCTTTTAATGACTAAACTGGCTAAAATCGGGGTTCACGGGGATCTTTTAAGATGGTTTTCATCTTATCTGAGCAATAGGACTCAGTTAGTGGTGGTGAATGGTTTTAAATCCGCACCATTCGTGGTCACGTCTGGGGTACCACAGGGCTCTAACTTGGGACCTTTGTTGTTCCTTATATTTGTCAACGACTTGAGATCTTGTTTTAAGTTTTGTCATATTCTCCTATATGCGGATGATTTGAAGATATTCGTGAAGGTTGTGACCATCCGGGACTGTATAAGAGTTCAGCAAGAGCTAAACGAATTTGCTGATTTTTGCCGGCCCAATATGCTGGAACTCAACGTCAAAAAGTGTGTCTGTATTTCTTTTACGCGGAATGCGACACCATTGCATTTTGATTACCACTTAAACAGCGTTAAGTTGACCCGGGAGAATATAGTGAAAGACTTGGGCGTGATGTTCGATTCAAAGCTGTCTTTCAATGCACATGTAGACTATCTGATTGATTCCTGTAGTAAATTGTTGGGCTTTCTCTGTAGAACATGTAAACATTTTAATGATGAGTTAGCTTTGAAATCAGTTTTTTATTGTTTAGTGTACAGTAAATTAAATTTTGGCAGTGTTATTTGGAATCCACAATATAATGTTCATAAGATCAGACTCGAAAGGCTTCAAAACAGGTTCATTAGGTTTCTACATTATAGGATTACGAATGTTTACGTGAACGAGGGAATTGGTGAGCTCCGTATTAAGTATGGTATGCAATCATTAGAAATAAAAAGACTAAACAATGATTTAATTTTCATTTTCAAAGTTATATGTGGTTTTTATGATTCATCTGATTTAACATCAATGATTTCGTATCATGTACCTCCTAGGAATACTAGGAATAGGCAGCTGCTCGCAACACCCATTTGTAATACAAATCTTGGTAAAAATTCTCCTGTAATTAGAATGAGTATTTTGTTCAATAAGTATTGTGGGAATCTGGATGTGTTCACAATGGGTTTGTTTAAGTTTAAGGGAATGTTGCGAAATATTTTCAAGAATGCGTAATTTATAGTATAAGGAGCTAATTTATAGTATGTATAGTTATTATTGGATTTTTTAACAATGAATGATGTTTTTTTGAATTTTCACTGAACAACGTTTGTAAATTTTATATCTATTATTTGTGTATTAGAGGATACTATTGTGGGAGTTATCCTGTTTGTATCCCAAATCAAGAAATAAATAAATAAATAAATAAATATGTGAGTTTAATCCGATTTTAATTTTTTTATATATTACGCAATAATATGTCATATTTCATCCCTTCAGGTATTGACCCCCGCCTCCCAATGTACATTGACCCTGCCTCCCAATGTACATGGAGATCTTCTTCTCATATGGTCCTCATAAAATTCTGCATGAACCTTCTTGCTATCCTTTTTCAATCAAATAGATACTCGAGTTAAATCCGATCCAATTTGTATTTTTGGAAATATTAAGAAAATACTATTTAAAATTAGTATGTCTGCAGAATCATTTAGTGGATTTTTCGCATTCACGAATTCGGTCTTCGTTATTAAGGTCCAAATGTTCTCTTCACTTACGACTTTCTGACCAGTTGCTTTCGGATGTTACCGAATTATACACGAAATTTTGCACAAACACAAGATTGTGCATCAGCATTCACCAACTATAGTTTCTAAGTCTCATCGTGATCGGATCAGTATTTTTTGAGTTATTTCAGAAATATCAACGATACCGGGGAAACAAACATGAAATTTGATAAATGTTTCTAATATCTCCTGAAACTAAAATCGGATTTACCTGAAGTTTAGAACACTATTCTCAAATATTGGC
Organism: Myrrha octodecimguttata; assembly: GCA_958510865.1. Taxonomy (NCBI): domain Eukaryota; kingdom Metazoa; phylum Arthropoda; class Insecta; order Coleoptera; family Coccinellidae; genus Myrrha; species Myrrha octodecimguttata. The sequence continues at coordinate 71,534,550 of OY294059.1, read as the reverse complement.
TTCAAAATCTATGAAAATTTAATCAAAATCTGATGAATGAAAAAAAATATGAATCTTCCACAAAAATTCCCAAAAACCATTCCCTTAGAGACTCGATATCTGTAGAGTCTCTTTAGGGTCTAATTACAAAGGTCGAGTGAAATCAGCCCAGTGGGAAGTGTTATTCCCATTCAAATTTTTAATTTCCCAATATTCCAAAAATACAGATCGGATGGAATTGAGATTTAGTACTTGATTGGAAATGATAACTTGAAAGTTTATGCAGAATTTTATATCAATAAGTGAAGCTGCATTTGGCGGGGTCAATGCATGAATAGGTAACTTCACTGATTTTGAACAGCGTAACAGCTCCTGACCTCTAGTAAGTACTTTTCCTTTTGTTCGGACAACTGATGGTCAAATTGGATTTTATATAACAATGGGGGTTTTTTCTTTAAAAGAAAATTCAGTAATTTTCATAAAAAACCGTTAGAACATCACATTTCAAACATATAATTTCAATATTATATTTTTAAAAAAATGTTGATCACCTAAAACCGAAAAATAAAAATGGGGATTTGCATTTAAAGGGATTTGTCTTGAGTGCACGATATGGCAACGTCGAATTCAGCTTTCTCGGAAAGAAAAGAACGTCAAATGTGTTACTTTGCTCAGGAAAACAGAGATAGCTATACTTCGATCTGGGTAGAGTAGAAGACAGCGACCAAGGAATAGAAAAAAAAGAGCAAAGACTGTCAAACTGTCATATTACTGACAAATCGCAAACGGAAATTGTTTGGTTATATTGACAAATAAAACGTGTGTACCACAGAATAGGAATAAATATTTCATTATTCTATAGAAGAAAAAGCTATTCTACTAAACGCCGTTGTCACTTCGTTCATGCCTGGCAAATCCCAAACCCCAATTTTGGAATCTGATTTTGAATACTTTCTGAAGGTAATTCGAGAAAATGATTAACCAAACCCATAATAATTATGTTCAAATTTGCATTTGCAGTAATAACCCAAATTCAGGAAAACCCCCTATTAACTAAGTACATGGATTTTACCTGTTCTGACTACACTATCATTTAGGATTTTAAGCTGCAAGGGGACGAAATGATTGACATCATTTTAATCCGAGGAGGGTCAGTGGGTCCATCACTATCCTTAAGTTATTCTCTCATTAATTTCAGCATTAGTAGGAATATTCGACAACGAGATAAAAAATAGATAAAGGAGACAATTGAAGTAAAAACATGGCAGAGAAATGAGGACTTTGACCTAAGAAATTTTATGGGGAACGGTCTAGTGGTTGAGTTATATGAACGCGTGTATCATGTCATCATACATAAAAATATTATATATGTGCCATGTCTTATTACTATTTTATCGCTCAGTAAAGAGAAGGGTTTTCCAATTATAGGTCCAATCTCGAATAGCCTGTTCATTTAGCCACTATTCTATTGAGAGGAATCAAGGTTTCGTGGGGACACCCCGTGTTTCCAAAACGTATTACCGGTTGGTGCGGTTTTTGGACATGGGAGAATTCAAAAAGATCGCGCTTCGTGCCATACAACCATTGGCCGGCTGTATCACACGATTTAACATCTTTGTATTTGTTCTTCGAGGTTTCGTGGAAGATAAGGGTTATGCTGATGCTTCAGAATCAATTCAAAAACCCAAAGAGAATATTCATCATCCAAATTTGCGGAATTTCAATGGAAAATCAAAAAAAATATATTCACGCAAAAGTAGCCTTGAAGACTATGTAGCAGATTTAATTTTCATCAATAACAATCAACCGAAAGAATCAAATTTTATTTACAAAAAACGCGTTGAATCATGCAAGCCAGCAAAATTCAGCAATCAATTTTTCTGCTGTAAAATTCTGACATTTCTCAAATTCAAGAAAGCTTGAATTGCTGTTTTCTTGGCTTTCTCTATATTTTCTCGTGAAATAATCATTTCGGATAGGATACTCGAGATGAAATTCGAGTAGGTAATATTTCTTCCTTTGCTTATTCAAGTTTGTTACTTCTCGGTAATTTCGCTCATGTTATTTTTTCCAAAATCATTAGCCTGTCAGCTCGCGATTTCGATACAAATATCATTCGCTAAATTGCAAAGCTACAAACTTTCATATAACAATCGAGAATTTCATCAATTACTATTATATAATGATGATACATTCACAAGTATTTGTCATTTAAGGGCCGGTATAATACAACTTATTTCGACTACGGAGAGCAGTTAACTCTCATTTTTGAATCAGATTTAGGGCGGGTATTATAAAACTATTTTCACAGATAACTCGAAGCTTACTTGTAAGATCTGGTTCAAAAATGAGAGTTAACTGATCTCTTTGGTCAAAATAAGTTTATAATACCGGCCCCTATAGGGCCGGTATTATGAAACTTTTCCGACAGATAACTAGAAGACAACTTATGGAATCTGATTCAAAAATATTAGTTAACTGCTGTCTGTCGTCAAAATAAGTTTACCCTCCCTGAATAAAACATACTCATTGGAAAAATCAATTTCCATCAAGTAAAGACCGAATCATCATACAGAAATATACATATTCCACAGCTGGAAGTTTATTGATTTATTTTCCCTGAGAGAAGGGGAGTATTTTGCATCATACAGTAATAAAAACAATAACAAATTAACTAATACGTCGAAGAGGAATATATGGACTGAAAAGATACGAATATGATCTGTTTTCTGTATACATTATGTTTACTCACTCGAGGTGACCTTCACATAACCCGTATCTGACGATATTTTCATTTGCCCGTTTTATCAGCTGCACTAATGGTTTATTGATTATTAATATAATATAGTTTGGATCCTCACAGACCGAAATGAAACTTTACTTTCTGAATTTCACAATAAGAAAGGCTATTCTTAGTGTTGAATTATTCCAAGAACTACTACATTCTGAAAAAAAAACTAGAAAAGCACTGACGTGAAGTCATCAGTTGTTACGCGCTTGTTCACATTGCGAAATGGCAACTTCGAAATTCAAATGAATTATTGAAATTTTCAAGAAAAATATTCTTGTTTCGAATTTTTCCATGGATAATTCTTCTTATCGATACTGTTCATCTCCCAACCAAGTTTCTTTCCGATCAGATAAATATTTTTCGAGTTATTGAAAAATCAAAACTTCATGTGGCTGTAATACAAAAACCCTTCGGCAGATTTGGTCCTTTAACGAACTCAAGGGAGATAATCAGGATCAAAACTTAACCTAAAGATTTCAAAACATGTCTTTCCTTTCGAAAGTTAGAGCACACACCTCTAAGTGTACTATATATATTTTAATTCCATGCATTTTTTTTTCGTGAATATAAGGAAAATGAATTTTCGAATTGGCAACAACTAGTGATACGTCCAAGCGTCTCTTTACGCGCTTGTTCTAGGGCGCGTTATCATTTCGTCGCGATGTCTGTAATTTTCGAATTTTGAGCCGAAAATGGTATTAAACAATTGGGTTGAACTCCCTGAAAAAGAATCCGTGGTCAAATTCAATCTGTCCATCCGTATGTGCTCTAACTTCCGAACAGAAGGACCTTGAGTCTTGAAATTGTAAGCTTAGATTTTAATCCCGAATATCTCGGGTAAGTTCGTTACTGGGCCAAATCTGTACAATGGATTTTTGTTACAGCCATTTGAAATTTTGATTTTTCAATAACTCGAAAAATCTTTGGATTTACCTTATAGAGATCGGATTGAAATAGATTAATTGGTTGAAGAATAACGTCACGCAACCTTTTTGAAGTTTTTAAGAATCGTATCGTTAGTAAATAAAATTGTTTTTTTCGAAAATTCACAAATTTTTATTGAAAACAATTCATCTCAAAGAAAATTGGCACAGATCTTGAAATCAATAAATGACAGCACAACATATGTGGAATTTCGTGTTTTTCTTCTCGTTATCGTTGTTTTTTCGAAATAACTCTAAAGCATTTGATCTCATCATGATGAAACTCCATTACTAGGTGGAAATTGCTGATGCGCAAACTTGTTCAGAATTTGGTAATGATCTGTCTCTATAATAAGTGGAAAAAAATGTTTATCAAATATTTCATACTTTGCGATCTTTAAATCATAATATTCTCACAAATTCTGTTAAACTTTCAAGTTGTCATTTTTTAATCAAGTACTGGAATTTAATTCGATCAAATTCTTGAAAATATTGGAAAATAAAAATTTTACTGGGTATATCTGCGGAATCATTTGGTGGATCTTCCCCTTCACGAGCCTGGCCTTCTTGAAAGACCCGATGTTTGTGGAGAAGGCTTCGGGCTTTATTATACGAAGGCGTAGAAGGGCCACTCTTTGTCGACAAAAATTTTTCTACCTAATTCCGACTTTAATCTCGGAATTAAACTAATTCCGACTTTGAACTCGGAATTATAGACTAATTCCGACTTCAAACTCGGAATTATACATAATTCCGACTTTGAACTCGGAATTATACTAATGCCGAGTTCGAAGTCGGAATTATAGACTAATTCCGACTTTAAACTCGGAATTATAGACTAATTCCGACTTTGAACTCGGAATTATAGACTATAATTCCGAGTTTAAAGTCGGAATTAGTCTATAATTCCGACTTCGAACTCGGAATTAGTATAATTCCGAGTTCAAAGTCGGAATTATGTATAATTCCGAGTTTGAAGTCGGAATTAGTCTATAATTCCGAGTTCAAAGTCGGAATTAGTCTAATTTCGAGATTAAAGTCGGAATTAGGTGGAAAAATTTTTGTCGACAGAGAGTGGCCCTTCTACGCCTTCGTAATATTACGAAGTATGAATTAATGGATGAAAAAAATCCACTCAATGATTACATAGAAATAACAACACAAAATTTTATTAATCCAATATTTCTAAAGATACAGATCGCATAAAATTCAAATCTAGCACTTGATTAAAACCCTGATAGCTTGAAGATTTATTACGCAGAATTGCGTGATTTTTCAATCAAGAAGTGAAGCTGAGTTTGGGGAGATCAATACGTGGAAAGGTGATCTCTTTGGCAACGAATTTGAACATGCGCGCAAAAGCCACTGACTACACGTCAGTGGTTTTTTAGAATTTTCTGTTTTCAACATAAATTTTATTTCCCTGAAAATCATCAAAGCGAAAAAAACAGTTCACATTCACCATCTTTACGAAGCATTTGATCATAAAAACATGTTCTCGTATCAAACAAATCATATAACCTTCTAACAAAGCCCCGGGATGTATTGTCTACTCTCTTCAATTCAGAAAAACATATTTCGATATTTGAATGAAGTCGATCGTCTTTGCTGGCTTTGGATTCTTCCTTGGCGTATAAATCAAAAGATTTAACGTCATTATCAGTGAACCGCGCTGTCAAATGTTATCGCGGGTCACCGATACTGAAGTTATCGTATTTCGCTTTTTCCAGCATCTCTCGTTCTATCAAGTCGACCATGCACCACCGAGACTTCGTTGCAATCCATTCATTAATGATTCTAGCAGATCATTCCGAAATTTCGTAATTGTTTATGCCGTGGTTTTATCATTAAACAAGCATTACCGAATAGATATAATATGTATCACGTTCGATGTCAAATTAGAAAATACGTAGGAATAGATTGGTTCGTGAAAAATTGGAAAGGGAAAATTGATTGGTTTGATATACCATATTTACGGCGAGGTGATTTCCAATCTTTTGGAAAATTGTATAATAAATACAAATTATGTTTATTATGGAGATCTCGGCATGATTGAGTGACAATTCTACTTCCATTATAGCACAACTCCGGGCTGTTTGCCTTCTCTAGGAGATTCCACATATTTTACTTTTTCTTATAATGTCACCAGTAATGTCGGAACACGACAATCGTGTAGTTGGCCGGTCGGCCAGACAGAATCAGTTTAACACCGGATTTGTCATCAGTTAGTCCAACCTAAAAGATGCATAGAATATATCAGGTGTCGACATTTTCCTACCATTACCCACTGAAATTTTGGGTCCAAAACGAGGTCCTTGTACTGTCAAATATTGTCCTACTTGGCTCTGTAAACGATGATGGCGCTAAGGTCGCTTTGTCAAAAGCATACAATTAATTCCTTCGAATAAAAATGAGTTGTGCTTAAATCTGATGAAACTATTTCCCAAGAAATGAATCAGATATTTGAAATCATGGATTCTTTCTAATATATAATAGGAGTTCAACAAATGGGAATAAGGAGCCATATGGGGTTTATTATTTGAACACTTTCATGAATGGATACGAGAAGTCATTTCGAAGCCAAAACAATGGTGAACACGGAACTTGATATTACTCATGGATTATATTGGATAGTTTGGATCTCCTTTCACAAAAATATGGTTTATAAATTTTGTATGTACCTACCTATTAATAAATTCCTATTCAATTCAGAATTTATGAATTTTTTTACATACTTACGAAAATATTTAGAGGAAATGTTCCTGTTTACCTACTATTATTGAAGTCGAAATATCAATTTTCACTTTGCTGTACATGTTCATACACGAATTTATCAGACGAAATTCAAACCAGACAAATTAATTGTGGTATCAATCGTTCCAAATGATTTCTTGAGGTATTTTTGACAACTCTGAAAGACTTCCTTTCCATGAACTAAATATTGAGAAAATAAATACTTCTGGTAATAAACAGGCAGGTACTCAAAAATATCAAGTTTCAGACTTGTTTATTCAGAGACGAAGAAAACTTTTATATCTATTATCGACGTTCTGACTGAATGAAATGAATAATCATAATTTAAATTTGTCAAAAAGGAATTTATTTTCGGAAATTCAGAAAGAAGTTCTGATTCGACTAGTTTTGATATGACAGGTCGGTAACTTCCGTAAATATCTCAGATTTTTTATGGCAGATTTACCTATGCCGGCATCTATCGGCAGAAACTGAAGAAGGACAACAAATCCATATTTTGACAACATTTGGACCCAAAATATGTCAAAGAGTGTCCGCACCATATGTATTATATGCACCTATGTCCAACCTAATCGTTTGAAGACATTTCCGCCTCAAAATTTGAAAATTACATTTGACCAAAAAGATAGCACTCCGTTCCCCTGTACAAGCGCTTATAGAAAGATCACATGTAGAGTGAGACAAAGTCTACAGAACTTAAAAAATGGGAAGAAATTGAAAGAACAAGTTTAAATTATGCACCGAAAATAAACATGCAATAACATGGCGGGTAATAACTGAACAGCTCCGCACATAATAGAAATGTTGATGAAGATGGATGATGATTATTTTTCACTCTATTTAACGGTCGGTTGCAGGAGCAATCTAGTAAAACAAATTCATGGGAAATTTCGGATGACCGAGCTCAAAATCGGATCCGTCTAAATAACAACTGCAACGGTGCATGATAAATTGTTAATTTAAAATTTATTTTTAGCGTTGTTGGTGCGAATATTTGACGCCGATCATGCATGTCGTAGATAGGAGTACAGTTCAGAGTGGCAAGCTGAATTAAATTAGATATGTTAGTGCATGTGAACACACTCCAATATTGATGTTTGAGGTTTATGACGTGAAACCGTTTTTAAACATATTATTCGAAAAGAAAAATATGGAAGCACTAAAACTGGCATCTGGAGTAATAATTGACTATGTAGAATTCAACAAGCATGATGGTTCATCACCTGAATATCCACAATATTGAAAGCAAAATTTAATTCACATTGAAATAATGAGAAACGAATAAAAATTCGTAAAAAACTATTTTACATTGCTTAACTGATTCTTTAAAATTTAATTAATGTTGGAACTGCATAAATAAGGCAGCATACGAAATAATTTTTTCTCGGGAAAGTACCACGCCTTGACACTCTTGTTCAAATTCGTAGCCAAAGCGATATTTTTTCAGTTATTGAGGAAATTACAACAAAATTGAAGTAATCATTAATCGAAATTTTAAGTATTTTTTCTCGATGTTTCCGAAAATAAATATCAGTTTGAGCTAAAAGATGGTACACTTAGGTCATCACGTAATCTACGTGTTCGAATCCATAATATATGATGTGCATATTGTCATAGCTTCAAAAATAAAATTTCGCACGGAATCGCTAAATCTTACCCCCCACCCCTCTGCGCTTTGATGTTTATTCGCGGTTCTTTATGAAAAATTTTCCAAGTCCCAAATAAATTTTTTTTTTTCGAAAATCGTCGACCTTGTTATCGTTTCCTATTAAATCGAGGTCGTAGATCACGAATATATCATTAGAAATCGTGCAGTGACAACCGTTTAGAAATTATGGCGGAAATAGTGAAAAAATTTCGAAATTTTGGTCAACTTTGAGACGTCGTGCCGACCAAAATAATGAAGCTGGGTGATGTCGAATTTTTTTACGTGCAGTTCGATTCTTTATCTATGAATTAAAACAGATTTCATCGACCTACTCTTATCGAGTCGGTAATAATGATTTTTTGAAAAAAGGTCCAAAATTTTGGAACTTCAAGGACCTCTCACGTCCAGGACGATTTTTTAAAAAAATATCTGACCTTATATTCTTGTTCTACGCCCTCGAATTAGTAAGTGTGCCAAATTTCACGGCGATAGGAGTCGGAAAATTATTTTTCGAAAATTGAGATTTTCTTAAGGGTAACCCCTTAAAATTTTACCAAAAATCGAAAGTTCTCCGATCGACCTGAAATTTGAAACATATACTAATTCGAGGGCGTAGATAAAGAAAATCCAATCAGAATGTTAGTGGAGAGTCTGGTTCGTTTTTTATGGCCAGAAGAAAATCGAAAAAATTGGACCTTTTTTAAAAAAATTTAACTTTACTTTCAGGTCTGTGTAAAACTTCATGGAAATCTGATGGGAATTCTTCAGATAAAATGATTTTTTCAACAAAAAATTAAAAAACTCAAACAACCTTGTTTTTCTATTTATCGATGATGTGCTCGAAATTTAACATACATTTGTACGTCGTTATTCTAAATCTTAGTACGATTTTTAAATCTGATTGGATTTGAGTATATATTCCCTTCACTTTTATAAAGTCAGTAGGCCGTGTAAAAGGTTCATTAGAATTTAGTTCCTGCGTATCTTTCAAATCTACAGAGTGGGATGTCTCGAAGTTGGCCAATCGACTGACTCTATAAAAGTGAATGGAAGTTACTTTCTTTGAAGTATTGAGGCAATATCTACACAATCGAAATAATTATAACTTCGAAACGCTTCGGCCGATTTTGCCCAGCATCAAAAACTTATCCTGAAAGTTTCATTTCGATACTCGTTCTATTCCAAAGTTATCGTGGCAAGGGACAGAATTGAATTTGAAATCGGATTCTTGATCAGTGAATCCAATCTAGTCGCTTGAGGCCATATTCGGTCAAAAATTCGAGAACTACTCTGTTGAATCAGTTTGAATTTATAAATTATTTAGGGCCGTATTTATAGTTGCTCCTTGAGATTACATCAAATTCAAGGCGGCCTTCAGTAAGGAAGCCTCAAGGAGCAACAATAAATACGGCCCTAAAAAATTTATAAATTCAAACTGATTCAACACAGTAGTTCTCGAATTTTTACTGAAGGCCGCCTTGAATTTGATTTTCTATGTAATGAAATTCAAGGCGGCCTTTAGTAAGGAAGCTCAACTATAAATACGGCCCTACATGTCGTTGCTCTGCACTCTGAGGCTTCGTCTTGTTAGGCTGTATAAAATAATGAGGCCTAAAAACTATCCGAATTTTCACTATTCTCACTTTCGTCATGGCCCCAAAGTGACATTGGATTATCTATCAAGGCTCTTTATAGGAAACAAGAGCTTCATTATTTTGCAAAATGTCTCTAATCTCGGAATTCCAAGAAGAAAATGGCCTTCAACTATAAGTTTGGTAGTTTGGACCCCTGAAAAAGAATCCGTGGACAAATTCAATTCTATACATGCTCTTATTTAAGATAAAGGACCTAGCTTGTTGTCTCTGACCCAGCGTCAGAACTATCAAAGGTAGGTTTAAAGCAGGATTGTAGCTACAGTTGAGGTAGGCCAACTGGAATTGAAGGAAGGGCAATGAAACTTTTCATTGTAGTGTATTGTATTATTGCTGATTCTCCTAGGATCTGCTGTGGAGCCCATCAGAAGCTAATGCTTGTTCGAGTTAGGAGACTAGGTGTGTTCTGTGTAGGCTTTGTTACTAATTCCTTGCGCCACGTTAGGAACAGCACTGTTAATTGTTTACCCAACAGCGAATGGTTGGACGGTCCCCTGAAAACCGGAATAATTCTTTCCCAGCCAAAGGCTTGAACCCCAGACCTTACGATCATGAGGCAAGCGCTCTAACCAATGAGCTACCACCGCTATATGATCTTATAAATTGTTTAGACACTTAGCTTCTGCTTTTCAAGGTAGGGCAATGGTGTATCAAGGTAGGACATTACCCTACCTTGCCGTACCCTCGCTACTGCCCTAGAGCGCTATTCTTGAAATCTGGGAAGTGAAAAAGTGGGCGTATCGACGCTGTCGCCAAGGATACGCGATGCTATTTTGATGAAACGATAGAGAACGTTCATACCATCGAGGTCAAGAATGGGGACCCTGATGGTTTGAAGCGTAAATGATTCAGGGAGTTCTAGCTATCTGAAATTTATTTCTTTGATAACTCGAAAAATACCTGACCAATCGAAGTGAAACTTGATTTGTGAATGTAAAATATCAAAGTATATCAAGATATTTTCAAAATTTCATGTGATTTATATCACTATTAAAATTCAAAAAAATCTAGAAAAGAATTATTGTGCGGTAAGCAGCTTTCCCGTACATGTTCAAACTCAGCAAAATTTATTTAATTGTTCTTATGACACGATCATCACAAATTATGCATCAGCAATTGCCAATTATACTCTTTTCACTATTATAAAGTTAGTCGGTAGGCCGTGGAAGTTTGATACATTCCACTCTGTATACCTGATGAAAAACGTTATAGGTTATATTCATTTTCCGTCAGATAACTACGCGACGTTGTCCGTTCTGAAATAAACCAAATCACAGTGTTTTTAATAAGCTGTAATGATTTCATCTTCAAATGGAATTGGGTCCGGAACTCAGAGGAGCGAATGCGGAGAAGAAAAGGAAACAATAGGACAGTTAGTTAATAGTTGTCCAATATATAAATTTGACGATGGTTTCGAGGCAATTCATTCGGTGTATGATTCTTTCTTGAGGTAAATCGTGAACTTCAAATTAATTTAATCAGTAATAAATCATTTTCTAGTTCATATTGGTTATTTCGTCTTCATTTTGTTCTTCTGTGCTTTTGCATCATACTAAAAATGTATGGTACCTTGTTCACATTTCCTATGCTAATACTGTGATAACACATATTGTTATAATAAATATATTTAATAAAAAATATAATTGTATATAATATTCGAATGAATTCAACTCAAACTAATTTGGCTGTTTTGGCCCATTATCGAACGCAACCTAACCTGAAAGTTTTAAGTTAATTGGGTTTTCCGTTATCGCGTAAATGTGCCTACGCCGAAAACATTCGATTTTAACATAGTTAGGATTCGTCATCAGTGAGTACCTAGGATCTAGTCGTTAGAAACCAGGGCCGTAGCTATAAGGCTGCTACCTTAAAACTCCATTGTCCCACTTCAAAAAAGAAGAGAAAATATTTGAAAACTTCATTAGAACTATAGAAATTTTTACTGCCTACCTTCAATCTCCATTGTCCTACCTCAAAGTCATCTCTAGCTACGGCCCTGTTCGAAACCACTTATTTTCAGCTTCAAATGCGAAAAGCTATAGCAGGCTGTTCCGAAGAACATGTGCGCAAAAAAACTATCCTTTCTGTCGATTCCGCTGAAATTTCGCATAACATAACTTAAATAGTGATTTAGAGGGAAGGGGGAAACTTTTGGTGAATCACGAACACCCACATACGTCTGGAAATCAACAATCCCCAATGAAAAATTACAGGACTTTTTTCAATATTATGAATAATGCCATCACCTTCCATCGATTAAGGTCCCGCTCCAAATAGTCTCGCGACTCCATCACGGTACGTCGCGTCATCAATGACAGCTGTCATGTCTTTGCTGTCCGACCCTACATCACCTCCATCGTAGCGCGTCGAAATCTGTTTTGAATTAGTGAAAAGTTGACTAATGAAGCGGGCACTTTAGACGATATTAAAAGGTTTACAGGCCACTAAATTCACTCCAACAAATCTACGAGACGTTCGTCGTTTTGTTTGGAGCGGCAGCAGCGTCGTGATGCATGATCTAACACGTGTTGACACTGTCAAATGTCTTCGTTACCCGCCGAACTTGACTACCGACCGCGGCAGGCTCGGAAAACAAATGGACAACAAAAACTCAGACTTGGCCGGGGAGGCTTTGATCTGACCTGGCTAATTTATGTCGTCGCATTTGCTGGGCTTGTAATAGACGGATCAGGGACGAACCTGTACAGATTCGGGCTACATTCCGAATTTTTACGAAAATTGCTGTCATTTTTGATATCCAAAAAACCTAGAAAAGCACTGCCGTGAGGGCAGTAGCTTTTGCGCTCGTGTTCAGTGGAGATGACAGATTTGGTAACGAATTTTAACGAGCGCGCAAACGCTGCTGCCTTCACGACAGTGCTTTTCTAGTTTTTTTTTCGATGAAGTACTGGATATCAATTCGATCTAATCTGTATTTTTGGAAATATTGGGAAAATACGGAATCTACGGAATCATTGGGCGGATTTTACCCATTCGTGAATTCGACATTCGTAATTAAACCCCAAACCTTCTCTACAGATATCGAGTTTCTGAGTTTTTTTCCTTCGGAAGTTATTGTGTTTACGGTCGGCCGTTAGGTTCGATATTTGTAGAAAAGGTTTGGACCTTAGTTACGAAGGCCGAATTCGTGAATGGGTAAAATCCACCCAATGATTCCGCAGATAAACCCATTCAAAATGTTATTTTCCCTATATTTCCAAAAATACAGATCAGATCAAATTGAGGTCCAGTACTTACATTATTGAAAAATGACAGTTTGAAGGTTCATACAGAATTTAATGTGGATAATTTGATAAGATCACAAAATATTGAATATTTGAAAAAAAAAGTTCAGATTTTTTTTCAAATTGTTCTTATGACATCACAAAATTTTGCACAGAGTTATCTTTCAAGTTTTATCAGTATTTTTTGTGTTATATCGAGAAGAAAACCAAGAAATTTGACATTTTTTTCCAATATCTCCAAAAATAATGATCGTATAGAACTGAAATTTGGTACACTGCTGTAAAATATGAAGCTGAAAGTCTGAGAGGAACTTTTTTTTTGAATTTGATAAACGGATTCCGAAATAAATTTTTTTTTTTAATTTTGAAGAAAAAATTCTTCTAAATTTACTGACAGTATGATTTCGACAAAATTTCGCTCAAAGTTGCGCGTCATCATACTCCACCTAACTGCCAAGTTACAATCTAATCGCTTCAGTAGTTTCTGGAATAAAAAATAAATAATTCCAAAATTTCAAATGGCTATAACTCCGAAACTGTTCCACAGATTTGGCCCATTAACGAACTCAACCGCGACATTCTAATGCGCGACCTACCCTGAAAGTTTCAAATCGCTAGCTCGTTCCTTTCGACAGTTATCGTGTCCTTGCGGACAGAATCGATGTGAGACCTGATTTGTCATTAGTGAGTCCCGGCAAAATTAAATTAAAATGTTGATTTTTTTTCAAATTGCTCTGATGCCATGATGGCAACGAAATTTTTCATAATCTGTGCACCAGTATTCGCGAATTGTCAGCTTGTTTCATCAAGATCAGCCCGGTAACATTTGAGTTATCTCGTAAATAACAACGATACAAATACAAAAATATCCACAAAATTTGATATATTTTTCCCAATAACTCTGAAAAATCGCATTTGATTAACTATAGTGGAATAGGGGTTTCAACGTATGTGCTGAATTCCTTTGAAATCAATATTTACCGGAAAAATTCCTTTTTCAAGAAAAATTTCAAAAAAATTGTTTTTAAATTTAGCAACCATACGATGCCAACAAAAGCAGGCAGTCGCACATCTGTATGCTTCAATTAAGTACCGATTTTCAATCCGATGAATTGTTCAGTCGATTTGGGCCAATAACTAAATTAACTGTCGCATTTTGAAATGCAACCTACCCTTCCAGTTTTATGTCTGTAGGTTTTCCGTGCTTAAGTAATGGTGCAGAATATATTTTAATATGGAATTCATCATCAGTGAATACAACCAAATCGTTTGAGAACATTTTCAGCCCAAAATTCGAAAATAATAGAGATTTGGACAAAATGATAGCAAACTGTTCTCCAAGACATGAAAGATAAAATCTAGAAAAGCACTGACATGAGGTCAGGAGCTTTTACGCTTGTTCAAATTCTAACTATTAGATCAACACGAAATTTTGCACCTAGTTGCGTGTTGGTAATCATTGCGGAAATAACGTTAAAATTGCACACATTGGCACATTTTTTATGTTTTATTTCCGAAAGTGAATATCGGATCGAACTTAAACATTGTTGTAAAATACTGACCCTAAAGATTGTGCTAAATTCCATTGAAATCTAATCAATATTTTCAGAGGAATTTTTTGAAAATTTTTTTTTTGAATTTTCCAACAACTGGATCCACACGAAATTTTGCTCCAAGTTGCGTGTTGGTATTCCAAAACTGTGCACGAAGTTTCAATCTTACAGTCTTATCGAGTCAATACTTCATGAGATATCGAGGAATTAACCTAAAAATTTCAAATGGGCCTAACTCCGAAACTATACAACCGATTCCACCCATTAACGGACTTAACTGAGATATTTGGACTCCAAACCCAATCTGAGAATTTTATGTTGCTAAAGTCCTTTCCTTCGAAAGTTAGAGCACATACGGACGGACGGTCGGACAGAATAGGCGAATATAACTGATGAAGGATCCGTACGGTCAAATTTTATTCCTGTCCTGCCTGCCATCTGGCCACGATTTCTTGAGAATAAAACGACCTAGTGTCTTGAAATTTTCAGTAAAGGTTGGTAACCTAAATACCTCGCTTGAGTTTGTTAATGGATAAAATCAACCAAGCGGTCCCGTACTTATGCCTATTTGAATTTTTTTGTTTCGGCGAATAAACCTACATCAGATTTCCTTCAAATTTGGCGAAGAACTTGAAGTCAATATTCAACAAATTGCAGTTCGTGTCGATATTTACTTTCGAAAATATTCGTAAAATATATAACTTGCGCTACGGCAACGAATTTGAACAAGAGCGTGAAAGCTCCTGACCTCCGTCTTATATATTTCTGAATCCTTATCAAATACGTGCCTGTGTAGACATTTAAGTATTGTACGTAAGTCACAAACCGAAGGACCATCGTAGCGGCGGCAGATTCGAAAGGAACAGATTGTGTTTTCGGGTATTTCGGGTGTCACATTTCATAACATAATTATATTTCCTCGGCCAACTAATAAATTTTCTGGCTGGGAGTTAACGAATGTTTCCGTTGATTCCGAACGATCCGAACACAAAGAGATCTCTTCATTCCCATTCGTGCTGATGAAATGGGATATATTGAATAATGGAAAGGGAATTTATTAATTGGCGCACAATTTTTTTAATAAAATAATCTCGAAGGATTACAGTTACGTAGTTGAATAAGTCTTCAAGCATATGAATTCCATGGCTTCACGTCCTTGCGTAATAATAGGTGATAGTTTTCACAGGAATAGGAACTAAATAAAGTCCAGCCAATTTGGACTAAGCCGACGTTTCTCAGAAGAAAAATATTTGGCAACCAGATCCTGAAACAGGTCACTATTGTTCCACTTTTACCAAATTTATATGCATTCTTGAAGGATCATCAACCCACTAAATTTTTTGAATGGGGAAAGTAGGTCATGTGGTACTTTTTTGGCAAGGTCTTTGTATCTTCTTTACCGACGTGCAGAAATTTTGAAGAAAAATTTTTTTTTGAAAAATTAGTTATTCAAAGAGGTTTTCAGTATGTGCACTTTGACGTGGTTCATTTACTTTGAGACGATGGTACTTGATGAAATTTGTCACCGAATGAAAGTCGACCATTACAGTTTTGTTCATGCACAACTTTCACGAACGGGTGACTTTTGGAGGTCAGAGTTCGTTTCTTTAAAAGATTTTTTTGGTGCAAATGGTGGAAAAAAAAATCGTAGGAATGCACAATGTTGCCACTTTTATATTCAAGAATTTTCGGGAAAATAAAAACTGAAATGGAGTGAAAAATGGAAAATTACTAACATTGCGTATTCTCGCTAAAGAACTAAGCACTTTCACTCGCCTCTAGGCAACGTTAAAGCATTGAGACCGGGTACAGCGGCCTGACCTTGGGATATAAACGAAGTTTGATGACATTCAAATGTGGCTGTGTTGCCTAGCTGTAATTTACTACCACGTGGTACTATTTCCTCTCAAATGATACGTAAGGTGCATAGAAGATAAGGTGAATTCAAAGATGCGCTTTTGTTTTGTTGGAGAATTCGCTAGAATTCGTTTTTTTCACTGAAGGTGGAGCTATTTGTAAATTACGTCCGGTCGTCAAGGCAATTGTCTATCAAAACTGAATCGACAACGAACAAGATATGAGGTAAAAAATATCTGGATGAATGAATTTCTAACGTATTATGTTTTGCATAACTTTCAATGGTATAAATTCTAAGAATTCAATTGAATTTTTGGCCAATACACTATCTCACGATGTTTTACTAGACTATTGTAAGCGAGGCATGAAACTATTAGGTAAGCAATGTGAAATTATTTTACAGAATCTACTGATACATCGATATCATGCAATAGCTCGTTCGAATATATTCGTATTTTTCCAGATTTTGCACATGTACAACGGAATGTGGTAAAGCGGCGGGAAGTTTATGGAAGTGGATACAGAACAAGCATCATCCTTACTTTAAGTCAGACTGAGAGTTGGAGTTTCACACAGAATAAAAACTCCTCGAATAGGAATTATTATAAAACTAGCTCAATTTGAGCTCTTCACCATTTAAATTCATAAGGTTCGCAATTAAAAAGCAGGAGTTTTATTCAATAGTTAATTTTATTTTATCGGATTTTCTAGTAGCAATTGATAGTAGCATATAGTAGTGAATTTTGATTTCAAGTAAATGAAAATTGTTAAAACAACTCATGTAAATAAAACACATTCAATGGTGAAAATAATATGCATAATTATTGGGGGTGATAACTCTATCCTCTATTAGTGACAATGGTTGAAAGACAATTATGCAAAGAATGATAAGCTTCAGATTATGAAGTTTATACCTTGTTTGAATAGGATTCTTTTTTTTTTGAACACTTATTTCCATATACATGCACTGTCCAAACAAAATACAAAAGGGACCCATTCAAAAGTATCTGAGGATCTACACAATTCTTCGAACCTAACACAAAAAGATGTCACGCACTTATTAATAACTAAATAATAATCTGAGAAAACCTAAATCAATTCAAAATGACAATTGCCGAATTACCACTAATAGTGTCATGCGCTCTGATTGGTCGATTGGTGGCGTTTGTGTCGGTGGCGAGAGTATGAAATACAACCGGTTTCCTCAGTTTGGTCTTAAGATTTAGTAGGAAAACAAATGAAAATAAGAGCACCATTGTTCTGTGCATCCTAATCCTACGGAAGGGATACTGGAAGGTTATGGAACGTATAGTGAAAATCAACCTTAACTCCGATTTACGAATTAGCAGATCCGACGATCACTTGAATTTCGTCTTCGTATCTATTTGTGCGTAGGTATACAATTACTAAAATGGTGTGTCCGACGTTCGGTGAATAATGTGTATTAAAATTCCTGCTGGTAATTTGCTGTTGCCCGTTGCCAAGCCAAACGGACTCGCTTAATCACCTACAAATGTGTTTCACTTCCACATTGCCATTAAATTAAGACATACCCATTTAGTTTGGGTGAGACTGTATCAAGGAGGTGCCCGAATTCTGTGGCTACTTGAAATAGAAATTCGGGTAACTCATAAGAAATTTTTAGTCCTGCATATATCAACCTGTTGTTTTTGGGACCATGTTCTGGTAGACGGTATGCTATAGTGTCTGTCATTTTCGAATTTTAGGTTGAAAATGTTCTCTAATGACTATATTCGTTAGTGGACAGTGGCGAGTCGTGATGTATGAGGTCGGGAGGAGGAAGTAAATATTGAAAGTTGGGTAGTATAGGTAGGAGGAAAGCACGACGCCGGCGGCGAAAAATTTTTCGGGTGTACCACACCCAAAGGCTTATTTTTAACATGTTTGTATCTTCCAAAAAAAAGACAGTACAGAACATAGACAAATAATATCTCTAGATCGTCAACAAACGGAAGAGTACAATAGACGACTTCGGCCCAAGTTGCCAACCCACAATTTACTTAGCAAGTTTACTTTCACTGGGGAACGGGAATTTCAGGACAAATTCGACATAATAAGGTTCGCATTATTTATAAATAACCGTAAAACATGCGTCGGCTCTTCAAACCAGATAATTCCTTCCAAATATAGGTTTTGGTTAAGATCGTCCCCGATTGGCTGAAATTTAAGTTGGGATTCCTGATTTCATGCAAACAGTGTCAATTTTCATAGGATACGTTCCGAAAATCAACTCTGTTGTTTCGGTTGCCGATTTTCCGCTCCGTAAATATGAAATATTCGGATGGTTCCTGGAACAAGCGCGTGAAAAATGTTATTTACGGAATCTGGTTGATGAAAATGCGGTCGATTTACTGTCACCAGAACGATTTTCTGTGGTAAATATCCATAGCATAGAACAAACCTAAACTAAACATGATTGTTCTATGCTATGGATATTTACCACAGAAATCGTTCTGGTGACAGTAAATCGACCGCATTTTCATCAACCAGATTCCGTAAATAACATTTTTCACGTGCTTGTTCCAGGAACCATCCGAATATTTCATATTTACGGAGCGGAAAATCGGCAACAAGCGCGTGAAAAATGTTATTTACGGAATCTGGTTGATGAAAATGCGGTCGATTTACTGTCACCAGAACGATTTTCTGTGGTAAATATCCATAGCATAGAACAAACCTAAACTAAACATGATTGTTCTATGCTATGGATATTTACCACAGAAATCGTTCTGGTGACAGTAAATCGACCGCATTTTCATCAACCAGATTCCGTAAATAACATTTTTCACGCGCTTGTTCCAGGAACCATCCGAATATTTCATATTTACGGAGCGGAAAATCGGCAACCGAAACAACAGAGTTGATTTTCGGAACGTATCCTATAAAAATTGACACTGTTTGCATGAAATCAGGAATCCCAACTTAAATTTCAGCCAATCGGGGACGATCTTAACCAAAACCTATATTTGGAAGGAATTATCTGGTTTGAAGAGCCGACGCATGTTTTACGGTTATTTATAAATAATGCGAACCTTATCATGTCGAATTTGTCCTGAAATTCCCGTTCCCCAGTGAAAGTAAACTTGCTAAGTAAATTGTGGGTTGGCAACTTGGGCCGAAGTCGTCTATTTAGCAGGACTGTCGATGATTTTATTGATTTTTGGAATCTGACAGTAGGGTGCATTTTGTTGATGTCATTTAGTAGCTGAGTTCCGATATTCCTGGCCAGTACTTGTCAGTTAATTTTGACAGTCGATTTTAATGGCACTGCTTTGGTAATTCAACGTATCAGAACGAAGCGTTTCGAAATTACTGATACTGGCCAGTACTGATTGGGAATATCGGAACTCAACTAATGTTATCATTAGGCGGTTTCGGATTAGCACGGGTAACTTACCTGGGTCACCCAAATGACAGATAGAGCGTCAACATATGTCATTTGAGTGAACCTGGTAAGTTACCTGTGTTAATCCGATCAAGCTTTCGAAACCGCGTATTGTTAAAAAAAATATTAAATAAATTATTGGAAATTGGTCTGAAATACCCTGAAAACTATATTTCAATCATTTGTGATAAAGTACTACAAATGTGAAAATAATTAAAAAACTCATGGATACCAAATTATAGGACTAATTTTTTGATGAGAAACAAAGAGTTCAGAGATGGATTCATTAAAATACAGAATCTATCCTATTTAAGATACACACCACCTGCTGAAAAGTATTCGTTATAATCTACTGTCAAATAGTGTCGAGTTTTGCAACTGAAAAATTGCGAATTAAAATCTCTATATGATGTTGATAATGCTCCGAGCAATTCGGGAGGATTTCAAGTGCTATCAAATTTGACAGAGGATCATATTAATCCGCAAGGACAAGAAGGTTAAATATGCAGCTTAAGTATTCAGTCATACAATTACCTTCAACACTTAATTTCGCCAGCGAAATAGGTGAATATATTCAGAGAATTATTTCATATGCTTGTTTGTCTAAGGTCTTAATGAATGGATATATACACTGTCTTTCCAGCTTACATTTCGACAACATAATTTTGACGGAGTGTATATGGGAAGGGGATGGAACATATAGCTTGCATCAAACTTTACACATATATAATTACCACCATCAACTAAAGGGTTGTTCCAATAAGAGGTGTTATTTTGATATTCAAAGAAAAATGCAATTTTTCAATAAAAATGATCGGATGTTTATTTCATTATGAAGAAGAAGCTATGCCGTAAATAGTGGAAAATAACATCAGGCAAATGTCCACCACGACCACGCTTACAGGACCATATCCTTTCAATGAAATTTTCCATAACCGAATCTGGCTGCCCTATGTCCTCGATAGCCTCACGAATTCCATCTTTGAGGTCTTGAATCGACGCTGGGCTATTGGCGTAGATCTTCTCTTTCAATCCAATTCCGGCCATAAAAAATCATTAATCATGTCTCGATAGCGCAATTCATTCACCGTAACTGTTGCCCAGCCTCATTTTCGAAAATGTAAGGTCCAATGACTCCGCCGGACCATAAACCGCACCAAACAGTCACACGTTGAGGATAGAGAGGCTTTTCAACAATAACTCTTGGGTTTTCCGAGCCCCAGATGCGACAATTTTGCTTGTTGACGAAGCCACCGAGGTGGAAATGGGCCTCATCACTCAAGATGATTTTTCGATGGAATTCCGGATCATTTTCATGCATTTCAACGACCCAATCAGCAAAGACACGACGTTGTTAATGATCGGCCGGCTTGAGTTCTTGTGTTAACTGAACTTTATAAGCCTTAAGACCCGAATCTTTATGCAAAATACGGTGTAATGACGTTTGTGGAATGCCTAATTCCAAAGAACGACGAGGAATGGACAAACCTGGGTTTTCTTCAACACTTTCGGCTACAGCAGCAATATTCTTGGCTGTTCTTGAGCGAAGTGCACGGGTTTTATTCTTCACATCACTAATTTGTCCCAATAGCTCGAATTTTTCCACCAATTTCTTTATTGCGGTCCGACAAGGTGCTTCACGACGACCCAAAAATTTTCGAGTTTCAGGAACCGTCTCTGCCAAAGTTTCACCATTTTTATAGTGAGTTTTAATAATTTCAATGCGTTGTTGAAGCGTGTATCGTTCCATTTTTATTAATGGCGTAGTTTCTACTTGTCTAATGTCAAAAAATGACAGCTTCAAAAGTGACATCTACCGAAATAGCGGGCTATTCAAAATAACAACTCTTATTGGAAAACCCATAATATCTTATTTATATCCAATGTCATATTAACATTTTGAATTTGTTTACAGATACCATGAAGACTTTTGGAGAGGGTGCCAACGAAACTGCTGTATTGCTACTCTTCTTCGACAAACTTTTCGATTCTGTCAATAATTAGGGAAACCCCAAAGAAGGAAAGATTTTTCCGATGTGGAATCAAAGATATACCCACTTCAAGTTCTGGGACTAAGGGCCGGTATTATAAAACTTAACTTTAACTTTAACTGACAGTTTTGACAGTAGTATTCGGACATAACTGTCAAAACTGCCAGTTAAAGTTAAATTTAAGTTTTATAATACCGGCCCTAAGAGGCGGTGATCATTATGCATTCAATGTCATTCTGTCCAAAGCGGAGTTCTGATAGGAGTAACCCACCCAGTTTAAATAACTGGGTGTTTTCTCTTGAACATTTTGGGAATATTTGGAAATATTTGGAGAGTAAAAAGTGTATAGTACATGCTAGGCCACCAGTTCAGCCAAAAAAGTTTTTTTATGGAATATTTTGGAATAATCCAACTCCACATTCATGCACTCAGATTTTTAAGACAATGATTGTGAACTCTGAACTCTAGTATATCATTGTATTCATCAACCTTCAGTTATGAAGATGGCCCCCTTTCTTAACCTCGTTAATATTTCAAGGTCATTCTGTAGGCGTCAGTGGGTATTTTTTGAAATTTTTCTCTTTGGGAAGTACCTACTTAATTCTTTTGTGTGAATGCGCAATGTTAGTTATTTTCCCGTTTTCCACTCCATTTCAGTTTTATTTTCCCGAAAATTCTTGAATATAAAAAAGTGCAACATAGCGATATTTTTTAACCAGTTGCACCCAAAAAATTTTTCGAAAAAAAAAGAACTCTGGCCTCCCAAAGTTACCCCGTTATATTCGAGGTATTGTTTGCTCCCAAGTTTAATTTTGAGATCGGATTCTTCGTCAGTGAAATCAAATTGGAGCAAAGGTGCAAGATCTACTGATTACATTCGAGTGCTCTTCTCGAATGTCTTCGATATGAAGGTAGGTGATCTCCATGGAACAGACCTAGAGAAGAAAATGCATAAAGTAGGCAGGTTTTAACTTCCAAGTCATTACCATTACACGTATAAATCGTACTCCTAATGGATTTGGCTTTAATACATTGTACTTAAAACGTTATCGTACCAGATTTATTGTATTCCTCGATTATTACTGCCATTGTTTTAGTGAATTGTTTTCCGAATAAACACCGGTATGCCGCTGAAAACTCATGTCCTTCTCATTAAGATTTCGTTTTATGAACTTTTGCGCTAATGAAAGTTTTCAAGTGCTCGTTAAAATACAGCTAAATCTTGCGTTTTACGGTCGAACAACTGGATTGGAAGTAATCGACGGAATTTTAAGGATTTCACTACATATAATATTTCGAAGCAATAATATTTGGGTACGGTCATGGAAGTTCAATGTACAGGGTGTTTCACCATAAACTGGTCAAACATATATAGCCATTTAGATGACACTGGAAAAGCATTTTTGCCTTAGGACATATGCCCTGTTTTCGAAGCATAAGCGAGATACAGGGTGTTTAATGTCAACTTTGAGCAATATTCTGATAACTGTGGTGAGTTATGCGTGACCTTTGAAATAACGGTTTTTGGTCACATCTTATTATTTTTTGGTGGTCAATTCAATTGTTGTGTAGAATTCCGGAAAAAGTATTTCAAAATGGCGGATAATCTACAAAGTTGGAATTTTTTGTTTTCGATTGCCAAATTGGAAACCATTTTTCAATGTACCCAATTTTCTAAGATTTTCTGTGAAAAGATTTTTCCAAAATTCAAACTCAACGTTTTTTTCATATGTCTACAGTGACAAAAAACTTTCATCCAAGGTTCTTGAAACCTTTCGGGGATGAACTCACCTTCATTCTGAACACTGGGGTGAAAACGGAATGAAAAAATATCCATTGGTTTTCATTTTATAGCCTTCCAAATACTCCGCTCGGAGTACTTAAATAATTTTTATTCAAGAAACTGGTGGCCCTACTGATGCCAAAATTATGCCAATAGGCATCCAGAGTGACCTGGATATAAATATTAATATATCAAGAAAAAAATATGTCCTGAAAAAACCTTGGTAGGAATCGAACTTTCTCAGCATTCGGAAAATCGGGTCCAATAGACGACTTCGACCCAAGTTGCCAACCCACAATTCCCTTCACAGATTTACTATCACTGGAGAACGGGAATTGCAGGACAAATTCGACACGATAAGTTCGCGTTATTTATAAACATCCGTGAAAGATGCCTCGGCTCCTCAAACAAGATAATTCCTTTTAAATATAGGTTTTTGTTAGGCTGAAATTTAAGTTGGGATTCCTGATTTCATGTTAGCAGTGTCAAGTTTATAGAGGATGTGTTCCGCAAATCAACTTGGTTATTTCGGTTGCCTGTTTTTCCGTTCTGTAAATATGAAATATTCGGTTGGTTCCTAAAAAAAAAGGTTGATTACGGAATTTGATTGACGAATAAGCAATCTTTCTGTCACCAGAACATATTAAGTCCATGCACCAGAACGACAATCAATGTTTTATGGTAACATATCCATAGCATAGAACAATGTTCTATGCATCATAAAGTGAATACAGATTATTCTATGCTATGGATATGTTACCATAGAACATTGACTATCGTTCTGGTGACAGAAAGAACGTTTTTTCTTAAATCAAATTCCGTAATTAACTTTTTTTTCAGGAACCAACCGAATATTTCATATTTACGGAACGGAAAACCGGCAACCGAAATAACCAAGTTGATTTGCGGAACATATCCTATATAAATTTGACACTATTAACATGAAATCAGGAATCCCAACTTAAATTTCAGCCGATCAGAGATGATCTTAACAAATCCGTATATTTGGAAGGAATTATCTTGTTTGAGGAGCCGAGGCATCTTTTACGGATATGTATAAATAACACGAACCTTATCATGTCGAATTTGTCCTGAAATTCCCGTTCCCCAGTGAAAGTAAATTTGTGAAGAACATTGTGGGTTGGCAACTTGGGCCGAAGTCGTCTATTCGATGAACTACCGTTGCTTGGTAACGGACGCCATTATAATCAGAACAAGTCAAATTTATACGCTTCCCTATTGTCCGTGAGTGAAGCGAGTTCGAATCCCATCGAAGTTTTTTTGAAAATTTTTTTTTTGATTAATTCATATTTTTATCCAGATCATTCTGGGGGCCTATTGGAGCAATTCTGGTGTTCATAAGGCTACCAGTTTCTTGAATAAAAATTATTGAAGTAGTCTGAGCGGAATAAGGCTATGAAATGAAAACCAATGGATATTTTTCCATTCTGTTTTCACACCAGTGTTCAGAATGGAAGTGAGTTCAACCTCGAAGAATTTCAACAATTTTAGGTGAATTTTTTTTCACTGTAGGTAGACATGTGAAATAAAAGTTGAGTTTAAATTTTGGAAAAATTTTTTCACAGAAAATCTTAGAAAATTGAGTGCAATGAAATGATGCTATCCAATTTGGCAATCGAAAACAAAGAATTCCAATTTTGTAGGTTTTCCGCCATTTTTTTCAGAATTCTACACAACAATTGAATTTACCACCAAAAAATACTAAGATGTGACCGAAACCGTTATTTCAAAAGTCACGCTTAACTTACCACAGTTATCACAATATTGCTCAAAGTAGACATTAAACACCTTGTATCTCGCTTGTGCTTCGAAAACGGAGCATATGTCATAAGGCAAAAATGACTTTCCCAATATCTTCAATACGGCTATATATGTTTGACCAGTTTATGATGAAACACCCTGTATAAGTGCGGAGGAACCTCTCGACTCGAAATTTTCAGTGTGGGTTGCATTTCAAAATGCGACGGATACGTTTGTTAATTGGTCAGATCGGCCTAACGGTTTCGTAGATATTGCACAGAATAGAGAAGTATTACAGAAGCGACTCTCTCCCTTTTCCAATGTCCCAAATTTACATGCGCATGCTTCATCCGCCATTTTGTTATTGGTTATTGTTTTTTTCGTCAACACACAGACAAAGAAGAGAATTATAATTTCCCTATTCTATGGTAAATTACAACGTGTGTTGGTTCATTTACTTCCGCGTGCTCGATTTCATTGTAGTTTTGGTTCTTTATGCAGTAGGTAACTGTTTCGATTTTTTGTTTGATTCGTTTCAATATATAATATTTATACGAAACCAACATGAAATATATAATATTTACTTTTCTGTGATAATGATATGATTTCTGTAGCCAGGTTCTATTGAAATCTTCCATGATTTTTCAAGCAAGGTCACGAAATTTGGGTACATCGAAAACAATGTCAAGGAGTGTCGCTTCTGTAATACTTCTCCATTCTGTGGTCATTTGAATTTTTGAGTTTCCTTCCTCAATATTTTGACAACTACTGGAGCGTTTAGACTAAAACTTGGTTGTTAGTTGTAACATTATATAACCGCGCGCAACTTCTTGCGAAATTTAATTAGTGAATTCGAGAAGAAAGATTTTTTCGATTTTTTTTCGGAAATCTCTTTTCAACTGAGAAAAAAAATTGGACGCACCTGAGTATCTATATTTCACAATAGTATACCTACCGAATTTCATTCTGATTCGATTACAACCTTATGGTGTTGGAAAAAAATATAATAAATTGCGTAGGTTTTTTCTCAGTATCGTTGTTTCCCGATATAAATCGAATAATTCTGATCAGTCATAATGAAATCTGATCACTAGTTTGAGAACTCTGATGCCCACATTTGTGCAGAACTACGTGATGATCATGTCATTGGAACAATTTGAAAAAAAAAATTCCAAAATTTTTCTTTCAATTCTTCGATATTCTACGATCTTCTAATCATATTATCCTAACGAAATTCTACATAAACTTTCAAGCTGTGGTTTTTCAATCTCCAGATTTCAATTCGATCTATGATTTCGCAAATAATGGGGAAATAAAGGTTTGAATGAGAGTATCTGCGGAATTAGATGTGGATTTTACCCATTCACGAATTCGACTTACGTAATTGAGGTCCGAAACAATTCATTTAATATGGATTTTCTAAACTGTCTGTTTCTGAAGTTTTGTGTTATCGATCGGCCGCGAGAACAACGGCAAACACAAAAACTTCAGAAAGAAACGACTCAGAATTTCGATATTCGCAGGGTATAGGTTTTGGGCTTCATAACGAAGGTCAAATTCGTGAACGAGTGAAATCTGCCAATGATTCCGTAGATATACCCTTTAAAAATCTAATTTTTCTAATATTTCAAAAAAAAAGAATCGGATCGAATCGAAATCTTTATTATTTGATTGCGAAATGACAGCTTAATGTTTCGTGTAGAACAATGATCATAAAATCGCCAAGTAAGTTTCAGAGATGAATTAAAAAATCTTCCAGATTTTTGTAGGATTTTTTTTCTTAACGATTCATGAAGATTTGAAGTCATGTTCTATGGCAGAGTACCAAATTTCTGTTTGAATCGATTCTAATTTTCGGAAATATTGCGAAAAAAATAGGTCAAATTTCGTAGATTTTTCCTCATATTGTTTTCATTTCCGAAATAACTCAAAAAATACAAATATGATAACGATGAAATTTAGGGTGGTTTACAAAAACCGATGCTCGATTTTGTACAAAATTGGACACACCTTAGTATCTAAATTTCACAATAGTATACCTACCGAATTTCATTTTGATTCGATTACAACCTTCTGGGGTGTTGGAAAAAAATATAATACATTTCGTAGGTTTTTTCTCGGTATCGTTGTTATTTCCGATATGAATAGAATAATTCTGATCCAGTCATAATGAAACCTGGTTACTAGTTTGAGGACTCTGATGCCCACATTTGTGCAGAACTACGTGATGATCATGTCATTGGAACAATTTGAAAAAAAAATTCCAAAATTTTTCTTTCAATTCTTCGATATTCTACAATCTTCTTATCCTATTATCCTCACAAAATTCTACATAAACTTTCAAGCTGTAGTTTTTCAATCACCAGATTTCAATTCGATCTATGATTTCGCAAATAATGGTGAAAATAAAGGTTTGAATGAGAGTATCTGCGGAATTAGATGTGGATTTTACCCATTCACGAATTCGAGTTTCGTAATTGAGGTCTGAAACAATTCTTTTAATATGGATTTTCTAAGTTGTCTGTTTTTGAAGTTTTGTGTTATCGATCGGCCGCGAGAACAACGGCAAACACAACTTCAGAAAGAAACAACTCAGAAACTCGATATTCGCAGGGTAGTTTTTGGGCTTCATAACGAAGGTCGAATTCGTGAACGAGTGAAATCTGCCAATGATTCCGTGGATATACTCTTTCTAATATTTCCAAAAAAAAAGAATCATTCATTTCCAAAATAACTGAAAAAATACTAATATGATAACGATAAAATTTGAAGGTGGTTTACAAATAACGATGTTCGCTTTTGTGCAAAATTTGGTGTTGAACAGTTCAAAAAAAGTAATATTTTTTTCGAACTTTTGAATGAAAAATTCCGTTTCAATTTCTGAAAAAAAATTATTTTACACCAATCGATAAATTTCAACTCTATCGTATCTGTCGTTTCGGAAATATCTGGTATTTTGAAGATATTGGGATGATAAAATCGAATTTTGACCCCATCGTGGCTGTATTTTCGTAGATACGTATGACAGAATTTCAAATATGTTTTTCATCAAGTAAACCGTTGGGCCGATTTCGTGCATTCTGAACTTGACCTTCGTTTTCAAGCTTTATTTCTGAATTTTGAATAGCTGACTTTTTCCTATAAATTCTTCTTAAGATATCGGGTGTGTTTAATGATTTTTTTCATCAAATGCAAATCATGAAAATTTTATGGATGCTAGAATTTAAATATTTCTTGGAATCATAAATGAAAATATCCGAATAATGTTATATTCAAAATAGCTCGGTTGGACCATGTGGTAACCAAAATTACCATTGATTCTGATTGATAGTTGCTGGCGTCACGTGTCTTAGTGAAAGACCAAAGGGGATGGTCAGAGTGCCAATTAGGCGACTCCGCAGGGGTGAAAAGGCACACACGGGAATTTCCGGAATTCCGGCCCTCAGCTGTAGCTATGTGGGGGCACGAACTATACGACCATACCTGTCAATTGTCCTGATCTATTCCTGAACTCTAGCGCCGCTTCGGGACTCGTAACACTGACAGGAAGATAAGATTGTTTCTACAAAATGTGCCGAGAAATTGTGAAATAATCTTTTGGAAGTTATGTCATTTTACTTCCGCGCGTGTACAGGGTGGGCAAAATTCGTTGTCTACTGAAGGGATCTCGAGAACTACAGCAGCTACAAGAAAACTGATAACACATTCTCGAGCTCTTTTTTCCTGACTAATCCGAATCTGAAAACAGATCCAGCTTATCGTTCATAGAACTTGAGTTATGAGCGAAAATTGAGAAATTGTCATTTTCAATAATGCTGAATAACTCGCTTGTTTGAGCTCGTATTCGAAATCTGTTGATACATTCTACAGGCACTTTTTTAGAAGTAATTCAAATATTATATGACTGAATTTTTCAATCAAGCCATTTTCGAGAAATGAGAAGGATTTTGGATTTTTTAAATATAAACTATAGTCAAAAGATTTCCTATCTTAAATAATTATCACTCGGAAACTACGAAAAATCGCATAAATACATGGGGTATTTCAAGATACCCCCAGGTGCCAGGAATTTCAAAGAAATATATTGACGTCACCACTTGGACCACCTCTATACGTAGAGGAAAGTGGGGCACCTTAATGAGTTTTATAAAACTCAAAAAAAAAGTTATACATCGTTATAACGAGGTATAATTTTTTTTCCATTTAGGAATGAAAAAACAATTTGCAAATAAAAAACAAATATTATCATTCATTTGGTTGATTCAATTTGACGAATTGAAAGAATAATAACACTTCCGTGAAAATTTAGACTTGCAAAATGTTTCACTTGCCCCACGGTATGGGGTAAGTTGGTCCTCTCTATTCTAATTATCAACGGTAATTTTCACGAATACCTATAATTGTGAGGGTCTAGTATATTATTTGAATATTATTAGTACATCCAGACCATGAATCTGCCCTACAATTGTGAGGGTCTAGTTTATTATTTGAATATTATTCGAACATCCAGACCATGAATCTGATGTACCCTTCTTGTCCATTCTTCATGGCAAAGTTTCTCCATATATTGTATTATTATTATAGTAAACTCATATTGTGTTTTTCTCTTCGATTTACATTGTTGGTAGTACTGATGCTGTGCCTTTTTTTCCCCTATCGGTGTTATTCGGTTTCTCATTTTTTCATGACTAAAACTGTAGGTACTGCTTCCTCAAAATCCTTTTTCGAACAATTTATGTAACCTTTACTACTATAAGGCAAGTGTTAGGTTTGAAATTCACGCCCAAAATGTTATGCAAATTTGAAAAGATCAAATGGGGAGAACGAGTATAGATACATTTGGAAACTATATCCGAGTATGGCGTTTTAACATACGCACGAGGTTATGTTTTGCTTTTGCAAATGGGAATATATCTAGATGGTTTCTTCCAATTATGAAAAATCCTCATGAAATTCAAATGCAAATAACAAAGCAAAAAGTGAATCAAGAAAAATCTTCATATTCACCTGAGGTTCACTAATAATTTCCATTGAATTCTTTATACCATTACTTGATAAATAATAGATATTTAAACTGCACTATGATTGTTTCCGGATATAATGCTGGTTACAGGAATTATTCTGAAAGACGCACTTGCCCCCTATATACGGATCACTTGCCCCACTCTTCCCTACCTCTATATATATTACCCCTATAACGAATACCGTTCTCGAGTTTAAATGAAATTTCAAAGTTTTATTCTCTCACATCAGCTCATTTCGAAAATGTTTCCTTTATGAAGGTATTTTTATCAGGAACAAACTATATCTCTGTGGTCGAACCAAGTTGGTTATCAACGTTTGATGCCGTAAGGGGTTACATTCTCAAAAAAAAAATCAATGCAATAATTCAATATCTACAGGGCATCCCATTGAAAAAATTATATTTTTGTATTGGTGGATCTGTAAATGAATTTTTGATACCATCTCATCAAACAAGATAACTTTTTCATGTTTTTCTTCCATACTCAAAAATAAAGACGATAAAGTAGTCTGGATATTTATTGTATAGCCTATGCAATACAGTATAGGTACTCAGTTCATTATATTAGGTACTTATCTCTGAAATTATTTGAGTTCAGGAAGTAAAAAAATTCACGAGAATGTCATATATAGCTAATAAACTCTTCTTCAATTCAGAATGTTCATAGAGAATTTCAATCTGCATTCGGTGTTTTATGAGAAAAGCTTCGTTATAGAGAGAACTATAGCAGGATATACAATAATGATAGGTTACAAACACGAGGATCATCAACAATTTTATTGTAATCCACGCATTATTCATGATATTTCAATGGAAATTATCCAATTTCAGTAATTTGTATTCACAAAAATTATATATATTTTAAAAAGTATCTAGTGAAATCTTACCAGAATCCATTCCTAATTATGACAGAGAAGTGAAATTGACCTCCAAATGTCCGGAAAAGTGACTTTTTCCAGTTGAACGGGTCGTTACACAGGAGTGGAGTAAAGAGTTAACCCGTTGATAATCGTTTATTAACAACACGTAACAACTAGCTCGTAGGTCATTAACCAAAGTCCTTAACGATCTCAGAACAAAGTGCCCGTGCCTTCGTTCAACAATGCATAGAGCCGAGACGATGCGGGAAATTAGCGGACCAAGCGAGGCGTTCACGAAAAAAATGGTCAACCGGCCGCATCAGACAACCACTTGACTGTGAAGTCGCCAAACGAAGTCGAAAGTGTCAAGGAGTTAACCTACTTAACGGATATACAGAAAAATCGTGTGGAACGGACCGAAAGGCCCGCCTACCTGAGTGAGTATAGGAGGTGGGGGACCTTAGCCGCGCCCCCGTTGAACGGTTGAGCAATAAAATGGCTGATTGATCCCGCATGCCTATTTGTCATACTAATCGTATTTCATTCCCTTTTCCCATACGTTCTTTACCTATCAAACAAATTGGAAGTTGGTACGGATAACTTTTTATGTGCTTGTTCAATTGAACTATGAGGTCTGCAAATTTTGAATAGAATATTGTCTTGGATGATACCTAACTGGTATCAAATCAACAGCGGATGAACTCGTGGTCAAAATTATAATCTTCAATTAGGCCGTAAACAATAGGATATCTTCAAAAGAACCTAGGTAGATATATAAACACTCGAAATTTTCAGGGTAGGTTTGAGGTCGGAAATCGCAGGTGAAGTTATTACCATCCATTTTTATATACAGGGTGAGTCTTTGAGTTGTACATTGACTTTAATCATATAGGTTCCTCTTATCAAATGAAACACTTTTTTCATTTATCATTTTTCCAGATTCGGCTCCAGCAAAAAGATACGGGCTGTTCACAATTTACAAAAAAAAAACAGCTTTTCATTTGTAGCTTTGATATGGTAACTCCTTATGGGATGCATTTTGGTGTGAAGTTTTCTATAACTATGACACATATTCTTCAGTTATCACTTTCATCCTACTTCAAACAGTTTCCGAGCTATAGACTTGCCGATTCAAAAAACTTTATACGAAATTAGCAGATATAGAATGCAGATAAAGTTTATCTTATGTCATCATAAGAATCTTCAATCATTTTGAAATATTTGATTATTCTTTATAATTTCTTCTTAAGCTCACCGTTTTGCAGATATTTAACGTTGAATATTATAAAATCGGAAAAAAGTTCGAAAAATTACCTTATATTTATGAATCCGCCCCTGATCCTAGTAAAGAGAGTAAATAAAGCAGGTTTCACGTTAATCCGGACCATAGAATACACAAAAATATTCATCTATTTCGCATAGAACTAATACATGATGTACCTATCTAGATAAGTAAAACATGGTGTGCTCATCTGTGATCGACGTCACTTTTTCATTCAAATTCAAAGCACATAATATATGTTTCCTTGTAGGTTAATCTTTCTGAAATCCTTTTTTTGGATGAGCACACCATGTTTCACTTACATCATGAAAGTTATATTAGGTAGATATATGCATAGATATATAACATTAAGTTATAATTTCTATGGGTATATGCTATTTCGTGACCACACCACAGACATAGTCCGTGTCTATGAAGTAGACTTTCCATAACCAAAACATTCTAGAGAATGTTTTTAGGTTACTTGATTGATTTTATATAATTCATTCATAAATTTCGTGGAAAATCTTTTAGTAGAATGAAATTGAATATTGCATGAACATCAAGTTGAAGATCAGTGCTTCAATTCCAGTTTAGTGAAATGTTTTCCCTGTGGTGTCCTATACTTGCAAACAAAGCGCAGGAGTGTATTAGCACATTGAGAAATATTTAAATGCTTATTACTTTTTACCTGAGCCGAATCTGGGTAAATGACGAATGAAAAAAGTGTTTGATTTGATGAGAGGAATCTATGGTTAAAATTTATGTACAACTTAAAGACTCATCCTGTATAGTCAGTCGGTAGGTATATTGAAATAATATTGAAAGTTATAGTGACCTCACAACAATGATGTAGGTATACAGGGTGGTCCGCAGAGTAACTGGGCATCGTTTGATAGTGAGTAGTTATGGATGGTACAACAATTGAATAGGGGTTGATGCTATTCGTTTCCGACATACCTACAGGGTGATTTAATGATTTTGGCAAAACCTATACACAGAAAATAATACTGAGCCTGATATCAATCACCACAGGTGATTAACCGTATAGACATTACTGATATGGTGTATTTTACATTGGGACAAGGTCAAAAATTGATCGGAACAATGAACTTCAGTGATTGGCCAATCACTATGTTGATCGTTAATATAATGAACACTAGACCATTATTATAATTTATTTATTTATTTATTCATCAACCTTAGACAGGTACAAACAGACCTTAGTCCAACAATTAAAGTATCCACATGGTAGCATATAGAACAAATGAGAGTTGAGTACAAGTTCAAATCATTTTGACAATAACACCAAAATAAGGGAAAAAAAGCAAATCAACATATTATTCGAAAAGAAAACAAGACCTGAGCTGATCTCTCAAACTCCAACAAGTTAAATGAAATATATTCAGAGTGTGAAAGTTATTTGCCGCTATGATTATTCCCACAAATTGCGAGTTCTGTGAACAGCGAGCAGGGCCGTAGATAGAATACTGCAAGGTAGGGCAATGCCCTACCTGAAAACATCATTGCCCTACCTCAAAAATCAAAAGCTAATTACCTCAAAAACTCATAAGATCAATGTCAAGTTTCACTGCCCTACCTTCAATTTTAATTGCCCTACCTGTAGGTCATCTGTTGCTATGACTCTCTGACAGCGAGTATTTCTGAAAGGTAGGAGAAATAATCGAGCGCACTTTTTACATTTATATACTCGGAACATTGATGGAAAACATCGCAAGTAATTTAGGATGCCTGATTTCATCATGGAAATTTTTCTGTACGAAAAGAAGATAGGACATATCTATAGTTAATAATTCTTCTATTCTGGAGAGAAACCACTTTGAAGTGGGATCTGATACTCGCTAAACTGCCTCTATGATAATGGAGGTTTTGTTTTGTGGCATAAATATTCTAGAAATCCATTCTGGATATTCTCCAGTCTGTTTATATGAATTTTTTATTGCGGGCACCAAACCAAACTAGCAAAGCAGAGTCGACTCAATATATATATCATCAGCGTACAAAAGAAATTTACAATATTTAAAACAGAATTAAGTCGTATTGATGTAAATCAAGAACAAAAGAGGTCCCAGATGAGATCCCTGAGGAACCCCAGAGGTTGTCACATACTCATAGGATCTGAACCCATGAACGGTCACGAACTGGGATTTTTCCTTACAAGAGAATCAAACCATCACAAGAGGCTGCATAGGATACACCGACTCCAGCGAGGCGGAAAAAAGATGTTGTGACTTATTTTGTCGAAAGTCTTGCTGAAGTCAGCATACACAGCATCAACCTAGACTCGCCCATCCAAACAACCATGGATTGTATTGATATAAATCAAGAACGAAAGAGATCCCAGATGAGATCCCTGAGAAACCCCAGAGATTGCCACATCCTCATAGGATCTGTACCCATAAACGGTCACGAATTGGGATCTATTCTCTATACATAAAAATCAAACCATCTCAAGAGGCTGCCGGTGGACACACCGACTCCAGCGAGGCGAGAAAGAAGGATATTGTGACTAATTTTGTCGAAAGCCTTGCTGAAGTCAGCATACACAGCATCAACCTAGACCCGCTCATCCAAACAACCATGGATTGTATTGATGTAAATCAAGAACAAAAGAGGTCCCAGATGAGATCCCTGAGAAACCCCAGAAGTTGCCACATCCTCATAGGATCTGTACCCATAAACGGTCACGAATTAGGATCTATTCCTTATACATAAGAATCAAACCATCTCAAGAGGCTGCCAGTGGACACACCGACTCCAGCGAAGCGAGAAAGAAGGATGTTGTGATTAATTTTGTCGAAAGCCTTGCTGAAGTCAGCATAGACAGCATCAACCTTGACCCGCTCATCCAAACAACCATGGATTGTATTGATGTAAATCCAGAACAAAAGAGGTCCCAGATGAGATCCCCGAGAAACCCCAGATGTTGCCACATCCTCATAGGATATGTACCCATAAACGGTCACGAATTGGGATCTATTCCTCATACATAAGAATCAAACCATCTCAAGAGGCTGCCGGTGGACACGCCGACTCCAGCGAGGCCAGAAAGAAGGATGTTGTGATTAATTTTGTCGAATGGCTTGCTGAAGTCAGAATACACTACATCAATCTGAACCCGCTCATCCAAACAACCATGGATATACTCAGCATATTGAAAGAGATTTGTTTTCAGAGATTTACCCTGAAAGAACTCGTGCTGTTCCATCATTATTTGGTTTTTCACATGATTCAGCACATACTTGTAGATGAACTTCTCGAAAACTTTAGGTAGTGTTGAAAGTTTGCTGATAGGTCTTTAATTTGAAATTTGATCAGTCGGGCCAGACTTGCACAGAACATTGTATCAATAACCAACGACATTAATACCAGGTCACTAGTAGGTGACACATTGATCCATAAACAGCAGTCCTCATATCGATGGTCCCAAGGCATTGAATAAAGGCTTATCGGTCATTGTATCACTGTATTCTGGACATCAACTAATCACTTTCAGCGCATCATTCAATGCTTAGGTACATCAATCTAATGGCATGCTCTAGTGTTTGGGTTTTGGATTTAAATCACAAACTACCACTTTTTTTATGTGGAACAATTTTGAACGAAAACGAGAAAATGCCTCAATACACATATATAAATATATTTATTTTTGTTTTGAACGGAATTTGGTAGAATTAGCCTGGATTTGAATTTTTCTTCAATATATTTCAGCTTTACGAAATATTTTTATATTTTGAGTTGAATCATTGAGTTTTCGAATACTCAATGGTACGACTCATTCGGCTTTGATGAACTTTTCAGTGGATTATAATATGAATCAGCACATCCAATAATTCTAAAACATTTTCCAAAATATCGAGTTGGTTTTGTACGAAGGCGTAGAAGGGCCACTCTTTGTCGACAAAAATTTTTCCACCTAATTCCGACTTTAATCTCGGAATGATACTAATTCCGACTTTGAACTCGGAATTATAGACTAATTCCGACTTCAAACTCGGAATTATACATAATTCCGACTTTGAACTCGGAATTATACTAATTCCGAGTTTGAAGTCGGAATTATAGACTAATTCCGACTTTAAACTCGGAATTATAGTCTATAATTCCAAGTTCAAAGTCGGAATTATGTATAATTCCGAGTTTGAAGTCGGAATTAGTTTATAATTCCGAGTTCAAAGTCGGAATTAGTATAATTCCGAGATTAAAGTCGGAATTAGGTGGAAAAATTTTTGTCGACAAAGAGTGGCCCTTCTACGCCTTCGTAGTTTTGTGATAATTTCAGATTAATTCTGCAGGTTGAAAAAACACCTGTAGTTTGCGTTCTCAAAACTTCGCTATCTGTTTACGATTCTACCATAATAAGTCATTATTTGAGCATTTTAGTTGTTTGGCCCACATCTGGTTTTCCGAGAAAATTTTTTCAAAAAAAGACATTATCGAAATTTTACTTCAATGGATTTTACTTTTATTAATAATTTTGGTATCGCTCATTCAATTTTGATGAAATTTTCAATGTGGTGCAATAAGAACGAGAACCTTTAATAATTTCAGAATTTTACTTTTATTAATAATTTTGGTATCGCTCATTCAATTTTGATGAAATTTTCAATGTCGTGCAATAAGAACGAGAACCTTTAATCATTTCAGAATTTCAGAAAATAATACTGAACCTGATATCAATCACCACAGGTGATCAACCGTATGGACATCACTATGATGTATTTTACATTGGGACAATGTCAAAAATTGATTGGAACAATGTACTTCAGTGATTGACCAATCACTAATTTGATCGTTACAATGAACGCTAGGCCATTATTATAATGTATTCATTACATTGTACTGATGATGAAATACATCAATTCAAGGAAATTTGCCTCAAGACAATGTAAAAAATACATTGAATTAACGTCCTGGAAGTGATCAATACTATAGGCACGGTCGATCATCACGAAACCTTCTGATAATGCCAATTGTAATGGATCCATGCTATGCATACATCACATCAATGTATCAGCTTGATTGATTCATGCCCTGGAATTATATTATCAATGCTTTAGGTCATCAAACGATGTCCTGATTCCTTGTTACAATCATCGTGTTCATCAATTGATATGGGTACGCGAACCTCAAAACAATCATCGTGCTATTTTTCTAGTTGTATCAAGTTTAATTCTGGTCTAGTTGTATAGCGGATGCATATCGGGAAGATTTTTCTTTGTGCTTGAAGTTGACCACAACCTGTGCTATGTGTTCTGACGAGAATTTTAGAAGGTGAGTAAGACTTATAGTATAGAAATGATTTTGTTTTCCCGACGTCATAGATAAAATCTTTTCCGTTATCTAGTTGATATACCGATTTTTCTTTTAATTGTTTTCAGCTAGCCGGGTGGAATAAATTCTAAGATCAACTGAGAGTCATAAATGAATTTCATATGAATTTGATTCACTTGCAGGAGTGCTTTCTTTTTATACAAGACGGTGAAAATGCTTGTTTTTAGATATATAGACGAGATGCAGCAGGAGGTGTGCCAAAAAAATTGGATACACCTGAATAATGAGTCATAACGGTAAAATCTGAAACCGATAAAGGCGGTTCAGAAACGCAATGTACAGGGTGTTTTTAAACCAGCACAATCAGTCTGAAATCATCACAATACCAACCGCGTATTTTGAAAAAAAAAATCAGAGTTTTTCAATATTTATATATTATGCTACACTGAAAATGTTCTTCCGGAAGAAACTAGATATTTGTAAAGTAGGTATGGGGCTTAATTACGAAGGTCGAATTCGTGAGTGGGTGAAATCCGCCCAATGATTCCGTAGATATTCTCATTAAAAATTCTATTTCTGCAATATTTCCAAAAATACAGATTAGATCGAATTGAAATCCAGTACTTCATCGAAAAGCATTTCCGTGAAGGCAGCAGCTTTCGTGCGCATGTTCAAATTCGGTGCCAAAGCGGTCATCTCCATTGAACATGCCTACAAAAGCTGCTGCCTACTCGGCAGTGCTTTTCTAGGTTCTTTTATTAGCTTTTCTGGAAAAAACACGACATTTGGACATATCTTGCCACAATATCTCCGAGAATTATAATCGTATCAAACTGAAATTTGGTACACTGCTATGAAATATGGAGCTCAAGGTATGACCAAATTTTTTTCTCAATATAAAAAATAGTTTCCGAAAAAAAAAATGTTCGAAAACATATTCGCAAAATTTTTTTTTTATTTACTGAGAGCACGATCTCAACGAAATTTTGCAAAAGTTGCAAGTCCTTACGGCCGGACAGAATCGAATTTGACACCGGATTCGTCATCAGTGAGTCCAACCTAGTCGTTTGGGACTATTTTCGGCTCAATATTCGAAAATTTCAGACAAAACAATATCACGCAGTTTGCCTATAACATGCGCGAAAAAATGAACTCATATTTATAAAGGTATCTGATGATGTGATTATCTAAACAATTCTTCGAAGCTAACACAAAAAATTTCACCCACTCATGAATCACTAACTAATAATTTTAAAAGATCTGAGAAAAAATAAATCTAAGACTCAGAGTACAAACAACTGTTACTCTGAGATTCAAAATGACAATTATCGAACTACCATTAATAGTGTCATGCGCTCTGATTGGTTGATTGTTGGCACTTGTGTCGGTGGCAAGAGTATGAAACACAACTGGTTTTCCCAGTTTGGTCTGAGGATTTAGATTTAGTAGGAAAACAAATGAAAGTGAAACCACCATTATTCTATTGCATCTAAAAGAGCACCATTCATATTGTCCACGTTTGTCTAGAGATGAATAGAATTTCTATGCGTCTATAGGCGCTTTCTTTTTGGCGTTTGAAGCCCCAGGGTAGCTGAGTGTTTGTTGCACTTGAGCTACTCCCAAATCGAACGCAAATTAGTGGTTTGGTGTAATGAAAACTCACAGCACATGCGCGATTATTTACTGTTTTGATTGATCAGCTGTGATCTACACTACACTTGCAGACGAATATTCTAAATAGTTTCTGACTATTCTGTATTTTCATTATTATTGTTCGTATTTTTTACTCCTATGGTGGAGGGATTTTTGAATTCACTAATTTGGTTAAGAATGTCTGATTCTGAGGACGAGCATGTTATAAATGCTGTAAGTCCTTTGATTGTCTGAATCATTTATTAGCAATTCCAAGTTTTTACTCATTTTGCAAAATTTGCCTTGATTTATAGCCAATATATATTAGATTATCTATATTAGATAATCACAGACCATCACAGACTGTAGTGGTTTGATCAACAAATGTTATTGTAAATATAAACAAATGATATGACGTAACCCAAAAGAGCTAGCTGCCCCTTGTCAGAGGTTGGTGCATGAGGGGGCAGGGGAAGGTAGTCGGAGGAGCTCAGATGCACGAAGCTCCAATCAAAAAGAACGCGTCAACGTTAGGGTTTCATGCGCTTGGGCAGCTCCGAGCTCCCCAAATCGTCAAATAGAACGCTCGTTATGTGTGGTAGGTGGTACGGTGGTAGTCCGAATATGTTGTGTTGTACGATAGTAGTGCAAACGTTCTGAATTAACCTAATATTTCTGTGAACGGTTTTAAATTCGAATGTTTTAATGTTTATCTGATAACTAGATTGATTCTCATGAGAAAATCTTCAAGAATATATTATGTTGATGATATCAATTCACTGAACTAATCTTCAACACATAGTTAAAAATGTTGGAAAAAAATATTCTAACCTGTCTCAACTCTGGAGCGAGATTAAGCCAACAAAGACTAAATTGTTCAACTGCATTCGTACAGAATATCAATAAACCATCAGAGTATACACCAAATGGAACTGCACGTTGTATCATCAGTCCAGAACAGTATTTCAATTCTAAACAAATACTTTCTAGTGTGAAAGATCGCATACCAGATGAATATCTGACTAGAAAAAATTCTTTTGAGTCTTTATATGTGACTGATCCTTCAGTTGCGAGAGTAATAGGAGCGAAAATTTTGCCTTATCTAAAAAACAATACTGAAAGAGTAATAGCTGAATGCACTCCTGGCTTAGGCCTTATTACAATGCAGCTCTTAAGAAATCATATTGGGCCTATTAAATTATTTGAACCATCTTCTTCATTCAGAAAGCAGTTAAAGGTAAGTCTCATGTTTGGTTTGTAATGTATTGTTCTAGGGAACTACCATTCTGAGTAAGTATTGGTTATTTTTTCTATAAATTCTCTCATAAGTGTGAATACATTTCTAAAAGAAACATTTCTTTCAGAAACTTGCAGCCAAAAATTCAAAAAGTGTACAGTTGTATTCCAAGAATTTATTTAAACTTGCAGTGTACAGTTATTCCGATAGACTCGATGATGGTAATAGAGTGGAAAAATTATTGAAGAATATTCCAAAAAAAGGCTGGACTCAAGGTTGATAATCTCATTATTATATAATACAAAGTGTCTTAATTCTGCTTATGTTCTGGCAGTTGTGGATATTCTTGATATTAGTTGCATAATAATGCAAATTATTTTCAGATCCGGCTATTTCATTAATAGGACCATTGGTGGAAAATAAATTCTTGAAACATATAATGGCAGCCCTTGCAACTCAAACATCTGTATTTTCATATGGTAGAGTTGAGATGTTCTTGATAATGAAACCTCATCATTATCTTGTAAGTTTAGAAGTATGGTATATATTTAGAAATAAGAGTGTTTTCAGAGCTTCTTATGAATGAGATTTATTCATTATTCATTGTTGCTTCCTGAACTCTTTCCGAAATATCTTCTTTAACTTCAGATATTTTATACTATACCTACACAAATATTCTGTGAATCAGAAGATTATATCAACTAAGAAATGTTATCAGATTCTTATACAAAACATCTCATTCAAGTGACCTCGGTTATATTGACTAGAATGGTCGTATCTTTCCAGATATGTATTTTTTTTAAAACCAGCAGATTCACCCTTGAAGATGAGTTGTAATCATGTGAGTAAAACATGGGGTGCTCATCTGTGACCGTATTTACCAATGATGACGTCACTTTTTTTTCATTCAAATTCGAAGCACAGAATATATATCCTTGTATTTTAATCTTGCCTGCGTCACTTTTTTTTTCAGATGGGCACACCATGTTTTTCACATCAAGGTTGTTATCAAGCTTAGGGCGGGTATTATAGAACTATTTTGACATAACTAGAAGTTAACCCCCGAAACCTGGTTCTAAAATGAGAGTTAATTGCTCTCTGTGGTGCAAACAAGTTTTATAATACCGGCCCTTAATAGGAAAATTACGATTCAGTGTCTGTGAATACAATCCGTTACAGGCAACACCGCCGAAACCACCGCAGGAGATCAAGAAAAACTTTTGCTAAGAAAGTGTTATTTTCGTGAGAATTTTTCGGATATTTCCGGGGAGACTTGGCGTGATATCTGAACGTGATTAGAAAGAAGAAGTTTCGAATTTTCCCGTCCTGTTGATCTTTCATAGCGGAAAAATCGAGAGATACTTTTAAAAAATTCCCGAAAAGATTGATATTTCCCAAAGGTGCAAAACCACAGGAAAGAATTTGGTCGCTGGGTTCAAGCTAGGTGAAGTTTTTTGGTACGAACAGAAACACGAAAGACGAAATTGTGGCGTAACGGACCCCTTTTTTCGATTCTCACTTTCGTATTCTTGCAGGAATGATGGAAAAAAATGACATTTCTTTTAAAATCCGGTAAAAATTCGCCATTTCATATTTTTCTGTGGACTCGGCCGAGATCGGCTATCTCCGCCGCCTTCGGGCTCGCTTTGGAGGTAGAATTACTTGCGACGGTGAATATATTGCAACGTTGAACTTTGAATTTCTGTCGATTTCGCGTTAAACTTGAGAATCGTATGCTCTTACCGTCGGCAAAGATCGGGTACTTCCGTCTTTTCAAGGTCACTTTTCCGATGTTCCTCATAGACGTTGAAAAAGGTGGAGCTAGCATAACCGTTGAAAAGTGTCACGTAAGCGAATAAAAGAATTATTTTAACAAATATTGAAGGAATTTTGAATTGAACACACTCAAATAAACTAAATTCTCACCACAACAAACCCATAAAAGTATTACGGATTAAATGTGACACTTTTGATACAAATGATAATGCTCTCTCCAGTATTTTTTGTCTGTATGGATTTCCTACACGAAGGACTTTGACTGTCGGCAATGATCGAGTATTTAATCTCGAAAAGCGCGTGTTTCACAATGATCGGATATTTCCGTGAATTTAATCTCGAAACTGAATTGAGGTTAAGATTTCGAAGATCGTTGAGTTGTTGAGAAAATTTGTATCAGAGACAAGATACACTTGTTCTATACTAAACTAATTGAATAAGGAATGCATTCGCCATTTTGCAGCGTTTGACAATCTAACCGCTAGGTCTTCTACAATGCTATCTCTGATATTTCGAAATAGGCGAATCTATCTCTGAGGAAATTATATGGCATTTTCTAGTATTATAGCTAATATATATTTTGAAAAGTTTATCTATCTCTATGGTGAATTGGTAAATTTTTTTCGAAAAACACAAACTTTCTGACAAAAACTATGTTGTAAGAAAATATCATCTTTATAATGTTTATATTCAGGTATTATCTACTGAACAGGAATTTTACCGAGCCAAATACGACTATATGACTGTTCTGTTCAATATATTTTTTGAATATAAGCTCTTGAGCAAACTACCTAGAGAAGGTTTCTTACCATGGGATCGAACATCAGTTACAAGGAACTATAAGGTTTGTTAATTGTTTCATTCTATGAACATTCTTTTATTATTATCAATGTTTCAGGTTA
This sequence comes from Myrrha octodecimguttata, assembly GCA_958510865.1. Taxonomy (NCBI): domain Eukaryota; kingdom Metazoa; phylum Arthropoda; class Insecta; order Coleoptera; family Coccinellidae; genus Myrrha; species Myrrha octodecimguttata. The sequence continues at coordinate 71,491,221 of OY294059.1, read as the reverse complement.
ATAGAATTGATACTGATAAGTTATATCTGGTTCATTTGGTTTCAAAGGCAGATCTTCCTTTACCATTCGAAGAGTTAGTGCCATTCTATTTTTTCATAAGAAAATTTTTCAATAGGAAAGCAAGGGTTGTACCAACACTAGAGTGAGTAAAATTCTTAATATTCGAGGAAAATTTATTCTGAAAAATATGTAATGAAAAAATAGCTTTATTTTACACAGATTTATAGGTATTCTTTCGCTTTTTTATTAATTTATTTCGGGAATAATTAATAATGATAGCGATGAAATCCGCGATCAAATTCCAAAATATTGAAGTACTGTTGTTAAATAGTGACCTCAAGGTCTGTGCCAAATTCCATGGTAAGGTTATGAATAGTTTTGGAAAAAAAAATTTTTTTAAATTTATCTAGAAAGTTACTTTTAAAGAAGTCCAATTTTGACAACCTCATTACATTCTGCGAAACTGAGGAAATCATCACAAAATTTGAAATAGCCCAGAAATTCGACATACTTTTTCCAATTTCTGCGCAGATAAATATTCGCTAAATCTGAAATTTGGAGCACTGTTGTTATATTTTGACTTCAAGGTCTGTGCCAATTTTCATTGAATTCTGATTAATATTTTTCGGAAAAAAATCGTAAGTTTATTTTAATCGATAACGACCAGTTTTGGCTTCAACTTGAAAGTCACAGGCTCTGGGCAAAACGATAGGGCTTTTGTTCCCTAGAACAAGCGCGTAATCAAAGAAAACATCTTTTTGCTGAATATATTTTATGAAATAAAATGAATATCTGATCGAATTGAAATGTCGTTAAATATTGACTTCAAGGTATGTGCCAAATTTCATAAGGATCTGATTAGTAGTCTTTCGAAAAAAAAATGTTTTCAAAAGACATTTGTTTGAAATTTTTTAACGATTAGATTATCTCAAAATTGTGAACAGGTTGCGGGTTGGTATTTTTCAACTCATTATGAAGCTCCAATCTGATCACATCAATTAATTAATGAACAAACCTCAAAATTTCAAATTATTATAACTCCGGAACCTTTGGGCCAATTTCGCCCATCAACAAACTCAACCGAGATATTCAGGCTCCGAACATGAACTGAACATTTCAAGACTCTAGGTCTTTTACTTAGTAAGTTAGAGCTCACAAGGTCGGCCGAACAGAATTGAATTTGATCACGAATTCTTCCTCAGGAAGTTCAACCTAATCGTTCAAGACCAATTTCGGTTTAAAATTCGATAATTACCGACATTGTGATGGAATGATATCACGCTGTTGTTGATTAGAAGATATGATATTTATGAACTAAATCTTCAAATATTGAAGTATTCCAATGAAATGATCGAGATATTTTTCACGAATTTGCGCATCAAGTTCCAAGTTTCGTAATGATCAGATCAATAATTTTCAGTTATTTCGGAAGTAAAATCATCAGGAAATCATCACGAAATCAAACATATTTTTTCCAATATTTCTAAGACGAATATCCGATCAAGCTTAAATTTGAAACATTGTTGTTAGGTGGTGACCCGAAGGACTGCCTGCGCCAGTCTGTACTGTCTGTAGTATATTTGTTAGTTTAAGTTATCAGCATCATAGACCATTCCGATACACTGCTCAGGCGCAACAGGGAAGTACCGATAAAACTTCCAGGGAATGATCAGACGACTGTAATACGTCGATTGACGATCTATTGACGCCGATGTCCCGCAAATGTCAATGAAGGATCCAGTAAATGCTTCTACTATTCACCAATAGCCAGTAGATGTGGTGAACGGTTGCTGCAAAGAAATATTCTCTTGATCTTATGTTTAGGAGAATTCGAAGAATACATATCTGATTGGTCTGAAAAAGAGTCTTCAAGTGTTTGGTGTCGATTGGAGTAAAATTTCAACAGAATTGGAGATGTGCTTTTTGAAATATATGAATTACAAAAATAAATTTCCTAAATTTTTCTATTAATTTTTTCCCCCGGAAAATCAGGAAATCTGATTGGGCTGAAATAAAGTACTCGGTTATGAAATGGCGGCTTGGAGATTTCAATGAAATTTAAATGAAATATGAAAATTTTAAAGAAAAACTCTTCTTTTTCAAATTTTTCTATGCATCATTCTTCTTATTGACACTGTTCATATACTCACCAAGTTTCATTTCAATCAGATCAATATTTTTCGAGTTATTCAAAATCAAAATTTCAAATGGCTGTAAAACCAAAACCATTCGGCAGATTTGGCCCATTAACGAACTTATCCGAGATATTCGGGACTTAAAACATAGAAAACCTTTTTATTCTTCATTCTAAGATTCGGGATCTTAACCTAACCTGAAAATTTCAAGACTCTAGGTCCTTCCTTTCGAATGTTACAGCGCACAAGGCCGGACGGACAGAATCAAATTTTACCTCGATTTCTTCATCAGCGAGTCCAACCTAGTCGATAGGTCTCTTGCATGAATTTTTTTTATCGTTGGGATCGAATATTCTATCCGTAAGACTTCTTATCTTTCAACCACTGAAAAACTTTAACCACCATCAAATATTTAAATTTTTAACGAGAAAATGCTCTTTTAAATTTGGCTCCGCATGTCGGTTGTTTAAACGGACGAAGCTTCGCGGTTTCCGTGACTTGAGGGGATATATCCACTCTTTCCCTCTTCTCGTATACTTTTCTGTCTAGCAAGCCAGTAGACAGCGTCGGGCTGTATCGATCGGGACATCGTGGAATAACGAGTGACGTAGGAGGCGATCTACCGCGTTTCACCCACTTTGGTCTTGCGTCCCGATTTGACGATTTTTATTACCGAATTATTCGAAATTCGCGAATTGTTGGAGTGTTAGATGGCATACATGATGATTTTGTATCGATATAGAATGAGAAAAACATTCAAATATGATAATTCGTGTTACATGCAAGAGACCTATTGAGACCAATTTCATCTCAAAATTCGAAAACTACAGACATTGTGATGATAACGCGCTGTTCCCCAGAACAATCGCGTAAAAAATATGACACTAGGACGGACATCTATCTGTAAATCAACAAATATTTCACCTTGATAAATCATCCGAAGCCCCTACACTGAAGAAGCGTTGTCCAAGGTATTCAGTTACATACTGCAGTTTTACCGATCATCAGACTGACTCGCCTTGGAAAAGCTATAAAGGATTCAAGATATTTATTACCTGTTGGATAACTTGTCTATAGTATGAAAATATTTCAGCGCCATCTCAGGAGCATCTTCCGAACACTAACCTTTGAGTGCAGAAAACTTTGAGCGATGTGCATGACGTTCATCAAATTGACGTTTCAGGTGGCTGCATCTGCGATTTTGCAAGTTGTACAGAACCATCATGTCGAGGAAACACTCAGTTCATGTGGTTTTCCCACAAGTCTGTTAAGTTCTACATCAATCAAATTGAGAATGGTTCACCGAGAAATAAAGAGCTCCAGTTTAATAACATGAACAAACATGACAAAGGATTTGATTGATACACTTTGATTGATGTAGGACGTTACCGACTTGTTCAGAAACCACACTCCAAGGTTGGAGTTCGTAAGATGCTCCTGAGATCGCGCTGTGTAATTTTTATACTACGAGCAAGTCATCCAACAGTTAATGAGTATCTAGAATTAGTCGTATATTTTGTGAAACATCGCCGTATCATTTGGTCCAAATTTCTGTTGATTGGTCTTCAACGAGTAGGTTTAACTACCTGATGAAGAATCTGCTGACCAATTTATTTCTGACGGACAGTTGCCACCATTTCTTTCGAAAGTGTTGAGCTAGCGATGGGTTTCGGGTATCGAAATGTAACAGTTGAGTTCGTTAATGGGTATAATTGGCCTAAGAGTTATACACATTTGAAATTTTGAGGTTCTCATCAAAATCTATCCATCAGACCGTGAAGTCAATATTCAACAATAACGAACCTAATTTCACCCAACCGATATTCATTTCTGGAAATATTGGAGAAAAAGTTTCGTTTTGGTGACGAATTTGAATAAACGAGTAAAATTTCTCGGTCTTACCTCAATGCTAGAATTCCATCAGACCGTGAAGTCAATATTCAACAATAACGAACCTAATTTCACCCAACCGATATTCATTTCTGGAAATATTGGAGAAAAAGTTTCGTTTTGGTAACGAATTTGAATAAACGAGTAAAATTTCTCGGTCTTACGTCAATGCTAGAATTCCATTATTTAATTTTAGAACGTGAATCATAAGGTAATCTTTTTCCGATTTGATCTGACATACTTCCATACACACTTACAGTAATATATTTATTCTGATCCTCCACTCTGAAGGACTCCCTGATGAATTTATTTTGGGATCAATGGTTATAAATTTTTTTATTGATTTTGGAAATTGAATCTCCCAGCAAAAAATTTTCCCTAATTCCAAGACAGCCAGAGGTATACCTACTAACATTGTTTGAACAATGCTTCTAATATCGTTTTTGAATTTCAGATACTGTGTCCCGGACTGTGGAGTACACATTATGATTCCACAACTCAAGCATGAAGATTACTTTGAACACCTAGATATTTTTACAGTATTTGGAGAACTTACTCCAAAACAAATTTTAGGAGTTTTTAGGTGAGTAGTAAGTTGTCCTTCCAAAAACGAAATAATGACTTTTGTACAATTAATAAACGCATAGTAACTACTAGGCCAACCTAGGCATGGCATAGGGGCGGCAAATTACAAAAAATAATTTTATATTTAATTTTGCGATCACTTCAGAATGTGAATATGGAATAAAATATTTTACCAGTATTCTGCCATTCTCTTGATGAATCAAAATTCTTATTGAAAAGTCCAGAATGAAAATCATCCGTAAAACATGAAAAAAAAAAAAAATATATATATATATATATAATCGATTCCCTTTTACCATGTAATGGTGTAGGGCCTAACGGCCGACTGCGTAAACACAATAACTTCCGAAAGAAACAACTTAGAAACTCGATATTTGTAGAGAAGGTTTGGACCTTAACTACAAAGGCCGAATTCGTGAATGGGTAAAATCCACCCAATGATTCCGTAGATATACCCAATCAAAATTTTATTTTTCCAATATTTCCAAAAATACAGATCAGATCGAATTGAAATCCAGTACTTCATCGAAAATAACAGTTCGAAGTTTCATACAGAATTTAATGAGGATGATATGATGAGAAAATCATAGAAATTTTTTTTTTTTTCAAATTGTTCTAATAACACGATTATCACGAAATTTTGCATAAAGTTGTCTTTCAGCATCTTAAAACTAGCTGTGAAGTTTAATCAGGACTGAATCAGTATTTCTCGAGTAATACCGAAAAAATCAACGATATCGAGAAGAAAACCTCGAAATTTGACATATTTTTTCCCGATATCTCCAAAACTTATGATCGTATCGAACTGAAATTTAGTACACTACTGTGAAATTAGAAGGTCAAAGTGTGAGTATAATTTTTTTTGGATATGATTAATGGTTTCCGAACAAAAAAATTTTTTTTTATTATAATTTACTGACAATATGATCTTGACGAAATTTGGCTCAAAGTTGCGCGTCGTTATACTCCACCAAACTGCCAAGTTTGAATCCAATCGCTTGAGTATTTTCTGAAATAAAAAATAAATAACTTCAAAACTTCAAGTGCCTATAACTCCGAAACTATTCTACCGATTTGGCCCATTAACGAACTTAACCGCGGCATTCTGATGCGCAACCTATCCTGAAAGTTTCAAGTAGCTAGCTTGCTTCTGTCGACAGTTATCGTGTCTACGGACGGCCGGCCGGACAGAATCAATTTTGACACCGGATTCGTCATCAGTGAGTCCAACCTAGTCGATTGAGACCATTTTCGGCTCAATCATCCAAAATTACAGACATTTGGACAAAACGATAGCACGCTGTTCCCCTAGAACATGCGCGCAAAAATGATACTCTTGATGAAAGGGGGTTGAGGAGAGAGTAATAATAATAATATATTTACTCAATCAAAAGCTTATTGAAATACAATAAGGTTGGTTTCGTCAAAAAAGAATACATAACTCAAAACAATTCACTTTTACAAAAATCAAAAATTCACTCAAAGAATATGGTTCACAGTCAACAATTGCATTATACAGAGTAATTTTGAAAACTTTCAAGTTGGATGTCCTCAACCCTTGGGGTAGAGCATTAAATAGCCTTAGGCCCATGTATAAGGGCGACTTTTCTGTTAAGGTTAAAGAGTGCCTTGGGTACAAGTATGTATCTGTGCGCCTAGTGTTGTTACAGTTTAAATATTGTTGGAAGTATTCTGGATGAACCTTCATGAAGACGAGTACCCTATATATGTATAGACCATATGATGTTAAAAATTTGTTCTCTTCAAAATGCCCTCTACAAGATTCTCTGAAACCTAACTTCAGTATAATTCTCAACATGACTTTCTGTCTCAGAAATACAGTTTCAATTCCTGAGCTACTGCCCCAAAAAATTATCCCATATGATAGTGAAGACTGAAACTTTGAAGAATAAAGGATTTCAGAGTTGGTAAATCAACTTTAGTTTTCAACACATTCATTGAATAACACGGTTAAAACTTAGGATTTTACTTTCTTGTTGACTCTGAGGTAACTCTTGCCACAATGAATATTTTTAACTCGACTGAAAGTAATGTGAAGTAAAATCATAAATATGAAAACAAAACTACAGTGTGTCCACGGATTGGGTGCCGGTAAGGTGTAAATGACGAAAAATTTTCGAGTAAGACTCTGATATTGTGGGAATCGCTCGCTTGGTCTCGAACTAAGATGTTGGGAAAATCAGCCAAATCAATTAATATACAGGGTGATTTAGAACTGAATGAAGGAAAATTGTTAAGAATAAAGCGCCTTTGTTTTAAAAGATATCGAGAAAGTTGTTTAGAATCAAAAGACACGCCTAAATCTCGATTCTCAGATAAATCGATCAACTTTGATTTTGTCAGTAGGTTATGAAAATATTTGATAATATCCATGGTTACAAATGCGAGACGTGACTTGAAACGTAAATTTTTCGTCATAAACGAAAAATCCCCAGTTAAAAACATGCTGATCATAGAACGAAGAGTATTCATTGTGCAGAGGTGCAGACATTTCGTATCAGGGAGTAATAAGACAATTCCATGAACGCTGGCCAAATGTTCCGGTATCACGTAACTCTGTTAAAAAATTAGTTTCAAAATTTAAATTTTGATCATGAAAAAAACGTCACGTATACAAAATGTTGATGACCAACTTATAAAGTCGAGGTAGGCTGATTTATCTGAAACTTAAGTTCCTGCAGCAGCTCGTCATTCCAAACAACTTTTTTCAATTAACTTTCTCGATATCTTTCAAAACAAAGGTACTTTATTCTTAACAATTTTTATTGATTCAGTTCTAAACCACCCAGTATATAAATTAATTTGGCTCATTTTCTCAACATCTTAGTTTGAGACCAAGCAGGAACGATTCCCATAATATCGGAGTCTAACTCGAAAATTTTTCGTCATTTACACCTTACCGGCACCCAATCCGTGGACACACTGTATATGTGGCATCAATTGGAAAAATTATGAAAATAATTGTAGAGGTCACGTCTGATTTATAGATAGCACAAGGAGATAGAGAATTGATATATCGTCTTTGAGCTACAAAAACCTCGTAAGCGACACCAACATAGAAATTGGGCTTAGGTGTTAGTGATCAAAAATATGTCCTGGCCTGTTCTATGACGAGCTTGTTAGGGGGCATATTTTTGATCGAACTAACACCTAAGCCCAATTTCGACGTGGGTGTCGCTTACGAGGTTTTCGTAGCTCAACCATGATATGTAGTTTCTTGAGTAAATTCCTTTGTGAAAACATTGCAGCATCTTTACATAGTGATTTTATTTTCAGGGAAATGTACAAACACCCAAACTACGCTGGCAGTCCTTTTTCTGAAATAGTTGACGCTGAATTAATCAAGGCAGAAGCATTAGAACCCAGTTCTATGCCAATACCTGAAAATGGCTTCATGGATTTACATCCTGAAGAAGAATTAGAGATGGACGATAATTTTTCAGAGGAAGATTTAAATAATATTTGATATTGTTTTCAACACTCTATTTATTAAGTTAACTAATTAAAATTTTAATGTTGTTTCATCATAGTATTTATTAAACTTCTTCCATTGATATCGCTGTTGTGGATCCTTCTTGCTATTGGCTGGATTCAGACTTGACATTAGACCTGAAATAAAAAGTAAATGGAATTTTACAGTTTGTTGTACTCAGTATTCAATTTTCAATCAAAATAACCAAGATATTCGATTTATCTCAGCATAAAATGAGAAAATATGGAATAAATTGTTTAACAAACTTAATAAGTTTTTAGAAAGCTATCTGATAGCTGACCTGAGTGACTCAAATTAGAGCCATTCAAGTTATATCTGTCAATTGAAGCTGACCCTTGGTAGTTTCCAAATGCCTGTCAGGACATGCTTTCAGGAAATCTTGGCTCTTTTCCTTACCTTACCGTGAAAAAATATATACTCTTTATGTGTTTGGTTCTTAATTCCACAAAGGAAAGTTGATATTGTTAAAATCTTTATAGGAGAACAGAATGTCCAAAGCAGAACATACTGCATATTCCTTTATTAACATCACAATCGTGTTCATAATGTGAAATTCAATAGATTTGAAAGATTAATAGTTAATCAATAATTGGGATTTTTCTACAACAAAAGAAAGATAACGTGAATTGTTATGCACGTTAGACCACAGAACTACAACCAAATTTATATTTCATGTAGTTAGAATAAACCTAGTTAATTCCTATTCTCTCATAGAACATAGCCACAATTGAACACATGCAATACATGCTGATTTCCCCCTTTATGGTGTGCCACTCCTCAATTTTAGTATGCATAATCTTTCAAGCCCTCGAGTATCACGTATCTCACTGGAAAGTCTAATGTGATAGTGAATATAATAATAAATAACCTGCTTTTTGAGCCATTGTTACTAATGAAGAAACTCTTCTCTGTTGCTTATTACATAGGCCTGTAATCCTCTTCGGCAACATGCAACCATCTGATCTAACAAATTGACTCAAAATCAAAACATCAGTATGTTTAATATCCAATCCGGTTGCGCATAATGGGCAACAACCAGGTTCACATTTCAGCAAGTATGGTTTACGAATAGAATCAACGATTTTACCGCTTATTATTATATTATTTCCTTCTTCCTTAGTTATAACTGAAATAATACAGAGAATAAATTAGTAAACTATAATTAACTCTGTATTTTAATACATCACTTTCTTTCAATTGTAGGATGCTTGTTGTAGATATATTATGTTTATTCAGATGAATAAAATTCAACTTGGGCAGGCATCTAAGGACTATGTGAGATTTGAGAATCTGTATTGAACTCATATCGTGTTTATTTGTACGATCAGAGTTTCGATTTTTTTTCCCAAGAAAATTTTTGATAAATTTTTAATGGTTATATCCACAGAACATCAAAATATATATCATATTATCCAGGGCGGAAAAACTAATAAAATATTTGTCTATGATCTTTAGGGATCTTTATTCTATGGATTAGCATGAGATGAGATTGGTCTTTGTAATATGGCTTTCTTTAGCACTTAGCAGCAACCATAACAGCGTATGAAGACAATACTAACAGAGTCTTTCACGTTTTTTGATTCAGAAAATCAGAAATTTTTTATTGAGCTAACAAAAGGCTAACAGTTGGAAATGCGAAAGCTGCCAAAGATTAAAGATCCCTGCATTATATTTTTATTCTTTCTGTGATCCAGAGTCGAGCATAGAAAATTGCAATGTTTTCAAGGATTTGATTGAGAATCGTAATTTTTTCTTATAAGATAAGAAACTTAACATTTGTTCAAAAGATACAAAAAAATGGTAAGAAAAAGGTTCCAATATTATCATGTAGTAAATAAGCAGCAATGGCGATATATACTGGTGTTTTCAATACCACAATTTATGATGGATGTGAAAATCTTTTAAGAGATAGGGATCGTGATGACGATGTGTGTTTTTCATTTTTCCTATCGTTTCCTGAGTTCTCATCAAACTTTTTCATTTTCAGCCGACACCTCCTCAAATTTCACCCATTGAGGACCAAGAGCGTCACCTACAAGAGGCTCTAGGTGTAGTGAAAGCTCAAGCATTTCATATGAAAAGAGCTCTCGATAAAAATAAATTGATGGATGCTCTAAAAAATGCAAGTGCCATGTTAGCGGAGCTGAGAACTTCTTTATTATCCCCGAAAGCATATTATGAATTATGTATGTGTTGTCAGGAATGAATTATTAGCTGGAAACGTTCACAAAAATGTCAAGCAGTTTCCTTAACATTTATATATTGACAGGATACTTTCAGATATGGCTGTTACTGATGAATTAAGACATTTAGAAGTTTATTTATTGGAAGAATTTCATAAGGGAAGAAAAGTAACAGATCTTTATGAACTGGTACAATATGCTGGAAACATTGTTCCACGATTATATTTACTGATAACTGTTGGTCTTGTTTATATCAAAACAAATACTGCGCTCCGCAGGGATCTTCTCAAAGATTTAGTAGAAATGTGCAGAGGTAGGTTAATTGGTTTCATTCTAGTGGATCTATAGCTATTTATGGGTAGAAGGTCATAATTGAATTTTAAGTGTTTCAATATTAAATATTTTTGTTTTATCTACTGTTTGATTTAGGCGTACAACATCCTCTTCGCGGATTATTCCTTCGGAACTATCTACTTCAATGTACCAGAAATGTCCTGCCTGACTCTGCAGAAGAGGAAGGTGATGCACCTGAGGGAACTATTAAGGATTCAATTGATTTTGTTCTGATGAATTTTGCTGAGATGAATAAACTTTGGGTACGTATGCAACACCAGGGTCATTCAAGAGAAAGACAACACCGTGAAAAGGAAAGAGAAGAACTTAGAATATTGGTTGGGACAAACCTTGTCAGATTAAGTCAGTTGGAATTTGTTACCCTTGAGAAATACCAGAAACTAGTGCTACCTGGGATTTTAGAACAGGTGAGAAACAATTTTTCATTCTGATAAAACAAACAATAAATCTTCAATGCTTAGAATACTTCAAAACCAAAGTAATGGAGCTGTATGCTCATTTTCGTAAGTAACAGTAGAAGGTCTAAAGTCACAGCCTGATCAGAAGAGGACAGTTTTCTGAAAAAAAAATTTATATATGACCAGAAAATTACGCTATAGAACATTCGTTTGTTGAGAAAACCACAAAAGCAAATAAATCAAAACTTCAAAGGAGGCAAAACTAAGTTATCAAGTCCATTCTTGGGACTGGCAACCATACACTTACAAAACAAACATATGACATCACAAATATTTTGGATATAAACAAACTAAACACTTTAGAAGAGGTGAAACATGACTAAAACGTTAAAAACAGTTGTCTGAAAACTAATGTAAAATTAGGTAGGGTAGTTGATTGCCACAAATATTCGATAAGATCAAGACAACACCTAAGCATATGCTTGTATAGGACAGCAAAATCTACCGTGTAGGAGTAATACTGCATACTACATCATACCAAAGAAAATTACAGATGATAAGAACATTAACTTAATCTACCATAAATTACAAGTTTATCTAAAAAATCAGATGACAAAGGAAAAAATTTAATTTTATTTGTTTAAAAAAAATTTGGTAAACCCGCAAGATTTTCCGTCGCCAAGTTATAAGTAAGATATTTACATCATTGTAAGCAGTGTGAGTTCCTAAACAAAAAATATCAGTGCCGACATAGGCAGTCTCTCTTTGTTTGGAAGATAGGGGCCCCCAAAGTTCCAAATTATTGTATCTCAGATCCTTTTTTCCACTATTAAATTCAAAATTTTTTTGAATTCAATATTTGAATGAAAACTTATAGTTTTCAAGGGTCAATATCAACTGTCATTTAATTTTTGAGGTTATAAAGATTTTGGAAAATGTTTTTTACCGCATTTCATTTGTCAAGGAAAGAAGAAGGTGTAAGTAAAATCTGTGGCATTATTGTTTCTATGCACAATTCTAACAAGCATGCGTATGGACTTAAACCTGCTTATTTCCGTTAATGAAGTGAAGTGTACTTAACAAACACGTGGTGAGTTTTTGATGTATAATATAGAATAAATGCTACTGATGATTCTAAATCGAAAGATAGAAGATGAAACATTGTGTCTAGTATTGTTTTTAGGTTGTATTTCATTTTTTCACACTTTTCTCAAGTTTTTTACTTTGATCATTATATGCCAGTTGATATAATAATTTTGTCATTGAAGACGTAGTACGTCGAAGACACAAAAGTATATCGTAAGATATCAAATCAATATCGAAAGATATTATGTAAAGGTTATACAGAAAAATCTGTATTTAATTGTTGCCTTTTTTCCACCATGAAAATCTCACTTCTCAAATATAGTTCATTAATCATCTTTGAACCTTCAACCAACGAATAGCGCACTTCCCTTCGAGAATATTCATTATTTAATGGAAAAAAAGTGAAAATATTAGACAACCACTTAACCTATATTTCTACGAAATACTTCTCGATGTTCAAGCGGAGCTTAGCAACAGCGTCTTTTCATCGCTGGCCAACGTATTATGACAGAAGAGTAGTTGCTGGCGGGAAATATGAAGTGATGGACAGTCGAAGGATATGATCGTAAGGAAAATGCTTCTGTCACTGAAGAAGAGATGATTATTCTAACATCAAAACAAAATCATTGAGAATATTTGCTTAAGGTTTCACTCTCAATATTTCCATTTGAACTTTCTTTCTATCTCCTTCAAAATAGGGAGGTTGTTATCTATAGTCGAACGTCGTTTTTTGTTGTGTCTTCGAGATGGTCCCAGTTTAGAATGAGATTCAGGATATTCCAATAAAATGGGTTATGTAATAACCTCGATTTCATTGGAAAACTGGGAAGGACGCGATCTATCACATATGAAAAGATATGTACGTTGAAATCTATATCAGGATGTATTCTCATTCCATTACTATGTGTTCCAACCTTGTAGATTTCATTAAAAACTAAATCTCCTGTTACCCGCTGGAAGATTTAGAGCATCGCAGTAAGAACTAAGAACATATTTAATTTTTCTCGCCAGCAATAATCTGTCATTCACGACTACGCACGATGGCACGATTCCGACCGATGAATTTCGCGCCATTGCCAAACTTCACTTTTAGACTGAGTCGATATCAGAAGGAATAGAGGTTAAGTGGTTGTCCAGTATTTTCATTGTTTTTCATTAAATATTGATTATTCTTGAAAGAAAGTGTTGCTTATTGTTGGTTGAAGGTTCAAAGGTGGTTTGTGAACTATACAGATGAAGTGAGAGATTGTTTTTATGGTGGAAAAAAGGACCTGAAAACGACTCATTTTGGAACTTTGAGGGCCCATATCTCACAAATTAAGGGAGTTCGCCTATGTTCGACTTCACGTTTTTTGTTCAGAAAAACACACTGCGTACAATGATGTAAATATCTTTTTGATGTCTCGGCGACGGGAAATCTTGCGGGTTTACCACAAATTTTTTTAGTGAATATTGGGGCTTGTTATCCATTTAGAATAATATTTTTTGCAACTCCAGAAATCTGCATGCCATTGTTTTTTTTATAACTTCTTATCGAAATTCAGTCATAACTACTTCAATTTGAAACTTTTGTCTATGAGCAATAATAACTATAATAAGGGATAGGGGATTCACCTAATAGTTGACAATTGCCCTGCCCTGTAATTACAAATTATGATGAAAAAAATAGAATTATCATTTAGTTTGGAAACCACATAAGTTTTTACTTAAACACAAGACAGTTAGGGATCGCCATGGTAAAAAATTCTAGATAAGCTGATGTGAAGTTATGAGCATTTGCGAAATTGTTCAAATGAGTAGACAGAATTGTCACTTATTCAGGCGTTGACTCTGCTCGTTACAGTTTTAGTTGAGAAAATGATTTCACCATCTTATGATGTCTACCCTTTTTTGCAAGAATCTTCACGACGTCATTCTTCAACTAGCCTGCTGTATAAATATCAAGTCCCATATCCCATAAATATATCAATTCAAAATTGTTTTTGCGCGCATGTTCTATCGTTTTGTCCATATGTCTAACTTTGAATTTTGAGCCGAAAATGTTCTCAATGGACTAGGTTGGACTCGCTCATGACGAATCCGGTGTCAAAATCAATTTTGTCCGGCCGGCCGTCCGTATGCACGATTAAAGGCGTACGGAGGATTGTATGAGGCGCCTTTGGGACAAAAGTCTGTTTTCAAGTATATGTATTTTCGAGCGAATATTTTTATTAGTTGCAGCAATATATTTATTTTGTATGCCGATATATTTATTTTTTACGAAACACAATATATTTATGAGTTAGGTGTTACAAATACACAAATCCGTTGTAACCAAAATATTTAATAATTCGACCTATCCCAAGTCTTTACGACAGGTCGCGCCGGCTGCGTTTGGTACATTTCTGAGCTTATGGCAACATGGCGTAGTTATTAGTACATTAGTAAGCAATGGTTGGGAAATTTGTTTAACTAACAGAGTTCTATTACTTTATTTCTACCTCTATGGTTCCAGGTTCCAAAACAATAGCATTAGAAGACCACAATACAAAAAACATAACCATATATTTGTAGCAGATTACAAAGGGATTGTGTGTGTTTTTATTTCCATAGAATTGATAAATCGATTAACCCCTGTCTCTCTCTTCTTTGATGGAGAGCATAATAGAAGAGATAGGGAGATACACCGATCAATCAGTTCGATGAAAATGAAAAAGCACCCATTCAAACGTCTGTATGCAAATACTAACAATAACAAGTTTAAGTTTACTGTTTGGTTTGTGCTACTGCGAGAAGTGTTAAATAAGGATTATGAATGAATGATGCATCATTTGGCCATAACACTGTGTAAACTTCACTTCGTGAAGTACTGTTGACAAAATCGTATTTTCACATTTCTTGCCGTAGAAAACTACCAACCAAATTAACTAAACTGTACTCTAGTATAAAGACACAAACCAACTGCTATTAGGACTCCTTAATATAATAATATCTACTTATCTACAAGATAGATAACGAAGAAACATATCTTTGGTTATTATAAATAGGCATTGATTGATCAGTGATTGTTACTCATCTCATCATACACAACTTGCTACAAAAAAGTTTGTTCTCTGCTTCCAATATCGACAATCTATAAGCCATTTATCAGCCACTGTAGGTACAACACATAAAGAAGATAAATACGTGATATGTTGTACTAATGGCTACGCCATGTTGCCATATGCTCGGAATGTACTGAACGCTGCCGGCGCGCCCTCTCGCGACAACTCGGAATAGGTCGAAATAATAAATATATTGGACACCACGAATTTGTATATTTGCAACACCCAACTTCTAAATATATTGTGTTTCGTAGAAAATAAATATATCGACACACAAAATGAATATATTGCTGCAACTAATAAATATATTGGCTCAAAAATATTTATATTTGAAAACGCACCCCTGTCCCAAACGGCGCCCCATAGGATTGTATTGTCGGTTATGTTCGTTAATGGCAAAATCGGTCAAACAGTTTCGGAGTTATAGCCAGTTGAAACTTTAACGTTGTTTCCCTGATATTTCAGGAACTAGTGGAGTGATAGTTGGCAGTTAGTTGGAGCATGACGCCGCACAACCTCTTGGAAAATGTAGTCCAAATCGTAATGCCTGTTAATTCTGAAAACTTCGCAGAAAACATTCGCTAAGCAAAAAAATAGACCATAGACCCATTTATATGTATATATTTGAATATATATTCAATAGAACATAAAACATAGGCAATTAACAATTCTTGTTTTTGCAAGTAAACAGGCTTCAAAGTTCTCCATAAAATGTAAAGTCCGTTTGCCATTTGGAAAAACACACAAATAACTCCAGATATCAGGTACAGAGCGATGCCAAGAAAGGAATGATGTAATAATGAAAGCGCAACGCTATTACTCAATCTATATCAGTATAATTGATATGTTAAAGATTAATAAATGCCAGCACTATTTTAACCGTTAAATTTGAAATGATACAATAACAAACAAGCGAATTGAACCGTTAAATAAGAAAGTAAGGGAGTGGAAAAACCATAGGATATTTAAAAGCTATTGGCGCAAGCTGTCCTAGTTTTAGGTAGAACGAGAGCATAGTTAAGGATTCCAAAATTCTCCTTAATTGTAACACAATTGATTAAACCAGTTAAATATTGATAGAATCACAACCTATTTAGATGATGTAATGAAATAATAACTTTAAGCGACACCTAACATCGAATTATAATACATGACAAACCCTTGAAATGTAAACAAGGGGCAATAAAATAACATCTGGATAGACGACCGACAATGTCAGGAGACAAATAGCCCTGGGCTATAACCAGGGGAACTTTTTTTGAGAATTATCCGTTAGAAATATGCAAAATATTCAGCCGGGTCCAGATGGGTGTAATGCGAACAGCGGATGCAATATTACACAGGGAGTTTTGTGGTTCGAGGCAGCGCTCTGTCTGCTCGGTTTTCAACTCGAATGATGCATTCGAATGAATTATTTGAGGCTGAGATCGACTGCCGTCCACAATATTCGCCGAATCCTTCATCAAATTTTGTTTCATTGGCTGTTCGTATTACACTCATCGGGACCTGGCTTTACAGATAATATATCAGAATTTAATAATTATTTCAATACTAAATGATATATCGATCTATGCAGGTGTAACGATCAGTATGTCAAATTTTCTGTGCAAGATATGCCCCTTATTTGTTTACCTATATGAGAAGCTCTACCTTTTTGTTTGGAAACGATAAAAATGCGGGAAAATGTAGCGCACAGATCCACCTATGATGGGAAATACGATATACTTATTGGGTGTGGCGGGATTAAAGAAAACCCCAATGTCAGCCAGAGCCATCTATATAAGTTGTGCTTTTTTATCACATAATTCATGCGATTATGGTAAGGTGTGGCCACTTCTTAACTCAGAAAGAAGCGTTCTACTGCTTCTACAGTTGAAAGTAGAATTCTATCAACATGATTCGAAATACTACCAAAATCTACTGCTCAAATTCTGTCTACTAACAATAATGAAAATATAACGAAAATCTACCAAAAAAGTAGTTTTCTACCAAAATTGGTCACGCTGTTTGGGAGCATGGAGCCCCGCAAATTCGGGTGGTGCATCTGGGGATAGGGGTAGGAACCGCGAGTGTCTGACGCTGCCACGTACTGGAACACAACTGGCGCATCGGGTGCGCCTGAGAAGGGTGCTGGAAAGGGGTTTTTGTTACCGCTTGGCCCAGCTGCCGTGCGCATACGCAATAATTTCCGTCAAACAACTCGGAATCTGTAAGCAGGTTTAGAATTCGATATCAAAATTCGATTTCATTGATGGATAAAATCCTCCTAAAGAATATCATCTTTCCAAATTTCCGGAAATACCTATCGGCTCGAGTTGAAATTCAGGACACTGTTGTTGGCTTAAAGGTTAATGTAAAATTTTGCTCGAGTTTGCGTCATTTTAGAACTTATCACTGTATTGAGAACGCCAAATTTCAGATGTCCTAACTCCGAAATATGTCGGCTTTTTCTGCTCACACAAGATATTGGTTTCGTGCGTCGTTTGACATTTGTCATACGTTAGAGGTAAAACAACCTCACTTACCCGCTTTGTTTATGTTATGAAGTACAGCATTTTCAACAATTTCAGGATAAATTCACAAGTTAAAATGATTTATATTAATAGAATTGGTGAATAACTAGGCCTAGTTATTGTTTCGTTGTGAAATACAACATAAATACACCGAGAGACGAAGGAATCCGATTTTTCAGATATATTGTAGTGTAGACTTTATATTTGAATATTTGCATTTTTGACCCATTCCCCTAAGTTTTATCTGGTCTTCGAAGAAATAGATTACTATGTGAACTATCCCAGAGAAGGCAAACATCCTATATTCACGCCATAAATTGAAAAAACTGTTCTGACAAAGTAACAAACTATGGTAGAGTTTGCTGGAGG
This sequence comes from Myrrha octodecimguttata, assembly GCA_958510865.1. NCBI lineage: Eukaryota > Metazoa > Arthropoda > Insecta > Coleoptera > Coccinellidae > Myrrha > Myrrha octodecimguttata. The sequence goes on along the minus strand of OY294059.1, from coordinate 71,473,111 downwards.
CATTTCCACACTGGTTAAGGAATTATGTTAGGCTATCTATTTAATTTGTTCTGTTTGATAAGTTGACTCATGATGAGATAAGTAAATAAGAATATTTCGTGTTTGTTATACACATTTCAAGAATTATATCTTCTCGACACTACAATTGCTGGCGTTATGAATGATAAACCCATCCTGAATGGTTACCACTCGCATCTCCATATGATATATAAAGGCAATTTGTTATGTGATAGATTTGTCAAAATATTGCATGCATTTTATAATAATAATGAACCAGATAACTTTCTCTGTTCTCAACCGAACACGTTCCGATGTGGCTCGACTAATCAAGGATGGAACTTCTACATTTTGTTGTTTGTAATATGTTTCGAATTGACCTTATTATCAATTATTAAAGATTATGAAAGCCCTAATGTTGCATCTACATATTAAAAAAGCATTTTATATGGATATTAAAGAATTTTTTGAGGTTGAATCGAAATCGGTGTTCAAGGAAAAAATTTCATAGGAATTATTTTATTTGTAGCATATATTTAGTATAATAAATATATAATTGAAGATTATGATAGCACTGACATAGCAACTGTAGACCAATATTGTAGTAATTTGATAATTTGCAACATAGAACGTTATTTGAAATAGTACTGAGAAGTTCTCTGGAACCCACGTTTTTTTCATTCCATACATTTGTTCGATTTCATTCTGCTGTTTATTTTCAGGAATTAATGAGCCAAACATTCTACTGTTTCATTTTCAATAGTTATACCTATAATAAATGCTACCTCTGATGTGGATACTCTAGGCTTTAGAAGACAAGGATAAATACTGCAATTTTCATTTATATCGTTTTGAACGATTATCATCTGAGATTGAATATCAGTTAATCAGATCCATTATCACAAAATTTCACTTGTAAAATTAATAAAATCACTAAAATATTCAAATAATTGCTCTTCGCCAATGTAAACAAAGCGAATGTATTCCTTGGTCTCTCGGTGTATTTATGTTGCATTTCACAACGACACAATAACTTGGCCTCACGGGCCTAGTAATTCACCAATTCTACGAATATAAATCATTTTAACTTGTGAATTTATCCTGAAATTGTTGAAAATGCTGTATTTCATAACATAAACAAAGCGGGAAAGTGAGTTTGTTTTACCTCCAACGTATGACAAATGTCAAACGACGCACGAAACCAATTAAGGCTCCAAACCTAGCTCGCATATGTCAAGACCCAGTGAGGTTTGATAAGCTCTGTTCTATGTCCAATGAGTTTTTCAAAAAAAACTACAGCATTTGATATTATTTACCCATTGACAATAAATCTGCATTTATATTGACAATTATTTTACCAACGAATATGAAATTTGTATGATTTTTTTTTTCATACTTTTCAGGTAGTTAGTTGTCGAGATGCTATAGCTCAGGAATATCTCATGGAATGCATCATTCAAGTTTTTCCCGATGAGTTCCACATTCAGACATTGACTCCCTTCTTAAAATCCTGCGCAGAGTTAGAAGCTGGCGTTAATGTTAAAAATATTGTCATAAGTCTGATGGAACGTTTGGCTTCTTTCAGTCAAAGAGCGGAAGCAATAGGAACAGAGGGTGAGAATAATATAATTTTTTATTTTACATATTCTTTCTGCCTACTAACATGAAATTACCGCCTCTTTTATGCATGAAAATCCTATCTGATTTAATATACAGGGTATTTACGTAGGATAAATTAATCGAAATAAAAACATTTATAATTATTTATAGAGTAGTTACAGAACTATTCCATTTTGATGTTTTCTAAAACCTATTTTGGGGGGCCCAACCTTCAAGAGAATTAGTGTAATACATCCTAACGAGAAATGAAGTTGAAGTATTTTTTTTGGCATAGCTTAACCTGGAAATCTGAGTTGAAAACTGATATTCTGATCACTAAATTCAAAGCTAGATATTTTCTTCACAAACCAAATTATTTTTGATCATGAAAATGCAGTATCAAACAACGATGGTGTTCGGGATGAATCTCAAATCTGCTAGCTCTTCAGGGATTACTTGATGTATTGTTCAAAGTATAATGTGAAAAGCGATTACTGATTATTCGAAAATAATTGATATGATCATTTCTCAAGGAATTTAATGAATTAAATGCCACTTACTAAATGTCTGTGCAAGAAGGAAACATTATTCAACAAATGATGAAATGTGCTAGAAGTACTTGTGGGCCAATGTGTAGTTTCTTACTTAAAAAAAATTGATATACAGTTTTTTTGTGATAAATTTCCTTGTTCGGTTCATTGAACTTAAAGGCAATTTTTTTCTCTTGTTTGGAAATATCCTGTTACAGAAATTATTATATCAATTTCACTTAGGAGATACCTTGCCAACCATCTGTCCTGAATATGCTTAGTAGGAGGTCGCAATTATTGATTCCTACATTTCCCCATTTCTTTAACTCCATTGAAATCAAAATCTGACACTACCAATGCAATAGGGCCATACCTCAAAGTACACCTGATCGCAAAATTTCCCAGGTTTGTTATGTTGATGCAGTTTACCCGAAATTGTTCTTATCAAAGTTTTTGACCAACAGAGCTATAATTTCGTTTTGTGGTCCTATAGCTTTGGGGGTGTTATGGTATCATCAGCTTTATAATTCATTTGCAAGTTTGCAGTTCTCACTTGAAGGGAATATGTAAGTCACACATAAATAAAATATTTCATCAATGTTCTGGAGAGTGTTACAAAATGACCTGACATTTCAACTTTCTACTGAAATGTCACATTTATTGGATGAGAATGTATTTATTGTGAATCAATAAAAGTATTGTATGATCCATTCACTTCTATGAAGTCAGGCGGTAGGCTATGAAAATTTGACATTTTCAACTGTGTTTAATAAAAAATGGTGATATTTGTCAGACAACTGTGCAATTGCGTACTGGTGAAATGAGGTGGATAGACACTTGGTGGTGAATAGAAACCAAAAGGAAAGTAATTCCATACTCTACACCATATTATTTCTGAGGGACCAATAAACGTTGGGCGATTTCCAAAAGCTCAACCACAGAACAATACGAAAAACAAAGTTTCAAAAACCTTTGGTAGCCCTCCCGCCTGAGAATTAGATTCTGTTGTTAATTTGGTGAATTTTTAGTACGGAAATTGCTTGGTGGGTATTGAAAAACATAGGTTCAAGTGTTATTTTTTCTCTTAGTTGAAGTTGAAAACATAATATTCATTGGAGTATAATCATTTTTCGTGATACAAATACAAGTGATTAGGAAAATTAGTTGTTAACCAACTGTGACCAATTTGAAGCTAGAGTGGGGTCAATAGAAATACTTGTTTCTATGGACCCCACAAACTGAAGTTAACAGAATCCACTATTCGGTTTTATACAGACATATAAAATCTCCCAATTAGAAAAGGTGATCAAACGGAATTGGCTGGCGTTCATGATGATTTTATTTTACTTCCAAAATGTGTAAAAATATTACTAAGCTGTTATATTATATACTCGATTAAATATTTGTTTCCATTCGTCTCCAGAGCAAAACCAATTTAGACGAAATTTGTGTGTTTCTGTTCAACCCACCTCAAATGTGAATAGAAACAAGAGACATAATATTATCAATTGAATAGACATTCAGGTCGATTCTGTTTGCAAATAGCAAGATTGCTAGGAAAAAGATATTTTGCTATCATAACAAGATTAGAATTATTGGTATTCTGATCAACGATTTTGAGCAATATGATCTGTCACTTCAACATGAATCTTGCTATCAATATTGCTATCTTAGCAACCTCAAAATAGTACTTGCTATGCTTGATAACAAGATAGGTTGGAAAGGGAATCTTACAGAGATCCATTTGTTCCAGTATTATTTCTTCCAATAATTCGAAAATATTGAAGATAGGGAAGTATGTACTGATAGAAATTTGTTCAAGATTCTTTAGAATATTTGATTTTAAGGAAAATTCTCAGATTAAAATACCGGCATAGTAAGCAACAGCTGAGATGATTATTCTTATGATCTCAACAGCCATCCTTTGAATTGCCAACAGAAAAGTTCATCGAATTTCGAATCATTAACGCCTGCATTAAATTGCTGCATTTGATTTCTGGAAACCAATATTCTATTGGTATCCAGGAAATTGGTCAATTTGACATTAATTTGTTTTCTTGTTTCGTAACATTTTTGAATAAGTCGATGTTTATATGAATAAAAAAAAGTATATGGTAATGGAAATGTGTTCAAGGTTGTCTAGAATATTTAATTTCAAGGAAAACTCTTAGACTGAAATACTGGCATAGTAGACAACAGCTGAAATGATTATTCTAATCATCTCAACAACAGAAATCCCTTTGAGGTGGCAATAAAATTGCTGCATTTGATTTCTGGTAACCAATATTCTATTGGTATCCAGGAAATTGCTCATAGCTCGTTTTGACTCTTTTCGTTTCTTAACATTTTATGTCGATGTTTACATGAATCATGAAAGCCGTAGATAGATGTTATGTATGCGAAATCATAAAAAAACTCACGAAGTATGGTTATTTTCTTCTTCCTTGTAGCTCTAAAGTCACAAAATACAGTGTTGTCAGCTCTGAAATCACCGATTATGGAAGTCCGTGATAGCAATATTGTTATGACGAAATTCATAACAAACATTGCTATAACACTCTGAACAGAATACGTAATATCATGACCTTATTGCTGTAAATTAGAAAGATAGCAATATGACTAGAATAGCAAGGTTCATAGCAATATGCAAACAGAATCAGCCTGACGGCCGACTGCGTAAACACAATAACTTCCGAAAGAAACAACTTAGAAACTCGGTATTTGTAGAGAAGGTTTGGACCTTAATTACGAAGGCCGAATTCGTGAATGGGTAAAATCCACCCAATGATTCCGTAGATATACCCAATCAAAATTTTATTTTTCCAATGTTTCCAAAAATACAGATCAGATCGAATTGAAATCCAGTACTTCATCGAAAATAACAGTTCGAAGTTTCATACAGAATTTAAAGAGTATGATATGATGAGAAAATCATAGAAATTTTTTTTTTCGAATTGTTCTAATAACACGATTATCACGAAATTTTGCATAAAGTTGTCTTTCAGCATCTCAAAACTAGCTGTGAAGTTTAATCAGGACTGAATCAGTATTTCTCGAGTAATACCGAAAAAATCAACGATATCGAGAAGAAAACCTCGAAGTTTGAAATATTTTTTCCCGATATCTCCAAAACTTATGATCGTATCGAACTGAAATTTAGTACACTGCTGTGAAATTAGAAGGTCAAAGTGTGAGTATAATTTTTTTTGGATATGATTAATGGTTTCCGAAAAAAAATTTTAATTTACTGACAATATGATCTTGACGAAATTTGGCTCAAAGTTGCGCGTCGTTATACTTCACCTGATTGCCAAGTTTGAATCCAATCGCTTGAGTAGTTTCTGAAATAAAAAATAAATAACTTCAAAACTTCAAGTGCCTATAACTCCGAAACTATTCGACCGATTTGGCCCATTAACGAATTTAACCGCGGCATTCTGATGCGCAACCTATCCTGAAAGTTTCAAGTAGCTAGCTTGCTTCTGTCGACAGTTATCGAGTCTACGGACGGCCGGCCGGCCGGACAGAATCAATTTCGACACCGGATTCGTCATCAGTGAGTCCAACCTAGTCGATTGAGACCATTTTCGGCTCAATCATCCAAAATTACAGACATTCGGTCAAACAAACAACATGCGCGCAAAAATTCAGAGATAAAGGATGTACCAAAGATTCATATATCTACGAAATGGTATTTAAATTATGGAGTCTATCATTTAAGCTTCATTGATGAACCATCAAAATAGCTCAAAGAATTTAGCATTTTAGATAAAAATTTAAATGGTGGCAGAATATTTCTATTTGAAATCGACTTTTTGCGCCCATGCTCCAGGGAAGCAGAGGATATAATTTTCCACAGCTTCAGCATTTTAAATCAAGAATGGTTTCAAATGATTAGATTACAGTCCATGATGAAGAATTTGACATCAAATCCGATTATGTTTGAATTTCATAGAGACTTGAAAATTGTATGACACTTTTGGAGACTAAATTTCTTGACAGCAGGCATCTGGTGTATTAGAAAGTTAGTTTATTTACTATTAAGCCTTATGTACAACCACGATAAATTTCGAATAGAATTACATAGAGACTTGGAAATTCCAGGGCAGTTTTGGAGACTAAATTTCCTGGCAGAAGGCTTCCCGTATATTAGAAACTCAGTTATTTACTAATAAGCCTGATGTACAACCTCTCTAACTTTTTCATACTAACCGAATCATCCCACAGCCAGAGAAGCTAGAGTGGAGGAACAACTTCCAAACTGAACTCAGCACACCGGTCGGTTTTATTTATTCATTTTCCTAATAATTACATATCTGAAAAACTACGGATATGATAAGATTCCATTTTATCGCCAAAGAATGGGTACAAAACCAGTTTACGGGTTTTAGCTTTTTTATTCTGGGTCATTCTTTGAAAAAATATTAATTTAATTCCAGACTATCGCCCAACCCTGTATATTCGATTTTCACAACTATATAATTAAAAAAAAAAACGTTAAACGTTAAGTGAATGTATTTAAGGCAGTTTGTCCGGGTCATTTAGCCCAAAGTCTTTAAATTCCAATGAAAATTTATGTGGAAATGATATTTTGTATCATAAAACTCTTCAGAAATATCAAAGTTAGGGGGGAATGGCATTGGAGAAGCAGCCTATACAGTAACATACTTCATCATGCTGGTTATTGAAACAACTCATTCAAAATGTCAGGTCATTTAGCGACAGTCTTTATTCTCATCATGTCGAAAGAGAAGAGTGCTAACGCCTTGTTTCCTTGTTGTTTTCTAGGTCTGCCCAAGAAGCCCTTTTACGACCCGAATACCATTTTTAATCCAGTTCTTTCCGCAGGTACGGCCTCGGTCTTGAAAGACGTAAAATTGTTCGAAGTTTTCTCAGATCAGGTTGCGTCCATCATCGCGAATAGGCAGTACCTGCCTTCTGAAGATATGGTCTCACTGCAGGTGGCCCTTGTCAATCTGGCCCTCAAATGTTATCCCGAAAGGGTGGATTACATCGATAAGGTCATGTTGAACAGCGTGGAGGTAGGTTTGCTAAGAATTTTATTGTTGAGGTTTTTAATTATTTTGTAGAATCTCATTTCGAATCAATTTGTTCTCTATCTAGATGCCCTCAAAATTCAACATGAAATAACCCATGTTGCCTCAGATTGAATGACGGCATGTTGATTTTTATTTTTTCAAGAATATCTTCAGCCTGCAGATCGCCACCCAAAATTTTTGACAGGAACATGACGTAGTTCATTTTAAGCCTGCCTTTGAGAGATAATATTTCAAATTATTTTCTCAAGAGGGGATAACGATCTACACTTTGCTGTAGGAGCAGGTCCATTTCGAGCTAAATGCGTTTCAGAAATCGGTTCTGTACTCATTCAAGGCGTGAAATATAGGTTTTATACTGTGGGTTCCTGAACATGTATGTGTAGTAGACGTGTATTGAGGGTAGAGTGTTTTGAAAAGGTTTGCATTGTTTAAAAATATATACAAGCATTTTACCAGCAGATCCGACAACACTTTCAATGCGGTAGCTGAACTAAAGTTTAGAGTCAAATGTAACCTTTGCGACAACTCGATCTTTGGCTGATGAGTGGTTAGGAGAAGGCCATCCTGTAACTGTCCGAACGGTTTACCGCCGTATAAGGTTTTTTAGACTGCAGCATTATCGACTCCATCTTGTGTTACCTCTTACGGCTGAGCATCGCAGGCAACGATTACAGTGGCGCAAAGAACGACAACATTGGAATGTGGAATGGCATCAGGTCGTATTTTCTGATGATTCTCGATTCTCCTTGGGTGCACATGATGGCCGAAGAAGGGTAAGACGACGTCGAGGAGACTGACGTGACACTCATTTTCATGTTGAGCGTCATGTACACCAGACAGTAGGCGTTATGGTATGAGGTGCAATTGCAATGCCAGTAGGTCAATTTCAGTCTTTGTTCGAGGTAACATACAGCGCTGCGTTACCTTCAAGAAATGGAGCCATATGTTTTCCCTTACCTTAACCGGCTCGAGAATCCAATATTTCAGCAAGATAATGCTCGACCTCATATTGCCAGAGTTATTTCAAACTTTTTTGAAGCGACCCATGTGAATCTTTTGCCATGGAGACATCGGAGACCTTTTCCGAGCAGACGCATTTTCGAAGTTCCGCAATGTCACCTCGGTGGAGGGAAATCTCGCTTCGTAGGCCGTCATCTTCAACTCCTCTCGCGCTTGGGGTCCGCCGTCCCGATTGACTGGGACACCCACCACTCGACGGTCGCGGGCTAATCCGGTTAGATCGACAGCTCCCACAACGCCATTGACCGCCGGGAAGATTTACGAGAAACGGCTGATGTTTGTTTATATCCGAACATACGGAGTTAGCGTGAGGAAACAATACAAAAATCCACCGTACCGAAAACCTGGTGCCTTCTTGAAGATTGCCACGTCACACACACTGCACTGATGATACTAATTTTTCTTGAAAATTTGTGAGGTAATTTGAATGGGAGTTTAATCAAGTTGGTGCAATTATTGTAATTTTGATTAAGTTGAATCAGACCGTTTCTCTTTAAGCTGCGTGAATACACCTACTCGCACGACACATGTGTATATAATGTATAATCCCTGCAAAGAGGAATTTGGTGTTCTACTGTTTCGCCTTGTCCTAGTACCGAAAGAGTTCTAGGTACTTCTGCCCTATTAGATGGTCTATGTTAATTCAACCAATTTATTGTTTTCAACTCGAAATTGCAAGGGAATGATGAAATGGATTATTATTCTGCAACCATCCTTTCTGTCATTTGCCTCTTTCTCTACTCATTAAATGTTCATGTACCACTCAGTGCCCTTGAATCCACACAATGAATAGCTCCTCTACAAGATAATCACCTATAAAACGGTCATGTATCCCAAAGTGCCCTAGAACCCGTTCAGGAATATTTTGTTGGATTCTCCTAATTCAACTGATAGCTTGCAACCAACAAGGTAATCCAAGTAGGGGCTCTAGGGCATTTTCCACGAGAAAGAGGGTCTACCCTAGTGTGATTTTTAGACCACTCTGGGATACGTGACCATTTAATGGGCGATTTTCTTGCAGAGAAGGATGGCTCTCCCTAGGGTGGATTTTAGAATTCTGGGATTGATGACCGTCTAATGGGTTATTTTTTGTAGAGAAAGAGGGTCTATCCCTAGTGTGGGTTTTAGACTACCCTGGGATACATGACCATTTAATGGGCGATTTTCTTGCAGAGAAGGATGGCTCTCCCTAGGGTGGATTTTAGAATTCTGGGATTGATGACCGTCTAATGGGTTATTTTTTGTAGAGAAAGAGGGTCTATCCCTAGTGTGGGTTTTAGACTACCCTGGGATACATGACCATTTAATGGGCGATTTTCTTGCAGAGAAGGATGGCTCTCCCTAGGGTGGATTTTAGAATTCTGGGATTGATGACCGTCTAATGGGTTATTTTTTGTAGAGAAAGAGGGTCTATCCCTAGTGTGGGTTTTAGACTACTCTGGGATACATGACCATTTAATGGGCGATTTTCTTGCAGAGAAGGATGGCTCTCCCTAGGGTGGGTTTTAGAATTCTGGGATTGATGACCTAATGGGTTATTTATTTGTAGAGAAAGAGGGTCTATCCCCTGGGATACATGATCATTTAATGGGCAATTTTCTTGCAGAGAAGAATGGTCTATCCTTAGGGTGGGTTCTAGCTCTCTGGGATACATGACCATTTAATGGTCGATTTTTTGCAGAAAAGGATGGCCTATCCCTAGGGTGGGTTCTAGCACTCTGGGATACATGACCATTTAATGGGCGATTTTGCTGCAGAGAAGGATGGCCTATCCCTTGGGTGGTTCTAGCACTCTGGGATACATTACCATTTAATGGGTTCTACTAACATACTATGGGAACATGACCATTTAATGAGTGATTATTTTACAGAGAAGTAGGGCTATTCCTGAAAATCAACAGGCATTGGTGATTAGAAAATGGATGAAAAACATTTATGCATGTTAATAATAATAAAGTTTATTCTGTTAATCAACATACAGTTGTTCTCACAGAAATTTACAAACTGTAAAATGAACTATTTATAAAAATTTCGTACTACAACCCTGATCCATTGCCAGCACTGGAAAAAAAAATCATTCAAAAATTTTTCTGTATATTTGCTCGAAATGTGCCCAATGATGTGGAAGATCTGATGGTATGAGGTAGTTTGTTATAGAGTTCAACAGCGGCATAGCTAGGTTTTCTTCTACCATAATTAGTTTTTGTGTTCTCATCCAGACAGTGCAAGCAATCAGCATAGTCAAATAATTCCTCTGTTATTCAGAGATCATCTACATAAAGCTGCTCGATTTGAGCAAAAATATCTTTATATAGACTAGCACATAGAATTATAGAAAAAGTATCCGAGGAAACCTTTCACTTTGCCAAAAAGCAACCAGGAGTGCGGAGCTCATACTGTTCTCATATACGGTTATCTCAATGAACGTCACTGCACAATGAATCGATGGTTTCTAGAACTCATAGACTTGCGTAAGGCGGCAACTGGTCAGTTGGCAGAGCTCAAATAAAGTTGCTGATGCGAATTAACAGACTTACGGCCAGTTTCACATAACTTTGATTGTCAGTCAACAGGGCATTCTGTGCTCGATTTCAGTTCGTTTTCCACCCAACCATCGAATGCAACTTTAACCAACGAGTTGATCGGACGTCAAAAGTTTTGTGAAACCGACGATTAAGAGAATCAAAATAGATCTTTCGGCAAACGTCATCGCGGTGCTTAACGAAGCCTACTGCCCCATGCTTTATTGAGCGACTGTTCGAACATTTGATGTTGGGTAATGAATTAACACTGCTGTTCCTGACAAGGCATTAGCAAACAATGCCTACACAGAAAGCATCTGGTCTTCTTACTTGCACAAGCTATACAGGGTGAGTCTTTGACCTTGCAGAATATTTTAACAGAAGATTCTTGAAGCTGAAAGAAACACATTTGTCCTCTACCATTTTTTCCGATTCGGCCTAGATAAAAAGATATAGGCATTATAAATTTTCATAATAGGCTAGCCGCCCCTGGAAACCTGAACACTGAAGTTTTTCAAAGCCTAAGATTTAAATCTTCGAAATAAGCAACTTGTTATGAAAACAAGCGTCAACTTACTTTTAACATTCCAGTTGGTGAAAAAAGTTGTATTTATAGTACAATAAACAAGTTAGGTATTCCAAATTTCGAGGGCGATAAAAGTTGAATATTCTTCTCTTGGTTTCATTTTCGATAATGAGGAATTCATCTAGCCTTCACTCATATTAGCTTTGAGATTCATCTTCAATTTGTAATTATTAATTTTCTTTGTTTATTTCATTTTCTCCAAGAATTATCAGATTCAGACATAACCCATTCAAACTTTCATTTTCATAAATAAATAAAACAGATGTACCTAATTTATCTATGAACGTACAAACGTTGCCAAACTGACGAACAGAAAGAAAGAACTCTTCGAAATCAAACAACACACAATATGCTAATTCTATGTATACACTCGTATAGTCTATGATTCTGAACTGAACTATAAATCTATGATTCCATTCTCAACTTTTAGACGTGGTAACGCGGAAAAATTGAATTCTGTGAATTTTTTGAACAGAGTTGCAATCAGCCAAAGTACCCAATTCTCGGAATTTCACAGATATTTTTTATTTTTGAATTTCAGATTACTCGAAAACGGCGCATCATACGAAAAAAAATGAAGGATACTTTTACTTTCCAAAATGGTAAAAAATTCGTTGAATAGCATTCAAATTATTTTTTAAAGTTGGATTCTTTGAATTTCTGGTATTTTTATGAAATGTTATGATCATATTTAAGAAACTGGAGGATGTGGATAAAATTTTGTAATCCAGGAACATTCATCGTATCAATAAAAAACTATATTCCAAAAATCATCTCATTCGATGAGATCGTTCGCGAGATATAATCGAAAACTAAATTTTTTATGGATTTTCAACAGTCTGTATCTTACGAACCAAGCCGAATCGGAAAAAATGGTAAGGGAAAAAAGTGTTTCTTTTGGCTTCAGGAATTCTGTTAAAATATTCTGCAAGGTCAAAGACTCACCCTGTATAGTTTCTAAGACGTTTCTTAGAGAAACCTAGGAAAATCGGCACAAATGACAAATGCTTCATTTCAATGATGATGTTTTTTTCAGATATTCCAGAGACTGGGGATTGAAAACATAGAATCCCACAGTCAAGTAGCGAGGGAATTGCAGAAACTCCTAAAAATACCTCTAGACCACTACAAAAATCTTCTTATCATATTGAAACTAAAACATTATGCAGCTCTCATCCAACACTTGGATTTCACAGGCCGTAAATCCTTGAATATTTACATTCTGAATAATGCCTTGGACCATGAGACAATCATTCCTTCTTCTGAAGAGGTAGAACAGGCTCTGACTCTCTTAAATACTTTGGTATCTGACAAAAACGACTCTACTGCGACCAACTTCGATTTGGAAGAATTGGCCGAAGAACAATGTCTTTTGGCAAGATTCATCCACCATTTCAAGGCTGATACTCCAGATGATCAGTATTTAATTCTGACTACTTCAAGAAAGGTGAGAAAAAATCGAATCTTTTTTTTTATATATGCTAGTTTTTCGGGAGAATCTACAACCTATGTTAACACAGTGACCTTCAGTCTAGTAATATGCAATGCACATGTTGAACGCGTTTATAGTAATCTATAAGATCAGAGCCTTAGTGAACGAAGGAAAAATTTTTTCAAGTCATTTAAATTCATCCAATAAATCAAAAAAACTGTCACAAAGTCCAGGTTAGGATGTTGTTAACATCCGAAAAGCAACGACGGGAAGTAAGTAGCTTTGGGTGCTTGTTCAAATTCATAGAAAAAGACGTCGCACTTAAAGATATTTATCTATATCTAATGCTTCATGTCATCATTTTTCAATCATTTATTAGATTTCAACTCGATTGGATCTGCATTTTTGTGAATAGTAGAAAGACTATTGGACTACTTACAAAATAATTCATAAATTCCCCATTTTTAGGTGAATTACAAACCTATATTCCATTATATGTAGTCATTTCATGGGCACTGGTAATTTGACTCATTTCACTCCAAAAAATTTCAAAAAGCACTGCCGTGAAGGCAGCAACTTTTGCGCGCATGTTCAATGTAGATGACCGCTTCAGCAACGAATTTGAACGTGCGCGCGTACCAAATTTCAGTTCGATACGATCATAAGTTCTGGAGATATCGGGAAAAAATATATCAAATTTCGAGGTTTTCTTCTCGATATCGTTGATTTTTTCGGTATTACTCGAGAAATACTGATTCAGTCCTGATTAAACTTCACAGCTAGTTTTAAGATGCTGAAAGACAACTTTATGCAAAATTTCGTGTTAATCGTGTTATTAGAACAATTTGAAAAAAAAAATTTCTATGATTTTCTCATCATATCATCCTCATTAAATTCTGTATGAAACTTCGAACTGTTATTTTCGATGAAGTACTGGATTTCAATTCGATCTGATCTGTATTTTTGGAAATATTGGAAAAATAAAATTTTGATTGAGTATATCTACGGAATCATTGGGTGGATTTTACCCATTCACGAATTCGGCCTTCGTAATTAAGGTCCAAACCTTCTCTACAAATATCGAGTTTCTAAGTTGTTTCTTTCGGAAGTTATTGTGTTTACGCAGTCAGCCGTTAGGCTGGCCAGCCTAACGGCTGACTGCGTAAACACAATAACTTCCGGAAGAAACGACTTAGAAACTCGATATTTGTAGAGTAGGTTTGGGGCTTAATTACGAAGGTCGAATTCGTGAATGGGTAAAATCCACCCAATGATTCCGTAGATATACCCAATCAAAATTTTATTTTTCCAATATTTCCAAAAATACAGATCAGATCGAATTGAAATCCAGTACTTCATCGAAAATAACAGTTCGAAGTTTCATACAGAATTTAATGAGGATGATATGATGAGAAAATCATATAATTTTTTTTTTCAAATTGTTCTAATAACACGATTATCACGAAATTTTGCTTAAAGTTGTCTTTCAGCATCTTAAAACTAGCTGTGAAGTTTAATCAGGACTGAATCAGTATTTCTCGAGTAATACCGAAAAAATCAACGATATCGAGAAGAAAACCTCGAAATTTGACATATTTTTTCCCGATATCTCCAGAACTTATGATCGTATCGAACTGAAATTTGGTACACTGCTGTGAAATTAGAAGGTCAAAGTGTGAGAATAATTTTTTTGGATATGATGAATGGTTTCCGAAAAAAAAAATTTTTTGGAAAAAAATTTTTTTTAAAAATTACTGACAATATGATCCTGACGAAATTAGGCTCAAAGTTGCGCGTCGTTGTACTCCACCTAACTGCCAAGTTAGGTTGTTTCTGAAATAAAAAATAAATAACTTCGAAACTTCAAATGCCTATAACTCCGAAACTATTCGATCGATTTGGCCCATTAACGAACTTAACCGTGGCATTCTGATGCGCAACCTATCCTGAAAGTTTCAAGTTGCTTGCTTGCTCCTGTCGACAGTTATCGTGTCTACGGCCGGACGGACGGCCGGCCGGACAGAATCGATTTTGACACCGGATTCGTCATCAGTGAGTCCAACCTAGTCGATTGAGACCATTTTCGGCTCAATCATCCAAAATTACAGACATTTGGACAGAACGATAGCACGCAGTTCCCCTAGAACATGCGCGCAATAAAAATGTAAAAAAGCACTGATATGAAGTCAGCGCCCATGTTCAAATTCGTTGCCAAAGCTGTCATCTTTGGGGATATTCCAATCATATTACTATTATTATTAACAATTGAATAGAGTCAAGGCAAAGACCTATAATGACTCTATTAACAAAAAAAACAAGTGTTTTTGTGTGAAACAAAAAAAAGTTGAATGTCCTATAGTGAAAAATAACAAGTGAAATTAATACACAAAGAAGCACAGATGCACGAAATCACGGTTGTGAGGCCCTTATGATCCTCTGCATGAACCCTCATTTTTCAATCAAGCCCCAGATTTCAAACCGATCATAAACACAATAACTTCCGAAAGAATCATTGGGCGGGCTGTTAGGCTGGCCATAAACACAATAACTTCCGGAAGAAACTACTAAAAACTCGATGTTTCCAGAGTAGGTTTCTATCTTAATTACAAAGGCCAAATTCATGAATTGCTAAAATCCACCCAATGATTCCGCAGATTGATTTAAAAACATACAGTATTTGGTGAGGGTAATATGATCAGAATATCGCCGAATATTGAATATTTGTAAAAAAAAATTGGGAATTCCGAAACCGTTAGGCCGATTTGGCCCATTAACGAGCATCCCGATGCGCGACCTCATCTGAAAGTTTCAACTTGCTACCTTGCTCCATTCGACAGTGATCGTGTTCTCGGACGGCCTGCCGGACGGAATCGATTTTGACACCGGATTCGTCATCAGTGAGTCCAACCTAGTCGTTTGAGACTATTTTCTGGAAAAATTCGAAAATTACAGACATTTGGACAAAACGATTCCCCAGAACATGCGCGCAAGATATCTGCTCGGTGTTGTCCATATACAGGGTGTAACAGCCAAATGGAATAAATTCGATAACGAATAAATGAGGGGGTGTTAGGGAAAACGCTCGGACACGTCGATTTGTAATTTTAAATGCGCATAGTTTTCAAGAAAATGAAATTATATAGGGTGTTCCATGCGACCGTGGCCAATACCAAATTTCTTATTTCAAATGTAACCCCCTGTATATTATTTATTTTTTGGATTCTTCAGAAAATTCTAGACATAATTCATGTACAATGTCCTATACCTATCTTCAACTTTTTCGGAAATATTAAGTGTTTTCAGAAATGTTGAGTAACGTTAGAAGACAATTCTACACCAGATTAGCATGTTGCCAAGACGTTCGCGGCGAGCATTTTGAACATTTCCTACATTGACATCAATGTTTTTTTTCGTTTTTTTTTAATTATTAAGAAATAATCAGTATTACTTATTAGGTTTAAAGTGTAATGTACCGAATTTGTGAAATAAAATAATTTTTTTTATTCAAAACGTTGATTTTTGAACTAAATCTCAAAACACTTAATATTTCCGAAATAGTTAAAGATAGGTATAGGACATTGTGCATGGATTGTGTCTAGAATTCTCTGAAAAATCTAAAAAATAAATAATATACAGGGGGTTGCATTTGAAATAAGAAAGTTGGTGTTGGCCACGGTCACATGGAATAATATATAATATTATTTTCTTGAAAAATATGCGCACTTAAAATTACAAATCGACGTGTCCGAGCGTTTTTCCCAACACGCCCTCATTTATTCGTTATCGAATTTATTCCATTTGGCTGTTACACTCTGTACATACAGATCTTAATAATTACTTATTCCACTAAATCCAGATTTTCGGTTCTGCTTTCATATGAATTATGGCAGATATACGAATCTGCCAAATTTCATGCATTCAGTAGTTGTGTGTTCTAGTGATAATTGAAAGTATATTTCCAATAAGTTTTGATATCTATAAAAATATTCACTCTTACTTATCAAAAATAATGCATGAGGCTTCAATGTGCTCGTTTTTTTTACACCTAGATGTGGAACATCTGCATGTGCAAAGTTGACGGAAGGAGGTGAAGATTTTTGGAATAATTTTTGGCGCTCTTTCAAATCTGAATATTTCGACCTATCATGATGTTTTCTTGAGCTCGTTTTTGTGCGAGGAAGATTCGGGTATTTGGGTAATCGGAGATTCTTCTTTATTGGCCGACGACGATCACGTGATCATCGTCAGCCAATAGGGTGAATCTCCGATTTCCCAAATACGCGAATCTCGGATATTTGGTATTTGGGGAATCGGAGATTCGCCCTATTGGTCGAGAGATTCACCCTATTGGCTGACGACGATCACGTGATCATCGTGGGCCAATAGGGAAGAATCTCCGATTACCCAAATACCCGAAAATACGTAACAATTGGCAAGGCCATAATTGTTTTTGACTTTGGAGACATTTCAAGAGTACCAACCTGATTACTTGTAACAAAACTTAAAACTTCTCCAATACTTATGGACTTACTTTACAGAAGTGAATGGACTATATTTTGCAAATATTAAGCCAAAAAATCATTCCTTTTGGAAGTTATTATGCATACAGTTCTACGAGAATCACAGGTTGAAGGTTTATGTATAATAGACGACTTCGGCCCAAGTTGCCAACCCAGAATTTTCTTCACAAATTTGCTATCACTGGGGAACGAGAATTTCAGTTCAAATTCGACATGATAAGGTTTGCATTATTTATAAATATCTGTGAAAGATGCCTCGGCTCTTCAGACAAGATAATTCCTTCCAAATATAGGGTTTTGTTGAGATCATCTCTGATTGGCTGAAATTTAAGTTGGGATTCCTGATTTCATGTTATTTGTGTCAAATTTGTATAGGATATGTTCCGCAAATCAACTTGGTTATTTCGGTTGCCGGTTTTCTATTCCGTAAATATGAAATATTCGGTTGGTTCCTGACAAAAAGGTTAACTACGGAATTTGGATAATGAAAAAACGTTCTTTCTGTCACCAAAACGACTGTCAATGTTCTATGGTAACATATCCATAGCATAGAAAAATCTTTATTTACTTTATGATCCATAGAACATAGAAGAGACAACAATCAACAATGGAAAAATTACTAGGTATGGTCTATGGATCATAAGGTAAATAAAGATTGTTCTATGCTATGGATATGTCACCATAAAACATTGATTGTCGTTCTAGTGCATAGACTTAATATGTCTATGTTCTGGTGACAGAAAGATTGCTTTTTCATCAATCAAATTCCGTAATAAACTCTTCATTTCAGGAACCAACCGAATATTTCATATTTACAGAACGGAAAACCGGCAACCGAAATAAACATGTTGATTTGCGGAACATATCCTATACAAATTTGACACTATTAACATGTAATCAGGAATCCCAACTTTAATTTCAGTCTAACAAAAACCTATATTTGGAAGGAATTATCTTGTTTGAGGAGCCGAGGCATCTTTTACGGATATTTATAAATAACGCGAGCCTTATCATGTAGAATTTGTCCTGAAATTCCCGTTCCCCAGTGATAGTGAATTTGTGAAGAAAATTGTGGGTTGGCAACTTGGGCCGAAGTCGTTTATTGGAGCTGAATGCGATTGTTTTGGTGCATTTAGACCCTATATGTACCCTGCAAGTTTCAAATACCTTCCTGAGTATTTTCTTTTAGAATTAAAAGTGTTAAGTGTATACAGAAACAGATGACACAGTTCAGCACGGTTAGGTTGTTTCACGTATCTATTTTCAATGGCACGTTGCTGTTATATGCGGATCTCTGAATAAAGAACATAAAGAAGGAGCATAATGCCTAACAAAGTGGGTCCGGGATGGATGTTGCATATGGCCGACTTTCCTTTCACTTTGAAGAGAGAACAACTTGTTCTGAGACTTCTTTGTCTGAAGAAACTAACTAACATGAGTCATACTTGGAGGTTCAACATGGGCGCCTATGTCCCACTTTTATACGAAGTAGAAAAGCGTTATGCTCCTTCCTGTTGTTCTTTATTCAAAGATGCGGATGGACAATATTTCATTGTTCACAGAATTGTGTACTGAACTGTGTCATCAGCGCGACGTTCGTCTACATATACACTTAAGGTAACACCTGTCATACATAATTGAATTTGAACACTTATTTTTCATCATGCATTCAACAGAATCATTTAAGATCATTTCTGTCTCGAAATTCAAAAATGGGTAATGGTGAAAGCTACTAGTATCATTATTTGAAGCCAGTAGCCATTCAGAATTGAGTACTACTTGAAACATTCATTATCTTTTATTATTGAATGCTTTTTCAGATCCTGGCCACTGGTGGAGCACAGAAGATTAAATATACCCTTCCTCCTCTTGTGTTCCAAGCCTATCAACTCGCATTCCGTTATAAAAATTCTGAAGATGAAAAATGGGATAAAAAATGCCAGAAAATTTTCCAATATTGCCATCAAACAATTATGGCGCTAGTGAAGGCGGAATTGGCAGAACTTCCTCTGAGACTCTTCCTTCAAGGGGCCCTTGCAATTGATCAAATTAAGTTTGATAATCATGAAACCGTTGCATACGAGTTCATGTCTCAAGCCTTTTCCCTTTACGAAGATGAAATATCTGACTCTAAAGCTCAACTAGCTGCAATCACATTGATAGTTGGTACTCTTGAACAGATTAGTTGTTTTACCGAGGAAAACTCCGAGCCATTGAGGACTCAGTGTGCGCTTGCTGCCAGCAAACTTTTGAAGAAGCCCGATCAGTGTAGAGGTGTAGCTACTTGTTCTCATCTGTTCTGGAGCGGGAAGAATCAAGCAACTAATGGAGAAGAAACACATGATGGAAAGAGAGTAGTTGAATGCTTGAAGAAAGGACTAAGAATTGCCAAGCAGTGCATGGATGTCAGTGTACAGGTAAAATTTTAATGATTATATACAATTTAATAGGTCTCTTTCATGTAACACGAATTATCATATTTTTATGTTTTTCTCATTCTACAGGGTGAGTCTTTGACCTTGCAGAATATTTCAACAGAAGATTCTTGAAGCTGAAAGAAACACATTTGTCCTCTACCATTTTTTCCGATTCGGCCTAAATAAAAAGATATAGGCATTATAAATTTTCTTAATACGCTAGCCGCCCCTGGAAACCTGAACACTGAAGTTTTTCCAAGCCTAAGATATACCATTCAAATCTTCGAAATAAGCAACTCTGTTATGAAAACCAGCGTCAACTTACTTTTTACATTCCAGTTGGTGGAAAAAGTTGTATTTATAGTACAATAAACAAGTTAGGTATTCCAAATTTCGTGGGCGATACAAGTTGAATATTCTTCTCTGGGTTTCATTTTCGAAAATGAGGAATTCATCTAACTATCACTCACATTAGCTTTGAGATTCATCTTCAATTTGTAATCATTAATTTTCCTTGTTTATTTCATTTTCTCCAAGAATGATCAGATTCAGACATAACCCATCCAAACTTTCATTTTCATAAGTAAATAAAACAGATGTACCTAATTTATCTATGAACGTACAAACGTTGCCAAATTGTCGAACAGAAAGAAAGAACTCTCAAGCAACACACAATATGCTAATTCTATGTATACACTTGTATAGTCTATGATTCTGAACTGAACTATAAATCTGTGATTCAATTCTCAACTTTTAGACATGGCAACGCGGATAAATCGAATTCTGTGAATTTTTTGAACAGAGTTGCATTCAGCCAATGTACCCAATTCTCGGAATTTCACATGATATTTTTTATTTTTGAATTTCAGATTACTCGAAAACGGCGCATCATACGAAAAAAAAATAAGGAATACTTTTACTTTCCAAAATGGTCAAAGATTCGTTGAATAGCATTCAAATTATCTTTAAAAGTGGGATTCTTTGAATTTCTGGTATTTTAATGAAATGTTATGGTCATATTAAAGAAACTGGAGGAGCTGGATGAAATTTTGTAATCCAGGAACATTCATCGTATCAATAAAAAACTATATTCCAAAAATCATCTCATTCGATGAGATCGTTCGCGAGATATAATCGAAAATAAAATTTTTTTATGGATTTTCAACAGTCTTTATCTTACGAACCAAGCCGAATCGGAAAAAATGGTAAGGGAAAAAAGTGTTTCTTTTGGCTTCAGGAATCTTCTGTTAAAATATTCTGCAAGGTCAAAGACTCACCCTGTATATCGATACAAAATCATAATGTATGTTATCACACACTTCAATAATTCGCTTTTGAGAATGCTCAAATCGGGACGCGGTTAAAGTTTTTCAATCATCTTAGAGATAGAATATTTGATTCCAATAATAAAAAGAATTATGCAAGATACCCATTCCTATTTCTTCCTGGCCTAAAGATTTGGCCCTCATGGAATTCTAAATGTTGAAGCTTAAAGCTATCAATTTTCATTCAATAGACGACTTCGGCCCAAGTTGCCAACCCACAATTTACTTAGCAAGTTTACTTTCACTGGAAAACGGAAATTTCTGGACAAATTCGACATGATAAGGTTCGCATTATTTATAAATACCCGTAAGACATACCTCGGCTCTTCAAACCGGATAATTCCTTCCAAATATAGGTTTTTCTTAAAATCGTCCCCGATTGGCTGAAATTTAAGTTGGGATTCCTGATTTCATGCAAACAGTGTCAATTTTCATAGGATACGTTCCGAAAATCAACTCTGTTGTTTCGGTTGCCGATTTTCCGCTCCATAAATATGAAATATTCGGATGGTTCCTGGAACAAGCGCGTGAAAAAGGTTATTTACGGAATCTGGTTGATGAAAATGCGGTCGATTTACTGTCACCAGAACGATTTTCTATGGTAAATGTCCATAGCATAGAACAATCTATGTTTACTTTAGGTTTGTTTTGGTTCCGAGTTCAGAACTGTACGGGACGGTTCTAGCATAGACCAACAAGACAAATCACTTCATTCTTTGCTGGAATCGAGTCTTTCTGACCTTGAGAAAAATAATAAATAATGGACATAACCACACTTATTTCTTCCGCTTAACAAAACAGCTCTTCTTTCGAATATCTTGAATCGAAATGTATACCTAAATAGATTTGCAGGGATTCAGTAATCACAAGATTCAAATCAGACTATGATTTTCGATGGAAGAGGAAACGATTTGAAAACCAAATTCCTAATACCAAAGCGAGTTTTTCGCCTTATCTTAAACTCCTGATAAATACGTTAAAGAACTCGGTTGGAGTAAATGGAAAACCTCATTACCTTAATCAGAGAACCGTAAGGTGAAAATTTATATGACATAGAATTTTTGCAACTTGAGAACTTTTGAAAAGCTGACATAAATCCATCAAAGGAAAACTTTAGATATCTCTTATATGTACAAGAGGCAAATGGATTCAACCAAATTACTTTCATTTTATTGCTCCAAGCCAACTGAAAAGCTGTAGGAAGGTACAAACTATGAAATTTTGCGAGTCGAATGAGCATCTGAACCAGTGGAGAATATGACAGGAGATTTATTGAGGGACGATTCAGAAGAACCATCGGCATTTACTTTTTGATCTTAGTAGTGACTGATACTTATAGGCCTTCAGGAAACCCCTCAAAAGCTTGTGAGGGTTAAGGGTTTGGGTTCTATTTCATTGCAAGCCCTCTTTTAATAATTGTGGATCCAATCGGATTAATGTGTAAGGAATGTAAAAACTTTAAAAATTGATAAACAAGAAATAGAAACGTTTTACATTGCCTTATCTTTTCTATAACACCATCAATAATTACTACAGGTAGACTCTCACGAAAATGATTTCGAAACTGATCAAAATAATATAGGCACTCAGACCGATAGGAGGGATGATTTCATATGCTAATCTCAAATGAAACGAGAAACGTTTCAAATAAGTAACAGGACTACAACCACTACAATTTGATGCACTGTATAATTTTTTGGACCCTTCGGTGATGGATAAACTAAATTATTATCATAAATATGAAAAATCCCGTTATAACACAAATAATTGCTACTTCTCTAACCATGATAGATTGTGCTTAACACTGGTTAGACTGAGGCGGGTGTTTACATTGGACGATATTTCTATAATATAATTAAAGCATCAAAGAAAAATTACATGCCACATCAAATAAAAATAAATCTCAATTCCTAATAAATTCAACTAATGAGTAGATTGAGTTGTTCAACTGGTTTAAGTAAAAACAATATTTCAGTGATATTTTATACTGGGATACAGTTTATGTACTATCAGACTTTGAGCATTAGACAGAAAATTTTTCTGGCCAGTAGGAACATTAAGAATAAACCATACTGTTTTAAAAATATCAGAAATGATTCTATAACTATAGTTATTGATTGTACAGAAATAGCAATGCAAATGCCATTTAATTTCCATCAACAAGGTAATATTGTTTGACATGGAAATTTTGGCTTCTATTTATCCCTTCGGTAGATATGAAATGGTAGGTAGGTTTGTGAAAAAGATTGTTTTATATGGAACTTGTTTGGAGAAAAAGCAGTAAATTTTCTGTCACCAGAATGACGATCGAGTTTCTATGGTAACTTATTATTAACGGATAATATCAGTATACCATTGTTAGTAGTTGTCATTGTTGTCTTCTGTTTTACTGAATCAGAAGTTTCTTCAGTTTTGTCTGTGTTATTCATTTTTGTTTATAGACTATATATTAGAAAGAAAACTGGTATTTTTGCTTTGAGGTAAGCATTGAAGACATATTTTATGTATTTTATACACTTTGAAATATGTATCTATTGTTTCGTAGCATTTCAACATGACGACGTTGCTTCCAGAGGACATTCCTGGTGCCGTATTATCCGATGAAGTTCCATTAGAAATTCACTCTGTTTTAAAATTACAACGCTGGTTAGAGTGCAGAGGGTTGAAAAAAACTGGATCCAAAGCGGAACTTATAAGAAGGTGAAGCCTTATATTTCAATGAGCTCACAAAAATTTCTATTTCAAAACTTGCAAACAAACCTCAAGAAACATATAAGTGATGGGCATAACAAAGTGCTTGATATTGGATTTCCTTTAGTCGACATTTTTTGCACCTTAAGAGGAAACAATACCACGTGGTAGTAAATTATAGGTAGCCAACACAGCCACATTTAAATGTCATCAAACCTCGTTTATATCTCAAGGTCAAGCCGCTTGACCCAGTCTACATGCTTAAACGTTGCCTATAGGCGCTTGAAATATTAGAATTCGTAGAAATTTCGACGTTTATAGCAGAAAACAGGGTGTCGTTCTGCAGGCTTCAGCGAGTATTTTTTGAATTTTTTTTTTTTGGGATGTACTCAATTCTTTCGCGAGAATGCGCAATATAAGTAATTTTTCCATTTTTCACTCCCTTTCAGTTTTTGCACCAAAAAAATTTTGTTGAAGAAAACGAACTCTGGCCTCCAGAAGTCATCGCGTTATATTCGGGGTATTGTTTACTCTTAATATTCATTTATGAACTATTCAATAACTCGGGATGTACTTATTAATTTCAGAATAAAGAATTGCATTGACGCAGGGAACAAGAATAAAATATTCATCGGTGTCGATGGAGGGAAATGGTATGATGCTAAACAAAACATAAACCAAGAACCTTGCACCAGCTCTGAAATATCTATTTTTGAACATATCAATTGGGGAAAATTTCCAAGTTGTGACATTCCTCAATATTTCAATAAGGGGCACATTTATACATATATAGTTGGTGCTGAAGTTGGAGAAAAGGACCCAGAGACTATTTTATTAGATCAAGGAGTCACAACTGTTAAACCATTTAGGAGGGGCAATCAGTATGTCAGTAGTCAACACATAAGCATTATCGAAGATGGTCAAGAAAACAACTTTTATTTTTGCAAATGTAAATGTCTCTCATCCTTTCAAAAGAATCTACATTATGATGTGAAAGTAATTTTAAATAGAACTTCCGGAGCCATAATTAAAGGTATTTGTGAGTGCAAGCAATCGGCTCTTGGGAAGTGTAGTCATGTAACAGCATGTTTGATTTTTATTTGGGAGTATACCCAAAATTATGGGTATTCAAGAATATCGGCCACTAGCAAACCACGGCAGTGGGGTTTAGGTTCAAGAAAACGTGATCCATCGGCTATTAAATCAGCGAAATATCCAATAAAGAGATTTAAGCCTTGGTACAGGGGTAATTTTGATCCAAGACCAAGTGGATATACACCAAATATTGATATCAACGACTTTGTTATCGACTTGCAAAATGTGGGGATTGATTCTGGTCATGAATCAATCTTTGAAATGAAGTACGATGACTTTGATTATTCACAAAACGAACTTGATATTCTGCAGCTCCAAACAAATCAATTCCTTGAAAACATGCAAAATTATATGAAGAAGCAAAGCCAAGGAAAAACGTTGTTCGAAGTACCTGGGACCAGTCCACAAGGATCAGAAGGCTGGTTAAGATTTAGATCACTATTCATTACATCATCAAATGCAAAAACTGTTTCAACTCAGTTGAAATCTGAAAATGCAAGAAAAAACTTTTTATTAAGAAATCTGTGGATGGTTACCAAATCAATAACAACAGTGGCAATGGCATATGGTAAGAAGAATGAAGAATTTGCAAGGAAAAAGTATTCAAGCTTGTTTCTTGAAGATAATCAAGTGATGGTTGAAACTGGACTCATGTTCAATGAAAAATACCCTTTTTTTGCCACAAGTCCAGATGGAGTTGTGATGAATGGAAATTCGATGGATTATATTATAGAAATAAAATGCCCTAAATTATTGGAAGATTGCAAGAATGTGCTAGAATTTGATACACATCTGTCGAAGTCGCAGCTGAGCAATTTTTTCCTAACAAAACAGGACAGTAAAATTTTCATTAAGGAAAATCACCCTTACCTTTACCAAATCATAATGTCGTTGATCATTTGTGAAACAGATATGTGTATGTTAATTGTTTGGAATCCAGCAAGTATGCTGACTATTCCAATAAGAAAAAACAATTATCCACATATTGTAAGTGCAATAATTCAAAATGCAACAGATTTCTACATGAACGTTTATGTTCCTGAAATATTTGCTATGAGAACTATAAGAGATTTATCTTCAATCACTCTCGAATCAAAATAATTGGTCTTTAACATTATGATCTGGCAATAAAAGAACAAAATATAAATGTTTTCAACAAAGAGTAACTTTCATTTCCTGTAAAATGTATAAAACATTGTTTCTACTTGAACCAGTTAAAAAAGAAATAATATCCAATGAAAAACTACTAATATTCAACTTCATTTAACTAACCGTTCTTCGAAGTTTACCAGAAACGAAACAACACTGAACATGTTCGATAAAATAGGATTTAAAAGAATAGGATATTTCTTTGAAAGGATTCTGTAGCATTTCATTCTACCAATAGCTCTTTCGACATGAATTCTGGCTCTGGCAATTTTTTTCGTTAACAACTCTTCTTCTCCTGTTAATCTTTTCCTTCTCATAAGTTGTGGTGGCGTATATAATTTTATTTTCATCTCATCACATAAATCTTGTATAAGAAATCCTCGATCTGCCAAAATCACATCTCCTTCTTCTAAAAAGCTTCTTATATCACTTTTCTCAAAAATCTCCTTGTCAGAAATTGATCCCTCAAACCCGTCACTGACATAAATAATTGCTCCAGATGGGCATATCCCCAAAAGGAATTTAACAGTATTAGAGTGTTTATAGCTTGAAAACGTATTACCTTGTTGATGGAAATTCGATGGCATTTGCATTGCTATTTCTGTACAATCAATAACCATAGTTATAGAATCATTTCCGAAATTTTTAAAACAGTAAGGTTTGTTCTTAATATTCCTACCGGCCTGAAAAATTTTCTGTCTAATGCTCGTTGTCTGATAGTACATAAACTGTATCCAAGTATAAAATATCACTGAAACATTGTTTCTACTTAAACCAGTTAAACAAGAAATATCGTCCAATGTAAAACCCCGCCTCAGTCTGACCAGTGTTAAGCACAATTTATCACGGTTAGACAAGTAGCAATTATTTGTGTTATAACGGGATTTTTCATTTTCATATTTATGATAATAATTTAGTTTATCCATCACCGAAGGGTCCAAAAAATTAAACAGTGCATCAAATTGTAGTGGATGTAGTCCTGTTAAATATTTAAACCGTTTCTCGTTTCTTTTGAGATTAGCATATGAAAATAGGAAATCATCCCTCCTATCGGTCTGAGTGGCTATATCATTTCCATCAGTTTCGAAATCATTTTCGTAAAAGTCTACCTGCAGTTGTGGAAAGGCGTTTGGCTTCGAGTTTGAGGTGATCTTTCCAGAAAAGTGTTTACTGCAAATATAAGTATTTCTATTTATGCTCTCCAGTGTTAATGTTTCATTGCCACACAGTTTTATCCATTCGAGGCACTGCATCGAGTTCTTTTTTTTGGGAAACGGACGAAACTTGATTCTGCTATTTTTTCGCGAATCACTTTTGCAGTGTTTGTACGAACACCTGGGCATGATTTCTGGATTCCAAAAAAATCTGATTCATACAAAAACAATAAATCTATCTATGTCTACGGTATCGATCATAAAAGCTCTCGATTTTGTGTCTGAAAAATCGCTTACTAGAACCGTCCCGTACAGTTCTGAACTCGGAACCAAAACAAACCTAAAGTAAACATAGATTGTTCTATGCTATGGATATTTACCATAGAAAATCGTTCTGGTGACAGTAAATCGACCGCATTTTCATCAACCAGATTCCGTAAATAACCTTTTTCACGCGCTTGTTCCAGGAACCATCCGAATATTTCATATTTATGGAGCGGAAAATCGGCAACCGAAACAACAGAGTTGATTTTCGGAACGTATCCTATGAAAATTGACACTGTTTGCATGAAATCAGGAATCCCAACTTAAATTTCAGCCAATCGGGGACGATTTTAAGAAAAACCTATATTTGGAAGGAATTATCCGGTTTGAAGAGCCGAGGTATGTCTTACGGGTATTTATAAATAATGCGAACCTTATAATGTCGAATTTGTCCAGAAATTTCCGTTTTCCAGTGAAAGTAAACTTGCTAAGTAAATTGTGGGTTGGCAACTTGGGCCGAAGTCGTCTATTACTAATTATTGTCAATTCGTCAAAAATATCAGAAATATAAAAGGGTGCGTTTTTATTTTAATCGATTAATCGTAAATGCATCAAGGCATTTTTATTTTCATTAGATAAATCCCGATGAATTTCAGCAGGGTGTACTTATTTTCAACGTAGTTTAAACAATGAATTTCCAATTACTAATCGGATCCATCGTACTCGGAGGTCGATCGAACTGATTGGATGGATCATTCTAACCTAACTTTAATGTTTTGACCAGAAGTTTTTGTGGATTTATGAAACATGTTTGGTGTGAAAAGTTGAAAAATATATAGTGATTATGTTGTGAAGGTGATTTGAGACTTACTAATGAGTCCACCACTGAAATGATGGAACTTAGCTACAAAAATAGGATATTTAAGTACATTTTTCTCAATATAATTCTTGATTTTTACATGTCTTTCATTCTTTATCCTTTCCGAATCAAATATTACGAATTCTTCATCACTAGCAGAAATATCATCAAGTTTCTATCATATTTCTCACAACGGGAATAATGCGGCATCCTAATAATGATTTTTGGCAAAAATATGTGCGGAAATACAGAAAATATCTATCACAGAATGATAGGATATCTGCAAAATAAATGAAATAACTGATTACCCCTTATTTCTGTATATTATGATGTAAAGTGTTCGATATTAATGTTTACACCAGACAATCGTTCATTCAAAATTCAAATCCATTACCTGGATTCATCGAGAATTCTCTGATTCCTGTCTTTATTTTCACCGAATGATTAGTAAATTTTCGATAGATCTGATGACGTCGTATTCTCATCGCTCGATCGTATTCATCGCTTTAACTGATTAAAATAAAAACTCACCTAAACTTTCAGTGTCGACCGCATCGGCCAATCGATTCTTGAGAACCATATGATTATAAGATTGCAAAAATTAAATTTTTGAATTGTTCTAATGAAACGATCGTCTCGCAATTTTACACAAATTTGCTAATCAACATTTGTCAACTAGTTACAAGTTTCATCATTATCTTCTAAGTACTTTTCCGAGTTATTTCGGAAATAACGATACAGGGAACCACAAAATTTTTGTCCTTTACATATGGCAACAATCATCTGGACCGAATCTAATTTGACATGAGTTTCTTCATCAGTTGGTCCAAATCAGTAGTTTAAGATCATTTTTGGCAAAAAATTCGAAAATTGCTTCGTTTCAGGTTCAACTTTTCGTGGAACTTCTAAACCATTACATCTACTTTTTTGAGAAAGGAAATGACCAAGTCAGTATACAAATACTTAACCAAGTCATTTTGAAGATTAGAGAAGAATTGCCCAATTTGGAGAGTTCTGATGAAACTGAGCAAATAACCAAACACTTCAACAATACTTTGGATCATTTGAGAATCAGGTCAGAAACACCAGAAGCCGACGGAGTTTCCTATGAAGGGTTGGAAATTTGAAATTGTATCAGAAGGACAATACTGTATCATTTTAAATGTTGAACAGAATTTTTTTGAATATCTGATTGAAAATTAGCTTGTATTGTTGATTTTAGGAATTTACTATTTACACCTATAATATTTAAAGAAATGTATGAATATATGTATAGAACTCAAATATATTGTCTATAAGAATTGACTATTTAATTTATCAATAACAATTTTTTGGAAATGAAAAGTCTACCATAAACATAATGTGGCTAAAAACCAGTACTTCAAAAAAAATATTTACAAATTGTAACATTAATTAAGAAGCTGTAAAAACGTGACAAGCTAAATTCATCCAACATCCTTTGATTTTGCTGCAGTTAATAACTCGTATAGTTGCAATATTTGATCGTCATTGAATTTTTGTAACTCGTCTTCAGTCAAAGATTTTCCTACACCCCCCAAGCCTTCTTTGATACCTTTGACTCCAAGCTGATTTGATAATTCCATAGCATAGCTCTACAAATAACGAATGAACTAAGTGTTAAAACATTAAACAAACTCCCTACTGTCCATTCTGCCATGAATATCTTTGTTTGCCCTTGATCACAATTTTTGTGTCTTTTAAATTCTTCTCGGACATAAGTGTTCCCTAACTCTGTAAGAGCTGGTGGTAATCCTCTGTTCAATTTCAAAATAACCTTGTACAAGAGTCTGACTTGCCTCGCATGGTTAGGATTCATTTTAACTATTTTCTCATAAAAGCATAATTCAAATGGAATAAAGTTATTGAAGGAGGAATCACAAATACATCAGGAAGTGCTGCACTTTAGCATAAAACCGATTTTGACGTTGATTTATTTTAATGCGCAGTTTTTCACGTTAAAATCATTGGTGCTAGTACCGACTCTATGAGATTTCTTGTTCAGGAAATATGAATTTTTGAAACTTGCAAGTCTCTTATACAATATTTCAACATTTTGTCCACAAATTTATGAAGTTAGAGGTTATGAAATGTAGAGATGTGACGGTATTCCGCGATTTTGGAACGCTATTTCTCTGGAACCACAGAATACAAATATATCTGGAACCGTCTGTCGCGCGTCGCGCTTCTTGCCACTCGTAGCTCTATTTTTCTCTAGACAACACGTTTCTCTTGCCCTCGCCGCTTCCATTGTAAGCATAGACCTAATATAACATAATATAATTGTTATTTTAGGTCTATGATTGTAAGTTATAATTTCTATGCTTCCAGCTTAATTTATTACACAGTATAGAAACTAGTTTCTATACTGTGATTTATTATTTATTTGTATTCTGTGTAAATATATCTATGGTTATTTTATTGCCTATGTTGATTGCTATCAATAAAATCTTTTCATCAAAATTTTACTACTATAAAGTTGGAAAGTGATTTTTATTTCAGGAATATAATGGATGATGAGAGTAAAACTGTTTGGTGTGGAAATTTATCCGATGAAGTTACAGAAGAAACTCTGTATGAACTTTTTCTGCAAGCTGCTCCTTTGCAGCGAGTAAATATACCTCAAGACAAGGAAGGACGCAAATCCAATTATGCTTTCATTGTTTTCAAACATTTGGTGTCAGTTATGTATGCAGTAGAACTATTGAATGGGACAACTTTATTCAATAAGCCATTGAATATAAAACCAAGATCGAAAAATCAAGTGAATGATCATCAGAATCAGTTCAATTGCAGCGTGAGGTTTGAACATCAAACACATGATTCACCGAGAAGGCGTGATCAAAATCAATTTAACACTCATTCAGAACCGTTCTTTGAAAATCTTATCCAAATGGGACAGATGATGAATGTAGCAGCAGTGCAACCCACATACTCCTCATCAGTTGACAGACGATCAAATTTTTATAATGAATCGAGAAATAATCGTCGTCATCACAGAGAAGAACGTAAGCCATACTCCAGAAACAATCAAAAATTCGGTAGAAACCACAACCGTAATTATGAAAATCAACGATATTATTAATTCCATAATTAAACTTTGGAAGGTGAGAGGGGTACTAGTTTTTGCATCAAGGTTTTGAAACTCAAAAAGAACAGGTTTTGGGATACATTGAGAAGAGAGAATCTTTGGACTGTTTGGTACAATCTTTCTATTATATTTTATAATTGATTATGATCTCCTATGAACATCAATTCCAAAACTATATCTCACTGGTGTTTAATGTGTATACTACTATATTTTTCTGATTAAACATCAAGTCTTCATGTCCATATTAATTATAATTATTTGTGGGAAATCAAATCCTGTAAAAACTGCCAAAAGCTTGAATAATAAAACTTATTCCTTGTGGGGTTGTGAAGAAGCGGCTAAACAGTGAAGCATTTCAATAAAAACCCAAAATCAAGTGTTCTTCTCAAATGTAATTATAATATAATGCATTTCTGATAGCTACTCAATATAGTAGGGCTTTCTTAATCCGAAGAGGCAAAAACAAGACCCTTTACTGATTATCGCTGTGTCTGAGTTATAGTATGCCATATTTAATGGTGAAAAAACATTTGCTGAAGCTTAGTTTCTTTAATCAGTTTTTAAATTGAAGCATCAAGACAAAAATCTACATGTTCCTTAGTGTTTTTTGCACATCGGAACCACAGGCTAACTAAGTTCATCCTTGTTCTTATTTATGTCGCCTAGAATTGTCCTGCCTATACCAAACTTCCGAGGAATGATAGGGTAGCTTTCACCTTTATCTAACATATCTATAATCTGCAATTTGTCTTTTAATGTCAATGTTGAATGTTAACCGTGGCGGTATCATGATGTTAGCAAGCACGATAAATTGACACAGACGGAAGGCTATAAACAAAAGAGCAACGATGGATTAGCTCATGGCAGCCCCCTTCAACCGCGAACCCCGTTGACTGACCAGATTAGAGCGATCACCAAACAAGGGGGAGTCCGGATTAATGAGGCCTTACTGTATTCCGCACCTGTAAATTCATCACAGACAATTGGAAAGGTAGTTTCAAAACATAAATTTTGCCTGACTGATAAATAACTTGAATACATTGGTGCATATACTGGGTATTAGGAAATACAAATTAATAATTTGAGGGATGATGCCTTTGAAAGATAAGTAATTTCAACGTGTTTTTGTACTTAAAAGGTGCCTTCATAAAATTTCTCTGAGAGTGCAAGTAGGACTGAATGATCAGAATTGAGTGCAGATCTTCACATCTCACTCCTCATTCGAAAACTTGCTCCACAAAATGTCAATGGACATTTATGTACAAATCCAAGATTTATTGGCTACTATTTCAATTTGTTCCAGTTGCTTGATTAATTATAATAACAGTGAAACCCATGCCATTTGGGGAGTAAACTGAGGCCTACTTAATCTTATGTAGATTACTGAGGCCTAGGCTTACCAGTCACTATTTTTGGAATTTGGTCACTTTTTTTAGAATTCAGAAGTGGTTTCAGGGATGCCAGTTGTAATAGGGGCAAGATTTCTACTCTGTTTCGATAACTATGTTAATACTTCCACTCCTGTTCTACAGTAATTGTGTTTACAATAAACTTCATACGGTATCACAATTGGAATACAAACCTAAAGACCTGAAGTCAGTTGCATTTATGTGCTTGTTCAAATTCGTTGCCAAAACAGTCAACTGTTAGAGCATCTGTACTTCTTGAAATCAATGAGCATGATATCGTAGCGCATTTTCATCCGATCACTTTCTTGCTGAATTAGATTGCGCACATTGTCATGAATGTAATCTAGCTTGCTTCTCAATTTGCTGACGTAGTCCTCCCGGGCTACATCTTCTCCAGGCTTAGAACCAAACTCAAGGTCACAAGGTAGTCTATTTTATCGGCCGAACTTTATATTGGCTGGAGTTTCCATGGTATATTCTTGAACGGAAGATCTATATGCCACAGTGAATAGATGCAAATATTCATCCCAGTCCCGCTGATGATCGGAGACTACTTTGTCTAGATGTTTTCCCATGGTCCTATTCATTTGGTTGGCCATGCCATCTGATTGGGGATACAGAGGTGTGGTTCTTGTCTTATTGATCCCCAATTTTCTACAAACTTCTTGGAATAACGTAGACTCGATATTTCGGCCTTGATCATAATGCAGCTCTATTTCAAAGATTCCCAATGTACCCAATAGACTTTACATTTTGACTGGATACTTCTTCCCAAGTAGGTCGTCTACCACTCTTCTTCCAACTCAGAATTACTTTCAAGTCTGGATCTTCTTCTTGTGCTCGTTGAATTTCTTGGGGTAGCCAGTCATCTTCAATTACTGTGGTCTAGACAGACCAAATAGGCTTTGTCTTTCACACGTGAGCAATGACTGCAATTCTCGGGGCAAGGTCGTCTTGATAACGCATCGGTATTTGGATGGGTAGCTTCCGTTCTATGTTCGTTATTGCAGTCATATTCTTGCAGTGTTTCGATCCATCTGGCCACTTGTCCTTCCAGGTTCTTAAAGTTCAGGAGCAATTTCAAAGCAGCATGGTCCGTTTTCAGCAGAAATTTCCTTGCGTACAAATATTTGTAGAAGTGTTCTACGGAATTGATGACTGCCAAAAGTTCTCTTCTGGTCACGCAGTAATTCCGTTCTGGCTTCTACAAGACCTTGCTGAAATACCCTATGACTCTTACTTGTCCAGCCTGTACTTGTGATAGAACTCCTCCGATGGCTGCATTACTAACATCCGTGTCGAGCACGAACTTTCCTTCAGCTCTTGCGTAGCTCAAAACTGGAGCTGTGACCAGAACCTTCTGCAGCTGTGGGAAGGCTTCAACGCAATCATAGGACCATACGTACTCTTGTCCACCCTCTGTTAATATTGTTAGAGGTATGACAACAATGTCGAATCTAGATACGATTCTTCTTTAATAGGTGCATAAGCCTAAGAAACTTCGCAATTCACTCTTCTCTCTCGGTATAGGCCATTCCTGTACTGCTTTGATCTTGTTCGGGTCAACTTTCACGCCCCCTCGAGAAACTACGTGTCCTAAATATTTCACCTCTGTTCGAAATAAATTGCATTTCTTTGGACTCAGCTTTAGGTTGGCTTCACGAAGTCGCTGGAAAACCTAAGTACACCAGGCAAGTTTTCCAGGAGAGTCCTTTCAATATAGTCTCCATTAAACGCCCAAATGTAGCAGGAGCGTTGCATAAGCCGAAGAGCATCACTTTAAATTGCCCGTTCCAATACTAAAGGCAGTTTTCTTTTTGACTCTGATCTTGGATCTGAGCCAACCTGTCAATACCCACTCTTCAAATCCAAGGTGGAAAACCAACGTGATCCCGAGAGTGTATCCAGTGTATCATCAATTCTCGGTAAGGGATAGCTGTCCTTCTTCGCAACTTGATTGAACTGCCTATAGTCTACACAGAACCTGGTGGACCCATCCTTTTTCTTCACTAACACTACAGGTGACGTCCAAGGGCTGTTGGGTGGTTCAATGACACCTTCTTTCGCCATGTCTTCAATATTCCGTCCAGCCTCTTTCTTTTTGCCATAGGAAGACGTCTAGGATGCTGTCCGATGGGTTGTGCATCACCAGTAGTGATTTTATGCTGCTC
The DNA here is from genome assembly GCA_958510865.1 of Myrrha octodecimguttata. Classification (NCBI taxonomy): domain Eukaryota; kingdom Metazoa; phylum Arthropoda; class Insecta; order Coleoptera; family Coccinellidae; genus Myrrha; species Myrrha octodecimguttata. Next base: position 71,438,202 of record OY294059.1, on the reverse strand, counting down.
AATATCGGTCTTCCCTATTCTTTCGTCGGTGGCAAACACGTCGGAGAATTTCTGAATCAGTTTTCTCACTTCGGCTAGTTCATTACGGTCAAGATCTTGACATTTTGAGGTGAGAAGGGTCACTAGCTCTTCAGTGTTCTTCTGGCTTTGCGAGACCCATGCATCCACCGAGCGATGTCAAACCGCACACCTGACACCAATGTAACGTTTTCTTGATTTTCAAAACGTTCAGAATAATTAAACTATTTATTTACACTAATAACAACTAAATTCTATCAAAGTCTGTATGTGTGTATTTCCGCACTATTTATTTTCACTGATCACTTTCCGCTTCGGATAACTCCGTTGAATGACTCCCTGTGCTGCTCCGCGCTTGCCCTTATATCACTCATTGAGCTTCTAGTTAAGCGGATGACGCATAGACATCCAGAGTGTTCTAGAAGACTCTCGCACAGACAGGGCCGTACTCGTCACAATATTATCCTTAACAAATCAATTTGAACACAATCTGGATACATCTAGAGGCATGAAAAAGTTTTTCAAGTATTTGCGTAACTGCGTTGGCGGTGAATAAAGTTTCAGTCGGTACCAATTTGTAAACTGTGATAGTACTGTCGAGAGTGCTAATTTCCCTGCTGAATCATTTGCCTTTCACTTCTTGTCCGAACACATTTCTAACATTCCACATTTGAATGAACTCCACGCTGTTCTTCTAACCTGCATGATTAGGTTTTTCCGAAGAACTCGTGCGAAAACCAACCTGCCCACTGAGGTTTCGTCATGTTTTTACGGATATTCCTGGTCGTACCAATGTTTGCCATCACGACATTGAGCTCATTAATTATGATAGTTTGTATCGAAAGCAATATCCGATACCAACTGCGCATAGGAAAGCGGTTCAATCACAACTAGATTTAATGGGAAAGTGGGGTGTCGTAAAGAAATGTCCTACCCAATACATTTCTCCCCTTACGACAACTGTAAAAAAAGACAATTCGGTCAGAATTTGTTTGGATGTACGTTATTTGAATTCTCAAATGGTTGAAGAACATGATACACCAAAACCAATTGAAGAAATTATGCACATGATACAGGGTGAGCAAATTAAATTCATGACCTTCATCGATTTAAGTTCTGCATATTGGCAAATACCGCTAACTGAACGTTCCCAGAAATTTACTGGATTCAGGTTCGAAAACAAGAGTTATTGTTTTTGTACATTACCCTTTGGACTGCAGAGTAGTGTAAGCGCTTTTGTTTGGAGTTTAAATAAAGTATTCGATAGTTCTTTAGCGAAATTTTTGATTACTCACGTCGATAACATACTTATGTTTGCTCCAACTTTTAACGAATTTATTGTTCGACTTGATTCCGTTTTGGATAAACTATCTCATCATGGTTTCACCCTAAAGTTGTCTAAATGTGATTTTTTTCGTGGAGAGATGCCTTTTTTTGGGGGTTGTGCTAGATATTAATGGAGTCCGACCTTTGAGAGTTCAAGCAATAAACGATTTCAAACCACCGACAAACAAAAAGGAACTTCAACGGTTTTTGAGTCTTGCGAGTTTTGATCGGGCCTTCTGGAATAATTTTTCCAAAGTAGCTGTGCCGTTGGTTAGTTTATTGAAAAAAATATTTCATGGAGATGGACCGATCTCCAGCGAGTTTTTGTTAGTTTAAAGAAATTCATAGCAGGTAGTACCATCCAAGAGAAAACGTTCCGTTTTGTTTAGAGGTAGATGTAAGTGATACCACTTTGAGTTGCCAATTATTTCAAATTATTGATGAGCAGCGCAGAACGGTCGCTTGGCTTCTTCCTAGGGAAACGAGATATTCGTGTAACGAAAAGGAAGCTTTGGGTTTAGTTTGGGGACTCAAGAGATTTAGCATTTATTTGCTGGGAAGAAAATTCATGATTTACACTGATAATCGCACTTCAACGTATTTGAAAACTTGTAGATTACTGTCAGCTCGAATTTCCAGATATGTGTTAGCTCTACAAGAATACGACTTTGATATAACTCACCTTTCGGGTAAGAAAAATTTAATTGCAGGTGTGCAGTCTTGCTTTACTTTGCCTAGACCACCCACACCCTCAGATAAACATTTCAAAAAAGCGTCTGTCTTAAGGCTACCTCTTGGTGTCTTGAATCTGTTGAAGGATATGTCCCGATATCAACGCGAGGATCGAAAACTGGCCGTCATTATTGAAGGTTTAATAGTTTGGTGAGGGGTTACATTCCACTGCGACCTTAAGGTCTATTGTGCCCCCTCGTCGGAGCTATTTTTCGCATGCGGTACCTACAGCTCGCCCTCCAGCTCTAGAGCTCTGATGAATTCTAATATCTGTGAGGGCTTCAAGGAGGCTTAGTTCTCATTCCTCCTATAATGCTCATGCCCAAGATATTTCTTGCGCAGGCTCACAATGGAGAGGCATTCTGTGATCAGGTGAGGAGTTTCCTCCTCTTCCCCACAGAATCTGCACTCGTCAGTTTCTGATGAGCCATTCTCATCATTTGCTTCCTCAGGCGACAGTATCCTGTGAGGAAACCAGTGAGCAGGCGTAGCTTGTTATTACTGAGGTCCAAATGATTTTTGGATCTAGTAATTTCAAAGTTCCGAAGGAACTTTTTAGAGAGTTCCATTCCTGGAGAATTCCTCGAGAGTGTCCCTCCTTCATTTTCTTCCTTCTCCAAAAACTCCTTATGGGTACATACCACAGAAAGGTTTTGGGCCAGTAGGTAGCGTTTGTGCTCCCTTTCTGGCTAGAGTGTTAGCCTCTTCATTTCCTTTGATTCTTGAGTGCCCAGGAACCCAGACTATGGAGACCTTGTTATACTTGCCTACTTCATTGAGTTTCCTTCGGCACTCCCATATCAGCTTTGAGTCGATGACATAGGAGTTCAGTGCTTTAATAGCAGTTTGACTATCAGAATGGATCACTATGCCAGACCCATGATAGTTTCTTTCTCAAGTTTTACTGGATAGTCTTCTGCACACCATTAAAGACCTTATCGCTTTACTAGCAGTTATTTCAACATGCTCATTCCACAGAAGCTTACTATCCAGGGTGACTCCCAGATATTTGATTTCAGACTTCCATTCTACAATAACTCTATTTACCGAAATGACTTTCATAGCTGAAAGGTTTCTCTTCCGAGTAAAGGGAATTACTGTGGTCTTTGCTGGGTTAATGTTGAAACCCACTGATAAGCACCACCGCTCAATAATTCTGAGGCCCTTTGCAACAACTCACAGAGGACATCCTCGAATTTGCCTCTTACTATTAGGACTATGTCATTGGCATAGCCTATTCATTCGAAGCCAAGCTCCGTTAGCCTGTGCAATAGTTCATTCACTACCAGGCTCCATAGGAGGGGGGATAATACTCCTCCTTGAGGTGTTCCGCGAGTAGTTTTAACAGAGATGGTCTGACTGCCCACCAATGTCTCAGCTGTCCTCGTTGAGAGCACCTCATACAACCATTTTATAATGGTATCATTTACTCCTCGCCTCACAAGTGCTTCTCTGACAGACACATGTGTTGTGTTGTCAAAGGCCCCAGATTCGCTAGGAAAGCGCACAATGAGATTTCTTTATTGTTCAGAGTCTTTTTCCCTTTTCCAATTATCAGGTATTTAGCCCAATTCCATGCTGCTTGTGATTTTCAGCAGATGGGGAAGAATCTCTTCCGCTCCCTTCTGCAGGAGTACAGGATACACACCATCACCATCCTGGTGATTAATACGACTGAAAGGTACTAATTGCCCATTCCAGTCTTTGTCTGTAAATATTTTCCTGGCAATACCCCAATCATTCTTGCCGGATTTCTTGTTGTACTCGGTTGCTGTTTCAATACTGCTCATGGGTTCATTACCTGGAAAATGTGTTTTGAGAACAAGAATCGATCGTTCCTCTTCTGCCTCAGTGTATGATCCATCTGTTTTTTTAAGCGACAGTATGGGGTTGGTGCTCCCCTTTGCCATGACTTTTTGAAGTCTGGCTGCGATGGGAGCGGAAGTGATATTTTCACAAAAAGCTTGGAAGTTAAGCCTTTTTGGCCTTCCTTATTTCTGTATTATACTGTGTAAGTTTCTCGGTGTACTCCTGCCAAATGTTATTCCGTCTTGCCCTATTAAAGAGCCGACGGACCTCCTTTCGGAGGTTTGACAGGTTCCCGTTCCACCAAGGTGCATCCTTACTGGGTTTAGCTTTGGTGAGCGGACAGCTGGAGTCGAACGCCTCCATTATTGCCCTACTAACCTGCTTGAGTTCAAATCGAAAGGTCGGTCACCCCCCACATCGATTTGTTCTAGATTTTCCTTCAGATGGTTTTTGTAAAGGAACCAATCTGTTTTCAAGGATTTTGAGTCGCAGGGGAATAGGTGTTATCTCCCTTCACTCTCAACTCAATGATCTTATGATCAGAGAGTGAGTGTTCGTCCATCACCCTCCAATAAGTAATGTTTTTCCTGGCCGCAGAATTTACTATTGTTACGTCCAGGACCTCTTCTCTTGCTCTCGTGGCGAATGTTGGAGTAGTCCCAACTGGTTTTCCACTGATCGAATTACAGTTGGGAACTTCTAAAGGTCGCTTACTCCCCCATCCGCTACAGGGTGAGTTAATACGGGTTATTTCTTTTAGAGCAAAATGATTCCTTGCTAGGAAAAGTCTGATGGATGCAGTTTCCCGTCGGCAAGCTCGTTACAAAAGTCGCCCATTTGTTGAGTTCAAAGTTGACGATTTGGTTCTCTTACGTGCAAACCCTACATCATCCGTCATGAAAACGGAGACTAAAAAATTGTTGCTCCTTTTTGAAGGACTTTATTATCGCATAAAAACTTGTTTCAGCTGTGATATACATTTTGGAATTTTCGGATTCCGGAAAAGAGCGGGGAAGTTGTCATGCATGTCATTTGAAACCTTATTGTTTTGATTTGTTAGGTTCTGAATGATGTTTCGAGAAACTAGGGGGGCGAGTTGAAGCAGAATCAGTTATTATTTAGGATATTTACGATATTACGGGTTGTCTAACAGCACGGCGAGTTTTCATACGGAGTCGAAAGTTTCACAAGTTTTCGTAGTTCACATATGTTGAGCACGCTCGGTTCATTTTATTTTATTCATTCTTTAGATCAACTCCTTCGTGTGGTAACAGTCAGCAATCCTTGGACGAATGCTATTCAGAATTTTCAGTGAAAACTACGAAATACCTCGCTGGTTGAGGTGGGCAGTTCGTCTTTACTAATGGTCAAGAATTATATGATTTCATTTTATTTCATTCGGTTGCAAATTGATATCTTACTGTGTACTAACGATTTTCTCAGAAACATCAAAATAAACGAATTGAAAAAACCATTTTCATTTCCTTTCCACCCTGGGCTAGAACCCATTGTTTCAGTACAATGGACGTACAAGTCGTACATCCAATGGACGTCCATCTTCCTACGTACAATATACGTCCAGCCAATGTCCATGGACGTTTACACTTGATATGGGCATAAAATGGACGTCCAATGAATGTCGCGTGCTGTACATCCAATGGACGTCCATGTTTCTACGTACAACATGTACCTAAAATGGATGTCGCGTGCTATGTGACGATTAGTGTTTAAACCAAACGACCTAGAGATTGATGAAAGAAGCATTCCCAGCAAAACGCATCATACACAACACATAAAGAAAAAGGGAATCCCACGGGAACGAGGACTAGTCTCAATGTTCAACAAATTTATTTAGTGATATATATGAATATACAGACTTCATAAACTACTTACCCAAAATTGATCACCTGCCCTACGCGTGAGTAGGTGAATACGATATCATTCTTGGATCATCTGGCAATACGTACTGGTAGTCGGGGGTTGATTCCAGCTTTGGTCAAGTCGACTATAACTGATCACTACACGGTTGTCTTGTTGATGGATCTACCAGATGCTGGAAAGTCTAGCAATTCCGAAGATCATATCTCAAAGAGAGTGGATTGGGATAAATTGGAAATATTACTCAAGCGTGGACTGGAATATCCTTTATGGGACAAAGGAGGCGCGAATAGCGCTGCCAACATGCTCATAGATACCTTGAAACATTCAATTGAAATTTCGACGTCCATAGTTATTAACCACCTTCCTCAAATGAAAAAAATTACCAATGGATAACTTCGGGGCTGCTAATTGCGATCAAGGAAAGAAACGAACTCTGAAGATAACTTTACGAGGCAGCTCTTCAATACTAATCTCGAAGGTAAATTCAGGGCGTACAGAAATCTTATTGTTGCGCTCACCACGAAGGCTAAAAGGGATTACTACATTACAGATGGAAAATGCGGAGAGTGATCCCAAGAAGGTATGGAAAGTTATAAACTCAATTGCATCAAAAAACACCGAGGGGAATAGATGTCCATACATAAATGAAATCATGAAAGCCGATTGCTGTACGAGAGAGCTCCCATTGCGGAGAGCATACGAGAATTTCATCGAGTATTTTTGCACCATGGGTGAAGAAATTGCGTAGATCTCAGTCCGGGAGAGGGCGAAATATTTGTATCCATTTTCACCCAATCAGCCTTTTGAAATTCCGCTGATGACAGGAAACGTTCTAATACCTATCGTACAGGGCATGTGCGGATTGGGTGTCGACGATGCTTTGTTCAAGCTAACATCGGATCTTCATGGTGTCAGGTGGGCGGGTAAGAATGCCATCGTCACATTCTTGAACATTCGTTCGATTCAATACACAGAGGCACACCCCTTGATGATCTCAGGGAGGACGGGGTTGGGAGCACGGTATTGAAGTGGTTCACAAGTTTCCTTACGGATAGAAGAAAGGTAGTGACTTTGGAGGGTTGCGTGAATGAGTGCAAACCAATCGATTATGGTGTCATCCAGGGCTCAACGCGATTGAAGTTACACTTGGACTCATCTTGTGGAGTTACCTGCTCGTGTGATTCTTTTCAGTGTGTCACGGAATGCAGGTACCTTGGAATAACCATGGACGACTCCTTGACCTGGGAGTGGTATATCGGCGTAGTATGTAGCCGACTTAGGAAGCTAACCAGAATATTCTATTAGCTTCGATGAGTCTTGGATATTGAGCATGTCAAGAATGTATATTACGCCTTGGCGCAGTCGATCCTACAATACGGTATGCATGGGGTGCAGCTGTAAACGCGCACATGAAAAGTGTTCTGCACAACTCTTCAACAGTACCAAGATATTCATCCTCGAACAACTGCTAGCGAAGAAATTACGTATGTTTTACCATAAGCATCCGGAGTTTATCTATCTCCAATATTTGTGTACATATGATACCCAAAAAATGAAATTCTTCGCCATTCGAAGAGTGCATATAGGAAAAAATTCTTGTCTTGGATCTTTCGGAGGGGTTTCAAGGCTGGTTGCTTCGATGGTTTTCGGAGTATTCATATATGAACTGTATTTTATTTTAGTATTTAGTTTTTATTTGAACTTATGCCATTATTGGAAAGCGAGATGTTTCAGTGATAAAGTAAGAAAACGAATCAACAAAACAGGCCTCCCCTAAAGTTAGACAATATTATGAGGTGAAATATTTAGTTTGGCGAATTTGTTGATTAATGAATAAACTTCTCTTTCATTCATCCATTCAACGTATTTCATTTTCAGTCACAAGCATTGGATGTTTGATTTTTAACGCTATTGATCAAATCATTCGAATACATCAATTATCAAACTCATATCTACAATCAGGACATCCGGAAGAATCCACTGAGATTAAACTCCACATCGAGATTCGAAAGGTTTAATTCTTTCGAGAGGTCACAACACAATCTTTGGGTAGGTATAGTTTGGTAAGGGGTTACATTCTACTGCGACCTTAAGGTTTATTGCCAATTTTAAAGTTCCGAAGGAATCTTCTGGACTTATCCATTCCTGGAAGATTCCGCCAGAGTGCCTCTCTTTCATTTTCTTTTTTCCCCAAAAACTCTTTCTTATAGGTGCATTTGCCTATACCACAGACAAGTTCTGGGCCAGTAGGTTGCTTTTGTGTTCTTTTTTTGGCTAGAGTGTTAGGCTCTTCATTTCCTTTAATTCCTGGGTATAGAATAACTCTGATTCCTGAGTGCCCAGCGACACAGACTAAGGAGACCTTGTTGTTCTTCTCTACTTCATTGACTTTTCTTCAGCACTCCCATATCAGCTCTGAGTCGATGATAAAGGAAATCAGTGATCTGATACCAGCTTGACTATCAGAATAGATTACTATGTCACACCCTTGATGATTTCTTTCCAGGTTTATGTCTATGCATCTTTCGACCGAAAAACACTCGAGTAGGAACCTAAATGTAGTGTACTCTTGGTTCTTGACCCATATACTTCAGCATCAGCCCCCATCGTGGTTTAAGAACCATCGGTATACGAGGTAGCGGTATTTACTTTGAAGTTTTGGTTAGTGTATTCCTTTTCCCATTCTTCCTTTTTATATAGCATTGAGTTAAAGTTCTTCTCGATACTTATTTTTTTAATCATAACATTTCTAGGTAGGTTCGCTGATAAGATGTTCGGAGAGGACCAGGCTCTCTGACTTTCAATTCTCTCATTACCTATCTGTACCTTCCCTAGGTATTCTAAGGATAGGATCATAGGCTACCCTATTATTCACTAGGAGTAGAGGATTGAGATCTATGATGAATGACCTCAAGTGCTTTAGTCGGGTACGTTCTGATGGCCCCGGTGATGCAAACACAGACAAGCCTTTGTACCTTGTCGAGTATTTTCCCCTGCTTTAGCAAACCAGACTACTGCCCCATATTTTCTCATCGGTCTCACAACCATGACGTACATCCATCGCAGTATTTTAAGGTTATAGACCCAAGTTTTACCGGACAGTCTTTTCACACCATTGAAGCCCTTGTCGCGTTACTAGCAGTAATTTTAACATAAGCATTCCTCAGAAGCTTACTGTCTAGGGTGATTCCCAGATATTTAACTTCAGACTTCAATTCTACAATATCTCCATATACCGAAATGAACTTCTTATCTGGAAGACTTTTTTTCCTAGTGAAGGGAATTAATGTGGTCTTGGCTGGGTTAATGTCGAGCCCCACTGACAAGCACCAATGTTCAATCATTCTGAGGCCTCTCTACAATAGCTCACAAAGGACACTCTCGAATTTGTCTTTTACTATTAGGACTATGTCATTGGCATAGCCTAAACATTCAAAGCCAAGCGCCGTTAGCCTGTGCAGTAGTTCATCCACTACCAGGCTCCAGAGGAGGGGGGGATAGCATTTCTCCTTGAGGTGTTCCTTGAGTGGTTTTAACAGAGATGATCCGATTGCCCACCAATATCTCAGCTGTCGTCGTCGACAGCACCTCATACAGGTCCTAGATATGTCTAGTAAAGCGCACAATGCGATTTCTTCATTGTTCAGAGTCTCTTGGATGCTTTCAGTCAGCCCGTACAGAGAAGTTTCCGTGGAACGTTCCGTCCTTTACGCATTCCAGATTCTCCGTTCTTATGCAGTCATCTACTATACCCTCTCCATCGTTTTGACGTTCCTCTTCTCCCTCCGTGTATGACCCATCTTGCTTTTTTAGCGACATAATGGGATTGTTACCCCATTTTGCCATGACCTTCTGAAGTCTTGCTGCGATGGGAGTGGAAGTGATATTTTCACAAAGAGCTTGAGAATTCAGCCTTCCTTATTTCTTTATTATACTTGGTAAATTTCTCGGTATCTCCTGCCAGTTGTTATCCCGCCTCGCCCTATTAAAGAGCTGACGCACCTCGTTTCGGAGGTCTGACAGGTTCTCGTTCCACCAAGGTGCGTCCTTACTGGACTTAGCTTTAGTGAGTGGACAGCTGGAGTCAAACGCCTCCATTTTTGCCCTACTGACCTGTTCTGCTCTTGAGTTAAAATCGAAATGTCGTTCCCCCATTATATCGATTTGTTCTAGATTTCTCTTTAGATTGTTTCTATAGAGGAACCAATCTGTTTTTCTAGGATGCCGAGTCGCAGGAGAAGAGGTGTTATCTCCCTTCACCCTAAACTCGATGATCGAATACGTCCAGGACTTCTTCCCATGCTCTCTTGACGTTGGGGTTGTCCCAACATTATAACGGTCTTGAGGTCTAATACTGTTGGTGTTCTCCAGAGACAGTGTTATGCGCGTTCGCATTACAATAATTGGAAGGCGTTTGCTTTTGCAATAACGTAATAGTTTGTGTACCTCCTCTGGCGGAGTTATTGGCCCGTCTCCAGCGAAGTATGCGGATTCAATCATAATGTCTCCCTAACTTTAAGGTGTACTATAATTGGTATTAGCATTGTTTAAACAATGGTATTAAGTTCCGAGACATGTATTCTGAAACACAAGTATAATTAATGTTTTGCTTTATGAGAACACAGGCTCATCGAGCTACCTGCCTCCAATCATAGATCAAATTTGATTCTTTGGTTGCTAAACCTTTGATTTGGTCTGATTTGTTGATCCGGGGTTCCTGGGTCAGAGAAATGCCTATTGCAGCCTCATTAACAGCTCTGGAATCACGGCTGAGGAACCCTTCGCGTAATGCAGGTTTACTTGCGCTTTTCTGGTTAAGAGGAAGACTAGTTTTATGGAGTGTTTGCCCTCTCCTTATTCTCCACCTGTTCTTCCTCGAATTCCATCTGGGAGATTTCCTTTCCAGAATTCGAGCACGTCTCATAAGCATCCCCGGCTACCAGACAACCTAGCCCAGTCTTCTGAGAAGCAGAGGGAGTCTCCGCCTCCCCCGGAGCCGCAGTCATCGGGTTTCAATATTTTAATGTTCTCTGCGTAGCTTACGTAATCTAGTTCATGTAGGCCTCACAGATAACAGAGATAAGGCTCGTACTCATGGACGCGTCGAAAAATAAAAATCGCGTGATTTTTTTGCCCAATGTCAGTAATTCGTGGCTGACGTCTGTTATTACGAAAAAGCGCGATTGTTCATGAAATGTCACATGTCAAATTGTATGAATTTATTTCCACGTTGATCTGGTTTTTCAACGAGTATAGTAATAGGTTTTATAACTATATTTTTCGAAGGATTGAATTAATAGACGCTTTTGATTCCTTGGACATGCACATATAGCTGTCGAAAAAAATTGCTTTTGCTGGAATCAATTTGTTCTGCAGAAATGATTATTTGAGGTAGATAGCTAAATCAATATAATGATTTATCATAAGTGGAAAGAGACATTTTATTTTCGTCTTGGTGTAAAGAGACATTAAATTACATGCATATGAAATGCCACATATCGTCACTATATGATTGCAATTGATTACATTAATAATAATAATTCTTATACAATAGTTTGAAAAAATACTCTTCAATAAACTTATAATTCCTCATCCATTGTATTCAACCTCTTATGACCAAGAACTTATTTTGTTAACGAGTGCCTATAATCATGGCAGACGAGTATGAACAATCCCTTGAATGTTTTGAATATTCCGCCATTTTCTTGAAGTTGAAATTATTCAACTACAAAAAAAAAGATTTATGTGCGTAACTGCGTAGGCCTCGTTCTGTGTTATAACAACATTTTGACGATAGACAAGAAATATTTTGACTTTATGAACCAGACAGGCTGTGGTTATAACCTGCACTCTATGTTCTGTCTTGTTTCTTACATAGACCTAAAATAATATTTTAGGTCTATGGTTTCTTATCCCAGATATATTTGTATTCTGTGCCCAGATCCCTGTTTAAATTCCTGGGATAATGAATAATTCATAAGGATAATATTATATTTGAATCTATCCTAATACTCCTATTTACAATAAAAATAAACTCACACAGGTTGTGATCATGAGTTTATCCGATAAACCTTTTGCTTGTAATGAAAAAAACTGTTATAGAACCTTTGCCAATGAGGACCATTTGAACTCACATAAAAAAAAACACAACATGAGCTTCAATTTAGATCTCACTACTAAAAATAATGAAGCAGGTAATCAAGTGAAAATGATTTTGTTGTCGTAGATTATTGACGAATATCAATAGATAATTATAATGAAATGTGTGTTCCAGCAGTTTTGGCTGATCAAACACCTACACCTACAAGTTTCTTTAGAAACTGCGAGGAAGTAGGGCTTTTTCAAGATTTGCAAAATGTCAACCCTTTCGAAGAAACATTCAAAAAGGCTCTGGAGAGTACTGATGCTAGAAATATCAAGTTAGAAACTCTATCTGACGTTACCAATGAAGATACTTTACATACCCCACATATATTTCCATCTGTAGAGGAGTCATTACAAAATAACATAGATTTAAGTAACAGTGAATTGTCAATAGTTAATTTGGTAGAAATTTCTGGTACTAGTCCAAGGATCGAAATAACAAAAGAAATTTCAAATTGTAATGTGGATGAAAAACAGGCTTATTTGAGGAGTAGATTGAAAGAAGCTTTGATGAAGAAAGATAAGTTTAAACTCATCAAAAATGTGGAAAATACTCCCAATATTAGTAATACTATAAATATAAATTTGAGAAGCACCGGCTTGAGTAACAGATTTGACAAGTCAAAATCAGTAAAAACCATTGATAAATCAAATATTGAAAGAATCAGAGAAATCAATAGAGTGGCACAGATGAAATGTAGAGTTAAGAAAAAAAGACAAATGGATAAAATGTTGACTGAGTTAAACAACTTAAAAAAGGAAAATGAGGAATTGAGGAGGGAAAATGCACGTTTGAATAAAAGTAATGGTTATTTATGGAAAGCTGTAGAAGATTTAGGAGGATTGAAAGATTCAAGTATAATTAATGGAATAAAGGAATCGCTCAACTCAATAGATTCTGGTAGGTTTAAATGTTTTTTACATATTCACATACTGGGTTATCACGACGGTGGTTTCTCTAAAAAAATTTAATTTCTACCAGCTGTTCAACCGAAAAAAATTGCAGGGTTTGTTGTTATCTTATGGAAATTTTTCAATACGTCTTCCATATTTTCATCTTCATTCTTTTATAACTTTCAACCAAGAAATGGTTGCTTTGGACAATTGGGTCTTTTCAGTAGTTTGATGGGAACATGTGTGCTTGATTTCTTAATTTTCTGTATTATAATCACATCTATGAATTCTCTTTATTACATAATTAAACATAATAATAGATTAAAATTCACAAGTACAAAGTGATTTAAAAAAGGATAATGTTGTGTCCTGAAAGTTTGAAGATAGTCATTATGAAATATACAAGACCTTGAAAGTCCTGAAAGTTTTACAGTAGCTATTACAAAATATGCAAGACCTTGAAGATATTTCATGAGTGCCAATCTGGCTCAGTTTTAGTTATAAAACTGGATAAACCTATTCCAAGGCTTACCAACTGGCTTTATGAAATTGAATGGACTACACAAGCATGAATGGTATTGACAGAACTGAAATTATAGCAAATTCACATTGGCTTCAGAACAGCATAACTTAAATATTGTGACTTCTGCTGAATAGGTGATTCTAGAGAAATTAGTTAGTTTATTCAAGATTTTTCAAGACATTATAGAAGAATTGTTGAAAAAAGTTTCATCCCAAAAATCTTGGTTTTTGTATTTGCATTCCACAGATTCTAGAGATGAGGATACATTTTCCAGAAGATTCTGTAATGTAGAAGACAGATTGATGCCTAGTTCAAAAACATTTTTGCAGAATCAAAATTCGAACTACAAGTATATCAAGAATAACGTGAAAATTGTCAGTTACACGTAAAGCAACATTAAATGGCAGCAGCTTCTGCGCGCATGTTGAATGGAAATGACTGCTTTGACAACGAAACATGCGCGCAAAAGCTGCTGAATTCACGGCAGTGCTTTTCTAGGTTTTTTCGATAAACTACTGGATATCAATTCGATCTAATCTGTATTTTGAAAATATTGGAAAAATAAAATTTTGAATAGGTATATCTACGGAATCATTGGGCGGATTTTACCCATTCACGAATTTGGCCTTCCTAACCCAAACCTACTCTACAAATATCGAGTTTCTAAGTAGTTTCTTCATTTATTCTTTCTTAATTTTTCCCAATATTTCCAAAAATACAGATATGATCAAATTGAAATCTAGTATTTTATCGAAAAAATTTCGAAGGTTCATACAGAATATCCTGAAGATGATATGATTTCCAAACTAGCTGCCAAGTTGCATTCTGATGTAATCAGTATTTTTTGAGTTAATCCGGAAAAAACTACGTTATTGATAAAAAACCACGGAATTTTATATATATTTTTTCCTAATATCTTCAGAAATGATGGTTGTATCAGAATGAAATTGGGTATACTGCTGTAAAATATGATTTTCAAGATATAAGCAGAAGTTTTTTCGGATTCAATGAATGGTTTTCGAAAAAAAAAATTTTTTTTTAAATATACTGATAGTTTGACCTCAATGAAATTTCGTGAAAAGTTGTGCTTCATTATGCTCCAACTAACTGTCTAGTTTCAATCCAATCGTAGGAGTAGTTCCTGAAATATCAGGGAATTAATCTCAAAACTTCAAATGGCTGTAACTCCGAAACCGTTCGACCGATTTTGCCCCCTAACGAACTCAACCTTTAAAGTCAATAAAATCCTCCGTACTCCCGTAATCGTGGTGACGGTCGGCCGGACACAAATGATTTTGACTCTCGATTCGTTATCAGTGAGTCCAACTTAGTCGTTTAGGAGAATATTTTCGGCTCAAAATTCGCAAATTGCAGACATTTGGACAAAACGATGGCACGCTGTTCCCCTAGAACATGCGCGCGAAAAAGAAATTATATCACAGATATTTTCCTGATATTAACTACCATCTCAAAATATTAATTCGTACAATTCTCTGGTCATCCAAACTTAATTTCTTTGTTGCATTGATTTTAGAATAGCACCAAGTTGGTTCCATTTCAAGATAAAATTCGCAGGGTGTTCCAAAAATATCAAATGTTCTCACGTATGACAAGATATACAAAATGGAATACACACAAATCTCCTCGTCTATAAACTGTTTTCAATAAAAAAAATCATTGTATTGATCTTCATTACTTGTTTCATTTGAATTTGTTGTTGGTGCCAAGTAAAGTATATGCAAATACATACTTTGCAACTGTGAGATAGTCCAGACTTCAAATGAATGAGGCTGAAAATGAAAAATCTAGAAAAGCACTGACGTGAAGTCAGCAGCTTTTACGCGCTTGTTCACATAACGAAATGGTGACTCGGAAATTTCAGTGAAATTACAATGAAATAAAAAAAATTTTCAAAAAAAAAATTCTTTTTCGAATTTTTCCATGGATAATGGATAATTCTTCTTATTGACACTGTTCATTATCCAACCAAGTTTCATTTCGATCAGATAAATATTTTTAGAGTTATTGAAAAATCAAAATTTCAAATGGCTGTAGCACAAAAACCATTCTGCAGATTTGGCCCATTAACGAACTTAACCGAGATATTCAGGATCTTAACCTGACCTGAAAATTTCAAAACTCTAGGTCCTTCCTTCCAAAAGTTACAGCGCACACGGCCGGACGGACAGAATCAATTTCGACCACGGATTCTTCATCCGTGAGTCCAACCTGGTCGTTTGAGACCAATTTCGGCTCAAAATTCGAAAATTACAGACATCGTGACGAAATGATAACGCGCTGTTCCCAAGAACAAGCTCGTAAAAAATAGATTCGAACTTCGTGACACCGACTCAATTTATATGAAACAAATATTAAAAATCACAAAACAATTAATATTTTTTTGAATACAAAATATTTTGCTCATCAGTTGAGTTTATTAAGGGCAGTTCTACTTTTTTTCCAAAAGTTTCATTACAATAAATATTCAAAGATAATGTACTATGTAGGATGAAGTGTAAAGAACAAATGGTAAATATGAAATGGCAAATGATGAACTTGTATGGAATTTGCGACATTTTCCATTTTCATCTTTATCAAATATTCTTATTTTAAAACTTTTTACAGATAATCTTCCAGCACCAACTTCAGAAACAGGACCAAAGCAACTTCCACTATTAGTGCCAGCAGACTCTGCACTAATTACTAAGAATATGTCGCCATCAGTACCTATAATTTTCAATCTTGTTCCAGTACAAGTTGTCAATGGAGCCCCACCTCCAGTTGCATCGATTTCAAGGCAAAAAATATCTCCCCGCATATTGAGAAAATCCTGAGATACGATGTGGGGAAACGTTTAAGTTATTAACCATCGGATTAACTACAATTTAAAATATGAATTCATAATCAATTCAAAAACGAGGTCGAATTTCGTCGTTTATATCCAGCAATTCAGTGGTTGTTAATACATCACTCTACATCACTGACGGTAATTGCAAGAGGCAAATCTTGTTATTTCCTCCAATTCTCACCATGTTGTGATCCATGGCCCCGAGAAAACAATATATCTCTTTCTAGAGAACCGTCACATTGGATCATACTTGTTTGGTTATGAAGCATCACTCATTATTTTCTTGCTCAAATCAGATAAATGAATGACGTTTTTATTTTGAAACAGAGCATTCACAATATGCGTCAACAGAAATACAAGGAAGTAGCAGAATATACTACTACGCTGACACTAAACTAGTATTATTTATACAGTTTAATTCAGTTGAAGAATACAGGGTTACACAAAAAGTAACTTTTCAATCTAAGCTATGGGTTCTGAAAATTTAACCCATCACCAGCATAATTTTGTCTAAACTGACAGGTAGAGCGTTCGATAGCAGTCATTTGAATAACCTGGGTAAGTTACACAATAACCCTTCTAGACAGAGTTATTAGTCTGACCATTCGAAGTATTGGTAAACCCGCAAGATTTCCCGTCGCGAAGCTATAAGTGAGATATTCACATCATTGTACGCAGTGTGAGTTCCTGAACAAAAAATATGAAGCCCAACATAGGCGGTCTCTCTTTGTTTGGAAGATATGGGCCCCCAAAGTCCCAAATTGATGCATTTTCAGATCCTTTTTTCTGCCATAAAAATGATCTCTCACTTCTCAAATCTAGTTCATAAATCATCTTTGAACCTTCAACCAACGAATAGAGACACTTTCTTTCAAGAATATTCATTATTTAAAGGAAGAAAAGTGAAAATATTAGACAACAACTTAACCTATATTTCTACGAAATACTTCTCAATGTTAAAGCGGAGCTTGGCAACAGCGTCTTTTCATCGCTGTCACTGAAGAAGAGGTTTCACTCTCAATATTTTCGTTTGAACTTTCTTTCCATCCCCTTCAAAATAGGGAGGTTGTTATATCTACTTCGTTTTTTGTTGTGTCTTCGAGATGGTCCCAGTTTGGAATGAGATTCAGGGTATTCCAATAAAATGCTTTATATAATAACCTCGATTTCATTGGAAATCTGGGAAGGGCGCGACCTATCACATATGAAAAAATGTACGTTGAAATATATGTCAGGGTGTATTCTCATTCCATTACTATGTGTTTCAACCTTGTAGATTTCATTAGAAACGAATTCTCCTATTGGAAGATTTAGTATCGCAGTAAACAGTAAGAACATATTTCATTTTTCTCGCCAGCAATAATCTCATTCACGAATACGCACGATGGCACGATTCCGACCGATGAAATTTGCGCCATTGCCAAACTTCACTTTTAGTCTGAGTCGAAATCAGAAGGAATAGAGGTTGAGTGGTTGTCCAGTAATTTCATTAAGTATTGATTATTCTTGAAAAAAAGTGTTGCTTATTGTTGGTTTAAGGTTCAAAGGTGGTTTGTGAACTATACAAATGAAGTGAGAGATCGTTTTTATGGTGGAAAAAGGGACCTGAAAACGACTCATTTTGGAACTTTGGGGGCTCACATCTTCCAAATTAAGGGAGACCGCCTATGTTCAATTTCACATTTTTTATTCAGATAATCACACTGCGTACAATGATGTGAAAATCTTTTTAATATCTCGGCGACGGGAAATCTTGCGGGTTTACCGAAGTATTTAATTTAACATATCTGCTATATTGTACAGTGTATTATCACTGATGAAATACCTCATAAAGATACTCAATTCAACATCTCAAAAAGGTTCACGCCATGTGGCTAAAACTGACCATAATAAGGGATTGAAATTCTGATAAGATACCTATTTTCGTTTCCATTTTTCCCAAAATATGAAGAATTCAAGAATCAAAACAGAGTTACTTGAAAGATTGTTTCAATTCTACAAATCAGCTCAGAACACGATCAGTATTCAGCTTTGAATAGAGTACAATGTATTAAAACTTCGATTTTCAAAAACAAAATTAAAAAACATTAAAATATTTCTTCCCTCATTGGTAATGCGGATGTATCTTGAGTTATGACCAAATTCGCTAGATAGTATTCCATGGAATTTGGTGCACAGTGTTGTAAACTACTACAAAGTAATTAAGGGATTTATTAAAATGAGCTGTCTTGGCTGCTAATGTATGTTGGAGATACGGAGTAGGCCATGCGTTCAATCTCAGTTCACCCATCTATGAAATGATGATTGAGGTAGACAACCAAAGGATCACCTCTTGAGATTCGCATGGTTTTTTTACAACTTGAACTATACTCAAACGAACTAGAGTGGAGTTCGTGAACAAGATGTAGTCTGGTAAAAACGCGAATGATAGAATACGAAGATTCATTTGTAGTTTTGCCTGAATATGATTAGGGTTGTTATACATAAACTTGTTTGGTTTGAAGCAATTGTTGTTGATTGTTCTTATATTTTTCATGTACCTAGTATCCACTTTGAATGTTATTATATAGTCTATTTTTGTTAGATAATTGTTTTTTTATTACTTGTATTCAATTGGAAGTTGAGATATCCTCGTAAACCACTTGATCTCCTTTTTGCCACTTGTGTACAAATGGTTGACTTTGTTAGTTCATCATCCTGTAATTCTGCAGAAGTTAAAGGCTTGTACTCATGATCTTTTGCTAAACCATGGTACGAAGACAAATTTATACAATAGCCAAACTATTTTTTTATCATCTGTCATGTTCGACATTCGCCTGCCATTCTCTTAACTACAAATAATGAAGTTGCGCCCATGATGTGAGTAAAACATGAATCGATTTCAAGCGATGGACCAAAATCTCCGGTTATAGTTACGGTTATCCACATTGACAGATAATCCTCTGCCTATATGTCAGTTTGGATAACCGCAACTATAACCGGAGATTTTGGTCCATCGCTTGAAATCGATTATGGTGTGCTCATCTCTGATCGTACATAAACTTTATGACTATAAAAACTATATGAAAATACAAAGCACAGAATATATTTTCCTTGAATCTTCAACGTGCTGACGTCACTTTTTTGCACATGAGCACACCATGTTTTTTACATGATGGTCACGCCCATCAGTTTGCTCCTTCAAGCTGGAAGCAACCTATCGATGCATCTGTGAACTGTGGTGGTTGCCGAGGCTTATAGCTATACCGATAACACAACTGTGTAAACTTTCAGAAGCAAGTTGTGGAGATCACCTCGGCCTTGAATGCCTAGGACTCTATAAGCTTAGTCGCAAACGACCGTGCACTGACTTAAAGGCACGTTTGATATTTTCAAGCCTTTTCTTTTCAGTGTTCGGACTCAGCAAGGCGTACAATATTCTTCTATTCCTTTTTTAAATATTGTTCACAAAATAGTATATAGCTTGTTATTTATTTTTTATATATGAATGTATATTTTTATTACTATTTACCTAAATACTTACTGAATTGAAAATTCATTCAAATTGTTTACCTATATGTAACAGTTTTGTACATTTATATGGTTAAGTCATAGTCAGATATGAATAATAAATAAAATTCTGAATAAAGATTTGGACCATTTACGAAATAAAGCAGCGGATTTGATTGAACAATTTACCTAGCTGTGAGTTCCGAGCTCATTCTGTGCAAACTGACAACGACCAACAAGCCAATGGTTGCAAAACGACTTTAGTACATTTTATTTCAATAGTTCATCACTGCCTCTCTATTTACCAATTCAAATATTCACCTTTCAGTTGTTCCATGACAGCTATCCCAATGTAAACAATACCACATGGTAGTAAATTGTAGCAAGGCAACACAACCACATTTAAATGTCATCAAACCTCGCTTACATCTCAAGGTCAAGCCGCTTGTCCCGGTCTACATACTTAAACGTTGCCTATAGGCGCGTGAAATTAGGATTCGGAGAAATTTCGACGTTTATAGTGTGACGAGTACGGCCCTGTCTGTGCGAGAGTGTTCCAGAGGTCTATGAGTCATTCGCCTGTGACTGGAGCACTCTGGGAAATGCTAGTAATCGCTAGTAGTTCTACGATATATATAAGGCCGGGCGCGGAGCAGCACAGGGAGTCATTCAGCAGAGTTATTCGTAGCGGAAAGTGATCAATGAAAATACATTATTAGTGTGGAAATAATAATATAATGTGAATAAGTGTAAGTAAATAGTTAAATCATTCTGAACGTTTTGACAAAATAAGAAAACGTTACAATAGGATAAAACCAAAGTGTCGTTCTGCAGGCTTCAGTGAGTATTCTTTGAAAATTTTTTTTTTGTGGATATACTCAATTCTTTATCGAGAATGCGCAATGTTAGTTATTTCTCCATTTTTCACTCCACTTATTCAGTTTTTATTTTCCCGAAAATTCTCGAATATAAAAACGTGGCAACATTGCGCATTCCTACGATTTTCTTCCATTTGCACCGAAAAAATTTTTTGAAAAAAACGAACTCTGGCCTCCAGATGTCACCCTGTTATATTCTAGGTATTGTTTGCTCTTGAGAAAAATTCTAATTTTATTTATTAGTTGTTTCATTCGGAGATATGAAGTGTTGGAATTCGACTCCAAAATCCAGATAAGTATTATTATTATTCGAATAAAAGTCTATCTGGCAAGTGGACAATTTTTAATGATTTTGATTCTTCACATATAAATATTCACCTACGTTTCGGCATCTTTTATTTATATCTCAAATTGAAGCTTATTATTCTTCTGCTTACGTTAACGTAGGGTGTCCAGAGTACATCTAGCCGAAAATAAGGGTTGCTGCATGTAGAATATGATGCGGTCACATTTTGATAAGCAACCCCGTAGATATATATTCTCCTATAAACGAATGCTTGTAAAAATTGGTTTCAAGCAAATACTCGATGATCGCACTATTTCTGCTGTGGAATCTTAAACTATAAGCGTTTATTTCTGCTCGATAATCGTGAAATATGTCGAAACTCTAGTAATGACCTTGAAGTTGTTTTTCAATTTATTGTCCAATTAAGGGGAGGTAGGTGCGTAAGGCATTCTCTTTCCAAAATGAAATAAAATTCCCTGAATAAAAACTATAATCTAAAACTTGACAATTGATATTAACAATGTTTATTAGTATGAATAATAAGTCTAAATAAATAGTTTAATCATTCTGAACGTTTTGACAAAATAAGAAAACGTTACACTATGAATAATTTTCAAAATTATTTGAGAGTGCAAAGAAACTCATCAATGGAATTCGCCAACAAATTTCCAAGATAAATAGGGATTTCATGCATATCAGAGAAACTTTACCCCTCTTCGTCATATTTTATTTGATGTCACCATAACTATACCAAAATATTTTTCGTTGATAATTGACTTTTCTTGTTTGTTGCTTTTCTTCATGTCACTCATGACAATTTGGAAAATTGAAATAAAAATTACTGGGTCCTCTTAAAAGCACCTAGATACTTTCCAATTTCGAAAAGATTGTACTTTCAAATTTATGGTGAAAATTCCAATATGCAAACAGGTAACAGATATTACTCTGAATCAATCCATAACTATTCGATTCAATTTCAGAAACTTTCTTCGGTACTTCCGATACTGATATGAAATTAGGAGCTGGCGATAATGAACGTAATACTGAAATTGAAATAGAAGATAATATTTTAAATGAAATAGAAGATAGAGATCAATTCGATAATACTAATGACAGCATTTTAGATGATGTATGCATATACATATCGGAATTAAGTTCCAATTATTACATTTGTAAATGAATTCTAGATTGACGAAGCAGAAGAATCTGACGAAGATACGTCGGAAGACGAAAGTACAACGGAGTCTAAGAGCAACGCAGATGATACTGCCGAGGATATTGATGATGAGAGTAATCAAGAAGAGAAAATGTTATTGATTGATTCGGACGTGAAAATTACACATTTGGAAAATCAGGAAACAGTTAATGAAAGCAATGCAATATCTGAAAATGATGATACATTGAAAGTACTTCAATCTCATCAAAGTAAAACAAACTTATATTCTCCACAAAGAATTAACTTGAAGGTATAATGCCGCATCCTAATCATCACATATTTATTGTTTTTATTTGCGATTATTTTTTTATAGGCTCTTCCTGAACGACCACGTGAATACATTTTTCTATTAGGGCCTGAATCTTTCATTAAATCAGGTAAATAAATAATATTTTTAATGAATTCAATTTCTATGAACAAAAGCCGGAATACAGTTTTCTACGTGCCAATTATTCGATTATGTCCAATACGTTAAAAATGTTTCTTTACCACTTGAAGTAAGCTTTCACTTAAGCTACATCCTACGTCAGAGATTTCATTGCGGATGCATGGTGAATTTCGTGCCGTTGTTGGTGTTGAAGTTGCAGCCCGCCCGCGTAGTCTCATTATTGGGAACTTCTGCGAAGATGCCAGCGCCCTAACGGATAAATTTGGAACCTGTCCAAGCTAGTAGTTTTATGTAAACAAACCTTAGAAATGTGATGGAGAACGAATATTTATGAAGCAGAGCTTGAATATTTGAAGAAATTATTATAATTTTGTGTAAGATTTCTTGAGAAGGAACTTCTCGTTTGGATCACGATATAAAATCGTACTTTGAATCGTTCCTGGAGGATAATTTCGGTGATATTTTGGTGTATGTTGCTTGGTGGATCGAAAAGAACCAATATCTAAGTTTACTTGAATTTCTGGAAAAGTAGGCACCTCAATAAGTACTTTAAGGACTCTTATTCATGTGAAGAAGTGCTGAATGCAGTCTATATCATGTGTTAAATCTAGAATCAGTCCAAATGATATGACTTGTTCTTTGTTTACAAACGAGTGAATCAATAAAATGAAAACAGATTTTCTGTTTTAGTTTCTCGAATAAAAATCATTAAAGTATACTCCGAGCGAAATCTTCGGGTTGCTATAAAATGAAAACCAATGGATATTTTTTGATTCTGTTTTCACACTGGTGTTCAGAATGAAGGTCAGTTCAACCTCGAAAGATTTCAACAATTTTGGGTGAAATTTTTTTCTTCTCTGTAGACATGTGAAAAAAAAGTTGTTTGAATTTTGAAAACATTTTTTCACGGAAAACCTTAGAAAATTGATTACATTGAAATAATGCTATCCAATTCGGCAATCAAAAACAAAAATTTTGACTTTGTAGGTTTTTCGCCATTTTGAAATATTTTTCCCAGAATCCAACAATTGAACTGACCACCAAAAAATACTAAGATATGCCAAAAAACGTTATTTCAAAGGTCACGCATAAGTCACCACAGTTGTCAGAATATTGCTCAAAGTTGAAATTAAACACCCTGCTGTATCTAGCTTATGCTTCGAAAACGGGGTATATATATCATAAGGCAAAAATGGTTTTCCCAATGTCATCTATACGGTTATATATGTTTGACCAGTTTATGGTGAAACACCCTGTATATATAACTCCATTGTAGATTTTGTTTGAATAATACATATAACGATTTTCCAATGTTTTAAAAACTAATTTTCTGGCTGATATATTTATATACGGACCATAAAGCAAAATGCAGGACTGTATTAGCACATTGAGAAATATTTAATGATTATAACTTTTTATTGAGTCAAGCCTGGAATATGCCAAATGATGAGTATTTTATTCGTTAATATTGTAGGATGGTTAAATTATGGATAAGACAGTAGCCATCGCAATTTTGGAATGCTTTTCATAACAAGGAATTTTGTCTGACAGTTTGTTGTTCGTTGGATAAGTTTTCAGGTTGTCCGTTTTTTTTCCCTGATTTTTGTTCGTTTTTTTTTGCTTTAATAAATAGTGTATTATTTTGGTAAAATTTCCCATGCACAAGTCCATGGACTTTTGTGGGATTTTGGTGTTTATTCGCATTACTAGAGTCTTACTATTGTAAATTGAAATTATGAATAAACATATTATTATTATTATTATATGATTGAAATTAATGTCAGTTTAGATAGTCACCTGTGTATGGATCGTCCTCGGAAAAAACCTTTGGTTCTTTATTCAAAGGAAAAAACGGTACTGGCGATTGTGTTAAGGTTATATGAGTTGGTTTGTGATCAATAAGAGTGACGTGATATATGGTTTTTATGGTAGAAAACTGAGCTGAATATGTACTTTTTCGGAACTCAAGCATCCATAACGGCCCTAACCTAGAAACTTAAAGAGAGCACAAATTTTTCACATCAAATTTTTTTTTGGAAAACCAAATTAACATCTGAAAACATTCGAAATATAAAATCAAATTCAAAGTTGAGCCCAAAACGAGTGCGATGAATGATTTACTGAATATTTACTATGGAGTTCTATGATTACTGGTAAATGTTCGATTTTTTTTAGGTTATGATAGATGCATAAGGCCTAGATGAGAAAGTAGCAAAAATCGAGTGATTTTAGATTTATGTTGCGTCTTGATGAATTCAGTAAAAGATACTGATTCAAATAATGGAATTGAAAGATTCGTCTGAAGTGGACAACGTGGTTTAGAATTTGGCCACCAAAATTTCATTTACTCCTGTTTACAGGCTATCAAAGCTCAGTTGAATTCATGCGTGTAATTTTTAGTTAACCATCTTAAAGAGAGGAATTCTCAATCTCATGAACTACCAATATATCCTATTCACTCACTGGCGATATTATCTTATGAAAGAACAATAAATTACAAGATGGAGACAGAATATATGGTTAAAATTAATCACCGCATAGGATTTATAGGAGGAGGCAACATGGCTAGGGCAATATATGACGGATTAACTAAAAAGAAACTGGTGAAATCAAATCAAATTTTTGTGGCTGGACCACATATTGATCGCTTGTCCTATTTCAAAGAAAAAGGATCGCACATAACTGAGAGCAACAATATTCTTGTGAAATCATGTGATGTTATATTTATATGCGTGAAACCTTATTTGCTAAGTACAATAGCTCGCGAAGTGAATATTGCCAGTATAGAACAATGGGAAGAAAAAATATTTGTATCTGTCTTAGCTGCTACTAGCATTGAAAAAATTGAAAATTGTTTTATTAAACCTATGAAATTGGTAAGGGTTATGCCTAACACTCCATTAGCAGTTGGAGAAGGATGTTGTGTTTTCACTCCTAATGAAAGAGTTGATGCAAGCAATATTTCTTTGATTAAAATTCTTTTGGAATCTTCCGGGATGTGTTTGATGGTTCCGGAGTACCATATAAATGCGATGGCGTCAATTTCTGGTAGTGGTCCAGCCTTCATGTACTTAATAATGGAGGCATTGGCTGATGGTGGAGTAAAGATGGGTGTCCCTAGACCAGACGCAGTAAAATTAGCAGCTCAGACAATGTTAGGTATGTATTGGTGCTGCTGTTTATAAATTTTGCAAGTAGATGGGCACATCATAACTTTTCAGGAGCTGCAAAAATGGTTTTACATTCTGGAAAACATAGTGCCCAATTGAAAGATGAAGTTTGTTCTGCAGGAGGTACAACAATAGCAGGGATGCATGCTTTGGAAAAAGGAGGTGTGAGGTCTGCTATGATGGATGCTGTTGAAGCAGCAACAAAGAGAGCTACAGAAATGGAAAAGTAGTCATCTTAAATAGGAATGATAGAGCAACATAGGGTATAATGGGAGTGAATTTGAACTAAGGGCATGATGAAGATAAATATGCATTCTGAGAAAAGATTATATGATTACAAAATATATTTTTGGAGATTGGAAATTCATTTGGCCGAAACAAAATGTACTATTGAAACACTTGGTAAAATTCCTATATGGAATAATAACAATTATCAATTGTTGTATCAGAATAAAGATTATATTGTTTTCATTCGCAGCATTTTACTATTCTCATGGAATGAATGATCAGAACTGAGCATCACAAGAAAATATTCCACTCTTCTGTTTCATCCAAAAAGCACAAACTTCTAAAACACACTGACTTGAAGTCGGCAGCTTTTGCGAATGGTTCAAATTCGTTATATAGCGCTCATCTTTTCACTTATCCACTCCACCAAACGCAGCTTTACTTCTGGAAGAAAAGATTTGGTGATCTTTTCATATGGTCCTCATGAACCTTTGATCTATAATTTTTTGGATTAAGTACTAGATTACAATTCAATCCAATCTGTGAGATTTGAAATACGGTAGGACCACTCTTATCCGTCCTCGGGTAGCCTGACGCTCCGGTTGATCGGAGCTTGCTTAGTTTCCCGAGCAAGTACCGTCATGTCAATGACTCACGGCCATAGCGCCATTGTTAACTGATTAGTTTTTTTCCTGATAGCAATGCGTCATCGCTACTGTACAGTTTTAAACTTTTTTGGCTAATAAAAACTAATCATATATCACTTCTACTGTAAAAATGACTTGTATATTTAATATGATGAATATTGGTTTTTTGGATTATCCGACCTCTTTTGCGTTCCTAGACTATACCCCGAAGGTGACGGATTCTACTGTATTGAATAAAACATTGAATGGGTATATTTACGGAATCATAGGGTGGATTTTACCCATTCCCAAATGCGGCCTTCGTAATTAAGGTCCAAACCTACTCTACAATCATCGAGTTTTTCTTCCGGAAGTTAATAACTTAGAAACTCGATATTTGTAGAGTAGGTTTGGACATCAATTAATTGCGAAGGCCGAAATCGTTAATGGGTAAAAACCACTCAATTTGATTCTGCAGATATACCCATTCAAAACGACAAAGAAACGAAAACAAATACAACAAGCACTGAATACAAAAATTAGGATACCGCCAAAGTACAAGCGAGAATGCAAGTCGGCTTCTGGCTTTCGAGAAACTCGTTTTGGCAACTTGGAAAACGACAACGCGAAAAGTAGTGCAGGAAGAACAAATCAGATCAGTCTTGTTCATGGATATATCCCAGAAATATTTCATTTGTTTTACAAATGCCTAATTTTAACCATTGTATAAAGACAATACAATGTTTTAACACTGAACGAGAAGCAGATTTTCGATATCACAATTCTGGCTGTACCCTATCTACATTCTATACGTTGAAATATTGACATTAATATATCGAAAGGTGTTCTCATACTATTTTATTTCTTTAAAATATGTAGTTCTTCAAAATTATCTTGAGGCACTCAAAAATACTCGAAGGATCTTCCTTTAGGTTAGACTAACCTAAAGGAAGATCCTTCGAGTCCCTTCCTTTCGAAAAAAAATTATCCCGTCAGAGCTATCCAGTGATGAATTTGCAAGTTCATGTTCGTACAAACAACGACTGTCGGCTGAAATCCGCCGATGTGACCCTACCCTCCTCGTTTCCAATGGACGCAGAAGGCAATATAATGCTCGTCGCACAGTTTTGGCTCGGCTAGCCTTCAGTGGAGGCTTACCCACCTTTGGATATCATATTCGTCCTTTTTTAATTCGTAACAATGATAGAAAAGCCTTATACACATCAAATATTCAGCAGTTCTTTCTTAATCAAGAAGGTTATTAGAAAAAAAACTGTCATTATTTTAAATGGCTAAAATGCGATATACCGTGTGTAGCTAAATATATCTGCTTTTCCAGCAAACTTTCTCCACTATACTGAGTCTTGAGAAGGTGCCTTTTCTTTTTGAGTGGACAAAATAAGATTCGTTTATCATTACAGGATTATATATTTTTAGGTTGTTATTGTGTTTTCAAAATCGCAGATCTTACTTATTCCCGCATATAATCAATTCTAATAATATAAGGAAGTAACTTTCCTATTTTTGTCCGCGTCACCATCTAATTTCAATGGAAAAAAGCTATTTAAAATTTTCCCACTTTGTGTTTAGAGTGTTGGTCTTCTCCAGGAAAAATTAATCTTATTTTATTGAAGACAAAAATGCAAAAATGAAAAAAAAATTACTACATGGCTATAAATTTATAGGCAGAATCGACCTGATAATTGCCTGGACACCTTCAATCTGTAAACAACTATAAAAAATTCAAAGAAAAATATTTAAGATTGATTTTGGAATGGGAGCCATACAGTGTAGAGGAATTCCCCGATTATCTGGGGAACCATGGGAAGTGATGTAATTCCAAGCTTTGTGACTTATTTCAATTTAATTTATGCATCCTATTGGTTTTTGTATCAATAAATATTACTGTTACTACTATAATCAATAAAAGGACTTTCAAGGGAGAAATTCAGATTGTGTATTAAAATTGAGCCTTATTCAATGCAATAATTCGAATAAGCTTGAAAAGTAGTGATGAATTCAAATAACATTGATTAGAAATTGAGTGTTATTTTTTCTTTGACATGTTGATAAAATGACTTATGTATCAATAATTCGAAAAATAAAATGATACTATAATCAATTTCAAGCGATGGACCAAATGCTCTGGTTATAGTTTCGGTTATCAAAATTGACAGATTATCCTTTGCCTATATGTCAGTTTGGATAACCGTTACTATGACCAGAGCTTTTGGTCCATCGCTTGAAATCGATGTTTGTGTCGAAAACTTCTCGGAAATTTGTGCAATATATTCGCAACTACTGCTAAGCGATACGCCCTCTGGCGATAGAAATCCGAACACTTCCAAGCTAGTAGTTTTTCGACGTGCCTGTTATTCTAACGTAATTTGCTTAATTTTGGAGTTCATTTTCGAGCTTTTGTGTTGTTCTCAGAGTTGAAATTTTGGTATACCGAGAGTGTTTGTAATATTCATCAATCGATTCCTTTCTTTCCGATTAAAATTTTCGATTGTATTAATTCGAAATGGCATCCTCCCGAAATGACTATTGTTGTGTGCGTCAACTCAATGTTATTCATGGTCAAAGAAGAAAGTATCGTCTAGTGCCTCTAGTTTTCATTTTTTCCAAAGCCAAATGAAAGTAAAGTTAATTTGCAAATAGCATTTGGCAGGGAACTCAATGATAGAAGAAAGGCATAGCTTTAGAAATTGAAGATTGGAAAACAGGTCACGAAATACATGGAAGCATGCTCACTGCTTTTATCTGAAGATGTTTATTTTCATAAAGGTAAATTACCTACAATGTATTCATTTCGAAACAACTTCATGTCCTGATGTTTTCAGGTGTAAATGAAAATAAGAGAATTTTGAAGAAAAATGCTGCAGAGAAACTACCGAGCACCTCTGCAGCTACCTAATTCACATACTACACAAAATCATATTCTAAAAAAGTGATCCCAATAGGGAGCGAAAAGGCTACGTTGATGACTTATCATGCTCAGTGCCATAGCTGGGCTACTTACGGATTAATAATCTGGGAAGCATCAAATAAGTTGAAGTGTGTTCCTCTTACAAAAAAGAGCAGTTAGGGCCATAGCTGGAGTTACACATACTACCAACTGCAGATCGCTGTTCAGAGAATATGAAGTATTCACCATTACTTCGTTCTTGACACTGTTTGTGCTATCCACGAACACCAGTGGAGAGACAAAGCATGAGCCGTCCTTAATCTAGCACTACCCTGGCACCAACTGACAAGTACCAGAAGAAGTTACACCACTGTGGATATCACTATGTTCATTAACCTTTCCTTAGAAATGAAAAGCTTGAGACCAAAAATAAGATTTTAAAAGAGTCCTGAAAGCTATGTTTCATACCCGTCTATATGTTTTTTTATATTGTGACCTCTCATGTAAGCCTTGATGAAACTAAATATTATTATAATGTTACGATGAACCATTCTACTGGAGTAGGGGTGTGGACACAACGGCGGTAATTCAGAAGCTAAAGATAAATAATCTACATGAGTGAACTATTAAAATGAGTGACTGACCTGACTTATTAGAAAAAAAAATCTAGAAAAGCACTGCCGTGAAGGCAGCAGCTTTTGCGCGCATGTTCAATGTAGATGACCGCTTCAGCAACGAATTTGAACGTGCGCGTGAAATTTTTTTCTGATAAATTACTGGATTTCAATTCGATCATATCTGTATTTTTGGACATATTGTAAAAATAAAATTTTGAATGGGTATATCTACGGAATCATTGGGCGGATTTTACCCATTCACGAATTCGACCTTCGTAATTAAGCCCCAAACCTTCTCTACAAATATCGAGTTTCTAAGTAGTTTCTTCCGGAAGTTATTGTGTTTACGGTCAGTCTGACGGCCGACTGCGTAAACACAATAACTTCCGAAAGAAACAACTTAGAAATTCGATATTTGTAGAGAAGGTTTGGACCTTAATTACGAAGGCCGAATTCGTGAATGGGTAAAATCCACCCAATGATTCCGTAGATATACCCAATCAAAATTTTATTTTTCCAATATTTCCAAAAAAACAGATCAGATCGAATTGAAATCCAGTACTTCATCGAAAATAACAGTTCGAAGTTTCATACAGAATTTAATGAGGATGATATGATGAGAAAATCATAGAAATGTTTTTTTTCAAATTGTTCTAATAACACGATTATCACGAAATTTTGCATAAAGTTGTCTTTCAGCATCTTAAAACTAGCTGTGAAGTTTAATCAGGACTGAATCAGTATTTCTCGAGTAATACCGAAAAAATCAACGATATCGAGAAGAAAACCTCGAAATTTGACAAATTTTTTCCCGATATCTCCAAAACTTATAATCGTATCGAACTGAAATTTAGTACACTGCTGTGAAATTAGAAGGTCAAAGTGTGAGTATAATTTGTCTTGGATATGATTAATGGTTTCCGAAAAAAAAATTTTTTTGTAAAAAAATTTCGAAAATTTTTTTTTTTAAATATATGATCTTGACGAAATTTGGCTCAAAGTTGCGCGTCGTTATACTCCACCAAACTGCCAAGTTTGAATCCAATCGCTTGAGTAGTTTCTGAAATAAAAAATAAATAACTTCAAAACTTCAAGTGCCTATAACTCCGAAACTATTCGACCGATTTGGCCCATTAACGAACTTAACCGCGGCATTCTGATGCGCAACCTATCCTGAAAGTTTCAAGTAGCTAGCTTGCTTCTGTCGACAGTAATCGTGTCTACGGACGGCCGGCTGGACAGAATCAATTTTGACACCGGATTCGTCATCAGTGCGTCCAACCTAGTCGATTGAGACCATTTTCGGCTCAATCATCCAAAATTACAGACATTTGGACAAAACGATAGCACGCTGTTCCCCTAGAACATGCGCGCAACAAGAACCATACCAGAATCAAATTCCTCTAAATATATCATTATTTCACACATCTTCTAAGTCAGTCCTTTGAAGGTGTTATTTTGACATCCATCTCTAGGGTCTCTCAGAGGTCGTTCAATGACGAAACAGATATTTAATTCAAATATCTGTACAGAAAAATTTATGGGTGTGAAGTCTAGACGAATAGATTTCCACTCACTTTTAGCCTAAGATTTTAGTTACCATAAAATGTATGCCCAAAACGAGAATATTGATTCAATAAAAATGATAAATTAATAAAGTTTCGTAAAATTTATCTCACTTCCATTATTCCAATCACAAAAAAGTATTGCTATAACCTATACATTCCGCCACATATAATACCATTTCTTTGGAATTCATCCAATGGGATTAAAAAATGACAGAAATATATCTTTGTAAAATATACATATATTTATTTGAAAGACTTCAATTCACAGTAAATAATAATTAAATAAAAGATTCAAGATCAAAATAAATCAATCACTGGACTTATTCAATTGAATATGCACCAACCTAAAATAAAAATTGAAGAGAATCAAAATGAGAGCACTAACCATACAAAAAAATACAACCTCTTTTTTGCGCAATGTACTTAAAACACTATTATTGACAATATACTGAGCACCATTAGATTTGAATGAGAAAATTGAGCTTTCCTTATGAGTATCATGGATTCTTAATAATGTACAGTTTACATTGTTAAAATTTCGTTTTCATTCAAAGAAAAATGAAAAGAATTATTATTACAATAATTTATCTTAAGTATCACGCTGCAACTCAATTCAGTCATTCAGTGAAAATGATTCTCAGCATCAAAAGTTCCTTGATAGTCCTACATCTTATTCTCGTTACGCGATCCGTTGTCCAAGGCTGCGTTCGAAATTTCATCAAATGACAGATCCAGACAACGTTTTAGTTCCGAGTAAGAGACTACAAGTATACTCTGTTCGTCTCTTGACATCAGACACACCTTTTCTGGAACGCCCGCATCCAGCTTGTTAAGACACTGAACTATGTGGGCCATATCTACCCAAGGTCGACCATCTTCAGTAACTTGGTGGAATACGTAGTCCCTGAAAAGTTTGAGCATATACCTGTCACCAGTTTCGGACCAAGCTTGGTCTAGATTCATTTCAGGCCTCTCATTGATTGTGGAAAGTTTGCTCAGTAGTCTGAAGAGACGACCGTTTTCTATTTCTTTAGACAGTTCATTCTCCAACACTTCCATGTTGTTTTG
Source organism: Myrrha octodecimguttata (assembly GCA_958510865.1). Taxonomy (NCBI): domain Eukaryota; kingdom Metazoa; phylum Arthropoda; class Insecta; order Coleoptera; family Coccinellidae; genus Myrrha; species Myrrha octodecimguttata. The sequence continues at coordinate 71,405,585 of OY294059.1, read as the reverse complement.
AAGGTTATCCAGCTGCGTGTAAAACCTAGCTCCTATCATTGGCATCAAGTCGGTAACGCTCCTACGTGGTGGTTGTGAAGATAACAAATACATTATAAGGTTTCTTAAGTCGGGAGTGTAAGAACGGCCAACTATATCAAGAGCTATAGATATGTTCTCTCTTTGAACTGCTGTGGTGGACTTACAAGCAAGAGCTAATACCAACTTTCCCAAAGCCATTAGATCCTCTTGCTGATAATGCTGCATCAACACCAGTTGGTTAATGCTGTTAGGGTCAAAACAGATAACGTCCATGACCCCTAGACAACTCAACCTCAGTCTATTCTTGGAGGTCAGGATGATTTTGGTTGGATCTAAACTTCTGCACGCTAGGTTATTTGAATGGATAACTCTCAAAGCAGAAGTGAGCTGTATTATATAGTTCCAAATCAAAGGTTCAGGCAGCTTGTTGTTGGCCTGATATCTGAGCAGTTCGTTTTTCTGGTGGCTATACGGTCTAGGCGTATTGTTGTCATTAAGGAAGGGATCACAGTAATCATTTTGGTCAGTGGAAAAATGCTTATTGAGAAGGGTTTCAGAGCCTGGGTGGAAGTCATACACAAAAATTAGGGAGTTGTCTCCGAATGCTTTAGTGGTAAATACTTCTTTGAGCTGGACGATATTGGAATGCATTAGTTTCTTCCAGATGTCTACGTACATCATGGACTTTGTATGTTGCAAACGGAATCCGTGGATCCTGCGGAGGCAGTAATGCATTCCTGTTTTTACGTGCGTCGCTTTGTACATCGAAGTTTGGTAACCTGTTTGAAATAAATGTATTAGATATTGTTAATGAAAAAATATGGACTACCATTCAATTAATGAATAACGTGAATAGATATCTTCGATGTAACACGAAACATCATATTTTTATGTTTTTCTCATTCTACAGGGCGTTTCATTGGTAAATGAACGTACGGTCCTGAGGTAGAGCTACCCAAGACGAGTCCAAAAAAACCTGTGTATGGTAGATCTTATCAATTCCGTAACCTAGATACGGGGTGTTTCTTGTATTCACGAATTGTTCCAATTGCTCGTAACTTTGGAACCACTGAGTATAACTATTGGAAACCGCGAAGCTTCGTCCGTTTAAACAACCGACAGGCGGAGCCAAATTTAAAAGAGCATTTTCTCTTTAAAAATTTAAATATTTGATGGCGGTTAAAGTTTTTCAGTGGTCTTACGGATAGAATATTCGATTCCAATGATAAAAAAAATCATGCAAGAGACCTAATAGGACCGTATTGGACAAATATGGTAATTCTGTCAAGCTCAGATTCAACACCCTGCATTTGAAAATTTCCGTATTGAATTGAAATAACTAAGAAGAGCAGAAAATTTCCAATTGAAATCAATTTAGTTTTTTTATCCCGCACGTCGAATTTCTTACCCGGTAATGTTAGCTCCTGGCCGGCCAGCTGAACGGGAACTTTTCATTCCATCTCGTCCGAACACAATTTCGTAATTTTTATGATTTCTGGACATGCGAACCTAATAACATTAGGTTCATCTTATAAAGGAATGAAAGAGCAAGGAATAAACAATTTTTAGTTCACATATCTTAACTCTAAGGCCCAATTCCAAGATAGAATTGTAGGATTTCATGGCAGCCAAAGATATTTTTGTGATTTTTATATTTTCATTATGAGCGTCAAAGAATCAACCCTAGTCCATCTTATAGAGTTTATTTCGCGTTCACATAGATTACCTCTAAGGGCTCAGCTCCAAGATCCGAATTGTATGATATCATGCCAGCCGAATAGATTTTCGTGATTTTCATGTTTCCGGAATAGGCGGCCAAGGAAAAATCTTGATATTATGCAGGAACGAAAGAGCTACAAAGAGTTAATTTTTCGTCCACATAAGTTTCTTCCAAGGGCCCAGCTCTAATATCCGAATTGTATGATCTCATGCCGGCCGAATAGATTTTCATATTTTCCGAATAGGCGGCCAACAATGAATTTGATTCTCTTCTATATGAATGGAATGAAAGAGCTATAAATAGTTTATTTTTCGTAAACATCGGAACTTTTAAGGGTCTGGCTCCAGAGGTCAAATTGTAGGCAGAAATCATAAAAATTACGAAAATGTGTTCGACCGTGGAGCTGGCCGGCTGGGAGCTAACATTACCACAGTGAATTTCTTGTCGAAAAATTCACTGAATTCTCATAAAAATCGTACTTTGTGATGGAATTGAAAAGCCTTCTTGTCCTTCAAGGTGACAATTAGTATTTCATGTCGTAGGATTATTTCGAAAAATTTCCAGAAACATTAATTTTGAAGAATGTAGTTTAACAAAACGGTGTTACTTTGAAACTGTTTTTGTGATTCATTACTGAGATTCATATTCCTTAATTCATTCAATTATTCAATGTAGTAAATTACATTTTTCAAAAATAATGTTTTTCTGGAAATTTTTCGAAATAATCCTTCGATATATCATGAAATACTAATTTTTATTTAGTAGGACAAAGGACAAGAAGGTTTTTCAATTCCATCACGAAGAACGATTTTTCTGAGAATTCAGTGGGATTCCACTATTGAATAAATTTTTCCGTGAAATTTTCGATAAGAAATTCGACGCGCGGAATTAAAAATCAACTGATTTCCCTTGAAAATTTTCGGCTTTTCTCAATTATTTCGATCCAATTAGGAAAATTTTCAAATACAGGATGTTGAATCTCAGCTTGATAGGATTTCCATATTTCTCCAATACGGACCAGGAAGTTTTCAATTATTTGAAAATGGATCGATTGACCTTTATAAGTGACTCATATGGTCTTAAAATCAATAGATTATACTGGGTGGTTCCAAACTTATGAGCAATTGAAAATTTTCGTGGATACAAGAAACACCCTGTATTTTGGTTATGAAATTGATTAGATTCATCATATATAGGTTTTTTGGACATTTCTAGGGCAGCTCTTCCTCAGGTTCGTATGTTAATTTACCAATAAATCACCCTGCATTTCGATAGAAAATCGTATTATATCTCATACTTCAACAATTCGGGAATTTTGAATATTTCGTTATAGAAAATACGTCAGATTTGATAGTTAACTCTCGAACTGGTTGTGTCGAAGAGGAACAAATACATATTTCTTCCTCTGAGAATTGTATATGCATTTTTGCCCCGCCAAAAACGAAGATATCAAACATATTATTTTTTGGGGTTGAGTAAGATAAGATGAAATTTGACATTTAAAGATATAACACCACATCGTTCAAATGAACGGCTACAACCAAGTAAAATCCTACCGTGCGATTTTTGTCTACCGGGTTAAGCATCTGAACGCACTCCAGAACTGTTCGGGACCAATCGAGCATGTGCAATTGCGACTTTGAGTTTTGGTTCATTTCAGAACCGGTTCAGGATTTGAATAGTCCCGTTCTGGTTATTTTCAGAATCGATTCCGAACTGTTCTAGAACTGTGAAAGGAGTTCGGGCGTAAGAGTCCAAACTGCTGGGTCGCTGTCAACGATTTAAACCAGACTTTTTCGGTGTCATGTGTTGATTTGGTTTTTGATTTTTGTGTGAGGAAACGGTTAGCTGTGAAATTCAAACATTTTGCTATTGGGAATAATTCCTTCGCTACGACCTCCCATAATAATCTAAAGGATTTTACTTCCATTGTTCACACCTGGGTATATCTACTTCTTAAATAAACCTCCTATCCCTGTCGCATAATAATATGTTTCGAATTAATTTTTTCTCCTAAATGCACATATGTTCATCATTAAATTCATTATTAATTGAATCAATCATTGATTTTTGTATTACTTACTTACGGAGTGTTGGTTCATTTAAATGAAGAAAATTCGAAATATGATTTTCACAGAAAAAAATCAAAGTGAGAGCAATATGTATCCCCAAAAATAGATAAATTACATATAAAACTGCGACAGGGACTTTCGCATATTCATAATTACACCACAGACAATGAGACGTGAATAACATTACCCTTTTCTGCCAACACAAACGGAAGATTTTCTTCCTTCACAATCCTGATGAGAACCCGAACTTAATTCGTGTTTTGGTTTCATCGCTTTTAGAACGGTTCTAAGACAGTTCAGAATCGGGATTCAACAGCGCATCGATTCTGCGCAGTTCTAAAACTATTCTGGGACAGTTCTGAATTTCGGAATCAAAACAAAGCTAATGAGTCCCAAAGGCACTCAAATGAAGGGGTTAATATTATATCCACCCCCTAACTATCTCAAGCTTTAAGCTTCAGAGCAGTTTCCTTGGAACCCAGGTTGAACAGGAATCAGAAAAAAGATTCTTGAACTATACTTGAAAATTAGGGTACAGACAGAACAAGTGACTGACGGTGGAGTAGAAGTCGCCGTCGATATCCATGTGAATCAAACACATTGAAGTGAATAGAAGAGGACTGAATAGGTAAATCACGGTGAAGGTTTAGAGCGATGCCATCCAGGAGGTTCACATAGATGCTTGCCTGTGATCAGTGCGTTCATGGCCTAGTTGCCATCCTCCTCCATCGCAACCAGCATATAATGTTAGAATGAAGTCTTTTGTGTATAATTCCACTTTACGACAGCTTACAAGTTTCAACTGAATACTTTACTGTATACACCTAATTCAGCTATACACCAAGACACAACATCACTGAATGGCTCAGTAAGAATGTTATGGAACCTCTTCTGAAAACCTTGAAGGATTTCAAGGAAGGGATAGTCGATAGGCCTTGAAGCAAGTAACTAACCTCGGAGTAAATATATGATTTCACTCCCTAATATTGAGCTAGCTCTTCACTGAGCTGTAATAGCTCACAATTGGTTGTTACCCAAAAAATCTCTCACATGCCATGAAATTCCTCACAAATTGGCGAGCATGCAGTGGTCCTGTCTCGACTGAGCATTGCAGGTAATCTTCTTGTTATGTGCTGCCTCGCGACCTCCACCGCTACCCACTTGTTCTGTTCGTTTCTTTATGTTTACTTCATTCATGTTTTTAGGAGACAGTTGGTGGGCCATTGAAGTTTGACATTGGAATTTTTTCCAGAAGTTATAGGACAAACGGTTCCAGAGATACGGCCGGTGGTCACCCGTAATGAATCACCCAGTACAACAGAAACGAAAGAAATATTGATTCTGCAGAAAATTTTGCAAGCAATTGCGTGTTGATACTCTACAACTAACTACCAAGTTTTGATCTGATGGCATATGAGATATTAAGGAAAAAACCTCAAAATGGAAAATGATTGTAACTTCGAAACCTTTGTCCATTTATGAAATTAAACAGCGCATTCTGATACTCCACTTATCCTCAAAATAGCTAGCTCTCTCCGTTCTTAAGTTATTGAGGCAACAGCCGACTGGCTTGACACTATGGATTAAGGCACACTATTCGTCGTTTGAGATCATGTTCAAGAAAAAATCGAAAATATCAAACATTTAGGCAAAAAGATATCTCCTTGTTACTTAAAACATGCGCTCGAAAAGTGAGATTGTAGTAATTTTGTTGCCAGATAAATACGCGGCTCTATAATTGAAAAAAGGGATGTTCTGTCAGATAATTAAGCCGCGTTTCCCGTTCTACATTAAAATTTTACAGAAATTAGCATCAACCATATGGTTGTTGAGAAAAATATGTAAGAATTGGCAGCGCGCCTAGCCGGATGGACAATATTTCACAAGTGCCATCACAAGTGACAACCAGTTTTTTGTCCTTTAAGAACTTAGTAGACCTAGAAACCACTTCGAATATATCAACTGTCTAGGTTTCAAGAATTATTGTGCTTAGGTAGCGACAGAATATCATTCAAGCACCGATTGAGTAGTAAATCCAATATAATTGTTGTACCAGTTTCTTCTTTATTTTCTATCAGCCGATACTCAAAGCATGTCTGTTTTTTACTCATACAAATAACCAAGCTTTTTAATTGTTGTTCCCAAATTTTGGAACTTCTTGGGGACTCAATTTATTGTTTCAGGAGTGATCTAATTTGTAAATTTGTTGCCACTGCTTTTAACTCTTTTTTTATGATTCATTGAATGTTTGCTTTCCATTGTCACAATTGATGCTTCATTTTTATTTTCAAATAGGTTTTGATATTCAATGTATTAAACAAACACTCACTATCATAAATAAACAATAGTTTTAGACTCACTTCTCAAATTTCAAGAAATGCAGACATTTTAACAAAATTATAGCACCCTTAAGCAAGCACTCAATAACTGGGGGATGTAAGGAGGAAGTATAGAACATTAAGCTTTTTTGTGAACCACTTATTGCAGTGAAAATATGATTTCTCTTAAATATGAAACTTCAGCCGAATAACATTTTTCAGTATTTATTCAATCAAACCAGACTCACTGGATTAGAAGATGAAATTTTCCAGATCACACAACATTAATCAATTTCTACATTGATGAATATTTCAGATATTTGCTGTATACCATAGCCAAGCAATTAGCTTTTATCTTTTAGAAGTTGCTTCCTTAGAGATCAGGTATGAAAAATTAAAGGCTACTCACCTTTGTGAACAGAAGTATTCGATATTGGCTCTAATGGGCAGAGCTCATGATAGCTGTCTATTTCTTGTGGAAGATCAGTAAGGTGTGGATCTGGTAACATTAGAGTTAGCATGTTTTGACTTAAAATTTCATCCCTGATATTCTCAGACACAAAAAAGGAATGATCTTCTTTCCTCTTAAGGGTATCTACATGGCTGGGTGTACCTGGATACACTTTGTACTCGGAGGTTACAACATTATTAACAATATTATCATTTGCTAATGGAGGTGGGTCTGCAGAGTGGTAGAAATATGTGGTTCCTCCTACATTTTCTTGGTATGGTATGCTACTGCCACTTTTGTCCAGAACTTCCAGTGTGGAGTTGACTGAGCATTAAGATGAATGAAATTTACTATAAAATAATTTATGCACTTATTACCTGCATGTGGAGGTGATGAAGATTCAGGTGTGACATGGGATGAGATATGCTCAATGTCTTCTACTGCACTTACAAAACTAAGATGAGAATTATCAGTCGAACCATAAGACAAATATAAACTAGTTGATGGTGATGTACTGGAAGTCTTTGGAATAAATTCAGTATTGTGTACCAGACTCTTTTTAGGAGTACCAGATGGTCCTAAATTAAGCTTAGAGGAAAAGCTTTGTCGTAAACTCAAATCGTCAACATGGGTGGTCATATAATTCGCTAACTTGGACTCTTGCGGTACTCCATTAGAGGGAGAATACCGTAAATACATCGAATGGTCCATACTACTAAAAATACTTCTAGTTGCTTTGTAATTTGAATGTTCACCTGTATAAAAATCTCGCATATGTTTATATTTCAATCAATATTTTATTCCAGAAGAAGACAACAGATTTCACAAGAAAGCTATGTAGTTCATTTCGATAGCACTTTCACTTCCCTAAAACAGTATATTCCAATTATATGGTCACTTTTCGAAATTGGTAAAATTGCATATTTTTCACCTTGACATTTTCGAATCAAAACTCAATTCGAATTTTTTTTCTTGGTAAATTAAATAATACATTCAGTTTTTTCGAATAAAACAGATGTTAGGAGGTGAATCCGATGAACTTGTTGCTCGTTCGTCCGAAAAAAATTTCAAATAAAGAAAGTTAAATAAATATTTGATTGTCAATCAGTAGTCTCGAAATTCTCGAAAATCTCGATCAGCAGTAAAGATGTCACTTGTCCAGTATGGAACCACAGTTTTATATATTTTATATGTTATTCTATGGTTTTATTACCACGAATGATCAAATGCACTATTTTGTTGGTGATATGACTAACTAGTTGAGAAGCAATATTTTTAAAAGAAAAATATTAGATAAAATGCTTCCACCTCTGCATATTTCAAAAATATTTCCATAATAAGATCCAAATGTTGGAAAATTAAAATATTTTTATTTTTAATCATACCTACAATTATGCCTACTATCATCGATATTGACAGAACAGTAGTCCATACATATCTAGAGAAAAAAATCCTAACCCGTGAAGTTTGAAAATATTTTATAGTACCATTATATAAATATAAATTATATTAATAAATAAAATGTCCAAATCCGCCATACCTTCAAAGCTTCCAGCTATATCGCCCAAATTTATCGCTGAAAAATTCACAATCGAACTTGGAGGTATATTTTATACATAACTCATTTTAAAAGAACAGAAGAAATGATATATCTATTCTTCATTCATTTTAGCTCAAGAACCCTGGCCAAACGATGTGAAACTGTATCAGCCGTATGAAATAGAGCAAATATTATTACCAGACAATGCCAATTGCCTTGCTGTACAAGCTTTTTTACGAATGTGTCAGTTGAATTATCAGATCGAGTCGAGAGCAAATGCTGAAGCGATGTCCCCAACAGGGAAAGTTCCCTTCATTAAATGTGGTGCATTTGTAGTATCTGAACTTGAAGGAATTGTACAATTTGTTAATAATAGAGGTATAACATTAACAGAAAAGCTGGATAATGAGGAAAAATCTGATATGAGGGCGTATATGTGCTTAGTTCACAATGTTTTGGAGAAAGCTGAGGTGAAGTTGTTTACATGAGTTCACATTAATTGAGTATGTCGAAGAAGGCATAAACATTTATTATATTATTTTAGTCGCAATTTGCAAACTATCCTAAGATTGTTCTCAAACTAAATAATAACGATGAGCAGTTGTTATAGTTTCCAAATCAGTTTTGAATTTTGCACAATGATTGGGGGCTTTTAATTCAGAAACATTAGACCTCATTATATCCTGTCATTATTACCATAACATCCGTAATGAAGGGCAAATTCAAAATGGGCAAATTCAATATAATGATTCTGCAGATATACCATTTCAAAATGATATGTTCACAATATTTCCTATATCATCAGAACGACTCACCTCAGAAATGCAGAGAGGAATCTAGATACCTATAACCTGTTGGATGACTTGCCTTGACTCCAAAAATTATACTGAGTGCTACATTAAGGACGGCCGTATCTCAGAAACCATTTATCTTATAACTTCTGGGAAAAAAATATAGTGGAGAACTGCAAACTTGAAAATTTTCCTAATCATATTTTAGAGCCGATTTTGTCATAAGAATTTTTTCCTGGAAGTTATAGGATAAACGGTTTCTGAGATACGGCCGTTAGCCACCCTTAAAGGTAAGCGTCTACTGAAGGCGGATCGAGAGAATTACGCTCACTGAGCGATTCTTCGCCTGATTCCGCAGAGCCTCGTTACTACGACTAGGTAGTGTAGTAACATTTTGCATGGAAATCTAAGTAGGCGGATTCCTCCGCCTGCGATCCGTCCGCCTAATGAATGCTTACCTTAATGGTACAGCGTCATTTCAGGGGTACCTTACGAACCCTAATGTTAGTTTGATATAGGACGTTACCGTTTTGTGGAATAACCACAACATTGGTTTCGTGCGTCGTTTGACATTTGTCATACGTTGGAGGTAAAATAACCTCACTTACCCGCTTTGTTTATGTTATGAAGTACAGCATTTTCAACAATTTCAGGAGAAATTCACAAGTTAAAATGATTTATATTAATAGAATTGGTGAATAACTAGGCCTAGTTATTGTTCTGTTGTGAAATACAACATAAATACATCGAGAGACGAAGGAATCCGATTTTTCAGATATATTGTAGTGTAGACCTTATATTTGAATATTTGCATTTTTTACTCATTCCCTTAAGTTTTATCTGGTATTGGAAGAAATAGAATACCATGTGAACTATCCCAGAGAAGGCAAATCCTATATTCACGCCATAAATTGAAAAAACTGTTCTGACAAAGTAACAAACTATGGTAGAGTTTGTTGGAGGCATTTCCACACTGGTTAAGGAGTTATGTTAGACTATCTATTTAATTTGCTCTGTTTAATAAGTTGACTCATGATGAGATAAGTATTATAAGAATATTTCGTGTTTGTTATACACATTTCAAGAATTATATCTTCTCGACACTACAAAAGCTGGCGTTATGAATGACAAACCCATCCTGAATGGTTACCACTCGCATCTCCATATGATATATAAAGGCAATTCGTTATGTGATAGATTTGTCAAAATATTGCATGCATTTTATAATAATAATAAACCAGATAACTTTCTCTGTTCTCAACCGAACACGTTCCGATGTGGCTTGACTACTCGGATGGAACTTCTACATTTTGTTGTTTGTAATATGTTTCGAATTGACCTTATTGTCAATTATTAAAGATTATGAAAGCCCTAATGTTGCATCTGCATGATAAAAAAACATTTTATATGGATAGTAAAGAATTTTTTGAGGATGAATCGAAATCGGTGTTCAAGGAAAAAATTTCATATGAATTATTTTATTTGTAACATATATTTAGTATAATAAATATATAACTGAAGATTATGATAGCACTGACATAGCTACTGTAGACCAATATTGTAGTAATTTGATAATTTGCAACATAGAACGTTATTTGAAATAGTACTGAGCTCTGGAACCCATGTTTTTTCCATTCCATACATTCGTTGGATTTCATTCTGCTGTTTATTTTCAGGAATTAATGAACCAAACATTTTACTATCTCATTTTCAATAGTTATACCTATAATAAATGCTATCTCTGATGTGGATACGCTAGGCTTTAGAAGACAAGGATAAACACTGCAATTTTCATTTATATCGTTTTGAACGATTATCATCTGAGATTGAATATCAGTTAATCAGATTCATTATCACAAAATTTCACTTGTAAAATTAATAAAATCACTAAAATCTCCAAATATTCGCTCTTCGCCAATGTAAACAAAGCGAATGTATTCCTTGGTCTCTCGGTGTATTTATGTTGCATTTCACAACGACACAATAACTTGGCCTCACGGGTCTAGTTATTCACCAATTCTATGAATATAAATCATTTCAACTTGTGAATTTATCCTAAAATTGTTGAAAATGTTGTATTTCATAACATAAACAAAGCGGGAAAGTGAGTTTGTTTTACCTCCAACGTATGACAAATGTCAAACGACGCACGAAACCAATTTAGCAAATCGCTCACTCGAAGATTAAGGTTCGCAAGGTGCTCTTGAGATGGCGCTACAGTTTGATATTCAAGGCACGCCATCCTCTAGGTAACACATATATAGAATACTCTCTGTGTTAACAAGATGAGTCGTTCTGATCGGCAAAATCTTAAATCTACAGTGAACGAATTCCTTGGATAGCATAGCACTACCATTCAGTGTAGAGCCTTTGGTTGATTGGATGATTACCTCAGATCGAGGATGATTTATCGACAGATAAAATCACATTTATTGTACAGTATAATTTCTTGGTGTGGCATGGTCTATAATCATATGAAGAAACTTTTGGTTCTGCAGATATTGATTCTTGAAATCATGCATGGGAAGGAATCGGAGGTTTCCAAGTGATGATTTCTATAAAGCAGGGCTGATATGGATGTGCGACAGATCTACACACTGGCATTGATTATGCATTAACATAAAAATTCAAGCCAGAATTGATGACCGTAAATACAATACAAAGCACAGTTCTGTAGATATACTGAGAATGTCTAAGACAATTGGACAGATAATTTTCTTTCTTTTTTTTCTTACTTGAAGGCTTATCCCTCTTCATTTGGAGCTTCAAAACTCTTTGTTTCTATTTAAGTAGGGTTAAAAAATAGGTATTCAAAAGTCTCCCGACAGTGTGTTCATAATCTCGTTAACAGTAAAGACAGTTTAAAGATTTATTTTTCATTCCATTATGTTAAATGCTGTATTTTTCCTTGTTTTGTTTTTTACTTTCAGTATTTGGGAAATAGAGGCTGGAGCCTTGTGTGCCTATATCAAGTTATTAATTGCTTTGTTTAGCCATAAATGTCATCATATGGTTACATAGTAGGATTATGATAGTGAATAAAGTTTATTCTTAATATTATTATTATTAATAATATTTTTCATCTGATATCTATTCAGTATCCTTTTAATAAAAGGCGCTAATTTTGTGCAAAGTTTCAATGATGATTTGAGGACTATAGAAGGGTATTCATTATGCTATGTTTCTACTTTGATAAAGTGATCTGAAGATTGAAGATAGAACACTTTCCGAACTCTGGGGGCTTATACGTTTTGAACTGACACACCGTCGAGTTTGAACACAGTGTGATATTTACCATTCAACAAATCATGTCAGACTTACTCATAATACACTTCTTATTTCTTATTGAGATGAGAATAGAAACTCATTTGAACTGTGACATCAAATTGGCAGAAATAAGTGCCGTTTGTTTCTGATATGAACATGAACCCACGAAATAATTTGAAAAAGTCACGGCAAATTGGTACTACCAATGAGTGCCCATTTCTCTGGAATCAATCTTCTGAAAAGGATTGTTTTGCTGATTGTGAATGAAATAATATATGAATTTTTCTTAGGTATATTCATATTGAAGTAGTGTGAATGTTAATTTGTTCTTATTCAGCTCTATATATGTTGGATGGACAATGAGACATACAATGATGTAACTTGTGTAAGACATGGATCAGTATATCCTTGGCCTCTTAACCATATTCAGAATTGGTCAAAACGTAGAGCTGTTATGAAGAATTTGAAAGTGTGGAATTGGTATGATAAAAAACTAGAGGAAGTTTTCCAGGAAGTGGAAAATGCCTGTCAGGCTCTATCAGATAGATTGGATAAAAAAGATTACTTCTTTGGAATCGGGTGAGTTTAACAAATAATATTTATACTTGAACAAGATACCAGACGGGGAGATATTCTAGTCTATCCTCAACTTCAATAATTTTCAGGAAAAAAGTCTTCTGTTGCGAATTTTTCGGAATAAATTGATGGAATAATGAATTCATTATTCAAGAGTTTTCAGAAAAATAAAAAAAAACATTTCAAATCTTCTAATTAAAATCTTTTCAAACCTGAGTTTCGAGCAATAAATTTCACTAACGAATATTTAGAGGAAAAAATTGAATTTTTCTCTATCTTTACTGACGCAGATGTGATAATCTTTCAAGAAGGACCTTTTAAATGTTGTTTTGCCCCCTTTACAACGATTTTCTGATAGTGGTTGTTTCAAGTCAGTTGCAGTTTTTGCCCAGACTCATTCTATCATGAAGCTCAAGTGAAATTTATCAAATGACTTTATTTCATTCATCTGGGTTGCTCTAGCTTGGATGTCTCATGCATTGTATAAGGCACATTAAACCGAAACATTGTCGAACTCACGGGCCAGTAATACTCTGCCTACCTTCTTTGAAGATGGATAAGTTCCTATTAGAAAATCAAATCAGAATTTAGTATTGAATCACAAGTTCAATAATATTTGGGTCGAATTTACTGAATATTATTATGGATTGGAGACTCTGAGCCAATCTTGCAATTAAGTATGTGATTTGTTTCACTTGGACTGATTGATAGTATAATGGTACAGTTAAATACAACTGACATGGAACAATAATTGATTTGGTGTATCCACATGGACACTCAAAGTATCGGTGGCAAAGTATATGCAAAAAAGTTCTTCTGGAAAGTATGTCATCTTATCATCAGAACACAGAAAACAATTGAATATTTTTTTTCAAAAATTTATTTATAGATTTTATTGCTTGAAATGGTTTGAAATATTTCAATTAGAAGAAGATCTGAAATTGTTTTTTATTTTTCAGAAAACTTTAAAGCAATGAATTCAATATTATCAATCATTATTTCATCATTTCATTACGAAAAATTCGCAACAGAAGACTTTTTTCCTCGAAATTGTGAAAGTTGGGGATAGATCAGAATATCACAACATTCCCTTGCAGTGGAAATATCACCCCTTCCAGAAATCAGAGTATGTTTCATACAATTTTGGAGAGTGGACGAAGTGAGCATATTTTTGTAGTAATGTTCACATTCACGTAGTAATAATTTTTTTCAGAAAATCGGGTCAAAGTTACCAGAATAATAATAGGCAAAATTCAAATATGCAATTTCATGCCCATTTTTCGCAGGATTATATCAATTTTTGAAAATTGTTTCATACATCTATCTATCAATTTTACCCAAATATTTTTCGATATTCTGAGAGGTCACGACGTAGTCTATCACCAGTACAAATATTGTTTAATGTTTACCGGACACGCTATGAGTAGGTGACTATATCAAATGTGGAACATCTTCTTCAAGATTGAGGAATAATTTTTTGAAATAGATGTTACATTAACCTCTTTACAGCTACCGTCTGGGACACCCTCGATGCGCGAAGTCGTGTTCCAGTACGCGGGAGCGACAGACCCTCTCGCTTCCCACCCCTTTCCCCTGATGCACCACACGAATTTGCGGGGCTTCACGCACCCACAGCTGTGAAACGCCAAACTTGTCATAATTTATCGGTTTGTTTATAGTCTCGTTCTCGAAATAGCGTGGGCGTGAAGCCCCAGTGCGTCAAGCCTCAGGAGCTTCGCGCACTTTACTGGAAGGCCACTATTAAACGAGTTCTCTGTAGATACAATACAGATGTCAAAAGATTGCTAAATCACTCTCTAATCCACTTATACTTTTTGCGTCTAACACATGTTTTGAAAACGAAGATTCCTTCGTCAAGAGACATATATTTTTTCCAGTAACAATATGACATATCGTACATTGATGCAAATATCTGAGCGACAAAATAATTTGCGAATTTACCTAAGAAGGGAATATTCATTGCTATTGTGGTTATAAACCTTAATTTTCTGATATTCATAGCTTGGGAATCAGCTGTCCTATTTTGATTAAATATTGTGGGTTTTTTTACAGCTGTCCTATTTTGATTAAATATTGTGGGTTTTTTTACTTCTATCCTGATTAGAAAAAACTGTTTTTGATTTTATGAATTTATTTCAAGATAGAGACACACAATTTATAGCTGGGAATACTGCGGTTGTCATACCTTATGGACTACTGGCTTCTGGAGTCAGACGATAAACCTGTCTTCCCCTCTTATAGATTGAGGAAAGAGAAGTCAGATATGCTATCTTCTGTGTTCTTCAATCATATTGAGGGAAAGATAGCCTCTTCTATCTCTTATCGGGTCCGCTTTTTTCTGAAATTTTAAAGGAAAGGCTCAGTCCATGTCTCTAGGTCTACTGCCTTATTCTGTAGTAGGAAGATTATTTTCTACGAAGACGAATTACCCTAGCCTACTAGACCATTATGTGGTAACTGAATAAAATTACGCAACATAGGGAGGCAAAGCAGCTTCCTCCTGGCCAACTTTTTTATTCTTCTTATCATAAATAGCCCCCTTTATAATTTCTTACTGAAAGCCTTTATCCATGTGAAACATCCACGACAAACTGGTGCCTATTTGAAATCCAGTGAGTTACTATTTTCCACATTTTTGAAATCGTGTTACTTTTTTCACTATTTTCGGAATTTGATCTAGAGACCAAATAGTTTTCAGAGCTCAGAAGTGGCTAGATAGAGGAGCGGGTTCACACCCTGACCCGATTACTACTTTAAACCCGCGAGTGAGGTTTGTCCTCTTCTTTTATGTTAAATATCTCATACAATGAATATTTTTCCATATGGTACCACATTTGGAATGAAAAGTCACTTTATGGTACATATTTCCTACAAATATTTATGAAATAAATTGAAAATAAGTCGATGGATATACTTTATAATTTTTCTACCTGTTTTTTTCCTCGTGACGAAATATGAAATAATAAAAATGGACTGTATTTCTTATTGCAGATATTTTTCTTAAATTTGAATGAATTTTAAGAGCCCATCTTCCGAGAACGACTTTGAATTATATTTGTAGGGAAGATTCTGACCTTAATAATGAAGGTCTAATATATAAATTACTGTAATTCACCCAATTATTCCGTTGATATCTGAAATCGAAATTAAAAATTCCCGATTTTCCTGAAGTATAGATCTGACCAAGCTGAAGTTTGGGGCACCATTGTGTTGTGAAATGTTGGTTTAAAGATTTACACAAATAATCTTAACAATCATACGATTAGTAGATACCAGAATCGTTTATATGGGGAAATTTGACTGCGTTTGTCGAGTTCACTAACTGGATTTGATCACCTCGGGTATTTGAACTAGCACGCAAAAACTTTTTATGCGCTGGTGCTGGTGGGGCGCGTTATCATTTTGGATTAGGTTGGATTCCGCGAGGAAGAATTTTTTGATGTAGAACCAACCCTTATCATGATAACTTCAGAGCGAAACGAGGTAGGGACTTGAATCTTTCAGGTATCAGAATGCGATCGTTAAGCTTGTTAATAGGTAAACTCGCAGTGACTACCTTTGCATGGAGCAGAATGTCTTTTCTTTTGATGGTAAATATCTCCAACAAACTTTCGGTACAGCCATGGAAAATCCGCTGTCCCCTTTTATATCTAATTTTTCCCCGGTAAATTAGAGAAGAAATTAATGAAATATAATACAAATTTTCCGATACGTCGACGACGTCTTCGCTATAGTCGACGAAAATTTTGATGTAGAAGAATTCACCGCTGTAATGAACAGTCAAATCCTTCCATTAAATTCACGTACGAATTCGAAAACAACGGTTCCCTTTCGTTTAAAATTATCTACAGACAACACCACAACAATTAGTCTCGACAATTATAGAGAACCCAAAAACGCGGACTGTTATATTCCGGTTGACTCAGTGGCACCCTGGTCACATAAAACAATCAGCCTATACTTTTTGATTGATCCTTCATTCAGGATTCCGCTCAGTGAAGATAATTTCAAGAGCTCGAGCAAAACTTACTCAAATACTCTTGAAGTTATATGTTCGAAAAAAAGAGATAGATTGCTAAACAATGATCTTACCCCCATTTGTAACCCATTATTCCAAATATTTACCTGACTCACCTCTCTAGCCCAGCACCACCCTAATAGCCTTTTAACAACCGTTTCCCAATTGGTCAAGCATACCATCCTCCCCACTCGTTCAGCATGTGAACTTGTACCTGTACTTAGTAACGATATGTCTCTGGACGAAGGAAACGTGGTTTCCGAAACGTGCGTTGGACGTAGAAAATGTAAGTGGATTAGAGAGTAGTTACACACTGTTTTGTTATCAGTATTCTATCCACAGTGAACTCAAATTTAATATTAACTTTGAAATCAACATTCAACTACAACGAAGTTTTCACTAAAATTGGATGTTAACCTTTATGGCTTAATGTTGATATATGTAACCATTGTCCTACATAATTTCAGCTCGATCTTTTTCGACGAGGTTATACTTGAAAATTCTGGTGTTTATTTGGCAACACTCTGTACAAGCGATTTTCTTTAAAATGGTTACTTTTAACGGTCCATATACTATTGTTGAAACAGACACATTTCAATAGATATGTTGAGAATGTCGTTTCATTCTATGTTATTAGGTTACAATTTTTTAATATTGTTGCAGTCCCACTGAATTAGATGCTTTGGTATTTGGACACTTTTTCACAATACTCACCACCCCTTTGCCAAACAACAGGCTTGCTAATATCGCCAGGAAATATCCAACTCTCATCAATTTGGTGCAAAGAATTGAAAAGGTTTATTTCAAAAAAGAAACTAAACATTAAGGATACCCGATAGACAGAATACCTTTGCTTCTATGAAATTGTTTCATTAAGGGGGATACCCATGTCCCTCCTCCAATATTTTGGTTGCTCAGAGTTGTCATTTAAAATTTTCTCCCGTTGTGAATTTCATAGTGGAAAAATTGTTCAACATTTGGCTTCTCAGAAATTTTGGATACTTTCGTTTTTTGATTGTGATTTCTAGGAAGTTCTTCCTGGCGTGTTTCAATTGAAAAAACGAAAATCAAAAATGAATTATATAAAAATGTAAGGTTCTAACACGGGGATACCAGGATTTTTTGATGTATTTATCATTGACATGAAATAAATTCAGAAAATCTATGTATTAAACTAGGTATTTATTTAATCAGTTCATTTTGAGAAGTTCTATGAGATTTTATTCTTCAAATACTCTCAGTTGTTTTTATTAGACGTGTGAAGGACTCCTCAAACCAACCCAAACACAAGAATATGCACGAATATGCGTGTGTTTGGGTTGATCACAATCGCAACCGCTTTCTGATCGCCATTGCGGCCGAGTTGGTTTGTGGAATCCTTTATTCTTAGTGAATATCAAAAACATCAATTTACTCAGTTCTAAGCTGATTATCATAGCAAGAAATAATTCAGGAATGAGAACTATGTAGTGAATGTGACTGATCATAGTTTGAAGATAACATTAGTTTCATGTACAGAGAATATGATTGATATTTTAAATAAAATTCTAATTCTGAAAAAGTGTTTTTTATTCTTGACCAAAAAAACATTCTTAGTAAATAATTCGAATTGACTCGAGGTCAAAAACCAGAATAGCATTTTTGCTATTTACACTCGAAAAAAATGCAATTGTGATTCAAGACCTAAAACGCATATACTGCTAGGGCGTTATATGCGTTGAGATTAAAAAGTAATATTTATTAAAAGCTATAAGAGACAAAATTGCAACAATTAATTCTAGTATGGTAAAATGGCAGTTTGAAAAGAATAAAATGGAAGTATTCAAATTTCTGTGGATATTATCTAGCAAAAAGCCCTAAGTATGAAAGTCCCTACACCGACCCCTTACAATAATTATTCGATAATCACAATTTCTCTAGATAAACAATAACAATCAAGTTTAGGAAAAGATGGCCATTGATGAGGTTATGATTCATTAAAAGTATATTTCTACGGCTATAAAAGGGAAACTGCAAGTAAGGATAACGTACAATTTGGTGATAATAACAATGGCATTGCTTCGATATTGTTCGCTATAAAATTACGTCGCATGATCAGTTCAGTTTCACAAAAACTTGTCATGCTTAATGAAATAAACACTGAAAGGTTGTTTTCCTTAATAGCTGTAGAAAAGGTATGGTATGGTGTCTAATTCACACGAAATTTTCCGTTTCGGCTCGTATTATTTCATCATTGTGTTCATCAAACACTATACCATTTAACGAGTGTTCAAAGGTTTGACTAATTTTCGAGGAAATGGCAGTTTCGAGATATGACGTTCTAGTATCCGTTGAAGTTACACGCAATTTCGGACCTGCTTAAGAAGTATGACTGTAGGCGGTGTTGGTGTAAGGTCCGCTGTATATGGAACTTCCGAGATGAGAGGTTGTTTTTGGTCTTCTTCTGGCCATAAGACACATCGTCGCAAACACCACACAAACCATCAATATCAGTCCAGCTACGCAGATTCCTATGGCAAACGTCCTCTGGGAAATGCATATTGTGTCGTCGGAGGTCTGGAATACAGACAGAAAGTTTGTATAAAAATTTTAGAAAAGAATTAACTTGAGTCGAGAAGCTATTCATCGCTAAGAAGAAATTAGGCACCATTTTCCCCAAGATTTTCGAAAGTAAATATCAGGATCAAGCTAAAATTTGGCATTTGGCACACCGTTTTTGAATTCACCACTTTGAGTGTGCCAAATTTCATAGAATTTTGATGGATACTCAGTTCCCGAAAACAACAAGATTTCAAAAACATTTTCACCCATAAAGTCCTTCGAACCAGTTATAAGAAGTTTCATTATACCGCATTGATACTTCTTGAGCAATTTAGGAAATAACATCAAAATCACTAATGGGTATATGACCGATTAACGAACTTGAATTAGATTTTTAGGCACTAAACCTACTCTAAAAGTTGTAAGACTTAATTAGTTATGCGTCTGTAATTTTCAATTTTATTCCCAAAAACGTCTCAAACTACTGGGAAGGACTAATCCGGTGTCAACATTAATTCTGATCGACCTGCGGTAGACATGCACGATTACAGGTGTACGGATTTGGAATTTTCAGGGTATAGGTTGCATTTTAAAATGCGACGGTTTCGGAGTTAACCATTTGAAATTTTGAAGTTATTTCCCTGATAATTCAGGAACTATACATATACTTGATCGGATTTAAATTTGACAGTTATATAGTTGAATCTTTACGACAAGCAACTTTTTCCAAAATTTTGTTGAGATCGGACCAAGGGCGGATTTAGCTTACATTTTCAGGAGGGGTAATCTAGTCCAACCTGATTTAACTACTTCATATAGTGTAGTTTGTGCATCAAATTAATATATTCCGTTCTATTCCATGAATTTTTTATGTAAATCCGCCCTTGGGTCGTATTGATTTACCAATACGACCCAAGGGCGGATTGAAAAAAAAATATTTCGAAAAATTTTTTTTTCAATTTGAAAAAAAAATTTTTCGAAATATTTTTTTTCCTCGAAACTTTTCATCATATTCGAAGAATCTGTCGTTCAGACCCAGGTTCAGAGCTTGAACTTTATATTTCACAGAAGTAGTGTGCTTACCAAATTGAGTTTGATTATAATCTTTGGATATTTGGGGGAAAACATGTAAAATTTCGGGTTATTTTTTCCTCGGTATCTTTGTTTTTCTGTGATAACTCAAAAATACTTTTCCAATGATGATGAAACTGAGCAACTAGTTTCTGCTGAACAACTTTGTGCGAAATTTCGTGATGATCTTGTAATTAGAACGATATTCGAGAAAAAAATTCTAATTTGTTTTTCAAACATTCAATATTCTGCGATATTCTGATGCTATTTTCCTCGCGAAATTCTGTATGAACCTTCAAGCTGTAATTTTTCGATCAAGTACTTGATGTCAATTCGATCTACTACGTATTTTCGGAAATATTGGGGAAATAAAATATTGAATGGGTATATATATCTGCGGAATCATTGGGTGGATTTTACCCAAACCTACATTACAAATATCGAGTTCATTGTGTTTGTTGAAATATTGTATTAATGGTTCTTTGTCAACGCCCTCCACAAGAAGAATAGCATTTTATTTTAGCCAGCCGTGTTTCATAGTTCTGTAGAATGTCAAATTGGGACCACAGACAGAAACATGCGCAGCGTCACAAAAAGAGTATAGAATATAGACCAGGGGGGTGAAACTTCTATGCGAATCTTGGAAACAAGAAACGTCAAACGACACCAACAATTCACGGTATGCAAATCACGGTATACTCTTTTGATCTGCATTATCAAGCCAATCAGCGATGAGAATTTAGAAAATTCTTATCCTGAAAGAAAGTTGTTATGATGGCGGTTGATTGCTGTGGTTATTTTAGCACATAATAATTAATTAATAATATCACAGACTTGATCGGTGATAATATATTGATTTTAGGTAACAGTTGATGGAAATAATTCGTCTGGTAGTTTCCTGCATTTATTTTTAAATTTATTTGTATATCAGGAATTACAAAGGTTGCTTCTGTTTATTATTGGATCAAATTCATATCTAATCTATCCAATGAACATAACCGAATCAGAATCTTCCGAAAGAACGATCCCAATTATCGACTTAGAAGAAACTCTGCTCTTTTAGTACAAGTAAAAACTGATAATATGATTACGTCTAAATGTTATTTCCTGTCTGTCAAAGCATGAAACTCAAGAGGACCATGAATTTGTGTGCTTCCAAAATAGCCCCTAAGGTTGACAATCATGGGAACATTATTGATGGTTTAAACAACAATCATCAACATGATGCAGAACTTGTGTCACTGTATCCTTCAACATCAAAACAGACTTTTTCTGAAAGGGAGTTTCAGGTGCTATCTGATATGGGGCTATCAGATAGCACTGAGGAGATCTTGTTTTGAAACAGGTTTAACTAGTATTTTTGAATCTTACTCATTTCAGCAGCGAAGAAATCAGGATTCTATGTAAAAAATTCAAAAGAATATATTTTCAACATTATTTGAACTAAAATCAGTGTTGAGGATTGAATGTATTCAATTCTTTGCTAAATTCATTTCCAGTTGGCAGATTTGAATTTATTGAAGCAAAATCAGGAGAAGTACTAAGTTGTGGGTCTACCTCAGATTACTTTTCCATCACCCAGGGATTTACAAACAGTTAAGGAATCAATACCACTTCTATATCGACCTCTTTAACCTATTTCACAACATTTTAAACTCCAAGTTGATTGAATACACGATTTATATTGTGCTCTCATATTTGATACAATATCCTTGAGTTCAGGGTTATTTCTGAGAGTTCTGTAGAGAAAACACTCAGACTTTATTGATAAGACTAATATATTTTTCTTGTTTCATACTCCAACTCACCACATGGAATGCTGAAAACCAGGTACCTGAGGAATTATTTTTAAAAGAACCGATATTTTATTAGGATCAGTATGTATTTTATTAATGGTTTATTTAAGAGATGATTCATTTTGTTATTTTGAGTCGATCTTTATATTATGTAGGTATTTCCCAAGTGATTTACATGACCTAAAGTGGTATACTTTTGCTGAATCTGTCGGAGTTTTGAATACCATGGGCCTTTAAATCATGAGAAATTTCATGTTATATCTTTGCTTGTTGAAGGAATTCCATAAATATGAAGGTAAAATTCTCTTCAGGTCCATAAATAATTTGTCGAATTTGACTAATAACTGTTTTTTCTGAAATTCTGTGGGAAAAGGTTCGTAGCTGTTTTCCGTTTCGAAATGCTTTGTGCAATAATCCCTTGAAGATCCATATAGAATACATTACGGAAACACCTGCATATATGTATTATTTGAAGCACTGAAACCTTCCTACACTATTGTAGTTAGGTTTCATAACTTCATGATTATGTGTTCAATCAAGCTGAAACTATTGTTTTTTTATCAATGCCCAGAAAGCCGAAATCAATTTCACACATTTTTTAAGTGGGACAAATAAAATCTCTTGTATTGATAGGGAATCAATTATTACATGTGAAATTTTATGTCAAATCTATAATTTGTGAATGGATTTATTTGTAATCATCATTTTATATCAAATATGTAAGATACGATGACTTCAATACATTTTTGAAATAAAACTTTTCGTTTAATTTTAAAATATGACTACTGTTGAATAATTCAAATAAATTAGTTTCCCGCCGTAATTCGAAATTATTCCCGCCATGACACCAACAAATGGCGGACACTTTGTTTCTCTGGTTTAGTAGGGAGTTAGCACTTCTTATATATTTGTATTCTGTGATATAGACTTTGACATGTACTTGGGTGAGGTTAGCAATGATAGGAGTTAAATTATGTTAATGAGTTTTTATTGAATTGATCCTGAGAATAAAGTTAAGTAGAACCAATTTGTTGCATTATTTAACATGGTAGCAGAAGTCCGTGGGTAATAATTTCGTGCAACAAATTAGAAAATGGCTACAGGAAGAGATGACAATATCACGTTGCCGGTGTTTGATGGGGCCGAGTATAACAAGTGGAAATTCAGATTGAACCTGGTTTTGGAATCGAAAAACGTACTAAGTCCACTCAAGGAAGAAATCCCTCTAGATGAAAACGCACGTAATGAATGGAAAAGAAAAGACATTAAGGCAAGAAACGTAATTGTTCAGGGTGTTTCGAACATGCAATTGGAACACATTATAAATGAGCCCACCAGTGCTGGAATGATAAAAAAGTTGGACTCAATTTATCTCCCTACGTCCACAGCATTAAAGTTGATAACAAAGAGAAAACTTTTGGATTTGAAATTAACAGAACAGGAAGACCCTAAAGATTTCATAAACAAATTTGAGAAGTGTGTAAATGAGTTGAAATGTACAGGAGAAACACTCACTGAAGACGACCGATTAAATTATTTTCTGTTAGCACTACCAAAAAGCTTGAGCCACATCGTCGATATTGTTGATGCTTTGCCACCAGAACAAAGGACAGTCGAATATGTTAAGTCAAAGTTGTTGATCGAGTCACATAAAAACTCACAAGAAAGAAGTACAAATCTGACGCATGCTTTCAACTCTCAACCATGGAAAGGTCCACAATTTCGAAAAGGCGAAAATAACAGAAACTGTTTCCAGTGTGGAAAACCTGGACACATAAAGAGGTATTGTCCAACACTTAGGAACAATCCAAGAATACAGCAGCGAAGAAGCTATGGAGGAGGTCACAGACAAACAAACTCATATACAGGCAATACAGCCCAGGTCGACGGCGAAGATGAACAAGAAAGAAACACATTTCATGCAACAGTGGCTCACTCACAGATGTACGAGTCAAAGGAGGCAGGTACTTCTATCACTTGGCTATTGGATAGTGGTTGCTCGGATCATATAGTCAACAAGGCTAGTTATTTCTCTGCATATAGAAAACTGAACAAACCTGTTAGTATCAAGGTAGGTGACGGATTCACAATTCAGGTTCTAGGAATTGGAACGATAAATGTAAATTTCAAAGTAAACAGTAAGATAGTAGAAGTAGAAATTAAAAATTGTTATTTTGCTCCTGAGATGAAAAAAAATTTAATGAGTGTGTCAAAGATTACTGATTTTGGAAGTTCTATTTGGGCCAAAAATAATTTTCTTGAAATATATAATTCTAAAAATGATGTTGTAGCTGTAGCTTCTAAGAAAAATGGTTTATATTATTTGACAGGAAATGTTAATTTAGGAATTCCTAACAGTCATGCATATATTTCTGAGATAACAAACAAAGAAAATTGGCATAAGAGACTTGGTCACATAAATTTTTATAATCTAGAAAAAATGTGTAAAGATCAAATAGTACTGGGGTTACCAAAGGCTGTTGAAAAAATTTCTCTCAAATGTGAAGTGTGTTTATCTTCAAAGATGACTAATATTAAATTTCAGAACAATAGAAGTGGGGCTAAAGCCATAGGTGAAATCGTACATACCGATGTAAACGGACCGATATCGCCCGAAGGTATTAATGGTGAGAAATATTTCGTAAGTTTTATAGATGATTATAGCAAATCAGCTGTTGTGTATTGTATTAAAAGTAAAAACGAGGTATTCAGATGTTTCCAAAATTACATTAAACTTGTTAATAATCAAACAGAAAAACAAATCAAAGAAATAAGATGCGATCGTGGTACCGAATATTTAAATCGTAATTTCTTTAATTTTGCACAGGAAAACGGTGTAAACCTGCGTCCTAGTCCTAGCTATTGTCACGAACTCAATGGAGTTGCAGAAAGATTCAATCGTACTGTAATGGACACAGCCAGATGTTTGTTAGCCGACTCAAATCTAGATAAGCGATACTGGCCAGAGTGTGTAAAAACTGCTACTTATCTGAGGAATAGAACGATCGGAGTCAACAATTTTAATCAAACTCCTTATGAGTTATTTATAGGCAAGAAACCTGACGTATCAAATTTACGTATTTTCGGTAGCATAGGATATGTAAAAACTCCTGAAGAACGTAGAAACAAATTGGAGCCAAAGTCTGTTAAAGGTGTTCTAGTAGGTTACACAGATTTAGGCTATAGAATGCTGATAGATAATAATATAGTTGAATCGAGACACGTTAGATTCATAGAACAAAATGAAACATTCATAAAATTATCGATGAATGATGAAGCTGATAGTGAGGAAGTGAGTGATAAAAATGTTGAAACAACGCAATCTAGTAGTAAGGAAGTGAATTTGGATAGACAAAAAAGACGAATTAAAAGGCCACTTTGGCAAAATGATTATATAATTGACGCAAATTTTTCAGATATAGTACCTAGCACTTTGCAAGAAGCACTTGATTCCGATGAAAAGTCAAACTGGTCAACCGCAATACAGCTTGAATACGATTGCTTAATGAAAAACAATACGTGGGATTTAGTAAATATTAACTCGGTACCAGACAATAACAAAATTATTCAAGTCAAATGGATTTTTAAGAAAAAGTCACCTAATATATTTAAAGCCAGATTAGTTGCGATTGGTTGTCAACAACCAAAATCTTTAGAAGAAGAAATTTATTCGCCAGTAGCGCGTATGTGCACTTTGAAAACGTTGTTGTCAGTAGTATGCGTTAAAGGATGGTTTGTGGAACAAATGGATGTTCAAACTGCCTTTCTAAACGGAAAATTGAAATCGGATATCTATGTTTATCAGCCTGAAGGATTTAATGATGATAAAAATAAAGTATGCAAATTGAAAAAGGCGTTGTATGGACTTCGTGAAAGTCCTAAGGCATGGTATGAATGCTTCAACGAATATCTCATGTCTATAGGCTTTTGCAATTCAAGTTATGATAGTTGTTTGTACTTCAAGAAAAACGAACACTTCTCAGTCTATATCGTTCTTTACGTCGACGATTTGTTAATTTGCAGTTCAGATCTCGAACAGTTGAACCTTGTTAAACAGCAATTATCCGAAAGATTTGAAATGAAGAAATTAGGAAAAGTCAGAAGATATTTAGGTATAGATATAACTTATAATCAAGAAGAAAGAAAAATGAATCTGAGTCAAAGCAAATACATTGAAGATCTAGTTCTGAAATACAACTTAACCGAAAGTAAACGATATAAAACACCTATTGAACTGAATTTGAAATTAGAACCTGATACTGATACCAATGAAAATTTAGGTTACAGAAATTTAATTGGTGCATTGTTATACATAAGTCAGGGTACACGACCCGATGTATCATATGCCGTAAATTATTTAAGTAGTTTTCAAAACTGTAACAATAGTACTCATTTCAAGTATGCTCTAAGAGTATTAAAATATTTGTACTACACTAAAGATCTGACATTAAATTTCACTTCTCAACATAATAGTACTGTAGATTGTTTTGTTGATGCTGATTGGGCAGCAGATATTGTAGATCGTAAATCACGAAGTGGAATTTTAGTTAGAGTGTTTGATAATCCAGTGCTATGGATCTCGAGAAAACAAAAATCAGTGACTAAATCATCTTGTCATGCAGAATATATTGCTTTAGCAGAAGCAGTTGATGAAGTATTGTATATTGATGGTTTGTTAAGAGAATTGAATGTATGTAAATCTGAAACTATTGAAGTTTTTGAAGATAATGCAGCCGCAAGATTTTTGGCTATTAATGGAAATTTTTCTAAAAATAGTAAACATGTAGAGGTTAGTTATCACTATGTTCATGATTACGTTAAGAATAACATTATTAAGATTTGCAAGATTTCTACCGAAGATCAGATAGCTGATATCTTTACAAAAGCATTAGGGTATTTGAGATTTGAGAAACTTAGATTTTTGTTAAACATTTATTAATGATAATATTTTATAAATTAGGTTAAATTTGAGATCGCTGACAAAGAAAGGAAGTGTGTTGAAATATTGTATTAATGGTTCTTTGTCAACGCCCTCCACAAGAAGAATAGCATTTTATTTTAGCCAGCCGTGTTTCATAGTTCTGTAGAATGTCAAATTGGGACCACAGACAGAAACATGCGCAGCGTCACAAAAAGAGTATAGAATATAGACTTTGACATGTACTTGGGTGAGGTTAGCAATGATAGGAGTTAAATTATGTTAATGAGTTTTTATTGAATTGATCCTGAGAATAAAGTTAAGTAGAACCAATTTGTTGCATTATTTAACAGTGTTTAGGATCGGCCGTGAGGGTGTTCATGCAGAATTTCGAGAGGATAATATGATAAGATCATATAGAATCTCTCCATCAGGAAGTAAGGTGCATTTGGCGGGGTCAACACGTGAAGAAATGAAATCTTCGGCAATGAATTTGAACATGGCGCAAAAGCTGCCGACTTGACCTCAGTGCTTTTCTAGAATTTTTTCGAACTATTGTTCTGGGGAACAGCGCGTTGTTGTTTTGATGAAATGTCTGTAATCTTCTAATTTTGAGCCGAAAATATTCTTAAAGATGAGGTTGGACTCTCGAAGGAGAATCTGTGGTCGAAATCAATTCCTACCGAACGTCCGTGCGTGTGTGCTTTAACTTTCGAAGGAACACACCTGGAGTTTTGAAATTTTCAGGAAAGGCTTAGAGCCTGGATATCTCGGTTAAGTTCGAACTTTATTTAGATTTTCTGATCTGATAAGTCCCTGAACCTAAAATTTGGAGGGGGTGTTACAAAGGTTAATTTCGGATAGGATCAGAGA
Organism: Myrrha octodecimguttata; assembly: GCA_958510865.1. Classification (NCBI taxonomy): domain Eukaryota; kingdom Metazoa; phylum Arthropoda; class Insecta; order Coleoptera; family Coccinellidae; genus Myrrha; species Myrrha octodecimguttata. The sequence goes on along the minus strand of OY294059.1, from coordinate 71,377,591 downwards.
AATGCAAGGGTGCGGATAGATAGAGGCAAGACAAACATTTCCATTTCCCCCAATATATCTCGAAGAAAGTTAATACGTGAATTTATCCAAAAATGTGAGCTTCGAAGGAAACTATGAAAATATAATTCACAATACCACGATTAGCTGCAAATATATGATTCTGATCGGTTTTCGTTTCTTCAGAAATGTTCTTGCAAAGTCGTATGATAATGAAATATATTTGAGAACACACTTTCGTCCCATACAGCGTCTCATGATGAAGGACGTGTACTAATTCGTCTAAGAATTATTCATCATTAGCCTAAACGTTTAAGACCAGTTTCGCAGTTTCTGCTTCAAATTAGAACTATAAAGTCTTTCGTTCATTAGAGCAATAGCGCAATTTTTTTTGAATATGCGATATTTTCTGATATTAATTATTATGTAGCTAACAAGATTTTTAACGGAAAAAATCGAGCTTTTTGTAGCTAGCCCTCTCCCGGCTTTAAATCCACTGGGCCTAGCGAAATTGGTTTAGTCCTTGTTAGTAGATCATGAATACTACATTTTTGACAACCCTTATTACGCGCTTGTTCTGTGGAACAGCGCGTTATCATTTCGTCGAGATGTCTGCAATTTTCGAATTGTGAGCTGAAATTGGACTCAAACTACTAGGTTGGACTCACTGATTAAGAATCCGTGGTCAAAATTGATTCCTGTCCGTCTGGCCGGCCGTGTGCGCTCTAACTTCCGGAAGGAAGGACCTAGAGTCTTGAAATTTTTAGGTTAGGTTAAGATCCTGAATATCTCGGTTAAGTTCGTTGATGAGCCAAATCTGCCGAATGGTTTTTGTGCTATAGCCATTTGAAATTTTGATTTTTCAATAACTCGAAAAATATTTATCTGATCGGAATGAAACTTGGTTGGGAGATGAACAGTATCAATCAGAAGAATTATCCATGAAAAAATTCGAAAAAATTTTTTTTTTTTTATTTTCATATTTTATTAAAATTTCGCTGAAATTTCCAAGTCACCATTTCGCAATGTGTACAAGCGCGTAGAAGCAGCTGACTTAATGTCAGTGCTTCTTTCCTTTTTCATTATTTCTAACCCTTTGGTAATCCTTGAAAGAAATTGTAAGAGAAAGACGTTATTCGAACGAAATAAAGGAGGACCACATCGGAAATGCGAAATTACATACGGACCGGATGTCGATGGGTTTGAATTCAAATGAATCCCAACCCAACACATCCGAGGACCGAGGAAATCGAGCGTACTCTCATCTTACCTTCTCGCTATAGACGCTGTCTTCATCCGCCTTAGCGAGGTCGTTGGCTTCGTTCACGTACAGCCCACTGTACACTTCGATGGTAGCCGGGATGCCATCGCTTGGCTCGGGGTTGGCCTGCCTACGAACACGGTTTCCACCTATGTTGTTTGGGCTGCAATTCGGAGGCTGAAATCAAACGTAACATTATATTGTTTTCCAAAGAATATACAGTGTATTCAAGAAGTAGTGAAAAAAATTCTAGGAAAGAACTGACGTGAAGTCATCAGCAGCTTTTGGCATGCATGTTCAAATACGTTGGTTAATTGTTTTAATGTTACGATCATCACGGAATTTTATTTATTTATTTAACCATAAACAGACTTGCCATTTTACAAATATTATAAAATAAAATATATAATTTAAAATTAACAGAAATTTTGTGAAAGAATAAACAAGTAAGACTACAGCCTTAAAAATCAAAAATGCTTACAAATTAATGAAACGGTTCAAAAACGCTTCAGTTGAAAAATTGTAACGTGAATCTATATCCACTGAACCAGCAGCACGTAAAGCATTATCTAGAGGGTTGTTCATTAAATAGTTTGCTCTGCTGAACTTAATTCTGAACAAATCCCAGGCTATCAAGTTCCTCCAAGGAACATTAATTCCAATATTATCCAGGAGATAAGGACAATCAATGACATGTATAATTTTATAAGTCAACATAATACCAAAATTACGACGCCACGTTTCGACAAGAGTGGGAGACAAATTATCTCGAGTAATCTCATAATCAATGGGTTCGCAAGAGCAACCCCATTTATGTGCTATCCACTTAAAAATCCCTTCCAAGGACTTGAATATGCACTATATAATAATAAGGTGACCAGACTACGCAGAAATATTCCAGGATGCTTCTTACATGGGCAATGTATATAATTTTTATTGTAGGCACTAAAAACTGTTGCATATTTCTCTTAAGGAACCCGAGCATTTTAAGAGCCCTACCAGACACATTTTCTGTGTGATCAATAAAGCTCACACTTACGTCGAACAGGATTTCGAGATCTCTCACGACATATTAACCGCTTTAAAACGCGATCCGTTTATCGAATAATGGAAAAATACTGGTGAGTTGTTTCTAAAAAACGCATAGTCTGACATTATCAACATTGAGTTCCATATCATTTTTTGAACGCCATTCAACAATATTGTCCAGATCCCTCTGTAATAACAGACAACCCTCCAAGGATCTGATAACACGAAACAAATTTGCACAATGTTGTCCATCAACATCTTCAAACTAGCTACGAAGTATCATCACGATTGAATCAGTATTTCTTGAGTTATACCGAAAAAAACAACGATATCGAGAAGAAAACCACGAAATTCTACATATTTTTCCCAACATTTCCAAAACTAAAAGCCGTATCGAATTGAAATCTGATACACTGCTGTGAAATATGAAGTTCAAAGTATAACTGGAATTTTTCTCGAATGTGAAAAATAGTTCCAGAAAAAAAATATTTTTTCGAGAAAAATTTTGGAAAAAAATTTCGCTTAAAGTTGCGCGTCGTTATGCTCCAACTTACTGCTGAGTTTCAATCCAATCGATTCAGTAGTTTCTGAAATATGAGGAAATTAACATCAAAATTTCAAATGGCTATAACTCCGAAACTATCTGGCCGATTCGACCCAATAACGAACTTAACCTTCGTATTTTGAAATGCAACCCTTCCTGAAATTTTCAAGTTGATAGAATCCTCCGTACGCTTGTTATCGTGGTGACGGCCGGCCGGCCGGACAGAATCGATTTTGACACCGGATTCGTCTTCAGTGAGTCCAACCTAGTCGTTTGAGACCATTTTCGGCTTAATCATCGAAAATATCAGACATTTGGACAAACGATTGCACGCTGTTCCCCTAGAACATAAGCGCAAAAATGCCTCATAATATAATATTAAATTTCTTTCCATCATCTCCGGCAATCGAAATCGAATCAAACTGAAATATGGTCAAAAATCTATTGTGAAATCTTGACTTCAAGTCCCGCCAAATAATTTCCAATGTTTTGAAGGATTTTTTTCAAATTCACTCACAATATAATCTCAGCAAAACCAACTGCTCGAATTCAACCTTCGTAATTAAGCCCCAAATCTTCTCTACAAATATCGAGTTTTTAAGTCGTTTCTTCCGGAAGTTAGAAACTCGATATTTTTAGAGTAGGTTTGGACCTCAATTACGAAGGCCGAATTCGTGAATGGGTAAAATCCACCCAATGATTCCGCAGATATACCCATTCCAAATTTTATTTTTCTAATATTTCCAAAAATACAGATTAGAACAAATTGAAATCCAGTATTTCATTAGAAAAATTACATTTCGAAGGTTCATACAGAATTAAATGAGGATAATTTCATTAGAAGATCACAGAATATTCAATATTTGAAAAAGAATAATTTGAAATTTGTTTTTCAAATTGTTCTAATGACACGATTATCGTCCAAATTCGTTGCTAAAGCGGTGACCTCTATTGAACATGCGAGCAAAAGCTGCTGCCTTCATGGCAGTGCTTTTCTAGGTTTTTTTAGGAGCTGTTTTGAGGCGTTTATATAGTAATTGTTCACATAATGATAACCGAAAAATTGTATTGGAAACATTTTTTAGGTAAGTTCATAAAAAAAGTTTCGAAGAAAGCGAATCAGTAGATAACGTTCAAGAGAAACATGAAGAATATGTTTTTAAACATTAAAAAAATTAAAAATACTCACAGCAATGTTGCATCCACCATCGGCTTTCAGGCATAGTTTAACGTTACACTGATAATAGACGGAAGGTGTATAAGGGAACTTGTGCGCCTGGAACTTGACGGTGGCCTTTGTCTTGTTCTCGCTGTACTCGAACAATCCCATGATCTCAGGATCTAGCGGACAACCCTCACGATTGATCAGTTTCTGCTCGCCCCAGCCAAGTCCGTCCCTCACGAGACAGTCAGTTACCCATAGACCATAAACGTCCTGCTGGTCCAAAGTGATGTCCAGGGTCAGTGGATCACCGATCTTAACGTTTTCGGCTACTTCCTTTTTTTTCGGGTCCGAGTAGATGCGCATGCTGCAGCCTGGCATAGGTGCGCTGGCGACCAGTGGATCAGCAGCCATCAAACTGAAAGAGAAGTTTCAGTCAAAATTTGAAAGTCGAGATTTATCTACTTTGCAACTGGAAATTTTTAGCGAAATATGTTAACACGACACGGACGCTCGTCAGATATCCCTTCTCTCTTCTTCTTGTAACATACAGACATATTGGCCCTCTATATGGAGAAAGGTGCAAGGATGGAGTGCTAGCTCGGGTTTTTATATCTGACCACAAAAATTTCATTCGCAAACCTTTCCAGTGATAAGAATATGTGGCGTAATATTTAAGAAGAGGCCAGAAACAAATGAGCGGAGATTATACTAGATAAAAGCTAGCTCCAGAATGATTGTTGATACCATATAGCTTTTACGGCATTGAATGAAAGTTGAATTGAATGTTGGTGTTAGCTTTGGCCCCATATACAATTCAAAACCGCCCAGAACGGTCCTAAATAAGCCTTGAAGATGAATATTCCAGAGAAATAACCAGCACTCAAAATGTCTTTACTATAAATATTTGTCTTATAAGCCCATTTCGGACCATTTTAGAACTACTTGCGTCAGAACAAAGCCACCACTACCATTTTCACAACTTCAATATACAGGATGTTTCACCATAAACTCGTCAAACATATATAGCCGTATAGATGACATTGGGAAAGTCATTTTGGCCTTATGACATATACCCCGTTTTCGAAGCATAAGCGAGACACGGTGTTTAATGTCAACTTTGAGCAATATTCTGATAACTGTGGTGATTTATACGTGACCTTTGAAATAACGGTTTTTGGTCATATCTTAGTATTTTTTGGTGGTCAATTAAATTGTGTGAAAACAGAATGATAAAATATGGTTTTCATTTTATAGCCTTCCAAAGACTCCGCTCGGAGTACTTAAATAATTTTCAGTTGAGAAACTGGTGGCCCTACGGATGCCAAAATTATGCTAATAGGCCTCCAGAATGACCTGGATAGAAATATGAATTTAACAAGAAAAAAAATATTTTCTGAAAACTTTGGTGGGAATCGAACTCTCTCCGCATTCGGAAAATAGGGTACAAATTCGATGAACAACCGTTGCTTGGTAACGGACGTCATTACAATCAGAATAAATACAATTTATACTCCAGTGTTAACCCTATTGGCCGTAAGTGGAGCGAGTTCGAATCCCATCAAAGTTTTTTTGAAAAATTTTTTTTTTGATGAATTCATATTTCTATCTAGATCATTCTGAGAGCCCATTAGCACAATGTTCCCCTCCGTGGGGCCACTAGTTTCTTAAATAAAAATTATTTAAGTACTCCGAACGGAATCTTTGGAAGGCTATAAAATGAAAACCAATAGATATTTTTTCATTCTGTTTTCACACCAGTGTTCAGAATGAACAATAGTTGCAACAATTTTGGTTGGCATTTTTTATTACTCTAGACATGTAAGAAAAATTTGGGTTTGAATTTTGAAAATATTTACTATCCAATTTGGCAATCGAAAACAAAAAATCCAAGTTTGTAGGTTTTCCGCCATTTTGAAATATTTTTTTCCAGAATTCTACACAACAATTGAATTGACCACCAAAGAATAGTAAGATGTGACCAAAAACCGTTATTTCCAAGGTCACGCATAACTCACCACAGTTATCAGAATATTGCTCAAAGTTGACATTAAACACCCTGTATCTCGCTTATGCTTCGAAAACGGTAACAGATCAAACATTATCATTTTATGGACTTCTGAAAACCGGGAAGTGCTAACACCTTTCAAAGATCGACAAAGATTAACGTGGTGACTTCACAACTAACCCAGAGTATTAATATACAACAGTAACATAGAATTCAATAAGGCTCCTTACACACAACAGTTTTTCTACTGGACCACATCAAGTACTATATTACATCATCGGTCGGTAGGGAAACAGTCGAACAGTGGAATACAGTGGTATTGAGAAGCATTTTGTATGATAGGTCGTCATCGTTGCCAATTTTATATCGAAGTCTGATAGTTCAAAAGAGCGATTTTCCTTGCAGGTATAAAAATTTATCACGAATAGAATCAGCATTATGCTGAGCGAATCATGGGTAGATTATATATCCTGACTTGACTTTAGTGTTTTACCAATTGAAGTGATATTTAATTCATCTGATAATTCAGTATTGATGACTATTGGGAACTTCTGCGAAGATGCCAGCGCCCTAACGGATAAATTAGTCCAAGCTAGTAGTTTTATCTTTTATATAAACAAACCTTAGAAATGTGGTGGAGAAAGAATATTTAATAAGCAGAGCTTGAATATTTAAAGAAATTTTTCTAATTTTGTGTAAGATTTCTCGAGAAGGAACTTTTCGTTTGGATCACGATATAAAATCGTACTTTAAATCGTTCCTGGAGGATAATTTCGTTATTTTAGTGTATGTTGGTTGGTGGATCAAACTGAACCAATATCTGAGTTAACTTGAATTTCTGCAAAAATAGGCACCTCAATAAGTAAGTTAAGGACTCTTATTTATGTGAAGAAGTGGTTAATGCAGGCTATATTATGTGGTAAATCCAGAATCAGTCCAAATGATATGACTTTTTCTTCGTTTACAAACGAGTGAATCAATAAAATGAAAACAGATTTTCTGCTTTAGTTCTTTTGCATCGTATTTTTAAAGAAAAGGAAACAGATAGACATATAATTGATTTCATTTTCATATTACAGCAGCTCAAGATACACATACAAAATGAAAAATGTCACAGCTAGTTCAACCTACCTATATATAGAAATGAAAAGTATTAATGTATTCATATGAATAACTTCAGCTATTATCAACTCTAACAGTATATCTAGTTTTTGTCAGGTTTTCAACCAGATCACTCTCTTAGAATATGATTTTGTGTAGTATGTGAATTAGGTAGCTGCAGAAGTGCTCGGTAGTTTCTCTGCAGCATTTTTCTTCAAAATTATCTTATTTTCATTTACACCTGAAAACATCATGACATGAAGTTGTATCGACATGAATACATGGTAGGTAATTTACCTTTTTGAAAATAAACATTTTCAGAGAAATGCAGTGAACATACTTTCATGTATTTCGTGACCTGTTCTTCAATTTCTAAAGCTGGGCCTTTCTTCTATCATTGAGTTCCCTGCCAAATGCTGTTTCCAAATTAACTTTACTTTCATTTGGCTTTGGCAAAAATAAAAACTAGAGACACTAGATGATCCTTTCTTATTTGACCATCAATAACACTGAGTTGAGGCACACAACAATAGTCATTTCGGGAGGATGCCATTTCGAATTAATACAATCGAAAATTTTAATCGGAAAGAAAGGAATCGATTGATGAATATCACAAACACTTTCGGTATACCAAAATTTCAACTCGGAGAACAACACAAAAGCTCGAAAATGAACTCCAAAAGTAAGCAAATTACGTTAGAATAACAGGCACGTCGAAAAACTACTAGCTTGGAAGTGTTCGAATTTCTATCGCCAGAGGGCGTATCGCTTAGTAGTAGTTGCGAGGTGAGAGTAGAATTGCAGCTTTGTCGAGCGTGCTGTGGACATCTGAAATATGAATACATGGGTACTTACTCAACTTTGAGGGAATCATTCATTACGGTGTTGTTTCGGGTGTTGTACCTACAACGAATATGGAAGCCTCGCCCTTGGTTGGTCACAAGTTTTAGGTGCGGCTGGACTACTATGGTATTGAAATACTCAATGCCTCCGTCATTCTGGAATCGAAAGTTAACAAATTAACCCACCATTTACATCTATTGAACTTATTTCGAGGCATTCAGTTCGTTTCCTGCCTCTTATCGTTACCAACTTTCGGTTGCAGTTCTGAAGGAAGGGCGCAGTCTATGTCTATGATCTAGACCATTGACATAGAGACAAATAAGACGACTTTCCTTTACATATGTGGAGATAGGCGGATCCGGGGTGACAGAGACGATACCCTTTATCTGAGAGGATATTTAACGTAAATTTATTATATTCGATTGGGGGGGTATAGGCTTGTATTTCTGTAGAAGTGATCTAGGGTTCATATTCAGGGGGTTGTGATATGAGTGAGCTTTTGGGGTACCTGAGTTGAGGGGGCATCAGTTGGTGGGAAAATAAGTTAGCAAACCTTTTCAGTAGTTTCAGTTATTTTTATTGTTGGAAAACAGAAGTGATATAACCCCAAAATAGTCCGAAAAATCTGTTATATTTTATAGGCCGTTAGGCCGACCATAAACACAATAACTTCCGAAAGAAACAACTTGGAAACTCGATATTTGTAGAGAAGGTTCGGAGATGATTACGAAGGCCGAATTCGTGAATGGGTAAAATCCACCCAATGATTCCGCAGATATACCCATTCAAAATTTATTTTCACAATATTTCTGAAAATACAGATAAGATCGAATTGAACTCCAGTACTTTTTCGAAAAATGACAGTGTGAAGGTTTATACAGAATTTACTGGGGATAATATGATGAAAAGATCACAGAATATTGAATATTCGAAAAAAAAATTTGAAATTTCTTTTTTCAAATTGTTCTAATGACACGATCATCACGAAATTTCGCACAATGTTATCTTTCAGCATCTTTGAACTAGCTGCAAAGTTTAACCACGATTGAATCAGTATATCTTGAGTTATACCGAAAAAGACAACGATATCGACAAGAAAACCACGAAATTCTACATATTTTTTTCCAATATCTCCAAAACTAATAGCTGTATCGAACTTGAAATATGGAGCTCAAGGTACGGCTGCAATTGTTCTTGAATATGAACAATGGTTCCAGAAAAAAAATTTTTTCGGAAAAAATTTCGGAAAAAAATTTTTTTCAAATTCAATGACCATGAGATTTCAAAGTAATATTGCTCAAAGTTGCGCGTCATTATGCTCCAACTAACTGCCAAGTTTCAATCCAATCACTTCATTAGTTTCTGAAATATAAGGGAAATAATCTCAAAATTTCAGATTGCTATATCTCCAAAACTATCGAAAATTACAAACATTTGGACACAACGATAGCACGCTGTTCCCCCAGAACATGCGCGCAAAAAATCCGATCAAAAAGCGAGGAACAGTCGACCATTACCCCCTCAGGTGAAAAATTTTTTTCTCCTCATTAAAGGTTCGTAAGGGTTGAAAGTTGTGCATGAACAAAACTGTAAAGGTCAACTTTCATTCGGTGACAAATTTCATCAGGTACCATCGTCTCAAAGTAAATGAGCCATGACAAAGTGCACATACTGAAAACCTCTTTGAACAAACTAATTTTAAAAAAAAAAATTTTTTTTCTTGAAAATTTCTGCACGCCTGTAAGGAAGATACGGAGACCTTGCCAAAAAAGTACCACATGACCCACTTCCCCTATTCAAAAAATTTAGAGGGTTGATGGGGGCACAGGGTGAAACAAAAATCCTTCAAAAATGCATAAAATTTGGTAAAAGTGAAACAAAAATTGATCTGTTTCAGGATTTTGTTGCCAAATGTTTTCTTCTGAGAAAATGAATTTTTTCCATAAATTCGACGCGCACTGTATAGATTAAAACAACATTAATCCAATGATTTTATGTACGCCGTGCAGAATTATTTCTGCACAATGTTCAATGATATTCAAAATGTTCAAAAATTACACAGTTCCATAAAAATCATTTATTGTGACTATCCAAATTCGCAAATGAAAAACCATTAAATAGTTCAATTATTTCTAGTCTGACTATTTGAGGCAAGGTGGGAATTTCAATCTCGCCGATTCACTCGAATTAACTTTCCATTCTTCATTCAGGAAATAAAATTATTCAATAATATCTACAGGCTTCAAATACTGATATCAAGCAGAAATGTTCCAATGCGAGTGAAAAAGGAAACATCACATTTCATTTCTCACAACTGATTCGAAATGGGAAACAAAATGTATAAAATTTTAATAATTAGGAATTAACGTATAGTACATATAGTGGAAACAAAACGGTATATCCAGAAGTTGTACCTAATTATATCGATATTACAGCTTCTCACGATGCAATCATCATACAGAAATTCTATTTTCCATGAAGGAAGATATTAGATGAGTAATTGTCCATCAATTTAATCATGGTGACCTCTTTCATTTCACTCATCAGTAGCCTTGAAGGTGAGGACATGACGTTATTCTATTGAAAACTAGGAACTAAACTTGAGATCATCACTGTTCGATCGAATGCATAATCAAAGATTGTACTTTGTAATACTCAAGAGAATTTGCCAATAGCACCCAAGTTCAATCTGCAAATATCAAATTATTCTTTCAGGAAAAAGTATAAATCTTCTGATCATTCTGCCAAAGAGGTATATAATTTCATAATTCTAAGCCGAAAAATGTCTTAAACGATTATGTTTTAGTCACTGCAGGAGATTTCGTGTTCAAATTCAATTCTGACTGACCGATAGTTGTTAATTGGCAAAATCTCTCAAAAATTTGAAGAATACTTATCCGATCGATTTTAAACTTAATTTAAAGATGTGAAGTAACAATATGAAGACCCATACAAAATCATCGGCCGTAAGGCTAACTATATCCACAGTAAGAAACTACTTATAGACTCTATATTTGTAGAGCAGGTTTGGGGAGTCCGCTCAATACAAAATTTGAATTATTTACCGAAGTTATCGACATGTCATATTGAGTCTAGTGAAATATTTTGTTTTATTTTTGAGTTGGACCATGCATTATTACAAGAATTTTCGAAAATAAATTCATTTTGACAAATTTGAGTTATGGTGATTCATTACTTCATTTAGTCAGTATGAAAAAAATATATATGGAGGTTCCCTTCATTTCTGAATACACATATTTTAAATTTGATATTGTTCAATATTTATTACAGAAAGTATTTAGTATTTTTTATTATTCGGTTCAATGAAAAGAAGTCCTCCATAATTTCGTTTTCAAAAACACCTATAGAAGATGAGTGGAATGTTAGATACGATTAATATTCTCGGCCGGCCGTGGACACGATAACTGTCGAACGGAGCAAGCTAGCGACTTGAAAATTTTAGGGTAGTTCGCGCATCGGAATGCCGCCGTTAAGTTCGTTAATGGGCCAAATCGACCAAATGGTTTCAGAGTTATAGCCATTTGAAGTTATGTCCCTGATATTTCAGGAACTACTGGAACGATTGGATTGAAACTTGGCAGTTACTTGAAGCATAACGAAGCGCAACTTTGAGCAAAATTTCGTTGGGATCCAAAACATTTTTTTAAATTTTTCTTCGGAAATTATTGACCACATCTAAAAACAATTCTGCCCATAACTTTAACTTCATATTCCTCAGCAGTATACCAAATTTCAATTCAATACGGGTATTAGTTTTGGAAATATTGCGAAAAAATATGTAAAATTCCTTGGTTTCCTTCTCGATATCGTTGTTTTTTTCGTTATAACTCAAGAAATACTGATTCAATCCTGATAAAACTTCGCAGCTTGTTTGAAGACGTTGAAGGACATCATTAGAACAGTTTGAGAAAGTTTTTCCAAATATTCGATATTCTGTGATTCTTATCATGTTATCTTCATTATTTTCTGTATGAACCTTCGAACTGTCATTTTTCGATAAAGTAAGTATTGATTTCAATTCGATCTAATTTGTATTTTTGGAAATTTGGGAAGATAAAATTTTGAATGGGTATATCTGCGGAATCATTGGGTGGATTTTACCCATTCACGAATTCGGCCTCCATTATTAAGGTCCAAACCTCTACAAATATCGAGTTTCTAAGTTGTTACTTTCGGAAGTTATTATGTTTACGGACGGCCGTAATACTTCAAGGACTCAATTGAAATTTGCACACTGTATTATTCATGTAATAAAACTTCCCTGTCGTGACATAATTGGCCAAGCTAATTTTCAAATTGACACCTGGTATAGCTACCTCCGATTTATCTATACATGTTTCACATTCAAAGTCAGTAGATCTTCTATAGATGGTATATTTAAATTGGAGCGGAAATCTCATCAGCGCAACTGAAGACTGATCCATCATTTGAAATATTTATTTCGGGAAAGTTTCATGAGATTAAAGCTCAATTCATTTTCATTCAGCGGAATTAATTATATAGACTTGACAAAGTGACCATAGCGCCATCAACATTCACAGAGAGAAATTGAACATTTGACCATTCTAGTTCCGCGTTTGGCTGCCAAAATTTTAGTGGTAATAGCATTGTTTAAACAATGCTAATAGGTAGGAAGGATGCACCATAATAGGTCCTTAACCATGGCTTATAGGTACCTACAAAATTATCTTGCACCGTGACGTAATTTTCGTTCAATGGCCTTAATAGACTGTTTTAGTCAAACCACAGACTGGCTGTGGTTAAGCCTTGGAATTTGAAAAGAAGGATTAAGGTTGATTCTCACTATAGTTCCGTAACCGTCCAGTGTCCTTTTTGTAAAATATTATAAGGTGTAAATGAATTGATGTATGCCCACTATACTTCCCGTTTACGTTCCGTCATCATGACATTTTTGCCTACTAAATTTTGACTTAAATCATACGGAAGGGATACTGGAAGGTTACGGGACGTATAGTGAGAATCAATCTTTAATGGTAAATTTTGAAATCTTACCCTACTTTTGAGCGAGTTCGTACAAGTTTGACATTATTCTGGACGTAACGGGAAGTTTGTTCCGTATGGATCAAGTGGTTAGAAATTTTTAAAAATCTTCATTCGGAAATTTCGACATTTTTTGTTTTTTTTCTCTGAAAGTGTTGATCATATTTCAATGAAATTTGCCACAGACCTCGAAATCACTATACAATAACAACATTTCATTTACTCAATATCTCGATAACTATTGGCGCGATCAGACTGAAACTTGGAATATACCTTGAAGTCAGTACTTAAAAATAGTGCTTCAAATTTCAGTTCGAACCTATATTCATTTTCGGAGATATTGAAATACGTTATTTCCTTGATATCTCCAGAAGAACAGCCGCGATCAGATTAGTTAGTTGAGGAATACGAACGCACGACTTAATGCAAAATTTGTTGAGGATCGTAGAGGTTTGTAAAAAAGTATTAGAAAATTTTGTGAAATTTTTGTTGAAAAATTTCGCGAATTCGGCTTTTGTTATTGAACAGGTTCAATGAATATCCAGTCTCTGAATGAATTTTCATTTTACGCTTGACAGTAAGTCCGACCTTAACCTCAATAATATCCGAAAAAACGACTTAGAGACTCGACATGTTTCAGCATGTTTGGAGGTTAAATAAGAAGGTCGTTTTCGTGAAAACTTGAAATGATTCGTAGATATTTAAATTCGAAATTTTATTTTCCCAATATTACCAATAATGCAGATGTTATCGAACCGTAATTCTGTATTTAAAACACGTCAGTGCTTTTCTAGTTTTTTTTGTTTACATCGGTGAAGAACTCGTACGAGTTAAATTTCCTGATAATGGGTTTGATGATCAAGAATTGATTAACTGTTAATTAAATTTCAGATGATAGTCAGTAAATATAACATAGGCAGAAAATTGCATTACTAGGCATTGATTGTTAAATTTCGAAGCCTGAAATTAACATCATTTAACATCATTTTATTTATTATACAAGCAACTATTTGAAATGAAAAAGTACAAATGATATGCTCATTTATTGAATTTATTTCCAAGAGCGAATATCAGAATGAATCAAAGACATATTTGGAATGAAAAAGACATTGTTTGATGAAGATTGTTCAGTACTATTTTATTTAGCGATATATTATGCTGCAAGATATCCAACTACTACTTTATTGTTGTGCAGATACTATGTCTGTGCTATCATAATTCTCGATTATATAGTTATTAACTGGAATAAAAATATACTACAAACGAAATCATGTCAAAGGAATTACATCTTTTTGTTGGTCGATCTTCAAACGAACACCTTCTTCAACATATCCATTGAGAATCCTTTTAATTCTGCCCACCTCAGATCACACGTCAGAGTTTCCATTATTTTCAGTCGAATTTTAACTCAATTCATAATAAACCTATCACAAACTACACAGTGAAACTATTATACAATAATCGTACTCCTTGACATCGCTTCTTCGGTGTAGATATTTTGGTTAATTGGATGACTAGCTCTGATCAAGGTAGAATAATAGTTGATTTATCGACAGATATTCGTCCTTGTGGTAATGTTAGTTTATTGTTACTGGAGCTCTTTTTTCTCCATGATTTAATTCCTATATTTGATAGATATAAAGTTCAAACGAACATATCTTGAATAACAATAAAGGCACAACATTTTTAGGTGTTTTTTTTTACTGTTGTGATCTCGTTTATATTGTTCATCTCAGATAGCTTCTTTTTTTATCCTTTTGCCTTTATTATGTAAGATCTGTTAGACTGAGCTTTATATCCATTTATATTTGTACTTCTGGTTCACGTGAATCTTTTTCCTATAGGCCTGATGATGAAAATATAAATGATCGAAACGCAAGCCCTCACAAAAAGTGGTTTCTTTTTTTGTGTTCCATAATGCCATGAAATTCAACGTTGTATTGTTATTGGAACAAAAATAGACTCTTTTGATTCATATCTAAAAATTTTCTGAAATTTTGCTAGGATTATTATTTATTTCCCACATATGCTTAAGGACAGATTTTGATGCTAAGGCTTTTCTCGAACGTGTTAATCGACCGTCCGGCACCGCACGACGTCTACCTTGAGCAAGAAGGTCAACTATCGGCGACCTGTCTGCAACACACCTTCTTTCGTAATGCTTCTTAGCATATGTTTCTTTGTCGCCCAACGTTCGTTTTACCTAACGGTTCCTATTATGGTATCGGTGTCAAAAAATCCCGAATGTACTAAATGGGAACATTGCAGCTTTTTTTCGGTTCAATCTATTACATTCTATGACATGATATCTATTTACCTGGAAGACTGCGCTCCAAGTTGCCAATCCGAAAGTTTTGATGATAGGAGAAATATTAAAATAAATTTGTCTTGTTGAGCTAAGCGTTTTACATAAATATTCGTAAACTGCGCGGAGGTTCTTCAAACCAAGTTGGATCCAAATATCGATATTCGTAATGTCAGATTGGCAGAGAATCTTGTTGAGCTCCTGATTTCACGTCAATAACGTCAATGTAGTTCATGTTAATCAATTTCAAGCGATGGACCAAAAGCTGCGGTTATAGTTACGGTTATCCAAACTGACAGATTATTCCTTGTCTATATGTCAGTTTGGATAACCGAAACTATGACCGGAGCTTTTGGTCCATCGCTTGAAATCGATGATAGAATATGTTCCGGGAATCAAATTGGTTATTGCGGTTGCTGTTTTTTTGTTGTGAAGGGGAATAATGGGAAAAGGAATACACTACCCAAAACTTTTACGAAAATACCGTTAAATGGTGTACAGATGGTTCTAAAACCACGATGGGGGCCGGCGCTGGCGTATACGGGCCTAGAACCAAGTGTACACTATCGCTAGGCTCCTACTCGAGTGTTTTTCAGGCAGAAACACTTGCAATCGAGAAATGCATAGACATGAACCTGGAAAGAAACTATCAAGGGTGTGACATAGTGATCCATTCTGATAGTCAGGCTGCTATCAAGGCACTGAACTCCTATGTCATCGACTCAAAGCTCATATGGGAGTGCCGAAGGAAACTCAATGAAATAGGCAAGAATAACAAGGTGTCCTTAGTCTGGGTTCCTGGGCACTCAGGAATCAAAGGAAATGAAGAGGCTAACACTCTAGCCAGAAAGGGAGCACAAACGCTACCTGCTGGCCCAGAACCTTTATGTGGTAAAGGCAAATGCACCTTTGAGAAAGGGTTTATGGAGAAGGAAGAAAATGAAAGAGGGGCACTCTGGAGGAATTCTCCAGGAATGGAACACACTAAAAAGTTCCTTGAGAACTGCGAAATTGCTAGGTCCTAAACTCATTTGGATCTCAGTAAGGACAAGTTACGCCTCCTCACTGGTTTCCTCACAAGGCACTGTCGCCTGAGGAAGCACGTGATGAGAATGGGCTTATCAGAAACTGACGAGTGCAGATTCTGTGGGGAAGAGGAGAAAACTCCTGTTCACCTGATCACAGAATGCCCTGCCATTGTAAGCCTGCGCAAGAAATATCTTGGACAGGAGCATTATAGGAGGAATGAGAACTTAGCCTTCTTGAAGCCCTCACATATATTAGAATTTATCAGAGCTTTCGAGCTGGAAGGTGAACTGTGGGTACCGCAATGCGAAAACAGCTCTGACGAGGGGGCACAATAGAACTTAAGGTTGCAGTGGAATGTTTCCCCTTACCAAATTATAACCATATAACTATCGACATTTGTAATGTAAAATTGGCAGAGAGTCTTGTTGGAGCTCCTGATTTCACGTCAATAACGTCAATGTGTTTATATAGAATATGTTCCCTGAATCAAATTGGTTATTGTGGTTGCTGTTTTTTGTTCCGTAAATTTGAAATTGGCTGTTGAAAAAATCTTGAAAATCACTGACATAGGCAGGAGCTTTTGCGCGCATGTTCAATGGAGATGACCGCTTTGGCAACGAATTTTAACAATCGCGCGCAAAAGCTGCTGCCATCATGGCAGTGCTTTTGTAGGTTTTTTTCGATATAGTGCTGGATCTCAATTCGATCTCATCTGTATTTTTGGAAATAATGGAAGTCAAACAGTAATTATTATTATTGATAGAAAATGCCCGTGTGGATTGAGGTATCCAAACTATTTGTATAGAGCAGTTTCTGAAAAAGATGTTGCCAAGGACCAACGAAGTAACGTTTCAGAGTCTATATCGGACTATACTTCATCAGACAATTAGGGGAATATTTGCAAGAATTAATTTCCCCAACACTTGCGTATTTCAGAAAACGTCAAAGTTCACCTCGTTGATCGATTGCATTTATTCCGATATTGTTCATAAGGCAACGTTTTTTCTAGAAACTGCCAACGACCAATAGTTTGAATCCCGCAACCCGCAAAGGTGTTTTTTATAAGTGATTATTTTTATTCAATTTTTGATAGTTCTTTTTCAGATAATGGTAGTGAACACCTAGAAAAAAACCTGAAAAAAATGCAAAATCCTCCGAAAATATCCTCCAATCAAAAATGATAATTTTTTTGAAATTAATATAGTTTCCAATTCGAACACTGATATTATTCTTAATCACTTCGCGGGAAGAATCTCGACCATCTAGAAGTTAC
This sequence comes from Myrrha octodecimguttata, assembly GCA_958510865.1. NCBI lineage: Eukaryota > Metazoa > Arthropoda > Insecta > Coleoptera > Coccinellidae > Myrrha > Myrrha octodecimguttata. The sequence continues at coordinate 71,360,017 of OY294059.1, read as the reverse complement.
GAGCACATGAAAAATTATTTCTTTTCTGAATCATAATCGATGCAGTGGAAGGCCAATTTTGTCGGTTGTAATGGAGTTGCAAAACCGGTCTGAACTCCAGACAGTTCTCAGTCTTGAACAGAGAAATCGTTCGAAAAGCAGCGATACCACTCCTGAATCTTCGTTGCTTGTCCGGGCGACGATTATAAAACTACCAGTTCCTGCTGAAGACCTAAAAGGTCAAAGAACGTTTATTTCACGAACAACGGATTCCCCATCTGAAGGAATTTTGAATCATCGTGCAACAGCAGATCAGCCCTGCTACGCACTGGTAGATTGTTTATGTACAGGGTGCGCAAAATAGATGATTTTCATACGTGAAAAATTCTAAAAAATCACTGACGTGGAGTCAGGAGCTTTTACACGCTTGTTCAAATTCAACCCATTTCCTCTAGAAACTTTGTGTAAGCCTTCACGTCGTAATTTTTCGATCAAGGACTAAATTTCAACCTGACCACATCTGAGTTGGGATATATCTACGTAATCATTGGGCGGATTTTACCCATTCACGAATTCGACCTTCGTAATTAAACTCCAAACTTGCTCTAAAAACATCAAGTCTTAGTAGTTTTTTCTGGAAGTTATCATATTTACGGTCTAACGACCAATCGTAAAAAAAAATAAGAATCAATTTAGAGAATCGATATTTCTAGAGCCAGTTCAATAACGAAAAGTCAAAATCGTGAAACCAACCAATGATTCCACATATCCTTTCCAAATTTTATTTTAACAACATTTCCACGAAAAATAAACTAATTGGAACTTACGGCCAGTATTATAAAACTTAACTTTAACTTTAACTGACTGTTTTGACAGTTATGTCCTAACATGTCAAAATTTCAGTTTAAGTTAAAGATAACTTCCAGTTAAGTTTTATAATACCGGCCCTTAATCGAGAATTTATTCATAATCAGAACTCTGTACGAGGTTTCCGGGAGTTGATGGAATTCTGTTTGTCAGACAAATCTCGTCATTCCTTAAACCTTTTTGCACGCATGTTCTAGGGGAACAGCGTGCTATCGTTTTGTCCAAATGTCTGTTATTTTCGACGATTGAGCCGAAAATGGTCTCAAATGACTAGGTTGTACTCACTGATGACAAAATCGATTCTGTCCGGCCGACCGGCCGTAGACACGATAACTGTCGAACGGAGCCAGCTAGCAACTCGAAAATTGCAGAGTAGTTCGCGCATCGGAATGCCGTGGTTAAGTTCGTTAATGGGCCAAATCGGCCAAACAGGTTCGGAGTTATAGCCATTTGAAATTTTGAGATTATTTTCCTCATATTTCAGGAACTAATGGAGCGATTGGGTTGAAACTTGGCAGTTAGTTGAAGCATAACGACGCGCAACTTTCAGCAAAATTTCGTTGAATTCGTATGGGCATTCAATTTGAAAAAATATTTTTTTCTAATTTTTTTTCGAAAATAATTCTTTTTCCAGAAAGTATTGTTCATACTCGAGAACAATTTCAGTCAGGCCTTTAGGCCGACCGTAAACACAATAACTTCCGGAAGAAACGATGTAGAAACTCGATATTTGTAGCGTAGGTTTAGGGCTTAATTACGTAGGTCGAATTCGTGAATGGGTAAAATCCACTCAATGATTCCGCAGATAAACCCACTCAAAATTTTATTTTCTCAATATTTTCAAAAATACAGATCAGATCGAATCGAAATTAAAAAGTACAGCTGTGTAGGCAGCAGCTTTTGCGCACATGTTCAAATTCGTTGCCAAAGCAGTAATCTCCATTGAACTGGCACGCGAAAGCTGCTGCCTTCCCGGCAGTGCTTTTCTAGATATTTTTTTGTAAACCATTCCTGTGCAATATCTCCATCAGAAATTATTCTGTAAGTAACCATTCCTGTGCAATATCTCCATCAGAAATTATTCTGTAAGTAACCAAATCGTCGAATTGATATCAGTTATTTAGGAACTGGTCGGATAACTGACCAGTTCTGGTTGGGAATTAAGAAACGTGACAAATATGTTTGTGACTGGACGCTTCAATGTTTCAATTTTTGAGTTGACAATAAATCTTCAAAAAATATGTTTGTTTGATTTATGATTCACAGCAGACAATAAAATTACAATAATTCAAATGTTTATGGTTCGCTAATGTAATCCATTACTACAGCTCTCAGAAACAACTTCTCCTTCTAAGGGCCGGTATTATAAAACTTAACTGGAAGTTATCTTTAACTTTAACTGACAGTTAAAGTTTTGCTAAAAAATGTCGGAATTATAAAAGTCTCATTTCTATCATAGACAAGAAATACTGTGATGATTTCTATGAAAAGGAGAAGGAAATAATTTAAGATTCTGTAATAAATCTAACCACCAATTTCTGGGTTGGAAAATCTGGACTTTGGGAAAAATACTCCCTTTCAAAATATGATAAGAATGAACAAATCTTTCATTGACAAATATTCGCACTATGTATCAGGGAGCTTAATGGATTGTGGTTTCCATAAAAATAGAAAGTGAATTACTGATTTGAGGGAGAGTTGCAATGATCAATTTTGAATTCTCCTACCTTTTGCAATATGGAAGGGATGTTTGGGTATTTATTCGGTAACCTAACTAAAAACACTACTTTCACTAATGAATATATTGGAATATTGGAAATGAAAGCTTAAAAGGAAAAACTTTGGCAATAATGAGATACATTCAATTCAGGAATTATTGAACAATTACAATAAAGTTCGTCCAAATCCAATTAGGTACAGAATTTTTTTTTACAAATACTTCACTCTTCACCAACGGGCAAGTACTTTCAAGTGACACCGGGAGTAGTAATCTCAACACTAAATTTGCAAAAATTAAAAAAAAATGTTTTGTGTGGCTCCGGGTTATCGAGCCCTGATATCTGGAATTTGTACACGGCTACCAGTTTGGCCATTATTATAAGAAAAGTATCCATTGCATTTGTGACGATTTCCTTTCATCTTAAAAGTTAAATAATGTGTATAAATAATTATGCTTCATTACGCCTTCACAACTTTTATCTGTTATATTAGGCACCGAAAAGAATAAATGTCAATGATTTTTTTTTCATTTACATCTTATAATAGTTGAACAGAAAGAGTACCTGATATTTTCATTACAATAATATGCCATGATGAACTCTCGAGATTGGATTCTCACTTGAGTGAGGTTTAAAGCAGGCATTTTGATGTAGATAGATAATAAGTACGCAATTTTCCATGGGACATTTCTGATAATACAGTCAGTATAGTTAATTTGTGAAAACCCCTAAAATCTCCAGCACCTATCAAGAAAGAACAAGATGCATAAACTCTGCGTGTAGCAACACATTTGCATCATTAGCGTCAAAGCACGAGTTCTAAGAATATGTATTCCATTACAGGCGTACAGTTTTAGTTTAGGTTTTTGAATTCCGTTTCTTCCCATAAGTTCAAATGGTTCAGCCGATTTCTAAATAACCTTTCTCAACAAGGATATTCAACAATTTTCATGGCATCATCGTCGTAGTCACTTAAAAGTTCCTCAAAAATAAAGTGAACATCTCTCAACGAGGATGTTCAACAATATTCATGACATCTTCGTCATCGCGAATTAAAATTTCTTTAAAAACGAAGTGAATATATCTTGCTAACATGTTTCCGAAAATATCATATCATCAATAAAATCGAGGTTATATTCCCCTTATGTCAGCCGAAAAGACAGGGAATCTGTGGAAAAACAGGAGTTCATTTTAACTTTAACTATAATTGATACCCAAACCACCAGATAAAGATAACTCTGAATATCTAACTTTAACTGGAAGTTACTGCTCAACTGTCAGTTAAAGTTAAAGATAACTTCCAGTTAAGTTTTATAATACCGGCCCTAAAACTTATAATCTATCCCACAGACATTTTTCCATTTCAATTTTGTGGATGTTCCGGGGAACAGCGTGCTATCGTTTTGTCGAAATGTCTGTAGTTTTCGAGTTTTTTCCCGAAAATGGTCCCAAACGACTAGGTTGGACGCACTGATGACGACTCCGGTGTCAAAATCGCTTCTGTCAGGCCGTCCGGCCGGCCGACGACACGATAACTGTCGAAAGAAGCAGGCTACCGACTTGAAACTTTCAATTAGGTCAACAAAATGAAACTTGGCAATAGGTTAGAAAATGCTGATGGGCATCTTTGTGCAAAATTTCGTGATGATCGTGTCATTAGAACAATTTGAAAAAAAATTTCAAATTTTTTTTCAAGTATTCCATATTCTATGATCTTCCGATCATATTATCCTCATGATATTTTGTATGAACCTTCGACTGTCATTTTTCGATGAAGTACTGGATTTTAATTCGATCTAATCTATTTTTTGGAAGTGTTGGAGAAATAAAATTTTGAATGGGAATATCTGCGGAATCATTGGGTGGATTCTGCCCATTCACGAATTCGGTCTTCGAAATTGAGGTCAAAACCTACTCTTAAAATAACGAGGTTCTAAGTTATTTCTTCCAGATCCAATTAAAATGACAGCTTGAAGGTTCATGCAGAATTTCATGGATGCCATAAAATTTTTGTTCGTCAAAATATTGATGAAATTTGCAGCTTTTCTTCATCGCGAAGAACTAGTCTTGTGATATTTCTAGGATCATCAAATATATTATTCATATGACATTTCCAGTCACGTAATATGATAATACGAATTAATCTTATTCATTTAGAATTTCATACAGTAGGCGATATGACATTCGTGTTAACGACGCCAAATCTTTTTTCCATTGGTCGGGCAAAGTATTTACCAAGGATTTATTCGCAGGCAAATTAGAAAGTATCGATATTAATATCAAACAGATAAGTGTGGAACAAGAAGGCGATTACTTGTCGCTGTTTCATAATTAATGTACCTATTACGCAACGGTGAATGTGGGGTACAGAACTCTGTTCGGAAGATGGCCAAAAATTATACTAACAATAAAGTGGAACAGGATAATCAAATTATTCTGTGAGATTTGGGCTTATCCGATATATTATTTTATATGAAATATTTTAATGAAAATTCAAATTAACACTTTTCTAAATTTTTACATTTCTCTGGAATGCTGTTATTCATAAATACAAAGAAAAGATATTTGTATGAGTATGTATACATAAAATCTCGAAAAGTACTGGGCTGGCTTATTTCAAAAATTTTGTGAAATATCTTGAGAACCGGAATAGAAAATATCACAAAGCAGCACAAACCATGAACAAATCAGCACAAGAAAATATTTTCAGAAAACCGAAAAGGGCTGGACCAATTTCGCGCACATTCGTCTAAAGGAACGTTTTACGCGCTTGTTCAAGGAAACAGCGTTATCATTTCGTCACGATGTCTGTAATTTTCGAGTTTGGAGCCGAAAATGGTCTTAAATGATTAGGTTCAACTCCCTGAAGAAGAATCCGTGGACAAATTCAATTATGCCCGTCCGTCTGTATGTGCTCTAACTTTCGAAGGAAAAGACTTAGCGACTTGAAATTGAAGTGTCAGATTAGGTGTGGCGACCAAATATCTCGGTCAAGTTCGTTAATGGGTGGAATCGGTTAAATAGTTTCGGAATTAGGCCCATTTAAAATTTATTTTTAATCCTCGATATCTCATGAAGTATCGACTCGGTAGAATTGAAAATTCGTGGACAGTTTTGAAATACCAAAGCGCAATTTAGACCAAAATTTCGTGTGAATCCAGTTGTTAGAAAATTTTAAAAAAAATTGTTATAAAATTTTCGAGATTTTTGATGGAAAAAATTATTTTTCTCTGAAAATATTGATTAGATTTCAGTGGAATTTGTCACAAACCTTGGAGTCAGTATTCAACAACAATATTCCAAATCTCAATTCGATCCGATATTAACTTTTGGAGATATAAGGAAAAAAACGTGCCAAATTTAGTTGTTATTTGGAATTTCAACATTATTTCCGCAATTTCTCAAGGAGTATGAATGCAATCAGATTGAGATCAGAAACTAAAATACGGTATCTTAGATACTTTAAAGTATCTAAGTTACTGTAAAGTAAATACATTACTTTTTTCTGACAGCTCTGCCTGTCATTCCTTCGGCAGAATTCAACCCGCCGCTAGTGGCCAGGCTCCAAGAAATTTTGCGTTTGGCTGTTAATGAATATAGCACGTAACATATTTGGGAAACCGACTCTCGAGGGAAGTATTCACAATTATAAAATCGATACCACTCGAGCGTTTTGTCAGAAAATGGCGGATAAAATTTTGTATCGATTTCTTTATTGGTCTTAATTTCTCACTGAACCTATGTTCTTCTAGTTCCTGTTTAATTTGCTCCAGCGAATCTGAATACGTTCTTCTCTTTCGATTATGGGCACATTTATTGCCGTAAGTCTTGTCGCTCTGGTGATATACTCTCTTTTCTGGAGCAAGGAAACAACGTTTTTTAAATGAAAAAAGAATTGATATCTATAGAAACGGGGGGTCTGAGGAAAAGTTATTAGCACATTTTTGTTGAAAATGATCTACTCTATCACCTCCTAGAATATTGTACATCAAGTATGTTACACCCTGTGTATAATATAATATAAGAAGTAGCAGGAACATTTTTTTCAACTGGTCAGTACATTGCCTGGACAGTATAATCATTCAGCTTCAATATTCTCGTTTTAAAACCTGGATAAGATCTTTTTTCTTGCCGGTTTAATCATCTCTAGTAAGAAAAAAGAAGAAGGATAGTAGAAAATGTTTTCTCACCAGTTCTGTGCTCATGGTGTTGCATCCTCTCAGCGGTAGATTGTAGCGAATGGGCGCAGGTCTTTGAACCCATTCCCCCATACAGGTGCTGTTTTTCGAGAGTCCCCTGGGATAGATCATACCGTTGAATCTTCCCGATCTGGTGTTTATTTTAACTTCGATCTGATCGCTGTTGCATGTCACGCTCACGTCTGTTGGAACTTCTGGCGAATCTGGAATGTACCTATTATGAAACAGCACTCTAAAGCTAAATGAATAAGAATGAAGAGTTGAGCTCAAACCGCAACATATTAGAAAACGATTCAATAACAATACATCAATTTGTCAGAATGATTCAAAGCGGACGCAGGACTAGATAATAAAAAAACGATTTGGTGTATCCTCCACTCCTCACGTCACCAATTCGGTGAAGTGAAAACCTAGAAAAACACTGACGTGGGGTCAGGAGCTTTTACGCGCTTATTCAAATTCGAAGCCATTTCATCAAGACATACGCATGAACCTTTACGCCGTCATTTTTCAACCAAGTGCAGAGTTTCGATTCGATCATATCTGCATTATTGCTAATATTGAAAAAAAAATTTCGAATGGATATATCTACGAAATGATTGGGCGGTTTTTACCCGTTGACGAATCCGACCTTCGTAATTAACCCCCAAATCTGCTGAGAATTATTGAGTCTCTTAGTTGTTTTTTTCGGATGTTATTATGGTTAAAGTCGGCCTATCTACCAACCGTAAAATGAAAATTCATTTAGAGACTTTGTAACGATTTCTCGTTACAACCCTGAATCCTCATCGCCGTGACGCTACTGCTTCCGTAATATACGGAATAATAAAACCGAATTTTTCCGAAGAGGGAGGGGAGTCGTTCATTTTGATTTCCATTTGAATTGACCTTAAAAATGAATTCGATTTAGACCGATACGTTGTGAGGAGGTGACAAAAAGTGAGCGCTTATATCTGGTGAATTATTATCTTTTCTCTTTACTGATTTAATTTAATTAGAGTAATCTAATTCTTTTCCTTATTCAGAAATTTCATTTTTTGAATTAAATAATTATATCCTTGCTCATATTAGTGGATTGGGATTTTATTTATCAACATTTTTTTCTTTCATTTCTTTAGTCGCCAGAGTACATGCTCCCTTTTTTGTCCCCATTTTTATATTTTCTTGTATGATTCCTTCGGATCATTTATTAACCTTTTATTGTAGATTCAATTATTCATTTAAATTTAAAATATATATCGAATCTGTTCTTTTTCTCTCTTTCCGGAAAGTAGACAATAATACCTAGTTGTATAATTTTTTTTCTATCCTGTTCGATTGCATATAACTATAAATCTTTTGGAATTATTTGGTTGAAAACTCATATGATATTGTACCGATTGCATATAACTATAAATCTTTTGGAATTATTTGGCTGAAAACTCATATGATATTGTACCTGCTGATTTTGATCATCATATTCCCGGAGGAGTTAGAACAGAATATACCCAAATCGACCACCATTTTGACCACTACTAATTCTTATTTATTCTGCACTGCATGCTGGAGTATCAGTCGATATTGGAGGAGACCAACACTGTCTAAAGCCACTGATTCTTACGAAGATCAGAATTTCGTCATAAAAAACCTTTTGGCTAGCATCCACCCAGCGAGCCTCCACCAATTGGAACACAAAATATCTAGCACTTGGATTGAACCTGAGAGAACTGAAGTTTTTTTCCAACGTTAAACACCCAGAATAAAGGAACAAGAAGTGAGGTCTCAAAATTTCTGTTTCTAATCCGAACAAATCCAAATTCTGTCTGGAGCCCATTATCTTTCAGTAAAGCCTAATTTGTATTTTTTCCATATAATCAGCCTTCAGCAATCATAACTTATTTTTCTTTCGTAAATTTTTTAATTTTAATAAAATTGTAAAAACCATTTTCTTGAAACTTCCCTTAAGCAAGATTTCTCTTGGTTTACGTGGTAAACCTGGCGCCCAACTAAAGTTAGGTTTTGTGAAGTAATTTTTGGGGACTCACCCCTCACCGTATACATCTGAGCAGCCGATAGGCCTAAGTGCAACTGTAGGTTACAACTTGACATATGTTGAACCGGTTCAATTACGAAAGCCGAATTCGCGAATTATTGAAATCATCTAATGATTCCTCATATATCCATTCGAAATTTCATTATTTCAGTATTTTTTGACTTACTCTGCAAATAACAACATTACCGAAAAAATAAACAAGAAATTTGACACATTTTTTTCTATAATCGCCGAAGACCAATATCGAATCAAACTGAGCACTGTTATAAAATACTGACTCTAGGTTTTTGCCGATTTTATTGGAATATGATGAATAGTTTCGAGTAAAAAAAATTTTCAACAAAAGTTTCAAAATTTTCCAATACTTTTTTACACTTTTCTACCACTACAATCTTCGCGAGATTTTGCGTTGGTATTCTTCAACTCACTTCATAGTTTAAATCTGATAGCTCCTGTTCTTTTTGAAATTTTGAGGAAATAACCTCATTCTTTCAATATCTCCGAAAATGAATATCGGATGAACCTGAAATTCAAAGCACTGCTTTGAAATATTGACTCGAAAGTATATTGCAAGTTTCAATCGGATCGTGATATCGAGGAAATATTCTGAAAATTTCAAATAACAACGATCAATTTGAATAGCTGTTGTGGAATACTGACTTTAAGGCTGTGCAGAATTTCATCAAAATCTGATCAATAAATCAGAGAAAACTATTTTTTATTCGATAAAGTAGTGCGTAATTTCCGGAAAACAATTCTTCGTATGTGCGCGTTGATATTTTTCGAATAATTACAAAGTTTCGATGTAATCGCATTTGTACTTCTGGAGATATTGAGGAAAGAACCTCAAAATTTCGAACAACAAATTTCAAATAATTTTTTCCATATATATCTCCGAAAGTAAATATTGTATCGAATTGAAATTTGAAATATTGTTGATGAATACTGATTCTAAGGTCTGTGTCGAATTTTAAACAATTTGAATTTTGGAATTAACGGATCAATACGAAATTTTGCATTAAGTTTTGCGTTGGTATTCTCCAAATAATTACCAAGTTTCGATTCGATCGCATTTGTGCTTTTTGAGATATTGAGGAAACAACGTCAAAATTTCAAACAACGAAATTCGACATATTTTTGCGCGCATGTTCTAGGGAAACAGCGCGCTATCGTTTTGTCTAAATGTCGGTAATTTTCAAATTTTCAGCCGAAAATGATTTCAAACGACTAGGTTAGTCCACTAATGACGAATCCGGTGTCAAAATCGATTCTGTTCGGCCGGCCGTCCATCCGTAGGCACGATTACGGGCGAAAGAAGAATCATATCGACTTTCAGGGTTGGTTGAGTTTCAAAATGCAAAGGTGTTAAGTTCGTTAATGGGTGAAATCGGTCGAATAGTTTCGGAGTTATAGCTATTTGAAGTTTTGAGTTCATTTCCCTGAGAACCCTCGAGCGATTGAATTGAAATTTGGCAGTATGTTGGAACAAAAGGAATTGCAACTTCTAGCGGAATTTTGTTGAATTCGTGCTGTCAGTAAATTCAGAAAAATTTTTTTTGTACGTTTAATAACTTCCGGAATAAATGACTTCAGAAATTCCATATTTGTAGAGTATGTTTGGGGCTTAATTACGAAGGTCGAATTCCTGAATGGGTAAAATCCGCTCAATGATTCCGTAGATATACCCATTCAAAATTTTATTTTCCCAATATTTCCAAAAATACAGGTTAGATCGAATTGAAATCTAGTACTTTATCGAAAAAAGCACTTTTGTGGAGGCATCAGTTTTTTTTAGGTTTTTTCTATTCATTTCCGAATTCGAGAAACTGGGCTTCAACGGCTGAAATAGTTGTGCTGTTTGAATTCTTCTGAAAGTCCATCCAATTTTCCGAAAAATCATAAATGAAGAATTTTCTCCTCAAAATAGAGTGGAAAAATGTGTGTTACATCTGTGCTGACTTGTGCCGTGAATATTCTAATAAAATTTCGTCGGGTTTCCCGAGGAATGGCGAAAGTGAAACTAGAGTTAGCCCAGCATTTTCGTTTTTTCTTTATGGAAATATATATGCCGAAACTTTTGATATACGTAAAAAATTTGTGCGTTGAATTGTTCGCGGAATTTCACTAATTTCTCAAAAAAAAGATTCTGGAAAAAAGTTAGCCCAGCAACTTCGTTTTTATGTGTCAAGAATTGTTTGAGATAGTTGGGCTACATTTATACTGACTAGTACCAGTTAGATTTTCAGGAGTTTGCTCTTGGGCTATCTTACGTACACACTCTGTAGAGTATTGTCACGTTGTCTCCTCCGACTAGAATAATCTCCATCCATTGTTTGGAAAGTTGCTTCGTCACTGAAGGCATCCTCAAAATGTTCAATAACCATTGTGAGGTATCGAATAAAACTTTTTCAAATGATTAACTGTCTGCCAGTCTCAGAGAGAAAGTTTCGAATGCATGTAACCACAATTCAAGCCCTTCTTGATCATGGCTGGTGTCGATTTCGGATTTTAATTTGTCAACAACCTTTGAACCCCGTGTAATACAGATTTCTCCGCATCGTAGACAAAGAGCAGCCTGTCTTCTGAAATCTGCTTCCAACTTCATTTTGGCTTGTCCTTCCGTTTGAGAGTTAAATCCTTTAAAACTGACTGTGCCTCAGAAATTATTGAAGATTTTTTGCTATGAAGGCCCTTTTAAGCAACTTCAGATAATTGATTCGCTTGTAGGTTTTGGCTCAATCGTCGAACTTACTCCAAACAGATTTACCACATTCCTTTGACTGAATTACGTAATAACGCATGAGTTTTTTCTGAAGAAACATTTTACTCATCGACTTAAAAAAATCCAAATCCAAATACTATCAATAAGATGAATATTAACAAAGATAGGAATTGGTTAATGGAGGAGAAAGAGCTCCAGAAGGTGGAATATTTGTTGATTTATCGACAAATATTTGTCCTTGTGATTATGTTATTTTATGAATATTAACCTCGAAATCACTCTCATGGAATTTACCACGGTTGTTCGTAAAGGAACACCACTAGTTTCACCAGAAAAATGAATGAAAAATACTCCCTCCTAACATCTCCACGAGAATTCTTCATAGTTTACTGAATATTGGATCAAAAAAAATAAATTTCGGTATGCCACTATGAATATTACGACTCAATAAATACCCTGGAGGCCATACACGGAATTCCAGTTTCAATTGAAAGTTTGAGAGTACATGTTCGATATTCTTATCCATTAAAAATCGACGCTCAAACTCCGCGTGAGTTAAGCGAGCACTTCTTCCAAACTATAATAGCGACAGCAAGAATTTTGCTTGTTAGCTTTGGTGGAACTCCAATTTTTTCCTCAACCTATATCGATAAACAGCAATTGTATAAGTCTGCACGAGACTTATAGGTCAAGACATTATATGCATTCATTTCTGGGTCATTCTGCAAATTTTTTTGAATTTCTTGTGATTGCTTGGTCATGGAAATATCCATAACCTCAATACTTCCTCATCCGTCACCTCCGTCAGTTTGTACATGTTGTTCGGCGCCAAAAATTAGAGCGTAATTTGAACTCTAAACATGAATTTCTTGAGACCTTTTTGTAATTAAGGGATTAGTTCAACATATTACACTGATTAGATAATTTAGATGTTTTAACGATTGCCATTTAAAGTCGGTATGTTAATTCGTTTGGACAGTTACTTCGCAAAAATTTAGAGGCTATTAAGGATAACCGTTAACTCTAGATGAAACCTGAACTTCATCTTCATACGTTGACCTGACCCTAGGGCGATATACTTATACTGGTTCATGACAACCTCTAATATACGAATTCATCTGAAGGAACATTAGCAAGAGAAGTCTACCTAGAAGAAATCACGTTTATTATAATCACACACATGGGACAAATCTATATAAATAAAAGAGGATCTATGGTCTACCGATATTTCGGCTAATTTTTTTCTGTTGTATTCATTATTGTCAGGAGAAGGGTTTGAACAACGGAATATTTCCGAAAAAATGTACGGAAAGGATAACATAGCTTTCCTTTTTCCTCCGACCATAGAACTCTATAATAAGCAAGCCTTCTACCGAGCGTGCACTCATAGAGTACTTTGACACTTAGCCACTTAGATTACGGCAGGGGGGTGAAGCGACAGTAGGAAAAGTGGAAATGAGAACATATACGTCCCGAACTAGTAGTATATAAAAACAATGAATTTGTGTCTGAATCTTCAAACTATTGATTCAATGTATTGATAACTACAAAAAAGAATTAATACATATATGCACTGATTCGAATCGTCTTGCATTTCAAATTAAATCAATAAAATGTTCAGGCAAATAATTGAAACAATGCATCTGAATAATAAGACCAAATGATACCTACTCACAATTGATGGTAGGTGAAGGTTTATGGAGAACAGGGAAAGGATAATTTTGAAAATTCGGTTTCTCGATTAATGGCTGTTAGTCCAGGAAAATAAGTCAAATCACGGCAAGCATCTCGGAATGCGAGACAATCGACTATAAACTTGTGTGAACTTTTATTTGGGTCCCCTCAAACTCATCTCAAAACATACATATCGTGGGGTTTCCGCGCCTACAGATTTTTCAAGGTCAAAAAATCAATCTTTTTTACATTTATTGCGTATTTTTCGATTTCTATGATTTAGTTCTTTTTGTGTTTATCATAAATATTAGAGACAACTAAATTCTCAAGAAATTTGTTTCGAACTTGTTTTTTAATCTTGGACTATTGTCGAAATAGAGAGCAGAGCGCACGGAGTTATCAACTATTTAGAGAAGGTAGGTATCATTCGAGGTCAATCTATTGTGCCGATTAAAACATATAATTCTGAATAATTAGTATTTTTTGTAAGACGTTCTATAATATCTTTCGATAATTTAATCTTGTTTGCTGATGATTCTCCTGTGGGGATCACTGCAGAGACCTTGAAATAATTGCAAAGGTTATTTGAAATCCTCGTTGAAAGTTTCGCAGAATTGTGTCAATCGACTTACAAAACAGTATGTAACTACTCTCTAATCCACTTTCGGTGTCTAACGCACGTTTCGGAAACCACGTTTCCTTCGCCCAGAGACGTATCGTTACTAAATGCAGGTACAAGTTCACATGCTGAACGAGTAGGAAGGGTGGTATACAGGACCAATAGGGAAAGGGTTGTTAAAAGGCCATTGGGGTAGTGCTGGGATATCAAGGGTGGGTTAGGTATATATTTGGATTAATGGGTTACTAATGGGAGTAAGATCATTGTTTTTTATACATATACATACCTTCAAGCGTATTCAAGTAAGTTTTGCCTGAGCTCTTTAGTAGCTTTACGGATCTTTATGAAATTAGAGGACCAGTTGTATTTGGTAACGATATATGTCTGGACGAAGGAAACGTGGTTTCCGAAACGTGCGTTAGACGCATAAAGTGCAAGTGGATTAGAAATAGTTACACTCTGTTTTGTAATATGTAGTCTATCCACAGTAAACTCGAATAGTTATTTCAGCCGAATAAGATCATAAGATATAAATATAGGAATTGATTCGTGGAAGATAGGGTGCTGTACGTAGTTATACTGCAGTATTCCATCTGAAAGGTGACAAGTGTCTAGATTCCTATTTAGCGGTTTTATCCAAGGTAAGATGGCCTGACGATCAGTAATAACTATGAAATATGTGTAGTCATTCTCCGTGGATCCGCTTCTTCGGTGTAGATGTTTTGGTTGATTGAATAATTAGCTCTGATCAAGGTGAAATATTTGTTGATTTATCGACAGATATTCGTCCTTGTGATTATGTTAGTATTACTACTGAAGCTCCCTTTTCTCCGTGAACTAATTCCTTTCTTTGTCAAATATTAATTATCTCGTGACATTATATTGTACAAAGGCACCAGAACCCAGTGTCCGCACCAATATCGGCAATATGTAACCGCTATCTGAATTTCCAGATATGAAATCCGTTAGTCCGGAATATTCTGTATACAGTATGTATAGTTTAAATAATGGAATTCATAGCAAAGGTAAATATTTATACTTACTGGGTGCAGGTGGAAGATTGGCAGCATGAATTATAAGTTGCGACGTGGCAGCCTGAAATGAAGATAAAAGTCATCAGGGATAAATATGTCAGACAGATTTGTGAAATTCGAATGATCATAAGACTGATGTAATTATTGATATTTATCTGGTTCATCAATTTGGTCAATTTTGAAAGACATGAATCTTTAGTATCATTTTGTTATGCGATTTTTCTGAAATGTCTCGAATTTGGTTCCTACATGGCAAACAGAAAGAATTACTTGTGAATAAAATAAGGAAATGGGAATATTGTTAAAATACACTGAATAACGAGTTATACATCTTCATGAAATGTGGAAAAATTATATTTTATGCAAATCGCAAGGGGATTTTGACATTCCAGACAGAATATCTCAAAGAAGAAAAGTACTGCCATGAAGGAAGCAGCTTTTGCGCGCATGTTCAATGGAGATGACCGCTTTAGGAACGAATTTGAACATGCGCGCAAAAGCTGCTGCCTTCACGGCAGTGCTTCCCTAGGAAAAATAAAATTTTGAATAGATATATCTACGAAATCATTGGGCGGATCTTACCCATTCACGAATTTGACCTTTGTAATAAAGCCCCAAACCTACCCTACAAATATCGAGTTTCCAAGTAGTTTCTTCCGAAAGAAGCAACTTAGGAACTCAATATTTGTAGAGTAGGTTTGGACCTTAATTAGTTCATGAATGGGTGAATTCCACCCAATGATTCCGCAGATATAACCATTCAAAACTTTATTTTCCCAATAATTTCAAAAATACAGATTAGATCGGGTTAAAATCTAGTATTTCATCGAGAAATGATAGTTCGAAGGTTCATACAGAATTTAATGAGAATAATATGATTAGAAGATTACAGAATATTGAATATTCGAAAAAAATAATTTGAAATTTTTTTTTCAAATTGTTCTGATGACACGATCATCATGAGAGTTTGTACACACTTGTCCATCAGCATTTTTAAACCCTCTTCCGAGTTCCATCTTGATTGAATTTGTAGTTTTTGAGTTTTTCTGAAAAAAACAACGATACCGAGAAAAAAACACGAAATTTTACATATTTTTTCCCATATCTCTGAAAATTGTCAATTTTTTCCAAATGAAATGAATAGTTCCTGAGAAAAAATTCAGGAAAAAATGTTTTCAAAATTTACTGACGGCACGAATAAAATTTCGCGAAAAGTTGCGACTCCTCATGTTCCAACTAACTGTCAATTCAATCGCTTCAGTATTTCTCGGAATATCAGGGAAATAACCTCAAAACTCCAAATGGCTATAACGCCGAAACCGTTCGACCGATTTTGCCCATTAACGAACTCAACCTCCGCATTTTGAGATGCAACCAACCCGGAAATTTAAGTCGATAGAATCGTCCGCACGCCCGTAATCGTGCGTACTGACGGCCGGACAGAATCCATTTTGACATCGGATTCGTCATCAGTGAGTCCAACTTAGACGTTTGAGAACTTTTTCGGCTGAAAATTAGAAAATTACAGACATTTGGATTAAACGATAGCGCTATTCTCCAGAACATGCGCGCAAAAAACTGCACAACCATTTTAACTTTCATTCGCACCGTTGAGTGGGTTATCAAATAACCTTTCATTTGATTTGTCACAATCCATATATTCTCAAAAAAAAAAATAAAGCAGAGGGTTGCGGGGCGTATGGGGTGAACAATATCAAATTCGAAAAACCATACGATAAATTTGCTTATGAAATTAAAAACCGACGGGTGCGAAGATATTCGTTAATGATTGATCGCAGAAGAATTATTAACGAGTTACGTTACTTTTTTGGTCTGCGGAATCATTGGGCCGGATAGTACCCATTCAGGAATTCGGCCTTTCTATTTGAAGTAATCCTCGAATATGTGCAACTATCGAGTCTCTGAGTCATTTCTTCCGCAAAATATTGATATTACTGTGGTCAGTCAGTTAATTGGAAGAAATTCAATTTCAAAATTCAAATATGTTGTTCACTGAAATGAAGAAGATCATTGCTATTTAAGAATTTCATTAGTAGTAATGTTCAGAGCAATCTCTGAACACGAGTTATTAGTATTTATTTTTCATTTCACACACGGATCAACGCCTACCTCTATGAACCATTGGGTTGAGACGAACGAAGTCGTCTACCTTGAAAAAAGGAGTAAGAAACCATTAAAATTGACGCAACGCAATCGGACGACAGCCTTGCGAAACGCCCGCGATTATTGGTAATCTTTTTTTGCCGTGCATCCCACATACTGCTATAGTGTTTGCCTGAAATGTACAAGCTGTTTCTCCACAGCGGTTTCCAAATATCCAAATTTTTTCCATTCCTTGCGAAAATTATTGTGCTTTTGATCAATGGTATACCCCGAACCTCAGTAGCTGTCGAATATTTGTCGAGAATTTGTCGACAAAGGAAAAAATTGATGCGCTTTCAATTCTTTTGAAGGGATAGCTCTGCTAACTTGTTATTAAGTTAGCCTTGCGATTCTACAGTATGCAAAGAATTCGATCAAGAAAGTGGTAAATAATTGTCCTAATATTTGTCGTAGACCATCTAACGTGAATCTTTTGTAGATTTCAATGAAATTTTGGAAGAAATTTACTGATTTCTGAGGATATTTCGCAGACTCGGCAACACTGTATTTGTATATTGATATTTCAGGTTTATTTTTCGTATCTTTTCTTTATTGACCGATTCTCATTTACGTTTCCATTCTGAATAATAGAAATAATCCATTCTCACGAATATACATTTTCCAGAAATGAGCTGAAACATCAATATACAAATGTAATGTGGCCGACCCAGCGAAATATCCTCAAAATCAGTAAATTCCTTCCAAAACAAAAAACGCTATAAAAAGTAGATAGTCGACAACAAATACTAGACAATTATTTATAACCATTATGATTGAATTCGATGCATATTGTCGAATGGCACTGCTAACTTAATATTAAGTTAGCAGAGCCACCCTTTTAAAATAACTAAAAGCATTGTATCATTTTACAATGCTAAAGGCATGACAATTTTTTTTCTTTCACGACAAATATATTTTGGTTGCCCTTCAATCGTATACAAATGCAGTGTTGCCGAGTTTGCGAAATATCCTCAGAAAGCCGAAAATTGTATTGAAACCTTAAAAAAGCTACCTACTTTTTCAAAAAAGTTGGTGCGTGTTTTGTTCGTTGGAATCTCTACTATTTTATGAAGTGAAAAATTCACATTATGGTAAATTTTCTTAGAAAATGCAGAAAACTTATCATTATAATTAACAACCAAGGAAATTAATAAGGTTAAAAGTTTTTAATAAGACATCTACCTACAATATTTTAGGTTTTAAAATCTTCCTCAAATCATTTGCGTAGATGCTTATTTATTGCTATTTTGAAATAATTTATATACCTGGGTGATCTAAGGAAAATTTTAGTCCATCAAAAGATATTTATAGAATTGGGAAAGGAGCTAGTAGGATAAAGGCCTAACTACCTGTTATTTTATAGTAATGTATATTTTCACACTTTATCACAAAGTAGATATTTCACGGAACGAAAAGCACGCCAACTTCTTCAAAAAAGTAGATATTTTGACGTGAGATTGAAAATTATGATGCTTTTTCGATATTTAGTCAAAATAAGGTAAAGAAATGAATATCTTAAATCGAAAAGATTACAGTGTGTTTGGAACATAAAACTTGATTATTATAATTTTCCACATAAATTTTGAGCTCATGTGCCAAAAAGTGCAATTTTGCTTTTTCAAAATTTTTCTTTAGGGCTTGTAGTTTTTCCGGAAATCGAGATAAATCGTGTTTTCTCTTAAAAGCTTCCCCCCATCGACTTTCCGACCTCAGATCGAATCTAAATCATTTTCTATCAATTTTTGTTATACTCTCTTCCTTTCCCAGTGGGTTTTTTCTATTATTATTTTTTCTGCTCTCAAAATTTATCGACCCTGATCGATGAGGCGCCATCAGGAACAAAAGTTTTTTTACAAATATAATAATTTTTGCGCTTATGTTCATGAGAACAGCGTGTTACCGTTGTGATCAAATGTTTTGATTTTCGAATTTCGTGCCGCATTTGGTTTATAACCACTCAACGATGTGAAAATCAATCCTATTCGTCTGACCGAATGACGGTATATAGGCACGTTTACGCGACCAAATGTTACGGCTGAGTTCATTAATGAATCAAACTGTTTCGGAAATGGAGCTCAAAGTATGCGTTGATTTTCTTGCAAATGTAATAATAAGAGTTACGCGTTGCTATACTCCAACTAACTGCCAACTTTGTACCCAATCGGTCCAGTAGTTCCCGAATTATCGCCAAAATAACTTCAAAACCTTAAGAGGCACTTACTCCGAAAAAGTTTGGCCGATTTTGCCCATTAACAAACTTAACCGTCGCATTCTGAAATGCAACCTACCCTGAAAGTTTCATGTCGATAGGATTCTTCGTACGACCGTTATCGTGTCTACGGACGACCGGCCGGACAGAATAGATTTTGACACCGGATTCATCATCACTGAGTCCAACCTAGTCGTTTGAGACCATTTTCGGCTCAAAATTCGAAAATTACAGACAATTGGGCAAAACGATAGCACGCTGTTCCCCAGAACATGCGCGCAAAAAAAATTCAACCGATAAGATTCTCACGAAATCTCGCAGCAAAGTTGCGCTTTGGCATTCTCTAACTTCTTTAGATATTTTAGATGGGCATAACTCCGAAACCGTTCTGCCAATTCTTCTTTATTAACTAACTCAATCGACCTAAAAATTTCCATACTTTAGATCCTTTCTTTCGAGAGTTAAAGCACACACGAATTTTTCTTCAGAGAGTCCAACCTAATCGCTCAAGAACATATTTGGCTTAAAATTCGAAAATCACCAACATTCTGGCAATTCGATAACGCCGTCCCCAAGAACAAGCGTTAAAATGCTGTTTATATAAACACCAACCTATTGATTTATGTAAAACTGAAATCACCTCGGGATGATGTGTTTTCCCATATTGAGCTAACGATAGAAAGTTGAATATTGATGTCATCTACCTTAACACTTCATAAAGGTTTTTTACATAATCTCGCGACCAATCTGCAATATGTACTTACCATTAAAGTGAAAATGGCCAGATAGGAGGTAGAAACTATCGAACAACTATCGAATACTCCCATTGTGTCGGATCTGAAAGAAATAGAAAGTGTTGGTCAGAGACAGGGTGGCAAGTGGGTCATTTGCGAATGAATCAAAATGAATTGTCTTTGTAATAAATCGCGGTCACGTCATATTACGTGAATAGTGCATTCTGTTCCACATTGGATACGCAGAAAATTATGCGGTTTGCATTGGAATTATCATTATGGATATTCGTTTTAGGCACGAATCTTTTGCGTGATCTACAATACAGGCTGTCGGATTTGACGTTCATATATTTCGGGGGCTTATTTTGGTGATCAAAGTATGAAGAAAACTTCTTACCAACGCGACCAATTTAGGTCCTAAAATATACCTCACGGGCGCTTGAGACTCTTCAACATGATTTCCAAAATCCCATGAATATGTGATACTTCTTCAAATTTATCGGATTTAAATAATATGTAGTATATGGAGGATTGTGGAGAAACTGAATAGTCTGGTGATTAAAAATCACTGAATCTCATCAGTGGCGGAGATTTTAGGGAAACCCCACTATGGGTTTTCCTAAAATATGGCAAATGCTGCGAAGTTAACTGAAGTAAACTTGCTTTTATCAGATTGTGAAACAAAGACAACAAACTAAGGGTAGAAATTCCGGAACTACAATTCTACAAAAGCAACATACTGACATGAGAAACTAGCTTTTACGCTCTTGTTCAAATAAGTTGCCGAAGCGGTCACCTATTCACGCATTGACCTCGCAAAACGCAGCTTTACGCCCTGATGGAAGGATTTATCGATCTTCTTTCCATATGGTCCCCACGATCCTTCAAGTTATCATTTTTCGATCTATTCCGATATGTATTTTCAATAATTTTGGAAAAACCAAATTTTGAATGGGTACCTTTATCCAAGAATTCGACTTCCATAGTTAAACCGAAAACATACTCTAGAAATATCCTAACACTCAGTCGTTTCTTTCCTAATAAATTGTGTTTGCGGCTTGTCTAACTGTCAAAAGTGAATTAAATAACATCTGGAAGAATCGACTTGATAATGGTAGAGTAGGTTTGGAATTTAATTACGAAGGCCGAAATCGCGAATAAGTACAATCTACCCAACCATTCCAGTCATTTAACCACTCGCAATTCAATGGTCCAATTATCTCCAATTATACAAATATATTTGTCCTATAGGGCTTAATTAAAATTCAGTACTCCAATGAAAAATGAAAGCTTGCATGGAGGTTCATGTGAAATTAAGCGGGGATCATATGATAAGTAGATCGCCAACAATAAAATATTTGAAAAAGATTTCGAATTTTCTCTAATGGAAATTTAATGGAAAGATCATCACGAATTTTCTCTCAAATTTCCTCATCAGCATTTGCCAACTATCCTGTTTCAACTTGATCGGATCAGTATTTTTCGAGTTATTTCATAAATATCAACCGTACACGGAAAAATCATAGTTTACATTTAAGGATAAAGATAGTCTTGACGAAATATTCTGAATCTAAGTTTTATTATACTTCACTTGAAACTATTTTTCTTGAGAGTAAAAAATATTAATTTCATTATGAAAATACCGATATTCTTATTCTCCAAGAGTGCGATACACTTCATTGGACATGCTGTATTCTCAATACAAGAATATCATCAGTATAATAGCAAGAAATACCATAAAGATTCATTGAAAATTGTTTTCTATTCCGTAAAGAAAATGCAAAACTCAAGACAAATCCATTTAAAGTTGATCGTAGCCCAATTCTGGCATTGAATCAAAAATAACGCGTTCTTCTAACTAGATTATCAATTCTCAATTGAAGGAAGTATTCTATTGGTGAAATAGTTGCAATAAGTACATTGAGCATAGCTATTTTCGTTGAAATCCAGGAAATCTCCTTTTAATTCGGGTACAGCTCCACCCAAGAACAGGCTCTACTTGAAATATTCTATACGCAGATAGAGTGCAGTCAGTATACATAACTATACTAATATATGTTGCACTATGCGCGAATCCACAAAGAGCATGAGCAGCAACAATTAGTGTTTTTCGAATCGTCATCATCAGTAATTCTAATAGTGGAAACTATTATGAAAGAAGAGGAGTAAGCAGTGTTGATTCCATTATGCAAGGGTGAGTACCTATTCACACTGAGGGTAGCATCTTCAAAGATTAGAAAAATCATGTATAGTGTCCTATTCTAATAGTCATTCTTATAGATCTACAGATATTAGTGAAAACCGTACCTACATTTTGTTTTTTTAGCATGGAATAACACTCGAAAATATTTCCTAACCATCCGAAGATCCCTTTGTAGATTTTATTCGTGGTATAGGAGGAAGTCTTACATTCATAGAAAACTGAGAGAAAATCAAGGAGATATCTGTATGTTCCTAAGCATATTTCATATTCATGTCGTATTTGCGATGGACTTGGCTCATATAATACAGGATGAATTAGAATATTACCATAATACTCCCTTGCATGTTTTGATCCCCCTCATTATTTTATAGGAAGACCCAAATTTTGAATCATAATCAGCCACAAAAATGAGGATAAGATGAAATTAATCCTGTGCATTTTATAGGTAGTATTTACGAATTTTGTTTATAAGCTCAAAATATTAATCAGCACAACGTTAGGACTATGATATGATTATGTTTAGTGTTTTTTAGCAAGCATATTTGTGCTATGAATTTCATAATGTATCTCGATATCGAAAAAATAGAAAAATATGTTGAAAGTTCACCGTTGTATGATTTCATTGAAACCTACATCTTCACGACCCTACCTTTCAAAAAAAAAATTTTGAACAAGAATTTTTCTAATTTCACTTTCAGGAATCTGGGACCTGTTGCTCCGATTTCACATAGTTGAACATTTCAAAAAGTAGTATTGGTTCAATTTTTGTGAGCTCAGTGTTGAAACAATGATGACTTTTTGAATTCACACAAGTCTAATTGAAACAGGTCATCAATACAATCATTGAATAATAATTTTTCCATGATAATATAAATTGTTCTGAAATCCCTTCACATAATATCTTTCGATATTTAAATCTTACTATAATCTTGGTTATACATTCTAATTTCGAAATATATTCTGAAAAGGTATTTCAGAAAAAGCTATATTATTGAAGAAAAATCTGTATTATTTAATGAATGATAGTTTAGCATTTTATCAAGAATAGGTACATCTAAATTGTTGAGTTTCACTATACTTGGAGAGATACTAAATGATTTTTCACTCAAGTAGTGACATCATTCAAAACAAATGGTTGTGGGGTTGATGGATTCATAGTTATTCTTGGTTGTAATATTCTTATACTTACAATGAGTACATACACTTTCCTAGGAAAGATGAAGAAGTTTTGCTGAAAGACAGTGCTTCATTCTTTTCAATTTTACTTATTCTCAGTTGAAGTTTTGCTATATTTCAGACTAAATGTTATTATACTATTTTGAAGTTTGTTTTTCTTCAATGGAAGAAAAGTAAACTGATGCGTGTAAGAATAATGTGAATTTTGTATTGAGTCTAGTTATCTTTGCGGATATATGAGTCTAACTATGCTTTCAGTCAAGATCACTAATCTTGCTTACAGTGTAAATTTTTTTCTGTGTACCTAGGAAATATCCAAGGAATTAGACATATTTTTCCCTGTAACAATTTCATTGGAATCCCATGATCAGTTTCAGAAGAAAAGAATTATTTGAGGAGAAATTATTTTTTTAATTTTCTAGCGATGCGACCCTCACGAAATTTATAGTATTAGTATTATACAACTAACTACGAAGTTTGAATCTCATCGCATTAGTTCTTCTTAATATATATAAAGGAAATTGTCTAGAAATTTCAAAAAGCTATAAAATTTGATATACATTTCTTTTCCAATATCTGCTTAGACAAAAATTGGTTCACATTTGAAGCATCGATTCAGAATACTGACTTGAAATTCGGTGAAAATTTCATTGGAATTTGATTTTCCGAAAGAGTAATTTTTTCGGGAACAATTTTCACAATTTTCACAGTCATAATCCTCATCGACAGTAGGTACTTAATTCTAGATATCATATGTGGAGATATTGACGAAATTTGAAATTTTCTCCCCTATATTTCTGGAAATGAATATCAGATCGAATTAGAATTTGGAAAACTGTTTTTACAAATTGACACTAAAAAATAAAAATGGAATTTGATCAACAGTATCCGAGAAAAAAAATTTCCAACGAAAATTCTGAAAATTTTCGAATAAATCTACCCACAATTTCCTATTAAATTGCTCGTTGGTATTCTCGAGTAAGCACAAAGTCTGAACCTGATCGCCTTCAGGGGGTACTTCTTGAGATATCGAGTAACTATAATCTGAAAATTTCAACTTGATGGTATTACTCCGAAATTGTTCGGACGATTTTTCCAACTAACGAACTCAACCGAGATATTCAAGCATAAACCAAAGGTGAAAATGTTGAGGCTCTTGGTCCTTTCCTCCCAAAGTAAAAGAACATACATGAACGGCCGAACAGAATAAATTATGACTAAGGATTTTTCATCAGGAAGTCCAAACTATATAGTCATTCAAGACCCTTTTCGGCTCAAGATTCTGAAATTACATACTTCTGGGCAAAAAGATAACGAGCTGTTCTCCAGAACAAGCACGTCAAACGAATTAAAACACGAACGAAGCATCCACAGCCTAACTAGATTTGTCCGTCAATGGAGAAGGTATAAATTCAATAGTTCCTCAAAATTGTTAATAAATCTTCATCAGTAATTTTTATCAATGAACAATTGTAATTGAGTAATGACACTCGAAGAGGACATATTCAAGCTCACCTTCAAAGGCAAGGATCTCAAAACGAAGTCGATAAATCCCACAAGTAATATACAAAACTCGACTGAGTATTCCAGAAATTCGCGATGTTTCAAGTTACACTTTTACACCATATTTTTGTACGCGTTTCACCGTTCCCTGAGAGTTATTCGACAGAATATTGGTTGTATCACGAAATTCCAGAGCACATTTCGTTTTTCCGCAATTGTTAACACACCATCCAACCCGTTACGAAGAACGACTGACAGGATTGAAAGACTGTCGACTTGTCGAGACTGTGAAGGTGCTCCTGGCACCTGTGTTTTCTTCCGACGTTGTCCTATCTGTCATGGTATGGTTCGATCTAAAATTACTTTTAAGATAGACCTATTACTAATTTTTGGACAAGAGAATCTTTCCTTTCGATTTCAATCTACTTTGAGGTGAAAACGCATGTTGAATTAATTGAAATGCCATTTAGTATTCTCTGAAGTCGGTAGATATCAACGATGCGTTAAGAGAGGAACAGGTTTTATTCAAGGGTTTCAGCGCAATGTGGCATCGATGCAATTGAGTTACGTCATTTAATCAAGAATTACTCATTCAATTGTATATACAGGTTGTGAGCGGAGGTGGAATTTGTTGTAAATATAAGAGAATAATGAATCTAAAACTAAAATGTGGCGCCATAGTGGCATAGTACAGTAGGTGTGAACAGCGTGTCAGTTAGCCTAAAACCATCTTCACTTTACATTTTTCTACTTTTCACACTTATCAATATTGGATAAATCCACGAAAACTTCCAATCAAAACATTAAATTAACGTTAGGAGTATCCATCTAATCAGTTCGATCGACCTCCGAGTACGATAGATCCGATTAGTAATTGGAAATTCATCGATTACACTACGTCGAAAATAAGAACGACCTGCTGAAATTCATTGGGATTTCTCTGATGAAAATATTTCGATATTTCGATTAAAATAAAAACGCACCGGAGTAGGTTAATCATATACCGGCTTGAAGCTGAGTAGTGCATAAGTCTACATGTGATAATAATAATATAATGTTTATTTCTGTATAGCGGCAGGTAAAAACATTTATCACTGAAGCGACAGCCTGTATATGATTCACTGAACTAATCTTGAAAAATTCACGGTACCTATTATTTAGTGGCAATGAAAGTTGACAAAAAAAAAATTCCCTCTTCTAAAACTACCGAAACGGTGATCTACCAACGAAAAAATTCAAGCTGTATACTTTTTTTCTTCTTCACCAACTTATTCATTGTGGTGGTTTATTTTTTTATTTATATATCCGGGGAAGAATGAGATTTTATGTACTTCTATGATGGATTTATAATCGTATCGAAGTATGTTCTTCCTTTTCCATTGCTCAATTCTTTAGTTTCTAGGATTCTTGATGTTTTTGAGGTCAATGGAAACCATGTCATTTTTTTCACTTCGTTTTCATAGGTAGGATATGAAAAAATGTTTCATCAGTTGATCGTTCACCCGTTTACCTGTCCGGTATATCCTCTATTGTTATTGAAATAATTATTAAGCTCTTCCCATCTGCTCCTTCAATCTTAGTTCTTGTCTGTTTGAATTTTTTGATCATTTCGATCTATTTTTGGCTTGTGTTTTACACAAGGATTGTCATCTCTTTTCACCTTCTTAATCAGTCTGTTCAGTAGGTTTCGATATTTAAAATAATCTTTCTTCAGTCCTACGTTCAGATGATCTTTCAAAAATTTTTATATACCAACCTTATTTATTTTTGTATTCTTTTTGTGCTTTTCTGCGTATGGATATGGTACTCTAGTTATTCACTGAAACGTTCTGTGAAAGTGTTCACGTCCATTCCTCTAGTTGGTTCACCCAGTTTATTTCACTCAAATTATTTTTAACTCAGAATAATTCACATAATTTCTATATCTCCTCTCTATGTACCTAGGAATTTTTTCAAAATCTTGTCATAATACTATTGTAAAATTATCTGTGACATCAGAACGAACAATAAATCCTTTACTTTGATCCCGAGCAGGGCGACGACATCCCAGAAAAAAAATGTAAGATATGTAAGAGCTATAAGCGCCAAATAAAACTTTGGTATTCATCAACGTTTTCATCACTGGTTGACAGTAGATCAATATTTATGCCCCCAGCAATAACATGTTAATCCCATAATTTTGTCTCCCTGATGTATTCGAATAAATTTTGGTTGAACTCTCTTGGACAAAATTTAAAAGAGCGATAAATTCCTGCTAGTTCAATGATCATGCCCTTTATCTTCACAACTAGTTCCAATGCTTTCAATACCCCATATAGATTATTTCATGAGTACGCACTTTATATCATCCCGTACGTCAACAATTACCCCACCATTTTCATTGTAGATTTCACCATTATGAAAACATTTATATCCCTCTATACTATAGAAATCTGTATCTGACAGTGAAAGTCTCAGTCAAATGTGAAAATCTTCAGAATACGTTTTAAGTTGTCGCCTGAACTCATCAAAGTTCTTAGTTATGCTTCTGATGTTGATATGAACCACCTTGAACTTCGTTTCTACATTAAAATCATTCATCTCATCTATATACTCAGCCTTATGTAATACAACATCGAAATCCCTCAAAAACTGATCCATATCTAAACAAAAATATCACAGAAAAAGAAATGTGAAATTATGTTAACTTACACAAAATATAAAACAATTTAGTTACGTACAAACAGACAAAATAAATTTAATTTAACCTTCCTTCTTAGTTTTGGCTCTCGCTGTGACCAATTTCTGCTCTTTCTGTGCTTTCTTAAGATTGAGACCTCGTTCTTCCCAATCTTTAGCTTTATTCAGTAAATGGTTAATAGTAGAAATTTTCTTGTTCAGTTTCATTTCCTCTTCGGTTATAAAATGTTCACTCTCAACCAGCAATTGCTTGTAACGGCTACAGAGGCAGGACTGTTTGGTGCACTGGATATCAAATCAGAAACTCCACCAGATAATAGGCTCGACTCTTTGTTTATTTTCTCGATAGAAGTGAACTGAGGATTATTTTCAGATTTTTCTATGATTATTTTTGCGTGCATGTTCTGGGGAACTGCGTGCTATCGTTTTGTTAAAATGTCTGTAATTTCCGAATTTTTTCCCGAAAATGGTCTAGGTTGGACTCACTGATGACGAATCCCGTCTCGAAATCGATTCTGTCCGGCCGACCGTCTGTTACACGATAAAGGGCGTACGGAAGATTTTATCGACTTCAAAATTTCAGGGTTGGTTGTATTTCAAAATAAGACGATTAAGTTCGTTAATGGGCAAAATCGCCCAAACGGTTTCGGAGTTAGAGCCTTTTAAAGTTTTGACGTTATTTTGGCCATAATTCGGGAACTACAGGAACGATTAGATTGAAATGTGGCAGTAAGTTGGAGTATAGCAACGCGCAACTTTTCGCGAAATATGGTTGAGCAAATTTCGAAAAAAATTTTTTTTTCGCGAACTATTCATCACATTAAAAAAAAATCAGCGCATACTTCAAGCTCCATATTTCACAGCAGTGTACCAAATTTCAATCCGATAAGGCTATTAGTTTCGGAGATATCGGGAGAAAATATGAGAAATTTCGTGGTTTTCAGCTCAAGAAATACTTATTCAATCATGATGGAATTTCGCAGCTAGTTTGAAGATGATGAAAGACAACTTTGTGCTCAATTTCGTGATGGTCGTATCATTAGAACAGTTTAAAAAAAAATAATTTTCTTTTTCAAATATTCAGTATATTCTTATCATATTATCCTCATTAAATTCTGTATAAACCTTTGAACTGTTATTTTTCTATAATGAACTGAAATATTGGGAAAATAAAATTTTGAATATCTGCGGAATCATTGGGTGGATTTTACACATTCACGAATTGGGCCTGCGTAATCAAGGTCCAAACTTTCTTTACAAATATCGAGTTTCTAAGTTGTGTCTTTCGGAAGTTATTGTGTTTACATTCCGGCCGTTACGCCGGCCGTAAACACCGATTGATTTGGTAGTTTTGGCCGAACCTAACCAGATTAATTGGCCAAATCAAGCCGAAACTGTACTCATGGCAATGCTTTGAAACAAAGCCGAGTCTTCGAGCATAAACGAAAAAGCTGAGGAAAAAAATCATCAATAGGAAGATGAAGTTGGTGAAAAAAAACCGGTTTTAGAGCAGAATTCGTGTCCATTATCTTTTTGGAAGACTGAGCATAGGTTTACTAAACGTTTCTAAATTTGTATTCAAGTTTATTGTTATTATTATTGAACCAAAAACAAGAGTTGAGGTGAACCTATAAACTCAAAGAGGAATTTAACAAAAAATGACACTCGAGCGCTTCTAAGAAATAAAAAACATGATAAAATACAGATGCTCTTTCCTGAAGTGACGACATCCAGTCATCCAATCTGTTCTTGAAGGTGTTGACAGTCACGGCATCTATCACGTGTTTGGGCAGGCTGTTCCATACATCAATAATTCGGTTCAGCAAAAAATACCCTGAATCGCCTTGAAATTTTCCTTCTTAAGAGTAAACAATACAATACTTAAGAGTAAACAATATAACGGGGTGGCTTCTGAGGGCCGGAGTTTTTTTTTGTTGCAAATGGTTAAAAAAAATTTTAAGATGCACAATGTTGCCACTCTTTTATATTCAAGAATTTTCGGGAAAATGAAACTGAAATGGAGTGAAAAATGGGAAGATGACTAACATTGGGCATTCTCACAAAAGAATTAAGAACATCCCAAAAAAAAATTTCAAAATATACTCACTGGCACCTGCAAAACGACACCCGTTTTCTGCTAAAAACGTCGAAATTTCTCCGAATTCTAAGATTTCACATGTACACAGCGACTCAGATGCTTGATCTTGAGATTTTCACGAGGTTTAATGAAACTTGAATGTGGCTGTGTTGCCTAGTCGTAATTTAGCACTACGTGGTATTGGTTGCTCTTAAGCTTAAAGCGATGACCACGCAATTGATTGGAGTTCAGAGGAAACATGTGGCCTACACCAACACCAAACAGACCGTGGAGTGCTCTATAGGCAATTACCAAATCTCCTCTTGTCGGTCCTGAAAAGTGGGCAATCCAAACTGAGAAAGACGAGATTCGTAATTTTGACGCACATTACCAAAAGGTCTCCTCGTTCCTCGTATTCCATCGTTGAATATACTCCAGCTCATCGGACTCCGCCTTCCTAGAGCACCACCAAGCAGGACCCGCGTATTCAAGAATAGGGCGAACATTTTCTGTATCTGGTACTTCATTCGTCTAGCTCTGGAGAAGAAATATGATTTGCACCTCTCAGATCTTTCGAAACAATCAAATCCAAATCATTGCAACTATCAATTTACTTAATTACTTTACCGTTAATCGAATACGTCACGTTCAGGTTGTTTTTACCCATATGAATAACACAACATTTCTCGACGTTAAGTGGCAGTAGCCAGTCTGAACACCAATTCGATATTTTTCGAAGGTCGCTCTGAGATCACGTGAGGAAGTTCTGCAATATATAACAGGAACACGACAGGACCCAGGACAGTCCCTTGTGGGAAACCGCTGGTCCCGTCGACATTCGACGAGGAGAGAGCCCCACTAACCCTCACTCTAAAATGATGGAACTTCAAAAAAGTTTCAATCCACCGCAGGACTCTGTCCCTCACACCGAACTGATTAAGCTTGAAGAGTTTTTATCATGTCCCGGTTAATGTGTTACATGTAAACTCTTGTTCTAAGAAATGAAAAACATTTTCGATGACAAAAGGAAGAGGAGTTCAATAAATCCGAAAATTTTCAATTAATTGGCTTGAGAACTGGAAATATTTTGAGTTATCATACTGTGATAAATATGAGTGATATTTCTTCCCTGAAGACTTTTTATTTTTGTTACCATACATACGAATAATATTTATATTTGGTTCATTTTGCATAAAATGTGGAACTACATTTTCCAGAAGAAAAGAAAAGTTTTTTCATTTTTGTTATGATGCCAACTGCCCCCGTTTTATATTGCTATGGAAATGAGGATCATTATCATACCATACCATATTGTTCAAACAATGACAATACCAACCTCGATGTTACTGGGAGACGTTCAGGTACGGTACACGGCGGTAAGGTTAGGGTTAGGACGAAATTTGTCCTCTTCTTGTTCAACTTGCATCGAACGAGCAAAAAATCAAAAATATCCAGGTTTATTTTGACATATTCTCGGAACGTGACGGGATCCTCTCGTAGTTTGTCGAATTGATTTTGCGTCTATTCCTAGCGATTGATGATTTAAATGTATTCCAACACGATTTCTGTAGGACAAATACCACATTTTGAATGACAAGTTTTCTAGCTTTTTTTATTACTACGCTTTCATCTCTGCTTTGTTCTTTTATCGGAGGAATATCGCCGCGTTGTTCTCTGCTCCATTATGTAGGTATCGTTAGACAGAATCGCGATTCATCCACGATACCACGCCATTTTGCTCCCACTGCTGCCGTTTTCTGCATTAGTTGAAAACATTGGCAACAGTGGCCCGCAGTTAATTGCAGCACTAATTTTATACGATATGTGAAGAGCCCAAAAGCTTGAATCCGGCGTTATAATGTGCGTATAGTAACAGGTCTACCTCTTCTTCTCCGAACCATTTTATTGTATTGTTGCTGATTCTCCTAGGTTCCGCTGTGGAACCCCTCAGAAGCTAAAGCTTGTGCGAGTTAGGAGACCAGGCGTGTTCTGTGTAGGCTTTGTTGCTAATTCCTTGCGCCACGTTAGGAACAGCACTGTTAATTGTTCACCCAACAGCGAATGGTTGGACGAAACGTTCTCTTCACATACAAAATGTCAAAAAAAAACTTTGTGCAAACTGAAACGTTGACATCGTTATCATAGCGTGTTTCAAATATGGTCATTCTGATGACAAACAATGAAGTCCGCTAAGTTATTCCTTCGCGATGTAACTCTTCTGATGTCACTGAGTACCTATATCTCCTGGTTATGCTGATACTAGACAGACGAAATTTGATGTCGGTGTCTGTGGGCCAATTTTCATGAGAAACTCATTACATAGTTACCGGGTCTTTTTCGAAAATGTTAATTTTAGAAATATTGCTGTAACTTTTCTTCTGTTGAAAATTTTATATTCCTTCAAAACATTCTCGTATAGCAACTCTTACGTAGAATTCGATTGAGTTGATTGAATTTGCTGCAAACTGATATTTCATGAAATATCGCTATGAAATATTTTTCATAAGTATAATTTGACACGTTTTGATAGAGCTTGAAATTACCATTTCAAAAATAAAGCAAACTTAATATTTTTCTGAAATCATGTTTTTCTTGGATTAGTAGGCTTTGGACTAAGCGGCTTTGAAAATAAAAATAATGCAACATAGATTGTTGGGGGTCAAAATTCGATTCAAACAGTTTAGAGTTCAAAGAAAACCCGTAGTCTTTTCAAAAATATCAAGAAACGAATAATTTCATCAAATGAGGTCTTCAAAATGTCAGCCATTTTAGTTCAAGCACATACTTTTCCGAATATTTTTGATCAATTGATAAGTTCAATAGAAGAAAGAGAAGCGGAATCATGAACTACTGCCACTAACAGTTCTTTTCTAAAGTTGATCGGCTTTTTATAGATTATGATCTTTTAATCTTCAACGATGGTAATTGTCCATAGGCGTTAGGTCAGGCTACGTAGCCAGTCAGCTAGCAGTTGGGAGGAACCTTGGTTGGCAATCCAATTGTTACAAAAATGCTGTTAAAAAATGATAATGGTAGCTCTACAAACGACGAATTCTTCTGAATCTGTTCTCTAGATATTACTTCGGTCTATTTTTCTCAAATTGACTTCAATTTATTGAGTTGTTCGGTTTGTATGAAACGGACTAATATTTCCTACTTCTTATAATTTCCGTATTTCATTGCAGAAACTACAACAGAAGTAACCAACTAAACAGAAGTTTTATTGTTTTAATGAACGTTTGATACTAACATTTCCATGGTTCCATGATTCCGACCTCTATCGAAATGTGTGAAAATATACGGGGTGTCCCATTTCAGAAAATATTTTCATAACGATGTCTCATAAAATATCAGTTGACCAAAAATTCAATTAACCTCATTGAATTCCACGTAAGAAGTTGCTCCGAGATTGTTTCTACATAACTGGAAATTTTCATCAGAAGAAAAGTAACATCAATATTTCCAAAATAAACATATTCGAAAAACTTCCTGTAATTATGTAACGGTGATCTATAGAGTTGCAAATTTCGCCAATGAGTTTCTCATGAACATTGACGTCGACATCAGTTTTAGTCTGTGTGATCCAAAAATGGGACTAATTTGGCGCACCCTGTATAGCTGCTTACTGCCACTAGTATGACGATAATACAACCGTCGGTGTCCATGTAGTGACGTACGCAATCGAATGCATTCTCACACACAAGGCGGAATTTTGTCACATTTTGGCGTCATAAATATTGCGGGGTTTCGTTGACGAAGATCTTTGTACAGCTACTCTTAAGGTGCCTTTTGTGCGAGGGAGATTTAGTGAATTGGAGATTCACCTATTGGCCGACGACGATCACGTGACTCCAGCTCACCTCTGTGTTCCCAAACACCCGGGTATTGGTTGAAGTTGGACTTTTCGGGGATAAAATGTACTTTACGTACGCTCATAGCGTATATAAAACCTTGACTCACTTTTCTGTAGTAATCTGATGTTGTTAGTACGTTGTACGTAGTTTTTAAGCAAATTATTCCATAGTATTTGTTCGTAACTATTATCATCGAGTCAGTAATACCAATAATAATGAAAAATAAAATCATTATTTCGACAAAACACAAATAATTTCAAGGTTATGTATACAATCCCCGAATATCCAAATAACCAACACAGAAAATGGGCTTCTTGCTGGTGCGCCTTCAAATACGCCACTACCTGAATGCCAAAATCTCCGAATTTCCCTCACACAAAAGGCACCTTCAGAGACTAATGATGGGAGGTGTACCACAAAATAACAATCGATTTTGGTGTAGACTAAAATAAAATACGTTGTGACGGTCGTCTGGTCATATCGAATAACGTATTGGTTTACCGGACTGCCTCTCATTGTCTTAAGCGACAATGTATTAAATGATTATGCGGTGGTTCACACACAACGAAAGATTTATTCTGGAAATATTTTGATAATATCGACGCAGTTGATTTTTTTTTCACTGTTTTCCAGAAAGACGTCATACTTTGCCACAAAAATGGCAGTTCTGCAGCATGAGGCATCAAACTGGTCGGTTGTTTTTTTAAAGATTAAATAATTTCCATATTTCTGTAGCAACAGTTTGAATTTCTCAGCTGTTGTATTTGTCATTCTTCCTCACATTTAACCCGGGGATGGATACATATATTTCATTAAATCCAACTCCTCTCAAGAGATATGAACTTCGTCCCCTGATCACATGACTTCATTTTACGTTTGCAAATTCGACAAACCACTATGTGTGCAAGTAGCGTTAGGGCTTATGAGGCGTCATCAATTATTATCAAACTTTGTTCCAGGCTGCAGCTATAGACAGCTGTATACTCCATTCACTTTTATAATGTAGCCCGGTTGGCCATGACATCCTGACAGATTTCACCGTGTATATTTTGAAATTGTTAGGTTATGGTCATTTTCCTGTCAGATAACTATGCAACGTTGTCCTCTCTACATAGAGGTCGTAGTAATTACTTATTTTTCAAATGTCAATCTACATTGATAAAGTAATGAATTTGAGAAAATATTATTTGAATTCGATAATTCCAAAGACCTGGCGAATGTTGAAGAAACTTTTGTCTCTGTTAATACTGGAAATATTTCACGTATATAAACATGGTTGAAAGATTTAGTTATGCTATTTTCTTGTAAGGAAATCAAGAATCGGGTTTTTCAAAATAAAGTCTTCAGTTCAGTCTTTTTGGGTGCACCAATAGAAGGATATTCTTTGTCGTCTGTTTCACTTAAAATCTTCCTTATTGTGTTGATGTGCAGCTAAAAAATAAATATCTATTCATATAAAATATAATTCCTTGGTTTTCACTTACATACGTCGAAAATGTTGCATAGCTTGTGTTGAATTATTGATTCCGAATTATCAGGGTTACTATCAGAAAAAGCCGATTTCAATTCTACATAGCACTTCCTGATACTTTGCCTCTGCTTCTTCAAAACTACCTTCGGCATTTTTATTAGTTTGCAAGCGTTATTATGCTGAGATTTAGAAATCTAGAATCGATTGATATTGATAATAGTAGAAATTGAAATTTGGCAACGTCTTTTGACATTGCCGATATTTCATGAGTGCCAACCTGCGTCAGTTTTAAGGGAAACAACTTGATAAACCTAAATCATGGCCAACCGGGCTACATTATAAAAGTGAATGGAGTATAGTGAAACTCTATTGTGATCTGTCAATATCCTTATTCCAATTTTGTATGGGATTGAGATAGCGTTCCACTTACTGGTACTCTCAATATGCAGACCTCATCCACTTTCTGAAACTGTTCAGCTGGCTCTTTAGTATTTTGTTTTTCCTTGAAATAGGTCTCTTGCAGGTATTTTTTATTATTGGAACGATCTTTCTTTACATAAAATTGCTGAAAAAAATCAATCGCCGCCAAAAATTTTAATTTTCACGTGTGTGTGATAGCACACATTAGGATCTTGTGTCTAAATCATAGAAAATAAATATATGATATTTAGTGGTAAGTGCAAGAGATCTATCAGAAAGTTTCCAACAAATTAGCTTTTTAAGTGCCA
Organism: Myrrha octodecimguttata; assembly: GCA_958510865.1. Taxonomy (NCBI): domain Eukaryota; kingdom Metazoa; phylum Arthropoda; class Insecta; order Coleoptera; family Coccinellidae; genus Myrrha; species Myrrha octodecimguttata. The sequence goes on along the minus strand of OY294059.1, from coordinate 71,324,376 downwards.
AGCAGTACTCCATAAATCTAATGAGAATCTAATGAGGTTTTTGCTGTTCATACAGTAAAATCAGAATACTATCGAAATCGTATATTTTCGTTAAAATTCAAAATACAACTTTATTTGAGTATAAATTATTGTACCCACCCTTTTTGGAGCATATTGAATAAAAGAATAACAGAAACAATCCATAATTATATGCGCAGATTTAGAATTAAATATTTTCTTTTCTTAAATGGATGCGACTTTGAAACAGATACTTTCTCAACACCATGAATTACCTTGTGGCAATGTGAAACGAACTCAATGGAGCAGATAAATTCAACATATAACTAAACTATATAAAACTTGCTGCTGGGTGAAACACCGTGCAGTGATTAATGTTAACGATGAAATTCAGTTGATATAAGTATTACAAGCAGGACTATGCCCTGCTTTGTTTGCTACACTTAAAAAGCGACATAAATGAAACGTTACACTATGTAAGTCATTCTATAAACTAAAAATCGCATAGTATTCAATAAAATTCCTACTAACTATACGTTAAATAGAACATATAACATCCAAAACTCACCTTTAGCATTACTGACGAAAGTTATAAATTATATCAATTATCACAGATTAAAAGTATAAAAAACGGGACTGAACAAGAACATGAGTATTAGGAATGATGCAAAAATGCTACTTCTAAAGTGAAACGTCTCCATATTGCAAAGACCATTTTTCGTAGGCAACTAGACTATGTGGTGAAACACTTTTTCTAATTCGTTTTAAAGATTCTAGGAAGTCATTCACTGTAAGACTTCTTACAGCATTTGGGTCCATCTGTTTCACTTGCTCCGGTTGAAGTTCTGAAAATGAAAGATTACACAGTTGAAGAAGTAATTGGCTTCGCCCCAAAATAAATATTGTGACGAGTACGGCCCTGTCTGTTCTAGAATGTGGCCGACCACTCGTCACGCGTATGAGTCACCCACTTTCGAGAATATTCCAGGGGTGCGTTCAGATGCTACGCCGTGTGACGCCGGGCGCGTCCCAAAGCGTTCAGATGATTACGTCTGGCAAATTTTTGGGTCGTTCAGATGCTTGGGAGAAACTTTACCGGGCGTCCAACCGTCCAACCCAGCCCGTACATGGGTAGAAATTGACCCGCATGCGCTTTGCAGTTTATACTGACAGGAGTGAGAAGTTTTGGTTATGTTTACAATTTCGAAATCAGATTTAATAGTTGTTAACTCTCGAACTGGTTGTATCTCGGAGGAAGAAATATATATTTCTTCCTTTGAGACTTGTGTATGCATTTTTGCCTTACCAAAAAGGAGGATATCAAAAATATTATTTTTTTGGGGTTAAGTAAGATAAGATGATATTTGACATTTATACCACATCGTTCAGATGAATCTTCTAGTGAACGGCTACAACCAAGCACAACCAAGAAAAATCCTACCGTGCGATTTTTGTCTACCGGGTAAAGCATCTGAACGCACTCCAGACATCGCTGGAAATTCCACATGTGATAAAAGGGTAGGCGCGGAACAGCACAGGGACCAATTCAGCAGAGTGATTCGTAGCGGCAAGAGTTCAGTGAAAATAAATTAGTGTGGATATAAATTGTGAACAGACTCTGATAGAAATAGTTGTTTAGTTATTGGAACAGTAGTGTGTATATAAGTGTAAATAAATAGTTTGAATATTCTAAACGTTTTGAAAACTAAGAAAACGTTACAATATGAAAGAGTTGAAATCATAAATTATCACATACTGATAGGTTTGTAACTTATTATGATAATGATCAAACGAGTGGGTGAACATGAGCCCCTCCGTCATTTGACTAATTACTCGAGACAGTATTAATTACCTCGAATGGGCCCCAACGCCGCATCTTTAGCAAGGGCCGTGAGATCGCTACCAGAATATCCTTCAGTCAGAGTTCCCAATCTTTTCAATTCCTGCTGCGTAAAAGAGCAACCTTGCTTGGCCAACAATTTTCTCAGTAGCTCCATTCTGGTGTCTAAATCGGGGAGTGTAACGTAAACTCTTTTGGGAAAACGACGAAGTGCTGCTTCATCTAGTTCTTGAGGTCTATTAGTGGCTGCCATAACGAGAACCTACGGGAATCGTAACTTTCAAACATTTCGAAAACGGTGCAGAATTTAGTTTCATTAATTTATTATTTTAACGCTACAGATTCATCATCCACCCAAAAAACTAGCATCTGTGTAGATATGTAGGTATAGTTTTGGTCGAATATTGTCAGTACTGGTTGCGTGCATAATGAATCTTTCAGCTTTTTGAATGATACTTGACATTTTTTCGTCCCAATGAATGCTTGTCCCTTTATTAAAAGTATATGCAGGGGATTCAACATCACAGCCATATCAGATACGTATATGGATAAAAGTATATCTTACCCAAAAATTAAATCATCTGCAAACTTTGACAAATTTTAACTTGAAGCTTAATAGACGACTTCGGCCCAAGTTGCCAACCCACAATTTACTTAGCAAGTTTACTTTCACTGGGGAACGGGAATTTCAGGACAGATTCGACATGATAAGGTTCGCATCATTTATAAATACCCGTAAAACATTCCTTGGCTCTTCAAACCAGATAATTCCTTCCAAATATAGGTTTTTGTTAAGATCGTCCCCGATTGGCTGAAATTTAAGTTGGGATTCCTGAATCATAAAAACAGTGTCAATTTTTATAGGATACGTTCCGAAAATCAACTCTGTTATTTCGGTTGCTGATTTTCCGCTCCGTAAATATGAAATACTCGGATGGTTCTTGGAACAAGCGTGTGAAATAGGTTATTTACGGAATCTGGTTGATGAAAATGCGGTCGATTTACTGTCACCAGAACGATTTTCTATGGTAAACATCCATAGCATAGAACAATCATGTTGACTTTAGGTTTGTTTTGGTTCCGAGTTCAGAACCACAGACTATTGGTCTATGCTAGAACCGTCCCGAACAGATCTGAACTCGGAACCAAAACAAACCTAAAGTAAACATAGATTGTTCTATGCTATGGATATTTACCATAGAAAATCGTTCTGGTGACAGTAAATCGATCGCATTTTCATCAACCAGATTCCATAAATAACCTTTTTCACGCGCTTGTTCCAAGAACCATCCGAATATTTCATATTTACGGAGCGGAAAATCAGCAACTGAAACAACAGAGTTGATTTTCGGAACGTATCCTATGGAAATTGACACTGTTTGCATGATATCAGGAATCCCAACTTAAATTTCAGCCAATCGGGGACGATCTTAACAAAAACCTATATTTGGAAGGAATTATCTGGTTTGAAGAGCCGAGGCATGTTTTACGGGTATTTATAAATAATGCGAGCCTTATCATGTCGAATTTGTCCTGAAATTCCCGTTCCCCAGTGAAAGTAAACTTGCTAAGTAAATTGTGGGTTGGCAACTTGGGCCGAAGTCGTCTATTCGAAATTAAATATCATACCTTCTCACTCTCTGGATTGGATGGTAGGCCATCAAATTCAACGAGAAATTCAGTTTTCAACCTCCTGCTGGCCTCATGTTCATTGTTGGTGCGTTCCGATAGCAAAGAATCAACCTCATCAATGAAAATGATCGATGGTTGCAGTTCCCTTGCGATGGCAAACAAAGCCCTGACCATTTTCTCTCCATCTCCGACGTATTTTGACGTCAAACTTGCAGCACTTATCGAGAAAAATGTTGCCTGAAATCATTTAGAGTATTTTCAAAACCTCAATATGCATAAGAGATAACACACCCGCAAAATTAGCATTCTGCCAAAAAGTTGTGGTGAATTTCATGATATACATGAGTGGTCCGCGTATTACGACGCGGCGGCATTTTTGGTGTCGCCGCCGAAATGATAGCCGATATTAAGCGACCACTTTTTCACGCTCATGGAAATACCACATCTACGAATTCCCCTAAGATCTATGGAATTCAGAAGGTATCTTTACCTACTCCATTCACTTTCATTAAGTCAGCCGTTTGGCCATGGGAGTTCGACACACTCCATTCTGTATAATTGAGAAATGTTTGGTTGGGTTTATTCTCCTGTCAGATAACTATGCAACGTTGTAAGTTCTACATAAAGGTAGTAGTGGTAGTTACGTTTGTAACTAAATCAAACGAAAGAGTCTTTGATGAAAATATGTAGGACTTGATAACGTTCACCGACGTTGATGACTTCTGACGAGTGCCAGTTCTGGTTACAAAAACCTGATAGACTGATTCCAAGGCCTACCGTCGGTTCATTAAATAAAAGTGAAGGACGTATACGGATTTTGTACGTAATTCCACGGAATTTTCATGGAATTATTTGGATATTACTCGTGAAATGCCGTCAAAGTCATTTTAATTCAGCGGGACCTTCACTTCTTAATATTCTTATTAAGGAACAATGGTTTGGTGTTAAATCAATACGACCTTTGTGTAGACTGAACATCGCTGATTATTTACTTGACAGGTAACCTATGAAAGTGGAATTTCATGGACTGCCGAGTGACTTTATAGAATTGAATGAAGTATACAGTGCGAGTCAAAATTATGGAACAAATACATTTTCTCAGCAGAAATGCCTGAAGGTTGGCCAGGTCTGTGTATCTTCTTTACAGGCGTACAGTTTTTTTTGAAAAATTAGTTAGTTCAAAGAAGTTTTCAGTATGTGCACTTTGTCATGGCTCATTTACTTTGAGACGATGGTCCCTGATGAAATTTGTCACCGAATAAAAATCGACCATTACAGTTTTGTTCGTGCACAACTTTCAACCCCTACGAACCCTTTAATGGAGAAAAAAATGGAGTGACATTGGAAATTTATTTCGGCATTATAGTACCACCCGGAGAATCATTGTGCATTACAAGAGAATTTAAATTAAATGTTCAAAATGACCACCATCGCTCTAGATGCAATAATCAAAGCACTTGACACATTCTTCCTGTACCTTCTGAAGGGGGTTGAAAGAGGTTGAAAGTTGTGCATGAACAAAGCTGTAATGGTCGACTTTCATTCGGTGACAAATTTCATCAGGTTCCATAGTCTCAAAGTAAATTAGCCCTGACAAAGTGTACATACTGTAAACCTCTTTGAACTAAATAATTTTTCAACAAAAAAAAATTTTTCTCGAAAATTTCTGCACGCCTGTAAAGAATATACAAAGACCTTGCCAAAAAGTACCACATGACCTACTTTCCCTATTCAGAAAATTTAGAGGGTTGATGGGGATGGCACAGGTTGCAACAAAAATCCTTCAAAAATGCATATAAATTTGGTAAAAGTGGAACAAAAATTGACCTGTTTCAGGATTTTGTTGCGAAATAGTCTTCTGTAATTTCGTATTCCTTTCTATTACATCTAGGATAATTCGTAGGATTGGAATAGGTTGGAAATAGTTCATTCCTTCAAGCGACGTTTCGCAATTATTTTGTTGCTTCTTCAAGCTCTATAATCATAAAACACTGAGTTAAAAAAACGTAACTAAATCAACATAGTATAGTGTTTCAAAACTTCTCTAACCTCGAAAGCAGTTAAGGTCCTGTCAGTGTTTCCATATGTCATACAATTTCGAAATCAAGAATATTGGGTTTCTATTAATCTGAAAGTCAGCTGATTGAAACAGTATTTTCATCGATATTAGATCGGTAAGATAAACAAAACTGACGTGTGCCGTGACGAAAATAAAAAAATATGAATGAATTCTTCGATTCTCAGATGAATAATTTTGAGATGACCGGACACCACTACCCCGCGTAATAAATGGATAAAATACACACAACGATTATGGACATATACGTGCTATAAATAGTATAAAGATAAAACAATTAAATAGAATAAATATAGTAAATAACGATATATACATGGTAACAAACAAATGAGCACATTCAATATAATATTCCTACATTCTTCTATTGAAGTTTTTGTTTCGGGAATATAAATCGAGAACTTTGAGGTGAATGGCACTTAAACCCAAATAGTGTGTTCTTAAATTACTATTTTCTGTTGAGTGAACTGGTATGATACAAATTCACCCAACAGATTAAATATTACGTTTTGGTTTTAACGGGCGTTCCAAAAGTAAACGTATTGCTACACGTTTTTGTTACCGTTGCGTTAGTTATCACATCAGTTTGTTTGGTTAGATTTTTGTGTTACGTATAAACTCCTAAAGTTTAATCATTGGCATTTCTGCATCAGTTTTTTCATTGTGGACAAAATGAAAAAGGAATCGGAAGCGGTAATTTCAGCTGGTGTTATTGCAGAAGAAGTGGAACTAGTTATATTGCACAATATAATTGGCATGGTTTAAACTATTCCTAGTTTCAAACCCCTCATGTTGCTTCCAAAAGTATTTCCTAATTCGTAAAAAAGTAACAAATACCTATATATGAAAAAATTTGCTGTGGTAGCACTAACAAATCTTAATGTTTAAATCAGTTGTGTGTAAATGGTATTATAAAATAGATTTAAAAAAATCTGAGGTGTAATTAACACCAAAAAACGAAAAAATATATAAACAAACAGCTTTTTTAAGACAGTGATCGGAGCCGGAAGGACCCGAAGCTTACCGAATCCTTCCGATATAGAATAGCGCAACGTAAATTGCGGCTCGCAATTTTCCGTAGATAACGTTAGAAGCTAACGTTAATAACGACGCGTTATTCTGAAACTGTCTGCGCATGCTAAGATGTCAAAAATAACGTTTACTGTAATAACGTCACACAAATTTGACACTGCAATATCTCTCTATTAGCAGGGCGTTTTTTCGTCTGTCCCGTTACCGATACTAAGATACACCGAGATAAGTGTCCTTTGGCATGTGAGATCGACAGCGAAGGCGGCGATTGGTTAACAACGTCTGTTTCGTGAACAATCCGCATGATTAAAGTTTGAAAGAGTGTTCGGTAATATTTTTGGCAGCAGCTTGTCAATTATAGGTACACGGATACCTGTTAGAAAATTATTAAAATCCACTAGTTTTCATCAATTTTGTGCGAAGATATACAGACGTGCTGGACACATAGATAGCCAAACAAAATGGTCGCAAATGGATGAAGTTTTCGAGATTCCGAAAATTTGTATTCATCTTATATTTCAATGGAACGAGTTTAAAAAAAAAATCGCTATTCTACAAGCAGAGTTAATAAAATTGTTCATATTAGATCATACCAATTCATACTTACACTTTCTTTTTAGGAAATGGTGACATTTATATGAATGTGAACGAGTGTGACATATTGTTCATGTAACTATAGGAATTTTTGGAAACTGATCGGTAACTGACCCGCTCTAGCTGCCAATTTTAGCTTACCCGGGTTAGTTTCAGAAAGCCCAAATAGAGTAACATACAGAAATGGGCTTGATTTCTGCGTTATAATTTGATTTTTCCTGAATTTCATTCTGTAAAATTATTTGAAATAATGGAATGGAATCACAAAATTTTACGCGCAAAATAGATTATTTCACAAAAAAAAAGGAAAGGATCATTCCAAATTACCTTGACCCCGTTTTTTAGGCGCTTCTTCTAGGAAACAGCGTGTAATCCTTTTGCCAAATTTCTGTCATTTTCGAATGTTTTGGCGAAAATAGTCTTGAAGGACTGGGTTGATGAAGAATCCGAGATACATCGATGTATGAATCGATTCTATCCGGACTGCCGACCGTCCATTTTCACGTTAATTTTCGAACAGGACGAACTAGCAACTTGGAACTTCCAGGGTAGGTTATGTAATGGCATGCAACGGTTAAGTTTGTTAAGGAGCAAATCCGGACTAACGGTTTCGGATTTTAAATTTCAAGGTTTTTTCCTCAAATAGGTATCTCAAAAAGTAATGACGCGAAGAACATAGATCTTACATCTTGAATAGCAGCGTGCAAATTTATGCAATTTTTTAACGATCGTATCGTCATAAAATCGAAAGAAAAACCTGAAAATTTGCAAGTTTTTGTTGAAATTTTTTTTCATCGAAAACAATTAACTTTTTGGCACAAATTTTGAAGTCAATATTAAACCACAGTAAGCCAAATTTCACTTTGTTATGATATTTATATTCGGAGGTATTGGAAAGAAATATATCCAATTTCATGGTTTTCTCTATGGTGTATCGTATTTGTGAAATTACTCAAGAAATAATGATCCGAAACTGAAACTTGTTCTGGGAAACAGCGCTTCAAAGTTTCGCCCAAATGTCTGTAATTTTGGAATTTTGAGACGAAAATAGTCTTAATCGATTAAGTAGGGCTCCCAGAAGAACAGTTCGTGGTCGAATTGAATTTTTGAGCCTTGAAATTTCAAGATGAGTTTTGTAGCCTATATATCTAGATTCGCAAGTTTCAGGCCAAGTTACGAGTTTATTCGTGAATGGGTGAAATTCTCCCAATGATTCCGTAGGGAAACCCATCCAATATTTCTTTTTCCAACAGTTCCAAAAATACAGATCGAATAGAAATGACATAGAGCACTTGATGAAAAATGATAGCTTTAGGATTCATGCAGAATCGCTCGGTCGATATGAAAATATGATCGCTAAATTCTTTCAGGAGATGAAACGAGCTCAATACATAAATGAGTGACCACCTCGACCTCGAATTTGAATAGCTACTGATTTCACGTCAGTGCATTTCTAGTTGATGTTCCACCAAAATTTTCATTCATTAACATTTCCATACCCAAAGTAATGCTAGATCACTAGAGTTCATAAATGGCACAATTTAAGACTGGATTTCTCAACTGATTAAGTTCATTTTATCAATTCTGCTCAAACTGTTGACGTGATACCGTTCACACTTAGGGCAATAAATATGTGTGAAAGAAATGATGTGAATCATACCAATATCATACTTCATCTTAAAAAAGTCCAGCATTTTCAAAAAATACAAATTTCTGTTAAGGAAACTGAAAGTATGTTTTGATAAAGAAGATAGAAAGTATAACTCCAGTTTAGTTCACCTCACCTGACATTCTGTTGCTACAGCTCTTGCTAACAAAGTCTTGCCATTTCCTGGAGGCCCGAACAGAAGTAACCCCCTTGCAGGAGTTCTGAGTCCAGTAAAAAGTTCAGGACGGAGTGATGGTAGAATCACCATTTCTTGTAGCGCTTGTTTGGCAGTTTCTTGGCCTACGATATCTTCCCATTGAACAGAAGGACCCCCTTCAACTATTTCGTCCAGAATACTCTGGGCCAATTTAGGATCTACTCCTCTAAGTTGAGTCGGAGACTTTCCGCGTCCAGATTGTTTGCTAGTACCTGCAAATCGAAATATTGATAAATATCGTACAAATGTGCCTACTGGAACGTGCATTCATGCACCTTCGAAATAAATTCAGCGAAGAAACATATCGAATTTTATGAACACAAACAGTTGGCCTTGAAATAGTTTTATTGAGTTTTTTTAAGCCGGAACCAGTGGCGGTTGCTCAAAAAGGCCGCTAGCCGCGGGACCTCCCTAATAAATATATTATCGTACAACGTAAGACACAATTTATTCTTCATGAAATAATTAATATTTCATAAAAAAAATAGCAACCGTTAGTTAATATTCCAACGAAAAACACAAACCTCAATTCTTTCTAACGATCCATCAATCCGCCCCAATAGAATACGTCTTTATTTACCGTGGGAATATCGAAAATGTATCTCGGGAGCGCGAAAGTCGCGGCATCACGGCCAGGCTGGCGGAACCCTCATATAAGAATAAACAACCACAGCGAATGCTGTCGAATGACCCCGATCATCTCCGAACTATAAGAACACCAGGGCCGCGAAATTTCTGCGGCCTCAGCTGAAGTTCAGGTACAGTCGGGTTGATTACAGCTGTTCGTTGGGTCGAAGAACGTCTTTTTTGCGCGTTTACGTATTTATTATTTTGTCAGGTTGATGTTATAGACTTTACCTTGATGGTATTTTCTTTGTGATTTATAATGAATTCAGGCAGCAACACCCTTGAACTGAATTTCAATTGGCAGGAAAAGCTAAATTAGCAGACTAATTGAAAATTAAGGAACTCTGCCGGCCCTTGCCAGTTATAAAGCTATCACAAACTTGTACACGAAAAGCCGAAAACAGATCTTTACGCAACGTTTTTCACTAGAAATTTACAAAAAAAAATTAACTGGATATGTGAGTGTGAAATGAAAATTTGTTATATCGTTTTCCGTGTTTGTCAATTTATAAGGTTGACTCAAGAATGGATCCAAACTGGGCAAGAAAAGGAATCAGTGAGTAACACCATCTTCCAGAAAAAAATGAGGAAACATGAATCGTCTCGTGACCACATCGATTCTTACACTACCTTTGCCATCCTTGGTAAGGTAAATTTAATGTCCCAGTTAAGCTCTGCATACAGTGGAAGCATTATTTTACATAATAATAAGATCGAAAAAATAGACACATTTTAAAAAAACATCTATTACGTAAAATTTTGTAGCACTTGTTATTTGGCCCTCAGAGGTCACGATGAAAGAGACTGCTCTGAGAATCTAGGAATATTTAAACAGTTAATTAATCTCGCTGCAGAGCTTGACAAAAATTAAAATTTTCTCTTGAGAAATATGTTGTGCTGTCCTACTCTTGTTGGAAAGATACAAATATGTTAAAAATAAGTCTTTGGTACACCAGAAAAATTTTTCGCCGCCGGCGTCGAGCTTTCCTTCTACCCATGCCACTCAACCTACAATCTTTACTACCCCCGACCTCATACATCACGCCAAGCAACTGAGTGAAGTTAGTACAAAGGTGAAAATAATTTGGCGAGAGGTCTTTTCTAGTAAAAAATTGAACATATTGGAAAATCATTCGCTTTTCTTTTTGAGGAGTGCATTTCCTTACATAATTCAATCATATCATTTTATCCCCTTACGCGGCAACTATAGTGGCTTTCCAGTCAGTAGCATGAAGCACCTGGGGTTTGACGCACTGGGGCTTCACGCATAAAACCGCGCAAATTCGGGCGGTGCAACAGGGGTAAGAGGTAGGAAGTGCGAGTGTCTGGCGCTCCTGCTTACTGGAGCACAAGTAGCGCGCCCCCGAGGCGCATCGGTGCGTTCCGGACGGTTGCTGGAAATGGGTTGATAATCCCTTAATTTTGAATAGGGAAGAAAGGTAATGCTATATCCCACAAAAATAAGTCTAGAAGGAACAGATCTGGAGATCTGGCTGGCCATTCTATACGATCCCTCCGACCAATCTACTGATTGAGGTAGTTCATATCTTAAAATTGTCTAACAGCAGAGGCCTAATGAGGTGGAGCTCCATCTTGCTGGAAAACCATGTGATTCTCAACGGTGTGACCAAGTAGAGGGTAAATTATTTCTTGCAGTAATAATAGTAGCGCCTGTCATATTGTCCTCTAAGAATAAGGGTACTAGGATAGATCAACATAGGTGCCCATCAAGGCATCCAATGCAAGAATTAATTTACCTCCTACTCACCGGCATCGATGAGAATGACAATTGCTATTCAGAGTCACGTCTGTTTTTTCAGCAATAGAGAGCTGCCTGCGCCTCATCAGGCAGCTGCTGTCACTATAGAATGGCCAGCGGGATCTCCAGATAGTCCAGGTATATCCCTTCTTCCCTTCTTTTTGTGGGGCCACTGAAAATAAAAAATTTATGCCATAGAAGGTGCCTCTTTGGAAGAACTTTGCAAGTGAATTTTTGACAAATGTAGCCAATTAACCCTAAAATGTGGGACAGAAGGTTGAACAAAATGGAGATCATTGTACGGAAGTTGGCGGACTCAAAATTTTACCTCTTGTATTGTCAGTTTGAAATATGTAATTATCTTATGCTCCAGGTGAATTGGGTCACCCAATTTGGGTGATAGTTCAATTCTGATATCACTAATCAGATAGAAATTGACGGAAAATCTGTTAACATTTTCTAATACCGTATAAATACATCACCAAACATCAAATCAAATTTCAGAATACTAAGACCTGAACCACTAACCTTGGCTTGCAGAGAATTTCCTTGCAGGAGATCCACTGCCTGGAACCGACAACTGCTTCTTTATAGCGGGAGGCGTCTGAGTTGGCTTATTGAAGGGACGGACTGGCTGTACAGGTGTTGTGCGAGAACCCATCGATCTTGGCAATGTTTGGCTTTTAGATAGGGGTGAGTTACCAGTTCTCCTAGTGGCTACAGTTAATTTCTTACCAGAAGCTGTTGACAAGTTTTTGTATATGCTTTATAGAATAATAAAAAAAATATAAATGCAACGAGAAGAAATGAGGTTTGTTTGAATAAATATTTTGAGTGAAAAGACACTCAAAAAAGAATCGGATTTATTCCTATGAAGAATGCATGATTAGGTTGAACTATGGAGCTACAGAATATAACGATTGCTTAGTAGGAATATATTCATTAAAGGTTTTTTCGTTGTGAGTATGGTCGAACAGTGAGTGCCCTCTTCAACAGCTCAACTTAGCAATGGCTCAATAATCAGATTGTCTAGTGATGCAAAATGGCGAAGGATCTATTTATTAATTCATTAATATAATAGATGAGATTTTGATATTTTCGATCAAATAAAATTGGATATTTTGTAAGCATTTGTATTTCAATATACCCTGCTAGAATTGTTATAAAAGAAGCAAGACTGTCAATTGAAAAATGACGGCATTTTTTAATAACTAATTCATTTATAATTTGTAAACACTTTTATGAGAACTGTAAGTTGATTAAAAGAATAAACTTTATTATTATTATATTTAGGACACGCTTTATACCATTTTTACATCAAAAAACACAACTCAAGATAATGAGCATATTTACAACAAAAAAACTGTCTTTGGTTTACCGAATTTATAACAAGCAATGTATACAAATTCCAACCGTTAGCTCCAACTGTCACGAAAAAATTCAGTTATTTACAATAATAGATAATACTTCTTGAGCCGTTCAACTGAGAGGTTTGCGCAAACACATTACGAAGGGCATTGGCACCAGAACAATTTACTATGGATGCAAAAAGGCACAGGAGCCGGGACAGGTCGCCTAATGCGTAGATTTTGAGATTTTTTTAAATATAAAGAATCATAAAGAGATCGCTTTCTTCAATTTACTTGTTAGCTCCATCCCGCGTCCTTCTCCCATAGAAATCAAAATGTGTTCCGATTTTTTTTTTAAGAGTTCGCGTTCGTCACGATTCACGCCTTATTCAATAAGGGTATGGCCAAACCGCAAGCGAGTCGGCTTCTCGCTTTCCAGAAACAAGTTTTGACAACATCAGCTGTCATAGTCAAAGTGAAGGTAGATAAGTCTAGAGCAGGGGTCGGTTCCTAGGTTGCCGAACCCTGGTTTAGAGCATGGATATATCCCAGGAAGACGTCATTTGTTCAACTTTAGAGCTTACATATTTCTAACTGAACGGAAAGCAGAATCGGGCGTTATTAGACAGTTCTCGGCAAACCATGAAATACATAGATTCATATTTCTGAAATAAAAATGCATCCACGGTCATTCATTACCCTCAGATTCCTTGAAGCCCTTAATCATAATGCCAATGAAGTTTGTAATTTTCCACTTTTAAGCCTTTAACGATTACGTTGGACTTAATCATGAAGAATCCGTTGTTAATTTCAATTCAGTCCGTCCGTCCAGGCATATGTGCTCCAATTTTCGAAGAAAAAGATCTAGTCTTGAAATTTCAGGGATTCGGAGGCTGAATATCTCGGTTAATTTCGTTAATGGACCAAATGCGCAGAACGGTTACAAAATTGTTTCCATTCCATAATCTTTCCTCGAAAAAAACTGATTTTTTAGATAAACTACCCGTCAGAAATTGTTCAAATTTTACATGGATCTTCAATCGGTCATTTTTCAACCAAGCATGAGTTTTCAGGTCAATGAGATCAATAATTTCGGAATTAATGAGAAAATAAAATATCGAAAGGTTAATCAGCACGAGAGGTTCCATTTCCAGCTAGGATTTGTAATTTTTGTACAGATAATTGATCGAATCGAAAATTTTTTATTGACTGCAGGGTATCGATGTGAAGACTTACGCATAATTTCTTAAAATTTTTTTGAAAATAATGTATTACAGAAACAATCTCACTTTTTTCTGAAATAGAATAAACTTAAGTATATCTTCTGTACCTTAGAATGTATTTTACCCATTCACGCATCTGACCAACAAACTGGATCTACAGATATCCAATTTCTAAGTTGTTTATTTCGAAGATATTCTGTTTGAGTGTCTCGAAAATGGTTAATACATTATAGAATGAATTTGTCCGTCATTTTGAGCTCACAGAAGCGAGAAGGATAAGATGATTCCAAAATAAATTATTTCACCAAAAGATTTTAACTAAAAAAAATTCATATTATGCAAGAATTCCGATTCTGTCTGAGCTCTACAAATTTTATTACAGTTTCCTGAAATCTCATTTCTACAAATCAAACTATAGATAAACGAGATTTTCACTTTAACCAACAACTGTCCGTTTTTGCTGTGAAGTTAATCAACAAGAATGGAAATATTTTAACATTTCTCAAGTTGTCTTCGTGAATAATCCTGTCGACACTGATGTCAGGAATCACTTTTTGAAACTATAAAATGTGACGGGTTTCCAGTGGGAATTTTTCAACCTTGGATAGCCATTGTCGAAATACTGGAGGGGTGAGGTAGGTGGATGGATTTGTGAGTCGCCATGAGTCACTGGTCTGGAGCACACCATGCGTTCCACGTCAAGCATTATTTGAAGTGTGGTTAATCTTTGGTTCGAGCGCGACGCGTATTTTGCAAACATTTTGATATTCGACGTCTAAGTGATGGACCGAGCACGCAATTTATCTGGGCTTGAGTACAAAGATTCAGACAAGAGGGATCGTTCGCAGACAGCAAACACGCTTGGAAACATTTTGTTCAGTGACGAAGCACCTTTACATATCTATGGATATGTTGATGAGCAAAATATGCGATACTGGTACCCAGCCCAAATCCCGGACAATTCAGGCCTTTAAAAACAGTATTCGCCGTGAAATGCAAGACATTACTCCGGCACTCTGCTGTCACGTGATTGCAAATGTAAGGATGAGACTGCAAGAATGTTTAGAAAAAAACGGTCATCATTTGTACGATATCGTCTTTAAAAAATGAAATCCGCTTTGTAATGTTGTACATCATTGAAATAAAATAAATGAAAACGATGTAGTTTTTTCACATTGTATTCTGAAGTTGAAAAATATCCACTGGACATCCTTCACTTAGGAAACACCATATAAAGATAACCCCATATTGAGAAGCGTTACAAACCTCGGTTAATTGAAAAAGAGCGTTACAAATTTACATTGTATGAAGCAAAATTTAAAAAAAATATGTACCTGGTTTGGTGAGAATAGGTTTTAATGTCGGGATATGGGTGGTGACTAATGAGTGATCATTTTCTATACTCAATTGCTGTAAATTATCCATGCTTTCTACAAACAAAAATCAAATAAATATAAAATTCATATTTCAATAAAAAAATAAAATAAAATGTGAAAATAATATATAGGTAGTTACAAGCTTATATCAACAATACTATTGCTGGAAATACAGTAGAACCACTGTATGAAGGTCTTTATACAATGAAAAAACACAATATTGCTATACTAATCAAAATGTTATCTGCATAATTCGAAGAAGGCAATTAAAAGTGGCTTTTCCAAGGACTACAGGAAGTTCTTCGAATATTATCGAATGAAAATCAAACCCGACTGGTAAATCGTGCTTGATGTATCCGTTATCAATATAGTTGTCAGTTCATGAATACTCTCCAAATATTGACTGTTTGTATATTATTATTGGGTAATTAATGAATACCGAAAAGTGAAAATTATGAAGACTATGACCAAAATCCAATTCAAATAATGTTTATCAAGCTAAACCTTGGCTCCGATAGTTTCCTTTTTATCCATTTTCTTAAACTAACAAAAGTTTCTTCACTGAAAATGCTGTAAGTCACATATTAATAGTACAACAGTTGTCAAATACATACACGTGTCTTTTGAAGGTTGGGGCTCTAAAAATAATATGGATTTAATAAGAGTAGCGAAATTTTTGTGTCAGCCTACGAACTTTTCAGCCCACCTCATACTATACAGAAGCAATATCGAAGAAAACCATCGAAATAAATCCTTGAACTATTTGAACCTGGTGCTAATTGAAAATGCACGAAAAGAAATAAGAAATTACAACTTGAACTTTATGAAGAGAGAAGAAAGACTATATAGTGTAGAACCACAGACCAACAAGACAAATCACTTCATCGTTTGCGGGAATCGCGTCTCTCCGACCTTGAGAAATATAACAGACATAACCACACTTTCTTCTTCCTCGAAACAGCTGTCCAATTGAATACTTGATTTTGGAATATCTAAAATCGAAATGTAAAAACGGATTTGTCGGGATTCAGGAATCACAAAATCAAAATCAGACTAAGATATTTCGATGAAAACATTTGAAAAGCAAATTTCCAACACCAAAGCGAGTGTTTTGTCACATCTTAAACTCCTGTAGAAGAATTCGGTTGGAGTAAATGAAAATTTTGGAAAAATGTTATGGAAAACCCGTTTACCTTAATCAGAGAATCTTTGTAGTTTCACATCAAATGAGATTAATTTCAATATAAAATCAAACTATGAATAGACCAACTTTGTTCGATTCCAATCCTAGTGTTTGTGCAATCATATACAATTTAATTAGACATCCCATCGTTTTAATTGAATAATGGAGGTTGTATTGCTTTTACTTCAGTTGCGATTCCTTTATATTATATAAAATGAACATTATGGATGAGTCCACCTAAGTTCGATTCCAATTCTTGTTGTATAATTAAAACATATAATGAGTCCTGTCATCATAAAATTGAACCTCAAAGATGACTAAACAATTGATTTGGTTGTAAAAAAATGTTTGGATTATATTCTTAAATGGAACAGATACGAAATTATTCATCAATTAATAGGATGAAAAATTCATTTGAGTTTGTTTACATGTTTATAACCTCTTCAAGCGAGTCCGAAAACGCCGAGTGACGTAATCCTATTCCTGCAATCTGATTGGCACCCCAAACGCCTGTTAAAATTCTGATTAGCTCGATTCAGGGTCATATCTGCGTTGACATAGATTTCCTAAGTAAATGACGCGAGTGGTTTATCTGGTTGATCTGTGGTAGAACCCCGAAATCTCCTTTATTCGGAAGTTTCAGAGCAAATGGAATCTGAACTGAGAATCAAGAGAGAAATGTGATCAATATGGAACATCAAATATAAAAAGCATCCCCTCATTTTTGACGTTCTTCATAACCACAAACGAGCAATTGGAAATTTCTCGAGAATATGCATGCTATTCAAATATCACGGTAGAACCATCAAGCAAATACAAGATAAGGTTAGTTCATGTTACATCGGAAGCCGCTAAAATATTGCGGTAAGGCGGGGGAAACCGGTGAACGACA
Source organism: Myrrha octodecimguttata (assembly GCA_958510865.1). Lineage (NCBI taxonomy): Eukaryota > Metazoa > Arthropoda > Insecta > Coleoptera > Coccinellidae > Myrrha > Myrrha octodecimguttata. The sequence continues at coordinate 71,306,933 of OY294059.1, read as the reverse complement.
ATTTGGAAATCCGCAAATATGTTGTCTTTAGCAATGGTCGGTTTTCTCTTGTGAAAATCTAAGTCTAAACTGGGAAATTTCCGTGCAGAACCTTAATCTGTTTCAACTTGATGTATTGTGTGATAGTTTTTGAGCAAAGTGCATACAGGGCGTGCAAGTTAACTCTGGCCAAATTTCATAGTGATAGTACGGGCAATTTACAACAAAAAAGTTGCCATATAGTAGGGTCCAAGTATCATCTGTTGTGAAGATATCAAAGATTTCAATGTTTCGGAACGTTACACTATTTCTTCACTAAAAATATAATCCTAATCTAAATTTATTGTACAGTATAGCAACTTGATGTATTGTGTGGTAGTTTTTGCTCAAAATGTATAGAGGGTGTGCAAGTTAACTCTGGCCAAATTTCATAATGATTGTACGGGCAATTCACAACAAAAAAGTTGCCATGGTGTATGGTTCAAGTATCTTCCATTGTGAAGATATTCAAGATTTCAATATTTTGGAACGTTACACTATTTCTTCACTAGAAACATAGAATAACTAAAAATATAATCCTAATCTAAATTTATTGTACAGCATAGAAAATAATAGTAAATTGTCCTTTGACTATGATTGTTTTGTTACCATTTAATGAAGCACTAACTTGTTATAGTATTGTAACGTTTTCTCAGTTTATCAAAACGTTCAGAATAAATAAATTATTTATTTACACACTACAGTTCTAATAACTAAACAACTTATTCTATCAAAGTCTGTGCACAATTTATTTCCACACTAATTTATTTCCACTGAACACTTTCCGCTTTGAATAACTCCGCTGAATTTGTCCCTGGGCTGTTCCGCTCTTGCCCTTATATCGCTCGTGCAATTGCTAGCGATTACTGGAAGATTCTGGAGAGTGGGTGACTCATACACGTCTGAAGTGTTCGGGCACATTTCAGAATAGACAGGGCCCTACTCGTCCCAGTATAGTAGGGGAGAGGCAGGCAAGATGGCATACAATCTTTTGAACGCTGATATCTTATATGTGGATGAAAACTAAAAGATCACCATCAAATGGGTCTTAAGTCAATAAGGTTAATTTTCCATTTTATAGGGTAGAAATTAATTCATGAAATTTAAAACAACGAAAAATTTAAATAATCCAAAACATGTGAAAAACCCACTTGCTCGCGTGTGTCGGGCAATATGGAATACCTTCGAACATGACAGTTTCTGTAGTAAAAACATTAAAATCCTTCAATAAGAACCAAATAGTTGCTCTGTCTGCCTGCATCAAATCTTCATCAATTATCACATGTTCTGGGGAACAGCGTGCTATGGTTTTGTCCAAATGTCTGTAATTTTGGAATATTTTCTCGCAAATGGTCTCAAACTACTAGGTTGGACTCACTAATGATGAATCGGGTATCAAACTCCATTCTGTCCGGTCGGCCGTCCGTAAGCACGATTACGGAGAATCCTATCAACTTAAAAATTTCAGGGTGTGTTGCATTTCAAAATGCAAAGAAGTTCGTTAATGGGACAAATCGCTCCAATGGTTTCGGAGTTATGGTCATTCGAAATTTTGAGATCAATTTCCTGATATTTCAGGAACTACTCATGCGATTGAATTGAAACTTGACAGTTAGTTGGAGCATAACAACATTTCACAAAATTTCGTTGAGATCGCACTGTAAGTATATTTTGAAAATATTTTTTTTCGACATTTTTTTCCGAAAATTTTTTTTTTTCGGAAACTGTTCATTTGAATCCGGAAACAAATTCTGCTCGTATCTCGAACATCATATCTTACAGCAGTGTACCGAACATTTGGATACGACCATAATTTCTGGAGATATTGGGAAAAAATATATAAAATTTCGTGGCTTTCTTCTTGTTATTTTTTCCGAAATACCTCAAAAAATACTGATTCAATCTAAAATGAAACTTGGCAGCTACTTTGGGAAGGCTGATGAGAAACTTTGTGTAAATAAATAGTTTCATTATTCTGAACGTTTTGATAAACTCAGAAAACGTTACATTGGTGTCAGGAGTAGGATTCGACATCGCTCGAATTGAATAAATGAATATTGTTGATTCAAATTTATGCCAGTGACCACAAGACTTCAGAAAGCAATGGAGACGCAGGCGATTATGAAATTTTTGAGTAAAATTAATGAGAAAATGGAAGAAAATTCTCGAAAATTGGAAGAGAATTCTCAGAAAATCAAGGAGAAAATGGAAGAAAATTCATGAGAAGATGGAGGAAAATTCTCCGAAAATGGAAGAAAATTCTCGAAACAGCAATGAATTGGTGAGTCAATTTGCAAGTAAATTGGATGAGAAAATGGACTCTATTAATGGAAAATGAGAAATTTGCTAAAGTTGACGAAAAAATCCGAAGAAGTTTATGAAGAAGTTAACGGAAAATTTGAAGAAATAACAGGAATAATTGAACAGCATTCTAAAATAATAGAAACCCTGAAAAGAATGTCAATTGGAAAAGATTATCCGGCTTCAGCACCTCATAGCATCATGAAAACGGAAAATAACAGTGGTAAAATGAAGATCAAGCCTCCAAGATTCGATGGCAAAGTGCCCTGGTCGACATATCAGAAACAGTTTGAAGCTGCTGCGCTGGCAAACAGTTGGAGCGATAAAGAAAAAGCCACAGCATTGATAATAGCTCTACGAGGAGAGGCACTCAACATTCTGCAAACGATTCAGGAGACCCAACAAGCCTGTTATGAAGTTCTTACATCGAAACTTCAGATGAGATATGGTGATGCTCATCTACAACAAGTTTATCATGCCCAAATCAAGAACCGGGCGCAGAAAACAGGAGAAAATCTCCAGGAGTTTGAAGCCGATGTGGCTAGATTAGTCAGGCTGGCTCACCCAACTGCTCCAGACAGCTTCATTGAACTATCAATCCAAACCTTTGTAGACGGAATCAAGGACGGTGAGACACAACAAGTTCTGAGACTTGCACGCCCTAAAACCATAGATGATGCTTTAGCTCAGGCTTTAGAATTCGAGGCAGCGAAGCAGGCGTCGCATAGAGGAACTTTCGTGTGAGACAAGTCCAAGAAATAGACCGACCTGTTGAAGAGATCATCAAAGATGAAGTCAGCAGATTATTGAGTACTGTGAAAAAAGATGCTGTGTGCTGGTACTGCAATCAAAGTGGGCATATTAAGCGAAATGGCTCAAAAAGTAGAGAAAGAGCCACAGCAGGTAAATGGAAAAGGGCCGGTGATAAGGGGCATAAACCGACTCAAGCTAAAAACGCCTCTGAAGTGATGAGCATAGTTGCCTCGAACAAGATCAAGGAAGATGCAGATGTTTCATCAAGAAGACCATGCCCTGAGAATAACAGCCATTGCTCAGGTGTGGAAGGCAAGGCCGATGTGAGACGGACCACAGTAATTGAAGATGACTGGCTACCCCAAGAAATACGAGCACAAGAAGAAGATCCAGACTTGAAAGTAATCCTGAGTTGGAAGAAGAGTGGTAGAGGACCTACTTGGGAACAAGTATCCAGACTGAGTCAAAATGTAAAGTCGTACTGGGCACAATGGAAAACGATGAAGATCGATAAAGGTCTTCTGAAGCGTTGTTGGGAGAATGACGATGGATCTGAACAGAGGCTCCAGTTGATTGTGCCGAAAAGTCGAGTGACAGACGTTTTGACCAAACTAAATAATGGAACTTCTGGTGGACATTTTGGGATTACTAAGACGCTAGAGAAAGTAAGGCAGCGGTTTTATTGGATAAACTGTAAGAAAGACGTTAAAGACTCGTGTAGGAAATGTAAAGCTTGTGCTGCAGCTAACGGCCCTTTTGGCAAAGTGAAGGCTCCAATGAAGCAATATACCGTCGGATCTCCCATGCCACGAGTAGCTATCGACATCGCGGGCCCCTTTCCCGAAACAGATCACGGAAACAAATACATTTTGGTAGCGATGGACTATTTTACCAAATGGGTGGAAGCATACAGTATTCCTAATCAAGAGGCGAGTACGGTTACTGCTAAATTGGTCAAAGAATTCTTCTGCAGATTTGGAATACCTCTAGAGCTGCATTGTGATCAAGGCCGAAATTTCGAGTCGACGTTATTCCAAGAAGTTTGTAGAAAATTGGGGATTAATAAGACAAGAACCACACCTCTGCATCCCCAATCCGATGGCATGTTCAAACCAATGAATAGGACCATGGAATAACATCTAGCCAAATTAGTCTCCGATCACCAGCGGGACTGGGATGAGTATTTGCATCTATTCACCATGGCACATAGATCTTCGGTTCAAGAATCTACCAAGGAAACTCCAGCCAATATAATGTTCGGCCGAGAAATTAGACTACCTTGTGACCTAGAGTTTGGTTGTAAGCCTGGAGAAGATGTAGCCAGGGAGGACTACGAGGGTAAATTTAGGGATAAGCTAGATTACATTCATGACAAGGTGCGCAATCCAATGCAGCAAGCAAGTGATCGGATGAAAATGCGCTATGACATCAAGGCCATTGAAGGAGGGTTCACCACAGAAGATCTGGTGTGGTTGTATAACCCGCCAAGCAAAAGACGATTTCCTCTGAAGCTGCAGAGACAGTGGGAAGGACCGTATGAAGGTATGAAAAGAATAAATGATGTAGTCTACCGGATACGGAAGCTTCCCAGAGGAAAACCGAAGGTCGTTCTTTTCAACCGATTGGCCCCGTACGCGTCAACACAAGGTGACGAAGAAGAAGTATGTCTCATCAAGGTTCCGGCAAAGGAAAATGACTTCCAGGAATTCATGAAAAGATATGGGGGAACTCAAGTTGCGCGGTTTGGTGTCACACAGGAAGTTTGTCAAGACCTGTTTACAGTTCCCGATGAATACTCTCCTGCTCATTGTGTAGCAGCCGATCTGAAGATGAGTAGAGGAATAGCAAGACTATTCAGAAATAAATTTGGATGTCAAGAGGAACTGATGAGACAGCAGCCCAGAATCGGAAAATGCTGAGACTGAAGTCAGATGGTCGGTTCATTTATTACGTAGTCATGAAACAGTACTCCTATCAAACTTACCAGAATTTATGGACAGCACTACATGCCTTGAAAGAAGACCTTTAATGCTTTGGGATTGGGAAATTAGCTGTCCCCAAACTAGGTTGTGGACTGGATCAACTGAATTGGCGGGTTGTGCGAAGCATGCTGGAAGTAGTGTTTTAGAAGACAGGTTTAGAGATTTTGGTATGCAATTTCAACCCAAAGCAAAACGGAAAGCCCAACAAAACCGTAGAGAGTTATTTCCATCAGAAAGGCTACTGTAGAAATGATTACGATTGCAGATTTCTCCACGGTCCCCTGAGGAATTCATAGAATCTGTTCTGGGACAGAACAGGCTTAAGGAGGGGACAGTGTGACGAGTATGTCTATGCGAGAATGTTCCCGAAAATTCCAGACGTCTATGAGTCACCCGCTCTCTAGAATCTTCTCGTAATCGCTAGAAATTCCACAAGTGATAAAAGGACGGGCAAGGAGCAGCACAGGGACTAATTCAGCATTTCAGCAGAGTTATTCGTAGCGGAAAGTGATCAGTGAAAATAAATAGTGTGGAAATAAATTTTGCATAGACTTTAATAGAATAAGTTGTTTAGTTATAGAACAGTAGTGTGTAAATAAAGTGTAAATAAATAGTTTGATTATTCTGAACGTTTTGATAAACTCAGAAAACGTTACATTATGTCAGAATCTTTTTTGTTTCCTAATTAGTAATTTTTTGAAGATAACCTAGTTTTCATTCATTGATTCATCCATTTTCTCAATGTTTCTAGAATTTCCCTGAAAAGAGAATTCATTCTGGGGCAGTAATTAATTGGAAAAGAAATTGTACTAAAAGCAGAGGAAATTATTTATAACATTTGTGGAAAGGCAATTCTGAAACTAATGCAGGATACAATTGTTCATTTAGAAATGCAAAACATTTTTCAATCAATATGAAGATAAATATTATATTACCTAAAAACTGAAGTCTATCCTTGGCCATAGACAGATTAGTTTTCATTTTTTCATGTAATCTTTGAGCTCTCTCCCAAACTTCACCTCTACCTCCCCAACAATGAACAGCTATACCCAATTCAAGTTCTGTTATTCCCTTCTTATATAATTCAATAGCAGTTTCTTTCTGGCCTGAAATACAGAATTTGTGATATCTCAAACATACAGATATCTTCTTATACCTTCATTTTCTTCATCTATTTTGAGTGCTCGAGAAATATACTCAAAGGCTCTTCTATGATGATGTTTTTGCTTTGCCAGCAGAGGATCCCCCGGACCAGGACCCGAATTTTTTTGGATATTATGAGACATATGAATTTCTTCAATAACACAACTACTTTCTACATTTCCATTTTGTAATTTGCGCGGCTTAATTAAATAACTAGATGAACTGCAGTAAAGAAACCTAAGTATAACAAAAATTTGATAGAGTAATGCCCTCAGAATACTGAAAAGAAAGATAATTGGGAAAGAAACTATACACAGATTCCTTTTGTGAACAGATGTATCTCCATATGTCATGTACATGACATCTTTTTCTGATTCAGGGTCAACTTTCCTTGATTTTTTTGGCGATTTTCCGTTTTGTGTTTTACGAACCATCAAGGATCTAAATGATCATTTTATACAAATGCTCGGGTCATACAGTTCATACTAAATTGACTGACTTTATTTTGTGAATGTGAATCCTATATGGAAAGAAATATCAACCTTTATTTTAGTTTTTTCATTTCTGTTTGATAATAAACTTGATTCATAGAAACAATCTGGTAACCCGACTCTCTATGGTCATGGTGCTTCTGCTTCACTTTTTTTATTGTACCTTGATTTTCTCTTCTTGAATAATTTGATTTTTAGATAAAATTGAAGAGCACAATCCTGTATTTTCGTATTTCGTTATTTCAATGCATGGAGGTACCTTCGTATTATATGAATATTTCACTTGCATACCTCCATATTTGAACAAACTGTTGAAGCTGTTGAACGTTGACCCATTGTTTTAACAATGATTGTAAGATTGTATAAAGTCATCATTGTTTAAGGAGGAAACAATGAAGACATTGTCAATGGTTGAACTGAAGTTGGCAACTTAGAAAAATCTTTGAATAAAGCATGGGAACTTCTGCGAAGATGCCAGCGCCCTAACGGATAAATTTGGAACCTGTCCAAGCTAGTATTATGTAAACAAACCTTAGAAATGTGGTAGAGAACGAATATTTACTAAGCAGAGCTAGAATATTTAAAGAAATTATTATAATTTTGTGTAAGATTTCTTGAGAAGAAACTTTTCGTTTGGATCACGATATAAAATCGTACTTTAAATCATTCCTGGAGGATAATTTCGGTGTTATTTTAGTGTATGTTGCTTGGTGGATCAAAATGAAACAATATCTAAGTTTACTTGAATTTCTGGAAAAATAGGCACCTCAATAAGTAAAATATGGACTCTTATTTATGTGAAGAAGTGCTCAATGCAGGCTATATTATGTGGTAAATCTAGATTCAGTCCAAATGATGACTTGTTTTTTGTTTACAAACGAGTGAATCAATAAAATGAAAACAGATTTTCTGCTTTAGTTTTTTTGCATCGTATTTCTAAAGAAAAGGAAACAGATAGACATATAATTGCTTTCATTTTCATATTACAGCAGCTCAAGATACACATACAAAATGAAAAATGTCACAGCTGGTTCAACCTACCTATACAGGTAGGTTGTATATAGAAATGAAAAGTATTAATGTATTTATATGAATCACTTCAGCTATTATCAACTAACAGTATATCTAGTTTTTGTCAGATTTTCATCCAGATCACTCTTTTAGAATATGATTTTGTGTAGTATGTGAATTAGGTATCTGCAGAAGTGCTCAGTAGTTTCTCTGCAGCATTTTTCTTCAAAATTCTCTTATTTTCATTTACACCTGAAAACATCATGACATGAAGTTGTTTCGAAATGAATACATTGTAGGTGATTTACCTTTATGAAAATAAACATCTTCAAAGAAATGCAGTGAACATACTTTCATGTATTTTGTGACCTGTTTTCCAATCTTCGATTTCTAAAGCTAGGCCTTTCTTCTATCATTGAGTTCCCTGCCAAATGCTGTTTCCAAATTAACTTTACTTTCATTTGGCTTTGGAAAGAATTAAAACTAGAGGCACTAGATGAGCCTTTCTTCTTTGAACATGAATAACATTGAGTTGAGGCACACAACAATAGTCATTTCGGGAGGATATCATTTCGAATTAATACAATCGAAAATTTTAATCGGAGAGAAAGGCATCGATTAATGAATATTATAACCACTTTCGGTATACCAAAATTTCAACTTTGAGAACAATACAAAAGCTCGAAAATGAACTCCAAAAGTAAGCAAATAACGTCAGAATAACAGGCACGTCGAAAAAGTACTAGCTTGGAAGTGTTCCTATTTCTATCGCCAGAGGGCGTATCGCTTAGCAGTAGTTGCGAATGGAGAAAATTTCGAAGTAGGTCTTTCACTGTTTTTCTCAGTAGTTCATCTTCTTATAGTGGGGTTTGATCTACTGTAATTTGATGGAATTTGAAATTATTTATTTGAAATCCGTTGTGAAAAGCGGTTTTCAAACATCCTAAAAAAATTATTTAATGAAAAAATAGGAAACATGCCGTGTGAAATGATAACACTCCAACTTGGCCAATGTGGCAATCAAATTGGCTTTGAATTTTGGAAAAGATTGTGTGCGGAACATGCCATTAGTCCAGAAGGAATTCTTGGGGAATATTCCACTGAAGGAATAGATAGGAAAGATGTTTTCTTTTATCAAACAGATGATGAGCATTATAAACCTCGAGCCGTTCTGGTGGATCTTGAGCCCAGAGTGATAAATACAATATTAAATACTCCATATTCGAAATTGTACAATCATGAAAATATATTTTTGTCGAAAAACGGTGGTGGTGCTGGTAACAATTGGGCAGCAGGTTACGGGCAGGGTGAAAAATTAAATGAAGAAATATTCGATATTATTGATAGAGAAGCTGATGGAAGTGATAGTTTGGAAGGGTTTGTGGTTTGTCATTCAATAGCTGGAGGTACTGGAAGTGGATTAGGTTCCAACATCCTCGAAAAGCTGTCAGATAGATTCCCCAAAAAATTGGTGCAAACTTACAGTGTATTTCCTAATTTAGATGAAATAAGTGATGTAGTTGTTCAACCTTATAATTCTCTACTAACTTTGAGGCGACTGACAGAATCTGCAGATTCTGTGGTAGTGTTAGATAATACTGCTCTGAACAGAATTGCTACGGAGAGATTATGCATTCAGAACCCTTCATTTGCCCAAATCAACAGTTTAGTGAGCACAATCATGACAGTTAGTACGGCAACTTTGAGATACCCCTCCTACATGAACAATGATCTAATGGGAATTTTAGCCCCATTAATTCCTACACCTAGATTGCACTTCCTCATGACTGGATTCACGCCATTAACTTCAGATCAGGATGAAAGAAGTGTAGGCAAAACAACAGTTCTAGATGTTATGAAGAGACTTCTTCAACCTAAGAACATGATGGTGTCAACTAATCCAGATAAGAATGCCCAGCACTGCTATATATCCATTTTGAATATAATTCAAGGTAAGGGTGAACATCAATTGAAAATTTTCTATCAGTTATAGAGATTAAGAAAATTAAACCTAGTTAGTGAGAACCTCAGATCTACAAAAAAAACCATAGATAGGCCTGATGCGGAATAAGTAAACCAAGTTTAGAAGCTAATGTTTATTTACTTTCTAACAACAGCGAAATCCAGAGGGAGTTTGCTATCGACATGTCAGTGTTGCCAATAATAATAAAAAATTATCAATCAAGGCAGATATACTTCCTGAAAAGTGGAAATTACTGAAATTGCTTGAGATGATCTTTTATGTCTGCATGCTGTGAAAAAATTATATATTGAAGCAGCATGTTTTTTTCCTGCTGTGATAATAAGATACAAAGGTACTTCATTCCCAGAAAACATCACTGAATGTGTGGACGCTGGGACTAGGTGAATTGGGTATATACTTACCTCAGCAAGACTTTAGTAATAATAGTAATTATTTTTCATGGAACGTCGCAATATAAAAGGTACAAAATGTCCCCAAATTAGGTGTTAGTATGACTCATGTGCTAGGTTTGAGCCATATTTATTGACAACCAAAAATCAACAGCTTTGAGTTTGTGTGATATTTTTAAGATTTCACCACTTGGTTCATTCACCCAGAGCAGGGTATGATATGTGTGAAAGAAGCAAAACTATACAATATCTGATGTTAGAATTAGTATTTGTATTTCTAGGTTTCAAGGAAACTTCTCAGAAGCTCAAAGCTTGAGCAAGTTAGGGTGGCCGCTACGTTTTGTCATCCTGACAAATCGTCACCTGTCACCGAATTTACGTTCGGAAATTTCCGCTGGCAGTCGATATGTTGATGTACTTGAATTTGATTCAGAACAATCAATTCAAACACAACAGTATGGTTTGAGATGATTTTATGCGATATTCCCTACAGAATGGCAAATTTTAATAATCCAAAAGGGGTGTGTGTGCACTTTCTGATGTGGAATTTTCCTATTTCAGAAAAAAAAATAATTTGGAAATATCCATGAAAAGGATACCATTTTACGTGAAAAAGATACCATTATTTCAATTCTGATGAATGTGTAGGTTCTGATAATGAGTTGGAAGGTTTTTTTTCATTCAGAACATATTTTTTTAAATCATAAAGGACATTCATAAAATTCTGTTTCAAACAAGCAAATGAATACTAGACACAACAATTTCAACCCGGAGGTCATAAAAACGGTTTCTTCAACAGGGAGAGATAATATCATGATGGTATTATTTCATGTTACGATTGGATTTAATAAGTGTAAAAGATAAAAACTTGTGATGCTCATTCTGAAATAGTGATTAAGATTTTGGGGACTAACTATTATTTTTGAGAGTACAGTGTAAAAAAGAAAAGTTTTATGCCTTTCCTTTCAAAGTGGGAATCATTTTTGTATTTTTCCACCTTATGATAAGTGAATCTATGCACAGAAGTGACAAAATGTCTCTCTAGATAGTATTTATTTTGATTTCATACCATTTTATTACGAAACTGGCGGCCTTCAAACTTTCAAGTGAAAATCAGAATGTCCATCTAACTAATGTGGTTCTATGTTTTCACCTCTGAAATGAGTATTTTTTAGGATAACGCTAAGGTCCCTATTCTTGAATTGGGGAAGGCAGAAAATAGGCGCTGTTGTCAAGGAAAACGCAGTGCATTTTTGATGGAACGATAGAGAACGTTCATTCCATCACATTCAAGAATAGGGTCCCAAAAAGCATGAACATTCAGGAAAATTTGGTACCATTCTTACTTATGTGGTGTGCATAGAGAATTCATCACTTTTGAATTATCTGCACTCTCCCATATCTTAATTGGGAAATGCATTTGAATGAGATAAGTGGAACATTTTCGATTGTACTCATTGTCGATAATTCTAGATTTGCATGATTCGTCAATTCAGCTTGAAGGTTTGGTAACTACCTATCTCTATCGTGTGCAGAGGCGTCAATATGAAAGATAATGGTGGGAACCACATTCTTCAATAGGTCTTGATTCACAATTATAGACAAACTTTTCTCATTATTTCTCTATTCTCAAATACGTAAAAATAATGAAATTCCTTGAAACTCACTCATAACTTTTTTCCGAGATAAAATCTGAAGAAGTGTTATTTTGAAAGTCAAATGGCTACTGCGGAATGTATAGACCCGGTACCAAGTTCGATGCCTAGATCTTCAAAAGTCTGCTGAACCATCATGCTATTATGGATCACGTTGCTCCTTTTACTTATCCCCTCATGATGAAAAGAAAGATACTTCCTAGATTACCTTCGGTATTCTCTAACACCTTTATAAGATTGTGAACCTAGTTGACCAAGTGTGAACGATGCCCTAAACTACTATATGTTGTCAATCAGATTGGTGATTTCTAACGTTATCCGTTTTGGAACCAAACCTAGGCCAGAAAGTGATAATATAATTAATCGGCAATGTTCTTCATCTAGACCAGTGGTTCCCAACCAGTGGTCCGCAGAAGCCTAAATATGGTCCGCGAAATGATTCAAATTTAGCGCGGGCGGTAAGCCAGTCGTCATTTTGTTTTAATTATACCTACATAGTGGTCCCTGCTAACAAGAAAGATACAAAAGTGGTCCTTGACCAAAAAAAGGTTGGGAACCCCTGATCTAGACTGATGAGAGTTAGATCGTGAATCCTATGACCCGAGGCGAGATTTCGAAAATACTGCGGGATACGACTTTATCCAGTCGCCAAATCCAATATATTGCAAACAGTTGACTGTAGAGTGGAATGTTTCAGAGGCTTGAGATTAATGACTTTCAACATAGCTCTAAGCAAGTGATGCGCCCATAGTTGATGTGTTCTCCCAGGACAAGAAAGATATCACGATCATCAATTGTTGATAACAATAGCTTTTCAACTCTGAACAAGAAGGACAAGTACGAACAGATTTCTGAGGCACTCGGAACATCGGATTTCACACCGGATTGCTCACACCAAGACTGCAATTTTTTCAGACTGAGCCATATGTCCTCAAAGTTGATTTCATCCAAGCACATTGTAAAAGCGAGACATCTTCTGATGACAAATCGGACACTAAGAGCGCCCAACCCGTACCATCCAGAGCTCCAAGCGAAGCTCCTCTGCTCTGGGCGGAGGAAGATTGCTTGTCAGATCGATTAGGCAGTGACATATGTTCCTTAGAATAATCGGAGCTTTCCCAGTCCCGATTTTGAAGTCTGCCCTCCAGAGTAACTTCTCCAAACATGAAACTACCAGAATAAAGGCTCCCTGCGATTCTTTCAAATGTTGCAACACTTTGGGAATTAGCGTAGGTGGTGGAAATACCCAAGCGAGTTCGGATGTTCAAAGTTTGCTGAAAGCATTTGTGAACTCTGCCAGTGAGTCCAGTGCATCTATAGATACATACCGTGCAACAACTCAGGATTAATTTGTCTCGAATAAATCTCCAGGGTACCCCATTTAGTGGAAACCATCGATGTTACTTCTGTTTTCAGATGCCAATCGGGAAGTGCTTGACGCCTCGAGGTATTTGCGATGACTTTTTTTTATTCAAATAAAAAAATTGACCTAGGACAGGTCTAGTTTTCATAAATAGTCGTCTTCTTGTAGAAAGCCTTGGTTTGGTATACCAGAAGGAAGCTCTTGGGATTTAGGTATGCATTGAGCATCTGCAGATTGAAAATTTGCTTCATCTGTCTGTCTTGTTTGGGGATCAAAAATCAATGGGACAGAAACCTTGTCTGCGCATATGATACTTCTAATATTTATACTTCTAATATTTGGTCTTATAAAGTTCTGATTTCTTTCGTCATTACTTTCGAGACTCTTGTGGAAAATTTCTTCATTAACTCGCCTGGGAGGTTTCGCCACGAAGGAAATTGCCTCTTAGCTCTTTATACCGATGGTGCAGCCTTATACTATTCCAATGTGGCCAGATAACTTTTTTGGTGGCCTGCTACAAACTCCTCTTGCTTACAGGATGACGCAATTTGTTGGACTTTTCCCCGTGATTCCCCCCAACATCTCGGAGCCCACCAAAAACCTTGTAACCTTCCTGCTCTTTTGGTATTTCGGGCAGATGATATTCCTGTAAAAGTTTTGTAGGCGAAGAGGGGATTTGATTCAGTTTTGCCGTTTGAAATCCTGATTTACCTTTGTAAGCTTGTCGCCTATAAACAATGACTTTTGTTCTTTGTGCACAAACAAATTGTCGGAGGTCATCTGACTAATATTTAGAAGACGAATTTGAATCATTAAGTATCAACTCTATATCATTAAGAGATGTTTAACGGCCAGACCTTTCAAAGCTTCCGCTAGGACTTTTCTTTGGTTTGAAAGGCCCTGGCAGAAAATGCCTAGAGTGCCATCAAATTTAACCAGTAGATCTGGGGCAAAAGAGTTGGTTGCTAAACCTCTCAACTGCGTATTAACCTTGAGAGATCCGAATACTGGAGCGGCCTGAAAACTTCTTTGCACTTCCTCTTACCTAATTTTGTTCCATGACTCAGAAGCAAAACGTTGGCAGGCAATAACTTCTGCCTTAACGATCGGACTAGTTTCTAATGACCGAAGTAGCCACCCTTACATCAGACAAAAAGTCAAGATCTAGGGTATCAGTATAACTTAAATTTAGAGCTTGCCAAGATTGGGAGCTCTTCTGGTCAGAATTTATATAAGATTCATCTTCCTCTTCGGCTGATGACTGAGCTGGTTTGGGTGGTGTCGGGGAAAAGGCATCCATAAGAGCGCAGACTGGCAAACACTGAATACACTTTTTCCTCCAGAATGGCAATTCGGTCTAGCTTTGGCTTCCTTATGGATTTCTGTACTGAGCGGTGGCATCGCCTTTTCAGGTTGAAGTTTTTCGTCAATTCTTCTTCCAATTCAGAACCCAGACGTCTCCCTCAACTGATCTGAAGCTTCTCGTCTGAATATCATCAAAGGTTTCAAACCTCCAACTGTCTGATTAAATAATTCCGTTTGGGCTGCCGAACCCCGAATTCTGTTGGTAATGGCTGGGGAACTTGTAATCGGGGCCCTGCAGAATTCTCAGCTCACAATAGACAGCTTGATGGCTCAGAATGTATTTTCAGAGAAGTGATCTGCTTCAGAAAGAAAGGCTTTCACAACTTCTATGGTAGGAAGGGCAAAGCTTATCGTGTTGAGGACACCTTAAGTTGTTCTTTCGAAAGTGGAACCACTGTCCATTCCGTCCAACTATCTGGCAGATGATCTTGAGCTAAAACTTTCAGCGTTTACAGAATTAAATTTCCCTTGTCAGTTCCCGCCGTTGGCTGCGTATGACCAGCAAATAGGCTGCGATTGCTGAACCGACGGCTGCGGTTTTCGTAGAGCGTTGCTTTCTACAAACAGAAAACTTTATGTTATAAACTTACCTTTACTAAAGTATCCACTGCCAGCGGAAAGAAAAATTCACAAAATCCGAAGTCTACAGAGTTTTAAACAATTGTATAATTACGCTGAACACAACTTTGGAATCAGCAGCACTCCCGGAGAGTGGACGCCGAAACAGCCTCGTGGCGTTCCTAGACGAATTCCCCTCATGGGCGTAGCATCTGCGGATTAGATTAATATCACTTGTTCGGACCCCGGGCGTAAAAGACCGACAGGCTCCCTTTAAGGCCTTGATACTGGAAGATCTATTTTAGCCTATGGTTTTCCGGGCTCTGGGTTTTGCATTCCGTAAAACTCGTGGGTTGCTGATTGCATAACTTTGCGGTTGAAAATCTCAAACATACAAAATACATTTCAATACTCTGGTAAATATATTCATTAATTCGAATTTGAATATATGTATAAGGAGATTCCGAATTAGACGTGAACCTTGGAAGAGGTGTTAGTCTAACTCATATGTTGTCGTTTGAGCCATATGTATTGGTAACCGAAAATCCACATTTTCCGAGATATTTGAGTTCTTGTAATTGTTAAACGGTTCCTCACCTCAATTCATTTTAAGTGAATTTTTTCTTTGTTGACTAGATTCAATTATAAGTTTGGGTTATTTTGATCAGACAAGGATATGATATGTATGAAACATATTACGCATTAGATGTTGAAAAATAACAAATATGATTACATTTGGGATCTCGATCCCTTTTGATTACTGAGGATACACTGGAAGGAGTGGGGTGGAGCTTCCCGGACAGAATAGAAGGAAGTCACCTTCCTGACATTATTTTCTCTATGTAAAGTAAATGGCGTCTACCCACAACTATGTAACTTAAGTTAAACAAATAGTGTCTTGAGAAATTAATATTGTTTCTTTATTTCTTAAATGTAAATGTTTCTCGTGGTCAGCCTGTATATCTCCAAAAATACAGATTCGATTGAATTGGGATACATTGGTTGTTAAATATCGGCTTGAAGGATAAAGAAGAATTAATTCGCTAGAATAATGGTTTTTAATTTTGAAGGGTCAAGGTTCACTGCTCTGAATTTTTAGGAATAAATTAGATATTTCGGATCCAAAGGCAAATGAACAACCTCTCAACTGCTCTTGTCATTAGGTCAGCGGTTTTCCTCAATTTTATCTCATCAAGTGGAGAAATTCCAATCTGTTGAATTGAAAGTTGGTATGTCAATGGGCAATTGAGTGAATTCCAAGTCAGTTCATTTCTTGTTTTTACTTTTACCATACCTCAACTGGAACACATAGCTCGCCTACTCTGGTTCCATAAAAGATATATCACAATGCAGGACCAAGAAGAGGGTTAAGCTATCTGCATTTGCGCACTTTGTAATGAAATTGACAAAGGTCTGGTGTGCATGGATGATAAAATGACTAGTGCTATTCACAATAAATGCTATCTTCAATTGTTGATAATAACTCCGCTCTGCAATACATAGGTACCTCGTTTTTAAGAATATCCTGATTAGTGCATCATATACAATATTTGATAAAATATCCCAATTTGCAATTAATCAAGCATGAAATAAATCATTTTGAATCAATAATTATCACAAGCTATCCAACATTCTCGACGTATGTGAGTTGAAACAAAAAATTATATTTATATGAATAGATATTCATTTTTGCGCGCATGTTCTAGGGGAACAGCGTGCTATCGTTTTGTCCAAATGTCTGTAATTTTGGATGATTGAGCCGAAAATGGTCTCAATCGACTAGGTTGGACTCACTGATGACGAATCCGGTGTCAAAATTGATTCTGTACGGCCGGCCGGCCGGCCGTAGACACGATAACTGTCGACAGAAGCAAGCTAGCTACTTGAAACTTCCAGGATAGGTTGCGCATCAGAATGCCGCGGTTAAGCACTGGAAGTTTTGAAGTTATTTATTTTTTATTTCAGAAACTACTCAAGCGATTGGATTCAAACTTGGTAGTTTGGTGGAGTATAACGACGCGCAACTTTGAGCCAAATTTCGTCAAGATCATATTGTCAGTAAATTTAAAAAAAAATTTTTTTCGAAATTTTTTTTTCGGAAACCATTCATCATATCCAAAAAAAAATATACTCACACTTTGACCTTCTAATTTCACAGCAGTGTGCTAAATTTCAGTTCGATACGATCATAAGTTTTGGAGATATCGGGAAAAAATATGTCAAATTTCGAGGTTTTCTTCTCGATATCGTTGATTTTTTCGGTATTACTCGAGAAATACTGATTCAGTCCTGATTAAACTTCACAGCTAGTTTTAAGATGCTGAAAGACAACTTTATGCAAAATTTCGTGATAATCGTGTTATTAGAACAATTTGAAAAAAAAAATTTCTATGATTTTCTCATCATATCATATCATCCTCATTAAATTCTGTATGAAACTTCGAACTGTTATTTTCGATGAAGTACTGGATTTCAATTCGATCTGATCTGTATTTTTGGAAATATTGGAAAAATAAAATTTTGATTGGGTATATCTACGGAATCATTGGGTGGATTTTACCCATTCACGAATTCGGCCTTCGTAATTAAGGTCGTAATTAAGGAATTCGTGAATGGGTAAAATCCACCCAATGATTCCGTAGATATACCCAATCAAAATTTTATTTTTCCAATATTTCCAAACATACAGATATGATCGAATTGAAATCCAGTAATTTATCAGAAAAAAATTTCAAAAAGCACTTCCGTGAAGGCAGCAGCTTTTGCGCGCACGTTGAAATTCGTTGCTGAAGCGGTCATCTACATTGAACATGCGCGCAAAAAATGCTGCCCTCACGGCAGTGCTTTTTGAAATTTTTTTTCAGTTAGAATAGTTAGTATTTGCTGGAACTATGCTCTTAAATTAAATCAATTGCAGGAGAAGTTGATCCAACCCAAGTTCACAAGTCTATACAGAGGATCAGGGAGAGAAAATTGGCCCCATTCATTCCTTGGGGACCAGCCAGTGTTAATGTGGCAATTTCAAAGAAATCTCCATATGTCAAAACTCCCTACAAGGTTTCTGGTTTGATGTTGGCCAATCATACAAATATCAGTTCATTATTCCACAGAGTATTAGGGCAATATCATAAACTGAGAAAGCGAGAAGCCTTTCTTGATCAGTTTAAAAAAGAAGAAATGTTTCAGGATAATTTAAATGAGCTAGATGAAAGTGAAGAAGTGATTCAAGACCTGTGTTCTGAATACCTAGCTGCTACGCAAGCGGACTATGTTACATCACGCATGTAAAATAAGTTAACATTAGAAATCATAACAAACTTTATGAAGTGGAATTTTCGAAGTAAAGATGGAATTCTAACGAATTTCAAACTACTTGTGGACCGCTATGTGAATAATATTGAACCACCAATTTTTTATTAATTATATTAGGTATTCAATTAAAATTGTTGAACCCAAAATGAATCAAAATGTAAGTCAAAGTTTTGAACCTTTTTCAATTTAAAAGGTTAAAATCATATATTTTAAGAGAATATTTTTGTACTTATAGTGTGCCATAGTTTTATTAAAAAATACCTCTATGTAGTTTTGGATCTTTTTGGAAGAAAAATGATGATTATATTGAAGTGAAAAAAAAACTTGAAAATAAAATGAAAATTATCATTTATATAAATCGCCCCTGCGGATTGAACCTGTAACTTTTCGGAGTCTTTATCTGACCCACTCATCAGACAATAAATTTAAAACTGTAAAAATTTTTTTTTTGTGATATTTTTGTATTTGAGAGCTTCTGGCGAATTTTATATCCTGGTAATTCACACTCATCAGACAATAAATTTAAAACTCAAAATTATTTTCTTGTGATATTTTTTATTTAAGATCTTCTGGCGAAGTCGATATCCTGGTAATTGGCGACAATCTTGTGTAGTAGTTGATTCTGAGCAAAACAGCTCTTCTCGTATTCTTAGTCAGAGCATGAAAGCCGAAGAGTTTTCAGAAGTCGTGCGAATATCAAAACATCTTGTCTAATGCTAAGGATGCATAAGTTAGGCAATCAGACAGAACTTCTCATATAGGTTGATGTAAATTTTTTGGATGGTACATCTAGTCTTCACAACACAGAAAGAAGAGGAGTCTGTCGCAGTTTGCCAACGTGTAGGGAGACCAAACACAAGCATATTCAAGATGACTGCCAACTAAGCTAACATACAGAATTCTCAGATTGTTGATGTCTCTTTACTCACAAGAATGCCTCAAAATACATCCAAACATCCTAAAACTCATTGATTAGGTGGTCAATGTGTACAATGAAAAACATTTCATTGTCATAAGACACCCAAGTCCCTCATATTGCTCAAGGTATGATCCACGCTATTGATAAAATAGCTAGATCCAAGTTGTTGATTACGTCTAAAAATACTTATGTCATTATACTCGCCAAGGTACGAAGGCGTAGAAGGGCCACTCTTTGTCGACAAAAAGTTTTCCACCTAATTCCGACTTTAATCTCGGAATTATACTAATTCCGACTTCGAACTCGGAATTATAGACTAATTCCGACTTCAAACTCGGAATTATACATAATTTCGACTTCGAACTCGGAATTATACTAATTCCGAGTTTGAAGTCGGAATTATAGACTAATTCCGACTTTAAACTCGGAATTATAGTCTATAATTCCGAGTTCAAAGTCGGAATTAGTCTATAATTCCGAGTTTAAAGTCGGAATTAGTCTATAATTCCGAGTTTAAAGTCGGAATTAGTCTATAATTCCGACTTCAAACTCGGAATTAGTATAATTCCGAGTTCAAAGTCGGAATTATGTATAATTCCGAGATTGAAGTCGGAATTAGTCTATAATTCCGAGTTCAAAGTCGGAATTAGTATAATTCCGAGATTAAAGTCGGAATTAGGTGGAAAATTTTTGTCGACAAAGAGTGGCCCTTCTACGCCTTCGTACCAAGGTAATCATTCCACCATTTTATCGAAGTCTGACTGAAAATTCAACATATCAAGTTAACGGCTGATCCGAAAAATCTTCAAAGCATCGGAAAATAACAAATACCTAACATACTTGAAGCAAATAGTGAAATCATCGATGTAAATGAGGAAAAGTAAGTGCCTCACGTTACTACCCCAAGGTACACTTGAGTCAACCATATACCATGGAGCGAAGGAGTTCCTAACTTTGACTGATTGAATCTGTTCTGTAAAATATGGGATAGACCAGTGATTCCAAATACCAACAACTTTCCAATTGAATTTTGATTGTAGATGGCTCATTAAGATTTCGTGAGCATGTGGAGTGTTTGATTTGGACAGCTTATGGGGCCTTAAGGAAGCTGTACCAACATAGAGCGTTCATTCAAAAAGGGTTTCATGTGAGAGTCTAGTCTTGTCTAAGTTTAATTATCGTTCTCCTGTTTACAGCTTTTGTCTTGACAAGGAGACATTAGGTCGAATTGAACATGTTCAAAATAGCTGCATGAGGTTTGTATATGGGATCAGAAAATATGAGCTTGTTTCATATAAGTTGAAGGAGTTATGTAGGTTGCCCATGAAAACCGGTTTTGAATTGCCGTGTACTTATCACAAAATTATAATTGAGAAATGTCGGCTATATCTTTACAAGAAACTTAGGTACAGAACTAATACTCATAATTTGAACGAAGGGCATAGAAATCTGCTTTTTTTGTCCCCAGCACAGAACATCGATCTTCCAAAGAAGTTTTACAACGCTGTTCCAAATGAATATAAAAAATTTACATCCGTTAGATTTAAGAAAGAAATCAAGGTTTGTTTTGACCTGAATTGGTTTATTCAGGTGTTTGGGGGGTTTCAATAGTAGAGACCCCGCTTGGTTGAATTAATCGTACTTGATTAATTCACTCTTTATCAAAATGAAGACACGACCGACGAATATTTTCTGATCTTTATCAGAAATGTTGATGCTTCTAAAATAAGCAGATAATTGAAGAACTTATTGACCAGTTGTTCGATATCGTTGCACTGATGAGCCGAAACTGGTGTTGAGGTTTATTAAAAACGCACTTTTAACACATAACAAAAATGTATTTTCTTGTATCTGTATTAGATAACAAGACCGAAATGGTATACAAGTGATTTGCACAATAGAATCTTCCTTCTATATCTTATTCGATAGCAAGGTCGAAGCGACTTTCAAATGAGAAGTTACGATTTTTACAACACAAGAATTAACGTATAAGTCTTGTTTATAAATTCGAGAGCGAATGTTGTTTACTATACAACGGTCAAATGAAGAGTGTTTAAAACTAACTAAAACCCAAATTAAGAAAATTCCCTTCTTCACATTTTAGAGGGAGAATATAAATTTTGATTGTTTTTTTTGAATTAAGCGACGCCCTTCTAAGATCCGAAAAAACACCTCGGATTGGCTAGTGCAAAAGAGAGAGCACAAAATGTGTGAAGGAAGTTTCCCTAAATGGCCTAATAAGATAAATTACATAAACTGTCATATGTGATGTCTGGATTCTTTGAGTACCACCCACAAAGCTCCGATTCCTGGAATGCTAAGAGCTTGAATTTCATCTGCGTGTTTTCTGTCATGCAAAATATTACTTTATTGTTGGCTTGAGATAAAATGCTCTTAAAGCCGGTGTCAATTGATTTAAACCAAAAAATATTGAATTTCGGGCATATTGCTGGAAACCAAAGAATTCAGACTGCGACGTTGGAAAATCAAGAAAAGACAATATATCATAAAATGCTGGGTCCAGGATACGGGACACAACAAGGTTCATCTTTTCCGTATACTAAATGTATACAATTTCCCATTGTCTCCAGAAACTAGTAACGTTCAATGTCTTGAATGCTCTTTTTTTCTATTATTATCTAAGTTCTGCTTTATTTTGTTCATTTGTATTCTATTGTTCTTTTTTTTTCACTGCTCATTCGAATATATTTATGTAACAAGGGTTAAGCGGTAGAGCACCTTCTTGGTGAAATTCTGCTTGAGGTTAAATTTTGAGAAATAAAGACATTATTATTGATATTATCTTGACAGTAACTTTAAGGTGATCTTCGATGACCTCCAAGAAAGTATGCTCATTTCTAGAAACGACATGTCATCTGTTATACAGAAACGTCCCTTAAAGATGAAGGAATAGTCATATGAACGATCAAGTGCAGGAAATCTCTGCCTTTGGAGAGACCCATGGCAAGACAAACCGAAATTCTGGCTTAAGTGGGAGAGTATCACTTCGCACAGACAGATGTTATTGAGGTATCAGATGGCCTTTGACTGCAAGTCAAAGAATAGAGCTCACTTATGATTCAAACCTTAGAAGAGAGGATTTCACTTGCAGTATCATTTCCAAAGAACAAATTCAGGAAGCTCACAGTGCTTCTCATTTGTTATACGCCACCTCTTTGCAAAAACCAATGATTAGCTCAGTGGGCGTGATCAAAATGCCCTTCCAGCAGAGTAACTGCTTTCTTTCAATTTTACCATAAACTTACATAAAAATTGAAACGTAGAATTCTAATGCTATGGTTAATACTGAATTTATAGAATCCGTTAATATTCCCTCAACTTGAAAGTTGGGGCACTCGACATTGGCCCGAACGACTATGGAACGGAAATTTATGTCCTTGCCAATGTCTAGGGTTTTTTTAGTGGCAAAGTGCGCGCCATATAGAATGAATATAATTCGGTTCCGCCCAGGTATGGCGTGGCCTGGCCGTTAAGTCTGTCAAAAGAATCATCGCTTATTTCACACTAACACATTCAATTCAATTCATTCATCATAAAAAAGAAAGTACACATTTGTACAAAAATAAACACATTGAGTTGCAAAACATGCAGTCTAAGTGAACTTGTATACTGTCACATTCCGCATGATACAAATATCATAATTTACTAAGCTTTATTTGCAATTCATATGAAATTCGAATGGAAATATCCAGAAAAAACACGATCTGAAATTTTAAAGTTAGCAGCATAAGTATCAGTCAGCATAAACCAACCATTAAGCTTTTCTAAACCACCGCCGCTTTACATCAGTACACAGTTTGTATTTGGGTTATACTCTGCCGATGAAAAACGTGGGTTCAGAGAAGACATTGTTTTCTGGTAGGCAAAGGGGATCATTTTCCAAGGTAAACCATACTAGGATGGTAACGCAAAGATCATCTGATTGCAGTACATAAATCTTGTCTTCTAGCTTGACCACAAACGTAACTAATCTAACATTATGCAAACATAGAAAAGACTATGTACAGGTTAATAACGGAGAGAGCAGAGATTGCAGATGAATTTAATAGGTATTTCTCTCAAATAGGGAAGAAACTAACAGAGGCAGCAATAGTGAACAACAGCAGAAAATCTAATGAAAACAAGCAAAGAAATGTGAGCTCTATGGTATTGTTTGAAACGGATGAGGCTGAAGTCATCAGTGTAATAAGGACTCTTAAAAATAATACAACACCCGGTTTGGATGGCATAAGTTCAGAAACATTGAAAACCATTGCGGCAAATATTGCTGAGCCACTAGTACATAATATAAATAAAAGCATTAACAGTGGTATATTTCCTAGTATATTGAAAACAGCTGTGGTTGTCCCGATACATAAATCATCCAACAAAATGGATATGAGTAATTATAGACCAATATCATTAACGTCTACAGTGCCGAAGGTATTCGAAAAAATACTGAAAAAACGTCTGCTTAGCTTCATCAATGAATACCAACCAATTGCTACGAGACAATTTGGATTCCAAGAGGGAAGGTCTGCTCAAGACGCCATAGCTGAGTTAATTTCCAAAATATCTGATGCTATAGACAAGAACATTCCAGCACTGTGTATTTTTGTTGATTTAAAAAAGGCCTTCGACACTGTGGATCATGATATATTGTTGGATACATTGGAATGTGCTGGGTGCAGAGGAGTGGTTGGAAGACTTTTCGAGAACTACCTGAGGGAGAGAAGTCAGGTTGTGAGAATAGATGGTGAACTAAGTGATAAAATGACTGTTTCATGTGGAGTACCACAGGGTACTGTATTGGGGCCCATATTCTTTTTAGTCTACGTGAACACACTGTTTCAGTTGAATATAAGCTGTGATATTCTGGCATTTGCAGATGATACTGCACTCTTCTTTAGGGCTCCCACCTGGCAGTTGTTGAAAGAGATAGCACAAGATGGGTTCACTGAGGTAGTAGAGTACTTTTCAACAAAAAAATTAACGGTAAATTATGAAAAAACTAACTTTCTGGTGTTTACCAGCAATAAAACCAATAAACCGAAATATGATAGACTGGAAACAAAAATGAATCAAGCTGTAAAGAAAGTTGATGTGATCAAATACCTGCTGGGAGTAATGATTGACAGTCATCTGAGATGGGACTACCAAGCCGACTACATCACAAAAAAAATACGTACATTGTTGCCGAAATTCAAAATGCTCAGAGAAATATGCGAGCTAGATGAACTTAAAATAGCATATCATGTATTAGCGGAACCCCATCTTCATTACGGAATACTCGGATGGGGTGGAATATCGGATTGTCACCACAAATATATAGAAGTTGTTCAAAAAATTATGTATAGAAAGGAAACTACTTACCCCAGTGAAGGACTCTTCAAGTTGGCTGATGTGTTCACGGTCCGGCAACTCTATGCGCGCTCTCTTCTATATTATCAAAGAAAAGGGAAAATTGTTACCAAACAAGAAATCCAAATGTTAAATTGCCAATAGCAAGAAAAACTTTAGGATTGCGAAATTACACTTACCTCGCTCCACTTTTGTATGGTAAATTGCCAGCACAAATAAGAGAGACATCATACTGATCCTCTTATTGCAAGCAAGTAAAAAAATGGATTGGACAACAACCGTTAAAATTTTGGAACAGCTTCCATAATAGACGAAACTTTACATAGAAAACCATGGAATTAGAATATCTTTTTTAGTTTTGTCGGTGTACAAGTTATGTTTTGCCATATTAGATGGATTCAAATGGATAAATTGAAGTTCTCACGCACAGGTCATTGACGTTTGTGAGATGTTTATGTTTATTATTAAATATGTGGTAGTTGTGCTTGTTTCAAATGTAAATAATTTTTGAATAAACATTATTATTATTATTCACTGTGAATGAAATTATAGCAAAAATGAAAAGATTAAGGAACAACAATCACCCTTGTTAGGGATTCGCGTAAATGGAAAAATCGAATGAACCAATGTTCGAAAATTATTTTGTGTCTTTGTTTTTTTTTTCCTTTGATTTTCACCAGAGTATATATGTTTGGCAACGTCGATCGATCCGTACACATGTTGGAAAAACTGTCGAAACAAGAACATTCGTCTTATCGTCGTTTGAAGAGATAGATCGTGAAAATCGTTGATTTGGAAGATTTTGAAAATTTGAGGTGTCAGACGAGAGTGTATGGTCGATATACAGGAGAAAGGTGAGCCATTTTATTGCTTTGGTGATATCTTTTTTTTTTTCTCTCTTTGATATATTCATTTCAATTTCATTGTTAAATTTCAGTCCATTAAAATACCGAAGGGTCGCGCTTAAACAACCCTAATTGGGCAGATTTAACCCATTCTCAAATTCGAACTTTGTTACTAAGCCCCCAAACCTTATTTGCAAAATATAATGTCTTGAACAAACAAATCACTCATGTGTAGTTTGGAATGAAAATCAAGATAAATGTAATAATATATTTTCAAGTATATTCATATGTATATTGAATATTTAAAAACTTTTGAGAAAGCAAAGCTGTACATTAAAAAAAATACTATTGAAAACAATATTTACAGAATATCAACTGTATATACGATTTATACATCAACATTTTTCAATGTTATAGAAACTATGACTTAACAATAGTAATTGAATTATGTCCTCAAATAAATATCAGTAAAGAATGCATAATTGATTTTTGAATAATTTCTGTCAAATACAAGAAACAGGTATTACTTCACAATGAATTTTTCATTGAGAAAATAGCAAATTATTAATGTTTTTCTAATAACTTTCCGAGGTTTCTTGTTGATGTTGACTTGATTAATTTCAAGGTACTATTGATTTGATTTATCATCATTTGGTATATTTTTTCTTAAACCAGTCTCAATATAACTGAGTGAAATATTGAAGAAAAATTGTAAATTGCATCATTCTTCTTCATTCCGATTAACACCGAAAGCATTTGGTATTACATGAACTTCCAAATATAGTTGCACATTTTCGAACTTCAAATATATATCTTCATGGGAAATTTGATACAGCCCATTATCTTCCTTACTTTAGAACTATCAAAGCCAAATCATAATATTTCAATAAGGCCAATCGGTAATATATTTGTCATTATACGATTTGTTTTATCCAAACAGCGTCCAAATACAGGCAGTCAGTGAAATAAATCAATTTTTATTTGAATCATTTTTAAATATACATTGAGCATAATATAACTACAAATATAATGATAGTAATTTGAGCATCTTCATGGAAGAATGCTTCAACTAATAGTAAAATGAAATTTGTTGAAAAACAGAGTACCTCCATGGTATTTGCGTTAATGTGTTTTTTTGGATCTGACACATACACTGTGTATTTAAGATGATTTCTTTTAAGTTAAATCAATTTAGTTTGTTCAAGTTACATTACACTAATTATCATGTGAAGGATCTTTTGAAAAATAGCATTCATATTTGAAATTTACCTTCATTCCGGAACAAACAAGATTTTTTTTCAGGAGATACAAGGTTCATCATAAATTAAAAAATCATAAGCACCTGTGTTTGAGAAGAAAGGTAACCTTTGTGAGAATTTTCTCATTTTATATCATGCGATTCTTTTGAAAAACTTTAGTCAAAGAAGACTTAGAATTGAAGTCTTTTTACAAGGGTCACACCTTTCATCACAACTTCGTGCATCAATTCAGACAAGAATGCAACTTGTTGTATCTAGACGTCCACAAGAGAACAGCCATAGTGATATTTATTATCACGTAAATATTGCTATAAATAATTGAAAAATTACTATTCACAATAAAATTTCAAGTTGAACTTTTAAAATGTTTTTCAAAGAAATTAAAATCACCGGTAATGTGAAATTCATTTCACTCTTGAGTATTATAAAACTCAGAGTAACAAATCATAGGTAATCAATTTTTATAAAAAAGCTACACTTATAATTATTTTGTTTTTGATTGGCTAGTTATACAAAAAACCTTACTAAGTATTATAGAAGGCCTCTGACTAAAAACTATAAGAACTAACAGTTTATAAATATTTTCATATAAATTTGGATACAAGATAGAGTATTCTTTATACTTCTATCTTACAACAGGGTGTATGTCTTATGCTTCACTAAAACCAATGGAAATATTCAAAATAGTAAAGAAAGAGTTGATTTTTTCATAAAAAACAAATAAAATTTTAATTTGTAGCTGACTTCCTACAAGCATCATATCTAATGGTGTGATATACAAAGAAATTAAGGTATTCTAATAAGGATGCAATATTTGAAAAGTACATGGAATTTTGTCAGTTTCTTTCAAATTAATAATTTCTCGTCGCCTGATACAACCACACATTTAGTTGTATTGTGTATCATTACTGCCAAAAAGGTAAATGGTTGGTAGTAGGTTAGCAGTCCATTCTTAGATTTTTTTTGTCTTCTCTTAAAGTATCAACTGTAAAATGAATAATTTGGGTATGTGGCTGACAGAAAATTATTCAAGTACTTCAGACAGAAGCCGTCACAAACAATGCCTTCTGTTTTGCGTCTGGTTAAAACCATACAATGTAGTTTTTTTTTCAATGTAGTTTTTATGTCACACATCGTTGTTTGATAGTTTGGTAATCATAATTTTATCGCATTGCATTCTCTCTAGATGCTACTAACTCAAATTCACACCAGAACACTATACAAGTTCTGAGGCATGGTGACCATCTACCAGATATAATTTTGAATATCTTCACCAGGAATAATAAAAACATTCCAACAGTTTTCTACGATAATTATGCTTTGAATTCAAATCTTTCATTCTTATCAGAATAGCCATTTAATACAAATTTATTTGTTTTCGCAATTATTAATCAAACAGAACTTATTTAATTCAAGGAATAATTTGTATACTCCAAGAACAAATATTAAATGCTTACTATTATTCAGAGTGAAAATGAATAGGGTGCTCCTTACACAGTATGTATATAGACAAACTTCATAGAGGATCATATAATATCATAAAAATTCTCACTAATACATATCAACCATCAACGCTCAAACGAAATAATTGCTTGCTTAGGGTCTATAGGATTTTCAGGAGAGGGAGCGGAGCGCTGGAGGTAATCTGCTTCAACTTTATGTATTGTGCGGTAGTTTTTGCGTAAGATGAATATATATCGATACATTTTGTTCTATTGGAAGAAATTTTCATGTCTCGGAGGGGAGGGGGTTACTACTCTCTTCACTACCCCCGTAAATCCGCCCTTGTAGCACCATTATGTAAACTGTAACATAATCACAAGGACGAATATCCGTCGATAAATCAACAAATATTCCCCCTTGATCAGAGCTAATCATCCAATCAACCAAAACATCTACACCGAAGAAGCGGATCCAAGTAGAATGACTACAGCTGTTTCACAATTGTTATTGATCGTCAGGTCAACTTAACTTGGATAAACCGCAGAGAGTTCTCTCGATACTTGTTACCTTTCAGAAGGACCGCTGCAGTATAACAACCTACAGCGCGCCATCTGCCAGGAGCATCTTGCGAGTCTCACCTTCGAGTGCAGAATACTTTGATCCATGTGTATGACGTTCATCCTTTTGTCGCATCAGGTCGCTGTAACTGCGATATTGCAGCTTTACAAAAAACCGACACGACATTTGGTTGATTGGATGATTAGCTCTGATCAAGGGGGAATATTTGTTGATTTATCGACGGATATTCGTCCTTGTGATTATGTTACATATTATTGCTGGAGTTCTGTTCTTCTCCGAGAAACGAATTCCTATCTTTGTTAGATGTTGGACGTTTTCGTCTTGTGGTGGGAATCCACATGAACCGAGTGTTTCCAATGTCGTGTCGGTTTTTTGTAAAGCTGCAATATCGCAGTTACAGCGACCTGATGCGACAAAAGGATGAACGTCATACACATCGATCAAAGTATTCTGCACTCGAAGGTGAGACTCGCAAGATGCTCCTGGCAGATGGCGCGCTGTAGGTTGTTATACTGCAGCGGTCCTTCTGAAAGGTAACAAGTATCGAGAGAACTCTCTGCGGTTTATCCAAGTTAAGTTGACCTGACGATCAATAACAATTGTGAAATAGCTGTAGTCATTCTACTTGGATATTTCCAAAAATACAGATTAGATCGAATTGAAATCCATTACTTTATCGAAAAAAACCTAGAAAAGCACTGTCGTGAAGGCAGCAGCATTTGCGCGCATGTTCAAATTCGTTTCCAAAGCGGTCATCTCCATTGAACATGCGTGCAAAAGCTGCTGCCTTAATTCACGGCAGTGCTTTTTTTGTTTTATGTATATTATTTTTGCCGGTTGGCTAGATTCAGGCACGGATTCAACGCTGCGATGGACGATTCGAATCACTGAGTCAGTCTGAATCGATCTGATCATATGGCTTGTCATGATCAAGAACTGTTCTAACTGCATGAATTGGAATTGGCTAGCGATCAACGCTATTAAATTTGCTCAAAGATGGTTGCATGTTCAATTCAAAGAACTTCTTGATTCATTTATCATCCATGGCCACAAGGAAAAACTGTCCACTAGAAATGAATTTTGACTCAAAAATAAGACAATCAGGTCGATTCTGTTTGCGTATTGCTATGAACCTTGCTATTCTAGTCATATTGCTATCTTTCTAATTTATAGCAATATGGCCATGATGTTACGTATTCTGTTTCGAGTGTTATAGCAATGTTTGTTATGAATTTTGTCATAACAATATTGCTATCATAGACTTCCATAATTAGTGATTTTAGAGCTGACAACAATGTATTTTGTGACTTTAGAACTACAAGGAAGAAGAAAATAACCCTAATTCGTGAGTTTTCTTTATGGTTTCGCATACATAACCTCTATCTACGGCTTTCTTTATTCATGTAAACATCGACATAAAAAATGTTAGGAAACGAAACGAGTCAAATTGACCAATAACCAATTTCCTGGATACCAATTAAATATTAGTTATCAGAAATCGAATGCAGCAATTTTATTCAGGCGTTAATAATTCGAAATTCGATAAACTTTTTCGTTCGCACTTCAAAGGGATTGCTGTTGAGATGATTAGAATAATCATCTCAGCTGTTGCCTATGCCTCTATCTAAGAATTTTCCTTGAAATTAAATAGAGAACCTTGAACACATTCCCATAAGCATACACTTTTTTTTATTCATGTAAACATCGACTTATTCGAAAATGTTATGAAACAGAAAAACCAATTGAAGTCAAATTGACCTATTTCCTGGATACCGATAGAATTTTGGTTTCCAGAACTCAAATGCAATTTTATGCAGGCGATAATAATTCGAAATTCGATGAACTTTTCCGTTTGGAATTCAAAGGGATGGCTGTTGTTGAGATCATTAGAATAATCAGGTCAGCTGTTGCTTACTATGCCAGTGTTTTATTCTAAGAATCCTTAAAATTAAATATTCCAGAGAACCCTCAACACATTTCTATTAGCACATTCTTCCCTATCTTCAAAATTTTCGAATTCTTGGAAGAAATAATACTGAAACAAATGGATCTCTGAGAGATTCCTTTTCTAAACTTTCTTGTTATAAAGTGAAGCATAGCAAGTACTATTTTGAGGTTGCTAAGATAGCAATGTTGATAGCAAGATTCTTGTTAAAGTGACAGATCATATTGCTCAAAATGGTTGATCAGAATACCAATAATTCCAATCTTGTTATCATAGCCATATCTTTTCCATAGCAATATTGCTATTTGCAAACAGAATTGACCTGAATGTAAGCATATGAGTACCTTTTCAGTTACCATCTGGGGCGTAGACTAGGCACCTCTTGTGTTTCAGTTTCCTGAGTGTCATGGGTTTGCGCTTCCTACACCTGTCCCTTAACACACCACCCGAATTTGTGGGTCGCCAAACTTGTTATAATTTACCTTTTTGTTTATAGTCTCTTTCTAGTGATAGCGCGGGAGAAAAGCAAGCGTCAAGTCCAGGGGCAACTCGCACCTCCCTGGAACGCACTTAATGACCACATAAAATACTAGTGATTCTCTAATCCTTAAAACCTCAGGTAAGATCCATCAGGAAGCCCTTTAAGGGGTCTTCAATTAGAGGTTTAAGAATAGTTATATCATGTACCAAGAGCATGAGGGCAACTATTACTCCAGTACTACACAGACCTAACCAGAAAGAAAATGTTGAGAATTTCTGCTTTCGTTTTGATACTGTAGGTATAATTAATGAAATATCATCGATTTAATTGGTGGTAGTTATGGTGATGGTAAAATGTGACTTCACAAACCTCGTTCACTGCTTATTTAAACTCCATTCACTTTTATAAACTATGTAGGCCATGAAAATTTGACACATTCCACTCTGTATAATTAAAAATTCTAGAAGATAACTGACGAGAAGTCATCAACTTTTTTGCGCATATTCAAATTCGTTGGCGAAAAAAAATTTTTTTTTTTTTAAATTCATCTGATACGAAATTTTTAACATAGCTCTTCATCAGCCTTTGCCAACTAATTAAAAAGATTCAGCAGATTTTGAGTTATTCCAGAAATAACAAAGATACCAAGGAAAAACACGCAAAATTTGCGAATTTAATTCTGCGGATTACATCCGAAAACAATGCTTTCAACAGAAATATGAAAAAGAAAAACGTCGTTTTTCGAATTAACTAACAATACAATCTGAACGAAAATTTCGGAATAGTTGCTTGCTTGTTGATACTCAACAACTAACTATCAAGTTTCTTTATCATCGCATTTGTAGTTCCTGATATATTGAAAAAATAACTTCGAACATTCAAATGAGTTTACCTCCAATGCTGAACAGATTCGATTTTGACATTGGATTTTTCATCAGTGCCTATATTATAGGCATATACAGGGTGCTCTACAAGCTCTATGACAAACTTTGACAGAAGGTAGCTGTGCTTATTCTGAAAAAATTAATTTCCATGTTTTGATCAAGTAGACCGACATAAAATATCGGTTGATATGTTAATTGACTTTATTTTAATTATTCATTTGACACTTGGGGTACGTTTTGAACAACAATACATTCTTTCACGACTCAGGAATATGCAGATATTGTATTTGAATATGGGTATTCTAAATGGTAACTCCAGATGAGCAGCTCGTGAATACCGAAGAAAATATCCTAATAGACAGCAACCTGCTCACACAGTATTTTGTTCATCATTCCGAAGACTTCGAGAAACGGGCAATCCTGCTCCAAAGAAAGCCATTCGGCCAACTGAAGTAAATGTAGAAAATGAGGAAAATGTAATAGATGCTGTCTGTGGTAACCTTTCGATTAGTGTTCGACGTATAGCTACTAATCTTCATTCATCACCAAATTTTGTATGGCGTGCTTTGAAAGAAAAAATGTTGTTGACGAAATGTACAAGCTTTACATGCTGACGATGGGTTACAAAGGTTAGAATTTTGTAGATGGTTACTTTAACAACATACCCAAGATTTCAGCAACGTTTCGGTGTAAACGATTGGGGTGGGATTTTCAACAATGATTTGATGCTAGTACATGTTATAAATTACCGTTTAAATACAGATTTGTATAAAAATTTTTTGGAGCACAAACTTTTTGACTGCATTGATGACTTAGAGCTAAACATCGTAGGAAATATGTGGTACCAGCACGATGGTGCACCACCACATAGAGGGAGACAAGTAGTCAGTTGGCTGAATGAACATTTCCCGAATGAATGGATAGGACCAATACAATGGCCACCTCGTTCGCCTGATCTAAATCCCTCAGATTTTATTTATGGGCCCATCTGAAGCAGCTTATTTATCATGTTGAAAACGAATCTCATCAACAATTGCTTGATAGAATTCAAGATGCAGCAAACCAAATACGAAACAACCAAATCTGATCTGCCGAGTAACGGCATCTTTAGTTCGTCGATGTGAAGCTTGCATTCAAGCCGAAGGTGGACATTTTGAACAATTTTTATAGTATCAAAATTCCCATTTATAATTATGATTTGAACATGAAAATATAATTTTTCAAATGCTTGTATCTTCTTAACAAAAACGAATCGGATATATGTTCATTGAAAAAAAAATGTTCAGAATGAGCACAGCTACCATCTGTCAAAGTTTGTCATAGAGCTTGTAGACAACCCTGTATAGACAAAAGGTGTTCCCTAGAACAAGCGGGCCTAATGTTAGGTTATATCAATTTTCTTTTCAGTTAACTGTCTGTTCAAAATGAAGGCCGTAGTAGTTGCACATGTAACTGAACAAAAGCTATGAGTCGTTCATGGAAATATGTAAGAATGAGCAAAGTCAACCTTGCTCTGTTCTGGTTACAAAACTTGATTAATCCATTTCCAAGGACTAACAACTGACTTTATAAATGGAAATGGAGTGAAAGGTGACACTCATAGCAAACAAGAGATACGTTTAATAGCCCAGCTGGTAGCTGTGTTACCTCTAAAGGCGCGTCCATACTACTCATACATGCCAGACTTGACGCATGAAAACGAGTACAAGCTGTCCGGACTCACTGTAATAGATCCATCCGTATTAACAGAGCTGTATGAGAATCGACATAAATAAAGTTCATCAAAATTATTCGTTTCCTAGTCCGATGTGAAAAAATATATTCATTTTTTCGGTAAACCCGCAAGATTTCCCGTCGCGACGCTATAAGTAAGATATTCACATCATTGTAAGCAGTGTGAGTTCCTGAACAAAAAATATGAAGGCCAACATAGGCGGTCTCTCTTTGTTTGGAAGATATGGGCCCCCAAAGTTCCAAATTGTTGCATTTTCAGATCTTTTTTTCCGCCATAAAAATGATCTCTCACTTCTCAAATCTAGTTCATAAATCATCTTTGAACCTTCAACCAACGAATAGAGACACTTTCTTTCAAGAATATTCATTATTTAAAGGAAGAAAAGTGAAAATATTAGACAACGACTTAACCTATATTTCTACGAAATACTTCTCAATGTTAAAGCGAAGCTTGGCAACAGCGTCTTTTCATCGCTGGCCAACGTATTATGACCGAAGGGAAGTAGCTGGCGGGAAATATGAAATGATGGACAGTTGAAGGATATGATTGTAAGGAAAATGCACTGTCACTGAAGAAGAGGTGGTTATTCTAACATCAAAACTAAATCATTGAGAATATTTGTTTAAGGTTTCACTCTCAATATTTTCGTGTGAACTTTCTTTCTATCCCTTTCAAAATAGGGAGGTTTTTATCTACTTCGTTTTTTGTTGTGTCTTCGAGATGGTCCCAGTTTAGAATGAGATTCAGGGTATTCCAATGAAATGGGTTATATAATAACCTCGATTTCATTGGAAATCTGGGAAGGGCGCGACCTATCACATATGAAAAAAATGTACGTTGAAATATATGTCAGTGTATTCTCATTCCATTTCTATGTGTGTCAACCCTGTAGATTTCATTAGAGACGAATTCTCCTATTGGAAGATTTAGAGTTTCGCAGTAAACAGTAAGAACTAAGAACATATTTAACTTTTCTCGCCAGCAATAACCTGTCATTCACGAATACGCACGATGTCAGGATTCCGACCGATGAAATTCGTGCCATTGCCAAACTTCACTTTTAGACCGAGTCGAAATCAGAAGGAATATAGGTTAAGTGGTTGTCCAGTAATTTCATTATTTTTTCATTAAATATTGATTATTCTTGAAAAAAAGGGTTGCTTATTGTTGGTTAAAGGTTCAAAGGTGGTGTGTGAACCATACAGATGAAGTGAGAGATCGTTTTTATGGTGGAAAAAGGGACCTGAAAACTACTCATTTTGGAACTTTGGGGGCCCATATCTTCCAAATTAAGGGAGACCGCCTATGTTCGATTTCACATTTTTTATTCAGAAAATCACACTGCGTACAATGATGTAAATATCTTTCTAATATCTCGGCGACGGGAAATCTTGCGGGTTTACCATTTTTTCTAAGCAGTTCCACCCTGTATCCCGAATACGAAAATAGTTAAGTATAAATTCTGGTGCACACATACGGTTTTTCCGGCGCCGGACTTACGGTCTGAAGTCGACAGCATCAGTGGTAGAATGCACACATAAGTACAGAGTCGGAGCTTGAAAAACTGTATGTGTGCACTGGACCTAAAGATGCACATTAAAATCTGATCATCTTGAAGTTTGCCGACATGAGTCACCCTGTACAATTCACGTGTTTCAAGTTGAAAAAATTTTCTATTGAATGCTTCAACTCTTTTCCTTCCGTATATACTGCGGTTTTCACAGAATTTGAAAAATTGCAGGAATTAAGACGTTTCTAGTGTTTTTGTTGTGAATACTAGAAAATACATATTATTTTCATTCTTGAAAATGCAATGAAGGAAATTTTCTCCATTCGATAGATTTAAGAGTGACCTAAAAAATTCAGAAAAATTACTCAACTGTTATTTGATCAGACATTCTGATTTAAATGAAATCAAATAATCAGTCTTGGATTACTGATATATTTCATCCAATGAGAGAAATGACAGAATATATGAAAATTTATACACTACAGTAATAAAATCTCTGTAGTATTTTATGCTTCAGTAGAACTCTTTTTATTAAAAGTTTCATTCAAGATTTTTTTTTCAGAGACTTTCGACTGACTGTTCATGACAAACACCGAACTGTATTATCAAAAGTAGGAAAAATGAAGAACGACAAACTCTATTGGACTCATTGTATATTGAAAAAATTATAGACAAAATACTATGTGTACATAATTGTTATAACAATAAATCTTTCTAAAAGCGTCAATATGAGTTTTTTTACAGAATTATTATACAGGGTGATCAGAGAAGTAACATCCAATGGTTCAATTTTGATGTGTTGTATTTTGATAATAAGAAATTCACTTCTTTAATGAGTAATAGAAATAGCAAAAAACACATATTGTGGTTATTTATATATCTATTAATATAATTATTTAAATACTACTCTCTGAATGTTACTTCTTGAAGGACCCTATAAAAGATAAATATTTTAAATTTCGATAAAAAGAAGATTGGAAATAGGCATTTGTGTGAAATATTAGAATATGTGGCACTTGGAAAAAAATTATTTTGTTTTCCACTATATTACTTATTTTACTGTCTCATATTTCTCTTCATACTTACTTAAGTCATAAAATACACTAGGTTTATTTTTATCACATATTCATCTAATAATCTATCGAATGGTATCCATTTCTAAAACTTAATTTCAAACTCGAA
Organism: Myrrha octodecimguttata; assembly: GCA_958510865.1. Classification (NCBI taxonomy): domain Eukaryota; kingdom Metazoa; phylum Arthropoda; class Insecta; order Coleoptera; family Coccinellidae; genus Myrrha; species Myrrha octodecimguttata. The sequence goes on along the minus strand of OY294059.1, from coordinate 71,270,465 downwards.
AACCAATCGGCAAATAAATTTTCGAAATTAAGTTGATAACTGGGCATAAATCATAGTAGGTCAAAGTTTTTTGGAGCACCTCAAAAATATTTCAACTTGATTTTGAAATCTGTCTGTTGGTAAGAAGAGAACAGCACCCACCCCTCCCACAAATTTAACAATTAAAGTAAAAACAAGAATGCATAATATAAATATATATATGTTCAACATTGGCACTGATCTCTCTTCCAGAATCTTGAAATTTTTACCAAGTGCCATTACAGCAAATGTCGACGGGTAGTCCTTCCTTGGGACTTCCTCCTCAATGACGGGCATCATGATGACAACCCTCATCATCATAAATGGCAACTAGCACTTATTAACATCCGGTGGTGTGGTGAGATATTCATCGGCTCTTTTATGATCGTTCAGAGCTTTCACAGTTGTCTGGTCGACTGGCAATTCCGATTTACGACGCACTAGAGGTCTGGTCAGGTTACGTCCACCTTTTTTCACCTGAATCAAGAAGAAACTTTTCAAACGATATTCAGAGCACTGAACTTCTTCACTCCAACAAGACACCAGGCAACATCATTAATAAAACCTATCATAATAGCGACATAGCGAGGGAAAGAGAGGAAATATTAAAATTTTCTCCTTTACAGTTCATTGTGTATTGGATTCACGGTTCTTTAGAAGCATTGCAATTTTCTACTTTCAACAAGTGAATGAATCAGACATACCCTCAGGATTTATTCATCATAATGTTGTTTAATTTATACTTCTCTGGAATTTCTCCCTATTTAGTTGGATCTGTTTTCATTCGTTCTACTAGCTTGGAACAAAATAAAATGGCACAACACACACATAGCTTGCCTTAAGTTTTAGTATGAGAGGGATGTTTTGTTTACGTTTCCGTGAAAAAAATGTGAGAAATTAGTGCTATAAGTAAGTATCTCTTGGGATCCCAGGCATAGGAAGATCAGAAAATATTGTGTCCTATAGTTTGAAAGTAAAGGGTTTTTCAACAAGAACTTTGTTTTTTAAAACAAAATAAAACAAAGAATTTAGTGGAAAATGAATAGAAATTTTATTGTATTACAAAGAGAAAAGTTCGGCAATTATGAATGAAAAATGATATCTGACAAATGTCCACCACGACCACGCTGACAGACATTGATTCTTTCATCAAAATTTTTAATCACTTTTTGACAAGATGGAGGGTCTATTTCTTTAATGACATCACGGATTTTGAGTTTTAAGGCTGCAATCGATTCGATTGGCTCCGTATAAACTCTGTCTTTAACATAGCCCCACAAAAAATAATCCAGTGGTGTTAAATCACACGATCTGGCCGGCCACTTAACAGCTGAATTTCGCGAAATTATGCGATCGGGAAATTTGGTTCGCAATAAATTGATCGTTTCTTTGGCTGTGTGACATGTGGCACCGTCTTGTTGAAACCACATTTCAGTGACATCCATGTCATCAATAATAGGCCAAAATTCAGTTGTTTACATCTCACGATAGCGTGATCCATTGACTGTTACCGCATTTCCAGCCTCATCTTCGAAAAAAAACGGCCCAATTACACCTCCAGACCACATAGCACACTACACAGTGACACGTTGAGCATGCAAAGGCTTCTCAATAATTGCTTTAGGATTTTCATTCTTGATAGCGGTCTCAGAAGGACGTTTATGTTGTCCGAAAATATCACGAATTTTACGAAATGTAACTTTAACAGAACGACCATTTTCATAGTGGATTTGAATTATTTTAATGCGATTTTCGAGCGAAATTGAATTCATTGTAACAATTGCCAAAGCATATACTGCGAATACGTCAAAAAACTAAATGTCAAAACTGTCATGTGGTGCCGGTGTTACCACATTGAAAAACAAAGTTCTTGTTGAAAAACCCTTTAATTATGAAGCTACATAGCATCAAAGTTAATTCAATGGTTTCGGTTTTGTTTTCAGAACGAAAGCCTTTCAAACAAGAATAGTTCTGAAGTCCAGGAGGGATTGTTAATTGAGTGCATTCAACTTTCTTAACTTATTATGCAGATTCGACAAGAAAAAGTTATATGTTATGAACCATGAGCCAAGGGTAGGAAGTATTATAGTCAGATGAGCATTAACACATACACATACCTAATATGATAAATCACGAAGTGTTTATTCAGACCCCCATAAATTAATTCCATTCCTACTGCTCCAAGCTAGAGGTGGAACGCGAAGAAATGGAATGAAAACACACATGGCATGTTGATCGAAGTTAATTTATCGAGTAATGTCATGCATTTTGTGAAAACAAGCTAGTGTATCCAAAACACCTTCAATGTCTTAAATCAATGGATATGTCTTTGAATTTAATAAAGGGTGAGTTTAAAACATGTAAATTAATTTTAACTAGAGTCTCATAATCAAATAACACACTTTATTCATTTACCATTTTTCCAGATTCGGCTCAGGTAAAAAGATACAGGCTGTTGAAATTTCCTAAAAAAATAAGTTTTTCCTTTGTAGCATTGCAATGGAAATTCTAAATCAGATGAATATCGGTATGGATTTTTTCGGCAATCATGGCACGCTCATCTTTCTAATAATCATTTTTATCATTTTCCAAACGATTTTCGAGTTATAGACTCGCAGATTCATAAAACTATGAGAAATTTGCATGAAGAGTGTAAAAAAGTTCATTTTGTTTCATTATATGAACCTTCTTTCAGTTTAGTATACCAAATTATTCATCATAAGCTAAAATCCGATAAATTTCACTGTTTGATGGATCCGCCCCTGAGCTAGGAAAGGCCTCAAATCAAGCTCCACCCATTTTCATCCAGATTTAAGAATTGTATATTACTGTTGCCGATTCTCCTAGGTTCCACAGTGGAACCCCTCAGAAGCTAATGCTTGTGCAAGTTAGAAGACCAGGTGTGTTCGGTGTAGGCTTTGTCACTAATTCCTCGCATCACGTAAGGAACAGCACTGTTAATTGTTTACCCAACAGAAAATTTTTTCCTTGCCGAGGGTTTGAACCCCAAAGTTCTAACTACTGAAGTATCGCCGCTTTTGAAATAGACAGAGTGATTTACTTTTACATTTTGTGACCAGACTACAAATTATAAATTTTATAGTTTCATGTGTTGCACTGATGATCCTATATATTTCATTTATAAATTTGATGAAAATTAGGATAATTATGGAATATTCAATATGTGAATGGGCGAGGATGAAATTGTGTTTAATCTTATGGTGGAAACATTAGACCTCTTGCATGAATTTTTTTTATCATTGGAATCAAATACTCTATCCGAAAGGGTACTGAAAAACTTCAAAAATTTCAATTTTCAACGAGAAAATTATCTTTTAAATTTGGCTTTGCATATCGGCTGTTCAAACTGACGAAGAAACGTCGGGGCTCCCGTGACGTACGGGGATATATCCACTATGTCCCTCTTCTTGTGTACTTTTCTCTCTAGCAAGTCAATAGACAGCGTCGGTTGTATCGATCGATGAATCATACAATAACGAGTGACGTAGAAGGGGATCTGACGCGTTTCTCTCGCTTAGACCTTGAGCCCCATTTTTAATATGGAATTATTCAAAATACATGCAAGAGACATATTGGACATAGCCTTCACGTGGCAAGATCAGCGTTTCACTATCCAAGTGTAGTGTTTTACCTATTCTCGTCACAATAATACTGCAAATATACCAAATCGTAAGGATCAAGTGAGTAAATGAGTTTTCTCAATTGCGCTGTTTCGAATTTCAAGCAGTGGATTGGTAAATTAAGTGCAGGAGTGTAATAGAACATTTGGAAATATTTAAATGCTTTTAACTTTTCACCTTAGCTGAACTTGGAATGAGGGCATATAAGAAAAGTGTTTTATGTGATTGGAAGAATCCATGGTTGAAATGAATGTTCAACTTCCAAGACAGTGGGAAGTTTGGGTAACCTGAACATTTTACCATCTCCGAGCTATTAATGAAATATTTTCCTTGGAGAACTAGAACTATTATATGAGATATTTCATTTCAACCTTCAGAATGTAATACATTCAGGTCGATTCTGTTTGCGTATTGCTATGAACCTTGCTATTCTATTCATATTGCTATCTTTCTAATTTATAGCAATATGGCCATGATGTTACGTATTCTGTTTCGAGTGTTATAGCAATGTTTGTTATGAATTTTGTCATAACAATATTGCTATCATGGACTTCCATAATTGGTGATTTTAGAGCTGACAACATTGTATTTTGTGACTTTAGAACTACAAGAAAGAAGAAAATAACCCTAATATGTGAGTTTTCTTTATGGTTTCGCATACATAACCTCTATCTACGGCTTTCTTTATTCATGTAAACATCGACATAAAAAATATTAGGAAACGAAACGAGTCAAATTGACCAATAACCAATTTACTGGATACCAATAAAATATTGATTATCAGAAATCGAATGCAGCAATTTTATTCAGGCGTTAATTATTCGAAGTTCGATAAACTTTTTCGTTGGCACCTCAAAGGGATTGCTGTTGTTGAGATGATTAGAATAATTATCTCAGCTGTTGCCTATGCCTGTATCTAAGAATTTTCCTTGAAATTAAATAATATTCTAGAGAACCTTCAACACATTTTCATTAACATATACTATTTTTATTCATGTAAACATCGACTTATTCGAAAATGTTACGAAACTGAAAAACCAATTAAAGTCAAATTGACCAATTTCCTGGATACCGATAGAATTTTGGTTTCCAGAAATCAAATACAGCAATTTTATGCAGGCGATAATAATTCGAAATTCGATGAACTTTTCTGTTGGGAATTCAAAGGGATGGCTGTTGTTGAGATCATTAGAATAATCAGGTCAGTTGTTGCTTACTATGCCGGTATTTTAGTCTGAGAATTTTCCTTAAAATTAAATATTCTAGAGAACCTTGAACAAATTTCTATAACCACATACTTCCCTATCTTCAATATTTTCGAATTCTTGGAAGAATAATACTTAAACAAATGGATCTCTGTAAGATTCCTTTTCTAACCTTCCTTGTTATGAAGCATAGCAAGTACTATTTTGAGGTTGCTAAGATAGCAATGCAAGATTCTTGTTAAAGTGGCAGACCATATTGCTCAAAATCGTTGATCAGAATACCAATAATTCCAATCTTGTTATGATAGCAATATTTTTTTCATAGCAATATTGCTATTTGCAAACAGAATCGACCTGATTATGTTGATAATTGTGATTATACTTGATTATTGTCTCGTAAGGAACTTTGAATTAAAATAAATCACATGAGTATAATAAACCCTTCATAAGTTCCTATCAGCATACTTAACGTTGATCAGTTTACTTGAAAAACTTGAAATCTTCGAATAAAGAAAATATGAATTTTCACAACATTACTCATTCTTCTATCACTATCACACAGTGAGAGAAACAAGCTGCTATTTGTGTAAATAACATTCTCTCTGATTTGATCAATAGACGACTTCGGCCCAAGTTGCCAACCCACAATTTACTTAGCAAGTTTACTTTCACTGGGGAACGGGAATTTCAGGACAAATTCGACATGATGAGGTTCGCATTATTTATAAATACCCGTAAAACATGCCTCGGCTCTTCAAACCAGATAATTCCTTCCAAATATAGGTTTTTGTTAAGATCGTCCCCGATTGGCTGAAATTTAAGTTGGGATTCCTGATTTCATGCAAACAGTGTCAATTTTCATAGGATACGTTCCGAAAATCAACTCTGTTGTTTCATTTGCCGATTTTCTGCTCCGTAAATATGAAATATTCGGATGGTTCCTGGAACAAGCGCGTGAAAAAGGTTATTTACGGAATCTGGTTGATGAAAATGCGGTCGATATACTGTCACCAGAACGATTTTCTATGGTGAATATCCAGAGCATAGAATAATCTATGTTTACTTTAGAAGAACCGAGGCATGTTTTACGGTTATTTATAAATAATGCGAACCTTATCATGTCGAATTTGTCCTGAAATTCCCGTTCCCCAGTGAAAGTAAACTTGCTAAGTAAATTGTGGGTTGGCAACTTGGGCCGAAGTCGTCTATTCGATTACTGCAGTGATCTAGATTATTTCTCATTCTCTGTGCTTGAATCACAAGTATTAAAACATCGCGCTTCTATATTGCCGGGGGAACGTAACGCAGTCAAGGTTAAAGTTAAGGTGTTAAACAAGAAAAATAGCTCTCACACAAGAAAAGGCTTCCGTTGATAAGGAGATAATAAATTTAGAAAAATAAAAACGTACTCACATCTATGGCCTCCTGTTCCATATTTTCCAAATGCACCTCATCATCTTGATCTGGACTAGTTATCACGTTATTGATATTCAAATTTTGGAGCTCATTTCTCATCTGGTCATACTCTGGTCTTGAGGCGGCCAAGTTCTCCACGCGTCCCCAAAGTTCCTGCCTTTGATGTTGCCGTTCGCGTTCTCTGTTGACATGACCAAAGTTTTTCATGATAAAACAAATACACGAAAATCCTTTTTCTGAAAACTCTCGATTTCCCCAATTTTATCAAAAGACTTGGATAAATATTCCATTTGTGGTGGAGACAGAGGCAGATTTAAACGGATGAAAAAGAGGCATTGCTGAGTAGATCACAAGCCCTTTTCAGAAACTTATGCAAAAACTTTAGGATGTGATTTATCAGTTCTCACTTCATTAAAAGGCTTAAGACTGATGAAAAATATACTTCATGCCTCTGAAGAAGGGAGATGATACGTCTATTCGCAATAAAATAACTGAAAGTATGTTGGACAAATATCATTTCCGAAATAAACCTAACTTTGTCTTCAATGATACTATAGATCTACTGCAAGGGTAATGATACGAATTAAGTATTGCGATTTTGGAATTCAAAGTTTTGAAGAATTAAAGAAAGATGTACAGGGTGATTGTTTATATTTTACTCAATAGCTACATAAAGTATTTTTTTTGTCATTCAGACTTCAGTATTGGGAGATCCAAAACGGCATCGTGAACCTGAAAGTTTTTATGTGAACTGATTTTATTTTGGAGCACCCTGCACTGACGACCGATGTCCCGGATGCTGTACTAAATAACGTTGAATGCACCCCAGACATTGTCATGAAGCATCTCCAACAGCTCAATATTTCTTCCCCTCCGGGACCAGATGGAATTTCTGCAAAGCTCCTTAATTGCTACCATCATCCATGGCTACACCATTGTCCAACTTGTTTGAAAAATCCTTTACTTCCCATTCATTACCTGCCTGTTGGAAAACGGCGTTTTCAACACCGATATTTAAATCAGCTGATGAATTGGACGCAAAAAACTACCGTCCAATTAGTTTGGTACCCGTAGTCGCGAAATTATGAGAAAAAATTATCCTGGGAAATAGAATTCAGTCCGCACTTGACAACAGCCTTGTTCCAAGGGAACAGCAATCTTTTCAGAGCGTAGATGCATGCTCGAGAATGCTAGACAACGGTATCCCTGTCGACGTAATTTACCTCGATTTTTCGCGTGCGGTCAATCGCCATACTCACAAGCGTCTTCTTTTCAAGCAGAGAGATTGCGTATTCGGGGTTCCATCAAGGTTCCGTGCTGAGCCCGATACTTTTTCTTCTATACACTTCGGACTTACCTGGTACTATTCGACCCCATTGTTCACTCACCGCCGATAACTCCAAAAGCTATGGTATTTCCCTTTGCGACCTTGTATCATTCAGCAAGACCTTGACGAGCTATATAACTAGTCTGAGGCATGGTGTTTACCTCTTAATCTCCTGAAGTGTGCTGGTATTCATAATGAAAGTAAAAATCCCGCTGTTGAGTACTTTCTGGAAGGCCACTTTGATCTAGCAGTCGTGGATTCCAAAGACCACTCTTGGTTAAATCATATTCTTCAAATGAAAGAGAATTCTGTATTTGCTGAATAGATCGTTTTCCCGTTGCAATCCAGTCACGTGTAAAACTCTTTACACTACTTATATCCGCCCAATCCAGGAATATGCAGGGCCAATCTCCGATTCGTGATTAGCAACTACTAGAGAGTGTTACTGTTTGCTGCCACCCAGCTATCTGGATCGGCTTGCTTTGATGGTTCTGCCCATGATTTCTGACAGACGGACCCGAGGTGATCTTGTTTCTTATAGAACGATCAATGGTCTTTTCAGTATAGACCTGGGGAATATCTTCACCCTAACGAGGACGAGCGATTGCGTGAAATACAGGCTCCAACAGGGCATTCTCTACTTGAAATCGATTACCACCAGCCTTTGGGGAGGCCTGCTCTGTCAATACCTTCCGAGAACCAATACAATAGTTGATGCAGGGTCAATTGTCAACAGTCATATGATGTACTACGAAGATAATGCATACTGTTTATTTTTTAAGTAATTTGTTGTTATAATAATTAATTATAATAGTAATTTTATTTTTCTAATCAATAGAGCCCTTTCTCCCAATGGGGGTTTTTCCTTCAAACGAAAATGCAGTAATTTTCATGAAATACCTTTAGAACATCACATTTCAAACATATAATTTCAATATTATATTTTCAAAAAAATGTTTGGTCACCTAAAACTGAAAAATAAAAATGGGGATTTGCATTTAAAGGGATTTGTCTTGAGTGCACGATATGGCAACGTCGAATTCAGATTTCTCGGAAAGAAAAGGACGTTAAATGTGTTACTTTGCTTAGGAAAACAGAGATAGCTATACTTCGATCTGGTTAGAGTAGAAGACAATGACCAAGGAATAGAAAAAGAAGAGCACAGACTGTCAAACTACTGAAAAATCGCAAACGGAAATTGTTTGGTTATATTGACAAAGAACACGTGTGTACCACAGAATAGGAATAAATATTTCATTATTCTATAGCAGAAAAAGCAATTCTACTAAACACAGTTGTCACTTCGTGCATGCCTGGCAAATCCCAAACCCCAATGTTGAAATCTGATTTTGAATACTTTCTGAAGGTAATTTGGGAAAATGATGAATCAAACCAATAATAATTATGTTCAAATTTGCATTTGCAGTAATAACCCAAATTCAGGAAAAACCCCCATTTCAAATATATATACTTTATTGAGGTTATATTTGTCAGTTTTCGAAAAATATAGATTTGTTTCGTCGAAGGTAGCACGACAATGTTGAGAATTTCTTATGTCGAAGCAGCCGTGGATAATAAAACAACTAATATATGTTTTATTGAATTATCAACGAAATTGCGAATTGAGATTACTTCAAAATGGCCTCCATTTATCTGTTCCCACAATCGATTTTATTGAGTTATTACTCTTTAGACGAAAAATTCTATATTTTTCATGAACCGCCAAAGATAACCTCAATAAAGTATATATATTTGAAATCAGAAAAAAAAGGTCTTTCGATTAGGAAAATAAAATACAGGATGTTCCGTTTGAAAAAATGCGAATAAAAAATACTTAATTTTTACAAATTTAAACGTTTTTGTGAGACAAATATCAACCGAGATAGCTATTAAGTAGAATATAAACAATTACCCTGTATTTCTTTGAAATAATTAAGATCATACCAAATTGCATGCCACTGGTATACCTAAAATCCCAAAATGTAATGTAAAATTCACCTTATGAAGGAAGGCAGTCATGAAATATTTGAATCTCTGCTTTATAAGAGTTATAGAAAATATTATTTGTAGCTTGAAAATAGCACAAGAATTCTAATATAAAATTTAAGGCTTAGGCTGGTCGTCCACTGCAAGCGATTTCGAGAGGCGCGATAGGAGCGTAAACGAACGAATTTGCGCGACAGATCCAAATGAATGGAATTCTAGGTACCCTCGTCGACTGGCAGCGAGTTCATACAGGCGACTTCGAGAGAATTCGAGCGGCGCAATCGTATCCCGATCACTTTGGATCTGCCGCGTCTATACGCTCGAAAAGAGGAGCTATCCGTCGGAAAGTGGAATGTATGGTTTGTGAACGGAATATTTGTTGAAGCTCGTTGTTTATTGTTGGTGAAATTTAGATGGATCAGATTGAAAGGTTAATGAATGTTGTCTAGCCTATCTGAAGTTGGACTCTTTGGCAATAATCGGCTGTATAGCATTCCAAATATAATTAATCCAGCGTGTTTCGCCATTATCTCGGGTTTTATAGCTCTTATTATCTCAATATCTATTATCAATTTGTTTTTTTAGTCTCCGACCAATTTTATTCCGAACATTTTTCTATATGCTCAAGTGTTTTTGGCCCATACGTACTGTAATGACTCAATTACGTTTCATATGCAGAACCATCTTTTCGATCACAAAATAAACATAGTTTTTTCTTTATAAAACGCTACGGATTTTTACTATTGACCTGTTTTCTAAAATACGCATGCCCTTCTGCAAAATTTTAAGAATTTCTGAATATCTGTGTCACCATCATTTCTTTCGATGTTTGCAGTTTTTAAAGTTTTGAAGTCACGTTCTAGATACATTAATAACATATTTACCTTCTGAAGCTGACTTTCACAGATAAAATTCAAATCAGCCATAATTTCGACGTTCCACATCGTTTGTTTTCGAAGAACCCAGGTCATCAACATTCACACTTCAACTTCCATTCCAGTATTATAAATGAGTATACGATAATAATCATTCATTATCAAGATGGTGAATTTTTCCGATAATTTCATTTTTTCTAAATGCTCAAAAATTAGCTCAAAAATTTTCCCCATTCCGTAGCTAACATATGCCTGATCAAGTGAGATTTATCCTTGAAATGAATTATTAATTCTAAATCCATTCCGTATCACAATTTCTTCAATAAACACGGAAATCTGAAGTAAAAATCCTCTGTTACGCAAGAACAAGAACGAACCGAAACCTCGCGAACTATCTGCCAGTGGACGACCCCGAAGCCTGAGACCGCTTCGGTCGTAAAAGCTCCTCGGCGCTCGTAAAACGCGTAGCTCATAAAAGCCCCAAATCGCTTCCAGTGGACGGCCAGGCTTATGAGTATCGGTAACTGTTCTGTGGCATGAAATCCACCGGATCAATGCACATTAGTTAACACTGTATGCAAATACAGGTTCTTCAAAGATATAATGCAATGAGCCTTATTTTTGTGGCTTATTATCTACATTGAATGAAAAGCATCAATAATATACGTGAATTCCAGAAAAGGAAATCTTTATCTTAAAGGAATGACCCTATATATTCCTCTAACTCATAATATAGAACACTCACTTTTGCCTTTCCTGCCTGTACTGCTGAGTGCACTCATCAAACAATTTCTGGTTCATCTCCATGAAAAGCTTGAGAGCATTGTAAATCAGTCCGTGTATGGTTTTATTCCAGTGAGTTTTCGAATTTTTATAGAGACTGTGAAACATTAGAGGAAGGATCTCAGCAGCGTTCTCAGATACCAACGACATCACGTATTCATTGTTCCAGTAGTAAAGAGCCCGTTCAGCCACTTGAAAATGCGGCGAACTGACGCATTTTGCGAGCTGCCTGAACAACGGGACCATAACCTGAAATAGTGCATAGAATGGTCAGGAGAATTCCATCATTTGTATAATATAATAAAATATTTAGTTCAAATTATGTTTGACACTCAACTTTGATCTTCTTCAGTAGCCAGTACATATTTGTAAAGTAGGTTTGTAGCTCAAGTGTGAGTATCGAATTTTTGAATGGTTTAAATCCACTAAAAGATTCCGTAGAATCGTAGATATATCCATCGATAGTTTTATTTTCCCAATATTTTCAAAAATACATATTTTTCAAATTTCAATGTTATATAGTTATAGTTGGTAAGGGGTTACATTCCACTGCGACCTTGAGGTCTATTGTGTCCAATTTCAATGTTACGATCCCCACGAAATTTTAAAATAATAATAATGAATGCAATTTATTAACCAAAGGCCAACAGACGACTTCGGCCCAAGTTGCCAACCCACAATTTACTTAGCAAGTTTACTTTCACTGGGGAACGGGAATTTCAGGACAAATTCGACATGATAAGGTTCGCATTATTTATAAATAACCGTAAAACAATCCTCGGCTCTTCAAACCAGATAATTCCTTCCAAATATAGGTTTTTGTTAAAATCATCCCCGATTGGCTGACATTTAAGTTGGGATTCCTGATTTCATGCAAACAGTGTCAATTTTCATAGGATACGTTCCGAAAATAACTCTGTTGTTTCGGTTGCTGATTTTCCGCTCCGTAAATATGAAATATTCGGATGGTTCCTGAAACAAGCGCGTGAAAAAGGTTATTCACGGAATCTGGTTGATGAAATTGCTGTCGATTTACTGTCACTAGAACGATTTTCTATGGTAAATATCCATAGCATAGAACAATCTATGTTTACTTTTGGTTTGTTTTGGTTCCCAGTTCAGAACTGTACGGGGCGGTTCTAGCACAGATCTATGGTCTTTGCTAGAACCGTCCCGAACAGATCTGAATATCTGAACTCGGAACCAAAACAAACCTAGAGTAAACATAGATTGTTCTATGCTATGGATATTTACCATAGAAAATCGTTCTGGTGAAGGTAAATCGACCGCATTTTCATCAACCAGATTCCGTAAATAACCTTTTTCACGCGCTTGTTCCAGGAACCATCCGAATATTTCATATTTACGGAGCGGAAAATCGGCAACAGAAACAACTGAGTTGATTTTCGGAACGTATCCTATGAAAATTGACACTGTTTGCATGAAATCAGGAATCCCAACTTAAATGTCAGCCAATCGGGGACGATCTTAACAAAAACCTATATTTGGAAGGAATTATCTGGTTTGAAGAGCCGAGGCATGTTTTACGGTTATTTATAAATAACGCGAACCTTATCATGTCGAATTTGTCCTGAAATTCCCGTTCCCCAGTGAAAGTAAACTTGCAAAGTAAATTGTGGGTTGGCAACTTGGGCCGAAGTCGTCTATTGCCGTTTAATCCTACAGCCAGGAAAATTTATAAAAGAAGATATATTCAAATTCACAAATGTATGTAAATAAATAATTTGAAAATTCAAGTTATATTAGAGCAAAAAAAACTTATAATAATGAGTGGTAAAATAATTAATTGAATGACTTTAAGTGGTGAATAACCGCAACTTGTATGGTCTCTCAGTGGACAGGACTGTTTCCAAACTACTTAAGATGTTCCCTGATTGTATATAGTTTGAAAAGAGTTCTACCATTTTATCAGATCAGTTGATTTTAAGCAGCCTCATTATTTATGGATTCAAGGACATTCACAACACCATTTTATGGAGACTCGTCAACATTGTAGATTGAAACTTTTTATTGTTTGTCCACTAACAAATTCAATTCAAAACAAAAATTATTTTCTTCAATACTAGTTCAGTAAACCACAGCCGTCTTTAATGCATAAGCCGGGAACAGAAAATCTGGCAACGTCTACGATAGACCCCCAACGGCCCAACCTTTTGCATTTCCTGGCGTTTCTATTAGTTTTTCCAGTAGCAGGTGGCGTTTTGTTTGTTTCGCGAACGCGAACGCGTTTATCGGCCCAACAAGTGTTCGAAATCAATGCAATATATCAATACCAGGTGTTTCAGTGCTGTAATTATTGAGTGTCGTTCTGTAAATAGTGAATTTCACTTTGGATTACTTTATTTTTTTGCGAGTGTCGTTTTGAGAACATAAGATTAGAAAAATGGTTACGAAGTGTTGCGTCCCATCATGTTAAAGTAATTATAAATCTATCAAAATGAAGATTATTTCAGTTGTTTAGGTTTTCCGAAGAATGAAATTCATTCATAAGAGTAGAAAAGGGGTCAAAAGTTAATAATGAATATTTCGACAATTTACAACAAAACTGCTATTCGATTTATGGTAAAACCCGCAAGATTTCCCGTCGCCGAGATATTAAAAAGATATTTACATCATTGTACGCAGTGTGATTTTCTGAATAAAAAATGTGAAATCGACCATAGGCGGTCTCCCTTAATTTGGAAGATATGGGTCCCCAAAGTTCCAAAATGAGTCGTTTTCAGGTCCCTTTTTCCACCATAAAAACGATCTCTCACTTCATCTGTATGGTTCACACACCACCTTTAAACCTTCAACCAACAATAAGCAACACTTTTCTCAAGAATAATCAATATTTAATGAAAAAATAATGAAATAACTGGACAACCACTTAACCTCTATTCCTTCTGATTTCGACTCAGACTAAAAGTGAAGTTTGGCAATGGCGCAAATTTCATCGGTCGGAATCGTGCCATCGTGCGTATTCGTGAATGACAGGTTATTGCTGGCGAGAGAAATGAAATATGTTCTTAGTTCTTACTGTTTACTGCGAAACTCTGAATCTTCCAACAGGAGAATTCGTTTCTAATGAAATCTACATGGTTGACACACATAGTAATGGAATGAGAATACACCCTGATATCTATTTCAACTTACATTTTTTTCATATGTGATAGGTCGCGCCCTTATTGTATAACCCATTTCATTGGAATACCCTGAATCTCATTCTAAACTGGGACCATCTCGAAGACACAACAAAAAACGAAGTAGATAACAACCTCCCTATTTTGAAGGGGATAGAAAGAAAGTTCAAACGAAAATATTGAGAGTGAAACCTTAAACAAATATCCTCAATGATTTTGTTTTGATGTTAGAATAACCACCTCTTCTTCAGTGACAGAAGCATTTTCCTTACATCATATCCTTCAACTGTCCATCATATCATATTTCCCGCCAGCAACTACCCTTCGGTCATAATACGTTGGCCAGCGATGAAAAGACGCTGTTGCCAAGCTCCGCTTTAACATTGAGAAGTATTTCGTAGAAATATAGGTTAAGTTGTTGTCTAATATTTTCACTTTTCTTCCTTTAAATAATGAATATTCTTGAAAGAAAGTGTCTCTATTCGTTGGTTGAAGGTTCAAAGATGATTTATGAACTAGATTTGAGAAGTGAGAGATCATTTTTATAGCGGAAAAAAGGATCTGAAAATGCAACAATTTGGAACTTTGGGGGCCCATATCTTCCAAACAAAGAGAGACCGCCTATGTTGGCCTTGATATTTTTTTTTCAGGAACTCACACTGCTTACAATGATGTGAATATCTTACTTATAGCTTCGGGACGGGAAATCTTGCGGGTTTACCCGATTTAATGACTAAGTAGGGCATAATACTATTATAGTTTCTTGTATTTTTCGAAAATAAATTCTTTTAATTAGTTTGACGAAGTGAAAAGTGAAGCTTTGTATTCATATTCATGTACTAAATGTTCAAGCGGTTGGCCTCTCAGTTTCGATTTCATGCGGCGTTGTCCAACTGTGTCCCAGGCTATTTCTAGAGACGGCTGTGAGTAAACCCACTCTTCATAAACTAAACATGGCATTTTGTGATAGTGTTGTGATCAATGTTTGAAGAGAAACAATAAATGTTTACTGAATTTTATTTTATGCTGTACCTTTTGAAATTCAGCTGGCTCGATCACATCTAATATCTCTTCTAGTTCGTTCAAGAACATGACTTCTTTAGGACTATGTGTTTTAGGCCAATACTTCAATAAGCTACGGATGACTGGTTGGGTTAATGAGGGGTCCTTCTCCAAGAACTGGACAACACAATAAGCCAGTTGTGGATGGTACACCGACAAAGATTTCACTTTGTGTAAGGGCATTAATACTCGTAGCAAGAAAACCTGCAAAAAAGGATGCACAATATAGAAAACAAATTTTCATACAGTTTTATGCACTTGCACAATGAGATGGTTGCAAGCATTTTGGATACCTAGATAAATTTCAAAAATTGGTATTTATTAATTCCAAACTGCATCCAAGACAAAACTAACAATGAGTAGAATGAGACAATCAGGTCGATTCTGTTTGCAAATAACAATATTGCTAGGAAAAAGATATTGCTATCATAACAAGATTGGAATTATTGGTATTCTGATCAACGATTTTGAGCAATATGATCTGTCACTTTAACAAGAATCTTGCTATCAATATTGCTATCTTAGCAACCTCAAAATAGTACTTGCTATGCTTGATAACAAGATAGGTTAGAAAGGGGATCTTACAGAGATCCATTTGTTTAAGTATTATTCTTCCAAGAATTCGAAAATATTGAAGATAGGGAAGTATGTGGTAATAGAAATTTGTTATTTCATGGAAAATTCTTAGAATAAAATACCGGCATAGTAAGCAACAACTGACCTGATTATTCTAATGATCTCAACAACAGCCATCCCTTTGAATTGCCAACAGAAAAGTTCATGGAATTTCGAATCAATAGCATAAATTGCTGCATTTGATTTCTGGAAACCAAAATTCTATCGGTATCCAGAAAATTGGACAGTTTGACTTTAATTGGTTTTTCTGTTTCGTAACATTTTCGAATAAGTCGATGTTTACGTGAATAAAAAAAGTATATGCTAATGGAAATGTGTTCAAGGTTCTCTAGAATATTATTTAATTTCAAGGAAAATTCTTAGACTAAGATACAGGCATAGGCATAGGCAACAGCTGATATGATTATTCTACTCGTCTCAACAAAAGCAATCCCTTTGAGGTGCCAACGAAAAAGTTTATCGAATTTCGAAATATTAACGCCTGAATAAAATTGCTGCATTCGATTTCTGATAACCAATATTTTATTGGTATCCAGTAAATTGGCTATTGGCCAATTTGACTCGTTTCTTTTCCTAACATTTTGTATGTCGATGTTAACATGAATAAAGAAAGCCGTAGATAGAGGTTATGTATGCGAAACCATAAAGAAAACTCACGAATTAGGGTTATTTTCTTCTTCCTTGTAGTTCTAATGTCACAAAATACAGTGTTGTCAGCTCTAAAATCACCAATTATGGAACTCTATGATAGCAATATTGTTATGACAAAATTCATAACAAACATTGCTATAACACTCGAAACAGAATACGTAACATCATGGCCATATTGCTATAAATTAGAAAGATAGCAATATGACTAGAATAGCAAGGTTCATAGCAATACGCAAACAGAATCGACCTGAATAAGTCATTGTCATTGTTTAAACTTTTCCCAAACAAATATGAACATTTTTGAATGTTACTTCCTGTATTCTGGATAAAAAATATAATGCAAGATATCACACAAATATGGACCAAACCAATTGCACCACTTATTTTTCAAGGATCAAATTGAAGCTTGCCACACATTTCAAATGCTGACCAGCAAAAGCAGTTCAAAGGCTTCCAAAGAAGCCATAAGAGTACACAAATCCTAGAATAAAACTTACCTTGTGCTCCTCTTTTAAAGGAAGAGCAAAACCGTTGATAATTGAACCCAAAATTTCTAACAATTCTGCTATACCATTGTGATGCTCAGTCTCATAGATGAATCGGTAGAAAATATTATTAATTTGTTTTCTTATGAAAGCTCTCAGTCCTAGAAATTTACCATAAATCCTATGCAAGGTAGTTTTCAGTAAGTCTCGTTCTCGGGGATCTTCAGAATCGAACAGTTCTAGTAACTGAAGAACAAACTTCTGATCAATATATCTGAAAAAGTTTAATTTATCAGTAATAACAACTTCTTTGTGAATTGTTTTTTTCATTACCTTTTAGCTACATTAGGTTGGAAATCTTGGGCTTCCAGCACCCTAAGAAAAAGTTCATATACAAGTTGAAGATGAGGCCAAGCAGCTTCTAGAGTTGGTTCATCTTCTTCGGGATCAAACTCGGCCCCATTGGGATTTGATGAAGGAGGCAAAGTACGGAAAAGATTCACAGCAAACTGAAAAAACCATTTAAAAATTAATTTCTGTTTTGGGGAGGGGTTATTGTCAGGACATCATAGTATGTGCAATGTCAAATTGTAAAATCAAATTAAATGGTGTCATAGCTCGTATTCCCAGCTGCTATGTGATTGGGCACATCCAAGATGCTTGTGGTATAGGACCAAAGACAACAAAAAGACGATCAACTCCTTCACTAAATTTGTCAGATTCAACTCTATCTTCTGTCCTTTTTCATATCATTGAATGGGCTATAATGCTGTTTTTGAAATATCAAATTCGTCGAGATTTCTAAAATGGTTCGTTTGTGGAGCCGGAGAATGCATTAATTTTCAAGTAAAAAAAACAGGAGAGTTGAAAATATTTTTCTCAGTGTTTGTACTTCGATTAATGTCATATTTTCAGCTTGGCAGATCAATCAATTGACAAAAAAAACTGGAGCCGAAATAAATGGGGAAAAGCCATGGAATGATCGTGAATTGCAGAGAGATGAGGTTCCAACGCAATTCTTAAACAACCAACCCACTTCCTTCGACTTCTGAAATGCATGAAGAAATGTTGAGTGGAGTTGATGTGCCTGAAGAAAGCAATAAAGTGCCAGGCAACTCGGATTGCCCAAATCATATTACAAGTATACAGGGTGTTTCATTGGTAAATGAACATACGGTAACCTGAGCTAGAGCTACCCTAGGCGAGTCCAAAAAACCTATATATGATAGGTCTAATCAATTCCATAACCGAGATACAGGGTGGTTCATGTTTTCACTGATAATTTCAATTTCTCATAACTTTTGAACCACCCAGTATATTCGGTTGATATTTGGAACATATGATTAAGTTTCACAGGTCGATCGATTTCTATTCGAATTCCCAAAAATTTCCAGGTCCGTATCTGATAAATATTGGAGTTCTTGCAAGCTGAAATTCAACACCCTGTATATTGAAATTTTGGGATTTTATTGAGATATTCGAAAAGAGCAGAAAATTTTCAATGAGGTTCAGTAGATTCCATCGTCCCGCACGTTATTTTGCTCATAGAAAACTTCAGGGAAAGTTTCAATTGAATATTTGGATTCCAATAAATTCTTAAAAAATTTGAATAGAAATCGATCGACCTGTGAAACTTAATCATATGTTCCAAATATCAACCGAATATACTGGGTGGTTCAAAAGTTATGAGAAATTGAAATTATCAGTGAAAACATGAACCACCCTGTATCTCGGTTATGAAATTGATTAGACCTATCATATAAAGGTTTTTTGAACTCGCCTAGGGTAGCTCTAGCTCAGGTTACCGTATGTTCATTTACTAATGAAACACCCTGTATAATTGATGTAGGTATAGTAGTATTGAATCTCATTCTGTTCAATTTCTGCGTGCATGTTTTGGGGAACAGCATGCTATCGTTTTGTCCAAATGTCTGTAATTTTAGAATTTTGAGCCGAAAATGGTCTCAAAGTACTAGTTTCGACTCACTGATGACAAATCCAATGTCAAAATTGATTCTGTCCGGCCTTCCGGTCGAGGGAACGATAACGGAGCAAGCTAGCGACTTGAAACTTTCAGGGTAGGTCGCACATCCGATTGTCACTGTTAAGTTCGCTAATGGGCTGAATCGGCCCAACGGTTTTAGAGTTATAGCCGTCTGAAATTTTAAGATAATTTCCCTGATACTTCAGGAACTATTGAAGCGATTGGATTAAAACTTGGGAGTTAGTTGGAGCTTAATTTTGGAACTTCAAGGACCTCTCACGTCCAGGACGATTTTTTAAAAAAATTATATTATACCTTATATTCTTGTTCTACGCCCTCGAATTAGTAAGTGTGCCAAATTTCACGGCGATAGGAGTCGGAAAATTATTTTTCGAAAATCGATATTTTCTTAAAATTTTACCGAAAATCGAAAGTTCTCCGATCGACCTGAAATTTGAAACATATACTAATTCGAGGGCGTAGATAAAGAAAATCCAATCAGAATGTTAGTGGAGAGTCTGGTTCGTTTTTTATGGCCCGAGGAAAATCGAAAAAATTGGACCTTTTTTAAAAAAATCATAATTTTTCAACCAGGAGACTTACGTCTATAAAATAAGTGGCTACGTACTCACAAAGGATCCAGATATAACCAAAAAAATTCGATATTGTCCAGCCTTACGCGTTTGATCTGTACGACGGCCCAAAGTTGACCCAAATTTCGAAAATTTCTCACCAAATCCGGAATATTTTCCAAACCGACCTTGTTATCGTTTCCTATTAAATCGAGGTCGTAGATCACGAATATGTCATTAGAAATCGTCCAGTGACAACCGTTTAGAAATTATGGCGGAAATAGTGAAAAAATTTCGAAATTTTGGTCAACTTTGAGACGTCGTGCCGACCAAAATAATGAAGCTGGGTGATGTCGAATTTTTTTACGTGCAGTTCGATCCTTTATCTATGAATTAAAACAGATTTCATCGTCCTACTCTCATCGAGTCGGTAATAATGATTTTTTGAAGAAAGGTCCAAAATTTTGGAACTTCAAGGACCTCTCACGTCCAGGACGATTTTTTTTAAAAATATCTGACCTTATATTCTTGTTCTACGCCCTCGAATTAGTAAGTGTTCCAAATTTCACGGCGATAGGAGTCGGAAAATTATTTTTCGAAAATTGAGATTTTCTTAAGGGTAACCCCTTAAAATTTTACCAAAAATCGAAAGTTCTCCGATCGACCTGAAATTTGAAACATATACTAATTCGAGGGCGTAGATAAAGAAAATCCAATCAGAATGTTAGTGGAAAGTCTGGTTCGTTTTTTATGGCCCGAGGAAAATCGAAAAAATTGGACCTTTTTTAAAAAAATCATAATTTTCCAACCAGAAGACTTAGGTCTATAAAATAAGTGGCTACGTACTCACAAAGGATCCAGATATAACCAAAAAATTCGATATTGTCCAGCTTCACGCGTTTGATCTGTACGACGGCCCAAAGTTGACCCAAATTTCGAAAATTTCTCACCAAATCCGGAATATTTTCCAAACCGAATCAGTTACGCAAAATCTAATTATAGATTCGTAATCTACGTGTTCGAATCCATAATATATGATGTGCATATTGTCATAGCTTCAAAAATAAAATTTCGCACGGAATCGCTAAATCTTACCCCCCACCCCTCTGCGCTTTGATGTTTATTCGCGGTTATTTATGAAAAATTTTTCAAGTCCCAAATAAAAATTTTTTCTCGAAAATCGTCGACCTTGTTATCGTTTCCTATTAAATCGAGGTCGTAGATCACGAATATGTCATTAGAAATCGTCCAGTGGCAACCGTTTAGAAATTATGGCGGAAATAGTGAAAAAATTTCGAAATTTTGGTCAACTTTGAGACGTCGTGCCGACCAAAATAATGAAGCTGGGTGATGTCGAATTTTTTTACGTGCAGTTCGATCCTTTATCTATGAATTAAAACAGATTTCATCGTCCTACTCTCATCGAGTCGGTAATAATGATTTTTTGAAGAAAGGTCCAAAATTTTGGAACTTCAAGGACCTCTCACGTCCAGGACGATTTTTTTAAAAAATATCTGACCTTATATTCTTGTTCTACGCCCCCGAATTAGTAAGTGTGCCAAATTTCACGGCGATAGGAGTCGGAAAATTATTTTTCGAAAATTGAGATTTTCTTAAGGGTAACTAACCCCTTAAAATTTTACCAAAAATCGAAAGTTCTCCGATCGACCTGAAATTTGAAACATATACTAATTCGAGGGCGTAGATTAAGAAAATCCAATCAGAATGTTAGTGGAGAGTCTGGTTCGTTTTTTATGGCCCGAGGAAAATCGAAAAAATTGGACCTTTTTTAAAAAAATCATAATTTTTCAACCAGGAGACTTACGTCTATAAAATAAGTGGCTACGTACTCACAAAGGATCCAGATATAACCAAAATATTCGATATTGTCCAGCTTCACGCGTTTGATCTGTACAACGGCCCAAAGTTGACCCAAATTTCGAAAATTTCTCACCAAATCCGGAATATTTTCCAAACCGAATCAGCTACGCAAAATCTAATTATAGATTCGTAATCTACGTGTTCGAATCCATAATATATGATGTGCATATTGTCATAGCTTCAAAAATAAAATTTCGCACGGAATCGCTAAATCTTACCCCCCACCCCTCTGCGCTTCGATGTTTATTCGCGGTTATTTATGAAAAATTTTCTAAGTCCCAAATAAAAATTTTTTTTCGAAAATCGTCGACCTTGTTATCGTTTCCTATTGAATCGAGGTCGTAGATCACGAATATGTCATTAGAAATCGTCCAGTGACAACCGTTTAGAAATTATGGCGGAAATAGTGAAAAAATTTCGAAATTTGAGAGCAGTATCTTGTTGGGATCGCCCGGTAGGTAAATTCTAAAAAAAATTTTTTTGAGAAATTATTTATCATACCAAAAAAAGTCTGCTCCGACTTTGAGCTTCATATTTTACACCGGTGTACCAAATTTCGTGGATTTTCCCTCGGTATCGATTTTTTCTTCGGAATAACTCTAACAATACTGATTTAATCATGATGAAACTTGAAAACTAGTTTGAAAATGCTGATGAACAAGTTTTTGGAAGATTGTGATAATCGTGTCATTAAAACAATTTGAAAACAAAACCTATAAGAGCACTGACGTGAAGTCAGCAGCGTTTGCGAGCATCTTCAAGTTCGTTTCCAAAGCGACCATCTCCGTTGAACATTCGCGCAAACGCTGCTGACTTCACGTCAGGGCTTTTCTAGATTTTTTCAGTTTGATCACGAACTTCTGAGAATTTAGTGGAATTTCGCTATTGAAACATGGAGTTGGACCGCAGCCACTGACACCCAAAAAAGAAGGGAACATTACTACACTATTGTGCTGATCAAGTAGTTCTGTGCTTTGATGCAAAAATTGAAGACATTACTGAATGTGAATAGCATACAAAGTCGGGATTATTTTCCTGTTTGAAGACTTTTTAGCATATTTCACTCTGGAAATATTTCATGAACCACAAAGGATCAGACCATACGCAGTTCAGACTCGATCTTTGAATAATGTTTCTCAGCCCATTTTAGAATATTTTCTCGTATGTTCTTTAACCGATTTTATGAAATTAAGAATAGAGGGTATTTCTGAGTGTGAATGAGTATCACACACGTAAGAATTATTTTCCTGTTCGAAAATTCTTCTTGCATATTTCACTGTTATTCTAAATTAAAAGGAACCATAAATGATCAGAATATATCGTAGTTTGGATTCCATCTTTGAATAATATTTCTAAACATTTTCTCGTATGTTTGTTTACTGATTTTAGGAAACTTTTTGTTAAGAACCTGGTTCATAATCTATAGCACTGTGTTAGGCTCTATTATTAATACATCCTGAGCATAATCATAACAATGAGTCATAATTTACTCAGGACTTACCTCTTAGGCATATTGCTGGGATGCATATATGTCATTGAAATACACAGGATTTATTTTATCTTATAATTTGTGTGACTACGAATAGAATACGGATCATAAATAGACTTAACAATGTGTTATATATTGGTTTGTATATTCAGTTGTTGGTTGTTATGTGCTCTATAAAAACTCAATCAAAACATGCATGCCATCTCCATTCAGAAGCGGTATTTTAATTCTTTCCCGCGCTAGTTGTCGTTTAAGCGATGCTAGCGACATCTCCTTTTGGCTTCGTTGATGTAAGACAGAGATGCAAAACATCGGAAATAATTTAGTGGGGAGATGACTGCCTCTTTGTTGTATCTTATACGGCTACGATCGATTCGCGGTCACGAACACGTAAACATAGATTTCCTATGTGAATGACGCGTGTGGTTTATTTGGTTGGTCTGTGCTATGACAGCCATTTTGGACGAAAAAGTGTACATATGTCATAGAGACAAGGCAACATTATCCAACGTACATAGAACACATAAAATGACAGATTTTTTATCTCTCGTGTCCTCCACCTGTAAGGGGGAAATAGCTCCCTTTCTCTTGTGTGGTTATTACGCAGTCCCTGTCCCTAGGTAAATGACATGCACTTCGAATGAACCTAAAAATTGGTGACCTCAAGAAATTCCGTTCATATAAGTGGGTAATTTTTTTTGTGATATTTTTTGCAGTGGCCGATATTCTTAGGTTTGGAGGGAAACCCTTCAGAAGCTTATAACTTGTGCGCGTTAGGGAATAGGATGTGTTGGCTATCTAACTGTGCCCTTCCGCCACCCTAGGCACATCACTGTTAATTTTGATAATAAAGTGAAGGGTGGCCGGTTCGATTAGAAAATTCATTTCGTCAGGAATCGAGCCCGAAACATTTTGATAACGAGTCCATGCTCTACTGACCCCACTGAAGGACAGGATCATTATATTGCAAACATTGAAACTGATCCTAAGACAAGGAGTATCCAAGTTGAAGAAATAATCTGGATACAATATTCCCATCACCTAAGAGTTCTGGTGTACTATAGTAATTGTAGAGGACAATACAGTTGAGTGTGAAACCTCCATAGGAAACATAGTACGAAAAATTATATTCTTTAATACAGGTCTCGGCAAAGACCCTCAACAAGAAAATAAAAGCCATGGCTAGATTCAAGCATTTCAGATCCATGACATACAAAAAGAATGGCATCAACTTCTCAACATCATCCAGAATTTACCAGATAATATGTACTTACACCACTTTTTCAGAAACTGCAGAAACATACTCTCAATAATACAAAACCTAGAAAAGCACTCACGTAAAGTCAGCAGCTCCTACGCTCTTGTTAACATTGCGAAAAGGCGACTTGGAAATTTCAGTGGAATAGACGACTTCGGCCCAAGTTGCCAACCCACAATTTACTTAGCAAGTTTACTTTCACTGGGGAACGGGAATTTCAGGACAAATTCGACATGATAAGGTTCGCATTATTTATAAATAACCGTAAGACATGCCTCGGCTCTTCAAACCAGATAATTCCTTCCAAATATAGGTTTTTGTTAAGATCGTCCCCGATTGGCTGAAATTTAAGTTGGGATTCCTGATTTCATGAAAACAGTGTCAATTTTCATAGGATACGTTCCGAAAATCAACTCTGTTGTTTCGGTTGCCGATTTTCCACTCCGTAAATATGAAATATTCGGATGGTTCCTGGAACAAGCGCGTGAAAAAGGTTATTTACGGAATCTAGTTGATGAAAATGCGGTCGATTTACTGTCACCAGAACGATTTTCTATGGTAAATTACCATAGCATAGAACAATCTATGTTTACTTTAGGTTTGTTTTGGTTCCGAGTTCAGATCTGTTCCGGACGGTTCTAGCATAGACCATAGATCTGTGCTAGAACCGCACCGTACAGTTCTGAACTCGGAACCTAAAGTAAACATAGATTGTTCTATGCTATGGATATTTACCATAGAAAATAGTTCTGGTGAAAGTAAATCGACCGAATTTTCATCAACCAGATTCCGTAAATAACCTTTTTCATGCGGTTGTTCCAGGAACCATCCGAATATTTCATATTTACGGAGCGGAAAATCGGCAACCGAAACAACAGAGTTGATTTTCGGAACGTATCCTATGAAAATTGACACTGTTTGCATGAAATCAGGAATCCCAACTTAAATTTCAGCCAATCGGGGACGATCTTAACAAAAACCTATATTTGGAAGGAATTATCTGGTTTGAAGAGCCGAGGCATGTTTTACGGTTATTTATAAATAATGCGAACCTTATCAAGTCGAATTTGTCCTGAAATTCCCGTTCCCCAGTGTAAGTAAACTTGCTAAGTAAATTGTGGGTTGGCAACTTGGGCCGAAGTCGTCTATTTGAAAAGAAATATGAAAATAAAAAAAATTGAAATTTTTCCATAGATAATTCTTTTTATTGACACTGTCCATCTTTCAACCAAGTTTCATTCCGATCAGATAAATATCTTTCGAGTTATCGAAAAATCAAAATTACAAATGGCTGTAACACAGGAACCATTCGCCAGATTTGGCTCATTAACGAACTTAACCGAGATATTCTGGATCAAAACCTAACTAAATTTCTAGACTCTAGGTCCTTCTTTTCGAAAGTTAGAGCACATAGGGACGGACGGACAAAATTGAATTTGTCCACGGACCCTTCTTCAGGGTGTTCAATCCAATCGTTTAAGGCTATTTTCGGCTCAAAATTCGAAAATTACAGACATTGTGACGAAATGATAACGAGCTGTTCCTTAGAACGCGCGTAAAAATAGGGTTACGCAACAGTCTGAGAGACTTGAGCAAGCAACGCATCCAACCCTCCTTATACCCTTCTCTATGAGAAAACGAAAGTGAAACCATACGTTTCTAATAGGACTAATAAGGACTAATACTCCAGGAGGAAAGTTCACTCAAGCCGTCCGAAATTTGTACATTGTACAACATGTTACCCACACAAGGGCAAACCGAACCTATTAAATATCCAAAGAAACCATTAATGGAGATGATAATAGAAATATAACTCTAGCTTTTGTTAAAAAAACCTGAAATATAAAAGATTTTTTTTCCGGGTTACAGCTCGTTTATTATGTTGGTGATAAATATAATATAATATACAAGGACTCCAAGAGCATCAGCAAAAAGTATAAGCAAAAAAACTAGAACAACACTGACGTGAGGTCGGGAGCTTTT
This sequence comes from Myrrha octodecimguttata, assembly GCA_958510865.1. Taxonomy (NCBI): domain Eukaryota; kingdom Metazoa; phylum Arthropoda; class Insecta; order Coleoptera; family Coccinellidae; genus Myrrha; species Myrrha octodecimguttata. The sequence goes on along the minus strand of OY294059.1, from coordinate 71,244,070 downwards.
ACGCGCTTGTTCAAATTCTATCTATTAGATCCACACAAAATTTTGCACATAGTTGCGTGTTGGTAATCTCCACCTGATTAAGAAGTTTCAATCTGATTGCATTAAAATTCCAAATAACAACGAAATTTGGCACAATTTTTTCCTTATATCTCCGAAAGTAAATATTGGATCGAATTGAAAATTGAAACAATGTTGTTAAATACTGACTCTAAGGTTTGTGCCAAATTCCACTGAAATCTAATCAATATTTTCAGAGAAAAAAAAACTTTGCATATTAAAATTGAAAAAATTTTCGAAATTTTTTTTTTCAATTTTTAAGTTGCTCTGAGTTGCGCGTAGGTATTTCAAAACTGTTCTGAAGGTTTCAATTTGATCGAGTGAATACTTCATGAAATATCAAGGAATTTCAATTGGGAAATTCAATCTCCGAAACTATCCAACCGATTCCACCCATTTTATTTATTTATTTATTTTGTGATCAAATAGGATGTCAACAGGTATACACCCAAAAAAACATCCACAAAAAAATACAACTAAAAACAATATGTGCAACAACCTAGATCTACATATCACCCAAGAACTTTTAAGCTAGTTACCATGAAATAAAATATTACGAATACACAAATGAAAATTAACTAAGCAACTTAAGTCTTTTTTTAAATGGGCCTATCGGCATGAAAAATATATCTAGTTCACTATACTTGAAATTGAACAATCCCACCGCTCTATTTATCGGAGAGTGTTTTCTCATATTTGTTCTGTGAAAGGCAACCTCAAAAACAGAGCAACCCCTCAATGACCGAGCCGGAACATGCACATTTATGTAAGATAGCAATGTTGGTGAATCCACATAGTCATTCAACAGCTTGTACAAAAACATAAGATCACTATGCTCCCTACAACTTTCCAATGAGCGGAAGCAATAGTTTTTTCTAAGATTGATCGTACTTGCAATATTATCATAGTTTCCCGTGACTTCATGGTCCAAACATCTTAAGAACTTGTTCTGTACCACTTCTAGTCTATGTTTATAAGTCTCATATTGTGGAGACCAAACAACCGACGCATAGGATAGTTTACTGTACACAAATGCAAAATATAGAGCCTTAAGGGCCTCGATGGAGCTGAAATCTCTGCACGATCTTATCACAAATCCCAGCATCTGGCTATGTACAAAACTTGAAACAAGACTTCATGTCATTTATGTAAATTATAAATAAAAGAGGTCCAAGGAGAGAACCCTGGGGTACCCCCGAGTTTACAGAAAATTAACGTTACATTAACGAACTTAGCGGAGATATTCGGACTCCAAACCTAATATGACGATTTCAAGTCGCTAAGTCTTTTCCTTCGAAAGTTAGAGCACATACGGCCGAACGGACAGAATAGAATTTGACAATGGATTCTTCTTCAGGGTGTTCAACCCAATCGTTTTGGACCATTTTCGGCTCAAAATTCGAAAATTATTATACAAAATCGTGACGAAATGATAACGCGCTGTTCCCTAGAACAAGCGCGAAAAATGGGCAATGAAACAATCGAGGTTCCAGCACGGCACCCTGAGCAACTCAGTACCTATAGTAAAACAATTCTGAATAGGATTCCTCGGCTCTCACTCTTTCATAGTGCAGAGAAAACACAACTACCAATCACTCATCCAATATGGACTTAAAAGAGGGAGAATCAAACGCACAGGATAAAGAATAAACTAGCCACATATTCTTGACTGTTATTCAAACATTCATGAAATTGAGCGACACCTTGTGAGTCGAAGGCCACTTCTGAAACCGTGCTGCATATGGTTGCGAATTCTGTATCTATTAAATCATCATATTGATGAGTTCAATTTTCTCGAAAATCTTTGACAACAAAGTTTTCACCCAGTTTACCATTCTTGCACACTGGGATCACGATAGATTCCTTCGACATGTTGGGAATTCACCTGAAATTAATGGTTGATGAGATGAAAAACAGCATGTTTCATCTAAAACATGAATGCACAGGGATGAATATTCTGATTGAAAGAAAACTCGTGCATTTCTCACCATATGAACAGCTTCGGGATAAATGGCCTCTGTAATAATTCCTTTCTGTTGCGTGACATACTCGACCATCTCCTGGAGGGCAGTCCGTTTCACTTCCTTCCATTTCAGGTCGGAAAGCGGATCCGTGACAAAATCGAACAGGACGCAACACTGTCGCAGCTTCTGCACGAAAAGTTCCTCTCTATCAGTTGGTGATGCATCTGTAAATAAAAATCGCATTGAAATTTTTTATATTGTACGAGGTAGCTTTAACCTCTTTGGGGTATAACGTTTGGCCCTGTCTTCCTCTGAGAGAATTCGTCAGAGCACGCGCCTATTTCATGCCTACTTCAGTGGCCACCCTTTAGGCTGGTCGTCCACTGCAAGCGATTTCGAGAGGCGCGATAGGAGCGTAAACGAACGAATTTGCGCGACAGATCCAAATGAATGGAATTCTAGGTACCCTCGTCGACTGGCAGCGAGTTCATACGGGCGACTTCGAGCGGCGCAATCGTATCCCGATCACTTTGGATCTGCCGCGTCTATACGCTCGAAAAGAGGAGCTATCCGTCGGAAAGTGGAATGTATGGTTTGTGAACGGAATATTTGTTGAAGTTCGTTGTTTATTGTTGGTGAATTTTAGATGAATCAGATTGGAAGGTTAATGAATGTTGTCTTTTTTCTTACATTAAACACACATCCAGAAGTTCTGTAGGTGTATAGTAGCCTATCTGAAGTTGGACTCTTTGGCAATAATCGGCTGTATAGCATTCCAAATATAATTAATCCAGCGTGTTTCGCCATTATCTCGGGTTTTATAGCTCTTATTATCTCAATATCTATTATCAATTTGTTTTTTTAGTCTCCGACCAATTTTATTCCGAACATTTTTCTATAAGCTCAAGTGTTTTTGGCCCATACGTACTGTAATGATTCAATTACGTTTCATATGCAGAACCATCTTTTCGATCACAAAATAAACATAGATTTTTCTTCATAAAACGCTACAACAGTGTCTGCACAGGTTGTCCGAGCGTGTTATGGAGTAAACCTGTGCAGGTTTTCAGACCTGCACAGGCGAGCGGAAATGAATCGGAATATAATTGTTTTTCATGGCACCATACGGTGAGTCTAAGCATTAGTACGCGAGTGGTGAACCTAAGCATTTGTACGTGAGAGGTTACCGGCACAGGTCAACCTCTTCTGTATGCCGGATCGTATGTGGCCGACATAAGTGGCTTATTTACCACAGATTGTTGTCTTTCCGATTGAAACAATTATTTAATTAGTTGAAAATGTGAATAAATTTTTCAAATCATCAGTTTCAAATCAAGTTTGTTCGATAATCAGAGGAGAGCTTTTCCTTGAAAGTGACTAGTAAAGTTTACATTTGGCACCTCCACGATTGTCATGTCAGGCAACTTGCCTGGAACTAGAAGATTCTTCTATTTGTCCGTAAATATAAGTATAAATAAAATGAATAAACCGTACGGAAAGTGAGTCACCAATACAAACAATAAACAGCCACATCATATGACTAACAGTGATGATGATGGAGATGCTAACATATTTCATCCCCTACCACATAGTGATTGTAGGTTCGGCTAACGAACTGTCTTCTCGCAGCGTGGCCATTTCCGCTGAAGTTACCTGACGCTGACCATGCTATTGTGAAGAAAACACCCGAACCACTGAAAAAATAAAATAAAACACATCCCAAGGTTTAATCTATTCACCTGGCAACGAAGGCAATGGGCCTATCGACTGGAGCACCATCACTGCGTTAATGTTCTTGTTGCGTTGCATAGTCCCGTACGAAATCATGCCGTTTTTGACGGTCGCGTCCATCAATTTCGCGTAACCGTTACCGTCTTTTCCATAAAATACGCCACTGTTCGCGCTTCCGTCCAACGAAGTCATCTTGAGGAATTGTCCGTGTACCTGTCGACGTCAACCGAGGCCCAAGAGGTTAGCAGAGGGAACGAACTTCACTGAGATGATAAAAATAGAAAGAGAAACGGCGCTGCTGGCGATACTTTCTAGGTCGAACTTCCATCCCATTAGAGGGTGAAAACATCTATTCTCGTTGTCTGGTTTATCAGTCGTCAGATACAGTTTCGATTGACATGTCGCAAGATATCTAATGGAAAGGGTGATGGCAACGAAAACCTCTATACGTCGATTCTACTTTTTCTAAAAATAATGTACTACACTGGTTTTGAAATCGTACCACAAAACATATCTATTTGAGCAATCTACTTCATGTCTAAGATACCAGGTAATGCCGCCCTTACCCATCTGCTTGCCAGGTAAAATGAGAATTTATGAAATAAATAAATATTTTTTTGTTTTTTTTTAGTTGCCGAACCAAATCAATTGGAGACTTCCAAGTTACAAACCAAAAGTTCAGAAATTTTTCTGCCACTGTGGAAGGAAAAGTTCAGATCGAATTCGACATAATGGGGTTCACGTTATTGATAAAAATTCTTAAACGGCGCCCAGGTTTTTCGAACTAGATAATTGGATCAAAATATTGATGAGAAGCTATCTACAAAAAAGGAACAAAAAGTTATCATTTAGGAAAAAGGTGAAACGTATGAATCAAAAGAAGAGGAAGTCACCATGGGAGTCATCCAGGGGAGTATCTTAGGACGTCTCCTTTTTCTGTTGTACAATAATGACCTACCAGATACTATGAAACAGGCTATAGTAAACCAAATAAACTGAAGGGTTTTCCAATAAGAGTTGTTATTTTGAATAGCCCGCTATTTCGGTAGATGTCACTTTTCAAGCTGTCATTTTTTGACATTTGACAAGTAGAAACTACGCCATTAATAAAAATGGAACGATACACGATTGGAGGCTAATTTCCCACCAAAATTATTTTTTCTTAACAAATATTTCACACTTACTTTATAAAACACTAACTGTAGAAATATGACATAGATCAATTATTATTATTATCCATATTCGTGGAGATATCGTGTGATCGGCTAAAAATTTTGTTGAAGTTCCTTTGATTTCACGTCAATAATATCGACAAGTTCATATAGGATATGTTCCAAAAAATCTTCTTGGTTATTCCGGTTGCTAGTTTTCATTCCCTAAATATGAAATGTTCGGTTACTTTTCAAACTGAAGAACTGGAAATTTCTGATTCAGACAAAAGACAACAATGGCCAATGACAACATACTATGTTCAGTTAATGAAACGAAGTTACCATTCTAGTGACAAAAAATCTACTACTTTTTGAGCAACCAAGTTAATGACCCTTTTCAGCAACCAACCGATAATTTCGTATTAACGAACGGCAAACTAGCAGCCGAAATAAGCGAGTCGATTACGTAACATATTCTGTATGAGGTATACTGATATTATTGTAATCAGGGAGCTGTAACACAACTTTCAGCCGAGCAGACATAATTATTACAGATATCGATGATTGGGTGCAATTACTTAGGGTTATTCATAAATAACGCGAATCTTAATATTTGTTTTGAGATTTCCCTTCGGCCTTCAATAGCGGTAGAAAATTTTCAAAATTTTTGGGTTGGCAAGTGGGACCTCCTATAACATATGCTCGTGACCAAACCATAAAATGTTTCGATTTGGAAAACAATACAACTTTCGACCACTACATAATGTTCAATATTCACAATGTTTTTTTGATTCCTTCCACCCGCTTGTTCTTGGGATCAAAAGCATTTTAATTTTGAACCGAAATGTCCTCTTACGAATAGGTTGGACGCACTGATGAAGAATCTGTTATCAAATTCAATAATGTACGTCCAGCCGTATGCTTCTTCTTTCGAATGAGACCTTAATGCTTTAAATTTTCCGGGTAGGTTTGGAACAATTATTTTCGATTTCGATCTTAGCGATTAGCGTCTTTCATGTTACGGCTACTTGCGTATCGGAATTCTGAACTGAGCATATCTTAGATGATTCTACACCGCAATAAAAGTTCACTGCACCAGTTAACTCTATCGAAAACCATCCTCCACTGAAAGGAGCCTAAAGTCCTTGTTCTTGAACGCTTCCGGCGAGGCTTAGGGCCGGTATTATAAAACTTTAACTTTCACTGCCAGTTTTGACAGCTATGTCCTATCACAACTGTCAAAACTGCCAGTTAAAGTTAAAGTAAAATTTTATAATACCGGCCCTAAAACAAAGAACTGGATATTACCACCGATTATTCATTAGAAGTTTCAATTAGGACCATTTTAGAATCGATTTTCGAAACCAGAAGTCGTTCACGCAAAATGATAACACCCTTGTTCGATAGGGCAAGCGCGGAAAACGGTAACTTCACACAGCGCTTAAATTTAAGGGTACGGCCAGAGTGCAATAGGACTTGCGATATCGCTAGTCCTGCATCTTGCTCAGTGATAAAACTTTCAGCAGCTTCAGTTCAACCAATAGTGTTTTTTCAGGATATTTCCAAGCGCTCGCGTTGACTTCGCCAAATTGTCAAAAGGAGTTCCTCGAAGGCGAGAAGCATTCCTGCTCGCACTGTGGACGTTCCTTTAAATTACACGAATAAAGAAAGACAAGATTTCGGAAAACGAATCACAAAATGTGAATCTCAAAATTTGAAAGTAACAACAACGTTGACAAAATTTTCCAAAAATCCATTTGAATAAACCTGATAAAATGCACTGAATCTGAGTACTGCTGAAACTTATCATCAGATAACTAGTTGAAAAGGAGAAAAGGTGAAAATTTCTGGTCCAATTCCCATGAGACAAGGCAAAACTCTTCAGAAAAAAAACTGGATATGTCCAAATCCTTATACTATTTCCAGGAAAGTGAGACATGTGCGCCGATTGGTCCGACTCTACTGAAGATGACACCAGAATCACTGATAGATGAAACGCAGATGACTCTTTCAGATTTTCCCAAGTATCAGAAATTTCAGAAGATCTTTTACAAACAAGCAGCAAATGGTTCAGGGAAATCATGTCTGCATGAACCTGAACAAAACAAAGGCAATGCTTAAAAAACCAAGTTCCTAAAATATTCCGACGCATATGACCATGTCGAACAAATCTTAAGAATAGCCTGAGTAAGTTTAGTTTCAGAGAATTTGCTTGGATGTAAGGCATGGAAGAGAAATCTAAAGAAGAACAAATACATCATATGACACCTAGGCGACGCAGTTGAAATATCCACGACCTTGACATGAACAAGCATTGCTGCATTGAGTACATCAACGGAGTCCTACCAAAAAAAGAAAGCGGATACAAACGAAACTCTACAGAAGAAAGGGTATACAAGTTGGAACCATACTCGGCGAAAGAGTTTCTAAATTGAGACTATTATGACTATTAAATTTTTAGACATTTACTCATCGTACGACTTAGGGTTTCATTTAGAAATAAAAAATATCATTATTGAACTTGGCAATACTTCGTTATGATCAGTTAGGATGTTGCAGTTGGAAGTTGAGAAAAATGAAATATCCTTTTCTGTGTCTTGAATAAGAGAACAAATATTCTGCTTTGGAAGTTGGTTGAGTAAGTCTCGATCAAAATTGGACCTATTTAGGGAAATTTTCAAGTGTAAATACTTCTGTAAACCAGGCCTAACCGTAGTCAGTGAGCAGTCGCTATGCAATGCCTTGGTGATGAGAATGTTCAAGGAAAGATATTTCTTCAGTTTATTAATTTTAAAGCTAAATTCTAGATGACGATTGCTTATATTTCCTTCGGAACCATTCATCAACCTACTCCCAGAATCCCTCTCTTAAATAATGTGCCACCAGCAAAGCCAATTCCGTTTTTATAGATAAGAAAATCAATGCTTTCATGAGGTCATGATATTCTCTAGTAATAAGGTGATAAGATAAGGCGGCATTAGAATTAGCTTACTTGGGGCAAAAGCTGAGGGTTATGCATAGGGTGTCCCGTGAAGAGAGCGGCAAAGGGTACACTGCCTAATATTTATGTTATCAACCCAGAAATGAAAAGAGTATGCTATCGCAACCACTTTCTTGTGTGTGTGTGTTCTTGTGTTTGTTCAACAATTTTTAGTGCAGGTAGTTACAAAGGGACAGAAAAACAACTAATGATGACCCAAAGTTTGGAAGACCAGAAAGGACGAAATGAAGAAACCATCAAGATGACCGTTGATAAAACTTGCAGTCATTGCTTAGAGAAATAGGAATATCAGAACGAACCGGGTGTTTTTAAATTTCTATATGAAGATTTAGAAACGAGTAAAGATTTTAGTGTAGGCCGAATGGATTTCCAAGCTGCTCAGTTCCGAACATAATCCGTGCAGACAAAACGTTTCGAAGAAGCATTTGATTGCTTTATCTCAGTATGGAAAATACTTCTGTAACATTTTAACCGGAAATGAGACCTTCCAACGGAACTAGAATCTCTACCATCCAGGAATGCATAGACATAATTTTCTGAAGACTTCCCAAAGTTATGTTCAGAAAGCCCTACTTCGGTACAACAACTACAGGGTGCATAAAGCACGATTTTTTCAAGAAGTCTCTAATGATTCTGAGTTTGAAGAGAATTTTCTTCATCCACAACAGATCCGACCTCTCCTCCCTCTGGCTATTATCTCTTTCAAAATCTCAAGAAATACTCGAGAGGGCGGCGCTTTTTATAGAATGACGACTTGCTGTGAAGTCGAATTCCGCAGACATAGCGAAGAAATCGTTTCTCGAATTCATAGCGTTATTGGAAAAAGATTAAACAAGTGTTACTGTTAATGGTTCTTAGGTTAGAGTATGATATTTTGTTTGTCTCAATTGAGTATTACCATTGAAATTATTATTAATTTTTTTTCGCAACGAAGGACTAAATTTCACGGAGATATTAATATACTTCCAAAACTGCTTATGGTACATTTCTCCAAATCCTCTAAAATGTTCTTGAGGAGTTAGAAAATTACATTTTGTTTATTTTCAAACCTTCGTGTAGGCAGAGGTTTCTGGTTAAAATTTTCCCGTCAAGGTATTTATAAATTGTACTAAATTTGAAGTACTGAACACAAATCTGTAGTCAAAACACGGCGATTCCTCTCGGTTTGTAAGATATGGTCTCTTAAATAATATATGTCCCATTTTCGGGCTATTATTTTCGCTATAATGAAAAACGCCCAATACGGTATTTAATCTGGAAATCCTTCTCGAACTCTTGCACAATGTCTATCTTAGCGGTTTCTTCCAAAAATATTCGATATTTATGGAAAATCTATTGAAAATATCACAGAATTTGATGCCTATTTTTTCGGAATTTTACCCGTTAGTTGGCATCTGTGTACTCTCGTCCCTGCTAATGAAAAATGAATACCATTCCGGCAGGAAATACGAAGTTAATGAACATACAGAATATCAACAAAAAATATGTTACTACCGATCAATTGAGATATCTGTACACAAAGCCTAGTAAAAAAATCGGCATAGAAACTATTGTCTGTAGTTGCAGAATGGTGCAGGGGCTGAAATCAATCCCCTAATATGTCGATTTTGAAATTTTTTCAAAAATGCTCTGAATCTTCGAAAGATCCCATTCTTCAGTTTACTTGTCAGCTGCATCTGGCAACTTGGCCCTTATTAAGTAGAAAAGTCAGCTGAATCTTTCCATTTTGAGTTTAAGCTCGCCACGATTTTCACCTTGTGTAGAGTTGCATAATGGTGCAGGAGTAGGAAGCGATCCTTTAGTTTGTCGATTTCAAGATCTTTTTAAAAATATTCTTAATCGTCGAAATATCTTGTTCTTTAGTTTACTTGTTAGTCCTTCTTCGCAACTTGCTCCGAATAAAACTGAAATATCAAATGAATCCATTCATTTCGAGTTCAAGCCCGCCACGATTTACACCTTGTGTAGGTCAGGTTAGTTGAGAATAGGACATTGGATAGAATATTAACTACTGATTTGTGTATAGGTCAGTCTCTTATTAGTTGAAAATAATACAATTGATGTGCATTGCCCTTTAAGTTACCAACCGAATATACTCAAGCCTAAGCAAATTTATCCAGATTCTGATTAAATTGCCTTCCTTATGAATATTTCTGTTTCCGCCAGTATAAAGAACATGATAAATATCCCAGGAAAATTAATCGTTACCGCGCATACCTTATCATCTTGTCCAAACTTAGTCCTAGGTTAGGTTCGTTTGAACTGTGAAGTTAAATTTCGTTCTCCTGTATCAGGAAATAATATAGCGTTATTCAACTGATAGTGCCAGTTGCAACCACATGATATAAATACAATATATAACCACTAATCTGGGCAACATTTTTTTCTGACCTATCACATCCGGTTCATATTCAACGTTCATATTACTATTACTACAGATGAAATTGCGCCGATGCCAAACCCCAATTCAAAAAGGAGTATATTCAGCCGATTTCGAGGTTAGATGGTTGTCAGATATTTTCGGTTTGTTTTCCTTAAATACTGCTTATTATTCAGAAGTAACGAAGGGAATAGTTGTGATGAGGTTCAAAGATGATCTTCAGACTGAATAAAAGTAATAAACTTAAATAAAGTTAGAACCTTGGAAACTCATATCAGCAGATTTGTGTTCAGGAGAAAACATAAGGTAACTTGATACGAATGTCCAATTGATATGACGGGTTTTCGAAATAATGATAAGACCACGAGGGACAACAGCAGCGCGTTCCGGATTCTAAAACGGTAGGCGTAAATCAACCTGGCCGTTCTAACCTCTCGGGTCTCCGTCCCCCAATAATTCAACTGCTGTTGAGACGAAGCGTTCAGTTGGAGCGCCTTCAACGAGTCCACACTGGCTGAGGCCACCAGGTCCAGACCACTGTGGAACGAGGGCGACTTAGGAATGCCCAAGGGATCCTTCGGTCCTGCACCCGGGACGTGACCTTGCGCAAAAGTTGAATGAACCATAGTAGTAACCCCGAAAATCGGGGGCCCCGTTCGGCCCTTCGGCGCCCCCCGACAGCACCGTCCTTCTGAAAACACCCGACGACATTCACACCGACCGAGACACTCTTGGATCTTCCCGAGACACAGATTCGACCGTAGAACGAGGATTCCTTCACGAGATTGGCGAAGCTTTTCTTCTGCCACTGGCGGCGGCGGAACACTGGACGCTACTGCTGTTCCTTTAGTGAAGGCGGCGGATGTATGGATCGCGGAGGAGGCGCGCGCGCGTTCCGTCGTTTCGCCGTGAGACGGACAGAGGGATGACGTGCAATCGTTGAAAATCTTGGAATAGGGGATTCTGTTCGTTTCCCGATTTTCAGTTCGAAAGTTCTGGAGTGGATTCATATTCAAATGCGATGCTGTCATAATGAAATAATTTTGAATATTTTATTCTATCTTTATCGATAACGAACTTAACTTTATACAGCACTTATAATTTCGAAAAACGATATCTCTGAATATTTTCCTGAAATGTACACTAATTAAGTGAAAAATATATGGTAATTTGTTCATTAGTAGTGGTAGATGTATTTTTGAAATTATTTGGAAATTTATATTCAAATTTTTATATTCGGGACTGTTTGTGACATTCACTGACTCGATCTGTGCAGATCCATTGTGTGTTCATTCATAAATGAACATACGGTAACCTGGGGTGGAGCTTCCCTATATAAATGCAAAAAAACCTATATATGGTAGATCTAATCAATTCCATATCCAAGATACAGGGTGCTTCTTATATTCACCAATATTTTCAATTTCCCCTTACTTTGGGACCACAAGGTGAAATCCGTTGATATGAAGAACGTATGAATTATCTTGTAAAGGTCAATCGATTCATATTAAAAATTGAAAAATCCTAATCCTTCGGTAAATCGAGATGTACTCATTTTCAATAGTTAGGATCAGAAAACTTCAATTCCATCACGACATAGATTTTTCTCAGAATTTAATGGAATATCACCATTGAATCAAATTTGCCTTGAAATTTCGGCAGCAAGTCAACGTGCGGGCTGAAGAAATCAACTGATCCCAATTGAAAATTTTCTGCTCATTTCAAATATCTCAATCCAATTCTGAAATTTCTGCGTTTAGGCCAGCAGTAACCACAACAACTTCGAAAAGAAACGACTCAGACACTCAATATTAGTAGAGCAGGTTTTCTGTTTAATCTTGTAAATCGAATTCATTAATTGATCATGAAATGATAGGTCGACGTTCGTGCAGAATGTCCATATGAAAATAAAATCGCCAAATTTTTCCATCTGGTAGTAAAGTTACGTTTGGCAGGGTCAAAACATATATAGGTGACAGCCTTGCCAACGAAGTTGAATATGCGAGCAAAAGGTGCTGACTTCACGTCAGTGCTTTTCTAGAATAGTTCGATCTTCCAGTCGATTCTACGTGAAAAAAAATAGGAGTAGTTAAGCCAACCCTATACCTGAATTAAAACCTTCTGGAGCTATCAAGTATAGACTCATTCATGATTCCCAACAATCCTAACTAATATTAATTTATTAATACAATCGTTGAAATGACATAATTATTCATTGGAACATCTTCAGTTTCAGCGCAAGAAATACTTCGTCCAGTTCCACACGTGCGGTATTCAAGTGATAGGCATTGCATTGTGTACATTTATCGAGTGTGTTTCATCTATTTTCCGAAAATTTTTTTTTATCAAGGTGAGTACCTTTTCACATTTTTTGAAATATTCTTGGTGATATATTACTTTTTCTAAGTGTGAAGCACTAATATTCCATTTGGCGTCGATAGTTATTTAGTACATAGCATTGTTAGTAATAAATATTGTTCCTCCTTTTTTCCGATGAGTAGAGTTGGTTCATCTGAAAGGAAAGAGAAACAATAACTATCGTTCCTCGATCTTGAGGGAGATATTTCTGATGTCGAACAATAAATCGATGAGTACGACGAGGAAGATGAACCAGATATAGAGAATTTGCGAAAATAATTGAATCACATGAACTTAGATTTCTTTCGAAACCTACAGAAGTTTTCAGTGATGCAGACAGTGAGAGAATGTTACGACGGGGACCCCCTTTCTTTGTCGTACTTTGTCCATCAGCAAAGAAGAGATGAAAACACAAGGCTCTCATGGAGAGAGAAGAATATCGACAAAACGGAAACGATTTGCAATATAATATACTCTTTGAAGAAACTAATGAGTTCACACCTCTTGAGTACTTCAAAATGTTTTTAGATGACGAAATCATAAAGAACTTGGTGGAACAAACGAATTTGTATTCGGTTCAGACGGATGGCAACTGCATCAATACCACTTTCCAAGAAATGTATCAGTTTATTGGCATTCGAATTTTGAGTGGAATTGTACGAATGCCTAGTTATAGAATGTACAGGGCATGAGAAACAAGATTTTCTCCCATTGCAGATGTAATGTCCAGAAACAGATTCGATAAAATGAGGAATAATCTGCTCATTAGTGATAATAGTGAAAAAGAAATGAAGAGAGTTATGATCATCTTTTCAAGGTTATATTGAAAGGCTGAAATCCTATTTTGGGAAAATAGATCCTTAGGAATACGACTGTATAGATGAAATTATGATTTCCTTCAAAGGCAAAAGTGCTTCGAAACAATATATAAAAAATACACCTTATAAGTGGGTGTGTGGGTGCAGTGAAACTTCTAAACGAACAGACAAACCTATGGAATTCCCTACTTTTCGGAATTCTCAAGAAATGAGTCTACAGAAGACATTTAAATACTTTGTTGCTACTTGAAATCATACAGTATGAAAACGTATTAGTTCTACGAAACCCGTATCACCTTAAAAGAACGAACTCAATTTACAAAGTTCTTGGAATCTATATGAACGATACACACACATACGTCGAAAATGTTGGATAGCTAGTGATAAATTATTGATTCCAATTTTCAGGGTTACTATCAGAAAAAGTAGATTTCAATTTTACATTGCACTTCAAAACTATCTTCGGCATTTTTAGTTTGCAAGCGTGATGATTATGTTGAGATTGAGAGTAGAAATTAGCATTCGGCAACGTCTCTGAGAATTATTTTGACATTGCCGATATTTCACGAGTTCCAACCTGCGTCAGTTTTGAGTAAAAAAACCTAATAAGCACTGCCGTGAAGGCGGCCCCTTTCTTAGGTTTTTTTTTTCGATGAAGTATTGGATTTCAATTCGATCTAATCTGTATTTTTGAAAATATTGAGGGAATAAATTTTTGAATGGGTATATCTACGCAATCATTGGGCGGATTTAACCCATTCACGAATTTGATCTTCGTAATTAAGGTATAAACCTTCTCTAAAATTATCGAGTTTCTAAGTTGTTTCTCTCGGAAGTTATTGTGTTTACGGTTGGCCGTTAAACCTCATCAAAAATTCAGAGCTACTAATTTAGCTAGCACTGTGTTTCATGTTGGCAATTCAGATCTCATTAAAAGCTTCTTAATTAAAAACAAGTACCCCTCACCTGTGATTAAAAAAATTCTATCTAGTAATGAGACATCACTACCAAGACAGCTTAGTACAGCTAAAAGATTTTTTCAAGATTCCCTACATCTATGGGCTATCTGAGAGGTTGGGACGGTGAAGTGATGAAAATAGCTAATACCGTTAAAAGATTTTATTCTAGATTAAAGTCAAAGGTAGCATTGGAATCAAGATCAAATGTTATATATAAGATACCTTGCAAAGAATGCAATAAAGTCTACATGACAGTGACAGACCAACAGATACCTGGAAACAAGACTAACTGAACATAAAAGAGTATTGGCTGAACACGCATTTAGTGATCTACACTCTTTCTACTTCGATAAAGTAGTAATTTTGGACATACAGGCCTTCAGGAAAATGAAACCAACTCACTCATAAAAGGAGTGATATTGACAAACTTAATACAGCCTATTTCGACCCAATTCAGAGAATAAAAAAATTAAAATCTAAAAAATCTTAACAGTTCATTTCCTCGACATGCTTTTTTTTCAGCTCTCTTTCCCGATGTCTGATAGATAAAATAATAATCAACCTTGCATTCCATATGTAGCATCCACCAGTCTTATTGTTGACATAAACTGCTCCACATGAGTTAGGGATATTGACTTAAATTCCAAAAAAATATAGTTAAAATAAGATTTTTGTGATGAAAATTCATATTGATATGATTTCAAGTTGCAAATTAATTTTAGCCTGTGGGTCTGCACCGTATACAGGGTGGTTAAGAAAAATCGAGTAAAATAACGAAATTTCATTTCTAGAGAATTCGAGCCTTTTAAGACTATCAATACATTGTATGGCCTTCACGGGCATCAATAACAGCTTGACATCTTCTTTGCATACTACACACGAGGTTGTTGAACATTTCTTGAGGAATTTGGTTCCATAAACGGGGCAGAAGCTCTCTCAGATCATTTAAGGATTCTGGGGTAGGTTGATGATTATCTGATCTTCTTTGGAGCATATCCCATGCATGTTCTATGCAATTGAAATCTGGTGAGTGCGGAGGTATTGGTAAATGTGGAATGCCAAGCTCCTCGCGCGCATTCTCAACTATAGCTGCACGGTGCGGTCTAGCGTTATCGTCTAGAAATTGAAAAGTTTCACCATTAGCAGCGTGAAAATTTGGCACAACATTGTCAATGACATGCTCCCTATAGTGTAAGGCGATCATATTCCCAGGACAAATGTGTAGATCTGTGCGCCCGTTGAAACATATCCCGGCCCATACCACTACCCCCTCGGAATGGATAGACTTATTGGACATAGCGACGATTATGGGGTATGCGTGGGATTGTCCATACCCTTATTCTTCGAGAATCTGAAAATCGTCCATATCTGGATTCATCAGTGAAAAGGACACAACGCCATTGATCGTTCTAACTGATATGTTGCCTTGCCCATTCCAGTCTTTGACGCTTATGGTCAAGTGTTAATGGAACTCCTCTTAATGGACGTCTAGAACCTAGATTCACCTCTCCCAAACGTCGTCTGATGGTTTCGATGGAAACTTGGACCCCATCTGCACTTTGAAGAGTATTTCTTAGCATTCTACACGTAGATGTAGGGTTTCTTTTTGCCGAAACGGTGATGAAAAAAGGCGACCAGATTGACGAAATGTCTCATACTGATTTTTATTGGATCGATTCATGTTGTTATTGAGTTTTAAATTATTTTACAGCGATTTTCTCGAAGATTACATAATTTTAAAAACGATTGAATACGATATCCCCAACTCTTGTGGAGCAGTTTATTTCACTACACTGTATCCGCTTTACCATGCGGTATTATTACATCCGAATTTTAGATGATTAATAAGTTGACAAGAGAGACCAACTGACAGCGTGAGTAACAATTTATTCTTTGTTCGATGGAAATCGATGTTTCAAAGTTATTTTAATTGTTTCAAAATTATTTTATTTTTTTTTGCATTGACGATTTTCATTTATACCTTGTTCGTTATATTTGTGATCTGTCTTGTGCTAGTTTGTGATCAATTTTCTATTTAACTTGGTACATCTCCGAGTTTTTCAATAGTTTGTTTTCTATTCGGAATGTTGTAATATTGTTTTTCACCATGTTCACTTTCTTATCTTTCATATCGTTCATTGTAGAGCCCCGAAGAAGATATTGAATAAATCGAAATGTCGGCATTCTGTCAAATTGAATTTTTTCTCTCTAATCTATAGGTACCAAAAAGTAGCCTCTCATTATTTGAACCATAGTTTATAAAAGTGAATTGAGTATAAGCATAAAGAATCCTGGAATATTATTAGTAGATATTTCTAAAGAACTAACCCTTCAAGTTCGGAAGAACCTCCAACTCGCAATTTTTACTAATATTGAACCTTGAGCTAGAATGGCGTTTGTCCTTTTTTATGATGGGTCCCTGGACGGCCCCCGCTGTTATTTTCGTCTTGTTCAATGGCGTAGGGGGTGGAGGTCCTGTGGCCAACGAATTCGTTTTCGGCTGAAAATAAACAATTTTTAATATGGTGGAAATTGGACGAGGAAAATTATTTGTAAGCAAATTTTCAATCTTATATTGCTTCATTTCAATGAATAATTTGTGGTATGGATATAACGAATAAATCAAAAAATTAATTTCAGTATAATGATGAACTTCCTATCCCTAAAGCATAATCAGGTCGATTCTGTTTGCACATTGCTATGAACCTTGCTATTCCAGTCATATTGCTATATTTTTAATTTATAGCAATATGGCCATGATGTTACTTACGTATTCTGTTCCGAGTGTTACAGCAATGTTTGTTATGAATTTTGTCGTGGCAATATTGCTATCATGGTCTTCCATAATCGGTGATTTTAGAGCTAACCCTTTATTTTGTGACTTTAGAATTACAAGGAAGATGAAAATAACCCTATTTCGTGAGTTTTTTTTATGATTTCGCATACATAACCTCTATCTGCAGATTCATGTAAACATCGGCATAAAAATGCTAGGAAACAAAAATAGTCAAATTGACCAATAACCAATTTCCTGGATACCAATAGAATATTGGTTACCAGAAATCAAATGCAGCCTTTTTATTCAGGCGTTAATAACTCGAAATTCGATAAACTTTTTCGTTGGCACCTCAGAGGGATTGTTGTTGTTGAGATGATAAGAATAATCATCTCAGCTGTTGTCTATTTTGATGATATTTTAGTCAAAGAATTTTCCTTGAAATTAAATATTCTAGATAAAATTTCCATTTGTATATTTTTTTTATTTATGTAAACATTGACATCTTCAAAAATGTTACGAAACAGAAAAACCAATTGAAGTCAAATCGACCAATTTCCCTGATTCCAATAGAATATTGGTTTACAGAAATCAAATGCAGCAATTTTATGCGGGCGTTAATGATTGGGAATTAGATGAACTTCTCTGTTGGCATTTTAAAGGGATGGCTGTTGTTGAGATCATTAGAAATAATCATCTCAGCTGTTGCTTACTATGCCGGTATTTCAGTCTGAGAATTCTCCTTAAAATTAAATATTCTAGAGAACCTTGAACAAATTTCTATTAGCACATACTTCCCTATCTTCAATACTTCCGAATTCTTGGAAGAAATAATACTGAAACAAATGGATCTCTGCAAGTTTCCCTTTTTAACCT
The DNA here is from genome assembly GCA_958510865.1 of Myrrha octodecimguttata. NCBI lineage: Eukaryota > Metazoa > Arthropoda > Insecta > Coleoptera > Coccinellidae > Myrrha > Myrrha octodecimguttata. Next base: position 71,225,999 of record OY294059.1, on the reverse strand, counting down.
ATCTTGTTATCGAGCATAGCAAGTACTATTTTGAGGTTGCTAAGATAGCAATATTGAAAGCAAGATTCTTGTTAAGGGACAGATCATATTGCTCAAAATCGGTAATCAGAATACCAATAATTCCAATTTTGTTATGATAGCAATATCTTTTTCCTAGGAATATTGCTATTTGCAAACAGAATCGACCTGAATGTCCAGATTTTTGCATTCGAGACCAAAATTCTAAGGTGAATTACAGCGTGTAGATATTAAACGGCCCATACACGGTCAATATTATTTTATCGGTGTTTTTTTTAGAGTGGCAGAACCTTCGACAGGGATAACTGTGATTTGACAGAAGGTAGAGGCAATGTTGCTTCGACATTTGTGTTCAGTAAGCACACACGTTTACAAATTGTTGACATTTAGTTTCAAAATCAGTGTTCTATTCGCCAAACTTATAGAGCACTTCGTGAAATTTATAGCTTCCTAAGGACCGTATTTATAGTTGCTCCTTGAGGCTTCCTTACTGAAGGCCGCCTTGAATTTGAACTGATCGGGAAGCAAATTCAAGGTGGCCTTCAGTAAGAAAGCCTCAAGGAGCAACTATGAATACAGCCCATAATCGTCCATCACAGCAGCTCATTCGTCGAACTTTCGATAGATTTCGAACAACATTTTCTTTACTCGATGTAATAACAACTGTACGTACAGAAGAAAATATCGCTGCTGTAAGTCATAGTGTTAATGATGATGCAGATTTGTTTATTCGTCGACGTTCACAACGAGTTGGACTCTGTGCATCTACCACATACAAAATTTTGCTTAAAGATCTTGGTCTACACCCATGCAAGATCCAACTGGTTCAAGAACTAAAGTCATTTGTTGATGTCCTTAAACAGCTTGAAGTTGATCCACTTTTTTATCGCAAAATTGTGTTTAGTTATGGAGCTCATTTTTGGTTGAACGGCTACGTAAACAAGCAAATTTGCCGTATATGGGGTGAAAACAATCCTCAATAAGTTCTGAAGGTTCCATTGCATCCTGAAAAATGCTTTACACTCTGGAGACAAATATGGATATCGGTCCATATTCCTTTAAAACCGATGCTGCTTATGTTAATGGTGCTCGTTACAGATCGATGATCAATGATTATTTGTTTCAAAATTCTAATGGTATCGACCCAGAAGTGTTTTGGTTACACCAAGATGGTGCTACACCTCATGCTGCTACCTTAACAATTGATTTTTTGAAAGAAAGATTTGGCGGTAACATTATTTCGAGAAATGGTCCATTTGATTCGCCTTCAAGATCATGCGACATAACTCCACTGGATTATTTTCTTCGAGGTTATGTCAAATCATTCGTTCATGCTGATAAACCAGAAACAAAATTATATTGGAAGTCAACATAACTCGTGATATTGATGGAATAAGGTCTGAATTAGCTAGTTGTGGTGGACATATGCCATAAATAATCTTCAAAACATAAAGGTCATGAAATTATCTTTCAAATAAAAAAAAATTTGGCTTCAATCTTGATGTAAATGTTTTATTTCAATTTAAAGTTCCATCACTCTAAAAAAACAACCGATACAATAACATCGCAACATTATTCTGACGGATGGCCCTAGACGTTCAATAATATTGTTTGATTAATTGAATCGTTTGAAGGCAATACTAAAGGTTGTGCAACATTTAGCGGTTTCGGCATTTGAAAAGGTGAGCCGTTCTGAAGATCAGTTATAATCATGAACCTACAGTATACGAATTGGTTGCTTTGTATGATTGGTTCAGATCAAGGCGGAGAATTCGCTGATGCGTAAAATGTTGATTATCTTAAATTCCCAGTGGCTCCCTTTCAGGCTTTTCAAAAGCAAACCTTTTAAAGCACAGTAAGACAAGTCAACATAATTCCGGACTGAATTTCAATAGTTCATTATTATTCCATTTGTAAAGTTTAGAATGTTGAGATTCATTCAGTAGTGCGTTGTCCAGTGTTCGGTGTTTTCAGAAGATACGAATAATCGGAAACAGAAATAATGAAATTATTCAACCTGATTCATTCTACCTGATAGCCTGAAATGATAGTTTGAACTCCTAACAGAAGTGGTGAACATCGTGCGTTTCGAATATGAAAAATTCTAGGAAAGCACAGACGTGAAGTCTGCAGCTTTTGCGCGCATGATCAGATTTAGAAAGCGGTCATCTTTTCGGGTATTAACCCCGCCAAATGAACCTTTACTTCCTGAAGGAAAAATTTGGTGATCTCATCATATTATCCTCACATAATTCTGCATAAACTTTCAAGCTGCCCTCTTCAATCAAGTACTAACAAAAAACAGAGATACCGATAAAGAATCAACAAAATTGTATATATTTTTCCCGATATCCCTGAAAATTGAAAACGTATCAAACTGGAATTTGGTAAACTACTATGAAATACAGGGTTTGAGGTCTGTGCCAGATTTCATTTCTTTCAAATCTTATAGATAAAAAAATTTTTCTGGATTCTTCAAAGTGCGGTTTCAACAACCTTTCGCAAACATTTGCGTTATGCTTCAAAGAAACACCAAGTTGAAATACAATCAGCCAGGTATTTCCTGAAATATCATGCAAATAACCTCTCAATTTCAAATATTTATAACGATGAAACCGTTTGGCGGGTTTTGCCCATTAACGAATTCCATCGCCGCACTATGAAATGCAACCTACCCTGAAAGTTTCAAGTCAATATATTTCCCCGTACGCCCGTTATCGTAATATTGACACCGGATTCGTCATCAGCGAGATGAACCTAGTCTATTACTCTCTTGAGACCATTTTCGGGAAAAAATTAGAAAATGACAAACATTTGGACCAAACGATAGCACGCTATTCCACAGAACATGTTAATGGGCGAAATCTGCTAAACGGTTTTTTGCAGTTACAGCTTTTGGAAATTTTGAGGTTATTTCCCTGATACTTCAGGAACTATTGAAGCGATTGGATTGAAACTGCTGACTTCACGTCAGCGCTTTTCTAGATTTTTGTATGTGTTTCAAGTTTGCACGAAACTTGGGGAGCAACAGTGAGGAAATTGATCAAATACACTGTAACCAAGTTATACTTCATTCACTTTTATGAACTATCCCGGTTGGCCATGATTTAGGCCTATTAAGGTTTTTGCGCGCATGTTCTAGGGGAACAGCGTGCTATCGTTTTGATCAAATGTCTGTAATTTTGGATGATTGAGCCGAAAATGGTCTCAATCGACTAGGTTGGACTCACTGATGACGAATCCGGTGTCAAAATCGATTCTGTCCGGCCGGCCGTAGACACGATAACTGTCGAACGAAGTGAGCTAGCAGCTTGAAACTTTCAGGGTAGGTCGCGCATTGGAATGCCGCGGTTAAGTTCGTTAATGGGCCAAATCGATCGAATAGTTTCGGAGTTATAGGCGTTTGAAGTTTTGAAGTTATTTATTATTTATTTCAGAAACTACCTGAGCGATTGGATTCAAACTTGGCGGTTAGGTGAAGTACAACGACGCGCAACTTTGAGCCAAATTTCGTCAGGATTATATTGTTGGTTATTTCTAAAAAAAAATTTTTTTCGGAAACCATTTATCATATCCAAGAAAAATTATACTCACGCTTTGACCTTCTAATTTCACAGCAATGCACCAAATTTCAGTTCGATACGATCATAAGTTTTGGAGATATCGGGAAAAAATATGTCAAATTTCGAGGTTTTCTTCTCGATATCGTTGATTTTTTCGGTATAACTCGAGAAATACTGATTCAAGCCTGATTAAACTTCACAGCTAGTTTTAAGACGCTGAAAGACAACTTTATGCAAAATTTCGTAATAATCGGGTAATTAGAACAATTTGAAAAAAAAATTTATATGATTTTCTCATCATATCATCCTCATTAAATTCTGTATGAAACTTCGAACTGTTATTTTCGATGAAGTACTGGATTTCAATTCGATCTGATCTGTATTTTTGGAAATATTGGAAAAATAAAATTTTGATTGGGTATATCTACGGAATCATTGGGTGGATTTTACCCATTCACGAATTCGGCCTTCGTAATTAAGGTCCAAACCTTCTCTACAAATATCGAGTTTCTAAGTTGTTTCTTTCGGAAGTTATTGTGTTTACGCAGTCGGCCGTTAGGCTGACCGTAAACACAATAACTTCCGGAAGAAACGACTTAGAAACTCGATATTTGTAGAGTAGGTTTGGTGCTTAATTACGAAGGTCGAATTCGTGAATGGGTAAAATCCGCCCAATGATTCCGTAGATATACCCATTCAAAATTTTATTTTTACAATATTTCCAAAAATAGAGATCAGATCGAATTGAAATCCAGTACTTCATCGAAAATAACAGTTCGAAGTTTCATACAGAATTTAATTAGGATGATATGATGAGAAAATCATATAAATTTTTTTTTTCAAATTGTTCTAATAACACGATTATCACGAAATTTTGCATAAAGTTGTCTTTCAGCATCTTAAAACTAGCTGTGAAGTTTAATCAGGACTGAATCAGTATTTCTCGAGTAATACCGAAAAAATCAACGATATCGAGAAGAAAACATCGAAATTTGACATATTTTTTCCCGATATCTCCAGAACTTATGATCGTATCGAACTGAAATTTGGTACGCGCGCACGTTCAAATTCGTTGCTGAAGCGGTCATCTACATTGAACATGCGCGCAAAAGTTGCTGCCTTCACGGCAGTGCTTTTTGAAATTTTTTTACTGAAAACCGACGCATGTTGGCGTGAAATATCGGCAATGTCAAAGTAATTCTCAGCGACGTTGCCAAATGCCAGTGCTAATTTCTACTCTCAATCTCAACATAATCATCACGCTTGGAAACTAAAAAATTTAAGTTTTGGTAGTTTTGAAGAAGCAGAGACAAAGTATCAGGAAGTGCTATATGTAGAATTGAAATATGTTTTTTTTGATAGTAACCCTGATAATTTGGAATCAAAAATGGATCACAAGCTGTCCAACATTTTCGACGTATGTGAGTGTCTCGTTCACATAGATTCCCAGGAACTTTGTAAATTGAGTTAGTTCTTTTAAATGGACACAGGTTTTGTTGAACTACTACATTTTCATACTGGAGTATTTCAAGTTGTGCAACAAGGTATTTAAATGTCTTCTATAGACTTAATCTTCGAAAATTTCGAAAAGTAGGTAATTTCAGAAGTTTTTCTGCAGGGTTATTCGAGTACTTTTATTTCTTTTCGAGTGAACTATCCAAAGTAACGGAGTACTCTATCCATTATTCTTCAGTAAAATTTCAACAGTCGATTTTTGATTTCCGAACAAGAAAATAGTATAACTGAATCTTCCAACCATGTTTATATACGTGAAATATTTCCAGTGTTAACAGGGAAAAAAGTTTCTTCGACATTCGCCAGGTCTTTGGAATTATTGAATTCACATAATATTCCCTCAAATTCATTATTTTCCCAAAGTAAATTCACATTTCGGAAAATACGTAATTACTACGACCTCTATGTAGAGGGGACCGTTGTGCAGTTATCTGACAGGAAAATGACTATAACCTAATATTTTCAAAATATACACGGTGAAATGTGTCAGAATGTCATGGCCAACCGGGATAGTGAATGGAGTATACCACCACCTCTGTAACGTTCTGTTTCCGAAACGTTCTCAATAAATCAGTTCATCCATATTAGACCATTAGTGAGAACCGTTTCAATATATCTATCACAGATTATGTGATAAACAAGTAAAATAATTCAATTCCAAAAATGTTAATAAAAGAAAGCCACTGAATGGAAATGATAGTTGTTGGAGCATTGTTAAGTATCGAATAGCAGTTATTCTATTCCGAGAATGTCGTAATATAATCATTTCAGAAGTAGAAGATTACCGTCTGGTGAATACGTTCGAAATCGCTCGTAGGAATGCAAACAGAACATGTTCAAGGTTTCCACAATTCCAAATATAAAACTGTAATGCATATTAAATTCGATTTAATTCCGTCCCGGCATTGGGTCAGCGATTTCAATTCATGAATATAATGAGACGAATTCTATATTCCTTTAAGAATGATGGTAAACAACTATTATTGAGAATAAGCATTTTGAAAAGTCGAAGTCTCGAATTTCATCACTTTTAAATAGGTTTTCAGAGACTTTGTGCGAATTTTGATATGTTGTAGAAATCCTTAAATAATATTTACATTTCATAGGAACCGAAATAAACTTGATATTTTTGGCACTTGTGTAATATTTTTCTTATTAACTTTCTATTACTCGTGGTGAAGAGGTGATAATTGGAACACGAGAAATCATCCACATTAGACCAGGGTCGATAATTTTTTGAATGAAAAAAAGAAAGAATGTATAACAAAAACGAAAGGAAACATTATTTAGTGGAGATCTGAAGTCGATAAGTGGAAGGGGAGTTTAAGGGTAAAACGTTGTTTATCTCGATTTCCAGCAAAAGTTTTATGGAAAAAAGTTGTAGATAATGAAAAGAGCTGCCTGCAACTTACGTATTCACACTTGTTCCACAGAACCTCGAAATTTATGTGAAAAATTCCAATAACCAAATTTTTGCTTTTTCATTCAATTGATGAGCTTTTTGTTCTACTTTCTGATAGTGTACAAAAAAATAAATTTCTTTGGTAAATTAACAGATAGTTAGGCACAAATAAGACTCTTCTAGTCCTATGCCCACTTCTCTAAGAAATACTTTTTTCACCGGGGTATGTAAATTATTTCAGAATAGCAACAAATGGGCATCAACGCATATCGTTCGAAAAAGGTTTAACAACTTTCTCAAAACATTGGAAAATTTTTTGGATTCGATTTTTCTTCGTTTTGTTGCATTTTTTAATTCACCATTGCAATGTATATATTTTTCACACCACCCAGATGTAGAAATATCGACGAATATACTTTTAGAAAAAGTAAATATTTTTACGTCAGACTCTTCGATCGAAAATAGGGTTAAAATAAGGAAAAAAAAGTGAATATTTCATATCGAAAAATAACACATTTGGAACAAAAAAATGTGAGCTGCCACCGAATTCCGCGAATTTTTTTTTGTAGAAGATCAAAATAAAAAAACAAAAAAATGGTTATTTAATTTCGAAGCTATGTGAAAAAGTGTGTGAATGCAAACTTTGTAGATCTTTTCATTACCTACAACTTTGTCGCTGAACTTTTTTCCATAGGACTCTCACCGAAAATCTGTATAAACCGTGTTTTACCCTTAAAAACTAACACCCTTTTCCAATGGGTTCATTCCCATGAATTTATGATTTTAATATGTTAGTTATGAACCATTCATATTATGTTCATGATACATTTTTTTTTAGGAAAGTAAGCAGCTTTTGTGCGTAGGTTCAAATTCTTTGCCAAAACACGTATCCTTTCACGTATTGACCATGCCAAAAGCAACTTGGCTATCTTCTTATCCTATGATCCTCACTTAATTCTGCAGTCATTTTCCAATGAACTATTGGATTTCAATCCGATCCAATACCAATGTATTCTTGGAAATATTGGGAAAATAAAATTTTGAATGGTTATATCCACGGAATCACTGGGCGGGTTTCAACCATTCACGAATTCGACCTTAGGCGAGATCTTATAAAAGCCGAAATCCATCCAATGATTCCGCTTCAATAAACATTATTATCATTATATACTCATTAAAAATTTTGCTTTTCCAATATTTCCAAAAATACGTAGATCGAATTAAAATCCAGTTCTTGATGGAAAAATGAGGTTCATGCAGAATTTCGTAAACCGGCCAAGCCTTCGGTTTCACAAAACTTTTGACGTCCAATCAACTAGTTGATTAAGGTTTGCATTCGGAGGTTGGGTTGAAAATGAACTTGAATCGAGCACATAATTGACTGTTGACTGACAATCAAGCCCTCGATCGGGCAATCAAAGTTTTGTGAAACCGGCCGATAGGGATTCATCTTTCATCTGATCAATAGTTTCCAAAAAGAAATACGTAGATTTTTTTGTGCGCATATTCTGAGGAACAGCGTGCAATCGTTCGGTCCAAATATATGTAATTTTAGAACTTTTCCCCGAAAATTGTCTCAAACGACTAGGTTGGACTCACTAATGACGAATCCGGTGTAAAAATCCCGCCGACGACACAATAAGTGTCAAACGAAGCGAGCTAGCCACATGAAACTTTCAGATAAGGTCGTGCATTGAAATGCGGCGGTTAAGTTCGTTAATGGGACAAATCGGTTGAAATTTTGAGATTTATTTTCTGATATTTCAAGAACTACTCAATCGATTGAATTGCAACTTGACAGTTAATTGAAGCATAATAACGCACAACTTTTCACCAACTTAAAATTAAATTCTCTCCGTCCGCAGTTGTTTCAAATTCTGAGAGAAAGTACAGTGTCTTGACGTTACAAGGGAAGCGGTAAAAAATCCCGGTCAAGTTCGTTAATGAACAAAATCCGCCCAACGGTTTACGAGTAAGAAAAATGTGAAATTTTGTTCTCCCAATTACCCGAAATTACTCGGTTTGTTATAAAGCATCAACAAATATTTATGCAAAATTCCGTGAGGATCATATCCATACTAAGATTCAAAAAAATAAATCTCAAAAACCTTGATAACTCATAAACTAATTGAATATGCTGCTGAAACTTCGTGTTTACATATAGGTCATCTATGAAATGAGTTAGAAGAATGTTATTTTTCTCGTTTGTCTGATGAAGGAGTCAGAGTCAGACTCTGATAAGTTCACTTTGGTGATCGTTTGCATTGTTTCAGTTTTGTTCATTAGGTGACTTTTTTCCAAGAAACTAACCATTCTTGTTTAATTTTTAATTGTTCTGTTTCAGACGCTGGGAATGAAAACCCAGACATTCCCTGAAAAATAATACATAGTCCTCCCAAAATAAGCTTTTTTCACCCAACGAAATGGTGGTTTTTCCTGAATTTGGGTTATTACTGCAAATGCAAATTTGAACATGATTATTATGGGTTTGATTCATCATTTTCCCAAATTACCTTCAGAAAGTGTTCAAAATCAGATTTCGAAATTGGGCTTTGGGATTTGCCAGGCATGCACGAAGTGACAACGGTGTTTAGTAGAATAGCTTTTTCTGCTATAGAATAATGAAATATTTATTCCTATTCTGTGATACACACGTGTTCTTCTTCAATATAACCAAACAATTTCGTTTGCGATTTGTGAGTAATATGACAGTATGACAGTCTGTGCTGTGCTCTTCAATTTCTATCCCTTGGTCGTTGTCTTCTACTCTAACCAGATCGACGTATAGCTATCTCCGTTTTCCTAAGCAAAGTAACACATTTGACGTCCTTTTCTTTCCGAGAAAGCTGAATTCGACGTTGCCATATCGTGCACTCAAGACAAATCCCTTTAAATGCAAATCCCCATTTTATTTTTAAGTTTTAGGTGATCAACCATTTTTTTTAAAATATAATATTGAAATTATATGTTTGAAATGTGATGTTCTAAAGGTTTTTCATGAAAATTACTGCATTTTCGTTAAAAGGAAAAACCCCCATTCCAAACCACAAGGACGAGTGCTAGACAAGTTAATATAGTTGAAACAAGAAACAATAACAACTCACAACTTATTTGAATATCTTAACGCGTTTCAGTCTATAAATAAATTCGAGAAACCTTCTACAATCGAAGATTTTCGATTGGTTCTGAATTATCTAAGAAATTCAATAAAAAAATCTTTATGCTTCAATAACAATATGAAGTGGTGAAAGTCACAATACATCACATTTAACGTGAATTCATCAGTTTCGATGACGTATGCGCTGCATTCAATTCCCCCCTCCGCGGCTGTTGCTCGGAGCCCATTAGAAGGTTTATTATTATCATCCAAAGCGGTCAATCAATAACTACGCAATATTTTCACTATGAAGATGCATACCTGAAACTTGAACTATACGAGACGACCACGCTTCACACAATTAATAATGACAATTGGATTATGGACAGTATTGGATAGAGTAGTTTGGACATTTTTTCTTTGCACTTGTTAATGGAATGGAACCTTGAAACCAATTAAAAAATTGGGATTATAACTAAATTCTCCTATCAGATGAATTTTTTTCTAATATATTAACCAACTCATAGGTAATAAGTCTCATGCGTGTATTTTTAGCGAGTATGTTCTGGTGAACCGACTGCTATAGTTTTGTGCTGAAGTACTCAATTTTGATTTTTTTCTCCGAAAATGGTCTCAAATGAATGGGTTGGACTCAGTGATAAGGGATCTAGTGTCAAAATCGATTCTGTCCGATCAGCCAGTCGGCGGTAAGCATAATAACGGGCCCACGGAGTATTCTATCGGCTTGAAACTTTTCAAATATAATGCATTTCAAAATGCGACGCTTTAGTTGGTTAATAGGAAAAAAAGGTATTGGAATTATAGCCATTTGAACTTTTGAGGTTATTTGCCTGGTAGTTCAAAAACTACTGAAGCGATTAGATTGAAATTCGGCAGTTAAATGGAGCATAACTAACTGCAAAATTTTGTTGAGATCCTAAGTACTATAAGTAAATTCAGTACTTTTTTTTCGGTACTATTTATTCATCATATTCGGGTGAAATCTTGTTCAGTACTAGAACTTCATATTTCACAGCAGTCTACCAAATTTCAGTTCGATAGGAAATCGTGGTTTATTCCGGAATAACTCAGAAAATAAGGTGCGTTTTCGCTCGCATGTTCTAGGTGTTATCGTTTTGTCCAAATGTCTGTAATTTTCGAAAACGACTAGGTTGGACTCACCGATGACAAATCCAGTGCCAAAAACGATCCTTTCCTGCCGACCGTATTTCCTTTTTTTCTCGATATCTTTGTTTTTTTTAGGAATAACTCAGAAAACACTGATGTCACTTGGCAGCTAGTTCGAAAATGCTGGTGCGCAACTTGGTGCGGAATTTAATGATGATCGTGTGAACAATTTCGAAAAAGTTTACTTTTTTTTAAAATATTCAATATAGTTTGTATGAACCTTGAAATGTCATTTTTCGATGAAGTTCTGGATTTCAATTGGATTTTATCTTCAGTTTTGGAAATATTGCGAAAATTTTGAACGAGGATATTTTGCAGAATCAGTGCCTAACGGCCGATAGTAAACACAATATCTTACGGAAGAAACTATTCAAAATCTCGATATTTGACATGTTGATTTTGGGCTCAATTACGAAGGTCAAACTCGTGAATGGGTAAAATCCGCTCAATGATTCCTCAGATATACCCATTCGAAATTTTTATTTCCTCAATATTTCCAAATATACAGAATAGCTCGACCTGAAATCCAGTAGTCGATTGAAAAATGACAGTTTGGAAGATTCATAGAGAATATCGTGACGATAATATGATCAGAAAACCGCAGAATATTGAATATTTTGGAAAAAAAAAATTGAATTTTTCTCAAATTTTTCTAATGGCACGATTATCACGAAATTTCACACACAAAGTTGCTCATCAGCACTTTCACAGCAGTTACCAAGTTTCATCATGATTATATCAGTATTTTTTGAGTTATTCCGGAAAAAACAATGATACCTAGGAAAAAACGTGACATACAGGGTCTTTCACGAGGAACCTCACCCATATTTATACGGGAAACTACTGAACATATTTTCATGAAATTCAGCACTCATAAGTTTTTCACGATGCTGATGAAATCTAAAATATTTTCAAGGCATGAGCACCTCCGGTTTTTCCGGAAATGACGTCAACTTCCGTTTTTCAAACTAGAACACCATTTTTTTATTGCAGAAATAGATTCCTTAGAAAATTTCAATTTATTTTGATGTAACATTTTTCAGTTTTGGTTGGAAAATTCTCTCTGAGCGGGAAAATTCGAAAAAAAAATCGAAAATAGAGCTCCGCTGAAACAAGAATAACTTCGAGGTTTTTGGATGGAAAATTTTCATTTTTGGGATTTTTCAAGATGTAAGATTGATGTATCCACTTCAAAAATCGAAATCGCGATTCATGATACAGGGGGTGGAAAAATCGCTTTCAAAGTTAGGGATGACAATATCGTGAAAAATCAATTTTTTCAAATTAGAACCCTATTTTTTTATGGCAGATATTGAATCTACGTTAAAAAATAATGTGAGTGTATGCATCACACCCTTGCCCTAAAATGGATATTTTCTGAGTTATTCACAAAAAACTGTTTTTCGTCTTGAATTTTCAGCTATTTCTTTTCCCTTCACGCCAAAAAGATGACATTTTCAGGAACTGTTACTTAAACCATGTTTTAGATTTTACTACCCTAATATGCAAGAGAAAAAAGTTACAGGTTGTTCCTAAATAGATGGCGAATTTGGATTCGAATTTGTATCGGAAACCTCTTTATTTCAACTAATCGGCCATCGGTTTTCTCTCCAGTGATAAATAAATAATTCCTTATGAACCATATGCAAAAACTTACCATGTTTTACATTATTTTTTTTTAATGATAGATATCATTGATTACATCTGCCAAATTCCTCTTTATTCAGTAGCATTTTGTGTTTACTATTAATTTGGTGATAATTCGTATTAAGTTATAAAATCGATCACTATGCCTAATTTTACCAATGAAGATTACTTAAATCTCATTCTACTTCATGGAGAATGTAATAAAGTTGTAGATAGAACGATTCGACTGTTCATTGAGAGGTTTCCTGACCGACCCAGACCAACGAGAGATACCATTAACAGAACCATGACAAACTTGAGAAATGTCGGATCTTTCGTTAAGAAAACTACACACAGAGAAAAAAAGTGTAGTAGAAGATGAGAACAACGAAATTACAGTTCTTGCATATTTTCGTGTGAATCCTCAAAATTCTCTCAAAGATGCCGAGATTGATCTGGGATTATCTCAATCGAGTGTTTGGAGAAAATTAAAAAAACATAAAATGCACCCATATAAATTCAATAGGGTACAGCATTTGAAGGAAACTGATTTCGTCAGGAGAACAGAGTTTTGCGAAGCTATGATGATTCGATTTCAAGAGAATGAAAACTTTTTGGACTGTATAATTTGGACAAATGAATCTAAATTCACAAAGAATGGTTCTTTCAATAGGCATAACAGTCATTATTGGGATGAAGAGAACAACCACCACTTCAGACAATGGAACTTTCAAGAGACCTGGAGTTTCAATGTTTTTTGCGCCATCAAAAATAATGCAATTCTCGATGTTCACATTTATGATGGGACTTTAACTGGTAAGATAGAACACTACACATGTTTGCATTATTTAAAGAATGTTCTCCCTTAGGAGATAGATATTCTGACATATTGACTCAAATAATTGAGCCGCTAGTACAGAACCATAATGACTTATGGTATCAACAAGATGGCGCGCCTCCACACAATTCACTCAATGTGTCAAATATCCTCTACAGGCTATTTGAAGATCGATGGTTGGCGAACAATGGTCCACATCTTTGGCCACCACGTTCTCCCGATTTAACTCCTTTAGACTATTATGTTTGGGGTAGGATAAAAAATATTGTCTACTCAACTCCCCTGACTGATAAAGAGGACTGCATAGAACGAGTCAGAAATGCGTTCAGGTTTGTTTAGATTTTTAGATTCATAGTTTTGAAACTCAATTTGGTTTTTAAACACTTTTGCAGATCTCTTCCTCCCGATGAAATAAGAAGAGCAATGCACGAAGCATTCCTGAGACGTATAAATAAATGTCTAGAAATTAACGGTCAAAACTTTGAGCATCTTCTCTAGTTATAACTGCGAGAGTTTGCCATGGTTCTCCTAATAGTAACTTGAAGTCGGTTTCAAGAAGGGGTGAAAAATCTACAGCATGGTTCAAATAACAGTTCCTGAAAATTTCATCTTTTTGGCGTGAAGGGAAAAGAAATAGCTGAAAATTCAAGACGAAAAACAGTTTTTTGTGAATAACTCAGAAAATATCCATTTTAGGGCAAGGGTGTGATGCATACACTCACATTATTTTTTAACGTTGATTCAATATCTGCCATAAAAAAATGGAGTTCTAATTTGAAAAAATTGATTTTTCACGATTTTGTCATCCCTAACTTTGAAAGCGATTTTTTCACCCCCTGTATCATGAATCGCGATTTCGATTTTTAAAGTGGATACATCAATCTTACATCTTGAAAAATCCCAAAAATTAAAATTTTCCATCCAAAAACCTCGAAGTTATTCTTGTTTCAGCGGAGCTCTATTTTCGATTTTTTTTTCGAATTTTCCCGCTCAGAGAGAATTTTCCAACCAAAACTGAAAAATGTTACATCAAAATAAATTGAAATTTTCTAAGGAATCTATTTCTGCAATAAAAAAATGGTGTTCTAATCCGAAAAACGGAAGTTGACGTCATTTCCGGAAAAAACCGGAGGTGCTCATGCCTTGAAAATATTTTAGATTTCATCAGCATCGTGAAATACTTATAAGTGCTGAATTTCATGAAAATACGTTCAGTAGTTTCCCGTATAAATATGGGTGAGGTTCCTCGTGAAAGACCCTGTATATGATATATTTTTGCCTAAGATCTCCAAAAATCATAGACGGATCGAAGTGAAATTTGTTTGATGATTGTGAAATATGGGGTTCAAGTCTGTGCAAAATTTATTCGAAACTTGATGAATAGTTTTCGAAGAAATTTATTTTTCAATTTACTGGAGGTAAGAGAGCAAAATTTTGCAACTGAATATGCTACTAACGGCCAAGGTTCAATCCAATAGCTCAGGTAGTTCCTGAAATATCAGGAAAAAAATCTCAACATGAATGCGTTCCGAATTCATTTGGCCGATTTGGTGCATTAACGAACTCAACAGTCGGAAAGAATCATCGATTTTGACACAGGATTCATCATCAGTGAGTTCAACAAAGTCGTTTGAGACCATTTGCGGGAAAAAAATTCGAAAATTACAGACATTTGGACAAAAATAGTAGGCTGATTTCTATAACTTGCGCGAATATATCGAGTGATAACTATATCGGTGTACATATATGAATTAATAAATGGGAGTCTACAACAATGAAAGTTCCAGAATATATTCGATAAGTTCTATTCAAACATCATTTCATAGCTCCAATGTGTTATTGAACGTTTTTTCACATTAGCAGCATTTAAATATTTATTACTCGCTAATTACCGGTTGTAGAATATTGCTATAAAGAGCTGATCATCATTAGTTCGAATTATATGATTATATTATAAGATAACATTAAAATGAGAAATTTTGCTAGCGGCCGACAGTGACCACAATAACTTTTTGCGCGCATTTTTTTTCAAAATTTTTTTCGAAAAAATGTTTGTTTCGAAAACTGTTCACCCTTTTCGAGAAAAAGTTCTGCTCAGGCCTTGAGCTTCATATTTCACAGTAGTGTATCAAATTTCAGTTTGATCCGATTATAATTTTCAGAGTTTTTTTGAAAAAAAAACGCTGCAAATTTTACACAAGGGTTTATTATTTTCCAGTTAAATAGCCCAATACCATTTATAACTTATATACTCGTATTAACCATAACTCATTGGAAATTATGATACTGAGGACGATTCTTCGAGACATGTTGCGAAAAAACTTCATATGAACGTATGTCCCAAACGAACTTTCGAGATACAGGGGCAGGAGTTTCCAGAAAACAATATTCTTTTGTAACCACAATTTTCACTAATCGATTTCGAGAAAAAATGTACACTTTTTTTAAATCAAATATTATTTTGAGATTCTTTTTCATTTCAGAACAAATTTGATTCTTTAAATGTTACTTCGTACTTCGGTGAAAAGGATTGTATTTGACAAAAACATAATGCTATATGAAAATGTAAAACTCAAATTTAATTTTATCGAAACTAAAAGAAAATCGAATGAATCGAACGAGTCACTGAAAAGACAGTACCACCTACCTTTTCTCGTGAATTCACTGGGTTAGAAACTCTCATACAGAAGAAAATTGCACACTTTTCGGGGAAAATTGCACAGTATCAAAAATCGAAGACACTTGCTCGTCGGGACAGATCGCATAGGAAATTACATACCTTTTAAGGCTGACATGTGTCGCGGAATTAAACTCCGCGTTGAATGACTTGAGTGTTTCAGCAGTTATACAGCTAGTACCGAAACAGATTTCATTTTGTGCGGCGCATGTTTTTCGCTAAGATAAATGAAGATCGTTTCACTTCAGCAGAACGATTTTTTATGTCCATAAAGTTAGCAGAGCCACTTGCACCGAAGTCAATGAAATCCATCACAGTAATTGTCGAATATTTGTCGAGAATTTGTCGTGTACGAAAAAAAATTTTCCGGCTTTTAGTTTTTTTTTAAGAGGTGGATCTGATAATTTAATAATGAGTTAGCAGTGCCACTCTAAAATATGCATCGAATTCGGTCGAAAAGGTTATTCATAATTGTCGAACATTTGTTGTAGACCATCTAACGCGACAAAAACAGAAACAAGCATTTTTTCTAGTTTTTTCAGAGTTTAATAAAATTTACCTCTTTCTGGGAATTTTTCGTAGACTCGGCAAAACTGCCTTTGTATATTGATATTGAAGGTTCATTTTTAATCTCATTATTGAATGGTTTAGGGTTGTTTGTTAAATCTTCCGTTTCCTTTAACGAACAATTTTCGTTTCAATGCTTAGTAATGGAAATATCCATTCAGACGGATATACACTGCCGTAACTTTCTGATAGAAAAAAATAACTTGGATGAACGTTTTTTCTTTCAGAAATGAGCTGAACGATTGAAGAATGACCAAAATATATTTGTTATGAAGGAAAAAAATTTGTCGCGCTTTTATTTTTTTTTTAAGGGGTGGCTCTACTTACTTAATATTAAGTTAGCAGTGCCATTCTACAATTTTTTTCTGAATCGAATTCAATCAAATAGGTTATAAATAATTGTCGAGTATTTGTCGAAGACCATCTACCCCTTTTAAAAGAAAACTAAAAGCGCGACGAATTTTTTTTGTTCACGACAAATTCTCGACAAATATTCGACAATCACTGAGATGGTTTTCATTGACTTCGGCGCAAGTGGCTCTGCTTACACCATGAACATCGATGTTTTATTGTTCTAAGCGCAAATTATACGCCGGACAAAGTGAGATCGAGAAATATAATTGGTTCAGAAACGAATTTTGAAATTAATTTTTAATTTGAGACTAAACAGTGTCCTGTCTTGATGGAGTGAAAACCAAATTCCGTTGAAATATCTGCAATTGCATCATTGAGGTTATAAAAAGTTTTTTTCCCGAAAGTTTACCACCCTGTATATAAGAAGTTAGCACGTTTACGACTGAAGTTTGCATGAAGCTTTCTTCTTACAATGGTTTCAAGAATCGCCCCATTCAACATTATCGTATCATTGCGAACACCCCCTGTATTGTTAGTACCGCGACGTATAAATTCATTTCAATATCTCAATTCCTATTATCTGGAAAGATTTAGTCGTTTGCTTTAAATAACTCCGAACAATAAAATGAAGACACTGGCGTGACGTCAAAAGCTTTATGGCATTCCGATATTTGTTTCGCCAGGACGCTATACATATTATTATCCAAATGTCTGCATTTTCGAATTTTTAGTTTCAAAATATTAGGTCACACATACTGATCAATAATTTTGGTGAGAACTGATCCCTAAACGGCCGATCTCAAACACCATATCGTCCGAAAAAAATAACTAGAAGACTCTATATTTCTAGAGCCCGTAAAACAAGCTCCATGGTACTGATTTTAGTTTGTCTGCGCTTGGCATGCGGAAATGATAATCATTGACTCGAAATTAAAGCTCCTGCACAATTAATTCCAAAAATTCACACATTATAACAAAATAATTATACAATGGAACGAGCAATTAAAATTGTTCAAATTCGTTGCCCAAGCTAAATTTGAAATACCTATATTTTTTTTCAATTATTTTCAAGATATACAAATTAACCCTACAATTAAACACAATGAACACAGTTTTCAGTTATCTGAGCTAGTCGTTCCATCACCCAAAGAATTTTCAAAGGAAAAGTGCAATTCAGAACAACCTTGGACCCGTTTAGCCTTTCTCACAGCTCATCAGCTACGCTGAAAATTTAGATTCTGAGTATTTTCTTTCGGAAGGTATTTTCGCTAAATTTCCAAAAACACATGTGCATTCCAGTTGAAAACTGTAAATATGTCGGGACCGACAGGGTGAGTACCTGGATGGGTCAACCCTCTGTCGATGACTCAGTAAAGACATCTACTGTACAATCAGTAGAGCACACTGAAATACATTTCAAAAGTAACTGTTTATGGCAACGAAAAATTATCCAAGAGACTGACAAAAACGCTGTAATTTTTCACGAGGTTTTATTGTTTTCTCAGTTATATAACCCAATACCATTGATACCTTAAATAAAACTCATGTATTATTCATAACTCATTAGTTTTTCACACCAAAATTTGCGGCGTTAATCTTTATGACTCGGGGACCACTGGTCGGAAATCATCTGGGTGAATATTTTCAGGATGAGTTATGCAACAGTAATCAACGTTTAGAGTTTCATGAAAATTCGGTGGTGAGTTTTCGAGAAATACACTTTTTCCCACCTACCCCAAGTTTTGAGCCCTTTGGTAGATCGATCCTGCGGAAAGCTTGTAGGCTCAATCTCGAGCGACACACGATTTTTCTGCCAAGTTTTACGGATTTCGGTTTAGTACTTTCAGAGAAAAGCTCCGGATAACGGATGGATTTTTTTTTCATCAGTTCATTCAAATCTTCATACCTACTTCCCAATATATACTGTGAAATTTTCAGAGGTTATTTTTTTTTGGTCTTTAACTATGGTTTATTATTCGATTTTATTAAATAATAAACCAATATTATAGAATAATAATAATACTGAAACGATAATTGGATGAACGTCATGCATATCGCTCAAGTTTTCTGTACTCGAATCTCCAGGTTCGGACGATGCTTCCGAGATGGCGCTGTATTATTTTCATAGAACACGCAAGTCATCCAACAAGTATTAAGGTAGCTAGAAAATTCTCCGCCGATTGTAAGGTTTTTTAGTCTGAATTTTAGGGTTCAGACGGTGGCTGTGTGTATTGTCTTACTACAGGCTTGTCGTCCAACAGGTATTCAGTATCTAGAATATTCTCCGCCGATTCGAAGGTGATTCAGTCTGATGACCGGTAAAAACGTAAAAATGCAGTAACTTCATTCTTTGACAACGCTTCTTCAGTGTAGGGGCTTTGGATGAGCTCAGATCAAGGTGGTGTCATGTTGGTTTATAATAATATCAAAAAGTATAACCGATAAAGAAAAGCTCTTCAATAAGACAAACTATTTGTGAAGGCCATCGCCTTTTTCGAGATGGTAGTGCAAAGAAACCTAGGAGACATAGACTTCATAACTTTTTCTCGAGTTCCAAAATGGCGCAAGCGCGAGGATCGATTGCTTCCCGTACCGATTCTGAATTTTCTTGAAACTACTCGGAGTCGTCGAGGAGATCACGTTATTTAGCTTATTTGTTAGCTAAATCTTTCAATGGGGATTTTTCCTGAATTTGGGTTATTACTGCAAATGCAAATTTGAACATAATTATTATGGGTTTGATTCATCATTTTCCCAAATTACCTTCGGAAAGTATTCAAAATCAGATTTCGAAATTGGGGTTTGGGATTTGCCAGGCATGCACGAAGTGACAACGGTGTTTAGTAGAATAGCTTTTTCTGCTATAGAATAATGAAATATGTATTCCTATTCTGTGGTACACACGCGTTCTTTGTCAATATAACCAAACAATTTCCGTTCGCGATTTGTCAGTTATATGACAGTATGACAGTCTGTGCTCTTCTTTTTCTATTCCTTGGTCGTTTTCTTCTAGTCTAACCAGATCGAAGTATAGCTATCTCTGTTTTCCTAAGCAAAGTAACACTTTTGACGTCCTTTTCTTTCCGAGAAAGCTGAATTCGACGTTGCCATATAGTGCACTCAAGACAAATCCCTTTAAATGCAAATCCCATTTTTATTTTTCAGTTTTAGGTTTTTCATGAAAATTACTGCATTTTCGTTTAAAGAAAAACCCCCATTGTTGTTATTCTGAGTGTGTTTTGTTCAGAGGGGTAACCATTCATGATTTGTAACTCGAAAATTCCAAAATATCCATAATTCTGGTTTAAAGAAATTTGGGGTTACACATTTCCTGCACTAATTGCCTCATCTTTATGGATCTCCTACCCTATATATCAATGAATTCGAGAAGTATCTTATCTTTTTCCGAAAAAAGGAGTCCAAAATAAGTATAAGTCCATTTTTCCAAGAGTTAATTAGGTACACAAAGTAAATTAGTATAATCTACCCAAAAGGAGTTAATAAAATATGTACGTCCTTTTTCGGAGGATCAGTGACAGCTCTGAAATTCATAGAATGTTTCTGAAATTAGAGGCATTTCAAATTTCAGCAATCGGAGAACATCCAGTATATCTCAAAAAAGAGTGCTGGGGTGATTTTGAACAACATTTCCCAGGTCACAATATCTTCAAATATGATTTGTCTCACAACCACAGGTCACGCACCTTATGTATACCTTGATTTAAAATAAACTTAATTCATTCGTCGATCTAATTAATCAGTTACTGCGACCTACCCCGTCGCCCGTACTCCTCTTCCTCCTCCTGAAGATACCTCCAAGAGCCATATTCCTCAAACAACCATAACTCCTTATAGGGATATTCAAGAACAAAAATAAACCGCAACAAGACACATGTGTGATTCACGAAACCGCAGATCTCCGCTGTGGACGTAATCGACACTGCACTAGAATCGAAAATAACTGCCGAATTCACTGAAATCCGAATATTTCGAATACTTCACTTTTCACCCGAACAACTTCAAAACAAGAGAACTTAACGCAAGCAAACCTCGGCAGACGCGACCGACTGACAATTCGAAAATAATAACAAATAACAAAGTACACTGCTTTGGCGTCCGCCACACAACATAAACAAAATTCCGAAATCGCGATAACAAACCGAACGCAGTAGCGGCACGTCGCGCACTGTGACCTAGCGTCTCTTGTCGCCTTACTCGGGGGGGACTAATGTCGACAACGTCGAAAAAAATAACATCCCGCAGACAATTGCCCGGCAAATGTATGCCAAACGCGTGCGATATCTCAGTCTCTACCTTGTGGCCCTCCCACTCGTCTACCGCTCACGTTGTCGGATCTTCCTACTTTTCCAACCATCTATTCAGTCTATTCAGTTGTTCATACGGCACCCTGTATATTTTCAATTAATTTTTCGCCAGAAATTGTTGACTTATTTCCACAATAACCTGATTTGGAGGTTATTTGGGTTGCAGTCAAAAACAATAAGTTTCACTCTTTTTTTTTTACTCGGGCATTCGGACTTCTTTATTCCTTCATCAGGAGCAGCTACAAATTAAAAGTATCAAATAAATTCTACAGCTAAACCATTGCTTTCAAGCACTTACAATTTGAGGTTATTGTTTTTGACCATAGAACTCTATATTACTACCTGGAAAGGACCCGACCCTTCTTCAACTAAGCTTAAAGCGTAACAAGGGGCAACGAAACAAAGATAGCGCTATGGACGGTAACCTCTCCCTGTCACACCCGTTGAAGTAAATGGTGTTTAACGGCTCAAATTTGGTTTTACTTGGAAATTCAGGTGGTTTGAGTATTACATCATTTAGAAAGAGCAATATTTTTGAAAATGAATATCTATTTTTGTCTGATATGCCATTACTTTCTCTGCCTTCACCGCGTGTGGTTCA
Organism: Myrrha octodecimguttata; assembly: GCA_958510865.1. Lineage (NCBI taxonomy): Eukaryota > Metazoa > Arthropoda > Insecta > Coleoptera > Coccinellidae > Myrrha > Myrrha octodecimguttata. The sequence continues at coordinate 71,204,228 of OY294059.1, read as the reverse complement.
AAAAGTGAAGAATTATGTTGGTGCGTGAGCTGTGCATTGACGATTGACGATAGTTTCATCATCATAAAAATAAATTTAAATAATAGGAACATAGGAAAATACTTCTCGAAAAGCACTGACTTGAAGTCAGGAAAATTTAAGCGGTGGTTAAAATTCATTGCCAATGCGAAATATGACATACTTTTTTCCGATATTTTGGGAAATGTGTGTCGAATCGAGCTGAAATCTCGAACATTGCTGTTCAGATTTGACTTCAAGTTCTGCGCCAAGTTTCATTGAAATCTCATTGCTAGTTTCCGAAAAAAATATTTTTTTAACGATTCTTCATGCAATGAGTTAGCAAGTTTCAATCTGATCGCATCAGTACTTCTTGAGATATAGAGGAAATAAAATAATATATTTGAAATTAATATAACTTCGAAATTGTAAGGTAAATTCTGCCCATTAACGAACTTATTTTGAATTTTTTAAGTCGCTATAGCTTTTCTCGGTAGTAAGTTATCGTGGCAACGGGCGGCTGAATAGAATTCAATTTGACATTGAACTCTTCATCATGAGTCCAACCTGGTCGCTTGGAACGATTTTCGGCAAAAAAATGCAAATTTACGGAGGATGATAACGCGCTGTTCCCCAGAAAAAGCGCTCACTAAGTTGAAATTTCACTTGAACATGTGCGATCTTCTTCAATCCTGCCTTATTCACGAATTAGTCAGAAAAAAATTCAGGTTCTCCTAATTTAAAACGAAAAATTAAAAATATTTAGAATAAATGCGACAAGTTCCCTTTACTGCAATGAGGAAGAAAGAGATAGATACCCGTCCACTTCGCGGGTTGCATAAGCAACGAATTGGCTTCACTTGTCGCTCAAAACGGGTCCCTTCCAGGTATATAATATAGAGTTCATTGTTTTTGACTGCAACCCAAATAACCTCCAAATCAGATTAGAACCAAATAGTCGACCAAATACTTACTTATTTTCCACAATGACTTGAAGCGTACGGATCACTTGGTCGTATTCAGCAGACAGAACAGTTGTGACACTGTTACCAAATTTCTCTGCTCTTTCTGCTGAACGCGGGCTATCTGGGAAACATGTTCGGTTATGAGGCGCCTTTTGCGACGAATGTGGGTTTGCAAACTTAATCATTTTCGAGTCGATATTTTCATTAGGGTCAACAATATATTTATTTCGTATGCCATTTTCTACAAAACACATGATTTTTACCAGTTGGGAATTTCAAGTTAATCATGCAAGATTCGCGACTACTGCTAAGCGATACGCCCTCTGGCGATAGAAATTCGAACACTTCCAAGCTAGTAGTTTTTCGACGTGCCTGTTATTCGAACGTATTCTGCTTACTTTTGGAGTTCATTTTCGAGCTTTTGTGTTGTTCTCCGAGTTGAAATTTTGGTATACCGAAAGTGTTATTCATCAATCGATTCTTTTCTTTCCGATTAAAATTTTCGATTGTATTAATTCGAAATGGCATCCTCCCGAAATGACTATTGTAGTGTGCCTCAACTCAAAGTTATTCATGGTTTAAGAAGAAAGGATCATGTACTGCCCCAAGTTTCATTTTTTCCAAAGCCAAATGAAAGTAAAGTTAATTTGGAAAGAGCATTTGACAGGGAACTCAATGATAGAAGAAAGGCCTAGATTTACAAATTGAAGATTGAAAAACAGTTCACGAAATACATGAAAGTATTTTCACTGCATTTCTCTGAAGATGTTTATTTTCATGAAGGTAAATTACAGTTGTATTCATTTCGAAACAACTTCATGTCATGATGTTTTCGGGTGTAAATGAAAATTAGAGAATTTTGATGAAAAATGCTGCAGAGAAACTACCGAGCACTTCTGCAGCTACCTAATTCACATACCACACAAAATCATATTCAAAAAGAGTGATCTGGTTGAAAACCTAATGAAAACTAGATATACTGTTATAGTTTATAATAGTTGAAGGTATTCATATAAATACATTGATATTTTTCATTTCGTTATAGGTAGGTTAAACTAGGATGTGACATTTTTCATTTTGTATGTGTATCTTGAGCTGCTGTAATATGAAAATAAAATCAATTATGTCTTTCTGTTTCCTTTCCTTCAGAAATACGATGCAAAAGAACTAAAGCAGAAAATCTGTTTTCATTTTATTGATTCACTCGTTTGTAAACAAAGAGAACAAGTCATATCATTTGGACTGATTCTAGATTTACCACATAATATTGCCTGCATTCAGCACTTCTTCACATTAAAACGAGTCCTTGAATTACTTATTGAGGTGCCTATTTTTCCAGAAATTCAAGTTAACTTAAATATTGGTTCATTTTGATCCAACAAGCAACATACACTAAAATAACACCGAAATTATCCTCCAGGAACGATTTAAAGCATGATTTTATATCGTGATCCAAACGAAAAGTTCCTCCTCAAGAAATCTGACACAAAATTATAATAATTCCTTCAAAATTTCAAGTTTTGCTTAATGAATATTCGTTCTCCACCACATTTCTAAGGTTTGTTAACATAAAACTACTAGCTTGGACAGGTTCCAAATTTAACCGTTAGGGCGCTGGCATCTTCGCAGAAGTTCCCAATCCAATATATTGATTAATTCGGTATCGAACGTCAGGAGATAGCGCGCTGGAAGCATGCAGTTTCCAGCATACAGTCCAGTAATTTTGATTGAAATCCGAGTTTACGACGAGGATCACGACGAATATTCGGGTATTTTCACTACATATTCACAAATCGTATGAAAATAAGGACTGGTCATCAATAAATTTTCAAGCATTTACGGACTAGGATTGCTGGATTGAGGAAAACTGTAAGCATGGAGCATTGGAGCTACACCATTTGCGTTACTGATGCCAACCGGTAGCGCAAATGAGTACTAATCGCTCTCATCTGCTGAATGCGGCCACTGGCTGTCTGTACGGCGTTGCGTGACGTAACGTGTCCTACCCTGCCCCTCTCTCTCTCTCTCTCTCTCTCTCTCTTCTCTTGTAGTTTCTACTCTACCAAGCCAATGGAAAGCAACGGCTGTTACGATCGTAGCATCGTGCTGTGATCCGTGCCGGTTCAAGGTATTTTAGGGCTCTACGGCGCAGAAAACCGATGGCCTAATACTGGACATTCTGCTTAGATCTAGGCCCTTACAGGCCCCTTTGGGCCCAGGGCAGCCGCTCCATGCGCACAGAGGATAAACCGGCACTGGCTTGACGTAGCAGGCGATCACGACATTTGAACCTGCGTCTTGATTTCACTATTTTCATATAGAATTATTCAGAATTCGTGATTTGTGTAAAGGTGAGATCCCTTATATCGGGTGTTTTACTGGTAATAGAACATACGGTAACCTGAGGTGGAGCCACCCTAGACTAGTTCAAAACACATATAGGTCAATTGACTCATATTCAAATGATCGAAAAATTCCAGATCCGTATTAGATAAATATAGGACTTTTGACAAGCTGAGATTGAAATATTTGAGAAAACAGCAGGAAATTTTCAATTGGAAAATGAATTACTTATCGAAAATTCCACGGAAAGATTTGTTTCAATAGCGAAATTCCACTTAATGCTTAGAGTTCGTGATCAAACTGAAAAAATCTAGAAAAGCACTGCCGTGAAGGCAGCAGCTTTTGCACGCATGTTCAATGTAGATGACCGCTTCGGAAACGAATTTGAACATGCGCGCAAAAGCTGCTGCCTTCACGACAGTGCTTTTCTAGATTTTTTTCCGATAAATTATACGGTCTAATCGGTATTTTTGAAAATATTGAAAAAATAAAATTTTGAATGGGTGTATCTGCGGCATCATTGAGCGGATAGATTAGATAGAATTGAAATCCAGTACCTTATCCAAAAATAACAGTTCGAAGGTTCATACAGAATTAAATGAGGATAATATAATAGGAAGATCACAGAATATTAAATATTTATTTGAAAGAAAAAAATTGAAATTTTAGTTCAAATTGTTCTAATGCCACGATCATCACGAAATTTATGCTGTCCTTCAACATCTTCGAACTAGCTGCGAAGTTTCATGAGTTATACGGAAAAAATCAACGATATCGAGAAGAAATCCACTAAATTCTACAGAGTATAACAGCCAAATGGAATAAATTCGATAACGAATAAATGAGGGGGTGTTAGGAAAAACGCTCGGACACGTCGATTTGTAATTTTAAATGCGCATAGTTTTCAAGAAAATAAAATTATATAGGGTGTTCCATGCGACCGTGGCCAATACCAACTTTCTTATTTCAAATGTAACCCCCTGTATATTATTTATTTTTTGGATTCTTCAGAAAATTCTAGACATAATTCATGTACAATGTCCTATATCTATCTTCAACTTTTTCGGAAATATTAAGTGTTCTCAGAAATGTTGAGTAACGTTAAAAGACGATTCTACACCAGATTAGCATGTTGCCAAGACGTTCGCGGCGGGCATTTTGAACATTTCCTACATTGACATTAATGTTTTTTTTTGTTTTTTTTTTTAATTATTAAGAAATAATCAGTATTACTTATTAGATTTTAAGTGTAATGTACCGAATTTGTGAAATAAAATATTTTTTATTTAAAACGTAGATATTTGCACTAAATCTGAAAACACTTAATATTTCCGAAATAGTTAAAGATAGGTATAGGACATTGTGCATGAATTATGTCTAGAATTCTCTGAAGAATCCAAAAAATAAATAATATACAGGGGGTTGCATTTGAAAAAAGAAAGTTGGTATTGGCCACGGTCACATGAAACACCCTATATAATATTATTTTCTTGAAAAATATGCACATTTAAAATTACAAATCGACGTGTCCGAGCGTTTTTCCCAACACGCCCTCATTTATTCGTTATCGAATTTATTCCATTTGGCTGTTACACTCTGTATATAAAAATAATTCAATAAAATCAGAAATTTCAATCTCAATAATGAATCATAGAATAAGTCTCAAAGTAACACGTTTTATCAAATTTGAATTCTGATAGTTTTTTTGATTATGTCTGGATTATAACGTTCTTTATGGAAGGCGGATTTGATATCCTTACTTGCTATTTGTTATCTCCTTACGTCAATCTCAGACGAATACTAGTAAACATTTAAATGTTTCAAAATAATTTCCACAGTATTCAAATCTGGTATTCTAGTGATTCAGCTATGCAGTCCACCTCTGTCTATAAACATGTTTCGAAATTACTAATCCGAAAATTTCCTGATAAATAACTCCGAAACCATTTGGCCGATTTTGCCCATTAACGAACGTCGCATTTTGAAATACAACCTACCCCCTACCCTCAAAGTTTCAAATAGATAGTATCCTCCGTACGCCCGTAATGGTGTCTACGGACGGACTTATAGAATCGATTTTGACACCGGATTCGTCATCAGTTAGTCCAACCTAGTCGTTTGAGACTATTTTCGGGAAAAACTTGGGAAATTACACACATTCAACGAAACCATAGCACGCTGTTCCCCAGAACATGCGGGCAAAAATGAACCAAAAATTATTCAGTTGAAAAAACTTATAGGAAGTTACGAGGTGATTCATTGGACAAGAGGAACTCTACCGTCCGGCAACGCCGAGTGCAACGTGTTCAGTGTCACGTTACCATCAAGCCGGCTGTGTATTAAGTCAATTAGGTAACGCCTTCTTATTATAATTAATTTAGCGGCGTCCCGACAATGAGGGAGATTGGAGCGTCGCGACGACCGCAAACAAACAGGTTGAATTGTTCGTGTTTCACAAATCGACGATAATTAGGTGGAACGCTGTCAATTTCATTATTTTATCGTAAAATTACACCAAATAACCATGGTTTCAAAGCTCTTCTCTTCTAAATCTGAAATATGTACACCTAAAATTAAGTGTCGAAAACAGAATCATTTTCAAGTTAAAAATTTCTAAAAAAGCACTGAAGTGAAGTATATTTGGGAATATTGGAAAAATAACATTTTGCATGGGCATATCTACGGAATCATTTTGTGGATTTCAGACGTTCACGAATTCGACCTTCATAATAGAGACCAAAACCTACTCTACAATTATCGAGTTTCCAAGTCGGTTTTTTCATGAGTAAATGTGTAAACGGTCGTCCTTTCGACCGGTTGTGAACATAATGACATCCAGAAGAAACTATTGAGGAACATGATATTCGTAAATGAAGATCAGGACTCAATTACGATCACCAACTTCGTGGAAGGGTAAAATCCTCTCAAAAATTCCAAAGATATACCCATCCAAAATCCTAATTTTCTAATATTTTCAAAAATACAAATCAGATCAAATTGGAATCCACTACTACATTGGAAAATGACAGCTTAAAGGTTCATGCAGAATTTCGTGAGAACAATATGATCAGGAGATCGCAGAATGTTGAATATTTGGAAAAAAACGAAAATCGACTCAAAATTTCTAATGACTTTTGTCGCGTTCCGAAATTCCCAATCAGTACTGACCAGTAATCCGACCCGTTCCGAAATTACTGAAATCTACTGGCATGGTTTCCCCGCCATCTGTCAAAGTACCCTGTGCGAGGCTAGCAATCTACTGTTGGCTACTGCCAGTAAAAGGACGTGTGGGCGCCAGTACGTCATGAAAAGTGAGGTTACGTAAATGTTTTGATCATAGACATATTAAACTCTCTGGACACGCCGTACGAATCCATTTCTGAAGAGTCTAATGGGGATAATGAACCAAGTGAGAGGTCCGAGAGAGAGATGGAACTGGAGCGGGCAGACCATAGACAAGATACACGATTAAAATAACATGCGACTAGTGACAGGGACATGAAGGAAATCGGCCAATCAGAGAAAACACGGAATGGCGGTAATTTTGAACTTCACAACGTGAATGATGACTGTTCTATATGGTGTGTCTTTGGTTCTGTGCAGTATTTTATCTCGAACTGATATTCCTCATTGATTTTGATCATCAGAGTGTAGCTTTCGAGTAATTATGGAAAAACAGATGATCAGCCGGCCATAACTCCGAAATCTTAAGGGAGCATGATATATGTATAATGATTAACGAAACTTCGGACCAGTATTATGAAAATTATTTCGACCCCTAGAAGCAGTTGAGTCCCATTTTTCAACCACAATCAAAATAGTTCCTCTCAGACCTTCCAGGCGGACGTACAGAATCCAGTTTGATCACAAATTTTCAATCAGTAAAAAAATTTTTTGCTCAAAAAATACTGACATTGTAACGGAAGGATATCGCGCTCTTCTTTCCAACAAAAAGCGCGCAAAAAATGAACAAATTCACAGTTATTCATGCAAGGTAAACTCACTTATGGAATTTCACGTTTTCCCCTTTTTTATACCTCCTCGTACAATTAATGGCACAACAACAATTCACAATTATTCGTTTAACAGTGAATCCGGTTTCTATTCAAAAACTTACGAAAACACAAAAAACGAAAACAACACGAAAATTATATCTTACATACAGTCTTTATACTATAATTCAAAATCTGCTTTGAAATACTTTGGAAAAAACAAATGTGACTTTCAAAACTTTCGAAAAAAATTTATTTCAAACATAGATTCATTATTATAGTCTATGGCTTCTAACTGATCTGTCTTATTTTTGCCGTATTCTATGATGGTTTGGCCCGCCCTAGTTCCCTCTTTGTCGGCCCGCTTCCTCTCTCTTTAAGCCATGTCCATATAGTTTTATAGGTCTATGGTTTTGATTTGATTCACAGAACACATATGAATTAAATGATGATATGATTTGATTTTTCCATGTATAATTCATACTTGAAAAGGTGGTATTCATACAGGACAGATATAAACGGCAATACTAACCGAAAATGAGATTTCAACAAACTAGGTGAATAATTTTGCACCACACCCATATAATTTTTAATCCTTGGAAGAGGAATAATATGACGTCGCATGTTGTAATAGATATAAATTTCTGCGATACAAATGCAAACTTCATATCGGGTTCTTCCCCACCGGTACTGCTAGAACTCGATTCCTCAGTTGAAGAATCAAATAAATTGTCTACCAACGCAACTATAAAATTCTCCATAATACAATTACCTTCGAAACTCTTGTGAAACATTCAGCTTCTGAATCTTCGAAATTCAAATTGCCGCGAACAAACGTCAACGTTGACATATCAGAATTCATTACTGGTAAGCGTTCCGTTATTTCCGTCTACAGTAATTTTCTGGACCAGAATTCGTTTCGTAATTACTGACTGTCAACAGTACTGGTTGGGAATTTCGGAACGCGATATATAACTCCGAATTTTCAAATGCAACCTAACCTGAAAGTTTCAAGTCGATAGGATTTTCAATTCTCCCGTAAGCATGCCTACGGCCGGCCACGCACATGATCGATTTTGACACCGGATTCGTCATCAGTGAGTCTTGAATAGACGTTTGAGAGATTTTCACTAGTAATACCACTAGAGGTAAAATTATATCCGGAAAATTTTTCGACTTCATGAATATTTTGAATATTATGCCGAGTCGAAGACGAGGGATAATTTTCTAAAAATATTCATGAGCGAGAAAAAATTTCCGGATTAAATTTGACCTCGTGTGGTATTCGGTAAGAAAATTCCACATCAAACGTGTTTATTTCCAACAACTTTTACTCCATAAAACCATATCTGCAAATTGACTCGAGTCATCATCAGGATATAATTGACGCAATGAGGTATGCTTCAACTTCTGGATTTTATGTAATCTACGTGTTCGAATCCATAATATATGATGTGCATATTGTCATAGCTTCAAAAATAAAATTTCGCACGGAATCGCTAAATCTTACCCCCCACCCCTCTGCGCTTTGATGTTTATTCGCGGTTCTTTATGAAAAATAAATTTTTTTCTTCGAAAATCGTCGACCTTGTTATCGTTTCCTATTAAATCGAGGTCGTAGATCACGAATATGTCATAAGAAATCGTCCAGTGACAACCGTTTAGAAATTATGGCGGAAATAGTGAATAAATTTCGAAATTTTGGTCAACTTTGAGACGTCGTGCCGACCAAAATAATGAAGCTGGGTGATGTCGAATTTTTTTACGTGCAGTTCGATCCTTTATCTATGAATTAAAACAGATTTCATCGTCCTACTCTCATCGAGTCGGTAATAATGATTTTTTGAAAAAAGGTCCAAAATTTTGGAACTTCAAGGACCTCTCACGTCCAGGACGATTTTTTTTAAAAATATCTGACCTTATATTCTTGTTCTACGCCCTCGAATTAGTAAGTGTGCCAAATTTCACGGCGATAGGAGTCGGAAAATTATTTTTCGAAAATTGAGATTTTCTTAAGGGTAACCCCTTAAAATTTTACCAAAAATCGAAAGTTCTCCGATCGACCTGAAATTTGAAACATATACTAATTCGAGGGCGTAGATTAAGAAAATCCAATCAGAATGTTAGTGGAGAGTCTGGTTCGTTTTTTATGGCCCGAGGAAAATCGAAAAAATTGGACCTTTTTTGAAAAAATCATAATTTTTCAACCAGAAGACTTACGTCTATAAAATAAGTGGCTACGTACTCACAAAGGATCCAGATATAACCAAAAAAATTCGATATTGTCCAGCCTCACGCGTTTGATCTGTACGACGACCCAAAGTTGACCCAAATTTCGAAATTTTGGTCAACTTTGAGACGTCGTGCCGACCAAAATAATGAAGCTGGGTGATGTCGAATTTTTTCACGTGCAGTTCGATTCCTTTATCTATGCAATAAAACAGATTTCATCGTCCTACTTTCATCGAGTCGGTAATAATGATTTTTTGAAAAAAGGTCCAAAATTTTGGAACTTCAAGGACCTCTCACGTCCAGGACGATTTTTTAAAAAAATATCTGACCTTATATTCTTGTTCTACGCCCTCGAATTAGTAAGTGTGCCAAATTTCACGGCGATAGGAGTCGGAAAATTATTTTTCGAAAATTGAGATTTTCTTAAGGGTAACCCCTTAAAATTTTACCAAAAATCGAAAGTTCTCCGATCGACCTGAAATTTGAAACATATACTAATTCGAGGGCGTAGATTAAGAAAATCCAATCAGAATGTTAGTGGAGAGTCTGGTTCGTTTTTTATGGCCCGAGGAAAATCGAAAAAATTGGACCTTTTTTAAAAAAATCATAATTTTTCAACCAGAAGACTTACGTCTATAAAATAAGTGGCTACGTACTCACAAAGGATCCAGATATAACCAAAAAAATTCGATATTGTCCAGCCTCACGCGTTTGATCTGTACGACGGCCCAAAGTTGACCCAAATTTCGAAAATTTCTCACCAAATTCGGAATATTTTCCAAACCGAATCAGTTACGCAAAATCTAATTACAGATTCGTAATCTACGTGTTCGAATCCATAATATATGATGTGCATATTGTCATAGCTTCAAAAATAAAATTTCGCACGGAATCGCTAAATCTTACCCCCCACCCCTCTGCGCTTTGATGTTTATTCGCGGTTCTTTATGAAAAATTTTCTAAGTCCCAAATAAATCCAAGTATCTCTAAATCAAGAACAAGCAACTTTCAATCAACCTGCCATAGTAAAGGTTTTTCCAATAAGAAGTGTTATTTTGAATAGCCCGCTATTTCGGTAGATGTCACTTTTGAAGCTGTCATTTTTTGACATTTGACCAGTAGAAACTACGCCATTAATAAAAATGGAACGATACACGCTTCAACAACGCATTGAAATTATTAAAATTCACTATAAAAATGGTGAAAATTTGGCAGATATGGTTCGTAAAAGTCGAACATTTTTGGGTCGTCGTGAGGCACCTTGTCGGACCGCAATAAAGAAATTGGTGGAAAAATTCGAACTGTTGAGACAAGTTAGTCATGTGAAGAATAAAACCCGTGCACGTCGCTCAAGAACAGCCGAGAATATTGCTGCTGTAGCCGAAAGTGTTCAAGAAAACTCAGGTTTGTCCATTCCTCGTCGTTCTTTGGAATAAGGCATTCCACAAACGTCATCACACCGTATTTTGCATAAAGATTTGGGCTTAAGGCTTATAAAGTTCAGTTAACACAAAAACTCAGCCGGCCGTCATCAACAACGTCGTGTCTTTGCTGATTGGGTCGTTGAAATGCATGAAAATGATCCGGAATTCCATCTAAAAATCATCTTGAGTGATGAGGCCCATTTCCACCTCGGTGGCTTCGTCAACAAGCAAAATTGTCGCATCTGGGGCTCGGAAAACCCGTGAGTTATTGTTGAAAAGCCTCTCTATCCTCAACGTGTGACTGTTTGGTGCGGTTTATGGTCCGGCGGAGCCATTGGACCTTACTTTTTCAAAAATGAGTCTGGAGCAACAGTTACGGTGAATGGATTTCGCTATCGAGAGATGATTAATGATTTTTTATAGCCGGAATTGGATGGTTTTGATCTGGACAACGTATATTTTAAACAAGACGGTGCTACGTGCCACACAAGCAACGAAACCATTGATCTTTTCCGGGAAAAGTTTCCGGACCGTGTTATCTCTCGAAGAGGTTATCACAACTGGCCACCGAGATCTTGTGATTTAACACCTTGCGACTTCTTCCTTTAGGGCCACGTGAAAGAGAAGGTCTACGCCAATAGCCCAGCGTCGATTCAAGACCTCAAAGATGGAATTCGTGAGGCTATCGAGGACATAGGGCAGCCACTTTGCGATTTGGTTATGGAAAATTTCATTATAAGGATATGGTCCTGTAAGCGTGGTCATTTGCCTGATGTTATTTTCCACTATTAACGACATAGCTTCTTCTTTATAATGAAATAAACATCCGATCATTTATATTGAAAAATGGCATTTTTCTTTGAATATCAAAATCACACGTCTTATTGGAAAACCCTGTATATCTTGATTGCGTTTTTAATATAAACATCAATCATAATGGTCCAAACAATTAAGAAAACACCTAAGCTTGTAGTTGAAATGAATCAAAATTATCATGTGAACAAATAAAATTAGATTGTCAAAAAAAATATACTGTCATTATAAACGTCAAAAAAAATTTCAGCAAAATTCGCTGTTGGGTACCCACGAGGAAAAAATTTCCACTAAAATTCATCCGTTGCGATGGTGATCTGTCAGAAATAAACGTTCTGATTGGTTAAAAATCACATGTGTGGAATTTTCAGGGGATGATTTTTGGAAAAACTCATTCCGCCGATATCTTAAACAGTGTCTCTTACAGTCGATCGTAAGCAATCTATCTATCTGAATATGATAAACGCAGGTGAAATTCCGTCATCCCAATACTCACAAAAAAGCAGACAGGATCATGCCGACAATGAGCACGATATACAATGAAGTTGAGCTCTCATTCAAACATAAAACATGGCTGATATGAAAACATTAAATACTTCACGAGAATCCATCATTCCAATATTTCCGACATATAAGATGTGTCCAAAACAACAGTAACAGCCGAGATGAAATATATCTAGTTAGGAGATTTTCTTTAGAACTAAAAATGACAAATGTAAATTATTTCTTCGAAAAATAAGATAATTATTTTTTGAGTTATTCCGGAAACAAAAACGATACCGAAAAAACAGCAGGAAATTAAACTCATTTTTTCCGCAATATCTCCGAAAATTGTATGTAATTAGATCAAACTGAGATTAGGCACACTGTTGTATACTATTAACTTTCGAATTTTTTTTGCAGAATTTCATTGATTGATACCTTATGAAGTTTCCGAAAAGAAAGGCGGAAATTTTCGAAATTTTTCGTTGTCAAATTTACTGAGAATACGATTCCTACCAAATTTTGCAAGCTTTTGGATATTCTACAACTAATTACCACGTTTCAAACCGATCCCATTGGTAGTTCCTGAGATACTGAGGAAATATCCTCTAAAATCCAACTGAGCATTACTCCGAAACTGGTTAGCCGATTTGGGCCCATTAACAAATTCAACTGACGCATTCTGCTACACAACCTACCCTGAAAGATTCAAATCGCTTGCTCCCCTTGTCCTTAAGTTATCATAACAATCATGCATCAGTGAGTTCATCCAAGTCGTTTGCAACCATTTTCGGCTCAAAATTCTAAACAAACAGACATTTTGGCAAAACGATAGGCCGCTGTTCCCTAGGGACATGCACGCACAAATGCAATATCCAACATATTTACCAAATTGTTCTATACGACGTCGTCGAGAGATGGCGCGTCGAAAGCATTCTGTAGTTTCCAGCAGTTAGGCACTACAAGTCGGAAAGATTCCAGAACTAATGAAAATAAGTTATGATTTTGATGTCGGTACGGCACCTGAAAGAAATAGGAGCCACCATAGAGTACTGATGATTTGCAAATTCTGACGTTTAGAAGGCTTTTCTGTGATTTATCAGCTGTGTTAACCTTCATGTTTATTTTTGTTATGATTTCAAATCATTGATTTGGCCGATTTTGGAATATTTGAACTTGAACAACTGTGCAAGTTTTTGATTCCCCTTATATTCATTATTTTCTAAAAAAGATCAGATATCAGACGCTTCTTATCGTTATGTTATCTTGAATAACTATGAATTCACGAGAAAAATTAATTTAAAAATCTTTTTCATAACCATTACAATGTTGTACGATTATTTTTGTTCCATATAAATTAAATATTGTATTTGTCTTATATGTTTCTGTTCCAACAGGAAAGTAAGTAATAGAAAAGTGTTATCAATATTAAAAAAAATCTTTCATAAAACTCGTATTGTAAAGGAAAGCTCTTTACCAAAATTTCCTTTTCTTCATCATTGAAGTACACATCATTTTAACTCTGAAGGGAAAAACATTTTTTGAAGCCACAAAACCAACAATCTTGGTCTTACTCGATTGAAATCCATCTTTGTGATCAAAAATAAAATAACTCAAATCAAAAGGTTATACTTCAAATTGTGATACCATGGTACATGTTCAATTTGTATCAATATTTATTACCCAACTTGTGAGTTTAAATAATGTTATCACTTTGTAATAACAGAGTTGGTAGATATATCGACTTCGACCAGTAAAAGACGAAAATCAATTAATGCAGTTTATTATTACATCAGAAAGCTTTCCCTCGTCAAAGTCGTGAAGGTAAACTTTTATATATGAGAAAGTTCTGGTTTTCCTAGTTATGCACAAGATTAAATAAAGAAAGATTTGCATTTGAACTACCTTCAGAACCATATTGAATTGTGCTGAACAATCTTGTGTAAACACCAGTAAATGGATTACAAGTTTTCCTCAATATGAATGCTTCATGTACACCTTTTAAACGAAAATTGTAGCAGAAGGGTACAATTTCATACATGAAAGTTATGCTTTATTTTGTTATGCACAAGTTTGAATAAAGAAAAATTCAAATCCAAATTATTTTCAGTAAAATAATGAATTTGCTAGACAACCTAAAAATACATATATGGGCATTTTGTCCTTCTGTCTAAACGCTTTGCAAGATTTCTTCAGTATGAATGTTTCGGTTTCGAGTACAACTTGTAGGCAACAATGGCATAAATGCACCCTCTGTTATGTATTCCTTTTAGGAAACAACGAATATAAGAAATCAAAAACTTGTTCAAAATTCCGAAATCATAACCAAAACAAATATGAAGGTTAACAGCTGTTCAAGCACAGAGATGTCCCATAAACGTCGGAATTTCGGCATTATCATTATTCTATGGTGGCTCCTATTTCTTTCAGGTGCCGTACCGTTTTGATGTTATCTCGGAATGTATAGCTTACTTCTTCCAATAATTGTGGTAAAAATCTTCGTTAACTGTGATTTCAATATGATTTGCTGGAAACTGTACAAAATGCTTACGACGCGCCATCTCTTGAGGACGTCAAACGGATCGAATTAATAAATAAATTGGAACTCGCATCTTTATTTATTTGAAACTTCCAGAAAATTTATCGTGTTCGGTGGAAAATAAATATATCGGAATGAAAAATAAAAGTATTGCCTCAAAATAAATATATATACATAATCGATTTTGACAACAAATTCGGCATCAGTGAGTACAACCTAGTCGTCTGAGACAATTTTCGGAAAAAAAGCGAAAATTAGTCATTGGGACAAAACGGTTACACGCTGTACCCCAGAATATGCTCGCAAAAATCATAAAATTTTTTACGAATAGCAGCATGGATATTTATGCAAAATGAAGAAATTTCATTTTCCAAGAAATAAATTTTCATCTGAAAAAATTAAGGATCTTTGATTTTTCAACTGGAAACAATGGTAACCATATTTATTGATATATCCATTTTTATGAAAGGTAAGCACTAAAGCGTATCAACAAGAAATAGTTCCCCCGAATACTTTTATGAACACAGTTTCTACCCAATATAACGTTTTTATATTGAATTAACCACGATATAGTCTACATATCTCAGGATTCATCAGAATTCTTCAATTCAAGAGGTTACAATATTCTGCGGAGGACACATGTGTCTGACTCCTTCGGGACTGAATTTCCATAAAATGTGAGGATCTCTGGTGAAAAGAAGCTTGCAAATTTGTTGCATAACTGGAAAATTTAGATTTCAGAGGGTTCAGGGGGTGTTAAGCTGAGAAAACATCTTATTGTGACATTTCATGAAACAAAAGACTGACAATTCTGAGCTCAATTCTGGAAAGATCTAGCAGTGAATCGACACTCACAGTATCACCTAGATCAGTATTACTATCTATACTACTTAAATGTATAAATGAATGAAATTTCAGTACGAGCCTCGTTAGAAAGTGAAAAATTAATTATCGAATATCCAACAGGAATGGCCAAATACCTGTTCAATTCAATTGAAGAATTTCTTCACATCCTGAGATTTTTTTAAATTATCCCCATGAATTGGAGAAATTTAAACATTCTATAAAGGAAACCTGTCCCCACATCATTCAAGCTTTTCATAAAATAACATTTTTCTATATAAGAAATAAAGCAATTGTGTTGCATAACTGCAAAATTTTTACTTCAGACGGTACTCAAAGTGAACAAACCGACCCTGAACGTTCTGATCTTGGCTACGAGAGACTTGTGGTAATTATAAACATATTTTATTCCTGCATACCACTAGACTATTCCTCTGTGCAGAAAATCTCTATGTATATCAACAATTGTTAACTAAAATAATTGTTTACCTCCCTAAGTATAAACGCTTGGAAATGTAGTATGGGAATTCTGAAGATCTCAAGATCAACATCCAATAGACAATTGACTAGGTTATGCTTGGACCACTATGTGCATTCATGAAATAAAATGAAATATGATGGGGTACAAATAATTTGAATCTTTATGCAGATGACAATAAGGTAATCATTAGACTAAGCGATCCAGTTAGAAGCACCACAAATCATGTAGCTTTAGGAATATCATCATAGAACCTAGAATTTGAAAATCTTCAATATCCGCTTTTAAGATTTTAGTGTTTCCTACAGAACTATACAGTATAGGTAATAGAGTCAGGAGGTTTAAAAATAGCTACATACTTCCAACTGAAATGACGCGAAAACAAACACTTCAAACTTTGGGGGTAAACTTACCTCCTCTGAGTTATCACCATTGCGTTGAGTTTCTGACTTCGCTTTAGAGTCCTGGAAAAGTTATGAGAAATTATCCAATGTATAATTCGAATTCTTCATTAGAAAGGATATAGTTTTATTAATTCTTAACCTCTTTGACATTTGACATACTAACTAGTCATTCTAATATTTAGTTGTTATCAAGGCACACTTACCATTTTTTATCAGAAATCTATCCAGTTCAGAGTTTTACAGATCAATCACTTCAACAGTTCCTCCTCTTAAATTTTATGGAATCAGGATAAAAACATGTAAAAGCCACGGCGTCAACTTGATATTTGTACCATTTTACCGAGTTCCTCCTTTTTCAAAATAAGGGGTAATTCGAACTAATCAGATCAGCGGGTGATACTATAAGATTTCCAGGCACGATAATTGATACAATAATTAGTATAACTTTCATAAAAATATACTAATAATAGAGTCTTAAAAGTTACTAGCACGAAAAATAAAAATTGAAGTTGAAGCACACGGTTTACTGTAGGGACATCTAACGATGTTTGTAATAAGCTGTTTCTAGTGTACTTGAAATTTGTCCGATGTTGCCAACAGTACACAATTACGTTAAACTCCAAGAAATATATTCTGGGATAGAAATTAATAACTTTAATATTCGAATTTTTGTTTACACTCTGGATAAAAGCAATTTCTAGCATGTAGAATGTTATGATAAATTTATATCATTCGTGAATAAGATAAAGTTGCAACGTTGGAAATAATTCTAAGAATCTACAGAAAATTTTTCATTCGATTCAAATACCTATTATACTCTGACATCGAAATCGATATAGTTCTATCATTGTGTAAAGACAACAATTATACAAAGGTTCTATACTCTTTCAAATTGGCAGAATAATAATTGATGGGTTTTGATATCAATTTCTTTAGTAGAAGTGAAAATTAAGTTTAGGCTGAAAGATATTTTTACGTGATTCTAGCTGGAAACAGCGTGTTCTCGTTTCGTCACAATGTCTGTAATTCTCGAATTTTGAGCTGCAATCGGTCTCAAACGACTAGGTTGGACTCACTGATGAAGAATCCATGGTCAAATTTGGTTCTGTCCGACCGACCGTCCATCAGTGTGTGCTCTAACTTTAGAAAGGAAGGTGATATACGAATTTTATCCGTTATACCATTCTAAAAAGATCCTTCCATACCTACAAATGGTTATACACCCTTATATAAAATTTTAAGCATTTTTAAAAAACATTTGTTACAGTTTATAACGTTCTATACTACATTTTTCCCATACTTTCTATTTTCCGTTTCATTGATTTTTTGTTTTCTTGAATTCTTAAATTTTCATATTAATTAATTCGCATAATTTTGTATAAATAAATTCGAATTCATTCAAGAATGATTGAAGTGTAGATCACATTTTACCTTATAGATGTTCAGACACGTTTGGTGAAAAGCAGAATTTATTAATTTTGAATCACTAATAATAATTAATAGATCTGACCGAGTTCATTAGGAGCTATTTATTGTAAAATAACTCGAAAATGTCAAGCGAACTGTCCGCAAGGATCATATTATTATTGTTATGATATTATATCATATAAGGAACAATGAAAAATAGATAAAGTTGAAAGGTTTTCAGAAAACTAGATTAGCGGGAACTTCGTAGGGTTTACTTTATGACAATTCACCTTTAAATGAACAATTATAAGAGAAATTTGCGTCTAATGGTCAAAAATATCATCAAATTTCAATGTCTTTTTCATGAATCCACAGAAGCTTAGCTGAATGGTATTTTGTTATTCCAGGAAAATATAGATTTAATGATAAGTAGGCAACAAAACAAAACTCCTTCCCACTTTCCATTATTCTGTTAGACTATTGACAGATCTATAACTGGATGATATATCACCCTATGAAGTATTTTTATACATGAGATTTGTCAAATACATATTGCTCATCTTGTTAATTATATCATAGTATTTAAAACGAAGCTTATGCCTATATAATAACCACTATGGTCAGGGCCGTATCTTGGTACTAAGGCACCTGTAGCAAATATTAGACAGCGCCCCCCATTTGCGTAGATTTTTTAAATCAATTATATTTTCTTGCAGTATTTTTTCTTCATAATTTTAGTCATATATTTTCGTTAATGTTTTGAAATAATACACAATATCATAGATATTCACTTATATTTACTGAAACCATCGAAATACAGATTTCATACCTGAAAGACCACAATTTCCTTTCATTGAAGTCAAAATATATATGAAACAATAAATTAGATGTATGGCTAGAAACTCGAAAACACACTAAGCAGTCAACGTAGTTTGAAATATACTTTTTTTGACAGAATAGAAATGTGGGAATATTCATGATGTCTCGTATTTATATATTTTTTCCTCTTCTTGTGGTTCTAAATTCTGATTTGTGATGGTGAATTGAATCTGAAATCAATTTCTGGAATATCCGAGAATTGTATCAAAGAAACCGCACACTTCACACAAAAATAGATGGTACCGTTTGTCGAAGAGATACCGACAAGCTCGATGAAGCGCTGGTGAAAATAGGGGTAAGCATACATGCCGACGCGCGACAGTATTTATTATTTTATGACCTGAATGCGGCATCTTTGAACATGCCGATGCCCGACAGGAATATTCATGACTAAATTGGGGCACACTTGAACATAGCCATATTTATATATTTTTTCCTCAAATTAAAGTCTTGCTGACCTAGTGATTATTTCAGGCTTAATACGCGAAAATTCTCTAGGGATGGCCAGTTATATTAATGTTTCAAGATTCCTCGGCACCCCTTGTTGCGAGGTGTATACATGAAACCGAGTTGTGATCTTACGAATTATTTCTCCTGGCGCTCTTATTTTTTTATCTTTCGATATTTTTTGGCGTCTCTGCGAAGCTTGCGCCCGTGGCAATCGCCACCCACCTTTTACACGCTCTAGATACGGCCCTGACTGTGGTATTGTTTTTATACAATGGTAGGCATCGAAAGTCGTGTAGATGCAACTTTTATTCCTGGTTCCAAAATTTACCTGGAAATGTCTGTGTTTTTGTAAAAGAAATATCTTTTCTATTCAAAGATAAATATATCCTAGAAGAGGGGTTGCAAAATGTCATGTTGTCAACCATGTTG
The DNA here is from genome assembly GCA_958510865.1 of Myrrha octodecimguttata. NCBI lineage: Eukaryota > Metazoa > Arthropoda > Insecta > Coleoptera > Coccinellidae > Myrrha > Myrrha octodecimguttata. The sequence continues at coordinate 71,184,550 of OY294059.1, read as the reverse complement.
TGACGTCACTGGTGGCTGCGCTATATTCGAAGAATGTGAACACTCTTCGATATCACCATTGCATAAAACACTAATATTACATAAAAATTGTTGAACGATTTCCTCTGGGCTGCATTCAATCAAGAATCAGTCAAAAATAAGATCTTTGATGATGTACACTAACATGTTTTGTTCGGTTTTGTTGTTGTTTTATTATTAAAGATGATATTTCCTGGAGATAAACTGAGTATAATTAAGTATAAATCATATTCACATTCTTGCCGCTTTATATCACCTCAATATTTTTCGGAGGAATCGGTTACATATCAATACAGAGTCTGGATCGAACGATATATACAGGGTGAGTCTTTAAGTTGTACATTAATTTTAACCATAGATTCCCCTCTTCAAATAAACCACTTTTTTCATTTGCCATTTTTCCAGATTCAGCTCAGGTAAAAAGTTATAAGCATTTAAACATTTCTCAATGTGCCAATACACTCCTGCACTCCTTTGCAAGTTCACCACAGATATCTCTTACGGTGATTTCTTCTGGAGAATAACCAATCCAAGGTTTGAAATTCAAAGAAACAAGATTGGGAAAACTCATTTACTCACTCAATTCTTATGATTTGGTGCTTTTTGCAATATTATCTCAAGGAAAACATTTCACTTCACTGGACTTGAAACACTGAGCTTCAACTTGATGTTCATGCAATATCCAATTTCACTCCACTGTATATGATTATACACAATTCAAATATTCAACGTTGAATAACTGCAAAACGGTGCGTTTTAGAAGAAATGAAAAATAATGATCCAGTATTTTAAAATGATTGAAGATTCTTACAATGACGTAAGATAAACTGTATCTGCCTTCTTCATGCTAATTTCGTATAGTTTTATGAATCCATAACTTGGAAACTGTTGGAAGTAGGATCAAAGTGATTATTGAAGAGTATGTGTGATAGTAATAAAAAACTTCACACCAAAGTTCATCTCATTCGGAGAGACCTTATCAAAGATACAAAAGAAAAACTGATTTTTTTTGGAAATTTGAACAGCCTGTATCTTTTTGCTGGAACCGAATCTAAAAAAATGATAAAGGAAAAAAGTGTTTCATTTGATGGGAGGAATCTATGGTTAAAATTAATGTACAACTTAAAGACTCACCCTGTATGTTTACCCTTTTTTATGCTGAAATTTATATATACTTAATCAGGGTGCAATACAATCGAAAATTGAATGCTTGAATAGGCAATACCTCCCATTAGGAATATTTGTCCGGCAAATAACTCTTCGAAACTTCCAACAAATCAGGCGGAAAGCTTATCCCTAAATTTTATTAGAGAAACCATTGAAAAGCACTGACGTGAAGTTAGCAGCTTTTACGAGCTTGTTCACATTGCGAAAAGTCGACTCGGAAATCTCAGTGAAATATAAATGAAATATGAAAATTTTCAAAAAAAAAATTTCGTTTCAAATTTTGCCTTGGATAATTCTTCTTATTGACACTGTTCATCCTCCAACCGATTTCCATTTCGATGAGATAAATATTTTTCGGGTTATTGAAGAATATAATTTCAAATTGCTGTAACACAAAAACCATTCGGCAGATTTTGGCCATTAACGAACTCAACCGAGATATTCAGGATCAAAACCCAACCTGAAAATTTCAAGATTTTAGGGCATTCCTTTCGAAAGTTAGAGCACACACGGACGGGCCGGACAGAATCAAATTTGATCACGCATTCTTCATCAGTAAGTCCAACCTAGTCGTTCGAGATAGATTTCAGCTCAGAATTCGAAAATTACAGACATTGTGACGAAACGATAACGCACTGTTCCCCAGAACCAGTGCGTCATAAGCAAGTCAACTTTTGACGTCTGATCAACTCGTTGATTGTGGTTTACATTCGATGGTTGGGTTGAAAATGAACCATAGAATAACAATATCCTATAGAAGTGCTAACTCCCTACTAAATCAGGGAAACAGAGGGGCCGCGAGCCGCTATCATTTGGGGTCGTGGCGGAAAAAATTACAGCGATTCAAATATTCGTGCAGGTATCTTTATACATTTGAAATATGGGATTTTTTATTGTCTCCTATAAATCATAAATCAAAAAACATATTATCTGATAATTTATTAAGTCAAATATATCTCACATATTCGCTACAGAATGATCATTTATTATGACTGAATCCAGAGATTAACTACTCAGATAGGTTAATTTGTTGATGGATTCTCATTGATCCAAAATATAATAATTTACTTCAATGAACAATAATCAAACAGTCCATGTGTATACGGAAATCTTACTACAATAATTTATATTAAGAATATATTTCACGAGGGGATGAATCTGAAAAATTGAAACGTCCAGTTATCACAAAACATATTCGTTTAATTTCGAAATTACCAACTAGAACCGGCCAGTAATTCGACCCATTCTGAAATTACTGATTTCTTCTTCAAGAAAACATGATACACTTTTTTTCATGCTTCATGCCCTACACCCACTACTTGGCATGCTCCCAGGCAATGGTAAAATTCGTCTATGGATTTCCGAATTATCTCAGCTGGAATATTATTTGTTTCCACTCTAACCCTAATCAAGTGGAGTTAAGTCGGGGGATTTTGGTGGCCATTCAATTGTACCACGTCGTCCCATCCAGCGTCCTGCAAATATTTGATCTAGATATCCCCAGACATTAACACCAAAATATGGGGGAATGCCGTCCTGTTGAAACCAACTGGATCTACTTCATTGGAAAACATAACAGCTAGAGCAGGGACCAATCCAAACCTGAAAAAGTCTAAGTAGCGTTCAGCTGGGCAATATTCTCTGTTGTTAGAGATACCTGCCCATACATTTACTTTCTGTGTATGCTGAGTAGGAGCTTCACATATCCATTGTGAGATTTCAGTACTACAGAAACGATAATTGTGCCTGTTAAACACTCCATTTAAATAAAAGGTCCGAAAAGAGTATGTTGAGTGGAAACCCCATGTTTTCGTCACAGCGCCTGATAATTTCTCCACAAAATTACAAACAACTGTCAAGATGCACCTTAATAGGGTAAGTAAGTAAGTAAGTAAGTAAGTAAGTAAATTTATTCATGCTGAGATACCAAAGTATATACATTCGTCAATTTAAACATATAAAACAGAAATATAAATATTCATAAAAAGACATTTAAACCACTGTTCAAAAATTCAAATTTGTCATACATAACCATGTTGCATAAGATCTGCCTCATTTTCAACTTAAAAAGTGGCAGCGACAAATTTCTGAAATTAAAAGGCAACATGTTGTAAAATTTTGGTGATAGAAAGTCGGGTGAACTCTGTGACTTCTTCAACCTATAAAACGGAACACAATAGGAGTCCTTATTCCTAGTGTTGTATGAATGAACATCTCCATTCACACTCCACGATTCAGATTTTTTATGAGCATAAATAAGCAGCTCATAAACTAATAGAGATGGAAGGGTGAGGATCTGAAGTGATCTGAATGCATCTCTACAACAATCCCTATATCCGAGGCCGGCAATCACGCGTACGGCTTTTCTTTGTAACCTAAATACCTTATCAAAATCACTGCAATTACCCCAAACGAGTATTCCGTACCTAAGGTGCGACTCACACAAAGCAAAGTATGCTGTCTTGAGCACTCGAGGCGAAACCGCGGAGGATAAGCTTCTGAGCACGAATATATTTTTAGAGACTCTTGAGCACAGAGAGCTGACATGCGCACCCCAAGTGAGCCTAGTATCGACATGTACCCCCAGAAATCTCACACTACTCACCGCGGCCCTCTTCAAGGTGAAAATAACCTTCTCAGTCTTCCCACTATTGATAGAGAGTCCATTGCCGGAAAACCACCTCAAGGCATCCGACAACATTTTCCCGAACAATTCGTCAGCCTCCGCTGGGTCCTTACAAGCTACCGAAACGTTTGTGTCGTCAGCAAACTTAACATTATATGTCCATTCCATAAAATCTGTGAAATCATTTATGTATATAAGGAAGAGGAGTGGCCCAAAAATCGAACCTTGTGGCACACCGATCGTATTTTCCTCCTTACTTGACCAGGTGTTATTGGCAAATACAGTCTGATATCTACCTGATAAAAATGACTCGATCAACTTGCAGCTTTCACTTGAAAATCCATACTTTCTGAGCTTTGCCAAAAGAGCCTTGCGGGGAACGCAGTCAAAGGCTTTGGTAAGATCTAAAAAAAGAGAAACTGAACATTTCCCCGATTCCAGGCATTGTAGTATGAACTCATACAAATGGACAATAGCATCAGATGTAGATCTATTCTTTCTGAAACCGAACTGACAGGGAGCGAAAAGTTTGTTACTCTCAAAGAAATGTGAAATCTGGTCACAAAGAATTTTTTCGATAATCTTTGAAAATACTGGTACCAGTGAAATTGGTCTATAACTTCCAGGGTCTCTTTTGTCGCCCTTTTTATAAACAGGAACGATCTTAGCAATTTTGAGGACATCCGGAAAAACACCCTCCCTGATACAACAGTTAATTAATTTTGTCAATGGATAAACGATTGTATTGATATTTTGTGGGTGATATTGTTCTGCTTTCAAGAACCTTCAAATCGTACGTCTAGCTGCAGCATGATTTTATTATTATTATTACACATACAAGAAGAGTTGAGGCAATTCCTATAAACTCAAAAAAGCAAAAAAAAAACACAGAGAAAAGTTTACAAATAAGTAGATCTTGCATCAAAAATATCAAAAGCATTCTTGAAGCTATTGACGGTTCGAGCATCGACCACACTTGGCAAACAGTGTTGGGCCAATGAAACCTATGCAGATCTTCCTGCAGAGACAAGGCAATGTCCAATTTTTGATCCTCTTCTAAAACCCGAGGCCTTTCACTTCTGAGCAAGTCCTTAACAGTGCCATGTTCTTCAAATTTGTGGAAGATGTTGCTAACAGTAGCTTGGCAAATTCGATTTTCGACGTTTCATTGCAATTTTACAAAAGAACTATAATATCGAAGGAAAAAAACTTTTTTATCGAGGCAATAAACATGGCAACCAAAATGCAACAATTAATTTTGGAAAACACCATGTGCTGAATACCTCCTTGTAATTTCATTTTGAATTTTAATTAGGTTTTTGTCTTTTCCTAATAACCACATAATTGAAATAAAAAATGCATGGAAAGACTCCATCTGTCACGAGCTTTTCAACGAGCCTACACACGACATAATAGTGGCTTTCCAGTAAAGTGCGTGAAACCCCTGGGGCTTGACGCACTGATGGGGCTTCACGCCCACGTTATTTCGAGAACGAGACGATAAACAAACCGGTAAATTATGACAAGTTTGGCGATTCACAGCTGTGAGTGCATGAAGCCCCGCAAATAAGGGGGTACATCAGGAGAAGGGGTAGGAAGCTCGAGGGTCTGACGCTCCCGCATACTGGAACACGACTTGTATATGGTAACACGACATATAAACACCTTTCCAGCTTCCGTCAGGGGCGCACCCGATGCGCCTCGGAGGCGCGCCCCTGACGGAAGCTGTAGTGTTTACATTAGAGAAAAAAAGTTAGGTGGGGTTGCGACTAAGGGGTTGAAAAAAAAAGTATTTCAGTTTATGGCCAAAAAATACATTCAATCCAAAATCAATTCACGTGTTTCGTCTTTTTTTCAAGTCACTGATATATTCTGATATAAGATACTTATTTTACTGAGGACTATCGCGCAACCCTGTATATGTACCAATTCCCCAAAAATTCTGAATCTACATATCGGCGGATCGAATTGATTATGATAATAATAATGTTTATTTATCCAAGAACTTATTATTATAAAAATTGTACAAAAAAGGGTTGGATTCGTCCGATTTAATTAACAAAGAAATCATAATAACATGAAAATTGATTACTTCTTACACCATACAAAAAATTCCATTAGAGAATATGGCTCGGACTGAAGAAGCATTTTAAATAGAGTCCTTTTGGAAACTTTCGGATTTAAGGTCTTAAAATTGTGAGATAGGGCATTAAATGGCTTTAGGCCCATGTATGAGGGGGACCTTATTTCTATTAGAGACATTGAGTGACGCGGATACAAGTAAGGCTCGGTATGTCTTGTTTTGTTACAAGTTAAATAGTTCTTGAAATATTCTGGATGATCAGTCATGAAAGCACTACTACTCCAAAAGATTATACCATATGACAAATGACAAGATCGATTGAAAATTCGACTAGTAGATTATTTTCAAAGTTGGAAAATCAACTGTAGATTTAAGAACATTAATTGAATATATAACAGAGTTGAGACGTTTTATAAGCATTTCTATATATGTATTCCACTTGAGGTTTCCATCCAAACATATTCCAAGGAACTTCGTTGTACCCGAAATTGAGATGTTGTGGTTTAGGTTGGCAGGAATGGCAGCAGAAGATCGACCACAGTTGAAGATCACACATTCAGTCTTTGTCATGTTCATTAATAGATTATTATCTTCACACTACTTGTTGATATCTCCCAGTACTGGAGTTTGCTCTAAGAATCGTTTGTTGAAGTGAAGGTGAACGAAGCAAAACATTCGCATCGTCCGCAAATGCAACCAGTAAAGCCACAAGAGTTCACACCACCACAAGAGTGATATCCAGATACATTAATGCATGTAAAATTGAGCGATTATCTAAAGACTGATCGGCCGTATCTGATACACCTGAATTCTACTTATTCCGTAGACAAGTCCCAAGTTACTGTACAAATATCGAGTCTTCATGTAATTCTTTTCAGAACTCATAGTGTTAACCTGCAAGGTAGCAGAAGATTGTAAAAGCATTAACTACCGAAAGGACATCTTAAGAATCAAAAATCGTAGAGCAGGTTTGTAGTTTGGGGTTTAAAAACGAAGTTCGAATTCACAACTCAAAATTTCGAATGGGTTGTATACAGTATCATGAAAAACAAAGAAAAAATTTAAGGGGTGATTTTGTGGTGAAAATTAAGGTGGGTGTTCGGTACAAAATTTTTGAAAAACCTCCCCCTGGAAAAGTTACACCCCTCCGAAGATTAACAAAAAAAAATTGTTTCTCTTTTATATTTTCCCTGTATATTGAGCTGAAGACGCGAAACTTGGTGAATATTATTAGTCAATAAAACTACACATTTTGGAATTTTTTCAACCCTGAAGTATGTTTGGAAGGGGTTGAAATAGTCAACCTTTAAGATATTTTTTCTTACAACTTTCTTTTTGGATAATAATTTTCCTTTTAAAAAACATGGATTGAAAGCCGAGTTCATTCACTTACTTTCTTATCTCTACAAGTATTTTCTAAAACTCAAGCATTTACGAAAAAAACATAACCTATGTTAAATAGCATTTTGTTTTACAACAGCCAACCAAATTATGATTCTACAAGGCTAAGACCTTTACAATAAACAATAATGAACAAAAACCAGTCGAATACCGACAATACAATTATAATAAATGTTGAAAATGACTACTTTGAGCTTCAAAAAAGCATTTACTCTTTTCCTCATTGAAATGCGAATGCAATGAAATATGCTTGCTGAATTTCTTATCGTTTCACACCCTATATATAGTGCGGTTTTGCAGATTATCTATATTTTTTCTCGTAAATGCTTGAGTTTGTACAGATAAAAAAGTTAGTGAATGAATTGGGCATTTGAGCCATGTTTTTTTTAAAGGACAATTTCATCAAAAAAAAAGTGTAAGAAAAAATATCTTAAGGGTTGACTATTTCTATTCCTTCTAAGCATACTATACAGAGTTGAAAAAATTCTAAAATGTGTAGTTTTATTGACAAATACTATTCACCAAGTTTCGTGTCTAGCTGAATATACAGGGAAAATATAAAAGAGAAACATTTTTTTTTTCGTTAATCATCGGAGGGGTGTAACTTTTCCGGGAGGAGATTTTACGAACAATTTTATACCAAATAGCCACCTTAATTTTCATCACAGAATCATCCCTTAAATTTTTTCGGTTATTCAAATACACCCTGTATAACTCCGAAACCGTTTCGGCACCAAATCTACCATGAATTCGAAGAATCTACTTTTTTTCTTTCGAAAGTTAGAGCACATATACTGACGAACAGAAACTAATTCTTCCTCCAGTGATAACAACCTAATCGTTCAAGACAATTTTCAGCTCGAAATTTGGATTTTACAGATATTTAGGCGAAATGAAAATTCCTTATTTTTCCATTGAACAAGCGCGTTGAAAGGTACATATTCAACTTTGTAATATGATTTCCCTGTAATCTTTTTGAGACGTCCTCTGCAAGCGGAGAACGGCGAATTAGCATCCGCGAAAATAAAAGTGGAAATGAAATCGATAAGTTGTTCCAACTACTGCAACTACAAAAAATATAATTCTTGAATTCAGGTTCTATTAGTAATGTTCCATTTATCATTCGCAACTACTGCTAATCGATACGCCCTCTGGCGATAGAAATTCGAACACTTCCAAGCTAGAAGTTTTTCGACGTGCTCGTTAGTGTAACGTATTTTGCTTTTACTTTTAGGGCCGGTATTATAAAACATAACTTTAACTGACAGTTTTGACAGATATGTCCTAACAAAACTGTCAGTTAAAGTTTAAGTTAAGTTTTATAATACCGGCCCTTAGAGTTCATTCTTGAGCTTTTCGGTTGTTGTCCGAGTTGAAATTTTGGTATACCGAAAGTGTTTGTAATATTCATCAATCGATTCCTTTCTTTCCTTTTGAAATTTTCGATTGTATTAATTCGAAATGGCATCTTCCCGAAATGACTATTGTTGTGCGCCTCAACTCAATGTATAAATTTTCTTCATTTATATATAGGTAGTTTAGGTTGAACCAGCTGTGACATTTTTCATTTTGCTAGTATCTTGAGCTGCTATGATATGAAAATAAAATCATTATATATATATTCTATATCTATCTGTTTCCTTTTCTTTCGAAAACTATGCAAAAAAAATAAAGCAAAAAAGCTATCTTTTCATTTTATTGATTATGTCGTTTGTAAACAACGAGAACATAATGAGTCATATCATTCGGACTGATTCTAGATTCACCACATAATATGGCCTGCATTCAGCACTTTTTCACATTATTCAGAGTCCTTGAATTACTTATTGAGGATCCTATTTTTCCAGAAATTCAAGTAAACTTATATATTGGTTCATTTCGATCAACAGACACAAAAATAACATGGAAATTGTTCCCAGGTACGATCTAAAGAAAAATTTCATATATAGTGATCCAAACGAAGAGTTCCTTTTCAAGAAATAATGATTTCTTTGAATATTGTAGCTCTGCTTAATAAATATTCGTTCCCCACCACATTTCTACGGTCCAAATTTATCCGTTAGGACGCTGGCATCTTCGCATAAGTTCCCAATATCTTAGACACCTTATTACTTTTGAACGAAGGGAAATATGTTTTTTTCATTCAAATATTCATCCCTTAAAAATAAACCACATCCGGTGTGTTGCGATGAAACTCCCTGAAACGAAAAGTTTCTCAACATGAAATTCAGCGTTGCGTTGTACAGCTTTCAGACTAAGGAATCTCCACCCATGATGTAAAATACATGCTGTGCTCATCTGAAAAAAAAGTGACGTCAGCATTTTAAAATACAAGGAAATATATATTCTGTGCTTCTGTGCTATGAATTTGAATGAAATAAGTGGCGTCACCATTGGTAAATCGATCACAGATGAGCAGACCATTTTTGCGCGCATGTTCTAGGGGAACAGCGTGCTATCGTTTTGATCAAATGTCTGTAATTTTGGATGATTGAGCCGAAAATGGTCTCAATCGACTAGGTTGGACTCACTGATGACGAATCCGGTGTCAAAATCGATTCTGTCCGGCCGGCCGGCCGGCCGGCCGGTTGGCCGGCCGTAGACACGATAACTGTCGAACGAAGTGAGCTAGCGACTTGAAACTCTCAGGGTAGGTCGCGCATTGGAATGCCGCGGTTAAGTTCGTTAATGGGCCAAATCGATCGAATAGTTTCGGAGTTATAGGCATTTGAAATTTTGAAGTTATTTATTTTTTATTTCAGAAACTACTTGAGCGATTTGATTCAAACTTGGCAGTTTGGTGGAGTATAACGACGCGCAACTTTGAGCCAAATTTCGTCAAGATCATATTGTCAATAAATTTAAAAAAAAATTTTTTTCGAAATTTTTTTACAAAAAAATTTTTTTTTCGGAAACCATTCATCATATCCAAAAAAAATTATACTCACACTTTGACCTTCTAATTTCACAGCAGTGTACTAAATTTCAGCTCGATACGATCATAAGTTTTGGAGATATCGGGAAAAAATATGTCAAATTTCGAGGTTTTCTTCTCGATATCGTTGATTTTTTTGGTATTACTCGAGAAATACTGATTCAGTCCTGATTAAACTTCACAGCTAGTTTAAAGATGCTGAAAGACAACTTTGTGCAAAATTTCGTGATAATCGGGTTATTAGAACAATTTGAAAAAAAAAATTTATATGTTTTTTTCATCATATCATCCTCATTAAATTTTGTATGAAACTTCGAACTGTTATTTTCGATGAAGTACTGGATTTCAATTCGATCTGGTCTGTATTTTTGGAAATATTGGAAAAATAAAATTTTGATTGGGTATATCTACGGAATCATTGGGTGGATTTTACCCATTCACGAATTCGGCCTTCGTAATTAAGGTCCAAACCTTCTCTACAAATATCGAGTTTCTAAGTTGTTTCTTTCGGAAGTTATTGTGTTTACGCAGTCGGCCGTTAGGCTGACCGTAAACACAATAACTTCCGGAAGAAACGACTTAGAAACTCGATATTTGTAGAGTAGGTTTGGGGCTTAATTACGAAGGTCGAATTCGTGAATGGGTAAAATCCGCCCAATGATTCCGTAGATATACCCAATCAAAATTTTATTTTTCCAATGTTTCCAAAAATACAGATCAGATCGAATTGAAATTCAGTACTTCATCGAAAATAACAGTTCGAAGTTTCATACAGAATTTAATGAGGATGATATGATGAGAAAATCATATAAATTTTTTTTTTCAAATTGTTCTAATAACACGATTTTCACGAAATTTTGCATAAAGTTGTCTTTTAGCATCTTAAAACTAGCTGTGAAGTTTAATCAGGACTGAATCAGTATTTCTCGAGTAATACCGAAAAAATCAACGATATCGAGAAGAAAACCTCGAAATTTGACATATTTTTTCCCGATATCTCCAGAACTTATGATCGTATCGAACTGAAATTTGGTACGCGCGCACGTTCAAATTCGTTGCTGAAGCGGTCATCTACATTGAACATGCGCGCAAAAGTTGCTGCCTTCACGGCAGTGCTTTTTGAAATTTTTTACTTACATCATGTCTCCACCCATACCTACTTGTATCGATTTAATTGTCGCTGACAACGTTGTTTGATCGATTTATAGGAATGAAATGATTTTGACAATTTGACATCGTTTTATTTATCAATCAAATCCATCACGAAATGGCAAAAGCTACAACAATAAGAGATGCAATTAAACGATGGGAAGAAAGGCATCCCGACGAAAATATAGCAGATGCAGAGGAAATAGGCTTTCAACTTCAATGGCCCCCCATTGAGAAAATGGATAACTCTTTATCAGCGCTGGTGAAATGTCGGTATGTTGCCAATACATTATTTATTTATTGGGTGTGTTTTTTGATTCACCAAACAGGTGTGGTGGATACACCAAGTCATTTTTTGCGCGCATGTTCTGAGGAACAGCGTGCTACTTTTGCCCAAATGTCATTTCCAAATTTTGAGCCGAAAATTGTACTAAAACGACACACTGATGACCAATTCGGTGTCGAAATCGTTTCTGTCCGTTTGGAAATCGACAAAGAATTTTTTTCGGAAACTACCTATCATATTTGAAAAACATTTTGCTCAGACCTTGAACTTAATTTCACAGCAGTGTACCAAATTTTAGTTTGATTAGATGATAATTTTTGGAGATATTGGGGAAAAATATGTCCGTTTTAGGGTTTTTTTCAAGAGTCTCGTTGGTTTTTCGAAATGAGTCATAAAATACTGATTCGATCACGATGAAACTTGGTAACTATTCTGAAAATGCTGATGAACAATCTTAGATCATATTTTACTCACAAAATTCTGTATGAACATTTAAGGTGTAATAATTTCTAATCAAATACTGGATTTCACTTCGATCTCATCTGTATTTTTGACAAATTCAGAAAATTACCTTTTGAATGGGTACCTATATCTGCGGAATCATTGGGTGGATTTTACTCTTTCACGAATTCAACCTTAGTAATCAAGGTCCAAACTCACTTCACAAATATCCACTTTCTAAGTCATTTCTTTCGGAAGTTATTGTGTTTACTCGACCTAACTCGATATTTGTAGAGTAAGTTTGGGGCTTAATTCCGTAGATATATATCCCATTAGAAATTTTGTTTCCCTAATATTTTCAAAAAATACAGATTGGATCGAATTAAAATCCAGAACTTGATTGAATAATGACAGCGTGAATAAGGTTCAAACAGAATTTTGTGGGGATAATATGATTAAAAGATCACCAAATCTTTTCATCAGGAAGTACAGGTGGGAAAGCGGAGCCAATATGTGAAAAGATGACCGCTTTTGCAACGTATTTAAATATGCGCGTAATAGCTTCTTATTACATCATGTCAATGCTTTTTTAGAATTCTATTAATGGTTGAAATGACGTGAATGTAAAATTTTCTTGTCCAGCGGCTCATTCACAATCAACCATACCAGTTTGGGTGAATTGAAGAAAGCGCCCACTGACATTGAGAATTTCACGCATAAAAATGCGATTTCAGGAAATTGAGTTTATCCACGAATATGATTGAAAAAATTGCGGGGCTTAGTTCTTTGAAAAATCTAAAGATTCTCTCCTTAGGAAGGAATTACATTAAATCGTTCTCTGGCTTGGTGAGTTCATCATTTATTTATGAACCTTTGGTATTATCGTGTTCGGGGTAAATCATAAAATGCAATCTTCCTCCATAGAAACTTGCAACACGTTTAGCGTCTGTCGTTTGGTGCTCACTCCAGTGGCTTTAATCTTTTTTAATTATTCAAGAGCTAAATAAAGGAAAATCTTATTGCAATAGTTCAGCGGAGTCCAGTATTCTGATTCAAGCCACCACTTGGTGACAGCTGACATAGGAGCATTTTCATCATTAGACTCACTCAAAATCACAACATTTTTGTCATTCGAATGTATTCTACGTAGTCTACTTAACAGTAGTCCTAGCACGACTGAGTATAGCAGGTAACCTCCATTATATGTGCTGTCGACATCGACCGAGACTTAACTTGGACAGTGGGGGTGAGATTGGACATTCGGTATTTTTGGCACTATTATTCTCAAGGCCATCATCATATTCAGGTGGCACGATCGGGTTTGCGCTGCATAGCTCAGTCGATGTCTGGAGCTAGTGTGGAGAAGTGTGTTTTGTTCCAAAGTGGCAACAGCGAATTTGGTGAGCTATCATCCAAAGGTAAGATATTTTGAAAATTATGGAATCTCCGGAAAGAAACTTCTATGGACAAAAACTGTTGAGGTCTTGAACCTTCATTCATGTGATACTCAGTTTAATATCTTACTGTTAAAAATGAGAGAATGTTTGCAGATGGGGTGAACTCGGACAGCATGGTTCGACCAAATGGAAGGAAATTAGGAGTTTACTTCAAGGCGCAAACTGATGGACGCGTTTGTCGCTCAAACGATGACATTTGAGTTGTCAGGTGCTCTCCCGCCAAAATCGGGCGATTCTTTTTGCGCGCATGTTCTAGGGGAACAGCGTGCTATCGTTTTGTCCAAATGTCTGTAATTTTGGATGATTGAGCCGAAAATGGTCTCAATCGACTAGGTTGGACTCACTGATGACGAATCCGGTGTCAAAATCGATTCTGTCCGGCCGGCCGGCCGTAGACACGATAACTGTCGAACGAAGTGAGCTAGCGACTTGAAACTTTCAGCGTAGGTCGCGCATTGGAATGCCGCGGTTAAGTTCGTTAATGGGCCAAATCGATCGAATAGTTTCGGAGTTATAGGCATTTGAAGTTTTGAAGTTATTTATTTTTTATTTCAGAAACTACTTGAGCGATTGGATTAAAACTTGGCAGTTTGGTGGAGTATAACGACGCGCAACTTTGAGCCAAATTTCGTCAAGATCATATTGTCAGTAAATTTAAAAAAAAATTTTTTCGGAAACCATTCATCATATCCAAAAAAAATTATACTCACACTTTGACCTTCTAATTTCACAGCAGTGTACTAAATTTCAGCTCGATACGATCATAAGTTTTGGAGATATCGGAAAAAAATATGTCAAATTTCGAGGTTTTCTTCTCGATATCGTTGATTTTTTTGGTATTACTCGAGAAATACTGATTCAGTCCTGATTAAACTTCACAGCTAGTTTTAAGATGCTGAAAGACAACTTTGTGCGAAATTTCGTGATAATCGTGTTATTAGAACAATTTGAAAAAAAAAAAATTTATATGATTTTTTCATCATATCATCCTCATTAAATTCTGTATGAAACTTCGAACTGTTATTTTCGATGAAGTACTGGATTTCAATTCGATCTGGTCTGTATTTTTGGAAATATTGGAAAAATAAAATTTTGATTGGGTATATCTACGGAATCATTGCGTGGATTTTACCCATTCACGAATTCGGCCTTCGTAATTAAGGTCCAAACCTTCTCTACAAATATCGAGTTTCTAAGTTGTTTCTTTCGGAAGTTATTGTGTTTACGCAGTCGGCCGTTAGGCTGACCGTAAACACAATAACTTCCGGAAGAAACGACTTAGAAACTCGATATTTGTAGAGTAGGTTTGGGGCTTAATTACGAAGGTCGAATTCGTGAATGGGTAAAATCCGCCCAATGATTCCGTAGATATACCCAATCAAAATTTTATTTTACCAATGTTTCCAAAAATACAGATCAGATCGAATTGAAATTCAGTACTTCATCGAAAATAACAGTTCGAAGTTTCATACAGAATTTAATGAGGATGATATGATGAGAAAATCATATAAATTTTTTTTTTCAAATTGTTCTAATAGCACGATTATCACGAAATTTTGCATAAAGTTGTCTTTCAGCATCTTAAAACTAGCTGTGAAGTTTAATCAGGACTGAAACAGTATTTCTCGAGTAATACCGAAAAAATCAACGATATCGAGAAGAAAACCTCGAAATTTGACATATTTTTTCCCGATATTTCCAGAACTTATGATCGTATCGAACTGAAATTTGGTACTCGCGCACGTTCAAATTCGTTGCTGAAGCGGTCATCTACATTGAACATGCGCGCAAAAGTTGCTGCCTTCACGGCAGTGCTTTTTGAAATTTTTTTGTAGTTATAATAATAATTTCAACTTCAATAAAATGGCAGGATATTCAAAACATTCAAGGGATTGTTCATACTCGTCGTTCATGATTATAGGCACAAAATAAGTTCTTAGTCATAAGAGGTCGAATACAATGGATGAGGAATTATAAGTATATTGAGGAGTATTCTTTCAACTTTTGTCTAAGAAGATATTTATTAATGCACTCAATTGCAATAAAATAGTGACGATATGTGGCAGTTCATATGTATGTAATTTAATGTATTTTTACACCAAGACCAAAATAAAATGTCTCTTTCCACTTATGATAAATCACTATATTGATTTAGCTATTTACCTCAAATAATCATTTCTGCAGAACCAACTGACTCCAGCAAAACAATTTTTTCGACAGCTATGTGCATGTCCAAGAGTGGGAAGAAAAACTGTTAGTTGATGGCATGAGGACATTTTGTGAGTGGGGGTTTTCCATGACACGATGTGATATACAGCGGGTAGTCAAAAATAGATAATAATACCATAATGATGAAATAGGCAACGTAATATTGCATTACAGAATTGTTTTTTGTTTTTCCAATGATCCTTCCTATGATACTTCAACCCATGTATTCTATTTTTGATTCTTTGATGTGAAATAATACTTAAAAAGATATTTTAGGCGATTCTTTGCTCTTTCTGGGTGGGTACCTAATATTGTATGACCTTGGATAGTATATATTTTTCATTTACACTGTCCGAAATAACCTTGCCGTTCAACAGAATTCGGATTTCATTGATAATTAGTCGGTGTCCAAATTCGCCCCACATATAGGGGTGATTTCGGACAATACATAGTAAAAAAAATACAAAAAAGTAAAAATAGAGGACATTTTTTGTTTGCAACCTCTTAAAAAAGGATGCTAGATTTTATATTAATTTTTTTACAATTTTTTTATGATAATTCAATATTGTAGATCAAAAAACACTGCAAAAATCGTCCGAATTCGCCCGGGATGACGGTACCATCGACCTCGAACTCCATCTCGTCCGCGATCCACTTGTTCTGTTTGTACCCTTATAAAAGACATACCTTGCAGCTTTTTATGTACAAAGTTGATTTGGTGTTGCAAAGTGCATATATTTGGTGATTTTGGGTATTTCGTAACTAGTGAGATAGCGCCTAGATGAAGATAGCGGTAATCTGTGCGAGTTGGGAAATGGTATTTTGAATCACGACTCTTGCTTTCCGAGTATTATAGGAATTTCAAAAGGCTATAGCTTCAGAACTATTGAACTGATTTCAATGGTATTTTGTATGTTTGATGCTCTAATGCCTTAACATTATTACGTTCCATTCGGAAGATATCGTGGCACTCTGTTCGCGTAAAAAGGACTTTTGATTCAAAAAACACTTTCTTCTGTTCGCGATCTAATACTATCTAACTTTCCAGGAAGGAGTTGGAGATACATTAGAAGAACTTTGGATTTCCTATAATTTCATAGACAAGATAAAGGGTCTTGGTGCTCTCAAAAAACTCAAAGTATTATATATGAGCAATAACTTAGTAAAAGATTGGGGCGAGTTCATGAAATTGCAAGAGCTGCCTCTCCTAGAAGAGCTGTTATTTGTTGGTAAGTATGTTATAACGGATAGGTGAGTCCAACCTCGTCATCTGAGACCATGAATCAGTACAGAACTCGAAATTAATGGGCATTAGGGCGAATCGATAACGGTGTTGTTTAGGGTACGGTCAAAGTGCACGCAGATAGCAGTATCGCGAGTCGACTGTCACTTTCGACAAATTCGTGTTGATAATGTGGGCAACGTCAGAGGAGTGGTCATAGCGCAGGTAGAAGGTAAATAAGTCTTGAGCATGGGTATATCCAAGACAGACTTTACTCTTACGGGTCTAAATGCTTACATTTTTTTCAAAAGCAAGAAGCCGACTCGCAAAATCACAATCTCGCGTGCACTTTGGCCTTCCTCTAAGATCAGAAGCGTAAAAAGTTATCCTCTGTACATCGATTCATAATATTCACATTTTAAGTTCACTCTTGAGCAAATTTTTTGTAGGATAATTTCTACCAAATGTCTGACCTTTTTTATTTTAAGGCGAAAATAGTATCATAGGATTACATCGGACTTATCGAAGAAAAATTCGTGGGATCTTAGGAGTTTTTTTGCGAATGAGCGACATTTAATATTAAGGAAGCCCAAGCGTGGATATACTGAAGTTCAGCAGATTAATTAGCGAAGGGACACCTTGCACCCTAAACTTC
Organism: Myrrha octodecimguttata; assembly: GCA_958510865.1. Classification (NCBI taxonomy): domain Eukaryota; kingdom Metazoa; phylum Arthropoda; class Insecta; order Coleoptera; family Coccinellidae; genus Myrrha; species Myrrha octodecimguttata. The sequence continues at coordinate 71,166,902 of OY294059.1, read as the reverse complement.
ATATGAGCCCTATATATATATATATATGGCTGGCCTTTTAGGATATATGATCAGAAAAGTAGAAAAATGGTGATCTTGAGATATACGCGGGCGTTTAGATGTAGTTTGGGTGAGTTAGTTAAATAGTGACGGTGTTTTGAGCTGCCGCGAGATGTGCAACTTCGTCCACACATGCGAGCCAACCTAATTGAAGTGGCTCAAGGGCTACTCGGTTTGTATGTAAGCTGAGTAGCTATTTCTCGCTTCGTCCTCTCCTCTGAATAAAGAACCAAATTATTTATTATTTTGTAGCGAGCGACCTCTTTCGGTCTCGGTCACATTCCCCCAGATGCATATTTCTGGTATCGCTTCCACTGGAAGGGGAGTCCTATAGCGAGCGCCCTCTCTCAGCTCTTTCTTAAGTCGCGCGCGCAGTACCATCTTAAGTACCCTACGTTACCTGCTTGTAACGCTTGGCCACATCATCGGTCAACGTACAGGCGGCGCTAGCGCGCACGCTGTTCCTGGTAGATCCTCTCAGGATCTCGGAAGTACACTCATCCCCAACGGTCTGGTACACTCCCTTGTGATCCGCACAAGGGGTGTCCACTCACGTAAGCATGTGAACGGCTCAGTTTGGTGCATGTCTTGACGAGTTCCCCCAAACTAAGCCGGGACGAAACGTGACACTCTCCCAAAGAGGTTGACGCTACCTCGCAAACCTTCAAAAGCTTTAATTCCATTGACTGCAGAAATCAAAGAGTTGATCGCGGATAATTTTCTTCAGGACTTTGGTGACAGAGGACGGTAAAAGCTAATTGGACGATAGTTGCATGATGAAAACGACTCACTGAAAAGAATGTGAAGAGGTCGGGCTAGAGCCTTTACGCAACGTTATTGAAGATATGGGGAAATCTTGTCAGAACCTGGTGCAGAAGTTAATTGGATATTTTAATTTTTTTTTGGAGAGATTAATGTCGGACAGACTGAAACTAGAGCGGGGTATTTGTGGTTTTGGTATTGCTCCTGGTGGTTCGTTGGTGAATGAGCTGCTAAAGGAGTTGGCGACAGTCTCTATTGGTCCAAACCTAAGTTGACCTGATGGATTTCTTAGAACTGGAATGGTGACTTTGCTGTTCAAGGAGGAGGGAACATACTTGAAAAATTTCTTCGTGTTTTTAGAGAAGGCTAAGCTGCTTTCAAAGTTATTTTTATTTTTTTGGGTTGATGTGGAAATAGTTTCGGTGAACTTCGTACATAATCTTGGGATGTCCTTGTTCTCAAGTACCTCTTCCATTTAGATTTTGTGTGTCTCACCATCCCCAATGTGTACTCGTTTATCCACGGTTTCATTAGATTGGTTTTGATAATTATCTTCCTGATATAAGCGAAAATGGCTTGACTGATTACATTGATCAATACGGTCCACTCCGACTCAAAATTGATCCTATGAACGAGAAGTGAATTCTAATCTTTGGGCATCCGAGAGATAGAGACTTGGTCATAGTCCACTTAGTAATTGTCTTCCTGGGCTGCGGTTTAGGAGTGGTTATCCCAGTACATATTGTAATGCAGCCTGATTTACCAAAAGGGGATAGAAAGTTCAGGTCGGAGATGATGTTAGAGTGGGAGACCATGAAAAAGTCCAATATGGACGAGGTTTGACCAGGGCGGTAGCTAGTAGGTTGGTCAACTATCTGTTTGAGTATCGCGATAGCTAGCATTTGGACACAGGGAACGACGGCGGACTGTCCGAAGGATTGATGAGAAGCCAATTGACATTGGTACAGTTGGAATTTCCAATGATGATACCGTTGCTGTAACTTGTAAAGGCATGGTCCAAAAATTCTGCACATCTAAGATCTGTAGCGCAGGGACTAGGACATTATACGAAGCCCTGAAGTAGGGTGGCATTTCGATTAGAGATTACTGAAAATGAGTTGTCTATATTGATACCACCATGAGCAGGAGTCTATGTGGAAATGATTTGTTACATTGCTGCTGGCGTAGATACAAACACCCCGCTAACCCATGGTCACTGTGCTGTTCAAACGAAAGTGTTTACCTAGGAATATCATATATTGAGTTGGTCATAGGTAGTTGAAGCCAAGTTTCACTTATTGATATCAAGTAGGGCTGCGTTCGGGAAGGTAAAAAATTCTGAAAACTTAGACTGTATTATATGTTAAGTATGTTATTGGGCAGATCTGGAGGAGGGTGGAGCATTTTCTCATAGCTTTCAGACGTTTTCTGCGTCACATTCAAATGATACGCAGGTTGTTGAATCTGAGTATCATCTTCATAGAATATGGCGTGATATTCGTATTCTATGAACGTTTTCTATAGTTTCCCACATCAAATTCATCACTTTCGAATTTTTATACAACTTGAAACACTCTATTTTACAAAGAAAATGTTCACAGTAAGCTTCGACGAACATTCAAGGCTATTCTGCAGTAGTTTTTTTCAAAGGATAACAAAAAACTGAAGCTTTCCAAAAATCGTACTTTTTCTTCCGTTCTCAGGAGGAGATGATAGTGCTGAGAATTTGCAGAAGCAGTGAGCTTCGTAATTGTTTCCAAACTGATAACCAGGACTAGCTTTAGGGATACTTCTACATCTGGTGAATACCACAGTGGCGTGAAACTAGCACCACTGTTTTCAGTACATAATTCGTTGATTTTTTACAAACCTATTGAAATATATGCACCCCAAAATATAATTCTCATTTCGATTAAAAATAAAATTTCCCCGAACTTTTCTGTAAAGTTCGAGCAGGACGGTCAGCCGAAAACACATTTGTCGTGAACGACAATGTGACGAGTAAAAACTTATCACAGGAATTGCAAGAGTTTCCTAAGCGCATGAAGTCCCGAAAGAGTAAAGTCACTTCACCACGGAGACCTTGCAACCAGACATCATTGGACTTCATTCAAAGGGGGACATTCGAAAAATAAAATGTGCGGTGTAGCCAGCATGTGGGATATTATCCTTCTACATGTAGTCGTAATGGTTTAAATAATAGGTTTCATTGAAGATGTCTTTATTTTTGTATATCACTCATTTAGTAACTTCCATTATCAATCCTGACTCAGTTCTAGCTACAAAACCTGATAGATCAAAGCCTACAGATAAGCTTCAATGAAAGTGAATGGTTATTGATTAAAGCTTATTTTGGAAAAATTTTGCATCGTTTTATAGATTTTGTCTGGGTTTTAACTCCCAATATCTGAAACAGAACTATTGAAAATTGAATGAAATTTTTTTATGGAAAACGCCCTTGCGGATTGAACTACATGTCAAGTGCAGTTTGTAGGAAAAGAGATTGCCTAATGAACACTACCGGAACAATAAAAACAATCAACAAGCGAACTGTTTAGTTTCAGATAACAAATTTGACTGCATGATCAGGCAAACGGAAAATTTGCAGAATTATTTTCTTTCGATTTTTCGGTTTGTGAGACTTTTGTCGAATTGACATTTCCAAGAATCCACAGCAACCAGCAACACAGAATCACTTGTTTTGAAAAAATATGGATAGAATAATGGGGCTTTCACTTTCATTTGTTTTTCTACTAAATTCAAAGACCAAACTGGGCACAGATTACAGACGTTATCTCTTTGAAACCTGTGATACTAGGGAAACCAGTTGTATTTTATACTTTTGCCGCCAATCGACTTTTTTCAGATTATTATTCAGTTCTTGATGAGTGCGTGAAATATTTTTATGTTAGCTTCAAAGAATTGTGTAGATCGTCAGATACTTTTGAATAGGTTCCCTTTTTATTTTGTTTGTAGAGTGCATATGTAGGGGAAAGTGGGGCAATGTGAAAAAGCTAACAAACAAATTGAAAGAATCAAAAAATGGTTTGATTTAAATTTTCGACTTCAGATATAGTTGTCTAAAAACAGTTGATTCTTCGATTTTTCATCGTTTCATAGTTCTGTGTAAACTTCCAGAAACTTCCCGCCGCTTTACCACATTCCTTTGTATATTCGCCATAGACAAGATATGTGCACAATCTACAAGCTTTCAAGGGATATCGATGTATCAGTTCATTCTGTAATATAATTTCACATCTCGTACCAAATTATTTCACGCCTCTCATACTGTATTAAAGGAAAACATCGAATTATAGTGTATTCTCCAAAAATGACAATGAATATTTAATTCTTAGAATATATTCCACTGAAAATTATACAAAACATAATATGGTAAAAACTCATTAATCCAAATATTATTTACTTTATTTTTCTTGTCTGATGTCAATTCATTTTTGAATTCACCTTATTTCTATATATCTTGGTTTGAAAGTTTCTTGATTCTACCTCTTTTTTTAGTAAATTCAAAACCAGTGAATCTGTGTTGCGTGGTTTCTTGAAAATGTAAATTTGACAAAGTTCTCACAAAACGAAAAATCAGAAGAAAATAATTGTGCAAATTTTCTCGTTTGCCTGATGAAGGAGTCAGATTTGTACTCTGTAACGTTACAGTTCGCACTGTTGATCTTTTGTATTGTTAATTAGGCAACATTTTTCCATAGAAACTGCCTCTAACAAGTAGTTTAATCTTGCAATCCGCAGGGGCGTTTTCCAAAAAAAAACCATTTTATTTCATTTTTAATAGTTCTGTTTCAGATATTGGGAGTGAATACCCAGAAAAGACCTACTAAATAAAGTGAATGAAGTAAACTTCATTAGCACCTTTGAGAATAATCATGTATTTTGTAGAGCAAATTTGAGGTTTGTTGCTTGTACCCATGATGTAAAAAACATGGTGTGCTCATCAGAAAAAAAGGTGATGTCAGCAAGATTGAAAGGAAATATATATTGTGTGCTTTGAATTTGCATGTAGTTTCATACATCCTCATTTGTACGTAAGATCACAGATGAGCACACCATGTTGTACTGACATCATGGTTTTACCTGCATGACGTACACTAACTACATTAACTCCACTGACTCCCAATTCTCAGTGCAGCTGATTGTAGTCACTGATAACAAAATGAGTGGAGTTTGTGCAGTTCGATCGGCTCTATGATTCTCACAAAATACAAATACATGATTTCACGCAAATCCAAGATGACAGAATTCTATGCTTCTTTTGTTTTCGCTACCATTTCGAGATGATGTTGATTTTTAAAGTCGCGACAGAAAAAAATTCACTATGAATAACGATCTGATGGAAATTAATTTCGTCCAAAACTGACCACACATACAGAACAAAACACATCCAACTAGGAATCCGAGACAACAACAGATGTCTATGATTACATGATGTAAAAAACATCGTGTGCTCAACTGAAAAATGAGTGACGTCAGCAAGAGTTGTATATTCTGTGCTTTGAATTAACATGCAAATTCAAAGCACAGAATATACAACTTTGACGTCACTCATTTTTCAGATGAGCACACCATGTTTTTTCATCATGTATGATTATGAATTATATTTACGCATAACCATCACAGAAGATAACCTCACTATATGCACTGCAAACGTTATCTTTGTCTACACTATGTACCAACATCCGTAGCAACAGAGTGCAAGTTTACAACGAAACACACCGAACATTATCAGTGAGTTAGTGTAGTTCATGCAGGTACAACGCACAAACCTAACAGTAGACCAGTGAATAACATTTGTGGCGCGTTTTCAGGCAATCCTCTACATGAATCGTTTGGGGAGGGAGAGGCCTGGGTCAGAGAAATATCCAAAAGATTGCCAAACCTCAAAAAATTAGACGGAGAGCCTATATTAAGGGAGGAGACTGATTGAATATGGAATATGTTTAGTATGCATGGAAAACAATTGACACTGCATTTGCATTTAATTTTTATTAAACTGTTATTGATAGTTTTCTGTTTTCATATCATTCAAACCCAGTTCCTCGTTCTGTTCAAAACTTCTGTCATAGTGAGTGATCTTTAAATATTCATCTGGTTGATTTCCCTCAGACAAACTCTAGAAAAATTATCCAATAACATCGTAACTTTTCAAAAATTGTAAAATCATCAAACCTGGATATAACTGTTGCCGGCTGGATCATCTAAGACGATCGACACCTGTAGTTTTCCTTCTAATATTTCATCAAACTTTTGCAAAAATTTGTCGAACTTTTCCCTTGATTGTTGATTAACAGAATCACCGAAGATGTGAGAATATTTGGGATCTGCTAATTGGTCTCTAACAGCGGTAATCAAGCCTTCTACTGTGGTAAAACGTCCTCCTAAAGCATGAGGGCCTACTTCAAGTTCCAATTCTGGGATGCTGAGATGACAAGTCTCTGACTGAAAAAAAACTCACTGAAATGAATTATACGAATATAATATTTTTTGAATCAAGATTCTACGAAGGCGTAGAAAAATAATATAGGTGTGGAAATAACACCAATACCCTACAATTCTTATTTTCTCAGATAAGCAGTCATGATTACATTTCTAATATCAATCTGAAAATACAAGCGAAACTTAAATTCAGAATTTCTATGAATACAATACAATAAATGTTCAATATATCCTTCCTTCCCTTCGAGACGATAATTTTCTTTCTGAGAAGTATAAAATTCTAAATGTGATCGCGTAATTGTTTTTTACGAATATCTCAGAAAATATGAATTTTAGGGCATTGGTGTCCTTTCCACACCTTCATTATTTTTCAACGTTGATACCAATATGGTCCTAAAAAAAATGAGATTCTAATTTGAAAAAACCGAGTTTTCAAGAGTTGCCAACTTTTTTAACGATCTTGTGACCTCCTGTATCATGAGTTCCCATTCTGACTATTGCGACAGAAATATTATTTTTACTCCTTGCGAATGCCTCCAAATGGCATTTTTCCAAACAATAGCCTGAAAGATATTCATGTTTCTACAGAGCGCCATTTTCGATATTTTTATTGGAATTTCTCGTTAGAAAAGAATTTTCTGATAGAAATTAAAATATTTCACACTAGGACAACTCAGAATTTTATAAGGAATCTATTTTCATTATAAAATATGGGGCTTCCGTTTTGAAAAATGAAAGTTGGTGTCACCTCCGGTAAAACCGGAAGTCCCACGAATCTCAAAAAAATTACATTTAGTCATCTCTCTAGTAAAAACTTAAGTCCGAAATTGCAAACGTTAAATCTGATTCCTTCCCGAAAATATTCTAACGAACAGTATTCGTAGGACACCCGGTATATTTCCTTGTACATTAATCTTGCTGACATCACTTTTTTTTTCAGATGAGCACACCATGTTTTTTGCATCATGGTACGGACACTCTTTCGACATATTTTAGGTCTGAAATGAGGTCCAAATGTTGTCCTACTTCAGTTTTCATTGATAGATGCCGGCATCCAGAAATCTGCCATGTAAAATCTAAAGTATTTTCGGAAGTTACCAACATGTCATATCAAAACTAGTCAAATCATAACTTTTTTTTGATTTTCCTAGATTCATCTAATCTGTATTTTTGGAAATATTGGGAAAATAAAATTTTGAATGGGTATATCTACGGAATCATTGTGCGGATTTCACCCATTCACGAATTCGACTTTCGTAATTAAGCCCCAAACCTACTCTACAAATATCGAGTTTCTAAGTCGTTTGTTCCGGAAGTTATTGTGTTTGCGCAGTCGGCCGTTATGAAATCAATAACACTCCAGTCATCCTCGTAGCCTGATCACATATCTCAAAGGGGTTTGAAATTGGCTATAACACAAGAATTTTACGGCCGGCCGTAAACACAATAACTTCCGAAAGAAACAACTTAGAAACTCGATATTTGTAGAGAAGGTTTGGACCTTGATTACGAAGGCCGAATTCGTGAATGGGTAAAATCCACCCAATGATTCCGCAGATATACCCATTCAAAATTTTATCTTCCCAATATTTCTAAAAATACAGATCAGATCGAATTGAAATCCAGTACTTCATCGAAAAATTACAGTTCGAAGGTTCATACAGAATTTAATGAGGATATGATAAGAAAATCACAGAAATTTTTTTTCAAATTGTTCTAATGACACGATCATCACGAAATTTTGCATAAAGTTGTCTTTCAGCATCTTCAGACTAGCCGCGAAATTTTATCAGGATTGAATTAGTATTTCTTGAGTTATACTGAAAAACACAACGATATCGAAAAGAAAACCTCAAAATTTGACATATTTTTTCCCAATATCTCCGAAACTTATGATCCGAAAAAAAAATTTTTTGGAAAAAAATTTCGAAAAATTTTTTTTTGTTAATTTACTGACAGTATGATTCTAACAAAATTTGGCTCCAAGTTGCGCGTCGTTATAATCCACCTAATTGCCAAGTTTAAATCCAATCGCTCAAGTAGTTTCTGAAATAAAAAATAAATAACTCCAAAATTTTAAGTGGCTATAACTCCAAAGCTGTTTGACCGATTCGGCCCATAAACGAACCTAACCGCGGCCTTCCAATGCGCGACCTACTCTGAAAGTTTCAAGTTGCAAGCTCACTCCGTTCGACAGTTATCGTGTCCACGGTCGGCTGGACAGAATCGATTTTGACACCGGATTCGTCATCAGTGAGTCCAATCTAGTCGTTTGAGACCATTTTCGGCTCAATCATCGAAAATTACATAGATTTGGACAAAACGATAGCACGCTGTTCCCCTAGAACATGCGCGCAAAAACAACAAAGACTAAAAAATAAATTCATTATGAATATAAACAACATGACTATTATGGAACTGCTTCGTTATAGGAACTACAAAAATGAATAATTACCAGGACTAACGCCTACTGTCTTAATTTATACTCCAACTAAGTAGGGAACCACAACGGCACACCAAATCGCAGCATTTAACCCAGCACCGCACCAGTAAAACTTTATACCTTGATTTCGAATGCAAAACAAACTCGATTCAAGAAATCGACCTTTGTACCCAAGAAATTAATACAGCATTTACCCTCGAAATTCATTTTGTCGTTTCATAAGCACAGCATCATATTGTTTAGGTCAAATTTGGGTATTCGCGATAGTCGGTGGTCAATAAACATTCGATTTTAAATCAATATATTGAATTTTTCTCCCTCCGAAACAACTCATAATTTTGTAGGAATCTCAAATGTGTGTCGGCTCAAATGAATATATTTACCTTTATTTGGTGCATAAAGAAAATATATTCAATTTCTCAGTAAATAATATAAATATGAATATATAGGCGTCTAGTCTAGCATGATCTGTTTCAAAATACCAACCTGAGAAATAAAATGCATAATCTCTCACCTTAAGAACATCTCTTGAAAAGTCTTCTTTGCCATTGACATTGATTTCAATATGGAGCCCTTTAGGTTCGATACCGCCTCCAGATTTAACTTCATTGGTTCGTGTGCCACAGACCTCACATACTGTTGCCATGATAACAACTTCTTTGAAATGAGGAATGTCTAGATTATAAATGAAAGGAAATCTCGTACAAAAATCGAGCAGACATAAAACATATCTCAGAAAATCATGAGACCCAGAGATTTCAATGATTTTTGTTATATCTCAAGGTTTTTGATGAACATTTCTAGGGAAAATAATTTGGATTTTTATCGAATACATATAGAAGAAACATGCGCGCAATATATTCAATATACTAAAAAGTTCTGTTTATACAGGGTGTTCTACAAGCCCTATGACAAACTTTGACAGATGGTAGCTGTGCTTATTCTGAACATTTTTTTTTCTATGAACATATATTCGATTCGTTTTTGTTAAGAAGATACAAGCATTTGAAAAATTATATTTTCATGTTCAAATCATAATTATAAATGGAAATTTTGATACTATAAAAATTATTCAAAATGTACACCTTCGGCTTGAATGCAAGCTTCACATCGACGAACTAAAGATGCCGTTACCCGGCGGATCAGATTTGGGTCGTTTCGTATTTGGTTTGCTGCATCTTGAATTCTTTCAAGTAATTGTTGATGTGATTCGATTTCAACATGATAAACAAGTTGCTTCATATCATAAATAAAATTCTAAGGGATTTAAATCAGGCGAACGAGGTGGCCATTGTATTGGCCCTCCTTGACCTATCCATTTATTCGGGAAATGTTCATTCAGCCAACTGACTATTTTTCTCCCCCTATGTGGTGGTGAACCATTGTGCTGATACCACATATTTCCTACAATGTTTAGCTCTAAGTCATCAATGAAGTAAAAAAGGTTGTGCTCCAAAAAACGAATAATTAAATCACGGCAGTGCTCTTCTAGGTTTTTTTGATAAACTACTGGATTTCAATTCGATCTAATCTGTATTTTTGGAAATATTGGAAAAATAAAACTTTGAATCGGTATATCTACAAAATGGGCGGATTTTACCCATTCACGAATTGGAGTGTCTAAGTCATCTCTTCCGGAAGTTATTATGTTCCAATATTTACAAAAACACAGATTAGATCGAACTGAAATCTAGTATTTCATTGAAAAATTATTGTTCGAAGGTTTATAAAGAATATAATGAAGATAATATAATCAGAAGGTCGCAGAATATTAAATATTTTAAAAAAAAAATATTTTTATTTTTTTCTCGAATTGTTCTAATAACACGATCATCACGAAATTTTGCACAAAGTTGCCCATCAGCCTTTCCAAAGTAGCTTCCAAGTTTCATCTCGATTAAATCAGTGTTTTTTGAGTTATTCCGGAAAAAACGATATCGAGAAAAAACACGAAATTTTATATATTTTTTTCCAATATCTCCAGAAATTGTGGTTGTATCATGATGAAATTTGGTACAATGCTGTAAAATATTTTCAAGGTATGAGCAGAAATTTTTTTTTGGATTGAATAAAGTTTTTTTGAAAAAATTTCGAAAAAAAAATTTGTTTTAATTCACTGACAGTGTGATCTGAACTAAATTTTGTGATAAGTTGAACGTTGTTGTGATCCAACTAACTGTCAAGTTTCAATAGACGACTTCGGCCCAAGTTGCCAACCCACAATTTACTTAGCAAGTTTACTTTCACTGGGGAACGGGAATTTTAGGACAAATTCGACATGATAAGGTTCGCATTATTTATAAATAACCGTGAAACATGCCTCGGATCTTCAAACCAGATAATTCCTTCCAAATATAGGTTTTTGTTAAGATCGTCCCCGATTGGCTGAAATTTAAGTTGGGATTCCTGATTTCATGCAAACAGTGACAATTTTCATAGGATACGTTCCGAAAATCAACTCTGTTGTTTCGGTTGCCGATTTTCCGCACCGTAAATTTGAAATATTCGGATGGTTCCTAGAACAAGCGCGTGAAAAAGGTTATTTACGGAATCTGGTTGATGAAAATGCGGTCGATTTACTGTCACCAGAAGGATTTTCTATGGTGAATATCCATAGCATAGAACAGTCTATGTTACTTTAGGTTTGTTTTGGTTCCGAGTTCAGATCTGTTCGGGACGGTTCTAGCATAGACCATAGATCTGTGCTAGAACCGTCCCATTCAAAGATCAGAACAATCCTTACTACTCTAAGTTGACTACAAATCACTCTACAACCTTTTCACAGCGACTTGTGGTGTTTTATTTCAGCTATATTTAATGTTCTTTTCTAAACAAAACAATCAACCTGTTTTATAGAGTATCACCAATTCAAGTTCGATTTAGAATCATCAAATTCATGGAACAATCATCTCACCTCATTATTTTAGGAAATAGTACTCTAATGGCATGTGATGTTTGACACCAATCCTAGCACAAGAAGCAATAACCTCAATATTTACGAATTTTTTCAATGCCTTACATGCAATATTTTACCGTTTTAGATTTTGAACTGAACTGGTAGCAAAATGTTGAAATTATGCTGGAATAGTCAAACTTTATTTCGAAAATAGATTCATAAATATAGAAAGGATACTTGTCATCTTCATGTTAGTCTCACAAGGTGCATTACATCCAGGACAATTAGTAGGAAACTGCAATACTTCTCCCTCAAAATCTTCCAGAGGGTATTCACCTTCTTCAATTGGTTTTAAAATTGCAGAACCCTCATTACCTTCAACTTCTGCATGAGTGAATACTCCTACCTGATGATTTTCATCCTTATTCCTTGTAAAGTATTCAGTTTTACAGTTTTTATCATTTTGTGGAGAGTCGGGGTTCTCAATAAAACTATTACCACTAATATCTTCAAGAATCTGAAAAATTGTCACATCAGTAATAGTTCACAAGATATTTTTCTAATCCTACTAAAGTGAATGGATCCTTCAAATCCTTCAGAGCTTTAAGTTTAAGGACAAATTCATCAATTTTTTTAGCATCCTCTGGATGAGCTACTTTTCTAACTTCTTGATTCTGTTCTAAGCCTGTTACAGCTCTGTCAATGATTCCTTCCACAGTAGTTATTTCTGAAATAATACTGATATTACATCTGTACTTGAATAAAAGTGTAAATTTATTTGGTTTTCGACAAAAAATTGTATGTTACATGTAGATCATATTACCTCCTTTTTGACTCTGAGAAGGTATTTCAAAATCGAGTTCAGGTATTTTTACACTGGTATAATCACTCTTTACAACTTGACGATTCAGATCCTTTGCGCCCTCAACCAGTAGATGCATTCGAATACCTTTGTCTAAAACTGGTGCTCCAGATTGTAGTTCATTATTATGAAATCCACATTCTTCGCATGAGAAAGACATTACTATTACATCTTTGTAGAACGGTATCTTAGTTAGTAGTAACCTTGTGGTACCCTAGAAATATTCCTAATGTCTCAGAACTCCCTAAATTTGTGGGATCTGGATTAAGATCTTGTGATAATTTTTAAGAGGCTCACATTTGAATGGCAATTCATGCATAATGATTCGATTTCTGTTGCTTCTTGATCATCTGCATTCAACTCTGGAAAGATTGGTTTATTTGTACCCATTTTTGATTGAAATAAAAAAAAATTCAGTTCGATTTGTTCATAAACATAGCAAAAATTTCAGAATAACACAGTTCAAAATATTTTGTGGTTATATCAGAGATCATGACATGACGATCATGTGTGTGAGTAGGATGCACAGAACATTCTATGTGTAAGGCAGAGATAAAAAATTATGGAACAAATTCATTTTCTCAGAAGAAAAATATTTGGCAAGAAAATCCTGAAACAGGTCGATTTTGTTTCACTTTTACCAAATTTTTATGCATTTTTGAAGGATTTTTGTTGCACTCTGTGCCATCCCCATCAACCCTCTAAATTTCTTGAATAGGGAAAGTGGGTCATGTGATACTTTTTTGGCAAGGTTTTCGTTTCTTCTTTACAGGCAGAAATTTTCAATACAAAATTTTTTTTTTTAAATTAGTTATCTCGGTTAAGTTCGTTAATGGGTGAAATCTACCGAATGGTTTTTGTGCTACAGCCATTTGAAATTTTGATTTTTCAATAACTCCAAAAATATTTATCTGATGAACAGTGCCAATAAGAATTTTTTTTTCTCGAGAATTATTATATTTCATTAAAATTTCACTGAAATTTCCAAGTCACCATTTCGCAATGTGAACAAGCGCGTAAAAGCTGCTGACTTCACGTCAGTGCTTTTCTAAATTTTTTCATTCAAATTTGAGGAAATATATATTCTGTGCTTTGAATTTGAATGAAAAAAGTGTCATTTTTGATAAAAAAGGATCACAGATGAGCAGACCAAGTGTTACTTACATCATGGATCCTTCACCAATATGCTTGTACCATTGTTTAACTATGGTATTACCATGATGTAAAAACAATGTTCTACTTACATCATGGGTATTACCAACATTGTTAAACAATACTATTACCATTGTTCCCATTGTTACCATGTTATTACCTCCTGAAATGTCAATAATTCTTGAACGGACTCAACATGTTCTATTAGTATATTTTCTTTAGTTAGGAGGCAAGTAGCCTATGCAACTTGAAAAAATCTAGAAAAGCACTGCCGTGAAGGCAGCAGCTTTTGCGCGCATGTTCAATGTAGATGACCGCTTCGGCAACGAATTTGAACTTGCGCGCGAAAGCTGCTGCCTTCACGGAAATGATTTTCTAGATTTTTTTTGATGAATTACTGGATTTCAATTCGATCTAATCTGTATTTTTGGATATATTGGAAAAATAAAATTCTGAATGGGTATATCTACGGAATCATTGGGCGGATTTTACCCATTCACGAATTCGACCTTCGTAATTAAGCCCCAAACCTTCTCTACAAATATCGAGTTTCCAAGTCATTTCTTCCGAAAGTTATTGTGTTTACAGTCGGCCTAACGGCCGACTTCCAAAAAAAAAGAAATTATTTTCCCAATATTTCCGAAAAAACAGATCAGATCGAATAGACGACTTCGGCCCAAGTTGCCAACCCACAATTTACTTAGCAAGTTTACTTTCACTGTGGAACGGGAATTTCAGGACAAATTCGACATGATAAGATTCGCGTTATTTATAAATACCCGTAAAACATGCCTCGGCTCTTCAAACCAGATAATTCCTTCCAAATAAAGGTTTTTGTTAAGATCATCTCCGATTGGCTGAAATTTAAGTTGGGATTCCTGATTTCATGCAAACAGTGTCAATTTTCATAGGATACGTTCCGAAAATCAACTCTGTTGTTTCGGTTGCCGATTTTCCGCTCCGTAAATATGAAATATTCGGATGGTTCCTGGAACAAGCGCGTGAAAAAGGTTATTTACGGAATCTGGTTGATGAAAATGCGGTCGATTTACTGTCACCAGAACGATTTTCTATGGTAAATATCCATAGCAAAGAACAATCATGTTTACTTTAGGTTTGTTTTGGTTCCGAGTTCAGAACCACAGATTATTGGTCTATGCCAGAACCGTCCCGAACAGATCTGAACTCGGAACCAAAACAAACCTAAAGTAAACATAGATTGTTCTATGCTATGGATATTTACCATAGAAAATCGTTCTGGTGACAGTAAATCGACCGCATTTTCATCAACCAGATTCCGTAAATAACCTTTTTCACGAGCTTGTTCCAGGAACCATCCGAATATTTCATGTTTACGGAGCGGAAAATCGGCAACCGAAACAACAGAGTTGATTTTCGGAACGTATCCTATGAAAATTGACACTGTTTGCATGAAATCAGGAATCCCAACTTAAATTTCAGCCAATCGGAGATGATCTTAACAAAAACCTTTATTTGGGAGGAATTATCTGGTTTGAAGAGCCGAAGCATGTTTTACGGGTATTTATTAATAACGCGAATCTTATCATGTCGAATTTGTCCTGAAATTCCCGTTCCCCAGTAAAAGTAAACTTGCTAAGTAAATTGTGGGTTGGCAACTTGGGCCGAAGTCGTCTATTGAAATCTAGTACTTCATCGAAAAATTACAGTTCGAAGGTTCATAGAGAATTTAATGAGGATGATATGGTAAGAAAATCACAGACATTTTTTTTTCAAATCGTTCTCTAATGACACGATCATCACAAAATTTTGCGTAAAGTTGTCTTTCAGCATCTTCAAACTAGCTGCGAAGTTTTATCAGGATTGAATCAGTATTTTTCGAGTTATACCGACGAAAAGCAACGATATCAAGAAAAAAACCTCGAAATTTGACATATTTTTTCCCGATATCTCCAAAACTTATAATCGTATCGAACCGAAATTTGGTACACTGCAACATTTTTTTTTATTTACTGACAGTATGATCCTGACAAAATTTGGCTCAAAGTTGCGCGTCGTTATACCCCACCTAATTGCCAAGTTTCAATTCAATCGCTCAGGGAGTTTCTGAAATAAAAAAAATAGCTTCAAAATTCCAAGTGGCTATAACTCCGAAACTATTCGACCGATTTGGCACATTAACGAACTTAACCGCGGCATTCCAATACCCCTGAAAGTTTCAAGTTGCTAGCTCACTCCCTTCGACAGTTATCGTGTCCGTGGCCGGACAGAATCGATTTTGACACCGGATCAGTGAGTCCAATCTAGTCGTTTGAGACCATTTTCGACTCAATCATCGAAAATTACAGACATTTGGACAAAACGATAGCACGCTGTTCCCCTAGAACATGCGCGCAAAAGAGCCGCATTTTGGATATTTATTTATCATTTATGGTCTATATTTTATGTTCTGTGGTCCAATATATTTGTTTTCTGTGGTTCAAAAGTTCATAGAATAAATCACAGACCAGTCTGTGGAATAAATAGAATATTAACTCTATGATCTATGTCCTATCACAGACAGTCTGTGTTCCTAATATATCTTGTCTATGGTTCCTATCCTATATTTGATGTTCTGTGGTTCCTATGATTCAATTCGAAAAATGAAACTCTTGGCTCTGATTTTGGATGTTTAATATTTTATTCTCATATGAATGGATTTAGTTATTTCTCAGACTTATAATAATAATTGGTTAAGGCTAAGGAAATACATCAGAAAGCCAATAATTGATTCTTCTAATTACTCCTTTTTAGAATCATGTTTCAACCTGGCTCAATCAGAAGGATTCATGTTAAAAATTTTGTGTAAGTAACTATATTAAATTTGATTTCGAAACGATCTTTGTTTCACTCATCTCAAACCTCCATTTTTCCCTTTCTTTCCATCAGGACGTACTCCCATGCAGAATTTTATCCTGGACCAAACTTGAATATGATTATTGGTCCTAATGGAACAGGCAAATCAACTATGGTAGCTGCTATAATTTTGGGTCTAGGGGGTAGTCCAAAAACAGTGGGTAGAGGCACTAAGGTAGGTGGTTTCGAATCAATTCTGCTACCGTGGTGTACTTTGATTCTTCATTCAAAGGTGCCAATTACATTACCTTGATGAGCTTGTACCAAGAAATATTTCTTTCCACATGCAAAAAAAAATAATCCATAATTAATTATAATTACTATATTTATAGGTAAGCGAGTATGTAAAACATACTTGTTCTGAAGCCAATATTGATATCTATTTACAAGGTAAAGAGGATAATAATTTTTTGAAAATATCTCGAAGTTTTGATACCCATGAAAGAAATGTATGGTCCATTAACAATATCAAGAAGGGGATCAAGGAAGTAATGGAAGCAATTAAGGTTTATAACATTCAAGTAGACAATCTTTGTCAGTTCTTACCACAGGATAGGGTCCAGGATTTTGCAAAAATGAACAAGCAAGAACTCTTGAAAGCAACACAACTGGCACTATGTCGAGAAGATTTGATTGAAAAGCATCAGAAATTAATAGAGAGTAAAAATCATTTTACAGAACTGAGTAATTCTTTGGAAAAGAATGAACTAAAATTGGTTCATGCGAAGGAATCTAATAGCAGATTGGAAGTGAAGGTAGGCATATGAAAAACAAAGTCTGATGGAGATTTTGTGGTCAAAAGTTATTTCGGTTCCTCTATTGGCAAGCATGATTAATTGAGAATGAATATCTCGATAGCAACAAGGACTACATATACAGGGTGTTTCACCTTAAGCTGGACAAACATATATAGCCGTGTAGATGACATTTGGAAAGTTACTTTTGCCTTATGACACACACTACGTTTTCGAAGCATAAGAGAAATACAAGGTGTTTGATGTCCACTCAGAGCAATATTCTGTTAAGTTAGTAAGTTATGCGTTTCAAATAACGGTTTTTGGTGGTCAATGCAATTGTGGTGTGGTGTAGAATTCTGGAAAAAATTTAAAATGGTGGAAAAGCTGCAAAGTTGGAATTTTTATTTTTGATTGCCAAAATAGGATAGCATTATTGAATTTTCGTGAAAAATGTTTTCCAAAATTCAAACTCAAATTTTTTTATATGTCTACAGTAAAAATCTCGTACAAAATTGTTGAAATCTTTCAAGGTTGAACTAACCTTTATTCTGAACAGTATTGAAAACAGAATAAAAAAATATCCCATTAGGCCACTAGTTTTCCAAATTAAAATTATTTAAGTACTCGGAGTGGAATCTTTTGGGACTACAAAATGAAAATCAATGGATATTTTTTCGTTCTGTTTTCGCAGCAGTATTCAGAATGTAGGTGAGTTCAAGTATGAAAGATTTCAACAATTTTGGATGGAATTTTTGTCACTGTAGACATGTAAAAACAAGTTTTTTTTGAATCTTGGAAAAATATTTTCACAGAAAATCTTGGAAAATTGAGTACATTGAAATAATGCTATCTAATCTGGCAATCGAGAATAAAAAATTCCAACTTTGCAGGTTAACCGCCATTTTAAATTTGATTTTCAGAACTTTACACCATAGTTGAATTGACCACCAAAAAATACTAAGATGTGACCAAAAACCGTAATTTGAAAGGTCACGGATTACCCACTATAGTTACCAGAATATTGACATTGAATTTCTCTTATACTTTTTTGCAAATTTTGTAATTTTTTTTGTTCGGAATAGGTCTCTTGCTCATAACACAAAATATAATACTTTATGTTTTTCTCAATCTTTTTCGATACAAGGTTTATCATCTTCGGATCAGTATTTTTTGAGTTATCCCGGAAATAACAATACCAAGGAAATAACTACGGAATTCAACAATTTTTATTCCCGATATTTTCAAGAACGAATGACAAAACGAAGTGAGATTTGGTACATTGTTGTTTAGTATTGAATTCAACTTCTTGTGCAAATATTGAGTGGAATCTAATTATTAGTCTTCGACAAAAAAAAAACTTCCACCGAAAGTTGAAAATATATTATTTTAAATTTTCTAATCATACGATACTCACCAAATTTTGCGGTATTCTTCAACTAAGAAGGAAAGTTCAATATGGCGTGCCTCAGGGGACAGTGATCGGTCCAATCCTCTCCATTATATATATAAAGAATATACTTACTATAAATATGGAGGGGTCGATTACCAGCTTTGCTGATCATACAGTCATTTTTTATGAAAGTCAAACGTAGGAAGTCCTGAAGAGAAGGGTGGAAAAAGATTTTTTTATTCTGATGGATGCATTTAGTTCGAAGATAATAAGTATAAATTTCAGCAAAACTTGCTTTCACCCATTTAGCTGGGGTGCGGATAATAGTCCTCCTTATGAGAGGATAACTATAAGTTTAAACGATAAAAAAACTGAAATTTCAAGCAGAGAAAACGTCAAATATCTCGGAATAACAATCGATTCCCATTTAAGGTGGAATGATTACTTAGATAAAATAGTTTTCACACTGAGGAGTTTATTGTATGAGTTCAGATTTTTCAAACAAATTTTTGACTTACCTGCTTTGAAAGTTATATATTACACACTTGTAGAATCTAAACTAACCTACAGAATTCCGTTCTGGTGTGCGGCAGCTTATTGCTATTTAAGAAAAGTAGAAAAAATCCAAAAAAAATTCTGAAAATTATGATGGACAGACCGAATCTATATCCGTCGGATGAATTGTACAAAGAATCAAAGATCTTGGATATAACACAACTAAATTTTCTCAAATCTTCTTCTCAAATCGGTAATTGGTACTTTAGGACTTAATTATATTGATCATCATCACAATACAAGATCTAAGGTAAATGAGATACTTCGAACTCAATATACCTTGAAAACAATATCCCAGCGGGCTTTTGAATACTTGGCGAGCAGACTTTATAATTTTCTTTTGGTGGATGTTAGGAATTCGGTTTCTATGCCGATATTCAAGAGATGAGTGAAGCTCTTTCTGAGGGACCAACCTAGACATAGGATTTCTAGCCTTTTCAAATTTAATTGAATCTCCTATTGCTACATTATTCGCAAAGATTCTTTGTAATGTGTTATTCTGAAAATGTGATTTCGTTTACACTAAAAGATCAACAAGAATGTTCTTGTACTAGCTCTTACTCTTTGTTTGTTTGGTTAGAACCCACATCATGACATGAACGCACACACATATTTATAATAACATAAATTACTGATATAACTTGATTCATCATTTTAGGTGGAAAGTTTCAATAAAAAGAAGAAATATTTGGCAAATATTCAACATATTGAGAGAAAGATGGCATGGATTCGATATGAAAAATTGAGAGAAGAATTGGAGGAAATTAAACACGATAAAAATAGAGCTACTGAATTATTTGAAAAACATAAATCATTAGCAAAACCAATGGAGCAAGAAATAAATGCAGCAAAAAAAAATGTCACTCATTTACAAAATATTCATTCCAATGTTGTAAGTTTGATGATTTTATATAAAAAGGAACTTCTATTTTCCATATACAGAGATTCCCATTTTAAATGAGTTGGCTGAATACCCTGTGGAGTCGTCTGTCCTGTGAAATCAAACCCGCAATAAGAAAAGGGATTAGCCTGTTTATTTTTCTCTCGAGTGTTATAACAAAAGTGAATTCGAAAGGCAATAATTCTTTTTGTTGAAAAGGCAGAGTTTAACAATTCTTCAGCGTAGGTCCCCTGGGGTGCTGATAGGTAGCTGGCGCCGGCTTGTGGTCAGTAAGGTCGAGAACTAGGGATGTGTAGGCGCCTGTCGGTACTGGAGAGCTTCCGTCTTCGAGGGGGTAAAAACCAGATGTTGGCTCTTGCTGAATTTCTTCGTCTTGATGCTGATAAAGATGGAATGCAGATGTCGGTCAGGAATGCAGCGTCTCGATCGAATATCTTCTTAGCGGTGATATGCAGATGGATTACACTCTGTAATCGAGTCAAGTCATTTTTAGGAGCGGAGCGAAATATATTTATAGGATTTTTCAGAGATTTGAATTTCGTGTTTCGACTCCGCCCTTTTTTCCGTTTTTGTTGAAGCGGATGAATTCGCTACAATCCCATAAGCTCCAATTCATCCAATCCAGCTTCAAAACGGAAGGTAATATACGTTAAACCTCGTTTGAAAGCTTATCACAAGATCTACTCAATTCTGTATATATCCTAATATAATTGGATCAAATTGGGGAACAAATACAGGCTGTTCATCGGACTTGACTATAGGCATTGATTCGATTTTCTACTTCTACATTTGACTAGGTGTCAAATTCCAAAAGGATTGCTATCCTTCTTCTCTTTGTTGAAAAAAGAGTGGTCAATATACTTTCACACAGGAGAAAAAAGAAGCTGGTTTTCTCATTGGAAGTTCTAGGTCAACACCTCCCAGACGATTGAAATACTCTTTAATATATGTCTCTTGAAAGAATATTCATAGCATATGAACACCCTAAATATTTACATCTATCCCTATTTCAGATGAAAACAAAGTGGGACACAGAAAAAGCATTGGAAGAAAAACATGAGAAACAAGATTCTTTCAAACGATCCATACAAAGTGTTATTCAGGAAATGAATGTCAGGTTGGATGAATTTGTGGAACGTGACAGTGAAAGGACTACCCTTGAAAAAAAAATTGAAGAATTGGAGGGTATCCAAAAGAAATTATTAGAAAAGTGCAAAAACGGTAAACTAAATCATTTATTCATTTTTTCTTGGATTAGTGTTTCAATTTATTTGAACTAATAAAGATAATTACCTCCGAAATTTTCAATGATCAGTCGGATGATTGTAATTGATAGGATTATCCTGAAACTTTGCCATTTGCCTCATTTTTGTGAGTAGCCATGTTTTTTGTAAGAACCGTATACCTTCCATACATATTTGCAGTAGTTCACAAAATCTGAAGTGGTGATCCAAAGAATTTTACTTCACGATAGATTGGTGGTGTAAGGATCAAGGATGCAGGAAACGATACTCTGTCAGTTCGCCGACGTTTCGGAAAAATTTATTTCCCTCCTCAGGGCTCTACAAAATTTACGGAAAACATGATTCGTAACATTGATGAAGTTGTTCACAATAGTAAAGGAAAAACGAGCAATACTATAAGTTATTGACTAGAAAAATATCACAGAAAAAGTGGTTTTGGAATAATTTCGACACACAAAGAAAAGTTACACAATTTAAAAGACAGCTTAGGATTAAAGTAAAGTTAACATACATATAAATATACAGATAAATATACAAACATAGATATAGTACTTACAGACTGAACAAGTTCTTAACAAAATGATTTTGGGAAGATACACTTGTTCAGTCTGTAAGTACTATATCTATGTTTGTATATTTATATGTATGTTAACTTTACTTTAATCCTAAGCTGTCTTTTAAATTGTGTAACTTTTCTTTGTGTATCGAAATTATTTCAAAACCACTTTTTCTGTGATATTTTTCTAGTCAATAACTTATAGTATTGCTCGTTTTTCCTTTACTATTGTGAACAACTTTATCAATGTTACGAATCATGTTTTCCGTAAATTTTGTAGAGCCCTGAGGATGGAAATAAATTTTTCCGAAACGTCGGCGAACTGACAGAGTATCGTTTCCTGCATCCTTGATCCTTACACCACCAATCTATCGTGAAGTATTTGGAGTAGTGTCCATGCATAACCAACTTTGAACGTCTGACAAATAAGGTTCCTTTGAAGTGAAGGATGAATGTATGATATTTACCTATAAAGAATTTATTATTTTTATTGAGACTTACGTTCCGTAAAATATTTCATTTCATATTGATACATTTTAGACAAATAAATCCTTAGGACCGTAACTATAAACATGGTTTAACTCCCTCTAATGTATTCAAAAAAACAAACCGACCATTGTAAAAATTTCCAGGTCGTGAAACTCACTCCCATTTGTATCATTATAAATTCTCATCATTATTTCTGATATTGATCACTTCAGGCTGTGAGAAAAATAAATCAATTCTCTAAGACTAGAATGTGGAAGAATAAATACATACTATGTCTTGAAACTAAACCAACATCATACTTTCACTCATATTTTTGGTTTCAATACGGGTAACTTTCGGCCGCTGCTGCAATTTGTCATATTCTTTTTGCGCGCATGTTCTAGGGGAACAGCGTGCTATCGTTTTGTCCAAATGTCTGTAATTTTGGATGATTGAGCCGAAAATGGTCTCAATCGACTAGGTTGGACTCACTGATGACGAATCCGGTGTCAAAATCGATTCTGTCCGGCCGTCCGTAGACACGATAACTGTCGACAGAAGCAAGCTAGCTACTTGAAACTTCCAGGATAGGTTGCGCATCAGAATGCCGCGGTTGAGTTCGTTAATGGGCCAAATCGGTCGAATAGTTTCGGAGTTATAGGCACTTGAAGTTTTGAAGGTATTTATTTTTTATTCCAGAAACTGCTCAAGCGATTAGATCCAAACTTGGCAGTTTGGTGGAGTATAACGACGCGCAACTTTGAGCCAAATTTCGTCAAGATCATATTGTCAGTAAATTTAAAAAAAAAATTTTTTCGAACTTTTTTTACAAAAAAATTTTTTTTTCGGAAACCATTAATCATATCCAAAAAAAATTATACTCACACTTTGACCTTCCAATTTCACAACAGTGTACTAAATTTCAGTTCGATACGATCATAAGTTTTGGAGATATCGGGAAAAAATATGTCAAATTTCGAGGTTTTCTTCTCGATATCGTTGATTTTTTCGGTATTACTCGAGAAATACTGATTCAGTCCTGATTAAACTTCACAGCTAGTTTTAAGAGGCTGAAAGACAACTTCATGCGAAATTTCGTGATAATCGTGTCATCAGAACAATTTGAAAAAAAAAATTTCTATGATTTTTCTTATCATATCATCCTCATCAAATTCTGTATGAAACTTCGAACTGTTATTTTTCGATGAAGTACTGGATTTCAATTCGATCTGATCTGTATTTTTGGAAATATTGGAAAAATAAAATTTTGATTGGGTATATCTACGGAATCATTGGGTGGATTTTACCCATTCACGAATTCGGCCTTCGTAATTAAGCCCCAAACCTTCTCTACAAATATCGAGTTTCTAAGTTGTTTCTTTCGGAAGTTATTGTGTTTACGCAGTCGGCCGTCAGGCTGGTGATTTGTCAGAAATATGACAGTCTGCTCTTCCTTTTCCATACCTTGTTTGTTGTCTTCTACTCTAAGCATATCGAAGTATAGCTATCTCTGATTTCCTAAGCAAAGTAACACATTTGACGTCCTTTTCTTTCCGATAAAGCTAAATTCGACGTTGCCATATCGTGCACTCAAGACAAATCCCTTTAAATTTCAAATCCCCATTTTTATTTTTCAGTTTTAGGTAATCAAACATTTTTTTAAAAATATAATATTGAAATTATATGTTTGAAATGTGATGTTCTAAAGGTTTTTCATGAAAATTACTGCGTTTTCATTTAAAGGAAAAACCCCCATTGAGCTATTCAAGTATGTCAGAAGGTCTTGGAATAGGTTTATCAAGTTTTTATAACTAGACCTGAGCAAGGTGGGCAGTAGTGAAAGTTCGTGAGGGACCAAATAAGTCGGCCAGACGTAGTCAGTGCTTACATATTTTCATCAAAAACCCTATGGTTTGCTTTAGTTCATGAATCGCAGTAATCTGGCAGGAACATGATACCAACCCTACTTTTTTCTATTATACAAATAGAAATGCATCAAGTTTGAACATTATATTACCTAAGAATCTTATAAATTAATGACAGAGGTAGTCCTAATTTCACTATTCCTGTAGATGAACACAGACAAATAACTTCCGAAATGGGACAGATCAGTTCGAAACAGAGAAATCTAGAGGAAAAGAGAGAAAACTTACTTTCACAAAAAGTGAATAGTCAGGCGGAATTGAGAATGATGGAAAACGAATTGACACGTTTGGAAAATGTGAAAAATCAGAGATTGCAAAAGCTTCAGCAACTGGATAAGGGAGTCCACCAGGCAGTTTTATGGCTAAGAAACAATAAACATCTCTTCAAAGGAGAAGTTTGTGAGCCAATGATGTTGGAAGTGAGTATTTATTCAATATTAGCCCTTCAGAAATTCAATAACATGATGACTTATTTTCCTTTGTTCTGCTAATCAAATGGAAGTTCTTGCGGGAAAAAATTTTTTTGACTGTGTATAGACATTGTATGAAATTTTATGTTAGAGTATAGATTTTCTAGATTACACTATTGAAATCGCTATCTTGTATGTATGAATGATATGAAATAACTCAGTATACTCTAAAGTTATTTGACCTAAGTCTAATTTTCTATTGTTTTCCATTAACATTTACTGTCTTTTTACTTCATATCTAAAGAGCTGGATCTTTGACTGAATTTGATTAATTCAAATCTGGCAATGCCCCCTTCCCTCTGAAAAGATCTATATAATCAAAACCCCCATTAATTCAATATTTTCATTTGAGTTTTGAGGTTTCATCTCAAGTCTTGTCAATATTTAATAAGAATAATCTGCATGATCAGCTATATATTTTTCCTCTATACTCAATAGCACGCTGCAACATCTTCATTTAGAAAGATTTGAATTTCTTCAAAAGAATAAATACATTTGCCTTACAACTTTCCGAATAATGAAGGTTTTAATTCTTCTTCAATAGACGACTTCGGCCCAAGTTGCCAACCCACAATTTACTTAGCAAGTTTACTTTCACTGGGGAACGGGAATTTCAGGACAAATTCGACATGATAAGGTTCGCATTATTTATGAATAACCGTAAAACTTGCCTCAGCTCTTCAAACCAGATAATTCCTTCCAAATATAGGTTTTTGTTAAGATCGTCCCCGTTGGCTGAAATTTAAGTTGGGATTCCTGATTTCATGCAAACAGTGTCAATTTTCATAGGATACGTTCCGAAAATCAACTCTGTTGTTTCGGTTGCCGATTTTCCGCTCCGTAAATATGAAATATTCGGATGGTTCCTGGAACAAGCGCGTGAAAAAGGTTATTTACGGAATCTGGTCGATGAAAATGCGGTCGATTTACTGTCACCAGAACGATTTTCTATGGTAAATATCCATAGCATAGAACAATGTATGTTTACTTTAGGTTTCTTTTGGTTCCGAGTTCAGAACTGTACGGGACGGTTCTAGCATAGATCAACAAGACAAATCACTTCATTCTTTGCTGGAATCGAGTCTTTCTGACCTTGAGAAAAATAACGGACATAACCACACTTATTTCTTCCGCTTAACAAAACAGCTCTTCTTGCGAATATCTTGAATCGAAATGTATACCTAAATGGATTTGCAGGGATTCAGTAATCACAAGATTCAAATCAGACTATGATTTTCGAACTAGAACCGTCCCGTACAGTTCTGAACTCGGAACCAAAACAAACCTAAAGTAAACATAGATTGTTCTATGCTATGGATATTTACCATAGAAAATCGTTCTGGTGGCAGTAAATCGACCGCATTTTCATCAACCAGATTCCGTAAATAACCTTTTTCACGCGCTTGTTCCAGGAACCATCCGAATATTTCATATTTACGGAGCGGAAAATCGGCAAATGAAACAACAGAGTTGATTTTCGGAACGTATCCTATGAAAATTGACACTGTTTGCATGAAATCAGGAATCCCAACTTAAATTTCAGCCAATCGGGGACGATCTTAACAAAAACCTATATTTGGAATCGAGCCTTATCATGTCGAATTTGTCCTGAAATTCCCGTTCCCCAGTGAAAGTAAACTTGCTAAGTAAATTGTGGGTTGGCAACTTGGACCGAAGTCGTCTATTTACACCTTACGACATATTAGTCAAGCAATCCTGATATTTTCGAATAATTGCACGCATAATAAAAATCAAGATACAAATTTTATTCTGCACTCTGGTATAGAAAACGCAGATCACTTCGGATATGCCTGAGTGAATTTTTTTTTAATCGAGGTGATTGCTTGGAACTAGTCATAACTGGAGGTTTTAAAATACAATGATTTTTCATGACTGCCAACCACATGATTTTTTTAAATGCCAGCCGTCCTTAAAAGGAGTTAGTTTGTGTTTGCTTTTTTCTTGTGCCTTTCATTTGAAAAGTTATTAATTATTCCTCTCACCAATTTATATGATTGTTGAAGCTAAGCGTTCACTGAAGGCGGATCGGGTCGCATTGACAGAGAAATATGCTCGCTGAGCGATCTTTCGGCTGATTCCGCCGAGCCTCAGCACTATGACGAGGTAGTGGCATTGCAATCTAAGCTGGCGGATTTCTCCGCCTGCGATCCGTTCGGCTATTGGATGCTTACCTGTTGGATTGGGGATGCCCTTAGGAAGATAATAACTACAACGGTTTAAGGTTTCAGAAGTTTATAAGTACGCAGTACACTGTTTAAATACAGAATGAGAATTAACTAACTGGAATGAGGAACATCTTGACAGCCACATGCGGACTAGCGTGATGAATCACAGTGAGATCCGCAAGTTTAGTTTTTTGTTGCAGTGAGAATTACTTGCATAATTCAATATTACCTTAACAGTGAATGGACCAGCACAGTTTATTTTAATACTTGGTATCTTTGCTATGTTGCACTTTTAATACAAACAATTTCGGTGGAATAGTTCACTATGGTGGGCTTGCATTCTGCCAAGAAAAATGCCTTCAAAATATCATTTTTTTTCTGAGAAAAACAGCATTTTATATTTTTAGATTAACATATTGGATACCAACGATGCTATCTTTCTTGAGAACATTATCTCGAAAAGGGATTTGTTAGCGTTCACATGTGAAAGAAAAGACGATATGAATCTTCTCATTCATAGTCTTCGAAATCAACAGAGACTACCTGTTAATGTTCTGCACTCCTCCTGTAAGTATTGTTGAGTATACATTGTCATCAGGATGCCTATTTACTCAGAAGTATTATAATGACATTACACTTTTAAATTATAAGTGAAATATTTCATCGAGTTGGATATTCGAAATAACATTCTGAATAAATAACAAACCCTTTCATGTTGAACACAGTATACAACATGAAAGGGTTTGTTATTTATTCAGAATGTAATTTCGAATATCCAACTAGATGAAATATTTCACTTATAATTTAAAAGTGTAATGTAACAAACCCTTTCATGTTGAACACAGTATACTTAATGACTGTCTGAACCTTGTTTGCTAGCTTAAATTTCTCAACTAAGTTTTTGATCTTACTGTTTGATGAATTAAGACTGATTCAGTTCTAGTAGATCAAATGATTTCCTCGAGCTCAGGAATGGTCTATTAATCGTTGGCATATACATAATGCTCCCTAATGGGTGCTCAAAAAAAAAATATCTATAATTGGTTAGTTTACACTAGATATCTTATAAAATATCATAAACAAACCGAAAAACTTGTGACATATTTTTTATGATGTGTCCTTGGAACAAGATTGCTGAGGTTGTAGGGTTGTTGTGTAATAACAGGATGGTCTGGCCATCAGTGTATGTTCCTAAAATTCTTTTAGTTGAGGTTGGTAGGTCTGAGGTGTAAAGTAAATAGAGAACTGGAACTAGAAAACTTCCTTGTGGAACAACAGCTTGGATAGTATATTTTCCATGCAATTCTTCCTGCAGTTGGTTAACTGATATTAATTAATAATGATAATACACTTCAAAGAAATATTTTATTTTCCACGTCATATTTCATTCTGTTTTTAATTATTGGCAATTAAATGAAAATTGAGTTCTGTATTTAACGTTCCAGCCAACATTGATATGAGGAATTTCCAGTCAACTGTACCGATTGAACAATTGAGGAGATTTGGATTCCATGCTTATGTGGACTCTCTGTTTACCGCACCCAGTATGATTTTGAACTATTTATACAAATCATATGGAATACATAACATTCCTGTGGGGAATGCAAACGTTGATCAATTTTTCGAGCAAGTACCAAATTCAATCAGGCTGTTTTTTAGTGGTGAGCAAAGTTGAAGTTACAAACCTTGAATTTTGTATTTTGTATTTGTGTTTGTATTTCCGAATATCCTGGGCTTCAACGAAACCCCTCAGAAGCTTAAAGCTTGATAGAATGTAGATCTTGAATCTATTTTATATATTGATATAGAAGTGGTATTTTGTGCCACTTTTAAAATGAAATAGTCATTTGTGATTAATAAATAGGGAGCACACTCAATGTGTGAACTCACATCGCCTTTTTAAGGTTGTTGGTTGTTTTCCAAACTGGGATAATTATATTGTGCATCTGATTTCTCATTGTGGTGTCAATACAGACTTCGGGATCTAAGGTTGATGACTGTGCTCATGAGCAATAATGTTGATTCTCACTATACTATACCATGGTATTGAAGGTTACACATTGGCAAGCTCATTCTGTCGATCAAAATATAAACATGGAGGAAGTGCAATTTACATAAGAGATAATATTGCATACCAGGAAAGAAATGATTCAGTAAGAATGTAAGTGGAAAAAATAATAGAAATATCATCAATTGAAATCAAAACAACATAAAAAAAATTACATTATTGCCTATTTATACAACCCCCGGTGAAACTGAGACATTTCTAAAAAACTTGAAGAAGTACTCGACAAGATATCTTGGACAGAAAACATAGTGATAATAGCGAAGATTTCAACATCAACATACTGGACAGACAAAACAAGTATACAAGTGATTTCCTTGAGCTTCTTAATTCATATGGTTTAACAACTACAATAACTGAGCCAACAAGGATTACTTCCACCAGCAAAACATGTATTGACAATATACTTACAAACCATAAAGATTACTCAGCAAGAACACTGCCAACCAACATCTCTGATCACAATACAGCCCAAATTATCACTACAAGACTCCAAGAGTAAGAAGACAAGCAGCCACACAAAAGGATCATGACTTAAGAAAACATACAGGATTTCAAACAAAGATTGGGGAATATAGATTGGAAAATATTAGAGGACATTCCAGAAAATGAAGTCAACACTCTGTGGACAAAGTTTGTGAATATCTTTGAAACAGAATTGAACTATTCGTGTCCCATAAGAAAAATTCAAACAACACACAAAAAGCCAAAACTGAGGAGTGAGGGATTGGAAAACTGCAAGGCAAGACTTTACATTCTACATACTTGTAAAATAAAAAATCCAAAGTTTAATGAATTTTTCAAAGAAACAAAAAAAGAGTACGATAGAGTTCTTAGATAAGAGAAAAGTGAACATTATAAATGGGAAATACTGGAATCAGATAATAGAAGTAAGACTCTCTGGAAAACAGTCAAGAAAATCAAGGGTATCACAAATCAAATCAAATACCAGGAAATCCGGAAAAAATAGCTAATTTTTTCAATACCTATTATTCATCAGTCCCGAAAGATAAAGCAAATAGCAACCAAATGTCTCAACTCAAAACCAATATAAGGGAAAATAACTCCTTCGTTAAATTACACTCAGTCTCGGAACAACAAATAATGAAAAAAATCTCCATATTGAAAAGTAAAAACAGCTACGGATGCGATGGAATCCCGATGAGATTAGTAAAAGAATGTGCAGAGCAAATAGTGAAACCTCTGACTTCTCTAGCGAATTTGTCTATAAAATACGGTGTTTTCCCTGATGAGCTTAAGGAAGCATTGATAAAACCAGTATATAAAAAAGGCAAAAATTTCAATTTTCAACGAGATAATGATCAACAATTAAAAAATACAGATTTTTCTGTATTAACTTTACATAATATCTTTCGATATTGATTTGATATCTTACGATATACTTATAGCATTGTTTTTAGGTTGTATTTCATTTTTTTACCCTTTTCTCAAGTTTTTTACTTCGATCATTTTATGCCAGTTGATATAATAATTTTGTCATTGAAGACGTAGTACATCGAAGACATAAAAGTATATCGTAATATATCGAATCAATATCGAAAGATATTATGTGAAGGTAATACAGAAAAATCTGTATTTTTTAATTGTTGTATCAAAAGCCTTTAACAAGTGGACTTTTTTGAATTTAATAAGAGATAATGATCTTTAAAATTTGGCTCCGCATATCGACTCTTTATAAAGAAGAAACTTCGCGACTTCCGTGACGTATCACGATTTATCCACTCTCTTCCAATTCTCGTGTTCTTTTCTCTCTAGCAAGCCAATAGATAGCGTCGGCTGTATCGATCGATGAATCGTTCATTAACGAGAGACGTAGAAGGCGATCTGACGCGTTTCTCCTGCTTCGACCTTGGGTTCCGATTTGACCATTTTCAATACCGAATTATTCAAAATTCGCGAATTGTTGAGGCGTGTGATAGCATTCATTATGATTTTGTATCGATATAGAATATGATAATTCGGGTTACATGCAAAACATTGATTTATGCACACTATCTCTCCCGGTTACATTCTGTCTCCATGTCAGTTTTGCCTACTAAATTGTGACGTAGCGCATATGGAAGGGATACGAGAAGGTTTCAAAATGTATAGCGAGGATCAACCTTTATAGAGACAAAATTGAGATATATCATGATAGTTTTTCAGGGAAATACGCTTTTATACTTGATAGCTAGTGAATAACGATAACAAATTAACACTGTTGAGGCAATTTATAAGCTTGATTACTATACATCCCCTTCTGAATTATTGTATACACACGTATGAACATTGACGAGCTGAGAACATAACGTAACAGATTATACATGGTCTTTATTCACTTCAAACAATACTCGGTAATCTTAAGGTTTCGACAAGTGGAAATCAAAACAAGATGTACGCATGCACCAACAGTGTCATTTCGGGATCATCGTTGCCAGATTGTGCGGAGCCTAATATTAGATTTGAGTGATAGCATTGTTTAAGAAGCAATGGTGATAGTATCTCGATTCATTTGAGATGGTTCATTCTGACTTGAAAATAAGTACATTAAGTAATTATCGAGTAATGTAATGCATTCTTTCGGGGGTTAGGATAAATGGTTCAATTCAGGACATTGCCAGTCCAAATCAAAATAAATAAAATTTGGGATAGTGCACTTGAATTTCGTCTTTCCATTCGTCCTAAGTTAGGTTAGTTTAATTCAGGACAGTACCAATCCAAATCGGAAAGTAAAAATAACGGTGTCCCATCATTGAAAACATACTATATCACTGTTTCAAACAAAATAGGGCCATAATTGCCCTTATTTACTGATTCAAACATTCGTTTCATATGAAATCTCCTCATCTTATATTTCATACAACTTATGATTGAAAAACATACTATATCTCTATTTCAAATAAAATAGTACAGAATTGCCCTTATTCACTTCTTCAATTATATTCCTTTGATATTCAATTTCCTGATCATATTATTTCTATACGACATATATAAATGCGAAACAGGATTTTAAATGACATGACATTCTTTTGGCATCGGATTGATTTTACAGTCTGGCAACGATGCTCCCTAAATGACTCTGTTGGAGCATGCGCACATATTGTTTTGATCTCCACTTGTCGAAACCCAAAGATTACCCTATACTCTTGTACTTGTTACCAATAGTAGTACATTATCATTATTATTTTCAGAAAAATCTAGATATTCTGTGAAGTTTTCTGCATACACAGGTGCAAAAAGTACCAGACAAAATCAGATATCTAGAAATAACAATTTGTCCATATCACTAGATATCATAAGACTCGAAAATTTGAGAGGGCAGATCCAGGAAAGGCAAGAGCGCTTTTCGAGTGTCGATGCTGAGTTAAGAAATTACGATAACCAGGTGATAAAAGGAATAACATAAAAAATTCAGTTAATTGATCAATTTGTGGTTTTTAGTTACAACAATGCCTCAGTAGGATCAAGGAATTACAATCCGAACAAAAAGTAATTTCTGATTTGAAACAACAAATGCAGACTGTAGGATCTAGGATCATTGCTATGAAGAAAAAAGTTGAGAATTTAAAAGTGGCTAATAATGACAGAGATAGTGTTAAAGAAGAAGCAAACAGAAAAATACGGGTAATGTGTGATCTTCCAACTTGAAGCAATCCATAAAACGTTAACAGGGTAACCAATATATTGCAGAATTAGTGCTGTGGTAAAATGCGTGTCTTCATTACATGGATTTTGATCTTAATAAGATCTGCCCATAATTTTGTTTGTTTAATCATTTTTCCATTTCTAATTATAGTGTGTATTCCAGAATATGGTCTCGATATTTGAGCATTTCAGACTTGAATTGACACCTGTAGGCAATTCTTTATAATTTCTGGCCAGAAACGAAATGCGCCAAAGGATATTTTCAAAATGATTTAATAGTTTTTCAGTGTATTTCGTACATGTTGTCTATTTATATATTGAATAATATCTTAATTTTATTGTATTGACTCAATTTTGAAGGAACACTGAGGATAAGTTGTGAAAACATCTGTGAGAACCGAAATTGGTGAAACTGGAAAAGAAAGTTTCTGAAATGAAAACAATATGATAATAATAATAATAATAATAATATACTTTATTTCAGGTAAAGTATATACCTGCAATGCAGTGAACACTTGAGATGAAACAGGGTCATAAGAAACAATTTTATTCTGAGATATCAGATCGTGTGGGTTAAGAAGTCTTCTACGTTGTATGGTTCGATGTTAAGTAGCAACTTGAACATGTATTTCTTATATTGTTGCAGGGTCAATTCTGTTCTTAATTTATGTGCTATCTTCTTGTAGTATCGAATACATCTATATTCAGGTCCTTTCTCAGTCAGGCTTAGTCTGTGTTGCGGATATTTTATTGTTGTTGTCCTTGTATTGTAACTACTTGGTGTTTTTTCTTCGAAGTACTGCTTGTTTTTATAAATGAAGATCAGGCACTCCTGAATATGTATGGCAGGTGCAGTTAATAAACCGTTTTTTCTGAATATTCCCCTACATGACTCCGTTCACTTCATCTTCCAAATCATACGAATTGATCTTTTCTGCATCTTCAGCATTCTCTCCAAGTTATATAAGCTGCCATAGAACATGATTCCATACCTCATCTTCGATTCAAATACTGCTAGGTAAATGGTTCTCATTGATGTAGCATCTAGGTATTTACTGAGTACTCCCAGCGTGTAGCAGATGGAACTTAACTGACCAAAAAGGTTATTAATGTGTCCGCTCCAATCGAGAGTTTCTTCTAGTTTAAGCCCCAGGAAGTTACATGTCTTAATCAGATCCAGAGTAGAGTCGCATAGCTGAATATTGGCTGGTGTTTGGAAACCCGAATGTGCTGTTTTGAATAGTACAGCATTCGTTTTTTCGGAGTTCATGCATAGACCATTCTCTGTGAACCATTCACTCGCTTGTTTTAGGGTTGATTTTACCAATTCACATGTTTCTGGAAATGTCTTGGCTATCACGGTGAAATTTGTGTCATCAGCATAATTTAACATTCTGACAATTGTTTCATCAAATATGGAATACAGGTCATTTAGAAATATGATAAAGATGATGGGGCCTAATATGCTTCCTTGTGGTACTCCAAGTTCTGTGAATTCCTCTTCTGATATTGTTTGTTTCCCATTCTGAGAGATCACTACTCTTTGCTTACGGTTTGTTAGGTACGATTTGAACAACTTCAGTTCGTTTTCTCTTATTCCATAGGCTTGTAGTTTTTGAAGGATGAGGTCGTGGGATAGGGTATCAAATGCTTTCGATAGGTCCAGCATCAACCCAACCGTTACATTTGAATCCTCCAAAGCATCCAAGATTCCTGAGATGAACTCGTAGACTGCGGTCTGGGTTGATTTCCCTTTGACATAGCCGTGTTGTGAAGGTGATAAGATTTTTTCTTTTACGAGGTATGATACCAGTTGAGTTGAAATTGTTAGCTCCAGTATTTTAGAGAACGTTGGTAGGAGGCTTATTGGTCTATAGCTCTGTGGTTTGTCTGGCTCGCCCTTCTTATATACTGGCTTTATCAATGCTTCCTTTAGCAGATCAGGGAAGACACCGTATTTTATGGACATGTTGATTAGAAAAGTTATGGGTTTCACTATTTGTTCTGCACAATCTTTTACTAATCTCATCGGGATTTCATCGCATATGTAGCTGTCTTTATTTTTCAACATGGAGATTGTTTTCATTGTTTCTTCTTCCGAGACTAGGTGCAGTTTAAGGATCGAGTTAGTTTCCGTTATGTTGATTTTGAGTTGTGACTTTTGGTTGCTATTTGCTTTATTTTTCGCCACCGATGAATAATAGCTATTGAATAAATTAGCTATTTTTTCCGGGTTTCCTGGTATTTCGGTGTTTCAATATGATTGATTATACTGTTACTCCTTGGCATATACACATTTGGAAAACAATTCCAACAATTAGGTACCTGGAGGGGCATCGTTAATATAATTTTCTACAAAAAAAGTAATGCTCCCAATGATATTTTCGAACTGAGGACAATTTTCGTGATCACTGTTCAACTTTTCATGAACCAGCTATCGTTACTTTATTTTCTGCGATGGACCTCTTCTCTGACAAAATAAAGTGTACCACAACTTATAATGTCAGGGCTAAATACACAAAGAATAACAATAATCACAGCAGAAACAAAGGGGGAAAAGGAATGAAAATGATTTCCACCAGTTACATTTAATTTTTATCCTGAAGGAGCTTCATCTAAGAAAAAATCGTATATTTTTTTTTGTTTTAATAGAGATTATCTGAAGAGGTCTGCATGGACGGAAAAAATGTGTTAAATGTCTACATGTAACCTGCCAGAACTCGAAAACAAATATTTTTCCTAATTCAAACAGTTTTTGCCCCCTCTCATAGGGTAAGTCTTTCAGTTGTATATTAATTTCAACCATAGATTCCTCTCATCAAATTAAACACTTTATTCATTTCCAATTTTTACGCGATTGTTCTAGGGAATAGCGCGTTATCGTTTCGTCACAATGTCTGTAATTTTCGAATATGGTCTTAAAAGATTATATCGAACACCCTTAAGAAAAATCCGTTTTCAAATTAAGTTCTGTCCGCCCGTCCGTATTTGCTTTAACTTTCGAAAGGACCTAGCGTCTCGAAATTGTCAGTTGAGGTTTGGAGTCCAAATATCTCGGTTGAGTTCGTTAATGGGTGAAATCGGTCGAATAGTTTCAAGGTAGGGCCCATTTGAAATTTTGAGGTTGATTCCTCGATAGCTCATGAAGTACTGGATCGATCAGAACGAAACTTCGTGAACAGTTTTGGAATACCAACGCGCAACTCGATGCAAATTTCGTGTGGGTCTAGTTGTTAGAAAATTTAAAAATAAATTTATTCCAAAATTTTTCCAAATTTTTATGGAAAAATTTTTTTCAAAATATTGTTTAGATTTCCACGAAATTTGAAACAAACAACAATGTTCCAAATTTTAATTCATTCGATCCAATATTTACTTTCGGTGATAGAAAGAAAAAAAAATATGCCAAATTTCGTTGTTATTTGGTATTTTAATGTTATTTCCGCAATTTATCAACAAATACAAATGCTATCAGATCGAAACTTCCTAATCAGGTGAAGAATACCAACGCGCAACTACGTGTTGATCTAATTGTTAGAATTTTTCCAAATTTTTATGGAAAAATTTTTTCAAAATATTGTTTAGATTTCCACGAAATTTGAAACAAACAACAATGTTCCAAATTTTAATTAATTCGATCCAATATTTACTTTCGGTGATAGAAAGAAAAAAAAAATATGCCAAATTTCGTTGTTATTTGGTATTTTAATGTTATTTCCGCAATTTATCAACAAATACAAATGCTATCAGATCGAAACTTCCTAATCAGGTGAAGAATACCAACGCGCAACTACGTGTTGATCTAATTGTTAGAATTTGAAGAAGCGCGTAAAAGCTCCTGATTTTTCAGATGTGGTAAAAAGTTATAAGTTGAATATTTCTCAACGTGCTAATCCACTCCTGCATTTTGTTTGCACCTCAACGCAGATATCTCTTACAGTGATCCGTTTTGCAGAATTACAACTCCATTGCTTGAAAGTGAAAGAAACATGATTGAGGAAACTCATTTACTCACTTAATAATTCTTATGATTTGGTACTTCTTTAAATTATTGTAAAGAATATATTTCACTACATTTAACCATTGAAACACTTATCTTCTAGTAGATATTCCTCGAATTTTTCTCAGATTTCATAGCATTCAACCTCGAATATCTCGAAAGCGAGAAGAATGGAACCAAGGAGGACTTTAAAAATATGCAATAATTAAGTATCCTAAATTTACTGAAGATTCTTTTAATGCTTCTTTCTCATGTCGAGTCTATAATCAGGAAACTGTTTAAGTAAAATGTATGTGATAACTGAAAACTATGTATCATAGTTATAGAAAATTTCACACCAAAATTCATTTCATTCTTAGTAACCGCGTCAATGCTTCAAAAGAAAGACTTACTTTTTTTTTAAATTTGAACAGCCTGTATATTTTTACCGGTGCTAAATCTGGAAAATTTCAAATGGGAAAAGTGTTTCATTGGTCGAGAGTAATCTACAGTTGAAATTAATGTACAACTTAAAGACTCATCCTGTATAGAAACATTCTTTCTTATAATTGTTCAAAAAATGACCTAAAATATCGAGAACATATTCTGAAAGACTCTGTACAATATTGAAAATTTAGATGTGAGTCAAGTTAATTCATGCCATTTGGAACAGAATAAAAACTCCTTATGGTACATGCATTCGACCTTTTTATTATACAGTTGATATTTTACTTCCTCCATTCAAACCCTGTTTCACTGTTGGAAAATTTTCCATCTCAACTAATTTGTTTTACATGCACATTGCAGAGGATAGTCAAAGAAATGGTGGCCTATCAAAAGGAAATTCTTCTGAAATTTAAATCTTATCAGAAATTGTTGATAAAATCAGAGATAAGTGTAGAGAAAGTTGACTTGGCAAGAAAGAAGAATGCTTATTTAGAAAACAAGTTTGGTGAAACAAAGAGACTATGTGACGAAGCTGAAGAAGTTTTGAATACCGTGAAAGAAAAGTATGCTAGTTCACTTGGTCAGGCAAAAGCAGCACTACAAAAAGCTAAACAACTTTCTAATGGTAAAAAATATTTTTATTTGTGCCAAACTAGTTTTTTCATTATGAGAGCTGGTATAGAACAATGATTTCAATGTTTTTCACATAGCGT
Organism: Myrrha octodecimguttata; assembly: GCA_958510865.1. NCBI lineage: Eukaryota > Metazoa > Arthropoda > Insecta > Coleoptera > Coccinellidae > Myrrha > Myrrha octodecimguttata. The sequence goes on along the minus strand of OY294059.1, from coordinate 71,129,130 downwards.
GATTTCTAAGAGAAATGCCGTAATGCAATCTACGTTAAAAAATAATGTAGGTGTGGAAATAACATTAATGCGCCCTAATATTCATATTTTCTGAGATATTCGTAAAAAAAATGTACGCGATCACATTTCGAATTTTATTCTTCTCACAAGGAAAGTATTGCCTCGAAGGGACTAATTGATCATTTTTTAGATCATATTCATAAGGAATACGCAATTCTCAGTTTTACTTGTATTTTTAAGAAGATTGATATCAGAAATGTAAACGGACTGCCTATCTCAGAAAATATGAACTTTAGGCATTGGTGTTATTTCCACACCTACATTATTTTCCAATGTAAATTCCATTATGGCCATAAAAAATTAGGTTCTGAAAAAAAATTGAGTTTTTAGGTTTTCGAAATTGCGAACTTTGACAATGCTTTTGTAACCTCCTGTATCATCAGTTTTTATTCTGACTATTGCGACAGACGCATTATTCTTATTCCTCGCGGTAGCTTGAAAATAGCATTTTTCCAATGAAAAACTTTGAAGATATCCATGGTTCAGCAGAGCGCCATTTTGATTTTTTTAGCGATTTGACGCCAAAAAAAGAATTTTTGACGAAAATTCAGAAATTTTTCATCAAAACATCTCATAATTTCATGAGGAATCTTTTTTTGATATAAAACATGGGGCTTCCGATTCGAAAAACGAAAGTTGGTGTCACTTCCGGCGAAACCGTAAGTCCCACGGTTCTCAAAAATTTACAGGCAGTCATCCCTGTAGTCAAAACTTAAGTCCGAAATTGCAAACGTGACTTTGGATTCCTTCCCAAAAATATTCTAATGAAAGGAATTCGTGGGAGACCCCGTATATTCCGTTCTTTTTTATGAAGTCTGTCGGTAGGCCCTGGAATAGGTCTATCAGATTTTTATAACTAGAACTGATTCAGGTTGGTAATAGTGAATTGGTCTCAAGTCAAAATTATTCGGCGAGACGTTAATTCTTGCATATTTTTATCGTTTATTACATACGTAATGATTATGAAATATGAAACAGAGAACGTCTCGTAGTTTTATGACAGGAAAATAAATATAACATACGCAGTTTTACTTGTACAGAGTGGAATTTGTCAAAATTCCATGGCCTATCTACTGGCATTATGAAAGTGAATGAAGTATAGTTAAAGAATCATGAATTCATTGTGCGTTTTGTAGAGATTGCACACAATATGTTGAACAGTCTAGGTTGCAATAAATGTCCTCTGGTACTTTTCTTATATTACTTGGCAGTATCCTGTTAGTTTTTTTCACTGACATTCAGCAGCTTCTTAGAGTAGCTCTTTGAATCAAATAGGAATATCTTAGCTTTGCTGAACCTTGGGAGCGACTGTCAAGAAGACGCCTTCCATCCATTCTGCATGCGTGCGTTTTTATTTTGATCCAAATGTTTAATCCATTAACCCCTATCTCTTTCTTCTTCAGTGGAGAATACAAGAAGAGATAGAGGGAGATACTCCGATTAATCAGTTTGATGAAAATAAAAACGCACTCCATTGCAAGATGTCTCAACATGCACCAGCTATGAGCTTCTAAGGGGTTTCATTGTAACCTAAGAATATCAGTAAATACAATACGATGTATTCGACATTTTTGCTTTAATTTTTCTTAAATATATTACAGCTCTCATCATAATTTAGATATAATTAATAGAACAGTTTTCTACCCAGAAGGGAAGAAAACGGATATTTTAGGTTCCGCCTAGGCTTGACCTATAGGAGACTCCTCTCAGAATTCTTTTCATGAATAAGCGATAATACTTACCCTAATCCGTTCGGAAGCTACTCCTATGAGGCCAAGAAGCCGGCTAGGAATGGTGCTTTTCAGCTTCCACTTTTCGTCAGTACCTTCTCCTAAAATCTAAAATGACGGCAAGGCCATACTCAAATATCAGTTTTCTTTCCTTCAGGGTGGAAAACGGTTCTATTTTAGTTCTGTGTCTTCGGCTCGACCTATCGGAGAAGTGTCTGCCGGCATAAAGTGCACTGTGGCCACAGGGAGATAAAATAAAGGATGAAATTTTCTCAGAACATATAATGTATCAAAAATACTCAAACAAAATAAACATCACTCCTCAACAATACCCTAGACACTCTTGAAAAATATATCCTTGTAAGAGATTAGCAACACTGCAAAGGATAAATCACAGACGTTTATTTTACATTAAATGTGAATAGATCTCACTGGTATAAGTGGAGACCTTCCAAATAGAAAAAAAAATCAACCTAACTATGCAAAAGCCTACGTTACGAAAGTTTAAAGGTTAAAGATTATAATAAACAGTGTCAAAGAATTTTTTTACCCTTCAGGTGGTCATACTGAAGTGCAGGAACTTCGCAAATGCCGACTTACTAGTGCTTATAGTCTTTCAACGGACTTTTGATAATGCTTAAAGAAATTCTCTGAACCTGGCTAATTACCTTTTTCTAAGATAGAATCCAAAGGAGCGTTATTTTGAAATTCAAATGATGCTACTGCGGAACGTATAGAACCGAGACCCATTTCGATGCCTAGATCTTGAGACTTCTTGAACCATTCTGCTGTTATGGATTGTAGTGCTGTTATTGCTTCTCCCAAGAGAGGAAAGGTTGTCAACCAGATCGGCGATTTCTAACCGTTCTGGAACTGTATGTAGGCCAGAAAGTGATAACATAATCTGTTGATTGGCATTCGACTTTGTAATAGAACGTTTCAGAGACGTGACACTATAGCTTTCAACGAACCTTTAGTCCAGGGGTGCGCCGATAGTTGCTCTGGACAAGAGGGATATATCACGAACGACTTATGAACTAGAATTGTTGACAACACTAGCCTCTCAACTCTGAACAAGAAGGACAAGTCCGAACAAATTTTCTCAAAGTTGATGTCCTCCAAGCACATTTTAAAAGCAAGACATCCTCTGATGACAAATCTGATACTAAGGCCGCCCATCCCGTACCATCCATAGCTCCAAGCGATTTTCCTCGATACGGTTGGAGGAAGATTGTTTTTAAGATGCATAAGGCAGTGAGAATTTTCGAAGCTTTCACAGGTTTGCTTTTGGAGTGCGACCTCCGCTCTCTGCGATTTGTTCAAATGTTGCAATACTTTGGGAATTAGAGGAGGTGGTGGCGAGTTTTGATATACAAGGTTTCCTGAAAGCACTTATGAGCACTGCCTGTGAATCCAGTGTATCAGTGCAACAACTCTGAATTGATTTGTCGCAAATACATCCACCTCCGGGGTACCCTATTTGGTGAAAACCATCTATCTTATGTTTCCAGATGCCAGTCGGGAAGTGCTTGACCCCTCGACAGTCGAACTGAAACTATGTTGTAATTCCAAGGAAGAAAATATATCGGTCTCTGCAATTTGTGAGTTGGCAAGAGTCTTTCTCTCGTAAGCTCTAGAAGAGCTTTCGATTTCGTTTCCCATGCTTTCTAAGTCTGACTGTATCATTAGTGATTTTCCCATCAATGATTTCTCCAATTACTTCAAGGCTATAAGAACGGTGAACAATTCTTTCCTGTTGATTTGCCTTTTCTTCTTCTCTGAGTCCACATTCCAGACACTTGCAGCTCGCCCATCTGAGAAGCCCAATTCGTATCTGAGGCCTCTATTAACAGATATATTGTAAGCTCCTTGGGAAAAATCTTAGAGGAAGTAGACAGGTTTTTCATCCGCCCAGAACAATCAACTGAAGCTTCCTTTGGCAAAGGAAAGTTCTTTTTGACTTTCCAGGATTTGCATGCTTGCTCGCTGCACCTCATGAAAAGTCGTCCCATCGGCGTAACCAGTGTCGCAAAATCCAACTTGCCTATCGAGGAAATTCCCGAATGCCTAAAAACACCATCGAACTCATTGCCTACAGTTTGGAATTTTCCTGATTCGCCTTTCAACCTATGCCCTGAAAAGCTCTATCGCAAATTCCAACCGATTCATCAGCGTAGCTGTATTTTCATGAGCAAGAAGAGGAGATCTGGGGAGCACTGGACACCCCGAATGGAAGGCACGCCATTTGGTACACTTTTCCGTTGTAAGCAAAGAGCTACCTGCTATGACTCTTCTTTATTAGAATATGAAAATATAACTGGGAGAGGTCCAGTTTTCCTACAAACATTGTTTTGATTCACTGGACGGAAGGACTTGGACTTAGGGTATGCATTGAACCTAAGTAGATTGAGAATAAATAATAATAATAACTTTATTCATCCTTTGAGACATCCACAATGTATAGAACCGGTCAAGAAAAAATAAACAAATCGACTGTGAATAACAAAACTAACAAAATCCATCATCTAATTATTCTCTTACATTATAATAACACTTTTTTAACATAATATTCTTAACTACAGTACAGAAACTCGATTTATTCAACCTTTTCACCGTATCCGGCAAGTGATTGAACAGTATAATACCACTGTAAAAATGGAGATGTCTCAAGTTTCGCTGTTCTGTGCTGGGGCACAGAAAGAGTATCAGAGCTCTTCTTATTATATTCATGAAAATCAGACAGTTCCTTATACTTTGACAAATTGTCCTTCATATACAGTAAGCAGATGTGGCGTTCCGCAGGGTAGCGTACTCGGGCCTATACTCTACCTGATTTTCACCTCGTATATCCCACAAACTGACCAGTCTACCATGGCAACATTTGCAGGCGATATAGCAATTACAACCTCAGATGCAGACCCATTGTCATCATCCGAAAAACTGCAAAATCATCTGGATGCTCTCTCTGAGTGACTTACAAAATGGAAGATAGAGATCAACACCAACAAGTCGGCTCAGGTAACTTTCACCAATAAAAAAGGAAAACCCCCTCAAGTGAAACTGCAAAACGCACCGATACCTCCTCAGTCAGAGATCAAGTACCTTGGACTACATTTAGATGAGAAACTAACATGGAGAACTCATCTAAAAAAGAAACGGCGACAACTCGATATGAAAGTGAAGAAAATGTACTGGTTATTGAACAAAAGATGTCCCTTGAAAATAAAGTGACAATCTACAAATGTATCCTGAAACCAGTGAAACATACGGATTAGAACTATGGGGATGTTCTAAGCCGTCCAACACAAGAATACTTGAGGGATTCCAGTCAAAGATAGCAGGAGCTCCATGGTATGTGACAAACCAAACTATACAAAATGATCTGGGAATAAAATTTATAAAGGACACAATAAAACCAAGAATCAACAAATACAGGAACCGAACCACAGATCATGAAAATATAATGATTAGTAATCTTTTCGCGCAACCCCTCTTGGAGAAGAGACTAAAAAGAACCTGGCCCGAAGACCTCTAACAACCATGCGGAGAACCATTTTGGATGGTACCCGACTCAAGTCAAGATCTTATATACATTTACTTATTACTGTACAAAGTAGATTGTAAATATGCAATAAACACTTAAGAAAAAATATATATATACAGTAAGCATTTGTGAACATACATGCATGGAGCTGCCATTATTTCGTGCTCAATGAAAAATTGTTTACAGAAAATTCGTGGTGAAAGACCAAAAATAGCAGCTTTTGTGTTATGAAACCTCTTTCAAAGTCAATTGAGCATCCCTAGATCATGACTAAACTAAACTATAGTAAACATCCAACATAGATTTTATTGGAAGGCTGCTCCTAACTCTACATGTGGTATAGAAGGAGGAACGCAACTTCCACCAGACATAATCAACATGACCGAACCACCTCAGGTTACTATCTACTAACCTTGGTCGACTCGCCAGAAACCAAAATACCATTCTGGTGGTTCACAACCGATGGAGTGCTCTTCCTTAAATCCAACCCCACAGTATTATCCACATTAACAACGAGCGAGTCGGCTCGGCACCACCCGACGAAACCCCTCATCAAAAACTTACAGGTCTCTACAAGTTCAGCAGGATTGGCAACAGGAAGAAATATGAAGGTATCATCCAAGAATACTATGAGCTTCAATAATTCACCAAGTATGACCACGTCGTTGACATAGAGGATGAAAAGAAGTGGCCCCAAGAAGGATCCTTGGGGTACCTCCGGACTCAATCCCTGTGCATCAGACCAACAACACCTGACAGAAATTATACGATTCATTATGGAACTCATGACCCACTGTAAAAAAACTCCTTTGACGTCCTATCAACTCGTTGATTAAGGTTTGCATTCGATGGTTGGGTTGAAAATGAACTAAAATCGAGAACATAATTTACTGCTGACTGACAATCAAGCCCTCGATCTGACAATCAAAGTTTTGTGAAACCGACCGCTAGAGTATAGGTACAACTTAAATCTGGCGTTTACCAAGATTGGGAGGTCTTTGGGTTAGAATTTATATAAGACTCATCTACCTCTTTGGCCGATGCCTTAGCTGGTTCAATATGTGTCGTGGTGAAAGCATTCATGGGAGCACAGACTGTGGCGAATATTGTATCCACTTTTTCCTCCAGAATGGCAATTCGATCTAGCTTTCTGATTTAATAATTCCGTTTGGGCTGCCGAACCTTATTCTTGTAATGTTGGTAATGCCTGGGGGACTTATTCAAGGCCCTGCAAAATTCCCGGCTTAACATAGACAGCTTGACGTTTCTCAATGTCTCTTCAGAAAGTTGGTCTGCTTCAGGAAGAAAGGCTTTCATAACTTCCATGGTAGGAAGGGCAAATCTTATCGTATTGAGGACCAAAGGATCCATAGGAGTCCCTAAAAGTAGGTTCCTTTGAAAGTTGAACCATTTTCTATTCCGTCTAACCTCCTGTCAAATCTCTTGAATCAAAAGTTTCAGCCTTTTCATAATTAAATTTACTTTCTCGGTTCCTGCGGACTCATCTCGGCAAAGTAGGTTCGCTGAGGCATCTGCAGAAAAGAGATCCGATACATGCTCAATGCAATGGTCCCCAAAGGTTCGCAAAAAAAGGAACCGCCGTGCTGAGCAACTCTGAAGAGTGCGACTGAGGAATATTATATATTCGATTGACTGTGAATGGCGGTAGTTGCCGTACATCCTCAATACAATGCTTGAATGTGTAAAAGAAGGAAAAGTTGTGCTCAGCAACTCTGAAAGAGTGTGATTGAGAAGTATTTCATAATCATGGCTGTGGGGCCCATTCATCGTTCATTCAGCAACTTAATGTAACTGAGAAGTCAATCTGCTGCGATTGATGAAAGATCCACTCCTAGCCGGTTTCTAACGTGTGGAAAACTTCCCCTTATAGGCAGGCGTAGTGATGGGACGAGTCGTCTATTTCTCAATTCGATCTACTCGAGTTGCAATGATAGCCAACTCGAGTTGCAACTGGAGCTGACTCGACTCGGTGCTTATGCTTACGCGGCTGGCGTTCGCCAGCGATTCGCCTTCGTATCGAGTCGAGTTGGGTCCCCTCGAGTCGGGCCTCGACAATGATTCGTTCGCCGGCTCGATGCCTCGGTGTCGATCTATTAGGAGTGAGTAGGAATAGAAATTGGAAGGAATTGTAGAATCGGGACTCGGAAGTTGGAATTTTTATGAGTCTCGCCAACAGCTGACTCACATATCATGTATTGAATTACATTTTACTCTTATATGAGGAATAATTCAATTAAAGATTAAGGGTTCAAATGTTAGTGCCCAACTTTAATAAACAACGGATGTATCGTGAAAAAAGTTTTAAAAAATCACACTTCTCAAAAATGACTGTAATATAATATTCATAACGAAAAGGGGGCCATTGTCAATAAATAAATGAATAAAGTTTAATCAATCCAACTCGTCTTTAATCACTCCCTTCACGACGCAAATATATTTTCGTTTATAGGCAGTCAATTTTAATTCATCCGTAATAGACCAACACCCTGTTGAGATACATCTGAATCGAGCAGATGGAACTATTGCCGACTGCGACTGCCGATCCGCTAACCAACTCGAGCTGTATCGATCGACATCGACGACGGGAGGCACCGACGATTCACGAAATCGTGATTTCTACGCATCGGGTCGGGTGCTGAACTCTAGATATGAATTGCCTTCGAGTTGACTCGAGTTCATTCGAAAGCAACTCGAGCTGAATCGTCCATAGCGTAACTCGAGTTATTCGAGCTGGATAGCTCGAGTTGCCCATCTCTAGGCAGGCGTAGCTTACGCACGGAAAGGGGCAAGTATTGTCGCTTGTTCATGAAGGAATTCGCACGGTAATCTCCGACAGGTCAAGCCAAAGGCACAGAACTAAAATAGTATATTATAAACTTGGGGACTAAAGTGGCACTCGGCGGAGTGTCAGGCTAAAAACTTTTCGCCTCGGGATTGAAAGAACCTTAGTCCTGTGGTTTATACATTATTTTATGTACTTGAGAATTGGAAAAACTAAAACCATAGTAATATCCTACTCGTAGCTCTATTGTAGTTTCAAAATATCCACTCTGCTGATTATCATATCGTTTTTGTCATCGAAAAATGATGTGCCTTGAAAGCGTTGCTATTACATTCGTGAAAAAATTCTTGTAAACTGCACTTTTGTACTTCTAACCCCTCGAGGATTGAAGATGCCACTTTAGTCCGTCAAATTAGGCATTGAAAGTATCCTCATATTACCCAAAGTGCACAAAAATTATTTTTCGATACTTTGTGATGATTATAGTTTTCTTTTAGGTTGTACGCCTGTTGATGATGGTTTTATTGAATTCAAAGAAATTCATGAAAGGCTCTCTGAAGACTTGAAGGTTCTTCAATCTGAAAAAGATCAACTTTTATCAAAGATCGATTGTTTAAGGATAGCCGATGATGGGGAACTCGAGGTTTGATCATTTAGAAAACATTCTATCACTAGAAATTCATTCCCATTTTGTGAGTCATAACGAGATTAATTTAATTCCAGGAATATGAGCAAAGAGAGGAATTAATAAGGAAGTTAGGGAGTGAAATAGATAAGGGCAACACCGAACTAAATAAAATAAAATCGCAAATGGAAAAACTGGAGGAAGATTGGCTAAGGCCTCTTGCGGATCTTGTTAATGAAATAAACTTGAGGTTTTCTAATGCATATAAAAGAATGAACTGTGCCGCTGAACTGGCCATATGGACAGGTAAAGTTTTATGTATCAGCATACTCAAGTTTTCTGAATTATATTGTCAAGTGTCTTAAGTATGTGATTTAGATTTTCTTCATACCTGCTATCAAACTTATCATTTTAACGGGGACACAAATAAGTGTACCATATATAACAAACAAAATATTTGATGTTATCGAATACATTTTTGAAGTCTTCCTCATAATTTCATTGTATCTTCCATGTAAATTTGAATAGTGACTAATTAGTATTATTTAAAATTGGCCACTCTTCCCAGCACAATATTTTGTTCTTGTAATTCTAATTTTGAACCAAAAATTAATTAAAAAGATTCGATTTTTTCGAAATTTTTTTTGTGAAATGTTTATAAATTAATGTATTTCCACCGTTCTTTTGCTTTGATGATTTTCAGGAAAAAAATTTAAAATATTGAAAAAAGAGGAAAAAGCCAACATTACACATTCTCACTAGCAAAATTATCAAGAAAAATAAATTCAAAAAATAAATCAAAATGTAGCCTCCTAATTACATCAGATTTTTTTGAGGTTTTGCCTGAATTATCATTTATTCCCCACAATTCCATGACGCTAGGTTACTAACTCCATAAATGTCTCAATTTCCGAATAAATTTCTAAATTCCGAAGACCTGTTACTTTTAAGACAGGGTGAGCGACATCGAGTGAAACTCTCCTGACCTCTATAATTTACCATGAATTCTGTGGTTATTCAGTTCAAAGTGTGCAGTGTCCCCAACCAGAATAATTCGGCTCAACCCGCCACCTAAAACCGTTCCATAATACTAGAGTTGTTTCAATGGGAAGTAATCCTATCCATGGATTTAGCAACCCTGTTGATCCTCATCTTATCATTATCATTTGAAGACATTTGGATTCAATACAAATAGGTTGAATTTAAGTGAATAATCTTATCTATCATTACATTTCCACTTTAATTTTTTTTCAGGTGATGATGCGTCGGACTATTCCCAATATGGTTTAAGTGTGAAGGTTTCTTACCGCAATGGCGAACCTTTACAAGAGCTGAATTCCACTACTCAGAGTGGTGGTGAAAGAGCCGTCGCTACAGCTGCGTTCATGCTGTCTCTTCAGGAACTGACACCAGTTCCGTTCCGATGCGTAGACGAGATCAATCAAGGGATGGACAACAACAATGAGAGACGAATATTCGATCTCTTGCTTGACTGTACCACTCGACCAAACTCATCGCAGTACTTCTTGATCACACCAAAGGTGATTTATTCATACTACTTTTTAGGAATTTTCGAACAAGGAAGGCGGCATTTTTACGTTATTCAACTATAAAAATATTGCAAAAGGTTTATAGTGAAAATGTGCATGCGGCAAAGGTTACACAAAGGTAAAATTATACATAACATAATCACAAGGACGAATATCCGTCGATAAATCAACAAATATTCCCCCTTGATCAGAGCTAATCACCCAATCAACCAAAACACCAACACCGAAGAAGCGGATCCAAGTAGAATGACTACAGCTGTTTCCTTTAACAAGTATCGAGAGAACTCTCTGCGGTTTATCCAAGTTAAGTTGACCTGACGATCAATAACAATTGTGAAACAGCTGTAGTCATTCTACTTGGATCCGCTTCTTCGGTGTAGGTGTTTTGGTTGATTGGGTGATTAGCTCTGATCAAGGGGGAATATTTGTTGATTTATCGACGGATATTCGTCCTTGTGATTATGTTATTTATTACTACTGGAGCTCTTTCTTCTCCATGAAACCATTTCCTATCTTTGTAAAATTATACCTTCAACCATTCTAGCCACTTTCATTGTAACCTAAAGCTAAACTTCTTAGATTGTTCTGGAAAGAAATGCTTCAATGAAGTTTTGTTATGTAGTAATATTCTTTGACACATTTCACATAAAAACCTTTTCTTCATCAGGATCATCGAATGTTCATTTCATACATTTTAATTTTCAATAACTGATATTCTCTGGATGCCATCATCAGGGGATATATCAGAGATAAGGCAGCTGCGCCACCCTTTGCATAAAAAAAATTTTATTCTGTGATGAAAATTGAGGTAGGTAATTGGTATACAATTTTTTGAAAAACCTCCCCTGAAAAGTTACACCCCTCCGAACATTATCAAAAAAAATTGTTTCTCTTTTTTATTTTTTCTGTATATAAAGCTAAAGTCACGAATCTTGTTGAATATTTCTGTCAATAAGACAACACATTTTGAGATGTTTTCAACCCTGAAGTACGCTTAGAAGGGGTAGAAACAGTTAACCCTTAAAATATTTTTTCTTACAACTTTTTACCAAATACCTACCTTAATTTTCATCACAGAATCACCTCTAAAATTTTATGGGTGTTATTCAGATACACCCTATATAAGGTTTTAATTTTTTTAAACTTCTTGTCCTGGGAACAGCGCGCTATAGTTTGCTCAAATGTATGTAATTTTCGAATTTTGAGTTGAAGATGGTGGTGTGCTCTTACTTTAGAAGGAAAGGACCTTAAGTTTTGAGGTTTGGTTCGCAACTGAGTTGAGCTCATTAATTTAGTTAGTTCTGGAACACATACAGGTAATTAAATACCCAAGGAATAATAATGGAGAAAACCGGCCGCAATTTCGTAATTCGTTTAAAAATACCAATGCGCAACTTTGGGTGGATCTATCATTAAAAAATTTGAAGAAAATATTCGAAATATTGGTTCAAAATCATTTTTCTCAGAGACTATATAATCAAATGTGCATGATATTTGGCACAGATCCTAAAGTCCTAGTTATAGAATACCGACGCGCTGCTTCATGCAAAATTTCAGTGAAAAATGTAAAATTATTTATTTCCAAGAAATTTGACACAAACCTTTAAGTCAAAATATTTAACACGGGTGTTTCGAAATAAATTTTGGTAAATGTAAATTTGTAAGGTTATATCTGCGGAATCATTAGGTAGATTTTACCCATTCATTAATTCGATGTTTGTGATAAAGATACAAACCAGGGGGCCAATTCTTGAATCTCGACCAAGAATCGGAGAGTATGACAATTGCCATATGTTTGCGTCGATTTTCTAAGTTAAATATAAACAATTAGACACGACCTGCGCATGGAACCGAATATCACTCGACAATCGAATGTTATATCTCCTCTACTCCGCACCACTCGTTGCTAAGTCGAAGGAAACGGTAATAAGGTTATGTTTATATTCGGATTTGAAATTTCTCGAAATCCTGCATTCACTTTATTTCTTGAATATTTGCTTGAAAACATAGTCGAAATGGCGAATAGAACTCTCACAAATTTTGCAGATGCTCGAGAAAACTTAGAAAATCTACATAAACATATGACAATTGTCATACTCTTCAATTCTTGATCAAGATTCAAGAATTGACTCCCAGTTCTACAAATACCGAGTGTCTTAGTTGTTTTTTTAGGAAGGTAATATTGTTGACGAACTGTTAACATATTTACTTCCAAAAGATATAACTTAAACCATTGAGTATTAAATATACAGAGTGTAACAGCCAAATGGAATAAATTCGATAACGAATAAATGAGGGCGTGTTGGGAAAAACGCTCGGACACGTCGATTTGTAATTTTAAATGCGCATAGTTTTCAGGAAAATAATATTATATAGGGTGTTCCATGTGACCGTGGCCAATACCAACTTTCTTATTTCAAATGCAACCCCCTGTATATTATTTATTTTTTGGATTCTTCAGAGAATTCTAGACACAATTCATGCACAATGTCCTATACCTATCTTTTACTATTTCGGAAATATTAAGTGTTTTCAGATTTAGTTCAAAAATCAACGTTTTGAATAAAAAAAATTATTTTATTTCACAAATTCGGTACATTACACTTAAAACCTAATAAGTAATACTGATTATTTCTTAATAATTAAAAAAAAAACAAAAAAAACATTAATGTCAATGTAGGAAATGTTCAAAATGCTCGCCGCGAACGTCTTGGCAACATGCTAATCTGGTGTAGAATTGTCTTCTAACGTTACTCAACATTTCTGAAAACAATTAATATTTCCGAAAAAGTTGAAGATAGGTATAGGACATTGTACATGAATTATGTATAGAATTTTCTGAAGAATCCAAAAAATAAATAATATACAGGGGGTTACATTTGAAATAAGAAAGTTGGTTAGGCCACGGTCGCATGGAACACCCTATATAATTTTATTTTCTTGAAAACTATGCGCATTTAAAATTACAAATTGACGTATCCGAGCGTTTTTCCCAACACGCCCTCATTTATTCGTTATCGAATTTATTCCATTTGGCTGTTACACTCTGTATGTGTTTAATACTCAATTCTTATACTCAAAATATGTAGGGCAGACTTAGGTCATGAATATGAATATCGAATTATTGACTGGCAGATTAAGGATATATTATTCCTCAAGCAAGCAGTGCAATTCTGTCTTTAGTGAACAAATTGATAAAGAAGGCTATTTATTGTTGTAGTTCTAAATGCTTTTAAAAAGGATTCCTCAAATTCCATATCTTTCAATATTTCTGAGTTACTGTTTGGACACAAAATGTTATTGACAAAAATAAATTTCATTTTTCAGTTGGTTCCCAATTTAACATATTCCAAAAATATGGCCATACACATTGTGCATAATGGACCATTCGTTACCTCTGATAGAAAATGGAATATGTCAAAACTATGCAATCCACAAGGAGTTAAAGTTGGTGTTTGAAACTCTTTGTTTCTGTCAGTAATAATTCTTTGAATTGTTTTTTATTCAAGATTTATTAATTATTGATATTTTTTAACTTGATTGTATTATAAGTTGTATTTACATTTCGATGAGATATTCTGTTTGAGTTATTTTTGTTACTTTTTTAGTGGTTATATAATAAAAAAACGTATCTTTTTAAAAGTTTTATATTGAATGTGTTTCAATTAACTTTATTCTTTTTCTAAATATTTGATTGTTGCGACGTGAAAAAATATAATTTCATATACTGATATAATCTGCAAACTAATAATACTGATTATTACCGCAGTAGCGGTCAATGACAAAAATTCTTTTTCGTTTCCTTTATTGATAGAAAATTTAACTGAAACTCCTTTTTGATGGCGATTTACCATTCCAAATCTCGGGGAACTCCACCTGGATAGACGCCTGTGAGACAGGCTGTACAATGTCCTTTCTTTTTATTAGGATTATTTTTCTGAGCGGCTTCCAAAAGACCCTCCACACTTAGGTATTTCAGACTATCAGCATCTGAGAAAAAAAAGGCAAATAATCAACAGTGATAATAATATACATACTTTAAAATGCAAAGTCACCTACTAAGTTTTTGGAACTCACTAATATTGAGTCAGGTTGGTACTCGTAAAATAGCGTCACGGTAAAAATAATTCGGCGAGTCAATTCGTACATACTTTATCGATGACTCAATGATTTAGTTTAGGTACATACTACGTAATTTCTACAATCTTTATGTGGAACGGACAAGGTCGCGTATTTGACATACAGACTGAATGTATAAAAGTAAATTGAGTATCAGGGTGTTTGGAAACCAATCGGGTAACTTAAATGACAGTTTATGAATGATCTGTCAATTTTAGCTAACTCGGGTTAGTGACTGGGTGAGTTTCCGAAAACCTCATATATGACGTTTCTAGACCCATCCTAAGGCTCACCGAGTACAACGCTACTTGCCTATTATGAGGTATGCATTATAAAGGGTCGTATTTATAGTTGTTCCTTGAGGCTTCCTTACTGAAGGCCGCCTTGAATTTGCTTTTCTATGGAAACAAATACAAGTTTGTTTGCATAGAAACATAGAAAAGCAAATTCAAGGCGGCCTTCAGTAAGGAAGCCTCAAGGAACAACTATAAATACGGCCCTAATTAACAATGTTTTTATCCTCTGATCATATTACCGTCGCAAATTTCTGCATGAATCAATTAAACCCACATTTTGCAATCGAGAACATGATACGTAGTTTTTGTATTAAAATTTGTATTTTTTTAGGTCTATATAAACTATCATTTAATTTTTGAAGTTATAAAGATTTCTGAAAGCGTCTTTTAACGCATATTATTTATCAAGAGGGCGAAGCAAAAAGATGGGTGGATTTACATGAGTTTTGTGGACTTGGTGAAGGCTTTTGACAGAGTTAAAAGAAAGAAACTTTGGAGAATTCTAGAATGTAGGGGAATTAACAAGAAAATTATAAGACTTGTTAAGAATGATTATGAGCTGAACAGGAATATAATTATCAGCCACAACTGAACATCTGGAGAATTTAGTACAAGAGTAGATTTAAGACGGAGGTAGTTTGAGCCCTGTGTTGTTCACAATATTTATGGATGAAATTCTGAAAGAGTGCACTAGAAGACTGAAGAAGTTTCAAGTTGGGTTCAGAAACTTTGAGAGAGTGGTGATGTCAGAATGTGCCTTCGTGGACCATATATTGTCATTATTGCTGAGAGTGGGAGAGATACAGACGAAGATGGACATCTGGAATGCGGTGTTGAAGAATTCGGAATGGAAATGAATAGAGAGAAAACAAAGATTATGGTGGTGGGAAAAGGCTGATATAGAGATAGAAGGTGTAAGATTGGAGCAGGTGACATCTTTCAAATACTTAGGAGTGCAGATAGAAGAAAGTGGAAAACAAGGTCTGGAGATGAACAGTAGAATTGGAGAATACATTGAAACTATACCATGCCCTGAATAAGAACTTCCTAAGTAGGAAAGAAATATCAAGAAGCACTAAGATGAATGTATACAAGGCGATATATAGACCAATACTTACATTTGGGTGCGAATCATGGGTACTTGATAAAAGACAGAAAAGCAGGATGCAAGCAATGGAAATGAAATATCTTAGAAGAGTAAAGGGAATAACAAAGATGCACAGAGTGAGAAATGAGCTAATCAGGGAAGATATCGGAATTGAACCTTTTCAGGATTTCATAAAGAGACAATTGAGTTGGTGGGGTCATCTAAATAGGATGAATCACGAAAGACCTGCTAGACCTGCTGTATGGGAAGCAAAGGCTACGGGAAGAAGAAAGCGCGGGAGACTGGTTACTACCTGGGACAAGCAAATGGGGGAGATAATTCGAGAAAGGGGACAGACTTATGAAAGAGCGAATAAGATGACAATCAACAAGAATGGTCGAAGTTCGTTTATGAAGAAAGAATTTGATGTTTTTTTTTTATTAAAATACCCTACACCATTACATGGTAAAAGGGAATCGATTATTTATATATATCATTTATCAAGGAAAGAAGAAGATATAGAACTTGTGGCAATATTTTTTCTATGCACCATTTAATAACCTTTTGGATAGGTGCTATACCTGCTTGAGTTCCGTTGGAGTGAAGTGTATTCGAAGACATGGGGTAAGATTTTGACATATAATGTAGGAATAAAAGCTACTGATGATTCTAAATCGAAATATAAAAGATGAAACACTGTGTCTAGTATTATTTTTAGATTGAATTTTATTATGTTAACGTTTTCTCTAGTTTTCTACTTCAATCATTGAATGCCAGTTGATATAATTATTTTGTCATGGAAGACAATAGAAGTATATCGAGAGATATTATGTAAAGGTTTACAGAGAAATCTGTATTTTTTTTACGATCGTATTTCTTGTAAAAAACCCCTAAACATGTTCTAAAAATATTGAGTCTCTTAGTTTATAGTTTCTTTGGGAATATATTGTGGATATTGAGGAATGCTATAATCTGCAAAATTATACCACCCATTCCGAAGTCTATAATCGACCCTATATATTTTGATGTATAAAATTTTAAGCATTTTTTTATCCTATCGATAAGATTCAATAAAGTTTCGTATAAATCTTCACGTTGGTACTTCACAACGTTGTGGAAGTTTCAATTCAATCAGATTTGTAGTTTTAGAGATATCGAGCAAATTTAGACCTTCAAAATTTCCGAATATAGTGAAAAATTTTTGGGCCTGAATATGAAATAACATGCAAAAGCTTTGGTCGGCACGACGTCTCAAAGTTGACCCAAATTTGGTAATTTTTTCACAATTTCCGCCATAATTTCTAAACGGTTGTCACTGGACGATTTCTAATGACATATTCGTGATCTACGACCTCGATTTAATAGGAAACGATAACAAGGTCGACGATTTTCGAATAAAAAAAATTATTTGGGACTTAGAAAATTTTTCATCAAAGCGCAGAGGGGTGGGGGGTAAACATTGGCGATTCCGTGCGAAATTTTATTTTTGAAGCTATGACAATATGCACATCATATATTATGGATTCGAACACGTAGATTACGAATCTGTAATTAGATTTTGCGTAACTGATTCGGTTTGGAAAATATTCCGGATTTGGTGAGAAATTTTCGAAATTTGGGTCAACTTTGGGCCGTCGTACAGATCAAACGCGTAAGGCTGGACAATATCGAATTTTTTTGGTTATATCTGGGTCCTTTGTGAGTACGTAGCCACTTATTTTATAGACGAAAGTCCTCTAGTTGAAAAATTATGATTTTTTTAAAAAAGGTCCAATTTTTTCGATTTTCTTCTGGCCATAAAAAACGATCCAGACTCTCCACTAACATTCTGATTAGATTTTCTTTATCTACGCCCTAGAATTAGTATATGTTTCAAATTTCAAGTCGATCAAAGAACTTTCGATTTTTGGTAAAATTCTAAGGGGTTAGCCTTAAAAAATCTCAATTTTCGAAAAATAATTTTCCGACTCCTATCGCCGTGAACAAGAATATAAGGTCAGATATTTTAAAAAAAAATCGTACTGGACGTGAGAGGTCCTTGAAGTTCCAAAATTTTGGACCTTTTTTCAAAAAATCATTATTACCGACTCGATGAAAGTAGGACGATGAGATCTGTTTTATTGCATAGATAAAGGATCGAACTGCACGTAAAAAATTCGACATCACCCAGCTTCATTATTTTGGTCGGCACGACGTCTCAAAGTTGACCCAAATTTGGTAATTTTTTCACAATTTCCGCCATAATTTCTAAGCGGTTGTCACTGGACGATTTCTAATGACATATTCGTGATCTACGACCTCGATTTAATAGGAAACGATAACAAGGTCGACGATTTTCGAAAAAAAAAAATTATTTGGGACTTAAAAAATTTTTCATCAAAGCGCAGAGGGGTGGGGGGTAAACATTGGCGATTCCGTGCGAAATTTTATTTTTGAAGCTATGACAATATGCACATCATATATTATGGATTCGAACACGTAGATTACGAATCTGTAATTAGATTTTGCGTAACTGATTCGGTTTGGAAAATATTCCGGATTTGGTGAGAAATTTTCGAAATTTGGGTCAACTTTGGGCCGTCGTACAGATCAAACGCGTAAGGCTGGACAATATCGAATTTTTTTGGTCATATCTGGGGCCTTTGTGAGTACGTAGCCACTTATTTTATAGACGAAAGTCCTCTAGTTGAAAAATTATGATTTTTTTAAAAAAGGTCCAATTTTTTCGATTTTCTTCTGGCCATAAAAAACGATCCAGACTCTCCACTAACATTCTGATTGGATTTTCTTTATCTACGCCCTAGAATTAGTATATGTTTCAAATTTCAGGTCGATCAAAGAAGTTTCGATTTTTGGTAAAATTCTAATCATATCTGTATTTTTGGACATATTGTAAAAATAAAATTTTGAATGGGTATATCTACGGAATCATTGGGCGGATTTTACCCATTCACGAATTCGACCTTCGTAATTAAGCCCCAAACCTACTCTACAAATATCGAGTTTCCAAGTTGTTTCTTCCGGAAGTTATTGTGTTTACGGTCAGCCTGACGGCCGACTGCGTAAACACAATAACTTCCGAAAGAAACAACTTAGAAACTCGATATTTGTAGAGAAGGTTTGGACCTTAATTACGAAGGCCGAATTCGTGAATGGGTAAAATCCACCCAATGATTCCGTAGATATACCCAATCAAAATTTTATTTTTCCAATATTTCCAAAAATACAGGTCAGATCGAATTGAAATCCAGTACTTCATCGAAAATAACAGTTCGAAGTTTCATACAGAATTTAATGAGGATGATATGATGAGAAAATCATAGAAATTTTTTTTTTCAAATTGTTGTAATAACACGATTATCACGAAATTTTGCATAAAGTTGTCTTTCAGCATCTTAAAACTAGCTGTGAAGTTTAATCAGGACTGAATCAGTATTTCTCGAGTAATACCGAAAAAATCAACGATATCGAGAAGAAAACCTCGAAATTTGACATATTTTTTCCCGATATCTCCAAAACTTATGATCGTATCGAACTGAAATTTGGTACACTGCTGTGAAATTAGAAGGTCAAAGTGTGAGTATAATTTTTTCTGGATATGATTAATGGTTTCCGAAAAAAAAAAATTTTATTTACTGACAATATGATCTTGACGAAATTTGGCTCAAAGTTGCGCGTCGTTATACTCCACCAAACTGCTAAGTTTGAATCCAATCGCTTGAGTAGTTTCTGAAATAAAAAATAAATAACTTCAAAACTTCAAGTGCCTATAACTCCGAAACTATTCTACCGATTTGGCCCATTAACGAACTTAACCGCGGCATTTTGATGCGCAACCTATCCTGAAAGTTTCAAGTAGCTAGCTTGCTTCTGTCGACAGTTATCGTGTCTACGGACGGCCGGCCGGACAGAATCAATTTTGACACCGGATTCGTCATCAGTGAGTCCAACCTAGTCGATTGAGACCATTTTCGGCTCAATCATCCAAAATTACAGACATTTGGACAAAACGATAGCACGCTGTTCCCCAGAACATGCGCGCAAAAATATCGATTAAAAAGTCAACTGGAAGAGTTAAATTGAAAAACTAGCACTAAATATAGTCGACACTGTTTTGCATTGAGGATCATCTTAGATATAGTGGGAGTGGATGCTGCATTATCTTCCTACCATGCTTATGTGCACTCAAGGATAAAATATGGGCAAGATCTCCAGAAGCTGAAAGAATCCTTCTTTTACAAAAAAAATGTTTGAGAGTAATTTTTTGAATGAAACAAACTGAAACCTGTAAAACTATATTTGAAAACTTCAGCATATTAACCCTATACTGTTCGTATATATATGGGTCTGTAATGTTCGTCGTAAATAATCTTTCTGAGTTCACAAATCTGCAACATTCCTATAACACCAGAAGGAAAAACTACCTAATTGAGGATAAGCCAAATTTTTCATACTTGCAGAAAAATGTTATATATAGTCAGTCTATTATCAATATGGAATAAGTTACCGAAAATTTCAAAAATCGATCCTCTGGGGTACAAAGGAGGAGTCTTAAAAGGTTTCTCGTAGAAAAAAGCTATTATAGTTTAAGCGAATCCCTAAATGAGAGGCATTTTGAGCAACTGTGGTGCGTTTTTTTGCGCGCATGTTCTAGGGGAACAGCGTGCTATCGTTTTGTCCAAATGTCTGTAATTTTGGATGATTGACACGATAACTGTCGACAGAAGCAAGCTAGCTACTTGAAACTTTCAGGATAGGTTGCGCATCAGAATGCCGCGGTTAAGTTCGTTAATGGGCCAAATCGGTCGAATAGTTTCGGAGTTATAGGCACTTGAAGTTTTGAAGTTATTTATTTTTTATTTCAGAAACTACTCAAGCGATTGGATTCAAACTTGGCAGTTTGGTGGAGTATAACGACGCGCAACTTTGAGCCAAATTTCGTCAGGATCATATTGTCAGTAAATTAAAAAAAAAATTCTTTTCGAAATTTTTTTCCAAAACATTTTTTTTCTGGAAACCATTTATCATATTCGAAAAAAAAGTCCACTCACACTTTGAACTTCATATTTCGCAGCAGTGTAGCAAATTTCAGTTCGATACGATCATAAGTTTCGGAGATATCCGGAAAAAATGTGTCAAATTTCGAGGTTTTCTTCTCAATATCGATTATTTTTTCGGTACAACTCGAGAAATACTGATTCAGTCCTGATGAAATTTCACAGCTAGTTTTGAGATGCTGAAAGACAACTTCATACGAAATTTCGTGATAATCGTGTCATCAGAACAATTTGAAAAAAAAAATTTCTATGATTTTTCTTATCATATCATCCTCATCAAATTCTGTATGAAACTTCGAACTGTTAGTCTTCGATGAAGTACTGGATTTCAATTCGATCTGATCTGTATTTTTGGAAATATTGAAAAAATAAAATTTTGATTGGGTATATCTACGGAATCATTGGGTGGATTTTACCCATTCACGAATTCGGCCTTCGTAATTTAGGTCCAAACCTTCTCTACAAATATCGAGTCCCTAAGTTGTTTCTTTCGGAAGTTATTGTGTTTACGCAGTCGACCGTTAGGCTGACCGTAAACACAATAACTTCCGGAAGAAACGACTTAGAAACTCGATATTTGTAGAGAAGGTTTGGGGCTTAATTACGAAGGTCGAATTCGTGAATGGGTAAAATCCGCCCAATGATTCCGTAGATATACCCATTCAAAATTTTATTTTTCCAATATTTCCAAAAATACAGATTTGATCGAATTGTAATCCAGTAATTTATCAGTAAAAATTTCAAAAAGTACTGCCGTGAAGGCAGCAGCTTTTGCGTGCATGTTCAAATTCGTTGTTGAAGCGGTCATCTACATTGAACATGCGCGCAAAAGTTGCTGCCTTCACGGCAGTGCTTTTTGAAATTTTTTGTATTTATTTTCTCTGTCTCATCTCCAAGGAGACCTGTTAGCAACATATTAAATATCAAGGAGTCCACTATGACAATAAACTGAATTGGAGACAGCATATAGGCAAAAAAAATACACAACTAGACCTGAAAACTGGAGAACTGAACTGGCTAATTGGGGGAAAAATCACATCTCGCAACTGAAAATTATGTACCTATATACAGGACAGCCATAAAACCAATCCCCACTCATGGTATAGAACAATAAGGATGCACAAGCCAATCAAACATGGCAAAAGCAAAAATACTGAGAGCAATAGTGAATGCGGCCTGGTATGTATCTAACTACATAACACAAAAAGACTTCAAAATTCCTTTTCTAAATGAGGCATTTAAAGAGTACATCCATAGACACCTCAAGAAGCTAGAAGAACATCAAAACTTTGTACTACATCAACTTACGTGTAGGCCAACGGACTTGAGAGCCATTAAGTATTCATTTTCGTGTTAGATCGAGTTTATGGGTTTCTTTAGAATTGTGCTGTTAGATTGCGGCTTCGTAGATTTCGGCAACACAGTCACATTCAAGGATTCATAAACAACTCAACTACAGGCACCTGTCTATGGTCTGCATGCTGCAACGATGTCAATAGCAGCGAGAAATATTCGAATTGGTGAAATTTTATAATTCTTGACGTAGGTGTCGATTTGCAGACTCCAGTGATTTTGTTTTGGGATGTACTGAATTCTATTGTGAGAATGTGCTATGTTATTCTTATTTCCATTTATCACCCCGTTTCAGTTTTTTTCCCAAAAATTCTTGAAAATAAAAAGTGGCAACATTGCGCATTCTAACTATTTTTTCCAACTATTTGCACTCAAAATTAAAAAAAAAACGAACTGCTTCCAAATGTTTCTCTGTTATATTCAAGGTACTGTAGGCACTTAGGAGAATACTACGGAAACCTCACTGTAGCTTCCGGTAGTTTTATATTATGAAGTAGTCATCACATTGGATAACAGATTGTGTGAATCTTAATGTTAGTAATGTATTTCTGGTAAAAAATTCATTTGTCTTTAAACTCCCATAACTTCTTTTTAGGGAAAAGACCTTGAGACTCGAAATTTTGAGGGGGTCTTAGCTACGGTTAGGTTTGTTAGTTAGCAAAATCTACCAATGCCCTCTGAAATATTTCTGAAAAATTTGAAAAATACTGATCCTTACATAAAAACTTGATTAGTTGTTAAGTACAAAGGATGTAAAGTGACAACTTAGAAGTTGCAAAAAAATTCTATGAAGATTAGACAATAGACGACTTCGGCCCAAGTTGCCAACCCACAATTTACTTAGCAAGTTTACTTTTACTGGGGAACGGGAATTTCAGGACAAATTCGACATGATAAGGTTCGCATTATTTATAAATAACCGTAAAACATGCCTTGGCTCTTCAAACCAGATAATTCCTTCCAAATATAGGTTTTTGTTAAGATCGTCCCCGATTGGCTGAAATTTAAGTTGGTATTCCTGATTTCATGCAAACAGTGTCAATTTTCAAATGATACGTTCCGAAAATCAACTCTGTTGTTTCGGTTGCCGATTTTCTGCTCCGTAAATATGAAATATTCGGATGGTTCCTGGAACGAGCGCGTGAAAAAGGTTATTTACGCAATCTGGTTGATGAAAATGCGGTCGATTTACTGTCACCAGAACGATTTTCTATGGTAAATATCCATAGCATAGAACAATCTATGTTTACTTTAGGTTTGTTTTGGTTCCGAGTTCAGATCTGTTCGGGACGGACAGTTCTGAACTCGGAACCTGAAGTAAATATAGATTGTTCTATGCTATGAATATTTACCATAGAAAATCGTTCTGGTGACAGTAAATCGACCGCATTTTCATCAACCAGATTCCGTAAATAACCTTTTTCACGCGCTTGTTCCAGGAACCATCCGAATATTTCATATTTACGGAGCGGAAAATCGGCAACCGAAACAACAGAGTTGATTTTCGGAACGTATCCTATGAACATTGACACTTTTTGCATGAAATCAGGAATCCCAACTTAAATTTCAGCCAATCGTGGACGATCTTAACAAAAACCTATATTTGGAAGGAATTATCTGGTTTGAAGAGCCGAGGCATGTTTTACGGTTATTTATGAATAATGCGAACCTTATCATGTCGAATTTGTCCTGAAATTCCCGTTCCCTAGTGAAAGTAAACTTGCTAAGTAAATTGTGGGTTGGCAACTTGGGCCGAAGTCGTCTATTAGAAAATCGCAAAATTGTATCAATTCCCATGGCAAGCAGTTTTGGACAGGATCAATACCTTGCAGTTCTGGCTACGAAATTTGAACAATTCGTTAAAATATTCTGCCTCAATTAACTTTGAATTGTTCCGTTTTTTTCAAATATAAATAGTTATAATCAATTACTTACCGACTCTTTTAGCAATTTCATCCAACTTTAACTTATTTGCAATTAATTCTTCACTGGTTGGTATATTGACACCCATAAAGCATGGATGTTTAATAGGTGGACTTGCAATACGTATATGAACCTCTGTAGCTCCCGCTCTTCTTAGGAGTTTTATTATGGGACTCATGGTATTTCCTCGTACAATGGAATCGTCAATAAGAATTATCCTTTTTCCTTTAACATTTGATGATATAGCACCTGAAGTAGAACGAATTGATATCTATATAAGTACCTAATCGAATTATCCTCGTTAATTTCGTTATGCAGAAATAATTCATAATTCACTTTTTCGCTTTCAGGTAGGTATAGCATTGAAAATAAAATTTCGTCTGGAAAAAGACCTTTTAGAATTTCTAAAGGGTCGAAAATGGTTTAGAATAAACACAAGCAGTTCACTTTTAATTTAAGTCCATCGGTAACGAAAGAAATCGCAATATGATCCAAGGGTCACAAGTTGGTATGTAAAAGCGTAGGGAACAGGGTGTTATTTGAATGATTTTTGAAGTTCCTACATAGTAGACCTTCTTGAAACAAATGATAACTGCTGAAGAGTACAAAATCATCCAATGAATTAATAGGTGAATCTGAAATGAAATAGTAAACATTCTCTACATTACAGTTTAGACAAGGGTCGATAATTTTTGAAAAAAAAAATTATAGTAGGATGAAACTCATTGGAAAAGAGAGAAAATATAACAAAAATGAAAGGAAAAATAATTTAGAGGCGATCTGAGGTCGGGAAGTGGAAACCGGTGAGTTTATAAGGGTAAAACATGGATTATCTCGATTTCCGGCAAAACTACAAGGAAAAAATTTCAAAAAGCACTGCCGTGAAGGCAGCAACTTTTGCGCGCATGTTCAATGTAGATGACCGCTTCAGCAACGAATTTGAACGTGCGCGCAAAAGCTGCTGACTACACGGCAGTGCTTTTTGAAATTTTTTTCTGATAAATTACTGGAATTCAATTCGATCATAACTGTATTTTTGGACATATTGTAAAAATAAAATTTTGAATGGGTATATCTACGGAATCATTGGGCGGATTTTACCCATTCACGAATTCGGCCTTCGTAATTAAGCCCCAAACCTGCTCTACAAATATCGAGTTTCTAAGTCGTTTCTTCCGGAAGTTATTGTGTTTATGGTCAGCCTAACGGCCGACTGCGTAAACACAATAACTTCCGAAAGAAACAACTTAGAAACTCGATATTTGTAGAGAAGGTTTGGACCTTAATTACGAAGGCCGAATTCGTGAATGGGTAAAATCCACCCAATGATTCCGTAGATATACCCAAAAAAAATTTTTCCAATATTTCCAAAAATACAGACCAGATCGAATTGAAATCCAGTACTTCATCGAAAATAACAGTTCGAAGTTTCATACAGAATTTAATGAGGATGATATGATGAAAAAATCATATAAATTTTTTTTCAAATTGTTCTAATAACACGATTATCACGAAATTTTGCACAAAGTTGTCTTTCAGCATCTTAAAACTAGCTGTGAAGTTTAATCAGGACTGAATCAGTATTTCTCGAGTAATACCGAAAAAATCAACGATATCGAGAAGAAAACCTCGAAATTTGACATATTTGTTCCCGATATCTCCAAAACTTATGATCGTATCGAACTGAAATTTAGAACACTGCTGTGAAATTAGAAGGTCAAAGTGTGAGTATAATTTTTTTTGGATATGATGAATGGTCGAAAAAAAAATTTTTTTGTAAAAAAATTTCGAAAAATTTTTTTTTCAAATTTACTGACGATATGATCTTGACGAAATTTGGCTCAAAGTTGCGCGTCATTATACTCCACCAAACTACCAAGTTTGAATCCAATCGCTTGAGTAGTTTCTGAAATAAAAAATAAATAACTTCAAAACTTCAAGTGCCTATAACTCCGAAAGTATTCGACCGATTTGGCCCATTAACGAACTTAACCGCGGCATTCTGATGCGCAACCTATCCTGAAAGTTTCAAGTAGCTAGCTTGCTTCTGTCGACAGTTATCGTGTCTACGGCCGGCCGGCCGGACAGAATCAATTTTGACACCGGATTCGTCATCAGTGAGTCCAACCTAGTCGATTGAGACCATTTTCGGCTCAATCATCCAAAATTACAGACATTTGGACAAAACGATAGCACGCTGTTCCCCTAGAACATGCGCGCAAAAAGGGGTTTATTTTATTTCAATCAAAACATCTATTCGATTAATCGTAAATTCATCAAGGCGTTTGTATTTTCATCAGAGGGTTCTTATTAGTTTAATCAATGAATTTCCGATTAATAATCATTACTACCATCGCACACTTAGATCGATGGAACTTATTAGATGGATACTTCTAACTTTACATTAATGTTTTGGCCAGAAGATTTCGTGGTTTTGTCAAATATTGTAAGGTGTGAAAAGTGAAAACGTGGTGAAGATGATTTAAGGCTTGCGGATGAGTCCACCACTAAAATGGTGGAACTCTGCTACAAAACTAATGAAGGAAAATACTTAGATATATTTTCCTCGGAAAAAGAATGAAAGAATTATCATTCTTTTTCCTTCCCAAATCAAATAGAAAGAATTTTTTATCACTAGCAGAAGAATATAGTTATCAAGTTTCTAAAATATTTGCCACAACAGGAATAATGCCGCATGCATAATAATGATCTTTGGTGAAAATATGTGCAGAAACACATCAAATAACTACTACAGAATTATAGGACCTCTGCAAAATAAGTGAAATACCTGATTTCTGCACATTATGATATAGTGTTCGTTATCAAGCTCTACACCAGAAAACCGTTTATTCAAAATTCAAATCCAGTTTCATGGAGATTTCTCTGATTCACGTCTTCATTTTCACCAAATGATTAGTAAATGTTCGATATGTTTGATAACGTCATGTCAATCGTATTTTAATCGCTTTAACTGATTAACATAAAAACGCAGCCAGAGTTAAACGGCAAAGTTGTAGGTTATAAAAAGATCTACAACTTTTATATTCGTACTTTTTTCACTCGAAATTTAAGTGAAAAATTCAAATAACCAAGTTTTTTCGTTTTTATCTTCATCTTTTAAAGAGAAGAAAATTTTCACGGAATTTAGTGAAAACTCACCTTTTTATGTTCCAAATACACTGTAATTCTTTGATATAACATATTAATTTTCTCACTTTGTATTGACTGAATATTGAAAAAGCACCCTAATTTTCCATCGAAAAGCCTCATTAAGTGAGTTACTTTTCTTAATTATAATATTCCCATATTTGTCTGGGGTAAGAAGAAACAGTCCGGTGTGAATTCTCGAAAAAAATAATTTTTTTCTTTGTACTATTGACATGGTTATGCCAACAGAATAAATATCTGTGTGATGTTTTGTATAAAGAGTTATAGACTCATTGATTCTTGAAATATTAAGAAATTAGCATAAAGAATCCAGATAAAGTTTATCTTAAGTAAGTCAATACCAGAATTTTCATTGATTTTGGAATACCAAATTATTCCCACTAATTTTCAAGATATTCGACGTTGAATGTTATAAAATCGGATGAAAATTCAGGAAGTTTCACTATTTTTGTGTATCCGGCCCCCAGCTTGAAAGGCCTTGAATAAGGCTCCACCCACTTTAATCCAGATCACAGAATAGACAAAGCGACTTCTTTATTTTGTGAGCAGATCACAGACTACGATGTTCAATACCTGAATGGGTGAATGCTCTGAATATGAACTTGAACAAGCTCTTTAAAGCTCCTGACTTGACTTCAGGTGCATTTCTGAATTTTTTTTGATTACATAATTTCTAATCTGATCTTTGCATATTTATTTTTACGCGCAGGTTCTATGGAACAGTGTGCTTTGGTTTTGCGCAATAGTTTATGATTTACTGATTTTGAGCAGAAAATGGTCTTAAACATCTAGGTTGGACTCACTGATAAAGAGCCGCCCGTTCCCACGATAACTTGAAAACGGAAATACCTAACAAATTGAAACTTCCAGGGTAGGTTGCGCATCAAAATGTGACAGTTTCGTTCATCAACTGGCCAAATAGTTTTGTAGTTATACTCATTTGAAATTTGGGGGTAATTTTCGCAGTATCTCAATTTCGAAAGATTTGATCCGCAAATTTCCTATCACCAAAATCGATCTTAGCTATTATTCAAATACTTACTGAACTTCAAGGCAACTTTAACTTGTCTCATCCTGTTGCAGGGCTGAATGAACGTCCTTCCAACATAATTATTTTTGGCCAAGAGCTCTCTGAATGGAATTCCTGTCTAAAATTTAAATCATTTAGGATATTTTTTTTTTTTCCTTTTTTTTTTTTTTTTCTTTTTTTTTTTTGTTGAGTGTATCATTGGAAGAAGTATCATTGGAAGTATTGAAATCAATTGTCACTATATTTTTTCATAATATAATATAATATAATATATGATTCTGTTACAATTGATAGGTGTTCCAGTGAGCACAATCAATCCAGAATCCAGATCTCATATTCTTTTTCCTGTTTAAGTCGAATCATTCAGAGTTAGGTTGAGTTACTGTTGCCATGATTCAGTTTCCTATTTGAAAATTCAACTCACAAAAGTATACCACAGATATCTGGAGATATGATAAATTTATCTCGATTCTTATACCATTTTGAGGCGATGAGATCTGGGTAGAAATGTTATCGTTTAAATTGGCAGAGAACAATTACAACAAAGTTGATCACAGATAATCCTTGTGTAAATAAATTAAAAATCAGGAATCCACATTCATTCCATCAACCAAGTTTTTCTTAGCTATTTTTTAAGTGGAGGAATATGGCTTATAAGATGGCGCCCCTGTTGGAATTCCAAAGAAAGAATCACCTAATAACTATTTGAGTTCGCTGATAACAAAACAGTGTGTAACTACTCTCTAATCCACTCACACACACTTACACAGTGAAAGTGGATTAGAGAGTGGTTACAAAAGAATCACCTACATATTTCAAGTACAATTTTTTGCAGCTTTTGAATAATGATTATCTTCCGCATGTTATTCTCAAAAACCTATTCGGAAGAGCTACCTGAATAAAACTCAAATATAATTTCCATTAATTTTTTCCTATTCAACCAAAAAGTTTGTCAAAATTTTGACTTTCCAGTTCGAGCCAAATCCTTCATTGTCTTAAAAATTTTTGTTGTACGAATGCAACTTTATTAATTCGGTTGTTTCTTCATACTTCTTCAATATTATTCAAAAATTCAATTCCTGATTTCTTTAGCGTCTCCTTATTCTTT
This sequence comes from Myrrha octodecimguttata, assembly GCA_958510865.1. Classification (NCBI taxonomy): domain Eukaryota; kingdom Metazoa; phylum Arthropoda; class Insecta; order Coleoptera; family Coccinellidae; genus Myrrha; species Myrrha octodecimguttata. The sequence goes on along the minus strand of OY294059.1, from coordinate 71,099,677 downwards.
GTACAGAGTAGCGGTGATACTACTAAAACAAACTCTTGAAAACCTAATAGGGAGATCTACATTCCCAAAACTCTTTGTGGTTGAAGAATATCATTTAGATTCATTTGATGCGATCTTATGTTCGAAGATATAAAAGTATGACGTAGAAGAAATAGTTCAAAACATATCTTGTGGAATAGTTTACTGAGTAAATAGGTATACTCCTTTCACTTTTATAAAGTCAGTCAGAAGGCCATGAAAGTTTCACATATTCCATTCTGTCATTGAGTATTAAACATGTGTTTAATACTCAATGATTCTGTATACTTGATAAATGTTAGGTTATAGTTATTTTCCTGTCAGATAACTAAGCAGCGTTGTCTGTTGTATACAAATGTCAAAGTAATTACGTATATAACTGAACGAATGCTTGATAAAAATATGTAGGAATTGACAACTGTCCACAAAATTATTATGACCTTGATGACATTTCGCTATTGCCAACCTGGCTCATTAGACGACTTCGGCCCAAGTTGCCAACCCACAATTTACTTAGCAAGTTTACTTTAACTGGGGAACGGGAATTTCAGGACAAATTATACATAAGGTTCGCATTATTTATAAATAACCGTAAAACATGCCTCGGCTCTTCAAACCAGATAATTCCTTCCAAATATAGGTTTTTGTTAAGATCGTCCCCGATTGGCTGAAATTTAAGTTGGGATTCCTGATTTCATGCAAACAGTGTCAATTTTCATAGGATAGGTTCCGAAAATCAACTCTGTTGTTTCGGTTGCCGATTTTCCACTCCGTAATTATGAAATATTCGGATGGTTCCTGGAACAAGCGCGTGAAAAAGGTTATTTACGGAATCTGGTTGATGAAAATGCAGTCTATTTACTGTCACCAGAACGATTTTCTATGGTTAATATCCATAGCATAGAACAATCTATGTTTACTTTAGGTTCCGAGTTCAGAACTGTACGGGAAGGTTCTAGCACAGATCTATGGTCTATTCTAGAACCGTACCGAACAGATCTGAACTCGGAACCAAAACAAACCTAAAGTAAACATAGATTGTTCTATGCTATGGATATTTAGCATAGAAAATCGTTCTGGTGACAGTAAATCGACCGCATTTTCATCAACCAGATTCCGTAAATAACCTTTTTCACGCGCTTGTTCCAGGAACCATCCGAATATTTCATATTTACGGAGTGGAAAATCGGCAACCGAAACAACAGAGTTGATTTTCGGAACGTATCCTATGAAAATTGACACTGTTTGCATGAAATCAGGAATCCCAACTTAAATTTCAGCCAATCGGGGACGATCTTAACAAAAACCTATATTTGGAAGGAATTATCTGGTTTGAAGAACCGAGGCATGTTTTACGGGTATTTATAAATAACGCGAACCTTATCATGTCGAATTTGTCTTGAAATTCCCGTTTTCCAGTGAAAGTAAACTTGCTAAGTAAATTGTGGGTTGGCAACTTGGGCCGAAGTCGTCTATTACATCCAGATGTAGGAGACCACAGATGTCAACCGATCGTCAAACAAAATCAGAGCGAGTCGATGACGATATCCAATTTGGAAAAAAAATCTCGAAATCTACGACAAATTTCAAAAAGACCGAATCACGCCTGCGATTATATCAGTCACGCCTGAAATGTTGAGTAACGTTAGAAGACAATTCTACACCAGATTAGCATGTTGCCAAGACGTTCGCGGTGAGCATTTTGAACATTTCCTACATTGACATTAATGTTTTTTTTTGATTTTTTTTATTATTAAAAAATAATCAGTATTACTTATTAGGTTTTAAGTGTAATGTACCGAATATGTGAAATAAAATAATTTTTATTTAAAACGTTGATTTTTGCACTAAATCTGAAAAAACTTAATATTTACGAAAAAGTTGAAGATAGGTATAGGACATTGTGCATGAATTGTGTCTAGAATTCTCTGAAGAATCCAAAAAATAAATAATATACAGGGGGTTGCATTTGAAATAAGAAAGTTGGTATTGGCCACCGTCACATGGAACACCCTATATAATATTATTTTCTTGAAAAATATGCGCATTTAAAATTACAAATCGACATATCCGAGCGTTTTTCCTTACACACCCTCATTTATTCATTATCGAATTTATTCCATTGGGCTGTTACACTCTGTATAAATTATAGGAGGGGTGATGAGGCACTGCAAACTTCGTAAACACTTTGACATGAAGATCTAGTGTGCTTGAAAATAGTTTCTTTAGACAGAATTACTATGTGAAGACTCTGTCAATGGTTCACATGATATTCAAAAAAATTCTCCTCTCTAGTTATATAAAATTGGCCTGGGAATACCTGATTTGCAAGGAAATGAAAGGTAGCTGTTCTGTTGTGACTCTACTTTGTTATATTTTTTAAATGATCCTAAAATTACACAAAATAGATTTACCTGCTGGGAATAACCGTGAGCAGCGGCATTTCCCGATTCTGGAACAGAACCAACAACGTCCGCTTCGATGGGCGATTCGATCGCAAGCTGTTTCCCACATTCCAATCTGACCTCGTACACCTCCTGTCCTTCAAAAATGCTATTGGGTTTTGCAAAATAGACGTATTCGAATATACAAAACGCCAATGGCTTGCCCACCGGTAACGGCACTATGTCCATAGTTTTGACACCCTCTTGAGTTATTTCAACTATTTCCCCAGGCAGTACCTCTCTCATGTATCTTGTATGGCTTAAGAAGGCACACGATTCTGAAGAAACCACCCATCCATCACAATCGTCAGAGTCATCGTCATGAACGTATCCATTGAGCACTGGATGATTGTTGTTTTCTTGGGTATTGAAAAAACTGATTGATGAACAACATCTTTTGAAGCCCTTTGTGAGGAATTCGAGAAAAGCACCGACGTTAACTTCGCAGCCTTCACGGATGTTAGTATATCACTTGAGATATCTCTTATAAGAGACTAAAACAGGACATTAAGAGTCAAACCTGACTTGAAAATTTCAGGTTTCTAGGCCTTTTCTCCCTCAGATACAATTCTAATTGGCCAAATGCTTTTCTCGAATTTTTCATATTGCCATAGCACTAGTGCCATAGTAGTAGCACTTGCGGGTTATTATAAGATTTGTGATACTTTTGGAGCCACAATTATTCATAGCTTAATATTACCAACAATATTTTCGATTCTTTCACAATTGTTATACACATAACTATATACAGGGTGATTCATTAAGGTTGGCCACCGGCCGTATCTCGGAAACCGTTTATCCTATGACTTCCGGAAAAAAAATCTAATGACAAACTCGGCCCCTAGAAAATGATTAAAAATATTTTCAAGTTCGTAGTTCCTCACTAGAGGGCGCAATCTATCACATTTAAAATATAATCTCATTTTTTACGAAATATTCTCCAGCTGACAGTGGTGAAGAATAATAAAATAAGAATCTACTCTTTTTATTCAACAACTTTTGTTTCAGTAATTTTTCTATATTTCCTATTTTTTAGTGATGGGATGGATTAACTTTTCTTCACGAAAAAAACATTCTTACTCCTGTATGGGTGAACCGATTTTCACGTAATTAGATTTCATTCGAAGGCCATCGAAAGCAGATCACAGAAACATATGACAACAATATACCGGGTGATCCAATTAAAAACTACAGATTGCTTTATGTCACTTCGTCCTATTTGTGCGTTTTACTGGAAAATTTCAATTGCAATGCCATGATTCTTACCGAGTGAGAATAAGCCAAGCATTATCACCTACTGACTTTTTGAAATCGCAGACAGATATCATTGGTCGTTTCGGAGTTATTGACATTTTTGTAAATTTTGAGTATTGATCAACCCTGTGAAATGCAGGAGGAATTGAGATATTTCATCTCTAAACAATTAGATGAAAGGAAAAAACTCATCAAATCAACGAAACAAGCTGATTTAGAACCAGTAAGCTTTGGCGATACTGTTCATTTTCGGTATCTATAGCTGTAAAAGTTTTTTAGGACGATTGCAAACCACTATTTTATGATGCCCCATTATTAAAATGAAGAAGCATATGATATGCTTAATGTTCATTTTGAATGTTTAGAAAATGCAGTAGCTGAAATGGAATACCCGATACGATATTCTGAAAGACGTCGTCATTCCAAAAGGGTATTCAAAAGATTGACACGAAGAGTGGGAGAAACTGGTAAGGTTCAATTCTTGGAAGAAAAAATAGAAAACGTAGAAGCCGTAATGAGGATAATATCATAAAAGTTTTGGCTTATTAACAAGACAAAGGTGCTTGAAATTTTAATGGAAGATCTTCCAATTCTTATAGAAAATATTGCTATTCAAACCAGGTTAGATATGTGGTATCAACAAGATGGTTGCCCGGCGCATTATGCTGCTAATGTTAGAGAATATTCAAATAACGTCTTCTCAAAGAGGTATATTGGACAAGGGAGTATTTTTCCATGGCCAGAAAGATCAACCGACCTCAAAGTATTAGATTTTTATTTTTGGGGGAGGATAAAGACTTAATTTTCCAAACACCCCTCCCTACAAGTGAGGATATTCAAAATATATTTCGACAGGCAGCTTCTTCTCATACTGAAACTGTGGCCAGTGTCAACTCGACGAAAGAAAGACTAAATTTATGTGTATAAAATATTTTTTTCAAAAATTTTAAATATTTGAATTGATTAGGTGTAAGTGTTGTTTTTCTGTTCAAATATTTTCGTTGTTGCGAATTTTTGTTTTATTTTATCGCATCATTGTTATTTCATGTGTGTTGAGTATTTTGCTGCGTTGTCATGACGCATAAAGTCACTTCCTTGTTAATTCAAGCTCACAGAAAGGATCAACATTGATCAAAATTTACAAAAATGTCAATAACTCCGAAACGACCTATGATATCTGTCTGCGATTTTAAAAAGTCAGTAGGTGATAATGCTTGGCTTATTCTCACTCGGTTAGAATCATAGCATTGCATTTGAAATTTTCCAGTAAAACGCACAAATAGGGCGAAGTGACATAAAACAGTCTATAGTTTTCAATTGGATCACCCGCTATATTGTTGTCATATGTTTCTGTGATCTGCTTTCGATGGCCTTCGAATGAAATCTAATTACGTGAAAATCGGTTCACCCATACAGGAGTAAGAATGTTTTTTTCGTGAAGAAAAGTTAGTCCATCCCATCACTGAAAAATAGGAAATATAGAAAAATTACCGAAACAAAAGTTGTTGAATAGAAAGAGTAGATTCTCATTTAATTATTCTTTACCACTGTTAGCAGGAGAATATTTCGTAAAAAATGAGATTATATTTTGCAAGTGATAAATTGCGCCCTCTAGTGGAGAACTACGAACTTGAAAATATTTTTAATCATTTTCTAGGGGCCGAATTTGTCCTAAGATTTTTTTTCCGGAAGTCATAGGATAAACGGTTTCCGAGATACGGCCGGTGGCCACCCTTAATGAATCAGCCTGTACAATATATGGTGTATTGTTCACCCAGAGATATAGTGAGTGTACAACCTTGGCTTCTTAAATAGATTATAAGGGATCCCAATAAAACTATGGGATTGTAAACATCGACATCAGCGGAAACTCGATGGACAAGGTAGTAATACAATCAAATATCCTGCCAATGTTATCAGTGAACTAAAGAATGTGTCCAAGAAACATTCACTAAACATATGTATTGAGAGACCGAAACATCTCTCGCTCATTAGAACGGTGCAGCATTTCAACAGCAAACTGTATCAAATAGCAATCATTGAATTGTTACCAATCACACAGAAGATTCTTTCTCTAAAATAAAATGGTAGCAGAGATTTCAAGAATAGAGGTGTGAAATCCAAACACAACCCTGTGTACATTTAAAGAAAGTTCTACCAAGCAAGAAGATTTTCCGGTAAAGATTGTAAAAATACCACAGATTTGAGGTTAAGGTTGTAAACGGACTGTATCTCTGGGCATCACTAATGCCGTCCATTAGGTCTGTAAGGTGGAGCAGTGCAACGCGGAAATGTTGAGAATCCTCCAATGATGTGGGTGGCTAGGTCGGCACAAACTCTTGGAATCATGAACTAAAGTATGTTTTCTGACAAAGAGGAAATTATTGTATTTGCTGCTTTATTGGAACATGGAAAGTAAGAAGCAGCGAGTAGAAAATGAAAATTATTCTGCCGTCATGCCCCGCGCCGCTAAAGGACCTACTCATTTCATTTTGGCTTAAGACTTCAGCAGTTTCAGCAAAGCTCCTCAGTGCTGTTGCTCTAAAACTTGTTTATGGGCAATTTTTTATGTTTTTATTTTGATGCGTTCTTTCTATATTTGAAAATATAGACTAGCCTCTGAATACACCTTGTATATTTTGAATTGTAATTGAATCAAATGTAACATTGTTGATAGATATATTTCAAAATATTCTTACTTTCACCATCTTGAGTGAGAATTTTTCCTAAACACAAAGGCCGGTTGCCATATGGGTCTCTAACAGCATAAACTCTATCTTTCAACATGACGACCAGGGAGTAGCTGAGAGGAGCCAGATGCATCACATGCCTTATTCTGGATACCCAGTCTGGTCCATTGACTTCTCCATTTGGGGGAATGAGACATAGAGCCTGAGTTATCAACTCACTATCTGAATGAGTTGAGAGACCTACACCTCTATCCAAGACCTACAAAATAAATTTGAAATGCAGGAATAAAAACATCCACAATAGCACATTATGAATTTTTTGGATTATTGAGGAGAAAAAGTGTACTAGTGTGGGTGAGAAAAGATTAAGTACCCTCAAACAGAAGGCAGACAGGGGATTACAGATCACACATCTATCTCCTCTGTCTACAAAGGAAATATGTATGTTTCTTTCTAATAGTGAACAATTTTTTGAGGTTGTTGCACTGCCCATGTTTCTTCATCTAAGATACTGGTGGTTTTACTGATTCGATTTTGTATAAGAGGGTTGATGGTGATATGAATTGGAGTTAGTTTTCAATAGGTCTTTGGAATGTATTTTATTTAACATTGAAATCCATTATTCTGTCCATAATAATACTGAAAAAATTCGATAGCCGTCAAAAATTTTAATTTTAAACGAGAAAACGATCTTTTGAATTTGGCTTCAACTATTGGCTGTTTAAACAATGGAAACTTCGCGGCGTTCCGTGAAGTATCGGATCCTATCTTCTCTCTCCCATGTACTTTTCTCTGTTGTAAGCCAATGGACAGAGTGGGCTGTATCGTTCGTGATGTAGGAGGCGATCTAACCCGTTTCACCAAATTTGGGTCTCGATTTTACCAATTTTGATATCGAATTTTACAAAATTCGCGAATTGATAAAGTGTGTGATGGCATAAATTATGATTTTGTATTGAAATAAAATGAGGAAAACTAAAAAATATGATATTTTGTGCTAAGCCAATGCGCAAAAAAGTAGTTTTCAGATAATTGAGCTAGATTCGAATATTATAAAGTGACCTAAAGTGTAGATAGACAATATTTCATTAATAATTATAAGATATATGGTGGCTCAAATATGGCAATTTGGTTATCTGCAAAAATTATACATTGTTTGTTGCAAATACATCATGAACTAGCCTTAAGTGTTCAAATGTCATAATTCAATTGAATGCTTGTTACAAGGTTTCACGGCAGTATTATTCCTGCAGTAAAATTTTCACACTGGGGTGTATTGATTGTTGGCAGTTTTGCTGTTGCGATTTTGTTTATTTTTCTGTCAGATAACTACACAACGTTGTGAGTTCTACATAAAGGTAGTAGTAGTTACATATGTAACTTAATCGAACCACAGAGTCTTTGATGAAAATATATAGAACTTGACAACGTCTCGCAGAATTATTTCGACCTTGATGACTTTTCGTGAGTGCCAACCTGACTCAGTTACAAAACTTGATTGTTCGATTCCCAGGCTTACTGACTGATTCTATAAAATGAATGGAGAATAGATTTTTCCACCAACTCCAAATGGAATCGAATTTGTTAGTGAAACATTTAAGTAATATTATTTATCTAGATAGTAATAAAGTATTACTAATAGAGCAAAAATTGTTCATCTGAATTTCAGTCTCTACCTGATGGAAACTCATCTTGAATTTCAAAAATGAAAGAATTTTCAAAAAACACAAAAAATGCCGAATTTAGCTGTCTCTACTAAGAGCAGACTACTCAAACTGAAACTACGAAAAATGCTGAAAAAAGAAATCATATTCATTCTAAGAGTAAAGTTTGGAATCAATAAACCTTTCACAGTACTAAAATACACTTAGTATATCAATCTGTAATTAAAATAGGCATTCCAAATGCTTGACGCCAATTGGAATTGGTGTGAGAGAAAGGGTTGGGAGATAAGTAGTTCTGTTGAGGTTAACAATTTAAAGTTGATATCATTTCTGAAAACCTTGGAGGATAAATGTTAATTCCAAATATACCATAACTTGAGCATACTAAATGTTTCAGTTATGTAGCTAGAGAGATGAGAGGGGTGTACCATAAGTTTTTGTCATCACAAAATCGGGAAAAATCAGTACAGATAATAAAAAAATGCAAATTAAGATTTAATTTGAAAAATAGAAAAAACAGAAGTAAGATCAAATCTTTTCAGAGAACTATAATTCATTCGACTTTATATACCCACTTGAAATGGTGCCTGGCTTATTCGGCACCCACTTACTACTTCTATTTATATTCTGGTATTTATTGAAATTATATAATTCTCTATATGAATTCGTAACTTTTACAAAATATTTTATTTCAATATTTTGGCGGATTTTTCAATTTTTTCTATTTTGATGAAGAAAAATTTTACCATTTTCCTCAGACTGTCACAATTGACTAGTTCTCCATTGTGAGCTACAGCTAACGACCCATGCATTGAATGTACCACAAATGGCTGAGAATGGATATTTGTACTTGCTCCACTGGTTGAATATCTAGTATGTCCAATTCCGATGTGACCAGGAAGATTGTTGATATCATCCTTCTTGAAAACATCTTTCACAAGCCCCATACCTTTGTGTATATGAAAATCATTGTTACCAATACTCGTGACTAATCCTGTAGATTCCTGACCACTTTGGAGGGATAAATGTGAAAAATTTCACAAAACAGTAATACATTTTATGCCTAACTAATACTAGCTGAATTTATCATGGTGTCATTAAATGATTTTTTAAAGACTGCAATATTTATAATTAAAACTCACCGATGCTGCAAAGCTTCCAATCCTATATAGACTATTTGAGCTATTTCACATTTATTGGTGCCTTGGAAAATTTTCTTTCCAATCGCTGCGAAAACTCCACATTCATGGGTCAGCCCAGTCAGCGATTTAGTTCTCACTTCTTTAGGATTATTGATATCCATTACCTGAGATATGTTTTGGAGAGATCTGAAAAATATTCTATCAGAACATATATTTTTGATAACATTTGGAATTATAAAGAAATTCTATGAATTAAAACTCAAAAACTAACTAGAAACGTACCTTCCCTTCTAGCTAAAAATCTATAAATTGGATATTCCTTCAGACCGAAAATAAAAATAAATAACAATAAACCAAGTCAGCGTAATCAGACCCAAACAAAACATAACCAAAAAATCCCTCGTGTTCCATGATGACATCTGACAACTGCTCTTTATCAGAGAGAGAGACATCTTTCCAAAGATAAGACGCGTTTGTCGCTCAAGCCACAGAATAGAGAAGTATATATACTTCTCTATTCTGTGCTCAAGCCATGACATTTGAGTTGTCAGATGCTCTCCCGCCAAAATCGCGCGATACTTTTTTTGTAGTTGAATAAAAACGCACCCGTTTTTATTTTAACCCAAATATCTAATCAATTAATCGTAAATGCATCAAGCCGTTTTAATTTTCATTAGAGAAATCCGGATGAATTTCAGCAGGGCGTTCTTATTTTCAACGTAGTTTAATCGATGAATTTCCGATTACTAATCGGATCCATCGTACTCGGAGGTCGATCGAACTGATTAGATCATTTGAATGAAGAAAAGGATTAGATGCTCTGAATAAAGAACATAAGGAAGGAGCATACTGCCTCACAAAGTGGGTCCGAAATGGATGTTGCATATGGCCGACTTTCCTTTCACTTTGAAGAGAGAACAACTTGTTCCGAGACTTCTTTGTCTGAAGAAACTAACTAACATGAGTCATACTTGGAGGTTCAATATGGGCGCCTATGTCCCACTTTTATATGAAGTAGAAAAGCGTTATGCTCCTTCCTGTTGTTCTTTATTCAAAGATTAGATGGATAATTCTAACCTAACTTTAATGTTTTGACCAGAAGTTTTCGTGGATTTACCAAATATGTTTGGTGTGAAAAGTTGAAAAATATATAGTGATGATGTGGTGAAGATGATTTGAGACTTACTGATGAGTCCACCACTGAAATGGTGGAACTTAGCTACAAAAATAAGATATTTAAGTATATTTTCCTCAATGTAATTCTTGATTTTTAGATGTCTTTCATTCTTTATCCTTTCCGAATCAAATATTACGAATTCTTCATCACCAGCAGAAATATCATCAAGTTTCTATCATATTTCTCACAACGGGAATAATGCCGCATCCTAAGATCCTAATAATGATTTTTGGCAAAAATATGTGCAGAAATACAGAAAATAACTATCACATAATAATAAGGATATCAGTAAAATAAATGAAATAACTGATTTCCCTTATTTCTGTTTATTATGATATAAATACATCAGAAAACCGTTCATTCAAAATTCAAATCCATTAACGAGATTCATCGAGAATTCTCTGATTCCTGTTTTTGCGCGCATGTTCTAGGGGAACAGCGTGCTATCGTTTTGTCCAAATGTCTGTAATTTTGGATGATTGAGCCGAAAATGGTCTCAATCGACTAGGTTGGACTCACTGATGACGAATCCGGTGGCAAAATCGATTCTGTCCGGCCGTAGACACGATAACTGTCGACAGAAGCAAGCTAGCTACTTGAAACTTTCAGGATTGGTTGCGCATCAGAATGCCGCGGTTAAGTTCGTTAATGGGCCAAATCGGTCGAATAGTTCCGGAGTTATAGGCACTTGAAGTTTTGAAGTTATTTATTTTTTATTTCAGAAACTACTCAAGCGATTGGATTCAAACGTGGCAGTTTGGTGGAGTATAACGACGCGCAACTTTAAGCCAAATTTCGTCAAGATCATATTGTCAGTAAATTAAAAAAAAAAATTTTTTTCGGAAACCATTAATCATATCCAAAAAAAATTATACCCACACTTTGACCTTCTAATTTCACAGCAGTGTGCTAAATTTCAGTTCGATACGATCATAAGTTTTGGAGATATCGGGAAAAAATATGTCAAATTTCGAGGTTTTCTTCTCGATATCGTTGATTTTTTCGGTATTACTCGAGAAATACTGATTCAGTCCTGATTAAACTTCACAGCTAGTTTCAAGATGCTGAAAGACAACTTTATGCAAAATTTCGTGATAATCGTGTTATTAGAACAATTTGAAAAAAAAAATTTCTATGATTTTCTCATCATATCATCTATAATACTAAACGCGTTACAGGCAACACCGCCGAAACCACTGCAGGAGATCAAGAAAAACTTTTGCTAAGAAAGGGTTATGTTCGTGAGAGTTTTTCTGATATTTCCGGGGAGTCTTGGTGTGATATCTGAACGTGATTAGAAAGAGGAAATTTCGAACTTTCCCGTACTGTTGATCTTTCATCGCGGAAAAATCGAGAGATACTTTTAAAAAATTCCCGAAAAATAACGAAAATATCGATATTTCCCAAAGGTGCAAAACCACAGGAAAGCATTTGGTCGCTGGGTTCAAGCTAGGTAGAGTTTTTTGGTACGAACAGAAAGACGAAAGACGAAATTGTGGCGTAGCGGGCCTCTTTTTTTGATTCCCACTTTCGTATTCTTGCAGGAATGATGGAAAAAAGTGACATTTCTAAGAAAATCCGGTAAAAATTGTCCATTTCATATTCTTCTGTGGACTCGGCCGAGATCGGCTATCTCCGCCGCCTTCGGGCTCGCTTTGGAGGTAGAATTTCTTGCGACAGTGAATATATGGCAACGTCGAACCTCGAATTTCTGTCGATTTCGCCGAAAACTTAAGCATCGTAGGCTTTGACCGTCGGCAAAGATCGGGTACTTCCGTCAATATTTTCAAGCCGAACCAGCGTTATGTTTATGTCAATTGTCATTAACATCAATTCTAATTTGCCGTCAAAATAGCATCCTATGTGGAAGCTACATTGAAATTGACGAAAATAAAGTTGGTAACGAATGGAAATGCATTAAGAAGTATCAATCATGGTCAATACTGCCTAATTCCAACTCTAACAATGACTTTTTCAAGAAAAAGTCGAGTTTTCGGTATAATTTTAGCAAGTTATTATAACCTTATGCTACGTTCACGAGAGGAAACAGTAAGTATTACCTACAATTGAAGATACTTTAACTTATCACAAGTTTTTCCAACCTGAATATCATGAGGAAATATTTATTTTCAGATGAGTCAGATATTTTAAATGAACTGGACATTGGAAAGTTTCTGTATCATTGAAGTCATAAAGTGAAGAATGTTTAGAATGGGTTTAAGACTACGATAAGAATTAGAATGCTAATCCAGAATTCGTCGAAAAAACATCACATTGCCATACATATTTGAAATGGTAGAGATTAACTCGACTTCAAAGGTATACATTATTATGTTATTTTCCGTTAGCAGATGCATCAAGTATGAAATTTTTGCAGATTTGAGATATGTGAGGTCGTGTTGTTGAAGTGAAATGCCATCCAAGCATTTAGCATATACAAAGGAAGAAAGCCTTTAAAGGACTGTAGAATGTTTTGTGAATCTCTCAAAAATATCACTATCGTCCCGCTGAGAATTTAATATATGTTGAACCATTTGAGTTGAATGGTGATATGGATAATATCTAATATTCTGATAAACTGGAAACTTGATCATGGCAAATTTATGTATCACATTCCTAGGTTTAATCAAGCATACTCTGTAGAAGATGGACTATCATCATTATGAAAAAAAAGGGAACTCAATAGATTTTGAGAAGTGGAAATTGCAGAAATACTATATAATCTATAGATGGTTTCAATAATATACAGCTGGTGTGGGACAAGACTGTATGATACTGTACCCCTGATATATTTATTCATAATTGTGAATGAAACAGGAATATTCAATAGACTCTTATTATTCACAAGAGGTTAATCTTCAAAAATCACAAGTCGATGTAACATTTGATGTCAATTGATAATAGAAATGATATAAAAGTGTGAGTAAGAAGAATTCATTATCAAGAAACGTATGAAATTTTATATTCACAAAAGGGAGTTAAGGTTGAGCTTCAGTATATGTTCCGTAACACTCATGTATCCCTTCCATATTGCTACATCAAAATTTGGTTGGCAAAAATGGCATGGGGATGGAATATAACCGGGAAGGATACATCAATTAATTTACACCTTATAATATTTTTCCTAGACAAAATGGGAAGGTTACTGAATGTATAGTGAGAATCACGCTTTTTTAAGTTGAAATTCATAACCACCTACAAGTAACTACTAATTTTTCTGTATACGGGTATAATTTCTAATTTATGCATTATATGAAATGAGATATTCTGAAGTGAAATTTATCTATTCTGTAAGGTAATCTTGATAATTTTGCGTATTTCATAGCATATCTGCCATTTTCTGAAACTATTTTGAGAAAAATCACAAATGAAGTTGCACCATCAACATCTAGATAGAAGATGGTATACAGAGGCTTATGCAGATATTGTTTGTGAAAATGTGAAACTTCTTGAATCGTAATATGCAACATACCTGATGAAGGCTATCAACTGATTAATTCTTCACATAAACCCCTGACACACTTCTCTAATGAACAAGTTTACTTGAACTCATTCATTCAATTATCTTTTCTTGGAATTTTTTTGTATCACCCAATGTATTCTATTGAACTATACTTTATTATCATTATCAATAATCGATAAATAAAAAATTACTTCAATATGCAGTTTTGCATTTGTCCTGTTTGAAAAACATGATATCTTGGTTACTCAATCATATTTTAATATGTCAATTATGAATTGGTCATCTCCATTAATGAAACAGAAAATTTAAATGTTCATAATACCGTAATTCCTTTACAAAATGAATATTCATGCTTTGGTGATTCTCGGTCGAAGAGTGATGTACTAGAAATATTGAAATTCAGTAAATTTGAGACATTGGAAATTCCTGTAAAATGAAAATGCATATGTTTACTGAATATTGAATTGGAATAGTGAAAATTTTCGGATTTTATCCAAGAAATTTTTTTTAACGTTGTACAATGTTGAAATATGAATTTTTCATGCGATGATATATCTATTTAGTATTATTGGTGTCGTCCTGAGAAATTGAATTTTATAGTCAATTTTTTGTTCACATGTGGAGCCACGGTTAGGGTCTATCCTCGAACTGAATTTTAACTAAATCGTGTCTGTATTTTTGTGAATATTGAGATGATGGAATTTCAAATGCGTTCATTTACTGAACCGTTTGGCAGATTTTGTTCATTCCGAACTTAACCTTCGAATTCAAGCTTTAAACCTGCCCTGAAAATTTCGAGTGTCTAAGTTATTCCTTTGCAAAGTTATCGTGTTTACCATCGGCCGAAGGCCGGCTGTAAACGCGATAACTTTGCAAAGGAATGACTTGGACAGTCGAAATTTTCCGGGTAGGTTTAAAGTTCTGTGATCGAATTTTACATTAGCTACTGATTTTTTGTAAATTTATAAACAGTGTGCTTCGTTTTTAAAAATTCAGTCAACTATTCAATTAATCTACTCAAAAAGGCAAATCTACCCGCTAGGTAGATCTGGGCGCTTCCTATGTAGGTATCGTTTAAGTAGATCTACAGTAAAGATTGATCTATCGCTAGGTAGATCTGGGCGCGTACTAGTCTATAATACTAAACGCGTTACAGGCAACACCGCCGAAACCACTGCAGGAGATCAAGAAAAACTTTTGCTAAGAAAGGGTTATGTTCGTGAGAGTTTTTCTGATATTTCCGGGGAGTCTTGGTGTGATATCTGAACGTGATTAGAAAGAGGAAATTTCGAACTTTCCCGTACTGTTGATCTTTCATCGCGGAAAAATCGAGAGATACTTTTAAAAAATTCCCGAAAAATAACGAAAATATCGATATTTCCCAAAGGTGCAAAACCACAGGAAAGCATTTGGTCGCTGGGTTCAAGCTAGGTAGAGTTTTTTGGTACGAACAGAAAGACGAAAGACGAAATTGTGGCGTAGCGGGCCTCTTTTTTTGATTCCCACTTTCGTATTCTTGCAGGAATGATGGAAAAAAGTGACATTTCTAAGAAAATCCGGTAAAAATTGTCCATTTCATATTCTTCTGTGGACTCGGCCGAGATCGGCTATCTCCGCCGCCTTCGGGCTCGCTTTGGAGGTAGAATTTCTTGCGACAGTGAATATATGGCAACGTCGAACCTCGAATTTCTGTCGATTTCGCCGAAAACTTAAGCATCGTAGGCTTTGACCGTCGGCAAAGATCGGGTACTTCCGTCAATATTTTCAAGCCGAACCAGCGTTATGTTTATGTCAATTGTCATTAACATCAATTCTAATTTGCCGTCAAAATAGCATCCTATGTGGAAGCTACATTGAAATTGACGAAAATAAAGTTGGTAACGAATGGAAATGCATTAAGAAGTATCAATCATGGTCAATACTGCCTAATTCCAACTCTAACAATGACTTTTTCAAGAAAAAGTCGAGTTTTCGGTATAATTTTAGCAAGTTATTATAACCTTATGCTACGTTCACGAGAGGAAACAGTAAGTATTACCTACAATTGAAGATACTTTAACTTATCACAAGTTTTTCCAACCTGAATATCATGAGGAAATATTTATTTTCAGATGAGTCAGATATTTTAAATGAACTGGACATTGGAAAGTTTCTGTATCATTGAAGTCATAAAGTGAAGAATGTTTAGAATGGGTTTAAGACTACGATAAGAATTAGAATGCTAATCCAGAATTCGTCGAAAAAACATCACATTGCCATACATATTTGAAATGGTAGAGATTAACTCGACTTCAAAGGTATACATTATTATGTTATTTTCCGTTAGCAGATGCATCAAGTATGAAATTTTTGCAGATTTGAGATATGTGAGGTCGTGTTGTTGAAGTGAAATGCCATCCAAGCATTTAGCATATACAAAGGAAGAAAGCCTTTAAAGGACTGTAGAATGTTTTGTGAATCTCTCAAAAATATCACTATCGTCCCGCTGAGAATTTAATATATGTTGAACCATTTGAGTTGAATGGTGATATGGATAATATCTAATATTCTGATAAACTGGAAACTTGATCATGGCAAATTTATGTATCACATTCCTAGG
Organism: Myrrha octodecimguttata; assembly: GCA_958510865.1. NCBI lineage: Eukaryota > Metazoa > Arthropoda > Insecta > Coleoptera > Coccinellidae > Myrrha > Myrrha octodecimguttata. The sequence goes on along the minus strand of OY294059.1, from coordinate 71,083,226 downwards.
TTTAATCAAGCATACTCTGTAGAAGATGGACTATCATCATTATGAAAAAAAAGGGAACTCAATAGATTTTGAGAAGTGGAAATTGCAGAAATACTATATAATCTATAGATGGTTTCAATAATATACAGCTGGTGTGGGACAAGACTGTATGATACTGTACCCCTGATATATTTATTCATAATTGTGAATGAAACAGGAATATTCAATAGACTCTTATTATTCACAAGAGGTTAATCTTCAAAAATCACAAGTCGATGTAACATTTGATGTCAATTGATAATAGAAATGATATAAAAGTGTGAGTAAGAAGAATTCATTATCAAGAAACGTATGAAATTTTATATTCACAAAAGGGAGTTAAGGTTGAGCTTCAGTATATGTTCCGTAACACTCATGTATCCCTTCCATATTGCTACATCAAAATTTGGTTGGCAAAAATGGCATGGGGATGGAATATAACCGGGAAGGATACATCAATTAATTTACACCTTATAATATTTTTCCTAGACAAAATGGGAAGGTTACTGAATGTATAGTGAGAATCACGCTTTTTTAAGTTGAAATTCATAACCACCTACAAGTAACTACTAATTTTTCTGTATACGGGTATAATTTCTAATTTATGCATTATATGAAATGAGATATTCTGAAGTGAAATTTATCTATTCTGTAAGGTAATCTTGATAATTTTGCGTATTTCATAGCATATCTGCCATTTTCTGAAACTATTTTGAGAAAAATCACAAATGAAGTTGCACCATCAACATCTAGATAGAAGATGGTATACAGAGGCTTATGCAGATATTGTTTGTGAAAATGTGAAACTTCTTGAATCGTAATATGCAACATACCTGATGAAGGCTATCAACTGATTAATTCTTCACATAAACCCCTGACACACTTCTCTAATGAACAAGTTTACTTGAACTCATTCATTCAATTATCTTTTCTTGGAATTTTTTTGTATCACCCAATGTATTCTATTGAACTATACTTTATTATCATTATCAATAATCGATAAATAAAAAATTACTTCAATATGCAGTTTTGCATTTGTCCTGTTTGAAAAACATGATATCTTGGTTACTCAATCATATTTTAATATGTCAATTATGAATTGGTCATCTCCATTAATGAAACAGAAAATTTAAATGTTCATAATACCGTAATTCCTTTACAAAATGAATATTCATGCTTTGGTGATTCTCGGTCGAAGAGTGATGTACTAGAAATATTGAAATTCAGTAAATTTGAGACATTGGAAATTCCTGTAAAATGAAAATGCATATGTTTACTGAATATTGAATTGGAATAGTGAAAATTTTCGGATTTTATCCAAGAAATTTTTTTTAACGTTGTACAATGTTGAAATATGAATTTTTCATGCGATGATATATCTATTTAGTATTATTGGTGTCGTCCTGAGAAATTGAATTTTATAGTCAATTTTTTGTTCACATGTGGAGCCACGGTTAGGGTCTATCCTCGAACTGAATTTTAACTAAATCGTGTCTGTATTTTTGTGAATATTGAGATGATGGAATTTCAAATGCGTTCATTTACTGAACCGTTTGGCAGATTTTGTTCATTCCGAACTTAACCTTCGAATTCAAGCTTTAAACCTGCCCTGAAAATTTCGAGTGTCTAAGTTATTCCTTTGCAAAGTTATCGTGTTTACCATCGGCCGAAGGCCGGCTGTAAACGCGATAACTTTGCAAAGGAATGACTTGGACAGTCGAAATTTTCCGGGTAGGTTTAAAGTTCTGTGATCGAATTTTACATTAGCTACTGATTTTTTGTAAATTTATAAACAGTGTGCTTCGTTTTTAAAAATTCAGTCAACTATTCAATTAATCTACTCAAAAAGGCAAATCTACCCGCTAGGTAGATCTGGGCGCTTCCTATGTAGGTATCGTTTAAGTAGATCTACAGTAAAGATTGATCTATCGCTAGGTAGATCTGGGCGCGTACTAGTCCTCATTAAATTCTGTATGAAACTTCGAACTGTTATTTTCGATGAAGTACTGGATTTCAATTCGATCTGATCTGTATTTTAGGAAATATTGGAAAAATAAAATTTTGATTGGGTATATCTACGGAATCATTGGGTGGATTTTACCCATTCACGAATTTGGCCTTCGTAATTAAGGTCCAAACCTTCTCTACAGATATCGAGTTTCTGAGTTGTTTCTTTCGAAAGTTATTGTGTTTACGCAGTCGGCCGTCAGGCTGACCGTAAACACAATAACTTCCGGAAGAAACGACTTAGTGCGAGTCCACAACGGAGCACCAAGCACTGACCATGGCACCGACCATCGCAAATGCACGAATTTAACCTATACAAAATATTGATTTGCTTATAAAAAAACAAAATGAATTTTGAAGGTGAAAGCTGAAATTAGTTCTATGGTCAGTACAACGGTCAATATCATGAATCGAGGTTGTTTGCTTTTAAAAACAAGCTGTAAAGTTTTCGCGGTGCGGTGCTTAGTTCGATACTGCGATTTGGTTCGCCGTTGTGGATGCCTACTTAGAAACTCGATATTTGTAGAGTAGGTTTGGGGCTTAATTACGAAGGTCGAATTCGTGAATGGGTAAAATCCACCCAATGATTCCGTAGATATACCCAATCAAAATTTTATTTTTCCAATATTTCCTAAAATACAGATCAGATCGAATTGAAATCCAGTACTTCATCGAAAATAACAGTTCGAAGTTTCAGTAATTTATCAGAAAAAAATTTCAAAAAGCACCGCCGTGAAGGCAGCAGCTTTTGCGCGCACGTTCAAATTCGTTGCTGAAGCGGTCATCTACATTGAACATGCGCGCAAAAGTTGCTGCCTTCACGGCAGTGTTTTTTGGACTTTTTTATTTTCACCGAATGATTAGTAAATTTTCGATAGATTTGATGACGTCACGTCAATCGTATTTTCATTTCATTTTCATTTTTTGACTATTTCCCTCGTCGTTATTTCCACCAATCAGAAACGCTCAATTTTGAATTACAACTGGTTTCTAGGTGGAAAAGCTGTTTGGCAGGAGCTATCGGCAGTTTATTCGAGTTTACCCGCGGCAAAACTTGACAGTTGTTGTCGCCAAAAATTACAATACCTTTGAAAATAAACGTTATTATAATCTCTGTTACTCATGAAATAGTCTTGTCAAATACCACTCGGGCATCTAATTTTTCCTGTGAAAAAAATCGAAAAATCACATTGCGGAAGTAATATTTTTTAACAAAAAGCATTCGTGCAGGTGCAAAAATCCTCGGTTTCGACTCGGATTTTTGTTGCCACCAGCAGTCATGCCTTTTGTTAAAGAATTACTTAGCAACGTGTTTTTTAGATTTTTTTCGGAAAAATTAGATGCCTTATGATAGTACTTACGAGAAATTGAGGAAATGATCTCAAAACATATTTTTTCCAATTAGCATAGACTTTGAACAGACGCCGCTGATGTCGCGAAAAATGTGACTGTAGGATCCCATGAATCCTTCGCCAATTGCAAGTAGATGTCGTAAACGGTTCGACGCAAAGGAATTTTCTATAAATCTTATGTTCCGGAAAATTCAAAGAATAAATATTTGTCTAGACTGAAACCGAGTCTTCGAGTTTTCGTAGTCGATTAGAGTAAAATTTTAACGGAATCAGAGATATGCTTCTTGAAATATATGAGTTTATAAAATAAATTTCCTGAATTTTTCTATTGATTTGTTCCTCAGGAAAATAAGGAAATCTAATTGGGCTGAAATGAAGTGGTGGTTTGGACATTTCAGTGAAATTTGAATGAAAGATGAAAATTTTCGAAAAAAATAATTTTTTTCCTAATTTCTCTATGAATAATTCTTCATATTGCTACTGTACAAATATCTACCAACCAAGTCTCATTTCGACCAGATAAATATTTTCGAGTTATTAAAAAATCAAAATTACAAATGGCTGTAACACGAAAACCATTAGGCACATTTGGCCCATCAACGAACTCGACCGAGATATTCCAGATCAAAACCTAACCTGAGAATTTCAAGACTTAGGGTCCTTCCTTTCGAAAGTTATCGCAGAATTTCTTGAGGACCATATGAAAAAAATCTGCATTTGGCAGGGTCAATACTTGTATAGATGACCGCTTTGGCAACGGAAGAAGCGCGTGAAAGCTCCTGACCTCACGTCAGTGCTTCTCTAGGTTTTTTTCCAATATCTTTCAAGGCGAATATCCGATCAAGCTGAAATTTGAAGCACTGTTGTTGAGTATAGTGACGATTCCGATACACTGCCCATGCGCTACAGGGAAGTACCGATAAAACTTACAGGGAATCGCCTCATGAGGGGTAGAGTGTAAAAAGACGACTGCAATATGTCGATTGACGATCTATTGACGCTGCTGTCCTACATATTGTCACTGAAGGATCCAGTGAATGCTTCGACAATTCACCAGTAGATGCCGTGAAAGGTCGATGCGAACAAATATTTTGAACTTATTATAAGGAAAATTGAAAGAATACATATCTGATTGAACTCAAACATAGTCTTTGAGTTTCCGGTGAGAGGTAAGAATAAAATGTGAATGGAATCGGAAATGCGCTTTGAAATAAATATATGAATTTCTGAAATAAATTCTCTGAATTTTTCTCTTGATTTGTTCCTCAAAAAAATCAGGAAATCTGATTGGGCTGAAACATAGAACTCGGTTATAGTTATAGTTGTATTTTAGTAAGGGGTTATATTCCACTGCGACCTTAAGGTCTATTGTGCCCCCTCGTCAGAGCTGTTTTCACATTGCGGTACCTACAGCTCTCCCTCCAGCTCTAGAGCTCTGATGAATTCTAATATCTGTAAGGGGTTCAAGGAGGCTAAGTTCTCAATCCTCCTATAATGCTCCTGTCCAAGATATTTCTCGCGCAGGCTCACAATGGCGAGGCATTTTGTGATCAGGTGAACAGGAGTTTCCTCCTCTTCCCCAAAAATCTGCACTCGTCAGTTGCTGATAAACCCATTCTCACCATGTGCATCCTCAGGCGACAGTGAGGAACCCAGTGAGGAGGCGTAACTTCTTGTTCTTACTGAGATCCAAATGATTTTTGGACCTAGCAATTTCAAAGTTCCAAAGGAACTTTTTAGCGTTTCATTCCTGGAGAATTATTCCCCTGTTTTATTTTCTTCCTTTTCCAAAAACTCTTTCTTATAGGTGCATTTGCCTATACCACAGAGAGGTTCTTGGCCAGTAGGTAGCCTCTTCATTTTCTTTGACTCCTGAGTGCCCAGGAACCCAGACTAAGGAGACCTTGTTATTCTTGTCTACTTCATTGAGTTTCCTTCGGCACTCCCATATCAGCTTTGAGTGGATGACATAGGAGTTCATTGCTTTGATAGCATCCTGACTATCAGAATGGATCACTATGTCACACCCTTGATAGTTTCTTTCCAGGATCATGTCTATGCATCTTTCGATTGCAAGTATTTCTGCCTGAAAACAATCGAGTAGGAGCCTAGCGATAGTGTATACTTGGTTCTAGGCCCGTATACTCCAGCGCCGGCCCCCATCGTGATTTTAGAACCATCTGTATACCGATTAACGGGATTTGCTTTGAAGTTTTGGGTATAGTGTATTCCTTTTCCCATTCTTCCCTTTTACATAGCATTGAGTTAAAGTTCTTCTCGATGCTCACTTTTTTAATCATAACATCACTAGGTAGGTTCGCTGATGAGATGTACTCATTCAGAGAGGACCAGCATATCTTACTTTAAATTCTCTCATTACCTGTACCTTCCATAGAGATTCTAAGGATAGCATCGTGGGCTACCCTATTGATCACTAGATGTAGAAGACTGAGATCTATGATTACCTCAAGTGCTCTAGTCGGGCACGTTCACGTAGGTTATTATCGGTTTTACAATCATGACGTACCTACATCGCAGTATTTTAGGGTTACAGCCCCAAGTTTTACCGGATAGTCTTCTACACACCATTAAAGCCCGTATCGCTTTAGTAGCACTAATTTTAACATGCTCATTCCACAGAAGCTTACTATCTAGGGTGATTTCCAGATATTTGACTTCAGACTTCCGTTCTACAATAACTCCATTTACCGAAATGGATTTCATAGCTGGAAGGTTTCTCTTCCGAGTAAAGGAAATTACTGTGGTCATTGCTGGGTTAATGTTACGTCCCGCCCTGTACGCATGCTGACAGTTGTGAAGTGTTTTTTTCCCCAGATTCTCCGTTCTTATATGTAGCGATCTACTACCTTATCCATCGTTTTGAGCAAAAACGTGGTAAGGCAGATGGGCCTAAAAGATCGGGGATCAGTCCAGTCTTTTTTTCCCTGTTTTTGTAATAAAGGTTACTTTTGCCCTTTTCCAATTATTAGGTATTTTGCCCAATGCTATGCTGCTTCTTGCGATTTTCAGCAGATGGCGAAGAATCTCTTCCGCTCCCTTCTGCAGGAGTTCAGGAGACACACCATCTACTCCTGGTGATTTATACGGCTGAAAGGTACTAATTGCCCATTCCAGTCGTTGCCTAGTACATATTTTCCCAGCAATATTTCAATCATCCTTACAGGATTTCTTGGTGTATTCTTGCTGTTTTAATAACCTGACCTTAAAGGTCACGATGAAAGGGTGCAAATATGAATTCGAAAAAGAGGAAGTCATTTCCGAAATTCAATGTGAATTTTCTGCTATCCTTAAGTCAACTTGTCATGTGTTTCGTATGTTTGTTCCAGTATTTGTTTTTATGTATGTAGATTTGTTTGGTTCGTGTGCATATATGAAGTGATTTTCTGAATCGAATGATCTCATGTAGAATATGAGCAATTAAATATGAGTTTCGAATTTGAAAAGAATATTTTAGAACTTAAGAACTGCTTTGCACCCTTGGAATATACAGCATTACTACCTAGTGCAGAATATTCTCACTGCTTTATGCCAAATTTCGCTTATGCACTTCTTCAAGAAGTTTTTCTCGTAAAACTGGAAGTTCGCCGAAAAAATTGAAAACCACTGAATAATGACTTATTATGGTAGCATCTGAACCCTGTACCGGGTGTTTTCTTTCAACTGCACTGCATTAATCTGAAATTTTCAAAATTACAATCTTGTATTTTGAAAGATTGTTGCAATTATTGAATGTAATCATTCATATGGGACGTATCTTGTACATTGTTCAAATACTCAAATCATCAATAAATTCTATTCTTTTCTATTCATATTGTTCTACACTGGAAATTTCATCGAAATTGCATGGGCAATACCAAAGTTATTAATAAAAGTAAAATCGATTGGAGCGAAATTTCGATATTGTCTTTTTTCGAAAAAATTTTCCCGGAAAACCAAATGTGTGCCAAAAAACTAAAATGCTTGAAGAATAACTTATTCTGGTAGAATCGTAAACATAGAGCAAATTTTTCAAAAAGCAATGTTTTTTCAACCTACACCATTAATCTAAAATTATCACAATAAAAATCGGCGCATTCCGAAAACTTGTTTGGAATTTTATTAGTTATAAACATGCTTGGATAACCTTTCGTTGTCCAATCCTTCAATGTACGGTTGGAATATTTTCGATGATGTCCATTCCCCCCTTTCCCTCCAAAAATTTGGCTTCTGCCCGTCCCAACTTGATGCCACTAAATATGTGTTTCGCTTCTATCTGATTATACTTACTTTCCTTAAAACTATCGAATCAGTATCTCTATACACAATACTGAGATAATATTAAATCAAGGATCTGATAAAAATATGAGATTCACTGTGATAGATGAAATGTGAAAACAATGTTCGTAAAAATAATGCACGAGTTATGATTCATATTTCGAATTCAATTTAAATGCTCTTCAATCGATATTAAAATTGTGATGATAAGTGTTCAACTCAACATGAATGCAGTTCATTTGCTAATACTCGTGTAAGTAAAATCCTTATTCCTATATAGCCCCAACTAAGCTCCAACTTTACCCACCTGATTTTCGCATGAAATGATATTTTATCCAATAGAATGTTTTTCTGAACATATACCCATAAGGTTACCGCAAAATATCTGTATGTATGTGCTTCAACTTTTGAATTGAAAGAAATAGAGTTTTGAAGTTTTCAGATTATTCTGAAGTCTCATAATCTTGGATGTGGTTATAGCAACTCTAAAAACCATTTCGATAGAACTGAATTCAATTTGAAAATAAGGAAAATATTGTGAACTCGCAAATTCTTGCTTGAGTTCGTAATAAACTTGGCACTAGCAAAATTTAGATAATATTTTATTTTCAGTAGTCATTCAACATATTTCTCTAAAATTCTGCAATCTTCAAGCTATAATATTTCAACGGAATGTCAAATTTAAATTCGATCGAATTTGTAATTTTGGAAATATTGGGAAAATGAAATTTTCCGTTGTTTAGCTGTGCCTCCTTGAACCATGAACTTTTTACGACAATTCCATTCCTATATGCTTAGAAAAAGATTTTATTCCATCTTCAAGTTTTCAAATATCATATTATTCAACTCAAAACAAAAAGAGTAAGAGCTACTCGGTGAATTGAAAAAAATTAAATTCACTATTGAAAGATTTTCACACAGTAAAAGCTTTCATAAGGTAGCATTCACAGTACCAGACATTTTGTCAGGTTGTAGGAAATGTCCTGTTACTGGTTGGAAGAATAGAATCCCAAAGTTATTGTTCTTTTTTCGCGCTGGGGAACAGCGTCATATCGTTTTGAACAAAAGTCAATGATATTCGATTTTTTCCCGAAAATCTCAACTGACTAGGTTGGACTCACTGATGAAGAATCCGGTCAAAATCTATATTCTGTCCGGTTGGCCTTCCGTGCACAATTACGTGCATACCGAAGATCCAATCGACTTGAAACCTTCAGAATTTGTTGCATTTCAAAATGCGACGATTAAGTTCCATGGACAAAATCGGCAGAAAGATTTCGGAGTTACAGTCATTGGAAATTTTGTGGTTATTTTCCTGATAATTCAATTTACAGCAATTGGATTGAAGCTTGATCTATAATTAATGCATTCTTCTTCGGAAACTATTCATCATATTTGAAAACAATTCTGCTCAGACCTTGAATATTTCACATCAGTGTAGCAAATTTCAGTTTGATACGATTATAATTCTTGGGGATATTCTGGAAATTTCATGTTTTTTTCCACGGTATTGCTGTTTTTTCGGAATAAATCAAAAAATACTGATTCCATCGTGACGAAACTTAGTAACTAGTTTGAAAATTCCGATGAACAATTTTCAATCAAATACTGCGATCTTTTGATCATATCATCCTCAAGAAATTCCGTATTTTTTTTCAATCAAATACTGTACTGAATTTAAATTTGATCTGAAGTGAATTTTTGGAAATAATTCGAAAATGAAATTTTGAATGGATATATATCTACGGAAAAATTGGGTGGATTTTACCCGATCACGAATTTGGACGTCTTAATTAATTAATTCAAACCTACTCTGGAAATATAGAGTTTATGAATGGGTTATTTCAGAAGTTACTGTGTTTACTATCGACTGTGATGACTATTGTATTTCAAAACGCGGCAATTCAGTTCATCAATGGGTAAGAACGGCCGAACGGTTCCATAGTTATAGTCATTTGGTTTTTTGAGAATATTTCCTAAATATCTTAGGAACTACTCATGCGATCGAGTTGATACTTGATATAGCTAGTATTAACATACTTATTGGAAATCGTTCCTAAAATTCATAACTATCTGATGAATAGTTCCAGAAATAAAAATTGTTTTCAAAAAATGTGGAAAATTTTGGATAGATATATCTGCTGAATTTTTAGGTACCATATATTAATCACTCATGAAGCCGAACTTCACAAAAGTCCCGTTTTTAGAATATCGAGTCACTAAATTGTACATGCCGGAAGTTATTGTGCCGAAAATGAACTAAAATCGCTTATTACTTCAGTGAAGGTTGGAAATCCAAATGCGGCTAGGTTCGTTGATTAGGAGAATTGTCAGAGACTCTGGAATCGCTCGAAGAATTGTTTCCATTCGTCTCTTTTTTTACAGCGATTCGAAAAAGTCGCGGTGAAGCGCCCAAATTTATACCACAGTACTCTTTTCGATTTTTATTACTTGTTTTCAATTTTATAGATTCCCAACGATTGCTTTCTGTGAATTGAGTAATTATGGTTTTCCTGAAAGTTTCATTTTTGGCGTGGCCACAGCCTCATATCAAGTAGAGGGAGGATGGAATGAAGGTGGTAAGTGAATAATCAATAGGGTCAAGTGGTATAAAAACGAGACACTTCTCAAATCTTTCCATTTTTCCTTGAAAGGAGTAGTCCAAACGGTTGAAAAATTTTTTGTGATATATTGTGTGCATAGATATCTCTTGGTGATAGATCTCGTTTAATGATAGATCTACCCAGGTGATTGATCTGCAGGACGATTGATCCATGTTTTTGAATACTTAAAAATATTTATTGATTCAAGAAAATAATTTTAATGATATATAGGCTCGAAATATGATTCTTTATGTGATTATCCATTTAGTTTTATAATCTTGTTAGTCGTTTTAATACATGAAATTGAGTTTCGATATCTGTTAATGATATTCTACACAGTACTTAGTGAAATCATATGATCCATGGATTTTGTCTTTGAGTGTGAGCTCACCGTCATCGTCTATCCACTATTTCGTAAATATCGAGATATTTACAAAAATAAAGATACGATTGAGTCGGAATTCATTCAGTGGATAGACGATGAGGACCGACCCACCAGCCAACTGTATAACACCAGCGGTAGAAAGAAATATCCTCCTCTTTTCGGGAATTAACTCTGGTAATAGACCGAAAATCCCCAGGATGAAGGGCTCGAAAAAAATGCTCCAAAAAGTTTGCATGGTGGACGAAATGATAAGAACACGAATATCGGACACCTCAACCCAGAAGTTCCATAAAGCAGTCTGAAAAATAGCCTCCGAACACCATATTCCCCTCCAAGCGACTGATCGCAGAGAGAAACTAAACACACTATGTGACAACCTGAAACAGAAAGTAAAAGCTTTTGGTAACCGTATGAGACGATACAATGAAAGGGCCAAAAGATACCATAATAACCAACTGTTTAAAAAAAAACCAAAAACAGTTCTTCAGGAGTTTGGAAGATGATGTAACAGTGGAAGGAAAACCCCCAAAGACTGAGGAAATGCAGGAGTACTGGCAGGCACTATGGGACAAGGAAAAACGACACGACGAGAAAGCAAGTTGGATAGAGGGGGCCGAGTTTGAAAGTGGGAAATACAACATATGGAGGACATAGAAATTACCAGCGCCAATATTGCAAGTGTACTAAAAAAAACTAATAACTGGGCCGCGCCGGGACCAGACAAAATCCAAAAGTATTGGTGGCAACACTTCTCGAGCACTCATCAACCTCTGGCTACTCTTTTTAAGAGATCGTTGCGCGACCCTGAGGTAATCCCGAAATTTTTCACACAAGGCACCACCCTGATGATCCTGAAAGGTAAAGTTGCATCGGACCCTAAGAACTACCGCCCGATAACATGTCTCCCAACCATATATATGTTGAGTTCCGATATTCCCAATCAGTACTGGCCATAGTAACAGTAATTTCGAAACGCTTCGTACTGGAAGGGAGAATTACCAAGGCAGTGCCAGTAAAATCGACTGTCAAAATGTACTGACAAGTACTGGCCAGGAATATCGGAAGTCAACTATAAGCTCCTGACAGGAACCCACGGTTGCTGCGAAGACGCGAAAGGCAGCAAAGAACTGCTCATTGTCGACCAGATCATCACTGGGCAGGCGGAAAGCAAACTCCGGAATATATCTATCGCCTGGATCGACTATAAAAAGGCCTTTGATTCGGTGCCTCATTCTTGGCTGCTGAAGGTATTGCGTCTCTACGGGATCTCAGAAAAAATAATAAATTTGCTCGAACACCTAATGAAAACATGGCGAACAACACTGCTGATCGAAACCAAGAGCGGAACCAACAATCAGGGGAGATACCTATTAGATGCGGAATTTTCCAAGGCTCTCTCTGGTTTTGTCTGGCGCTGAATATACTGAGTAAGCTGCTGATCAACTCTAAGTATGGATACGTAGTGGATAAGGTCAGAAACTTAAAAGTCAACCACCAACTGTATATTGATGACCTCAAGCTTTTCGCGGCAACTGAAGACCAGCTGAGAAGACTTACGGAGATAGTGTCATCCTTTAGCAGAGCAATAGGAATGGAGATGGGGTTGGACAAATGTGCGGTTATGAATGTGAGAAGGGGCAAGATCATAGAAGGGGACGAGGTGAGACTGTAGGATGACTCTAGGATAGCATGCTTAGGTCCACAGGAAGCATACAAGTACCTTGGGGTGCAGCAGGCCGTTGGCATAAAAACAGGTGAAGTCAAGGAAATACTGAAGATGAAATACTTTACCAGGCTCAGAAGTCTACTTAAAGCTAAATTGAACTCCAAGGCACTCTTCACTTCAATCAACATTTGGGCCTTACCTTGCATGAGCTATTCGTTCGGAGTTGTGCAGTGGACATCTGGGGATCTGCAGGCAGTGGATATAACAAGAAAGCTGCTGACTGAGTTTGGTGCCCATCATTCCCATTCTTCGGTGAATAGGCTTTATATACGTAGACACGACGGAGGCAGGGGGCTGCGAAATATACAAATAACGCATGACAAAATGGTATTGGAAATGAGAAAATTTCTCAGGTCGAAGAACTAACCTTTTTATAAGACCATATATCAGGCAGATGAGACCTCGGTACTGCAGCTTGCGAGGCCTACCATAAACGTCAGGGAACAATAACCGACAGTCGAGCAGCTCGTGGAGAAGTGGCACAGCAAGGCACTGCATGGTAGATACCCTGCCAATTTAAGATCAGATAGCATTGTGAATCCGAGTCACTCACTTACCTCAAAGCAGGATACCTTTTCCCAGAGCCGGAGGGAAGAATAATTACTATCCAGGACCAGGTCGTGCCAACTCGTGCATATATTAAAAGGATTACTGGTCACAATATACCTAGTGATGCCTGCCGCAAGTGCTCCAGATCCCTAGAAACGATTCAGCACATAACATCCTCTTGCCCAATATTAGCTCCTAGGGACTACATGGAGCGCCATAATGCAATGGCCAAAATATTTCATAGGGAACTCGTGAAAAGGACAGCTTCAATACAGGTGAAAGGAAGCATTCATACTTACCAGCCAGACAGCGTCCTGGAAAACGATAGCTTCAAATTGTACTGGGACACAACCACTGTCACGGATAGGCCAATACCACACAACCGCCCGGACATTGTACTATTTGATAAGGCTGAGAGATCCGTATTTTTGATAGATATCACAGTTCCGGCAGATGAAAATATCACGAGAGCTTACACGGAAAAATTGACGAAATACCAAGACCTCGCATTCGAGCTGAAAGAGATGTACAGGCTTTAGAAATCGTCGATGAATGGTTTGGTAGAGACCCACTTGACAGAGAACACGAGACGTCTACAACTAGATACCTAGGTACCTTATCAGTCAGGCACAAAAGGAGATCATTTTGGCGACCACAAGAATGGTTCGAAGATTTCTCACTAGCTCCTGAGTTTGACCTTGGCTGCAAATAGGCCCGGTTTCTCTTGCCTACCAACTCGCATTGACGGTGAACTAAAAAAGAACATTTCTGTTCAGCCAACATCAGTTAGATGAAGAAAAATTAGACGTGGTTTATCGTGTGGCGCAAAACGTATTCAAGCTGGTAGGCCATCCAAGAAAGAGATGCCAAATAATCCTAAAAGGCAAAAATCTTTAAAGAAAAATATTGATTTCAATAGACCAAACGCAAAATCACATGGAAATGTACACTAGGAGGGTTCTTTAGTGAATTTTGCATTTAATGTAGTTTTTGTATTTTAGTGTGGTATAACAAACTGTTTTTGACGATACTTACTGTTTGTGTAGAATGACTGAACCAGTGCTCTCTCTACCCAGTGTGGTTCAATAAACTATTTTTGGCGATAGTATATTATTGTTATTTTCATGAACGCGAACAGCAAAAATGCAAAAGAAATTCAATTTGAACGTGGTTAGTGCTTCAATGCGGTAAACAATGTCTCGAGAATGGCAGCGTATCAATAATACAATAGTCTGTACGCCTGCATGAGCTGAGTCGTGGTAAGCTACGTCTGGGTAGAGAGAGCACTGGTTCAGTCATTCTTTACCGCGTTGCAACACCATGTATGCGTTGCAGCATAGTAAATGAATGCCAATACGCGTCCCAGGTCTGACTTCCAGTTTAGTTTGAGATGAAATGTCAGAAGAGTAGAACGTTTAAGCCAGAAATTGGGAACGAACTACATGAAGAATGTTGCGGGAGCTTACTTATCCTTATGACATTGATTGAATGAGGATATATCAGTTATACGGAATTTTAAAGATAACTTACTATACGAGATCAACAATTCTGAGCAGCCGTAGATGCTCAATAATTGATAAAAATTTTCCTCGCTGTAAAAGCTTCATTGGATGCTGTATGTTTCCACAGTGCTGTGATTGAGGAATGATCAGTTTGCTGCTACTTGTTGCGAATTTCGTATAACATCTTCACCATCTTTTATTGAATGCGTCTGGTTCGTGATTTCATGTATAACTTTTCAAAGCAAAAAACATTTTTTATACTTTCATCATCTAAGATTTCTCCATAAAGTGTTGTGAATTCTCATTGTAAAAAAAAGAATGTTATCTCCTCTTCTCCTCATTAATGGCAATTGCAATTGCTGCTGAATCTTCTCGGAACAAACTCGTTCTAAAATCACAACTGCGTCAAATACAGACGTCCACAGCGCACGGTCCTGGCACGGTGTAGCAAGAATCAGTCTTTAATTTGTTAGAATATTATTTTAGTTTGAGCTTATAAATTTTCTTTCCTCATTGTCATAAAAATAGCTGAAAGTAAATAGTTATGGATAATTTTATTCGATACCCTATTGAATCTTACCTACTCAGTGTGCGAATCGCAATCGCATTAGTATAATCTGATAGAGCCGAAACGTTTCGGAATTGAAGGCTAAAACATTCCACTGGTCCAATCAGTTGTGTCGCCTATCTCCGTTGGAGAGCACTCTAAGGCCATTGTTCATAAGATCATTGTAGAATCTCAAACTAACATTAGGTCCCTTTAGCTCTTGATACTCTGAATAGCTAATATTTGACTCAAGTGAATATTTCGATCGTTTATCCTATCGATAGCATTCAAGCTAATTATCGAGTATTTCTGTCAGAATCCAATTACCCATTTCATCTTATCCGAAAAATGATTTGTTAGTATAAGGTGATAAATATTTGTTTTTAATTCTTCAGGGTTCAATTTTAGGACTTTTGCATAAGTTGTATATGTTATTTCTTTCAGTTAATGTATTGGACACAAATGTTAAGTCAATGTTAATCTGATAATGAATCATTTTGTAACGTCTTCGTTATTTTCAAAGGTAGAACGGAAAGTATATGGGACTATGAGCTTCACCGACATCCTAACCTTACGGACGACCAGTCGAATGGAGATAGCGCTTGTGATTCCTACCATAAATGGGAAGAAGATATTCAATTAGTTGAGAACTTAGGTGTTAATTTCTACAGATTTTCTATTTCATGGTCAAGACTACTACCATCTGCCTTCAAAGGTTCTGAATTAAGTACTGACGGAGTATTGTACTATAACAATCTAATCAATGGATTGATAGAGCGTAATATAGTACCTTATGTAACTATCTTCCATTGGGATACTCCCCAAGCCTTAGAATTTGAAGGTAAGTTGTTCCTTGTACACACAGGTACTTCTCATATTATTAGTGAAGACTTATTCTTCAAAAAACAATGCATGGTGAAGCACTAGGCCTTACTGTTTTCATCAGTTTAACAGTTTATCAGAACATTGAGTTAGGCGACCGAGACCGTAGTAGGTTAATACGTGTATTATTTCAGAAATAAGGGCTTCCAGACTTTTCAGAAAATTAAAAAGAATCAATTATTACCAGTTCCTGCGGAATTCATCAGGAATATTCATAATTAGTCCAAGACATTTTTTCCCCGAATATCTATATCCAATAGAAAACATTGGCACAAGTTGCCAACCAAAAATTTTGAAACATTTCTATTACTGGAAAGGAAAATTAAGAGAAATATTCGTTATGTTGATGTTCGGATCATTTGAAATTATCCGTAAACTTCAACTTTGCTTCGGGCTCTGGTTATCTGGTTGATGTTTTAGGGCCGGTATTATAAAACTTATTTGGACCACAGAGAGCACTTAACTCTCACTTTTGAACCAAAATTCACGAGTTAACTTCTAGTTATCTGTCGAAAAAACTTTATGATACTGGCCCTAAATAATAGAATTTTTTACAACGGTCTAGTTTCTGGTTCAATTTGTGACGTCCGACTAAACCGCAGAATAGAGAGGAATACTTCTCTATTCTGTGGCTGAACCTTGTGAACCCATAGAATAACAATATCCTTGAAGTGCTAACCCCCTACTAATCAGAGAAACAGAGTGACCGCCATCTTTTGTGGTCGTGGCGAGAAAAATGACAGCGATTCAAATATTCGTGCAGGTACCTTTATACAGGGTGATTCCGTAGGAGACCGTCAGATTTTGGGATAAGTTTACACTAGTCAAGACAGTCTCGGAACACTGTTTGGTTTATGGTTAGGGGTCTCTGTTGAGAGTATACAGGGTGATTTGTCCGATTCGACCGATTTTAATTTTATTGATAACTTTGGTATGGCTTATTCGATTTCAAAGAAATTTTCAGCGTAGTACAATAGTGTTGAACACATTCATTGATTCAAATTTTTTTTCAAAATAAGCGGTTTTTATTATGATAAATCCAGATTAATTGTGCAGGTTGAAAAAACACCCTGTACATAGCGTTTCCTAAACTACGCTATCTGTTTACGATTCCACTATAATAAGTCATTATTTGAAAGTTTTTAATTTTTTTGGCACACTTCTAGTTTTCCGAGAGAATTTTTTTCAAAAAATGATAATTCTACTTTTATCGAGAACTTTGGTATGGCTCATTCAATTTTGATGAAATTTGCAGTGTAGAACAATCTGAATGAGTTTATTCAATAATCGCAACAATCTCTCAAAATACAGTGTTATAATTATGATAATTTCAGAATTTCAGATTAATTGTGCAGTTGAAAAAAAAACACCCTGTACATTGCTTTTCCAAAACTTTCTTATTCGTTGCAGATTCTATAATAATATGTCATAATCCAGAGGTTTTTAATTTCTTTGGCACACCTAGAAAACATTTTTGTAGAAGAGTATTATGGCTCACAAGCAGTGAGAGTATTCCGCACTAGGTAGGAAAGCTGTATCGTCCAAAGATGCAAAGTTGTTCGTCACATCTGAAATATTCATTTCAAATTCGAAATATATTCCGAATTGAATGGTTTCATACAAAATATTAGCAATTAAATATGAATTTGGAATATTTCAGAACTTAAGAACTGCTTCGCATCCTTGGATAATAAAGCTTTCCTACCTAGTGCGGAATAAGCTCACTGCTTGTGAGCTAAATTTCGATCATGCTCTTCTTCAAAAATTTTTTCTAGGAAAACCGAAGGTGTGCCAAAGAAATTAAAAACCTCTGAATGATGACATATTATTGTAGAATCTGAATCGAATAAGAAAGTTTTGGAAAAGCAATGTACAGGGTGTTTTTTTTTCAACTGCACAATTAATCTGAAATTCTAAAACTATCACTATTACAACCCTGTATTTTGAGAGACTTTTGCTACTATTGAATGTGCTCGTTCAGATTGTTCTACACTGCAAATTTCATCAAAATTGGATGAGCCATACCAAAGTTCTCAATAAAAGTAGAATCGATTGAAGCGAAATTTCGACATTATCATTTTTTGAAAAAGTTCTCTCGGAAAACTAGAAGTGAGCCAAAAAAATTAAAAACTCTCAAATAATGACTTATTATAGAAGAATCGTAAAAAGATAGCGTAGTTCAGGAAACGCTATGTACAGGGTGATTTTTAAACCTGCCCAATTAATCTGGATTTATCACAATAACAACCGCTTATTTTGAAAAAAATTGAAATCAATGAATGTGTTCAACACTATCGTACTACGCTGAAAATTTCATTGAAATCGAATAAGTCATACCAAAGTTATCAATAAAAGTAAAATCGGTCGAATCGGACAAATCACCCTGTATATTCTCAATAGAGACCCCCAACCATAAACCAAACATTGTTTCGGGACTGTCTAGACTAGTGTGAACTTATCCTAAAATCTGACGGTCTCCTCCGGAATCACCCTGTATATTTTAAGATTCTACTACTCATTACTTATATTTGATAGATTGAAATTTTATTGTCTCCTATAAATCATAAATCAAACAAACATATTATCTGAAAAGTTATTAAGTCAAATATATCTCACATGTTCGCTACAGAATGATCATTTATTATGATTGAATCCAGGGATTAACTACTCAGATAGGTTAATTTGTTGAAGGATTCTCATTGATCCAAAATAATAATTTACTTCAATGAACAGGGATCAAACAGTCCATGTAGGTATATACGGAAATCTTACTACAATAACTATTGATATTAAGTATACATTTTACATGGGAATGAATCTGAAAAATTGAAACATCCAGTTATCAAAAACATATTTGTTGCGTTTCGAAATTCCCAACTGAACTGGCCAGTAATTCGACTCCTTCGAAGAATATAACAATCATTTTTTGATGCTATGAAATTTTAAAGGAGCCTAGCCTTCTCCACGAAGGTTAGTCAAAAATTCAACTCCACATTTTTCTTATCTCGAGCTTTAGTTGGAAAATATACTCTTATCTTTCGATACCGGTCTGCACGAAAATTGATACTCGGCCTGAGAACAATATTCTCTTTCACGACGTCCGGCCGTATGAAAAAACGAAACTGTATTTGGAGCTACTTCGTCTCATTACTTTGACTTCTTATCAACTCGTTCCAGACAGCTCAATTCTAAATATATTTCACACGGATATCAAGCTCTTACATTGTTAAGATCGAAAACTTGAAACATTTCTACCTCAGGTTCAAGATCAACATACGTCAAAGATTTCTAGTCGAACTATTCATGTTCGATCATTATCAAAACCGAGCTTCCAAACAGAGAATGGGAAATAATTTTTGGCAACTTAGTCCATGGGATCCGATCACAATCTGAATAGGCCACTGACTTGCTTATAAACTGAAATTTCATAGGATAATTAATGCTTGAAGTGTCTTCTAAACCGAATATTACCGTAATAAAGAACCCCTAACCACAGAATAGAAAAGTATACTTCTCTATTCTGTGTTGAAGCTGGAGATATTCTCAGCAGCATTAGTTTATTTTGGTTCTATGATTATTGTTCTTTTAATAAGATCAGTATACATTAGAGATTAGTGTCAATCAATTTATGAATAAATATTAGTTCCTTATTCTGAATAAAAATAACTTCAACGTGGTAGCAGAGCGTGGTTCAGGTTGAAGAAACAGAATAAACGAGAAGATATTTACAAATTGAAAAAGAGTTAAAATCAGAAGATGGATACAAGCAAAATACAAATTGGTTTGCTAGAGGGGAAGTCAAACTGGTCAACCTGGAAATATAAATTGTGCATTTTGTTAAGAGGAATTAAAGGCGGTCTAGAGGTTATCGAAGGAAATTTAAAAGCCCCTAAATCCTTACCAGAAGATGCTACAACTGTTGATAAAACCAGGTACGAGAAAGACTTATCAGATTTCAATCAAGCCGATAATAATGCTTTACTAATTCTGACTCTAAATATGACACAAGAAACTTTAGAAAAAGTAATGCGTTTCACATCCGCTAGAGAAGTTTGGCTAGAATTGCACAGGCTTTATGATGGCAATGTCGAGGACAAGACCTATGACCTATGCATGCAATTCTTCAGCTATGTAAAACAAGCAGATGATGATATAGCCACACATACATCAAAACTGAAGAATCTTTGGGACAAACTTCAGAAAGATATTTTGAAGGACAAAATGACTGCTGGAAATGAGTGTAAATGTGATTTACCTGAAATTTTACTTATCTGTAAAATACTAGAAACTCTACCTTCTGATTACTTCTCGTTCAAGTCAAGTTGGATGCTCATATCAAACAAAGAAAGAACAATAGATAACTTGACAAATCAATTGGTTGCTTATGAAAAAGCATTATCAAGCAAAATTGAGACTAAACAGGAAGTTTTGTATACAGTAAACAAAAGAAGCAATCTATTTTGTAAATACTGGAAATCACGAGGACATAAAATAAGACAGTGTCTGAAATGGAAGGCAGATGGTAAGCCACCAAAACCTGACAAAACTAATAGAGCAAGTGATACGAAGAACAATGTTTCATTACTAGCCGTTTCCAATGTTGTATTGTTGTGTGAACAAGATGAAGAAAATTGGTACGTCGACAATGGTGCAACTAATCACATTACCAACCAAAATAATGTGTTTGAGAGCTATGTACCATTTGACAATCATCACCAAATAACTACAGCAAACGGAGAGTCAGTACAGGCATTAGGAAAAGGTACAATTAGAGTAAAAACAAACGTGAATGGTAGAATTCAAGTTTTTCCTCTGACTGAAGTATGGTATGTTCCTAGTATCAAGAAAAACTTGTTCTCAACATTGTCAGCACAAGATAAAAATCCAGACAGTGAATTTGTTTCAACAACAGAAAAGTGTTATTTCAAGTTATCAGGAGAAGTTATACTTGTTGGATCCAGAAATTGTTCAGGAGGATTGTATAAACTTAAAATGAAATCCTTAAAGCCAGAAAATTCGAAAGAAATTAATTCAGTTCATAATGATAATGTTTTGCAGTTATATCATGAAAGATTTGGACATCAAAATAAGAGATATGTAAAAACAATATTGAAAAGAGAACTGGGATTAGATGTCAATCTCGATAGTGAAATGTGTGAAGGTTGTATCTATGGGAAAGCTCATGTACTCAAATTTGGTACAAGATGTCGAGCCAAAGCACCTGGTGAACTCTAACATACAGATGTATGTGGTCCATTTGACCCATCCAAATCCGGCTATCGATATTATGTCTTATTCAAGGATGATTATAGCAGATATCGTTTTATATATTTCATGAAACACAAATCAGAAGTGATAGATAATTTGAACATTGTCCTAGAAGAAATTAAAGCTGCAGGTTATGGCGTGAAAGAAGTTTTATCAGATAATGGTGGTGAGTTCGACAATAATAGAGTCAGAAAAACGCTAAACCATTATGGCATACGACAAAGACTAATCATGCCATATACACCACAACAGAACGGGTGTGCAGAAAGAGAAAACCGAACTGTTGTTGAAACAGCAAGAGCCTTAATGCATGCTAGAGAAGGAATATTTGATCAGAGTTTTTGGGCAGAATTAGTCAACACAGCGACATACATTCTGAATCGCACCAGTAAATCAGGTGTTGAAGGATTATCTCCTTATGAAATATGGTTCAATAAGAAACCAAAATTGAGTCATTTGAAAATCATAGGTAGTAGTTGCTATGCTCATATTCCTAAGATGCATCGGAAGAAAATGGAAAAGAAAGCTACTAAAGGTATTCTTATGGGTTATGAAAATGACGACGGTTATCGGATATGGTCTATAGATCAAAAGAGACTAGTAAGATCAAGGGATGTCATTTTTGATGAATGTGAAATTTTGCCAATAACAAATAGTCAACAGACTGAAAGTCAAAATGGTGGATTTCAAAATAATTTTGATTACTTGAGAGTTGTTGACAAAGGGGAAAACTTCCTTGAATCATCAAATTCTGACAATGAACATGATCAAGAGTTAATTGAAGAAGATAATCAAAATCTGGAACGAAGAGAGTTACCTACAGAAATAGTTGAAGAAAGTGAGCAGAGTACTGAAGAAATCAGACAGGCGTTAAGGGACAGAATGACCATTAGAAAACCATCACGTTTTGATGATTATGTTATGACAGTTGCTGCAGAAATATGTGAATCAAATGAACCTTTAAATTACATGGATGCCATAACTTGTAATGAAAAAGAACACTGGATTACAGCAATGAAGCAGGAGTTACAATCTTTGAAGGAAAATAATACTTGGATTTTGAAAGGATTACCACCTGGAAAAAAGGCGATTCCTTGCAAATGGGTATTCAAGCTAAAAACGAATCCTGATGGCTCTGTTGAAAAGTACAAAGCTAGACTGGTTATAAAAGGATACTCTCAGAAGAAGGGGGTTGATTATGACCAAACGTATAGTCCAGTGGCAAAAGGAGGAACAATAAGGTCACTATTAAGCATAGCTGCGAGTAAAAATATGTCTCTTACACAGTTTGACGTATGTACTGCTTTTCTCTATGGTAATTTAGACGAAGAAGTGTACATGAAACAACCTGAAGGTTTCATAGATACAAGCGGCATGGTTTGTAAACTCCAACGGAGTTTGTATGGATTAAAACAAGCTCCAAGATGTTGGAATAAACGTTTCAGGGATTTTCTTGAAAAACGAGGATTTAGACGATCTGATGCCGACCCATGTTTATTTATCAAAAAACAAAGAACTGACATGTTATTGTTAGCTCTCTATGTTGACGATGGATTACTAGCTTGCAGCAATGATACCATGAAAAATGAGTTTTTGAATAGTTTAGAAGAAGAATTCAAGATAACAATAAAACCGGCATCCTATTTTCTTGGGCTCCAGATTCAGAAAGAAGAGAACGGTACCATTCAAGTGAATCAATCTTCTTATACAAAGAAAATTCTTGAAAGATATGGCATGTCAAACTGCAAACCAGTAACAACTCCAATTGTAAAAGAAGTTTCTCAATTAGGGAAGGAAGATGTAGAATTGAACAAAACTTTTCTTTATCGAGAGGCAGTTGGTGCTTTACTTTACCTAATGACAAGTACGAGGCCAGACATAGCTTATGCAGTCAGTGTCGCCTCAAGAAAGCTAGAAAATCCAACGAACGCAGATTGTGTTAAGGTTAAAAGGATATTTCGTTATCTGAAGGGCACAATGGATCTTGGACTTAGCTACAAGTCGAAGGAAAGAGATGAGTTAGTGGCCTACAGTGATGCAGACCACGGAGGAGATTGTGAAACAGGACGCTCAACTTCTGGCGTTTTATGCATGTATGCTGGTGGAGCTATATCTTGGCTCAGTCAGCGTCAAACCTCTGTTGCAATTTCCACAACAGAGGCTGAAATAGTGGCTGCTAGTGAAGCTGCACGGGAAATAGAATGGCTAAAGCGATTGTTCAAAGAAATACTCAGTTTTCAGTCAGTTCCAACATTGATGGTAGACAATGAAGCTGCTATTAAGCTGAGTCAAAACCCAGAATTTCACAGACGCACTAAACATATACATATAAGGCATTTCTTTGTGCGTGAACTAGTTTTAGATGGGGAAATGAAAGTAGAAAAAGTTTCAACAGAGGACCAATTAGCAGACTTAATGACAAAACCTTTGTTCAAACCTCGACTTCAAATGCTAAGGAACAAAATGGGATTAACCAAAATATTCCAATGAGGGAAGGTGTTGAAGCTGGAGATATTCTCAGCAGCATTAGTTTATTTTGGTTCTATGATTATTGTTCTTTTAATAAGATCAGTATACATTAGAGATTAGTGTCAATCAATTTATGAATAAATATTAGTTCCTTATTCTGAATAAAAATAACTTCAACGTTCTGTGCCCTAACTTCATAGGGTTCTTGTAGAAAATATTCGAATCTAACCGGAGATTATTGTTTAGGTGGTTGGCTGAATAAAACAATAATTGACGACTATATTTACTATGCGAGACTTCTTTTCGAATTATATGGCGATAGAGTGAAGCACTGGATAACGTTCAATGAGCCCCATCAAATTTGTGAACAAGGATACTCCACTGCTGAGAAAGCTCCTTTCAAAACATTCGAGGGAACTGGAGGTTACCTATGTTATCATCATGTTGTCATTGCCCATGGGAAAATATATCGTATTTATGAAACTGAATACAAACCCACCCAAAAAGGTAAGAGCAATTGAACAATTCTTGAGGGTATAAGCAAAGTGTCCCACGAGGAAACCTACACACTCCTACCATATACAGTGCGCGTCAAAATTATGGAACAAATTCATTTTCTCAGAAGAAAACTATTTGGCAACAAAATCCTGAAACAGGTCAATTTTTGTTTCACTTTTACCAAATTTATATGCATTGTTGAAGGATTTTTGTTGCACCCTGTGCCATCTGCATCAACCCTCTAAATTTTTTGAATAGGGAGAGTAAATCATGTGGTTCTTTTTGGGCAAGGTCTTTGTATATTCTTTACAGGCGTGCAGAAATTTTCAAAAAAAATTTTTTTTTCGAAAAATTAAGTAGTTCGAAGAGGTTTTCAGTATGTACACTTTTTCATGGCTCATTTACTTTGAGACGATGGTACCTGATGAAATGTATCACCGAAAGTTGACAACTACAGTTATGTTCATGCACAACTTTAAACCCCCTCACGTGAAAAATTAGAATGTGTGAAACACTGCGCTTCAGTTATGACCTCAAGTAGGTATGTTATTACTTCGTTTCTACTGAAGTTG
This sequence comes from Myrrha octodecimguttata, assembly GCA_958510865.1. NCBI lineage: Eukaryota > Metazoa > Arthropoda > Insecta > Coleoptera > Coccinellidae > Myrrha > Myrrha octodecimguttata. The sequence continues at coordinate 71,058,573 of OY294059.1, read as the reverse complement.
AAACTTTCCGATAAAATGTTTCAATTCAGAGAAAGATTTCTGAAACGCAATGTTATGAATGTGTAACCAGGTACAACCATGTAGAGATTTGAAATTCGAAGTATTTCAAGCTCCTGGCTGAAAAAAACGTAAATAACATGTGGCGTTCAAATGCGTCCGGTATCATATTATACGATGAATGTCTTACTTTCAGTAAATTTGAATTCAAGTTGCTTTCAATCGTTGCTCAAATTCGACTTCATTGTTTTAAAAATCGAAAAACAAATGCCTCAGTTAAATGAAAAACTGAGAATTGAAATTTTAATGATAATCGGGTGTGGCGATAGAGTCCGTACTCTTCAGGAGGTTTGTGATATTTTTAACGCCAAATACCCAGAAAGACCAATCACAAGGTCAACGGTCAGTAAAATTGAAAGCAAATTCACGGAGTACGGACATGTTAGACATATTCCAAATGCCGGACGACTCAGAACCTCTGAACACAAAAGTGAATGTCTTGGTGGAAATTGAAGAGAATCCTCACAGTACTTCAGAACAGTTACGCATTTTGAAGGCAGAAAATATCACCCGTATAAAATTCAGCTACATCAGGAATTAAACGAAGATGATCATGATCGGAAGAATCAGTTTTGTGAAATTATGCAAGATACGTTGAACCGGAATCCGCAATTCATCTAAAAAATTGTTTTTTTCGGATGAAGCCACGTTTTCCCTGAACGGAACAGTGAACCGACAGAATTGCAGGTTTTGGAGCCGAGTAGATCCTCATTGGATGGTAGAAGCACATACGCAACACCTACAGAAAAAAATGTATGGGCTGGGATCATTGACGGCAGAATAATCGGGCCTTTCTTTCGATGTAAACCTCAACGGTGCAAGGTATTTAGAATTACTCCGGAATGAGCTCTTACCCGCTCTTGCCAATATTTTTCCGAATGAATATGACCCAAACCTGCCAAATTGCACAATATGGTTTCAACAGGATGGAGCACCTTCGCACTGTGCGCGTCCTGTGCGCGAGTTCCTGGACAATGCGTTTCCTGAGAGATATATTGGAAGACGTGGTCCCATAGAGTGGCCAGCCAGGTCTCCAGATCTGACACCGCTCGATTTTTTCTTATGGGGCTACATTAAATCGAAAGTGTACATCAATAGGCCCGAAAATTTGGAAGACTTGAAAAACCGAATAAGGTTCGAGATGAGTAGAAGAACTCCAGAAACTCTGCAGAAGGTATAGGAAGAATGTGTCAAGCGCTTTGATTATTGCATCCAGAACGATGGTGGTCATTTTGAACATTTTATTCAACATATCTTGTAATGCACCGGGTGTTACTTCAATGCCGAAATAAATTTCCAATGTCACTCCATATTTTTCCTCCCCATTAAAGGATTCGTAGGGGTTTAAAGTTGTGCATGAACAAAACTGTAATGGTCGACTTTCATTCGGTGACAAATTTCATCAGGTACCATCGTCTCAAAGTAAATGAGCCATGACAAAGTGCACATACTGAAAACCTCGTTAAAGTAACTAATTTTTCGAAAAAACATTTTTTTCTTGGAAATTTCTGCACGCCTGTGAAGAAGATACGAAGACCTTGCCAAAAAAGTATCACATGACCCACTTTCCCTATTAAAAAAATTCAGAGGGTTGATGGGGATGGCACAGGGTGCAACAAAAATCCTTCAAAAATGCATAAAAGTTTGGTAAAAGTATAACAAAAATTGACATGTTTCAGGATCTTGTTGCCAAATATTTTTCTTCTGAGAAAATGAATTTGTTCCATAATTTTGACGGGCACTGTATATAGTCTATCATCCGCATCACGAAATGGTCACTTAAAAATTTCTCCTATCTGTACTTACCCATTTACAGGAGGATTCATTCATTCATTCGACTATATTTCTGGTACTGTAAAGGATTTTTTCAGACTTTGCAACACTTTATAGCATCTTTTGGTTATGTCTACTGAGTATCATATTTCCAGTGCCGTACTCAGGAAAATAAGTTTCGACACCTGATGTAAAAATGATCACTTTCTGGAATTTTTTTCACATTCATTTGAGTTGCATAATCAGTCAAATGGAATGCATGAATTCAAATTTTGTCACGCCTCCGAACGTTTCATAATGATCCATACCACCATATTAAAGGTACAATTATATGTACAGTATTAATTAAATAATTAAAATAATAAACATGAAATTCTACAAGGATTAATTTCCGCGTGACTTGAATTCAACCATACTCTAGCTCTACAACATTAAATTATCCTCAAAAAAATATATCTGCAGAAACAGCTGTAGTCATTCATTCTCCTTGGATCCGCTTCTTCGGTGTAGATGTTTTTGTTGATTGGATGATCAGCTCTGATCAAGATGGAATATTTGTTGAGTTATCGACAGGTATTCGTCCTTGTCATTATGTTATTTGATTATAACTGGAGCTCTTTCTTCTTCGCTAACCAATTCCTAAATTCTTATATTGTTCCTGTATCTAGAGATTTGTTTGATCATTATGAATGGTTCAGTGGTGTGGCAAAAATTTTAATGCTCTTATTCCATTTGCCTCATTATGTAGCTCAAATAAATGGAAAAGGAATTCCAGAAAGTGGCCTACAGGGTGGTCATTTTTACATCAGTAGTCAAAATTGATTTTTCTGAGTACGGCCTGGAAATATGATATTCGGTTTACATAACCCAACAGATGCTATAAAGTTTTACAAATTCAGAATAATTCATCCGATTCTGATTTACAGTACCAGAAATATAGTCAAAGGAAATTTTGGTCAGAATGAATTAATCATCATATCGGTAAGGAAAGATAGGAGATATTTCTAAGTGGCCACTTCGTGATACTGATGATAGGGTGGTAGGAGTATGTAAAGTTCCTGATGGGACACGCTGTATATCAAACATGATAGTTACCAGAAGAGTTTGATCGATTATTCTTTCTGATTTTAAATTGAATATAATTTAATGTTTTCGGTTATACTATGAAAATGCATTCGTAAGTCCAAGTTTCTGCTACACAAAAGGTACTCTATGGACCGTATTTATAGTTGCTCCTTGAGGCTTCCTTACTGAAAGCCGCCTTGTATTTCATTACATAGAAAAGCAAATTCAAGGTGGCCTTCAGTGAGGAAGCCTCAAGGAGCATCTATAAATACGGCCCTATGACAAATTGAAAGTTGTCGGTGGAGGATATCTCAGAAATGATAAAAATGTCGAGAAAATTACCAACGTTGCGTCTAAAACTTTTCATCAGAAATTTTGCTTTTATTTTTCTTATGCATCCCAGATGCAGCTGTTATTTTGGTAGTTACTTCCATTACAATAAGTCCGTGATTTGATGCAAGGCCAGCTTTAATCATGTTTACCAAAAACATCAAACCTCAGATATAAATGTTCTATATATTTTGCGATTTTTGGATCATATTTTCCTCACTCAATTCTGTATGAACTTTCAATCTGTCATTTTTCAATCAAGTACTAAATTAAAATTCATTTTTTTTCCATATTTTTCAATACATGGGGAAAATTTTGAATGAGTTTATCTGCGGAATCATTGGGTGGATTAACCCTCAGAGTAACAAACAACATAGGGGGACTGTACGCAGTTTTTGGGTGTCCGCAACATCCTTTTTTCGACGTAGTCAGATTGTGATATACTTGGAAATGCGCAATGATATTATCTTATGATAATTGTGAATTACACCCTGAGTTCTTGCTTATCGAATTGCATGATTGTTTTATGTACAACTATTAATTATATATTGTGAAAAATGTTAGGGCAGATTGGAATAACGATTGACTCTGTATTCGGAGAACCCAAAACTAGTAGTGAATCAGATAAACAAGCAGCTGCTGATTATATGGACTTTCAGGTAAGATTATGAATCAGGCAACCATTATCTATTTGACTTGTATATACCATGAAGTACTTAGGTACACGAGTAAAGGTTGATTCTCACTACACGTTCCGTAATCTTCCAGTATCTTTTCCGTAATAGTAATTTTCGTTACAAGGCTGGGAAATAGCTCATCAAAGTACGAGTCTAGATGTTGTTGGGATTTCTAAACGAGTATTTTAATAACATTTCACGGCCGTGTATCGTACAACCATTGTATGTCTGCTCAATTTTTTTTCAAATTTTTGGTACAGAAATTGAACTGTCTATTCAGGTAGTTCGAGGGTGTCAGTAATGTGTCAGTACATGATGTAAAACCATCCATTAATATGGGGTGATTATGTAGTATGCTTTGAATCGTTAGCTAACAGTAACAAAGATTTTTTTTATTGATTGTCTTGCCTGTCGGTTCAGCATCGTTTTGGATTTTTGGTTTTGAATAATTTCAAATAAAATGGATGCAGAGATTTTGAAAAAACTTCTGAAGCTACGTCGAAACTTATCCCGGCCAAGTCTTCCGGACGATGTCAAAAGGAATACGAGATATTCTGTGAATGGCGCAAAAAATACAATGTGGAGAAAATCCTAAATGAAAACAAAATGTTGGCTTACTTCATGGATGCGGTAATAGTTTATTTCTTTTTTTATGCTAAAATTGTAATAAAAATCGTTCATATGTTTGATAAAATATACCAGTCCGGTAAAGTTACTTTACCGACCTAGTGATTTAATTACAGTACAGTATGAAATAATAGTAATTTACTGTGACGAGTACGGCCCTGTCTATTCTAGAATGCTCCGGAAGGCCCGAGCAGTCTATGAGTCACCCGCCTCGCTCTAGAGCATTCTGGAAACTGCTGGAAATTCCACACCTAATAAAAAGGTAGGTGCGGTCAGCACAGCACCAATTCAGCAGAGTGATTCGTAGCGGCAAGAGTTCAGTGAAAATAAATTAGTGTGTATATAAATTGTGAACAGACTTTGATAGAAATACTTGTTTAGTTATTGGAATAGTAGTGTGTAAATAGTGTAAATAAATAGTTTAATCATTCTAAACGTTTTGAAAACCAAGAAAACGTTACATTGGTGTCAGGTGTGCGGTTCGACATCGCTCGAATTGAATAAATAAATTCTATTGATTCGAATTTATGCCAGTGACTACAAGACTTCAGAACGCAATGGAGACGCAAGCAATAATGGAATTCTTGAGTAAACTCAATGAGAAGATGGATAAAATGGAAAATAAGGTGGAAGAAAATTCTCAGAAGATCAATGAGAAAATGGATAAAATGGAAAACAAGGCAGAAGAAAATTCTCGGAAAATGGAAGAATATTCTCAGAAGATCAATGAGAAAATGGATAAAATGGAAAACAAGGCAGAAGAAAATTCTCGGAAAATGGAGGAAAATTCTCGGAATAGCAATGAATTGGTGAGTCAATTCGCAACCAAATTGGATGAGAAAATGGAAACCATAAAAGAAAAATTCGATAAAGTTGACGAAAAATTTGACGAAGTTTATATGAAAGTAAATTCGAAATTTGATGAAGTTTATGAAAAAGTTGATGGAAAATTTGACGAAGTTGACGAAAAATTTGAAGAAATAACAGGATTAATCGAACAGCATTCTGAAATAATAGAGTCCCTGAAAAGAATGTCAATTGGAAAAGATAATCCGGCTTCATCACCCTATAGTAACATGAAAATGGAAAATAGCGGCGAAAGTGGAAAAATGAAGATCAAGCCACCGACATTTGATGGAAAAGTCCCATGGTCGACATACCAAAAACAATTTGAAGCTGCCGCGATGGCAAACAGTTGGAGCGATAACGAAAAAGCCACAGCATTGATAATAGCTCTACGAGGAGAGGCGCTCAACATTCTGCAAACGATTCCGGAGAGCCAACAGGCCCGTTATGAAGTTCTAACATCGAAACTTCAGATGAGATATGGTGATGCTCATTTACAACAAGTTTATCATGCCCAAATCAAGAACCGGGTGCAGAAAACAGGAGAAAATCTCCAGGAGTTTGAAGCAGATGTGGCTAGATTAGTCAGGCTGGCGTACCCAACTGCTCCAGACAGCTTCCTTGAACAGCTATCCATCCAAACCTTTGTAGATGGGATCAAGGACAGCGAAATACAACAAGCCTTGAGACTTGCACGCCCTAAAACCATGGATGATGCTTTAGCTCAGGCTTTAGAATTCGAGGCAGCGAAGCAGGCGTCTCATAGAGGACAAGTTCGTGTGAGACAAGTCCAAGAAATAGACCGACCTGTTGAAGAAATCATCAGAGAAGAAGTTAGCAGATTATTACGTACTAAGAAAAAGGACGCTGTGTGCTGGTACTGCAATAAAAGTGGGCATATTAAGCGAAATTGTCCCAAAATGGAAAAAGAGCCACAGCAGGAAAACTGAAAAGGGTCGGTGATAAGGGGCATAAATCGACCCAAGCTTTGGATGCCCCTGAAGTTATAATCCGAGGAATCATGTCTACGGATTCTTCAAGCATAGTTGTTCCCGGAAAAATAAATGATAGAAATGTGAAAATCCTGGTAGACACTGGATCGACCAGAACCATTGTGCGTCCAGAAATAGCTAAAGGATTCAAGATTCATCCAGTTGTGATCAAACTTCGAACTGCGTCTGGACAGGAAATACCAACTTATGGATCGGTCCTCTCCACTATTGAATTGGGAAATACAACAACAAGGCACGAAGTTCTAGTGGCTGAAATCACGGAAGAAGTAATCCTGGGATTGGACCTCGTCAAGAAACTTGGATGCCAACTGGATATGAAGAATGATGTTCTTCGACTGGGAAAAGAAGAGATCCCGTTCAATGATGTGGATGACAAGACATATCGGATTCGATTGACAGAGGACATCACGTTGCCAGGTCGAACTGAAAGCATAGTGATTGGTAGTTGTGATGATGTTACGAGAAATGGCTGCGTTAAAGTAATTGAGCCCTCTGACGATGCAATACTGGCTAAAGGACTGTTACTTGGGAAGACACTGGTAAGGTTGAGAGATAATATTCCCATCCGATTACTGAATATGAACATGTTTCCAGTCACCTTGAAGAAGAACACTTTGATTGGACACGGAGTACCAGTGTACCATATTTCTGGTGGGATAGATACTGCAGGAGTCTCGCAGGGCCAGAAGAATACTGAAGAGCTAGTGTCCCTTCTCACCTCAAAATGTCAAGATCTGGACCGTTATGAACTAGCCGAAGTGAGGAAACTGATTCAGAAATTCTCCGACGTATTTGCCACTGACGAAAGAACAGGAAAGACCGATATTGTGCAGCATAAAATCAATACTGGTGATGCACAACCCATCCGACAGCACCCCAGACGTCTTCCTCTGGCAAAAAGAGAAGAGGCTGAACAGATTATTGAAGACATGGCTAGAGAAGGTGTCATTGAACCATCCAATAGTCCCTGGACGTCGCCTGTAGTGTTAGTGAAGAAAAAGGACGGGTCCACCAGGTTCTGTGTAGACTATAGGCAGCTCAATCAAGTTACGAAGAAGGACAGCTATCCCTTACCTAGAATAGATGATACACTAGATACACTCTCGGGATCACGTTGGTTTTCCACCTTAGATTTGAAGAGTGGGTATTGGCAGGTTGGCCTGGATCCAAGAGACAAAGAGAAAACTGCCTTTAGTATTGGAACGGGTCTGTGGCAATTTAAAGTGATGCCCTTCGGTTTATGTAACGCTCCTGCTACATTCGAGCGTTTAATGGAGACAATACTGAGAGGACTCTCCTGGAAGACTTGCCTGGTGTACTTAGATGACGTGATAGTAGTGGGAAAATCATTCCGAGACCACCTACACCACCTGTCCGAAGTTTTCCAGCGACTTCATGAAGCCAACCTAAAGCTGAGTCCCAAGAAATGCAATTTATTTCGAACTGAAGTGAAATATTTAGGACACGTAGTTTCTCGAGGGGGCGTGAAAGTTGACCCGGATAAGATCACAGCAGTACAGGAATGGCCTATACCGAAAGACAAGAGTGAATTGCGAAGTTTCTTAGGCTTATGCACCTATTATAGAAGATTCGTATCTGGATTCGCCAAAGTTGCCAAACCTCTTACAAAATTAACAGAGGATGGACAGGAGTACATATGGTCCTATGATTGCGCTGAAGCTTTCGCACAGCTGAAGAAGGCCCTGGTCACAGCTCCAGTTTTAAGCTACGCAAGAGCTGAAGGGAAGTTTGTGCTCGACACGGATGCTAGTAATACAGCCATCGGGGGCGTTCTATCGCAGGTTCAGGATGGACAAGAAAGGGTGATAGGATATTTCAGCAAGGTCTTATCGAAGCCAGAACGAAATTACTGCGTGACCAGAAGAGAACTTTTAGCAGTCGTCAAGTCCGTAGAACACTTCTACAAATATTTGTACGGAAGAAAATTTCTGCTGAGAACGGACCATGCTGCTTTGAAGTGGCTCCTGAACTTCAAGAACCCGGAAGGACAAGTGGCCAGATGGATTGAAAGACTGCAAGAATATGACTTTGATACCGAACATAGAATGGGGGCTACCCATCGCAATGCCGATGCGTTATCAAGAAGGCCTTGCCCCGAGGATTGCAGCCATTGCTCACGTGTGGAAGACAAAGTTGATGTGAGACGGACCACAGTAATTGAAGATGATTGGCTAACCCAAGAAATACAACGGGCACAAGAAGAAGATCCAGACTTGAAAGTAATCCTGAGTTGGAAGAAGAGTGGTAGACGACCTACTTGGGAAGAAGTATCCAGGCTGAGTCAAAATGTTAAGTCGTATTGGGCACAATGGGAAACGTTGAAGATCGATAAAAGTCTTCTGAAGCGTTGTTGGGAGAGTGACGATGGATCTGAACAGAGGCTCCAGTTGATTGTGCCGAAGAGTCGAGTGACAGACGTTTTGACCAGATTACATAATGGAACTTCAGGTGGACATTTTGGGATTACTAAGACGCTAGAGAAAGTCAGGCAGCGGTTTTATTGGATAAACTGTAAGAAAGACGTTAAAGACTGGTGTAGAACATGTAAAGCTTGTGCTGCAGCTAATGGTCCTTACGGCAAAGGGAAGGCTCCAATGAAGCAATATAACGTCGGATCTCCCATGGAACGAGTAGCTATCGACATCGCGGGCCCCTTTCCCGAAACAGACCACGGAAACAAGTACATATTGGTAGCCATGGACTATTTTACCAAATGGGTGGCAGCGTACGGTATTCCCAATCAAGAGGCAGGTACGGTTGCTGATAAACTGGTCAAAGAATTCTTCTGCAGATTTGGAATACCTCTAGAGCTGCATTGTGATCAAGGCCGAAATTTCGAGTCGACATTATTCCAAGAAGTTTGTAGGAAATTGGGGATTAATAAGACAAGAACAACAGCTCTACATCCCCAATCAGATGGCATGGTAGAACGAATGAATAGGACCATGGGAAAACATCTTGCCAAAGTAGTCTCCGACCACCAGCGGGACTGGGATGAGTATTTGCATCTATTCACCATGGCATATAGATCTTCGGTTCAAGAATCCACCAAGGAAACTCCAGCCAATATAATGTTCGGCCGAGAAATTAGACTACCTTGTGACCTAGAGTTTGGTTGTAAGCCTGGAGAAGATGTAGCCGGGGAAGACTACGTCAGTAAATTGAGGAGTAAGCTAGATTACATCCATGACAAGGTGCGTAATCAAATGCAGCAAGCAAGTGATAGGATGAAAATGCGCTATGACATCAAGGCCATTGAAGGAGGGTTCACCGCAGGAGATCTGGTGTGGTTGTATAACCCTCAAAGAAAAAGAGGATTTTCTCCGAAGCTGCAGAGACAGTGGGAAGGACCGTATGAAGTCATGAAAAGGATAAATGATGTAGTTTACCGGATACGGAAGCTTCCTAGAGGAAAACCTAAGGTAGTCCATTTCAATCGATTGGCTCCGTACGCGTCAACACAGGATGACGAAGAGGAAGTACGTTTCATCGAGGTTCCGGCGAAGGAAAGTGACGATTTTCAGGAATTCATGAATAGTTATGGGGGAACACGAGTTGCACGGTTTGGCGTTACAAAGGAAGTTCAACAAGACCTGTTTACAGTTCACGAGGAATACTCTCTTGCTCATTGTTTAGCAGCGGATCTAAGGATGAGTAGAGGAATAGCAAGAGTATTCAGAAATAAATTTGGACGTCAAGAGGAACTGATGAGATTGCAGCCCAGAATCGGAAAATGCCTGAGACTGAAGTCAGAGGGTAGATTCATTTATTACGTAGTCACCAAACAGTACTCATATCAGAAGCCCACCTACCAGAATTTATGGACAGCACTGCATGGCTTGAAAGAAGAACTGCAATGCTTTGGGATTAGGAAATTAGCTGTCCCCAAACTAGGTTGTGGACTGGATCAACTGAATTGGAGGGTTGTGCGAAGCATGCTTGAGGTAGTCTTCCAGAAGACAGGTATAGAGATTTTGGTATGCAATTTCAACCCAAAGCAAAACGTAAAGCCCAGCTAAACCGTAGATTGCTACTTCCATCAGAGGGGCTACTGCAGAAATGGTAACGATTGCAGATTTCATCACGGTCCTCTGAGGAATTCGTGGAATCTGTTCTGGGACAGAACAGGCTTAAGGAGGGGACAGTGTGACGAGTACGGCCCTGTCTATTCTAGAATGCTCCGGAAGGCCCGAGCAGTCTATGAATCACCCGCCTCGCTCTAGAGCATTCTGGAAACTGCTGGAAATTCCACACCTAATAAAAAGGTAGGTGCGGTCAGCACAGCACCAATTCAGCAGAGTGATTCGTAGCGGCAAGAGTTCAGTGAAAATAAATTAGTGTGTATATAAATTGTGAACAGACTTTGATAGAAATACTTGTTTAGTTATTGGAATAGTAGTGTGTAAATAGTGTAAATAAATAGTTTAATCATTCTAAACGTTTTGAAAACCAAGAAAACGTTACATTACGTTACAAGGCTGGGAAATGGCTCATTAAAGCCGAGTATTTAATTTCTAGATGAGTATTTTAATGACATTTCACGGCCGTGCATCGTACAACGTTTTATTTCATATTGCTCCATTTTTTTTAAATTTTTGGTACAAAAATTGAGCTGTTTATGCAGGTAGTTTGAAGGTGTCAGTAATGTGTCAGTACATGATGTGAAACCATCCATTAATATAGGGAGATAATTTAGTATGCTTTGAATCGGTAACTATAGTAGGAAGTACTTTTAACATTTATAAATAAGTTTATTGTAACCTTTAAGACTAGTTTAGTGTAATAAAAATCGTTCATGTGTTAGTTGAAATATTCCATTCTGGTAAAGTTACTTTACAAGCCTAGTGATGTAATGTATCATTTCCCGGACTCAAATGAGTCCGGGAAATAGTACATAAAGTACAGTATGAAATAAAATATTATAAGGTACAAATGAATTGATGTATGCACACTATATGTCCCGTTTACGTTTCGCCAACATGACATTTTTCCCTACTAAATTTTGACTTGAATCATACGGAACGGATACTGGAAGGTTACGGGATGATAGTGAGAATCAACCTTATTCCTGCAAAATCTTCATTTGATTCCCGACTAAAGGCTGATTCTCACTATACGTCCTTCTGTATGATTTAAGTCAAAATAGTGTGCATACATAATTCATGTACACCTTATAATATTTGTATCACGTATAGTGAGAATCAACCTTAAGGTGCATTTATCGACTATTTGTATTGGAATTTAATTCAAATAAATTTGATTTAGCTAACCTACAAAACTAGAAAGGAATTGGTCTAATGGAGAAGAAAGAGCTCCAGTAATAATAAATTAACATAATCACAAGGATAAATATCTGTCGATAAATCAACAATATTCCCCATTGGTCAGAGCTAATCATCCAATCAACAAAGACATCTACTCCTCTGCGGTTTATCCAAGGTAAGTTGACCTGACGATCAGTAACAACTGTGAAACAGCTGTAGTCATTCTCCTTGGATCCGCTTCTTCGGAGTAGATGTTTTGGTTGATTGGAAGATTAGCTCTGATGAAGGTGGAATATTTGTTGATATATATCCGTCGGATATTATGTTAGTTTATTATTTGGGTATGTAATTATGGATTATCCATAGACAACATGCCTCAAAAAAGTGGATGCTTTCTGCTTTTCATTCGACAAGAATCCTGCTGAAGCCTCAGGAGCTTTTGCCATATATTGGCCAGTGTAGGTACTATAAAGATTAAGAAGATATCTATGCGATGTGTTGTAGTAATGGTTACGCCATGTTGCCATAGGCTCAGAACAGTACCACACGCTGCCGGCGCGCCCTCTCGTGGCAACTTGGAATTGGTCGAATTAATAAATATATTGGATACCACAAATTCGTATATTTGCAACACCAAATCCATGAATATATTGTGTTTCGTAGAAAATTAATATATCGGACCGAAAAATAAATACATCGGACCTTAGACTCTATGTATCGGAAAGAAAAATTAAAATATCTGCACACAAAATGAATATATTGTTGCGAATTATAAATATATTGACCCAAAAATACACATTTTTGAAAGCACAGTTTTGTCTCAAATGGCGCCTCATAGTTGTGAGTATGAGTTTAAACATCATGAAAAAACTTCAAGGTCAAATTGATACAATTTAATCTTCGAATGACCTCGAACCGCGTTAAAAAAAAATAATCGATTTATAAATGATTTCAGTTTGGTTGGTTTGCACATCCTGTACTTTCTGGTAATTATCCATCTTCGATGATTGAAAAAATAGGTAGACTGAGTAAGCAGGAGGGTCTTGATGAATCCAGGTTACCGGAATTCACGCAGGAAGAAATAAAAATGATAAACGGAAGTTATGACTTTTTTGGACTGAATCATTACACCACTGTTTTCTGCTCCTATGGAGGTGATTACCCGGTTCCATCACATAGAAACGATATGGGCACCATGGACAGTAGAGATCCCTCTTGGAAGGTGAGCAAAAGTTTAGATTTGTGATTCTCCGGGAATATATCGTAAGTCGGTCCTAAAGTAAAAACACGAATGTGCAGATTCCTTATTTAGATAAAACAAGGTCTGAAGTCTATATTGGCTCACAAAATCAGGCTGCATACTTAACTAATCCCCCATGGAAGTCTTCGCTCATCTTTTAAACACAAAACTGAATTTAACTATGCAAATAAGTGAAATAAGCTTTTTTCACTTTCGTGGTTTTTTCTAAGACCCGACGATATAATATCCAGAAAAAAAAGAGGCCACAAAATTGGCATCGATTTCAAAGTTGGCTTCCTAGTGAACCGCTCGATTTCGAGGTTCTTGCACGCATGCTCAAGGGAAACAGCGTTTTGTCCAAATGTCTGTAGTTTTCGAATTTTAACCGAAATTCGTCTTAACTACTAGTTTGGACTCACTGATGTCGAATCCGGTGTCAAAATCGATTCTGTCCAGTCGGTCGGCCGTTCTCGTGAGTTTGCGCCATCTGATTGACGGCGCGCTCTTTGGGAAAGTTGTTTCGTCCCAGTGCCAGAGGTGGACTCATCAGATCCCCTGGCACCTGCCTATGACAACGGCAGAAGCGGCGTAGTGAGCGACCATGACCGGCGCGCTTATGCTGTGTTGTAATGAAGTAGTGTTGCTGTCTTCTTTTCCATCGGAATTGAAATGATGTGGGAGATGAATGCGTGCGACGAAGATGCACATAAACAGGGGAAAATATCATTAATCGGAACATGTGTTACAAAATAGATATTAATTTGAAGGTAGTATATGGTTAAATGCGAATCGATATAGATTATACTCGGTCATTCGGAGAATTTTGAAGAAGTATATTATCCAAGCTATTTTCGGGATTCAATATCATTTGCGTTTTCTTCAATTTGTCTGGTTGTATATTGACAAATCTCCGGGATCAGAGCCAAGTAGAAAACCTTTTCACAAGAGCCACACAACATCTTAGGTTAGTTAGATAATTTCCGCCTGAGTAAAATAAATGTGTGAACTTTATTATAAACAGGCTCTTTCCTTCACTCCGATATCAAATATCGAAGTGACACCATTATTTGTTTGTTGGTCACGAAAAAGACACGTAGGTACCTATAGATATCTATTGGGGGAGAACAATCAAACACTGCGGAAGATTGTCAGCAAAGAAGTACCTAGGCCAAATATATGTGATTTTCCTGCAATACCACCTCACAAAATATTCAACTGCTGTGCAGTAATTGGTCCGATTATATTAGGTAAGATATTGGAGTGCATAAACATCTGAGTTCGAACTCCGTAGGTATTTTGGTTAATCATTGTAAAGTTTTGGGCTTCACCCTTCTGGTATTGAACATCATAATTAAATGAGCGTAGTTTTTATGGATTTCTGATATTTGTTTTACCCCAATCCATCACTCAAGCTCCGAATCCACCCTAGCCGCACTGAGCGGAGGGCAAGTGTGCTTATTCACTGAAAAATTGGCGCACTTTAAATTTTGCTCCATATAACGTACCTTCAACAACAGGGTAGAGTGTTACAGTAGCTAGCGTGTGTCGATCAGTGTCGCCACCCTCTGGCAACTAAGTTAAACTACGCCGCCTACAGCCCCCCTCCAGCGACGATGATGACGAGGGAGGAAGAGGTGAGATGTCAGGCAGAGAATCGCCATGTTCAAAAATAGAATAGCACATAGATAAGTATTCTTATTGAGATTAGCATATCTATGGCATCACGTCGGGGTCACCACTTTGGCGGTTCTCGTGAGTTTTTAGGGAAAGCTGTTTTGTCTCAGTGCCAGAGGTGGACTCATCAGATAGGCTAAATCCTCTGGCACCTGCCTATGACAACCGCAGAAGCGGCGTAGTGAGCGACCATGACCGACGCGCTTATGCTGTGTTGGAATGAAGTAGCTAGCGTGCGTCGGTCAGTGGCACCACCCTCTGGCAACTTAGTTAAACTACGCCTACGAAAGCAATCTAGCGATTTGAAATTTTCAGAGTAGGTCGCGCATCAGATCGCTGCGGTCAAGCTTGTTTATAAACCAAATCGGCTAAATGGTTTCGTAGCAGAATTCATTCAAAGTTTTGATATTATTTCCTCAATATCTCAAGAAATACTGCAGCGATATATATTCTTTTGAGAACGAGCATTACATTCTAAGATATATCACAGTGTTAGAAGAGGAAATGTAAACGGGGTACCATACTCATTTGCGTATGATACAAGAGCACAGATAAAAACCTCAGGAAAAATTCTGTCTCCCCGTATAAGTGTAGTAATTTGTTTATAGAAGATGGATGGCATCTTTTTCATTGCAAAATAATTTTTCGGAAATAATATCAAAATTTGTTGACTATTTGTTTTAATTTTTATGTTTCTGGTAGTTTCCTAATTAAACTTAGTTTTCGATATTTATTTGTTGTGTTCCCACAGCTTCATTTGAGATGTTCGCTTTGAAACAGTGTATCTCCAGAGAAAAAGATAGTATCGATTAAAAAAACAAAATGTTGCGAAAAGATCAGAGTTCTACGTGATTCCATAGTTGACAACAGTTGCTAAAGCTGCACTCCACAGGCTATTACAAACTTTGTTACACCAAGTATGCTATATGCGTATATAAAACTTCAAATCTAAATGAAAATTTCTGACATAACATCGTTATACTGAGAAATCCAGAAATCAATCCACAATTAAAAGAAGAAACCATCAAAATCAAATGAGTGGTTCGGGAGGAAGCCAACCTTGAATTTAGGGGCGCTTTTTAGTGACGGCCTTTTTACCGGTATCTTTGAACTTATTCCCTAGGCTGTTTTTCACAATTATACCATTGGTCATTACACTAGGATGCCAAGGAGCAATGGTGGATAGTGTACTAAAACACCAGCACCTATCGAGAAGATGAGAACACATGAAATGATTTTTTTTCAGACTTAGTAATTTTCTTTTATTCGAAAAAAAATTCGTGTTCTGTCAATTTTTTCGTTTCACCGAGTAACTCGAGGCAACTTTGCAAGATTTATATATTATATTTGATTTTAGAAACGATTTCAGTTTCAATTCTGCCGCCTATTTACATTCACCGTGTATCAATTAAAAATGCATTTTTTCAGCCTTCTGCGGCAGATTGGCTTTGGGATGTACCATGGGGCTTGAGAAAACTTCTAGTATACATTAAGGATCACTATAAAAACCCGCCAGTATTGATAACTGAAAATGGGTGGGCAAATAGAGGCGAATATATTCAAGATATTGATCGCATTAATTATACGAAAGATTATCTTTCTGAAGTTTTGAAGGCCATTTATGATGATGGGTGTAACGTTATAGGATATACCGCCTGGAGCCTTTTGGATAACTTTGAGTGGACCTACGGATATACGTGAGTAGATTATTTTATTCATCCTTTCTATAACAAGAAGTTTCATAAAAGCATGCATTTTCAAGGTGTCCTATTCTTGATGATTCTAGGAAAAAGCTCATATTATTTCATGATGTCATACACAGTATCAGAATCTGCCTTTCCTACAGATTGGCAACCAACCTCTCTTCATTTTATCACAAAAATCAAATACGGAACCCTCCACTATCGACCATCAAACTTGGTGCAGGGTTATACAGACTGATCTCACTATTTGTGTGATCACTAAGTGAGGGGAAACTCAATACATTTTTCAAAGGTACCTAACTGAAGTGATTGATAGATGTTGGATATAAAAGGGATGAATTAAAGACATATTGTCCTAATGCGTTAACGGTTGAAGACTTTGTGCCTATAACTCCCAAACATTCTTTAGAAAAATGGTAGAACAAGTAAAACATACAAATAATTATAATGAATCAATATATGTGGTGGAAATGGTTAGATAATACAAAGTATTCTTGTGCATTATTTCCCTTTCAATATATGACAATTGCTATTCTTTCTTTGTTGTTCAATCCTGTGGTTCCAAACTACAATAAATGATTTTGTCAATTACAAGACTATATTATGTCAATGAGAATTGAGATTCAATCAGGGATAGGTTATACAGGCCTCAATAATGAATAAATCAGAACTTACTCTATGAATTCATCGTATCTATTAGAATTCTACGAATAATTTACAAGTGCTATACATATATATATTCTTTTGAGAACGAGCATTACATTCTAAGATATATCACAGTGTTAGCAGAGGAAATATAAACGGGGTACCATACTCATTTGCGTATGATACAAGAGCACAGATAAAAACCTCAGGAAAAATTCTGTCTCCCCGTATAAGTGTAGTAATTTGTTTATAGAAGATGGATGGAATCTTTTTCATTGGAAAATAATTTTTTCGTCATCTTGAATTTATTTCGACAAAATATCTTGACATAATATCTGAAACAGAAAGAGGGACAGAAAACCAGAAGGAAGCAGTAAATAATATCACCTACATTTGCTCATGACCGAGAGGGTCTTTCGACCAGGTTCAGTCCTCCAAGCGATGATTTTCAGATCCTCAGATAAACGGAGAACGCTACAGGCCCCTTTATTGGGGAATCATCTCCCATAGATCCATAATTGTTCATTTCGAACTAGAAATCTAATAAAATATCAGGAATAAAGTGAAAAACTTGTGACATGTATTATGTCAGGATGACATAAGTGCTTAATAGTACAGATCGAATCTACAATTATACATTTCGAAAATTACTAGGAATGAACAATTTGGAAAAATTATTCGATAATGAACCGTGCACTCAGAACAATGGTCAATATTACTTTGTACAGAATGAAGTTAAATACAAGCCGGTCAACCTTTGATAAATTGAGCATGGGCAATTTAGGGTTGTAAGTGAAGTGGTATGAAATCTTAAATAAAATCTCAATTTTCAAATGAAGTTATTATTCATATATGGAATCTAGAATATCAAATCAGCAAAATTTTAATTGAATTCAGAATATATAATTTTGTTGAATGAAATTATTACAAGCAGTGCTATTTCAATTCGATAATTAAAGAGGTTATGAAAATTGGAAATATACAAAATGTGAAATTTATATTTAATCTCGGTAACAATGTCCAATCCAACTAGAAATGATGACCAGACTTGAAGAAAACCAATTATGATAAGAGACTTGGACTTATCTTAAAACTCGGGATGAATTGCACCGAATATGCAAATATGATGAAAAGGTCTCCAGATGCAGCTTTTAACCATTCAACCAATAAATACCAGGATTTGATCTCAACTGCATTTACAACAAGCATTACATGATGTGAGGTAGCAGAGCAATTCTAAAAGGGAATATGAATGAGAAAACCCTTCAATGACATCACCTGAGTGACATGCGGCGAAACGAAAAATGTTGGATTAAATAATTATCCAACACACTGTGTTATTTACAACATGGTGGTGATTTAGTTCGATGAACAAGATGAATAATATGCTTGGAGAATTTCAATATGAATGAAGCAGTACTTAAACTCGCTGATACCACATAACAACTATATAGGGTGTCTGGTGATCGCTGGTGGGCAGCGCTTAGATATATATGAAGGGTATCTTTGTGAGTTGAAAAATGGTCATTGAACTCAACCCCAAATATACAAGGTGTTTTTCGAAAATTGTAGATATTTCCCGCCGCTTTATAACTTCAGGTATATTCAACCGATTTCAGTAATGTTTTATACGATTGGTGACATTAAAGATTTCAATTATGATGAAAAAACAATTTCCGACATTTCGAATCCTAATAGAAAATTTATTTTTTCCCAAATATTCGAAACACAGAACTATATTTTACAGTTTGAAAATATTTGAATTCGGATATCGAAAGAGCAGAAAAATCTTCTTAGCATCATTCATCGAACCAGCTGACACAAATTATTTTCGTCATTACCTAACGTTGCTTTCGATAAAATACATAGACAGAGCGGTCATCGAATCGAACCTTGTACTGACCCTACCTGCTCACACTTGATATCCATATAAAACAATTTTATTATCTACAAATCGCAAGATCCTATCGAAATTTCGACTGAACCTTCAAGTCTTCATTTCAGAGCCTAGGTAGATTTTCAACTGAACCGAATAAGTATTCTTGGAAATTGCGAAATCATAATTTCGAGATGGCAAAACGTAAACACCATTTTCTGAAAGAAATAACAAAAATAACTAAATAACTAAATATCTGCGGGATAGCAGATGAACCTGCTGCGGAGTTTCAAATGATGGTACTCCTAGATTGTAGATGCTTTGGTTGATTTTATGAGTACCCTATATCATGGTCGGATATTTACCTATGGATAATCAAGCAATATTCGTTTTGATGTTGTTAATTTATTACCGGGATGAATTGGCATGAATGGAATTGTGTAGAATCTCACGGCGGAAACAACCGAGTTTCATATCGATCAGATAAATATTTTTCGAGTTATTGAAAAATCAAAATTTCAAATGGCTGTAGCTCTAAAACCATTCGGCAGATTTGGCCCATTAACGAACTTAACCGAGATATTCAGGGTCTTAGCCTAACCTGAAAATTTCAAGAATCTAGGTCCTTTCTTTCGAAAGTTACAGCGCACACGGCCGGACGGACATAATCAATTTTGACCACAGATTCTTCATCAGTGGGTCCAACCTTGTCGTTTGAGACCGATTTCGGCTCAAAATTACAGAAATCGTGACGAAATGATAACGCGCTGTTCCCCAGAACAAGCGCGTAAAAACGGAAGAAGTGATAAAAAGACTTCGATCCGCTCGAACAGACAGTTGATCTGCCTAAGCCTAAGTTCTAATCGATTCCGCTGTATTTTATGGTCATTGCATGCGAGGACAGTTTGCCGAGTTGGCTGAAAATTCATAAAGTGGAATTTTTCTGTGAATATTTATAAAGAAAACGGTCGATCACTACATTTCAGTTTTATTTTACCGAAAATTCTTGAATATAAAAAAGTGGCGACATTGCGCATTCTTATTTATATATTTTTCCGACAATTTGTACGCAAAAGATTTTCTGAAAAGAACGAACTTTGTCGTTCAAAACTCATCCCGTTATATTCGAGGTACTGTTGCTCTTCAATACCTGAAATTCCGGTAGGAAAATTGAAACTTGCTGACTGATGCCTGAAAACCTAAAAATCTACTGTTTTACAAATTCTGACAGAGAAAAATGTTGTGAAGGCCAGACTTTGACGAAAAAATCAAAAGGCGTGTTGTTATTGAATTTGATGAGACAACGAAAGCTCATTTTTACGCGCTTGTTCTGGGGAACAGCGCATTATCATTTCGTCACGATGTCTGTAATTTTCGAATTTTGAGCCGAAATTGGTCTCAAACGACTAGGTGAAGAATCCGTGGTCAAAATTGATTCTGTCGGTCCGGCCGTGTGCACTGTAACTTTCGAAAGGAGGTACCTAGAGTCTTGAAATTGTAACTTTCGAAGGAAGGATCTATAGAGTGTTGAAATTTTCAGGTTAGGTTAATATCCGGTTCGTTAATGGGCCAAATATGCCGAATGGTTTTCAATAACTAGAAAAATATTTATCTGATCGAAATGAAACTTGGTTGGAAGATAAACAGTGTCAATAAGAAGAATTATCCATGGAAAAATTCGAAATTTTTTTTTATTTATTTTTGAAAATTTTTACATTTCATTGAAATTTCACTGAAACAGCGTAGAAGCTGCTGACTTCTAGATTTTATTATAAATGAAACTGGGGACGTAGCATGCATGTATCTACTGAACGACGTGTTTTTCTGACCTCGTTCCAACGAAATATGGTCAAGATACAAAGGATGTGGGCAGTGGTGTTATGCAGAATGTACAGGAGTCCATAAAACGATGAAATAATTTGTTTTGCGATATCTATAAATCATAAATTTTCATGTATGCTATCTCATTCCTAGTGTTGCAAATGCGACAGCATATGCAGATCCTCTTTTTTTCGTTTTATCCTCTCAGATTATAAACATATCCAAATTTGAATGAATCCTTGCATGAACTATACCCTGCCCTAGTTTTTCTCCTTGTTCTTACCTTTTTCAAATACTTATGTGGAAAGATATAGCCCCCTTTCATAAAGTATGCCATCTCAGACACATTACCCCTATCTAAATTCTTTGAAAAGTTGATTGCTTATTGTAATTTTGTTGTCGTTTCTTTTTCTTTCTGTTTGAATGATAATGAATTGTAGTATCAATATAATGCAATGTTCAAGTAAAGAATATAGAGAATAGAAAAGGTGGGAAAAAAGATCATCGGAGTTGTTCGCTCAGGATAGTCAAGGCTGGAGCTTCGTCTTGGATCGTCCTGAGCACTCGAAAAAGTTAAATTTTTGTTATTGTTTTTTTTTGTGAATTATCCTCAGAATTGATTGTAATTGAGATTTTTTCGATGCTGGGACCAAGGAATACAAGTTTTAAAATGCACTTCCGTGAATATTTCAGATTTTATAAGGCAGATTTTCCTATGCCGGCATATATCGGCGAAAACTGAAGTAAGACAACAAAGCCGTATTTCGACAACATGTGGACCTCATTTCGGACCCAAAAATATGTCGAAGAGTGTCCGCACCTTTTCTATTCTATGCATCCCTGTTACGACGAATGCATTACTGAGCTGACCGATACTAAACTAAGTTCGTTCACTTCACTGACGGGTTTCGGGTTTTTAGGACTCCAGGAAATTTGTGCCATCTGAGTTCAATGAAAAATGTGAACATTTTTTCTGCTCTTCATATATCTGGATTTAAATATCTTCAAACAATTTTCGGAGTACTGTGATTCGAAGCTTGAAGGAAAATTTAATTTCTCACTACACACCTGGACTTTCGATTAGATTTTCTTATCCATATTCAAACCTGCAATGTCGCCAATCGTACCGAATTAATATCGGTTGAATATTCCTGTAGCTAGATAGCCATTTGATGTTTATATATGTCTTGTATGTTTATCTTCAACTGAGCGTTGTCACAGTGGTCACTAGATACCCCGTATGGTCCTCCAACGTTTCACTCGCTGCCACTCAGTGTCCTTCACAGATTACAAGAAAATACATATGTAATTAATAAAACTACTCTCTAATCCACTTACACTTTCCGCGTCTAACGCACGTTTCGGAAACCACGTTTCCTTCGTTCAGAGACATATCGTTACGATTACATATGTAATTTATGATGTTCTTCCGACAGATTACATATGTATATGAATATTTACTTTTTGGCTCTTTCCTCTTGCCCATTGAACGCTTAAACAACCATCCAATCAAACCTCCAAACCTCAATGAATGCTAGTCTCGCAATCCTCCTGAACCGACTCTGTATTATTTTGTATATAGTTGTAATTGAGTTTATATTCGAATCAGACTATAAAAGCACTATCATGACTTCTTGAGAATAAGACGTAGAAATTCGATCATACTCAATTTGCAACACTAGAATTTAAATAAAACCGAAAAGTTTCCTTAATCTATGTTTTTCCAATTATATAATATAATGTAATAATAATAAGTTTATTCTCAAGAAAAACAAATATGTCAACATGACATCAGTGTTCAAAACACACACATACTACTATGAAAACAAACACATATACATATCATGTTTGATAGATTACGCTATTTGCTTTTAGTGCATGAGTTTTCATTGCATCATTATAAGTAGTTATACATATGAATACATATAATCAACACTATTTCTGATGCCAATCTTCAGGATTCTTCAGATGAGAATCAATGCCACATTCTGCAGTTTTCTCTTTATATCGTTTTCAGTGAACATATTTTTGATACTATCCATTATCACGGAATTTCAATCGTAAAAAAAATTACAAATAAACTTCAAGGTTGATGAAGCGAAATGTCAAATTTGTGGAAGGCATGCTTGAACTGCATGACGACTTCTGTGAAGGTATCAGGAATTTACAGCCTCCAACTAGGTATCCAGGAAGGTGGGGCTTGCTAGTAAATTTTATGAAAATCTCAAAGGTTAAAATATACTGCGCAGAACTGTTCAGGAATATCGCAACGCAATCTTATCTTTCAGATTAGGGTCCTAACTGTAAATAGTACAGCACATCAAATCTTATTTCCATTTATTCCGAATCAAGCTATTTTCCACAATTTGTTACAAATGTTTCCACAGTATTCTGATTTTGAATTGAATCTTCAAGATTTGCCTTATTTTGCAGAATGAAATTCGGAATGGTCTACGTGGACTTTGATAGTCCCAATAAAACAAGAACTCCAAGAGATTCCTATGAAGTATATAAAAAAATCATAGCCAGTAGGAGTTTGCAAATCGCATGACGCTGATCGGAAGAAATTTGATTCCATCCATTGTAACATTATATAAAATTCTTTGAAATGTACAAATATATGAACCTATAAGAATGGTGAGCTGATCGTTTAAGAATAAAAGTATATTTTTGGGCAATGATTGTTTATTTGGGATTAATTTTAGGAATTGGCAATGTCGAAGCATTATTTTTTTGTCGCACATGAAGTAATTTTTCAGTTTTTCAATGCAATTTGACTAGTACAATTCTTGTGATTGAGTTGAGATTTTATGATTTGAAGATTTGCGAATTTCCGGTTTTGTGAGAGTTCACATTGTAATTTAAGTGCTCCAAATCCTACTTCCATTCATCCCTAATCCTTCCCCCTCAATTGACCAGGAGAGCAGTCTTGATGGTGAAGTGCGATTCTCAGAGAGTTCAAAAGTGTTCAAACCTAACATCAAAATTCAAATTATTGAATGATACAGTCTGCTTGCTCATTTTATTGAGTTATTGAACAATATAAATGAAAAATAATTTTACCCTGCAGATTTCTCTCATTACATTTGTTCCTATCAATACCTTCAATAAATTACTTAATGAAGGTTATTAATATAATCCTTACACTGAACGAAAAACGTACGTCAATATAATCATATTCAACCTTAGGATAATGTATTTGGACATTAATTTTCAGCCGATGCTCGAGTTCATTGATATAATGTCCTGTTGGTGATTAGTTGATGTTCGAGTGATTGTATCAATCCCCCAAGAGCATTAAATTCATCGCCAGAATTCAAGGACCGTTCACATTGTATCAATGACCAACGACATTAATACCAGGTCACGGATACATCGATCCATCAACAGCAGTCCTTATATCGATGATGTCAGGGCATTGTATCAATGACCAACGACATTAATACCAGGTCACAAGTACATCGATCCATCAACAGCAGTCCTTATATCGATGATTTCAGGGCATTGTATCAATGACCAAGGACATTAATACCAGGTCACGAGTACATCGATCCATCAACAGCCGTCCTTATATCGATGATTTCAGGGCATTGCATCAATGTCCAACGACATTAATACCAGGTCACAAGTACATCGATCCAT
This sequence comes from Myrrha octodecimguttata, assembly GCA_958510865.1. Classification (NCBI taxonomy): domain Eukaryota; kingdom Metazoa; phylum Arthropoda; class Insecta; order Coleoptera; family Coccinellidae; genus Myrrha; species Myrrha octodecimguttata. Next base: position 71,034,299 of record OY294059.1, on the reverse strand, counting down.
CAACAGCAGTCCTTATATCGATGAATTCAGGGCATTGTATCAATGACCAAGGACATTAATACCAGGTCACGAGTACATCGATCCATCAACAGCAGTCCTTATATCGATTATTTCAGAGCATTGAATATATGAATATCGGTCCTTGTATCAATGCATTTCGGACATCAACTAATCAATTTTAGCCATTTATATATTGAATGTGATATTTTCGAGGGATATATTTTGCTATTTTTATTCCACTGATATCGGACTGTTGCTCTATATGCTTTTTTTTCATTTATATTTATGAGTTCATAGGTTCATACTTGAATTCTTTTTGTATCTAATAATAACGGTGAAGTTGCATATTTGCATCAAAATAATTGAATAAAATATAGATCAGATTAAAGAAAAATACTTTTCATTGAACAATCTTTATGGGGAACTCCAGTAGTGTTCAGAGTAAGGAAAATAATAATAAAACGATTGATATGATCTGGAAAATTTATTAAGCATTGGAGAGGAATTCACTTAAAACATGGGTTTTCGGAAATGAGTTCACGGATTTGAGCGCAAACAAATGATTTTCAATAAACGACCATAGCATCATACATTCTGAAGGATAGCTGAAGAGATAACAAATTTTTAAACACACTTCCACTGCTCTTACAATATTAAAAGACTTGTATCGTATACCGTCGAAATACACGTACACTTCTTGAATTTGGGTGATATCGTCACCAATGGCATACACGAAGGGTTGGATCGATTGTTTTTTCGAATTTAAGAAGTGTATCCATTCTTCGACTTCTTGTATCGATCTTCCGAAATACAGGAAGGCACTTTGGGAGTTACGAATTGTAAATTTCGATGTTAAGCTCCTTCCTGTGTTGTCCTTTTTTACAGTCTTGGATGTTGGTACAAAATACCCATGCAGTGCCCACAAGACTGCTGCATCTCGTCCATCTAGAAATAAACATAAAAACGTATAAAAACGAAGCCCTTGCAAGATGATCAAATGTGTATGAAATTCATTAATAACTCTTAGTTAATCTTAGTTGTTCGCCGCTTTAAATTAAATGAAAAAAACACGCATTGACACCAATCAACTCCGCTTTACTTCCTGTTTACAATATTTGGCGATCTTCTATTCATAGGTACTTGAAGGTTTCCAGTTTGATTAGTGGAACCTGCAATGAAGGAAATAATATATGTTTTTAATTCTCATGTCATGTCAGTGAATGCAGATGATATTAAACCAACAAATGCATGAATAAGTTCTTAAAATTTCAAGAGTCCATAGCAGCAAGGACTACCATATTTCGATTAATAACTTTGACCTATATGTTAAACGAAACCGTATGATGTATCTTAAGTTTGGTATAATGTAGAACTAATTTTTTCCGCAAATAAATTCGTTAGAAATTAATCTGCAAAGCTGGCGAAAGTTTCTATCTAGAATCAATAGAATGAAACATCGGTATGAAAACAAGAATACAGAAAAGATTCTATTCACTCAGTCGATAAATCATTTTCATATATAATTTGTACTCACCTTTTAAAATTCTCCGTTCCCAAAACACAAGATGTCGTCAACTTGAAGCACGAACGAAAAACTATCGTGAAATACATACACTTGCTGCACTTTTCCACTAGACAAATGAAACTAGACAAAGCTCGCGAAATAACCCTTCGGTGGCTATCGCTTCTAGTCGCGTCCATCAATTGATGAACTCGGTGATTGTTATAAGGTTCGCATACATCAACTGATGCACACGGTGATTGCTATAAGGTTCGCGTACATCAATTGATGAACACGATGATTGTAATAAGGAATCAGGACATCGGGTGATGACCTAAAGCATTGATAATATAACTCCAGGGCATGAATCAATTACGCTGATACATTGATGTGATGTATACATAGCATGGATCCATTACAATAGGCATTGACACAAGGTTTCGTGATGATCCGCCGTGCCTAGTATTGATCACTTCCAGGACATTAATTCAATGTAATTTTTACATTGTCCTGAGGCGAATAACATCAAATGGATGTACTTTATCATCAGTACAATGTACTGAATACATTATAATAATGTCCTAGCGTTCATTATATCGATCACAATATTGATTAATCAATCACTGAAGTACATTGTATTGATCAACTTCGGACATTGTCGCAATGAAAAATACATCATAGTAATGTCCAAACGGTCAATCACTTGGGGTGATTGATATCAGGCTCAGTATTTTTCTCTGTGTAAGAGCGAACATTACCACGTGTTGGTAAATTACGGCTCGGCAACACATCCACATGCAAGTTTCATTGAACCTCGTTAATATCTCAAGGTCAATATACCTTCTCGCTGCTGCTTAATTTAACATTGCCAATAACCGCGAGAAATATTGAAAATGCGTGAAATTTAGGAGAAAACGGGGTATCGTTCTGCAGTCTTCAGTTATTATTTTTGGAAATTTTTTTTTTGGGATGTACTTGATGTAGGTACTCAATTCTTCAATGAGAATGCGCTATGTTAGTTATTTTTCCATTTCTGTTTTTTCCCCGAAAACTCTTGAATATAAAAAGTGGCAACATTGCGCAGTCTCACAATTTTTTTCAACCATTTGCACCCATAAAATTTTTCACAAAAACGATGTCTGGCCTCCAAAAGTCACACACGATTTTTTTTCTCGATATGGATATCTTAAGATATACTTGATTTTCCTCGAAAGTTTATGCTCCATTCACTTTTATATAGCATGTCGGTAAGCCTTGGAATTGGCCCATCAAGTTTTCGTACCTAGAATTGAGTCAGGTTAGCACTAATAAATGCCTTCAAGATCAAAATAATTCGGCGAGACGTTTTCAATTTTTACATATATTATTCTATCAATAACTCTATGGTTTGGTTTAGTAACATATGTAATTACTACGACTAAACGACTTATGTGTAGAACGAACAACGTTGTGTAGGTAATCTGACATTAAAATTACCGTAACCTATTTTTTTTCAATTTCTTGATTTTTGTAATTTAATATAAATTTCATTTCAATTCCATGGCCAGACTAACTTAATAAAAAAAACGCTGCAAATTTTCTCAGTTTCTTAGTGAATCAAGAGAATCGGATATCTGCACTGTGGAAACATTTTTCTTCGGATCAATTGCACAGGAAGGTTGAGTTTTTTTTCATTTCATTAATATTTTTCAGAACAAAGTTGAATCCTAGCATAAATCACATCTACACATTTGATATTAGCGGAAAGTCTTGAATTTTGTTTTACGTATTGGTGTTAGTCTGAAAAGATTAGGTTTATTTCCTCAGTATCGAGAAATACGAACGCGTTCGCATTGAAACATCATGACTAATTGTGAAATATAGACACTCGATTTAATACAAAATTTCGTTTGAATTGTATTGGAAAAAATCGAATTTTTTTAAAAAAAATTTTTTTCGGATACATATTGATCAAAGTTCAATGAAATATGATACAGGTTTCAGAGTCAACATTAAGAAACAGTGTTTCAAATTTCAGTTTGACCGATATTTATTGGTGCAGATATTGCCAAAAAATTTCGTGACCATTTTGAATATTGAGGTTATTTCCCTAATATCTCGAAATGGGCAAACCCTATCTGATTTGAAGTTCATTTTCACGACAAGAAATTTAATAATTGTGGAAAATAGTGAGATTTTCAAAGAGGTGAAACGACTGTGGAACGTCTCTTCTCATTCAAAATATTATTTTAAATTTTGCTACTGCGTTCTGCATGTGGAAATGTTATACAATTATACAAGTGTATTTATTGAGATTTCAATGTTCACATGAATTATTTCATGGAATTGGTTTCTGTGTTGTGAGAAACCAATGAGTTATGCATAATATATAAGTTTTTTAAGATATCAGTGGGATATTGGGTTATTTAACTGAGAAAATAATAAACCCTTGTGTAAAATTTGCAGCATTTTCTTTCAGAACGTTCCATATATGTGGAAAGGCAGAGGTGGACCGTGCGTAATCTCAACAATAATGAAAGAAATCTTTGATCGAGGCTCTTTTTGTCAAAATTTCCAATACTTCAACGTATGTGTCTCAGATTATTATTTGAGTGGATGTTACCCACTTGTTGAGTGAGTTGTTAGATATCGTTGTAATCCTGTTATTATCGAAGATAAATTAATCTTTGTTTATCAGTATATACAGAATATTGAATTCAAAAAAGTCTACTTGTTAAAGGCTATTGATGCAACAATTAAAAAATACAGATTTTTCTGTATTACCTTTACATAATATCTTTTGATATTGATTTGATATCTGTTTTTTTTAATTGTTATATACAGAATACTTCTGTGGATATTCGGGAAATGAAGACACTTGGATGAAATAAAAGCGACTTCGAATGAGCGAGCATAAATACAAAAGTTGGTTGTAAGCTAATTTCATGGGACTATTTTTTTGATGAAGTGGGTTGGTAATAAAAACCTCTCTCTTTATTATTTGAACCCTTTGTTTTTTTAAAGGATTTGGTTGGCAACAAAAAACATTTTCCCTTCAGGAATATTTAATATGAAGAATATATTATATACTTAAGTAATTATATACAATATTATTGAAGAGTAATTGAAGCAAATCAATCTATATCAACATCTTCCTTTTCTTCTTTGACCGTGACTCCATCCACTTCTGTTGGTTGGATTATTTTGTCATGGAGTGTCCTCAAATGCCTCAAAAGGTTACTTTTTACATTGAAACCTTTCTTGCAATATTCACAAGCGTACGGCTTCTCTCCAGTGTGTGTTCTTTTATGTATCAGCATGGAAGCATGGGATGGGAACTTTTTAGTACAAATACAGCAAACCTAGAATATGATGAAATTACACATGTGTTCATTAAATTCAATAGTTCATTTTTTGAACTTCAATATCACGAAGAACCTCTTGCATTCTCAGTTTTGATGGATGAATAGCGACAGTCCAGCAAAATAGTTAACTAAGGCCATTATGAAAAATCAATGACTACTCCAACTTTCCATGATGCAGAAATCTTGAGCGGTGTTTATTACATTTAATCTTAGGTTGATAATGAGAGATGAGTACATGATATTGCAGTTCGAAACCACAAAACATCAAATATGAGTTTATGGATTCACGGAGAGAACACAGAGCTCCTATGAATAATAATCGTCATGAACGCAAAAAACAATATTCATCGATTGAACAACCGCCTATTTGTGGTTACTCTTGATGGCACTTTTCCTCCTGTAGTTTCTCTGATTTTTGAATCTCAAAATATTCTTCCAGGTGTTCATGGTCATCAAAATTCTCTAGAACTGTGTCATCTCAGTTAATGTTTATTTGATTTCATTATTCTGTATGTGAAGTGCTTCAATCACGAACCTTCTCTATTGGTCCCAGATGTTTTGGAGCCTTTTGTATCTGCATGCCTTCTCCTGGTTTGAATTTATTCAAATGTCTGTTAGTCCAGTGCAGCTCGAACTCTGTATGAGTATTTTGGATATGATGCACCCATTCGGCTGGAGTTGGAAACAATTTCTGACACATGTCACAGGTAAGCGGAGGAAAGGGTGCGTTTTCTTCATCCTGAAATTAATTCGTTATATAGTATTATGCTAAAGAATCAAATTTCTGAAGTTATTTCCTATTGTATGAAAATTATCTATTGCGTATCATTTTTGTTGATTCTTACCACCGAAGAAGTTGGAGGAAATTATCAACTATATATTGTATGGTATTAATTTATGAAATTTAGGATGTGAACATCCTTTTTATCAATTTTAAATGGGCATTTTCCTCACTTACAAACTACATCATTCAAAATCTTCCGAATATTGCCAATTATGAACACAAAGAATAATTCACATGTGAAGCTCTCGAAACATATCACGGTATAACATTTTCTGAAACTTTTCGTGTGCTTCAATTGATTATACACTACAAAGGCCTTACATACATGAAAAATAGCTAACTATATACATATATTTGAACTTCATTCCATTCATATTATTCCTTGAGGCATGGCTTCTCTGATGGTAGCCGAATTTAATAACTCTCAGTTTGTTTCTGTGGAGTGATTTGGAGAAAACGTAGGTATGTGCCACTGAAATCACTTCACGAAAACTGTTGAGCCAGAGGATACAAGAAGCTTGCCTGGAAGTAAGACGCAATCCCGATATGATGGGCAGTGAATATTTTCTTAATGAGAGCTATTAAATACTTATCATTCAACAATGTGTTCTGAAATGATACCAATGGGTTTTTCAATTGCTTTTTTTAAAAGCTTTTAGTCGCAATACAATTTTTGTAACTAACCAATCTCACTTATTGTAGATTACATTTTCCAAGATCGTTCAGTGTGTCTGTTTAAATTCGTTATTTTATTCCAGATGAATTCACAGTTTGTTTTGGCATACCTATTCCTTATTTTTTTCCGCAACCAACTAGGTGCTGCTGGTGTAGAATGACAAGAAGAAGTTTCAAATATACAAAATCTTAGCAGCCGACAACGAATATTACCTCGAAAGAACTAAAAACAGGACGGTATGTTACTCTCTCAAAACCAGTGTGCCATGCGGAGTAAAAATTGAATTATGTAGACTGAATTATGTGTTCATACTTGACAATTGAATTGCATGATCCATTTTGAAGTGTTGTTGAAACTGCTTGTCAGCATGAACTCGCGACTTCAAGTAGCCCCAAAGAAAGTCTGGGATGATTAAAGGTTGATTCTTACTGTACGTTCCTTAACCTTCAAGTATCCTTCCCGAGAAATATAAGGTGTAAATGAATTAATGAATGCAATATATACTTTCCGGTTACGTTCCGTCTACATGACATTTTTGCCAACTGAATTTTGACGTGGCTCATACGGAAAAGATTCAGAAAGGTTACGGAACGTATAGTGAGAAACAACCTTGAATCGGGCGATCTTGCTGGAAATGCCGAATCGCCAAAACGGGAGATTACGTGAGCAGGAAACGCTTCTTTCATGATATCTGTTGTGCACAATCCTATTGAAACCACATATTCACCAAGGCCCACTCATACAATGCCGACAGTGAAAAGTCCCTCATCATGGACCTGTAGCGTTCGCCACTAACAGTGATCGTATTATTTGCTTTCAACGCAACCTAATATAATATTACCTAAATACTGCAAATAAACATTATGAATAGAGGCTCACTAAAGGTTCGCCTGTTAGTCCTCAAAAATACGGCCAAATCACTCCACCCGCATCAACGCCGTACTACTCAGTGGCTTTGAGTGGATATAATGGATTTTCGTGCATCACACTCGGATTTTCTGTGCCCCAGAAGTGAATATTTTATTGCTTGTTGACATAATCACTTAATTGGAAATGTGAATCGTCGCTCATGACGATTTTAACCCAAAATCGACATCTTCTTGTTGAGTATAGCACTCTCCATTGCTTGTCTTTTTGTATACCGTAGCTGTCTTGTTAATAAATATCGAAAATGATAAACGTACGACGCCATTTGCTCATATTCATAACGTCTTTCGATAGTGTGATTAAATCCGCATCACCTACCTGCTCGAAATCCACTGAATCCACTAACTTCCAATTCTCATGTTGAGTGTATTCACAGATAACAGAATGAGTCTAGGTAGAGTAGTTCAATCTGTTCTATGATTTTGACTGAATACAAATGATTAAATGTTGATTTTACGCAAATCCAAGAATTCTATGCTCCTCTTGTTTTCGTTACCAACTCGAGGTTCGTCATGGAGTTTTTCTCAAGTCATCAAGGAAAAAAATTCTGATTGTTTGAATAAAGCAAATGAACTTAGGAAGAAAGTGGGCAGTTTCGAGCCAATGATTGCAACTTAGATAACAGTATGAGACCAGAGAGACAATAGATGTCTATGATCATGATTCACGCATAACTCACTACCATTACGCATAACTATCACAGACGGTAACCTCTCTCTATGCACTGATCTCATAATCTATGCCTACACTAACTTCCAACATTTCCGCAACGAACAAGGTGCAAGTTTACAACAAAACGTACCGACCGGTATCAGTGGAGTTAGTGTTGTAGTGCATGCAGGTGCAACGAACAAACTCCCTGTATATTAGAAATTTTGGTCAACTACTAACTGTATTCATCATAAGACTATGGCTAACCACTCATGTAATACCTTGTATACCACGAATTCAAATATTCTCACTAATATTCCAAAGCATACAAACCGGAGCAGGTCTTCCTCTCCGCTGTCTTTTTGCCGGTAACATGTCTGTGTGCGTCTGAACGTGTCTGACCCATTCAGCGGGAACTGTGAAAGTTTCACTGCAGAGTTCACAGGTTAACGGCGTGTAGATATTTTCACTGCTTCCGCTGTCTGTGTCTGCAAATATCTCTGGCTTTATCGTTATTTCTGTACTGAAAACATCCTTCGAGTCAACTAATTCCATATCTCCCTCGCCCATTTCTGACCATTCTATGGGTTCTTCCTTGATCACCAAGAATTGAAGAGTTTCGCTATTTGGAGTTGTGACGTTTTGAACTGAAAAAGCAATTCTTGATGAAATAATTTTATTGATATCCACATTGCGTAGGGAACAATCAGTTCAAATTGAAGTGTTTGTGGGTAATTCAGGGCCGGGAAGCAAATTCAAGGCGGCCTTCAGTAAGGAAGCCTCAAGGAGCAGCTATAAATACGGCCCATAGTTTCGGTGGATTAAATAATTGACAGATCAGATTTTGTAGTAAAATGCATAATAGAACTTTTCTCCAAAATATCTGTTATTTTATCGCGCATGTTCCAGGGGAAGGCGTTTTCTGCAATTTTCGTATATTTTGCCAGAAAGGTTCCCAAAAGACTAGGCTGGATTCACTGATAACGAATCCGTTGTCAAAATCGATTCTCACCGGCCGTCCTACGCACGATTGCGAGAACACAGAGAATTCGGTCGATTTCAAAATCTCGCGATAGATTGTAGTTCGAAATGCGTTAAAACATCAGATCGGCCAACTGGTTTCGGAGCTATAGTCATTTGAAATTTCGATGATATTTCTCTGATATTTCAGGAGGAACTTGGATCAAAACTTGACAGATAGTAAAAGCATAACGTCGCGTACCTACATTCGAGTTTCAATTACCAAGGTCGAATCAGTGAATGGGGTAAATCCGCCCAATGAATTCTTGGATATACCTACATATTATGTACTCATTCAAAAAAAAAAATTCCCATTTCCGAAATACCGATTGGATCGATTTGAAACTCAGTACTTGATTATAAAATGACTGCTTGAAGGTTCAAGCAGAAGTGAATGGGGATAATTTGATTAGAAAATCGCCAAATCTTTCTATTAGGAAGTAAAGCTGAGTTCAGGTGTTAATTCTTGTGAAGACTGCCTAGGCAACGAATTTGAACATACGTGCAAAAGCTACTGACTTCAAGGCAATGCTTCTCTAGAAAATTTTTTCCACTTGGTGAAAGTGAATTTTTCAGTTATCGTCTGCTGAAGGCGGCACATATAAAGTTTGTTCCTACACACTCTGGAACTAGTTCTGAATCAGGCGGAGTTTGCGCATATCGATATTAGCGTTCCAACAAACTTCGAACTGGTTAAAAATTGCAAATCGAGTGTTCCAACTTAAAAAGAATTTGTGTCAGACCAGTTCTAGAACGGTGGGTTTAGGCAAGAACTGAGAAGGAGGAATTGTATCGGTCATCTGTTACATGCCATTCGAATGCAGCAAGGGGCAATAAAACCACATCTGGCAGAGACGGGCTGCATTTTTCGGGTGACAAACAGCCCTAAGGCTATGACAAGGGAATTTCTAGGAATGATTCGTTTCCAACATTTTCGAACTATCTATTCAGAATTAGTCCCGAACTAGAATGAGCGAAAACGTGTGAATTGATTCAGTTCTGAATGAGTTCAGGACAGTAACAGAACTGGGTGTTGGAACAAACCTATAGACTCAGAAACGTTACAGGTTACAGCTCACTCGGTTGATCGTTTGTATTATTCCGATATTGTTCATTATAGGTAACATTTTTTGTAGAAACAACCGTAACAAACAGTTTGAATCTCGCAATCCGCATTGGCGTTTTCTATAAACAACAATTTGTGTTTGATTTTTAGTTCCTTTTCAGATAGAGGGAGAAAAACCCAGAAAACACCTCAAAAATAAGCAGAATCTCTAAAACCGTTGACAGGTTCTTCACATCAGAGAACTATGGCTGACTAGAATCTGGAAAGCCCACGTGGTCTATGATCACAGGGGGTATATGCGAAAGGAAAATTTCAGTAATTTTTATTTTTTCTGGGGTTTCACTCCCAATATCTTTCACAAAACTATTGGTTTTTTCATTATGTGTTTTTCCTTTGTCTGGTGGGAGAGTCAGATTTGTACTCTGAAACGTCACAATTCGCTTTGTTTATCGTTTGTACTGTTCCTGTATTGTTCAATAGACAATCTGTTTGATCCTGCAATCCGCAAGGGCGTTTTTCATTTTTATTGATTTTTTAATAGTTCTGTCAATATCTCGCAATATCTGAATATTGCGAGTGAAAACCTAGAAAAAACATGAAAAATGATGCGAAATCCTCCCAAAATAAGCTTTAATCGATACTTAAAGAAAATTTCAACTTACCATCGCCTGCAATAACATCTTTATGTTTTCCCGGTGATGAAGATATTTCACTCTGGGTACTCTTAATGACACTATTCTGATTATGATTCTCTTTTTGCGGTATTTCTTTCTTCTTTACTGTTGCTCCAGAGTCAGAATTATCGGAGCTATCTCTTCTATTGCTTTTGTCTTGGCTGAGATTCAAAGTGTAGTTGAGAACTTTAGGTCGGTCGCTCACTTTCGTCTTATCTGATCTCAGATTTTCTGTTTCTTGTTGGCTTTGAGAAGTACTATTTGTGTCCTTATGGGAATTCTGTCGATAATGAGAAACAAATTTATGAAATAACCTCTTAATATACCATAGATCCATATATTTTTCGTATATGAGACTAGTAGCGTTTCGGTTTGTTTGTGTATATGAAAAAGGGAAATATAGAAAACGGCTGAAGAGATTCGTGTGATTGAACCCTTCGGCTTCCACCATTATTCTATAGGTAGGGAATTAATGAAAGACTATTATTGGTGGATCTTTTTATGAAGTACCGTAAAATCCTGTACGCTCGACTAGTTTCGATAAATTTTCAGCTCACAAACGGACAGTTTCTGTTTTTACGAGTTTGTTCTGGGGAACAGCGCGTTATCATTTCGTCACGATGTTTGTAATTTTCTAATTTTAGCGGAAATTGGTCTCAAACGACTAGGTTGGACTCACTGATAAAGAATCCGTGGTCAAAATTGATTCTGTCCGGCCGGCCGTGGAAACGATAACAGTCGATCGAAGCCAGCTTTCGACTCGAAACTTGCAGGGTAGTTCGCGCATCGGAATGCCGCTCTATCTTTCCACAGATTTAAAACCAAAAGGCCAATTACACTACCCAATATCTAGGGTCCAGCAGGCAGGGACCTGATAGTGTAATAAGGAATCGGTAGCTAGAGTCCTAATCTAGGGCGATAGAGTAGACCAGATCTGCCTTCCTCCCTACCGCCCTACATACAGGGCAGTATCATAGCAACGCCGAGAGGGTACATTCAGGAAGGGGTCGGCATCCAGGGTATAGTGTAATAAGCGACACCCGACCCGGCAGATCGGTCACCTGAGATACCGGGCCCTTGAGATCGGATAGTGTAATAGGCCTTTAAGCGAGAAGGCGGCTCGCAATATCGCATGCACTCTAGCCGTACCCTCCACAGAAGGGCTTATTCAAAAATTGTTTTTGACTTTTGTACAAATAAATATGAACATTGTTGACATCTAAATTTTCTTTCATTTACCTTGGAACTTTTTTTCTGTTGGTTTTCCTGTTCCTCCTTGGGTCTCCATAAACCTTTGACCTTGAGTATATCACCCCCTCGTAAAACTTCTTGGAGTACTTCCTTCGAAACTGTAGATTCTCCACTGTACATATACTGGATCAATATTTTCAGTGTCTTGTAGGAAATTTCTGGAGGAAGAACAATGACGAGTGGCAACGTTGTTACTGTGCGAGGAGCTAATTTCAAAACCTGTAAAAGAAATATTAAAACCTGAATTTACGTTTTTAAGGTCAGCCTAATGGCCGGACCGTAAACACAGTAACTTCCGAAAGGAACAACTTAGAAACTAGATATTTGTAGAGAAGGTTTGGACCTTAATTACGAAGGCCAAATTCGTGATTGGGTACAATTCACCCACTGATTCATACAGAATTCAATGAGGATATTATGATAGGAATATCACAAAGTATTAAATATGTAGTTGAAAAAAAAAATTTGAAACTTTTTTCGAATTGTTATAATGACACAATCATCACGAAATTGTGTACAAGGTTGTGTTTCAGCGTCTTCAAACTAGGTGCGAGGTTTCATCATGATTGAATCAGTACTTCTTTAGTTATACCAAAAAAAATAACGATATCGGGAAGAAAACCACGAAATTTCACATATTTTTTCCAAATATCTCCAAAACTAATAACCGATAATAATCGAATATAAATTTTGTACACTGCTGTGGAATATGGAGCTCAGAGTTCGCGTTGAATTATTTTCGAATGTGATGAAGAATTTTCAAAAAAAATTGTCGAGAAAAATTTTGAAAAAAAAATGTTTTCAAAACATACCGATAGTATGATCTCAACAAAATTTCTTGAGAAGTTGCGCGTTACTGTACTCCAACTAAATGCCAAGTTTCGATCCGATTGTTCCAGTAGTTTTTGAATTATCGCCAAAATAACGTCAAAATTTCAAAAGACCTAACTCTGAAACTGTTCGGCAGATTTTGCCCATTCACGAACTCAACCTACCCGGAAAATTTTGAAATGCAACCTACCCGGAAAGTTTCAGGTCGATAGGATTCTCCGTACGACCGTAATCGTGTCTATAGCCGGCCGGCCGGACAGAATCGATTTTGACACCGGATTCGTCATCAGTGAATCCAACCTAGTCTTTTGAGACCATTTTCAGCTCAATCATCGAAAATTACAAACATTTGGACAAAACGATAGCACGCTGTTCCCCTGGAACATGCGCGCAAAAACTACGGATTGAATTCTATCATTAACGACTTTTCTTCATCATACTCTTTATTTCTCCCCATAATATCTCTCCTTCTCAACTCATCATGATAGCTATACAATATCTATAGTGTAATTTATGGTGATAATGTATATACAAACCTGATGGAAGTACTGACTACACGAGGAAAGTATGAACTTGTGAGCCATGATGCAGAGACCATCTACAGTATACAGAGCAACATCTGCAAAAGTTTCGTTGAATAGTGCACCGGCAACACATGAGTGCATGTAGGAACTGAAGGAATGCCATTTCAGTTGATAATTTTCAGCTAGAACATCCATTTTCTCTGTTAAATCTGTGGAAGAAAAGACTTAAATTAGAATAAGGCATTGAGAATGATAATAGCAATCACATTTCAAATCCTTGTACGATGATATTAATCTATGTATAATCTTCCTTGTTAGAAATAGAGCTGTGTCGAGCACTGATGAGAGCAATGCAAAGCACTAAGCACTGATTAAAAAATGCTTCGGAATCTTGAGCACTAAGACCTTTTATTGATGGAATGCTCCCGAGGACTAAGCGCTTTCATCTTCAATCACTAAGCACGTTTCCGAAGGAGATTTGATTGGAAAGGCAGGTGAGGGACAAGACCAAGAAAGATTCAGTTCGATGATTTGTTGATTACGTTTTCAATCTATCTGTGATTTTAGAATTTTCAGGCGACAGTGGTCTCAAGGGATAAGGCCGCTAGGTGGGAGAAATTCTTTTCTCGATAAAATTTAATTTTGTCCGCTCGTCTGGCCTGCCAGTCTCAAACACTCCAACTTTTGGGAGGATAGAGTTCCAAATGTGTCGCTTAGATTCGTAAATGGCCATTTAAGAATATCTTGAAAAATAATTTTCTGATAAATTTAAAACTTTGTTATCAGTTAACTATACGAACCCGGGGACCTATGCAAAAGATCGTGAGCATCGTGTCAGTAAAAAAACTCTATGAAGTTCGAGGACGTATATCCAGCTAGAAGCTATTCATCAGATATCTCTGAAATATGTTGCATGAACGCTTCAATTTCAATCCGTTAAGCTACCACTTTGAAACCAAGTTGTAGAGTACCGATAGGACATTTTTGGACCTTCTCCGTTATTTTTAGGGATTGGAATAGTTTTATTGAGTTTATTCGACTAGAACTGAGTCAGGTTGGTACTCTTGAAATGTCAAAATAATTCGGCGATACGTTGTCGTTTCCTACACCTTTTTATCGTGGACGGTTTGGTGAATTCACCTAATAAATTACTATTAGGGGGACCGGAACGTAATGTCGTTTCTGCGCACGTCAATTCTTGGGCGGAAAGGAAAGAACATATGTGTCAGATGATCATGAAATTGTTCAAACAGTTTCAAACAACCTTGGTCGACCATCTTAGAACATTTGAAGCAGAGCGGGTATTTGGGTCCCTCAAAATCTGGTCGAAGAGAACAAGGCTAGCCGATCAATCGCATGCAACTTATTGTTTCAACGACACAACATAGAAGCATTTTTTGATGGCTTGATCACAGGATATGAAAAAGGGTGCTCTAAAACAACCCAAAACACAAGTACGGTGGTTTCCTACAAGTGAAATCCCCCGGAGTACTGCTACGCCAGGCTCTCACCCCAAAAGAGCGTTTTTGTGTGTTTGGTGGAATATTCGCGGCATTATTCATTTTGAATTGCTGAAACCTGTACAAACTATAAATGCCGGCCGCTTGAGAGAGTCAATAAATCTTTAATTGAAAAGTGGCCACTGATTGTCAACCAAAAAGGCATGCTTCTCCAACACGGCAATGCAAGACCGCACTGCGCAAGGCAAATCCTAGAAATATCCTAGAAAAGCACTGCCGTGAAGGCAGCATGTTCAACGGGGATGACCGCTTCGACAACGAATCTGAATATCCGCGCAAATGCTGCTGCTTTCACGTTTTTTTCTAGGTTTTTTTTCGAAAAAGTACTGGATTTCAATTCGATCTAACCTTTATCTTTGAAAAATTGATAATATAGAATTTTGAATGGGTATATTTACGGAATCATTGGGCAGATTTCACCCATTCACGAATTCGACCTTCGTAATTAAGCCCCAAATCTTCCAAGGTTTGGACCTCTGTTACGAAGGCCGAATTCGTGAATGGGTAAAATCCACCCAATGATTCCGCAGATACACCCATTCAAAATTTCATGTTCCCAATATTTCCAAAAATACAGACAAGATCGAATTTAAATCGAGTACTTCATGGAAAAATTACAGTTTGAAGGTTCATACAGAATTAAATGAGGATGATATGATTAGAAGATCACAGAATATTAAATATTTGAAAAAAATTCGAATTTTTTTTTTAAATTGTTCTAATGCAATGATTATCACGAAAATTTGCACAATGTTGACCTTCAACATCTACGAACTAGTTGCGAAGTTTCATCACGATTGAATCGGTATTTCTTCAGTTATACCGAAAAAAACAACGATTTCGGGAAGAAAATCAAGAAATTTGGCACACTGCTGTAAAATATAAAGTTCACGGTATAACTGAAATTGTTCTCGGATATGAACAATAGTCTCGAGAAAAAAAAACCATGCGATTTCAACGAAATTCTGCTGAAAGTTCCGCGTCGTTATGCTTCAACTTACTGCCAAGTTTCAATCGAATCGCTCCAGTAGTTTTTGAAATATGAGGGAAATAACCTCAAAATTTCAAGTGACTATAACTACTAAACTATTTGGCCGATTTGGCCCATTAACGAACTTAACCGCGGCATTCCGATGCGCGAACTATCCTGCAAGTTTCGAGTCGCTAGCTGGCTTCGTTCGACTGTTATCGTTTCCACGGTCGGCCGGACAGAATCCATATTGACACCGGATTCGTCATCAGTGAGTCCAACCTAGTCGTTTGAAACCATTTCCGGCTCAATCATCGAAAATAACAGACATTTGGACAAAACGATAGCAGGCTGTTCCCCCAGAACATGTGCGCAAAAAATTAATGAATTTGGGTGGGAGGTGCTGTCTCATCTGCAATATTCGCCCAAAGTTGCACCATCGGATTTACACTCATTCCGAGCTCTGCAACACTTTTCAAGCTACAAAAAATTTGCAAATTTGGATGATATCCAAAATATCATTTCCAGATATTTTGCTGAAAAACCAGTACGTTTTAATGAACTAGTGCGCTCAGATCTCTCTTAGTGATAGATATACCTAGGCGATAGATCTCATTTAATGATAGATCTTCCTAGGGGGTAGATCTGCAGGACGGTAGATCCATGTTTTGAAATATTTATTCATTCAAAAAGTAATTTTTACGATATATATTGAAATATGATTCTTTATGTGATTCTCTATTTAGTATTATGACTTGGTTAGTCGTCTCCGGCCGACTGTAAACACGATATCTTTACAAAGGAATAACTTAGAGACCCGAAATTTTGAGGGTAGGTTTAAAGCTTAGATACCAAGGTCAATTTCAGAATATAAAACATCCGCATACCGGGTTAGTGAATGAACGCTTTTAAAATTTCGTCATAGATCTGAATAGCTTGGTTTAATGAATTTTTTCATCCCAATTCTATTTTCGGTAATTTGACGCCTAAGTTGCCTAGGACGACTATCAACGTAATCGTAACAATCATCCTAATTCGAATTCCATAAAATCCACGGAAGAAATATAACCATCCTGTGGGGAATAATTTCATACAATATTCATGAAAAAAATGAATCTTTCAGTTGGTATTCTTACTAACATATATTTTAGTACAATCAAAGCTCAACAAATACAACTGGGTTTAATGAACATTAATTTACGAGAATGTTTCCTTCATAGTCGTTTGTATCGATCATATAGTCAGATTTATTATGTTCACATTGAAAGGAATTATAATGAATTCCTTCAGTCAGGCGTAAAACATTACTGCATTAGGAAAATTCAAATTTTCTGTTTAATTAATGAAGATGACCAATTCATAATTGACATCTAAATTTAATTGAGTAATCATTATATGTTCTTTGTTCAGGATGAATGAAAAACTACATTTCTAATAAATTTTTTATTTATCGGTGATTGATTGATTGATTATTGATGTAATACGGAAAATAACAGGTTGGATTGAAGACTTCAACGTTGAATCTTATTCAACACTGGATTTCGTTCTGAATAAAAGAACAATGCAATCATTAGCCCTGGTTCAAATGTTTCTTATATTTAGGTTGTTCAATATAATTCAATGTGAATTTATCAATGGAATCAATTCATGCATCCCGATTTACTTTTTCGCTACACATTTTGATGCAAAGGTAAATCTTTTTCAACAATGCTTTTCCTTCTGAATAACAGAACACTACAATCATTAACCCTGGTTCATAGTTTCCTTATATTTTTGGTACATCAATATACGAAGGACCTGGAGACTTCTTGTTCTATATTATTCGGGTCAATTTATCAATGAAATTAATGCTTTCAGATTGGTTAAGGAACAAATTCATTTTTTCAGAAGAAAAATATTTGACAATAAAATCCTGAAAACGATCAATTTTTGTTTCTCTTTTACCAAATTTTTATGCATTTTTGAAAGATTCTTGTTGCACCCTGTGCCATCCCCATCAACCCTCTACATTTTTTGAATAGGAAAGTGGGTCATGTGGTACTTTTTTGGCAAGGTCTTTCTATCTTCTTTACAGGCGTACAGAAATTTTCAAGAAAATTTTTTTTTTTAAATTAGTTTGTTAAAGTGGTTTTCAGTATGTGCACTTTGTCATGGCTTATTTACTTTGAGATGATGGTACCTGATGAAATTTGTCAACGAATGAAAGACGACCATTACAGGTTGGTTCATGCACAACTTTCAACCCCTACGAACCCTTTAATGGGGAAAAAAATTGAGTGACATTGGAAATTTATTTCGGCATTGAAGTACCACCCAGAGAATCATTGTGCATTACAAGATAAGTTAAATTAAATGTTCAAAATTACCACCATCGTTCTGGATGCAATAATCAAAGCGCTTGACACATTCATAACATTGATGACATTGCGTTGTCAGAAATCTTTCTTTGAGTGAAATATTTTATCGAAAAGTTTCAACTTCAGTACAAACGTACTAATAACATACCTACTTAAGATCTTAACTGAAGCGCAGTGTTTCTCACATTCTAAATCTTCACGTGAGGGGATTAAAAGGGGTTGAAAGTTGTGCATGAAAAAAACTGTAATGGTCGACTTTTATTCGGTGACAAATTTCATCAGGTATCAACGTCTCCAAGTGAATGAGCCATTACAAAGTGCACATACTGAAAACCTCTTTGAACGAATTCAAAAAAAAAAAAAAAAATTTTTGAAAATTTCTGCACGCCTGTTAAGAAGATACAAAGACCTTGCCACGAAAGTACCATATGATCTACTTTCCCTATTCAATAATCCATGTTCCATAATTTATATGGAATATGTTTATATGTCTATCTATTTCCTTTTCTTCCGAAAAACGATGCGAAGCGAATTAAGGCAGAAAACCTTTCCCTTTATTTTATTGGTTCGCCCGTTTGTAAACAAAGAGAACATATGTCATAACATTCGGACTGATTCTAGAATGACTACATAATTAATATGGCCTGCATTTCCAGAAATTCAAATGAACTTAGATATTGGTTCATTTTGACCCACCAAGCAAAAAAACGAAAAAATAACATCGAAATTATCCTCAAGGAACGATTAGAAGCACGATTTTATATCGTGATCTAAACGAAAAGTTCCTACTCAAGAAATCTGACAAAATTATAATTATTTCTTTAAATATAGTAGTTCTATCTGATGAATATGCGTTCTCCACCATATTTCTACGGTTCTTTCACATAAAACTACTAGCTTGGACAAATTCCAAATGCAACCGTTAGGGCGCTGGCATCTTGGCGGTACAGTACAGTGACTATATTACCATATGGTAATATAGTCACTGTAGGCGGAAGTTTCCAATTGCTGGCACTTGAAAGTCGCCGTGTGCGCGGGCGCCCTTAATATCAACTCTTTGTACCTGTCAGTACCGTGTGAAACAATTCAAGAAAAGCACTGTTTATTCGTTACCAAAGCGATCACCTACATAATTATATATTGACCCCGACGTGTAAGCACAAATTGAAGACTCTTTGTGGAATTTGTCTGAAGCTTAATGAATGGGTAAAATCCACTCAATGAATCACAACGGCCGATCTTAAACACAATAACTTCCCAAATAAACAACTTAGAAACTTGATATTTGTTGAGAAGGTTTGGCCTTGATTACGAAGGCCGAATTCGTGATTGGGTGAAATCCACTCTTACATTCCGCAGATATACCCATTCAGAATTTTATTTTCATCAATATTTCCAAAAATACAGAATTCAGTTGTTACTTTTCGGAAAAATGACAGATTGAAACTGCATGCAGTATTTAAAGGGAAAATATGATCGAGCGATCGCAAATTATTGTATATTTGGAAAAAAAATTGAAATTATTTTTGTGAAAATGTTCTAATGGCACGATCATCAGGAAATTTCGCTCGAAGTTGTATTTTCAAACTACCTGTCCGGTTTGATTATGATTGAATCAATATTTTTTGAGTTTTCCGGAAAAAAAACTACATCGAGAGAAAAACACGAAATTTTTCACTTTTTCTACCAATATCTCCAAAAATAGTGATCGCACCAAACTAAAATTTGTTATACCTCTGTGAAATATGGAGTTCAAAGTATGAGCGGAATTCTCCTCAAATATGATGAACTATTCGCGAAAAAAATTTTCGAAATAGTACGATCTCAACAAAGTTTTGATAAAATTTGCGCGTCTTTATGCTCCAACTAACTGCCAAGTTTCATTCAATCGCTGTAGTAGTTCTTGAAATATCAGGAATATAATCTCAAAAGTTCAAATTACTTTAACTCTTACACCATCTGGCCGATTAAGGGCAGGTATTATAATACTTATTTTGAACACAGAGAGCAATTAACTCTCATTTATGAACCATATTTCACCAATTAACTTCTAATTATCTATAAAAATAGTTTATAATACCGGCCCTCAGTCCACTAAATAACTTCACCGCCGCATTCCGATGCGGGAGCTACCCTGAAAGTTTCAAGTCTCTAGCTGGCCCCGTTCGACAGTTATCGTGTCGTTGGCCGGCCGGGCACAAACGATTTTGACAACGGATTCGTCATCAGTGAGTCCACCCTAGTCATTTGGGACCATGTTTGAGTGAGCGAAAAATTTCTTCTAGAATCTCATAATACAGAATGAACTGAATAGTCATTTATTATAGGTTACATAACTTGAGTGAATTTTGGTCCAAATTATTTAGGGCTTGAGAAGGTTTCATAATTTTTCTTTTCTTATATTATCTTATATTCTTTATATTTTAGTATTTCATAAACAGTATATATGAAACCACCCTTGCCCAGGGAAAAATTTTCGTTCTTTCCTATGGTTTGCAATGAGTTTGGATTAAGATGAGAGATTTCATGTTATGCTCTATATTTCAAGTGAAAATTTGGTCAAACCTTACAAAACGTAAGAATTTTTTGATTTCTTTAGGAGACATATTATTTGGTACCAAACTCTTGAGGCACTTTTCTGTTGCAAATTGCCTGTAGTATCATCACTCTGTGAAATTTGGCAAGAGATAACTTGTACACACTGTATATGATATGAATATGACAGACTCTTTCAGCTTGGAGCTTTCTGGTATTGAAATAAAGGGGATTGAGTGTAATACATCAACGATTGATCAGTATGAAGAAACATTCATAATGATTGAAAAATATTGATTGAAAATATACCAATGGTCAAATTGAAAGTAGTATATTGTTTTTAATTATTGTGAAATTCAATATGTTTCACTCATAAGTGTTCTCTGATTAAACTTGATCAAAAGTTGATTTGTTCCAGAGAACTTCCTATTTGAGGTTATGAATGGCATCGAAATATGTATTGGAATACCATTTATATCAGCATGGTCAGTTATGGGGAAGTGATGCGTTTACGACGAAGTGTTTTAAATTAACAGCTATACTTGATCGATATTCGATGCTACATCAAATGTTGACACGAAGTGAGACAAGTATTGCCAATATACAGGTTGATCCAAGTAGAGATGTCAATCATTTTTTTTTAGATTCCTCACACCTAGGGGTATCCAAAAATACCTCATGTATGTTATGCGATTTTTGTAGTTTCGAGTTATAATTTTTTTGTGTTTTTTCAATTTATTATGCCAACAAGGTTTCAAAAATTCATATCTTATTATGTGGTAGGTATTTTGCAGATATTTTTCTAAAATATGATCTCCCTGAATGTTATTCCGGTAAAAAAATTTCAATTTGAATTATTTTAGAAAAACATTTTGAGTTTAATTTACCAAAAGAATGATTTAAAGTAGAAAAAAAACATTAATCGTGTTTCAATGATTTTCAGCCTATCCGCCTTCAAAAGCCGATTACAGCGAAAATAGGCTGATAAAGTACAATTTTTTTCTTATGATTTTGATAGTTTAGGACAGTGCAAAATTTTAAACTCAGCCAGAAGATATAAAACCCCCTCTTTATATTTTTGAATTGATGTTAAATGTTTGAGTAAATCCTACTGAAAACTGAAAAAATCGCCTAACATACATGGGGTATTGTTGGATACCCACGGGTGTGACGAATTTAAAAAAAATTTATTGACATCACTTTTTGGACTATCCTGTATAGACTTTTCAATGTATGTTATGAGACTGAGTTTGTTTTCGGAATAATTCATGTACAATGTTTCAGATGAAACATCAGATATATGATTTCCTAGGTCCGTCCATGCACCTGATTATTAAATAGAATTAATTGAATAGTGTGGTCAAGGATCCAGAAATATTTCTTGAGATTTTCATGAAAGGCTACCGAAGCGTTCACGATGTAACTGGTTGAACTGTATATACGGTTATCTAAATGTATATCTGGGCTAGTTTATTTGGTAAAATTATATTGTCTGTATTTCATGTGAATAATTATCGTTAGTTCTTGATTTTCCAGAAAATCCGTTTTCATTGGCATCGTAAGTAGCAATTTATTATTGCAAAATATTTCAACATTCACTGCACGAATAAATGAAATCAAATCAACGTGAACTGACCACCCTTCGTATCGTCCAATAAATTCAACGCGTAAACTTTCGAAAACATTATATGAATGAAAGCGGAAAACATACCGAAATTTCCATAATTTCCACTCATTTTCGTCAGACATGGAACGAGTAGGAACAAAATATTCATTGTAATTACGCATTAACGTTTTCTGATGGAATACTCATCAAATAAATCTTATTCTCACTAACCTCGCTGATTAAACTCTAAACATCCCTCATAAGTTTTTTTATGAGATTCTCTCGACCTACACATTAATATCAATTATATTCCTTGGAATCACACAAACAATACACACATTGGCACCAAATATATCAAACGAAAAATTGTGAACCAGAATAATTAAGGACCATTGTATACTCACGAAATCCGGCTATTCCAGTTGCAATACACAAAACGCGTCACAGATTCACCGAGTCTGCCTTGCCTAAAGCTAAAGCTGAGCGTACTAACAACCCCAGAGCAATCCAGGAAGACTGGAGGGAAACCGCTAAACAGAAAATCGATAGATCGTTTCGGCACCAGCATTGATTTTTCGTGGCCAATCGTAGAAGTCCATTTATCCTATCGATCTGACATCGCTCCAACACGCTCCCGCTCCTTTTTATTGATTTTCGTTCGCCTCCGATACCTCGCGTCAATAATACCTATTCTAATCTTCATTTATTCACCAAAGGCTGTTATTTCGCATTGTATATTCACTGTTACGAAATAATCAAATGAAAATTGTTCGGAAAAATTGAATTATTCGACGCGCCTAATACATATAATTCTAATATAATTCTTTTTCCCATATATGGGTGGTAAAACTTGTACATTTTATTTGATATTTTCGCTCCGAATATCTGAAAAAGATCTATCAAAAATTAAATTGAAATTTTTTCAATAGAAAGCCCTTAAGGATTGCGGGATTCGAACTATTTGTTAAGGGCAATAGCAGAACAGAGTCTATATCTAACTCCTTCATCAGATAATAAATAGAAAATCTTCAGAATTATTTTCAAAAGTATTGCAAAAATTAGTTCTGAGAATTTTATATTTATTGTCTGATGGAGGACTCAGATATAGAAATTCTCTACGGTTCCATTGGTTAATCGTTTGCATTGATCCGATATTGTTAATTTGGCAATATTTTTGCAAGAAACGGTTTCTGGCAAATACTTCAAATCCCGCAATCCGCAAGGGCAATTTCTATACAGGGTTATTTGAAAGTACAAAACTTCAAGGCAAGATTCTATATGTGCTTTCAAAAAAAAAGTCATATAAAACATTGTCAGAATATGTGGTTTCTCGAAATATCTCAATTTTTTATAAAATAAGTCACACTGCAGTTATCCTTATAGCCTGATCAAATTTGATTACATATCTCAAAACGGCATGAAATTGGCTATAACATAAGAATTTTTTGAGTTTATAAATTCCTTAATTCGGGGGTGGTAAGCAAATCAACATAAAAGTTCTTAGGTGAAAATAATCAATCTTATTTTTCCAATAGGTCTATCGATTAAAAATGAATAATTATGAACATGTTTTCTCTGCAGCAAAAACTTCCTCATTCAGTGATCTTTCGAATGACATATCAACTTTTGTACTAGCGGTTTGTTTTCAGCTTCAATATTATGGCTAACATGATAACAACGAAAAATGAGAAATTATTCAAACCAGATTTTCTTCCACCTTGAAGCACTTTATGATTGAATTAGATGTTTTTCTGATAGAATATTGGAGTAAGTCTCATTAGAACTGGTATTTTATCTGTCGAATCAAACGAATTTTATTAATACATATTATAAGAAAGAAGTTAAGAGAGAAGACAAAATACTGAAAAAGCTCGCTATAAATGATTTAACAATTAACTCATAGCAAATGTTCAAAATGGCTACTGCCTTGTTCAATACATTTCACACATTTTTTTCTTACTGAATCTACAACCCTGCGTAGTTCAGAACGTTTCTGGCCCATTTCTGCTAAATACAATTGGATTCTGTTCATCAGATCATCTCGAGTTTGATCAACTTCTTTTACGCGCTTGTTCTAAGGAACAGCGCGTTATCATTTCGTCACGATGTCTGTAATTTTCGAATTTTGAGCCGAAAATGGTCTCAAACGATTGGGTTAAACTCCCTAGAGAAGAATCTGTGGTCAAATTTAATTCTGTCCGTCCGGCCGTGTGTGCTGTATCTTCCGAAAGGAAACACCTAGAGTCTTGAAATTTTCAGGTTGGGTTTTGATCCTAAATATCTCGATTGAATTCGTTAATGGGGTAAATTTGCAGAATGGCTGCTGGCCTCACGTCAGTGGTTTTCTAGGTTTTTTTTTTAATGTGCTCCAGACATAAAATCAGAAGGAATAAGATCAGGGCTCTTTGGTGACCATCTCACTGAACCGTACTTTCCAATCCATTTTTTTCCGAAATATTCATTTAGTTGATCCCTTACATTCCGGCTATTATGAGCTGGGCTGCCATCTATTTGAAACCAAACGTTTTTTCTGTTTTCCAGAGGCATTTCATCCAGTATGTCTGTTGGGCATATCTCCCTGCCCGCCTCAACATTGCAGAATCCATTCATTTATTTCGAAACAGTCTAAGGGACATATAAGATGAAATGCCTCTGGATCACTGAATGGGGAAGTTTTTGCTGAATAGAAGACACGTTCATAATAATTATTCATTTTTTATGGATACACCTATTGGAAAAATATGATTGATAATTTTTTCCTGCTTATCTGCTTACCACGCCCGAAATTAGGAATTTTTTAAACAATAAAATTCTTATGTTTTGATGAAGCTAGAAGGATAACTTGAGTGTGATAGATTTCATAACAAAATTTGTGATGCACATGTAGAATCTTGCCTTGAAATTTTGGCTTTTGAAGTAGTATAATATATTTCTTTTAAATTTTGTAGTAGTCCTCTTTCAGATTTTGGAAATTAAATGACACATTGAGAATTCTTTTTTGCTCGCATGTTCTAGGGAACAACGTGCTATCGTTTTGTCCAAAAGTCTGTAATTTTTGAAGAAACGACTAGGTTGGACTCGCTGATGACGAATCCGGTGTCGAAATCTGTCCGCCGACCGGCCATCTTTCCGTAGGTCCGTCCGTAGGCATAATCACGGGATTACGAAGGATTCAATCGACCTGATACTTTCAGGGTTGGAGGCATTTGAAAATGCGACGGTTAAGTTTGTTAATGAGCAAAATCGGCCAAACGGTTTCGGAGTTAAAGCCTTTTGAAGTTTGGAGGTTATTTCCGTGATAATACGGGATCTACTGAAACGATTGGATCGAATTTCTTCAGTTAGTTGGAGTATAACGACGCGCGAAATTTTGTTGGGATTATACTGTCAATAAATTCAAAATAAATTTTTTCGAAAAAAAATTTTTCCGAAAACTGTTCATCATATTTGGAAAAAAAACCAGCGCAGAGTTAGAGCTTCATATCCGGATAACTCCAAAAAAAACCTAGAAAAACACTGACGTGAAGTCAGCAACTTGATGTTCAACTAGCATGTTCAAAGGATAACACCAAAAGGGAACATTCGGGTGAAAGGTGTTTTTTGTTTCAGAATTGTAACCCAAAATTCACATCTGGCAGATATCAACTCGAGTCATTATCACCGTTCCAGCTTATGCTATAAAATTGAAATAAAAATCTATTACGGACATTATATTATGAAATTTTTCAAGGGGTTTCTTTGATGAGTTTGTGACCTTTCCTAGGTGAACAATAGCTTATCATGAAAAATCTATCATTTTCATATCTCGTCTCATTCTTTTTCAAGATTGTTTTAATGAGAAAAAATACAACTTTATATTGTATTAGCGCAGCTATGAAATAGCTCGAAAGAAATATATGATATATTATATAATTTGAATCAGAAAAACGATCACTATTAACTATTATTTCCATAAAAGAATAAACTTCAAGTTTAAGCGCAGGACGGAGAAAATCAGAGTAAAGCAATCATAGATTCTCATCAAAAAAGTGTCCATAAAATGTTTCTATTAAAAGTTCATAGCACAAACAGAAACGGAGACTAGAGAATCAATCCTAGCTATATAGATAACAGTTTTTTGATCGATCAGTTGAGATATTAGTACAAAAAACCTCGTGGAAGACATCGTCCAACAACCATTTTCTGAAGTACAAAATGGTGGGGGAGCCGCTCGGAATAGTCGAAAAGTCATTCCTTCTTGTTCAATTGTAAGCTCGTTCTGGAAAATTCTCCCAAAGTAGTCCAAATACCATGCGAAATTTTTCTTTTTTTTCTTGAACAATGTTTGTACTGGTGATAGACTGGGTCATGACCACTGACAATATCGAAAAATTTTTAGTTGAAATTTTCACCGTTTCGTGGATAATGGGCATTTTGAAAATTCGTAAAAAATCTGGAGTAAGATCAGGGCTCCTTAGTGGCCATTCTACTGGACCGTACCAATCCATCGTTTTCCGAAATATTCATTCAGTTGGCCCCTTACATTCTAGCTATTATGAGCTGGGCAACCATCTATTTGAAACCAAACGTTTTGTCTGTTCTCCGGGGGCATTTCATCCAGTGTGTCTGTTAGACATATTTTCTGCCTGGCCGCTCAACTTATGTGAAATTCATTAATTCAATTCGAAACAGTCTAATATACATTTTGGATGAAATGCTCTGGAAAACAGACAAAACGTTTGGTTTCAAATGGATGCTGCCCAGCTCATAATAGCCGGAATGTAAGGGACCGACTAAATCAATATTTCGGTGAACAATGGATTTAAAGGTACGATCCAGTAAGATGGTCACCAAGAAGCTCTGATCTTACACCTTTGGATTTACATGTCTGAAACACATTAAAAGAAAAAGTTCATCAAATAAGCATTCAAACTCGAGATGATCTGATAAATAGAATCAAATTGTGTTGTGCAGAAATGGGTCAGAAACGATATGAACTACGCAGGGTTGTAAATTCAGTAAGAAAAAACTAGATAAGCGCTAATGTGAGGACAGGAGCTTTTACGCGCTTTCGAATCCATTTCTTCAAGACATTTTGCATATACATTCACGCCCTCATTTTTTAAGTGCAGAATTCCGATTCGAACACTTTTGCATTATTGGTAATATAGGGAAAATAAAATTTCAAATGGATGTATCTACGAAATCATTTCAAGTTTTCACGAAAACGACCATCTTAATTATAACCACCAAAACTGCTAAAAATATCGAGTCTCTAAGTCATTCTTTTCCGATGTTATTGTGGTTAAGGTCAGCCTAACTGTATTATGAAAATCCATTTAGAGACTGGATATTTGTCGAATTTGTTGCAAAAGCCTAATTCGCGAAATGGTGAAATCATTCGATGATTCGACATATAAATATACATTCGAAATATCATTACTTCAGTGTTTTTAGAGTTGAAATAACCAAGGAATTTGACACATTTTTTTCCCAATATCTCCAAGGATTGTAATCTTCCATCAACTCACTATACATAGTTCAAATCTGATCGCTACTGTTCTTTTTGAGATATCGAGGGACATTTGAAGCACTGTTTTTGAATATTGACTTCAAGCATTGAGTTTTCAAATACCTAGAGGGGAAACGTAGTTCAAATATTTGTAGCCAGTTTTTGGCGAAGTTCCGTATCCGGTTCATAGATGCCGCAGTTGTGCTTCAGAATAAATATATTTTTACCCTATTGCGCCTAGCGGAGGGTAGATTAACTGTTGGGATTGCTCATAATTTCCACCAGAGGACCAGTTATAACGACCAGGGTCGGCCCTATTCAGGATGTTTTCGAAAATTTTATCTTGTAATTTCGCATTTTGCGAATGTTTGTTTTTCAATGAGAGAGATATATACCTATACGGGGCCTCGTATCATTGAATTACCATAATGTATAATAATAATATATAATAAATAATAAATAAATTTTTCATAAAGAACCGCGAATAAACATCAAAGCGCAGAGGGGTGGGGGTAAGATTTAGCGATTCCGTGCGAAATTTTATTTTTGAAGCTATGACAATATGCACATCATATATTATGGATTCGAACACGTAGATTACGAATCTGTGATTAGATTTTGCGTAACTGATTCGGTTTGGAAAATATTCCGGATTTGGTGAGAAATTTTCGAAATTTGGGTCAACTTTGGGCCGTCGTACAGATCAAACGCGTAAGGCTGGACAATATCGAATTTTTTTGGTTTTATCTGGGTCCTTTGTGAGTACGTAGCCAATTATTTTATAGACAAAGGTCCTCTGGTTGAAAAATTATGATTTTTTTAAAAAAGGTCCAATTTTTTCGATTTTCTTCTGGCCATAAAAAACGAACCAGACTCTCCACTAACATTCTGATTGGATTTTCTTTATCTACGCCCTCGAATTAGTATATGTTTCAAATTTCAGGTCGATCGGAGAACTTTCGATTTTTGGTAAAATTTTAAGGGGTTACCCTTAAGAAAATATCGATTTTCGAAAAATAATTTTCCGACTCCTATCGCCGTGAAATTTGGCACACTTACTAATTCGAGGGCGTAGAACAAGAATATAAGGTCAGATATTTTTTTAAAAAATCGTCCTGGACGTGAGAGGTCCTTGAAGTTCCAAAATTTTGGACCTTTTTTCAAAAAATCATTATTACCGACTCGATGAAAGTAAGACGATGAAATCTGTTTTATTGCATAGATAAAGGATAGAACTGCACGTAAAAAAATTCGACATCATCCAGCTTCATTATTTTGGTCGGTACGACGTCTCAAAGTTGACCAAAATTTCGAAATTTGGGTCAACTTTGGGTCGTCGTACAGATCAAACAGGTGAGGCTGGACAATATCGAATTTTTTTGGTTATATCTGGATCCTTTGTGAGTACGTAGCCATTTATTTTATAGACGTAAGTCTTCTGGTTGAAAAATTATGATTTTTTTAAAAAAGGTCCAATTTTTTCGATTTTCCTCGGGCCATAAAAAACGAACCAGACTCTCCACTAACATTCTGATTGGATTTTCTTAATCTACGCCCTCGAATTAGTATATGTTTCAAATTTCAGGTCGATCGGAGAACTTTCGATTTTTGGTAAAATTTTAATTTAATTTTCGAAAAATAATTTTCCGACTCCTATCGCCGTATCGTATTTGAAAACTCAATGGTATAACCGAATCAATCTGATCGCGTCAGTAGTTATCGAGATATTGAGGAAATATTCTCAAAATTTCAAATAACAACGAAATTTGGCATAATTTTTCCTAAATTCTAAGAAAATAAACATCAGATCAAATTGAAATTTGAAGGACTGTTGTGGAAGACTAACTACAAAGTCTGTGTAGAATTCAATCGGAATCTGTTCAATAAATTGAAAAAAAAAATTTTTTTCGATACAAATGTGGATAATTTTCGAGAAACAATATTTTCAGAATTTTTCAAGAATTATTGGAGCAGCACGAAACTTTGCAGTAAGTTGCGAGTTGATTTTTCCAAATAATTACTAAGTTTTGATGAGATCGCATGTCTACTCCTTGAGATATCGAGGAAATAAGCTCAAAATTTCGAACGACAACGAAATTTTACACACATATTAATATGCGTGGATCCAATCGAATTAATCTGTAAGAAATAGAATTAGAAAAACGCTTGCAATAAAATAGAATACACCCGAATTCTTAACCCTCATAAGCATTTTAGGGGTTTCCTAGAGATCCAAAGCATCACTCTGCAAAGAGAAAAAAAATAAATGCTGATGATTCTTATTTTGAATGGTGCCTCCATAAGACAATATTCTGTAATTTTCTCTTCTGATTCATTTGACTCCCAAAATTTCATATTTTGTTCTTTCTCACAGATTTTTAATTGGCTTGGAGCAATAAAGTTGAAGTAATCTGGTTGAATCAATTTGTCTCTTGATATATTAAATTCTCCTTTTTCCTATCGTCATAATAGAAGTCTTTGGTCTCTTCAATAAATATTAGAAATTCTATTCAAAGAATAATACAATAGTAGGGATGACCGAATATAACCACAGACCAATGATGATCTGTGATATAACCACAGACTAATATATGTGTATATGTGATATAACAATCATCACATCACGGTTCAAAGAGAAAACGTGCCTTCTATTACCTTTTCTATTCTCTCGAACTCAAACCTCCGGATCCGACCGTAGAAAGATCTACGGATCTGACCTACTGTAGCTCCAAGGCCTACGAGTTCTGTGGCTCGCACGCGCGCTCTTTTATGTGTCAGTTCGATCTGTGCTCTAACCTCGAAATGTTAGATCTTAAAACGGTTAAAAAGTTAAAATTCGATTCTTGTCATTTGATTCGAAATAATCGAAATCCTATAGAAGTTAGTAGAAGTACTGGTCCGTTTTTTTCAAGCACGATTCGTAGTAGTCAAGAAAGAAGAGAGTGTAAAACTCATCCCTATTCAATTCGTTGTGGTTTGTGTAGGCAGTTAGGAACATTCATTGCTAGTTGAATTCCTCTCAGGGCTGTTCTGATGTAAGTTGATCCTTAAAGTAGATTATATCGCGTTCAAAGCATATGTGCTTAAAGATACAGTCGTTTAAAAAAAAACTTTCGGGTTTTATAATTATAAGAAATATTTCACGTATCACCCTACTTTGATGGATTATCATAATCAACCAAAAGATTAATTGAAAGAACTGACGTGAAGTCAGGAGGTAAAGGAGCGTTTTGCCGGGTCAATACATGGAGAGATGACCGCTCTGGCAACAAATCACGAAAATTTGCAAAAGGTTGTGCATCAGCCTTTTTCAACTAGTTATCAAATTTCATCATGATTGGGTCAGTATACGTATCTATTGAGTTATTAAATATTAACAGCGATACCGAGGAAAAAAACACGAGATATGATATATATTCTTTCCCAATATCTTCGATATAAAATGGGAACTAACTAAAATTTGGGTAGTTAGACTGTTGCAAAATATGGAGTTCAGGGATTGTGCTCAATATCTTGAGAATCTGATAAAAAATCCAAAAAAAAGATGTGAAAAAATTTTCGTATTTCCTTTTTCAGTTGTTCTAATGGCTTTTGCCAACTAACTAAAAAGTTTGATTATGCTTGAATTAGTATTCTTCTAGTTATTCTGGTAATATCAACGATACCGAGGATAAAAACACAAAATTGGTCATAGTTTTTATTGATATTTCCTAAGATTAAATTCGATCATCCTGAAATTCAACACACTCTTGTGAAATATACATAGTGTAATAGCCAAATGGAATAAATTCGATAACGAATAAATGAGGGCGTGTTGGAAAAACGCTCGGACACGTCGATTTGTAATTTTAAATGCGCATATTTTTCAAGAAAATAATATTATATAGGGTGTTCCATGTGACCGTGGCCAATACCAACTTTCTTATGTCAAATGCAACCCCCTATATGTATATTATTTATTTTTTGGATTCTTCGGAGAATTCTAGACACAATTCATGCACAATCTCCTATACCTATCTTTAACTATTTCGGAAATATTAAGTGTTTTCAGATTTAGTGCAAAAATCAACGTTTTAAATAAAAATTATTTCATTTCACAAATTCGGTACATTACACTTAAAACCTAATAAGTAATACTGATTATTTCTTAATAATTAAAAAAAAACAAAAAAAAAACATTAATGGCAATGTAGGAAATGTTCAAAATGCTCGCCGCGAACGTCTTGGCAACATGCTAATCTGGTGTAGAATTAATTGTCTTCTAACGTTACTCAACATTTCTGACAACACTTAATATTTCCGAAAAAGTTGAAGATAGGTATAGGACATTGTACATGTATTATGTCTAGAATTTTCTGAAGAATCCAAAAAATAAATAATATACAGGGGGGTTACATTTGAAATAAGAATGTTGGTATTGGCCACGGTCGCATGGAACACCCTATATAATTTTATTTTCTTGAAAACTATGCGCATTTAAAATTTCAAATCGACGTGGCCGAGCGTTTTCCTAACACCCCCTCATTTATTCGTTATCGAATTTATTCCATTTGGCTTTTACACTCTGTAGGTCTGTGCGAATTTCTGTCGGAATCTGATAATCAGTTCTGGAAAAAAAATATTTCATGATAAATTTCGAAAAAATTCATTTTTTGAGTTCACCAACCATAGGTTCTCAATAAAATTTCGCTAGTGGCTATGCTACCGACTAACAACCAAGTTTCAATCCGTTCGCTTAAGTTATTTTCGAAATAATGAGGAAATCATTGCAAAAATTCAAATGACCTGTACTCCGAAACCGTTTGGCCAAATCGAAAATTTAAAAATCTGAATTGATTGATTGAACGCTGGTTCATGTTGCAATGAATACCTTATTCGTCTTTTTCGTGTATTTCCAAATGCTAATATTTATAAGATTCGAACTCGATTATATCATTTCATCATTCAAGGGTTTGAACTGACTCAAAGTGCGGCCAGATTGTTGGTGGGATTGCTATGTCGTGAGTCGGCTTCTCTCTTAGTGATTAACAAAATGAGAATGGACTCGCGATATCAAAATCTCCCTAGCTCTTTGGCCTTACCATTGTATTAGGGTAGTCCGTAGAATCTCGATTTATTTATTTTCTGCTGTGATTATCTATTTAAAATTTTCATGTTCACATGTTAACGAAAACGATAGATACTCTTTTCTTTTTTACAGGCGTGCAGAAATTTTCAAGAAAAAAATTTTTTTTTTAAATCATTTACTTCAAAGAGGTTTTCAGTATGTGCACTTTGTCATGGCTCATTTACTTTGAGACGATGGTACCTGATGAAATTTGTCAACGAATGAAAGTCGACCATAACAGTTTTGTTCATGCACAACTTTCAACCCCTACGAACCCTTTAATGGAAAAAAAAATTTCACGTGAGGAGGTTGAAAGTTGTGCATGAACAAAACTGTAATGGTCGACTTTCACTCGGTGACAAATTTCATCAGGTACCATCGTCTCAAAGTAAATAAGCCATGACAAAATGCACATACTGAAAACCTCCTTGAACTAACTAGTTTATCAAAAAAAAATATATTTTTTCTTGGAAATTTCTGCACGACTGTAAAGAAGATACAAAGACCTTGCCAAAAAAGTACCGCATGACCTACTTTCCCTATTCAAAAAAATTGGAGGGTTGATGGGGTTGGCACAGGTGGTGCAACAAAAATCCTGCAACAATGCATATAAATTTGGTAAAAGTGAAACAAAATTGACCTGTTTCAGGATTTTGTTGCCAAAATGAATTTATTCCATAATTTTGAAGCGCACTTTATACAGGGTCTTTCACGAGGAACCTCACCCATATTTATACGGGAAACTACTGAACGTATTTTCATGAAATTCAGCACTTATAAGTATTTCACGATGCTGATGAAATCTAAAATATTTTCAAGGCATGAGCACCTCCGGTTTTTCCGGAAATGACGTCAACTTCCGTTTTTCAAATTAGAACACCATTTTTTTATTGCAGAAATAGATTCCTTAGAAAATTTCAATTTATTTTGATGTAACATTTTTCAGTTTTGGTTGGAAAATTCTCTCTGAGCGGGAAAATTCGAAAAAAAAATCGAAAATAGAGCTCCGCTGAAACAAGAATAACTTCGAGGCTTTTGGATGGAAAATTTTCATTTTTGGGATTTTTCAAGATGTAAGATTGATGTATCCACTTTAAAAATCGAAATCGCGATTCATGATACAGGGGGTGAAAAAATCGCTTTCAAAGTTAGGGATGACAAAATCGTGAAATATCAATTTTTTCAAATTAGAACCCCATTTTTTTATGGCAGGTATTGAATCTACGTTAAAAAATAATGTGAGTGTATGCATCACACCCTTGCCCTAAAATGGATATTTTCTGAGTTATTCACAAAAAACTGTTTTTCGTCTTGAATTTTCAGCTATTTCTTTTCCCTTCACGCCAAAAAGATGAAATTTTCAGGAACTGTTATTTGAACCATGCTGTAGATTTTTCAACCCTTCTTGAAACCGACTTCAAGTTACTATTAGGAGAACCATGGCAAACTCTCGCAGTTATAACTAGAGAAGATGCTCAAAGTTTTGACCGTTAATTTCTAGACATTTATTTATACGTCTCAGGAATACTTCGTGCGTTGCTCTTCTTATTTCATCGGGAGGAAGAGATCTGCAAAAGTGTTTAAAAACCAAATTGAGTTTCAAAACTATGAATCTAAAAATCTAAACAAACCTGAACGCATTTCTGACTCGTTCTATGCAGTCTCCTTTATCAGTCAGGGGAGTTGAGTAGACAATATTTTTTATCCTACCCCAAACCTAATAGTCTAAAGGGGTTAAATCGGGAGAACGTGGTGGCCAAAGATGTGGACCATTGTTCGCCAACCATCGATCTTCAAATAGCCTGTAGAGGATATTTGACACATGGAGTGAATTGTGTGGAGGCGCGCCATCTTGTTGATACCATAAGTCATTATGGTTCTGTACTAGCGGCTCAATTATTTGAGTCAATATGTCAGAATATCTATCTCCTAAGGGAGAACATTCTTTAAATAATGCAAACATGTGTAGTGTTCTATCTTACCAGTTAAAGTCCCATCATAAATGTGAACATCGAGAATTGCATTATTTTTGATGGCGCAAAAAACATTGAAACTCCAGGTCTCTTGAAAGTTCCATTGTCTGAAGTGGTGATTGTTCTCTTCATCCCAATAATGACTGTTATGCCTTTTGAAAGAACCATTCTTTGTGAATTTAGATTCATCTGTCCCAATTATACAGTCCAAAAAGTTTTCATTCTCTTGAAATCGAATCATCATAGCTTCGCAAAACTCTTTTCTCCTGACGAAATCAGTTTCCTTCAAATGCTGTACCCTATTGAATTTATATGGGTGCATTTTATGTTTTTTTAATATTCTCCAAACACTCGATTGAGATAATCCCAGATCAATCTCGGCATCTTTGAGAGAATTTTGAGGATTCACACGAAAATATGCAAGAACTGTAATTTCGTTGTTCTCATCTTCTACTACACTATTTTCTCTGTGTGTAGTTTTCTTAACGAAAGATCCGACATTTCTCAAGTTTGTCATGGTTCTGTTAATGGTATCTCTCGTTGGTCTGGGTCGGTCAGGAAACCTCTCAATGAACAGTCGAATCGTTCTATCTACAACTTTATTACATTCTCCATGAAGTAGAATGAGATTTAAATAATCTTCATTGGTAAAATTAGGCATAGTGATCGATTTTATAACATAATACGAATTATCACCAAGTAAACACAAAATGCTACTGAATAAAGAGGAATTTGGCAGATGTAATTAATGATATCTATCATTAAAAAAAAATAATGTAAAACATGGTAAGTTTTTGCATATGGTTCATAAGGAATTATTTATTTATCACTGGAGAGAAAACCGATGGCCGATTAGTTGAAATAAAGAGGTTTCCGATACAAATTCGAATCCAAATTCGCCATCTATTTAGGAACAACCTGTAACTTTTTTCTCTTGCATATTGGGGTAGTAAAATCTAAAACATGGTTTAAGTAACAGTTCCTGAAAATGTCATCTTTTTGGCGTGAAGGGAAAAGAAATAGCTGAAAATTCAAGACGAAAAACAGTTTTTTGTGAATAACTCAGAAAATATCCACTTTAGGGCAAGGGTGTGATGCATACACTCACGTTATTTTTTAACGTAGATTCAATATCTGCCATAAAAAAATGGGGTTCCAATTTGAAAAAATTGATTTTTCACGATTTTGTCATCCCTAACTTTGAAAGCGATTTTTTCACCCCCTGTATCATGAATCGCGATTTCGAATCTTAAAGTGGACACATCAATCTTACGTCTTGAAAAATCCCAAAAATGAAAATTTTCCATCCAAAAACCTCGGAAGTTATTCTTGTTTCAGCGGAGCTCTATTTTCGATTTTTTTTTCGAGTTTTCCCGCTCAGAGAGAATTTTCCAACCAAAACTGAAAAATGTTACATCAAAATAAATTGGAATTTTCTAAGGAATCTATTTCTGCAATAAAAAAATGGTGTTCTAATTTGAAAAACGGAAGTTGACGTCATTTCCGGAAAAACCGGAGGTGCTCATGCCTTGAAAATATTTTAGATTTCATCAGCATCGTGAAATACTTATAAGTGCTGAATTTCATGAAAATACGTTCAGTAGTTTCCCGTATAAATATGGGTGAGGTTCCTCGTGAAAGACCCTGTATAGTAGGGTTATTTTTGTTTGCACAGGTGCTATTTTTCTCACTCAGGTTCTTTAAACGAGTAGATTGAACTTACTGATTTTAATTTCTTGTCAAAATATGTTCTTTCTGTTCGGCCGTAACCACGAAAACTTGAGAAAAAAAAACTAGCGACTAGGACATTTCAGGGTAGGTTTTAAAAATGATTTTTAGGGAACCCATCATCAAATTTCAATGGAATTCGGCACAGAACTTGGAAGTCAATATTAAACAACAGTGTGCCAAATTTCAGTTCGATCTGATTTTTGTTTTCCGAATTATTTGGAAGAAAATATTTCAAATTTTCTGTTTTTTTTCGCTAGGTGTCGTTGTTTTTCCGGAATAACTGATCTAATCCATGATGTAAAAAACAAAGTGTTCCCATCTGCAAAAAGAGTGACGTCAGCAAGATTGAAATACAAGGAAATATATATTCTGTTGTTTGAATTTGCATGTAGTTTTATAAGTCATCATTTGTACTTACGATCACAGATGAGCACATCATGTTTTACTTGAATCATGGATCCAATCATGATGTAAGTAACACATGGTGTGCCCATCTTCTCATCTGTGATCGTATTTACCAATAATGACGTCATTTTTTTCATTCAACTTCAAAGCACAGAATATATATTCCCTTGTATTTTAATCTTGCTAACGTCACTTTCTTTCAGATGATCACACCATGTTTTTTACATCATGGATCCAATCATAATGATGATTATGATGATCGTGATATTAGAAGTTTAAAAAAAATCTGGAAATAAAGCTGCGTTTGCGGGAGTCAACACGTCAGTAGGTGACCGCTTTGCCAACGAGTTTGAACATGCGCTCAAAAAAACCGAGGCAGGTTGGCACTCCTGAAATATCGACAATGACAAAATATTTCGGCGAGACGTTGCCAATTTTCTACCTTTCCGTTCTCAATAACAACAATCCAGCATCAGCATAATATCCCACAATCAAAGTTCGTATAATAAATAAACATATGGCTTTGATTCGAAATTGAAAGTACCGAAAGTTGATTTGATAAGCAACGACAGAATGTCGGGAAGTGCTATATAGAATTAAGGAGATTCCATTCATAACCCTGATATTTTGGAACCAGTTATTCATCAGAAGCTATCTTTCGTTAACGACATATTTATGTGAGTAAAAACCTAAGTTTTATATTTCATATGAATAGATATTTATTTTTTAGCTACACGTCACCACAATCAGGAAAATTTTGAATGAAAGGGACGTCAAAGAGTCTCCTTCTATTGGTACACCTAAAAAGACACTCACTGAAGATTTTTTTTGAAACAGAGATCTGCTACGACAAGTTTGGAACTATAATTGGAAAAATAACCATTTTTCGATTGACGCACTACTCTTTTTTTGTAAAGGAATATTTTGAATAAAACTAAGAACGTACATCACTATTTAGAATCATAAAACCAGTGAGTTCCAAATACAACAGGGTGAATGAACACAAAATCATCGCTTGAGGGCCAGATCTGGTCGAAAGACCTTCCTGATTTGGTACCAAATGAAGATAATATTATTTTTGTTTTCCTCCTAATTTTCTATCTTCTTTTATGTTGCAGATATATTTTCAAGATATTTTGTCTTATTCCGTGAAGGAAGAAGAAGAAATTTTGTCTTGAAGAAACATGCCCTCTATTATGAATTTCTCAGCCTAATTCTTCGAACAAATTCCTGTTTCTCTACACTTACGCAGAGGGACAGTGTATTTCCTTTCAAATTTGTATATTTGTGCTCTTGTATCATAGGTAAAAATATATGGCGTCCTTTGCTCACATCCCTCTTGTGATACTGTAATGTTATATTGTTTGATATATCAGAGAACACAATGCTCTATCTCAAAAAATAATGATGTTAATATGTAATGACCTCAAAAAGTTATGTCTCAGGCTTGCAAATTATTGAAATTGAATTGAAACGAAAAGATTTAACATACAACACCATATCAGTCTATAATGATACGAAAAATAAACCTGAAATATCAATATACTAATGCAGTGCTGCCGACTTCGCGAAATATCCTAAAAAATCAGAACATTTCATTAAAACCTTAAAAAAAGCTATAAAAAATTATTTTTTCTGTTTTTTTCACGTTAGATGCTCTACGACAAATACTTGACAATTATTTATAATATTTTTGATCGAATTCAATGCATATTTTAAAAAAATTCAAAAAGCCGTGAAGGCAGCAACTTTTGCGCTCATGTTCAATGTTGATGACCACTTCAGCAACGAATTTGAACGTGCGCGCAAAAAGCTGCCGCCTTCACGGCAGGGCTTTTTGAAATTTTTTTCTGATAAATTACTGGATTTCAATTCGATCATATCTGTAGTTTTGGACATATTGGAAAAATAAAATTTTGAATGGGTATATCTACGGAATCATTGGGCGGATTTTACCCATTCACGAATTCGACCTTCGTAATTAAGCCCCAAACCTACTCTACAAATATCGAGTTTCTAAGTTGTTTCTTTCGCAAGTTATCGTGTTTACGCAGTCGGCCGTTAGGCCGTTAGCCGAGTAAGTTTGGGGCTTAATTACGAAGGTCGAATTCGTGAATGGGTAAAATCCACCCAATGATTCCGTAGATATACCCAATCAAAATTTTATTTTTCCAATATTTCCAAAAATACAGATCAGATTGAATTGAAATCCAGTACTTCATCAAAAAAATAACAGTTCGAAGTTTCATACTGAATTTAATGAGGATGATATGATGAGAAAATCATAGAAATTTTTTTTTTTCAAATTGTTCTAATGACACGATTATCACGAAATTTTGCATAAAGTTGTCTTTCGGCATCTTAAAACTAGCTGTGAAGTTTAATCAGGACTGAATCAGTATTTCTCGAGTTATACCGAAAAAATCAACGATATCGAGAATAAAACCTCGAAATTTGAAATATTTTTCCCGATATCTCCAAAACTTATGATCGTATCGAACTGAAATTTGGTACACTGCTCTGAAATTAGAAGGTTAAAGTGTGGGTTGAATTTTTTTTTTGATATGATGAATGGTTTCCGAAAAAAATTTCGAAACAAATTTTTTTTTTAAATTACTGACAATATGATCCTGACTAAATTTGGCTCAAAGTTGCGGAAGTTATACTCCAACCTAACTGCCAAGTTTGAATACAATCGCTCAGGTAGTTTCCGAAATAAAAAATAAATAACTTCAAAACTTCAAGTGCCTATAGCTCCGAAACTATTCGACCGATTTTGCCCATTAACGAACTTAACCGTGACATTTTGATGCGCAACCTATCCTGAAAGTTTCAAGTTGCTAGCTTGCTTCTGTCGACAGTTATCGTGTCTACGGCCGGACGGCCGGACAGAATCGATTTTGACACCGGATTCGTCATCAGTGAGTCCAACCTAGTCGATTGAGACCATTTTCGGCTCAATCATCCAAAATTACAGACATTTGGACAAAACGATAGCACGCTGTTCCCCTAGAACATGCGCGCAAAAAGAACTAAGAGCGCGACAAATTTTTTTCTTCAACGACAAATTCTCGACAAATATTCGACAATTACTGAGATGGTTTTCATTCATTTCCTTGCAAGTGGCTCTGCTAATTTTATGGACATACCTCCTTGAATATT
This sequence comes from Myrrha octodecimguttata, assembly GCA_958510865.1. NCBI lineage: Eukaryota > Metazoa > Arthropoda > Insecta > Coleoptera > Coccinellidae > Myrrha > Myrrha octodecimguttata. The sequence continues at coordinate 70,994,193 of OY294059.1, read as the reverse complement.
GTACATCAACTCTGTTACACCTGTATACATTTATCTCTTCTAATACATTCGTTAAGTATTTGCTAACATTATCCATCAACTCTATCATCCTAATGTCCCCGTTTATGAATGAACTTTATTTCGCCTTGTTTTTTTTCTGCTTTTGACTCTTTTGTGTATTGTGGTTTTGCTATATAGTGTTATTTTATTTTAATGTAACTTTTCTTTTATTTTTCATGAGTTAATCTGCATCGAACATCTTCAAGAGTTCATTTTTTTATGTCACACAGGATATACTTATTATACTTCAGTGATGTAATCTGTTATTCACCGAAATAAACTTTCAGTATTGTTATTATTATTATTATCTGTTTCAGTGCTCAGAGTTGGAACATCGAATCACTGAGTCTATGTTGAGACTAAGGACGTTGTTGACGAGTTTCTTCATATTCGAAAATTGTACAGGCAGAATATTCAAAGAAAATGGAAGATTCTGATTATGAAGCTGATACCGATTACGAAAATGATTCCGAGTATGAAGCTGATTCCTTCAGTGAAGCTGAAGAAAAGCTTGATGCAAGTGATCTCATTCAAAAGGATTCGGATCTGATCGTTGATCCTACTTCGACCAAGAAGATAAAGACAAAGAAGAGGTATAAGTGCATGCATTGTGAATATGTGTCACGGAAAGATATGGTTAGAAGGCATATAAATTCTGTTCATCTGAAGTTGAAAAAACACGTGTGCCATTTATGCGATTATGTTACAGGTCGTAAAGATATTCTAAACATGCACATACAGTCCATTCATCTCAATTCAAAGCCACATGAGTGTGAACATTGCGACTATGCGGCAAATCATAAAGCTGATCTCGAAACACACATAGAAAATCGGCATTTGAAAAAGAAACACTTTTTCTGTGACTTATGTGAATACGCTACAAATTTGAAAAAAAATTTGACAAATCATAAAGAATCAGTGCATTTGAATTTAAAGGAACACAAGTGTGACAAATGCGATTTTGCTTCAAACCGGAAAGATCTGCTGAAATCGCATATAGATTCAACTCATTTGAAATTGAAGAAACATCAGTGTCACCTTTGCAATTATGCTTCGAATAAAAAAAGCGATGTTACACGACACATAGGTACGATGCATTCGGATTTGAAGTGTGAGTTATGCGACTTCAAAACAAATGGAAAAATCAATCTCAAGAAACATATGAATACAATTCATTCAGATGTGAAGAAATATAAATGTGAGATGTGTGATTTTGGTGCAGATCAAAAAAAAAATCTTCAGGTCCATATGAATTCTGTCCATCCAACTTCAAAAAAACATAAATGTGGCGAATGCGATTATACATCAAACCGCAAAATTGACCTCAAAAGGCACATTGAATCTATCCATATTAAGGATCACAAATGTCCCTCGTGCGATTTCATTGCGGAAAGCGATATTGACCTGAAAAAACATACAGATACTGTTCATTCGAAAAAATATATATGTCACCTTTGTAATTATACTACCAGCCGAAAAAGTCATCTCAAACAACATATTGAGGGTGTACATTTAAGAACGAAGGAGTTCAAATGCGATAAATGTGAATATGCTTCAAGTCAGAAAGTGAATCTCAAAAGACATATTAATTCATTCCATAAATAATTGGAACTTCTGAAAGTTGAAAGAGAATAACAAGGTTGAAAATATACAAGAGAAATAAGACGAGATGGTTCTGGCAAAAAAGGAAATAGCAGAAGAAAACTCGAATCGGAAGCTAAAGAAAGGTCAATCGAACCACCCATATGGTGCAAAAATTTCGCAGGCATTTCTTCTATGATCTTTATTTATACACTAAATTTGTTTTCCACATATTGTTTTATTCATAACGAATCTAAAACCAAGTCGATTATTAATTCTGAAATTATCAAAATATCAGATCTGCTACAATTATATGATGGGGCTTTGCATATTTTTCTCTACATTGTTCCTGAGGACATTGATTAATTTCCCTCAATATCTATTTCAATAATAATTTTCTTGAGAGAGGATACATAATTATTGTTTATTTCCCTGGATTGATATAAGATAGCGTTGCCAATAAGCTATCATAAAAATCCTTCTTCCATTTGCGACATTCTGAAGTGAAGGCACAAAAATATAATTTCAGAATTGAAAATTTAAGTGGTTTTGTATTTTACTGAAGAACGGACGCGGGCGTCGAACTATGTGATATCATAAATGTATTTTTGTATTATTTTTACCGAGATAATTAATTAGTAAAAAAAGTTCAAAATATAAGGTGTTTGTTATTCTAAGGGAATTTTCATTAATTTATATCTTTCAAAAATCGGACAAATGTCAAACTTCACTGAAAGGATTATTCTTATTTCGATTCTAAGAAGCTATTTGTGTTCAGATTTTTTCAAGAACCCAACATCAACCAAAGTAGTATTCCAAAAGATCATGTTCAATGTATTTCGTAATTATTGGGCCCAATTGAAACCGAAGATACTTCTTCATTTTTCCCAAAAGCCTCTTGTACGAAGAAAAGCACTGACGTAAGTTCAGGCTTTTAAGGGGCTTGTTCAAATTCGTTACGAAGAGGTCAAGTAATCACGTATTGACCCTGCCAAACGTAACTTTACTTCGTTATGAGAATAGAAGATTTGGTTACTTTTCAAGCGCTTGTTCTGGAGAACAGCGGAGGAAAAGACCCGGAGTCTTGAAATTATCAAGTTTGGTTTGAAGCGTAAATATTTCGGTTAGGTTCGTTTTTGATCAAAATCGACAGGACGATTTCGTAGCTACACCAATTTGACATTTTGAGGTTTATTCCTATTAAGATATGAAATGCTTATGAAGTACTGAAGCGATTAGATTGATAACGTAGTTTGCGCATCTCGATGCAAAATTTCGTGTAGATCTAGTCGAAAAAAAATATTCGGAAGTTTTCTAAAAATTTTTTTTGGAGACTATCATATTCCAATGAAATTTGACTCAGACCTTGAACTCGATAATTAATAATGCTCCGAATTTCAGTCCGATCCGATATTGATTTTCAGAGATACATAGATAAGAAATCTGTCAAATTTCGTTGTTATTTCCTCAATATCTCAAGAAGTACTGATGCGATCGAACTGAAACTTGATTATTTGTTGCAGCATACCAACGAGCAACTCAATTCTATTTGTGAATTTTCGCGGTGAAAAATTTTTCTCCGGAGATGATTTCAGTTGAATTGGGTACAAATCTTCAAGTCAATATGCAATAGAAAAATATATACCAAAATCCCTGTTATAATTTTATTTTGGATAACCACTGGGATTTAATTCATAAAATCAAGTAAGAAACCAACCCATATATGAAGATTCCTGATGCAATCACTTCGCAGACCGAGTGATAGTACTTCGAACTGGCAGGCAAGAATGTCTCTAGAGAACATCGTAGTCAAGAAAACCTAGAAAAGCACTGACGTGAGGTCAGGAGCTTTTACGCGCTTGTTCCGTTGACAAAGCTGTCATCTATACTTCAAGCATTTTTTATTGAAGGGCGATTCGATCTATGTTTTGGAAACTAAAATTTTGAAAGTATATCTGCGGAATCATTCGATAGTTTTAACTAATTCGGCCTTCATAATTAAACCCCAAACTTACTTTACGATTATCAAGCTACTGAGTAGAAGTTATTTTGTTCACTATCAGAGGTTAGGCCGGCCGTAAACACAATCACTTTAGGAAGAATCGACATGGCAAATATATTTGTAGAGTAGGTTTTCAGTTTAATTAAGAAGGTCGGATGCTTAAATGGGTTGAATTCGCCAATTATTCTTTAGATAGTTATACCCATTCAAAATTTTGGATCGAATTGCAATCTAGTACATGATCGAAAATTATATCTTGAGGTTCATGCAGAATTTCGTGAGGACCACATGAAGAAAATATCTGTGTCGGCAATTTTCATATATTTTTATCAAGGTTTTTTGGTTTGATTTAGTTGAATATGTTATTACCACGACCTTCATGTAGAAAGTCCCGTAGTTATAAGACAAGAAAATGAATCCAACAAACCTAACAGGCGGCCGATTATTGAATCTCGATCAAGAATTGAAGGGTATGACAATTGTCATATGTTATAATGTCGATTTTCTAAATTTTCTCGAGCATCTGCAAAATGTGTGGGAGTTCTATTCGCCATTTCAACTATGTTTTCAAGCAAATATTCAAGAAATAAACTGAATGCGAGATATCGTGAAATTTCAAATCGAAATATAAACATAACCTTATCAACGTTTCCTTCGACTAAGCAAAGTAGCAAGTAATACGGAGTATAGGAGATATAAGATTCGATTGTCGACATTCGGTTCCATGCTCAGGTCATGTCTACTTTGGTTTATTATTTGATGAAATCAAATAATAAACCTTAGCGATCGACCAACAAAAAAAAAATTTTAACCCCCCCTGAAAATTTCACAGTTTACGTTTGGAGTATGTAGATTTGAATGAACGAATAAAAAAAAATCCGTCCGTCCGCCGTTCGTTGTCCAGAGCTTTTCTCGGAAAGTACTGAACCGAAATCCGTGAAACTTGGTAGAAAAATCATGTGTCGCTCGGGATTGATCCTCCAAGCTTTTCAGCAGGATTGGTGTACCCTAAGGGCTTAAACTTGGGGGTTGGAGGGAAAAAAAAATTATTTCTCGGAAACTTACCACCGAATTTTTGTGAAATTCTCAACGTTGATTACTGTTGCATAACTCAACCTAAAAATTTTTACCCGGATGATATCCGACCAGTAGTCTCTGAGTTATAAAGAAAAATGCTGCAAATTTCCAATAATCCCGAGAATGAATCATCGCATTCCGTTCTAAGATTGGAATTCAGTGAAATAATCGGTTAACTTTTCATCCAGAATCATATATCTGAAAGTAGATGAAAAGATTGTTACCAAATTTTCAACATATATTGAGAAATTTCGAACGGATTCGTTAATTATTTTATAAACACAATGTGCAAATGCCCCATCGATGTTCTCGACAATTTCATAATCGTTAGTAGTTCAAATTAAATATTTTTGGGGTTTTTCTCCTAATATCTGAAACATAACTACAAAAACTCGGATAACAATTATTATTTATAGATATCACCCTGCGAATTACGGAATGAAACATTAAATTTCTTAATGGAGCTCAATTATATCTTAAATAAAACTTATATGTTATTCATAAATCATTGGTTTTTCACCACCCGAAAACTAATTCCATGAAAAAATTCATTTGAAACATTGAAATCTCAATAAATACTCTTGTGTAACTGAATAACCCTTTCACATGCAGAACGCGAATTAAGAAGCGTTATTTAAAATAATGAATATTTCCAAAATATTCGGTCGATCAGAGGTTTCCATCAATTTTGGATTGCTTAGTACAATTATCGTCAACATGTGGATATCGGCTTCTGGTTTCAATCGAAATCCAATATTTTTCGTACTGAGACTTTGAAATAGGGGTGATTATAAAAGATAATGAGCATGTATATGATAAAACAAATTGGAGGATATATGCAAACAAATCAATTAACAAACCGGAAATCTCATCAATTGTCGAGAATCTAATACTAAGGGTACCGGGGACCGGTACCTGAAACCGGGGTTTCAACATCTGGTGGTCCGCAAACTACTTGTTTGAATTGAACGTTTTTACATTAAACAGACGTTGGGATTTCACACCCTCTTAGTTGAGTGTATCTGACAACTATACGGAACGAAATTTCTCGTTTAGAATTATTCAGTCGAATTTAACCTTGAGAGGTTCACGATATATTTGATTTTTACAGAAAGGTTATTGAAAATAACTTTAGGTCTTCAGTTTGTGTATTGGATATTTTGTGAATCAAGTGAACTCTTATTGGATATATGCACTGTGCAAAAATTTTTTTCAGATAAGTTGCACAGGACAGGTGAGTTTTTTTTTCATTTCATTGATATTTTTCAGAACAAAGTTGAATCCTAGTAAGAATCACATACACACGTTTAATATTAGCGAAAAATCTTGAATTTTGTTTCACGTATTTGTTGTTAATTTGAGAGTCTAAATTAATATTTATTTGCAGAGATATTGGCGGAAAATTTTGTGGCAATTTTTAATTTTGAGGTTATTTCCCTTATATGTAAAAAGGCTCAAACGCTTTCTGATTTGAATTTCATTTCTATTTGTGTAATACCGACACGCAATTTAATAAGTAATATCGTGAAGATCGTACTGGCAAAATATTAGTAAAAAATATTTTTCGGAAATTTAACTTAACTTTAACGAAAGAAACAACATAGTGACTCGACCTTTGTAAAGTAGTTTTTTAAGAAACTCAACACCAAGATAATTTTCTCATTTTTCAACTCCAATATTTCATAGGAAATGTGATTTGGAATAAAAAATATTTAAGATTTTTATGAATAACTTCCTCTAGGCTTAATTATAAAGTGATTCTTTCAATTCTTTCCAGCAAAATTTTCGTTATATGTTGATACCTTAGTGAATAGATTTATCTACCATATTTCGGGAATATATTTAGATGAGACAGACAACATGGATACGGTAATTGATTATATCGGTGACAGGACTGATAATTCTGATGATCAGTCGGACATAAAAACTCCATCTCATAGTAATACTACGGAATCACAAAAAACACGAAGTTGCTAAAAATCTTCTTCAGGTATCTACATTTTACTGACTGATGGTATGTAGTACAACAAGGTTTAAATATGGTCCGGAACGTGCCTAAATAATTATACAAAAGCGTAAAAGTGAGAGTAGGTATAAATTGGGGTTTGCCACAGAGTTTTTGGGTTACAGAAAAATATTCAGTAGTGGAGAGCTATTCACATCTGTTTGTTCATTCAATAGGATTTTGCGGGTGTTGTACCTATTGATTTCTAACGACTCTAGGAGTTATGTAGGTACTTTTGGTTTCGGCGTCGATAATTTTGTAGTTACTATTGAATTTAAATATTTCACATGAATTTCTTCATGGAATTGATTTTCGTTTGGGGAAAAACCAATGAGTTATAAATAATATATACGATTGATTTGAGATATCAATAGCATGGGTTATTAAACTGAGAAAATAATAAACCCTTGTGTAAAATTTGCAGCGTTTTTATATATAACTCAGAAAATCGACGCGAACATATGGCGATTGTCATACTCCTCAATTCTTGATTGAGATTCAACAATCGGCCCCCAAGTTTCAATTATGCGTAGCATAGGACTCGAAAATCTTGATATCACCTAATTTACCTGGAGCTTAAAATGATTTCTAAATTCAAAGAGACAAAGCAGGAGAAGGAGGAGAAATTTTTCCTAAAAAATTAAATCTAGCAAATTTTCAAATTGAGTCCCGGATGTCACTTGTTAAGAATACGGTCCTCGTCAACTTCTATACAAGGGGATAAATTTTGCCCAAACTTTCGTTCCACATTTTGGAGCAATTCCGGTATAGATCGGCTACATTTCGCTGGCGTCATTTTTCCAGACGCATTCTGCGGTAACATGTCTGGTCAACCACTTACGGCGACTGCATCTTTGAGCCTCTTTTTTAACCAGACAATTTGATAGATGATAGTTACCTTCAATTACCGCAAGAAATAATTCGCCCTTTGAGACATCGTCGATAATGACAATCGCTAATCGGTGGCACGTCTGTTTTTCCAGCAATATGGAGCGCCACTACTGTTAGATAAATTCTGGATATCTCCACCCAGTGGGTCCTATAGAATGGCCAGCCAGATCTCCAGATCTGTCCTCTCTTGACTTTTTTTGTCTACCAATTATAATGGAAAAATGTTGCAATAATAAAGCATATCTGAAATAATTACGTACGCGACTTTTTGGACGATATTTTCAATATTTTAACATTTGTTATTGAATTTATTCAAAAGTATTCGATTTGAAAATGTACAAGTAGTGAAGGCTCTCATGAGTGCTATCTCCTGTCGAACTATTGCTTTTTATCTGCCTGAACCTTACAGAATCGTGTGATTAGCTGGGCAAACATGGGTGTTATTTTTAAGATAATTTTGAAGATGACACGCTTTACGACATGATGTTCCATGCTTCCATTCATGCACGCATCTGCGTGCCATTGCAGGGTATGCCTATTTATCTGAATTTTCAAAACAAAATTGAATTATGAGATATGGCTGATTTTGTCAATTAACGAAAGAATTTATAACAGAATTTATGGAGATATCATCAGGATCATTCTCCATCAATTATCTCAAAAGCGACAAGTGGCTAAACTTGTCTCTGTCAGCCAGCCAATTTTTCTGCCATACACGTTCGCTGCTTTTGTCTGCAGAATTTTTCATGTTGATAACCGCACATGCAACAAAACAATTTTTTTGTATCCGAAACACCCATCTCGAGCAAACTCACAATATACGAACTTGGAGTCCAGTCGTCGTTAATCCCTCTAAAAATTACTAGATGATTACATGCCCTTCTAAACGGCACTTTTTATGACGTTTTTCGCCCATATACATACCCTCTATCCATTCAAATGATTCGCTACGAGCTATCATCAAAAATTTTTTAAATATTGCTCTTTGAACGGGAATTGAATGAAATTAATGTTTTATCCAGACACTGTATGATCAGAGAATATGAGTGCAAAATTTCATGAACCAAGACTCAGTATAATTAGAGTAAGGCAGAGTGTTTGTCCCTAACATGGGATTAAAACAAAATTCGTGTAACTTCTGGTGAGCTGGTTAATTTTTAGTTGAAATAAATTCTAGTAATTTTTGATAATGTTTTTTGTAATGTCAAAATTCATATATCAAAAGTTATCATCGAGTCGCAGTCATTTTTCTTTTGACGGTATTCCACTCAAAATTCAAAGTAAATTAGAATATGCAAAAATATATATAAGTTCATATGAAACAATCGAAAGTTAAGTCCACTTTCGCTTCTTATTTAGGTTTGCCGTTTCAAGCATTGGTCAATTGGTCGAGATTAAGTAGATATATATTTCAACATATACAGGAATATACAGGTGTTCCTTAATAATATGGTAACTGGTACTCAGAGATGTCTATTGAATGATAGACCAACAAGTTTACATATTTTATTCGAAATTTGGTAATATATTTACAAAAATTATGACTAGATAATTGTCAAACAACTTCGAGAAATATTTCTAGTGCTTTATATTCATGACTCGATTACTGAATCTAGTTTAACATCGTTTTCATAGGTGTAGTCTTCTTCCTCTTCATCACTTTCAATAGATCTCCACGTAGAAGGCAAACATTGTCCGTAAGGTGTTCCAGCCAGTAATCGGTAGACTCGTTTCCGGAATACAACCATTACGAGAAATATTGAGAGACCTTGAAGTGAATTTATGGTATCTGTAACTTTCCTGGAAAAAAAGATCGTACCTATTATCTCTCTCCAATGGTAATAAATTAATGGTATGCATGAAAGATCGCTTGCATATATTTAGTATAGTGAGAATCGATTTTTCTGCTCATAAGGATACTGAAAACATTCAATCGCCGTCAAAACTTTCAATTCTCAACGAAAAAACGTTCTTTAATATTTGGTTCCACATACACTTTCCCTTTAAACCCCAGAGCCTTGAACACTATATCGCAACATCGCAAATAATTAAAGCAAATGTCCTATACGGCTGATGAAGGCCGCCAGGGGGGTGAAGCGACAGTATGAAAAGTGGCAACAGGGTTATAACGTTTCAACTTATTTTCATCTGTCAGAAACGTATGTCGTAGATATATATTCAAATGGTAGGATGGGATGATGTCACGTCAGGTGAAATGACATTTTGACAATTCTGACGTAGCAGTGGCAGTATGTTGTGATTTTGTAATGAAATAATAATAATAAATTTATTCACCATTCGATACATATTACATTATACAATTTAATACATATTTGTTTACTGTTACCTTCATATGGAGAACAAACAATAACCCCCATAGCATGGGGTTAATTGTCAACTTTCCACATGTTTAAGAAATGGTGCCCCCTAATCAAGACAGTTCTACCAATAAAAAAAAAACGAAACGATAATGATTCGTATTTGAAATTGATATAATACCCATGTAAATAATTATATGAATTCAATACGTTTTCAGGTGTAATTGAATGATGTTTTCCTTCAGGATTTCGATGATTTTAATGCAGGATTAGGACTTAAGAGCAAACAGTACCTGGAATATAACGGGATGACTTTTGAAAGCCAGAGTTCGATTTTTGCAGAAAATTTTCTGGGTGCAAATGGTGGAAACAAATAGTAAGAATGAACAATGTTGCCACTTTTTTATATTCAAGAATTTTCCTTAAAATAAAACTGAAATGGATTGGGTAATGGAAAAATAACTCACAAAAGAATTAAGTACTTCCAAAAAAAAATTCTGGTGTAGAATTCTAAAAAAAAAACTGGTGGGAATCCAACTCGTTCCACTTTCGGACAGGAGGATCATATTACCTATCGAGTATAAATCGGATTTATTGTGACCATATCATTTTTTTTTGTGAATAAATTCATATTTCGATTCAGGTCATTCTGGAAGCCCATTAGCACAATTTTTTACAAGTATTTTTAATGAAAATTATTTAAGTACTCCGAGCGCCGGAATTTTTGGAAGGCTACAAAATGAAAACCGATGGATATTTTTTATTCTTTTTTCACACCACTATTCAGAATGAAAAATAGCTGAACCTCGAAAGATTTCAACAATTTCGGGTGAAATTTTCTTCACTATAGACATGTAAAAAAATAGTTGAGTTTGAATTTTGGAAATGCTATCTAATTTCCTGATGAAAAATAAAAAATTCCAACAGTACAGGTTTTTCGCCATTTCGAGATCTTCCTTCCAGAAATCTACATCACATTTGAATTGGCCACAAAGAAAAATACTATTATGTGACCAAAAACCAATATTTGGAGGTTACACATAACTTACCGCAGTTATCTGAATATTGCTCTGAAATGACATTAAACGTATCTCACTTGCCCTTTGAAACCAGGGTATATGTTATAAGGCAAATATGACTTTCCCCATCTCATTCAGACGAACTAATATAATGTTATATATCAAAATATAATAGTAGGTCTCTGCTTTGTATACGCTTGTCGCCGAGGCAATTTTCTGTTTGAAATCACATTAATTGGGTGCAATATTCATGAACTTACCATAGCACTGAAGGATATTTATGTTCAAAAGCAGCAGAAAGGACTTCGAAGATCCATGAAATTCCCATCACGAAAAACATTTTTAAGCATAGAGACAACCTGAAAAGTAGATAGTATCAGTACAATGAATAATATATTCGAGGGAGAATATCATGAAAACGTTCTGATAATATTGAGGTAGCCTAGGCGGGGATTTCGGAATTACTTAGTATTGTAATGGTCGAAAATTGAAATAGCAAAAACTCAAAGGGAATCAATCTAAGTACCACCAATGATACCAGGCCTTTATTCTCCGCTGTGCTTTCGAATTTATTATACTATTTACATTCCAATTCGATCCGATCTGTATTTTTTGAAATATTGGAAAAATAAAATTTTAACGGATATATGTACGTTTCAAGGGTCTAATTTTACTCGTTCTAAATTTCTGCCTTCATTATTACGCCCCAAACGTACGCTATAAATACCTAGTCCCTAAGTCATAAGTTATTGTGTTTACGGCTGGTCTAACGACGAATCATAAACTCAATAACTACCGAAAGACTCGTCTCAGAAGCTTATTAATTATAGAGTTTGCAATTCAAGTACCAAAGCCGAATTAGCGACTTGGTAACATCCACAAAATGATTCCGGAGATATACCCATTCACAATTTTTCAATATTCTCGAAAATACAGATTGAATCGAATTAAAATCCAGTACTTGAAGGTTCATACAGAATTTCGTGATGAAAATATGATAAGAAGACCACCAAATCTTCCAAATTACACCTGGAAGGTTCGTGCAGAATTTGGCGGGGATCATATCATAAAAAATCGTATACTATAAAATATTTGAAAACAAAATTTTGGATTTTTTCGTGAATTGTTCTGATGGAACGATCTTCGAAAAAATTCTGCACAAGTGAAGTTTGCGCATCAGCATTTGCCAAGTTTCATTATGATCTGATCATCATTTTTGAGTTATTCCTGAAACAACAATGAAACCGAGAAAATAAGCAGGAAATTTGACATATTTTTTTCCAATATTTCCGAAGATGAAGATACGATCGAACAGAAATTTTGAACACTATTGTTAAATAGAGATCTCAATGTTTTTGTCAAACATTATTGCAGACTGATAAAAGGTTTTTGAAAAATAATTTTTTTTTCAACAAAATCTGGAAAATCCTGTAAATTTTTTCTTTAATTTTCCACCTGTGCTATCTTCACGAATTCTTATGAAGTTATGACTCTGAATTCTTCAATCAACAATAAAGTTTGATTTTGAAAGCGTCAGTTTGGCTTGATATAGATACTGAGGAAATAATCTCAAAATTTCAAATCGTCACGAAATTGGACACATTTTTTCCTAATCTCTCTAAAAGTAGTTACTGTATCGAACTGAAATTGAAAGTACTTTTGTAAAATTTTGACTTCGTGGCCTGTGCAAAATTTTATTCAAATCTGATGAATATTTCCCCTAAAAAAATACTTTTCAAGAAAATCAAGCAAATTCGCAAATTTTTCGAAAACATTTCTTTTAACGATTCAAATTTCATGAAATTTTGCGCCTTATTGGGCGTTAGTCTGCTATAGCCCGAAGGTATTTACAAAATTTCATCGTTATTTTGATAATAGTCTCCGAAAAAAGGAATTTTTCCGACAAATATCTCTGTGAGTGAATCCTCACAAAATTCCGCACCAGATTGGAAGTTACTATTCTATATAGAATAATTTATCTTGAAATTTCAATCAGGCATAACTCCGAAACCGTTTGGCCGATTACAACCATCAACGAACACATCCGAGATATTTGGACTCCTAGCCTGAGGTTTTCAAGTCGCTAAGTCATTTTCTTCGAAAGGTAGAGAACATACAGACCGAAAAAACGATATCACGCTGTTCCCTAAAACTAGCGTAAAAATGTGAATAACTTGTAGTTAATCTGTTTTTTTTTATAACAATTATAGATTACGTTTAAACGTTCATTATGTCTCTTTTCTTATTTTAAATCGTTCTATATTTCACAGAAAAAATATTTTTAATTGAAGAGAGAAACTAGTTAGCCTTGTTTCAAGAAATGGTTCAGTTATTAAAACGTGACCTTTATCCTGTCTACCAACATCATTGAAGAACAAAGGTCTTAAATCTACACATAGTTTGGGCATAGTACAGTTGTCTTTATACAATGGTTTGGGTACCAGCAACAAATCCCAATATCTTATGGAACGATTTATCCATTTTATGTTTCGTTGTAGAAAAAACATACTCTAACTCGAATTATTATTAAGTCACATCCAATCGTTAATAAAATTGAAGCTGGGATTACATAAAGTGAATAATTATAATATAATTATTAATATTCAGAAATCCAAACGAATTCCATAGATTTGTTTTGAGAACCTCACTGGAGAAAATTTGCGTGAGATCTAGGTCTTCAGTTTGCACGGCAACAGCGCTATCTTGCTATGGTGATCCGTTTCACTCACAATTATCATCAGGCAATATGAATATTCTTACCTATATCTGATTATTTTCATTCTCTTTCCATCATGTTGTTGAATTTCCTTCCATAATGTACGTATTGTTAAAGAGAAGAATATTATATTGAAGATGAGAAGTAGGGATATTGGTCCATACATATAAACGAAGGAGGCTTCCAGGGCTGAAAAAACAATTCAACTTCTATATAACAGATAAAAACCAGTATGCTGAATATCTCGAAAGCTTTTGAGTTCATAGAAAAAAATCTTCATCTCACACGATACCAGAAGAAAATTCAAATAAGGCTTAGATGTTTTAAAGTTTTAGCAATATAGTGGTAAAGATCTGAGAAAATCATCGTTGTTTCATCATGACTTTAACATCTCCCCAGAGAGTTTTATGGAATTCGACACAAACTATTCATCAACATCAATAGCCATTTTTTTGTGTAAGATGTGTAGATGTTTGATTGTTTCAGTGGTTTCAGCAGGTGTAGTCTGTACGGGACATGGACTAGACCCCTAACCCTGAAGTCAACAGCGTGGTTAAGTCTCTGTCCCCTGCTTTGTTCAGAATTTTTGGTGCAGGATGACACATCGTAATTTCAGACAAATACAATGGTCGGGTTGTTTCCATAGTGCTTGAGTTGAGATATGTAATAAATTTAGTGTTCCTTTATGTCCCAGCAGGTCTTGTTGTCCCTTATCTTTACCCAATGTAAAATAAAGGCCCAAAGAACATTTCAGCTAATTGTCGAAATCATAATATTTTAAACTTTTTTTTACTGAAAATAAATATTTATTATTATTATTATTATTATTTGCATTTGGTGGTTTTGGTATTAGATTGACTGGGCTGGTCAAGACTTTTTCAGAGATTTTGTTGAAATTTAATAGGTTACTACAGTAAAACGCAGAACAATTTTTTTTTTAGTTAAAATCAATTTACCACTTTCATCGGTACCATCCACGTCGACATGATATTCAATATTTGAAATCCGATCCTAATACTTGAGGACTTGCGCCGAGTGGCGTAGAAATCTTAATTTTCAATGAAACAACTATTTCTTCCTCAAAATTTGACCCCGTATCTCGAAAGTTGAAAGGTCTAGGACGTAGGTTTATTTGAGTTTTTCTACTTGAAATCATCCAGGTATTCATACCACTAATGATCAGTATGTTATCCTGAAACAATCTGTATATCTTCGAGCACTCACAAGCTCCCAAAAGAGTCTTGAGTGGTCTCCTAGCAAAACTCAGAAGGCTTATGATAAACAATATTATAAATCACACCAGATGTTGTTCTCCATCGAGTTGTTTTGAATTATTATGATTCAATCCCTGAGCTCTACTACGAGCTATTGGCAAAATAATACTAAGGCGCTAACAAATGACACGTGATAAAATATTTATCCATTCCTAGAATAATGAAACAACTCACTTCCAAACCAACAAATTGCTTCTTCAGCCATTCTTGGATGGGTATAGATGTATAGATTAGAATATTGGGAAAAAATTACCACTAAAAGAAGAACTAGTGGACATCCGCAACTGTAGAAGTATGAAATTGATTTCCATTGCTTCACAACAGCCAACATTTTTGGTTGCCTGAAAAAGGTTTCAGTATAATCATTTGAGTATGTGATTTCTGTCAACCATATCTCAAAAGTTGAGCTATGATTTAAATATAAGTGATGATTCAGTCACGCGTAACATGAAGAATATTTAAATAATGTACATAATCAAATTATATGTATCGGTGGGAGTTATTGGTATAGGATGAAGTTTGATTTCAAATAAACTAGGAATAATTTTCCTCAAACTTGCCCTACAAATGTCTAGTCTTTTGATGGAACTTATGCCCGTACGCATAGTCGATACTCCGTACTTGAGAACGTCCTAAGTCGACGAGTCCGTCCCATATTGGTTACTTGACAGCCGAGTACTACTTCGCCAGTACTCGGTGTCATGCTTGCTCAAGTCTACGAACCACCTACCTTGAGGCGTGCTCAAGCAAGACATAACCACAAAATAGCGAAGATTATTCATTTTCTGTGACTTCTTAGAACCCAGCATTGCTGTTTGTATTATAATCTTGGTGTTCTGTATATGTACTATGAACGATACCGCATGTACGATAATATCATTATGTACGATAATTTCAGAGAACCTACCATTTGAAAATTCGATTCATCTAAAGTGTCCGAATATACGAAAGCGTTCAATGAAACTGCTCAAATGATTTTCGATAAGCAGATTCCTCTCAGGAAATGAAAATGATTTTCTTTGAATTCATCATAGTATAATTGCAGAACTTAATACAAAGTGGCCCTGTTCTCCATGAACATCTTGCTAGTAGGCACTCCCCTTTTTCGAAATCATACACTCTGTTGGCATTTATATACCAGAATGATTCGTTTTATGGGGCGGCTTCTTTGACACCTTGAAGAGATACTGTCATGTAATAGCGAATTTTCGGTGCGACAAACATGAAAACGTTTTAGAATTTTCCGATATCCGAGAACTTCGCCGAGAATTGGCGAAGGTTTCATTCACAGACGGCCTAGCGAGCATTCGAAATTGTATTTTCTCAAGTTTTCCTTTACCTTTAAATACCGAAGTACAATTTTAGCAACATAGCAAAGAATAACTCGAATATATCGGGGTGACTTTTGGAGGCAAGAGTTCGATTTTTTTGAATTTTTTTGCGCAATATGGGCACTTTTTTATATTGAAGAAATAAAACTGAAATGGAGTGACAAATGGAAAATAACCAACATTGCGCATCCTCACAGAAGAATTAAATACATCCCCCAAAAAAAATTTCAGAGAATAATCACTGAAGCCTGCAGAACGACTTTTCCTCCTATAAACGTCGAAATTGCTTCGAATTCTAATATTTCTTGCAGGTATTGGCAACGTTAAAGCATGTAGATAGTGTGCAGGTGCCTGACCTTGAGATATTAACGAGGTTCAATAAAACTTGAATGTGGCTGTGGGGTCTTCTAGATGACCATCGCATTAAGAACGAAAACTTTTTTATATATTGAATATTGCACACTTATATCGTGATAAGGATTTAAATTAATTCAAAACAGATATTTTGCTTGGGTCGTTTCTACTTCAAAAACTTATAGCTGGAGGGAAAAATGTGAATTTAATGTATACTTAACCGTTTTCTTGAAAATCGCAGGCATCGAAAATATATAAAGCAGGTTTGCTACATTGTAAGACACATGCTCCTCACAAGTTGGCACGTTTTTGTATGACAGATGTGATAAGGTTTTCTGATTTTATGTTTTTGAGCTTCACTTTCTGTCCCCGCATCTTTGAGTGTGTCTGATTCGAGAACTCTATTTGTCTATGCTCAAAGAAAACCTTTATTTTCATTTATGGCTATCCGCTTCATACCCGAAGTTACCGGCTGAACTGACCGAAAATGAAGAAAAAATGTATATAATCTAAAAGAAGTCGTATTGAAAAAAATTATATCAGTACAGAACAGTGGTTTGACAGATCACGCGAGATCAGAAGTCACTGAAATCGCAATCGCTCACAGGAACGCTTTCTAGAGAATGTTCGAGGGCTAGGAAGAGTCACGGAATTATAAGACATCGCTTGTGTGAGTCTGCGGGGTGAAAAGTACTTTCCTTCACGTACCTACAGATTTTGCCATCGTTTCGCTGGTTTGTTAAATGGACTGTATGAATGGTTGATTGATGAACTGATTACTTTAGTTTGGTTTATTGATGAAACAAGAAACTGTTCATAATGGATGATTTACAAATACATACATTGGTATGCTTGTGCGACTGAATAAGTAATGCTATCCCTCTGCCAGGATATAGGGAATGCAGCTTCACCTAAGTGGATGCTGCGTGCATGCGTGCCCTTTCAGGGTTCGCTGAGCTATTAAGACGCAGTGGCGTAGTAAGGAACTGCACATCGCTATCACATGTAACTAGACTACGAGCGTTCTATTTGACGATTTGGGGAGCTCGGAGCTGCCCGAGCGCATGAAACCCTAACGTTGACGCGTTCTTTTTGATTGGAGCTTCGTGCATCTGAGCTCCTCCGACTACCTTCCCCTGCCCCCTCATGCACCAACCTCTGACAAGGGGCAGCAAGCTCTTTTGGGTAACGTCATATCATTTGTTTATATTTAAAATAACATTTGTTGATCAAACCACTGCAGTCTGTGATGGTCTGTGATTATCTAATATAGATAATCTAATATGTGAATTGGTTAAGGTAAGTAGAGATAATCTAATATATATTGGCTTTAAATCAAGGCAAATTTTGCAAAATGAGTAAAAACAAGGAATTGCTAATAAATGATTCAGACAATCAAAGGACTTACAGCATTTATAACATGCTCGTCCTCAGAATCAGACATTCTTAACAAAATTAGTGAATTCAAAAATCCCTCCACTATTGGAGTAAAAAATACGTACAATAATAATGAAAATACAGAATAGTCAGAAACTATTTAGAATATTCGTCTGCAAGTGTAGTGTAGATCACAGCTGATCAATCAAAACAGTAAATAACCGCGCATGTGCTGTGAGTTTTCATTGCACCAAACCACTAATTTCCGTTCGATTTGAGAGTAGCTCAAGTGCAATAAACACTCAGCTACCCTGGGGCTTCAAACGCCAAAAAGAAAGCGCCTACTTCTGGAACTCTCAGAGTGTGTCAGACCACACTTCGGTACTTAAAGGTTAAATACAGCTCCGCTCGAACTGAATTCTTCAACTACAATTTGGTACTCCGTTGAAAGAATTCTATAAAAGCACTGACTTAAGTTCAGAGACTTTTGAACGCTTGTTCAACTTCACGAATTCGGCCTCCATAGTGAAGGGCGTACTCTGCTTCAAAAATAATATCGACTCTCTAGGGTGTTTCTTCCGAAATGAAGATCGGCCGTCAGTGCTGTTATGGATCTTATTAAAAATAAAGTATGAAGAAGCTCAGAGGAAAGAGTAAAACATTACATTTTCCTTTGAGGTACGAGGCATGCAGTATATGATATTTCGTACTTACGTAGTTGTTCTCCATAGATGAAAGCAATATGCACTCAGCCAGAAGAAGGTGTACAGGGAACAGAAGTACAATGAATAAGCATAAAAAAAGCAAGCGAAATCACTGGATTCGTCATCTCGCAGTCGGTTTATTCCCATTATGATGAATACAAAAGCCAATCCTAAAACGGAATGGACAACACATAAACCCTGAAATGTGTCAAAGTTCATCATTATTATCTTGCTTACTATTCAAGTGTTTTCAAAATTGCCGAATAAGTCTTTGCTTGTCCTAGGCATACATCTAAAGCCAGATTTACGAACCGAACACTCAATGTGATTTATGTTTGCAATATTGCTAGGAAAAAGATATTGGAATTATTGGTATTCTGATCAACGATTTTGAGCAATATGATCTATCATATTAGCAAGAATCTTGCTATCGATATTGCTAACACAGAGTTCAGGTATTTGATTGACGAAGAAGCGATCTTTCTGTCGATAGAATAGAATAGAATACTATTTTCTATAGTACCATATCCATAACATGGAACAATCCTTATTTACTTTATGATCCATAGAATATAGAAGAGACAACAATCAACAATGGAAAAATTACTAACTATAAGTTGAGTTCCGATATTCCTGGCCAGTACTTGTCAGTAAATTTTAACAGTTGATTTTACTGGTACTGCTTTGGTAACTGTTCGTATCAGTAGGTAGCGTTTCGAAATTACTGATACTGGCCAGTACTGATTGGGAATATCGGAACTCAACTAAGGTCTATGCCATGATTTAAATAAAACATGGTGTGCTCATCTGTGATCGTACATACAAATGATGACGTCACTTCTCTCATTCAAATTCAAAGCACAGAATATATTTTTTTTGTATTTCTAACTAGCTGGCGTCACTTTTTTCCAGATGAGCACACGATGTTGTGCTTACATCATGGGGCTATGTCATAGCATTAAGTTTTCAAATACAAATATTTGAAAACTCAATGGCCATGGATGCGTTACCATAGAAAATTGACTGTCGTCTTGGTAACAGAAATATTGCTTTTTCATGAATCGAATTCCGTCTTTGAATAAAGAACAACAGGAAGGAGCATAACGCTTTTCTACTTCGTATATCAGTGGGACATATGCGCCCATATTGAACCTCCAAGTATGACTCATGTTAGTTAACCTCCCTGAAGCCCTGAACTAGAAATTTACAAACACCTGAAGGACAAAACAGTGAATACCCTTAATGCTAAAATGACGAATACAATACAGGACACCTACAGACTTATTTGAGTTCGGTTTCTTTTCGGGTTCGTTCCTTTTGATTTCATTTGTTACGTTACTGTGAATGATAAGGTAAGAAGATAACAACTCTCCTCTGTGACCACTTCATTCAGACTCATTAACATCATGTGTTTCTTTCCCCAGTCCCGTTTTGTTTTGTTTACGACAGGCGAAGTGTTTCCACATGTTTGTTGACGAATTGATTCGTAGTTTTCTGCCGTCTTTTTAATGACAGGAAAAGGCAGGAAAATATATTTGAGACCCTTCCTTGCCTTTTTAATGTGTTATTACGATCTGGCTCAGATTGAGTTTCATTGAATACTTGTAGAAGCTCGACCAGCATGTATTTATTTTAGAACCAATATTGGTAAGTACCTAACAGGAAAAAGAAACGTCGTCTGCTTGATTCATAGTTCAAACCTTTTGATATGACCTCATAAGATTTCACACCTTCCATCTTATTCAGGCAGCTTACTAAGTTTTGTACTTGCATTGTATATTTTATCTTTTTAGATTTTATGGACCTGATGATGATTGTTATAATCGAAACATGTCGTCCTAGATAATAAAACTGGTTCTTTTCAACATTGTTTAGACTATTTATTTCCCTATATTATGTCTTGTTAGTTAGTTTCTTCAGACAATGAAGTCTCGGAACAAGTTGTTCTCTCTTCAAAGTGAAAGGGAAGTCGGCCATATGCAACATCCATCCCGGACCCACTTTGTGAGGCGCTATGCTCCTTCCTTGTGTTCTTTATTCAGAGAATTCCGTATTTAACCTTCTTTCGGGAACCAACGGAATATTTCAGATTTACGAAATGGAAAATCGGCAACCAAAATAGACAAGTTGATTTTCGGAAGATATCCTATGTAAACTTCACACTATTGACAATAGATCAGGAATCTCAACTCAAATTCCAACCCGAGATCATCCCAACAAAACCTTATATTTGGACAGAATTACCTGGTTTGAGGAGCCGGGGCATAGTGTACGGATATTTGTAAATAACGGGAACCTCATCATGTCGAATTTGTTTTGAAATTTCCGTTTCCCAGTGATAGTAAATTCGACGCAACTTGTGGGTTGGCAACTTTGACCCATAGACCTAATATACTTTTAGACAGAATCGATTGAAATATACATGTGAGAGAAAACGAATATGCTTCTTCTATGGATTAAAAGGATGGAGGTACAAGAGCATTGGAATTTTAAAGAAGATAAGGGAGACAGTACCCAGCAAACACTAAAACGCAGCAGGAGAACAAAAACTGTACAGCGTTGCTGCACTTGAAGTGATGGTGGTATAGTAACTGTATCGAAACGGACCGTATATTTCCCGCGGAATTGCATCGAAACTGTACAGCTCAAACTGCGTTCGAAGTACAGCCACTATACAGCAGTTGTGCAGGAGCTATGCCACTTTGTAATGCAGTTTGCACATAGTTATAATGCACCAACTGTTTTACTTCGATATGAAGTTTCTAAGCAGCAATAATGCAGCAGAAGCTCGGCTGTATAACGAGACTCACAGGAATAAGAGTCACTCCCGAAAAAATTATTTTTCAAGAGATTGAATTGAAACTTTGCACATTGATACTAAATTATTTACCTTCAACAGATCTGAAAAAAGAAAGTCTACTACTTCCAGTTTATTTGGAAATTGCCGAATAAATTTTGATTTTCTTATATGATGTGATGTATATATTTTTACATATTCGACTTCTATGCTTTACAGTAAAAAAATTCTGCAATTTTTTCTGTATCTAGATATTGATGAATTTACAAAAAAAAATATTTAAATTATTTAATTTTCACGACATTTCACCAAAAATTCAGAATGGAATTCGAATACATAAAAATATACACAATATTATTTTAAAAAATTGTTCGGTCATTTCCGGTTAGACTAGAAGACACAGAATTTCCTATTTCCCCTCCGCCGATAAAAAACAGTCTGTAGTATGCATGTCCAGAATTTCAATGCGAATACTTAAAAAATATAGGTTTTTCGGAGGTGAGCCTGATTCCTGAAACATACTGGCTGTTTTAGGAATCGGGTTAGCCTACTTTATGTTGAGCATATATCGTAAAGTAATTCATGGCAAATTCATTTAAATAAATAAAAAATTTGCACTACGAACATGACTTTAATGGAAAAAACTTGACAAGCGCGCACTAATGCGCTGCGATGTGATTCATTAGATCATTAGTGAAAAAATGGATGGATCGAAATCTGATTAACATCCAATTTTTCTACCTTTATTACCTGTAAATCCAGCAACTTCGGAAGAGACATATAAATAGCTGCAGTGAGTACGAGGAACACTGAAGATCCAAATCCCAAAAAAATGATCATATTGGAAGGTTCTTCAAAATCTTCTGGTGAATAACACACAAGGAACACTTCAGTATCGTTCAATTTGGTTCTGCAAAAGCTTTTGAACAACCAGATTAGTCAGCGATTGATCGTAAACATTTGATTATTCGATATTAAATACTTACCTATCACTTTCTTTCACGAGATGTCCAAGAATGAGTTCTCCCTTGTTTTCGTCTAGTTTTTCTATATCTTTAGAATTCATGAGGAATCTGTTAGGGCAATCAAGCACATTATTAATAGATCCTTCCACACATTTCCTGGCAACAATGATATTTCCTCCGTCGCAACAGTTTTGTATGAAACATTTCGCAACCTGGAGAAGCGAGAATATTGCAATCCAATGCAACCTCATCACTGGAAAGAAGATGATCAATCATTAGCAGAGCGCTGAAACTTCTATGCGAATCTTGGAAACAAGAAACGTCAAACGACACCAACAATTCACGGTATGCAAATCACAGTATACGATTTTGATCTGCATAATCAAGCCAATCAGCGTTGAGAATTCAAGAAATTGTTAGACTGAGGGCCGTATTTATAGTTGCTCCTTGAGGCTTCCCTACTGAAGGCCGCCTTGAATTTGCTTTTCTATGCAAACAAACTCGAATGTGTTCGCATAGAGAAGCAAATTCAAGGCGGCCTTCAGTAAGGAAGCCTCAAGGGGCAACTATAAATACGGCCCTGAATGATGGCGGATATGGTTCGTTGACGGTGTAGATTTTTTTAATAATAATGTAGTATAATTATTACTATTATTATTAAAAAATTGACAAGAGAGGAGGCATAAGCCTATTAACTCTCAAAAAAATACAAAAAAAATCATATTATCTGAAAGGCCTATTACACTATCCAATCTCCAGGGCCCGACAGGCAAGGACCGGGTAGTGTAATAAGGAACCGGCAGCTAGGTTCCTGATCTAGGGCGATTGAGAAGACCCAATCTGCCGGACCCGGCATACCTTGCAGTCTAATAAGCGTTAGGGAGTTAGGTAGCTCCGTCGCATAGCAACGCAGAGAGCGTACAATACACATAAACGTGTCATAAGCCTGAATGCGTTATTCTGTGAGATGTCGTGCGCAAGAGAAAAAGCAATCTTACTCAATATAATATAAATATACAGGGAAATGCCGTATCTGTGGAAGAAAGACCACAAAGACTATGTCAATAAAGACTTGAGGACTGTTGGCTATAACGTGCTCTAAGAAATCTAGGAAAATATATAAAAACTTCGATGAAACGGCAACAATCAAGGTTATAATGTTTTATAAGAGAGGTTGAGATATCAAAGAACAAAATCTCAAATCTTGATAAGGGTCTCTAGTGGCTAGAAATCTCAATGTGACAACCTCTCTTTGTTGTGTGCTTAAGCTTTTTCTTGAAATGGTTTCATCTTTTTCATTAACGGAGCTACTAAGTTGAGTAGCTCTTCAAATTGGTCTGTTCGTTGTCTCAAGTAGTTCCGTGAATCTGTTCGGTCTAAACAACGAAGTTTTTGCATATTTGAGAATTTTTCTCTGAGGAGCGAATATTTTTTTCACCCATATTCCCCCCTCCTTCCGTTTGGAGGATTTCGAAGTACTGACCGCCAAACTCGCCACAAATGCAACTTTTTGTCTTTTCGATGATTTCGAGGACATAACGATTGGATATTTGTAAATGTCCCGACGTTGACGTTCAGATGACAGAAGTCAGACCAGTGTCTAGGGTAGTGTAATAAGCGACACCCTACACGGCAAACCGGGCACCCGGCATACCGGGCCCTAGAGATTGGATAGTGTAATAGGCCTTTCAACCCTGAAATATACAAAACAAAACTATATATTGCATCCAACCGATTCTTGAAAGAATTTACACTCGGGGCGCATACAATCCGACACGGCAGTGAATTCCAATTATCGAAAATCCTGTTGCACAAGAAATGTTGTCACTGTGATGTCCGGTAGAATTCGTGGTACAACTTGAACTGGTGGCCACGCATGCTGTTGACATTGAGGACGAACAAACCACTCAGATCAGTTGAATTTGCATGTTGATTCAAAGCACAGAATATTTAACTCTTTGAATTTTAATCTTGCTGACGTCACTCATTTTTCAGATGAGCACACCATGTTTTTTACATCATGGACTACAACAATAAATACTAAGATGCAAGTAACCACAGAGGAAGAACTTCATTGGCAAATCACAAAATATTACTGGTTGTCAGAATTACCAACTTTCTTTCGTATTTTTCGTACCATTCAGTTCATTTGCGACAAATAAAAACCTAGAAAAGCACTGACGTCTAGCCTAACCGCTGATCGTAAACATATCAAGTACGGAATCTCAGAGACTCAATAATTGTAGATCAGGTTTGGATTTCAATTACGAACGCCAAACTCTTGAAATCTATCCTGTGATCCCGCAGATATATAGGTATTTTTTGAGTTATTTCGGAAATAATAAACAATGATAGCGATGAAATTTGATATAACTACTGTTAAAATAGTGACCTCAAGGTCTGTGCCAAACTCCAGGATATGAATAGTTTTCGAAAAAGCAATTTTTTCGAAATAATTCTCGAAAGTTATTCGTTGGCATTTTTATCAAAGAAGTTTTATTTTGGCAACCTCACTTCATTTCGAAAAATTGAGGAAATCATCTCAAAATTTGAAATAGCCAAGAAATTTTATATATTTTTTCCAATTTCTCTGCAGATAAATATTCGCTTAAACTGAAATATGGAGCACCATTGTTATATCTTGACATAAAAGTCTCTGCCAATTCTCATTGCATTCTGATGATTTTTTTTTCGTAAAAAAATTTAATTTTTTTCAATCCATGAGACCATGTTCGGCTCAAAACTTGAAAAACAAAGACACTGGGCAAAACAATAACAATTTCGTTCCCTAGAACAAGCGCGAAATGAAAGAAAATAACTTTTTGCTCAATATGTTTCATGAAATGAAATGACTATTCGATCGTGTTGTAATGTTGACTTCAAGGTATGTGCCAATTTTCATTCAGATTTGATTAGAAATTTTTTTAACGATTAGATCATCTCAAAATTGTGAACAGGTTGTGCGTTGGTATTCTTCAACTTATTACCAAGCTTTAATCTGATCGCATCAATTAGTTTTGGAACAACCGCTCAAAATTTCAAATTGTTATAACTCCTAAACCTTTCGGCTAATTCAGCCCATTAACGAACTCAATCGAGATTTTTAGACTCCGAGCATAAACTGAAAATTTCAAGACCCTAAGTCTTTTCCTTAAGTAAGATCACATACGGTAAGTTTTTTCCTGATCGGATCAATATTATATTATTACGGAAATATCAATTATTCCCAGGAAATCACCCCGAAATCAGACATATTATTTTTCCAATATCTCCCAAGACGAATATCCGATCAAGCTGAAGTTTGAAATACTGTTGTTAAGTAGTTACGATTTCAATAAACTGCTCATGCGCTAAGGGGAAGCACCGATAGAACTTCCTGGTAATCACATCATGAAGCATATGTAAAGTGAGAACGGACGCTTCTGTCCCGCATAATGTGACTGTAGGATCCAGTGAATGCTTCGACTATTCCCCAATAGATGTCGTGAACGGTCGATGTGAAGGAATATTCTAGATATCGTATGATTCGAAAAATTCAAAGAATACATATCTTTTTAGACTGAAACAGAGTCTTCGAGTTTTCACTGTCGATTGGAGTAAAATTTCAACGGAATCGGAGATATGCTTTTTGAAATATATGAAACTCTAAAATGAATTTCCCGGATTTTTCTATCGACTTGTTCCTCAGGAAAATCAGGAAATCTGATTGTGCTGAAATAAAGTACTCGGTTATGAAGTGGCGGTGTGGAGATTTCAGTGAAATTTAAATGAAATATGAAAATTTCCGAAAAAAAATATTTTTTTTCAAATTTTTCTGTTGGTAATTCTTCATATCGCTACTTCACATCTACCAACCAAGTCTCATGATCAGATGAATATTTTTCGAGTTATAGAAGAATCAAAACTTCAACTGGCTGTACACGAAAACCTTTCAGCAGGTTTGGACCATTAACGAATTTGACTGACATAATCAGGATCAAAACCTAGCCTGAGAATTTCAAGACTCAAGGTCCTTTCTTTCTATAGTTATCGCACACACGGCGGCAGACCGGCCGACCAGACAGAATCAATTTTGACCACGGATTCTTCATCAGTAGTCCAACCTAGTCGTTTGAGACCAATTTCGGTTCAAAATTCGAAAATGACAGGCATCGTGACGAAATGCTAACGCGTTGTTCCCCAGAACAAGCGCGTTAAAATGATAATTCATTTTACATGCAAGACACCTATTGACATTTCGAGGTTAAGACCACTCTGAAATTCAGAAAATAACGAAAACATTCGAAAATCATAATACTTAACACTTTTCTGATCAGTCATAATGGCTCAAATCCGCAGGTAATGGGTTGACTACTCATAACGATAACGCCTGTTAATGACAAATATGCAGTATTCGAAAAGAGATCAGGGATTATTCAAATCCTGGTATCAAGTTCATTAACGGATATCCGCTATTTCATATCTAGTTTGAAATACTATGCACGAAAAAATATATTATGTTCGTTATATCGCAGAATGCTGTTCAACAACCTTCCATTCACAGTGATTCCATGAGATACTTTTTCAGATATTTGTATAGACAATTAGACAACCCAAAAAATTCCCAAGAATCTTTTAAATTTTTTAAGAAATCAACAACTTGGAGACTAAATTTGTTAAAAAGTCTCAGAGCGAACTGGCAATGGCCAAATTCAATAAAACTACCAAATGAATTTTTATTCCCTTAGAGATATTCTCTCGAGAAAAAATATGTTAATGTTATATAGGTGCTTGGTTGAGTCAATAGGTCTCTTGCATGTAAAACGAATCATCCTATTTTTATGTTTTTCTCATTCTATACCGATACGAAATTATAATGTATGCTATCACACACTTCAACAATTCGCGAATTTTAAGGTCGAAGCGGGAGAAACGCGTCAGATCGCCTTCTATGTCACTCGTTATTGTGCGTTTCACCGATCTATAAAGCCGACGCGGTCTATTGACTTGCTAGAGATAAAAGTACACGAGAAGAAGGAGAGAGTGAATATATGCCGGTACGACACGGAAGCCGCGAAGTTTCGTCCGTTTAAACAGCCGATATGCGGAGCCGAATTCGAAAGAGCATTTCCTCATTGAAATTTTTGACGGCGGTTAGAGTTTTTCAGTAGTCTTACGGATAGAATATTTGATTCCAATGATAAAAAAAATGCAAGAGACCTATTCTATCTTACTGCATCACAGTGTGGGGAGGAGCCTTCAATACAACTTCGAATATTCTGCAGATAAGACAAAATACCATTCTTAAGATCATTTCAAGGAAGGATAAATTGTTTCCGACCGATGTTCTATACCGAGAGAACAGAATGTTGGATGTAAGATTGATTTTTGCATTTCTCCATTTCGGATTTCTAGGAACCAAGAACTCGAATTACTAGGCTACAATTTTGGACCGAAATTTTTCAACATCCTTCCCACTAACCTCAAAAATATTGCCGTTGTGAATAGGTTCAAATCTGAAATAAAGACGTATTTTGCAACATTTCCGCGTAGGTTCTATGATGTACTTCAGCGAACTGTGTGAATAGTAGTTTAAAAAAATTCAGAAAAAATCAATATAATATCGGCGCTAGCTCAGTGGTTAGAGCTCATGCCTCATGATAGTAAGGTCTGGGGTTCAAGTCCTTGGCCGGGAAACCACTTTTTCGGTTTTCAGGAGACCGTCCAATTCTTTGCTGTTGGATAAACAATTATCAGTGCTATTCCTAACGTGGCGTAAGAAATTAGTAACAACATTAGTAACATTAGTACACCCGGTATCCGGTTTCGATGAAGCCTAGGATAGTCAGAAAATACAATACAATACAATAAATAATAACTGTGGTTGAACGAAAATGAATTTTAGGAACAATTAGCTCTAGATCATCATTCGATCATTTATCCGTTTTTTTCTTTTCCTTCATGATTTACCTGCTAATTTTATACTATATTGTACAAATTCCTTTGAGGAGTTTGCGGAGAGCGCACATGACAGAACAGGCTTCTGCCTAGGTGAGTGCAGGATCTGAGATTTGTTTTTGCGCGCATGTTCTAGGGGAACAGCGTGCTATCATCTTGTCCAAATGTCTGTAATTCTCAATTTTTTCCCGAAATTGGTCTCAAACTACTAGATTGGACTCCCTGATGACGAGTCCAGAGTGAAAGTCGATTATGTCTGTCCGGCCGGCCGGCCTACCGGCCGTGGACACGTGAACACGTGGAGTGAGTTTGCGATTTGAACCTTTCAGGGTAGGTCGCGCATTAGAATGAGCGGTTAATTTCGTTAATGGGCCAAATCGATCAAATAGTTTCGGAGTTATAGGCATTTGAAATTTCGAAGTTATTTTTTTTATTTCACTGCTGCGATTGGATTGGAACTTAGCATTTAGGTGGCGTATAACTACGCGAAAATTTTTTTCGAAGAAATTTTTTATTCCGGAAACCGTTCATCATTTTCAAAAAAAAATTCCACATTGACTTTGAGCTTCGTATTTCACAGCAGTATACAAAATTTCAGTTCGATACGATAATAATTTTTGGAGATATTGGGAAAAATATGTCAAATTTCGTGGTTTTCTTCTCGATATCGTTGTTTTTTTCGGTATAACTCAAGAAACACTGATTCAATCATGATGAAACTGTTCAGCTAGCTTGAAGATGCTGATAGACAACCTTGTGAAAATTTCGTGATGATCGTATGATTAGAACTTTTTTCAAAAAAATTTCAATTTTTTTTTCGAATATTCAATATTCTGTGATCTTCTTATTATATTAGCCTCATTAAATTTGGTATGAACCTTCGAACTGTAATTTTTCGATAAAGTGCTGGATTTCAATTCGATCTAACGGCCAACCGTAAACACAATAACTTCCGGAAGAAACAATTTAGAAAAGCACTGCCGTGAAAGCAGCAGCTTTTGCGCACTTGTTCAAATTCGTTACCAAAGCGGTCATCTCCATTGAACATGCGCGCTAAAGCTGCTGCCTTCACGGTATAGCTTTTCTAGGTTTTTGAATATGTAATGAACTAATACGATTGTTTACACACATTGAAAAGCTTATTTTTGAATGGACTCAAACTGCTATTCGAGCAATTTAGAATGGAGAAGATCCAGTTGGCTTATTTCTGGATGTTTCAAAGCATAAGATTTTGTACACTATATTAAATCATTGATTGAACTTGAGGCACCCATAAATAGTTTGGTATTATCAATCCCGAAAAAAACGTCACCAGTTGGATCTTTTCTGTTCTCACAACACAAGGCAGATACATAGATAGACACATAGTTTTATGGTTAGAGGAGTCAGGGTTACCAGAGAGAAGGTCAAATATTCGGCTCTTTTCAGATTACCATGAATCTATAATATTATTCCCACTCATCTGAAAATTCCAACGTGACCATTCTTTGAAGCGCAGAACAAATCACTGGTTGCTTGACTGTTTCCCAAGACAAAGCGTTCATGAACTCTTTTGATGGCTGATTATATTGTGTTCATATTCCATAGTTTTAATTGATTCATTGTTGTGATTGGAGAGAGCTCATGCACAAGCTTTAGATGACGATTTTGAGCTGTTTCTGATTTTGAATTCTATTGTATGCTGTTGGGTGAATAAACCCAGTGTATAATGTATAAGGGACAAACAACTACAACTTATAAGAACTATAGGGCGAAAGCAATTGGTATAATAAGTTATTGTTGATGATGAAAGATTTATTTCTGAAGATGAGGATATACTTCAGGGAAGCATTGCAACTCCTCTATTGTTTCTATTTTTAGTAGTGTCAAGTGGTGTAAAAACGGGACTGGCAAAACTTGGGGTAAAAACGTGACAATGGTATAAATCGTAATAAAAATGTCATGAACGAAGTTTTATATTTCCATTATATTTTCCCACATTGAAAAGGTGCAAAAAACATAAATCCAATGATATAAAATTGCACCACTGAACACCGCAAACGGTGACCTTGAAAATTTACAGAGGCCAAAACTGAAAACTTTCCCAACAGCGCGAAGTAAAGTAAGGTCGGCGTTGTCGAACCTTCTTAATTGATTTAATGCAAGTTAAAGAAGCATGTCTCGTTTTATGCCTACGTTGTCTCGTTTTTCCCCAAAACGCAGGCTAAAAACGAGACAAGCAATTTTAATTTTTGTCACAATTTTTCCAACAATTTGCAAAACTTTTTAACTGCTTCACTTGTACATGTTTGGTAATATACAGGGTGATTCATTAAGGTTGGCCACCGGCCGTATCTCGGAAACCGTTTATCCTATGACTTCCGGAAAAAAAATCTATTGACAAACTTGGCCCCTAGAAAATGATTAAAATTATTTTCAAGTTCGTAGTTCCCCACTAGAGGGCGCAATCTATCACTTGTAAAATATAATCTCATTTTTTACGAAATATTCTCCAGCTAACAGTGGTAAAGAATATTAAAATAAGAATCCACTCTTTCTATTCAACAACTTTTGTTTCGGTAATTTTTCTATATTTCCTATTTTTTAGTGATGGGATGGATAAACTTTTCTTCACGAAAAAAACATTCTTACTCCTGTATGGGTGAACCGATTTTCACGTAATTAGATTTCATTCGAAGGCCATCGAATTCAGATCACAGAAACATAAGACAACAATATACCGGGTGATCCAATTGAAAACTTCAGACTGTTTTATGTCACTTCGCCCTATTTGTGCGTTTTACTGAAAAATTTCAAATGCAATGCTATGATTCTAACCGAGTGAGAATAAGCCAAGCATTATCACCTACTGACTTTTTAAAATCGCACACAGATATCATTGGTCGCTTCGGAGTTATTGACATTTTTGTAAATTTTGATAAATGCTGACCAACCCTGAGAAATTCTGGAGGACTTGAGTTATTTCTTCTCTAAACAATTAGATGAAAGGAAAAAACTCATCAAAACAACGAAACAAGCTGATTTAGAACCAGTAAGCTTTGGCGATACTGTTCATTTTCGGTATCTATAGCTGTAAAAGTTTTTTAGGACGATTTCAAACCACTATTTTATGATTACGAAGAAGCATATGATATGCTTAATGTTCATTTTGAATGTTTAGAAAATGCAGTAGCTCAAAGGGGATACCCGATACGATATCCTGAAAGACGTCGTCATTCCAAAAGGGTATTAAAAAGATTGACAAGAAGAGTGCGATAAACTGGTAAGGTTCAATATCTTGGAAGAAAAAATAGAAAACGTAGAAGCCGTAATAAGGATAATATCATAAAAGTTTTGGCTTATTAACAAGACAAAGGTGCTTGAAATTTTAACGGAAGATCTTCCAATTTTTTTTAGAAAATATTGCTATTCAAAGCAGGTTAGATATGTGGTATCAACAAGATGGTTGCCCGGCGCATTATGCTGCTAATGTTAGAGAATATTCATATAACGTCTTCTCAAAGAGGTATATTGGACGAGGGATTATTTTTCCATGGCCAGAAAGATCACCCGACCTCACAGTATTAGACTTTTATTTTTGGGGGAGAATAAAGACTTAGTTTTCCGAACCCATACAGGAGAGTAAGAATGTTTTTTTCGTGAAGAAAAGTTTATCCATTATTATTCGGGAGAGTGAATTAGTCTGTTTTAGACTGTAATGAAATTGACATTTTCTTGCACTCTTTCATGTAGGTACTCCCGAATTGAATTAAACTATCCATTTGGCTATCTATGGTTTCGAGGTTCGAACAGAATATTCATGCAGAATTTTTGTGAATTTGGCTGTTGCAGACGATCCAATATAAAATAAAGGATTATTTTTCATTTTTTTGTTGAATGATTATCATGGAATTATGCGTAAGCTTTCACGTCAGAATTCTGCTTTTTATTACCAAGCGTCATTTCGATCAAATCAGATGTCTTCGAAGTAGTAGGGAAATAAAAATAATTCGAATTCAGTTAAGTCCGAAAACGTTCAGCTTATATTATACCCATAAAACGCCAAGTTGCAAGCTTATTTCGTTCAAAAGTTATCGAGAATACGGATGGAAGTTCGCACAGAATTTAATTCGATCTCGAATTCCTCATAGATGAGAAGAACGATTTTCGGTTTTTAATTTGAAAATTTCGAACATTTGAAGTAAAACACTACACGATATGTGCAGAAAAGCACTGACGTGAAGTCAGCAGCTTTTACGCGCTTGTTCACATTGCGAAATGGTGACTTGGAAATTTCAGTGAAATTTAAAGGAAATATGAACATTTTCAAGAAAAAAAATTTTTTTTCGAATTTTTCCATGGATAATTCTTTTTATTTACACTGTTCATCTTCCAACCAAGTTTCATTTCGATCAGATGAATATTTTTCGAGTTATTGAAAAATCAAAATTTCAAATGGCTGTAGCACAAAAACCATTCGGCAGATTTGGCCCATTAAGGAACTCAACCAACATATTCAGGATCTTAACCTAACCTGAAAATTTCAAGACTCTAGGTCCTTCCTTCCGAAAGTTACAGGCCGGCTGGACGGACACAATCAATTTTGACCACGGATTCTTCATCAGTGAGTCCAACCTAGTCGTTTGAGACCAATTTGGGCTCAAAATTCGAAAATTACAGACATTTGTGACGAAATGATAACGCGCTGTTTCCCAGAACAAGCGCGTAAAAACGAAACACCTATTTGGTTACACCATAAATTCATTTAACAAATGGTTTTATGAAGCATTTAAAAAACGCAATGAAATTATTTCCGAAATATTTTGAATAACACGAACTATCAACAAGATATATTTACGCCCGAGTCTACGCCTGAAATTAAATTGGTAAATTGGAATATTTAATATTATATTCCTGCCGAAGAGATGTAAGATCTGTTCCACTTGATTCAATCATTCGATAAAAAATACTGGAAGAAATTTTTGGGGAAAACCATTTATTATTTATTAGTTTCGAACTTGAACTAACCAACTTGCGTCATCACAGTTGCTTCCAGTCATAATCGTACATCATTAATTATGTTTTATATTGTCCTTCCCATTAATTATGGTAATATCGTGAGAAAACTTCGGCCAGACTTGCCGAAATGGAACTTCTCATGCAAAAAAATATTGGGAAATCCGAATTATTCAAATTGCTTAGGTCTTCCAATGCGTATAATGAGAATATGAATAGGATACAATGAGGCATTGTTGATTATCTAATATATATATACAGGGTGATTCTGCAGGAGACCGTCAGATTTCATTCTAATTTCACACCTTCGAAACAATGTTTGGTTTATGGTCGGATGGCTTTATTGAGACTATGCAGGTCTGATGTGTCTGATTAGAATAATTTTCCTTTTGAATAACTTGATTGTGGTGAAATTTTCAATGGAGCAAAACATGACTGAGCATATTCGACAAATTAAAAAACGAATTTGTTATTGTGACAATTCCAGATTGATTGTGCAAGTTGAAGAAATACCCTTTACATTGCGTTTAAAAACTTTGCTCTCCCTTTCAGATTCAACCCTCATGAAACATAATTCAGATATATCCAATAGTTTTCCTACACCACAAGTTTAAAAAAAAAATTTTCAAAAATGGACAATTTCGAAATTTCACTCCAACCGATTCCTACTTTTTACACGCTTGTTCTGGGGAACAGCGCGTTATCGTTCCGTCACAATGTCTGTTATTTTCGAATTCTGACCTGGAATGGGTCTCAAACGCCTAGGTTGAACTCACTGATGAAGAATGCGATTCTGTCTGGCCGGCTGTCCGTTCGTCCAGCTGTTAGCCTGTGCTCTAACTTCCGAAAGAATGGACCTAGAATCTTGAAATATACTGGTGAATAGTCGCAGCATTTACTGGATACTACAGTGACTTTATACAGGACAGTGGCGTCAATAGGTCGTCATAGGACGCATTACAGTCGTCGGTTCCCACTCTATGCTTGATGAGGTGATTCCCTGGAAGTTTGACCGGTACTTCCCCGTAGCGCATGAGCAGTGTATCGGAATCGTATATATTGCATATACTAGTCCATACTACAATTCCTCTTTAAACGATGATACTACAGACTGGCGCAGACCTTGAGGTCACTACTTGAGCAATGTTTCAAATTTCAACTTGATCAGATATTCGTCTTGGGAGATATGGAAAAATATTAGTCTGATTTAGTTCTGATTTCTTGAGAATTATTGATATTCCCGAAATAACTCAAAAAATAAGGATCAGATCATGACAAAACTTGGAACGTGAAATTGATGAGCAAATTCGTTCAAAATTTCTTCATCATTTCATTGGAACAATTCAAAATTTAAAGATTCAATTTATGAATACCTTATATCTTGTAA
Source organism: Myrrha octodecimguttata (assembly GCA_958510865.1). Classification (NCBI taxonomy): domain Eukaryota; kingdom Metazoa; phylum Arthropoda; class Insecta; order Coleoptera; family Coccinellidae; genus Myrrha; species Myrrha octodecimguttata. Next base: position 70,959,424 of record OY294059.1, on the reverse strand, counting down.
TCATATGGGTCTAGGCAATATCTTTCCATTAAAATGACTTTAATGGACGAATTTTAAACCGAAATTGGTCGTGAACGATTAGGTTGAATTTCCTGAGGAAGAATCTGTGATCGAATTCAATTCTGTTTGGCAAACCATGTGTGCTCTAACTTTATGAGAAAAAGGTCTAAAAAATCTTGAAATTTTCAGTTTATGTTTGGAGCCTGAAAATCTTGGTTGAGTTCGGTAATTGACGAAATTGACCGAGAGGTTTCGAAGTTATAATAATTGTCCCAAATTTAATTGGTGCGATCAGATTGGAGCTCCGTGATAAGTTGAAGAATACCAACGCGCAACCTTGTTCACAATTTTGAGATTATCTTACCGTTGAAAAAATTTCAAACAAATGTTTTTCGAAAACTTTCTCTTTCGAGAGACTGATCAGATACGGATAAAATGTGGCACATACCTTGAAGTCAATATTTAACAACAATATTCCATATTTCAAATCTATCAGATATTCACTTTATTTTATAGAACATATTGAGCGAAAAATTTTTTCTTTCATTGCGCGCTACTAGGGAACAAAGAGCGTTATAGTTTTGTCTATGGTTTCAAGTTTTGGGTCAAAGATGATCTTTATCGATTAAAAAGAATTTCGATTTGTTTCCCGAAAAATATTCATCAGAATTCAAAAAAAATTGGCACAGACCTTGAAGTCAAAATATAACAATAGTGCTTCAAGTTTCAGTCCAAGCGAATACTTATCTGCAGCGAAATTGTCAAATTTTTTGCCTATTTCAAATTTTGAGATGATTTCCTCAATTTCTCTTAAAGAAGTGAGTTTGTCAGAATTAAACTTCTTTGAAAGTAATGTCAACGCAGAACTTTCGAGATTTATGTTGAAAAAATTGTTTTTTCGAAAATATTCATAACCTTACCATGGAGTTTGGCACAGACCTCGAGGTCACCATTTAACAACAGTACTCATATCAGATTTCGGAATTTGATCGGATTTTCATTTTGGGACATATTAGAAAGTATAAATTCATTTCGTGCTGATTTCATCGATATCATTGTCAATTTTTTCCGAAATAACTCAAAAAATACCTATATATTCGATCATCTATTGCAAGGGTATGTATATCTGCGGGATCACTGGATGGATTTCAAGAATTTGGCGTTCGCAACTAAACACCAAACCTGCTCTACAATTATTGAGTCTCCAAGCAGATTCTCCCAGCATTTATTTTGTTTACGATCAGCGGTTAGGCCAGCCGTGAAAAGATTAACTATGGCAGCCGAATTCGTGAAATTAAACAAGCCCATAAAAGCTACTGACTTGCTTTTCTAGTTTTTTTCTAATAAAACAAAGAATACAAATCTGATTGGGCTGAAATTGAGTATTCTATTATGAAATGGCGACCTGGAGATTTCGATGAGATCCAAACGAAATAGAAAATTTTAGAAATAATTTTTTTTTTTATTTTTATATGTTTAATACTTTTTATTGATACTGTATACCTACCGACCAAGTTTCATCAAGTTCATATCAATATTTTTCGTTATTGAAATATCAAAATTTCAAATGGTTAGAATTCAAAAACCATTCGGCAGATTTGGCCTATTAACGAACTTACCGAGATTTTCACGATCTTAAACTAACCTGAGTATTTCAAGACTCTAGGACCTCTCTTTCGAAAGTTAGAGCGCACACGGCCGGCTGGACGGACAGAATCAAATTTGAGCAGAATCATTCATCAGCGGGTCTAACCTAGTCGTTCGAGACCAATTTCAGCTCAAAATTCGAAAATTACATACATTGTGATGAAACTATAACGCGCTGTTCACCAGAACAAGCGGGTAAGAAGCCCTTTCTGTCGGGATCCTAACAAACTTCAGTTGGATTGATATAAATATTCACACAATTCTTTCCGGCAATGTTCTCTTTTTATACAATTGTTCCCTCAGAAATTTCTTACGAAGCGCATATGTAAGGGGTACATATATGAGAAGGTTACTGAACCTAAAGTGGGAATCAACCTTTACGTAGCAAAATTGTTATGAAATAGTAACATAAGAAAGAAAGAATAGTGTGCGTATATCCATTAATTGAAATCTTTCCACTTTTTTCGGAAAGAATATGGGGCGGCTACGCACTATATAGTGAGAATTAAGCTTAATCCGATAGTTTGAACACTCCTCTAAGTGAGCCGATAACCTTTATGCCCTGCTAGGTCTCAACATTTCGATACCAAAACATATTTGTCTTCTCTGAACGGCATAATCAGGTTATCTGGAAACCCCTCCTTTGAGATAACTTTTAAAGCCGCAGATTGTCCCCCTGAATGTGACCCCTGACTGCTGATAATCCTCACATGGTTAATTAAAAATAAATAGTCACTATCTTGGGAATCATCGACTTTTGACAACAAGGTAAATATTCTTAAAATTTTGACGAAGTTAAAAGATCTCAATGAACAAGTCGTATGAAGAATTCTTGATAACTAAATTAATTATAGATTTTCAATTACAAAGTGAACATTATTCTTTTTTTGTTGTTGTTAGAAGAAAATGGAGTAGTATTAGGAGCCATTAGTGTGTGTATCGTTTTATGTTTTACATTCTTGGGATGTTTCCAATAAAAGAGGATTCCTTATTATATCTTTTATTACGTTTCTTCTTGTTATATAACAGCATCTAATTGTCCCATGTGCATGTGTCTTACAACTGACATTCCTGCACGTCAATGTCAAAACCATAGAATAAATCATATACATATAACTTAGGGCCGTATTTATAGTTGTTCCTTGAGGCTTCCTTATACTGAAGGCCGCCTTGAATTTGCTTTTCTATGTTCCTATGCAAACAAACTTTTATTTGTTTCCATAGAAAAGCAAATTCAAGGCGGCCTTCAGTAAGGAAGCCTCAAGGAACAACTATAAATACGGCAATATATACATATACAATTATGTCACAGTGTGAAAATATATTCATTTTTGAGTCAGTATCTTTATTGGTTGCATATTAATATATATTCTGTGTGGAGAAATATTTATTTTTATGGTTCATATTATCATCCATGTTCTGTATTAACGAAAACTCTTTCAGGTATTTGGATAGTTCGTATATTAATATTAATAGATACGTCCAAAGAACGGAATACTACCACACAGACTTTCGATGGTGAATATTGTAAAGGACATGGAGAGTTGCATATCAAGTACACCAGTAACAGATGAAGAAAAAAAACTGTACAGGTGCTGTGAACAATTTTTTGAAAAGACATGACAAAATAGAATAAGATTTCCATTCAAAAACTACCTCATGCGTACCAGTGAACTCATACAAAACAATCCTGAGATTATAATAACTCAATCTGACAAAATAGCAATTTTACAGTGGTTATGTACAAGAAAAGAATACATTGAAGGAGTCACACAACTTCTCAAGGATGAGAATACATATAAACCTCTGAACACAGACCCTACAAAGAAGATACAGGACAAGGTAAATAACAAGTTAAAAGGAATGAAGGCGGCTGGATTGATAAATGAGATCGAATATAAAATGTTAATCAAACACAACAGTATAATACCTAAAGTATACTGTCTGAGAAAAACTCACAAGGATACATTGAATTTGAGACCAATTGTAAGCAACATCGGTGCACCCACCTACAACCTGGGAAAAGTTTTATCAACGTCACCATGTAACGTTAAGAATTCTATTCAGGCTAAAGATATTGTAAGAAATATTGTGGTACCTAAAGACTATATACTTATACCACTTGATGTGGTTTCCCTATTTATGAATATTTCGAAAGAACTGGTCAGAGTAACACTTAAAAGCAGGAACTATATCAAGAATTTTACTACGTTCTCTGGACAAATCTACCTTCATATCACTAATTGAGTTATGTTTTGAAAGGGGATACTTTAACTTCAATAATAAAGTTAACCAACAACAAACTGGAACCGTAATGGGAGCACCTGCTAGTACCAGCTTTGCAAATTTTGAAATGAATAACCTATTTGACTTTGCCTGCGATAGCTTAAGTTTTCGCATTCTTTTAATGTTGATATATGTAGATTACACTCTGATGTTGATTCGCTCAGAAATGAGAAAAACTATTTTTGACCTACTCAACTCATACCAGCCCAACATAAGGTTCACTATAGAAGATGAAACTGAAAACAAAATTCCTTTCTTAGACCTTTTAACATAGACGAAAGCTAATCCTTTTAATAACCAGAAAAGAGAACAATTACACAACCTGTTGGTATACAAAAACTATAAGTTCGAACAGGATTATAAACTACTACAGCAACCATAGCAACACTCAAAAAGTCAACACTACAATTAGTCTGATATAAAGAGCATTGTTCTCAAGTGACCACAAATTTAGAAATGAGACTACACAGAAGGTTTGCAAGGATACGAAGAATCCTATCGACCTGAAACTTCCATGGAAGCTTGTATTTCAAGATGTGACGGTTAAGTTTGTAAATGGGCAAAATCAGGTAAACGGTTTCGCAGTTTGATATTTTGAGGCTATTTCCTTGATATTTCGAAAAGTACTGAAGCGATTATATTGAAACCTGGTGGTTGGTGATGTCAGTAAATTAAAAAAAATCGTTCTCGAAAATTTTTTCGAATGGAAATTTGAGGAATGTATGATGAGAATATTGCAGAATACCTATGAATATTTGAAAATATATTTTTCAAATTGTTCTGATGATTCGATCCTCACGGAATTTTGGACGAAAGTTTTTACCAGTCACCAAGTTTAATCATGATTGAATCAGTATTTTTTTGAGTGTTTCTAAAGAAAACAACGACACCGAGAAAAGACCACGAAATTAAACATTTTTTTTTCTATATCTCCACAAAATATAATCTTTTCTAACTGAAATTCGACACACAGTTGTGAAATATAAAGCTCAAGGTCTGAGCAGAATTTGTTTTCGAACATGATGAATGGTTTTCGAAAGAAAAATCTTTTTCGGAAAAAATTTTGAGAACAATTTTTTTTTAGTTTATGACTACGAAATTTTACGAGTTGTTTACAGCAACTAATTGCCACGCTCCAATCTAATCACTTCAGTCATTTGTAAAATATTTTATATATATATATATATAAATATTTTTATTTGTAAAATTCTCGAAGTCAGGAAAGTTCGAAGATACCTTACTACATATTATGTTCTACTTTGCCGATGCTGCGCCAAATGAAATGCTGCTGTTGCAACAACCTATTAGAACCGCACAGAACCACTTCGTAGTTCTGTATGAGGTTTGTATTACTTTAATGGTGTGGAGTGATTGCCAATATGTTACCGATATAATCCCTCTGATTTACCAAATTTTCGTTATCAGTACACATGTTTTTAAATTTTGTCAATTTCAGTTCAATAAACAACTCGGTAGATGTTTTGGTAGATACCGTATTTTGTTCAGTAGATTTTCGGTAGATTTTGAGCACATAGTGAGTAGCTTCCTTGAAAAAAATGTGGTTACGCTGTAAGGAAGCGCTTTCCAGTACGCAACAGCTCTCTAAACAGGAGGTGCGTTAGACCATATCGGTTGGAATTGAATTCTCGTATTTATTTTCAACAGATACGATCTGACGCACATCCCGTTTAGAGAGATATTGCATACTGCACATACAGACCAACCAGATAAACCACTTGCGTAATTTACTTAGGAAATCTATGTCAACGCATACATGACCGTGAATAGAGCTAATCAGAATTTTAGCAGGCGTTTGGGGTGCCAATCAGATTGCAGATATAGGATTACGTCACTCTCGCCGCTTTTTGACTCGCTTCAAGAGGTTATAAACATGTAAACAAACTGAAATGAAAATTTTGTCCTATTTATTTGAAGAATAATTAGTGATGGGCATAATCGAATGATTTTAATAATCGAAATATCGGCATTCGAGATATTTCAATAATCGAATGATCATTCGAATGATCATTCGAGAGGTCCACCTCTCGAATAGTCCAACTCGCCTCTCGGGTGGGTTGAATTACACACATTTATAGAACCAGTAAATGAAAAATAAAATATATTCATTGAAAACAGACTTGTATCTCATTATTTTTACATTCGCCTTTGTTCTGCCATATATCTTGTTATTTCATTCCAGTTTTTTTAAAGGGAATAATTTATAGGTTTCACAGTACATATTTGTCGTTGATTTAAAAATTTTCACACCTTGACACGAAATACATATTTCTTTGATGAAATGTGATTTTTTCTTTTATATATTTTAAGATTATGTGATTTTTTCAATGTAAATTCAATATGTGCCGGTCATTTTAGAATAGATAATGTCGATTCTGAAAATTGCTTATCATTCAATTAAAACAAAATTTTAAAAATTCACTCTTTTTTTTCCTCAAGTTCGGATAAATCCTAGAACATTCCTTGTTATAATTTTTTTCTGTCTTGAAGAACGGAGAATTGCTATAGTACTAGGGAAAATCCAGGAAAACAGAATTACTACTCAATCATATCTTGTCCTTGCTCTAGAAATACTAAAATTGGAATCAATAAAGGCATTTAACGACTTAAAGTTGAACAAATTGCAAACGCATTTCACTTCAAGTGACAACTATTGAATGTTTAAATGTTTAAAGCTACTCATCAAATTAGTGAAATACATCAAATACTAATCTTAATCAGTAATACCTATGAGATGCGAAAGAATCGCATGCATCGATTGTTAAACAGAGATCAAAAACAGTAATCCGAAATGCGAGAGAATCGCTAGCCTCGATTATTATTTCGAATGAATCATCGACCAATAATCGACGCAACACCGAGAGGTTTCATTCATTCGAGAGATCCAAATTAGTAATCCGAGATGCGAGAGAATCGCCAGCCTCGATTATTCATCGAATGAATCATCGACCAATAATCGACGCAACACCGAGAGGTTTCATTCATTCGAGAGATCCAAATTAGTAATCCGAGATGCGAGAGAATCGCCAGCCTCGATTATTCATCGAATGAATCATCGACCAATAATCGACGCAACACCGAGAGGTTTCATTCATTCGAGAGATCCAAATTAGTAATCCGAGATGCGAGAGAATCGCCAGCCTCGATTATTCATCGAATGAATCATCGACCAATAATCGACGCAACACCGAGAGGTTTCATTCATTCAAGAGATCCAAATTAGTAATCCGAGATGCGAGAGAATCGCCAGCCTCGATTATTCATCGAATGAATCATCGACCAATAATCGACGCAACACCGAGAGGTTTCATTCATTCGAGAGATCCAAATTAGTAATCCGAGATGCGAGAGAATCGCCAGCCTCGATTATTCATCGAATGAATCATCGAAGCCTCGATTATTCATCGAATGAATCATCGACCAATAATCGACGCAACACCGAGAGGTTTCATTCATTCGAATGATCATTCGAGAGATCACAACACAATCGTTGCGTAGATTGTTGGTTCGGCAAGATTCGGACTCCTCGGCAGTCACGTACCGATCCCACCCGAAGGGAGAGTATCATTCGAATGATATCATTCGGGTGTTTGAAAATATCTCGAGATAATCGAGAGGTTTCAATAATCGAATGAATCGATTATGATCATTCGATTATGCCCATCACTAAGAATAATTAGGTATCTATTTCATTGTAGAATAAAATCCAAAGAGTGTTTACAACAAATCAGTTGTTTAGTCATTCTGAAGTTCTATTTGATAGTCATTATATGATGTTTTAATTGCACAACAAGAAGTGGAATTGAACAAATGTGGATATATCCATTATAATGTTTATTTCATATAATATAAAGGGATCGCAACTGAAGTAAAAGAATTACAACCTCCATTACTCAATTGAAACCATGGGATGTATGATGAAATTGTATGTGATTGCACAACCACAAGGATTGGAATCAAACAAAGTTGGTTTATTCATAAAGGTATTGATTTTATTCGAAAATGAATCTCAATTTATGTGAAAGTATCACAAACCATACATTTCCCAGTTACACCAATAGTATGTCTCTTTTTGCATGATAAATTGATTTCGAAGAAAAAATTTCCACCAGAAAAATACCTCTCCTATTAATAAGTGACTGTTATATATCTTCTTTATTGATAAAATATTGAAGCAAATATTCATTATACTCAGCTTGCTGAATTTATTTATATCAAAAACAGTTTCGCATACTTTACGTAAACATGGTAAATGTACCACAATATAGGTACTGAAAACTTATCGAATAACATATTTATATTTGTAACAATTATTGATAGTGTTATGGAAAAGATAAGGAAAGGTGAAATGTTCTCAAAGGAATTCTATTTCTTGTTTATCAAGTTTTGAACTTTCTTCATTCCTTACACATTAATTCGATTGGATCCACATAACATACTATTAGTTCTCAACTAATTTTCGCAGGAGTTTGAGATGAGACGAAAAACTCGCTTTTGGTACTAGGAATTTGCTTTTCAAATGGTTTCCGATTTCATCGAAAATCTTAGTCTGATTTTAATCTTGTGACTCCTGAATCCCTACAAATCCATTTTTACATTTCGATTCAAGATATTCGAAAGTCAAACTGTTTTCAGAAAGAAAAAAGTGTGGTTATGTCTGTTAGATTCTGTTTAGATTCCCGCAAACGATGAAGTTATTTGTCTTGTTAGTCTGTGGCCTGTGGCTCCTGACTAGGTGCCTACTGGAAAGGGTGGCAAGCGCTTCTTTTCACTCTAATACAGAGTTTTAACGAGGAATGAACCATAGAATTTGACATGGTTTTACCCAATATCTCTGTAGATAATTTTCGGATCAAACTGTAATCTAACACCGATGTTACACTGACATTGTCTAAGGCCTACTATGTATTGTCAGTAAGACAGCGCACAGTGATGTCAGGCTAACGTATTCCTCATAATCTGTCGTAGTCTTCATCATCAAAATTAGATACGCATCCGACCATTACAGGATCAAACATCATACGGGCTCTAAAGTCTACAAATTTTCTAGAGTGTCTAAGAGTCCTGATTCCTGATACTGAGAAAGACTGAGACGCTCTCCTACAAGATCTTGGGAAGATTTACGTAGTGCATCGAGAGCGCGAGCGACCTCTGCACGATGCGGTGATAAGTAGGGTTCTCTCGAGGCAGATGGTCAAGTAGAAGGCACGTGTCCGAAGTAGGGGCTGGGAGCTGGGAGATCCTGTTCGCTACATAAGAATTAAAATGAGCAACTTAGAGCAGTATTTCTTGAGATGCAAGGAAGACTATTGATTACATTTTCATGGAATTAGTAACAGATCTTTGAGTCAATATTTGATAACGACATTTGAAATTTCAATTCAATCCGATATTAATTATTGGAGATGAAAAATGATATGTCAAATTTCGGTCTAATTTGAAATTTCGAGGCTATTTCCTTTATATTTCGATAAGTACTGACGCGATCGAATTGAAACTAGTTGAAAAATACGGAGGGGCCACCTTATACAAAAATTTTTGGAGTCTGTTTCGATGAATAAACCAGAAGCAAATATTTTCTACGAAACAATATTCCTTCGAAAAAATAAATTTTTCTGAAGTTATTCATCAGATGAGATTTGGGACATAGCTTCAAATTCGAGTTGGATAGGACATTTATGCTCATTCATGGCATTTTGAAATTTTCAGGTTATTTTTTCAATATCTTAAAAGGAACAAAGGCGATCAGAAATGAACTTTCTTCTTAGTTGAAGAATACCGACGAGCAACTATATGTAAAATTTCGTGGGTATGGTACGAATAGAAAATTGAAATCAAAGATGATTGAAATTTTACAACTTCCCAAAAACAATTAATTTTGAAAACTTTCATCTGTTTACAATAGAAAATCTCACAGTGAAGTCAGTGTTTATTTTCAATTTGATCCGATATTTATATTCGGAGATATTGGGAAAAATTATGTCAAATTCTTCGGTTCTTTCCTCGTTATCGCTCTTATTTATGGACGAACTCAAAAAATAGGGATCCGATCATAATGAAACTGCGTAACTAGTTAAAACTGCTGATGTGTAAATATGAGCGGAATTTCGTGATGATCGTTTCATAAGTAACATTAAGAAAGAAAAATATTTTCAAATAATTTATATTTTGCGATGAACTAATCAAATGGTCCTCACGAAATTCTTCATGAGCGAATTCTTTTTTTCAGTCAATTATCAATATCAATGCGATCCGATCTTCATTTTTGGAATAGGTATATCTGGGAAATCATTGGGTAGATTTTAGCAATTCGCGAATTCAGCTATCAAAATGAAACTCAACGTGCTCAACAGTTATCTAGTCTATCGGCATATTCTTTCAGTTATTGTGTTGACTATCCATGGTTAGACCGCAAGCAAACAAATTAACTTCTAAGAGAAATGACTTAGGGACTCGATATTTGTAGAGATGGAGTGGGGCCTTATTATGAAGGTTGAATTCGTGAATGGGTAAAATCTGCCAATAATTTCGTGGATATACCCATTCACAATTTTATTTTTCCAATGTTCCCAAAAGTACAGATTAGATCCAATTTAAATCCAGTACTTGATGAAAAACCAATAGCTTGTAGGTTCATGAATTTGTTACTCAAATACGATGGCTGCGCTCGTGAATGGATAAAATCCGTCAAATGAGTCATAGATATACCTACACGTCAGTGCTCTTCTAGATTTTCTATAATTTCAGATGTTTGCCTTTTCACGATTATTCAAGACATATCGTCATAAGGTGCATAAGATATTCTACTGGCCATTTAGGCCTTTATAATTATGAACTGAAAATTATGAACCTTTACATGCAAAATAGATCGTCATTCACCTCCTTTGAGCAACATTCTTCATCAGACTAGATCGATCATTTTTCGGTCCCAGACGTCCTGCGAAAAGTCCAGCCATGAGGCATTTTGGTCCACTTTTTTGTGTGAGAATTATTAACGTGAAAAAATGAAATGTAGTCACGAACTATATACTATAACCGTAACTAACTGAACAAGAAAAAAAGAATTCATGAATTTAATACCTACAATTTGATTGGGAAGAAACAGATTGAATCTTTTATAATCTGCATTTGATTGTATATCAGGGACTAGGAAAAAAAGTAGAATTTTCCAAGAAGTTCTCTAACAGTTAAACGTAATATATGTGAGAATTGTAGAAAATTAATTGTGTATAAATTTATCGGCAATCTTGTCAATGCTTTTTTCGCCACAGTGAATATCCTTGTATTCCTATTTGAATTGGTTTTATTGTGTTATCATTGAGAACTCCATGGATTATTTTTATTATAATTATATAATAAACATTGATGGGAAGTCAACAACTTTTGCAAGTAAGTTCAAATTCTTCAACAAAGCGGTCACCTTCTCACGTATTGACTCCGCCAGATGCAGTTCTACTTCCCGTTAAAGAGAATGTTGATTTTCAAACTGTTCTGATATCACTATTAAAAACCACTGACATGAAGACAATAGCTTTGACGAGCTTGTTCAAATTCGTTGCCGAAGCAGTTACCTGAACGAGTATTTGTACTTCTTGGAATATTGACTGAATTACGTCGAAATCTCAAATTAGAATGAAACTTGAAGTTATTTATTATTATTATTATATTTCCCAAAGTCAAAATCGGATCGAATTGAAATTTGGAATATTGTTTCTAAATACCAACTCCAAGATCTGTGCTGAATTTCGTTGAAATCTGATCAATATTTCCGGAGAAAAACAAGAGAGAGATGACTGAATGTAAATTTTTTGCGATTCGTGGGACTTCCGGTTTTATCGTTTTTCAAATGGGAAGTCGCATATTTCATGATGAAAATAGATTCCTTATGAAATTCTGAATTGTTTCAGTGTGAAATTTTGGAACAAAAAATTCTTCTTTGAGGTGAAATTTCAATGAGAATATTGAAAATGGCGCTCTGCTGAAACATGCGAAATTTTATTTTTGAAGCTATGACAATATGCACATTATATATTATGGATTCGAACACGTAGATTACGAATCTGTAATTAGATTTTGCGTAACTGATTCGGTTTGGAAAATATTCCGGATTTGGTGAGAAATTTTCGAAATTTGGGTCAACTTTGGGCCGTCGTACAGATCAAACGCGTAAGGCTGGACAATATCGAATTTTTTTGGTCATATCTGGGTCCTTTGTGAGTACGTAGCCACTTATTTTATAGACGAAAGTCCTCTAGTTGAAAAATTATGATTTTTTTAAAAAAGGTCCAATTTTTTCGATTTTCTTCTGGCCATAAAAAACGATCCAGACTCTCCACTAACATTCTGATTGGATTTTCTTTATCTACGCCCTAAAATTAGTATATGTTTCAAATTTCAGGTCGATCAAAGAACTTTCGATTTTTGGTAAAATTCTAAGGGGTTAGCCTTAAAAATTCTCAAATTTCGAAAAATAATTTTCCGACTCCTATCGCGGTGAAATTTGGCACACTTACTAATTCGAGGGCGTAGAACAAGAATATAAGGTCAGATATTTTTTAAAAAAATCGTCCTGGACGTGAGAGGTCCTTGAAGTTCCAAAATTTTGGACCTTTTTTCAAAAAATCATTATTACCGACTCGATGAAAGTAGGACGATGAGATCTATTTTATTGCATAGATAAAGGATCGAACTGCACGTAAAAAAATATCTTCCAGATTTATAATTGGAAAAATGCCGTTTTTAGACTTCCGCGAGTAGAAAGAAAAATGTTTCTGTCGCAATGGTCAGAATTGAAACTCACAACACAGGATATTAAGACAACGTTGACAAAGTTGGCAATTTCGAAAACGTTAAACTCAGTTTTTTCAAATTAGATCCTCATTTTTTTGTTGCCATATTGGAACCTACGTTGAAAAATAATGTAGGTGTGGAAATAATACCAATGCTCAAAAATTCATATTTTCTGAGATATTCGTAAAAAGCAATGTCCGCGATCACATTTCGAATTCTATTCTTCTCAGGAAGAAAATTATTGTTTCGAAGGGTATGGAGGACGTATTGAAATTTATTCAAGATTGTATTCATAGACATTCTGAATTTTTGGTTATTCTGCTCATATTTTTAAGAAGATTGATATTAAAAATGTTATCATGACTGCATATTTAAGAAAATATGAATTTAAGGGCATTGGTGTTATTTCCACACCTAAATTATTTTTCAATGTTTCAATTCTGACAATTGCGACAGAAGCATTATTCTTACTTCCCACGGAAGCCTCAAAACGATTCCTTCTCAAACGATATTCGTTGGACACCCGGTATATTAACATTCGAAAAATATCAATTTTTGGACAGAATGATTACAAGCACAAACTCAGAAAATGCATCGAAAGGAGCCTTGAGTTAAGTTGCAGAAATATTTATTGGATTCGCATCACCTCTGAAATTCGTATGTGCACTTTCATCTAGAAATACAACCGCCATTCATGTAACTCATGGTGAAACAATACATGGTGTGTTCCCACTCTGTATTGCGTTAAGAGCACGCTCCATGTGATTTGTGGTAACAGTGTTGAGCCCATAGACATATTATACTCTCTGGACACGGCGTACGAATTCATTTCTAAAGAGTCGAATGGGGATAAGGAAGCAAGTGAGAGGTCCGAGAGAGAGATGGAACTGGATCGGGCAGACTATAGATGAACAATATGACGCTGAGCTAGACATAAAATCAAGCATTTACTCAGGGAATCTCCGGGGAAATGACTTCTTCTCGGTATATTAGATTACATTGAAGTTTTGAAAATTGGTGATGAATGTGAACATAGCTTCGATATGAATATTTGAAATGATGGGCCGGTTTCAGGGAGGTATTCTTAGCTCCAACGCATTTTTTCCTGAGCAGAGTACAGACGCGAGCTGAGCGGCTTCCAGAGCACTTTAATTGGGCTACCTCACAAGTATATACGGTATTTTGAACAGCTCGCTGGCCATTCAACACCGTCCAAACTTGCGAGGAAGCCGAATCAATTTGCGTAGAAAGTCGCTCAGCTCGCGTGTCTGTACGCAGCTTTTTAATTTTGTGCATTAAATTGTCTCGAACGATTAGAATGCACTAAATAGTGAAGAACTGTGCGAAAGTCATTCCTGCGCTCGGATTCATAGCAATTATATCAATTTAATTTCTCAACACTCTTGCCAAATCATTTTATTTTACTTTCATTTTATATCTCCTAGCACAATTAATGGCACAACACGAATTTACCGTAATTCTCTACCAGTGAACCCGATTTAAAATGAAGGAAATCAAATTATATTCAAAAAGCTTACGAAAACAGAAAAAAAAACGGAAATTATATCTTCTATACAGTCTTTATTATTATATTCTAATTCAGAATGGAATAACACAAAATCTGGTTCGAAATACTTCTGAAAACACAAATTTGACTTGTAAAACTTTTGAAAAAAAAATGTATTTCAAGCTTAGACAAATTAATAATTATAGTCTATGGCTTCAAAATGATCTGTCTTATTTTTGCCGTATTCAATGGTTTTGGCCCGCCTAGGATGCACAGAATGCTATGGTTGAGCCGCAGACACGCGAGCTGAGCTACTTGCGAGGCAGTTTAATTGGGCTGCCTCGCAAGTGTAGACGGAGTTAAGAGCGGGAGCTGAGCAGTGCGCGAGCCGCTGAACTTGATCCACAAATAACTCTCTCTGTTATCTGTGACTTGATTCATCCGGTGTCGGTTTTTACGGCGAGACAAGAGGGTTCCTCCTTCCTCAGTCTCAGTTTGAACGGCTAACTAGCAGCGCTCGAACGTTTTCTACGATGTTTAGAACACACAGATGTATTTCGTGACGCTGACCGTCTTTTTATTCTTCATGGGCGTACGCTTTGTTTGGGAAAGTACTAAAGCATAAGGGATCAAATATAAATGCGGATCAACTCATTAGCTTTATTTTATGAATTCGAGTGTAGATATGATTCCGAATAAATCTTACTGAAAAAATAGATATAATGTACAATTCGTTCTTTTTCAAACTGTCACTTACTTACCAATTATACAAAAAATATACGATTCTCGCGTAATTATAATGAATACATGGGAAACTGTAATTAAATGTTTCGGCAGATTGGTCTTTGATTTGCTATAAGCGTATTTATCAAGATGGTACTTAAATATTATAATTATTTCAACTCTAGATGATTCGGAATGTATGTCGTCAAAACTTCGAGTTATCGAAATAAACAGGAAAATACAACTGTTTGAATTTAGGGCTGGATAGGCCTTTGAAAAAAACAGTCATAAGTCTTATTTTTTCTATAAAGAGCGTCAGGGCACTATGGAAATCGGAAAAGTTGTTAGTGAGTATGGGTGAAAAAGTTTTGAATAATCGAATACTGTGTAAATTCTCGATTCAGCATGATCATTGAATAAACGAAGGGTTAGAATTCTCGAGAGTGTCGATTTCTGCTCTAGATTTATTCGATTGATTCACAATGTGAAAAAAGCTGCTAGTGTCCATTGTGAATAAGCTCCTGATGTTCAATATTTCCATTGTATAATTCGATCATTAATCAATTTTCCATATCCCAAATTACATTCCATCAAAACTAAGATTCCCTAATCATGTTCATTAAATGATTTCATTTCATATTGATATATTAGTTGAGTTCCGAAATTCCTGGCCAGTACTGGCCAGTAAATTTTGACAGTTGATTTTACTGCCACTGCTTTGGTAACTGTTCGTATCAGTACGAAGCGTTCCGAAATTACTGATACTGTCCAGTACTGGCCAGGAATATCGGAACTCAACTATTATATACAAATAAAGCCTTAGTTACCGTAACTACAAACATTGTTATAACTCCCTTGGGAGTTATACTAGGCAGTTATGAATTTTTTACTCCCTCTTATGTATTTACAAGAACAAACCGACCTTCAAATTTTCCAGCTTGTGAAACTCACTTCCGTTTGTATCATTATAGATTCTCATCATTAAATTTTATATTGACCACTTCAGGCTGTAAGGAAAATAAATTAATTCACTTGGACTAGAATGTAGAAGAATAAATACATACCATGTCTTGAAACTAAACCAACATCATAATTTCACTCATATTTTTGGTTTCGATACTGTTAACTTTCAGCCGCTGCTGCAATTTGTCATATTCTTTTGTATTTATACTTTGGTTTCGACTTTATCCGTAGTGGCACGGCACGAACTTTCTCAGCCTAATGCAACAAATCGCCTTATGTCTCCTACTCTCTCTAAGCTCTCATTCATTTTCACACATAAATAAATTTGACAAATATTGGCAAACTTGTCAGTTGATATATCCATGGTTATCATGTCTATATACTTCATTCTTAAACAACGTTCGTTTGATTTCGAAAACCAACAAAATTTGGTTTTCATATTTCATTAGTATGAAATAAAATCAATTATCTATCACGTGAGTTATTGAATGTTAACAACCTCGGGCAACTTACGAACCCTCGAGGCTGACGTCCTTCTTGAAATATGTTGCCCTCAGTAATTAACATCCTCATAACTCTCTTGATACATAAATAACTATTAAATTCGTCAGTATTCTCATTTGTCATATCAGTACACGTTGACACTGTGACACATGTGAATCCTTGTAAAATAATCAACCCCCATTTAACTACTGGATACAACCAGCCGAAAGGGGCTCGAGAGCCAATGCGACTTGACCTGGCCTCACACTTCGCTCAAGGTTGCCTCACAGCGTTTATTTTTCCGCGAGCAGGTCTGCTCCCTTGTCTGTACGGGGCTTTACAGAACAAATTTACTCAAAGGTTTGTAATTATAACATTTTCAGCTGAGAAGTGTCTCGGACCATGAAGTGGGTCTGAATAAAAGTGCTGTAATTGTATAATGCCCGAAAGGGACCTAGGTTCTTGAAAATGATAGTGTTATTCAGAGCCATTATTCGATGAAAAAACCTAGAAAAGCACTGACGTGAATTCAGCAGCTTCATTTGCGCGCATGTTCAAAGGAGATGACCGCTTTGGAAACGAATTTGAACATGCGCGCAAAAGCAGCTGAGTTCACATGAGTTCTTTTCTAGGTTTTTTTTATAAAGTACTGGATTCCAATTCCATCTAATCTGCGTTTTCGGGAATATAGAGAAAATAAAATTTTGAATGGGTGTATCTACGGAATCATTGGGCGGATTTTGCCTGTTCACGGATTCAACCTTCGTAATTGAGCTCCAAACGTACCTAATTTTCAAATATCGAGTTTCTAAGTAGTTTTTTCCGGAAGTTATTGTGTTTACAGATTCGGAATGGGTAAAATCCACCCAATGATTGAGCAAATATACCCATTGAAATTTTATTTTCCCAATATTTCAAAAACTATAGATTAGATCGAATTGAAATCCAGTACTTCATCGAAAAATTACAGTTCGAAGGTTCATACAGAATTAAGTGGGGATAATATGATGAGAAGATCACAGAATATTGAATATTTGAAAAGGAATAAAAAAAATGTTTTTCAAATTGTTCTGATGACACAATCATCACGAAATTTTGCACAAAGTTGTCCTTCAGTATCTTCAAACTAGCTGCCAAGTTTATCGTGATTGAATCAGGATTTCTTGGGTTATACCGAAAAAAACAACGATATCGAGAAAAAAAAACACGAAATTTTAGATATTTCTTCCTGATATCTAATTTGTTACACTGCTGTGAAATATGGATCTCAAGGTATGAGCGAAACCTTTTCGAATATGATTAGAGCTTTCTGAAAAAACATTTTTTTCGAAAAAAATTTTTTTCAAACTAAGTAATGATACGATCCCATCGACATTTTGCTTAAAAATGAGCGTCGTTATGCTTTAAGTAACTGCAAAGTTTCAATCCAAAAGCTTCAGTAGTTCCTGAAATATCAGGGAAATAACCTCAAAATTTCAAATGGCTATAACTTCGAAATCATTTAGATGATTTGTCCCATTAACGAACTCAAACGCGGCATTCCGATGCGCGAACTGCCTTTAAAGTTTCAAGTCGCAAGCTTCCTCGGTTCGACAGCTATCATGTCCACGGCCGGCCGGACAGAATCGTTTTTGACACCGGATTCGTCATCAGTGAGTCCAACCTAGTCGTTTGAGACCATTTTCGGCTCAATAGTCGAAAATTACAGACATTTTGACAGAATGGTTGCACGCTGTTACCCTAGAAGAAGCGCGCAAAAAGGCGTTACTCATCAAATTCGAAAATTATTAATGCCATAGATTGCGCTTTTGTGGAAGAATTACGCCAGCGAATCATCCACGAATGTGACCGCGAATAGATGATCTATTCAAATTTGAGTTGTTGTTGTTGCTGCACAGAAGGATTTAATGATATGATGATGGATTCGTCATCAGTGATTCCAACCTAGTCGGTTGAGACCATTTTCGGTTTAAAATTCGAAAATTACAGAAATTTGGACAAACGATAGCACGCTGTTCCCCTTAAACATCCCGATATAAGTCAATACGAATTGAAAACTCGCAGCGTGCTTTCACACCGTCAAGAATTGATTTTGCCGAAACAAGTTTGATTTGATATCTATCTTGGAAATTCTTTTGGAACAAAATTCATAGAATCATTCATTTTCGGAATCTTATCAATAATTACCTTACCTTAAGTTAGGGAATTAACACTGGGAAACCCTGTATATAATAATGGGCTTGAGTATTAAGCTGAACATACCTGCAAATTTCCGATATATGCACAATTATCACGATGTTTCGAACAAATTTTATTGAACTGCACAGCGACAAATCAAATTCTTTCGATGAGATAACTTGAGGACGATCCTTCCTCTGTTACTGTTGATCATAGCCAACTCCGCGCACTTGATACGAACGTTGTTGATACTCGAAACGGATTCAACTAAATCGGAGATTCCTATCAAGGTCGTACCGAAAACGGGGCAAGGGGTTATATTTGGTTGCAATGGAAAATGAATATCTTGAATTGCTTCGTTCTCATGAGTAATGCTGCGGTCTTCACGTCCACACATTCTTTACGCGCTTATTCTATGGAATAGGAGCGTTATCATTTTACCAAAATGTCTGTGATGTACGGGATCCGGCTGCAGAATTAGTGCGCTCATCGAGTATTTGCTTGAAACAAATTTTTACATACATTTGTAAATAGGAGAATATATATCTACATGGTTGCTTATCAAAATGTTGCCGCAAGTATTTTTGAATAAAAAAAACTAAATATTTGTTTGGAAGAAATTGCATTCACTTATTTTTTCGAATGAGATATCATCCACCTCATATAGCAATCAATATATGTGAAGACTTAAAAATATCACGACAGCCGTTGCGCAATTGGTCGCACGTACCTCTTCGCAGCCATGAATGAAAATATATGATTTCGTTACTTTTTACGTTCATCTATTTTTTATATATATGAAATTCAAGCTAATTTTGCTGTGTATGATGATGAAAAAATGTTTTTCCCTTCAGCGTGAAAATGTGTACTTCAATGATGAAGAAAAGGAAATTTTGGTAAAGAGCTTTCCTTTACTGTACGAGTTTTATGAAAGATTTTTTCAATATTGATAACACTTTTCTATTACTTACTTTCCTGTTGGAATAGAAACATATAAGACAAATACAATATTTAATTTATATGGAACAATAATAATCGAACAACATTGTAATGGATATGAAAAAGATTTTTAAATTAATTTTTCTCATGAATTCATAGTTATTCAAGATAACATAACGATAAGAAGCGTCTGATATCTGATCCTTTTTAGAAAATAATGAATATAAGGGGAATCAAAAACTTGCTCAGTTGTTCAAGTTCAAATATTCCAAAATCAATGATTTAAAATCATAACAAAAATAAACATGAAGGTTAACACAGCTGATAAATCACAGAAAAGCCTTCTAAACGTCAGAATTTGCAAATCATCAGTACTCCTATTTCTTTCAGGTGCCGTACCACAGACCAATCTGTGGTAGTAGTTGCGAATGATATAAGCATTGTCTTTATACAATTGGGAACTTCTGCGAAGATGCAAGCGCCCTAACGTATTAATTTGGAACCTGTCCAAGCTAGTAGTTTTATGTAAACAAACCTTAGAAATGTGGTGGAGAACGAATATTTATTAAGCAGTGCTTGAATTATAAAGAAATTATTATAGTTTTGTGTAAGATTTCTTGAGAAGGAACTTTTCGTTTGGATCACGATATAAAATCGTACTTTAAATCGTTCCTGGAGGATAATTTCGGTGTTATTTTAGTGTATGTTGCTTGGTGGATCAAAATAAACCAATATCTAAGCTGACTTGAATTTCTGGATAAATAGGCACCTCAATAAGTAATTTAAGGACTCTTATTTATGTGAAAAACTGCTGAATGCAGGCTATATTATGTGGTTAATCTAGAATCAGTCCAAATGATATGACTTGTTCTTTGTTTACAAACTAGTCAATCAATAAAATGAAAACAGTTTTTCTGCTTTAGTTCTTTTGCATCGTATTTCTAAAGAAAAGGAAACAGATAGACATATAATTGGTTTCATTTGCATATTACAGCAGCACAAGATACACATACAAAATGAAAAATGTCACAGCCTGTTCAACCTACCTATATTTAGAAATGAAAAGTATTAATGTATTCATATGAGTAACTTCAGCTATTATCAACTCTAACAGTATATCTAGTTTTTGTCAGGTTTTCAACCAGATCACTCTTTTAGAATATGATTTTGTGTAGTATGTGAATTGCTCGGTAGTTTCTCTGCAGCATTTTTCTTCAAAATTCTCTTATTTTTATTTACACCTGAAAACATCATGATATGAAGTTGTTTCGAAATAAATACCTTGTAGGTAATTTACCTTTATGAAAATAATTTCATGTATTTCGTGACCTGTATTCCAATCTTCAATTTCTAAAGCTAGGCCTTTCTTCTATCATTGAGTTCCCTGCCAAATGCTGTTTCCAAATTAACTTTAATTTCATTTGGCTTTGGAAAAAATGAAAACTAGACTAACTAGAGGCACTAGATGATCCTTTCTTCTTTGACCATGAATAACATTGAGTTGAGGCACACAACAATAGTCATTTCAGGAGGATGCCATTTCGAATTAATACGATCGAAATTTTTAATCGGAAAGAAAGGAATCGATTGATGAATATTACAAACACTTTCGGTATTCCAAAATTTAAACTCGGAAAACAACACAAAAGCTCGAAAATGAACTCCAAAAGTAAGCAAATTACGTTAGAATAACAGGCACGTCGAAAAACTACTAGCTTGGAAGTGTTCGAATTTCTAACACCAGAGGGCGTATCGCTTAGCAGTAGTTGCGAATGATATAAGCAAAACATCAGATGCACAGAAGATATCTTCTGTGCATCCTTCAAAGTCTTATGTCTATGACTCAAACCTGTTTTGATATTCTGTGACCTAACCTAACCTATTTTTGAAATAAAATGAAACATAAAAAGATCTCGGCATGCTGATTTCTAATTACAATTAAGTTAAAGTCACAAATTGCAGAAGCTGAAGTTAAAAGAAGAAGTATTCTGGGATATAAAACGCTTTTTTTTCAGAAAACCATAAATCTGATCTACTGAAAAAAAAAACAAATGGCAAATAAAATTTACAAAAAAAGATTAAATTCGAATGATAGTGTTTTGTCGGCTGGAGAGAGTGAAGAAAAATGCAGTAGTATGAATAATTATTCGATTGAAGACATTATAAGTCCTTCGAGGGAGAGTTCTGTGAGGAATGATTTACAATCAAAGAGAAAAAAAAAGCGTTCAAATGATAACAGTATAGATCATGACATTTCTGAAATTTCATCGAGTGGTGAATGTGATATGAAGAAGGAAAAGAAGAAGCAAAGGTTTCTGGGAAAAAATGAAATAAACATTCTTAATTGTGCAGTGACGAATTATTCATCCCCCAAAAAGATAACTGGGCATGAGAATGCATTAAACAGTGATATATCTGACATAATAAGTCCGTCGATTGAGAGTTTTTTGAAGAATGATTCTCCATCAAAGAAAAAAAAAAAGCTTTCAAATGAAAACGGTATTGATCATGACATATCTGATAAATCCCTGAGTGGTGAGTGTGAAATGAAGACCCAAAAAAAGAAGCGGAGATTTCTCCGAAATAAGGAATTAAATATTCTTAATTGTGCCGTGACCAATGACTCATCTTCAAAGATTATAAAGTATGCGAATGCATTAGACAGTGATATATCTGAAATTATAAGTCCTTCAAGGGAGAGTTCAGTGACAAATGATTCCCCCTCAAAGAAAAAATCGAAGTGTGTAACTGAAAATGGTTTAGATCATGAAATTTCTGAGAGTTCATCAAGTGGTGAGCGTGAAATGAAGATGAAAAAAAAGAAGCCAAGTTTTCAGGGTGACGAAATTAACATTCTTGCTTGTGCATTGACAAATGATTCATCTTCATCAAAGGTAACAAAGCATCTGAATGAGAATGCAGTAGATAGTGGTATTTCTGAAGTATCAGTGAGGGGTCAATATGAAGTTAAGATGAAGCATAGAGAAGTTTCAGAATATGCTGAAAAATTCGATTCTGATTGCGACTTGCATACTGAAGGTCTCGATGAAGCGCATGAGGATTTGAATAATGAAAAGAAACTTAATTATGGGTCAATAAATTCTCAGGATAATGAAAGGAAGCAACATAAAAAAAAGTCTGGAAGGAAAGACAGAGACACAAAATCACCAAAAAAGATTGATTATGACAGGAGTTGCTCAATTTTTTCTAGCAAAGTAGATATTTCTCAGAACCTAACTGATCAAGAGAATGATCAAAATTTCAAAGAGGAAACTGAAGAGAGTACCTCGAAAAACAGAAAAAAACACAAAGATAAAGGTGTTGACATAACGTCTGATATGGAATTTGATCAAATATGTGAAAATGTATCAAGTGAAGAAACTATTACCAAGAAAAGGAAACATGAAAGTCAGAAAAAAAAATCTAAGAAACTCAGAGCCTCTGAAAATATTTGTGTTGATGAAAATGTTAGTGAGAATAGTAAGAATTTGGTGCCTGACGATAATAGGAATAATTTCAACAGGAAAGGTTGGTATATTGAATACCTAAGTAGGTTGAAATACTTCTATCATTTTGGTTTAATTATAATTTGGTATTTTGTACAATGATTTGTGGAAAAGGAGATTTGAACCTGAAAGTTATTCAAGATTGAAAAGCGAAGATTGAAGCTTCATGTTGATAAGTTCTGAGAATGAAATCAGACACACTAGTTGTTTTCATTTTGATAGGATAGCCTGCTTATATGGTTCAGTCTAGTTGATAGAAAAATGGCAGTTGAAGCCTGGTTATTCTAATGATATTCTCTAATAACTGACATTGGTATCTATGCGATCTTGTTTCATTTTTAGTCTCCTTTTTCACCTATATCCATCCATGGGGGAGGAACAAACCCGTAAGGGTTATTTTTTTTTGTGTGTTATTCTAATAGATATTCGGGATATAAAAGATTGATAATCTTTTATAATCCTCTTGAGGGCGCCTTGGTTCTTTGGATACACACCACCAATTAACATCAGGTTGAAACCTTCAAAAATTATTATGGGGTATATTTTATCATTTTTTTTAGGTTTTTTCTGGTTTTCCACTCCCAATATCTGAAACAGAGCTATTAAAAGTTATTAATTATTATCTTCAAAATTTCAGAATGGCAATGGGTTCTCCGCTCTCACCTGCCATGAGTTATATACTAATATAAAACTTTGAAGAAAAATTTGTAGATACATATTCACTAAAACCGAAGGCTTGGTGACGATATGTTGATGATATTTTTGTAATCTGGCAACGTGGAAGGAAAGAGCTAGAAAAAATTTTCGGAATTGTCAAGAACCCAAAATAAAATTCTCAATGGAATTAGAAAAGAATAATAAACCTTCTTTTTCGGATGTTTCAGTTGGAAAATATCAGGATCAAGTGTCTTTAGTAAAGATACACCTACAAATAGATATTTAAATTTTTATTCCAATCATCAACTCAGTGTAAAAAGAGGTATCGTCAAAACCATTTATGACAGGGCTAATATAATCTCATCAAACCATGACATTTGTCAATGTGAATTGAATTACATCAAATCGTTTCTTGAAGAAAATGGGTATCTGTGAGAATTTATAAATAGAACCTTTTAAATTTATACAAAAAATCTTCTAATTATCAACCAAATCAACAGAACAACCATCAAGAACAACCCAATTTATTGAATGTGATTCCTTATGTACATGGACTTTCAGAAAAAATCAGAAGAATTGGTGCTAAAATCAATTTGAAAACGGATCTCAAATCAAAAAATGATTTGAGATCTATACCAACGAAAACCAAACCAATTTACGAGAAACAAAAATCAAAAAATTGTGTTTATAGTATTCCTAGTATGTGGAAAGACATACAGAGTGTAACAGCCAAATGGAATAAATTTGATAACGAATAAATGAGGGGGTGTTAGAAAAAACGCTCGGACACGTCGATTTGTAATTTTAAATGCGCATAGTTTTCAAGAAAATAAAATTATATAGGGTGTTCCATGCGACCATGACCAATACCAACTTTCTTATTTCAAATGTAACCCCCTGTATATTATTTATTTTTTGGATTCTTCAGGAAATTCTAGACATAATTCATGTACAATGTCCTATACCTATCTTCAACTTTTTCGGAAATATTAAGTGTTTTCAGAAATGTTGAGTAACGTTAGAAGACAATTCTACACCAGATATGCATGTTGCTAAGGCGTTCGCGGCGAGAATTTTGAACATTTCCTACATTGACATTAATGTTTTTTTTGTTTTTTTTTTAAATTATTAACAAATAATCAGTATTACTTATTAGGTTTTAAGTGTAATGTACCGAATTTGTGAAATAAAATAATTTTTATTTAAAACGTTGATTTTTGCACTAAATCTGAAAACACTTAATAATTCCGAAATAGTTAAAGATAGGTATGGGACATTGTGCATGAATTGTGTCAAGAATTCTCTGAAGAATCCAAAAAATTAATAATATACAGGGGGTTGCATTTGAAATGAGAAAGTTGGTATTGGCCACGGTCACATGGAACACCCTATATAATATTATTTTCTTGAAAAATATGCGCATTTAAAATTACAAATCGACGTGTCCGAGCGTTTTTCCCAACACGCCCTCATTTATTCGTTACCGAATTTATTCCATTTGGCTGTTACACTCTGTATACAGGGAAAACGTCTCGACCGTTAGATATCAGAAAAAGAGAGCACAAAAACAACCTAAGGAATAGAGACATACAAAAATCCCAAATAGCAAACCATGTATGTTCGACCATTGGGAATCACGTGATAGATTGGGACAAAGCAAAAATACTGATGTTGGAATCAGATAATTTGAAAAGAAAAATTAAAGTGTCCTGTTGCATTTTGTTAAATGGAGAGAGTAATTTTGCTCATGTTCTGTAGAAATAGACCCTATTTGACTGAACTCACTTAAAAAAGAGGTAGAATTAAAAAACTTTCAAACCAAATGAATCTGTATTTCCTCATAAATGTTAATTTGACAAAAATCTGAACTCAAAACGAAAAATTGAAAGAAAATAGTTCTTAAAATTTTCTGCTTTGTCTGATGAAAGTCAGATTTGTACAGTTCCTTCTATTGATTGTTTGTATTGTTCCTGTATTGTTTATAAGGCAATCTGTTTTCCAAGAAACTGCCCTTGACAAATAGTTTAATCCTGCAATACGCAAGGGCGTTTTTTTTTTAATAAAAACTAACCTTATTTAATTTTTAATAGTTCTGTTGCAGATATTGGAAGTGAAAACCCAAAAAAAAACATTGAACATAATGCGAAATCCTCCCAAAATAAGCTTTAATCGATATCTATATTTTATTGCTTCAGAGACAACTTCCCATTTTCAAGAAAATTCCTCAGATTTCATTGCTTCTTCTCAGTTTGATAAAGATTGTCATGCAAAAAGATCAAGAAGCAAAAAATCGAAGAAAAAAGCAATTGAAGAATGTAATAGAATCAATCAAAATGCCACCTTAGCTTTGACCAGTGAATTTTCTGATATTCCAGAAGGAGATATGTCAAAATCGAAGGTGAAGAAGGCAGAAAAGAAGAAATTATCTGATTTTATTTCTTCTTCACTCTTGTCTACCTTAACATCAAAACTGGATGAAATTGTTGAGACAGAAAAAAAGGATTCATCTTGTTCAATATCGAAAGGAAGAAGTGAGGATTACAAAGAAATAAAAGGGATAGAAGGTAATTTTTTTTCTTTATGTTTTTTTCTCAACCAATCCAAATAATCACCAATACAATTATAGACTTGCATACAGGAGTTTGTTTTATACTCTTAGGGCTACTTGCACAGTATTACAAAACCATAGATAAACCTATTCACTAAGGTATCAACATATAACGAAAATTTTGCTGGAAAGAATTGAAAGAATCTCTTTATAATTAAGCCTAGAGGATGTTATTCATAAAAATCTGAAATATTTTTCATTCCAAATCACATTTCCTATGAAATATTGGAGTTGAAGAGGAAATTATCTTGGTGTTGAGTTTCTTAAAAAACTACTTTACAAAGGTCAAGTCACTAGGTTGTTTCTTTCGTTAAAGTTAAGTTAAATTTCCGAAAAATATTTTTTACTAATATTTTGCCAGTACGATCTTCACGATATTACTTATTAAATTGCGTGTCGGTATTACACAAATAGAAATGAAATTCAAATCAGAAAGCGTTTGCGCCTTTTGACATATAAGGGAAATAACCTCAAAATTTAAAATGGCCACAAAATTTTCCGCCAATATCTCTGCAAATAAATATGGTTTCAAAATGTTGACTAAGACCTGTACCAAATTATATTGAACTTTAATGAATAGCTCCCGAAAAAAATGTTTAGAAAAAATTTAATTTTTTTCCAATACAATTCTCACGAAATCATGCATTAAATTGAGCGTCGATATTTCACAACTAGTTATGATATTTCAATTTGATCGCGTTAGTATTTCTTGAGAAACTTTCGGGAAAATTATCTTAAACTCTCAAATTAACAACAAATACGTAAAACAAAAAAAAAAAAATGAAATGAAAAAAAACTCACCCGTCCTGTGCAACTTATCTGAAAAAAATTTGTCCACAGTGCATATATCCGATAAGAGTTCACTTGATTCACAAAATATCCAATACACAAACTGAAGACCTAAAGTTATTTTCAATAACTTTTCTGTAAAAATCAAATATATCGTGAACCTCTCAAAGATATATGATTCTGGATGAAAAGTTAACCGATTATTTCACTGAATTCCAATCTTAGAACCGAATGCGATGATTCATTCTCGGGATTATTGGAAATTTGTAGCATTTTTCTTTATAACTCAGAGACTACTGGTCGGATATCATCCGGGTAAAAATTTTTAGGTTGAGTTATGCAACAGTAATCAACGTTGAGAATTTCACAAAAATTCGGTGGTAAGTTTCCGAGAAATAATTTTTTTTTCCCACCAACCCCCAATTTTAAGCCCTTAGGTTACACCAATCCTGCTGAAAAGCTTGGAGGATCAATCCCGAGCGACATATGATTTTTCTACCAAGTTTCACGGATTTCGGTTCAGTACTTTCCGAGAAAAGCTCTGGACAACGGACGGCGGACGGACGGATTTTTTTTTATTCGTTTATTCAAATCTACATACTCCAAAACGTAAACTGTGAAATTTTCAGGGGGGGTTAAAATTTTTTTTTTGTTGGTCGATCACTAAGGTTTATTATTTGATTTCATCGAATAATAAACCAAAATGACAGTGGTTAATACAGGTTACTTGCTTGAAATCGCTTAATAATTACTCTGAAAGCATGCAAGTATACTGTTCTCAAAATGTCACGCCCTTTTTTTCTCTTATTGCAAGCAGAGAGTAAACCACAGAGTTGAGACTACCACCAGTTATCATACCCACATTTCTTATGTTACAGATGAATCTACGTACTGCTCAGAACCAGCCGATAGAATTGAAACAAAAAAGAGCACTAAAGTTAATTCTATTCCTGATTCAGTTTTGAACAATCTACTCGAACGAATTGATGATATTGTGGAAAAAGACAGGAGTACTGGAGTAGAGGCAGAAGGTAATGCTATTGCATCTTTCTTATTGTTCATAGTGTTAGTATAATGACAATATAACTATTATACTGAGTTTCTAGTAAACCTAAAGCAATATGTGAACTGGTGATGGACTTGGTCATGACGATTCAGACCATCGAAAATTTTCTGGTTAAAAGATCACCACTTTCGAGATCTGGCTATTTTGGAAGTCACTGGAAAATCGCTATCTGACCTTGATGTTTTTTATATCGCGTCTTTTGAATTAGACTGACTCGATAACTTTGGTGCAATGTGGCTGACATTCACCCAAGTGTCAATTATATTGATAATAAAAGCAAAGAAATTTTAAGTTATATTTTGTTACCAGAAATAAAGCTGCACCTCAACTCTCAAGGCCACGATGTCAATAACTCTTGAATACACTATGCATTTGATGCATTAATCATTCCAGCGCGCATATTCTGGGGAACAGCGTGCTATCCTTTTGTCCAAATGTCTGTAATTTTCGAATTTCGAGCCAAAAATGGTCTACAACGACTAGGGTCGACTCACTGATGACGAACCCGGTGTCAAAATCGACTCTGTCCGGCCAACCGGCTGGCCGGCCTTCAGTGTGCACGATTATGGGCGTACACAGAAACCCTATCGACCTGAAACTTCCAGGGTTGCATTTCAGAATGTGACAATTAAGTTCATTGATGGGCGAAATCGGCTGAAAGGTTTCGGAGATAGAGCCTTTTCAAATTTTGGATTATTTCCGTGATAATTAGGGAACCAGTGAAACGATTGGATTGAAAATTGGCAGTTAGTTGGAGTATAACGAGGCGCAAGTTTCCGTGGCGTATCGGGTTATATCCATTTCTTCTTCTCGTGCACCTTTCTCTCTAGCAAGCCAATGGATAGCGTCGGCTGTATCGATCGTAGAATCGTGCAGTAACGAGTGACGATCACTCAATTTAAACTTGCGCCCCGATATGACCATTTGAATACCGAATTATTAAAAATTCCTTAATAATTAAAGTGTGTGATGGCATACCTTGTAATTTTGTATCGAAATATAATGAGAAAATAATAAAAGTATGATAACTCGTGTTACATGCAAGAGAACTACTGCCAATAAGAAAATATTTTCTAAATGACACACTGAGATATACAGAGTGTAACAGCCAAATGGAATAAATTCAATAACGAATAAATGAGGGGGTGTTAGGAAAAACGCTCGGACACGTCGATTTGCAATTTTGAATGCGCATAGCTTTCAAGAAAATAAAATTATATAGGGTGTTTCATGCGACCGTTGCCAATACCCACTTTCTTATTTCAAATGTAACCCCCTGTATATTATTTATTTTTTGGATTCTTCAGAAAATTCTAGACATAATTCATGTACAATGTCCTATACCTATCTTCAACTTTTTCGGAAATATTAATTGTTCTCAGAAATGTTGAGTAACGTTAGAAGACAATTCTACACCAGATTAGCATGTTGCCAAGATGTTCGCGGCGAGCATTTTGAACATTTCCTACATTGACATTAATGTTTTTTTGTTTTTTTTAATTATTAAGAAATAATCAGTATTACTTATTAGGTTTTAAGTGTAATGTACCGAATTTGTGAAATGAAAAAATTTTTTAAAACGTTGATTTTTGCACTAAATCTGAAAACACTTAATATTTCCGAAATAGTTAAAGATAGGTATAGGACATTGTGCATGAATTGTGTCTAGAATTCTCTGAAGAATCCAAAAAATAAATAATATACAGGAGGTTGCATTTGAAATAAGAAAGTTGGTATTGGCCACGGTCACATGGAACACCCTATATAATATTATTTTTTTGAAAAATAAGCGCATATGAAATTACAAATCGACTTGTCCGAGCGTTTTTCCCAACACGCCCTCATTTATTCGTTATCGAATTTATTCCATTTGGCTGTTACACTCTGTATGATTGAAGTTGCATGTGTTAGTCTCACAACAACCTGAAATCTACATCTGACATATAAAACTGCTTTTGGATAGATAGTTATCATGAGGGAAATTTATATTTCAGATAAGAAGAGAAAACCACATATTAAAGAAAAAAAGAAAATCATCGAATTATTAAAGGAAACCAAATCTATGGAACGAATCACGGACGAATTAAATATCATGAGAGATGATGATGAAATAGAGGTAAGGATTTTCTCACTTGAATATACTGAAAGGAATTATGAAGATATTTTTCATAATCACTCCAAATATAAATAAATCAGAATTTTTCCACTATAACACACATCTGGCAACGTTTTGAATAAATACCGACATTAGACTATGATTGCAATACCTTCATGTTAGTGGTTTGATCATATTGTATCAATGTTATGTGGTAGTAAGCCTGCATATTCTCTGAGTACTTCTGGCACTTACATTCACAGACCAACAAGACAAATCACTTCATCGTTTGCGGGAATCGCGTCTCTCCGACCTTGAGAAATATAACAGACATAACCACACTTTCTTCTTCCTCGAAACAGCTGTCAAATTGAATACTTGATTTTGGAATATCTAAAATCGAAATGTAAAAACGGATTTGTCGGGATTCAGGAATCACAAAATCAAAATCAGACTAAGATTTTTCGATGAAACCATTTGAAAAGCAAATTTCCAACACCAAAGCGAGTGTTTTGTCACACCTTAAACTCCTGTAGAAGAACTCGGTTGGAGTAAATGAAAATTTTGGAAAAATGTTATGGAAAACCCGTTTACCTTAATCAGAGAATCTTTGTAGTTTCACATCAAATGAGATTCATTTCAATATAAAATCAAACTATGAATAGACCAACTTTGTTCGATTCCAATCCTAGTGTTTGTGCAATCATATACAATTTTATTAGACGTCCCATCGTTTTAATTGAATAATGGAGGTTGTAATGCTTTTACTTCAGTTGGGATTCCTTTATATTATATAAAATGAACCTTATGAATGAGTCCACGTAAGTTCGATTCCAATTCTTGTTGTATAATTAAAACTAATTATGAGGACTGTCATCATAAAATAGAACCTCAAAGATGACTAAACAATTGATTTGGTTGTAAAAAACTCTTTGGATTATATTCTCAAATGGAACAGATACGAAATTATTCATCAATCAATAGGATGAAAAATTCATTTCAGTTTGTTTACATGTTTATAACCTCTTCAAGCGAGTCCGAAAACGGCGAGAGTGACGTAATCCTATTCCTGCAATCTGATTGGCACCCCAAAGCACCCCAAACGCCTGCTAAAATTCTGATTAGCTCGATTCAGGGTCATATCTGCGTTGACATAGATTTCCTAAGTAAATGACGCGAGTGCTTAATCTGGTTGATCTGTGCTTACATTATTCGAACATGTCACATTCAAGCTCACATTGAGAACTATTCACGGTTAAAACAGCACATAATACGATTGTTGTATCATTTGGCTTCTGTTTTCATTTGCGACTGCAGTGAGTAAGGGGGTTTTGATCGTGACTGATAATAGTTGAAAAATATTCAGGAAACATCGCGTAACAAGGTGTTGGATCAAGAAATGTTTGGCTAGATGATAAGTTTTCGAAGCATCGTGCAATAAATGTGATTTTTCTGATGAAAGGAAGGCCTCGGGTGTATTTCGGCAAAAAGCTTTTAAGTGTGGAAACAATTTGAACGAATTTTCACTTAACTCTCTGCTCGTTACTCTGTTATGGCTACGCTTTAATCTCTGCTCTCATGCTTTGCTCTTTTATCGGTGAAATATCGTCGCTTTGCTCTCAGCTCCTTAGAAAGAATTGTATGCAAGTATGGCATGAGATGATAGTACCATAATTTTTACTGAGATGTGAGAACTGTAAACTCACCTACAATAAGTTTGTTGATATTATCTTTCGGACAAAGTTTATTTACTTATTTATTGATACAAGTAATAACCTATGCGGCTCAAAACAGGAACAAATTAACAGAATGGGTGCAAAAAGCAATGAAAGAGAAAACAAAATTACATAACTCGTGAAATCCACAAAAGAAAAATTTCAAAAAGCAATGCCGTGAACGCAGCAACTTTTGCGCGCATGTTCAATGTAGATGACCGCTTCAGCAACGAATTTGAACATGCACGCAAAAGCTGCTGTCTTCACGGCAGTGCTTTTTGAAATTTTCTACTGATAAATCACTGGATTTCAATTCGATCAAATCTGTATTTTTGGAAATATTGGAAAAATAAAATTTTGAATGGGTATATCTACGGAATCATTGGGCGGATTTTACCTATTCACGAATTCGACCGTGATTAAGCCCCAAACCTACTCTACAAATATCGAGTTTCTAAGTAGTTTCTTCCGGAAGTTATTGTGTTTACGGTCAGCCTAACGGCCGACTGCGTTAACACAATAACTTCCGAAAGAAACAACTTTGAAACTAAATATTTGTAGAGAAGGTTTGGACCTTAACTACGAAGGCCAAATTCGTGAATGGGTAAAATCCACCCAATGATTCCGTAGATATACCCAATCAAAATTTTATTTTTCCAATGTTTCCAAAAATACAGATCAGATCGAATTGAAATCCAGTACTTCATCGAAAAATAACAAGTTCAAAGTTCCATACAGAATTTAATGAAGATGATATGATAAGAAAATCATAGAAATTTTTTTTTGTCAAATTGTTCTAATGACACGATTATCACGAAATTTCGCATTAAGTTGTCTTTTAGCATCTCAGAACTAGCTGTGGAGTTTTATCAGGACTGAATTAGTATTTCTCGAGTTATACCGGAAAAATCAACGGTATCGAGAAGAAAACCTCGAAATTTGACATACTTTTTCCCGATATCTCCAAAACTTATGATCGTATCGAACTGAAATTTGGTACACTGCTGTGAAATATGAAGCTCAAAGTGTGAGTGTAATTTTTTTATATGATGATTGGTTTTCGAAAAAAAAAATTTTTGGAAACTAATTTCGAAAAAAATTTTTTTTTGAATTTACTGACAATATGATCCTGACAAAATTTGGCTCAAAGTTGCGCGTCGTTATACTCCACCCAGCCGTCAAGTTTGAATCCAATCGCTTAAGTAGTTTCCGAAATAAAAAATAAACAACTTCAAAACTTCAAGTGCCTTTAACTTCGAAACTATTCGACCGATTTGGCCCATTAACGAACTTAACCGCGGCATTATGATGCGCAACCTATCCTGAAAGTGTCAAGTTGCTAGCTCGCTTCTGTCGACAGTTAGCGTGTCTACGGCCGGCCAGCCGGCCGGCCGGACAGAATCGATTTTGACACCGGATTCGTCATCAGTGAGTCCAACCTAGTCGATTGAGACCATTTTCGGCTCAATCATCCAAAATTACAGACATTTGGACAAAACGATAGCACGCTGTTCCCCTAGAACATGCGCGCAAAAAAAATCCATAACAACCAACAAGTCTTTCTTTTGTTTGACAAAAAGTGTTCACGTGAAGCCGATCGGAATGTCTCAGTTTGAACTGATTCGCGAATTACGAACCAAGTGTTCTAAAGTGAAATTAATTGTTGTAGAATGGTGAATGCAGTTTTGGTTCTAGGTAAATATCATTCAAATGTAGAATAGTAAGCAAGGGGAAATAAAACCACATCTGGCATTAATTATTTCAATTCTTTATGATATATCACTCTAGAGGGGTAACGATGAGTGTGACTCAAATTCCTGCACAAGAATAACACTTTATGTACTTATCTATGTGAAAGAGTCTTCTCGCTGATATTGGTTTCGTGCGTCGGTTGACGTTTGTCGTACGTTGGAGGTAAAACAACCTCACTTTCCCGCTTTGTTTATGTTATGAATTACAGCATTTTCAACAATTTCAGGATGAATTCACAAGTTAAAATGATTTATATTAATAGAATTGGTGAATAACTAGGCCAAGTTATTGTTTAGTTGTGAAATACAATATAAATACACCGAGAGACGAAGGAATCCGATGTTTCAGATTCATTGTGTACCAGGCTCAACAGTTCTTATTTTGCTATAAGTAGAGTAAGAAATCTCCTTCCTCCAGAAACACTCAAGAATATCTATTATGGTCTAGTTTACAGCCATTTATCGTATAATGTTCTTTTATGGGGAAATTCTTCGGATGTGTGCAGAGCTTTTATTTTGCAAAAACGAATTTTGCGTATGATGTACAATATACCTCCGCGTCAGTCATGCAGAGCGTTGTTTGTTGAGAATGGTATCCTTACCTTGTCTTCCATCTTCATTCTCAAATGTCTTTTGTATGTGAAAAAAAACGAGCAAAGCATGATCAAGCTGTCAAGCTTTCATACTTATAACACTAGAAATGAGGGATTGCTACATATACCTAAACATAGGACTGCTAGGTTTGAGATGTCTCCTACGTACCAGTCTATTAAACTTTATAATCATCTGCCAAATACTATCAGAAATCTTAATTACAACGAGTTTAAGAGAAATGTTAAAACCTTACTGTTGAAAAAATGCTGTTATACTGTGAATGAATACTTGAATGATTGTATCAGAACCTAGTTCACTTTGCTATTTTGACTTATCCTATGCATGTAAACACATGTCCAAAAGGATCAATATATTATTATTATTATTATTATTATTATTGTAGTGTAGACTTTATATTTGAATATTTGCATCTTTGACACATTGCCCTAAATTTTATCTGGTATAAGAAGAAGTAGAATACTATGTGGACTATCCCAAAGAAGGCAAACCTCCTATATTCACGCCATAAATTGAAAAAACTGTTCTGACAAAGTAACAAACTAGTAGAGAGTAGAGGCATTTCCACACTAGTTAAGAAATTATCTTAGACTATCTATTCAATTTGTTCTGTTCAATAAGTTGACTCATGATGAGATAACTATGATAAGAATATTTCATGTTTGTTATACACATTTCAAGAATTATATCTTCTCGACACTTCGATAGCTGGTGTTATGATGGACAAACCCATCCTGATTGGTAACCACTCGCATCTCTATATGATATATAAAGCCAATCAAGGCAATTCGTTATGTGATAAATTTGCCAAAATATTGCATGTATTTCATAACAATAATGAACGAGATAACTTTCTCTGTTCCCAACCGAACACGTTTCGATGTGGCTCAACTACGCAAGGATGAAACTTCTACATTTTGTTGTTTGTAATATATTTCGAATTGACCTTATTGTCAATTATTGAAGATAATGAAAGCCCTAATGTTGCATCTGCATAAAAAAAAACATTTTATATGAATAGTAAAGAATTTTTTGAGGATGAATCGAAAGCAGTGTTCAAGGAAAAAATTTCATATGAATTATTTTGTTTGTGACATATATTTAGTATAATAAATATATAATTGAAGATTAAGATAGCACTGCCATAGCAACTGCAGACCAACATTGTAGTAATTTGATAATTTGCAAGATAGAACGTGATTTGAAATAGTACTGAGTTCTCTGGAACTCATGTTTTTTCCATTCCATACATTTGTTGGATTTCATTCTGATGTTTATTTTCAGGAATAAATGAGCCAAACATTTTTCTGTTTCATTTTCAATAGTTATAGCTATAATGAATGCCATCTCTGACGTGGATACTCTAGGCTTTAGAAGACAAGAATAAATACTGCAATTTTCATTTAAATCGTTTTGAACGATTATCATCTGAGATTGAATATCAGTTAATCAGATCCATTATCACAAAATTTCACTTGTAAAATTAATAAAATCACTAAAATCTCCAAATAATCGCTCTTCGCCAATGTAAATAAAGCGAATGTATTCCTTGGTCTCTCGGTGTATTCATGTTGCATTTCACAACGACACAATAACTTGGCCCTACGGGTCTAGTAATGCACCAATTCTTTGAATATAAATCATTTTAACTTGTGAATTTATCCTGAAATTGTTGAAAATGCTGTACTTCATAACATAAACAAAGCGGGAAAGTGAGTTTGTTTTACCTCCAACGTATGACAAATGTCAAACGACGCACGAAACCAATTCGTAGCGCATAAATCCGTCTAGGCGTGGGTCTCCATAGATGAAATTCTGTATGTGCTTGTACACTTATGAACTATCTATTCATAATTAGCGCAGACATGTGAATTGATTCAGTTCTGAATGAGTTCAAGACAGTAACAGAACTGGGTGTTGGAACAAACATGATAACAATGTGCGATATTCGCGCATTATCGCCCTCCACGCCTGTTTGCACTGAGAAATGAATAAAATTAATAGTCAGCGGATTTTTGCCCACTAGTTCTCGCTTTGTATAAAATCTATATTTATGATATTTCATTTTAGTTTCGTACGAATCTCGTACAAATCGACCTAAACCATTTTGTGTGCGATATTGGCCACTAGAGTTCAGTAAAGCTCGCTTTACTGAGAACGTTCGAAATTCAATGGTGATGCGAGTTTCTTCGACCTGGAAAAGTGATCTTATGTGGACATAAGGAGATGAATTTTTCTATATTCATTAGAATATCGTTTTTTCGACACGACAAACTCTCCATGCAGTTGTCTTTTTTGCTGTTCAGATGGAATAAGATCTTTATGATAAGCTTGAAACAAACTATTGGATGTGTCCGTGAGCTGCGGGTGACTGGACTGCCGCAGCTTATAGCTACCTACTCGGAAATACACTGATGTGTGCAGAGCACAGAATACAAATATATAAGAAGTGTAAACTTCCTACTAATCCCTGGAAACAAAGTGGCGGCCATCTTAGATGGCCATTCACTAGCGACACCAACGGCCACACGTGGAACTAATTTTGGATGGAAAGCTCACTAGCGACCCTAACATGCAGAGTTGGAAGTATTTTCTTTGTGGCGGGAATATTTGAATTAACTACTAGAGCTGGGTATAAGATAGAAGGTAATAGAAATTAACTTCATACTACATTGTATGTTTTCAAATAGAATTTTACTCTTTTTCAGTCATGAAAACCAAAACGACATGAAGTGAAATCAATTATATACCTATGTAATATGTGTTAATTATATTACATTTTTTCATTTATTTCTTCCGTTTAAATATACAGAATCCACCAACATTATATAAAGAAATAACCAAAGGGTCATTTGCAATTCATTAACTATTAACATTAACGAAATGATATGTTCAAAATTTTAAAGAATAATAACAATATTATCATTAAAGGATATGTCCAAAAGAGTCTTCCATCAAAGGGTTGCTGAATTCACTTTATTTAATCCATGGATCCTGGAACTAGTGGTGAAAACCTAGAAATAAAATATTTAAATTAATTAAAAATTGAAAACTTTAGGAAATCATCCTTTTTTTCAAGTGAAAAATGTTGTTTGGAAATATCGGTAGACATTCCTACATTAGAAATACAACTGAAAATAATGAAAACTATTGGTAATGGAAACAAATTGCTCCTGCGTTACTGCATCAATACAGCGTTACAAAAGTATGTATGACTCTGTTAACGCAGAGGTGATAACAGTTTTAAATTTTTTTTGCCTACCCTTCATTTTGAGTTCGAATAATTTGAAAGATACAGTTCTCTATGAATTGGTTATAAGGACTGCTACTCAGGGGACAAATGTGATTGAGAATCCTAATTTTCGTAAAAATACAGGTTTATTTTCAACTAAAAAGGAATTTTCATTTACCTATATAATTTTGGCAACTTCAGCACTAGAAGGAAAGCTTGTTGTATCAGACCTTTCTACTGAAGGTTGATCAGATGTTGAAGGCATCAATGATTTTCTCAGAGTCGTTACTGGAACTATTATAGCTGTCATCGGAACTCAAAACATAAGATTCATATCTACATGATCATTCAGAACATATTCGGGAATTGCATCAATATTGAAGCCTTATTACCAGGTTAATAGTCTAGAAGGATTCTTAGCAAAATCGAGAAAATGCAGGTTTTTCTTGAGAACCTGTGATATTATCACAAACCTTTGATATTACTCGTATGGATTTTCATCTAAAGAAAATTTTCACGTGAACTTAAGTTTGATCGAGGAAGGTTTCATTGATGTATCAGATATTATTACAGGAGCTAAATGAGAAAAGAATACAAAAAGCTGTATAGAATATTTAGAAACTATTAGCTTATCTAGCCAGTACCCTTAGAAAACAACTCCATTTTTATTTTACCGGCAAAAATACTAGTCAATGTCAAATGTCATTTCGAAACATCCAGTCCCGACGGAGAAAGCTATACTTTCATATCTTCTATCTCCCTTAATCTCGAGTGGCCAGTCACAGAAAATTGCTTCCCATATTCCACTAGGAGTTTCACCCCCCTGGTGCAGAGTATCGGACGTAAGTCGTGGGCGTGACCTTAAGTCGTCCATGTGGAATCGGACATCTGAGGGCTACCTGCTGAGATTGATGTTTCTTTCAGCCGAAAACGTCAATGTACCAATGTGTACGAAGTGCTTGACACGTACTATGAATGCTAGAACTGATATCGGAGTTTTGACCCGTTCATACAGAAAAACACATACTACGCTGAAAATCATACGCGCATTGATTGGAAAAAATGTGACTACGATTGCATCTCACAGTTTGTGCCCAGCATGACAAACTGTAAGCTCCATTCATGTTCAAGAAGTCATTCAGTTGTCTATGAAAGCTTGATACATTTCACTGTGTGTATTTTTAAAAATGTTGGGTTCGTGTACGCATAGACTGCATGCGAGATTTTTCGACTAAAATGAAGCTGCTTTATATTTTGCACGGAATTATCCCAGAAAAACATTATTTGTTGAACTGTATCTGCTGACAGTTTCATTACGAAGCAAGAAGCAGATAATTTTTAAAAATAGAATTTGAACCTAACGAACAAACTATTGATTTAAATGTGGCATAATCTATCATGAATCTTCCATTAATAACTCCTTTTTTCCAGAAATTGAAATGCTTAAATATCACAATGCCTTGGCCTTTGCCTAAAATACATCAAATTGCTTGTAATATAAGTTTTTGCCCAGACGAAGAACAAAGAAGAGCTCTTGAAGCTGAAGGTATCAAATTGAAAGTGGGAAAATACACAAAAGAAGAAGATGAGAAAATCAGACAAAATTGGAAGTCATTTTGTAGGGTAAGATCATTTATACTTTTATTTTTATTCTTATCTTATTGATTTCCTTGATGATGTCCTTCACATATGAACCACTTTCCAGCCACTGACTGGGGCGCACCCGACGCGTTTTGGGAGCGCGTTCTGAACCCACAGTTGTGAAACGTCTAACTTGTCATAACATAATTGCCGCTCTGTTTACCGGCAGCGAAGGCGTGAAGCCCCAGTGCGTCAAGCCCACACCTTGCTGAAAAGTACTTTTGGGTATTCAGGGAATGTATTACTGGGTTTTCATTATAATTTATGAAGGTGGCAAAAAACCTCTACTGGCCTTGTCTTATGACTATAGACCAGCCTCTGATTCGAAACTAGAATAAAAATTAAATAGGGGTACATTTTTTATCCTATGGCAATTTTCAACGCGCTATTTCTGGGTAACGGGAGTGTTTTCAGTTTGCCTCAAACTGTAAGGTTGAACTACCTGAAGAATAATCCGTGTTCAAATTGAATACTGTCTTGCCGGCTTGCCGTGTGTGCTATAATTTTCAAAAAAAAGGATTGAAAGACTTGAAATTTCTAGATTAGGTGAAAATCCCAAATATCAGAAAATATTGTTCTTATTGTTAAAAAGTTTTCAAATTTTTTTTGTGAACTATCGATCAGATTTCTATGAAATTTGGCGAAGACCATGCAATCAATATTTAACAACAGTATACCAAATTTCAGCTTCATTCGAAAATTATGTTAGGATATACAAGGTGTATCTGAATAAAATTGAAAAAATGTAAGGGGTGATTCTGTGATGAAAAATCAAGGTAGGTATTTGGTATAAAATTTTTAGAAAAAGCTTCCCCCGGAAAAGTTTCTCTTTTTTTTATTTTCCCTGTATATTAAGCTGAAGACACGAAACTTGGTAAATATTATTTGTGAATGAAACTACACATTTTGGAATTTTTTCAACCCTGAAGTATGCTCAGAAGGGGTTGAAATATTCAACCCCAAAGATTTTCCTTTAGAAAAAACATGGCTTCAACACTCAATTCTTTCACTAACCTGTTTATCTCTACAAGTTTTTTCGAAAACTTCACGAGAAAAAATATCGATGATCTGCAAAACCGAGTGTAGTAGGGTGCGAAACGATGAGAAATTCAGCAGGCATTTATCATCGCATACGCATTTCAATGAGGAGAAGAGTAAATGCTTGTATTGAAGCCGAAGGCGATAATTTTCAACATCTATTATAATTGTATTGTCGATATCCGACAGGTTTTTGTTCATTGTTCGGTATTGTTTTAGTTTTAAAAGTCTTAACCTAGTAAAATCATAATTTGGTTGGATGGTGTTCAATAAAATGCTATTTAACATGAGTTATGTTATTCTCGTAAATGCTTAAGTTTTCGAAAAAACTTGTAGAGATAAAAAAGTTAGTGAATGAATTTCGTTTTTTCAAGGAAATTCTTCGAAAAAAAGTTGTAAGAAAAATTATTTTAGGGGTCTAATATTTCAACCCCTTCTAAGCATACTGCAGGGTTGAAAAATTCCAAAATGTGTAGTTTTATTGACAAATAATATCTACCAAGTTTCGTGTCTTTGGCCTTATACACAGGGAAAATAAAAAAGAGAAACAGTTTCTTTAATAATCTTCAGAGGGGTGTAACTTATCCGGGGCGTGGTTTTCAAAAAAATGTCATACCAAATATCCACCTTGATTTTCATCGCAGAATCACCCCTTACATTTTTTCGGTGTTATTCAGATACACCCTGTATGTTAAATTTGGCGGATGCAGCGAATTTCAACAAGCGTGTAAAAGTTCCTTACATCACACTGTTACTTCCTAGAATTTTTCTTGCTATCTGTTAGGGAACGGACACAACGGGGAGCATCAATCCCCAAGCGTGGTATAGTACCTTGGATCCTCTATAATAGCATCGTTTTCTCAATTCTTGCTTCTTGGGGGAAGTTGGGGTTCACTGAGGACAGTTGTTTGACTCCCAATATCGGCTGATATTCGAATGTATTAAAGTTTACAACTGTTGACTATCAAATGTTTTTTTGGCACACCCCGTTTATTTCTATATTATTTATAGCGGCAGTAGTTCAGTGGTTCGAACTCATGCCCAATGATCGTGAGGTCTGGGATTCAATTCCTTTTCCGGTTTGCAGGGGATCGTCCACCCATTCGCTGTTAGACAATTAACAGTGCTGTTCCTAACGTGGCGCAAGGAATAAGTAAAAAATCCTGCACAGAACATAGCCGGTCTCCTAACTCGCACAAACATTAGCTTCTGAGGGGTTCCACAACAGAAACTAAGGAGAATCAGAAAAATTATATTGATATTGATCCCATTGCCCAGCCATACTGGTTCTCCTCAGCAAAAGAAATGTGTGGTTATTATGAGATGTACTGAAGTGAAAATTTATTGGTTATCAAAAGTAGCAGTATTCATCAATGAAATTGATATGACGAGTTGCCTACTGAAAAAAATATTATGGTATCTATGACTTACTATTATTCAATATATTTCCAGTATCATGATTGGGATGAAGAAAATTATCAACCTTTTGTGAAGGGAAGTAAAAGGTGCAAATATGGAATTCTGGATAGCATTAAATATAAAAAATTCGTTCAATTCATTTCACACAATTTCGAGAATAGGTTGATGTACAACATTTATTCGAGATTCCAGAGATTATTCACGAAGAAGGATATAAGCATTGAAAAGTAAGTATGACAACAAGCCAATTTACATGTATGTAGATTCCCGTCTACATGGTGTATCTGAATAACGCCGAAAAAATTTAAGGGGTGGCTATTTGGTATAAAATCTTTGGAAAAACCTCCCCCCGTAAAAGTTATTACACCCCTCTGAAGGTTAACAAAAAAATTGTTTCTCTTTTTTATTTTCCCTGTATATTAAGCTGAAGACACGAAACTTGGTAAATATTATTTGTGAATGAAACTACACATTTTGGAATTTTTTCAACCCTGAAGTATGCTAAGAAGGGGTTCAAATATTCAACCCCTAGAATATTTTTTCTTAAAACTTTTTTTGGATGAAAATTTTCTTTTAGAAAAAATATTTCATTCTCTAACTTTTTTATTTCTACAAGTTTTTTCAAAAACTTAAGCATTCACGAGAAAAAAACATCGATGATCTGCGAAACCGCATTATAGCAAGGTGTGAAACGATGAGAAATTCAGCAGTCATGATTCATCGCATACGCATTTCAGCGGGGAGAAGAGTAAATGCTTGTATTGAAGCTGAAGGTGGTCATTATCAACATATATTATAATTGTATTGTAGGTTTCTGTTCATTGTTCGTCTTAGCCTTGTAAAATCATAATTTGGTTGGATGTTTTTTCAAGAAAATGCTATTTAACATGAGTTTTCGAAAAAATCTTGTAAAGATAAAAAAGTTAGTTAATGAATCGGGCTTTCAATCCATGTTTTTTTAAAGGAAAATGTTATCCAAAAAAAAGTTGTAAGAAAAAATATCTTAGGGGTTGAATATTTCAACGCCTTCCAAGCATACTTCAGGGTTGAAAGAATTCCAAAATGTGTAACTTTATTGACAAATAGCATTTACCAAGTTTCGTGTCTTCAGCTTGATATACAGGGAAAATAAAAAAGAAAAATAATTTCTTCGGTAATCTTCGGAGGCGTGTAACTTCTCCGGGGGGAGGTTTTTCAAACATTTTAATACCCAATACTTACCTTGTTTTTTATCACAGAATTACCCCATAAATTTTTTCGGTTTTATTCAGATACACCCTGTATATGCGCGTGAAACGATAGAGGATATAGTTTGAGTTTTTCTCCATTCTCTTTTTCAGTTTCACACCAGAGGATGATAAAATTATTATAGAATATGTGGATAGTGGAGCTGGGAACAAACCCTATGCAGATTTGGAAGTTTTGTTGAAAAGACCTCGTCTCGCTATAATTAAGAGATATAAGAGACTTCAAACTGAAAAATTATTTGAAAACAGAAGAATTAATTGGAACGAACATCTAGTCAAAAAACTTATTGATCAAATATTAAAAGTAACCAAGTCTAGTGGATTATCTGATCTGAAGGATCGCCACATTACTACGAAAGAATGGGATAAGATAGCTCTAAAAATGGAAATACCTACTGATAAATTGAGGAGAGTTTGGGTGCTGGATTTCTATACAAGATTGATCAATCCATTATATGAACAGCAATATGAAGAAACTAAACATAAATTATTGGAAATGTAAGATATTAGATTTATCACTTTTTTAATGTTGGTTATAGAAAACCAGTTTAATTCAACTCATTTCCATGAATCATAATAATTTGAACAAATATGA
Source organism: Myrrha octodecimguttata (assembly GCA_958510865.1). Lineage (NCBI taxonomy): Eukaryota > Metazoa > Arthropoda > Insecta > Coleoptera > Coccinellidae > Myrrha > Myrrha octodecimguttata. The sequence continues at coordinate 70,915,919 of OY294059.1, read as the reverse complement.
TAACTCTTCTTAAATAAGCGTTCAAAACAGCTCCTAAGATTGAATTGAGAGGCTGATTCATTATGGCCATTTAACTCCATTTTTTTTACTTTGTTTTGGATTTATTTAGAGTTGTGTTCGCACATAATAAAACTGTAATTATCATTTTTTATAATAACAACAACATGATTTTTAATATGCCTAATTTTTTTATAACAGATTATCGGAAGAATATACTGATTGGCGGGAAATTGATTGGCGCTATGTGGCAGAAAAGATAGGAAATTCATTTTCCTACAATCGGTTATATAGGATATTCAAAGATATGACAATGAGTGTTCCCAAAATAAAACGCAAAGATTTGACAGGTAAGGAATGATTTTCACTTCATATTTTAACTGAACTTGATGAGAATAACCACCATTAACATCTGGTTTGTACACAATAATAAATAAACGCCCTGAGGGAAGTCACCAGAGTTCACATCGGCAACACCCTACGTAGTATTAGATCGAGATGCATGGCCTGCTTATCTAACGATGGTGCACAATTCGAACACTACCGTTGATATATTTTTTTCATCATCTTACTTTTGTGAAAATGATAATTATAGCAAACTATCGTATATTTTTTCAAATTACGGACTTTTTAAATCTCTTTCATTAATAGAAAAGAGATAATTGAATAATTATTTTTTTCTTTGATAATCAGATGAAAGTCTTTTACTCTCCACTGAAGGATATCGATACATAAAAGAAATAATTATTCGATGGTCGTTGATTCCTATCACATGTGGAATAAGTTCACATAGAATAATTTGGAGTTCACGAACTATAAATGCATATTCAACTGTCGTTACGGTAACGCCAGCCTACTTAAAATAATCCAACCGGAATTTTTTCTCATGTTATATTCATGTAAAAAGCGAAATATAATACATTTTTGTAATCACCAAAAATTTTGTAGCAAGATGAGAGAACTTTCGACTATAGTTTACATTTGAAAAATCCAAAATCCTTCTCATTTCTCGAAAATGGCTAGATTTCAGTCAAATCATATTTGAATTAGTCCTAAAAAAGTGCCTGTAGAATGTGACAACAGATTTCGAATACGAGTTCAAACAAGCGAGTTATTCAGCATTATTGAAAATGACAAGTTCTATGAACGATTAGCTGGATCTGTTTTAAGATTCGGATTAGTCAGAAAAAAAAATCGAGAATGTGTTATCAGTTTTCTTCTAGCTGCTATAGTTCTCGAGATCTCTTCAGTAGACAACGAATTTTGCCCACCCTGTACAAGTTGTCGGGGTTAGTAGTAACAAAACATCAAAGCTGGCTTCTCTTGTCTATTCTATGCATTGTTCCATTGCCAAAGCGGTCATCTATACAAGTCTTGACTCTGCCAAACGCAGATTTTTTCAAATGGTCCTCACGAAATTCTGCAAAAACGTCAAACTATAATTTTCGGTCAAGTACTAGATTGCAATTTGATCCAAAATTTTGAATGAGTATAATTATCTAAAGAATAATTGGCGAATTCAACCCATTTAAGCATTCGCCCTTCTTAATTAAATTGAAAACCTACTCTACAAATATACTCCCTATGTCGATTCTTCCTAAAGTTAATGTGTTTACTGCCGGCCTAACCACTGATAGCGAACAATATAACTTCCGGAAGAATCTACTCAGTAGCTTGATAACTGTAGTGTAAGTTAGGAGTTGAATTACGAAAGCCGAATTGGCGAATTAGTAGAAACTTAGAAACTATTCCGTAAATATACCCTTTCAGAATTTCAGTTTCCCGATATTTTCAAAAACATAGATCGAACCGCCCTTCAATGAAAAATGCCACCTTGAAGTTTCAGCCAAATAGGGTCTACAGAACAATGTGCAAAAAAAATTAAAGAATCTTCCTGCATTTTGTTAGATGGAGAGAGATATTTTGCTCATTGTTCTATAGGCCCTTTTTGGCTGAAACTTCAAGGTGGCATTTTTCATTGAAGGGTGATTCGATCAATGTTTCTGGAAATATCGGGAAACGAGACATTTTGAAAGGGTTTATCTGCGGAATCATTCGATAGTTTTTACTTATTCGCCAATTCGGCCTTCGTAATTAAGCTCCAAACTTACTCTACAATCATCAAGCTACTGAGTGATTCTTCCGGAAGTTATTTTGTTCACTCTCAGTGGTTAGGCCGGCCGTAAACACATTAACTTTAGGAAGAATCGACATCGGGAATGTATTTGAAGAGTAGGTTTTCAGTTTAATTAAGAAGGTCGAATGCTTGCTTAAATGGGTTGAATTCGCCAATTATTCCTTAGATAGTTAAACCCATTCAAAATTTTGGATCTAATTCTAGTCTAGTACTTGATCGAAAATTATAGCTTGAATAACATCACCCTTCAGTCCTTAATTAAAGAAAGGAGAAAAAAAGGTCGACCTTTTGCCTTTCTGACGCTGGATATTCAGAGGGCTTTCGATTGAGTATCCCATCATACCATCAGAAGAGCACTTCGGAGATTCCGCGTCGACAAAAATACTGTGGATAACATAATGGCTACCTACAATGATCAGTCCACCTCGATCTTTTGTGATGACCATCCCATCACCACTCTCCCCATCCTCCGAGGGGAAACAGGGAGACCCCCTTGCTTCCATCTTATTCAATCTTGTGATGGATGAGCTTACTAGTTGAAACTGAGATTCAGGGTCAGATTTGGTGACATGAACATCTCCGTGCTCGGTTATGCAGAAGATTTGTTGCTTATGGCAGAAAACACCAGAGATGCACAGCATTTGCTCAACATCGCTAGGAAGTTTTTAGAGGCACGAAATCTTTCTCTTAATTCGGCGAAATGTAGAGCTGTCTCCATGGCTGTGGTCCCATCTAAGAGTAAATTGTTTCTCCATACCACCCCAAAATTTTACATATGCTCGGCACCAATTCCCCCTCTCAAATATGTCGGTGAAACCTTCAAATTTCTGGGATTCTACTTTTCCTGTCAGGGAGCAGTTCCGAGACCGAACACCTTTGCAAGCAATTGAGCAGAATTTAGACTACCCTTTTAAGCCGCAGCGGAAGATGCACCTGATCAAGACATTTCTTATTCCCATATATATTCATGCGATGCAATCTCCATCGGTTAACAGGAAAATTCTCAAGAAGGCGGATTTAATAATAAGGCAGACAGTGGAGAAGATCCTAAAACTACCGTCGACCATCATAGATGAATCATTATACACCCCTACTAAACTAGGGGGCTTAGGACTCTTCTCATTTTCCAGGACAATACCACTCATTATGAAAGACCGGCTGAGCTCCGCTAAAACTAAATCTCCGTTGTTCGCATCATTCATTCACGAAAATGGTTATCTGTAGGCGAGAATTGATAAAATGATTAGGCCACAACTCAACAGCAAAGATGCTGTCGACCGAGCAAATGCCACTCGGCTAGAGGAGTCTTTTTATGAGGGTGTTACAATTCAGGCGGCAATTGACACTGTGTCCAGTTACTTCATTAACTCACCACGCCTCTTCTGGTCCGGCGAAAATTATGTTCGCGCGATCAAACTGCGCACCAATACGCTCCCAACAAGAGACCTTCCATACGGTCCTAGAGAAGCCAAAATGTTTCGGGGCGGCAGCAGCCGATTTGAATCTCTTTGTCACGTGCTACAACTATGTCATCTGGTGAACAAGAAGGGTCTAATACGGCATAATCACGTGGTTAAAAGAATATGCGCGATGGCGACAGCCAAAGGCTGGGAAATCACTGAAGAACCTTACATCCGTGATCTCAGTGGACGATTCCATAAACCTGTTATGCTGTGCATCATGGGCAACGACGTGATTATTGCTGATGTCGGTGTCCTAGACTACTGAGTGAAACATACGACGCGACAAGGGCAGTCTAGAATCAACCGGACCTACTTGCCGTGATACAACAAACCCATCCGGACAAACAGATCGAAGTGGTGCCCTTCATAATAAGCGCCCGGGTCAGCAGAGGAAAGGACATCTACGCGGTTACGGTGTGTTACTGATATTTGTGGTCATTCTACAACCACGACTGTTGTTTGTGACATATGCTTACATTGTTTGTATATTAATGTACTTTGTATTGCCGTGTCATCTGTTAAGAAATTGTACACGATGTAAATCCATGTATGTATAATGAAGATCAATTGAATTCATGCAGAATTTTGTGAGGACCATGTGAAAAAAAATCTGCGCTTGTCAAGGTCAACACTTGTACAGATGACCGCTTTGGCAATGGAACAAGCGCGTAAAAGCTCCTGACCTCACGTCAGTGCTTTTCTAGGTTTTTAACCTAGATTGAGAACATATTGCGAGTTGGTATTCTCCAACTTGTTACGAAGTACTTATCTGATCTCATCAATTAATTTTGGAAAAACTCAAAATTTTAAATTGTTATAACTTCGAAATCTTTCGGCCAATTTCGCCCATTAACGAACTCAACCGAGATTTCCAGACTCCGAGCATAAACTGAAAATTTCAAGACTCTAGGTCTTTTCCTTAGAAAGTTAGAGCGCATATGGTTAGCAGAACAGAATTGAATCCAACCTAATCTTTTGAGACCAATTCCGGTTTAAGTTCCAAGTTTCGTTCTGACCGGATCAATATTTTTTGAGTTATTTCGGAAATATCAATTATTTTCAGGAAATCAGCACGAAATCAGACATATTTTTTCCAATATCTCCCAAGACGAATATCCGATCAAGCTGAAATTTGAAGCACCGTTATTAAGTTGTAACGATTCCGATACACCGAAGTTCCGATAAAACTCCATCACCTCATGAAGTGTAGAGTGTAAACTACTGTAATATGTCGATTGACGATCTCTTGATGCTGCTATCCTGCATATTACCACTGCAGGATCCAGTAAATGCTTCGACTATTCACCAGTAGATGCCGTGAAAGGTCGTTGAGGACAAATATTTTGAACTTTTTATTAGGAAAATTCAAAGAATACATATCTGGTTGGACTGAAACAGAGTCTTCGAGTTGCAAGTGTAGATTATAATAAAATTTAAACGGAATCGGAGATATGCTTTTTGAAATATATGAATTTCTGTAATAAAGTCTCTGAATTTGTCTCTTGATGTGTTCCTCAGAAAAATGACGAAATCTGATTGGCTGGAATAAAGTACTCGATTATGAAGTGGCGGTTTGGAGATTTCAGTGAAATTTATATATGAATTAAAAAAAAAAAAATTTTCAAATTTTTCTATAGAGTTCTTCATATTACTACTGTTCATTTGCCAACCAAGTTTCATTTCGATCAGATAAATATTTTGCGAGTTATTGGAAAATCAAAATTTCAAATGGCTATAGCACAAAAACCATTAGGCAGATTTGGCCCATTAACGAACTCAGCCGAGATATTCAGGATCTTAACCTAATCTGAGAATTTGAAGACTCTGGGTTCTTTCTTTCGAGAGTTACAGCGCACACGGCCGGCCGGACGGACATACTCAATTTTGACCACGAATTCTTCATCAGTGAGTCCAACCTAGTCGTTTGAGACCAATTTCGGCTCAAAATTCGAAAATCACAGACATCGCGTAGAAATGATAACGCGCTGTTCCCCAGATCAAGCGCGTAAAAAGAGAGTGAAAATAGTTTATTTCTAAGCAATATCTTACTCACCGATGAGTTATCGGTTTCCTTGAATAGAAAACATAACCCATCAGTTGTAAGATATTGGTCTAGGAAGAATAAGCATCTAAGTATTCCTCTGGTACCCAGTATCCTCAAAAACTTAATGTTTCGACAGGAATACTGTGGAATTACATCATCTGGAGCTTTTAGAGAATCCAATTATTCCGACAGTTCGACAACTACCAATTGATTTCGACTCACACAATATCTGAGGACGACTTTTTCGGACCGTGTCATTTCTACAAATGCCACAATCGAATGGCCCCCCATATCACCAGATATTGAAATTATTTTTTTCTTTTGGGATATCTGAAAAATTTTGTATGTGGGCAAGAAATTGATAGATCGATGGATATTAATGAACTAAGGTTCAAAATAATCCAACTTTGTGCCGAATCTGCTCAGAGATATGAGATTATCTCTTTATAACAGATTTGGCTATAGTTTGACACAACAAAGCGGATTATTTGAATATTTAATTTAAATTTATCCACCGTTCGCATTTTTGCATTTTCCTGCAAGCCAAATGTTATGTTATTATGTCAGGATGAAATAATACAAACTAACAACGAAGTGAACTTAACGTTTCAGGGTCTATATTTGTCTCCTTTATCAGACAAAAAAAAGGCAATCAGAGAGAAAATTTGTAGGATTACTTTCATTATGCTGAACGCATTTTTTCCTTCTCCTTCTCGTCAAATGTTTGAAATTGTTAATCATTTTACGTTCCATCTAAATTGGGCGATATTTCATTTTCTAAGTCGAATATTACGTAGACGAATGATCAAATCTCAAAAAAAATTTAACTATCATATTCAAGAGAAAAATACCTTCCCAATTACATATCGCAAGACACATTTTCGATATTCAAATGTAAGGGGATGACATGATATGTTGATAGATTCTATGTAAGGAAATGTCCGCCTCAAGAAAAAAATTGACAGGTCCGAGCGTTTTTCTGTGAGTTTTCTATGAGAAATGACCTGCTTCATTTTCAATGTGACACACTGTATACTTTTTTCGAAAAAACAACAAACTTATTTCTATCGTCAACTTGGAGCTTTTCGATGAGACCTAATGGTTGATCTAATTATTTTAATAGATTTCGTGATAATCTCAATTCTCAAAAAAAAAATAATACCTCGCAAAGGGCTTGATATTAGTAGAGAGTATTTCATTCATTCGATATATGAGATCAACCTTATTACAAAATGATAACAATTCAAAATATCCCAACCGACCAACTGAACTCTAAAATATATCGCATATAAATTAATAAGGACGAATATATGTCGATAAATCAACAAATATTCCCCCTTGCTCAGAGCTAATCATACAATCAACCAAAACATCTACACCTAAGAAGCGGATCCAAGGAGAATGACTACAGCTGTTCCACAGTTGTTACTGATTGTCAGGTCAACTTACCTTGGATAAAACCGCAGAGGAAATCTCGATACTTGTCACCTTTCAGATGGACCGCTGCAGTTTAACAACGTACAGCGTATCTTCTGCGAGCATCTTGCGAATCCCACACTCGAGTGCAGAATACCCTGATCGATGTGCATGACGTTCATCCTTTAATCGCATCAGGTCGCCGTATCTGCGATATTGCAGATTTACAAACAACATCACGACATGGAAATGCTCGGTTCGGGTGGATTCCCACAAGACGAAAACGTCCAACATCTAACAAAGATAGGAATTGGTCTAAAGGATGATTGGATTAGGTTGGTTGATTAGCTCTGTTCAAGGGGGAATATTTGTTGATTTATCGACAGATAATCGTCCTTGTGATTATGTTAATTTATTATTACTGGAGCTCTTTCTTCTCCATTAGACCAATTCCTATATTACATATATTTATGTGTGAAGACTAAAATTATAACCTTAACAACCAAAAGTATCAATGCCACAAGGTTTAAGCTTCATCTATATAGGGTGTTTTATAACTAGTGATAAACTAGGTCGTGATAATTCAGAAGATAGTCGAAATATTCTAGTTGAAAATTTTTCCATTTTCTTGATGATGGGCATTTGGTTAACTCCTGGCAAAGCTCTACCTTACTTCAATATTGGATACCGTGTTTCTAAGTCGGGACTGATCTGCACGATTTTTTCCCGAACAGTGCAGATGAGTGCTGCAATGACAGATTTGCAAACAACGTGTTATTTGCCCACTTCATTTCTAGTTGTGGTGTAGACTTGTTCTATCAAATATCCCAAGTAAAATAAATCCAAGGATTTCAGTTTGGTGATCTTAGGTGCCGTAGGATTGGTCTAGCATATCTCATCGGATTCAGTGTATTAAATCCACTTTCAAACTCACGGGCCAGTAGTAAATACCATGGCTTCTTCTCTAGAGGATGGTTCAATTTCTATTGCTAATCAACTTATCATTATCGTCCCATGAGCTCGACAATGTTTGGGTCCAAGATACCCGATACAACGGACGGGACACCCTAAGCCAATCCTGAGGCCTCCGCGATCACCAGACTGCTATTTGATAGAAGTCTACATTATTACTTGAACTGACGTGGAGGGGGTATAGCCACAAAGGCACTCAGAGTATCATTTGTTCAAGGAGCATAGCACGTTCTAAAGGGTCCTTCTGGAAAGTATGTCGTTTCTAAATCAGAACAGATAGAATTCCTAAAATTATTTTTTTTTAGTACTTGCAACTGAAATTTATTCATTGAAACATTTATTCGAAGATATTAATGAACAGAATGATTAGAATTGTAGTTTTTCAAATATTTCTGGATATTCCTGGGTATGGACCGAAAACTATTAGTCGTCATTTCATCATTTTATCTGGATAAATTTGGAAGAGAATACTTTCCTCTTCAAAATCGTGAACGATGAGGATACACCAGAATATCCCTGCACCTTTATTCAATGAGAAAATCATCCCTTCCGAAACAATTAGCGTACATTTCATACAATTCTGGAGACTTGCGCATATTTGTAGTGAATTTTCACATTCACTTGGCTATAATTTTTTATCAGAAAATCGGTTCGAACCTATGGATGTAGATGTAAGTAGAATATAAATCTGTTATTTCATCACATTTCCCAAAATATGTTATTAATTTATGAAAACTGTTTTATACTGCTTTTATACAAGAGCAGCACTCGTCAGCAATGTTCCGGAAAAGTTTTCTGACCAATCCCAACAGTGAAGTTTCAAACTAGAAAATTGTCTATATTCGACCTTTTATATCACAGATTCAAATATTGTTACCGAGTACCCTGTATATGAACTTATTATTTAAAAGATCAAAGTACATTTCTCATGGGATTCCTAAACTAAGATAACGAAATTGCAATACCTTCATAATGTATCAGTCTTTAAGTTCAACAACCCAGTGCAAGTACATAATTGGTACTATGAAACAACCAGGTCAAACGTGTCAGTACGATATATAAACCTGCAGAATGGTTAACCTTCACGTTGACAGTAATTTTTGAAGCACCTAATGGGTACTCCAGTGAAGGAAAAAAAACCTGCCGGTTGTCTATCAGAATAGTTTTGTAATACTGGACCTAAGTAGTTCACGGCAAATCACCTCTTCACTCAAAAGTTGAAATGTAATTTTCTTTTCTATTTTTTTCTTCAATTTTAATCAATAAATCTCCACGTATATAAACAATGAAACCTGTTTGAATTTCAATTTGAGAAACAATAGAACAAAACAAATCACCATTACAGTGTTCAGATGAGGACTAAAATTTTATTGGGTTTTATTGCATGAACAAGTGAACTCGACTGCACAAATACAAATAAGCGATGGTACACGCACACGGCCGTAATTTTTTGCAGCATAGAGATACCAGAAGCGCCATCTTCTGTTAGCCATATGGTTATAATTACAGCGACTTGATACAAGAGTATAGAGTCACTGTTCTTATAACTAGAGGATAAAAGCATTGTATATGTATCTTTATACAATGATAAAAGTAGCTTTACAGTAAAGTGCGTGAAGCCCCTGGTGCTTCACGCCACGCTATTTCGAGAATGAGATAAACAAACCGGCAAGGCAAATTATGACAAGTTTGCGTTTCACAGCTGTGAGTGCGTGATGCCACGCAAATTCAGGTGGGGCGTCAGGGGAAAGGGGTTTGAAGCGCGAGGGTCTGACGCTCCCGCGTACTGGAACGTCTATAAAGATTGCTGGCACGCCTTCGAGGCGCATCGAGGGCGCCCAAGAAGGTAGCTGGAAAGGGGTTAAAGCCGCAAACTGATGGACGTGATTATTGTCGCCCAAGCGATGACATTTGAATTGTCAAATGCATGTCAGATGCTCTCCTGAAAAAATCTCGCGCGATTCTTTTTTTGTACTTGAATAATTTCAACTTGAAGAAAATGGCGGGATATTCAAGACACTCAAGAGATTGTTTATACTAGTCTATCATGACTCTAGGCACTTGTTAACAGAACAAGTACAGTCATGCGGTCGTCGAGGATAATGGATGAGGAATTATAAGTACATATATTTGGAGAGAATTTTTTCAACTGTTGTCTTATATATTTATGTACTCAATTGCAATCATGTACTGACTATACATGCCAGTTTGATGTAGTCTTTTCAATATTAAGGCGAACATTTTCACCTTATGATAAATTATTGCAGGTATTGATTTATCTTTCTACCTCACATGATCATTTCTGCAGAACAAACTAATTCCAGCAAAAACAATAAATTCAATAGCCATGTGCATGTTCAAGGAATCAAAAGCGTCTGTTAATTCAATCCCCCAATTGATAGATGTCAGCCACAAATCGCGCGATTTTTATTTTTGCGGCGCGTCCTTGAGTGCGAGGCTTAAGGCGCAAACTGATGGACGCGTTTGTCGCTCAAACGATGACATTTGAGTTGTCAGATGCTCTCCCGCCAAAATCGCGCGATTCTTTTTTTGTAGTTGAATAATTTCAACTTCAAGAAAATGGCAGTATATTCAAAACATTCAGGGGATTGTTCATACTCGTCATGATTATAGGCACTCGTTAACAAAATAAGTTCTTGGTCATAAGATGTTGAAAACAATGGATGAAGAATTATAAGTATATTGAAGAGTATTTTTTCAACTATTTTCTAAGAAGAATTATTATTATTAATGTACGTACTCAATGGCAATCATATAGTTACGATATGTGGCATTTCATATGCATGTAATTTAATGTCTCTTTACACCAAGACGCAAATAAAATGTCTCTTTCCACTTATGATAAAGCTTTATATTGATTTAGCTAGCTACCTCAAATCATCATTTCTGTAGAACCAACTGATTCCAGCAAAAACAATTTTTTCGATAGCTATGCGTGCATGTCCTAGGAATCAAAAGCGTCTATTAATTCAATCCTTCAAAAATATAGTTATAAAACCAATTACTATATTTGTTGAAGAACCAGTCCACGTGGAAATAATTCATTCAATTCCATTTCAGTGACATTTCATGAACAATCGCGCGTTTTCGTATTGACAGACGTCAGCCACAAATGACATTGGGCAAAAAAATCGCGCGATTTTTATTTTTCGACGCGTCCTTGAGTACGAGCCTTTAATATGTGTATATTTTCAAGAAATCTCTTGAGAGTTGCCCAAATAGAAATTCCTGGGAATATACGATTTTGGGTTGAAGATCCAGATGCGACACCTGCTTAGTCATTTTTGGTCAAGTCATGGCCCAGTCAGCATAGTTTGTTTTGTTTTCATTCAATGTCAACTACGAATTTTTAGAAAACAACACAACTTTTTATCAATCTGTACACGACCATTTGTTCTTTATGCCTTTTACTCTTTCGACCTCTGATGAGAACAAACATTTTATTTGACTTGAAGTTTTATCTTGTTTCATGGCTTTGAAGACGACCTAAAGACGAAAAATGTCAGCCAACAAATAAATGAGTTCTCGATATATAAAGTGGATTTTTATACTTTTCAACCCTTATTTTAATTTGTGTGTTTTTTACACTTATTTAAAATATCTAGTGTTTTCAATCAGCATAGAATATGAATCGAAAAAATCTAGGATTTTCATTGACTTTGAAACTTGACAGTCATTTATTTTTCAGCATGCCTGAAACATCTGAAGGATATGAAGTTCAAAAAATTTCCAAACAAATATGCTTTTGTCAGTAAAATATTCGAGGAAATGAAAAATTAGACTGGCTTCTTCTTTGAAGCCTGCAAAAAATAAGTAGTTAGATTACTTAAGCAAGAGAAATAAAAAAAGTTTGTTCCATATACCCCAGATCAATTTATATTTATTATGTGTTTTACTCTAACAAAATTTATGAACTTTTATGAAATTTCTGATTCATTATTTAGTTATTGTATTTATAATAATAAACTGGAATAATTAAAAGTGTTTGTTTTATTTTCGTGGTGACCCTTTCATCTATTCCTAAGCTCATCTATTAAAACTGTGACCTTTTAGGTGTCCATATATTTATGAATTTAAGTAGGTACTGTATTATTGCATTCCTGATGGGATCAGAATCCAAAAAATTCTTAATTGCAGTGATACCAGAAATGAAAGTTAAAACCTGATCAATTTCTCACATGAATTTGTTGAATTCTTAAGTAAATTTTATAATTGTTTCACTGAGTATGGACAGAAGATAGTTTTGTTTTATTTCAATTGTCATAATTTTCTAAATTTTATTTCATTAAACTAGTAAACTATCCAGAATCTTGATTAAATGAAATGATAATGAATTCTTCGCCGTTGGGTAATAATATGAATGAAAAGAACAGGTGGTATTTGATAGTATCAAGCTGCTACTAAGCAATAAAACTATATATGGTCGTGAAATCAAAAAAGGCAACACTGATGTTTTTAGTGAACAAAATTGATTTGACCCAAATGAGACTTATACACCTTGCATTAAATTACCCAGACTTCAGAAAAATCATCAGCTCTGCAACCGGACTGTTGTTTTTTGAATAAGCCATAGTAGCATATGAAAAATATTGTTTGGTACAGAAACGCTGACTTTGCGTCAACCACCCACTTTTTACCTGATATCATTCAGCTAGCCTTGCACCACAAGGCATCATGTATAAAACAAACTTGGGATGCATCCAAATCACCCACTGCAAATAATATCTCTCCGTGCATGCTTTGAAAGGCTAATAAGTTACCCAATAACATGTTGAACTATCCACAGCAAGTACATTGTTCTGTTGTTATCAAAAGAAACTTGAGCAGAAGAAGCCATCATCAGAGAATAATATTCGGTTCCACCCTTGATACTAATGAACAAATATCAACCCTTTCACAGTCGGGTCGAATATTAAGAGTGCTGTCTTGAATGGTGTGAGCACATAGCATCCAAGCCTATACCCAACATACCCAATATTCTAATTAACACAAGCTTTAAGCTTTCGAGTGGTGTTCCTTCTCTATCATTTCTCCGTTTGAATGAAATCCTAAACATTAGTACAATTATTGCTTGGTACTACCTTCAAAGGCCCTATAAGTTTCTATGATTACACATTTCAAGTTCACAGAGATATTGATCTATTCACTGAACAGTGGGTTTGATCTTTCTTGAGCATAGTTACAGAACTTCAGTTTCAAACCAATCTCTCATTCTGAAAGAGTTCGTGTTTGTTGTGCAGAGTGTTCTGGATACGTTCTTCTGTTAGGAAGACAACACTAGATCCAAATGTCTGATCAATTTACCTCATGCCTCTACTAGAAAACACAAGAAGAGAAGAAGATTAATCCGATAGACATTTCAATGAGAATAAAGAAACACCCTTTGTCAGATATAAAAAAATATTAAAAATTATTTGAAGGCTTCTAGCAAATCCGTTACGAAGAAATAGTAGAGGGTGATTTCAGTTGAAGCCCAATTCCAAATAATTACATCTATCAAAAAACAATTCGAATTTAATAAAACTTGAATCTGTTCATTCACAATATAATAATAATGACAATCTGTTATTCTTCTTCCACATCATCAGCTGGCTTAAAATGATTTAATAAATTAATCGTCCAATCATCTTTGACCCCTTTTGTATATTCTCTTATAAATCTATAATTAGCAATACATATCTTATTTCTATATTCTGGTAAGAACCCTATATTTAATGGTACTTCTTCACCCCTCAATCTCATTTCAGCTAGACCTTTCAAAGAATGATGAACCATCAATATTTCAACATAACGTTTCTGATCACTTTCATCATCACTGAATATTATGCCAACCTGGAAAACATTTCTGTTATCATGTATGTTTATATTGAGTTACATATATTCATATTGCACTACCATTAACCAATTTAATGGCTGAGCATGTTCCATACTGATACCTGATAAGGAAATGAAAAATAGATATCTTCCTCATCTACAGCCAACCAATCTTTTTGCGCATCAGACATAATAGATAATCTAGATTGTAAAGTAGGGACTATATCATCTGTAACTAATTCATCCAAATCTTCACCTGAGCAAAGTTTTTTGGAAACCACCTGTGGTAATAAGTATTACAACAAATTTTTATTTTATAAAGAATAAAATACTTACATCAACTGCTTTCTTCGAACCCATTACGAACTGATGCAAATCGAAGTCGTAGTCCATATATGGCTTGATAACAAAATATGATAATATCATATTCTTGAATGATTTTAATACAGACGGCCATACTACTCTAGGGAAATTCATTAAGGGAGGAAGTCTGATATTTTGTGGCACTTTATTTTTATCTGGCTCTGTAGAGTACCTCTGTTTGCTTCCTATATCCAAACATAACTTCGGAGTTTTAAAGTAATGTTGAGAATTCAGCAAATAACAATGTTGGGTACTGCAACTCGTGTTACTGATAGATCGAACACAGTCTAGTAGAACTTTTCGAATCTTTGGGTAGGTGATAAGGCTATATTTAATGTTCATCATTTAATCATAAATCAAAGTTTATTTGAAATTCCTGTGAAATAAACTTGGAAAAATAAACGAGGTTATGTAAATGCCTGTAACTCAGAATAAAGAACAAGAAAGCCTGTCAAATAGCTTCATCTATGTTCATCAATCTTTTGAATATATTTATAATTTTTATAATATTTATATTTCCTTGTATTCTAATCTTTCTGACGTCACTTTTTTTTTCGGATGAGCACACCATGTTTTTTCATATCATGGATCAACTATGATGTAAGAAAAACATGGTGTGCTCATCTGTGATCGTATGATGTCACTTTTTTCATTCAAATCAAATGATAATTTTTTTAATTTTTAGGGGTCTAAATGATAGTCACTGCAAATATGAATTGTTTAAGAAAACATTCTTGAATAATGAATTATTCTGGATGTTATTCAATCATTATTTGCCTAAATAAACAAAATATGAAAACTTTACTTACACTTACCGCACGCGCGATTTTTCCATTCGGTTCGGTTTCCATTTGTCTCAAAATTTGAAAAAAACTTTAACTGTTTTTTGATAAGTATTCTTTATAATATCTACACCCTACACCCCAAACACACTGACTTGAGTACATAAAATTGTCTTGTTCGTGAATAATGGCATTGATGATAAAGAAGCTATTTGAAGATTTGCGAGGTAGCTAAAACCTCTTTGGGAAAGTGTCACGTTTCGTCCCGGCTTAGATTGGGGGAACTCGTCAGGGCATGCACCAAACGAAGCTGTTTACATGCCTACGTGAGCGGACACCCCTTGTGCGGATCACAATGGAGTGTACCTGACCGTTGGGGATGAGCGTACTTCCGAGATCTTGAGAGGATCTACCAGGGACAGCGTGCGCGCTAGCGCCCCCTGTACGTTGACCGGATGATGTGGCCAAGCGTTACAGGCAGGTAACGTAGGGTAGACGCAAGGGTTGGTACTGCGCGCGCGACTTTAGTAAGAGCTGAGAGAGGGCGCTCGCTACAATAATAATTGATTGTTGATAACGAGTGTTCATTTAGGGGAGCTTGAGCTGCCAAAGTTACGAAAGCCGCTGAAAATCATCGAAGGAACATTGCACCACATTCGAAGAATTAATTTGAGAAACAATTAAATGGATATATTAAGGTAGGAAGAAAACAAATAACTTTTCTTTTGGACTGAGTTGATCCTCCAAAAAGATAAAAAGCATGTTACTGAATATTATTCATTCGTAGAACAGAATAATGAACATTCTAATTTTTGATGAGAAGTTAAAGAGCTGAACAGCTATTCAAAGGAAAAAATATACACCTACATAGTTTTACCGAAGCACTAAGATATACAGGGTGTTTCATCATAAACTGGTCAAACATATATACCCGTATGGATGACATTGGGAGTGTCATTTTTGCCTTATGACATATACCCCGTTTTCGAAGCATAAGCGAGATACAGGGTGTTCAATGTCAACTTTGAGCAATATTCTGATAACTGTGGTGAGTTATGCGTGACCTTTTAAATAACGGTTAATGGTACATCTTAGTATTTTTCAGTGCTCGATTCAATTATTTGTAGAATTCGGGAAAAAATATTTCAAAATGGCGGAAAACCTACTAAGTTGGAATTTCTTGTTTTCGATTGCCAAATTGGATAGCATTATTTCAATGTAATGTTTGGAAGGCTATAAAATGAAAACCAATATGGATATGTTTTCATTCTTTTTTCACACCCAGTGTTCAGAATTAAGGTAAGTTAAACCTCGATAGATTTCAACAATTTTGGGTGATATTTTGTTTTCACTGTAGACATGTAAAAAAAAGTCGAGTTTGAATTTTGGAAGAATTTTTTCACGAAAAATCTGAGAAAATTGTGTACATTAAAATGATGCTATCCAAATTGGCAATCGAAAACAAAAAATTTCAACTTTGTAGGTTTTCCGCTATTTTGAAATTATTTTTCCCGATTTCTACAATACAATTGAATTGAGCACTAAAAAATACCAAGATGTGACCAAAAATCGTTATTCCAAAGGTCACGCATAACTCCACCACAGTTATTAGAATATTGCTCAAAGTATCTCGCTTATGCTTCGAAAACGGGGTATATATGTCATAAGGCAAAAATGACTTTCCCAATGTCGTCTATACGGCTATATATGTTTGACCAGTTTATGATGAAACACTCTGTATAATATTTTCATTTTGCCAATTATCCTAGGTTTCAAGGAAACTCGTCTGAAGCTTGTGCGAGTTAGGATATCGGGTATGTTATGCGAATGAAATCAGCAGAGGTCAGTCCTACCAACTAAAAGAATGAAAACCATAGTAGCTAGTTTGTATTATAATCAAGTTATTAGAAACTTCAAGTATTGAATAGTATTCTGAGGAGATTTCATAAGCAGTTTTCAAATTCATTAACCATTACCATAATAATTCATTAACTTTACCAGGTAATGTTTGGATTTCAAAAAAACCTGAAAAGCAATGCTGTGAAGGCAGCAGCTTTTGCGCGCATATTCAAGTTCGTTGCCAAAAAAGCGGTCATATCCATTGAACGTGCGCGCTAAAGCCGATGTCTTCACGGCAGTGCTTTTCTAGGCTTTTTTCCTGTATATAATTTTTGTTTTTGAATATCTCGCAAATTACTGATTCGATCATGATGAAACTTGGCAACTAGTTTCAAAATGCTGATTCACCGATTCGCTTCGACCTTCGTAATTGAGGTCCAAGCCTTCTCTACAAATAACGAGTTTCTAAGTCATTACTTCCGGGAGTTATTGTGTTTACGCAGTCGGCCGTTAGGCTGACCGTAAATACAATAACATAGTATATATTTGTATTCTGTGGTAAAGCATCTGAACGCGCCCTTGTATTAACATTCTGTGGTTGAATTTTTTTAACCTAACTTGTAACCAATTCTGTGGTGGCATAGACAAAAGACATAAATTTTCTGGAAAGAAGTTTTATTTTGATCATATATAAAATTATTTGGGAATCGAACTTGAAAATATCGAGCAATATATGTATTCCAAAATCAATATTCTTGATTACATGCATAATTAATAAGGCTTGAAAAGATACGAATAATCAATATGAAGTTATTGACTCATGTTATTTATATGAAGTGTATATTTATGTTATTTGTTATAAGTAGAGTATTCGGAAGTATTTCAGACAAAGAATACAAGATATTTTTAGGAGAAAATGACTCGGTACGCATTAACAAATGTTGCGAACCATATGAATTACTGCAGGGTAAATCCTGCGTGCATTACAATAACACCAATGAAAAAATTTGGCAGCCTTTGTTTACATCTGAAAGAGGAGAATCAAACATGAATATATCCTTCAGGTAAACAACACATTTCTTCTCTAATCCTCCTTGAATTAGGTGTAGTATTTTTCTCTTCCAGATTTATACCAGGGACACCAGATTGTGGTTCACGTCAGACCTTTCCCATTTATTTCAATGCTAATTCCACGGAAAAGCTACAACTTCTTCCAAATGGAGTGTTGAGGCATATTTATTCACATCCTATTCCAAATGAAGAAGAAGATATTGGAATAGAAATCCTCGATGGAAAAGACCTTCTTTTTCATGATTTCCCCCAAGGTCAATATTGTATGGATAAGGTACGTATATGAAGCGACCAAATTACTAGCTTGAATTACAATTTGCTGTTCAATATTTCTTCATTTTATTTGTGTTGTTTTGTGCATTCTTTTAGAGAATTGATGGAAAAGTTGTGAGTGAATTTGCTAAGGTATGTGTCCCTGAACATGAGAGTAGTTGGACTAGAACGGAATTCCTGATGCACAATATTGTTAGTCCTGTTACTCATGGTATTAATATTGCATGTCTGTTAACTATTGCTGTTATATACTTTGTTATGCCTAACCTCAGAGATTTGGTTGGGAATATTATTACCACAATGTGCCTTTGCCTCATTTTGAGTCAGATTGGTGGTCTTCTGAGAATGCTGACAGTGTTTACAAGTCATATAAGCCTTCTCATAACAGGTATAGTACAACCATTTATTGAATGGAAAAGTTTCTTCATATCTAAGTAGGCTCAACATCGATAAAAATACAAGTACCTAGAAGTCAATCTTAGTTTTTCATTATCTTTGAAATTAATATTGGGAAATTCCCTTCAAATGAAAATAATTTTTTATATAATATCCGTTAAAACATATTATCAAGTGTTGTTTCAGAGGAATTTGTTATGGCCTAATGAAAAATAAATAAAGGGACTAAAAATTTTAATCTTCTTTTTTGAAAAGACAATATAAATAGTTTCCATAGGTCATTGCAAATAATCTTAATTGAAACCAATATTAATTGAGTTTAAATTTGCATTGGCAGTAATAACCCAAATTGGGAATAATTCTCCATCCATGAGATTTTGACAAATGATTTTTATATATTGTATAAGAATATCCTGAAATTATGAAGAAATGTTTTCCATATTCTGTTTCAGTAAAATTCGCCAAAAGGGATATTCAGTTGTACAAAATAATTAATTGTTCCTTGAGTTGAGTATAAAAAAAAATTCAAACAAAAATTAATACTGAATTTTCAATCCTGAGCGTTTTTTATTATTTATAGTGTGATTATAAACTGCAAAGCTTGAAGCAGTATCATTTTGTTTCAGAAACAATCTGTTACATTTTTTTACTGGGATCCTTCTTCTGGCTGAATAGTTTGGCATTTTACATTTGGAGAACGTTCAAGTGAGTTTATAAGCAATGTCTAAACAACTTGTTTGAAATTTCATATCATAAATTTGAGCAGTTGGGGCTAAAAGATAGCCTTTTTATACTGGTACCAATAATATCGTTTGTGTGTTACCATTCTACTATGATTTACCGAGGAAAATTTTCTTGGAAATGTTCATATTCTGCCTTCGGAACTTGGCTGTCATGTCTGTGGACATGAGGGTCACGCTTGCTAGCTGAGAAAGACTTTCCTGAGTCAGCAATTCACATCAAAAAAAATGTATGGAGGTTCTTGCTTTTGATTCATTCAGTGTGGGTGATACTTCCCTCTGAGGTCCAAAACTGGTAGAAGGATACAAACCAGAACTATTTTCGGTTCTAATTTTTTTTGTTTGTTTGTTTCGTAAGTCTTTGATTTCAATTATTGGTGAGGTATCATCGAAGCTCTGATGAAATAGGACTAAATGGTCTCCAAGTATAACCATTCGCCCCTTTTGAAGCAACAAAGAGTAAATGTCATCTAATACTGGAGATTTGAAGGTTCTGATAGCCTATGGAATCCTGAGGATTCGGGCAGCTATCTGTATAGGCCCTTGTCTAGGTGCTGAAACCTCCTGACTTTGTAATACTTTAATCAAATTCACACAACCCTATGATTGTCGATTAATTTTGTTTGTTAAGCTCTAGGACAGCTCATTTGTATTGCGCCCAGTAAGATCTCTGGTTTCATCCAGAAATGTGATAGATACCCCTGGTCTTCTCATGGTGATGGGACAGCTCACGTTTCTTTTTGTATAGTGGTATTGTACAATCGAAACCGATTCGATGTTTCATTATTATTTAATTTTTTTTTCATAAATCTTTAGCTACTCATCTTATCACCATCAATTACTGTCCACTTAAAGTAATTGGTAACTACTATTATCGTGTTTTTCAAATAACTCATCATAGGAGATTAGTCAAAATGTATTCTATTGGTTTTGGTACATGTTTTCCATAAGATTTTTTTTTAATTATATTTTACTTAAGGCTGATATTGAATTGTCAATTTACAGATCACGGAATGTATTTTTGAGAATTACGGATAAAAAAAAGTATTGTTATTACTCCATGTACTCTTGGTCATGTACCATAATTCTTGGAGTACTTGCAATATTTGCACATTTTACCATGGACTATCCTGAATTCAATAGATCTGTCAAATTCTTTGAAGATCGGGAAGAAATAGGTAAGATTGAAAATCTATCAAATCAGTTCCATTCACTTGTATTTTGATAGTTGAATAAATTTGATCATTTTGGAATACGTGACACTAGTTAAGCCTGGGTTAATTCAAATTATTCTTCAGAAATGTGGTATTAATTTGAAAAAAAAAATTCGATATTCCTTGGAACTGTCAACTTTATCCTATTTCATTCAAAATAGTTGAGTTCCGATATTCCTGGCCAGTAAATTTTGACAGTTGATTTTACTGGCACTGCTTTGGTAACTGTTCGTATCAGTACGAAGCGTTTCGAAATTACTGATACTGGCCAGTACTGGCCAGGAATATCGGAACTCAACTATTGTTTATAACTTTGCCATTTCTTGTCAAAAACTCGTGATACTGTCACGGCTTCTCTGATGACGTCACATTCCGTAGAACAATCATCCCTATGTGGCACCAATAGGGGCTATTAGTGCCACTGTAACAGGTTTCCAAATCCTAACCTTCCCCACTCATTACCTACCTTCATAACAGTACAAATTAGACGAAGGCCCATTTTTCAATGAAACAATATCTAGATAAAAAGGAATTGTAGCCTTTATTATGAACATTATAATATTGTCTGTTTTGAGGCATTTTGTTACAAGACTATATTCTCAAGCACACCGTTAAATATGAATATGTAAATCAAGTAATGCCACTCTATGGTTGAGATTTGGTAATAACATTTTTATATTAAAATTATTTCAGTTCATATTCATCAAGCTAATTAAGTTTCATGTTCATTAATATAATGGGGGTTTTTCTTTCAAACGAAAATTCAATAATTTTCATGAAAAACTTTTAGAACATCACATTTCAAACATATAATTTCAATATTATATTTTTGAAAAAATGTTTGATCAACTAAAACTGAAAGATATAAATGGGGATTTGCATTTAAAGGGATTTGTCTTGAGTGCACGATATGACAACGTCCAATTCAGCTTTCTCGGAAAGAAAAGGACGTCAAATGTGTTACTTTGCTTAGGAAAACAGAGACAGCTATACTTCGATCTGGTTAGAGTAGAAGATAACGACCAAGGAATAGAAAAAGAAGTGCTCAGACTGTCATATTACTGACAAATCGCAAACGGAAATTGTTTGGTTATATTGACAAAGAACACGTGTGTACCACAGAATAGGAATTAATATTTCATTTCTATAGCAGAAAAAGCTATTCTACTAAACAACGTTGTCACTTCGTGTATGCCTGACAAATCCCCAAATCCCAATTTTGATATCTGATTTTGAATACTTTCTGAAGGTAATTTGGAAAAATGATGAATCAATTCCATAATAATTATTTTCAAATTTGCATTTGCAGTAATAACCCAAATTCAGGAAAAACCCCCATTGCGGGAAATTAGATCAACTACACAGTCAATTGTTGTGAACTTTAATAACTGAAATGCATACAATTTCCTCATGTAATTTTTTTCAGGATCTTTGGGATTGATAATTTTTTTTGTACCAATCGCATTCGTTGTTTTGTTGGATGTCTATTTTTTTGCTTCAACTTTGAAGGTTATCAATAGAATGCACACATATGGAAGGATACACCACAAATTGAGACACAGGTTAGTAAAAATCAAAGGTAATATTTAAGTTTTGGCATCTTACAAATAGTGATTCGATTTTTGTTTTCATTCATTCAGTTTCGTCTTCTGAAAAACTACAGTTGAATCTAGTTGGTCTATTTTAGTTTCAAAGATATAGGCACACAAAGTGACAGAAAAGCCCAGATCACCTTTTGCACTGTCAGACTAATTCCTAACTATTTTTGATTATTTATAATGGATTCGGTCTTTACTAGATGGAAACTCATTTTCAATGAAAAAATTAGAAGACAGTATTTAGTTTCCACAAATATTTATTGTTTAACAAGAATTCTTTCGCTATGATATAGCTTCTTCAGGTATTACATTTTACTGACTGATGGTATGTATTTCGACAAAGTTTAAGTAGTTTTTATGATTTTGGATATTCATTTAGGCACGTTCCCAGCCATACTTAAACTTTGTCGAAATACATACCATCAGTCAGTAAAATGTAATACCTGAAGAAGCTATATCATAGCGAAAGAATTCTTGTTAAACAATAAATATTTGTGGAAACTAAATACTGTCTTCTAATTTTTTCATATTTTTGGTTAGTTCACAAATAACTCCTGAATAATTTCACAATGATTCTCGTTGTTTTTTCTCCATTCATGTATAAAAACATCGAATTTATCAACCAACCATTTTACCTGTCATTATAGGGAATTCGACTTTCATGTGAACTTTTAAGTGAAGTTTGTCTTCCAGGCTCCTTTCCTAGCACTTAATAATTGATTATCTCCTTGTGACCTAGTCCATAATAAGAAGATACAATTCAATGAAAGGCTTAAATTTAATCAACCTAATAATAAACCTAGGTTCTAAGCAAATTAATCAAGATAAGGCTTCTGTATTTTAATTCAGACCGCTGCCATTCATAGGCAGAACCTCAGATTGTTGTGAAATAGATTCAAGGATGATTTGTGAACTACCTTGAACTACCTAAAAGTGGTTAGAAACGACTAGGTTAGAATCACTGATGATGACTCAATTATGTTTGGCAACAGTTGAGTTCGTTAATGGGCCAAATCATCCATACGGTTTTGGAGTTAGTCATATGAATTTTTGAGGTTATTTCCTCAATATCTCAGGAACCACTATACGATCGGGTTGAATCTTGGTAGTTGGTTGTTGAATACTGACGTACAGCTGCTTGCGAAAATTCGGTGGGGTTGAATGGTTAATAAATGTGAAAAAATTAAATATTTTCTTGATTTTTGTCGAAAAACTTATTTTTTTTGGAACTGTTCATTATATTCTGACGAAATTTTGCAGAGATCTTCTGATCAGTTTTCAAAAACAATTTATTTAATTTCGGCTTGATTTGATTTGAATTTTCGGAAATATGATCATGATGAAATTTAGAATTTCGTGATGATGGTGTCAGAATAATTTAAAACAACTCATTCACGAATACTAATGTGCGCACAAACTGATACAATTTCAAGAAATGTCAGTTCATCTTGCATCCAACATTCATCTAACAACTAACAAGTGAAAGGATCTCTCCATAACCAATACAACTGAAATGAAATATCAATATTTGTATCAAGAAAATTACTGCCTGCAATCTGCATAAACCATTGCAATCCCCTAATCTTGTTTACACTAAATATAACTAACATTTTTTACGTAATGCAGATCTGATCGAATTGAAATCCACTACATCCTTGAAAAAAATTCGATACTTCATTTTGGCAATATTTGCAACTTGAATTGAAATCTGGTATTTAATTGCATAGTAATGGCATGAAGGTTTATGGATAAGTTCACCTATTGATTCCGCAGATATTTAATTCAGAAATTTGATTTTTCCAATTGAGTCAAACCTCTATATTTCGAAACTCCACAGCTCGAACCTCTCCTTAACTCAAATTTCATATGTCCCTACACATATTCAACTATAAAAGTGGCTTTCTTCAAAATACCTAACCAATCAAGCTGAAATTTGGAATTGGGTTGTAGAATATTAGGTTGAAGGTATGGAAGTAATTTTTATTTTATACTTGATTAGATAGAATAGGGAATTTGTAAAAGTTAAAAGAATACCAAATAGCTACTAAATTTCTCAACTGTCACCATTGATATCATTAGGATAAAATTTACTAAAAAACTAATCCATCCCAGCGTACATTATTCTACTTAAACTGTCCGAATGGATTGAAAGTTCGTGCTCCATGCACTAGGATAGAGTCTTTTGTTCTGATATTCTTTTGAGGAAAAGAAAAAAAAGAAAAACCCGAATTGATTACACTTTTATACTATATTCAAGTTTCCTTACTTGACAGATCGAGGTGTTCATCAAATGAAAACAAAAGAGTCAATTTCATCAAAAACTTACTTCAACCGATTTTCAAATACAATTGAATTCATTAATTGAACGAGAGGTTTGATGTTTATAACATAACAACAGACAAATTTCTAAAAAATATACTTTTCGAATCAGCTCTTCTCATTGAGGAGACATCAGCAAAACCTATAAAGTTTAACGGAAATCGAAACACGATGGTTAATCACATTGACATAATTTTCCTAAACGATCCACTTTTTTCTTACTTGTAGACAGCTTATTTCAATAGGGGTACCTCAAGACCATACACCAACTCCGACAGTGACCTCTATTCCATGAATACACTATTTCCGCCGCGAACTCAAACGATCCTTTCAAGAATAAAATGAATCCTTATCTCAAACTCTTACCGCGAGATAATTCCACAAGTCCTTAGCTCTGATTATACAATGACCAAATCCATTGGTTCGGTACCCTCCTCGGCATACAAAAAAAACACGCTATTCCCGCTTGTCCCTAGCTCGAATTATCTTATAACCGATGCTATCAGTTCCCTACCTTTCTCACTTCTCAAGTTCTCAGCATAAAAAACACGAGCTACCCTCTCAAAAGCACTGTTACCCAAAAACCTTACTCTACACAGATACTCTACTAGCAAGGAATCGGTTTTATCAAATTTAACTATATAACATTATCATTTTATAACGAATATCTTTATACAATACGATTATCGATCAACCCAACCAAATTTCCTAACATCATTTTGCCCCGAAGGACCTCCCATTCTCGCGGTACGATCCTCATCTTTGTTTCGAGAACTATTCCCGCCGATCTCCGAAAAGGGCGAAAAGCAACTGCCTTTCGTACCGAAAAAAGTGAGGCTTTTCTCCCTCTCAATAATTTCTCTTAGTCAGCTTTTCATAAGAGAACTTCGCTCAGGAATACACATAGGTTAGGCAAAACTGCAACTCCACGTCTTTCGTATCTCGAGCTTAAGTTGCAAAATTAAGTATCGATAAGATATCTTTCGATATCTGTTATTCTGTTTACACGAAAAGTGATACGCGACTCAAGAACAATATTCTCCTTAACGACGCGCGGCCGTATTGAAGAAACAAATATATTCGAAGTTACTTAGTCTCATCATTACTTTGAATTCTTATCAACTCGTTCCAGATATCTCAATTCGAAATATGTTTCTCACGGAACTTATGCCTTTACAATGTAATGATCGAAAACCTGAAAAATTTCTACCTCAGATATTAGAGGAATTTGACATAGAGATTCTCGTGAAATTTTGCATGAGTTTTCGCTTCAACATTTTACAACTAAATAATTAAGTTTTAACTAAGGTATTTGTGGAATGTCGTACGATTTTCGTCAATATCTGTTTTATTTTTCTTATGATATGATGCTCACAAAATTTCCACAAGTTTTTAAAACTAATTACTTAGTTTGAATTCAGATAAGTTCTGAAAACGTTGGACTGATATCGACAGAAATATTTAGTCTCCCTATCTACCCTAAAAATTTCAAGATCTTAGATCTAAGGCAAGATTGATATAATTATATTTCGCAAGGGATTCTTCATCTGTGAGTCTGACCTCTAGTTTTTAAAGACCATTTTCGGGTCAGAATTCTAAAATTACAGACACTTGGGCCGAATAATAACGTTCCGTTCCTGTTCCGTAGAACAAGGGCATGTAAATCATAGTGTGCTTGGAGTTTTATAGTTACAAATATCTAATATCATCTGGAAATTTTTTCATCATTCACCACGTAATGATATTTAAAATTATGTATTTCATGGTTTTTTTATAATATTGACAAACTAAAAAAAAACATTTAATTGCAGTTTCCGGATGTTCTTACTGCTACTTCTAATAAAAACCATAACATGGCTCTTTTTCTTAGCATCTTTCACGAAGTATGAGACCTTGATCAATACCTACATAGTGGTCAATGCTTTCCAAGGACCACTTATACTATATGTTTGTGTGTTCAACCAGAAACATGTTTTGTACTTAGTACAAAAGACTTGTTGTTATAACACGAAAATTTGCTCCTGTTGCCGTCCAAAACCTGAACTTGAATGGGGTGATGAAATGACAGCTATGAATACTGGATTGAATTATTAAATTTTATGGAAGTAGATTAAATTTCGTAGAAATGTATGTAGTCACAAGTCAGCACTAAAAAAAATCAAGCTTTATTCAGGAAATATATAGCGACCCTAAACTTGACTTTTCTACTTCACACGTCTTTTCTAAAATTAAGACTCATTATAACATTTGTTCAACTTTCAGTCCCATAATACATTGTGTATGCCTTTTATATGAAAAGTAATTTGATGATGAAGTTCAGCATCAATTTCTTCAGCTATATCTAAAAGATACTCCAAATTATCATAATGCACATGTTGTCTTCAGATCTCATAGCGATGTGGGAATTGAACTCATTCTTGCATTTTTAGTTTTAGTTTAATAGTTTTAATAAGAGAACTTCCACAATCTCATTTAAAACACGAGAATGGGACTGAATTAGGAAACAGAAATCAAACTTTCATATCTTGGAGCTAGTGGTAGCTTAAAAATACCTATTGTTGATTTTCAATTTGACTATTTCGTGATTTGTAGACTTTGCCGATAACTTTCACTATAATAATCTCATTTTCCAAAATAAACTGAATTGGTTCTGTGACTTATCATATAGAAATATCAATTAAGTAAACACCTAATTTTGACAATTCTTCCTGTTTTGAAAATGGATAATCAAACGATGTAACAAAAGTATTATTTGTACATATTAGTAAACTACTAAACGCGAATTTTGGCGCTGTAACCACAGGTAACCATAGTTAGTAGTTACCCGTGACGCCATAGTTACGTAGTTACTTCTGTCTGTCAACTCCAAAGAGAACCTCACTTTTTTCTTACTTCTGTCTGTCAACTCCAAAAAGAACTTCGATACTATCTTGTATCGGAAGACTTCTTTTATTTAGAAGTATGGAAATTGTTTCCATTTTTATCAAACAAGCGTGCAAAAAAATATTAAAAAAACCTGCCCGATGTTTCAAAAATGAACAATAACAATTGGGTAGAATTCCCGACTTCGTTGGAAATTAATTTATCGTTATCGGGAAAGAACTCAAATAAATTAATAAGAACTACAAATGTATTCTTTATTGATATTTCCTAGCTTTCGTTCCTACTCTTGGAACTTCTTCAGGAACTGAAAACGAAATTATGTTACTTGAAATGAGCGCATTCACTTATAGAAGTGCTAAAAAAAACTCACATTCAATGTGAATTTTGAATACTTATTACCAATTACTATCTACCATTTAATTCAATGTTTCATCAATAGCTGCAACTTCTGAACCGTAATTGGTTTCACAATAGCAATTATTGATTAAAATTTCTTACACTTTCTTTTTAAAATCTAAAAACAACAACTAATACAAGCTCAAATGCAATCGAAAAAAATTTTTGCACCGGTACAAAACGACAGGAGAAGTTACTTCTTTCCCGATAACGATATATTATGGACATTAAAAATATTTGAAACTTCCATAGAATATGACCCCCAATGGCCCCAATTATTTTCATTCTCGAATCTATGTTCATAAACTCATTCCATTTCACCCTTTGGAAAGAGATAGAACTACATACTACACGAGTAACCCTGCTCAAGAGGAAGGTTACGCGGTATGGTATGCGTGACGTCATCAATACGTCATAGTTACATAGTTAGCTCCGCGAAAATGTGGTAACCCAAGTAACTACATGTAACCACAATCTGTAGTAAGCTGTGGTTACAGCGCCAAAATTCGCCTTAAATATTTCTCTTTTAAATAGTAACAACCCACTCTATGACAATTATGCTGATATCACATCTTTGAAAGTTTTCAACAACGTGCTTATTCAAATTTATGTGTCGTTTAAGTGAACACCCATTTATTTGTTCATGCAAATGGTCACAAAAATGTTAAGTAAATAATTACTCTCTTTGTTTCATGTTTGTTCTTATCATTCATTTGATGAAATGGTATAAGAGTAGTATTACTTGTTCATATTTTGATATTGCAGACTTTCTCTTTTTTTTTAATACTAATAAGAAAGTATAAATTTTGATGAATTTTATGCTCAGATTCAACATCCTTGGAATTTTTCAAAAATGTGTTCGATGTATGCTTGAAAATATTCAGCAAGTATACAAGGTATTTAGAGGCAGCTATTATTATATCATATGTACCTGAGTATGAATACTAAAAAATTTATAGTTTTTTCCAATATCTACAAAGCCTGTATATTCTCATATGAAAAGCTATTTAGTTTGTGATAAATGATAGGTTTCAACGATATTTACGCAGTAATATTAAAAAATGGTTGATTTATTTGTAGATATTTATTATGTATGTTGAAAATTTATAATTATTCGAGAAATTTGATTTGGATTTTTTCATTGAGAATTTCAATTGATTTGAGTAACTAGTCATTTATTAATTTTTTGTGGCCTTGACTCTTAATAATTTTATATAGATGGAGACTTCTGTGATCTATTTCATTAAGGTTCTAGAAGTTATAATTTATGAATCACGGTCATTGTCAATGAGATTTTGTACACTTTTTATTCTTGATATTAGAGTAAACTCGTGTTTTTATTCCAAAATAGGCAAACACACCAATTAATTCTAATGATTCGAATTCGAGGGCACAAGTAATTATAGGTACTTAAGGTGAAAGTACACTAATTTATACACTTTTTGTACATTCATATTTTTTATAATAAAATAATTTATATTTGTAACTCTCCATTACTATTCTTTAAAGATTTTCATAACTTGAAAGAAGTTTGCATGGCCATTCCTGAAACCTCAAATACTTTTATTTCTTCTTAGAGAGAGTTCTAACTCTTCATCAATGTATGGAGAAAGTATTCGGAAAATCTACTGAAAAGACAGAAAATTTGGGTGCTGTAACAAGGCAGCGTGAAATGAAACATCCAAATAAGAATTATCTATATTTTTTCAATTTCATAGATTTGCCAAGAGGTAGGTTCCGAGTTTTTCAATGAGATACTTTCAGTTGATGATTGGCACCAATATTTATTTCATATGTACATGAGTTGGGTGTTTTGAAAAAAATAGACAGTGAACTGTTGAAAAAAGTTGAGTATGTGAAGAAAGACTTGATGGTGGAGTAAAGTTAATATGTAGGATACTTGAGTTTTTAACAAGTATATAGTTGCAAGAAGCGCCAATATTTTCTTCTATGCAATATTGTAAGGTATAATATTCAGTAGTCAGGTAGTTTGAAGAAAGTGACAATGAGATATCGAAAATAATTTGAGTATGGAAAAGATAATATTTAGTAGCATAAGTATTGTCTTCGTGTCCCCAAATTAATGGGAAATGATAGGTTTGTGGCTGGAGGACTGGGCAAATCAAACGAATCGTTCATGAATCGTCGACGTTTCGATCTGAGTTTGGATTTTTATTAGTGTCAATTGAATGTTTTTATGTACTGTGTGTTTTTTTACTGAAGATATTTTTTTACACCACTTTATTGTTCACAATGTTTATGTCAAGGTCGATATTTATTCACAATCAAATGTTTCAGTCTTGAAATAGATAGATCCAAACGTCGTCGATTCATGAAGGAATTGTTTGATTTCCCCACGCCTCCAGCTACAAACCTATTGTTTCCCATAATAATTAATGAATTTTTTTTTGAGTAATTCATATATTTTATTATTATATCCATTGGATCACATCTTACGGTTCAAGATATAAGTGGAACAAGAACAAAATAGTCCTTTTGAAACAATTTTCCACGACCTGCGAGATAGAATCGCTGAATCTTGAAAATTTTAAAAAAATGCAGATTGAATATTAGGAAAATAAATGACTGCTTGATGATTGTCGCCTCCTATAAGTTCGCTGGATGTGCTTATCAACTATATAAAGATGCAATGAAAACCGGATAAAGAAATTATTGAATATATATATCAACAACTGTCTTCATGACGTCCATAGTTTCTTCGATAAACAATAAGTTTGCAGCTGAATTTATGAAAGCTCTCGCAGTATTTGGTGGAAGCACTGTATCTTGTTGATAAATTTGAATTTTTATTCGACAAGTTTGTTACTTAACTCCATTCACCTTTATAAACTCGGTAGGCCATGGACGTTTGACACATTCTACCGTGTATCTTTTAGAAACTGAATGAACCTATTCCAAGGCCTACCGACTGACTTTATAGAGTAAACATTATTCAACTGATACGTAAACCTTCGTTAAATGTATCCAGCCACAGCTCCAACTTATTTTATATAACTGAAATGAGAACTGTCCACGACTATCAGGTTTTAATTTCCCAGAAAAACAGTTTGATATGTTTGTACAATAGCAATAAATGAATCAAAAGATTTTGTTACGAATTCGAATGAGGCACTGGCTGGAGTCAGGATATTTTGCGGGCTAGAATGATCGCCCAACTACAAAAATAGGTTATGATCCCTTCCAACACACCTGAACCAAATATAAAATCAAGATTGAAAGAAAACAAGATTTTTTTGAAATATTGGAAAAATAGAATTGTCATTCAGTATATCTACTATCTATGGAATAATTTGGCATATTTCACCCATTCGGGAATTCAATCTTTCTAATTAAGCCCCAAATAGATAGGGTTACTATCAAAAGATATCGTTTTTAAAATAAGTAAGGAAATTTGATATCTGAAGAGATTTGGGCTTAATGAAGATGGTATACAAAATTATTCATTCTCAAATCCACCATCAGGATTAGTTGAATTTCTGAAATATCAGTCCACTGATAATTAATTTTATTATACTTTCCTTGATATTCACATGATATGAATAAAACATTTACATAGAATGATTATTTATTAACAACAGTCAATATGTAGTCATCTGAAAATATAATAATTTATCAATAAATTAACACAACACATTTAGGAATATTGGTAATACATTTAAGAAGGGGGTCGTGCCCATGTGTAAACATATCCATCTTGGCACGCAGTTATAATACAATCTGGTCGGAACATGAGTGAGGTCAGTCTTTCATGAGCAATTTTCTTACACACCAATGGTTCCAATGTGGGACACTCATCTAACCTAGGACATGCAGGGGTTCCTACTAGTTGCAAGGGATCAACCCTCTTCTTGGCAGCACGAGGTCTTGGAGGGGTGAGAGCTTCTTCTGGAAGTTCCCAAAGGCATATTTGAGTATCATGTCCTACAGATCCGAATCTATAACAAGCCTCAGTTTCTAAGTACCAATCAAATGATACTGCAGAAACCCAGGATCTGTGACCTTGAGCTCTAGCAATCACCCTTTTCTCCTCCATAGAAAAAACTGTCACTAAATCGTCCTCACCACCAACTGCAATTAACCTACAATCATTAGACCACGCAACACATAACAAACCACCAAAATAAGATCTAGCTGTTCCAAGTAAATCCATACTATCATATTGAAATACCCTTAAAAGTCCATCTTGTGACACAACTGCTAATTTACCGCCATCTGGACTGAAAGCTAATTCATTTATAGCTGCACCTGTACCCAGTAACCATCTAAATAATGGATTTCTTGTTGACTTTGTTTTACATGTACTTATGGTGAAACCATCTCCTGCTTTAAATGGCTGGTAATGAGGAATGGTAGAGCCACAAGGTAGTTCTTCATTATACACATATAATTGACCAGAAGTATGGGCAGAAAGAAAAATAGATTTGCTACCTGGTACCCAGCGTAAACAAGTAACTCTACTTTTATCAATTAGCCTTTCCTCATTGAACAATTTATTAACCTCTTTTTTAAATGGATCAATAAGTTGTATCTGACCAGTACTGAAGCCAATAAGTAAGCTCAAATTTTCACTAGTCGCAGAAAATGAATTGAAATCATGACAAGTAGGATTTGTTCCTTTGTAAATCTTTTTTTCTAGAGGTTTGCTAAGGTCAGCGGCCTTTTTAATTCCTTTGTATACATAAACATATAATTCCCTACCATGATTGAAGCAAATTTTTTCACTCTGTTCTGGCAATGTTATTAATGAAACTCTCACTTGAGGAGGTGTTTGTCCTTGTTGTTGATAGCCTACACGATTTGGACGAGAGTATTCACTGAGGGTCATAAGTCGATAAGTTCCCTCTCTTGTTGCAAATTGAGTTTTAACATCACCAGGTTCGCTGAGAGAGCGATCAAGAGGCCTATCTCCAGCTTCGAGCAAGGATTGTGTACACATCGTATCAGATCTCGCCATTTCGAACTTATTTTAGTGAATCTTATTATATGAAAGGAGTAACTGTACCATTGTGATCATAATAATCGTCATGTCTCAAATAAACTCTATCTGTATTCTTCTGCTTTAAAGAACAGAGGACTACTTAAATCAGCAAATGACATTTAAAATTTTAACAGGTTATGAAAAATTAAGACAAGACTTCTATGCTTCACCTCAGCATCATAGAATATTAATAGATAAAGGTTGGTTTATGCCATAATGTAAAAAAAAATTTTTTTAGATCATGGTTTATACTGGCCATTTGTAATCTGTGACTGGCCAGTAAGTTATATCTTGAGGTTGATTTACTCAACTGAAGTAATAACCCATGATGTAAAAAACATGGTATGACAATGGAGGTAAAACCTCCATGCATGATGAAAAAAACATGGTGTGCTCATCTGAATAATGAATGACGTCAAAGAGTTGTATATTCTGTGCTTTGAATTTGCATGTTAATTCAAAGCACAGAATATACAACTCTTTGCATTTTAATCTTACTGACGTCCTCATTTTTCAGATGAGCACACCATGTTTTTTACATCATGTCTCCATGCTAATAATTCATGGAAGGAGTCTAACCGTCAGATGCTGGTAACGCGGATAAAAGTCAAAAGTCACGTGATCCGGGGTAAGAAACGAGGGGGTTGAACTGAATTCATATAGCGATTTTGGTTTTTTTCTTCAATTTCAAATATTCATACAATCATTTTGACGTACCCACTCATTAGTTTTCTAGTTAGACTTCTCGAACTCATTAATTGCTTATAATATTTTGGAGTTGGGCTTAGAGTTTGACAATGAAAACATATTAATTTATGTTTAATCAATTTGTTTCGACTTTTTATGTATTCCATAGAAATTAAATTCAATGAGATATTTAAAAGAATTATCAAGAAATAGAGTTTCTAATAATTAGTGTCGTTTTGAAAGAGTTAATTTTGTACATTTCTTCAACATGAGTTTTTTCTATATCGATGGCTTAGTAATTTTTAAATTCTTATGTATTTTTAGATTTGTATCTCAAAAGATCTTTTTATGTATTGAGCACGACTTGAAAGGGATCAAAAATATACACATTCAAATTGAGGAAAGATCAGAATTAACAATAAGCATCGATTTTGCGCACTTTTTCTCAGGGACAAGCGCTTTATATTTTTGCCCAAATGTATGATCTCAAATTTTTTGATGAAGTTATCAGATGGGCAAACCAACTCATCAATTTTAGTCATTTCAAACATGAAATTGTAATACTGAGAAAATTAATAATACTATTTTCGTGATAGGTGAAGGAAGTTTTTCAAAAATTACAAAAACTATTAAAATTAATTTATTGTCGAATGAAAGAGAGAATTTGGATGCATCTGGTATAATTAAAGTTGAACGTTTTCGAGGTTATTACCAATTTAATAATTCGATATTATCTCGATATCTCAAGATCAACGCGATGAGATTTCAAATCTTATCGCGTTGGTTCTTCTTGGTAGATAGTTGTAGAATACCGATTCTCATATTTTGCAGAATTTCGTGAGGATCGTACAGGTAGAAATTTAAAAAAGTATTTCATTTTGCAAATCTTTACATTTTCATTTCAAATTATTTTTTCGGAAATAATTCATTAGATTTCAATGTTATTTAGCAGATACCTTGAAATCACTGTTTCGTAACAGGGTCCAATCTTTCAGTTTTATCGTACCTATGTGAATTTCGGAGATATTGGGGCAAATATATCT
This sequence comes from Myrrha octodecimguttata, assembly GCA_958510865.1. Taxonomy (NCBI): domain Eukaryota; kingdom Metazoa; phylum Arthropoda; class Insecta; order Coleoptera; family Coccinellidae; genus Myrrha; species Myrrha octodecimguttata. The sequence goes on along the minus strand of OY294059.1, from coordinate 70,881,452 downwards.
GGGTTTTTCCTAGATACTGTTGTTCAAATTAGTTGGCAAATGTGATTAAAAAGTTTGTGCGAAATTTTGTGAGGATGGTTCGTTTATATTAATGAAAATAAAAATTCTTCTTATAATTTGTATTTTGCGATCTATTGATTATATGGTTATAACTAAATTCCGCATAAATATTTGAGCTGTTATTTTACATTCGGTGGATTCTACCAATTGAATTCCACACTAACTCTACAATTATCAATTCTGTAAGTATAGATTCATCCGGAAGTCGGCCTATATCGGCAGTGAGGCCGGCCGCAAATACAATATTTTTGTGCAGTAGGTTTTGGGTTCAATTACGAAAGTAGAATTCGTTAATGAGTTATATCCGCTCCATGATTTCATAGATAAAGGTACCCATAAAAAATTTCATTTCTCCGATATTTCCAAAAATGCAACTGATTTCTATAGTACCTATTTGAACGAAAAAAGATAGCTTGAGGTTATTAAAAAGGATAAAATGGGAAATAGGACAGCGAGTGAAATAAAACTTTTCAATCGATCAAAGTTTCATCTATATATTTTGACTTTTTCTCAGCTAAAATAAAACAATATAAATACCAAGAACATATTATGAACACTCGTAATAATAATAATAATAGTGCACATAAGTATTTTTCTGATGTGAAAAGCAAATTTAGTCTTTTTCATTCTCAAACTGTTTTACAAATATAAAATATTTTCATTCAAATATAAAATAATTATTAGGTCCTGCCTGTTTGCTCATCTTTTCTTTTCGTAAAGTACTACGTATAGGTACCTGGAACTAATTTCAATCGAAACTCTATAAAACCTCTATCAGACTTGAAGGGACAGCCTTCGAGTTATAGAGAGTTCAATTGAAGAAAGCATACATACCAGAATTTGAGGAGAGACGTGCGAAAAAGTTTGAGTTAAAGAAAGGTTCGAGTTGTAGAGGTTACAGTTATGGAGGTTTGACTGTATTTCGATAATTAATTGACAATAATATACACAGTAACTACAGTGGCTTACCGAGACCGAAAACACAATTAATTACAATATAAACGATTTAGAGACTCACTATTTCTAAGGTTCAAAGATTTATTATGAAGGTCGAATTCATAAACGGGCATTTTCTGCCAATTGATTTTAGACAAACACAATTTCCGAATAATTCCAAAAATTAAAGACTGGGATAGTAATCGATTGGAAAATTGCGGCTCATGCGATATTTTGTCAGTATAGTCCCTAACACTTCAGTTGTTGCAATCACTTTGATATTTGAAGAATCTATGTACATACATATATCCCCTTCATCCCCTCACATTTCTTATGTATTCCACTCTTCGTGTAGTTTTACTTCTTAGAAACTAGGGTACCTATCACAAATTGTACACATCATACTTCAACAACTCAAGTTGATTCGAGTATATTTCAGGAAAACATGAAAAATATCAAGTATCGATTAGAGCTTATTTATTACAAAATGATGAAAAATATTCTAAAATAGCGATTGCAAAGATTTCCATAAAATGATGAAAGCCATAAGGCCAGTAATACTAAAACCAATAGCCCAAAAAATTGCTCTAGTAGGTTGGGGACACACAAATATTGCATAAACAAAACTATGTAAAATTCTAACTATGACAAAAGTGATAAAAAATATATAAGCTAACCAAGATGGAGGATATGTATACAAATATAAATATGCAATAATTAAGAAGGGCAACACATTTTCCAAATCATTCTGTACAGCCCTGAAAAATTAATAAGGCAATTAGAATATTATGAAATCTAAAAGATTTATAGAATCAAATCAAATATGAGAATTTTCTCTTGAATAATTTTGTTTTTTCACGGGATACATAAGTTGTGGTTGAATTCAATTCTACCCCAGCCGTTGCAGCGCGCATATTCTGAGGGAGCATCATATTTTTGCTTTAATTCAATCCAAATGTCCGTTATTCAAGATCTCTTCCCAAAGATCGTCTTGAACGACTACTTCGGACTAATTGATGAGAACCCGATGTCAAACCCGATTCTGTCCTCTTGGAAACGGAAAGAGCTAGCGACTTGAAACCTCAAAGATAGATTTTATCTCAAAATGCGCCGGTTAAAACTTAATTATTATTATTATTCAATGGGCCGGATTGGCCAAAGTTTTTTTTTATTATATGCGCACAATACTACATCCTTAACTCATTATGAAATGATTTGATTCTAAAGAAAATCAAGAGGAGTCAAAAGTTTTTACGTCTTCGTTCGATTTTTTTTTGGGTAGCTAGAGTGGTCACCCTTTCAGATATTTATCCCACCCAACACAGCTTGACTTATTACAATCAAATTGCCTGATTAAATCTAGCAATCACCAGATTTTTATTTTTCACAGTGGCACTCATACACCGTCGTACACTTATACGATCGGATTGAAATTACTTAATTGATGGTGTAATGCGACGCATCATTTTGTTGCAAAATTTTGTTGGGATTGTATCGTGAGTAAGCCCAAAAAGAACTGTTTTCGAAAGCTGTTCAAATTTTTGATGATTTTTTTTTCGGAAACGATTCATCAGATGCCAATGAAATTCCACACAGACCTTGAAGTCAATATTCTTCAAGACTTTATTTCAGTTTGATCCAATTTTAATTTTCGGAGATATTGATGAAGAATATGTCATATTTCTTGGTTTTCTCCTCGGTTTTATTTATTGATTATTTTTGAAATACCTCAAAGAAAAAGGGATCCAATCCTGATGAAACTTGTTTAGTAGTTCAAAAATGTTGATGCCCAAGTTTGGGGAGAGTTTCGTGATTTGTCATCAGAACATTCGAAAAAAATTTTAAACTCTTTTGCCAGAGAATTTGAACATGCTCTCACAGCATTTGACTTCACGTCAGTGCATTTCTAGATTGTTTTTTGAATACTTCAATTTCCGAAATGAATTTTACGATTTCGATTCAGATGGAAAGCCTGAGTTCGTGAAAAGGAAAATATCCTCAAAGGTTCCAGAAATATTAATATATAGGGTGTTCCTTAATGATATGGATGCTATTTATAGGGGTGATTTTTGCAGCCGCTTTAAGGAAAAAACTTCATATGAAAGTATTTCGTAAGCATGCTTACTTTTGAGATACAGGTTATTCAATGTTTTGGGCAATTAAAATCTTTTCTCCATTAAAATTGGAATACGTTCAACTGCAACAAGATACATTTTCTGACGTATTTATTTTATTATGTCTACCAGTAGTGTCTGAATGTATTTCACATTGAATATTTCCGGAAAAGAAACAAATACCACTCTGGTTTTTCTGACATTTAAATTCAATTTTGAAATTCTGAATCAGTTCTGAACAAATTTAATTTCCTGATTGCACTCGAAAAAATAAAAATTGTTTTACTACAGCTTGAAACTGCCAAATATGTCATGGGGTAATTTTGTATGGAAATCGAATATTTTCGAAGGTTTTTAGTTTTGTTCGATATTATTATTTTAATTATCAAGGAATTTAATGATTGACATATATTTTTAGAATTCACATCATTTTTTTGGACAAATTTGTGCCCTCAGTTTAATTTTAGCCGATACACAAGCAATTTACACGGAATGATCCATGACATTCTAAGAAGTTCAACGCTGAAGAAAAACAAATTTTTATTTTTCTAAACGAGAACCATGCGTCGAACAAATTTAATCTCTGAAATGCAATTTGTTCAAAATTGAATATCCAAAATAGTTTTCAATTTGAGAGAAATCTGTGTCGTACAATTTTTTTCTTCAAAAATATTCAATGCGAAAACCGCACTCTTTTCACTGTTGAGTTTACCACCCTGTATCTCAAAAGTAAGCACGTTTATAAAATACGTTCACAGCATTTTTTCTGAATGGCTCCAAGAAACGACCCCTCAAATTATTGAATTTCATTAATTAATATTTTATTCGGCAAAAAGCTTTGATTTTTAGGCCAGATATATAGAAGCATTTTCCAGGTTTGAATAACGAAAAAAATAATGTAAAGAAGCAACTTTCACCATTTTTCAAATAATGATGATTTTCAAAATACATGACTTCATGATTTGCTGACGTTGACATTCGGAACACTGCTGTAAAATATGTTATGCAATGCCAATGGCGTTCTCTGATTTCCTTGCTGATCTTTTATAACATATAATAGTGTTTTTTTCCACTTCATAATACTTTCTTTTTTAATGAATCTTTCAACTTTCAACCTCTTCGGGAGTGTCATGTTTCTTCCCGGCTTACTCTAGGGGTACTCGTCACAACCTGAGCCGTTTCATGCATACGTGGGCGGACACCCTTTGTGAGGATCACAAAGGAGTTTGCCAAAACGTTGGAGATGATCAGCGTAAAAAGATTTTTAGAGGTGCTACCGGGTACAGCGTGGGCGCTAGCGCCCCGTTCATGTTGAAAGTTGAGGATGGGCTATGGGCTTTACAGGAAGGTAACGTAGGTTTCCTAAAGGCTAAGAGCAAACAAAACCTCGAATATAACAGGGTGACTTTTGGAGATGACAGTTTGTTTTTTGAAAACATTTTTTTGGTGCAATTTTTTTCGATAGATTACTGGATTTCAATTCGATCTAATCTGGTTTTTTGGAAATATTGGAAAATAAAATGTTGAATGGGTACATCTAGGGAATCATTGGGCGGATTTTATCCATTCGCGAATGCGACCTTCGTAATTCAGCCCCAAACCTACTCTACAAATATCGAGTCTCTAAGTCGTTTCTTCCGGAAGGTAGAAGCTCGATTTTTGTAGAGAAGGTTTGGACCTTAAATAAGAAGGCCGAATTCGTAAATGGGTAAAATCCACCCAATGATTCCACAGATATACCCATTCAAAATTTTATTTTCCCAATTTGCCCAAAAATACAGATTAGATTGAATTGAAATCCAGAAAAATGACAGTTTGAAGATTTTTACAGAATTGAATGAGGATAATATCATGAGGAGATCACAGAATATTGAATATTTGAAGAAAAATGTGAATTTTTGTTTCAAATCGTTCTAATAACACGATCATAACGAAAAAATTTTGCACAATGTTATCCTTTAGCATCTTTGAACTAGCTGCAAGGTTTCATAACGATTGAATCAGTGTTTCTTGAGTTATACCAAAAAAAAACTACGATATCGAGAAGAAAACAACGAGAGAAAAAAACCTACATATTTTTTCCCAATATCTCCAAAGCTAATAGTATCGAACTGAAATTTGATACACTGCTGTGAAATATGAAGCTCAAGGTATAACTGGAATTGTTCTCGAATATGAACAATGGTTTCGGAGAATAAATCTTTTCAAAATTGAATTACCATAAGATTTCAACGAAATGTTGCTCAAAGTTGCGCGTTGTTATGCTCCAACTAACTGCCAAGTTCCAATCCAATCGCTCCAGTATTTTCTGAAATATGAGGAAAATAACCTCAAAATTTCAAACTGCTATAACTCTAAAACTATTTGGCCGATTTGGCCCATTAACGAACTTAACCGCGGTATTCGGATGCGCTAACTACCCTACAAGTTTCAAGTCGCTAACTGGCTCCGTTCGACAGTTATCGTGTCACGGCCAGCCGGACAGAATAGATTTTGACACCGAATTCGTCATCAGTGGGTCCAACCTAGTCGATTTAAACCATTTTCGGCTCAATCATCGAAAATTACAGGCATTTCTCGGGGCTATTGGCAACGTTAAAGCATGTAGACCGTATCCAGGTGCCTGACCTTGACATATTAACGGGGTTTAATGAAGCTTGAATGTGGCTGTGTTGCGAAGCATGTGGTACTGTTTGCTCTTAAGACACAAGAGATGAAGAAGTGCGTGCGTGTAAGTAAGAGCTGAGAGAAGCTGCTTGCTACAATACCTAATATCTCAGAGAGAGAAAACTTAAAAACCATTACGATAATAAGCGATATCGCAAGGTTTCTCAGAACAAGCGCGTGGAAATCAGAGTACGGTGTACTTCAATGGCTATATATGACATATTATATATTTTTTTGACCAGTGAAAATCTAGGGATTCGTTTTGAGACATCGTAAACTATTGGTACCATGAGAAAGAACAAAATAATATAATATAGCTAGGAAAGAGGACTCCTTGAAAAAATGTATCGAGTCCCAATTTTGGCTCATAACCGAAAATCAGGTAATCGCAATGTTACACCATTAATTTCCATCAATCACTTAGGGTCGAAAGTTATATAGTCATAGTTCAGGTACTACCACTTTTGCCTACCCTGTACAACATATGATGTGAATGAACCTTTGAGTTCAATCGATTCTAATAGCTACGTTGCAATTATTATCCTTAACTGCAAAATTCCGAAAGACAGACAGAATCATATTCGACCACAAATTGGAATAACTCTAATATCTAAGAATATATATTAGGGGACCGGAAAGTAATGTCGTTTTCCTACTCTACATGCAAACACATACGTTTTTAACACGTTGAGTGCCACCACAATTTCCGAAAAAATTGACCCAGAGGGCACATTTTTTTTCTTTCATTTTCATCTTCCTTGATGTTCAATTAAATAAAATCACTGAATGTAAAATCAATTTTCTCGTTTTTTTATCTACTTTTGATGCCGAATTTTTGTGGTCTCACACGTTCCAGCAAGCCATATACGAGACAATGTGTCACCGCACAATAGGTCACGTGCAGTTTTGACAGCTGGGAGAGACTGGAGGACCAACAATAACCTAAAATGCATTGTTTACCATGGCAAAAAGCGATTTGGCTTGTGATTTTATTTTGGAGTGAAATATTCACTATTACATTATCTAGGAACTATATCCAAAGTACCTGATGTCTTGTAACAGTAACAGCTTCATTAAACTTATGGAATTTTTCGAATAAATACAATTCTTGTTGGTTGATGCTGTTGTTGCATGTTGTTTGATTTAGAAAGGCAAGAAATACAATTTAAAATAAAAAAAGTTTTTTTAAGTGAATTCGGGTATTTAAGCTCGAATAATCAACATCAAATCGATGAAAACTACCAATGAGTTGTTGAAGTATTTTCATTTGAATGGTAGGTACTAACTGGATGTGGAGAGGAACTCAATTTATCCATTATAAAATCGGTTCTGAAAGGGAAAATCATATTTTCTGAATTAATTCAATCAAGAACTGCTCTTTAAAATGAAAATTCACAGAATGAATGTTACTTGTCAGTTACCTCGGCAAAGAACATGGGATGGATATTAGTCTCCGCAATCAATAAAACTTGAATTAGATAGGATTGATTCATACCATTGACATTCAGGTATGCAATGACATCGAATTTTGAGCTGATTTCCATGTTTAGTCGAGTAATATAATGTACGTTATTTTGGTAGGGCATACCGAACGATTCGGTATGGATTATTCGAAAATCATAAGTTCTAAATAAGCATTTCTTTATTACTTGAACAAGACAGGATTTATAAAAGATATTTCCATTCAGATATTCAATGCAGTCAAATTTTTAGCTGATTATCACTTAAGGTGTAGTATTACTACTGACAATGTTTTGTTTGGGTTTGCCGATTGATACCAGGTAGGGAATTTTCGTAAAATCGTCAGTTTTTGATAAACATTCCTGATTGTTTTCACAAAGAAAAGATCTAAATAATCACTGATCGGCATTTTAGCCTAATTTGATCACCCTTGAGTCGTATTTCAGAAACAAAAACCATCCACTGTGTCAATACTCTGTTCCTATCTACTATACACCCAGGAATAACTGTCAGTGTCTAGGAATGAAAAATTTATTAGCACTATGATATCACAAAAAATTCTCGTAATATTTTACCTCCATATGAAAGTAAGAAGGTGCCTATATAATACACTACAACACACAAAAAAACTGTTGACTGAACTAACCAAAGGTCTGTTTATTTGCCTGTTTATGAAATCAGGGACTAATTTCATATTAAGTACACCAAATTTATACTATCCTTTCAAAAAAAAAAAGTGAATATATTAATCCAAAATATTCAAATGAATACGAAATTACGAGAAAAATCGCTTTTTCCCATAGTAAACAATGCATTTTAGGTTATTGTTGGTCTTCCAGACTTCCCCAACTGTCAAAACTGCTCGTGACCTATTGGTGTCTAGATTTGCATTTCACCGTCTGATGAATCAGCGTTGTCGCTTCGTTTATTTATTCTTAGATCCGACTACAAAGGTTAACGTATTACGCGATGTCCTACGGAGAGAAACAAGCACAAATGCCAAAATTGTGGCAGGAGGAAGAAATAGGCGAGTTAGATGAGGTTTTCGAATCAGATGGTTCAGCTGATGAATATCATCCAGATGAAGATACGTCCGATTTTGAATCGGATACAGCTTTGCCACAATCGAATAGGATGAGAACAAATGCTCAAAATATAGAGGCAGGGACATTTTCCAAGCAAGAAAATAACAGTGTAGATGAAACTATAAAAGAAGTGATAAGCAACAGTAATGTAATGATGTTGAATGGTCTCCTTTCTCCAACAAGTAATTGAAAAATATAGAATATAATGGGATAAGTATTTTGTATCGAACTTGTTTTGATGAATTTTTTTTTCATTCTATTTGACTCTGGATTTCTGGAGTCTTTCATATCTTATTTTGAATTTGTTCTTATATTTTTGATTTTTTCCATTGATATTTGAGAGAAATAATGATAAAATTATGGTAAAATAAGAATTGAAAAATATTCAATTCCAAAAAATCCCACCCTCCCAAATAGTAAATCAAAGCATCAAACCGCAGACCAAATACAAAATTCGTCGCATCCGGTCATGCTCTACTATATAAAAAACTCCCCAGTTGAAAACGTGAAACAACTAAAGAAATACGTGAACTAGATATGAGGTATTGGCCGCGAGACCAGAGTAGGTACACTGATTCCAAAAGAACTATGAAGCCTCTGTTATCTCACATGGCACTCAACTCTCAACGTGTTAAGGAGTCTTTATTTTTTATCAATGCTGTATTTCCTATCATTATCGATAATTTTTTGCCATCTAGTGAGTAAATTTTCAATCCTTGATCGATTAAAATTAATTGGTTTTCCAGCAAAATATCTCGAAATGGCATTTTGGATGTCATCCAAATTTGCGAATTATTTGTCGCTTAAAAATTGTTGCAGAGCTCGGAAAGAGTGTAAATCCGATGGTACAACATTGGGCGAATATTGTAGACGCGACAGCACATCCCACTCCAATGCATTAATTTTTTTCTAGCGTTTGCCTTGCACAGTGAGGTCTTGCATTGTCGTTTCGTAGAATCATGCCTTTTCGGTTGACAATCACTGGCCACTTTTCAATTAAAGTAAACAGTTTGTACAGGTTTCAGCAATTCAAAATGAATAATGCCGCGAATATACCACCAAACACACAAAAACGCTCATTTGGGGTGCGAGCCTGGCTTAGCAGTACTCCGGGGGATTTCACTTGAGGAAAATCACCGCCCTTGTGTTTTGGGTTATCATGGAGCACTCTTTTTTATATCCTTCCATCAAGCTATCAAAAAATGCTTCTATGTTGTGTCGTTGAAACAATAAGTTGAATGCGATTGATCGGCTAGACTTGTTCTCTGATTATTTTTCCTGCTTCAAATGTTCTAAGACGGTCGACCAAGTTTGGTTAAGACTGTTTGAACAATTTCACGAACAACTGACACATATGTTCATCCCTTTCCGCCTAAGAATTTTCGTGCGCAGAAACGACATTACTTTTCGGTTTCCCTAATATATATCTTACTTCATTCATTTCCATTAATTCAATCAGTAGGCTTCAGAAGTTAAAACATTTATCTGTGTATAAGTGACAAATGTGTGGTCAGAGTCATTTTCCTGTCTGGTTACCACACGTCTTTGTTTAGTCTACATAGAAGTCGTAGTTATTACGTCTATGTTGATACAACAAACTATATAGTTATTGATGAAAATATGTAGGAACTGACTACGTCTTGCCTAATTATTTTGAACTTGGCGACATTTCACGAATGCAAACCTGGATCAGCACTTTGTGAATACAAAAACTTGGTCAACTACTCCAAGGCCTACTGACTGACTTGATGAAAGTGAATATAGTATAGATGAAATTATGGGATGTTTGATGATAATCAGCATGGGTACCAAATTTCTCACCTTCTTATACGTTCCACATCATCATTCAGTCTAACTTCACCTTTGAAAAACTTGGCATCTTCTTCACTTATGAATATCTATTAAAAAGGGTTTGAAAGTGAATTCTAGATTCACATCAATGCAAATGAAAATTGATCGATGATTCTTGATATAAAAATTGATAACTTACTTTATGTCTCATTCTTGTAAGAACTGTAAAAACTATCAAACCCATGATTTTCAGAACAAGTATCGAACAACATAACATGTAAACATGGAATAACTTTTCAACTCTATTCAATTCTGTGGCGATTCCTGTGAAATCCATCTTCGAACACTTGTAAACAAAAACTAAAATGAAAGCACGCAGATCCAACAAACGAACCTTGATTGATGATATTCACTATGAACTTGAATATTTTAAAATGTTTGTGAAAATGCGAACCGGTTTCGGAATGCATAAGTATTCATTATTGTCCGGAATAATGTTCCTAGTGAGAATCCTTGAAATTTTAATGGTTATGGATATATCATAACGAAGTACTGAAATGATGTTGATAATGTAACATTTTTGCGCGCATGCTCTAGGGGAACAGCGTGCTATCGTTTTGTCCAAATGTCTGTAATTTTGGATGATTGAGCCGAAAATGGTCTCAATCGACTAGGTTGGACTCACTGATGACGAATCCGGTGTCAAAATCGATTCTGTCCGGCCGTAGACACGATAACTGTCGACAGAAGCAAGCTAGCAACTTGAAACTTTCAGCATAGGTTGCGCATCGGAATGCCGCGGTTAAGTTCGTTAATGGGCCAAATCGATCGAATAGTTTCGGAGTTATAGGCATTTGAAGTTATTTATTTTTTATTTCAGAAACTACCTGAGCGATTGGATTCAAACTTGGCAGTTAGATGAAGTACAACGACGCGCAACTTTGAGCCAAATTTCGTCAGGATCATATTGTCAGTAATTTTAAAAAAAAAATTTTTTTCGAAATTTTTTTCCAAAAAAATTTTTTTTTCGGAAACCATTCATCATATCCAAAAAAAATTATACTCACACTTTGACCTTCTAATTTCACAGCAGTGTACCTAATTTCAGTTCGATACGATCATAAGTTTTGGAGATATCGGGAAAAAATATGTCAAATTTCGAGGTTTTCTTATCGATATCGTTGATTTTTTCGGTATAACTCGAGAAATACTGATTCATTCCTGATTAAACTTCACAGCTAGTTTAAAGATGCTAAAAGACAACTTTATGCAAAATTTCGTGATAATCGTGTTATTAGAACAATTAAAAAAAAAAATTTCTATGATTTTCTCATCATATCATCCTCATTAAATTCTGTATGAAACTTCGAACTGTTATTTCCGATGAAGTACTGGATTTCAATTCGATCTGATCTGTATTTTTGGAAATATTGGAAAAATATAATTTTGATTGGGTGTATCTACAGAATCATTGGGTGGATTTTACCCATTCACGAATTCGACCTTCGTAATTAAGCCCCAAACCTACTCTACAAATATCGTATCGTATCGAATTGAAATCCAGTAATTTATCAGAAAAAAATTTCAAAAAGCACTGCCGTGAAGGCAGCAGCTTTTGCGCGCACGTTCAAATTCGTTTCTGAAGCGGTCATCTACATTGAACATGCGCGAAAAAGTTGCTGCCTCCACGGCAGTGCTTTTTGAAATTTTTGATTATGGAAAGTTTGCGACTTAATTACTGTTCTGTCACACACATGGCTAACAGTGCTGTACACCTTTTTTGCGCGCATATTCTAGGCTCTAGGGGAACAGAGCGTGCTATCGTTTTGTCCAAATATCTGTAATTTTCGAATTTTTAGCCGAAAATGGTCTAAGACGACAAGGTTGGACTCACTGATGACGAATCCAGTGTCAAAATCGATTCTGTTCGTCCGGCCGGCCATGGACAACTCTCGAACGTTGCAAGCTAGCAACTTGAGACTTTCAGGGTAGTTCGTGCATCGGAATGCCGTGGTTCAGTTCGTTAATGGGCCAAATCGGTCAAATGGTTTCGGTCATAGCCATTTGAAATTTTGAGGTTATTTTCCTATATATATATATATATATATATATATATATATATATATATATATATCACAAGGGTAAAAAAAGTGTACTCTTTTTTCCTCACCGAGCTTTCGCAATTATTTATTGCATCTTCAGGGTTTCTGAAATTACAGCTCGGTGAGGAAAAAAGAGTACACTTTTTTTTACCCTTGTGATACACGAGTCTCTACTCCCTTAAATCTAGATTTATAGTTTCAAAGGCTCTTAATTTATATATATTTATAAAACTATATATATATATATATATATATATATATTCTTTTGAGAACGAGCATTGCATTCTTTGATATATCACAGTGTTAGCAGAGGAAATGTAAATGGGGTACCGTACGTTTTTGCGTATGATACAAGAGCACAGATAAAAACCTCAGGAAAAATTATGTCTCCCCGTATATAAGTGCAGTTATTTGTTTATAGAAGATGGATGGCATCTTTTTCATTGGAAAATAATTTTTTCGTCATCTTGAATTCATTTTGACAAAATATCTTGACATAATATCTGAAACAGAAAGAGGGACAGAAAACCAGAAGGTAGCAGTGAATAATATCACCTACATTTGCTCATGACCGAGAGGGTCTTTCGACCAGGTTCAGTCCTCCAAGCGATGATCTTTCAGGTTTACGAAGAACGCTACAGGCCCCTTTATTGGGGAATCATCTCCCATAGATCCATAATTGTTTATTTTGAACTAGAAATCTAATAAAATATCGGGAATAAATTGAAAGACTTGTGACATGTCTTATGTCAGGATGACAACAGGTTATTTTCCTGATAGTGCCGCTCGGACGGACGGAGAGGATTGAATTTGACCACGGATTCTTCTTAAGGGAGTCCAACTTAAATCGAAAATTTCAATCACTGTGACGAAACGATAACGCGGTGTTTCACAGAACAAGCGAGTAATAAAATGAATATCTGATCGAAATTATTATAATTTTGTGTCAGATTTCTTGAGAAGGAACTTTTCGTTTGGATCACGCTATAAAAAAGTGGTTTAGATCGTGCCTGGGGTATAATTTCCACGTTATTTCTGTGTCTGTTGGTGGATCCAAATGAACCATTATCTAGGTTTACTTGAATTTCTGGAAAAATAGGCGCCTCAATAAGTAATTCAAGGACTCTAATTAATGTGAAGAAGTGCTGAATGCAGGTCACATTATGTTGTAAATCTAGAATCGATCTGAATGATATATATGTTCTTATTTTTCTTATGTTCTTATATGTTCTCGTTTTCAAACGAGAGAATCAATAAAATGGATAGATGGCTTTTCTGCTTTAGTTGTTTTGCATCGTATTTCAAAAGAGAAGGAAACAGATATAGATAGATTTAATATATTTAATGATTTTATTTTCATATCATAGCAGCTCAAGATACGAGCAAAATGAAAAATGTCACAGATGGTTTAATCAAAACTACCTATATACAAATGAAAAATATTAATGTATTGAAAAAAATAACTGTAGCTATTATCGACGATAACAGTTTATCAGTTTTTCAATCAGATCACTCTCTTTGAATATTATTTTGTGTAGTATGTGAAGTAGGTAGCTGTAGAAATGCTCGGTAGTTTCTCTCAAGGAACAGTATTCTTCATCAAAATTCTCTTATTTCTATTAACACCTAAAAACATCTGAACATGAAGTTGTTTTGAAATGAATACATTGTAATTTACCTTTATAAAATAATAATCTTCAAAGAAATGCAGTGAACAGGTATTTCGTGACCTGTTATCCAAACTTTAAAATCCAGGGCTTTCTTCTATCAACGAGTTCCCTGCCAAATGCTGTTTCCAAATTAACTTAACTTCCATTTGGCCTCCGAAAAAATTAATAAAACTAAAGGCAGTGTAGGTGATCCTCTCTTCTCAGACCATAAATAATATTGAGTTGAGGCACACAACAGTATTCATTTCGGAAAGATGCCATTTCGAATTAATACAATCGAAATTCTTGATCGGAAAGAAAGGAATCGATTGATGAATATTACAAACACTTTTGGTATACCAAAATTCCAACACGGAGAACAACACAAAGCTCGAAAATGAACTCTGAAAGTAAGCAAAACACGTTAGAATAACGGGCACGTCGAAGAACTACTAGCTTGGAAGTGTTCGAATTTCTCTCGTCAGAGGGCGTATCGCTTAGCAGTAGTTGCGAATATGGTAGTCTTTCTTCGAATTACTTGAAATAAGGGCCGGTATTATAAAACTTAACTTTAACTTTAACTGACAATTTTGACAGTTGTGCTAGGTCATAACTGTCAAAACTGCCAGTTAAAGTTAAAGTATATAATACCAGCCCTAAATTCCTATGTGAACCATAATTTGTTTGATTTTTTTTTATCACGTATTGGGCCTTCCGTTCACAATAGGGACTCCGGGACCTTCGCATCTAAAGGCAATAATCAAAGGAAATAAACTTAATACAGTTGATCCCGAATAAATTAAATTGGGTGAACCACTTTCGGTTATAAACTTGATTGCCTATAATCAAGTCTACAGTGGTGGCTGACCTATCCTCAAAGGTGCGCGTTGTTAATTGGACCTCGACCTTCTTGTAGACATCCTGTAATTAAACAGAGACTGTGCTAATGAACGTTCGCGTTTTGTTTACCATACCCTCCTCCCTGTCCTCGATACTCCACGTCCATAAGTCATTTCAGCTCCTCATAGAGACACCACAAACTGATCAACTCTTCCCATGAATTTGAATTGTCCGAATGAAGATATTTCGGGGACTATCTAGGATACATAGATGCATTCTGTGATTACTTCTCAGCTTTATTCGGAAGATTTAGGTTAGACCAGGATGTGAAAAACATGGTGTGCGCATGTGCAAGAAACATGACGTCAGCAAGTTGGAGATTCAAGGAAATATATCACAGCCGTCTTTCTAGAGACAAGCGTCCCCCACTCTCTGGTGCCCTACTAGCTGACTCGTACTAGGCGGGCTCTTATGACTAGGGGGTTTTTCCTGGATTTGGGTCATTACTGCAAATGCAAATTTGAACATAATTATTATGGGTTTAATTAATCATTTTCCCAAATTACCTTCAGAAAGTATTCAAAATCAGATTTCAAAATTGGGGTTTTAACATTTAAAGGGACAACGGTGTATAGTAGGATAGCTTGTTCTACTATAGGATAATGAAATATTCATTTTTATTCTGTGGTACACACGTGTTGTTTGTCAATATAACCAAACAATTTTTATTAGTTTCCGTTTGCGATTTGTCAGTAATATGACAGTCTCTGCTCTTCTTTCTATTCCTTGATCGTTGTCTTCTACTCTAACCAGATCAAAGTATAGCTATCTCTGTTTTCCTAAGCAAAGTTATACATTTGACGTCCTTTTCTTTCCGAGAAAGCTGAATTCGACGATGCCAAATCGTGCACTCAAGACAAATCCCTTTAAATTTCAAATCCCCATTTTTATTTTTCAGTTTCAGGTGATCAAATTTTTTTAAATATATAGTATTGAAATTACATAATAACTTCCGGAAGAAACAACTTAGAAACTCGATATTTGTATAGTAGGTTTGGACCTTGAGTACGAAGAACGAATTCGTGAATGGGTAAATTCACCCAATGATTCCGCAGATATAACCATTCAAAATTTTAATTTCCCAATATTTCCAAGAATACAGGTTAGATCGAATCCAGTACTTTATCGAAAAATGACAGTTTGCAGGTTCATACAGAATTTAGGGAGGATGATATGATGAGAAGATAACAGAATATATTCGAAAAAAAAAATATTAATTTTTTTTTCAAATTGTTCTAATGACACGATTATCACGAAATTTTGCACAATGTTGTCCATCGAAATCTTCAAACTAGCTGCGAAGTAACATCACGATTGAATCAGTATTTCTTGAGTTATACCGAAAAAAACAACGATATCGAGAAGAAAACCAGGAAATTCTATATATTTTTTCCCAATATATCCGAAACTGATAGCCGTCGAATTGAATACACTGCTGTGAATGAAATATCACAAGGCCTTACGGACGCGACCATATGAGATGCAGAATGCAGAAAACACTGACATTCATCTACTAATCGTTTGGTTACTAACGATTGGTAGTTACATGCGACTAGAGGCAATGACATGAAGTTCTTCTTTTTCTTATATACTTTACAAGGACATGAAGTTTGGAATCGGCCAATCAGCGAAAACATTCTATGGCGGCAGCTCTGAATTTCAGAACAGAATATATGAATTTCTTCGATATCATATGTATTCAATTCACAGATGTAGGTGAAATCATCTGGATTTGTATGTCATTTCATTGTTTTAGTATTTAGAAATCTTCTCAACCTTGTGATGTCAATCCTGTTTATTGCTACATTGAATACATGAAGCTGCAATAACGGCCGTTTGTTAACACAATCGCTTCAGAGAGAAGCAATCAAAGGAATCGATATTTGTGATATTCGGAAACTGTGTTAGTCAGATTAAGATTGAATTTTAAAAAATTAAGAAATATCGGACTACGTCAGCCTAGCGGCCGTTTGTGAAATTTATAACTTCGAGACAAAAAAGAACTCATGTCCATAAAGTTAGCAGAGCCACTTGCACGGAAGTCAATGAAAACCATCTCATTAATTGTCGTAAATTTGTCGAGAATTTGTAGTGAAAGAAAAAAAATTGTCGCGCTTCTAGTTTTTTTTAAGGGGTGGCTCTGCTAACTTAAAATTAAGTTAGCAGAGCCATTCTAAAATATTCATCGAATTCGATCAAAAATGTTATGAGTAATTGTCGAGTATTTGTCGTAGACCATCTAGCCTGAAAAAAAGAGAAAAAATAATTTTTTATAGCTTTTTTATAGGTTTTAATGAAACGTTCTGGTTTCTTAGGAAATTTGTCATATCCGGTAATATTGCATTGGTAAATTGATATTGCAGGTATGTTTTCCGTATCATTATGGACTGATATTGGGTTGTATATGTTAAATCTTCCATTTCCCGAGATGAACAATTTTCGTTTCAATGCTGAATAATGGCAATATTCCATTCTCACGGATATACATCGACGTAACTTTGTCATACAAGAAAGTTAATTAGATAACCGTTTTTTCTTCCGGAAATGAGCTGAACGATTGAAGGACGACCAAAACATATTTGTCGTGAAAGAAAAAAATTTGTCGCGCTCTTTGTTTTTTTTAAAGGGATGGCTCTGCTAACTTAATATTAAGTTAGCGCAGAGCCATTCAAAGCTATGCATCGAATTCGATCAAAAATATTATGAGTTATTGTCGAGTATTTGTCGTAGATCATCTAGCCTGAAAAAACCAGAAAAATTATTTTTTTATAGCTTTTTTTAAGGTTTTAATGAAATGCTCTGGTTTCTTAGGAAATTTGTCATATCCGGCAGTGTTGCCGGATATGACAAATTCAATGAAACCAGAACATTTCATTGAAACCTAAAAAAAAGTTTTAAAAAAATAATTTTTTCAGGTTTTTTCAGGCTAGATGGTCTACGACGAATACTCGACAATTACTCATAACATTTTTGATCGAATTCGATGCATATTTCAGAATGGCTCTGCTAACTTAATATTAAGTTAGCAGAGCCACCCCTAAAAAAAACTAGAATCGCGACAAATTTTTTTCTTTCACGACAAATTCTCGACAAATATACGACAAGTAATGAGATGGTTTTCATTGACTTCCGTGCAAGTGGCTCTGCTGACTTTATAGACATCAAGAACTCAGGCTCGAAATTAGTAGAGTAGGTTTGAAGCTCGAGTAAGAATTCATGAGTTGGTGAAATCGTCTGAATCTTCTGAATTCATGATATAGGTACATAAGAATTATTTTACATAACCAATTCTGCTCATTGAGTTAACTCAACCGAGATATTCAGTATCTGCACCTGAACATTTCAGGATTCTGGGTGTTCATATTTGAAAGTTACAGTGTTTATGGTCTTATGGACAGAATAAAATTTGACAATGAATTTTTCATCAATTTGATTTCACATTTGTATATTTCCTGCTGACTGCATGCTCTTTTACGTAAGAACGGAAACTCTATCGACTTGAACTTTTCAAGGATGGTTGCATATCAAAATGTAACGATTGAGTTCATTAATGGGGCGAATCAGCAAATCGGTTTAAAGTTATAGTCATTTGAATTTTTGAAGTTATTTCCACAACATCTCAGAAACCACTTGAGTGATTGGATTGAAACTAGGTAATTAACTGAAGCATACTGACCGGAAAATGCTCGCGAAATTTGATTGGTAGCGTTTGAGGAGTAGAGTCGCAAAAAAGTTTTCTTTGAAATTTGACCAGATAATTATTTTTCTCGAGATAAATTTTTCTTTCGGGAACTATTCATCAGATTTTTTTGCATTTTTCGACTATCCTAGGCTTTAACGAAACCCCTCAGAAACTTAAAGCTTGTGCGAGTTAGGATAACGGGTGTGTTCTGTGAAGGCTTTGTAACCAATTCCTTGCGCCACGTTAGGAACAGCACTGTTAATTGTTTACCCAACGGCAAACGGTTGGACGATCCCCTGAAAACCTGAAAAGTTATTTCCTGGCCAAGGGCTTGAACCCCAGATCCTAGGATCATGAGGCATGAGCTCTAACCACTAAGCTACCGCCGCATATTTGATATGGTTTCGATATAAATTGGCGCTTTCCTTGAACTCTATAACTGGATTTATGAAATCGACGATGCCGTTCCCGTTCGCAGTTGACTTTTCCGTACAAAGTTAAAAAGCACTAAATGCGCAGGGGCATTAATAAAGTCCGCAGCAGCATCAGCTGACTGTTGGTGTACCGCTCTCCTGCTATTTCTGCCGACGTTCAATGTGACCATGTTTTATCTTTTGACGTTCCCGTTCGGATTTTAACCAATAAAGTGAGGTTAGGATGCACTTATAATTCAGAGATTGTTTTGTTTATTGATAAGTTACGCTTGGTTTGGTTAGATTCTTCCAACTTTAACAAAGGAAACCCAAATTCACAGGATTTTGAACTCTATAAAACCAAATGAACGCGAATTGGTCGAACGGCGAACGTCAAGTTTATAAAAGGGGTATAGTTTGTTTCGAACCGCCAGCAGCCAACGGGGACGTCAGCGGGAACGTCAGCTGCGAACAGAAACGGGAACGAAAAGTTTATAAATCCAGCTTATATTTCAACAGTGAACAATTAAATATCAAATTGATACGATATCAATTTTAGAGATATCTGAAAAAAATGGCAAATTTGGTGATATTTCCCTCGGTATAACTCAAATACTACTGATGACACTTGGCACCTAGTTGAAAATGCTTATGTACAGTTTCTTGCAAAATTTCATAATGATCGCGTATGTAATCAGGATAATTTGAAAAAAATCAATTTTTTTTATTCTGCGAGTTGCTAACCATTGCTGTATTCTCATGAAATTTTACATGAACCTTCAAGCTATTATTTTACTCAAGTAGGTACTGGATTTCCATTTGTTCCGATCTATTTTGAATGCGTATGTTTGCATTATCAATTATCCATAATTGCCAGTTCAAACTAGAAATTATCCTTAATTGCGAGTTCGAACCTATAATTTGCCATAATTGTCAGTTTGAACTGACAATTATCCATAATTGCCAGTTCAAACTAGAAATTATCCTTAATTGCGAGTTCAAACCTATAATATAATTTGCCATAATTGTCAGTTTGAACTGACAATTATCCATAATTGCCAGTTCAAACTAGAAATTATCCTTAATTGCGAGTTTAAACCTATAATTTGCCATAATTGTCAGTTTTAACTGACAATTATCCATAATTGCCAGTTCAAACTGGCGATTATAATATTTTTTCTCGCATGTTCTCTTAGCGCTTTAGCAGGAAGTGAAGCAGTTTTCGGCGCTTTGGCAACAAATTTGAACAATGGCGTCGAAGGTGATGACTTAATATTAGTGCATTTATAACATTTTTTGAATTTCTTTCGAATTGAAGTATCATCACTACCACGAAAGCTTAGTTCTTACTTCAATGATTATACAAATCAAAACAATAAATTTTCATACTTCTAGCCTCTTCATAATTTGTGTATGCCTTATTGAAGAGGGTAACCATCAAACTGTTCAACATGTTCTTAAGGTATGGGTAGGCATCAATCTGCCAGAAAAGTCTTAGTGGAGATATACTAGTAAAATCAATCATTTTTGCGCGCATGTTCTAGGGGAACAGCGTGCTATCGTTTTGTCCAAATGTCTGTAAATGTGTTTTGGATGATTGAGCCGAAAATGGTCTCAATCGACTAGGTTGGACTCACTGATGACGAATCCGGTGTCAAAATCGATTCTGTCCGGCCGGCCGGCTGTAGACACGCTAACTGTCGACAGAAGCAAGCTAGCAACTTGAAACTTTCAGGATAGGTTGCGCATCAGAATGCCGCAGTTAAGTTCGTTAATAGGCCAAATCGGTCGAATAGTTTCGGAGTTATAGGCAGTTGAAGTTTTAAAGTTATTTATTTTTTATTTCAGAAACTACTTGAGAGATTAGATTCAAACTTGGCACTTGGGTGGAGTATAACGACGCGCAACTTTGAGCCAAATTTCGTCAGGATCAGATTTTCAGTGAATTTTAAAAAAAGTTTTTTTCGAAATTTTTTTCCAAAAAATTTTTTTTTCCGGAAACCATTTATCATACTCAAAAAAAAGTCCACTCACACTTTGAACTTCATATTTCACAGCAGTGTACCAAATTTCAGTTCGATACGATTATAAGTTTCGGAGATATCCGGAAAAAATGTGTCAAATTTCGAGGTTTTCTTCTCGATATCGTTTATTTTTTCGGTATAACTCGAGAAATACTGATTCAGTCCTGATGAAATTTCACAGCTAGTTTTGAGATGCTGAAAGACAACTTCATGCGAAATTTCGTGATAATCGTGTCATCAGAACATTTTGAAAAAAAAAATTTCTATGATTTTTCTTATCATATCATCCTCATCAAATTCTGTATGAAACTTCGAACTGTTATTTTTCGATGAAGTACTGGATTTCAATTCGATCTGATCTGTATCTTTGGAAATATTGAAAAAATAAAATTTTGATTGGGTATATCTACGGAATCATTGGGTGGATTTTACCCATTCACGAATTCGGCCTTCGTAATTTAGGTCCAAACCTTCTCTACAAATATCGAGTTCCTAAGTTGTTTCTTTCGGAAGTTATTGTGTTTACGCAGTCGGCCGTTAGGCTGACCGTAAACACAATAACTTCCGGAAGAAACGACTTAGGAACTCGATATTTGTAGAGAAGGTTTGGGGCTTAATTACGAAGGTCGAATTCGGGAATGGGTAAAATCCGCCTAATGATTCCGTAGATATACCCATTCAAAATTTTATTTTTCCAATATTTCCAAAAATACAGATTTGATCGAATTGAAATCCAGTAATTTATCAGTGAAAATTTCAAAAAGTACTGCCGTGAAGGCAGCAGCTTTTGCGTGCATGTTCAAATTCGTTGCTGAAGCGGTCATCTACATTGAACATGCGCGCAAAAGTTGCTGCCTTCACGGCAGTGCTTTTTGAAATTTTTCTTTTGAACAGATCAATTGAGATGGTAGTGGCGAAAGCCTAGTAAACTCTATATGGGCACCAGAGCAAATTCCTAGAGTTGCAAAATGGCGCATGGATCTTTCTATGTCGATTTCGAGAATTTTTTAAAAGTACTCGTCGAAAGATCATCTTCTTCAGTCTACTCGTTAGCGCTTTTTCGCCACTTCATCTCACTGAAGTCGGAAGGTCGTGAGAATTTTTCTGTTTCGAGTTAAAGCTGACCCCGTGTACCATCTTGTTCAATTAGTATAGTATAGATTAAGTACCTACAAAACTTTATTGAGAATTCAGCCTTACTCTATTGATGTAGCATGTCGATACTTGGTGTAGGTTTAAGAGTTTTGTGAAGTTCACGTCTGTATTACTTACCTGTTTTCTCTTCTATGTTGTGTGCATGTATAACAATTTTCGTGAAATCAAATATTCTATTCATTATGAAAAATAGTCTGATTTAAAGGATTATTTGAAATGGCTCTTCTATAAGGAAAAAGTCTGAAGTGCAGAGGTCGCCAGTGAGATCTAGTCTTTCGTGAAACAGTGAATACAGCAGTGTTTTAGACATCTTCGTTATAACAACTGGTTACAAGATATACCGACGAAAAATGGGACCTGAAAAATATCAAATTCAAGTTTTCCCAGCTCAATCTAACGTCAATGGCAGAGTGGTTAGAAACTTGGAGCCGAAAATGTTAATCGAATAATTCTCCTTGGCCGGAGTCGGCACGAACTCTCCAGTAGCTAGTATTGCAAACAATTTCCACAAGCTTGTACTGGGTAATTAAGTGGCTGCCTAATGCACTACGCTGAAATTTGGAGAAAGCATATTACTATACAAATCATTTCCGCTTTCCCACAAAGACTATGGCGTTTACGTGTTATTTCGCTTCCTCCGTTTCATGCGCGAACATTGCAGTCTTGTATTTCACAGGTCTTTAATGGAGGACTCTATATTTTCATGCGCCAGCAAACATTTATTCCGAATAATTTTCATTTGGCTCTGTTTCAGTTGTGGTTTAAATGAATCTAGTTCTCTCGATCCATTTGAAATGATTTATGAAAACCCCTTATCAACGTAGACTTGCAGTTGGAAGTGTAGGATCTTAGAGGAGGCATGCTTCAACATTTTTACGCGCTTGTTCTAGGGAACAGCGCGTTATCATTTCGTCACGATGTCTGTAATTTTAGAATTTTGAGCCGATATTGGTCTCAAACGACTAGGTTGAACTCACTGATGAAGAATCCGTGGTCAAAATTGATTCTGTCCTTCCGGCCGGCCGACCGGCCGTGTGCGCTGTAACTCTCAAAAGAAAAGACCTAGAGTCTTGAAATTTGCAGGTTAGGTTGAGATCCTGAATATCTCAGTTAAGTTCGTTAATGGGCCAAATCTGCTGAATGGTTTTTGTGCTACAGCCATTTGGAATTTTGATTTTTCAATAACTCGAGAAAAAATTCATCTCTTGATTGGAAGATGAACAGTGTCAATAAAAAGAATTATCCATGGAAAAATTCGAAAAAAATTTTTTTTTTCTAAAATTTTTATATTTCATTAAAATTTCACTGAAATTTCCAAGTCACCATTTCGCAGTGTGAACAAGCGCGTCAAAGCTAGTGACTTCACGTCAGTGCTTTTCTAGATTTTTATACTTAAAAGCAAAAAAAATTATTAATTACGGCTTCGTGGATTTCGTCAACAGAGCCAAAAGCTTCAAAAAAACCTAGAAAAGCACTGACGTAAAGTCAGCAGCTTTTTTACGCATTTGCTCACATTGCGAAAAAGCGACTTGGAAATTTCAGTTAAATTTAAATGAAATATGAAAATTTTCAAAAAAAAAAACTTTCTTTTAAAATTTTTCCATGGATTATTCTACTCATTTACACTGTTCTTCTTCCAATCAAAATTCATTCCTATCAGATATATATTTTTCGAGATATTGAAGAATCAAAATTACAAATGGCTGTAACACAAAAACCATTCGGTAGATTTGGCCCATTAACGAACTTGACCGAGATATTCAGGATCAAAAATTAAAATGATAATTTCAAGACTTTATGTCCTTCCTTTCAAAAGTTAGAGCACACACGGGCGGCCGGCCGGACGGCCAGACAGAATCAAATTTGACCAAGGATTCTTCATCAGTGAGTACAGCTTAGTCGTTTGAGACCCATTTCAGCTCATAATTCGAAAATTCCAGACATTGTAACGAAACGATAACGCGCTGTTCCCCAGAACAAGCGCGTAAAAACCTCGTTAATATCTCAAGGTCGGGCACCTGCCCACGGTCAGAATTTTTTTCAATGACAAAATCATCACGAAATTTTGCACAACTTTACGCATAGGTATTTTCCAACTAGATACAGAGTTTCATTTCTATCGTATCAGTATTTTTGAGCGCATGTTCTGGGGAACAGAGTACTTTGGTTTTGTGCAAATGCATGATTTTTGAACTTTGCAATTTTAAAGTTCCTAATTAATTCTCTGGAACGATCCATTCCTGGAAGATTCCTCCAGAGTGCCTCTCTTTCATTTTCTTCCTTCTCCAAAAAAATCTATTAACGCGCTTGTTCTGGGGAACAGCGCGTTATGTTTCGTCACAATTTTCGAATTTTGAGCTGAAATCGGTCTCAAACGACTAGGTTGGACTCACTGATGAAGAATCCGTGGTCAAATTTGATTCTGTCCATCCGTCCGCCCGTATGTGCTCTAACTTTCGAAAGGAAGGACCTAAAGTCTTGAAATTTTCAGGTTAGGATTTGATCCCGAATATCTCGGTTAAGTTCCTTAGTGGGCCAAATCTGCCGAATGGTTTGCGTTACAGCCATTTGAAATTTTTTTTCAGAAACTCGAAAAATATTTATCTGATCTGATGAAACTTGGTTGGAAGATGAACAGTGTCAATAAGAAGAATTATCCATGGAAAAATTTTCAAATTCTCATATTTTCAACAACAAGCGCGTAAAAGCTGCTGACTTCACGTCATTGCTTTTCTAGGTTCTTTCATAGGTGCATTTGCCTATACCAGAGAAAGGTTCTGAGCTAGTAGGTGGCGTTTTGCCCCCTTTCTGGCCTCTTCATATCTTTTGATTCCCGTGTGCCGAGGAGCCCAGACTAAAAACTGATAATGAATTCATTAACCTAGGGTAACCAACCAAATTTTATCACCATACGGTTTTCTCTTACGAATGGGTTAAAAATTTTCTCTCTCAATTGGCGTCTGAATTTAAGATTGCAGCCCCACGGTGGCCAGTTTTAGAACCTTACATTTAGTTTTGATAGTCGATTTTGTACTGTTGTTTGTTAGTGTTCGGTTTGATAATTTTTGATTTCACGATTTATTCAAAGACTTTTTAGACTTTTATAGTTAACGAGAGTATTACTGGGAGTACATATTCCATTCTTATAAAGTAGGTATGTATCATTCTTCTATCTTATTGAGTGTAGCAACTCTAAAATCACGATATCTACAAGGTTAGGCAGTATTTCGATATTATTCATTTTCAGATCCAAATGGCAAGATTGACTTTGGTGGATTTCTTAGGCTGTCTTGAAAGTTGTAGAACAGATAGTATTGTAAAACCTATTTTTTGGAATAATAGACAAATACTCATAACTTTACTATTTTTATAGCGAATGACTAAATACTCAATATATTGTAAATAAAATGAATACATTCACATAAAGCTAATGCTACTTGTATGGTAAGTCTTATTCATTATGGATTGACAAATAAATTTTCATACACTCATATGATTGGTATTGAAAAAGCTGTAATAAATAAGCCTTTTACAACTTTGCTTTCATCGGCAGAAGCACTTTGAGCGAACAGTATTCATCACCAGATTGTTGAGACTCTTTTTTTTCAATAGTCAGTTCTATCACTAAAACATTTACGTTGTTCCCTAATGATCAGTTCAACAGGCAGATTTCTGGAAGGCAGAGCATTCCTCTCAAGTAAATTTCTCTGCTTGGATTAGGGGCCTGGAAAAAAATTGTCTTCATGAATGTGATCTAATATTTCATGACCAATTCGTGCTTACCTCTATAAAAATGATCATCATCGGTAAAATGCAGGTAACAGACTCTCATAAATCTTGTTTGTTGGTTTTTATCGATTTTTCAACACTTTCAGGCCCGACTTGTTAAAGGAAGTGCCTTTCACCCGAACTTGAAATTTTTCACCGGGCTGTGGAATTCTATGGGAAGGGACATTTGATTTTGCTTTTCCTCAGTAGAAGCACTTGTAAAATCATACAAACGCCAAGAAAAATGCATAAACTTTCTCATTTTCGTAACATTAGTTTTAACTTGTCAATGATAATGTCTGTACCTCGGGTTACTTGGATAGCCACCAGAGGCAGTAGCGCTTATCTTCATTCGCCAATAGGTAGCAGATACAACAGAGTGAAAAGAAACCGTGAAGTTCAGTATAATATCAAAGCTTCTTCTCGCATTTTTCCAAACCAACAGTGGCTCAACAATAAAATGGAGGTATGCAGGGGACAGAGTTCCAGAAAGAATATCCTGTAGATTAACAATCGACATTGTCATATAACATTGTGAGAACCCCAAAATGTAATATTTATGTAAAATTTAAGACTGAAAATATTGAAAACAAATGATATCAAATTTCGTGGCTATTCGAAATTTTGAACTTATTTGTTCAATATTTCAAAAGTAATCAACGCGATCAGATAGTATTTTGAAAATGATGAGAGAAAATTTGTGCGAAATTTATTGATGATTGTTCAATTGGATTAATGAAAAAAATTAGTTCTCAAGTCATTTTTCATCGAAGGGCTGGATTTTTATTCCATTCGATCTATGTTTTTAGAGATAGCTGGAAAATTAAATTTTGAAAAGGTGTATCTGCGGAATCTTTGGATGGTTTTACAAATTCACCAATTCGGCCTTCGTAATCAAACTGCAAAATTACTCTACAATTATTAAGCTACTGAGTAGATTCTTCCGAAAGTTATTCTGTTCACTATCAGTGCTTAGGCAGGCCGTTAACATTATTAACTTTAGGAAGAATCTACATAAGGAATATATTTGTAGAGTAGGTTTTCAGTTCAATTAGGAAGGTCGAATGCTTAAATGGGTTGAATTCCCCAATTATTCCTTAGATAGTTATACCCACTCGAAATTTTGGACCGAAGTGCGATCTAGTACTTGATCAAAAATTATAGCTTGAGCTTCATTTAGAATTTCGTGCGGAGCATATGAAAAGAAGATCCGCGTTTGGCGGGGTCAATACGTGTATACATAGATGACTGCTTCAACGGAACAAGCGCGTAAAAGGTCTGACCTCATGTCAGTGCTTTTCTAGGTTTTTTTTTATTGTTATTGGCATACTCTAATCGAAAATAGTCCAATTACGATAATGAATCAAAATTAGCAAGTCCCTGAACACTCCATTTTGAAACAACCTCAGGCTCCGATTACATAAAAATTTCAAACCAATTATGAAAGTTTGTATTGAATTTTTCACGCATCATCACTTATTCTGATCCGGACTACCCAGAAAACAGGTGATGTTATCAATATTAACGTGTCAACAAATAGGCACTAAAATTGAAGATATTAATTTATTCATTGGTCGGTTCATTTCTATGCATCTGTGATGCCTACTGAAATAATTGACAGGGGCATTTCTCCTAAACACGTTTTATAAACGCATGTAAATTGAAGGGTAAACATATTATCAGCTATAAAGCATATAATCTAGGATAATTTATTTATTTTCATCTAAGATTAGATGGATCATTTTTAGGGCTCGTTGCAATAATATAAACGCTGAGGTCCCTTCAATCACTATAATCAAATTATCAGCTCCTAGGTTATGGGCTTATCTCTAATATAGGCTCTTGAAGGCAATTTGCATAACAATAGTGTGAATTAATTGAGTATTCGGCTGTTAAGATCGAGAACTATCTGGTATGTGTAATTATCACTCTTTGTGTTTCGTTACTTTGAGCCATCTGAGTTATGTGCAGGTAAAATTATGGTACCTAAGTAGGTAGTATAGTGGTTAAAATATGAATTCCTTCACGGCATCTTCAGGATTGGTATTCTAATGAAAGCGTATTGAATGATTGTGAGTGATAATATATTTTAATAATCATTAGTTTATGATACCCGTTTCAATTCACGGAATTGAATTAACTATGGCCACAGAATTATAATATATTTGAACTGATGCCTAAGAATTGAAAACCAATCTTTCCAGTTTAGAGAAGGTTTCCGGGAAATTTGAAGAGATTCATACAAAATTTGACAGATAGAAATTGTTTGTTCCCTCTTTACGCGTGCTTTCGAATTTGAAGCCAAAAATGGACTCAAACAATAAGGACAAATTTAAATCTGCCCGCTCAGTGACCGTATGTGCTGTTACATTCGAAGAAAAAAAATTTATATTGTTGAATCTCAAATAGGTATATTGTTGAAGGTTTCAGGGTAGTTAGGTTTGTAACCCCAAATATCCCGATTGAGTTCTTTATGTGTAAAATCCGCCTATTGGTTTCGGAGTCAAAGTCATCGAAATTTTGTTCCCCCAATAACTCGAGAAATTCGATATTATTGAATTGAAACTCTGGTTGCAGTTGCAAAGTTTCAGCGAGGAGGTGTGTGCCAAATTTAGTGACAGTTATATCACTATAGAAAATTCAAGAAAGTTTCTTCAGCATCTTCGATATTTCAGAAACTATTTTCCACATGCTGCTGAAATTTTGTGTCTACATAGGTGATTTCCATAGAAGGAGTGATAGAAAAACTCAGCTCCCCAGCTATTCCAATTGAAAAGAATGGGGCTTTGTTAAGTCCATAAACGAAGGATTGGGAAAGGCGAAGATTTTGACATAGGAAGACATAATTTTTATTGCTTTCCAAAATATCGCGAAAAGGAGTTTTTTTCAATCTTGAATTCATCGAAAAATGTCAACTTCGGTAAAAATTGTTTAAATATAGTTTGGGAATCCAATTTGCCGTCTATATTTATTTATACAGTGTCCCGCAAGAGTGGCGTTCCATATCCCTATTCAAGAAACAGATGGAAATCTTTCTTTAAACTATGTAACCTTACAGCTCGAGCTCTACAAAATGATTATATCTTCGGAAGAACAGGGTGTTCCATTATTTATGGGCGGGTCCCAACTTTGTTTTTTTTTAATGAAAACCTCTATATGTTATTAATTTTTCTGTTTCTACATGCAGAATAGAATAGATTTTATGCATTTCTTTACTTTACGAAAATATTAACGGTTTTCGAGATATTCTGTCAACTCTTTTTTTCTAAGATTGGTCACTCAGAGTATACGTAATTATTAGGTTGTGCCAAGTACCGTTGGATTTATTTCTGGTCAAATACTGTACAGAGTAGGCCAAATTGGATACTTCTGAAGGGAAAGTCCTATTTATGTACTTGAAAGACGAAACTGATGTTGGTGTATCAGGACATGAGAAACTAATTGGCAAAAATCGCAACTCTATAGCTATCACCGTTACAAAGTCACCAAGTATTTTCCTAAAATGTTCATTTTAGAAATTTTGCTCTAACTTCTTTTCTGTTGAAAAATTTTCATCTCTGTGAAAACATTCTCGTGACAACTTCTCACGTTCATTCATTGCATTTTCTGCGAACTGATATTTTATGAGATATCACTAGGAATTTTTCTTTCAAATGCGACACCCCATATATTTTTACATTTTTCGAATTCATACGGTCTGTCTAAAAAGACTATCATGTCCAATATCTCAAAATTTTCGTTTTTCATTGCAGATAGCTGAACAGAACTTGCGAACTAAACAGAACTTTTATTGTTGCAATAAACGTTTGATAAGTAACATTTCTATGCTTTCATTCCATCATCGCATCCTCCAAAGCCTACTTGAAGATGAAAGTTGAAAATTCAATTTATCTAACATAACTCTTGAAATATATTTCGTATGCTATATTTTGAAATTGTAATTCCAGGCTCTATCGAAATATGTAAAAATATACCAAGTCCCATGTCCCATTAGAAAAAAAAATGCCAAGTGATTTCTCACAAAATATCAGTTCGCAGAAAATTCAATTAACTGAATTGAATTCTAAGTGAGAAGTTGTTACGAGAATGTTATTATAACAAGAAATTTTTTTTTCTTAGATTTATTTGCCCTATAACCTTTAGCTTGCCGTTTCAATGAAGAACGAAGTTTTGAATATGTAGATATATCTACATTATGTTAAATTGCAAGGGGCGACTTAGACATTGAATAATAAACAAAGGTCTAAAGGAAGTATGCTATTACAACATTTTCCGAGAAAGAACTCGTTTTCTTACTCTTGCGATATTCCATAAAATGTTCATATGCATATTCGTACTTATCTCTTGATTTTTGGCAATGATTCTAATGAAGCAGCACCTATTCACTGCCTCAACCAGCTCTGGAGGTGTCCCAGAGACGGAAAATTCATCATCACTTTTCATTTTACACTGTTTTGTTTTCGAAAACACCAGGAATTTAATTGATCTGCTTCAAGTTTGGCAATTCATAATTCATATCTATTTATGAATAAAAAAAATTCTCGGTTTTTTCAAAATCAATTAATATCTGTCGGATTTCAAACCAATTGGGGAAAAAAGTATGTTTACCTCGTAGGAAAAGCTACATTCCTAGACTCTGTGTTGCTAAGTCTCGGCTTGCGCCTCGACTTTTCCTACTCGGTAAACAGTGTACTATTATCCCACTTCATGGAAAATCTCTGAAAACAAATTTTGTTGGGATGTTAATATAATAATAATAATAATAACATTTATTCACTGACTTAATTACAATATAGTGCAGATAGGTAATCACATTATTCATATATAGGTAGGTGTGAAATATAAACAATTGTGGAGTCCAGGTAAATATACAGTACAAACAAGCATAAACCAAAAACAAGAAAAAAAGTGAACAGATAAATGATACACGGAAGCTTTAGCCCCGCAAAGCTATCACTTTCCATTGATAGGTGAACAAACAACAAAAAATAAACGATATCACAACCTATCAAATATCAACTCACAATACACAAATTCATAAGCTCTTCAAATCAATTCCACTCTACCTGTCTTTCTGATTGACAAAAACATGCAGTTTTGTTCTTCCGTAAGAGAGTATCCACCTTATTGACATCTTCCTGAATAAACTGATATTATTGATCTTCTTCATTTCTGGGGGAAGTTAGAAGAGAAGTTTCGGTGCAAGGTAGTGGCAGCAACGTTGTCCAACAGCTTTATCGCAACGACTAACGCTCAAAGAGTTCATTTTACCTCTTGTGTTGTGACAGTGTGCTATGGTGTCAGATGATATTTTGGACGTTTTCATATTCATCAGCATGTTTATGCAGAAAAGTTCGAGAATGTAAGTGGCTTACTATAAAAAATCTATAACATTCCCAAATTTTTCACACCAAATCTGATACACCCTGTATAGGGTGACTATTCGAAACGTTTTTTTCTCTCGTATTATTTCAGATTATTTTTTTTTCTCGTAAAAATACTATACAGTATTCTCGAAATAAGATATTCGAGTCTTCATGCAGATGCCGCTGCCACATTCCAGAAGATTTAGGTTGTTTCAGACCCAGCTTCATTAGCCTTATTGAAAGCAACTATAAATTTCCCGATATCCAGTATCCACAACACACAATAACAGTTACTCGGTCAATGAGGTTAAATAAAATGCATTAGGAAAAACCGGGAATGGGAAAGTTGCTTGCAATTTATCTTTCTTGGACGTGTTGTTTATAGGACAAATTGAATTCGGGAGAAACTTGCGAGACTGTTAAATTCCGGATTAGTGGGATATTGATAGTTCGAGGTACATTCGTCTGGACCAGAACAAAGCACAATGTGAATAGAGATATTTTCGAATACATGAGATAGATCCACTGAAATTTAAGGGTTAATTGTACTTGTGCATTCGAAAAGAGATATGCTTCAGAGTTAATGCACTGGATCTCCATCTCTTAGTATGCCAAGACGTCAAACATGGCCACATGCTGCATGTGTGGTATCTGGTTCGGATATAAATGGTTTCACCCCTTATCTATGAAATCACTTTACATCAATGAAACTGGTTCACAGAGATGACAGAGCGCCGCGCCGGTTCGAAAAACCAAACATCACACCTATGAATATTCATGAAAAAATCTACAAATATTCCTACTTGAGTATCATACCAACAACTAAAGCTTCTTTTCAAAGAGGATTTCGTTCGAGTAATTCTTGAAATGCAGATTCACGGTACTACCGCGATTATCAGCCTGACCTACTGTGTCTAATACAGAAATAGTTAGATCCCTACCTAGATGTAACTCAGACCTATTGGTTGGTGACTTTGTGAACAAAATGTAAACAACTCTATCTCAGGAGAATCTTAGAGACCTACACTCTCGAGGTGCAGAACACTTCGAGCATGTAAATGAAGTTTGGATGAACTTCATGCAACGTGAACTCTATGAAACCACAAATATATGTTTGTGGTTCCAGAAAGAAGAAGAAATTTGAAGAATTGCAGATTGCAGTAGCCCGATTTTCATTCCGAAACGCTCAGCACTATCTCAGGAGAACCTTACGAACCCCAAGATGCAGAAAGGAAGAACTATGAGCATTAAGTTCACCCACTATGGAAAAAACACATGTGTTTTTCTCCATAGTGGGTGCGATAGTGCTAGACAGTGCACTTAAGATCGCAGTAGAAATGCTACGTATCATGGAGTAATATGAGTTTGTAAACTACGAATAGTACGAACAAACAATTTCATTTACTCGATAACTATATAGGAATAACTTCAACGCAGATATCTCTTACGGTGATCTGTTTTGCAGAATTACCGATCTATGGCTTGAAGTTCAGAGGAAAATCATTGATAAAACTCAATTACTCACTTAATTCGGTTTGTTCTTGTAAGTTAATGTCCATTATGACAGTTTGTTGCAATCATAATCTGTATTTCTGTTATTCATTGCTTGATAAAGTCTTGAGAAAAGACGAAACGTTGCAAAAAGATATTAAGAAACATCATCAGATAATTTTATTTGTCCACACATCCCTGAAACATTTAGTTCATCACAATGATTAATGGTTACATTAATATTATTATTATTACCTAATATTTCACTGTACTTGACCATTGAAACACCTACCATATAGTTGATTTTCCTGCAATATCCAGTTGATTCCACCATAAGATCATATAAAATTTAATTCCTGCCTATTCTCATTTCGAAAATTCCATAATTGTACCATCGTTTCCTTAAACAATGATTGTACCAATCTTCACCAAACTTAAATGAAATTAGCGTGAACTCTATGAATTCCATGGAAAATCTGACTCACAAAATTCAAATTTATTTCTGTGATCTGGCCTCATCCTCATGAAAATTGGCCCTCAGTTACTGACAACGGTTTTCGTCTATCCAGTACAGAAATAGGACTCCGCCTTCAAAGTGTCCAATTTGACCCACCCCGTATAACTTGAAGACTTATCCTGTATAATAATGAACCAGATTCGTTCGAACGCTACAACGCCAGCTTATTCCTACTATTTCCAGACTTACTGATACCCGTTCTGTTATTTTTCTCTAGCCGTATTTCACTGAACCTGAATTCGTTTCGTTATTGCCTACTGTCATCAGTAAATTCAGCTATTTCGGAACGCAACTTCTGTTTGGTGGAAATATTGGAAATGAAAAATATTACGTATGCAAATCACTGAAAACGGTAGGCGAAATTTGCCCTTCAATAAACCCGAGCAGCGTACTTTCAAGCTCACATACGAACATTCGTGATAGACAAAATCTATTAAATCGAGCTGCTATACACATTGGAAATATAATTTTCCTCATATTCCCAAAACGAATGTAAGAATGTTAACATGATTTATAATAATAATAATAATAAATCTTTATTTCACCCAACAGGAAAATCCCAATTCTGATGTATATATATATATATATATATATATTCTTTTGAGAACGAGCATTACATTCTAAGATATATCACAGTGTTAGCAGAGGAAATGTAAACGGGGTACCATACTTATTTGCGTATGATACGAGAGCACAGATAAAAACCTCAGGAAAAATTCTGTCTCCCCGTATAAGTGTAGTAATTTGTTTATAGAAGATGGATGGCATCTTTTTCATTTAAAAATAATTTTTTCGTCATCTTGAATTCATTTCAACGAAATATCTTGACATAATATCTGAAACAGAAAGAGGGACAGAAAACCAGAAGGAAGCAGTAAATAATATCACCTACATTTGCTCATGACCGAGAGGGTCTTTCGACCAGGTTCAGTCCTCCAAGCGATGATTTTCAGATCTTCAGATAAACGAAGAACGCTACAGGCCCCTTTATTGGGGAATCATCTCCCATAGATCCATAATTGTACATTTGGAACTAGAAATCTAATAAAATATCGGGAATAAAGTGAAAAACTTGTGACATGTATTATGTCACATGTATTATGTTGATGTAAAGTAACATTATGAAAATATTAGTATAAGAATAAAAGAAAAACATGCAATCTACATTCATATAATATTTGAAACCGAAAAATAACGAAACAAAATGTTCAACTTTCAATTCAACACAAACTCAAATCCTTAACCTAGTTGAACACATTCACCTCTAGTCTGTCAGCACTGCGACATATACTATAGACTGGGTACCTCTCGAACATATTTGTACGAGCCGTAGGCAAATGGCTATTCTGTAATTAAAAGCCTCTGAGCAAATCTAGCACACTGTTCCTCACGCCTCGCAAGGAAGGACAATATTCCCATTTCATTCATGATGACTGATAAATCTGCTCCATGCTCAGGAAACCTACCAGTACGCCTGAATATTATATATTTGAAAAACTTCTTATATACTCCATTCACTTTTATAAAGTATCCCGGTTGGCCATGATTTAGGTCTATCATGCTTTTGTAACTAAAACCAAGGCAGGTTGGCGCTCCTGAAATATCGACTATGTCAAAATAATTCGACGCGAGGTTGCCAGTTTCTACTATCTTTCAATAACAATTCAGCTTCAGCCATAATAAACTAATAAATTAACATTTCGCTTTGATTGTATTGTATTGAGCCTTAAGTAGGTAGTCAAGTTTGAATTGAACAAATTCCCTAACGAATAATTTCAAAAGTTATATATTTCGTGGAATTGTTTCGATAAGAAGTAGTACATTGAAAATGAACTTGGTATATCCCATGTTGCAGAAAATTGAATTTTTATGCACGAAAATAACATGAATCATACAATATCTCATTCAATGATATTTTTTCTAATATTTTAGGAATTGCTTTTTTTTGGGAATTGAATATTTGAGTTGACTTCAAAGTATGTCCATAAAACATAATTCCATATTTTGCTTTTGACTCGAGTACTGCATGATAGGTAGTTTTAATGGAGAATTTATCCAGATATCTTGTCATTACACCCAACGATAACAGACTGAAGCTAAGCTGCATCCCAGTTTAGAAATATGTTGATCCCAATCAAGTGTATGTATCATTCACGTAGATTCCCAAGACCTTTGTAAATGGAGTAAGTTCTTTTGAGGTTAACTGTGACACGGGATTCGAAGTACTACTACATTTTCATACTGGAATATTTCAAGTTGTGCAACAAGGTATTTAAATGATTTCTGAAGGCTTATTTCTTGAGAATTTAGAAAAGTAGGGAATTCGAAGTAACGAACTTCTGTATCCATCATTTTTCAGTAAAACTTCAAAACACTCGATTCTTGATTTCCGTATAAAAAAAAGCATTACTGAATCTTCCAACCAAGTTTACATCCGTGAAATATTCCCAATATTAACAGAGAAAAAAGTTTCTTCAACATTCGCCAGGTCTTTGGAATTATTTGGTACAAGATGAAAGCTGTGGATGGGAAACCAGATCAAGTTAGCATACTCCAACCTACTGATCAGGTATCTAAAGTACAAGCTTCTGAGAATCGATAGATCTCCAAATTCCGCGGTGGATCTGGGTACAAATCCTAATGTTCCTAATGTTCTGCTAGCCTTAGCACATATCTCCTCGATATGCGGAATGAAACTGAATCTGGAGTCAAACAAGACTCCAAGATCATGGATTTGATCCCTTACATTTATGAACTATGCTATATGGTAGTTGAAAGAAGCTGTTGTGATTTCCTCGTGAATGTGACCTTAAAACACTTCTCCATGTTCAGTATCAGCTTGTTACCCAAACACCACTCGTGAATATTCTAAGCTTTTTTGAAGCAGTAATGAATCTGAGGCATTGAGTATTCTAAGGTAGATCTTGAAGTCATCAGCAAACGCTAACACTAGACATCTCAGGGAGGTTAGAAGATCGTTTATATAGATTATGAACTACAGTTGCCCCATGTTGGACCCCCGCGGCACGCCACATGCGAGAATGTACTCAAACGATCTGCAACCATTGTAAAGTACATAATTTCCTCTACCCTTTAAATAATAATATAATAATTGAATTGAATCTATTTTAGACGGATTCTTGATTGAGTTCAGACGGAAGGGAATAGTTCAGCCATTTGTATGTAATATGAAATTGATTCTGATGCGTGACAGAATCGATTTTGACACCGGATTCGTCATCAGTCGAGTTATTTTCGGGAAAATTACAGACATTTGGACCGAACGGTAGCACGCTGCTCCCATGAACATATGCGCAATCATTACGAAGTAATCAGATACCGACATCCATAAATTTAAATATCCAAACAAGAGAAATCACTTAAATGTACAAGGTAATTCCAGATAAACGTTCAGGAAAAGGCGACAATTTAATTATATTCTCATGTTGGTTAATTGTTTGATAAAATGAAATAATAAACCTTAGTGATCGACCGAAAAAAATACCCCCCCCTGAATATTTCACAGTTCACATTTTTAAGTATGTAGTTTCGAATGAACTGAAAAAAAAATCAGTCCGTCCGCCGTCCGTTGGCCGTTGTCCTGGGTCTTCCTCTGAAAGTACTAGACCGAAATCCGTGAAAATCGTGTGTCGTCGGGATTGATCCTCCAAGCTTTTCAGCAGGATCGGTGTACCTCAAGGGCTAAACATTGGGTATTGGAGGGAAAAAATTATTTCGCGAAAATTCACCACCGAATTTTTATGCAACTCTGAACGTTGATTACTGTTACATAGCTCAACGTAAAAATTTTCACCTGGATGATTTTCGGACAGTGGTCCCTGAGTTATAAAGAAAATGCTGCAAATTTCCAATAATCCCGAAAATGAATCATCGCATTCGGTTCTAAGATTGGAATTAAGGGCCGATATTATAAAACTTAACTGAAAGTTATCTTTAACTTAAACTGAAAATTAAGCAGTAATTTCCAGTTAAAGTTAGATTTGCAGGGTTATCTTTATCTGGTGGTTTGGGTATCAATTATAGTAAAAGTTAAAGTTGAATCGTTTTTTTCCACAGATTCTCTTTCTTTTTGGCTGACATAAGAAAATATAACCTCGATTTGTTTGTTGTTAACATGTTGGTTTCTATTTTCGGTAACATGTTAGCAAGATATATTCACTTCATTTTTAAAGAACTTTTAACTGACTATGACGATGATGCCATGAATATTGTTGAATATCCTTGTTGAGAAAGAATATGTAGAAATCGGCTGAACCATTTGAACTTATGGGAAGAAACGGAATTCAAAAACCGATTTCGCTTATTTGGACACTCTGTACACCTGTAATGGAATACATATTCTTAGAAATCGTGCTTTGATGCTAGTGATGCAAATGTGTTGATTACACGCAGAGTTTATGCATCTTATTCTTCCTTGATAGTTGCTGGAGATTTTAGGGGTTTTCAAAAATCAACTATACTGACTGTATTATCAGAAATGTCCCATGGAAAAGTGCATACTCATTATCTATTTACATCAAAATGCCTGCTATAAACCTCACTCGAGTAAGAATCCAATCTCGAGAGTTCATCATGGCATATTATTGTAATGAAAATATCAGTTACTCTTTCTGTTCAACTATTATAAGATGTAAATGAAAAAAAAATCATTGACTTTTATTATTTTTGGTGCCTTATATAACAGATAAAAATTTCAAAGGCGTAATGAAACATAATAATTTATACACATTATTCAACTTTTAAGATGAAAGGAAACCATCACAATTGCAATGGATACTTTTCTTATAATAATGGCCAAACTGTAGCTGATAGCCGTGTACAAATTCTAGATAGCTAGGCTCGATAACCTGGAGCCACACAAAACATTACCATATTTTTTTATTGAATGACAATTCTTGCAAATTTAGTGTTGAGATTATCACCACTCCCAGTGTCAGTTGAAAGTACTTGCCCGTTTGTGAAGACTGAAGTATTTGTAAAAAAAATTCAGCACCTTATTGGATTTGGACGAATTTTATTGTAATTGTTCAATAATTCCTGAATTTGCATATCATTATTGTTAAAGATTTTCCTTTTAAGCTTTCATTTCAAATATATTGATTAGTGGAAGTAGTTGTTTTAGTTAGGTTGCCAAATAAATACCCAAACATGTCTTGCCTATTGCAAAAAGTATAAGAATTCAAAATTGATCATTGCAACTCTCCCCCAAATCAGTAATTCTATTTTATGGAAACCACAATCCATTAAGCTCCCTGATACATAGTGTGAATATTTTTCAATGAAGGATTTGTTTATTCCTATCATATTTTGAAAGGGGGTATTTTTCCAAAGTCCAGCTTATCACAGTATTCCTTGTCTATGATAGAAATGAGACTTTTATAATTCCGACATTTTTGAGCAAAAGTTTAACTGTTAGTTAAAGTTAAAGATAACTTTCGGATAAGTTTTATAATACCGGCCTTTAGTGGGATAATCGGTTAACTTTTCATACAGAATCATATATCCAAAAGTAGATGAAAAATATTGATTGCCAAGTTTTCAACACACATCGAGAAATTTCTAACGGATTTCGTTTATTATTCAATAAACACAATGTGCAAATGCCCCAGCGATAATCTCGACAATTTCATAATCTTAAGTAGTTCATATTGAATATTTTTGGGTTTTCTCTCCCAATATCTGGAACATAAATACTAAAATCGGATAAAAATCATTTATAAAAATCACCATGCGGAATTTTTTCATGAAGCTCATTTATACTGAAATATCATATTAATATGTTGATTTCTATTCGAATTGAAATATATCATAGAATTTAGGTGCAGATTGTTTCTCAGTTTCGAAATATCCAAAAAGGTCAATAGGTCACTAATTAAGGTTAATTATGAAACCAATGGAAGAATGAATTGAAAAATTATGAATTCGTGATTTATAATCAGAAATCATGCATAAAAAAAATTCGCATCCACACACAATAAAAAAAAAACTTGAAATTGCTAACAAGTGTTAAAGGTTATCAAATGTTTAAAAGTAATATTATGACATTATGTGAATCAGTAATAACTGTTAGTACCTTAATTTTATACTGATCGATTAAAGAATTCAATATGTGAAAATATGCCTAAAATATCGATAGGATAATTCTGTTTTTTCTCAATATCAAAAGCTCCCGGAAGTCATACACAATATAGAGTAAAAATAAGCTTTCAAACTCATTCTAATACCGAAATAGCAAATTTATACGTTTATTTCTATTCGAATAGAAATACGTCATTAAATTGAGGTGTAGATTGTTTTTCAGATTCGAAATATATAAAAAGATCATTAGGTCACTAATTAAGGTTAATTATTAAACCGTTGAATGTATTTGATCAAATGAGATGAATTCGTTAACAACAATGAAAAAATCAGACAAAAAAAAATTCGCATCATTAATGAATATCTGACCTTATATTCTTGTTCTACGCCCTCGAATCAGTAAGTGTGCCAAATTTCACGGCGATAGGAGTCGGAAAATTATTTTTCGAAAATTGAGATTTTAGAATTTTACCAAAAATCGAAAGTTCTTTGATCGACCTGAAATTAGAAACATATACTAACTCTAGGGCGTAGATAAAGAAAATCCAATCAGAATGTTAGTGGAGAGTCTGGATCGTTTTTTATGGCCAGAAGAAAATCGAAAAAATTGGACCTTTTTTAAAAAAATCATAATTTTTCAACTAGAGGACTTTCGTCTATAAAATAAGTGGCTATGTACTCACAAAGGACCCAGATATAACCAAAAAAATTCGATATTGTCCAGCCTTACGCGTTTGATCTGTACGACGGCCCAAAGTTGACCCAAATTTCGAAAATTTCTCACCAAATCCGGAATATTTTCCAAACCGAATCAGTTACGCAAAATCTAATTACAGATTCGTAATCTACGTGTTCGAATCCATAATATATGATGTGCATATTGTCATAGCTTCAAAAATAAAATTTCGCACGGAATCGCCAATGTTTACCCCCCACCCCTCTTCGCTTTGATGAAACATTT
This sequence comes from Myrrha octodecimguttata, assembly GCA_958510865.1. NCBI lineage: Eukaryota > Metazoa > Arthropoda > Insecta > Coleoptera > Coccinellidae > Myrrha > Myrrha octodecimguttata. The sequence continues at coordinate 70,841,211 of OY294059.1, read as the reverse complement.
TCCCAAATAATTTTTTTTTTTCGAAAATCGTCGACCTTGTTATCGTTTCCTATTAAATCGAGGTCGTAGATCACGAATATGTCATCAACTTACATACTATTCATAAATCATTGGTTTCTCAAAACACAAAAACCAATTCCATGAAAAAATTCATTTGAAACTTTGAAATCTCAATAAACACTCTTGTAAAACTGAATAACACTTTTACATACAGAATGCGAATTGACTAGCGTAATTTAAAATAATGAAGATTTCCAAAAACTCGATTGATCATTGGTTTCCATCAATTTTGGTTGGCGTAGTTCAATAATCGTCAACATGTGGATATTCATTATGGTTTCAATCGAAATCCAATATTTTTCGTGCTGAGACTTTGAAATAAGGGTGAATATAAAAGATATGATGAGTATGTATATGATTAATCAAATTGGAGGGTATGAGCAAAAAAATCAATAGCAAACCGGAAATCTCATCAATTTTAGGGAATCTCATACTAAGAGTTGGAGCCTAAGACTAAGCTTCAATTTTTCCAGCCAGGTAGGAATAGAAATAAGAAATGAAATTAAATAGCTTAAGAAATTGATCGCCGATATCACAGTTTTCTGAGTGAATATTCCGAAATGCTAGAGGATTGATACGGCTGCTAGAATTTCAGAATTTTCTTCAGAAAAACTTTGAATCCCGCTATAATATTTAATAGCCGATATTGGCGGACAATCTTAAAAATTGTTTCATTCCACTGTCAAACTTCTCACTTGTGGTACTCGCGACGATGAAAATGTGATAAATATCGCTGAAGAATTTGCACATTAAGCTGGGAAAATAATAAACCTTTGTGTAAAATTTGCAGCGTTTTCGTTGGGGAGTCTATATCATTTGTTGGAATTTAGTACTATCAACACTCCGAAATCATTCAGAACGATTGTCAATTTATATATTTTCTCTGATACAAACTTTACAAACACTATCTGACGAGTCTAGTTAGCTATTATTGAAGAAAACGTGCAAGGCCCATTCTATTTAACTGAAAAAGTAGCTATTGTAGGTAGGTATTCATAAATCTTATCCAAATTCACTCCTCTTTTCATTATCAAAGGTACAACAGTTTTCCTGAATTGTTTTAGCCTACCGAGCGGCAATCTTGGAGGACAGAATTAATAGTAAATTATGGTGGAAAGTCCTCGAGATACTTTATGATGAGATACTTCTGAAACTTCCATGTTACCCCGATGAAGTATGAGGTCATAAATAACTTCAACATCCACAGCATGCTACCCCATGCGTGTGAATACCAAAATTGAAAATATATTATACGACTTGTAGCATGAATATGGATACTCTGCGATCAACCCTTTTACGCATTAATCTGATTCTACATATTTCCGATTATGGATTCACAATGAAGGAAAGTATTGAAGTGATACATGTAAGGTACACGACACGCCGCACCCAATTTATGAATCCTACGTTGCTACCTGGCAAGATTTAATCGATAGTAATTGGATAATTTAATTCTTTATGGTTTATTACTCAAGGTAATAAAAATATCCTTGGGGGATTGTAGAGGGAGCTATTAATAACATAGGGGAATTTCGAACTTGTTTATTAATTATGAACAGATCGGAACTTGATAATTTATCGATCAGAGACACCCATACTTAGACAAGTTTAACCACAGTAACCAGAGAGAATATAATATACTAGAGCGGCCACCGCTCTACCGAATATGTGCTCTTATTCCCCCACTCTCTGGTGCCCTACCGTCTCTTCACCGGGCCCGCTATATCATGGTTTCTACCTCTTTCACAGATACTATTCGTTTTGATTTTCATTTCTTTCAAATTTTTAAGTTTATAGATGGATGACAATTGATTATATAATATGGTTACGACACATCTATACAAACCTATCGAAATGCAAAGAAGTAAATCAATCGAATTCAATGAGAGAAAACGAAATATGAGAGGAACATATTTATTACTGTCTTTTAAAATGAATTAGTTAGTTTTAGATTCCTGCCACACTTTTTATTCATTTATGCTATGGTTCTGATCAAGGTTTTTTTTCAATTCGAATGGTGAAAAATACTTTCAATCAACTAGTAGCTATCCAGCTACATATTCAGAAGAAGTAAAATAGTAGCAAAATTTCGTCATCGATCATCCTAAACTTTCTCATTTTAGGATAGTATAGGACAAGTCATGAATTAATAGAACAAATCCCTGAAATTTTTAGAATTTCATCAGCACTGATCTATTCAATAATCTTGGAAAAACTTGACACATTCGAAGATTTTATCAAAGCAGGTAAATGATTGTACAGGACAATGCTGTGACATTTTGGTGATGTTTCTTATTCAGCAGTTCTATGTTCTGAAACGAGAAGAATTGATATTGTTTTGAGATTCCTTCTCATAAGGCAGAAAGAACTTTTTGAAAATTTCTTCAGTAAATGACTATGTTCTGATAGAGTAAAGTCTGTTCCTGTAATTTTTCAAAAAAATTAGCGATTTTCGCTTAAACTGGCTTCTGTTTAGTATTTTCGAGTTGTTCTGAGGTTATTTCCAGATCAGATTCAGCTATTTTTCCTGCTATTGGAAAAAAATCGGAGAGGGGTCAGGCTTTAAAACTCTCATTTAGGATTTGGAAGATGTTGATTGCTGTTTATGAGGCGAAAATGCGGGTAAACCGATGGAACAGCATTTTTTTTTAAGTGCCTACGGAAAGGAGAATTATCCCTCTTCATCGCTGGACTCCATTTTTCTTTTAATTCGGGATCTTAAGGGAAACGATAAAGAGAATAAATGTTTCACCCCGGTACTTGCCATTTTCCTATTTTTCTCCCTGTTTTTGCGTTCAAAAGTGATGAGCACGCCCATTCTCCCATTTGAAAACAATCAAAACAAAAAAAGGTCAATGAAATAAAAGAATTACACTTCAGAATAATGCAATTCTTATAAGAGCCAGCTAGTAGGACACCAGAGAGTAGGGGAAGCCTGACATACTGCGAGTATCTTTGTGGCCAGTCTAGTTAATTCTATTCTCTGTGAGATCAACCAGATAAACTACTCGCGTCATTCACTTAGGAAATCTATGTCAACGCCTATATATGACCGGTGAATCGAGCTCATCAGAATGTTACAGGCGTTTGGGCCAATCAGATTGCAGATAAAGGATTACGTCACTCTCGCCACTTTTGGACTCGCTTGAAGAGGTTATAAACATATAAACGAACCATAGACAAAGAAAACGAACTAATTTGAATTTTTTGTCCTATTCATTTGATGAATAGTTTCGTATTGATCCGTTTTAGAATATAAACCAATTAGTTTTTTCAACAGAATCAATTGTTTAGTCATCAGAAACTGACGAGTGCAGATTTTGTGGGGAAGAGGAGGAAACTCCTGTTCACCTGATCACAGAATGCCTCGCCATTGTGAGCCTGCGCAAAAGATATCTCGGATAGGAGCATTATAGGAGGAATGAGAACTTAGCCTCCTTGAAGCCCTCACAGATATTAGAATTCATCAGAGCTCTAGAGCTGTAGGTTGCGAAAACAGCTCCGACAAGGGGGCACAATAGACCTCAAGGTCGCAGTGGAATGTAACCCCTCACCAACTATAACTATAACTATAGTCATCTCTGAGGTTCTATTTTATGATTATAGTCCTCATTATATGAGGTTTTATTGTACAACAACAAGAATTGGAATCCACTCATTCATAATGTTTATTTGATATAATTTAAAGGAATCGCAACTGAAGTGAAAAAATTACAACCTCCATTATTCAATTGAATCGATGGGATGTCTAATAAAATTGTATATTATTATGATTGCATGATAGTTTGATTTTTCATTGAAATGAATCTCATTCAATGTGGAAGTATACCTATACATTTTCCAGTTGAAACAATAGTATATCTCTGTTTGCAATGAAGATATTTACATGAAGAATTCATTTTTAAGAACAAGTGTTTGCCAAAAAATACCTCTCCTTTCGATAAATTACTGTTATACATCTTCTTCATTGATAAAAACCGCTGCAAACTCACACAAGGGTTTATTATTTCCTCAGTTGAATAACCCAATACCATTGATATCTCAAATAGAACTCATATATTATGCAAAACTCATTGGGTTTTCAAAACACAAAAACCAATTCCATGAAAAAAATTCCTGTAAAACACTGAGATCTCAATAAATACTCTTTTATAATTGAATATCATTTGCACATGCAGAACTATTCGAGAAGCATAATTTAAAATAATATCTTGAATGAGAAGAGACGTTTCACAGTCGTTTTTCCTCTTCAAAAATCTTACATTCTTCCACACTTATTAAATTGCGTGTCGGTATTCTGCAATTAAAAATGAAAATTTTTTTCAAACTGAAATTTGAAATACTGTTTTTGAATGTTGACCCTTAGACCTGTACCAAATTTTATTGAACTTTTGATGAATCTGATTCCGAAAAAATAATGTTTTCCGAAAAAATTCAATTTTTTTCCATACAATACCCTCGAAATTTTGCATTAAATCGAGCGTCGATATCTCACAACTAGTCATGATGATTCAATCTGATAGCGTAAGTATTTCTTGATATTAGGGAAATAAACTCAAACTCTCAAATTCACACCAATACGTAAAATTCGAGATTTTCCGCTAATATTAAATGTGTAGATGTGATTTCTATTAGGATTCAACTCTGAAAAATATTGATGTAATGGAAAAAACTCTCCCTTCGTGTGCAATCTATCTGAAATTTTTTTTTCCACAGTGCATATATCCGATAAGAGTTCACTTGATTCACAAAATATCCAAAACACAAACTGAAAAGCTAAAGTTATTTTAAATAACTTTTCTGTAACAATTAAATATATCGTGAACCTCATAAGGTTTAATTCGAATGAATAATTCTTAAAGAGAAATTTCGTTCCGTATCGTTGTCAGATAGTCAGATACACTCAACTAAGAGGGTGTCAAATTCAAACGCCTGTTTAATGTGGAAACGTTGAATTCAAACAAGTAGTTTGCCGAAATCAGGTGGTGAAACCTGTGGAATATTTTTGTCTTTGCTATATCCATTGCCTTAGGTCACGTCTTGGCACAGACTCCTTTCGGAACAGGTGTATCATCGGCTTCTACCTTGGTCTTAGGCTTCCACCCTTAGTATTAGATTCTCGACAATTAATAGGGTTTCCGGTTTGTTATTGATTTTTTTGCATAAATACTCCAATTCTTTCATCACATACATGCGCATTATGTTTTATATTGACCCATATTTCAAAGCCTCAGTACGAAAAATTTTGGATTTCGATTGAAACCATTAGTAACGGATATATACATGCTGTTGACGATAATTGTACTACGCAAACCAAAATTGATGGAGACCTCCGATCAACCGAATTTTTTGGAAATCTTCACTATTTTAAATTACGATACCTAATTCGCGTTCTGCATGTAAAGGTGTTATTAAGTTATACATGAGTATTCATTCAGATTTCAATGTTTCAAATGAATTTTTTCATAGAATTGGTGTTTGTGTTATGAAAAACTAATGATTTAGGAATAAAATTTGAGTTTTATTCCGAAATTGAGCTACATGAAGAAATTTAATCTTAAATCCAGTAATCCACGAGTGATATCTATAAATAATAATTGCTATCCGATTTTCGGTAGATATGTTTCAGATATAAGGATTTTTATTTTTTGTTTATAAATTTTTGGCTTCATTCGTTACACATTCATTCGATTGTATACACACATATAAGAATAAGCCTTGCAATGAAATAGAACACACCCAAACTCCCACAAGATTTTGAGGGGTTTCCTAGAGACCTAAGAGTATCAGTCACTACAAGGATTTTCTGAATAAAGAAAAGATGTTTTCCATAACATATTTCCACAATTTCCATTTACTCCAACAGAGTTCTTCAACTTATTTTAACAGGAGTTTAAGATGTGACAAAAACCTCGCTTTGGTATTAGAAATTTGCCTTTCAAATGGTTTCCGGTTTCATCGAAAATCTTAGTCTGATTTCAATCTTGTGAATCCTGAATCCTGACAAATCCGTTTTTGCATTTCGATTTTGGATATTCCAAAGTCAAATATTCAATTTGACAGCTGTTTTGAGGAAGTAGAAAGTGTGGTTATATCTGTTAATTTTCTCGAGGTCGGAAAGACGCGATTCCCGCATTCGATGAAGCGTTTTGTCTCATTGGTCTGTGATTTAACATCTCGAAAGAAAAGTTACTTGGACTTGATTTGCTGGCAACAATTACAAGATGTTATATGTCAGAAAAAAATCACCCGATTTTTATAAGTCTGTGACAGCTGACAAAACGATATCTGAGATTTTGTTTGGTAACCAATTGTCGCCCCACATTATACAACAGATTTATGCACCACAGCAACGCTCTGAAATATTTGAAAAACTGAAAAATCTCGTCATTTTAACTAAACAATTGAAAATTTTACGCCCCTTTTCAGCTTGCGCCGTGGCTAATGCCTCCATCGCCACCCCCAAGATCCGGCTCTGCCTTTGCCAATAGATAAACTATACGGATCAAGCCACTAATAACCACTTAATTTGTAATAATTTCAAACCGAATCTATAGGTGATTTTTCACAATTCCGATCTGAAATATCTTCTAAGAATTCTGCAATGTTAAATTGTACTTCAATATAGAATGAAATATGTTAGAAATAAACTTCAACAGCGAACGTGGTGCTGATTTGAGCGAGAGCTGAAAATTCCCGTCAGATTCCCATCAAGATGTAATTTTTGGAGGAAATAAAATTAGAATTTGAAAAACAACATCTGTACCTGGTTTTTTCAATATTATGTTCCTAAATTAGGCGGAATCTGCGTAACATAAGAAATGAATGTTCCTTATGAAAGCCCGATTATTCATCTTTTATGTAATCAAAGTTCCACTTAATTGTCAGATGAATTATGCTGTTTAATCCAATTATGAGAGTAGTATGAGTTTTCATTTCTTTCATCTGTCACGGAGAGGTTCTTGAACCCCCGTCGGAGGCATTGTTTCCCTTCCACCCTCCGGTGGAAGAAGAACTGTACGCTTTCATCATCAGTGTCTTCTAATTAATGTACAGGCAACTTCGCGTATGTACGTGCGAGGGGAACCCCATTCTAGTGGTTAGTTCAATTATGCACACCCCACCGTCTAGTCTCAAGGTACATACTATCGTGAATATTAGACCATTTTAATTATGCTTGTTTTTATACTAACCCCACAACAACGTACTTTCTGGAGATGAAATAAACACTCTGGCTTTAACTCCTATAATCCAACAGAATGCAGAGGTTCAGATTAGGGCTGGGACTTTTTCGGTTTTTTGTATTCGAATATTCATTCGAAAATTTATTCGAATAATTCATTCCAACCCATGAATTATTCAATGAATAGTTTTTATTCATGAATATTCAATTAGTCCTTATTCATGACTATTCAATGAATATTCATGAGTAGTTGCCTATTCATGAATAGTTGACTATTCAATGAATGGTTGACTATTCATAAATAGTTGACTATTCATGAATAGTTGACTATTCATGAATAGGAGAATATTTATGAATAGTTGAATAGATAAGTATTCAGTGAATGGTTGGATATTCATGTATCAATGAGTATTCGTTACTATTCATAAATATTAATTTGTTAAGGACTGCTGATGAGTAGTTAGTAGAGTAATCCCTCCTTCGTAAAATTACGAATAAAAGTGTAAAAGATCAACTGACTATTCAAGAATGAAACAGGTTCATGTGATTTACTCCGAATAAATACCTTGGTATCCATTTTCTATAATGTTTACATTTTTTTACTGCACTTTCGAATAATCATTGATTTTCAGACATCTGAACTCAACACATGATACAGGATATATGTTCAGGTACAAATAATATCAACAAAATATTAAAGGTTATCAAATTCGATATTGTTTTGAACAAAATACGTTTTTGGATCATTTTGTACCCCTATTGAACAAATTGATAGAATGAATATTGTATGAATTGAAATTGTATAATTGTATTGAATTCATCATAATTTTCATTAATTTCAACATACAACAAATTATTTCCCGAAACTGTTCCACACATATTTTAAGAAATTAAGATTAAGAAATTTCAATAGTATTTAAATCTACCAATTCAAAAATTGCAAACTGCAAAATCCAGATAGTAATAACAATTTTCAAATTCCTACATAGAGTTAATCTGTAAATAATGAATGACCAAACTGAACTGTGTAATATCCAAGTATTCCAAATATTTAACGCTTTCAAGTGATACTTGAACTGAACTGCAAAAATATCCAAAACTCTTTCCACTACTATATCGACTTTTAAAACCTTCATATACCCTGTATCATGTGTTGAGTCTTCAGTGTTCAGATGTCTGAAGTTTAACGAACGATGGAAACTGCAGCAACAAAATATCCATTACACAAAAAGAAATATCAAAGAATTTCCTCGTAGTGAATCACATGAACTTGTTTCTGAATAATCAGACGAATGATTTTGCAAACCTCAAATTGTAGTTTTACGAAGGATGGAAAACTCTACTAACTACTAATCAGCAGTTCTGAATAAGTTAATATTTATGAATAGTACCGATATTCATGGATACCTGCACATCCAACTATTCACTGGATATTCATCTATTCAACTATTCAGTGAATATTCTACTATTCAATGAATAAAAACTACTCAGTGAATAGTCAACTTTTCACTGTATAGTCAACTATTCATGAATAAAAAGTATTCATTGAGTATTCATGAATAAAAAGTATTCATTGAGTATTCATGAATGAAAACTATTCATTGAGTATTCATGAATAAAAAGTATTCATTGAGTATTCATGAATAAAAACTATTCATTGATTATTCAACTATTCAGTAAATATTCATGAATACATGAATAATGCAAAACCAAATTATTCGAATAATTATTCAATGAATATTCGAATATTCAAATCATTCATTCATGATTCCTAGCCCTAGTTCAGATACGTACTGCGTTTTGTGAAAAGATTTTTAGTTATAGTCGATTCACTTTTCTCAGGTAAGTCGGTTGGCCTTGCAATATAATAGATTTTTCAAGTTTTTATTACTCAAACTGAGCCAGGATGGCGCTCGAAATATTCATCAATAACTACTCTATGGTTATTGGTTTGGTTTGGTTACATACGTAATTACTCAGACCTTCAAGTCGAAAGGACAGCGTCGCGTAGTTTTCAGGCAGTAACATGAGTCTGACCTAACATTTTTAATTATACACAGTGGAATGTGCCAAACTTCCTTGGTCTTCCGAATGACCTTATAAATTTTTTGATTATCGATATTGTTGGGGAATTACTGAACGTCTGAACCGTGGCAATTTAGTGGTTTTTTTTTCATCATCTCGATCAAAATTCGATCTATGATTTCGGCCACTTCAGTTCTGTCTCTTTGTATATCTGTGTTTTATTTCATTATCATTTTTTACCGACAAGCTGTTGGTTTCAAATATTTCGGTTGGGTTTCTGGATTCCCTTTGGTTCAGCAAGTGCTCGAACAGTGGTCGCTCTGGTAACTTTCTTTTGGGTACTTGTAGGGGGGACGTCTTATGTATAAGTGACTCAATTATATTTATGTTGTGTTGTTGTTTGATAAATTTGTTATTTAATCTACAGTGTGTCCACGGATTGGGTGCCGGTAAGGTGTAAATGACGAAAAATTTTCGAGTTGACTCTGATATTCTGGGAATCGCTCCTGCTTGCTCTCAAATTGAGATGTTGAGAAAATGAGCCAAATCAATTAATATACAAGGTGGTTTAGAACTGATTTAAGGAAAATTGTTAAGAATAAAACACTTTTGTTTCAAAAGATATCGAGAAAATTTATTGAGAAAAGTTGTTTAGAATCAAAAGACACGGCTAAATCTCGAATTTCAGATAAATCGATCAACTTTGATTTTGTAAGTAGGTTATGAAAATATTTGATAATATCCATGGTTACAAATGCCAGACGTGACTTGAAACGTAAATTTTATTCGTCATAAACGAAAATTTTCCTGTTAAAAACATGCTTACCATAGAACAAAGTGTGTTTATTGTGCAGTGCAACGGCTTTTAGGTGCAGACAGCACGAAAAATTTTCGAGTTAGACTCTGATATTCTGTGAATCGCTCCTGCTTGGTCTCAAACTAAGATGTTGAGAAAATGAGCCAAATAAATTTATATACAGGGTGCTTCAGAATTGTTTCAATGAAAATTGTTAAGAATAAAGTACCTTTGTTCTAAAAGATATCGAGATAGTTTATTGAGAAAAGTTGTTCGGAATGACGAGCTGCTGCAGGAACTCAAGTTACAGATAAATCAGCCTACCTTGACTTAATAAGTTGGTCATGAACATTTTGTATACGTGAGATTTTTGTCATGATCAAAAATTTAATTTTAAAACTATTTTTTTAGCAGGGTTACGTGGTACTGCAACATTTGGCCAGCGTCAATGGAATTGTCCTATTACTCCCTGATACGAAATGTCTGCACCTAAGCCGTAGCACTGCACAATACACATTGTTCTATGGTCAGCATGTTTTTAACAGGAAAATTTTCGTTTATGACGAATAAAATTTACGTTTCAAGTCACGTCTGGCATTTGTAACCATGGACATTATCAAATATTTTCATAACCTACTTACAAAATCAAAGTTGATCGATTTCTCTGAAATTCGAGATTTAGCCGTGTCTTTTGATTCTAAACAACTTTTCTCAATAAATTTTCTCGATATCTTTCGAAACAAAGGTGTTTTATTCTTAACAATTTTCCTTAAATCAGTTCTAAACCACCTTGTATATTAATTGATTTGGCTCATTTTCTCAACATCTCAATTTGAGAGCAAGCAGGAGCGATTCCCAGAATATCAGAGTCTAACTCGAAAATTTTTCGTCATTTACACCTTACCGGCACCCAATCCGTGGACACACTGTATGTATCCTGTCGGCTATTGGTTCTGATTAGATGAGTTGTGAAGTGGATTGTTGGGATGTCTCATTCCGGTTATTTTCCGTAGACTGCTTCGTTTTGCTACCTCCATAATCCTCATCGCAGTTTTGTTGCACGAAACCAGCACCTGGTGATCATACTCAAGAAGAGGTCTGCAGACCACTTTGTATATGTTGGGTGCTGTGTTTGTATCTAGCCCTGAAGGGGCTTACTCTTGTGATAGTATTCTGTTTGGTGGAGTTGATGTGCATCTTAAAGTTGAGTTTACTATCAATTATCATGCCGAGGTATCCACAGTTGATTACAGGTTTCAGTATAGTATTGTCTAGAGTAATTGCGGGAGAGTAATGGTTGGTCTTGTGGTAAAATATAATAAATTTAGACTTCTTGGGATTTGTTTTTATTCTCCACTTGTTCATCCATTGGGTCATCTTCTCCTTGGTCTTTTCCAGTTTTTTCATCATGATCGATATAGTTTTGCCATGTGCAATTTGTATTTTTTCCGACTATCCTTGGCTTCAACGAAACCCCTAAGAAGCTTAGAGCTTGTGCGAGTTAGGATACCGGTTGTGTTCTGTGTAGGCTTTGTTACTAATTCCTTGCGCCACGTTAGGAACAGCACTGTTAATTGTTTACCCAACAGCGAATGGTTGGACGGTCCCCTAAAAACCGGAAAAGTTATTTCCCGGCCAAGGGCTTGAACCCCAGACCTTACGATCATGGGGCTTGCGCTCTAACCACTGAGCTACCGCCATATATTATTAATTAGGGTGGTATCATCTGCAAACTGTTTTGTAGATATCTGAGCAACATATATTATACAGGTATGGTGATAGGGGAGAACCCTGAGGAAGTCCTTGCTTTGGGAATAATTCCTAGGACTGCGTTTTTGATATTAACTTGTATAGACCTATTTCTAAGGAAGTAATTTATTATTCTTAGCATAAATGCTGGACAATCAAGCTTATGGAGTTTGAATATAAGTACCGAGTGCCAAACGCTGTCAAAGGCTTACTATATATCCATAAATATTGCCGCAGAATTATGACCCTCTTTCCTCTTGCATTGAACATTTTGAGTAAGTGTGATTAGTGGGTGTATGGTTGATTCTTTGATAGATTGGGATGTTGTCATACATCAGTTTCATAAGTCTTCCTATAACTGGCAGGAGGGTAATTGGTCTGTAATTCTAAATTTGTTTGGTGTCAGTTCTTGCTTTAGGAATCGTGATTATAAGATCCTTTTTCCAAATATCCTGAAAGAGGAGTTTCGCAGGCAGAAGTTATAAATGTTTATGATTTCTCGATGTATGGGGAGGTCTAGCTTCTTGAGGATATTCCTAGGAATATTGTAGTGCCCTGGTGCAGTGTTCTCACCATGATTGGGTGCTTCGAAGTTATCGGTTTCGTTAATTGTTAGGATGCCTTCTTCGTTTTTTAGATCTGCGAACTCATTCGAATATCTACCTGCTTTCTGTGGGATTTTGAATAGTGATGCCTACGATACTCACGGAACTGGACAATCCCAAAATAAAGTCTCGTCTCCTTTTGCTGATGAAGATGAGTTTTTTCTCGAGTATCGTAGCCCAAACTCTCGTCTCATCTCAAGTCTCACAAGATTATCCAGCTGCTGAGAGGTTTCCTTGAAGCCTAGGATAATCGAAAAATAACAAAAACTAAAACAATCAGTACCGATACATGTTTGTCATAAAAACATGAAAAAGAAATTCATGATAGATTCGGAAAATAACATCATGATATATTCAAAAGGAATTTACTCAATGAACCATCGATTCCATTGCACTCACTGACGAGGAATCTGTTGTCATATCTTATTCAATCCGGTCCGTCCGTCCGCTCGTACTTTCGAAGAAAAGTCATGAAAATTTCTTGAGAGTTTGAGAGCTTTAGTATCACGGCAAGATCTGCTGAACGGTTCTAGATCTAAATAGCTATCTGAAATATTGTTTCCTCTATAATTCAAAAAACATTTTTCACTTCATCTGTACCCATCTTCTTCCTTTAAATCACCTCAGCAGAAAGATTTTCAGCATTTTTCTGCCTTGGAAAGGGACCATTATGTTGAACGATTGAGTTCAAAATATTATCTGATAATTTTCTATGAACATAAGTCTTCTTTCCGTGTTTTTCTTTCGGACAAAGTCCAGTCAATTTCAATGATTTTTGTATAAATCCCAATTTTCCCCCTCCTATGCCATGTATGTACATGGAAGCTTTTCCACCAACTGGAAAATCCTGTATAAGGCCATCAATATGAATGCTTACTCCATAGCTGTAAGCAGCCTCGTGATATTGGCGCATCCCTCCTATTATTTTTTACGTGCTTGTTCTGGGGATCACCGCGTTACGATGTCTGCAATTTTCGCATTTTGAGCCGAAAATGGTCTTAAACGACTAGGTTGGACTCATTGATGAAGAATTCGTGGTCAAATTTGATTCTATCCGTCCGGCCGTGTGTGCGTGTGTTCTTGAATACCAACGCGCAACTGAGTGCAAAATTTCTTATGGATTAAAAAAATGTTTTTCGAAAATTGCTGAAATTTTTGTTGAAAAGTTTTTTTTTCTCGAAAAGTATTGATCAAATTCCAATGAAATTTAGCACATACCTCGAAATGAGTTTTCAACAACAAGGTTTCAAATTTCAATTCGATACGATGTTTACTTTTGGAGATATATGGAAAAAATATGTAAGACTTGGTTGATTTCGGAAATATTGAGATTATTTCCTCAATATGTCGAAAAGTACACATGCTATCAAGTCGAAACTGTGCTATTAGATGTAGAATATCAACGCAGAACGTAAAACAAAGTTACGTGTGAATCCAGTGTAAAAGATTTTGAAAAAAATTATTTTTCGAAAATTATCCACATCCTTATCATATTTCGTTGAAGTTCGGCACAAACCTTGGAGTAAGTTTTTCACAGCAGCTCTTTAAATTTCCATCTAATCAGATGTTAATTTCCGGAGATATTGGGGAAAGAAAATGTCAAATTTCGTTGTTATTTGAAATGTTTAAAATATCTTATTAATATCTCGATAACTATTGACGCGATCAGACTGAAACTTGGGATGTACCTTGCAGTCGGTATTTAAGATCAGTTGAATTTCGTTTCGACCCGATATTCATTTTCGGATATCTTGAGAGAATGAGGTTATTTCCTCAATATCTCAAAAAGAACAGACGCGATCAGATTTAACCTGTGTAGTTAGTTGAGGAATAATAACCCACGACAAAATTTGGTGATTTCATTTTCAGGATTTCAGTAAAATTGGTGAAAACCTTGAGTCAGTGTTTTCCAACAGTATTTCAAAGTTCAGTTTGATCCGATATTTTTCTTCGGAAATATTCGGAAAAAATGTGTCAAATTTCTTGGTTATTTCAACTGAATAAACAGTGAGATAATGATATTTCGAATGGATACTTATTTATATGTGGAATTATCGGATTACTTCACCAAATTCGCGAATTCGGCTTTTGTAACTTAGCAGGTTCAACAAATATCCCGCAGTCTCTAAATTGATTTTCATATTATGGTTGACTCTTATAGGCCGATCTTAACCACAATAACATCCGAAAAAAATGACTCGATATTTTTTTGAAAGGGTTGGGGGCTAATTGAGAGGGTCGCTTTCGTGAAAATTTGAAATGATTTCGTAGATATATCCATTCAAAATTTTATTTTTCCAATATTATGAATAATCAGAAATCCAAAATTAGTGTCTTGCATAGGCAATCAAGTAATATAATTCATAACTTGCGGAAATAAGACAGGAATAAACATAAGAATGCCTTCTAAATCATATATTTAGCTACGTTTCGCAGATCTACATCCGCTTCCTCAGGCCTGAAAACATCAAAGTGTCATAAGTGATGTCGTTTTGATGTTTTTAGGCCTGAGGAAGCGGATTTAGATCTGCGAAACGCAGCTAAATATATGATTTAGAAGTCATTCTTATGTTTATTCCTGTACTATTCCCGCAAGTTCTGAATGATACGACTTGATTACGAATAATGCTTATGTGATCGACTCGAAATTCTGCACTTAAAAAATGAGTTCGAAAAGGTTCATGCAAAATGTCTTGAGGAAATGGCTTCGAATGTGAACAAGCGTGTAAAAGCTCCTGACCTTTCGTCAGTGCTTTTCTAGGGTTTTTTCACGATTGCCTTTATTGTACAGGGATGACAGTTGTGAGGCAACACAAATAAGAATTCCGATTGTCATGAGAGTCCAGTTTATTGAAAATTTCGAATGGATATATCAAAGAAATTATTTCAAGTTTTCACGAATTTGACCTTCTTAATTAGCCCCCAAACCTTTGAAAAAATATCGAGTCATTTTTTTCGGACGTTATTGTGGTTAAGATCGGCTTAGCCGAGTAGCACACAAATATCCGACAAATAGTGGGCCAATACTGTGAAAATATTGGCCCAACAAAGTTTGAATATGTTTGAGGGTCTCGAACAAGAAACCCACTTGTGTACTGAGCCGACGTTTCGTTTAATATATAAACTTCCTTTAGGCACTAGAAGAGAACAATGTAGATAGAGTGAAATCAATGAACTGAATAAAACAGAATACGCAGTTGAAAATAGGTTATTTTTGTATAAATAATTTCTCTTAACCAAAACAAAAATAGTTTCTCAATATTGGCCCAATAAAGAATGTTGACTTTTTGCAATATTGGGCCAACAGTGAAAACTTATATAAGCCCAATATTGAATATCCATATTGGCCAATATCGTATACCAATATTGGCCTAATAAAGAATGTTGACTTTTTGCAATATTGGGCCAATATTGGATACCAATATATAAGCCTTATATTGTAAATCTATATTGATCCAATATATGAGACCAATATTGGCCCAATATATGATACCAATGAGGTCCCAATATTGGACATCTATGTTGGCCCAATATATGATTCCAATATTGGCCGAATAAAGAATAATAATTTTGTGCAATATTGGACCAACATTGGAAACTAATATAAGGCCAGTATAGGATACCAACATTCGCCCAATATAGGATGAGATTATTGGCCCAATAAAGAATACCAATATTGGTCCAATATAGAATACGAATATTGCCCCAATATGGAATACCAATATTGGCGTAATATGGGATACCAATATTGGTCCATTATGAGATACCAATATTGGCCAAATATGGGATACCAATATTTGCCCAATATTTGAAAAAGAATAAAAATTCAAATAAAAAAAACGAACAAGCGCATTGCAAACTTGAATACGCCGTTTTGCCCAATAACGCTGAAATTCCATATTTCTTACGGCAGTTCCGGACATCCCAGGTTCTTTCAGCAGATTATTATCTGCTTGACTACTCAGTTATTTTCCCTGTAACCCCCTCCATGTTGTAGAGTACGTTTAAACGTACAGCTTGTACGAGACAACAACAATTTCATATTTTATTGGCAAACCATGCTTTTCCGTGCACCTTGAGAAATTAACTCGCTTTATTATCATTAACGTTCCAGATGTTCTGCACAAATACTCATGATAGAACTCAAAATGCAATTTACAGTGACATGATAGGACCGAATTTCATACCATCAATTTCCCTATATAAATGGAGAGGAAGAAAAATGGCGATTCATGTCGGTATGCATAAGTTGTCATCTCGAGTTTCCCAATTCCTTATTTGCATACTTCTCATAAATCAGAACTTCTCAGTAGATATCTTCATAAGTTCGATAGTTTTGAATAAAATATTCAGTTTCGCTCGACTGAAATATAAAGATATATGTTAGCCGCATAAACAAAAGATAATTCTGTTACATAACGTTTGAAAGTCTCAGCATACAATCTTACGATATATATGCGGCATATACTCCGATATGAATTTGAATCAAGAATCTTTAGATGATTTAATCATTTAGCTTTTGAGTCGAGGGAAGTTTCAGCACCTCCAGCTGACATAAGAGAATCGAATCAGGGATTGTCTTCCTGCATTCTATACAGGGTGATTCACCATAAACTGAACAATCATATACATATAGCCGTGTGAAAGACATTTGAAAAGTAATTTTTGCCTTATTTGACATATACCCCGTTTTCGAAGCATAAGCGAGGCACAGGGCATAAAATATATCAGGTGTCGACACTATCCTATCATTACCAACTATAATTTTGGGTGCAAAACGCGGTCCTCGAATTGTCAAATATTGTCCTGCTTGGCTCTGTGAACGATGATGGTTCGCTTTCTCAAGTCCATGAAATTAATTCCGCTGAATAAAAATGAATTGAGCTATATTCTGATGAAACTATTTCCCAAAAAATGAATCAATCATTTGAAAGTATGGATTCTTACTAATAATAAGAGGAGTTTAACAAAGGTGGAAAATCTACTCATTAATAATATGAAATATTTATAAGGGAATAAGGATCAATATGAGGTTTATTGTAAGAACACTTTCATGGATGGATACAAGAATTTATTTCGAAGTCGAAACAACCATGAAAACGGAACGGAAGATTAACATTACTAATGGATTTTATTGGATAATTTGGATCTCCTCTCATAAAAATATGGTTTATAAATTTTGTATGTACCTATCGATACATATTCAATTGAAAAGTCATGATTTTTTGTTTCATACTTATGAAAATATTTGGGGATATGTTCATGTTTATTATTATTGAAATTGATATATGAATTTTCACTTTGCTGTTCATTTTCATACGTATTTATGAGACGAATCTCAAACCAGACAAATTAATTGTAGTATCTATCGTTCCAAATGATTTCTTGTGGTATTTTTGAGAACTCAACTCTGGAACACTTCCTTTCTATGAACTAAATATTGAGATTATAAATATCTCTTGTAATAATAAACAGGTATCAAAAATAACAAGTTTCAGACTTGTGTATTCAGAGTAAACCTTTGTATTATATTATCGCCATTCTTACTGAATTAAATGAAAAATCATAATTTGAATTTGTCAAAAATTAATTTATTTTCGGAAATTCTCGAAAATTATGTATGGACCATCTCGGGAAATCAGAAAGAAGTTCTGAGTTGACTAGTTTTGATATGACAGGTCGGTTACTTTTGTAAATATTTGAGATTTCATATGGCAGAGTTTCCTATGCCAGCATCTATCGGCGAAAACTGAAGTAGGACAACAAAGTATTTTGACAACATTTGGACCTCATTTCGGACCCAAAATAAGTCAAAGAGTGTCCGCACCATATATTTTCCTTGCATCTATATGTCAACATAGGACAATATTGTGGTAACTGTAGTGAGTTATGCGTGACCTCTAAATAACGGTTTTTCGTCACATCTTTTTCGGTGATCAGTTCAATTGTTGCGTAGAATTCTGAAAAAAAAACTCAAAACGGAGGAAAACCAGCAAAGTTGGAATTTTTGATTGACTAATTGAATAGCATTATTTAAATGTACTCGATTGTCATTTTTGTCATCAGAGAAAGAAATTTTTGATATATAATAAAAGAGAAAAGTAGAAAATTAAATGAAGAAAATCACAAATCGAGATTCATATCTGAAATAAAAACTTGATGTTGATTCGTAGGGAACCAAATGTCAGATTTCAAATCTAACAACGCCATCTTGTGGGTGGCAAAACACGAAAAGATATCAAGAAATTTCTAATTTTTTCGAATATCGCCTGAAGTATTCGGATGTTTCCACAATTTGAAACGGAACTTTGTGCCTCATCAAAGTCTATAGCACGAGGTTCGTTCGTTATACTTCACTATACTACAAAAATTCCACTGATACCGTTCGGTGTGTATTGTTGTAAACTAGCACTCTATTTGTAGTGGAAATGTTGCAAGTTAGTGTAGTTCCACATTATGAGTGCAGTGAGGTTTTCTTCTGTGATGGTATGCGTAATGTTAGTGCGTTAGGCGTAAATTATGATCATAAAAATATATTGTTATCTCTGGTTCTATTATTAGATGTGTTATGTATATGTGGTCATTTTGGACGATATTAATTTTATCCTATCAAATCACAATGAAATTAAATCTTAAGGTAGGCTTGAACCAAACGAACATAGAGCAAGAACTAAAACAATAACATTTTTCTTGATCTTTTAGTATGAACGAAAACACGTTTTCTGCGTTTACATATTACATAGAATCTTTACAAACGCATTCGAAAGACGAAAGAATGATCCACGTCTGTTTACACTAGAAATATTTTATAAATAAGGATAGAATGAGCATTCGCTCGTCTGATGTAAATAGGCCTTAACAGATAAATCTGATTTGGCTGGATCGAAAGGCGAAAACGAAGGAAAAATATAATTCTGTCATCTTGGACTTGAGTAGAATCATTTATCATATATACACTACACTACATCAACTACACTCATTTCGTTATTTGTGACTGCACTCGGCTGCACCGAGAATTGGAAATCAGTGGAGTTAGTGTAGTTCATGCAGATATACAATGAACAAACCTTTTGCCATGATTCAACTGATGCTATATCTCTTTACCTTTCCGAAATACCAATGGTGGGCCTCGAGATTCAGTCACCCTGTACATTCAATGTGATGAAATACCAATATTCCAGTGAAAGTACTCTCAAAGTAGCACATTGTGATTCAGGAAGATTAATCCCTACCCCATACAAAGGGAAACCAATACCTACGTGTATACAGTCGTCGCAAATACAAAAGTGGAAGATTATAGCTACACTCAACCTATATGTTCATGGACTGAAATAATTCAATAAATTTCCATTCCGTAAATCTCTAGAGGAAGCATATTGAGTTTCACGATTCGCAGAATTCTGAACGATTTAACATTAAACCAGAAGCCATCAAGAAATGATTTCGAACGATGCGATTCACGAAATTATTGCCATATTTTCGCATAAACTCACGCGTTCGAATCATTTATCATTGTCATATTTACTCTCAGGAATATTCGCAAGAAATCGGGGTCACTTCAGCCATATAAAGTGGTGATTGATACCAGTTCAATGTTACAGAAATTGAACCGACAAAACATATCGAGGGACTTCGTGTTTGTGGAGATCCGAACCTAACGAATTGTTAGAACCCCAATGGTTAATGAATTTCAAGGTTTTTGCTAGCTTTGTCCTCCTTCGAAGTGGCCATGATTCCGCCGCATGTCTGTGTTTTAAGAATTGGGATTGGGCCGAAAGCGGACTCTACTTATCACAAAAGGGCGATGGAGATGATATTTCCAATTATATAATGGCCAATATCGATATCATCCACAATAAAACTATTAGAATTGATTCTGAGAAATTGCCTTGTAAAATTTTTATGATTCTCAACATGGGATTTGACAAAGAATATCGACTATTACAGTTACGATTGAGGTGCTCGAGGAAATCATAAATACATATGCTCTGGGCAGTGACAAGATCACACATGCTCAAATACTGTAGTCCGTTTATTGATGCGGTTATCGTAAAAATCATCAACAGCAGTATGGAGCAAAACTACTTTCCTAGTTCCTGAAAGCTTTCCATCTGTGAGCCCATTCCTAAGAAACGTTGTGTAGAGGGCTATGATGATTTGCGGTTAATAAGCATACTTCCATCCATCTCTAAAGTCTTTGAATGAGTTTTATACAAACAAATATATCAGTTAACAACACACAGAGGTATCTTGCCTCAAAACCAATGTGGATTCAGAAAGGGATTCGGCGCAGCAACATCACTCACCGCTGTTCTTAATGACCTATTGAATGCCCATGATAAAGGCATATCAAGTTTACTCGTTTCACTTAATTATTCGGGGGCATTTAATACCATCGATCATCGCCTTCCAATCGCCAAGCTCAGATACTATGGTTTTGATTCTTCTGCATCAGCTTTGATGCTTCATATTTGCAGGAACGTTTCCAGATGATGTTCAACAATGGAAAATATTTTTCGCCTGCTGGTGTTGCAAGTGTTGTGTCACAGGGATCTATTTCAGGCCCACTGCTCTTCATTGTTTTCACCGCCAATGTAGTACGTTCCATTTCCAGTTGTAATGTTTGGGCTTACGCCGATGATATGTGTAAGCATTTCGATTCTTGTGATGTTGACGCTGTCAATGTTTGTTTAAATGAGGAGTTAACTAATATTTCCAATATTTCTAGGCAGCATGCACTCCAACTAAATGCGAAAAAAACAATTTTTCTATGTTTCTCCAGAAAAAGTAATATGGAGGCTCTGAAGAGTCGTCTCTCTGTGTGTCTCTGTCTGTGTGAAAATACTAGGTTGGTCATAGATGAAGCAGCTAGGAATTGGTGATTGACGTTGGATTGTGACCAGAGACCCTATTCTTGAATGTGATGGAATGAACGTTCTCTATCGTTCCATCAAAAATGCACCGGCTTTTCTTGGCAACAGCGTGTATTTTCATCTTTTCCGTTTCAAGAATAGGGGCTATGGTGTGCTCGTCTGCTAATTTGTGATCGTATTTACCAATAATGACGTCACTTTTTTCATTAAAATTCAAGAAAATATATTTTCTGTGCTTCGAATTTGAATGAGAAAAATGACGTCATCATTGGTAAATCGATTACAGATGGGCAGATGAGCACACCATGTTTTGCTCACATCATGGATTGTGATATTAGATTTCGGCAGCATGTGAAAATTTAGTGGGTAAAGCGTTTGGTAATTTGAAGCTACTTTATTCTAATAGGCATATATACTCAACCCGGCATTGAGAAGGAAATAGTGCGAATCTTAAGTGTTGTCACAATTCAATTACTGTGACTTTCTTTATGGTCCCTGCTTACGAAAAGTTGAGAAGGATCGCAAACAGAGAGTACAGAACGGCTGTCGTTGTCTGATGAGCATTCTGCGTAAATTTGACCATGTAAGGGGAGCTTTTGTTTCCACTGGCTGGCTCAACATGAAAAATAAGAGGAACCTGCATTTGGCAGTTTACACCCGTAGATTGTTGGGGTCGGCAGATGCTCTGTTGAGCCTCACAAGAGATTTTGTGTCCATTGATTCAAGACATGGTAGGGATACCAGATTTGAGAATAGGTTTCTTCTACCGCGTCACCGGACTGCCATGTTCTGTAGATCTTTCATTACTGCGCTATATCACTGCTGAATTCACTTCCGGAAGAGCTGAGATCCCTTAAGATAAGACAATTCAAGCTTTAATATAAGATAAATCTTATATGTTCTCAAAATTTAGTGGTCGAGCATGCCTGACTCATCTCTGAGAGTAGATTCTTTATTTTTATATAGAATGAGTCGTTTGTGTATAATTCTTGGCTCGTAACTGGATGAGGGGTTGAATCATCTTGTTTTTTTCCACTTTGATTTTATCAAATTGAACAGCTACGCTAGACTTCGGCACATTATTGTATTCATTATAGTTTCATTGTATATGTATTTTTCACCTGTCCATAAAGGTGACTTATTATTATTATATGAAAACGGAGAATAGGTTGAATTTGAATGTGAGAACTTGAGCAAGGCTTTCGACAGGCTGAATCATGCAATTTTTTTGGATAAAATACATCATAATGGCATCAGATAAAAAGCTAACAAACCTTTCTCGTTCGTAACTAAGAAGGAGCAAGCGGTAGATTACGAATCTGTAATTAGATTCTGCGTAACTGATTCGGTTTGGAAAATATTCCGGATTTGGTGAGAAATTTTCGAAATTTGGGTCAACTTTGGGCCGTCGTACAGATCAAACGCGTAGGGCTGGACAATATCGAATTTTTTTGGTCATATCTGGGTCCTTTGTGAGTACGTAGCCACTTATTTTATAGACGAAAATCCTCTAGTTGAAAAATTATGATTTTTTTAAAAAAGGTCCAATTTTTTCGATTTTCTTCTGGCCATAAAAAACGATCCAGACTCTCCACTAACATTCTGGTTGGATTTTCTTTATCTACGCCCTAGAATTAGTATATGTTTCAAATTTCAGGTCGATCAAAGAACTTTCGATTTTTGGTAAAATTCTAAGGGGTTGGCCTTAAAAATTCTCAATTTTCGAAAAATAATTTTCCGACTCCTATCGCCGTGAAATTTGGCACACTTACTAATTCGAGGGCGTAGAACAAGAATATAAGGTCAGATATTTTTAAAAAAAATCGTACTGGACGTGAGAGGTCCTTGAAGTTCCAAAATTTTGGACCTTTTTTCAAAAAATCATTATTACCGACTCGATGAAAGTAGGACGATGAGATCTGTTTTATTGCATAGATAAAGGATCGAACTGCACGTAAAAAAATTCGACATCACCCAGCTTCATTATTTTGGTCGGCACGACGTCTCAAAACTGACCCAAATTTCGTAATTTTTTCACAATTTCCGCCATAATTTCTAAACGGTTGTCACTGGACGATTTCTAATGACATATTCGCTTTCAAAATAGATGCGAAGTTTCATCATGATTGAATCATTGGTACACTGCTGTGGAATATAGAGCTTAGGGTTCGCGCTGAATTTTTTTTCAAATGGGATGAACAGTTAGAGGAAAAAAAAATAATAAATAAACATTCAAGTTCAATGCCAGCAACTGTGAACAAATATGCACGTGTCATAAATATCTGAAAAGCAACAATAAGGATCAACGGAGCAGCTACGAATCAAAATATTTATTATGATGACAAGAATGTGCAAAATGGTATACAGGAAAGTGTGAGAGATTTTTTCAATAGACTTTCTAGTGATGAACAGTTAAGTGAAGAATCAGTGGCTAACAATGTGAATGAAAAAGAAAGAAATATTTCAAACGACTACGAAGGCCAAATGATGACTACTGGAAGGAGCAGCAGGAATAACTATACTGGGAATAGAGCAATAGGATAGATATTGGCTTTCAAGGAGCCATATATTGGTGGAATTGCAGGAAAGGACGTGTTAAAGGAAACGACGACGATCAAAATAAAAATATCAACAGGAATAAATATACTGGGAATAGAGCAATAGGATAGATATCGGCTTTCAATGAGCTATATATTGGTGGAATGGCAGGAAAGGACGTGTCGAAGGAAACGATAATTAAATACTCGAAACAAATTAATGATAAGCATGTTTTTGATGTGAAAAAACTGAATTCAAAGGGAAATAACTGTTTCAGCTATTACTATTTGGTTGTTAATTCAAATAAAAAAAAAATATATTACCATGTTTTAATACAAACAAGTATCAGGCGACAAAATATCACTAGGACGAGTATCTGTCGACAATTCAACAAATAAATATTCCACATTGATCTGAGCTAGTCATCCAATCAACTGAAACATCCACATCGAAGAAGCGGGCCTCAGGAGAACAGTTAATGCAGTTCCACCATTTGGAGCTATATTGCCAACAACCTTTACTATAATTATGAGATGTTTTACAATATGTTAGGTCTACATTTTTGTGACTAGTTTCAAACATTTATCTTCATACAACTGACCTCTGAGCACACGATACAAGGTATTTTTAAAGATTCAGTTAAAACGACGTGATATTATTAAAGTGACAGTTGAGGATTTCTGTCTGCAACAGATGTTAGAAAAAACATACATTTTTTGGGAACAAATAGGGAGAATGTATCATTTGAAAGCATAAAGAATCAAGGAATTACAGAAATCCATTTGGTCGTTCATTATTCCAAGAATATTTCTGTGCACAAATTTATAAATTTCAATGGACTCCAGATAAAGATAGGAATTGGTTTATGGAGGAAAGGGAGCTCAGGTAGCAATAAGCTGACATAACCACAAGGACGAATATCTGTCGATTAATTCACAAACATTCCACTTTGATCAGAGCTAATTATCCAATGAACCAAAACATCTATACCGAAGAAGCGGCGTCCAAGGAGAATGGTTACAGCTGTTTCACAGTTGTTACTGATCTACAGACTTACCTTGGGGTGAACCGTAGAATACGAATCTAGATACTTATAACCTGACAGATGAAATAAACCTGGTCGAAATAAAAATAGTTTTTTTGAGATAAAGACATAGATGATTTCAGAAAAGCTATATTTCCTTCAAATTTTCAAGACGCACGAAACTTGCGGTTGTTCGTTGATATTCTGAATTTTATTGTAGACTTTCGATGTGATCGAACGAAATTTGAAAATTTCTGTCTTAATTATCTCCAGAAGTAAATATTGTATCGAAATGAAGTTTGAAACATTGTTGTTGAATACTGAGTTTAAGGTTTGAGCCTCATTCCGTCAAAATCTGTTCAACATTTTCCGAGAAAGAAGAAGTTTTCAACAGAACTTTTTCGAATAAATATTTGGTTCGAATTTTTCAACGATTGTATCCATACGAAATTCCGCAATACGTCTCGTGTTGGTAATCTTCATCTATAGTTCATTTTAAAATTATTGACATCAGAGTAGGCCATGAAAATCTAGTCGCGGCTTTATTTCTAGTTACAAAAAGTAACTAAAATTTCCTGTGGTTTGATCATAGATTAAAATATACAAATATAACCTATACTCCATTCGCTTTTATAAAGTAGCCCAGTTGGCCATGATTTAGGTCTATCATGTTTTTGTAACTAAAACCAAGGCAGGATGGCGCTCCTGAAATAATTCGACACGACGTTGCCAATTTCTACTCTCTTTCAATAACAAATAACAATTCAGCTCCAGCCATAATAAACTAATGAATTAACATTTCGCTTTGATTCGAAATTGAAAGAACATAAAGTGATCTGAAGAAGCAAGGACAGAGTATCAGGAAGTGCTTTATAGAATTGCGCTCATTCCGATAGTAACTAATATTTTGGAAACGATCATTCATTAGAAGCTATCTTACATCGAGATGTATGTGAGTAAAATCAAAATATTATATTTTATAAGAAATAATATTTCTTTTTTAGCTACACGTCACCACGATCAGAAAGATTTATAATGAAAAGGAAGCCAAAGAGTTTCTGGTATAACAGTTTTCTTCTATTGGTGCAACTAAAATGAAACTCACTGAAGATTTTATTTCGGAAAACTGATCTGCAACGTACCGTTTGGAATTATAATTTGAAAAATTACCTTTTTTCGATTGACACACTGCCGAGCACCCTATTCTTTTTTGTGAAGGAACATTTGGAATATAATCAAGGAAGCACAAACACAAAATCAATCGGTTGCTAATAACACACAAAACACAAAATTTTATGTGAACAAAATCATGTTATTGCAAAGATTCTTCATTATTCAGGGCATGTAGGATTCTGGGTATACAGTGAGGATCTGAAAAATCATTGCTTAGCGAGCCAGATCTGGTCGAAAGACCTTCCAAGTTAGGTCACAAATGTAGGTAAAACTATTTTCAATTTTCTGCTGATTTTCTATCTTCTGTTCTGTTGCAGACATGTTTTCAAGATATTTTGTCAGTTTTAATCCCATAGGAAAGAAGAAATTCTGTCTTGGAAATCAAGGCCTTACGAATATGTCAGCCTATTTCTCTACACTTATGCAAGGGGACACTATATTTTTTTTTAGGTTTATATATTTATGCTCATGTATCATAGTTAACAACGTATGGTGTCCTATTCATTCCCTCTTGCTTATACTGTGATGCTATATTGTTGAATGTATCAAAGAACCTGCTCTTTTTCAATAAAAATGTAAATATCTAATGATATCAGAAAGTTAATCTCCTACTTGCATATTATTGATATTTTATGTATCGAAAACGGGTTTTTTCCATTGTCTTAATGGTTTCTCAAGTTTTTGACTTCAATCATTATTTGTCAGTTGATATAATAATTGAATTAGTAATTCAAGACTTGATAGGTACTTTGAATTTAATGAAAGTATATCGTAATATATCAATCTCAACAGATATAATGAGAAGGAATCACAAAAAAATCTATTTATTATTCAAAGATTGTATTGAGACTTAAGTAAGTAGATAGTCATGTTTGAATTGAACAAATTCCTTAATGAATAATTTCAAACATTATATATTTCGTAGAATTGTTTCGATAGGAAATAGTTCACTGAAAATGAACTTGGTATATCCTATCTTGGCAGAACATTGAAATTTTACGTCTGAAAATAACATGAATTATACAATATCTCATTCAGTTCTATTTTTTTTATATTTTAGGAATTGCTTTTTTCTGGAAATTGAATATTTGAGTTGACTTCAAAGTATGTCTATAAAACATAATTCTGTTGTAACCCGCTAAAATAAGAAGAGTTAATTTTCTATGATTCCACATATATCTATGCATGTGACGTAAATAGTAAGCGGTGTAAGGGCCATTATACGATGAGAAGAGATTGTAGCGTGCATGTTGTATCGAGATATAAGTTGGATATAATAAATCATATTAAATATTACCGAGAGTGTTAATATTAAGATCCCAATAACAATAGGTTATGGGCCCAGTGTATTTTCCAAGGAAGATTCAGTCGAAATAAGAAGATTAGAAACCAAAGTACCAAACCAGAAGGATGGCGACGAAAAACAGTTTCAATGTCGAATTATTAAATGGAGCTAATTATGCAGCTTGGAAGTTTAGGGTGAAAGTATTACTCGAAGAAAAAAGTATAGCTACATGTATTGAAAACCCATTCATTCCACTGAACTACACTGATTCTACGAAGAGAGACCAGGATAAGAAGAGGGACAATTTGTGTCAATCTATTATTGTACAATGCTTAGATGATGGTCAGTTGGATGTAGTTAGGAACAAGGAAAATGCCTTTCAGATGTGGAAAGCCCTGGAAGACAGGTATGAAAAGAAGGGACTGCCAGGTCAGATATTTTTGAAGAAAAAACTTTTATCATTGAAAATGAAAGAAAATGATAACTTGGAAAAACATATTGGCGAATTTGAAAACATTATAAGACAACTAAGCACTTCTGGATGTGACATGAAGGATTCCGATAAAATTGGTAGCCTATTACTGACGTTGCCAAGATCCTATGAAACTGTCAGTGCTATTATTGAAAATTCTAATGAATTAACTTATGAAGAAGCTAAAAATAAGCTGCTAGGAGAAAGTGAGAAAAGAGTACTCTTCACTGACAATCCAACAAGTAGCTCACTTGGGCAGACAGCATTTTTATCCACCAAAAATCAAAAGTTTAAATGTTTCAGATGTGGTTTGCTAGGTCATATTCAACGATTCTGTCCACAGGGTCAATTGCAACATAATTCACAGGCAGGTCAATCTTCACATAAACAATTCAATGGTTCAAGAAGAGGATCTAGAGGTAATGGATTCATGATGAGAGGTGGCAGAGGTTTCCAGAGAGGTTATTCCCATGGTTTTCGACCAGATAGCTTTCGTCGAAATCAAAATGTGGATAATAATCTAGTAGAACAAGGGACAGAAACAAGCAACCAAGTGGACAAAAGTGTATGTTTCCTAGGGGAAAGAAGAATGGAGAAAAATGAAGACCAACTAGGGGTAATTAAGTTTTTTATTGATTCAGGTTGTACTGATCATATGGTTAACAAGAAGGAATATTTTTCTAGTTTAATTTTGTTGAAAGATCCTATAAAGATTGCTGTTGCAAAGAACAATGAATTTTTGTTGGCCATAGGTGTTGGTAATATTGAAGTTTCAAGTAAAGTAGGAAAGAAGAAAGAAAATTGTATAATAACAAATGTTTTATATGTGCCAAATTTGAGAAGAAATTTATTGAGCGTCAAAAAATTAGAGATATCTGATAAGAAAATACTATTTGAAAATGCTTGTGTTAAAATATTGAGTAGAGAAGGGCAAATATTATGTATGGGTACAAGAGAGAATTTGTATGAGATAGAGTTTTTTAGAGCAAGTGAAGAATGTATGAATGTGGGAAAAGATGAAAATGATTTTATGAAATGGCATAGTAGGTATGGTCATATCGGGTTTTCGGGACTTAAAGAAATTATTAGAAAACAAATGGTTGAAGGATTAGGAAATGTGAGAATGCAAGAGATTGAATTTTGTAAGTCATGTGTGAGTGGAAAAATGAGTAGATTTCCCTTTAAAGAAAGAACAAAAAGTAAAAGAATCTTAGAAATAATTCATTCGGATGTCTGTGGCCCCATAACTCCTCTAAATCATGATGACAGCAAATATTTTGTAACTTTCATTGATGATTATTCCAATTTTTGTGTAGTTTATTTGATAAAAGAAAAAAGGGAAGTTTACGAAAAATTTAAAGAGTTTGCGAGTATGGTTGAGAATAAATTTAACAATAAAATTGCAATATTGAGATGCGACAATGGTGGGGAATATATTTCTAATGCGTTCAAACAATTTTGTGTTGAAAAAGGTTACCTAATAGATTACACTGTACCATATACTCCTGAACAGAACGGAAAAGCCGAACGTAAAAATAGAAGTTTAGTTGAGAGAGCAAGGGCAATTTTGGAAGAGTCAAGGGTGCCGAAAAAATTCTGGGGAGAAGCTATTTTGGCAGTAAATTATTTAATGAATAGGGGAACATCATCAAAACTTGATAAAACGCCAGCAGAAATCTGGTACAGTAAGAAACCAGATGTTAGTAATCTTAAAATTTTTGGTTGTACAAGTTATTGTCATATACCTAAAGAGTGCAGAAGAAAATTTGATTCAAAAGTAAAAAAGTGTATAATGATGGGTTATGCTCAGACAGGATATAGACTGTGGGACTTAGAAAATCAAAAATTGATAGTTGCGAGAGATGTTGTGTTTGATGAAGATGAATTTGGGTTCGAGAGAGATGAATGCATGAATA
Source organism: Myrrha octodecimguttata (assembly GCA_958510865.1). Classification (NCBI taxonomy): domain Eukaryota; kingdom Metazoa; phylum Arthropoda; class Insecta; order Coleoptera; family Coccinellidae; genus Myrrha; species Myrrha octodecimguttata. The sequence goes on along the minus strand of OY294059.1, from coordinate 70,811,512 downwards.
AGAGTCAGTGGTTCGATGAGAATGATGTGAGTGGACAAATAAATGATGATGAACAAGTATGTGAAAAAGGGGATGAAGGAGATACCGTAGATAGACCAGCGAATAAGAGACAAGTTAAAATTCCTGAAAGGTTCAATGATTACGAACTATATATGGCGTTTGATGCATGTAGTTTTATTGAGAATGTGCCTAAAAATTTTGATGAAATAGAAAATAGAACAGATAGGGATAATTGGATGAAAGCTGTAGAAAGAGAACTTGAGTCAATAGAAATAAATGAGACATGGCAAGTAGTTGATAAGCCTAAAGGTATTCAAATTTTGGACACAAAATGGGTGTTTTCATATAAATCAATGGAAGAGAATGAGATGGATAAATTTAAGGCACGAATGGTGGTGAGAGGTTTCGCACAAAAAGAGTATGATGAAATTTATTCACCTGTAGCAAAAATGACATCTATTCGAGCCCTGTTGATTTTGGGAAATCAATTTGGTTACATTTTTCAGCAATTAGATGTAAAGACTGCGTTTTTAAATGGTATTTTGAAAGAAGATTTATACATTTATCCCCCAAAGGGAATAAACTTACCTGAAAATAAAGTTCTGAAATTGAAGAAATCGCTATATGGTCTTAAACAATCTTCAAAGTGTTGGAATGACGAAATTAATAGATTTTTATTGGACATCGGGTTTTGTCGTTCAGAAAATGATTTTTGCCTTTATATACTGTATAAATCTAATGGACATAAAATTTATTTACTAATTTATGTGGATGATATAATTTTGTGTGGACCAAGTATAACTGAATTAGATTATATCAAGTCAAAATTAATGGATAGGTTTCGAATGAAAGATAAGGGATGTTTGAAGTATTTTCTAGGATTAGAAATAGATTATGACAAACAAAATGGAATTTTAAGGATTAGTCAAACGAATTATATCAGGAAACTTTTGAAGAAATTTAACATGGAGAATTGTAATGGTAGTTCAACACCTATTGAAAAAGATCTTAAAATTGAATTTTGTAATGATACAAATAAGACATCAAAACCCTTCAGAGAATTAGTAGGTTGTCTGATGTACTTAATGTTAGGAACTAGAGTCGATATATGTTTTGCTGTAAATTATTTCAGTAGGTTTCAAGATAAGGCAACAGATGAAGCATATAATCATTTAAAACGAATTTTGAGATATTTAAAATCTACAATTTCTTTTGGATTAGAATATGAGAGAAACAATTGTAATAAATTTTGTTGTTTTGTGGATGCAGATTGGGGAAGTGATACGTTGGACAGAAAATCCATCACTGGATATGTTTTTAAAATATTTGGCAACACTTTATGTTGGACAACAAAAAAGCAAACTAGCGTATCGCTTTCTACAACAGAAGCAGAGTTAGTAGCATTATGTTCATCTGTTTCTGAAGGATTATGGTTGAAAAAACTATTTTTGGATTTGGGTGTTAATTTCGGTTGTATAAGCTTTTATGAGGATAATCAAGGATGCTTAGCATTAATTAAAAACCCAGCAAATAATAGAAGGGTCAAACATGTAGACTTAAAGTTTAATTTTGTATCTGAAAATGTAAAGAAGGGAACAATTAGAATGATTTATGTAGATTCAGCCAATCAGCAAGCTGATTTCCTCACGAAAGGTTTAACAACAAGCCTATTTGTCAAGTTTAGAAATATGTTGGCTTTGAAAGATTTTAGCGAGGGGGGGTGTTGTAACCCGCTAAAATAAGAAGAGTTAATTTTCTATGATTCCACATATATCTATGCATGTGACGTAAATAGTAAGCGGTGTAAGGGCCATTATACGATGAGAAGAGATTGTAGCGTGCATGTTGTATCGAGATATAAGTTGGATATAATAAATCATATTAAATATTACCGAGAGTGTTAATATTAAGATCCCAATAACAATAAATTCCATATCTTGCTTATGACTCGAATACTGAATGATAGGTAGTTTACATGGAGAATTTATCCAGATATCTTGTCATTGCAACCAATCATAATAGACTGAAGCTAAGCTGTATGTATCCCAGTTTAGAAATATGTTGATCCAATCCAGTGTATGTATCATTCACCTAGATTCCCAAGAACTGTTAGTTAGTCCTTTTGAGGTTAATTGTGACCCAGGCGTAGTACTACTACATTTTCTTACTGGAATATTTCAAGTTGTGCAACAAGGTATTTAAATGACTTCTGTAGGCTTATTTCTTGAGAATTTAGAAAAGTAGGGAATTCCATAGGTCCGTCCATTCGTTTGGAAGTTTTACTGTCGGGTAATTCGAGTACTTTTATTTTTTTTCGAATGAACTATCGCAAAGTAACGGACTGCTCTATCCATCATTTTTCAATAAAATTCCAAAACACTCGATTCTTGATTTCCGTACAAGAAAAAAGCATAACTGAATCTTCCAACCATGTTTATATACGTGAAGTATTAACAGAGAAAAATGTTTCTTCAACATTCGCCAGGTCTTTGGAATGATTGAATTCACATGATATTTTCTCAAATATCCTCTTCGTAGAGAGGACAACGTTGTGTAGTTATCTGACAGGAAAATGACTATAACCTAACATTTTCAAACTATACACGGTGAAATCTGTCAGGATGTCATGGCCAACTGGGCTACTTTATAAAAGTGAACGGAGTATATAACATTATTTTCAAGGCAAATTTGATTTGAAATTGTTGAGAATATTTATAATACTCTGATGCTCTAAACCTGTACAGCGGCAGTATATTATTTTCATAATTGTTGCATTGACAAATTTTCAAAGTTAGTTTCAATTGCCAAAAGGCATACATCCAAACTGACGACTGAAGATACAGCCACATTATTTCACTGCAGATCAATCATGGATATTCAGGATTAATGATGGGAATAGCGTGGAATGCTTCAACATAAAATCATTCAGGCTTTCGAGAAACTCCGATTTTGAGATATCATTGATTGAATAATGAAAACTTAGGTAATCAAAGATCACTTGAAGTTCCTTTTCAATGAAGATTTCATTCTTCAGCAATCTTTGTATTCTTTCTATGACTATTAGAAATTTATCCAAGTTCTAGCCCTGTGCTATATTTTACTCAGAATTCAGGAAGGAAAAGAATAAAATAAAAATTATATCCAAACTGATATATTCATGGCTTTTGATTTTCAAAAAACTAACGTCGTTTAACGTCTCTTTGAAGGTATAATCATGTGGAATAGGTTTCCTTTCACTGCTAACTCCTGGCTGTACTAGCTTGCCGTCTTTTTTCTTCAAAATTCTTTGAACAGTACTTGGAGAAATCTAAGATTTTAAGACTTATTTATTAATCAGAAAACACCTTGAATCGATAAATGATTGATTACCTGAAAAACTAGCTAAACGCGATTAATACTAGAAGAACTATCTGATGAATCCCTGCAAAACTCTCAGTATCACCGGTTCACTGCCCCACTTACTCTTGTAGTTAGGCAAGAGGTATCTTGATGAATTCCAGCCAGTTTCAATTTGGTAAGGTTTAAGAAATACCTATCTCCAAAACTTATTTGTCGATTGAATCAAGAACATACACAATCAGAAATAAATTCCAAATATTTTCATTAAGTTAACTCGAACTTGAAAATGTCATAAGTCAGTATTATTCTCAATACCAACATGAATCCTGCAAGACAAATGTTACTGACTGGTCTATTACCAACATAATTTCGAGTTTCCACAGCCACCCCGGATGTCAATCATTCTGAAACGGACTATAATATTGAAGTTCAGATCTAATCGCATCTGTACTTCTTGAGATATTGAGGAAATAATGTCACAATTTCGAACAGGATTAAATATCGAATCGAATTGAAATTTGAAACATAGTTGCTGAATTCTGATTCTAAAGTCCGTGCCGCATTTCGTTGAAATCTGATCATTACTTTCCCAGAAAAAAAATTAAAATTCCAGAAATTGCCAAATATGTAGTATATTTTTTATTTTTTGATTTTCCTATAACTAGATCAACACGAAATTTGCACCTAGTTGCGCGTTGGTATTCTTCAACCGATTAAGAATTTCTAATCTGATTGCATCTGTTCCTTTCGGGATATTGCGGAACTAACGTTAAAATCCTAAATTACAACGAAATTCAGCTTTTATTTTTTTTCCTTATATCTCTGAAGGTGAATCGCATTAAAATTTGGAATTTTGTTGTACAATACTGACTCAAAGGTTTGAGCCGAATTTATTTGAAATCGAGCATTCTTTCCGAGAAAAAACAATTCTCAACAAAAATTTTAAAAGTATTCGAAAAACATTTTTTCGAAATTTTTTAACTGAATCCACATAAAATTTTGAACTAAGTTACGCGTTAGTATTCGAAAACTGCTCAAAGATTTTTAGTCTGATCGATTCTGTACTTCATGAGATATTAAGGAATTAACCCTAAGCATCAGTTTCATGAGGAGAGAGAGGAACCTATTAGTGATAACCTACAAATAATACAACGTTTTTATACTTTTAATGCATGAGTGAGCGCCTGGTATTGAAAATCCGAATGTGAAAAGGAATAACTCAGAGACTAGAATGGGTTGTTTCTAAACATTAATAGATTGCCGAGCAGATTCCAAACAAATTCTGTACAGGCGTGCCAACTTCAGTATATACTTTAAATATCGGTTTTCCTGTTCGTCATTAGCGCCTCGCCTCATAGAAAACGTTAACATCATGTCTTTAATTAACGCCTGCCTTATCGTGTGTGGCCTTGCCTTCACGGAGTAGTTAGGTCTGAAACATTTAACTGAAAAGTGAAGGGTTACTCAGTACTGAATATCAAATTATCCTCGAGTGGTGTAGAATATCAAATTGGAAGCTCATTATGGTCCTCGAAATTATTTATTCATTATATTTAATAGCTTATTACGGAGATAATGAGATGAGCTTGTATGAGTAGTTTCCAGTCATACCTTCTTGATCATTATTTCGTAGCGTTATGGCTGATGTCTAAGCGGATGATGTTTATTCTTTCATTATTACTGCTTGACTTCGTGATAATCTGAGGATCCCAAAAATGCAAAATGTCTAGGTCGCAGAAAAAGCAATAACAATGTGAATAACGTACTGTCCATTATTATTCTGAGTTTTAATATTTCATGATATTTTGGGCGTTCATAACCATTGACATTTTGTCTAAATATCTGTACTTTGGTTAGTATGATACTAAAATAGAACTCAAATTTCAATACAAGCTGATAATTTTTTTTGGTAGCTATCATGAGGAAAGGTAGCTCGTTTTGGCAGATCTTATATACGGCAAACACGAGCGTGGCACTACTTATTTGGTTTGTTTTGGTTCCGAGTTCAGAACTGTTCTGGAACGGTTCCGCATGCGCGATTGCGATTTTGTGTTTTGGTTGATTTCAGAACCGGTTCAGGATTTGAGTAATCCTGTTTTGGTTATTTTCAGAATCGATTCCGAACTTTTCTAGAACTGTGAGAGGAGTTCGGACGTTAGAGTCCGAACTGCTTCAGAATTTGGTGGTTCGCACAAGCGTAGAGTGGCTGTCAACGATTTAAATGGTTAACCTGAATTTTTCGACGTTGTGTTGATTTGGTTTTTGATTCGATTGTTGTATTTGTTTAGGAAATGATTAACTGTTAAATATAAATTTTTGTTATTGAGGATAACTTTCGCTACGACCTCCCAGGATAATCTTATGGATTTTATTTCCATTGTTCACACTTCGGATGTCTATTTCTTAAATAAATCTTTGAATGAATCGAATGAATTTTTTTCTGAAAAGCACATGTCTGAAATACTTTCATCATTAAATTCATTATTATATCAATCAATAATTTGTTGGTTCATTTTGAAATATAATTGAAGTAATGAAGAGAGTTCAGAAAAACGATTTTTACAAAAAAAATTGAGTGGACGGCAGTAACCCCACAAATATTCATATATTATCTACATAGTGACAAGGACTTTTGCATATTTTCAATTAAACCGGATGAGAACCCGAACCAGTCTGTGCTTTCTATTCCTTGGTCGTTGTTTTCTACTCTAACCAGATCGAAGTATAGCTATCTCTGTTTTCCTAAGCAAAGTAACACATTTGACTTACCTTTTCTTCCCGAGAAAGCTGAATTCGACGTTACCATATCGTGCACTCATGACAAATCCCTTTAAATTTCAAATCCCCATTTTTATTTTTCCGTTTTAGGTAATCAAACATTTTTTTGAAATATAATTTTGAAATTATATGTTTGAAATGTGATTCTAAAGGTTTTTCATGAAAATTATTGCATGTTCGTTTAAAGGAAAAACCCTCATTGCATTGCACAAATTTTTCCTGAAACTCAAAATTACCAACGCATGTTCAAAGAGTATATTGCTGCAGAGCAACAACGAATAGTTTATCATTAGCAACCCCAACACATCCACGCCTCAACTCCCCGAACCGGTCGCAATATTTCATTCTGCATGAAACCTTCTGTAGATTTCTGCGGATTACCGGAATCCCTGGTGACCCGAATCGGGAGCTCCTGCAAAGGCCCAGAAATTCAAATTGTTTCGCACTTCATTTTAGTTGAAATGCATGCAGCGAGTCGGCCCCGAAACGAGAAGCGAAATTAAAATGCGTTCTTCTGAAAGTGTAACGATCGAAGGATAAAAGCTAATGTACTTAGGCATCGACAGAGCCTTCGCATTGCTACTAATAGTATCATCGCACCACTTTAATTCCATTATCCGCAGTACCTTTTATCCTTCGGTATCCGTCATGTTGACGAGCTGGATTGCCTGCTCCCTGGCTCGCTGCTAGGGACGCGAATAGTCTTCTTTTCTCGCAGACGGGAAGAAATACGTAGAAGGATTGTATGTCAATAAGGTCGGAAGAATTCATTGCGTTTCCTGAGCCGGTTCTGAGGTGTGGCGAAGAAAGCATTCGCCACGGGCTCAAACTAACTATTGGCGCAAAATTATGAATTTTATTTTGAAAATTATGAAGCTTTTTACTTGAAGCTTTATATATTTCAAAGCTTTGCTGTGGTGCATGAACCTGTTGCACAATGTGGGGCTCCAAGTAGGTAACAGAGGAAATCTCTGATTTCAATTTTTAAAGGCTAAACTACGATCTTAAATTACGAAGACGTTTAAGACCAAGGCCGAGGGGCTAGATGAACGCACCCTACTCTGAATACTCCTCATCTCTCGCATCTGGGTTAATTTTATGCAGCGGGAAGTGCATCATAGTTTATATCGCAGCAATTTGAAAACCTATTATATATTAGGTTTGTTTAGGTTCCGAATTCAGAACGATTTTTCAGACAGAATGTAGCCATCGCGCATATTCGAACCGTCCAAACGATAACTGCTTTGCACATAATGAGTTCGTTTTCATTTCGAGTTCAGAACTTTTCTGGACAGTCCGAGCATGCGCGATTGCTATTTTCTGTCTGAAAAGTCGTTCTGAATTTGGAACCAACACAAAGCTATATATAATAAGTTTTCAAATTGATGCAATATAAACTGTGAAGCACTTCCCGTTGCATAAAATTACCCCAGATGGGAGAGGAAGAGGAGTATTCAGTGAAGGGTTGGTCTATCTAGCCCCTCGGCCTTACTCATAACGTCTTCGTAATTTAACATACGTTTATTTAACTCACTGAATGAATCTCCGTGCAACTATACAAGACAATTTTCTGCGCCTACCCATAATATCCATGAGATTTTTCGCGCGCTGAATGCTTATTCAGGGCGCTTCCATGTTATTTAGACAAATGTCTGTAATTTTCACGCGCTTGTTCTGGGGAACAGCGCGTTATCATTTCGTTAGGATGTCTGTAATTTTCGAATTTTGAGCCAAAATTGGTCTCAAACGACTAGGTTGGACTCACTGATGGAGAATCCGTGGTCAAAATTGATTCTGCCTGTGCGCTGTAACTCTCGAAAGGAAAGACCTAGAGTCCTGAAATTTTCAGGTTAGGTTAAGATCCTGAATATCTCGGTTGAGTTCGTTAATGGGCCAAATCTGCTGAATGGTTTTTGTGCTATCTGATCGAAATGAAACTTGGTTGGAAGATGAACAGTGTCAATGAGAAGAATTATCCATGGAAAAATTTGAAAAAAAATTTTTTCTCCTTTGAAAATTTTTATATTTCATTAAGATTTCACCATTCCGCAATGTGAACAAGCGCGTAAAAGCTACTGTCAGTGCTTCTCTAGATTTTCAAAATTTCAGTTGGTCTCAAACGACTGTTACTGTTCAAGAATTCCGTTCGGAAAGTCATCTGCCCGCGAAAAGGATAGTCTATTATTTCCGAAAGATATAATTTAGAAACTTCAAATTCATAGGGTAGCTTAGAGGTGTGCCTATGTCAGCTGACATAATGCACAGTATCAGTCCAATGAACTCGGAGAGTTTATCGATCGAATTTTATTTTCACACTTATCAGTTATCTATTCCTAATACTTCTGTGAGTTCATTAATTACCTTATGAAAACACGGAGATTATTTTTAATGAGGAAATTCTTCGAAATAAAATGAATACTTTTAATTATGAATTATGTAGTTGTTAAAAAATGAATTTCCTCAAGAGCGCATTTTGCATGACAATTTGCCAGGCGCTGAAATCCTAGATCCGACTCTGTGCGTTTCTATCCTTTCCAAGACGAACCATCAATTATGCAACTCATCAGAATATTCTCGAGAACTCCCCTCAAATTTTTACGGAATTTTTTAAGTTTCTCAGCATGAAGAGAAAATTAAACAGGGTGTCTGGTGAAGAGGGCAATTTTCGAATCAAGCGGCTGAGTGATAAACACACTGGTGGCGTTACAATAAGACCCAGTGTACACATCCGATTGTTCTAGCTCCAGGCCGTTGCGGTGCCGGATCAATTCAATGAACATTCGTTCTTAACATACCGCCAGTGTGTTTCTGATCGCTACCACCATAGAATAAAAATATCATAAAAGTGCTAACTCCCTACTAAATCGGAGAAACAGAGTGGTCGCCATCTTTTGGGGCCGTGGCGGGAAAAATGACAGCGATTCAAATATTCGTGCAGGTGCCTTTATACATTTAAAATATTGGAATTTTATTGCCTGCTGTGAATGATAAATCATACAAACATATATATTATTTGACAATCTTTCAAGTCAAATATATACAGAGATTGCTAGACTACTTAAATGAGTCAATTTGTTGTATGATTCTCATTGATACAAAATATAATACTTGACTTCAAACGAATTTGTCGAGTTTCGAAATTCACAACTAGAACTGGCTAGTAATTCGGCCTGTTTTGAAATTACTGATTTCTTCTTCAAGAAAACATCATAAATGTTTCTTGATGCTATGAAATTTTAAAGGAGCTCTAACACAAACAAATCTTGTTCGTTTACAAAGATTAGTGAAATATGCAAATGATAATTGGTCTCCACATACGTCAAAGATTTCTATTTGAACTGTTAAAGTAATATGGAAAAGAGCTTCCAAACAATAAGTGAAGACTGATTTTTGGCAACTAAGTCCATTGGATCCGATCAAAATCTGGATAAGCCACAGACTTGCTTAAAATCTGGAATTTAGAACAATTAATGCTGGAAGTGAATTCACTTCATAATATACAGGGTTTTTCAACAAGAACTTTGTTTTTCAATGTGGTAACACCGGCACCACATGACAGTTTTGACATTTAGTTTTTTGAAGTATTCGCAGTATATGCTTTGGCAATTCAATTTCGCTCGAAAATTGCATTAAAATAATTCAAATCCACTATGAAAATGGTCGTTCTGTTAAAGTTACATTTCGTAAAATTCGTGATATTTTCGGACAACATAAACGTCTTTCTGAAACCGCTATCAAGAATTTGGTCGCGAAATTTGAGTCGACAGGCTCGGTACAAAATGTGCCAACACCAACACGTGTTCGACCGGGTCGTTCAACAGAAAACATCGCTGCCGTGAGCCACAGTGTTGAAGAAGATCAAAAGTTATCAATTTCACGACGTTCTCAACAATTGGGGTTAACCAAAAGCACAACATGGCGAATTTTGCGAAAGGATTTGGCTTTGAAGCCTTACAAGATTCAACTGGTGCAGGAATTGAAGCTGACCGACCATTCAAATCGCCGTAGATTCGCTCAGTTCATTCAGGAACAACCTGCTGGTTTTTCTCAAAAAATCATTTTTTCAGACGAAGCACATTTTCATTTGCCAGGGTACGTCAACAAGCAAAATTGCCGCATTTGGGCTTCTGAAAATCCTAAAGCAATTATTGAGAAGCCTTTGCATGCTCAACGTGTCACTGTGTGGTGTGCTATGTGGTCTGGAGGTGTGATTGGGTCTTTTTTTTCGAAGATGAGGCTGGAAATGCGGTAACAGTCAATGGATCACGCTATCGCGAGATGTAAACAACTGGATTTTGGCCTATTATTGATGACATGGATGTCACTGAAATGTGGTTTCAACAAGACGGTGCCACATGTCACACAGCCAATGAAACGATCAATTTATTGCAAACCAACATGCAGCTGAAAGCTTCCACAGCGTGAAAAAAAATTTTCATTCGTCTTTATATTCGGGAAACCTATCTTCTAACTTCATTTACAAGAAACAACGAAAATTTAAGGTTGTTTGCAACTAACGCACTACACCTCTTATATGTCCCCTTCCCCAGACCTCATGAATAGATAACAATAAGAATAAAACAGTGGAATACTGCGTATCTATATTACAAAACTCCGAAAATTGAGTTTGGAATCCTGATACAGCTTTTTCCGAAGTAATCTCGGGTATTTTGCCTCCTCGCTCGCACGTACTTTATAACAAGTTTATTATTTCGGGATCGCAACAGTATCTCCAACATATATAAGAGATAAACCCACCGCCAGCATATTTATACAATTTTGTTCTCCTCTGAGGGAGTTATTTCCGCTCTTTTTCACATATTCATTTCATTCTCTTCAAGGTTCGCCCACGAGAAATTTGAATTATGTCAAGAAGTCAGGTATTCGGGATGGATGGCATAGTCGGTTTCCATGAAAATTTCATATCCCTTCGTTTCAGAGGAAAAACAAACACTTATCGGATAATTGAAGGGTCCAATAACAAAGAAATTACTTTTCTCGTTTTTGTGCACTTGTTCTGACTACCGCCGTAAGTCCCAAATAATTTTTTTTTTCGAAAATCGTCGACCTTGTTATCGTTTCCTATTAAATCGAGGTCGTAGATCACGAATATGTCATTAGAAATTGTCCAGTGACAACCGTTTAGAAATTATGGCGTAAATTGTGAAAAAATTAATACGAAATTTGGGTCAACTTTGAGACGTCGTGCCGATCAAAATAATGAAGCTGGGTGATGTCGAATTTTTTACGTGCAGTTCGATCCTTTATCTATGCAATAAAACAGATCTCATCGTCCTACTTTCATCGAGTCGGTAATAATGATTTTTTGAAAAAAGGTCCAAAATTTTGGAACTTCAAGGACCTCTCACGTCCAGTACGATTTTTTTTAAAAATATCTGACCTTATATTCTTGTTCTACGCCCTCGAATTAGTAAGTGTGCCAAATTTCACGGCGATAGGAGTCGGAAAATTATTTTTCGAAAATTGAGAATTTTTAAGGCTAACCCCTTAGAATTTTACCAAAAATCGAAAGTTCTCCGATCGACCTGAAATTTGAAACATATACTAATTCGAGGGCGTAGATAAAGAAAATCCAATCAGAATGTTAGTGGAGAGTCTGGATCGTTTTTTATGGCCAGAAGAAAATCGAAAAAATTGGACCTTTTTTAAAAAAATCATAATTTTTCAACTAGAGGACTTTCGTCTATAAAATAAGTGGCTACGTACTCACAAAGGACCCAGATATGACCAAAAAAATCGATATTGTCCAGCCTTACGCGTTTGATCTGTACGACGGCCCAAAGTTGACCCAAATTTCGAAAATTTCTCACCAAATCCGGAATATTTTCCAAACCGAATCAGTTACGCAAAATCTAATTACAGATTCGTAATCTACGTGTTCGAATCCATAATATACGATGTGCATATTGTCATAGCTTCAAAAATAAAATTTCGCACGGAATCGCCAATGATTACCCCCCACCCGTCTGCGTTTTGATGAAAAATTTTCCAAGTCCCAAATAATTTTTTTTTTCGAAAATCGTCGACCTTGTTATCGTTTCCTATTAAATCGAGGTCGTAGATCACGAATATGTCATTAGAAATTGTCCAGTGACAACCGTTTAGAAATTATGGCGGAAATTGTGAAAAAATTACGAAATTTGGGTCAACTTTGAGACGTCGTGCCGACCAAAATAATGAAGCTGGGTGATGTCGAATTTTTTTACGTGCAGTTCGATCCTTTATCTATGCAATAAAACAGATCTCATTGTCCTACTCTCATCGAGTCGGTAATAATGATTTTTTGAAAAAAGGTCCAAAATTTTGGAACTTCAAGGACCTCTCACGTCCAGTACGATTTTTTTAAAAAATATCTGACCCTATATTCTTGTTCTACGCCCTCGAATTAGTAAGTGTGCCAAATTTCACGGCGATAGGAGTCGGAAAATTATTTTTCGAAAATTGAGAATTTTTAAGGCTAAAACCCCTTAGAATTTTACCAAAAATCGAAAGTTCTTTGATCGACCTGAAATTTCGTGCTATCGTTTCGTCCAAATGTCTGTAATTTTCGAATTTGTAGCCGAAAATGTTCTCAAACGACTTAATTGGCTCACTGATGACGAATCTGGTATCAAAATTTCGTGAGAACGGCAAACCAGGTCGATTTCTAACTTTCAGGCTTGGTTGCATTTCAAAATGTAATGGGTACGTTGATGAAACTGTGTGAAGCTACTCTCTGATCCACTTACACTTTCTGCGTCTAACGCACGTTTCGGAAACCACGTTTCCTTCGTCCAGAGAAATATCGTTACTGACTACAGGTATAAGTTCACATGCTGAACAAGTGGGGAGGGTAGTATACAGGACCAATAGGGAAAGGATTGTTAAAAAGGCCATTAAGGTAGTGCTGGGTTATCAAGGGTTATTCAGGTGAATATTTGGAATTATGGGTTTCTAATGGGGGTAGGATCATTGTTTAGCAATCTATCCCTTCTTTTGAACCTATGTATACCTTCAAGCGTATTCAAGTACCAATCTATATGATCCGCCGATCAAGTGTGATATATTTATATATAACTGTCCTTTTTCTAAGGGTCTCGACCTGTTGTAATAAAAAAAACTCTTTTTTCTCTTGCCAAGCTTTCGGAATATTTTATTCCATCCTCAGGGCTGCTACAAGATTTTATATTTAATATTTTTTGTATTTTTTAAAAATTTTTTGTGTTTTTGTTTCTCTGTTTTGTTTGTTGTCCGTTTCTTTTCCCTTTTTATGAGATTGATAGGAAAAATGCATGCAATAGTGACAAGAATAGAATTATAAATCAGACTGGTTAAAAAATCATACAACCGAGTCCAAAGAAAAATTTATTTTGACAAAACAATATTTCAAATGTCAAATGGATGATGAAAATTGATACGCAATTATACACGAAATAGGAGACGATCTGAATGTTAACGAATTTAAATTTCAAAATACCACAACATCGTTGAAGTTGTAAAAATCTCAAATTCTGTAAGTCTGTGTTGTTTTATTTAAATGTATCGATCTATATAACTGTATAAAACCTTTGTAGCAGCCCTGAGGATGGAATAAAATATTCCGAAAGCTTGGCAAGAGAAAAAAGAGTTTTCTTTATTACAACAGGTCGAGACCCTTAGAAAAAGGACAGTTGATATAAACGACCGTGACACGAATACACTTATTTATATATATATTAATCCCGACAATGTTTTCGTGAAACCCAAAAAACATGAACTGTTCGAACGGCAATCGACTGCCGTAAATTCGACAATTCGTTGATCGAGCTGTCAAATTCTTAATCGCCGATTAACTTAGATTGTTGAGCATAGAATTTGGTGTTGATCGGCCGATTGCGCACTCAATTACCTGATGAACCGTCACTAACGCTTTGTGAAACCGGCTACTAGTCTCGAAGTGCTTTTAAATAGAACAAAGGAAAATTTGGACGTTTTCGTCTTTTTCATTGTATTTTGAGGCATGTTTTTGGCTGTCGACATAATATATTTTCGAAGATCATCTTTCATCCACAAAATCAATGGAAATTCATGACTAATTTGCGTTTCTACAAAATTGCTATAATCATCTCATCACACCTGGGCACAAACTTTTTTGATACCCATAAGATTTGACTGCAAAATTAGTAGGCTGAATTGGTTGATAATGTTAAATTCTGGCTATCCTTCATATCAAATATTTCGTAGCAAATCACTTGTATAATCTAACTTTAAAGTTGAATTTCACGCCCTGTAGACAATTCATTCTGTACAAGAGAGACCGTCTCATGCAAAAAAATTCACCACCAAACATAAAACCCCCTTTTATTTATTCTCACCTGCTTACATCTGAAGAATCGTCGAAGTTGTATTGGAAATTTTCGATATGAAAATCGATCGAATACACGCACCCCCTTTTTATTTTGAAACGTTCATAATGTATGATAATATACATGTTGAAGTAAGCGGGAACCTTTTCAGGCTCTTCAATGAATTTTTGAAGAGCACATAAACTTCCCTTTATATATTCATGACATATTGGATGTGGCTCGAAAGAAAACATGTTCAGATATTCCAGCTGATCTTTTTTCCTGCCGAACATGTCCTGTGCTGATTCTTCTGCAATATGATACATAATAAAATACTAAGAGATAGATGTTTTCTTGCTGTGATCGATCGCAAACATTCAGATAATGGAACTTTGATTCTTCGAAATATTCAAGTATTAGTAGTAATACGGTCTATAATTACTTTTTGTGTGCTCAAAAATCCTAGAAAAGCACTGACGTGAAATCGAAAGCAGTTGAAGAAAAACACCCGGTACTTTGCTTTTCCAAAACTTTCTTATTTGTTTCAGATTCTACGATAATATGTCATTACTCAGAGGTTTTGAATTTCTTTGACACAATTCCGGTTTTCCGCGAAAAAAAGTTTGAAGAAGAGCATAATCGAAATTTGGCGCAAAAGCAGTGAGAATTTTCTGCACTACGTAGTGGAGCTGTATATTCCAAGGATGCAAAGCAGTTTTTAAGCTCCAAAATATTCTTTTCAAATTCCAAATTCATATTTAATTGCTCATATTCTGTATGAAATCATTAAATTCAGAATATTACTTCATATGCTCATAAACCAAACAAATCTACACACATGAAAACAAACATATTCGAAACAAATGACAAGTGGACTTTAGGATCAACAGAAAATTCACATTGAATTTTCGAAATGGTTTTCTCTTTTTAGAATAAAAATTTGCGCCGTTTTTTAAAATTTCCAATCGACCTTCTCATATTTGTAGTTTGCTTCAAAATATCGAATTCCTCGAAAATCCTTTCAATTGAATGTTCTATACTCGTAATTCCTATTAAGCTCTTCTCCAAAAACGTTTTCTAGGAAAACCGGAGGTGTGCCACAGAAATTAAAAACCCCTCAATAATGACATATTATGATAGGATCCGAAAGAATAAAAAAGTATTGGAAAAACAATGTACAGAGTGTTTTTTTAACTGCACAATCAATCTGAAATTATTATAATTACGACCCTGTATTTTGAGAGATTTTTGCAATTATTAAATGTACTCATTCAGATTGTTCTACACTGCAAATTCTATCAAAATCGGATGAGCCATACCAAAGTTATTAATGAAAGTAGAATCGATTGGAGCGAAATTTCGACATATTCTTTTTTTGATGAAATTTTCTTGGAAAACTAGAAGTGTGCGAAAAAAATTGAAAACTCTCAAATAATTATTATAGTAGAACCGTAAACAGATAGCTTAGTTTATGAAACGCGATGTACAGGATGTTTTTTCAACCTGAACAATAAATCTGGAATGATTTAAATACCAACCACTTATTTTGAAGAAAATTTTCAAATTAATGAATTTGCTAAGCAATATTGTAATTCACTGAAAATTTCATGAAAATCGAATAAGCCATACCAAAGCTATCAATAAAAGTAAAATCGGTCGAATCGGACAAATCACCATGTATATTCTCAATAGAAACTCCCAACCATAAACCAAACATTGTTTCGAGACTGTCTTGACTAGTGTAAAATTATCCCAAAATATGACGGTCTCCTCCAAAATCACCCTGTATATTGTATGACATCGACAGCCATCATCTGAACGATTTGATGAATGTATGTGGATACTCAAACTTTCTGAATGTTTCCCGTAAGTGTGAAAGTAACCAATTTTGTTTTCAACACATTGGGCTTCATATGACTATCAACAAGTCACTGTTGAGCCCTTCTAAGACCCTGAAGATGATTTCGTTGTCATTAGAATACAGAACCAAATGACTCTCGAGATCTCTTATCCCAAATATATTATTTATGTTCACTTAGAATAGGATAGGTCCCAGGACAGTACCTTGAGATACTCCCATTTATGTAAATATTGTGAGGATCACTGATTGCATCCACAACCTTGAATCGCCGAATTCTTTGGGATATACAACTTTTGAACACCTTCCTTCCTCCTTACTCTTACACCATTTTAATAAAGCTTGTTTAGGAACTTTGCATGTGTGACCAAATAGTAATATATCGTCTGAGATTATTCGCTAGGACCTCTCTGTCGCACGTATTCACTCGCAGTAATATTGCATTTTTTAAAAGTAGACAGAAAGCCCTATACCGCCGTGTTCGTAGTTGGACTTTTATTCTATACCAGACCAGTGCAACTTACTAGTATCGTTTTATTTAATGATTTATTTAATCTCCTAAGAAACCTCAGTGTATAGGACGAGTCAAATTAACAAATAATAACAAACATCATGAGGGCGATCCCTATAAATGTCTGTTACATAATAATAGGATCTAGTTAACAATAAATAATAAAAAAAATTCCTAAACGCTATGAACTTTAGGGTTTTTTAAAATTTGGAAAGAGAGTTATACATTTTCACACTCTGGAGAACTTATGCCATATTCGCTATTGTTACCTATCCTGGTCCATTTGACCCTCATCTTCCTAAGCATATAACAAACATTCATATATGTAAATACTTGGTAGTGATAGCAAACTATTTGCAATAAAAGTAGGTCTACAAGATGAACGAATTCTTGAATTGGATATTAGGCGAATGACACGCTTTTTAGCGATAAAGGCTCTGTTGAAGCCAACGTAGTTACCCCAAAGTAGGATGTTTTAGAAAATGTTACTACAAGCAAGGTTATAATATACCTGTTTCGATGAACCGAGGGGTAGCAAATCTTCACATGCCCTACTCTAATGATGGCACTGAATGTACTATTTCCTTTTTTGCAAAGCATTTCAATTTGCATGAACCAACTCAACATTGTCTCAATATAACATATAAACTCCATTCACTTTTATGAACTATTCCGGTTGGCCATGAGATTCTGACACATTTCACCGTGTATATTTCGAAAATGTTAGGTTATAGTCATTTTCCTGTCAGATAACTACACAACGTTGTCATCTGTACATAGAGGTCGTAGTAATTAAAAATGTAGTAATTAAAATGTGAAAATATTTTGAGATTTGAGAAAATATGTGAATTCAATAATTCCATAGACCTGGCGAATGTTGAAAAACTTTTTTTCCTGATAACACTGGACATATTTCACCTATAAGAGCATGGTTGAAAGATTCAGTTATGATATTATTTTGTACGGAAATCAAGAATCGAATGTGGAAATTTTACTGAAAAATAATGGATAGATGATAGTTTTCACAGGAATAGGAACTAAATAAAGTCCAACCAACTTGAACCAAGCCAACGTTTCGTCCATATATTTAGGCTTTATCAAGGCTACAGAGAAACAAAAATAAGTATACAAACAAGTATAACACACTTGAATAAATAAACCATTGGAAATATAATAAAATAAATGAATTTCTGTACAAAACCTACCAAGTGAAACTAGTTGAAAGAAGATGTTCTAGGATTGAAATTTGATACCAATTTCACAAAATTAATCGAGGAAAATATTGAAAGAATACAAAACAATAACCACAACAAGACGACTACTTCATATGTCAACAAATTCAAAAAGTGCCCCACGACTAACAAACATTCCTTTCTATGTGCGGAGTTTTCATTCAGATGTGGAATTCCCGGTATCGAGTCAGCAAATTTGAATATACCTGACCTAGGTCTTCCGCGTCCGTCCAGTAATCAACTGTATCATTGAGTTTTATGTGTATCATTTCACTCAAGTTTCTTTTTTTCCTGTTATTCTCACAATCCACAATTGTAGTGCCGTCGAAATCGAAAGTATGTCCCTCCGAAAAACGATGTTCGGCCAGAGCGGTGCTATTTTCCTTATTCCTGAATCTCTCGTCCCAGTCATATTTATGTTGTTTCATTCTTGTTTTCAGAAGTTGTTTTGTTTGTCCAATGTAACAATTTGAACATCCGAAGCACGGTATTTTGTAGACAACATTAGACCTGTTATTTACAGGAGTAAAATCTTTTAAACGAGATAATAATAGGCTTGTAGTCTTGAGGTTATAAAAGACTAATTTATAATTGGGTTATTTCTCTTTCAGTCAGTATATCGTGAAGAAGAACAATCGAATAGGTATTTTCGATTCCCTTACATCTCATCTCTCAGCTACAAAGTGGCACAAACACTGAAAGAGAAATTACCCAACTATAAATTAGTCTTTTATAACCTCAAGACTACAAGCCTATTATTATCTCGTTTAAAAGATTTTACTCCTGTAAATAACAGGTCTAATGTTGTCTACAAAATACCGTGCTTCCGATGTTCAAGTTGTTACATTGGACAAACAAAACAACTTCAGAAAACAAGAATAAAACAACATAAATATGACTGTGACGAGAGATTCAGGAATAAGGAAAGTACCACCGCTCTGGCCGAACATCGTTTCTCGGAGGGACATACTTTCAATTTCGACGGCACTACAATTGTGGATTATGAGAATAACAGGAAAAACAGAAACTTGAGTGAAATGATACACATAAAACTCAATGATACAGTTGATTACAGGACGGACGCGGAAGACCTAGGTTAGGTATATTCAAATTTGCTGACTCGATACCGGGAATTCCACATCTGAATGAAAACTCCGCACATAGAAAGGAATGTTTGTTAGTCGTGGGGCACTTTTTGAATTTGTTGACATATGAAGTAGTCGTCTTGTTGTGGTTATTGTTTTGTATTCTTTCAATATTTTCCTCGATTAATTTTGTGAAATTGGTATCAAATTTCAATCCTAGAACTTTTTTTTCAACTAGTTTCACTTGGTAGGTGTTGTACAGAAATTCATTTATTTTATTATATTTCCAAGGTTTTATTTATACACGTGTGTTATACTTGTTTGTTTACCTATTTGTTTCCCTGTAGCCTTGATAAAGTCTAAATATATGGACGTCACGTAGGTTTAGTTCAAGTTGGTTGGACTTTATTTAGTTCCTATTCCTGTGAAAACTATAATCTATTATTACGCAAGGACGTGAAGCCATGGATTTCAGAAAATATAGAGTAGTCCGTTACTTTGGGATAGTTCATTCGAAAAAAGAATTAAAGTACTCGAATAACCCTACAGTAAAACTTCTAAACGAACAGACAAACCTATGGAATTCCCTACTTCCCGAAATTCTCGAGAAATAAGTCTACAGAAGACATTCAAGCACCTTGTTGCATAACTTGAAATACTATGTAGTGGTACTAAAAAACCTTCTGTCACCTTAAAAGAACTTACTCAAGTTACAAAGTTCTTGGGAATCTATGTGAACGATACACTTGGCTTTCACTCACATACGTCGGAAATGTTGGATATCTTGTGATAAATTATTGATTCCAAATTATAAGAGTTACTTTCGGAAAAAGCAGACTTCAATTCTACATAGCACTGATACTTTGTCTCTGCTTCTTCAAAAATAACTTCGGCATTTTTGGTTTCCAAGCGTGATGATTATGTTGAGCATTTGGCAACGTCTCTGGGAATTATTTTGGCATGGCTGATATTTCACAAGTGACACCGGATTCGTTATCAGTGAGTACAACTATGTGTCGTTATTTTTGGACGAAATTAATTTTCATCATATCGTGATTTGAAATAGAATTTTTGTCCGTGACGACATTAGAAAAATTTTACGATGAATCTACATCACCTCGAAGTGGTAGCGAAAACACGAGAAGCATAGAATTCTGTCATCTTGGGATTGCGTAAAATCATCTATCATATATTTGTATTCTGTGAGAATCATAGAACAGATTGAACTACACTGAGTCCACTCATTCAGTTATCTGTGACTACAGTTAACTGCACTGAGAATTGGAAAACAGTGGAGTTGGTGTAGTTAGTTTAGTTCATGCAGGTACAACGAACAAACCTATTATGTATATGTATTAATTTGAAACAACAACTGTCAAGTTTTGCCGATGGTAAACTCGAATAAACTGCTGACAGCTCCTGCCGAACAGTTTTTCCACCTAGAAACCATTTGTAATTCAAAATTGCGCGTTTCTGTAGAAATTACGACGAGGGAAATAGTCACTGACGTAATATTTGATTTGATTTCGAATACATTTCATCCATCAACCAGCTCGATGAAGGTTGTTTCATTGTGGGATCTTATGCTACTTCTATGTTTGATACTCCTACTTGGTCGATCACTGTTATCCACGACGTGAATAGGTTTTCCGATTAAAAGGCTTCGGAGTGAAAAAATTCGGAGGGGTGATGATATCTTCGAGATTTTTCCGTTGACCGATGGAGTGTAGTTTTTCCTCGCACAGTCGAGATTTAATTCTGGAAAAGTGAACGGCTTTTCTTGTCTGTTAAACGTGATGTGTTGCAGGATTTGATAGATGGTCCTAGAGGTGAAACAGAGCATCACAAAACCTAACAAGACATTAGATGGGGCGACAGCTCGAACCTTGAGACACTTACCTCAAGCATTTTCTTTTTCCCCATTCTTCAGGAACGGTCGTAAATCTGAGGAATCCAGTTAATTTCTCCGTGAGAAAAAAGGATTCCAGAATCGAAGGAACACTTATTCTTACGCTTCAAATATTTCTGATTCTTCAAATTGAATTCACGAACAATACCTGTTTTTTGCTTAGAATTTTCAGAATTTTTGAATAACCCCATCGTCATATTTTCAGGAACGATAGCCAAATAAATAATTTCGATGAAATTGTCTTTAACGATAAAGAAGTCATGATCAAATAATATTTTGCGATAAAGAATACTTCTAATGGTTGAATGGAAGGAACTAGACTTTGAAATGAAATAGAAGAAATTGCTTTGTTTAGAATCACTATAATTCATTAAGGTTCCACAGTGACTTGAGTTTCTTAATACTACTACATATTTAAGCGGTAATTCTAAAATGAAGTGATAGTAAACAAAGTAATTTCCTTCATAATCAAACGAAGTATCGTTCCATATAATGTATAGGAAATCAAATCTCCGCCAAAAGACAATTATAAGGAGAAAAAAATTCTGTTGGGAACGTTTCTGCCTTTTTGCGGCCTTCTTCAGGCTCAAATAAAACAGAAATAAAAATATAATAATGCTGAAATTACAACTTGAACTAGAAACGACAGCAAGAACAGAATTCACAAGAAACTATTTTTAACATAAGAGCAAAAATTTAATTTGTAACCACTGTAATGTGGTTGCGAAAGAGTATGACTGTTTTGTTCTGTAGCATGTATGAATTATCAAGATAGCTCGTGCTCCACTGTTGAATCACCAACAATTGAGGATTCATTTGAAACTTACGTAGAGAGATACGATGTTTCATTATTGAGTCAATTTACTTGCTTCCAGGATAAAATGGATAAATTTTCCAATTTTTTTTTAAATTTACACTTTCACAATTTACAGCCCTTGCCGATATCGTTCGCTTTCGAATAGTTTCAAATTAAACAGAATCATAACAGATCTGTGGAATCGATCTACCGGATTATACACATTGAAAAAACGCTGCAAATTTTACACGAGGGTTTATTATTTTCTCAGTTAAGTAACCCAAAACCATTGATATCTTAAATAAAACTTATACAGCGTGCCAAAAAAGTAAAATTACTCGTCAATAATGAGTGTACGAAGAACTATTAAGGAATATCCTCGCACCCGTCGATTTTTGATTTCAAAACCAATTTATCCTATGGTTTTTTGAATGTGATATTTCTCAGTTCACTACTTTATTTTTTCATCTGGAAATATATAGATTGTGATACATCAAATGAAAGTTATTTTATTACCTTTTCAGCGATGTGGCTTGAAGTAG
The DNA here is from genome assembly GCA_958510865.1 of Myrrha octodecimguttata. Lineage (NCBI taxonomy): Eukaryota > Metazoa > Arthropoda > Insecta > Coleoptera > Coccinellidae > Myrrha > Myrrha octodecimguttata. The sequence goes on along the minus strand of OY294059.1, from coordinate 70,789,138 downwards.
AATTGCTTGTGCCGTTTTTCGTTGAAAAATTAGGAAATAATTTAGAATTTTCAGTTGGGAGGGTACTGTGATCAGACCATTATTCTTTTATTAATTAATAATGATAATATTTTAAAGAAAATTCGAAAAATAAAAAAAAAATTTCGCTCAAAGTTGCGCGTAGTTATGCTCCAACTAACTGCCAAGTTTCAATCCAATCGCTTCATTAGTTTATGAAACATGAGGAAATTTACCTCAAAATTTCAATCGCTATAACTCCGTAACTATCTGGCCGATTTGGCCCAATAACGAACTTAACCTTCGTATTTTGAAATGCAACCCTTCCTAAGATTTTCAAGTTGATAGAATCCTCCGTCCGCCCGTTATCGTGGTGACGGCCGGACAGTATCGATTTTGACACCGGATTTGTCATAAGTAAGTCCAACCTAGTCGTTTAAGACCATTTTCGGCTCAATCATCGAAAATTACAGACATTTGGACAAAACGATAGCACGCTGTTCCCCTAGAACTTGCGCGCGAAAACAATATCTATTTCTATTTTTCCCATAATATAACTAATAATCCAATTCAATTGATATTTATAGTATTTCAATGTAGAGATTGTCCATCTGCAATTATTGACTTGAATCACTCATCCAGGATTTATTAAAGCTCACGAAATATATTTTTCTTAAAGGATGCAAAATATCATTTCAATTAGATCATAAGGTTGGAAATTATAGAGAAAAAATAATGATATTTCAAATGTGAACGGAAATATAAGAATACGAAAATTCGATAAGTATACTCGACGTGACTTTACGTCAGTGAATTTCTTGAAATTTTTTAACACACTTTAGAAGGGAATTCTAATATCTCTATGATCGAGATAGAATACGAAATATTCTATATCGATGTTCCCAGCTGAATGCTTGCGCTTTGATACTTTGACTCTGACAGCATTTTATTGTTTTCATTGGTAATAGTGACACAAAACTAAACTTAAACATATATATCAGGAATGTATCGAATGAGGATCCTTGTATTCCTTGTAGAATGTCTCCAAACACCAGAGACAACACATATTAGTTCTCTTTTTCTACTCAAATCACGCGATAGCCCGACATTTTCCTGTTTCGACAAGTCCATGAAGGGCTTAGTGCTAAGTAATCCCGAAAAGTGCTTCGAAGCCCTACGGTGCTCTGGAGCAATTTACTGTGCTCGGGAGCACTTTGGTGCTTGAGAGCACTTAGCAGTGCTCGGGAGCACTTTGCGATGCTTAGGAGCACTTTTTTCAATTACTAAGCACTAAGTCTTCTCAAAAAATTCTCGAAGCACTAAGCATCGGCTTTATGAAGTGCTTGCGAACACAGTACTTAGGAGCACAAAAGTGCTTCGAATGCTTTCACGAGCACTAAGCACAAGGTATTGGCACAGCTCTGTGGTGGACTCATCTCCTCATTTAGATAAGCTGCCTCGGCGTGCAGCGCTTCTCATCGCCACCATCCCAATGGACGATCAGCTTTTCACTACCCGGTCTCTGCCTGCCGGACTCTAGATATTGGGTTGTGTAATAGGCCTTTTAAATGATTTTTGCTACCCTCCATAATGCCATAATGACGCCGGTGCAGGTATGCAGCCTGTGAGTTAAACATAATGTTTTCAAGCATAGATTACTCTTATCAAATTCAGCACTTTTTCAATTATCCTTTTTTTCAGGTTCGACTTTGGTAAAAAGTTACAGGATGGTGAAATTCCAATAAGAAATCAGCTACTCCGAATGAAATGAATTTCGGTGTGAAGTATGCATATTTCTCAATAATCACTTCTATCCTACTTCACCGATTCATGAACATGATAAACAAGCATGAAGAATATGAAAATAAAAAGCACTGTCGTGAAGTCATCAGCTTTCACTTGCTTGTTCACATTGGGAAATGGTGACTTGGAAATTTCAGTGAAATTCAAATGAAATCTGAAAATTTTCAAAAAAAAATTTTTTCTTCAAATTTTTATTTGGATAATTCTTCTAATTGACACTGTTCATCTTACAACCAAGTTTCATTTCGATTTCAGATGATTATTTTTCGAGTTATTGAAAAATCAAAATTTCAAATGGCTGTAACACCAAAACTATTCCGCAGATTCGGCCCATTAACAAACTAAACCGAGATACTCAAGATCAAAACCCAACCTGTGAATTTCAAGACTCTAGGCCCTCTCTTTCGGAATTTAGAGCACACACCGCCGAACGGCTGGTCAGACAGAATCAAATTTGACCATGGATTCTACATCAGTGAGTCCAACCTAATCGTTTGAGACCAATTTCAGCTCAAAATTCGAAAATTACAGACATTGTGATGAAACAATAATGCGCTGTTTCCCAGAACGGGCATGTAATATACATTTACATGAAACAAATGCTACTCGTACCGCAAGCCTTATGTATTATGGATTGACAAATAAATTCTTCCAACACTCATATGATTGGTCTTGAAAAAGCTGTAATCAATAAGCCTTGTAAAGCTTTGAGTTCATCAGCAGAAGCACTTTGATCGAAGTATTCATCATCAGATATTTCCTTGTTCAGACTTTTTTGTTTCAATCGGTAATTTACGTTGTTCCTAATGATCAGTTCAACAGGCAGATTTCTGGAAGGCATAGCATTCCTCATAAGTAACTTTGGTAATACAGTAACTTTATCTGCTTGAATTAGAGCCTGAAAAACAATGGTCTTCATTGTCTTCATGAATGTGATCTAATATTTCATGAGCAATTCGTGGTTACCTCTATAAAAATGAGCATCATCGAGAAAATGCAGGTAACAGACGCTCATAAATCTTGTTTGTTGGTTTGCTAATTTTTAGTTACAAGTCGCCTAGGGTTTTATCGATTCTTCAACACTTCCAGGCCCGACTTGTTGAAGGAAGTTTCTTTCATCCGAAATCTAAATTTTTCACCGAGCTGTGGAAATCTATGGAACGGAAGATTTGAGTTTGCTTTTTCTCGGTAGAAACACTTGTAAAATCACACAAACGCCAAGAAAAATGTATAAACTTTCTCTTTTTCTCGACATTTCTTTAAACTTGTCAATGATAATGTCTGTACCTCGGGTTACTTTGATAGCCACCAGAGGGAGTAGCGCCTATCTTCATTCGTCAATATAAGAATCTTCATTAATTAATGAATGCTCTCAACTTTCACCTGCTCCGAACCTGGAAGAATGGGAAACAAAAAAAGTTTTTCATCTGGTAAGAGTAATCTATGGTTGCAATTAATGTACAACTTCCTCCTGTATACGAGTTTTAAGATTATTATCTCCCATTCCCAGGCTGATTGATAATTCGACAGGACTATAACTCGATACGCATGCCAAGCGATCATGATTTACCAATTACTAAGAACCTTCCCGAACGAATTCCATTTTCCCAATGCCAGTTACTAAATAATAACTAATCCAGAAAGAATGAGGGTAGATAGAAAGCAAAGTGAACATTTTTCCAGTAGAACACGTTAGGTTTTTGGGGGAACGGACAGCAGGGTTGAAACGGCGCCACAGTGGGGTTAACTGTCTCGGGATGAAATATGTAAAGGAAGCTTGAGGGAGGTGTCGTCCTACTTCTTAGGAAACTTCGAAGGTAAATTTGATGTCTATTGCTACGTTAATATTTTTCAAATTTGGCGTCCTTCGTGGTAAATAGTTATTTCTATAACAAATGAAGTATGTTTATTTAGTAATTAAATAATTCAATCAATTTCTTGGACTATTATTGAAATTTATTACTGCAGTAACTTCAATCATTGAGTTTTCAAATACTAGTTGAAAACTCAATGCTTCTATACAGGGCGATTCTTCGAGTTGTACACTAATGTTAACCATAGTTTCCTCTCCTCAAAAACAGCACTTTTCACGCGCTTGTTTTGGGGAAGAGCGCGTTATCCCTTCGTCACAATGTCTGTATTTTTCGAATTGTAACACGAAAATGGTCTTGAATGATTAGGTTGGACTCCCTGAAAAAGAATCCGTCAAATTCAATTCTGTCCGTAGGGCTGTAGGTGTCTTACTTTCGAAGGAAATGACCTAGTGTCTTGATATTGCCACATAGGTTTGTAGTCCGAATATCTCGGTCGAGTTCGTTAATGGGTGAAATCGGTCGAATAGTTTCGGAGATGGGATCATTTGAACTTTTGAGGTTAATTCCTAGATATCTCATGAAATAGTGATTCAATCAAATTGAAATTTTGTGGGCAGTTATGAAACTAAGTGCAAAATTTCGTGTGGATCCAGTTGTTGAAATTCCAAAAAAAAATTTATTCAAATATTTTTAAAATTTTTATTTAATTTTTTTTTCTCAGGAAATAATCATCAGATTTCAACGAGAATCGGCCGAAATCTTCGAATTCAACAACAACAGTCCAAATTTCAATTCGATATGCTATTTACCTTCGGAGAGATGAGGAAGAAAATATGCCAAATTTCTTGTTATTTGAAATTTTAACGTTATTTCCGCAATATTTCTAAAAGAACAGATTCAATCAGATCGAAAATTTGGTATCGGTTGAAGAATACCAACGCACAACTAGGTGCAAATTTCGTGTTGATCTAGTAATAAGGAATTGTAAAAAAAAAAAATTTTTTGAAAATTTTTGAAATTTTTGTTCAAAAATTTGTTTCTCGGAAAGTGTTGATCACATTTCAGAGAAATTTGGCACATACTTTGAAATCAGTAGTATTCAAGAACAGTTATCCCAATATCAGTTCGATAAGATATTCAATTTCGGAGATATATGGAAAAAAAATGTCGAATTACGTTGTTATTGCAAATTTTGACGTTTTTTCCTCAATATCTCAAGAAGTAAAGAGGCGATGTAATTATTTGAAGAATACCAACGCGAAACGTAAAGCAGAATTTCCTACGGATCCAGTTTCTTTTGAAAAATGTTTGAAAGTTTGAGATTATTTCCTCAATATCTCAAGAACTACACAATCGATTACATCGAAACATCGTGATTATTTGAAGAATATCAACGCACAACTTAATGCTTCTTCAATCGTTGAGGAATTTTCAAAAAATAATTCTTCTGGAAGTATCCACATCTTTATCGGAAAAACCTTTTTTTTTCTGATTTTATTGACCAGATTTTGATGAAACTCGGCACAGACCTTGTAGTCTCCTACAACAGTTTTTCAAATTCCAGATAATTACTACATTTTTCCAGTATTATCAATAACAAAGATAGGAAATGGTTTCATGGAGAAGAAAGAGCTCCAATAGTAATAAATAACATAATCACAAGGACGAATATCCGTCGATAAATCAACAAATATTCCCCATTGATCAGAGCTTATCACCCAATCAACCAAAACACCTACACCGAAGAAGCGGATCCAAGTAGAATGACTACAGCTGTTTCACAATTGTTATTGATCGTCAGGTCAACTTAACTTGGATAACCCCGCAGAGAGTTCTCTCGATACTTGTTAAAGGTGTAGGTGTTTTGGTTGATTGGGTGATTAGCTCTGATCAATGGGGAATATTTGTTGATTTATCGACGGATATTCGTCCTTGTGATTATGTAAATTATCAATAACGCAGATGTGTTCGAATATCTGCACTTGGTTGAAAAATGTCGGCATGTAGGTTCATGCAAAATGTCTTTAGGAAATGACTTCGAACTCAAATAAGCGCGTAAAAGCTCACGTCACTGCTTTTCTAAATTTTTTCATTTTATATTTTCCCAGATTCGTCTTGCGGATTGCAGTATTAAGCTATTTTTCAATTCGACAAAACTCTCAAGTCGAAACGAAAAATCGAAAGAAAATAATTCTTGAAATGATTTGCTTTGCCTGATGAAAGACTCAGATTTGTACTCGAAACGTCACAGTTCGCTTTGTTTATCGTTTGTATTGTTCCTGTATTGTTCATTTTTCGATGAAGTAATGGATTTCAATTCCGTCAAATCTATATTTTGTAAATATTGGGAAAATAAATTTTGAATATATATACCTATTCAAAACTACGGAATCATTGAACGAATTTTACCCATTCACGAATTCCACCTTCGCCGTCAAGGCCCAAACCCACTCTACAAATATTGAGTTTCTTGGTCGTTACTCTCGAAAGATTTGTGCCGTTAGGCCGATCGTAACCAAAATAGTTTCCAAGAAGAATCCACCCAATACAATATTGTATTGTATTGTTGCTGATTCTCCAAGGTTCTGCTGTGGAACCCCTCAGAAGCTAATGCTTCTGCGAGTTAGGAGACCCGGTGTGTTTTGTTTAGACTTTGTTACTAATTCCTTGCGCCACGTTAGGATTCCACAGATATACCCATTAAAAATCATATTTCTAAAAATACAGATTATATCGCATTGAAATCCAGTGCTTCATCGAAAACTGACAGCTTGAAGGTTCATACAGGATTCAATGAGGACATTATGATCAGAAGATCGCAGAATATTGAATATTTGAAAAAAAATTCTGTTCTAATGACTCGAAGTTGTCCATCAGCATTGTCGAACTAACTTCCAAGTTTAGTCTTGGCGTTTGTGTGATTTATCAAGTGCTTCTACTGAGGACAAGCAAACTCAAATGTCCCTTTCCATAGATTTCTACAGCCCGGTAAAAAATTTGGAGTTTGGAGTGTGAAAGAAACATCCTTTAACAAGTCGGGCCTGAAAGTGTTGAAGAATCGATAAAAACCAACAAACAAGATTTATGAGAGTCTGTTACCTGCATTTTACCGATGATCATTTTTATGGAGCACGAATTGCTCATGAAATATTAGATCACATTCATGAAGACAATTTTTTCCAGGCCCATAATCCAAGCAGAGAAATTTACTTAAGAGGAATGCTATGCCTTCCAGGAATCTGCCTGTTGAACGGATCATTAAAGAACAACGTAAATGTTCTAGTGATAGAACAGACTATTGCAAAAAAAAATCTCAACAAGGAAATATCTGGTGATGACTACTTTTCGCTCAAAGTGCTTCTGCCGATGAAAGCAATTTTATTTCTCAATCCATAATGAATAAGGCTTACGGTACAAGTAGCATTACTTTCATGTGAATGTATTCATTTTTTTCACAATATATTGAGTATTTAGTCCTTCCCTATAAAAATAGTAAAGTTATGAGTATTTGTCTATTATTCCAAAAAGTATGTTACAATACTATCTGTTTCTCAACTTTCAAGACAGCCTAAGAAATCCTCTAAAGTCAATCTTGCCATTTGGATCTGAAAATAAATGATATTGAAATACTGCCTAACCTTGGAGATATCCCCGTAATTTCAGAATGGCTACACTCAATTAGATTGAAGGATGATACATACCTACTTCATAAGAATGGAATATGTACTCCCAGTAATACTCTCGTCAACTATAAAAGTCTAAAAGGTCTTTGAATAAATCGTGAAATCAAAAACTATCAAATCAACCATTAACAAACAGTACAAAATCGACTATCAAAACAAAATCTATGTCTGTATGTAAGGTTCTAAAACTGGCCACCGTGGCGCTGCAATCTTAAATTCAGACGCCAATTGAATTAGTATTTTTTCGGTTATTCTGGAAGAAACAACGATATCGAGATAAAAACCGTAAAGTTTGACATATTTATTCCCAATATCTCCAAGAACAATAACAGTATCGAATTTCAATTTGGTGCACTGCTGTGAAATATAAAACTTAAGGTGTCAGCGAATATGATGAATTTTCTTTCAAAAAAAATATATTATATATTATATAATAACAATTTTCTCACGATCTCAACAAAATTTTGCGAGAGGTTTGGCGTCGCTATGCTCCAACTGCCAAGTTTCAATATAATCGCTGCAGTAGTTCCTGAAACATCAAGAAATAACCTCAAATTTCAAATTTCTATAACTCCGAAACAATTTGGCCTATTCTGCTCATTAACGAACTATACCTTTGCATTTTGAAATGATTGAAAGGATTTTCCGTAAGCCCGTAATCATGCATACGGCCGGATAGTGAGACGGCTGGCCTAACGGCCGACCGTAAACGCAATAACTTCCGAAAGAAACATCTTGGGAACTCGATATTTGTAGAGAAGGTTTGAGGCTTAATTACGAAGGTCGAATTCATGAATGGGTAAAATCCGCCCAATGATTCCGTAGATATACCCATTCAAAATGTTATATTCCCAATAGTACATATTAGATCGAATTCAAATCCAGTACTTCATCGAAAAAACCTAGAAAAGCACTGCCTTGAAGGCAGCTGCTTTTGCGCACTTGTTTAAATCCGTTGTCGAAGCGGACATCTCCATTGAACATGCGCAAAAAAGCTGCTGCCTTCACGGCAGTGTTTTTCTAGGTTTTTTATTCCTCTGAGAGAAATTGATTTTGCCATGATGGAAGAGAGGACTCGTGAATACATATGAAAATAATTGAAAAATATTTGCATGTTTCTTATCACACAATTCTTCTTTAAAATGATTAATTCGAAAAGCTTATTGAAGATTTGAATCAATCCAATGACTTCTGCTGTCACCATGACTATCATCTGTTCTTGGAGAGTTGGGCAGGCTTCCCAATACATGATAGAAAAGGTTGAAAATAGCAAAAATACTCGATTGAATTCATAATGAAGGATCTATTTGCCGAAAATTCATCGATGAAGCGTGCAAAACATAATTTCACCATTATTCGTGTATGCAAATAGATATAAAGTACAGAAATATACAAAATTATTTGGTGAGATGTTTATAACTTTGGACAATCCGTAAATATACGATTGTGAAAACATTCACAGATATAGAAAATATAGTAAGGAATATATGGAAAAATTCATATCGCTATCGTACAACAAATAGAATAGGTATCTGAATATATCATCTCAGGACAGTCATAACTATTTGCTAATAATAGAAAATAATAAAAAAGATAACAGCGAACATATATCACCATCTCGGGAAATTTTCCCATTCCCCAAACGAGTAAACACATCTAGCTAGTACTTAAACGACAAAAAATATATCCTCAAGATGGATCGTGTCAAATAAATAAAGCCTTAGAAATGTGGAAAGGAATCGAAATGAAATGCTGGCCAACATAAATTTAACAAATTGATTTTCGGTTCGAGGACTTCTGTCCACCAGGGCTGACGCCAGTTTTGATAGTTGACACATCTTTCGCAGAGCATCATTCTAGTTTTTGTCTATTTACACATAACTGCTCCCAGCTTTCTGAATCGGCAGAATAAAGACGATGGGCTTGCATTAGGTTATATCCCTCTCGGATCTTCTGCAAAAAAGAATGCTTTCCGGAGTATATAAATTATAATATTCGTGATGGGGATGCTGAAGATGTTTGATTCGGAAGTTATCGAATTAATTTCGATTTAGGATTTCCTTGAAATAACTCGAGGATTCAGGAAAAACACTCTGGAAAAAGTTTATCGAATGGATTAGCGATATCTGTTGCTGACGTTTAGAGTATGGGATTTATACAGGGTGGTCCAAGTAGTGACGTCAAAGAAGTTTTTTTAGATTCCCCACACCTGGGGGTATCCAAAAATACCCTATGTATGTCATGCGATTTTTTGTAGTTTTCGAGTTATAGTTTTTTTTGTGTTTTTCCGATTTATTATTCCAGCGAGGATTCAAATATTCATATCTTTTTATGCAATAGGTATTTTGCAGATTTTTTTTTCTGTAATAGGATCTCCCTTGATATTTTCGATAACAAAAATAAATACACTCAATTTTACTCAAAGAAGGCTTGAAAGTTAGAACTTTAGATTTCAGTAGGATTCACTCAATCATTCAACATCAACTAAAAAATACGAAGAGAAGTTTGCATAGCTTCTGGCTGAGTTTAAAAACTTTGCACAATCCTTAACTACCAAAATCATGAGAAAAAAATAGTACTTTATGGGTCTTTTTTTGTTGTAATCGGTCTTTGAAGGCGGATAGTCTAAAAATCATTGAAACACGATTAAAGTTATTTTTTACTTGTAATCATTCTTATGGTGAATTATACACAAAAATGTGGTTCTAAACTAATTTCAATTGAAATTCCTGTAAACTAACTGTAGCTTGTGTAATTTTTACAATTATTTTGGACTCACCACTGACTGAAAATTTTGGCATATTTAAAAATTGGTAGTTGTGAAATTACTTGCTTTTGGATGAGAAATAAAAGCACAACTTACTGAAAAAATCTTAAAAATCTCTTCCTCCATCTTGAATACTTAATCGTCAACGTTTTTTGTTTTATTTTTCTTTCCGCTTCCAAAAGTTTTGTCTTAATTCTGATTTGTTGTTGCTTCTCGTAGCTAACACCAACTCTTTGTAAAATCCCCAAATTAAAAAATCGATGGGATTCAGGTGTGGCGGACGTGCAGGCCATTCGATCGGCCCTGCACGCCACGTAAAAATCACACGAGCCACTATTATTTTACAGGAATTTGAATTAAAATTACTCTAAAGTCACATTTTCAAGCTTAATTTGCCATAAAAGTGATAAAAAGTAGAAAAATAACTTTACTCGTGTTTCAATGATTTTGAGTCTATCCTCCTTCGATGGCCGATTACAGCAAAAAATGGCCAATAAAGTATTATTTTTTTTATGATTTTGGTAGTTCAGGACCGTGCAAAGTTATTAAACTCAGACAGAAACTATGAAAACTCCTTTTTGTATTTTTAAATTGATCTTGAATGTTTGAGTGAATCCTACTGAAAATCGAAGTTCTAGCTTTCAAGCTCGTTTTGAAAAGCTTTGAGTAATTTCAGGAAGCTGAGTTATTGTTTTCATTAAAAGAACATTCGGAAAGATCATGTTACAGAAAAAAAAATTTGGCAAACTACCCACTACATGAAAAGATATGAATTTTTGAAACTTCGCTGGCACAATAAATCGGAAAAATACAAAAAAAAAACTATAACTGGAAAACTACGAAAAATCGCGTAACATACATGGCGTATTTTTGGATACCTTCAGGTGTGAGGAATCTAAAAAAAAATTATTGACGTCACTACTTGGACCACCCTGTATACAACAAATTAATGACTAAAAGCGAATAATTTCCTAGTATACAGAGTGTTTTCAATGGCAAAACCTCCATCGATACCAACAGGATAAAAAAACACAATGAATGACGCCTTCGAAATCAATGGGATGAGCAGTGGAGTAGCTGGAATAGAATCGACCTGGAACCCTATTCTTGAATGTGATGGAATGAACGTTCTCTATCATTCCATGTGAAATGCACCGCGTTTCCTTGACAACAGCGTCGATACGCCTATTTGCTTCCTTCCCCGATTCAAGAATAGGGACCCTGTAGCAAAATACATTTTGTCGCTTCCAACCGATCAATTAAAATAATTAGTCACTGCAATGTCGACTTTTGGCTGTTTGAGCTTTCAAGCCTCAGGTGATAATTAAGAGGTTTAAGATCCTTTTTATGATCGCCCACCAAATCATTTGGTTGCTAATATTGTACCAATATTTCTTTCTTACTTCTCAAGATGTTTTAGTAGCGATACCAAAAAATATACTCAAGTGTTTAGTTAATCATGATGGAATTCACGTCCTTCATTAACTAATATAAATAACGGATACTGGGATCAGGTAAGCCTTTCAATAATCACAATTTTTAATTCTGAGATGTTCCATGTATAGGAATTTAGATTTTTTCAAAGCTAGAATGATGTATGATGAATTATTACAGAGTCTTCAGTATCTAGTAGAAATTATTCCTCAATGAATTGTTGTAGGCTAACGATGTACTATAAGTCATCGAAAGTACAGTGTATGGACGAACAGAGCACTTGAACTTTAAAACGAAAAAGAAGACTGTCATATTAGAAGCTAAACAAGAAAATATGCGATTTCATGTCTTACCTTAAAAGAAAAATCAACGTATCTCAATATGAAACATCGATACATTTGTGTTATTTATTTTTTCATTATGAATATCCAAAATATGAATACATATTGAAAAGATTAATATAAACTGCACTCAAATTTTGTTTATCTGTTTTGTCATTTACTGTAGAATTTACATACTTTTCTTCAATCTTCTAAATCATTGAGTGGATATTGTCCATTCCGTATACATCACCTTTGTATTTGAGCTTGAAACCTACCCCGAAAATTTTTAATTTCTAAGTCATTGCTCTGCGAAGTTATCGTATTTACTAGGTTGGAATTACCGATGACGAATTCGGTGTCAAAATCGATTCTGTCCGTCCGGAATCTTACTGTCCCATGCTATTACATTATGGAGTACATAAAAACGAAACAGGTTCCAAAATCACATGAGCGTTCACGATCACAACACACGATCTAAGGACAAGTATGTGCCTCCATTACATCGACTGGAGAAAACATGCACATTTACCTGAAATCGTTGCATTACAATGCCTTCAAAAAAATAATAAAAAACTTACTCAACGAAAATGCATTCTACTCCATGGCCGAGTTTCTGTTCCATCATTTCTAGTCTTTCTTTCGGGATAATGTGTATTGTTTGTCTTTGATTGTGATGTACTATATTATTCTTTGTTACATGTTTACATGTAAATTTACTTTGACAGCATCTGTTATATTGAGATGAATAAATATATTCTATTCTATATTCTATTCTATCGACTTGAGAATTTTGGGGTTGTTTGCATTTCAAAATGCGGAGGTTGAGTTCATTAATGGGCAGTTGAAGTTTTAAGGTTATTTGTCTGATATTTCGAGAACAACTGGAGCGATTTAGTAGAAACCTGGCAGTTAGTGGAAACGTAGGGACTTAAAATTTTTTGCAGAATTTGTCGAGATAGCGCGGTCCGTAAATTATGAAAAAAATGTTTTTTCGAAATATTTTATCGAAAATTTTTTTCTCGAAATTTTTCTCGAAAAAATTCCTTTTCACGGGAACTGTTCATTCCTTTTTGACGAAAATTTTGGTCGTACCTTGAGCTTTATATTCAACAGCAGTGTACGAACTTTTTGTTTGATACGATCATACGCTTTGAAGATATTGTTAAAAAATATGTCAAATTTCGTGATTTTTTTCGCTGGTGGACAAATTTGTGCAAAGTTTCTTGGTGCTCGTGTCATTAGAACAATTTGAAAAACACATTCAAACTTCTTTTTTTGATCTTCTGATCATATTTAATATCTTCATGTATTTCTGCATGACCATTTGAACTTTCATCTTTCGATGAAGTACCGGATTTCAATTTTATCTCATCTGTATTCTTGGAAATACAAGGTATCTCAAAAGGAATTTTATATTAGTTTAGCTTACTGTGTGTATGCACGGCATCTCAGATGCGCAAGGGTTATGTTAATCGGTAGCCTGGCTCTTAGGAATTTGGTTGGTATGGAGCCTTTCACGAGAGCAGACCGCGCGTTGTGCTTGCGCGAATTTTACAAAAACGGTAATTCTGCGACTTTTGCGCGCGGAAATTTCTGCAATGTTCGAGGTTCACGCCACAATTGGGTGAAGAAGTCGGAGGAGACTGGTTCAATACTAGGGAAACCAAAATCCGGACGAGAACGAAAGAGAACTTGGAACGGACTAATCGGTCTGTTCGTGATGATTCCGACCTCTCCATTCGGAAGCGTGCAAGTGCTTTGCACGTGCATAGATCATCGCTTCACCGCATTTTGCACAAAGATCTAAAGCTGCGCCGCTATAAAATTCAATTGGTTTGAGAACTAAAACCCCAGGATGCCATGCAGAGGCTACAATTCGCAAACCAATTAATTGAGCGCTTACAAACATTTAACATCTTATTCTCCGATTAAGCTCATTTTCATCTCAATGGGCACGTGAACAAGCAGAAGTTTGCTTTTGGAGTGCAACCAATACCAAATGTAAGCCTCAGAAACCCCTTCATTTGCCGGAAGTGACCGTATGGGTTGCAATGTCATCGTGAGGAATTATCGGTCCATACTTTTTTGAAGATGAAAGAGGACGTGCTCTTACAGTGAACTCAGAGCGTTATGTTTGGACGTTAGATATTGTTGCCTGAACTGCGAAATTTTCCTGGCTGTAATCTAGGAACATGGTTCCAACAGGATGGAGCAACGTCACACACGTTCAATAGGTCTCTGTCACGAGTTCGTGAAATTTTTCCAGGCAAATTAATGTCGAAAATAGGTGACATAAATTGGCCGCCACGTGGTCCTGATTTGACTCCTATAGACTTTTTCCTGTGGGGTTTACCCAAATCTAAGGTCTACTGCGAAATTTTCCTGGCTGTAATCTAAGAACATGGTTCCAACAGGATGGAACAACATCACACACGTGCAATAGGTATCTATCACGAGTTCGTGAAATTTTTTCAGGCAAATTAATGTCGAGAAGAGGTGACATAAATTGGCCGCCACGTGGTCCTGATTTGATTCCTAAAGACTTTTTCCTGTGGGGTTTACCCAAATCTAAGGTCTACATACATAAACCAACTTCCCTGGACCAGTTAAAACGAAATAATCGCCACGAAATGGGAGCCTCCGTTATTGAGGTGCAAAACTACTCTACAAATATCGATTTTCTAACTTCCAGAAGAAACGACGTGGAAACTCGATATTTGTAGAGTAGATTTGGGGCTTAATTACGAAGGTCGAATCCGTGAACTGGTAAAATCCGTCGAATGATTCCGTAGACGGCAGCAGCTTTTCCGCGCATGTTCAAATTAATTGCCAAAATGGTAATCTTCATTGAACAATCGCGCAAAAGCTGCTGCCTTCACGGGAGTGGATCTCTAGGTTTTTTTTACATATTTCGATAAAGCATTCCTCATATTTTTCTGGAATCATGTTCGAGATATTGAATTTCCAAATTTTATCTCTCGGGACAAGTAGGCTGGTTCAATTAGGTTGATTCAAACAGATAAATTGAAGAAAACCCGTAGTCTTTTTGAACGCAATAAAACTGGAAGTAAATTAAAAAAATAACAAGAACCGAATAATTTCATCAAAAATGAGGTGCTCGAAAAGTGGGCCATTTTCGTTCAAGCGCGTTAAAATACGAGTTTATGTTGAAAGATTGATTTCAACAGCTCCTGAAACGACGACTTCTTTTGAATATTTAATTTTAAGATATTTCTTCGGTCTCTTTTTCTCAAATTTACCTTCATTTATTAAGTTGTGACGCAATCATATTTGAAAGATTGTCGTTTTTTCATGATAAAAATCATCTGAACAGGACTTGAATTGTTTCGATGAACGTTTTATACTAACATTTCCATGCTTTCATTCCACTATCGCATCCTCCAAAGTCTACTCAAAAATTTCAATATTTCGAACAGAACTTCAGCAAAATATCGATTATGCTTTATTTTTGAAATGAAAATTTCAAGCTCGATCGCAATATGTAAAGACATATGGGGTGTCGTATTTGGAAAAAAAATTATTCCTAGTGATATCTCATAAAATATCAGTTTGCAGCGAATTCAATTAACGTCATTGAATTCTACGTGAGTTGCTACGAGAAATCACAGAAATAAAAATTTTCAAGAGAAAAAAATTTACAGCCATATTTCTAAACTGAATATTTTCCGAAAACACCCGGTAACTATGTAACTAACGGTGATAGCTATGGAATTGCAGTTTTCGCCAATTAGTTTCAAATTGGCCCTCAGATACCGAAATCTGTCTAACCACTACAGAAATGGTCCACTCTGTACAATGTATTAGAAAAGAAGTGTAATTCCTAGAAGAATTCCTTGCACTCAGTAATGTGCTTGGAAACAGAAGATAGAAAACAATCTCGATTGAATTTGTCATGTTTGTGAACAATTATCCGTTTCACAAACAATGGTATTCGGAATTCAAGTTCCAGAACTTCCAAGTTTTCTATTTTCCGGGAGAATCAGTCGCGGTCAATCGAATCAGTTTCAAGTTATGTGGCTTTCTGGTAATGAAAATCGGCTGGGGCGGCAAGAAATCTCACAAGTTCCAGTAATTGGACAAGTCAGAAGAATTTGTTTACCTGTTCGTATTGACAATCGCTAATGGTCGGCACCCTTCCACGATTCGTAGCCGTGGCCGTCACTAATTCAATTTATAGGATGGCCGTAACCATTCATATCGTGAAACATGCATTTCATTGCATCTCTCATCCTATCCGCAGTCACTGATATATCATCTTAAATTCTACAGGGGTCGTAGTTGGTAAGGTTAGGAACCTACGAATTTATGGTGATTACAAGTTCTGTAATTATGGCGGGAAACAAGAATTGTCCTTTCGAAATCTGAATGAAAGTTACTCTCGTAGTTTTTTCCACCATAAACTGGGCAAACTTTTCCAAGCATAAGCAAAGTTATGCGTCACCCATAAAATAACAGTTTGTGGTCACATCTTATTATTTTTTTGGTGGTAAATTCAATTGTGGGGCAGAATTCTGGAAAAAAATTTAAAATGTTGGAAAACCTGCAAAATTAGAATTTTTCATTTTCGATGTACAGATTGGAAAGCGTTATTTGAATATACTCGATTTCATAAGTTTTTCCGAGATATTGTTTTCCAAAATTCAAACTCAACTCTTTTTTACATGCCTATAGTGAAAAAAAAGATTTCATTCAAAATTATTGGAATATTTCAAGGTTGAATATACCTTCATTCTGAACACTGGTGGAAACACAGAATAAAAAATATCTATCGGTTCCAATTTTGTTTCCTTCGAAAGATTCCACTCGGAGTACTATGATAATTTTCATTCAAAAACTGGTGACTTCACGAAGACCAAAGTTTTGCTAATGGGCCGACAGAATGATCAGAATAGAAATATTAATTTATCAACAAAAGAATGCTTTCAAAAAAACTGTTGGTAACCGGTATCTCACCAGCTCTCGGGCTCAATGAAGAGAGTTTGATTCCGATAAAAGTTTTTTCGAAAACATTAATTTTCTGGATAGATTAATTATTCTATCTAGGTCATTCTGGATGCCCATAAGCCAGACTAGCACAATTTTGGCCTCTGCAAGGCCAGCAGTTTTCAAATATTATTATTCAAGTACTCCGAACGGATTCTTTAGAAGGCTTCAAAATGAAAACCAATTGATATTTTTCAATTCTGTTTTCAGTGTTCAAAATGAAGAAAAGCTTACCATTGAAAGATTCCTACAATTTTATGTGCAATTTTCATTTCACTGTAAACATGTAAAATGTTGAGTTTGAATTTTTTCAGGGAAAATATAAGACAATGGAGTACATCGAAATAATGCTATTCAAATTGGCAATCAAGAATAAAAAACCCAGCTTTGCAGGTTTTTCGCCATTTTTAAATATTTTTCCAGGATTCTACACCACAATTGAATTGACCACCAAAATGAGATGGACCAAATACCGTCAAACCAAAATTCACGCATAATTTACCAGATTTATCAGTATATTGCTCTAAGTTGACATTAAATAAACACCATGTTGCCTCGCTTATGCTTCGGAAACGCGGTATGTTGGGATGTCATAAGGCAAAAATGACTATCCCAATGTCATCTACTCTGTTATATGTTTGTTCAGTTGATAGTGAAACGCCCTATATAGGGTGAGATGTTAAGTTGTACATTTTGTCAACCATAGATTCCTCTCATCAAGTGAAACAATTTTTTCATTACCATTCTTCCAGATTCGGCTCCAGTTAAAAGGTAAAGAATCTCACTCTTTCGTAGCTTTGAGATGCTTACTCCGAATGAAATAAACTTTGGTGTAAAGTTTTCTATATATAGGTATGTCACATACTATTTAGCAATCTTTTTCATCCTTCACCAGACGGTTTTCAGTTAAAGACTCACTGATCCATAAAACTATAAGAAATTTGCATGAATAATGCAGATGAAGTTCATCTTGAGTCATTATAAGAATTATTCCTTATAATTTCATCCTGAACGCACAGTTTCCGATATATTGAATTTTAAGGTTTGGTGATGTTTCAGTAAACTGGCAGGATCGCCATGTGATGTACCCTGGTAAGGGTTGGTTCGTTCAGTTGATGTTACACATGAGAGGGTTGGAATAACACTCGGAACTCGATAAAGAGTTTAGTTAGTTCGGTTCACATAACAATGAATAAGACAGATCGTTGGCTTCATTGTCTCTGTTTCCATATTACATAAACATAAATATTATATATGGTTTTGTCATGTTATGTATTGATGAATAATGGTTATTAACATCGGACGTGAGAGTTTAATACCAGAGAAATGGGGGTTTTTCCTGAATTTGGGTTATTACTGGAAAAGCAAATTTGAACATAATTATTATGGGTTTGATTCATCTTTTTCCAAAATTACCTTCAGAAAGTATTCCAAATCAGATTTCAAAATTGGGGTTCGGGATTTGCCAGGCATGCACAACGGTGTTTAGTAGAATAGCTTTTTCTGCTATAGAATAATGAAATATTTATTCTTATTCTGTGGTATCCACGTGTTCTTTGTCAGTATAACCAAACAATTTCCGTTTGCGATTTGTCAGTAATATGACAGTATGACAGTCTGCGCTCTTCTTTTTCTATTCCTTGGTCGTTGTCTTCCACTCTAACCAGATCGAAGTATAGCTATCTCTGTTTTCCTAAGCAAAATAACACATTTGACGTCCTTTTCTTTCCGAGAAAGCTGAATTTGACGTTGTCATATCGTGCACTCAAGACAAATACCTTCGAATGCAAATCCCCATTTTTATTTTTCAGTTTTAGGTGATCAAACATTTTTTTGAAAATATAATATTGAAATTATATGTTTGAAATGTGATGTTCTGAAGGTTTCTCATGAAAATTACTGCATTTTCGTTTAAAAGAAAAACCCCCATTATCCAGGCACGTCCTATGGATGATGCGAGGTTGTTCGGACCTAGATACAGTACCTGGAAATGTCTCCTGCAGTAATTGAAGTGTATAACGGGTATATTGATGGCATCTCCTTGATGAATATCATCCAATTTCGGCAAAAAAAACTGTGTTATCATGTCACGACATCGAGCTCCAGTAACAGTCACTACTTGATCAGCCTAATTTTCGAAAATATATGGTCCAAACATACCTCCAGCTCAAAATGAACGTGTGGGTTTATTTTTCAATTAATTTCTCCACAGTCGACGAAGAGAAAACGCTACTATGACTATATTTGGTATGAAAATTTGAAGCTGTGGCCGCCAAGCTTTCATTATTTTAGAGTTATTCTTCTGTTCATCTGTCGTGTAACGCTCCATTCTTACTGACCCTGAACTCTCAGCAGTAGATTTGGTTTCTTGAAAGTTGTCAACACTTTACCGCATAAATGGCGGCAAATTTAAATCTTGCGTTAATTTTGGGAAAATTTTATTTTCCTTACAATAATACTGCAAAATGGGGAATGAGGTGCTTTATTAGATGATAGAAATCTATGGCTGAAATTAATGTACAACAAGACTCAGATAGGGGATGAGTAAAGACGAAATGGATCTTCAGAACAGGAGATACTACACACAATTTATATTACTCATAATAATAAACTAAAATACAAACAAAGACGAATACCTGTCGATAAATCAACAAATGTTCCACCTTGATCCAATCAACTAAAACCTTTACACCGAAAAAGCAATTCTCGAAGAATTCTTTTACTGCAGTTTTACCGTTTTACCCATCACCAGAATGACTCACATTGTTGAATACCGACTGGAAACTCTATAATATATTGATGATGCTTTTGCAAATGAAATTATCTAGCGCTATCTCAGTAGCATCATACGAAACCTAACCTTTCAGTGAAGGGTGGATTTACGGATGTGGTAAAGGGGATAATTATCCCCTGGAAACAAAAAAAAATCAGGGAATAAAACACTATTTATATATTGAACCAAATTACCCCTCCGGAAAATGAGTTGACCACCCCCTTTACAAATGTAAGCTAAATGAGCTCTTGTTCCAGTGCAGAGAACCTAGCGATGAGCATGACGTTCATCCATTTGTTGTTTCAGGCAGTTGCATCTGTGGTTTGGCCGTTTCTACATCACCAACACAATGAGGAAACACCTGTGTGATTCTACTTCAAGACGGCAAAGAATAACATTTTTTGCGGAATCAATGGACGGATTCTATTAATTCCCAAATAATATTGGTAACTGAGCCTGATCTACAGATATCGAGTTGAGATGTTGGGATAGTTTTTGAAGTTTAATTTCTTTCGATTGAAAACATTTTACCGAAATAACATAAAATCCTTAGTTTCTCTTTCATATTTACGCGCATGTTCTGGGGAACTGCGTGCTATCTGTATTTTCAGGAATTTTGAATGGGTTCATCTGATGTACACTACGTAAAAGTATATACATTCACGAATTCGTCCTTCATAATTGAGGTCCAACCCTTCTCTGGAAACACAGGGTGTTCTACAAGCTCTATGACAAACTTTAACAGATGGTAGCTGTGCTTATTCTGATTTTTTTTCCTATGAACATATATCCGATTCGTTTTTGTTAAGAAGATACAAGCATTTGAAAAATTATATTCTCATGTTCAAAGCCTAATTAAAAATGGAAATTTTGATACTATAAAAATTTTTTAAAATGTCCACCTTTGGCTTGAATGCAAGCTTCACATCGACGAAATAAAGATGCCGTTACTCGGCGGATCAGATTTGGGTCGTTTGGTATTTGGTTTGCTGCATCTTGAATTCTATCAAGTAATTGTTGATGAGATTCGATTCCAACATGATAAACAAGCTGATTGATATGTCCCCATAAATAAAATCTAAGGGATTCAGATCAGGCGAACGAGGTGGTCATTGTATTGGTCCTCCTTGACCTACCCATTTATTCGGGAAATGTTCATTCAGCCAACTGACTACGAAAATATACGAAAGTGAGAATCGAAAAAAGGGGCCCGTTACAGATCAGATTCGTCTTCCGTCTTTCTGTTCGTATCAAAAAACTTCACCTTGCTTGAACCCAGTGGCCACATTCTTTCCTGTGGTTTTCCACCTTTCGAAAATATTGTTGCATATTCCTGAGTCGTGAAAGAATGCATTGTTATTCAAAACGTACACCAAGTGTCAAATGAATAATTGAAATAACGCCAATTACCATATCAACGATATTTTATGTCGGTCTACTTGACCAAAACATGGAAATAAATTTTTTCAAATGTTTGTAACTTCGAAAAGAGAACGAATCAGACCTATGTTCATAGAAAAAAAAATTCAGAATAAGCACAGCTACCATCTGTCGAAGTTTGTCATAGAGCTTGTAGAACACCCTGTATAAATATCAAGTCTCTATGTTGGTTCGTCAGAGAAATATTTTGTTTACGATCTGCCGTTCGGTCGAATCGATCTGATCGAATTGACTTTTCGAAATGATGATCGTTCTGAGGTTTATGCGGAGATTCATAAGGACGATATAAAAAAACACCTAGAAAAGCACTGACGTGAAGTCAGCAGCTTTTGCGCGCATGTTCATCTTTAGTGATATAATTTTTTTTTGAATTGTTCTAGTAACAATATCATCCCGAAATTTTGCGCAAAGTTATCCATAAGCATTTTCGAACTAGTTCCCAAATTACATCATGATTGAGTTAGTATTTTATTCCAGAAAAAAACAACGATTTCGAGAAAGAACCACGAAATTTGACATATTTTTTCACGATATCTCCAAGAATTATTATCGCATCAAACTGAAATTTGATAGACTGCTGCGGACTATGAAGTTAAAACTATGGTCAGACTTTTGTCCGAAAAGAATTGATAGTTTCTGAAAAAAAAAATGTTTGAAAACAATTTCTTTCAATTTACTGGCTGCACGATCTCAAAAAAATTTCATGAGAGGTTGCGAGTTCTTATGTTTCAAATAATTAACAAGTTTCGATTCAATCGCTCCAGTGGTTCTCGTAATGTCAGGGGATTAATCTGAAAGTTTCAAATAGCATTACTCCGAAACTATTCGACGAATTTTACTCACTAACGAACTTAACCTTTGCACTTTGAAGTGCAACCAACCCTGAAATTTTCAAGTCTCCTTACGCCCATAATCGTGCCTACGGACGGACGGTCGGTCGGCTGGCCGGACAGAATCGATTTTGACACCGGATTCGTCATCAGTGAGTCCAACCTAGTCGTTTGAGGCTATTTTCGACTCAAAATTCGAAAATTACAGACAATTGTACAAAACTATAGCACGCTGTTCCCCTAGAACATACAAGCAAAAACACAACTAAATATTCACGTCAGAAAGTAAATTTGCGTTTCACGTCGTCAATTACGGGAATGGGTATCCACGTTGCAACAATTTGAACATGGGCGCAAAACTTGCCGGTTTCACGTCAGTCCTTTTCTAGAATTTAGTTTTTGGACACACGGTGAAAAGTGTGACGACTATACTTGGACTTTTGTGAAATAAATAGTGAGCTACTAAGTACTCACTATACGACGTTACTTTACCAAAATTGAGGAATGCACAGTTTTATTCCATATTTTTGATTTTACAGAGTATAATTTCCATTAATTCTGTCACATACTTGAATTGCCTTTCGAGCTACGATTAGCTAAGAATCGACGGATTGGTGACCACTGTCTCCGAGAGTAAAAAAATTTCTTCAATTACTTTCTCGTATTCAAGGAAATTTAGTTGCATTCACATCAATGTGTAGCGGGCGCCCTCTCTCAGCTCTTACTTGAGTCGCGCGCGCAGTACCATCTTGCGTCTACAGTACCCTTCGTTACCTGCTTGTTACGCTTGGCCAACATCATCGGTCAACGTACAGGGGGCGCTAGCGCGCACGCTGTCCCGGTTGGATCCTCTCAAGATCTCGGAAATACGCTCATCCCCAACGGTCTGGTACACTGCCTTGTGGTCCTCACAAGGGGTGTCCACTCACGTAGACATGTAAACGGCTTAGTTTGGTGCATGCCCTGACGAGTTCCCCCAAACTAAGCCGGGACGAAACGTGACACTTCCCCAAAGAGGTTGAAGCTACCTCGCAAACCTTCAAAAGCTTCAGTGGTGACTTTCCGACGTGATTTATTCCAACGACGTTGTCACAGTTTCTGTCCCTCCGCGATCATCTTCGCTTCCAGTGAGAACCTCGCTTGTCACTGTGTGATCCTATACGTTCCTCCCTCGGCGATGGTTCGGCAACCATCCCGAGGAGGTTCCACATCGCCACTTCGCTCTCGTGCTGCAACTCGCTGCTCAAAGATGTGCTCACTAATGCACCCAGCTCACTGCACGATATCGAGTGATATAGGAACTCACAAGTGACGCAGCGTTTCTCAATCGGGGTTTCTCACATTTCAAAGGCACACAACTGCTCCGCATCACGGCCGCACTTGTGGGAAATCTTCTGGTCAATACGGCCATGACTACATTCCGTCAAAAGCTGACCTCCTCTAAATCGGTCACACTCCTCGAACGACGAGGCAGAGCGCTCTAGCACACCGTCTACACGGCTCCACACAAACGGTTTGGTCAACCGTGCATCAATCGCCGAAGACTCGTGCTCAACAGCGCAGCAATGGCACAACGGCTCGCTCACAGCCGCGTTTCAGAGGAGAACACCTTTTCGGCCTCGGTCACACTCCTCCAGATACATCTTTCTGGTATCGCTTTCACTGGAAGGGGAGTCCTGTATCGAGCGCCCTCTCTCAGCTCTTACTTGAGTCGCGCGCGCAGTACCATCTTGCGTCTTAAGTACCCTACGTTACCTGCTTGTTACGCTTGGCCAACATCATCGGTCAACGTACAGGGGGCGCTAGCGCGCACGCTGTCCCGGTTGGATCCTCTCAAGATCTCGGAAATACGCTCATCCCCAACGGTCTGGTACACTCCCTTGTGGTCCTCACAAGGGGTGTCCACTCACGTAGGCATGTAAACGGCTTAGTTTGGTGCATGCCCTGATGAGTTCCCCCAAACTAAGCCGGGACGAAACGTGACACTTCCCCAAAGAGGTTGAAGCTACCTCGCAAACCTTCAAAAGCTTCAAATGATTCATGAGTTATGCACTTTCTCGCAGAAATATTCAGTAATAGACAATTAAACCCTGGAGAAAGGGGGATAATTAACCCATGTACCTGATTAACCATCTCTTGATTCGTTCATGAGCAGGTTTAAAACAATAAATGCACACATACTTCGGTTAGCAGGATGAAGCATGAATACGCTTAACAACTTGTAAAAAGTCTAGTAATAGAGAAATGAGAACTTGACGTAAAGCTTACCTCATTCGACTTAATTAAGCCGCTGCAGTACAGTTTAATCACTACTTATTATTCATCAAACCCCCCGTATTTGTCAATTATATTAAAAGGTTTTAATTCGAATTTTTCCGGAGATGAAAATTCATGAACGTCGATTTGAATATGCAAATTGTCAATTTGGACTGTATTGAATTTTTTTCTATCTGATTATTCATCTTAAAATGAATTGAAAGTTTCACTAATAACTTAAATTTTTTCGTTCGCACAGATTTTGATTAGTGGTTCATCGTTTCATATTTTATGTAATACGCTTTTTTGCTTCTATGCGTGTAAATATGTTTAATTTTTTTGAGAGGGAGAGCACTTCAACGAAATTTTCGATAGACACAATTCACCCGATGTTTCTAGAACTGAAGGCTATGATAGTTCAGACATAAAAATATCTTCCTCAGTTGTTCAGATTTTTACAGTAGAACACAATTTCTCTATTTTTCACATAATCTTGATCAAATATTTTCAGTTGAGAATTTTTGCATTGAATTGAATCCTCGAATTCTCTCTCTTCTCTCTCGCGTTTTAGGCAGTTTTGAAGCTTTTTCATGCATAAAAACATAAACATTTTCTCATTGAAAAACCTTGAAGATATCCATGTTTCAGCAGAGCGCCATTTAAAATTTTTTTTTTTCGAAATTTCACGTTGAAAAAAGAATTTCATTCGGAAATTCAAAAATTTGACATTAAAACGAGTGAAAATTCAACAAAAAATCTATTTTCGTTATAAAGTTTGGGGCTTCCCATTCGAAAAAAGAAAGTTGGTGTCACTTCCAGTGAAACCGGAAGTCTCACGAACCCCAAAAATTTACAGGGAGTAATCTCTCTAGTCAAAGCTCAAGTCCGAATTTGCAATCGTGAATTTCAATTCCTTCCCAAAAATATTCTAACGAACGGTATTCGTGAGACACCCGGTATAGGCAACGTTTAGTTTGTGGACCGTGTCCAGCGGCTTGACCTTGAGATATCAGCCGGATTTGATGACATTTAAATGTGGCTGTGTTGCCTAGCTGTAATTTACTACCACGTAGTACTGTTTTCTCTTAATATTATTGTACTGTATTGTTGCCGATTCTCCTAGATTCCGCTTTGGAAACCCTCCCTATCCAAAGCTTTTGTGGGTTAAGACACCGGGTGTGTTTTGTGTAGGCTTACTTACAAATAGGTCTCTTGCATGCAACACATATATTTTCATGTTTTTCTCATTCTATATCGATACAAAATCATAATGTATGCTATCACAAACTTCAACAAATCGCGAATTTTGAATAATTCGGTATTAAAAATGTTCAAATCGGGACGCAAGGTCGAAGCAGGTGAAATGCGTCAGATAGCCTTCCACGTCATTCATTATTACAAGATTCACCGATCGCTAAAGCCGACACTGTCCATTGGTTTGCTAGAGAGAAAAGTACACGAGAAGTTGAAGAGAATGGATATATCTCGTTGAGAATTGAAAAATTTCGACGGCGGTTAAAGTTTTTCAGTAGTCTTACGGATAGAATACTTGATTAAAATGATAAAAAATTCATGCAAGGGACGTCAGGAAAAGCACTGTTAATTGATTACCCAACAACGAATGATCCCCTGAAAACGGAACGGAAAAATCCTTTTCCGGCCAAGGCCTGGAACCCTTTCGATCTTGGGGCACATGTTCTAACCACTGAACCACCGCCGGATGTTTTATTCCAGAGACTCTTTCTTCTCCATGAAACAATTACTATCTTCATTGACATTAAAAATCTAGAAAAGCACCGACGAGAGGTGAGGTTCCTTTGAGCGCTTGTTGACATTCGAAGTCATTTTCTCAAGACATTTCACATCACCCTTCACGCCGGCATTTTTCAATCAAGTGCAGAATTTCGATTCGATCACATCTGCATTATTGATAATACCATTGAGTTTTCAAACATTTATGTTTTTTTGTGCGCATGTTCTGCGGAACATCGTGCTATCGTTTCGTCCAAATATCTGTAAATTTCGAATGTTTTCCCGAAAATAGTCTGAAACGACTAGGTTGGACTCACTGATGACGAATCCAGCGTCGAAATCGATTCTGGCCGGCCGGCCGACGATACGATAACTCTCAAAAGAAGCCAGCTAGCGACTTGAAACTTTTAGATTAGGTCGCCCATTGGAATGCAACGCCTTAGTTCGGTAATGGAATAAATCGGTCCAATGGTTTCGGAGTTTGGTCATTTGAAATTTTGAGATGAATTCCCTGATATTTCAGGAACTACTCATGCGATTGAATTGAAAGTTGACAGTTGATTAGAACATAAAAACGAACAACTCTTCACGATTTTTTTTTGAGATCACACTGTCATGAAATCTTGAAAAAATTTTTTTCGAAATTTTTTTCGGAAACTATTCATGGAATCTGGAAAAAATTTCTGGTCATAGCTTGAACATCAAATTTTAGAGCAGTGTACCAAATTTCATTTTCATACGACCCTAATTTATGGAGATAATTCAATCGAAATGAGACTTTCATTTATTAAGTATTCGCCGATCTTCTGATCATATTATCCTGATGATATTCTGTATGAACCTTCGAACTGTAATATTTCGATGAAAGACTGGATTTCAATTCGATCTATTCTGTATTTTTGGAAATATTGGAAAAATTAAATTTTGATTGGGTATATCTGCGGAATTGTGTGTATTTTACTCATTCACGAATTCGGCCTTCGTAATTAAGGTCCAAACCTTCTCTACAAATATCGAGTTTCTAAGTTGTTTCTATCGGAACTAATTGTGTTCACGGTAGGCCGTTAGGCGAAGGTCGTACTCGTGAATAGGTAAAATCCGCCCAATAATTCCGTAGGTATACCCATTCAAAATTTTATTTTTCAATTATTTCCAAAAATACAGATGGGAGGGAATTGAAATTCAGTAGTTCATCGAAAAATCCTGGAAAAACACTGACGTGAAGTCAGCAGCCTTTGTGCGCATGTTAAGAGGATGACACCAAATGTTAACATGCGCACAAAAGCTGACTTAAAATCAGTGCTTTTCTAGCCTTTTGATTCTATAATATAAAAATCAATTTTTCTCTCAACAGCGCTGATCCATTGGCTTCTAAATTAGTTAATATTTTCTTTGTAATTTTATTATGAACGAACCAACGATTGTTTGATTGAGAACACTGAGCCCCACTTAAAACAATACATATTCATAAATAGGTACAAGTTCGAATATTTATCGATAAATCAATCTTTACCCGAGGCAATCATTTTGGAATGGCGTACATATTTTCAGACGATTTATGGTATTAACTGCGTAATACGTGTAATTTGTGTGAACCACCAATTCCTTGTACTCAAATTTACAGCAGGTATGAAGCCAATTCCTAAATATTCAATAGACGACTCCGGTCCAAATTGCGTATCCACTAATTCAAAAAAATTTCTACCACTAGGAAAGGGGAAATTTATTCAGAAAGTATTCTACAGGGAGAGGTTCTCGTTATATGAATATCCGTAAATTGCTCCTCGACTCTTCAAATCAGATTACTTGATCCAAATATCGATAGGTATTACGACAAGCAGTCGTAATGTTGACAAAAATCAATCTTTGAATCAAATTAGGGGGTTTGATAATTAATGGATATAAATATCGCGAATCTCATCATTTCGAATTAATTATTAAATTCCCCCTGAAATTTTCGGAATTTTTGGGTTGCTAACTTCTTTCTGTCACCAGAACGAAAGTCAATATTCTATGGTAACACAACCATAGCATAGAGCAATCTTTATTTACTTTATGATCCATAGAACATAGAAGAGACAACATTCAACAATGGAAAAATTACTAGGCATGGTCTATGGATTATAAGGTGAATGAAGATTGTTCTATGCTATGGATATGTTACCATAGAACATTGTTTGTGGTTCTGGTGCATAGACTCAATATGTCTATGTTCTGGTGACAGAAAGATTGCTTTTCCATCAATCAAATTCCGTAATTTACCTTTTTTCAGGAACCAACCGAATATTTTATACTTACAGAACAGAAAACCAGCAACCGAAATAACCAAGTTGATTCGCGCAACATATCCTTTATGAACTTGACACTATTAGCATGAAATCAGGAATCCCAACTTAAATTTTAGCCTAACAAAAACCTATATTTGAAAGGAATTATCTTGTGTGAGGAGCCGAAGCATCTTTTACGGATATTTATAAATAACGTGAACCTTATCATGTCGAATTTGTCCTGAAATTCCCGTTTTCCAGTGATAGTAAATTTGTGAAGAAAATTGTGGGTTGGCAACTTGGGTCGTCTATTGCGTATTCATACAGTATGTAAAGGGTGTTCCAAATGCGCAGTTTTTTTTAGAATAAATAAAATATAGATGGCGCACTGAATTCGTCTGGGTATTTTGACATTTAAGAAGTGTGATGTATGACATTTATAAAAATGGCTTCGTACACGATGCAACAACGCGTTCAATTTATTGAAATATTTTATGAAAATCAGCGTTCTGTGAAAAGTGTTCAAAGAAAATTGAATTTTATGGTTTATATAATCGTCCATCTCAAAGCACTATTGGTCGAATTATTAATGAATTTCAAGAGACCGGTTCGCTGGAAGATCAAAAAAGTGAAAAACATGGTCGTAGCAGTCGTTCACAAGAAAATATTGATTTGTTTCGTGAAAGTTTTGCTGAAGACCCTGGAATGTCCATCAGACGACGTCCACAACCCACAACATAGCGTATTTCCCACAAGGATTCAGCTCTGAAGGCATATAAGGTTCAAATAACACAAAAACTAAAGCCATTAGATCATTTAAAATGTCGTTCATTTGTCAATTTCATCAATGAATAACCAGCTGGTTTTTCTCAAAAAATCCTCATTCCGATGCGGCACATTTTCAACTTTGTGGCTTCGTTAATAAACAAAATTGTTGTATCTGGGGTGAGGAAAATCCACGAATTATTCATGAGAAACCTATGCATCCTGAACGAGTCACTCTTTGGTGTGCATTATGGTCAGGTGGTGTAATTTGACCTTACTTCCTTGAAAATGCTGCTGATGAAGCTGTAACTGTCAATGGTGATCGATACCGTCAGATGATAATCGAATTTTTGTGGTCTGAATAAATGAGTATTGATCTAGAGGACATTTGGTTGCAAATGACACAATTGATTTATGGAGACAAAAATTCCTGGACGAATAATCTCCAGAAACGGTGATGTCAATGGATCATGTGATTTGAAACCGATGCACTATTTTCTTGAGATTATGTGAAAAGCCCGATCCATTAGAATAATCCAAAATCGATTCCTGAAATGAAGGATGAAATTATTCGTGTCATCAATGAGATAAATCCTCGATTATGTCGAAATGTCATTAAAAATTTTAACAAAAGAGTGGACGCCTGTAGAGCTGCAAGAGGAGGCCATTTGACAGATATTATTTATCGTATATGAATGTCATAACTGATGCTTCGATTACCGATAAAAAGTTCTCGAAAATGAATTTAAATTATGTGTTTTATTTATATAGCCAACTACGTATAATACAGTATGTATGAATAACCAATTGCGCATATACTCCATTCACTTTTATAATGTAGCCCGGTTGGCCATGACATCCTGACAGATTTCACCGTGTATATTTTGAAATTGTTAGGTTATGGTCATTTTCCTGTCAGATAACTATGCAACGTTGTCCTCTCTACATAGAGGTCGTAGTAATTACTTATTTTTCAAATGTCAATCTACATTGATAAAGTAATGAATTTGAGAAAATATTATTTGAATTCGATAATTCCAAAGACCTGGCGAATGTTGAAGAAACTTTTGTCTCTGTTAATACTGGAAATATTTCACGTATATAAACATGGTTGAAAGATTTAGTTATGCTATTTTCTTGTAAGGAAATCAAGAATCGGGTTTTTCAAAATAAAGTCTTCAGTTCAGTCTTTTTGGGTGCACCAATAGAAGGATATTCTTTGTCGTCTGTTTCACTTAAAATCTTCCTTATTGTGTTGATGTGCAGCTAAAAAATAAATATCTATTCATATAAAATATAATTCCTTGGTTTTCACTTACATACGTCGAAAATGTTGCATAGCTTGTGTTGAATTATTGATTCCGAATTATCAGGGTTACTATCAGAAAAAGCCGATTTCAATTCTACATAGCACTTCCTGATACTTTGCCTCTGCTTCTTCAAAAATACCTTCGGCATTTTTATTAGTTTGCAAGCGTTATTATGCTGAGATTTAGAAATCTAGAATCGATTGATATTGATAATAGTAGAAATTGAAATTTGGCAACGTCTTTTGACATTGCCGATATTTCATGAGTGCCAACCTGCGTCAGTTTTAAGGGAAAAAACTTGATAAACCTAAATCATGGCCAACCGGGCTACATTATAAAAGTGAATGGAGTATACATAATTACACGCAGTATGTATAGAAAGCGAATCCTACATTTCACATATGAGTATGATTTGGGGCGAGATTACTAAGATTCCCAGACCACTACTGTTAGGCCAAACATAAAGCAATAGAACAAACAGATATTAATAACAGGTAGATTAAACGGTTTCAAGATTATACCTGAGGCGTAACATGATTAATACAGCACTGAATAGAGTTCTGTTTGATGGCGGCGTCCGAGATAAAAACGCTGCTTAATCATTTTCGAATCTGAAAGGGTTCAGAGGGGTGTTAGGGCCTTTTCACATCAATATCACCAAATGGGGGCGTCGGAATCCAAGAACAATAGATGATTATTGGTTGAAATGATGGGGATGAATAAATTATAGATATCAATGTTAGATGAAAGGGATCCGAGTGTTGAAAGTTTAAATTATATTTTGGAGTTTGGAGAGCGAGATTCCACGACTGGTACCTGAGGTCCCATTCATATTGAAATTAACTTTCAGCGCCAGCAAGGACCAGATACTTGAGATTGGAACGGAAAACTGTTTTATATTGAAAGGTTTTCTTGGTTCAGTCCTTATTTTGTATTTCAATGCTGTACTTCTTTTTCATTGATAAAACTGAATATATTTGGAATCGTATGGAGTTTCATTATATTAAATTGAATTCAGTCTACTTTATGAAGGCTATTGATACAATCATTAGAAAATACAGATTTCTCTTTAATATCTCTCAAAATTGATATTTTACGATACATTTCCAATGTCTACAACGTACTACTTCTTTAATGACAAATTATATTATATTATATTATTATATCAACTGGCATATAATCATTGAAGTGAAAAACTTGAGAAAACGGTAAAATAACAATATACAATCCTAAAATAATACCACACACAGTGTTTTATCTTCTATTTTTCGATTTAGAATCCTCAGTAGCATTTATTCTACATTATATATCAAAATCTTTCTACGTGTCGTCAAGTTCACTTCACTACAACGGAATTTAGTTAATTAAATATTATTATTATCGGGTAGACTCGTTTGAATTTAATATTTGAAATACAACCTATAGTTTTTTAGAATCAATATCAACTGTCATTTCATTTTATTGTCAAAAAGATTTTTGGAAGTGTGTTTCACCGCATTTTATTTGTCTAGAAAAAAACTTGATGGCAATATTGTTTCTATGCACAATTTAACAAGCTTGCGCATGGATGTATATCTGCTGAATCCCGTTGTAGTGAAGTGTACGCGAAAGCAGGTAAGTGTTCGACATTTAATGTACAGTAAATGCTACTTATGATTTATGCCTAACGGCCGACTGTCTAAACACAATATCTTCCGAAAGAAACAACTTAGAAACTCGATATTTGTAGAGAAGGTTTGGACCTTAATTACGATGGCTGAATTCGTGAATGGGTAAAATCCACCAAATGATTCCGCAGATA
Source organism: Myrrha octodecimguttata (assembly GCA_958510865.1). Lineage (NCBI taxonomy): Eukaryota > Metazoa > Arthropoda > Insecta > Coleoptera > Coccinellidae > Myrrha > Myrrha octodecimguttata. Next base: position 70,757,119 of record OY294059.1, on the reverse strand, counting down.
TACCCATTCAAAATTTTATTTTCCCAATATTTCCAAAAATACAGATTAGATCGAATTGAAATCCAGTACTTTATCGAGAAAGTTCGAAGGTTCATACAGAATGTAATGAGAATGATATGATGGAAAAATCACCGAATATTAATTATTTGAAAAAAATAAATTTGAATTTTTTTTTCAAATTGTTCTGATGATACGATCACCACGAAATTTCGCACAATAATGTCCTTCAACATTTCCAAACTAGCTACGAAGTTTCATCACGATTGAATCAGTATTTCTTGATTTACACCAAAAAAACCAATGATATTGAGAAGAAAACCACGAAATTCTACATATTTTTTCCCAATATCTCCAAATCTAATGACAGTATCGAATTGAAATTTTGTACACTACTGTGGAATATGAAGTTCAAAGTATAACTGAAATTTATTCCGAATATGAACAAGCGTTTCAGAAGAAAAAAAAGTTTTGAAAAAAAAATTTTTCTTAAATTTAGTAACCATACAATTTCAACGAAATTCTGCTTAACGTTGCTCGTCGTTATGTTCCAACTAAGTGCGAAGTTTCAATTCAATCGCTAAAGTTGTTTCTGAGATATGAGGAAAATAACCTCAAAATTTCAACTTGCTATAACTCCGAAACTATTCGGCTGATTTGGCCCATTAGCAAACTTAACCTTCGCATTTTGGAATGCATCCCTTCCTGAAATTTTTGAGACGATAAAATCCTCCGTACGTCCGTTATCGTGGTGACGGCCGGCCGGCCGGGAAGAATCGATTTTGACTTCGGATTCGTCATCAGTGAGTCCAACCTAGTCGTCTAAGACCATTTTCGGCTCAATGATCGAAAATTACAGACATTTGGATAAAACGATAGCACGCATGTTTCCCTAGAAAATGCGCGCAGAAATAGCTACCTACATATGCTCTTCTGAGCAAATTTTCTACAAGGCCTCTGCCTTGTTACTAATTTAAAGAAATATCAGATGTAGCGATGAAAGAATGATTCGTTTCTCAAAACTTTACTGCCTGTTACAAAAAAATATAGTTTCGGAACATCGGTTCTTTTAGATCCTCGGTTCCTTTGAACTTTCCATCTTAAAATCACCTATATTATATATTCCTAATGAAATATTTCTTCAGTCTTCCTGTCAGTACTTCAAACAATGCACAATTCAATCCGAGCGGTATTCTTCGAATTACATATTGAGAAAACAAAAGAACGATTGCCCACTGGAAATCGATCCGCACAGATCGTATTCTCAAGCGATGTTTTCAATTTTTGCGAGTTTTGCATGAATAAACACGTGAAAAGATTTAATAGGTATTTATTGTATGGAGAAACCAATTCAGATAAAGAAAATTAAATAGGCTTAATCGTTTTGTCGAAATGCCTCGAATTTTGAGCCGAAATTGGTCTTAAACAACTAGATTGAACTCCCTGATGACGAATCCAGTGTCAAAATCGATTCTGTCCGTCCGGCCGGCCTGCAGTGGGCACTATAACTGTCGAATGGAGTGAGCTAGCGACTTGAAACCTTCAGGGTAGGTTGCGCATTGGAATGCCGCGGTTGAGTTCGTTAATGAGCCGAATCGGTCGAACAGTTTCAGAGTTGAAGCCATTCGGAATATTGAAGTTATTTATTTTTTATTTCAGAAACTACTGCAGCGATTGGATTGAAACTTTGCATCTAGGTGGAATATAACGACGCGAAATTTAAGCGTAATTTTGTCGGCTCTCTGCTGTCGGAGAATTTGGAAAAAATGTCTCAAAATTTTTTTCGGAACAATTTCTTTCTCGGAAATTGTTTATCATATTTGAAAATAAGTTCCACAAAGACTTTCAGCTGCATATTTCACAGCAGTGTACCAAATTCAAGTTCGATAGATCCAATTGAAATCCAGTAATTTATCGAAAAAAAATCTAGGAAAGCAAATTCGTTGCCGAAGCGGTCATTTACATTGAACATGCGCGCAAAAGCTGCTGCCTTCACTGCAGTGCTTTTATAGGTTTATGAGGAACCGTTTCGTTTCAAAGATGGTGAAAAAAATATGCGATAGCTACAAAATTTTTTTATCAATAAGAGCATTTCAAGTTGCTCAGTCTACAATCTACAAGTATTGAAAATGACTTCCACCAATTCGGATAAATAGCGAGCATTCGTCTCTTCAGTGGTTGCCGAACTCTTTGAAACACATTCATTTGGAATAGAGTTATATCCAGCAATTATCCAATTTCGTAAGACATCCAAATTATCTACTAGAGTAGAAATAATCATCAACATACGAAGATCACTGGATTGGTCAAGGTGGACAGCACGCATGGCCTGCGCGAACGCCGGACTTTAACCCCATTGATTATATCTTGTGGAGTAATGTAAAGTTATTAGTTTACGCTACTCCCAGAAAACGATCTGGATGACTTGCGGAAATATATAAATGCTGAATGTAACTTCATTCATAACGAACCTCGTGTGAAAAAACTGATAAAGAGATGTCCTAGGTTTGATTTCGAGGGGCATATCAACAAGAACATGGAACACGTACTTCACAGAAATTTTTTTATTATTATTCAGTCAATTAACAGAAATATACATATATAAACAAAATATACAGAAAGTAAATTTTTATTTGTCTGAATCATTTTTCAAAATATAATACGAGGTGTCCCAAAAGAAATTTTGTATTTCAAAAATGGATAAAAAACTTCTTCACCCAATTCCGAATGAGAGGAATGCTTGGTGCATCATTTAAGTAGCGTTGACCTCGAAAATTGCCGAAATTTCTTCTCACAATAATCTCAGAATTACCGTTTTCGTAAAATTTGTGTACGACAACGCGTGGTCCGCTCCTGCGAAAGGCTCCATAGCAACTAGATTCCCAAGAGCCAGGCTACCGAATAACATAACCCCTGAGATGCATTACGTTCACACAGTAAGCTAAATGAATATAAAATTTCTTTTGAGACACCTTTTATATAAAGACAAGAGTAGGCAATATCCTTATCGAGGAAACACATATGAAATTGATTATTCTATAAATTATTGAGTACTACGAAAAATAAATATGGCCGCGTTATTTTTTTATCTGGGATCTCAATTTGATGATCATGTTGTTCGGAATATTTGGAATGAGGGGATATTTTTATCGATGTTGATTACTGATTGTATTGAATTGGTAATGCAGTATACCCAACTCCCACTAAAATTCTTCGGAAAAACATAATAATTCGGTTACTTTCAAATTATTCATGTAGGTACCTATGTTGAACTGTATATCACATACCTACCATGAAGATGCAAAAATCGGCCAGTTTGGAAATGAAAATTAAATAAGATTTTTCTTTCTTCAAGTGGACCACCTTTTAAATTATTGAAACGGGAAAAAGCTTGACGAATTAAATGAATAATTTTCTGTAGCATGGTTCAAAATTTTCCACAAAAAATACAGTTTTTTTCTTCGAAGTCGAACACAAACACGTTGGAATTTAGATGAAGAAAAATGTCTTCTTCAAGGTTCTCCTTTAACCCTCTATAAAATTTCAGGAATTTTCTCAACTGGAACCTATCTATTTCCATATTTTCATCCTTCCATGAAATATGAGAGGTAAAATAATCTCTCAGCCGGGTTACTTAATTGAAAAATCACATCATTCTCTCACAGTATATTCCGATTCAAATAATCATGTAGGTAAATGAAAAATTATTTGGGTCCATTTTATTCCAGTAGAAGAAATGGAATACATAGGTCATACAATTAAACACCTGTTTAGAAACGGTAAGTAAAATATACATAAAATTGAAACAATTTATCTTTTGAAAATAATTTTCAGGCGTTCGAAAAGTTCTCAGTGTAAAATCAAGAGATGATGCTAAAGTAAGAAAACGAAGATGAGATTCGGTCCAAGAAACTTGAAGGACTAAGGTTAGCCGGAATACCTTGATTGCGTAGAGCACAAGCTTCAAGGTTATCTTAGCAGGTTGAAAAAAATACTTAGGCCTCGCCACTGTTGTACCATCCAAAATTAATCTTGCCAGTCGATGTGTTATCGTTGCTCCATTTCATTGCCAATTGGTAAGTATACTTCTAAATTACTGTGCTCTATATTGATAGTGTCTAGTCTCTCCACTAAATCTGCAATATCGTGATCTTCTGGATTTATAGATAATTCCTTCAACATTTTTTCTAGATCTCCGGTGTCATCTGCTTTGTTTTCTTCCGTCTCAGCACTTCGGTCCCTCGTACGAAGTTTCGCAAAATATTGCTCGAAAATCGGCTTCAAGGAGTCCGCTAGAAGTTTATTCTGATATTTTTTCTTGATCTTGTTCACATTTTTTTGATGTATGACACAATTAGGTGAACACCTGTCCTGTAGCTTAGGCTTCAAGTTTCCATTGGTGAGTACCCAGCAAATACGCATTTTCTGTGAAAACCAAATTTATTATGAATTAATCTGAGGCGAAAGAGTCTGAAGGCGCGCAGCCGCTATAGGGGACTTGACAAAAAATTAAATTGCTAATTTTTTCCGGGCTAGTGTTAAATTTCAACTGTAAATAGGAAAATCGCGTGATTGACGTCGCTTTCAACAGTAAGTGCCTAAAACGTGCTGGTAAATTACGGCTTCTGCAATACAACAACATTCAAGTTTCATTAAACCTCGTTAATATTTCAAGGTCAGGCACCTGCTTACTATCTGCATGCTTAAACGTTGCCAATAGCCGCGAAAATATTAGAATTCGGAGAAATTTCGACGTTTATAGGAAAAAGCAGGGTATCGTTGTGCAGGCTTCAGTGATTATTCTTTGAAATTTTTTTTTGGGATGTACTTAATACTTTTGTGAAAATGGGCAATGTTAGTTATTTACCTATAGTTCATTCCATTTCAGTATTTATTTTCCCGAAAACTGAAGATAAAATTGTGGCAACATTGCGCATTCTTACAATTTTTTTAACCGTTTGCACCGAAAAACTTTTCTGAGAAAAACGAACTCGGTTCTCCAAAAGTTACTCCGATATATTCGAGGTATTGTTTGCTCTTAATACTAGTTCGGGTTTTTATGCACGCTTTTTATGCCTTGACCATACTCTAATTTTTTTGAGTTTAGAGATATTTTTTACGCGCTTGTTATTGTTTTGCTCAAGCGTCTGTATTTTCGTGTTTTGGTACGAAAATCATCTAAAACGATTATGTTGAATTCTTTGCAAAAGAGTCCGAGGTCGAATTTAATTTTATATGCTCTTAGTCTCGAAGGAACATAATTAGAGTCTTTATATTTTCAAGATAGGGTTGAAGCCTAGTTATCTCGGTTGTCCAGAAATGTTACAGGCAGTTGAATTTTTTCCCTAACTCGAAAAATACCGATTTAATTTCGTGAGAAAAATATCACCGAAAAATATTCATACATATCAGAAACTATTCGCCGCGAGGTGAATGAATATGTGATATATGAAATGAGTCAAAAAATTAAATATAAGGCAAGGGCTCACTTGTCGGCAACAGCCCGCGCCACGGTATACCGGGGCCGACCAGAATTTTATTCCTTCTGCGCGCACCTTGCTGAAATGGTACCACAGGGTCGGATTAAAAAATATATTGTATACTGTTACCGATCCTCCTAGGTTCCTATATGAAACCCTCTGAATAAAGAACATAAGGAAGGAGCATAATGTCTCACAAAGTGGGTCCGGGATGGATGTTACATATGGCCGACTTCCCTTTCACTTTGAAGCAAGAACAACTTGTTCCGAGACTTATTTGTCTGAAAAACCTAACTGACATGAGTCATACTTGGAGGTTCAATATGGGTGCCTATGTCCCACTTTTATACGAAGTAGAAAAGCGTTATGCCGCTTCCTGTTGTTCTTTATTCAAAGATGAAACCCCTCTGAAGCTCTTAGCTTGTGCGAGTTAGGAGACCAGGTGTGTTCTGTGTAGGCTTTGTGATTAATTCCTTACGCCACGTAAGAAACAGCACTATTCATTATTTACCTAACAGCGAATGGTTGAACAGTCCCTTGAAAGGCGGAAAAATTCTTTCCCGGCCAAGGGCTTGAACCCCAGACCTAACGATCATGAGGTTGACTCCTTACCACTCACTTTGAACTTTTTATTTCCTTTCAAAATGAATGCATTAACCAAGTGTGTATTATTTGCTAAAAAATATCCCTACCGAGCAGATTCTTAGAAAATATTATATTCTAAGTATATTCTTATAAGGGGTGGTTATAATTTTATTTGAATATTTTGCTGATCGAGAATATCCAGTGAAAATATTTAATTGAAACAGTAAATAGTGATGGTCCAAAACATACTTTTTTTCGAAATGAGAAATATATCATGCATTTTTGGGATTTTTCGAATGGGGGTCTCAAGTGAAAATATTCAATTGAAACGATGATTGCTTGACATGTTATGTTTGTGCCATCATAAAGAAAATTCCAATCGACTACTTCTTTTCGAAAAACTCCGCTCACGAAATCATAATTCACTGTTTCAGTGAAGTATTTCTCCAATAATGACAAGTATGAATATTAACTTTTTCTCATAGTACCCCGAACAGTGTGCTATGTGTAGCCATAATATAATTAATTGAAAAATTAATATTATTATCATTCGAGGAGATTCAGCGAAGAATGTTCAACAGAATAACCTGGTTGGTTCATCAATTACCCAATTCCTTTCCAACACTTATTTATCATCCCTTAATATGAGTTTATTAGTCAAATCAAACAATTCTCGATATCTGCTGGCTAAAAGAATTAGCTTCTCCTTATTCATTTCGTTTTCCCTATTCACTACTTATGAAGACGACAACACGACTTTCCTGCAGAACGTAATGTACTGGCCTACGACCCACGTGTCTACAGCTAAAGCTAACAGCTGATATATCATCGTACATCATAGTGCCAGGGTCCCTATTCTTGAATCGGGGACGGGGGAAAATAGGCGTATCGACGCTGTTGTCAAGGAAACGCGGTGCATTTTTGATCGAACGATAGCGAACTTCCATACCATCACATTGAAGAATAGGGCCCCCCGGGATGGAGATGCCACCAACTATATACAGTGTGTCTACGGATTGGGTGCCGGTAAGGTGTAAATGACGAAAAATTTTCGAGTTAGACTCTGATATTCTGGAAATCGCTCCTGCTTGGTCTCAAACTAAGATGTTGAGAAAATGAGTCAAATCAATTGATATACAGGGTGGTTTAGAACTGATTTAATGAAAATTGTTAAGAATAAAGTATCTTTGTTTTAAAAGATATCGAGCAAGTTTATTGAGAAAAGTTGTTTAGAATCAAAAGACACGGCTAAATCTCGATTCTCAGATAAATCGATCAACTTTGATTATGTAAATAGGTTATGAAAATATTTGATAAAATCCATGGTAACAAATGCCAGACGTGACTTGAAACGTAAATTTTATTCGTCATAAACGAAAATTTTCCAGTTAAAAATATGTTGACCATAGAACAAAGAGTGTTTATTGTGGAGTGCTACGGTTTAGGTGCAGACATTTCGTATCAGGGAGTATGAAGACAATTGAATGAACGCTGGTCAAATGTTACGGTATCACGTAACCCTGTTAAAAAAATGGTGAGAAATTTGAATTTTTGATCATGACTTAATATTTCGCGTATCGGATTTACAAAATATTCATGAACTTATAAGTCAAGGTAGGCTGATTTATCTGAAAATTGAGTTCCTATAGCAGCTCGTCATTCCAAACAACATTTCTCAATAAACTTTCTCGATATCTTTTAAAACAAAGACACTTTATTCTTAACAATTTTCATTAAATCAGTTCTAAATCACCCTGTATATTATTTTATTTGGCTCATTTTCTCAACATCTTAGTTTGAGACCAAGCAGGAGCGATTTCCCGAATATCAGAGTCTAACTGGAAAATTTTTCGTCATTTACACCTTACCGGCACCCAATCCGTGGACACTCTGTATATATAGCTATAGTCGGAATCGAACTGATAACTGCTCTGACTATCCTCGTCTCTAATAGACGCGTGATATGGTAAAAGACGATTCCGCTCGAGCGATCGAAATAAAAACAGGCATAGTGCACTTAACGCAAATGTATTAATTGTGAAATATGGATGGTCTCTATATTGGGCTCGCTCTAGAGCTAGGTAAAAAGCTTTCCATTTTAATTGAATTCAGTTGAAGAATTTTCTTCGAATATGAAATATACACATTGAACGTTTATGAATTGACGTCATGTTTCTAGGGAGGGAGGCGCACCGCAGCCCTCCTTCACCAGCTGCCTCTGGGTTTATCTATTGAACATGGAAATTCCCGTTCATCAATTCAGCTTCCGCAATTCAGAACCACGATATATTGAGGTTGCACGCTGTTTTTTCTGGGAATTATTGTGTACACAATTAGCCTGAAGTAGTTCAAAAACAAAGATATAGAGAAATAGACAGTGTTTCTGCTTTAAAAATGTGGATGAAAGCGACTCCGTTGGTGAAGAGAATGATAGACTAAGCAGATAAAGGAGTAAGAAGGAAGAGTGATTACAGAGGAATATTTCGATGGATTCTGGAATATAATAGGTTTTCAGGTAAGTCGCCATTAAACATTTATATAGGAATTGGTTCAAATCTCCCTTACCTTATTACTTTCATTCCTAAAACGATTGATCAGCTCATTTCTGGACCTCTTCCTCAAACGTCTCAATTCTTTAATTCTATTCGACAATCTTTCACGATGCTCTGCCGAAAAAGCTCTAGGAGGAGTAATGAAGTCGATAATGGATGTCGTAGTCGACGCTGATGCTGATGATGATGATGGGAGACCTACAAATGAAAACACATAACTCTATTCAATTGAATCAATGAAATTCATCATAATTGAAGCTTTCGCTCATTCACTTAGGTAATGAAACTGCCTAACGCTTTTGATATATCGGCTCTAGTTCTAGATAAATATAACAATCTTTGGGTAAAGTTCAGGTGAGGTGGATTTCAAAACACGAGTTGTGAATGTACCGATAATGACATTTCAGGACTGTTGTTGCCAGGTTATTTCGCACCTCACCGCCTCCTACTACTTTATTTTCGGAATATTATTTCTTGAATATTCTTCAATAGTTTTGAATGATCGGAACCTTAAATTTTAAATTGCATCTGCTGTTTTGGACTGGCACTGTCCTGAATTCAACTAACATTACCTAGGGCCCCAACAAATCAGGAGATGAAATTCAAAGCCTCAATTTAGTTTCGCCTTTTTATTTGGACTGACAATCTTCAACAGATCTTATTATTCAATTTCTTAAGGGTAACCCCTTAAAATTTTACCAAAAATCGAAAGTTCTCCGATCGACCTGAAACCTTGAAACATATACTAATTCGAGGGCGTAGATTAAGAAAATCCAATCAGAATGTTAGTGGAGAGTCTGGTTCGTTTTTTATGGCCCGAGGAAAATCGAAAAAATTGGACCTTTTTTAAAAAATCATAATTTTTCAACCAGAAGACTAACGTCTATAAAATAAGTGGCTACGTACTCACAAAGGATCCAGATATAACAAAAAAATTCGATATTGTCCAGCCTCACGCGTTTGATCTGTACGACGACCCAAAGTTGACCCAAATTTCGAAATTTTGGTCAACTTTGAGACGTCGTGCCGACCAAAATAATGAAGCTGGGTGATGTCGAATTTTTTCACGTGCAGTTCGATCCTTTATCTATGCAATAAAACAGATTTCGTCGTCCTACTTTCATCGAGTCGGTAATAATGATTTTTTGAAAAAAGGTCCAAAATTTTGGAACTTCAAGGACCTCTCACGTCCAGGACGATTTTTTTAAAAAATATCTGACCTTATATTCTTGTTCTACGCCCTCGAATTAGTAAGTGTGCCAAATTTCACGGCGATAGGAGTCGGAAAATTATTTTTCGAAAATTGAGATTTTCTTAAGGGTAACCCCTTAAAATTTTACCAAAAATCGAAAGTTCTCCGATCGACCTGAAATTTGAAACATATACTAATTCGAGGGCGTAGATTAAGAAAATCCAATCAGAATGTTAGTGGAGAGTCTGGTTCGTTTTTTATGGCCCGAGGAAAATCGAAAAAATTGGACCTTTTTTAAAAAAATCATAATTTTTCAACTAGAGTACTTTCGTCTATGAAATAGTTGGCTACGTACTCACAAAGGACCCAGATATAACCAAAAAAATTCGATATTGTCCAGCCTTACGCGTTTGATCTGTACGACGGCCCAAAGTTGACCCAAATTTCGAAAATTTCCCACCAAATCCGGAATATTTTCCAAACCGAATCAGTTACGCAAAATCTAATTACAGATTCGTAATCTACGTGTTCGAATCCATAATATGTGATGTGCATATTGTCATAGCTCCAAAAATAAAATTTCGCACGGAATCGCTAAATCTTACCCCCCACCCCTCTGCGCTTTGATGTTTATTCGCGGTTCTTTATGAAAAATTTTCTAAGTCCCAAATAAATTTTTTTTTTCGAAAATCGTCGACCTTGTTATCGTTTCCTATTAAATCGAGGTCGTAGATCACGAATATGTCATTAAAAATCGTCCAGTGACAACCGTTTAGAAATTATGGCGGAAATAGTGAAAAAATTTCGAAATTTTGGTCAACTTTGAGACGTCGTGCCGACCAAAATAATGAAGCTGGGTGATGTCGAATTTTTTACGTGCAGTTCGATCCTTTATCTATGAATTAAAACAGATTTCATCGTCCTACTCTCATCGAGTCGGTAATAATGATTTTTTGAAAAAAGGTCCAAAATTTTGGAACTTCAAGGACCTCTCACGTCCAGGACGATTTTTTTAAAAAATATCTGACCTTATATTCTTGTTCTACGCCCTCGAATTAGTAAGTGTGCGAAATTTCACGGCGATAGGAGTCGGAAAATTATTTTTCGAAAATTGAGATTTTCTTAAGGGTAACCCCTTAAAATTTTACCAAAAATCGAAAGTTCTCCGATCGACCTGAATAAAATTTATTTTATATTGGAGCATTATCTTGTATAGGTACTTTATTTTGGAATTTCTGTAGAATGAATAATAGTACCATATGTATATCTTCAAACCAACCAACTGAGATGGATCAAGATACTATCACTTAAGACATGTGAATGAAGAAAGTTATTCAAAGCCCAAGACAATCAAGTCTTAGATTACAAAATGGGGGCTATTTACAATATTCCCGAAAAGATATTTATCCCATTCAATCTACCATCGAAATCATTAAATGAGGATGGAAACTCAGTTAACCTATAGTTGAAATCTAAACAAGATGTGCGCTTGTACCAACAGTGTCTTTTAGTGAGCAACGTTGTCAGACTGTAACATAAATCCTATGCCACAGAATTTCATGTTTTTTTAGATTCTGTTTCTTCCTATCTTCCATACTTCAAATGTAAGGAACTTGTTCGAATGAGTAATTAAGGGCCATTCTGCACTACTTTTTCATACTTGATACATAGATATAGTATGTTTTTCAATAGTTTTCAATGATGGGACACCCATACCTTCATTTTCAGATCAAGATTGGCACTGTCCTGAATTAAACTAACCTATCCTAGGACCTATACAAATCAAATAATGAAATTCAAGTGCACTATCCCAAATTTAGCTTCTTCTTATATGGACTGGCAATGTTCCAAATTAAACTGAACAAATCTAACCCCTGACAAAACTTATCAAATTACTTAATTATTATTTCATGTGCTATGTTTTCAAATGAGAAACAACCCCCTCGGATGAATCAAGATACTATCACCATTGTTTAAACAATGCTATCACTCAGTTAGGCTTCCGCACAATCGGACAATGATAATTCCTAAATGACACTGTTGGTGCATGCGCACATTTTGTTTTGGTTTCCACTTGTCGAAAATATATATTTACCAAAAACTCTAATTGTTTTGAAATTTAGCAAAAATATTTTTGGCGACTTCCTCTTGAACATATAAATGTACCACATATGAGGGATGTCCGCAAGATGCAACCATTATTTATTTCAGGTCCTTTTTCACTCTTTCCAGAATACCTCGAAAATTATCGATTTTTCTAGGGATGCTCACCAATACAAAATAAAACTTCATTTAATTAGCTACAAATCATGCTCGAAAATTTTTTTTCGCTGTCTTTTGCAAGATAAACAGACATACATGGTAATCCGTGATTAACTGTACATCGTTTGAGGGTAACTAGATGGTTCCTTGAGGAGCCAGAAAAAAAAAATTGAATATGGGCTAAGGTTATTCGTTTCGGATATAAAGAGCTTCAACTCGTGAACCATTCAACTTATACGCTTCAAATTTGATAGTAATTGTCATCTCACTGAACTGTTCATTTGAACCATATCTAAATAGCAGAGACCGGTACTAGGAAATTTTGATTTCCACTTCTAGGTCTTATAAAACACTCTATATATGGAATATTAATTTGACGTAACTATCATTTGATTTTCCATGGATTTTTCTTCCGAATGCGGTTTTCCACGTCAACGGCATACCACCTGTTATTTCATCTAAAATATTTGGACGCTTATGATTTTTACGGCCTTGTATAATGTCATAAGATGTTCCTGATATTGAATTTATCGATTTGAATGCTTGAGTTACTTCTGGAATATCAAATCAAATTGCAATATTCAGCCAAAAATGGCATAACAGTACGTATCAATTAAATTTGTTGCTGGTTATTATATTCTCAGATTCTTTTCTTTGAGTTTTGCCTTGTATCCGAACGATTAGTATTGCCATATAGTACTTGTTTATGTTTTATACAATTCGAATCGAGGAGCAACAGTAGGAATATTGTGGAAGGTATCCTGATCGAGCAGTTCTAAACCACCAAACATTCTTAAGGCCGATTTACATCAGACGAGCGAATGCTCATTCTTCCAGCATTCTATCAAATTCTTCTACTCTGAACAAACGTAGAGCCTTCTTTCGTCGTTCTATCTGCGTTCGCAAAGATTCATGTGTTAACGCTGAAAATGCGATTTCGTTCACAATAAAAGATCAACAAGAATGTTCTTATTCTAACTCTTGCTCTTTGTTCATTTAGTTTAAACCCACCTTTAGATATCGCCCTTTCTCTGCTTTCAAAAATCATAAGCGTTAAAGCATTTTCGAGAATTGTTGTAACGTTCGCGTGGGAAGGAGTACTCAAAAAGTAAACCTATGCAAAATCAAATAATATAAATTTCAAATCGATATTCTTTGTACAGACTGTTTCATTAGACCTGGAGGTGAAGACATATCCTGCTCGTAACTTGGAATTAGAAATCTAACTTTAAAGGTCCTGTTCTGTACTATTGCGGTACTGTTATATCAACAGTTTGACGGCCTGAGATAAACCTAAAGCGAATAACTTGAATGGTCCACGAGTATAGACATCCAAAGGTTCTGCCAAAATCAATAGAACACCATGTATCTAAGAAACCAATAGCCTTAGCCCATATTTAAATGTTGTTTTTTACAACCCAGGGTGAAACGATGAACTGTTGATCGCGGACCACCCTGTATGAGTAAGCCTTCAGATACTCAGCTTTTCGAGGCAAGACAAAAGCCCCTGTAAGTGTTTTTTCCGTAGTTCCAGGATTTCAATCGTTGTTCATAAATATCATTATAATCAGTATGATGTGTACGCTATGACCACAGTTTACTCGCAAAATCGTGTTCCCGCGTGCACTTTGGTCGTACCCTTATAGAGTGACCAGATCCCTGGGTGGATTTTACCCTTTCATGAATTCGGCTTGCGTTATTGAGCCCCAAACCTATTCTGCAAATATTGGGTTCTTAAGACGTTTTTTTCTGGAAGTTATTGTGCCTAACAGCCGATAGAAAACACGAAAACTTACGATAGAAGCAACTTAGAATTTCAATATTTGTAGAGTAGAATTTCATCTTCCCAATATATATTTCCAAAAACACAGACAAGATTGATCTGAAATCAAGTACTTGTTTGAAAAATAATAGCTTTGAGGGTCCAACAGAATTTCGTGAGGATATTAATGATATTATGATCTGACTATTGCAGAATATGGAATATTCGAAAGAAGACAATTTTTTTTCAAATTGTTGTAGAATTACTATCATCACAAAATTCAGCACAAAGTTGTCCATCAATATTTTGAAACTAACTACCGAGTTTCATCATGATTGAATCAGTATTCTTCGAAATATTTTGGAAAGAACAATGATTCCGAGAAGGAAAGCACGAAATTCAAAATTTTTTTTCAATATCTTCTGAGAAAAAAATCAACTTTGAAGTGAATTTCGGCAGCTGCTGTAAAATATAACGGCCAGGTTTGAGCAATTTTTTTCTTGAATATGGTGAACAGTTTCCGGAGAAAAATTTCCTGAAAAAAAATTTTATATGAATTTACGATCTCAACCAAACATTGCTTCAACTGACTACCGAGTGTCAATCCCACCGCTTCAGTGTTTCTGAAGGGAGATAACCTCAAAATTTCGAATGATTATACCTCCGAAAACGTTTGGCTGATTCCGCCGTCCATTAACGAATTTAATCTGGATGTATAAACTTTTTGTTCCCGTTTCCGTTCGCATCTGACGTTCCCGTTCCCGTTGGCCGCTGGCGGTTCGAAACGAACTTTACCTCTTTTATAAGCTTGACGTTCGACGTTCGGCCAGTTCGCTTTTATGAGGTTTCATAGAGGTCAGATATCCTGTGAATTTGGGTTTTCTTTGTTAGAGTTGGAAGAATCTAACCAAACCAAGCGTAACTTATCAATAAACTAATCTCCGAATTGTAAGTGCATCCTTACCTCAATACATTGGTTGAGATCCGTCAAAAGATGAAACATAGGCATCTTGAACGTCAGCGGAAAAAGCAGGAGAGCGGCACACCAACAGTCAGCTAATGCTGCTGCGGACTTCATAAATGCCCCTGTGCATTTAGTGCATTTTATCTTTGAACAGGGACGTTAACTGCGAACAGGAACGGGATCGCCGAGTTTATAAACCCAGGTTTAACCGTCGCATTCTCAACTGCAACCTACCCTGAACATTTCAAGTTTATAGGATTTTCTGTATGCCCGTTAAAAATTACTGAAACTTGGAGAAAACGATAGCACGCTGCTCCCTAGAACATTCTCGCAACAACTGATCCCAACTTAATAGTTCGGTACATGACATGTTCTTCATTAATATAAATGTTATTTCGCAGTTCCTTCCAAAGTTTAAGCTACTATTCTGTTTTGTTATACATATGAAAGCTTTAGATTTAAGATATTGGTTTAAACATTTCTTCCTCTCTCCTGAATTTGTATGATAAATTTACAGATTTATAACATATTCATATGGCTATACAGGAAAATAAAATTGAAAAAATCCTGTTGAATATGAATGGCTGGGAAATACAGATTCACAATTCGAATATAAGTGGCGCTTTGAAGCAAACCAAGATTTTCACTTCCATTATCGTTATTCACTGAAGAGCCCAGCAGATGTCGCAACCGATTGAGGAAAAATTTTCGTTGGCTTTATTGTTCCAGATATTGTTTTTAAGAAAACTCACCAAGCGTGTGAAGAGGTAGTATATCAAAAAGTTTAATAAATGGCACACCACGAAGTATCTATATCGAGATTCGTGAAATCTCAGCTTTTTGCAACGCACATACGGATTATCTAGCACGCAAAGATTAAAGGAAGCAAGCAAAGATTAAAGAATTAATGTTTGTTTGCATAGTAAGAATCAAACTTTTCAACACGGCACGATTCAATCGCAATCGTCAGTTCGGAATCTAGCCGCAAATACCACCGACAGAAGCAAAACTTGATTCAACAAACCACGTTGTCAAAATGGTTCAAACGAAACACATTTTTCAGTTATAAATTGGACGCCGACAGATATACCTCGCGTTCCGATATTATTGAACAGTACTGCCCAGTATATTTTGACGTTCCGATTTTTACTGGCAATGATTTCACGCCAACTTTCTCGATACCCTGTTGGAGGCTTAAAAATTACTGATTCCAGCATGAAGCTCCAGTATCCCTTCCCTTTTCCAAGTTTGACATTTCGCTTTGTTTATGTTATCATTGGCGAAAAACATTCATTTGTAATCAAATATTGATCTTTGCTTTGGACTATTTGGAGTTTTTTTAGTGGATTACGACTAAAATGGATATGGTCAACGATATAAAGAACGATATTTGGCGTTGATCCTCATCTTTTGTAGCAAAAGCAATGGTCGTCAGAGATATAGTTGATCATAGGCATATCTGTTGAAAATGAAACATTGGAATAGGGAATCAGATCCAACATACTATTTATGTAATTGAAAAACAGGTTGGGGGAAACAGATTTCAAATGAAGTAGTATTATAAGTTGCAAATTATCGTTGAGCTACTTCTTATGAAGTAAAAATCATGAAAGTGCTATCATAATCTTGATTTACTCAAGGAAAAATATATCATGAACAAAATTATGCAGAATAAATTTGATTCTTGTGTTAGCGGATTCTAAACTGAACAATTTCCGATCATCCATATAAAACACTTCAATACTGCAGATGCAATGTCAGTGCTTTTATGACCTCATATGGGATATTAACAAGACTGATAAATTACAAGCAATAAAAATGTAATTTTTGAGTGAGCAGATTCTCATCAGAAAATCTTCTTTGATTCATCCATATGAAATACTTCATTATCCTGCAGACGCCATGTCAATGCTTCAATGATATATTCAATTAAATATTAACTAGACTGATAATGAATATATAACAAACAAAATAATGCAAAAGAACATCCCTGAAAGAGTCGATCCCTAACTGGGGGGACACCTCTTCTATTTTTTCTATATGAAATACCTATAACAGTTTTTTAAACAAATTCACAATCAATTATAATGAGATGGTAAGTGAATGGCTTTTCGCTAATGATTTTAAATACGGTATTTTATTTATTTTTAGGAATTTAGGTGCAATGTTGTGGTCGGTGCCTATAATCATTCTCCTTGTGTCAATTCCAATTTTAGTTCACTTGAAGAACTTCAAATTCATTGTAAGACCATTTATCGATTGTTGTTATAATATAACAGAAGAATATTTTTTCAGGAAGCATTCAGACGCCTTCGAGCATTTTCTTTGTACATCCATCGAAATAGAAATATTGCTCAATTATTTTCATTTCTTATGGCTATCTCTATTTATTTGCTGGCTATGTTAACCGTGAGTAAATTTATGTATAGAAAATACATTTCAGATTTCATACGAATTTTTACAGAGTACTCTACAGTACGAAAAAGAATGTCTGAATAGGACTGCATCAGATAATATTGATTGCTTGAATATAACGATATCTATCGTTCATTATGTTGTTTCGATGGTTTCATATACGATATTTATGGCGAGGTGATTCCCAATCAGTATGTGTTTCATACGTTAGGTCAGTGCTGGCTTTCCTATAACATTGGGTAATTTTTTTGGGAAGTGCATAATAAATACAACTTACTTTATCATTGTGATGTCGTCATGATTCAGTGAAATATATAGACCGAAATAGATAGATAGATCAACACAATTCCGCTTCCATTATAGCACAACTCCAGGCTGTTTGCCTTCTCTAGGAAATTCCACATATATTTCTATATTATATTTCATATAATGACAGAAAAAGTGATACGTACATTCAAATATAAAATCAATACTATTATATATCCGGTACTATCGTCTTAAGAAAGAAATATTCTCACAATCAACAAGATTCTTTCAACTGACAGTACAAATACATATTCATTTTGAATTTGCCGCCAACGTCATTCAATGTTACTGATGATAGGACTGATACCCGCTCCGATATTTTCCATCAATAGTAGTTTTCTAGACCAGATTACGTTCCGATATTGCTTACTGTTGTTTACTGATGGCCAGTACTGCCAGTAATATCAAATCACAACCATCATTCATCACGCTCAGTGCATGTCAGACTTCTTATATACATTTCATAAGTCATGAACTCGATAATCGGGCCACAGGTATGCCGGGTAGACACTGAATCACCAACTCATCTAACCTATCAACACAATCATATAGTTTTTTTCAGTCTTGAAAATTATTTTTACGTTCACTATTTCTATGTTATTTATTTTGATTTCAATAATGCATTCAGTAACGATGATACAAAGTGCTTTATTTTCACTCATTTGTTAGCATCAATTAAAAAGGCATTAAGAAAATTTTCAACATGTTGTTATGACCCCAAGCATTTTCTTCGGATTCTCAATAAAATTTTTGTCTACTGAAATGTATCAGGGATATGTGGACGAATCAAACTATCTGTTGATGTTAATTGATATCTTTGTGCAACGTTTCTTTTTTTTCAAGACTCCATCAAACACTGAAAACATAAATACAAATTATAATCTCACAACAAAATGTCACAAGAAACAAGGAAACTACCATAAAGTCGAACAAAACACAAATTTACCTCAACATCTACAACATCAATCGTTAATTTTGAAAATAATTAACGATTGGTGTTGAGGTAGATTTGTGTTCTGTTTAATTTTATAGTAGTTTCCTTGTCTTTTGTGCCAATTTGATGTGAGATTATAGTTTGTATTTCTGTTTTCAGTGCTTGGTAAAGAATTTAAAAAAATCGAAACGTTGCACAAAGATGTCAATAAACATTATCAGATAGTTTGATTTGTCCTCATATTCCTGATATAGTTCATCACAATTGTGGACATGATTAATCATTACATATTTTTCTGTCTACGCTAACGCAATTTTTTTTGGGATGTGAACTGACGTTTCGAACGGTCACTAATTCAACTTACCGGATGAAAAGTCATCCTGTAATGGTCCGAAATAAATGTTTACCGGGGTCTATTCAACCGTTTTCTGAGAAATCATCATGAAATAATGTAGTTAAAAATTTCACTTCACTGTATTACTTACTGTCAATAATATCATGTACAATTTTTACCTGCATTAATTCCTAATGATTTCTTTATCACATGCTGAAAAGAGTCCGGTAAATATGAATTCAGGACCATAACCCTTTATCTTTTTATCCTGTGAGTTGAAGTGATAGCCTGAAATGTCAGTTATCATATTTCTTATGGCTTTTTTTCATCAACGCCTTCAAATGAGTCAGATTAAACTATGTATTTTGTACCCTCATAAATGGATGCATTATCAAAATGAGAATAAATATCATAAAATTATAATGAAAACTATTCATTATCACTCTCTTCAATGAGTAAGAAAACACGTAGCATAGGGGAAAAACATTCATCCTTTTGAATTCCTGGTTTTCTCTTCACAGCATATAATACTTCGAATAGCACGGGATTCCGTTTGTAGATTACAACTTTATTCTGTCATTTGTTGTCGTTCGAATGATTAAAAATTTGACCGTTTTTGCTTTGATGATTCTCAGGGTGAAATAATGTATCAAAAAAATCAAGAACGACTCAAAAATGCGCATCCTTATTAGCAAAATAGATCATGCGAGAAAAAAGAATTGCAAGAAAATCAATCGATTCTCTCCAAATTAACTCCGTTGGCGTTTTCGCTTGAACTTTCCTTTGATTCGAAAATTTCATTACCCAAAATAATACTGGTCCATAATTGACTATATTCACGACTACATTTCTGAACGCATTGAGCCCAAATTATCAATGTCACTCAAACTGATGACGCAATACTGTACACTCTCAAACGCCATAATTCAATATCCTTCAACTATCGTGTCTATTCGAACATTTTCTGGTTGAAGCAAATATTGAATATTCTGTGTTCTCATGAATTATTAAAATAAGTTAAATAGAATTGACAACTCAGAAAATAAAGTGCTTACTTTAGAACATACAAGCTGTTATCGGTAACATGGCTCATAAAATCGGTTTGTTTTGAGAAACCCCTAATATATTTCGAATGCCTGCAAGATTTTTCAAATTGAAAAAAAACCGATCTATATAACCTATTGGTACATATTCATGAGAACAAATCAATAAATTATGTACACTCACACTGATACTCGATGTAGATATTAACTAACCTGGAAAATGTTGGTTCTCCATATTAAGTGGCTTCCATCTTTTCACTCTTTCCATTTCACAACAAGGTACAGAACTACCAGCAGTTTTGAAAATATAGTTGTAACTTCAATGCACAGATTACGAAGAGTTTCTAACAACGTCTTTGCTTCAGGTTGTGAGGAAAGGGATGCCATAAAGATTTATACCTGAATATTCGTCATCACTTCGAGTTCTTCTTCTTTTTTCGAAAGTCGTATCTGTTTTCATGTTTGCTATCACCATGAAAGTTAGAGTGGAGGGGCCTAACGTTTGCCGAAGGATCACGTAAATAAAACAGATAATTACATATTCCAATATAGCCGACTTTGAACTATTCAAACTTTGAATTTTTGTGCGTCATCTTTTTATAATATAATTTCTGCACAGTTTGTAGTAGACAAAACACACATTATTTCAGTGAACAGAAGAAACTTCGAATTGAAAACATTCAAATATAACAAATTCCCGCCACAACTTACCCATAAAAATATGGCGGATTATATGGGATACATTCGATACAAGGGAAATATGGGATATGTTCCCTTTCATTCCTTTACCTGTATAGTTGTCACCTACTTCCACAATGAAAACATTTTCAATAATATGGAAGCATAAATGGTAAAATCAAGACTCAAATTCAAATTAGTTCAAACGATTCCGATTGGTGGATCGCCTCATACGTCACTAGTCACAACACGATTCTACGATCAAGGAACACTTGTTGCTGTGCATCCGCTTGGTAGAGTGAAACATACACGAGGTGAAAGAGCTTTGTCATGTGTCATACAGAATGCCGCGAAGTTCCTAGCATTCAATCTAAGGTATCAAAATTTCAATGATCGATTTCTCGTTGACAATTAAATTTTTGGCAGTGGTTTAATTCTTCAGCATTCTTATGGATAGAATGATTCCAATATCAAAGAATTCTAGGAAAGCTCCGAGGTGAAGTCAAGAGGTTTTACGCGCATATTCAATAGTCTGAGGTACTCCGGGTACGGAGAAAAGATAACTTACTTCATGAGTCATGCGAACGAATGACTTCATTTTCTAGAAGTTTAACCATTCGAAAATAAATTTAATCAAATCTATTTCGAATAATATAGCAAATTTCATGTTTCATTGTGTTTGTTAAAGAAAATCTAAAACTTTTCATAATATTCGTAAAACAATATATACTTACTGACAAAGAAACTGCAACACCCAGAAGGGGTTGTTTATATTCACATTTTTTTTGCTAAAACATAGTAAGTAAAGCAAGTAGTAAATGATGAAAATTGGGAGAAAAAAAGTATTTACCATTTATTTCATTAAATTTGTTAGTAATGTGTCTGTCCACCGCGGTTATCTATACACTCCCCAACATGTCTTGGCTTTGATGCAAGAAGATGGTCTATTTCATCCCAAGCGAAACTATCCCAAGCTACCTGTACTTCATGTCTCAGAGCCGCCTAAGTATGTGGGGACTGGGGTAAATTTCCAAGCCTTCTACCCATGATGTCCCAAACATGCTCCATGGGCGAAAGATCGGGGGATCTGGGCGGCCAGGGTAAAAGATTCACATGGGTCGCTTCGAAAAAATTCAAACTAACTCTGGCAACATGAGGTCGAGCATTATCCTGCTGAACTATTGGATTCTCGAGCCAGTTAAGGTGACGAAGAATATAACCGTAATAGTTAACACAAAATGGTGACGATAATGCTTTAGTCCAAAAGACCTTATACGGCGGTAAACTGTTAGGACAGTTACAGGATGGCCTTGTTCTCCGAACCACTCATCAGCCAAAGATCGAGTGGTAGCAAATCGGTCTCTAACGGTTATAAGTCTTAGACGTCGATCTTCAACTTCATTTGTGCCCCTTCGACGTCCGGTGAGTGTTCTTTTTCGATTTTGGGCATTATCAAACTACGCTTGACAACATCTCATAACAGTAGTTGGATTTCTTTTCGTACTGTTAGTGATTTCTCGGAATGACAAGCTCGCCTCCCATAGACCAATAATTCGACCTCTATCAAATTCACTTAGCTGGCGATAAATTCCACGTATACTTGCTCTAGGCATTTCAACAACAACTAAACGACTTTGGATCTCCTCGAACAGCTGGTTTGTTGAAAAAATTGAAAAAATTTGCAAAACACGACTAAAATATTGGAGTAACAAAAAATGTTTACATGAAAAAACCTTCACAATTTTTTCTCCTGGCTATACCATCTATGTTTTACTAAAAAAAAGTTTAAAATTCAAACAGTGCCTTCTGGATGTTGCAGTTTCTTTGTCAGTTAGTAGGTATATGAAACTTCTCAAAATTTCGTCTATGCGTTTTCTGATGTTTTCCAATATTTGAACACAGTTTATTTCCCGATACAGAAAAAGTTGTAGTACAAAGATCTGCTTCCGGAAATTTTCGTGTGTTTCGAATAATTCTGGATATATAATAGTTTTTTTTATTGCAGGAATTCTCTTAAACGACCGCTATAATAACACGAAAGACATGCTTCTAAATTTGAAAAATTCTTTAGTTTGATTTATAGAGAAAGTTGGATTCTGAAACAACAGAAGTACTTTCAGTTCATGATTTACTGGATAAGAGCCACTGTTGAGTGCTTCACATTAACTCGAGGATTATATTCGTTATGTCACTAGTCACTAGTTTGTTTATTCCTAAGCTGCTGGTTCGAAAATTGCACCTAGCTGGGGTTCTATTCTTTATAGCATATGTACCTGAAAATGCTCAGGGATCTGAATGGTCCATTTGTGAATACTTTCGGTCTTTCGAGCATTGACGTTCTCCACATCTTCACCTTTACTGCCCTTCGTAAAATCTAGCGGAAGTAACGTGTCAACTACGCCAAAACGAAGAAAAATCATAAACAAAATATAATATTCAATAGTTCCAGGTAATTCAGGTACGGAGAAAAGGTCACTTTATTCTGCAGTTTTGTGATGCCATGGAGGTAGGAAAAGAGTGAAGGGCCATAAGGGTTGACAAGGGTCACTTAAACAAAACGAAGAATTACCCGTACCAATATGGCCGATTTCGAACCATTAAAACGATGAATTTTGATGTTGCAGTGGAAAGATGAACAGATTTATTTAAGTGAACAGAAACAACTCCGAATTGAAAACATTCAAATACACCAATTCCGTTACAACATACCTATACAAATACAGAGTTCATCTGACACTTTTGATACAGGGAAAATATAGGATATGCTCCCTCCTCTTCCTTCACCTCCACGAGCAGGTGATTGTTGAGTTACTTGTGTTTTGAAATTGGAATTATAGAATGGATTCCGCATAAATGTCATAGAAATGCGAACTTATGTCTCATTCAAACCAATTTAGAGAATCTTTAGTTGTAATGTCAGTTCAATGACAAAAAGGAGAATATTTCTCAGATATATGCATTCCAAATTTTATTTCGACAACATTCCTAAAAAAAATACTCAATGGAACTCTATCTAGAATTCTTCCTGCACTTTACAAGGTTTCCCGAAGTTGAATAAAATAATATTTGTCAGATACATCTCGTTATTCTTTAAACCTTCTTCGCAGCTCATACTTGTACATTATCCTCATCCGAAATTATTGAATTATATTCTTTTGACCATTTTCGTTTATACACTGAAAACATTGTTCCGGTATTTTTCATTGGGCAACTTTTTTGCCTAGCAATTGCCCTCGACAAGTTGCTCAATTGTGAAATCCGCAAGGAAGTTTCCTTAAAGAAGCAAATTTTACTACATTTTTGCGCGCATGTTATCCTATTGTCCAGCTGTCTGTAATTTTCGAGAATTAACTCAAACGTCTAGGCTGGACTCACTGATGACGTATCCGTTTGCGCGCATGTTCTTGGGAACAGAGTGCTATCGTTTTGTCTGAATGTCTATAGTTTCTTAACTTTTTCCCGAAAATGGTCTCAAACGACTACGTTGGATACACTGATGTTAAGTACAATATCAAAATCGACTATGTTCGTCTGGCCAGCCGTAGGCACAATTACAGACGCACGGAGGATCCTATCGATTTGAAACTTTCACAGCATGTTGCTTTTCAGAATGCGGCGGGGGCAAAATCAGCCGAACGGTTTCGGAATTATAACCGTTTGAATTTTTGAGGATATTTGCCTAATATTTTGGAAACTACTTCTGTAGCGATTATATTGAAACTGGGCAGTTAATTAGGTCATATCAACGCGCAAACTACCGCAAAATTTCGAAAACATTTTTGTCCTTATTTTTTTGAAACATAAATCATATTCGAAAGAAATGTTGTTTACATTCCACAGCAGTGTATCAAATTTCGTGGTTTTTTCATCGGTATCGTTTTTTTCCGGAATAATTCGAACAATACCCATTCAGTCATGATGAAAATTGCTTACTAGTTTGAAAACGGTGATGAACACCTTTTTGCAGAATTTCGTGATGATCAAAACAATCTAAAAAAAATTTCCATAATTTTTCTTCGAATATTCGATGTTCTGCGATCTTTGGATTATATTATAATATTTTGTATGAATCATCAGGCCCAGGTCATTTTTCAATCAAGTATTGGATTTAATTATAATCTCATTTGTAATTTCGGAAATATCGTGAACATAAATTCTGAATGAGTAATTCTGGAATCATTGGGTGAATTTTATTGATTAACGAATTCCACCTCAATAATTTAGCCGCAAACCTACTTCTTGAATATCGACTTTCTGAGTTGTTCCTTTTGAAAACCAACCGCAACTAACCACACAGAACTGAAACTGATGTTTCCGCAATCACAAAAAGCAACGGTAAAATGATGCGTTTTGTTACACTCAAAAATACTTCAAACTACCGTTTCCTCAGGAAACCAATTGAAAGATGTAGATTGAAGTAGTTCCTTGCAATTTATGGCTCTCATAAAGTATAAAAGTAGGTGACATAAGTTTTTATGATTTTTTTAAAAAAGGTCCAATTTTTTCGATTTTCTTCTGGCCATAAAAAACGAACCAGACTCTCCACTAACATTCTGATTGGATTTTCTTTATCTACGCCCTCGAATTAGTAAATGTTTCAAATTTCAGGTCGATCGGAGAACTTTTGATTTTTGGTAAAATTTTAAGGGGTTACCCTTAAGAAAATATCGATTTTCGAAAAATAATTTTCCGACTCCTATCGCCGTGAAATTTGGCATACTTACTAATTCGAGGGCGTAGAACAAGAATGTAAGGTCAGATATTTTTAAAAAAAATCGTCCTGGACGTGAGAGGTCCTTGAAGTTCCAAAATTTTGGACCTTTTTTCAAAAAATCATTATTACCGACTCGATGAGAGTAGGACGATGAAATATATTTTAATTCATAGATAAAGGATCGAACTGCACGTAAAAAAATTCGACATCACCCAGCTTCATTATTTTGGTCGGCACGACGTCTCAAAGTTGACCAAAATTTCGAAATTTTTTCACTATTTCCGCCATAATTTCTAAACAGTTGTCACTGGACGATTTCTAATGACATATTCGTGATCTACGACCTCGATTTAATAGACAACGATAACAAGGTTGACGATTTTCGAAAAAAAAAAATTATTTGGGACTTAGAAAATTTTTCATAAAGAACCGCGAATAAACATCAAAGCGCAGAGGGGTGGGGGTAAGATTTAGCGATTCCGTGCGAAATTTTATGGGTGATGTCGATTTTTTTACGTGCAGTTCGATCCTTTATCTATGCAATAAAACAGATTTCATCGTCCTACTTTCATCGAGTCGGTAATAATGTTTTTTTGAAAAAAGGTCCAAAATTTTGGAACTTCAAGGACCTCTCACGTCCAGGACGATTTTTTTAAAAGATATCTGACCTTATATTCTTGTTCTACTCCCTCGAATTAGTAAGTGTGCCAAATTTCACGGCGATAGGAGTCGGAAAATTATTTTTCGAAAATCGATATTTTCTTAAGGGTAACCCCTTAAAATTTTACCAAAAATCGAAAGTTCTCCGATCGACCTGAAATTTGAAACATATACTAATTCGAGGGCGTAGGTAAAGAAAATCCAATCAGAATGTTAGTGGAGAGTCTGGTTCGTTTTTTATGGCCAGAAGAAAATCGAAAAAATTGGACTTTTTTAAAAAAATCATAATTTTTCAACCAGAGGACCTTCGTCTATAAAATAATTGGCTACGTACTCACAAAGGACCCAGATATAACCAAAAAAATTCGATATTGTCCAGCCTTACGCGTTTGATCTGTATGACGGCCCAAAGTTGACTAGTGAATTTTATTGATTAACGAATTCCACCTCAATAATTTAGCCGCAAACCTACTTCTTGAATATCGACTTTCTGAGTTGTTCCTTTTGAAAACCAACCGCAACTAACCACACAGAACTGAAACTGATGTTTCCGCAATCACAAAAAGCAACGGTAAAAATGATGCGTTTTGTTACACTCAAAAATACTTCAAACTACCGTTTCCTCAGGAAACCAATTGAAAGATGTAGATTGAAGTAGTTCCTTGCAATTTATGGCTCTCATAAAGTATAAAGTTTATACAGGCTGCGTCTCTAAGTTGTACATTAATTTCAACCGTAGATTCCTCTCATCAAATAAAACACTTTTTTCATTCACCATTTTTCCAGATTCGACTCCAGTAAAAAGATACAGGCTGTTTAAATTTCCAAAAATAATCAGTTTTACTATTTAAGCTTTCATATAATAACTCCGAATGAGATGAATTTTGCTGTGGAGTTCTTTATAAATATGACACATATTTTTCAGTAATCACTTTCATCCTGGTCCAAACAATTTCCGAGTTATAGACTCGCCGAATCATAAAACTATACGAAATTAGCACGAAGAATGTAGATAAAGTTTATCTTATGTCATTATAAGAATCTTCAATCATTTAAAAATACTTGATTATTCTCTTTAATTCCTCCTTAAACCTGAATGCTTATAACTTTTTACCTGAGCCGAATCAGGAGGAATGGTGAGGGAAGAAAGTTTTTTGTTTGATTAGAGGTATCTTTGGTTAAAATTAATGTACAACTTGAAGACTCAGCCTGTATAATCAAAAAATAGTAGGTTAATAGTATAGGCAATCAAATCTACACATACACCGACCTATATTTGAGAGCTGCAATATGTCGAGGGATATAGGTTGCTTATAAATAAGGTCGAATTTGGATTTTTTCTTTTAAAATGGAAAACTTCGGGAAAGAGCATATCATAGTTTATTAGTAACTTCGATTTTTTCAGTTGTTGAGTCCTTTAAACTGAAGGTTACGCTGTTTGGAATTATTCACTTTTTGCGTGTTCTGGGATACAGCGAGCTATCGTTTTGTACAATTCCCTGCAGTTTTCGATTTTTTCCAAAAATGGACTCAAAGGACTAGTTTGGACTCACTGATGTTGAATACGAATAGTCAGAATCGGTTTTGTCCGTATGGCTGAACATATATGGGCACGATTACTGATATACGGAGAATTCTATCGATTTGAAACTTCCAGAGCATGTTGCATTTCCAACTGCAACAGTTGAGTTTGTTACTAGGCCAAATCGGCGCAACGGGTTGAGAGAAATAGTCATTTGTTAGTTTTGAGCTTATTTACCTGATATTTCAGGAACTGTTTGAGGGACTGGATTGAGTCTTGGCAGTTAGTAAAAGCAGATATATATTCTTTGAGAAAAAGCATTACATTCCTTGGTATATTACAGTGTTAGCAGAGGAAATGTGAACGAGGTACCATTCATGATTTTTACGTATGATACAAGAGCACAGATAAAACCCCAGCAAAAACTCTGTCTTCCCATATAAGTGTAGTAATTTGTTTGAAGAATAGGGATGGCATATTTTTCATTGGAAAATAATTTTTTCATTATTTTAAATTTATTTTTACAAAATGTCTTGACATAATATCTGAAACAGAAAGAGGTACAGAAAACCAGCAGGGAGCAGTAAATAATATTACCTATATTGGCTCTCTCTGACCGGGAGTGTCTCTCGACTAGGTCCGATCCTGCATGCGATGATATTTCAGATCCTCAGATAAACGAAGAACCGTAGAGGCCCCTTATATTGGGGAATCATCTACCATAGATCAATAATTGCTTATTTCACACTAGAAATCTTATAGAATATCGGAAAATCTGAGAAGCTTGTGACATTCATGATGGCAGTATGACGACTTCTCGCGATATTTCGAGTAGATCATATATATATATGTATATATATATATGTATATATATATGTATATATATATATTGCGGGTTTTTACAACAAAAGTCGTTTTCCGCATCCATGCATCCACCTTCTCCGATCATTCCAATCTACTTTCCACAGACCTCTGTTTGTCATGTTCTCAACAACATCATCCATCCATCTTCTTCTTGGCCTTCCCGTTTTCCTTCTTTGTTTTGGCTGCCAGTCCAGGATCTTTTTAGGCCACCTTAGGGAATCCATACGCTGCACATGCCCATACCACCTGAGTCCTTTTGAGTCTGTTACTTCAACAATATTTGTTGAAATACCCATCCTCTTTCTGACAGTTCCGTTCTTTACTCCATCTCTGAGTGTAAGCCCACATGCTCGTGTTCAGTATCCCATTTCCGTTGCCAAAAGTTTATTTTTGAGTTGTTTGCTTGTGGTCCATGTTCCCGCTCCATAAGTTGTTAGACTCTCCACAATAGGATTATATATTATTATTATTATTATAAGAACTCTTTATTGCTTAAAAGAACAACGAAAATACATTATGTTTGAAATAAATGTGCAAAAGGTGGGCATATTGCCATGCGATATCTTTCTGCCGACCTAACCTACTAATACAAATCCAGAAATACATTCATATAGAGTGCTAATCAGATAACGGGGCTCTCCTGATGAGGAAACAAGGGAAGGGAAAGGAAAAGGAAAGGAAACCTTGAAAATTAGATAAAAGAAATTAAAAGAAACTAAAAGAAAGAGGAACTCTCGCTGAGGTTTCTTTCGAGGCGCAGCTTGACAGCCACCGCTGATGGTACCCGAATTATCGACCCTGGGATACGGTTCCAAAACTGAGGAAATCTTAAGGAAAAACCATTGAATCTGACATTCGTGTTATCGGGTCTCATCTCCAACCAGGTTGTTTGCATCTCAGTACCTTGTACCCCATCTGCAACAAATGCCAAGCTCGACTTCGCTTGATAGTCAACAAGCCCAGATCTTGTCTGTTTTGAGTGACATGGTCGTATTTCCTCAAATTAACGACGAATTTCTATATTAGTCTATTTCCAACAAATTTTTTCTCCAAATTTTCCTCCAAAAAATTAATTTTTCAGAAACTATTCATCATATTCAAAAAAACTCCTGCTTACGGCTTGGGGTCAAGATTTAATTGCTGTCATATTACGGTTATAATTTTCGGAGATGTTGAAAAACAATATGCGGTTGTCATTTTCAGTCAAGTACAGGATTTAAATTCGATTCAATCTGCGGAATCGTTGAGTAGATTTCACTCATTCTCGTCTTCGGCCGAGTAAACACAAGAATCTCCGGAAGAAACGACTTGGAAACCCAATATTTGTAGACTAGATTTGGGGCTTAATAACGAAGTTTCAATTCATAAATGGGTTGAATCTGCCCGATTATTTTGTAGATTGAAAATTATATTTTCCCAATATTCACAAAAATAGAGATTGGATTGAAGTGAAATCCAGTGCTCGATTGAAAAATGACACTTTGAGGGTTCATACAGAATTTCGCGGGGATAAAATGATTAGAAGGTCACCAAATGTTTCCATCAGGTAGTAAAGCTGCGTTTGGCGGACTCAATGAAAAGATGGCAACGTATTCGAACATGTGCACAAAAGTTGCTCACTTCACGTCAGTGCTTTCTTAGATTTTATCCAATTAATATAGTATAGATCAATAGTTCATTATTAATCGAGGATGACAAATCTAATTAAGACTTAGTTCGCGGCGACCTCCCGCTCCGCCACTGAAACAAACCTAATTTCGAAAATTTTGAGTATGTCGTTACATCATTTATGCATCTTGTTTACCAAATGCATCGCTGTTTGGACAACCGTAAAAGCCGATGTCGAAGAGATCCATCAATGTTGAAGGTCCTTTCCGCAAAACAGAAATCTAGGATTGGGGGCGAGCCAGAGGTTGCGAGCCTCCACATAAAGTAGTCGGCACGTTTCGGCAGTGATTGAAAGCCCCGCAAATACGGCCGACGATGTTAGGGTTGGGAATTGCAATGTGTCACTTTTGTCATATCCAGAGCAACACATTTGATTAATTAATCGAACCACTCTCTCTGTGTGTGTCGATACTCAGTCTAACTCGTACTACCCTGAGTCGTGTACGAGTATATTAGGATTTTGTACGTCAAAGTACTGAGGACATTGATATTAGCCCAACAGAGATCTAATTTGATGAACAGAAGAGCGACACTAGCAGGCCCCATGCGTTGTTGTCTAGGTTCATGTAGTTTACGTGACATGTCTGTTCCTCTTGATCCTGAATTTTCGGGTTTATGTTACATAAATGAGACATCGATTAAAGCTTATTTTGGAAGGATTTCGCATCATTTTTA
The DNA here is from genome assembly GCA_958510865.1 of Myrrha octodecimguttata. Lineage (NCBI taxonomy): Eukaryota > Metazoa > Arthropoda > Insecta > Coleoptera > Coccinellidae > Myrrha > Myrrha octodecimguttata. Next base: position 70,726,512 of record OY294059.1, on the reverse strand, counting down.
AGGTTTTTTTCTGGGTTTCCCAATATTTAAAATTGAATGAAAATTGTTTTTTAATGAAACACGCCCTTGCGGATTGCCGGATTAAACTGTTTGTCAAGGGCAGTTCCTTGGAAAACAGATTGCCTATAATGAACAATAAAGAAAAAATACAATAGATAAACAATGCGAACTGTGACGTTTCAGAGTACAAATCTCAATCTTTCATCAGACAAAGTAGAAAATTTCAAGAATAATTTTCTTTCGATTTTTCGTTTCGATTTGAGACTCTTGTCAAATTGACTTTTTTGAGCAAACACAGCAACGGGTTCATTTGTCTTGAAAGTTTTTCAATTCAACCTCTTTTTTAAGTAAATTCAGCCAAATAGGATCTATTTCGACAGAGCAATGAGCAAAATAACTCTCCGTTTAATAAAATGCAAGAAGACTCTCCTCTTCTTCTTTTCAAATTATCGGGTTTTGTTGCCAAATATTTTTCTTCTGAGGAAATGAATTCATTTCATAATTTTGATTCGTACTGTATACAGTATGCATTTATTGTTCCCGCAATGAATTGACTCGTGTGGAGACGATATTGAAGGTTAGGCAACATTTTGCAGAATTACGAGCACAAACGTCTGGATACATTGTGGAACCTGCTATAACCAAATCAGTACCAAGGCAGTTCCTGCAGAATTGTAGCCGGATATCGATTGAAGGATTTTTCATTATTATTCTGGTTCACAGGTCTGCACTCCCAACATTTGCGAAAAAACTATTGAATATACATAAAAATGTTGCAGTATGCAGAATAACGGAATTATGTAAACGATCAGCGAAATGAACAATCACGTTCTACGAATTTATTTATGTCATCCTGACATAATACATGTCACAAGTTTTTCACTTTATTCCCGATATTTTATTAGATTTCTAGTTCGAAATGAACAATTATGGATCTATGGGAGATGATTCCCCAATAAAGGGGCCTGTAGCGTTCTTCGTTTATCTGAGGATCTGAAAATCATCGCTTGGAGGACTGAACCTGGTCGAAAGACCCTCTCGGTCATGAGCAAATGTAGGTGATATTATTTACTGCTTCCTTCTGGTTTTCTGTCCCTCTTTCTGTTTCAGATATTATGTCAAGATATTTTGTCGAAATGAATTCAAGATGACGAAAAAATTATTTTCAAATGAAAAAGATGCCATCCATCTTCTATAAACAAATTACTACACTTATACGGGGAGACAGAATTTTTCCTGAGGTTTTTATCTGTGCTCTTGTATCATACGCAAATATGTATGGTACCCCGTTTACATTTCCTCTGCTAACACTGTGATATATCTTAGAATTGTAATGCTCGTTCTCAAAAGAATATATATATTTCTGAGTACCATTTTCTGCTAATTCAAAGTATTCGATTGCAGAGCGAATTCACCTGCTCGTCTTCGTTACAAACGCGACAACTTCTTACTACAGCATATCGATCCCATCTTCGAAGGAACCTTTATGTACAGGTACGATTCATATCTCGAGTACAATCCAAAACTTCGATTTCCCCAGGTATATGTGCTTTATAGTATGTATTTACACATCAATCATTCCATGTCCTTTGTGCTGCCGACTGTTCCATATGCAAATTAACATAGGCATTGCCCTCGTTTGTATCTGTGAACCGATTCCGAACGAACCTGGTGTGATTTATACGATGATTTATCAAATGTTGTTTGGTTTCAAGAGACCTTCGGGCTTTTTAACAAGATTTCTGGAGGAACACAATTAATGATATCTCAATGTTGATATCCAGCTTCCGGCCATTCTACAGGAGGGAGAGCCCAAAGTTTTAATTAATGATCCGTACCGGTTTCGGCAATAGTTATGGTCTACAAGATCCCTTATAATGAAGAGGATTTCAATCGTGGAATACGAATTTTATTTTCTTTCGACACAGTTTATATTGTTTTGTTCGGTTATTAATACTTTGAGTTGAAAACATTCCAAACTTCATTTGCATTTTCGTATCCCTGTCAACTCGCAATTTATTTTCTTCAAAATCCTCTGTCTAAGGGCCGGTATTATAAGCTTTTTGGACAGATAACTGGAGGTTAAATCTTGGTGTGACGTCACGAATTGTAATAACTTCCAGTTAAATTTTGATTTGCAGGGTTATCTTTATCTGGTGGTTTGGGTAACAATTGTAGTTGAAGTTGAAATCAAATCGTGGTTTTCAATAGATTCTCTGTCTTTTTGGCTGACATAAGGGAGATTTATCTTCGATTTCATTGTTGTTGTTATGATATTTTCGGAAATATATTAGCGAGAGATATTCACTTCATTTTAGAGGAACTTTTAAGTGACGATGACGAAGATGCCATGAATATTGTTGAACATCCCTGTTGAGAAAGGATATGTAGGAATCTGCTGGACCATTTGAACCTACGGGAAGAAACAGAATTGGAAAACTGATTTCGTTTATCTGGACACTCTATAAGCCCGTAATGGAGCACATATTCTTAGAAAACATGCTCTGACGCCAGTGATGCAAATGTGTCGATTACAAACAGATTTCGTGCATCTTGTTCTTTCTTGATGCTGGACATTTCACAAATCAACTATATTGGCTGTATTATCAGAAATGTTCCATGGAAAAATGCATTAATGTCAATTGAGAACAATTGACATTAAAATGCCTACAATAGACCTCGCTCAGATAAGAATCTAATCTCGAGAGTTCATCATGGCATAAAATTGTAATGAAAATATCACGTACACCTTCTGTTTTACATTATAAGATAAATATGAAAAAAAAATCAGTGGCATTTATTCTTTTCCGTCCCTAATATAACTGGTAGTTGTAAAGTTGTGATAAAGCATAATAATTTATACACGTTATATAGCTTTCAAGATGAAGGAGAAAATCATCACAATTGAAATGGATACTGTTCTTATAATATTTTCCAAACCGAATCAGTTACGCAAAATCTAATTACAGATTCGTAATCTACGTGTTCGAATCCATAATATATGATGTGCATATTGTCATAGCTTCAAAAATAAAATTTCGCACGGAATCGCTAAATCTTACCCCCACACCCCTCTGCGCTTTGATGTTTATTCGCGGTTCTTTATGAAAAATTTTCTAAGTCCCCAATAAATTTTTTTTTTCGAAAATCGTCAACCTTGTTATCGTTTCCTATTAAATCGAGGTCGTTGATCACGAATATGTCATTCGAAATCGTCCAGTGACAACCGTTTAGAAATAATGGCGGAAATAGTGAAAAAATTTCGAAATTTGGGTCAACTTTGGGTCGTCGTACAGATCAAACGCGTGAGGCTGGACAATATCGAATTTTTTTGGTTATATCTGAATCCTTTGTGAGTACGTAGCCACTTATTTTATAGACGTAAGTCTTCTGGTTGAAAAATTATGATTTTTTTAAAAAAGGTCCAATTTTTTCGATTTTCCTCGGGCCATAAAAAACGAACCAGACTCTCCACTAACATTCTGATTGGATTTTCTTAATCTACGCCCTTGAATTAGTATATGTTTCAAATTTCAGGTCGATCGGAGAACTTTCGATTTTTGGTAAAATTTTAAGGGGTTATCCTTAAGAAAATCTCAATTTTCGAAAAATAATTTTCCGACTCCTATCGCCGTGAAATTTGGCACACTCACTAACTCGAGGGCGTAGAACAAGAATATAAGGTCAGATATTTTTTGAAAAAATCGTCCTGGACGTGAGAGGTCCTTGAAGTTCCAAAATTTTGGACCTTTTTTCAAAAAATCATTATTACCGACTCGATGAGAGTAGGACGATGAAATCTGTTTTAATTCATAGATAAAGGATCGAACTGCACGTAAAAAAACTCGACATCACCCAGCTTCATTATTTTGGTCGGCACGACGTCTCAAAGTTGACCAAAATTTCGAAATTTTTTCATTATTTTCGCCATAATTTCTAAACGTTTGTCACTGGACGATTCCAAATGGAATATTCGTGATCTACGACCTCGATTTAATAGGAAAAGATACCAAGATCGACGATTTTCGAAAAAAAAAAATTATTTGGGACTTAAAAAATTTTTCATCACCGCAAGGTGACGTCGACAGTTCTGTGGGAAATTTTATTTTTGAAGCTATAACGATATGCACATCATGTATTATGGATTAGAACACGTAGATTACGAATCTGTAATTGTATTTTACGTAACTGGTTCGGTTTGGAAAATATTCCGGATTTGGTTCAAAATTTTATTATTTCTTTTTATTCATTAATGATGCGAATTTTTTTTTGTCTGATTTTTTTATTGGTGTTAACGAATTCATCTCATTTGATCAGATACATTCAACGGTTTAATAATTAACCTTAATTAGTGACCTAATGATCTTTTTATATATTTCGAATCTGAAAAACAATCTACACCTCAATTTAATGACGTATTTCTATTCGAATAGAAATCAACGTATAAATATGCTATTTCGGTATTAGAATGAGTTTGTAGCTGATAGCCATCTATAAATTCTAGATATTACGGCTGGATGACCAGGAGCCACACGAAATATCACCATATTTTTGAATTGAATGGAAATTTTTGCAAATTTGATATTGAGATTACTACCTCCAGAGTCTGTTGAAAGTACCAGCTGGTTGGAGTAGAGTGAAAAATTTGTAAAAAAAATTTTGTACCTAATAGGATTTGGACCAATTTTATTGTAATTTTACAATTATTCCTGAATTGAATGTATCTCATTACTGTCAAAGTTTGTCTTTTATGCTCTCATTTCCAAAATATTAATCAGTGGAAGTAGTTTTGTAACTTAAGCTACCTTTTGTGCGAGGGAGATTCGGGTATTTGGGTAATCGGAGATTCTTCCCTATTGGCCAACGACGATCACGTGACCGTCGTCGACCAATAGGGTGAATCTCTCTGCCAACAGCGTGAATCTCCGATTCCCCAAATACCCAAATCTCCATCGCACAAAAGGCCCCTTTAGGTGGCAAAATGAATAACCAAACATCCCTCCTACATTAAAAAATTAAATTAAAAAATCATGGCAATGCTCCCTCGAAGCAGTAATATACTTCCTATTTTTATTAAATTAGGCTCCCTGATACATAGTGAGAATATTTGTCAAGAAAAAATTAGTTCATTCCGATCCTGTTTTGAAAGGGAGTATTTTTTTAAGTCCATCTTTTCCAACCCAGAAATTGCTGGTTAGATTTATCACACAACTTTTATTTATTTTCTTCTACTTTTCATAGAAACCCTCATAGTTATCTTGTCTATGGTAGCAATTAGAACCTAGGAAAGTACTGCTGTGAAGGCAGTAGCTTTCGCGCGCATCTTCAATGGAGATGATCGCTTCAGCAACGAATTTGAACATGCACGGAAAAGCTGCTGCCTTCACAGCAGTACTTTTCGAGTTTTTTTTGATAAATTACTGGATTTAAATTCGACCTAATCTAATCTAATGATTCCGCAGATATACCCATTCACAATTTTATTTTATTTTCCCAATATTTCCAAGAATTCAGATAGAATTGAAATCCAGAATTTCATCGGTAACAGTTCGACGGTTTATACAGAATTCAGTAAGAATAATATGATGAGAAGATCACAGAATATTGAATATTTGAAAATAAAAATTTGAATTTTTTTTTCAAATTGCTCTCATAACAAGATCATCACGATATTTCGCACAAAGTTTTCTTTCATCATCTTCAAACTAGCTACGAAGGTTCATCATGATTGAATCAGTATTTATTGACTTATACCGAGAAGAAAAAAGGACGATATCGAGAAGAAAACCAGGAAATTTCACACATTTTTTCCTAATATCTCCCAAACTAATAGCCGTATCGAATTGAAACTTCGTACACTGCTGTGAAATATGGAGCTAAAAGTTTGCGCTGATTTTTTTCTGAAATGGGGTGAACAGTTGGCAAAAAAATCAAAATTCACTGATATAATTATCTCAACAAAATTTCGCGAAAAGTTGCGCTTTGCTATACTCCAACTTACTGCCATGGTTCGATCCAAACGTTTCAGTAGTTCCCGAATTATCACAAAAATAAAGTCAAAATTTTAAAAGCCTCCAACTCCAAAACCGTCCAGCCGATTTTACCCATTACCGAACTCACCAGTTGCATTCTGTAATGCAACGTAACCTGAAAGTTGCAGGTCGATGGGATCCTCTGTACGACCGTAATGTGAGAACTGACGGCCGTCTGGCCCGGCAGAATCGTTTTTGACACCGGATTCGCCATCAGTGTGTCAAACGTAGTCGTTTGAGAACATTTTCGGCTCAAAATTCGAAAATTACAGACATTTGGACAAAACGATATCACGCTGTTCCCAGAACATACGCGCAAAAAAATGAGGTCTGCACTGGCAGTAGTTATTTACTGCAGCGATATTCGTAATCTAAAGGTCGTAGGATTACCGTTATTTGCGGTAATGAAAGGAACATAGAATAGATATCTACAATACAACTCAACAACAATAATCTGCACTGACAACTGGAAGTTATTGGAGTGTAGTGAACAATGACATCCTCATGCAGAAACAATGTTCTGAAAACGCATTCTATTCCTTCTCAACTACAAATTGAGATCTACCATAATCAACTTGAGAACTGACATATTCAAATTGGATTATTGGATATAATCAGTTTCATATGAGTGCCATATTTGTTCGTATGTGAATTGGTGTTTTATGAACCTCTTCGAACTGAATTCTCTTTCTGTCTTCTCGTTGTCATTTTTGCGCGCATTTATTAAGGAACAGCCAAATATCTGTAATTTTTTTCACTGGAAATTATCTCAAACCACTACGTCAGGCTCACTGACCAAAAAATCGATGTCTAAATCGGTTCCGTCCGGCCGGCAATTCTGCATTTCGTTCTTTGCCGCGACAATTTAAAAACGGAAAGAGTTATCAACTTGAAACCTTCCGCGTAAGTTGCGCACATTTTTCGAGTTGTCTTGAAAATTATTAAGAGATCCAAGGGTATTTTCGAAAATCACTGAAGCCTTCATGCGTATTTGTTAAAATCCGAGGCCACTTGTTCACCATACTGCCTTCATTTTCGTTCTATTATTTGATCAAATAATAAACCTTAGTGATCGATCAAAAAAACTAACCCCCCGTGAAAAGTTCTCACTTAACATTTTGAAGTATATTGATCTGTATAAACTAATGAAAAAAGTTCGTCCGTCCGCCTACCGTTGTCCTGGACTTTTCTCTGAAAATTCGTGTGTTGCCCTAGATTGATCCTCCAAGATTTTCAGCAGGATCGGTGTATCCTAAGGGCTCTCAGCTGAGGATGGCAAAAAATTATTTCCCGAAACTTCACCACCCAAAACACTGCGAGTTATGAACAATATAAAGGGTGTTTTATTTAGAGGAATAGAAAGTTTAAGTTGGCAACATATAACAATAAAAAGATATGATTGTTATATTTATTCCTTGAACTCACTCAACCTATTTGCATGGAGAGGAAACTGAAAGACTGGATTACTAACCAATCCAATATATTAATCTTTCACAAATATCTACACATTTTTACAAACAATTTCTGAGCTCAGATTATAGAAATACAAGGAAAGTAACACTTATCTAACGGTCGACTAGAGCATGTGAGTTGGTGGTCGAAGATCTCAGGTCGTAGGCCTTTTTAATCCAATTTTGGTTTGTACTCTTGAACTGCTCGGTATCACAGGTGGAATTACAGGTAGTTACGCAAGTTGGTATGTCCTTGGCAGGTAATGGTTATAAATCAGGTGAACAGGTACTCGGTATCCAAAAGATGAGAACCCAAAAGTCAGGTTCCAGGAAGTTAGATTCCAGGGAAAGTCAGGTTCCGGGAAGTTAGATTCCAGGGAAAGTGCTAGAAAATTCGAACAAAATTACCACATGTTCATTTGTGTTGGCTTTACCCTCCAGTCTATCTTCCAAAATTTTAAGAGAATGAACAATGACAAAATTCAACTAAGAAAAATATATAGACTGGAAAATAATCCACTTGAAGATCAATAAGATATGAACAGATACACTATTTGAGTCGCAAAACCTCCTGGCCACAATCTCTCAAAATGGCGTTCCTACATGTGACGAAATATCGGAAAAAGCAAATAAAATTGATATATTAGGTCATTCAGAACAGTTAAATTAAAAGTACTTACCCCTAATACTTAATATTAGAGCACACAGGTAACAATTTCCCAAAATCAATGAGAATACCAAACTCAATTAATCGATATTGATCGTTAATATAAAATCGATCGTTGCACCTTGAAAACTCTGCCAGAAAAGAAAGAAGGGAGCCGAACGAAGGAACTCTCAGGCGCACCTTCGTCAGACGCGATTGCGCAACAGTATCGAGAACACAGAGTTCGATATGTGTCAAGTAAAAATTGACCTACTGAAGTGTTTAACTACTACTTCATTTATATTATTGTTAAAATGTACTTTTAAACCGTTACACACACCCATTACCCCTAAAAAAAAAATATCTATTTTTTTTTTGAAAGATCGTTAGAGAATCTGGCAAAGTATTCAACTTGCAATAAAAAAAACTGACCAGGAAAAGATGTGAAATAAATTTTGAAAAACTGATTCTAGAGCTTAATTCGTCACTTCGGAGAGATTGACACCAAGACATTCTGCTGAAAAAAAAACATGTTTAATGAGAAAAAAAAACGTGCAATATGAAAACAACTTTCTTCAACAACAGTAGTAACAGTTAGACGTCAGAGTTACTAGAAACTGACACCTCATGAGCCAGAATACAAATCAGAAAATATCCTGAGCAGGTTCAACCATATCAGATAGTGCGATAATGCGTAATAATTAAGTCCAGCAAAATCCTCGTATATTTGATAATAATATAATAACAAATTATAATAAATTTGAGATAAAAGATAAACGTTCAAACCGAGAAGTTAAGTGGAAGCAGAAAATAGATAAGTGTCAGGTTCGACAAGTTATGACGAAATAGGTAATTTAGTCAAGTCGAAATAGGTAACTAAGCATGAAAAGTACAACCGATATAACGCTCAAAGATAAGTTTCAGGTTTGATGAGCTATGACAAAACAGGCAATAGATAATTAGGCAAAATTAACATGGACCAATCAATCCCAAATAGATAGTCAAAAGATAAAGGTAAGATACAACCGATGTATCGAAACAATTCATCAGGTAGATAGAGAAAATATGGTTCACGACAATTTTCCATTCATAAGTATAAACACAATACGGAACACGTAAGGATCAACCACCAATTCAAAAATATGCAGAAAAATGTTACAAGATCTTAGTCAATTTCGAATGATAGAATGGTTGTTAAATCTATTTGTGTATGTGTCTCAACTATGTGCATGAGATCACTTCCCAACTCAAAGCTCTCCCTTTGAGGTGAATTTCAGAAAACCAACTAAGTATATCTAATTTGAATTACAGAAAAGTTGTTGATTCTGAATGTGTGTATGTCTCAAAAAAACGTGAAATAGCGATTGAACCTCCGAGATTTTCTGACACTACCGAGTATTATGGAAAATAAACAAAAATAGGGCGCCAGTAGATTTTCTAAAAATCTACAAAATAAAGGGATCAAAATATATCATGATGTCTGTAGATTTTCACAATTCACTATGTCTCAAGGACACAAATACAAAGAAAAAAGGATCTCGGGACCCACAAATTACATAAATACTCCAAAGCATATTCGTGACTACGCCAAATTTAATCTGACGATTCTGCATAATCACAATAAGCTCCAGACAGATTAACTGGCAATTCATAAAGTAAACGTCATCTCGAATGACAAGATAAAGGTAAGATAGCGTCATCTAAAATGACAAGATAAAGGTAAGATAAGGTAAGATAGCGTCATCTCAAATGACAAGATAAAGGTAAGGTAACGTCATCTCAAATGACAGGATAAAGGTAAGGAAACGTCATCTCAAATGACAAGATAAGGATAATATCACTCCTGTGATGAAACACAGCTATACTGTAAAGATAGTCACTAAGAGTGAGTAGGGAAGGTACATGAATTGCCATAAAAAAAAAATATTTTGATCCAATATACAGACATCAAGATAAAAAAAAATATAATTGAAACACGAGATAGTTATAGATAAGAGGTAAGTCAATATCAGGTAAAATCTAAAGTCGAATTCAGTCACTGTCATTATCAGATTCATCCTGACTGAAGAAATTCACTGCCATCGTCATAGATAAAAAGTTCGGGTTTTTCCACATAACCGAGTACAATAATCCACATTTGGTGAATGCGATAATTTTCACACACACAGTTTCCATAAAGATCAACATTAAAAAGTTAGACAAAAAACAACAGGTTACCATCACACAAACACACTAAAATTATTCACGAATAAACCGACGATAACAATTGCTTTGACTCATCAGATAGTCTACGGTCATCTTCCCAAGCGTATGATGGTTCCGAAAAGTAAGCCCACCATCAACCAGGCATCTGACTCAAAAAGATCTGAAGCTGACTCAAAGAGATCGGTATCCGTACAACCACGAGAAATTTTCAAAGTATCAATCAACTCAAGGAAAGGCATCAAAGGTTCCTTGCCAGAAAATTTTTTGAAACTCCATTTATAAACAGGAACTTTCTTAGAAGAAAAAGCAGATATATTTACATCTGAACCTTTAACTGGGGACGAAGTAATTGGCCTAATAGATGGTGAAGTTTGTTTGTCAAACTCCGATTCTAAGTCTATTATTTCCAACATAATTTCTTTTTTCCTATCTCGCTCTTCATCTGACTCTGGTGCAATTCTACGCAACCTATGCGAGCAATGAGATAACCTATCAGTGATTCTTTTAATTTCATTGTCAGAAGGTGTAACAGACAATTTAGAAATAACATTTTTTAAATCAGTAATCGACAAGTTCAATTCATCAAAAGATGCCTTGATCGGATAATCATCCTTAATTTCTACAAAACTGCGATCCCCTTTTTCCTGTGCTAACAAACCCCTCAAAAGTCTACGTTTTAACTCTACTGTAGGTGGAATTTCCTTACCAATTCTAATAGTAAGTTCATAAGCAAGTTCATGAGTTTTCAAGTTATTTGGATTCATTGCGGCTACTATGGTTGAAGAAAATAAATTCAATCAAATGAAAATCAGAAAATTCAACAAGATATCACCCAAAGTATCATCGGTTCAGAGCTCAAAAATCCATTCTCCCCCCCAAGCAAAAGTGAAAGAGTTCAAAGCAAGACAAAACACAAATCGTGGCCCCACGTTGGGCGCCAATTTGTATAACAATAAAAAGATATGATTGTTATATTTATTCCTTGAACTCACTCAACCTATTTGCATGGAGAGGAAACTGAAAGACTGGATTACTAACCAATCCAATATATTAATCTTTCACAAATATCTACACATTTTTACAAACAATTTCTGAGCTCAGATTATAGAAATACAAGGAAAGTAACACTTATCTAACGGTCGACTAGAGCATGTGAGTTGGTGGTCGAAGATCTCAGGTCGTAGGCCTTTTTAATCCAATTTTGGTTTGTACTCTTGAACTGCTCGGTATCACAGGTGGAATTACAGGTAGTTACGCAAGTTGGTATGTCCTTGGCAGGTAATGGTTATAAATCAGGTGAACAGGTACTCGGTATCCAAAAGATGAGAACCCAAAAGTCAGGTTCCAGGAAGTTAGATTCCAGGGAAAGTCAGGTTCCGGAAAGTTAGATTCCAGGGAAAGTGCTAGAAAATTCGAACAAAATTACCACATGTTCATTTGTGTTGGCTTTACCCTCCAGTCTATCTTCCAAAATTTTAAGAGAATGAACAATGACAAAATTCAACTAAGAAAAATATATAGACTGGAAAATAATCCACTTGAAGATCAATAAGATATGAACAGATACACTATTTGAGTCGCAAAACCTCCTGGCCACAATCTCTCAAAATGGCGTTCCTACATGTGACGAAATATCGGAAAAAGCAAATAAAATTGATATATTAGGTCATTCAGAACAGTTAAATTAAAAGTACTTACCCCTAATACTTAATATTAGAGCACACAGGTAACAATTTCCCAAAATCAATGAGAATACCAAACTCAATTAATCGATATTGATCGTTAATATAAAATCGATCGTTGCACCTTGAAAACTCTGCCAGAAAAGAAAGAAGGGAGCCGAACGAAGGAACTCTCAGGCGCACCTTCGTCAGACGCGATTGCGCAACAGTATCGAGAACACAGAGTTCGATATGTGTCAAGTAAAAATTGACCTACTGAAGTGTTTAACTACTACTTCATTTATATTATTGTTAAAATGTACTTTTAAACCGTTACACTGTTTTAACTGGCGGCCATTTTGTCACCTGTCAAGTGATTTGTGTTAAGTTTGGCCTAACCTTTCAACATGAATAGACTGGCGCCTGAAAAACACCTCCAAATTGTAAAAATTTATTTTTAAAATTATGGTCCTTTTCGAAATACGTATCGCGCTCTTTGTCCATTTAACAATCAACATAATCGTTCATAAGAGCAATTAATTCGACTAACTGGCCAGAAATTTTCAGTGAATGTTGCCACTATAGAGCCATAATTACTGACTTTTTCGTTGCTCAATTGAACAACCACGATGTGCAGCAGCTGTGGTTTCAACAAGACGGCGCAACATGTCACACAGCTCGTGCCACAATTGATTTACTGAAGAAAAGGTTTGATAACCGCATAATTTCATGTTCCGGGCTCGTAAATTGGCCTCCAAGATCGTGCGATTTAACGCCGCTAGACTGTTTTCTGTAAGGATACGCCGATAAGCCCAAACGATCGACCACTTGAAGGACAATATTCGCCGTGTTATTGCCTATATACGGTCCCAAATGTTGGAAAAAGTGATTGAAAATTGGACCTCCAGATTAGATTACGTCCGAGCCAGCGGTGGCGGTCATATGCCAGAAATTATATTTAAATTATAATTCTATGTCTGAACGAAATCTAAATCCAGGGGACTGGGTAGATAGGAGCACGCTCTGAAACCGGATATAGATAGATAGATAGATAATTCCAAAAGATTATTTTTTGTGTGCAGTCAATTTCATGTCAATTTTAAAAATTCATCCTTGTTTTGTTCCATTTCAAAGTTCTATACTTCTAAAAAAACACCCTTTATAAGCTTTATTTGAGATATCAATGGTATTTGGTTATTTAACTGAGAAAATAATAAACCCTTGTGTAGAATTTGCAGCGTTTTTCTTCTATTGAGCAGGTACAATATTTCAATTGGATCGGATTTGAATGTTTGGACATATTGAAAAATTAAAATTTCGTAGGGATAAATCTACGGAATCATTGAGAGAATTATTCTTATTCACGAATTCGAATTAATTCCGCCACAAATTTGGTTCAGAAATAACTGGTTCTCATAACCCCCTTCTTTCATAAGTTATTCTATTTATGATGAACCAGATCCCGTAAAAAATAACACTCGAAATCAGTAGAGTAGATTTGGAAGTTTTTCTAATACTATTCAAATTTAATCACAGATAGTTTTTTAGAAAAATATTTCTTCAACAAATATTTCGAACGTACTTCACTTCGAAAAAGCTATCGTACATTTATTGAAGAGGCTTTAGCGCCTATAGTATACTTTAGAGGCCCTAAGATGACAAAAACTTTTCCTTTTTATCTCTAGAATCACCCCCCGCCAAAATATATAAACATTAAATCTGGATCCCTGTTTAATTTTGATGAATTTTTTGAATCTTAATCTGATTGATATGTTCGTGAGCCTAGAACACTCACGACAGTTTTGAGACAATGTCTGATTTATGGTTGGGGGTTTCTTTTGAGACTATACAGGGTTATTCGTCCGATTTGACGAATTTGAGTGTTATTGATAACTTTGACATTGCTCATTCAATTCAAATGCATTTTTAAGTAAACTACAATATGAATGAGCGCATTCAGAAATTTCAAGGATGTTTTTTTAAAAACTGCACAATCAATCTGAAATTATAATAGAAACAACCGCGAGATTTGAAAGAATTTTTGGAATTTTTGTAGGTGCTCTTTCATATGGTGCTTTATTGAAAATTATTATCGAATGGGTCATATATTCCAAAGTTATCAATAAGAATTGAATCGGTTGAATCAGACATATCACCTTGTATAGTCTCAATAGAGACCCCCAACCATAAATCAAACGTTGTTTCGAAACTGTCTTGACTAGAGTAAACTTACCCTAAAATCAGACGGTGTCCTCCGGAATCACCCTGTATATCCAACAATTCGGAAAAAAAACGGATAAGATATTTCATGAATCCATTCATTTCCTAAGACTTGGAAGAATTTCGCTTCAGTTCATTCTAAACAACCTTTTCAGTCACATACTGAATAAGTTGAAACACCGAGAAGAGTACTTTATACACATTTTATTTGAAGCGACAGTGAGATAGATGTTTTTTCAGCAAGTGCCATTACATTTTCCGACAAATTAAATTACTAATCGCACCTAGATGTTTCTACAAAACAGGAGCTCCTTAAAAATAAAATACACCTCAAAAGCTTCGTGTATGTTGTCACGCTTTCAGGCTTCATCGCTTATTTAATCTGTATGCTTTTAGCATTTATGTTATGTTGGTTTCTTAGAAAGTTAAATTCGCTACGTTGGGTTGGCGCAATTTCCATTTTGATTTATCTCGACTGACGTTACATTATCCAATTGAAACACACGGAGACATTTTTGAGAGTTATGTCATATAAACCAACCGTTATTTTCGAGATTTCTTCTCCCTACACGACGGTTTGGGGAACAAGAGCGATATCAATTTGCCTAATTGTCTGAAATTTTCAAATATAGCGTATCGGCCGTGAGGTTGACTGTTAGCGCAATAATATACAGAAGAAATATTCATAGAAGAGTCTTGATCATGGAGATCAATTCGTGAATAGGTAGAATCCTTCCAACGATTCCGTAAAAATCATTCAATAATTTCCTCACATTTCCGGAAATAAAGATGAAGTCGTGAAGATCAATGAAAAATTATTACGAGATATCAAAATGATTTCCTCAGGAAGCTATGCTGCATTGAGTGGGGTCAATATCTGGATGATTGATTGCTTAGACTTCGAATAGGAACGAGGGACTAAATGTTCTCAAATTATCTGTAATTTCACAGGTAATTCCTGCAAGGAGTGGTTTATACTTCACTGGAAGTTGAAAAGCATTAAAATTACCCCTCTCCCCTCCATGATGATCAAAGATTCATCGTTTCAGATTTGTCGGATATCATTCAATTTTTCAGCCGTATTTCTTCAAATTCCCCAATAAATTGAAAATTTTTCCTCCCAAAATAAAATCCACTGTTAAAAATCTAGAAAAGCACTGCCATGAAGGCAGCAGCTTTTGCGCGCACGTTCAATGTAGATGACCGCCTCGGCAACGAATTTGAATATTCGCATACGCCTTCACGGCAGAGCTTTTCTAGATTTTTTTTCGATAAATAACTGGATTTCAATTCGATCTAATCTGTATTTTTGAAAATATTGGAAAAATAAAATTTTGAATGGGAATATCTGCGGAATCATTTGGTGGATTTTATCCATTTACGAATTCGGCCTTCGTAATTAAGGTACACGCTTCCTCTACAAATATCGAGTTTCTCAGTTTTTTCTTTCGGAAGTTATTGTGTTCACGCAGTCGGACGTTAGGCCGACCGTAAACACAATAACTTCCGGAAGAAATGACTTTGAAACTCGATATTTGTAGAGTAGGTTTGGGGCTCAATCCCGAATTACCCATTCAAAATTTTATTTTCCCAATATTTCCAAGAATACAGATTATATCGAATTGAAATCCAATACTTCATCGAAAAATAACAGTTCGAAGGTTCATACAGAATTTAATGAAGATAATATGATGAGAAGATCACAGAATATTAAATATTTCAAAAAAATAAATTTGAATTTTTTTAAAAATTGTTCTGATAACACGATCGTCACGAAATTTTGCACAATGTTGTCCTTCAACATTTCCAAAGTAGCTGCGAAGTTTCATCACGATTGAATCAGTATTTCTTGATTTATATAAAAAAAACCAATGATATTGAGAAGAAAACCACGAAATTTTTCAAATTTTTTCCCAATATCTCCAAAACTGATGGCAGTACCGAATTGAAATTTGGTACACTGCTGTGAAATATGAAGTTCAAAGTATAACAGAAATTCATCTCGAATATGAATAACAGTTTCAGAAAAAAACAACCTAGAACATCGATATTTCTACAGAAAGTTTGGACCCGAATTACGAAGGCCGAATTCCTGAATGGATAAACCCCACCAAATAATTCCGCAGATACACCCATCCAAAAGTTTATTTTCCCAAAATTTTCCAAAAATACAGATTAGATCGCATTGAAATCCAGTACTGTATCGAAAAATGACAGTTCGAAGGTTCATACAGAATTTAATGAGGATAATATGATGAGAAGATCACACAATGTTGAATATTTGAAAAAAAAATCGAAATTTTCTGCAAATTGTTCTTATGACACGATTATCACGAAATTCAGCACGAGTTGTCCTTCAGCATCTTCAATGTTTACGGTAAGTCTCATGGCCGACAGTAAACATAATAACTTGAGGAAGAAACAACTTAGAAACTCGATATTTGTAGAGAAGGTTTGGACCTTAACAACAAAGGCCGACTTCGTTATTTGAAAAAAAAATTTGTTTTTCGAATTATTCTTATGACACGATTATCACGAAATTTGGCACAGAGTTATCCTCCAGCATCTTCAAACTAGTTGCGAAGTTTCATCATGATAAAATCGGCATTTTCTGAGTTATAACGAAAAAAACAACGATATCGAGAAGAAAACCACCGAATTTTACATATTTTTTCCCAATATCTCCAAAATTGACAAATTTCTTTCATAACAAGTAGAGTTCTCCCAACTATTATTATTCGTGCTATATTAATTATCGTGGTTAAGGTCTGGGGTCAAGCCCCTGGTTGGTAAACAATTCTCAGTGCTGTTCCTGACGTGGCGTAATGAATCAGTAACAAAACCAACAATGTTTGAAGCTTAATAACAAAGTTCGAGCGCATGAATTGTTAAAATCCATCCAAAGGTTCTGCAATTCGAAATATTGCTTCCCCAATACTTCCATTAATATTTATTCTATCGAACTGAAATTTTATACGCATGGCTGGTGGATGTTGGTTTGAAGATATATGAAAATGTGCTGCAGAATCTGACCTTCTGTTTTCAAAATATCAAAATGTTTTTCTGTACTAGAATAACCGCCTGAAGATACTTATTGAAAACTCAGTGATGCTGAATAAATTTGAATAACCTACCCTTGAAATATCAAGTATCTAGTCTTATCGTGATAACGATCCGTCGAATAGAAGGAGAGAATTCATTCCTGCATTCCTCATCATTGAATCTAACTGAATTTTTTTTGTGACCGCTATCGCCAAAAAATAACAAACTTCTAGACTAAATATATCACACTGATGGTTCCTAAGAACCCAGTGCGCTAAGGGCATGACCCATTTCAAGCTTTTTTTCCGGTTGGAACAATCTATTTTTCTTGAGAAACTCATAAAAAATAGAATTTCGATTCAGTCGAACAATTATTTTCGGCAAAATCTTTATTCAGCTTATATTGGACCACCTTTTGTATTCATATCCACAGTGAAATCAGTACTTTTTTTCTCGTCACAATTGGAGAGGCCGAACACCATTGAATTTTTATGTGTCAGCGTTACGTTTCGTCACCCTTACAGTATGTCACTTCATCAGCGTACTGTTATTGATGATGTGCCCTCACTAGGCATTTTAACAGTCATACTCCATTCACTTTTATAAACTATCTTGGTTGGCCATGACATTGTGACCAATGTCACCGTGTATATTTTGGATATGTTTGGTTATAGTTGTTTTCCTGTCAGATAACTACACAATGTTGCCCTCTCTACATAGAGGTCGTAGTAATTACGTATTTTTCAAAATGTGAATTTACTTCGGGAAAATAATGAATTTGAGAAAATATTATGTGAATTCTATAATTCCAAAGACCTGGCGAATGTCAAAGAAACTTTTTTCTCTGTTAACACTGTTTCACTATATAAACATGGTTGGAAGATTCGGTTATGCTATTTTCTTGTACGGAAATCAAGACTCGAGTGTTGAAATTTTACTGAAAAATAATGGATAAAGTAGTCCGTTACTTTGTGATAGTTCATGCGAAAAAAATAAAAGTACTCAAATAACCCTGCAGTAAAACTTCTAAACGAACAGACAAATCTATGGAATTCCCAACATTTCGAAATTCTCAAGAAATAAAATAACAGAAGACATTAAAATATCTTGTTGCACAACTTGAAATACTCCAGTATATTTGTTGTTTTATGGACAAATATTCGTCCTTGTGAATATGTTAATACTTCAGTATGAAAATGTAGTAGTACTACAAAACCTGTGTCACCTTAAAATAACTAACTGGGAATCTATGTGAACGATACATTGGGTTTTCATTCACACACGTCGAAAATGTTGGATAGCTTATGATTAAGATAATCGTTGGTAGTAAAACATGGTAATGAAAAATTTATTCTAATTTCTTTAGTTAACAATAGTATTTTATTTGTCCAAAAAATCTTTCAACTAATTTTTTTGCGGTTTTTGGCTCAAAAGTCGCAAATTAAAGACAATGGAAATGATAGGTTATCGTTGCTCGCAAAAGCAAGAAACTGAGTCATTCATAAAATCAGCCACAGAGTGTTTGCAAATATCATATTCGAATTAAAAAAAATCCAAATATATAAAATTCGTTCAGTCATCAGGAGAAATTTCTTCGTGGATGGTTTGGTGATCCTTAACTTTCTGCTATTATGGTAGGTAATTTCATATCATTTCAGTGAATATTTTTGAATAACATAACTCATGAAATTATCCTGTAAACAGTGGAAGTTATTCTAAGACTAATGAAAAAACGCGTATGTGTCTCTGATCTATCAACAGTGCTGTTTTCAAATTTATAATTATACATTTGATGTACCTACTCCGAAACGTAAATCCAAAGAAAAAAATGTGGCGGAAGTTACATTTTTTGAGATAATCTATCTACCGCAATTGAATAATAACATATCTTTTCCATAATCACCCAGTGTAGTTTTTTGTCAACATACCTATAAATTCATGTATGCCCCATCGTTGAAACAACAAAGCTCGAAAGCTCTAATAAACCCACTAGTGCAGCGATATCCTTGAATAGTGTCTCCATCCAAACCTGCATATGGGCCTTTATCACGAAACACTTATCGTAATGCGGCAGTAAATAACACTTCACGAATGTACCTACTAAAGATATTTTAATGGGGACAATTATGCTGTTAAGCGACATTGTTAAATGCATACATGCATCGTGAGAATTATAGTGGTGCATTAACTATTGAACCTTCGTTAATCACAGCATGCAAAATTAATTCTAATTATTGTATTCTTGGTGAAATTGAATGAGTATATTATGATTCGAAAATTGTTTTCATTTTAGCCTCTTCGCAGATATTTCTTTTCAATATTTTGTTTTCCCAAAATTTCTAAACATATAAATTGGATCCACAAATTTCTTCCAAATTTAGTATCACTGGGAATTTCAGAACAAATTCGACATGGTGAGGTTCGCGTTATTTATAAATATCCGTAAAAGATGCCTCGGCTCCTTAAACAAGATAATTACTTCCAAATATAGGTTTTTGTTAAGATCATCTCTGATTGGCTGAAATTCGAGTTGGGATTCCTGATTTCATGTTTATAGTGCCAAGTTTATATAAGATTTGTTCCGCAAACTAACTTGGTTATTTCGGTTGCCAGTTTTGCGTTCCGTAAATATGAAATATTCGATTCGTTCCTGAATAAAAGGTTGATAACGGAATTTCATTGATGAAAAAGCGATCTTTTCTTCACCAGAACGACAGTCAATGTTCGATGATAACATATTCATAGCATAGAACAATCTTTATTTACTTTATGATCCATTTTACATAGACGAGACAACAATCAACAATGAAAAAATTAGTAAGTATGATCTATGGATGATGAGGTAAATACAGATTGTTTCATGATGTAAATAAAAAAACATGGTGGGCTCATCTGAAAAAACGTGACGTTAGCAAAATGGAAATGCAGGGAAATATAAATTTTGTGCTTTGAATTTGAATGAAAAAAGTGACGTCATCATTGGTTAATCGATCACAGATGAGCACACCATATTTTAATTACATCATGGATTGTTCTTTGTCATTGATATGTTACCATAGAACATTGACTGTCCTTCTGGTGACAGAAAGAATGATTTTTTATCAATCAAATTCCGTAATTAACCTTTTTTTCAGGAACCAACCTTATGTTTCATGTTTACAGAACGGAAAACCGGCAACCGAAATAACCAAGTTGATTTGCGGAACATATACTATATAAACTTGACACTATCAACATGATATCAGGAATCCCAACTCAAATTTCAGCCAATTAAAGGTGATGTTAGCGAAAACCTATATTTGGAGGAAATTATCTTGTTTGAGGAGCTGAGGCATCTTTTACGTATATTTATAAATTACGCGAACCTCATCATGTCAAATTTGTTCTGAAATTCCCCATCCTCAATGATAGTAAATTTGGGAGAAATTTGTGGGTTGGCAACTTGAACCGAAGTCGTCTATTGAATATGAATGTGATACGCCGATATTGAAAACGCGCGGCGGAGTTGTCAAAGTGACAGTGTATAAATAGTTGAATAAAATACATGTTAAAATCATCTTTTTTGTAATTGTAGCAATAATTGAAATAGTATTTGAAGTTTCATGTAGAATTTCGTGAGGATAAAATGATGAAAAGATCCCAGAATATAAACGTTCAAATGACACGATTATTACGAACTTTGGCACACAGTAATACATCGGCATTTTTCAACTAGTTATCAACGTTTAACATGATTGGATCATTATTATTTGAGTTATTCTAGACATAACAATCATATCGAGAAACTGATCACGGAATTTTAATTTTTTTTAACGAATATTTCCGGAAATTACAATCGGATGAATTTTGGTTGAGAACCAAGGTCTGTACAAAATATTCTTGAGATCGATGAATAGTTCCCGAAATTGACGAATATATCTCAAAAAATTCTGTAAGCATTTTGCATGTCGATATGCTGCAACTAATTTCCCAGTTTTAATCCGATCTCCGAATTTGTTCCTGAGATAATGAGAAAATAACCAAAAAAAATTCGAATAACTGAAACTCCGAAACAGTTTGATTGATTTTGCACAAGGCACACGTTCGTTATAATGGCCGATCGTAACCACAATTACTTCCGAAAAAATGACTTAATAACCCGATAGTAACAGAGCAGGTTTGAAGACAAACTCGTGAATGAGTAAAATTGTAGATTGCCTCATTCGAAATTATATCTTCCCGATAGTTCCAAAAATACAGATTGAAACGAACTGAAATCTATTACTTGACTGAAAACTTATAGCTTGAAGGTTCATGCAGAATTTCAGGAGGACCATATGAACACAAGATCGCAAATTCGTTCCATCAGAATGCGAAGCTGCGGTTGGCAGGGGCATTACTTGAACAGGTGACTGTTTAGGGGGCAAATTGAACGAGCACGTTAAACCTCCTGGTATCACCTCCGTGCTTCTCTACAATTTTCTCGAAAATTTCCTAAAATTGAATTTACGATCGGCCGTATTTTATTTTCACAATATTTCCAAACATACAAATGATATCGTAGTGAAATCCATTACTTGACTAAAAAAAATAATTATATCGTGAGGATAATATGATAAGGGGATCAAATTTTTCCATCAGCTGGTAACTTCGCGTCGGTGCTTTTTTAGAATTGTTTTACAAAAAATCGGCTGAACTGTTCTAACTTGGAAATCTTGAGTTTTGATGGATTTCATTTGTCCAAGTTGATGAATTTCGGTCCAAATAACCAACATTGTAATGATACAACATACTGGAAAAATTAGGGTGTGAACATGATAGAAAACAATATTATGATATTCTCGAGTGGAAAAAAAACACAAACTGTTAGGAACTCGGAGAAGTAACGAGTTAAACAGAAAATTCATCACAAAACTAGTAGGTACTAGTAAGGTCACAAATATAACGAACAAAGTATAAACAAAAATCGTCAATACAAAAACAATAAAAAAAATTTTCAAACAATTAAAATAACTTTGAAACATCGATTTCCATTAAAAAAAAATGAGTTGTTACTCACACTGTTAGTTGGTCTCTCTTGTCACCTTATTAATAATATAAAATTCGGGTGAAACAATACCGATCATAATGAAGCGAAAACAGTGTAGTGGAATATGTCAACATCAAAGACTGGTGGATGCTACCATATAGAATGAATTATTTTATCTATCAGACATCGGAAAAGAGAACTGAAAAAGGTGCATGTCGAGGTAACGAACTGTTAAGATTATTATTTAAAAGTTACTTTTTTTATTCTCTGGATAAGGTCGAAATAGGCTGTATGAAGGTTATCAATATCACTCCTTTTATTGAGTGAGGAGTGATATTTATTGTAGAGCCCTGAAGAAGATATTAAATATATCGAAACGTCGGCATTCCGTCAAATTGAGTTTTTCTCTAATTCAGACCAAAACATACCCTCTCATTATTCATACAATAGTGTAACTTAGGTCGTTAAAGCATCATAATTACAAGATACTATTGAAAAGTATCTCAAATTGTGGTTATACTTTCCGGTAGAAAATTAACGGAACTAAGATAGAGTTACTTAGATACTTCAAATTGAATAAGTTACAGCTAAGAAACAAAGATTATTTTTTCTGTCATCTATGGAGTCTACTTTCTGAGTGTCCATTGATGAATTGAATTAATTCTATATCTACTATCACGAAAAAGTAATACACAATTTCTCTTTTATAAATCTTTGTCAAACTGAATTTTAACTACCCCTGTATCCGTCTCCTATCCTAAATAAAATATGCATGAAGTGTCAGAAGGAAAGTTTTTTATCGTGGTATAGCCGACAGGAGAAATATTAAATGCCCCGTTTAGGAGAATTCGACCCTGTCAATTTCTTGGCCAGTACGTAATTACGAGGGGATTAAAAAAGTTTTATTGAACATTGTGTATGTAAATGTATGTCAACCTGTTTATTTCTTCTCGAAGTTTTAATGAACGAGCACCGGTAAGGTATCTGGCCTACCGAAAACTTCCGAATATTTATGGCCGCCGTATAATTATGATGGCTACAAACTCGACCAGTTGATTATCAGGTTTTAAGTGTTAACATTCTTATCTTCAATATTCATTGAGAGAATTTGAAGGAATTTATTCATAGCTACTAGAAGTTATATAATGAATGTCTCAATTTCTCGAAGTTCCTACTTAAATACTAAAATACTTGGAACTTCCTCTATCATTAAAGATTATAGAAGGTTTTTCGAAAAAAAGTTAAAGAATTGAATGATTCGAATTTAATGAATTCTTGGCGATGGTATCAACAAATTTTGCTTTTTACGCGCTTGTTCTGGGGAACAGCGCGTTATTGTTTAGTCACAATGACTGTGATTTTTGAATGTTGGGCCGAAAGTGGTCTTCAAAGATTAGGTTGAACCATAGTATAATTATTATACAATGGTTGAACACCGTGAAGAGAAGAAGAATCCGTGGTCAAATTTAACTTTGTCCGTCCTAATGTGCTCTAACTTTCGAAGAAAGTTTGTTGGCGGCGTAGTTTAACTGAGTTGTCAGAAGGTGTCACCACTGACCGACACACGCTAGCTACTTCACATTCCAACATAGCATAAGCGCATCGGTCATGGTCGCTCACTACGCCACTCATGCGGTTGTCATAGGCAAGTGCCAGAGGGTTCAGCCTATCTGATGAGTCCACCTCTGGCACTGGGACAAAACAACTTTCCCTAAGAGCGCGCCGTTCTTCAGCGCGAACTTACGAGAACCGCTAAAAGTTCCTGGCGATTTAAAATTGTCCGATTAGGATTATAGTTGTTAATGGGTTAAATCGGTCGAATAGCTTCGGAGTTGGGACCATTTGAAATTATGAGGTTGATTTCTCGATATCTCATGAACTACTGATTCGATCAGATTCAATCTTTGTAGATAGATTTGGAATACCAATGCGCAACTTGATGCAAAATTTCGTGTGTTATGAAATTCGATAAAGAATGTTTATTCGAAAATTCTTCGGATTTTCGTTGAGAAATAGCAAAATTTTGTTGTTATTTGGAATTCGAACGTTATTTCCCCAATATCTCAAGAAGTGCAAATGCAAACCGATTGAAACTGCGTAATCAGCGGAGGAATACTCAACCTCACGTCAGTGTTCTTCTGGAATTTATTGTTCAATGGCGCGGAGGAAGAAATCATTTTGCACAGACAACTAGGCGCTCTGCTGACACATGAGTATCATGGTTTTTCAAGAATACTGTTTGTGTGTAAGGGTAAAATTAAGGGTAAGGGTATGGGTAAGAGTAAGGATAAAGGTAAGGGTAAGGGTAAGGGTAAGGGTAAGGGTAAGGGTAAGGGTAAGAGTAGGGGTAAGGGCAAGGGTAAGGATAAGGGTAAGGTTAAGGGTAAGGGTAAGGGTAAGGGTAAGGGTAAGGGTGAGGGTGAGGGTAAGGGTAAGGATAAGGGTAAGGGTAAGGGTAAGGGAAAGGGAAATGGTAAGGGTAAGTGTAAGGGTAAGGGTAATGGTAAGGTAACCAAATTTCGGTACTAGTTGCTCGTCAGAAGCCTTCAACAAACTACTCACTTTCCATCCGATCGCACCAGTAGTCCTTGAGATATTGAGGAAATAATATCAAAATTCAAATGATTGTAAATCATTTCATCATTCATCATTCATCAACGATCTCAACCCCTGCATTTCTTCAATGCATCATCTAACCTGAAAGTTTCAGGCCGCTAACTCATTCCTTTCAGCAGTTGTTGTGTCCCTCGACGGCCATGGATAGAACTGATGATGTCAACGAATTCGTCATCAGTGAGTCCAGACAAGATGTTTGAGAATATTTTCAGCTTAGAGTTCGAAAATCATATGCATTTGGACCAAACGATAGCACGCCGTTCTCCAGGCCATGCGCTCCAAAAGTGTACAACTCAAAGACTGCCCCAGGTTTTATGAAAATTGATGAAAGCTTCTCCGAGCTTCTTTATTTGGGACCCTGTAATACAAAATCATTAATAATCAGCATCGTTTTCGATGAAAACGAAGTCCACAAGAGGCCAATATAAATTCGATGATGATACCTCTTCTATTCTTCGATAGTTTATTTTCCATCACCTAAATCCTTCAAAGGCGACCGCTCTCGGTAATTTTCTATTTTAGGAGCCGAAGCCCAGTGGGGAGCGTTCATAAATTCAACGAAAACAGTTTCATTTTCCCGGTAATCGTAAACGGAAGACGGCAGACGAGAGAGCTATCCGAGTTATTGGACCGAATTCAACTTCTCTTTTATTAGAATTCTTTCCCTTCCGAGACATTGACCAATTTAAGTTTGTGTCAAACTAACCATTATGATCTGCAAACATTATTTCACACCAACTTGAGACAGTTGTTTCAATATCCGTAAATGGTTACTTCGCCGAGGAAAATTCGGCCTATTTCTCTTCTTTCCTGATTTATAGTGATTTCGTTTCCTTTTTTGGAAGTTTACTTTCTGTAATATAACTTCGAGAGGGGAATACAAGGATAAGGAAGTTTGTGAGAGTCAAACAGGATATTGAATTTCTTGGAGTGTTGATTCAAGGACATGCTGAATTTTTATATGACGAAAGTAACACGGCGCTCAATCTTATTTTTCATAATACATAAAAATAAATTCCCATTTTCCTTGGTCATGGCATCACGCCTGAACCGTTGAACCAATTTCGCCAATCTCTTTTTTTCATAATTGTTAAAGGTTCCCATTAGGAAAAAATTAGGAAAACTCAGAAGAAAAATTTAAAAACCCACTTTTTCTGAATGACATTTGTTATATTCATTTAAACAGTATCATGCTATGTTTCCAATTTTTGAGAAGTAGCATTGATATTTTTTATAGCGAGTTTCTTCAGCATTTTGTCCCCTCTCTCAACTTCTTTATTATGAAATGTATTATTGAAATTTAGTTCATTCGTTTGACTCGACAGATGAATTAAGTTCTAGTGAGAGTAACCACAGTATTCAATCAGAAAAAGCAACTGATTCAATCATTTAGAGCTCCAAAATGGAAAAAAATCAGGTTTGAATAATTTCTTATTTTTCGTTGATATCATGTTAGTCATGATATTGAGGCTGAAAAGAAACAGGTTGTAGAAATGTTGATACGTAATTCGAAATATCACTGAATAGGGTAGTTTCTGCTGCAGAGAAAACATGTTCATAATTATTCATTTTTCATCGATAAACCTCTTGGAAAAATATGAATGATAATTATCACCTAAGAACCTTTATATTTATCTGCTCACCAGGACCGCAGTAGGGAATTTTTCGACACAAAAAAGCTTGTGTTATAGGTAATTTCCTTTTTTTTGAGATATGTGATCAAATTTGATGAGGCTTCTGGATAACTGGTGTGATTAATTTTATAAAAAGATTGAGGTATTTCTTAAAAATACAAAATGTCGAATTGAAGAAATATCCTCAATATTTAGACCATATGTTATGTGACATTTTTTGTTGAGAATAACATGTAGAATCTTGCCCTGAATTTTTGGAATTTTTGAAGTAGATACCCTGACTAGGTAAAAGAACATGGCTAAGAAAAATAATGTATTGCAAAACCTCTCTTATCAACTGTATATGACAACTGGAGTGGGGTCAATAAAAGACCAGAAAAACTGATCATTGGGAAACCCACACAGAGAAAAAGGATCTCTTAAATCGAATATGAACATATTCTTGAATTAAATAATCTTTCCCCAAGAATAATAATTTGAAATTGAACAATATACTTCTATTCTCAACTCATTCCCTTGTTTGTCTGTTTACATGAACTTTCTGGAAACGAATTTAGTTGAACCAAAACATACGTTTTCTTCCCTTCAAAAAACAATTTCAGCTAATCATAGTTTTCCTGGATCAAGAATATCATTTCTTATTTAATGTGTTCTGATGTCGAAAGCACGCACACGTGACCCCTTTCGACCAATAACCGGTATTAACGCTGAAGACACTTATGGAATGTAGAATCGTAGAACATATGGATATTTAGATGGGAAACAACGCCATGGCCGCCACAGTGAATAGTGAACAAGTGCGTTTGTGTTTTTCATGGTGCATTATGAATTTGGTGTAAATGGAGAACTACTTATCAACATCAAGGGAGTTTTTCAGGAACAGAGTTTCGAAAGTCAAAAAGAAAAGTTTGGTTTTTAGAATAAGTTTGATTAATCGAGAACAAAGTTTGAATTGAAAAATGTGGGAACATGCCTTCATGCAGGTGTGTTATGCACAAACATTGTCACATGTATATCTACATTCGTGAACTCCAGACTACACAATTTTATTTTAGATTGGAGGTCGAGAGTAAACATAGTAACCAAGCAAATTGTTTCGAAAGACTTCTGCTCTTTGATCTTCGAAACCCCGTTCCCAAAAAACTTTCTCGTGAGAAGGTGATGCTTATTTGTACCTTATTTATGATTGATATCTTCAAAAATTATTATAAAAAGCTTCTTAAGATACCACACATTTTAGTATTCGAGAGCCGCTAATTGCAGCGAACACATTATATTCTCTTGGTGAAAGAAATTGAAATCTTCCAGAAAAACATTTCAAATACAAAGATGAAAAATCTGCATCAAAGCCATAGTATTTCCGAATGAAAATATGAAACATATATGGCAAACATATCCAGTAGTTGTCGTAAGATTTCTCATTTGTACCAAACGTGATTTCGCTTGAATCAAGAGTATCATTGTTCACCAACGAAGTTAACCAACGGATGACACTACCTCTCTATACGAACACCTACTTACTATGGAATAACTTTTTTATGTATATGTAAATCAGAGTTCATACAAAATTTTGGAGGAGCCAATAGGTGGAGATTTCATATTTACTGTTTTCGACTTCCCAAAACTTCATCAGGAACGGAAGAATTTAGATGCCATGGGGAATTCATTACAATGCGAAGAACTCGACACTTTCTGGAAGAATTTTCGAATTATGTTTTCATTTTCTCATTGTGGAAAGCTTCCGAAAGTGCCAGTTTTCCTAACATGCAGCTCATTCGACAAGAAAAATCTTGAAGAGCACTGACGTGGGGTCAGAAGCTCTCAAGTCGAATATATAAATATTCCTGAATTTAATAATCTTCCCCCGAGAATAATTCTTTAGATAGACCAATATACTTCTTACTTCAACTTATTTCGTTGACTGTTCACATAAATTTTCTTGTACTGAATTAAGTTGAACGATTCAGGTTAATCATAATTCGCTTGGATCAAGAATTTCCAGATGAGTGTGAAGCGAACAGCAAACGCAATAAACCATAGGGAGTTTTATTGTTCGAGGCAGCGCTCTTTCTGCTCCGGCAGGATTCGGTTTTCGACTCGAATGAGGAATTTGAATGTATTATCAGAGACCGAGCTTGAGCGCTGTCCACACTATTCGCCGAGTCTTCTGTATGTATGGGTACATGCCTACATGCATGTGTGTTATCCAAAAAAAAACTACTCATGAATATTCTCGTAAAGTCCAAAATACACAATTCTATTTTATGCTTGTAGGTCGAGAGTATACCCATAAACCAAGCTGATCGTTACAAAAGACTTCTGTTCTTTGAAGTTCGTCCCAAAAAACTTTCTTGTTAGATGGTGATCCTCCATTTGCACCTGATTTATGATTGATATCTTCAGGAATGATTATGAAAGACTTCTAGAGATACCATATATCTATATCAGAATAGAAATATTAAACATACCTATATAACAAACATATTCATGTCTGTCACAAAACTGTATGTTACCAAGTAGAAAAAGAATTTTTCATCAAAATACCAAACTAATATTTGGTTGGACCTATTCGACAATACCATTCTCTTGAATGAATTTTGTTACAATTTGATTTGAGAGAACTTTTTTTTCTGTGTGGCTTGTATCGAGAAAGTTAGTAAAAGAAGTAGTTCGAAGGGGTTTTCATGATGTTCGCCGTGAATTGCTGAAGTTATTTTTATTGTAGGCAACCATCGCTCAATTTTTTTCATTACATGAGATCGTCTCAGTAGTGAAATTCTCAAGAACTAGTTCGTCACGGCACTTTGAGTACGGGTATATGAGATTCAAGAATTTAGGATAAACTTATCACAATTCCCATAAAACATGGTTCTTTTATTGCTTGAGCTTCTTAAATAATCTGATAAGTCTCATATCAGCACTTCGGCAGCGAGGAAAACTATAGAAATACTTTACGTGTCTTCGATTCAAATTTCATACTGAATCGGTGCATCATTGTCTCATGCGCTCCCATGTTTTATGGGGTTTATCAGACCCCAAAGAATTTAATATTTTCCATCGGCTGGTATAGGGCGGCTCTTTTGCATATTAAGCGTCCAAATACATTTCGTATTTTCCCCGCTTTCCAAAGTTTACTCCTTATCTCTGTCGAACTTCCCATTTCTTCAACTGTCAATAGCACTCTAATTCATGTAAGGTTTCTTTGGTATTGAATATGTAATGCAATTTTCTGAGATACGTGATATACACTCGATGCGAGAACGTGGAAGTTCGTAAAATAAAGAAATATCATCGAGTAGTGATTCGGCTGAGGAGAACTATCCGTTTGAATGGAGAGAAGCGATAAGTTTTCATAGATATACTTACGTTGGATACAACGTGAAATAAACAGTGACTTTTCACCTCGATTTGAAGAAAATAGGTATTTCAGATGGAAATACATTGTCTAGACACTTTTATTCTTTTTTTTAGGTTTTTTGTGGATTTTCACTTCCAATATCTGAAACAGAACTATTAAAAATGAAATGAAAATGGTGTTTTCAATGGAAAAATGACAAAGCTAATGTAATCTCATCAACCCATTAGATTCGTCAACGTGAATTGAATTACATGAAATCGTTTCTTGAAGCAAATGTATAACCGAGAGAATTTATAGATAGAACCTTTTCGAATTTAAACATAAAATCTTCTTCTGATTATCAACTAAATCAACAGCACAACCTTCATGAACAGTCCAATTTATTGAATGTGATTCCTTATGTACATGGACTTCCAGAAAAGATCAGAAGAATAGGTGCTAAATTCATTATAAGAACGGTTTTTCAAATCAAAAAATTATTTGAGATCCATACTTACTAAAACTAAACCAATTAACGAGAAAAAAAAATCAAAAAATTGTGTTTATAGGAATATATAAGGAATACAATAATCCCAAATAGCGACCCATGTATGTTCGACCATTGGAAATCACATGATAGATTGGGACAATACAAAAATACTGATGTTGGAATCAGATAATTTGAAAGAAAATTGAAGGGTCCTCTTTCATTTTGTTAAATGGAGAGAGTAATTTTGCTTATTATTGTTCGGAAGAAGTAGACCCTATTTGGCTGAATTTACTTAGAAAAGAAGTGGAATAAAAAAAGTTTCAAACCAAATAAATCTGTGTTGGTATGTTTTCTCAAAAATGTCAATTTGACAAAAGTCTAAAATTGAAACGAAAAATCGAAAGAAAACAATTAATAAATTTCATATTTGTCATATTTGTACTCTGAAACGTAACAGTTCGCTTTCTTTATCGTTTGTATTGTTCCTGTATTGTTAATAAGGCAATCGGTTATGCAAATAATTTCCTGTCCTGTTTCAGATATTGGGAGTAAAAACCTAGAAAACACCTAAAAAAATGATGCGAAATTCTCCCAAAACAAGCTTTAATCGATTTTTTCATTCTAATCCGCAGGGTGCTAAATCTTAACTTTTTAGCTAGAGGGTGGTAAAATTTCTGGTGACAATTGAGGTTTCATCAAAAACTTGATATATTTTCAGATATTTCATAAAATTTGGCATGAATCCTTTCAGCAACGGTGTCTCATTGGTAGTAGAAGTAAGTGCTGTGCAACCAAATCAGAAGATAATGACCCAGTATGCAATGTGTAGATATTCAGGAAAATGAATATGCCATTATTCGTGCTATTTACAATTTTCGCGAAATTTTTGCAATAACTGACACAATCTGATTCAAACTTGCTAGTTTTTCCTAAGAATCATACCCGTAGAAAATTTTAAAAATACTTCTTTTCGAAGTTTTTACAAATTTATTTGGAGTTTTCTTTTCGAAAATATACACCAGGTTTCAATGAAATTTGGGATCAACATTAAAATCACTATTAAGCTATAGTACCAGTGGTTCAAATGACAGTATTATAGTTGATTAATCTTCGGGGAGACATCGGAAAGAAAAATATGTCAAATTTCTTGATTGATATTTTATAATTGGCGATCTACTAATCATATGGTGATCGGAAAATTCTGTGCGAACCTTGAGGCTGTCCTTTTTCCATCTAGTACTGTATTCCAATTTTATACGATTTTTATTTTTGAAAATATTGTGAGAAAGAATTGAATGTGTTCATCTGCGGAATGGACTTTCGCGAATTTGGCCTTTGAAATCAAAATCCAAATCTTGTTTATAATCAGCACGTCTCTAAGGAGATTTTTCAGTATCTGTGATTAGGCCGGCTTCAAAAACAATAACTTTCGTAAGAAACGACTCACAGACTCGATAATTGTAAAATAGCTTTTCAGTTTATTTACGAAGCGAAGGTCCAATTATTGTATAAGTAAAATTTTCCCAATGCGTTGTTGAAGGTACTCATTCAATAATATATTTTCCCAATCGTTTCAAAATTACAGATCCGATTGAATTGAAATATAGTATAGAGTGGTCAAAAAATTTCCATTCAATGTTCAAGCACAATTTCAAAATTTTATTTACCCAATATTTACAAAATTTTCACATATGTGTTTCAAGATTTTGACAAGAAAAGTTCTGGATGATGTATTTTTACTGTCTATTGCAAATTTTGACAGAAAAACTACAGTATGGTGTACTTCAAGTGATACTTTCAGATACCGGCAAGAAAGACAGTGGATGCTGCAAGATTACTTATATTATATTTCACCTTTAATAAAGCCATACCTATCAATATTTTGGAATACAGTTCCCAGAAACATTTCTATAAAAATTTTTAAATACAGTATCAGAGCTTGGAATATGACATTCTGTTCGAATTGAAATGAATACACTAGGAGGTTCAATTGGAAGCAGAACTAAGATAAGTATACTTCATTCACCGTTATAAACATTCCCGGTTGGCAATGATTTAGGTCTATCATGTTTTTCTAACTAAAACCAAAGCAGGTTGGAGCTCCTGAAATATCGACAATGTCAAAATAATTCGACGCGACGTTGCCAATTTCTACTCTCTTTCAATAACAAATCTCAATTCAGTTCCAGCCATAATAGATTAACAGCTCGCTTTGATTCGAAATTGAAAGTACCTAAAGTAATTTCAAGAAGCAAGGACAGAGTATCAGAAAATGCTATATAGAATTACGCTCATTCCGATAGTGACACTGATATTTTGGAAACCATCACTCATCAGAAGCTATCTTACATGAACGACATATGTGAGTTAAAACCAAAATATTATATTTTATATGAAGAAATATTTCTTTTTTAGCTACACGACACCACAATCAGAAAGATTTAGAATGAAAGGGAAGCCAAAAATTTGGAAAAGTAAGGCATTCCATAGGACCGTTTGTTCGTTTAGTAGTTTTACTGCCAGGTTATTCGAGTACTTTTATTTTTTTTCGAATGAACTATCACAAAGTAACGGACTACTCTATCCATTATTTTTCAGTAAAATTCCAATACTCCATTCTTGATTTCCGTACAAGAAAATAGCATAACTGAATCTTCCAACCATGATGTTTATATATGTGAAATATTTCCAGTATTAGCAGAGAAAAAGTTCCTTCTATTCACATAATGTTTACTCAAATTCATTATTTTCCCAAAAGTAAATTTACATTTCGAAACATAAGTAATTACGACGACCTCTATGTAGAGAGGACAACGTTGTGTAGTTATCTGACAGGAAAATGACTATAACCTAACATTTTCAAAATATACACGGTGAAATGTGTCAGAATGTCATGGCCAACCGGGATATGTTATAAAAGTGAATGGAGTAAAGTTAGGGAATTGTTTAGTTTCTAGAGATTTGGGATTTAAAATTATATCGATAAATTATGTTATCCGTAGAATTTTGGTAACTACTATTGTTAAAATATTGTTGAAAACTGATAAGGAGCTTCAGGGACAATCAAACCGCCTCTGAGAAAATAAGTAGCAGATTTTTATACTCTAAAATCTAAGTAATTTGAAAGGTTAAAAAGCATAATTTTCCGGTTCACTCGGATTTATATGGAATTAAAATTTTTCGGGCTATTTTGAATAAAATTTTGCAGTATTTTTTACAACGATAAAGAGTTCTGTTACATTCCACTTTTGCGATAAAGCGAAAGGACTCTTCGGTCCGCATAATAATGAATGCATACCGGGCTTTCGGTATTTCCAGCTCCCTCAACAATACTAAGCAATTTCAAATGAAGAAGTTTACCGCTCAGAGGATGAGAACTATCCACCGGCAGCCTGTTAGGTCTTTTGTTTCGTATTTCGCGGTCACGTTCGGTCTCTTACAATCCGCCCCCGGCCCGGATACTAAATTATCCATGTCGTCCTTCTAATTGGAATTGATTAGAAACACTCCACACCCGGAACTGCCGTTAATAAGGATCGGTGTAGAACAAGCTCTGAATAGTTCAATTTCGATTAAGATATTTCGATATTCTCTCTGTTGAACTTGTTCAAGTCCTTAACTTCTTCAACTCGTATGCTGAACTTACCGAAGTTCTGATTGGGTAAATTGGATGAAGGGATGTTGTATAGCGTTTGTGGCAGTTGTACTTGCCTTCGAAGTATTCTTTCTTGATAACATTTTGTGAGAACGGCAATTCAAAAACGTCCTAGGATAATTCCTTATAGTAGAGGATCCAAGCTAAGGTTGAAATTCACCTATGTGTTTACCGCATGGAATAAGATATTTTATCAAATGAAATATCTCCAAAAATTATGGTCGTATCGAAATTAAATTTGGTCAACTAGTGGGAGATATGACATTCAAGATATGCGCTGAAGTTTTTTCCGGGTTCAATGAATAGTTACAAAAAAAAAGAAATTTCGGAAGAAACTTTGAAACAAAATTTTCAGAATTTACTGACAGTGTGATTTCAACGAAATCTTGTGAAAAATTATGCGTTGTTATGATGATAGTTTCTGAGATATCAGGAAATTAATCTCAACATTTCAAATGACCATCACTCCTGAATCATTAAACCGATTTATCGCATTGAAGAACTCAACCGGCGCATTCCAATGCGAGACCTAATATGTAAGTTTCATGTCGCTAGCTTCTTTCGACAGTTATCGTGTCGTCGGCAGGCCAGATAGAATCGATTCTGACACCGGGTTCGTCATTAGTGAGTCCAACTTAGTCTTTTGAGGCCATTTTAGGGAAAAATTCGAAAATTACAGATATTTGGACAAAACGATTCCACGCTGTTCCCCAGAACATGCGCGCAAAGAATAATTGGCACCTTTTGGATGAAGAATCAATGATCCTCTGTGTAACATTTGCAGCCTTGTTTTCCACGCAGTTAAAATTGAGTTTTATACATGTGATAAAAAAACAATTCTCAAATTAACGTACCAAACGGGAATTCGAAGACTGTTTCACAATATCATAACGAATTTAATTTTTTTACGCACTGACAAAAAACAACAAAGGTTGCCATCTTCTTCACTTTGCACATACAGTCCACGGAATTACGGCATTTACGTTTACCCTTCAAACATCCCCACTTAATTGAGATAAACCGATCGCAATGACAAGGAAAAAATTTTCATCCATCCATTTTCACCAATTTACGATCCGATTCAAGACTCAGCTATGAAGATTTTATCATAATAAATGGATAGTATCTCTCAACTTCAGAAGAAAATTAATTGTACCGAATCTAACGCTATTAAACTTTATGTCTCGACTTTTTAACCGACCATCGATGGACATTTCCATTCAATTCATGAGCTATAATGTCAACTAAAATGACGACCACCTGCATTCTTTAGGAGTGATATGACCGTTCTATAACTCAATCCAGTTATGGACCATAACCTGTTGGAAAATAATTGGTAGACCGGCGACAAAAACTGCGTAACTTATTCGTCTCACGGTGAATATGATGTTGTTTGTGATTTTATGTGGGATTCGGAGGATTCCCCACAAAGGCATTTCCAAGATAAAATCTTCGATTGATAAAATCTACCCTCTGGGGCGGCATAGTTGAGTCTTCATCAATATGCAGTATCAGCCAACGTTGATACTGTGATATACGGACGTCCTTCTTTATTGTTGTACAATGGAATACCTTCCAATTTATTGCTGGAATGGCATTGACGATTCATTTCGGGACTTCGTCGACCTATACAACTTACTGTTAGGGATCAAATGTCTTGTAGAAAAAATAATTTCAAATTTGAAATTATTATTAGATACGGTAACTCGGAATTTGCGAGCATGTTCTAGGGAGCAGCGTGCTTTCGTTTTGTCCAAATGTCTGCAATTTTCGAATTTCGAGCCGAAAATGGTCTCAAACGACGTGTTGGACTCACAGATGACGAATCCGGTGTCAAAATCGATTCATTTCGTATGCACGATTACGGTCGTTAGGAGGATCCTATCTACCTGAAACTTTCAGGGTAGGTTTCATTTGGAAATGCGAAGGTTAAGTTCGTTAATGGGCGAAATCGGCCAAACGGTTTCGGAGTTAGAACTTTTTGAAATTTTGAAGTTATATCAGTGATAATTCGGGAACTATTCAAACGATTAGATCAAAACGTGGCGATGGGTTGGAGTATAACGAGGCGCAACTTTTCGCGAAATTTCTTTTAGGTCATAACTGTGCATCATATTTGAAAAACATTAAGCGCAGATATTGAGATTTATATTTCGCAGCAGTACACAAAATTTCAATTTGATAGGTTATTATTTTCGGAGATATTTGGAAAAAATATGTAAAATTGCTTGATTGTTTTCTTGATATCGTTGTTTTTTTTCGGAATAACCCAAAAACTGCTTATTGAATCATAATGAAACTTGGTATCTAGTACAAAAATGCTGATGGACAACTTTGTGCAAAATTTCATGATGTATTTGAAAGAAAAAATTCGAATTTTTTCTCAAATCCTCAATATTCTGTAATCTTCTGATCATATTCACCTCAGTGAATTCTGAATGAACCTGTCATTTTTCGATAAATCACTGTATTTTTGGAAATATTGGGAAAATAAAATTTTGAATGAGTATATCTGCGGAATCATTAAGTGGATTTTACCCAATCACGAATTCAGCTTTCGTAATTAAGGTCCAAACCTACTCTACAAAAATCGAGTTTCTAAGTTGATTCTTCCGGAAGTTATTGTGTTAATGGTCGGCCATAAGACCGTCATATTATGTTGTTTGTGATTTTATGTGGGATTCGGAGGATACTCCACAAAGGCATTCCCAAGATAAAATCTTCGATTGATAAAATCTACCCTCTGGGGCGGCATAGTTGAGTCTTCATCAATATGCAGTATCAGCCAACGTTGATACTGTGATATACGGACGTCCTTCTTTATTGTTGTACAATGGGGAATACCTTCCAATTTATTGCTGGAATGGCATTGACGATTCATTTCGGGACTTCGTCGACCTATACAACTTACTGTTAGGGATCAAATGTCTTGTAGAAAAAATAATTTCAAATTTGAAATTATTATTAGATTGCGAGCATGTTCTGGGGAACAGCTTGCTTCGTTTTTGTCCAAATGTCTGTAATTTTCGAATTTCGAGCCGAAAATGGTCTCAAACGACGTGTTGGACTCACTGATGACGAATCCGGTGTCAAAATCGATTCATTTCGTATGCACAATTACGGTCGTACGGAGAATCCTATCTACCTGAAACTTTCAGGGTAGGTTGCATTTGGAAATGCGACGGTTAAGTTTTGAAATTTTGAAGTTATATCAGTGATAATTCGGAAACTATTCAAATGATTAGATCGAAACTTGGCAGTGAGTTGGAGTATAACGAGGCGCAACTTTTCGCGAAATTTCGTTGAGGTCATAATAACTGTTTATCATATTTGAAAAACATTTGGCGCAGATATTGAGATTCATATTTCGCAGCAGTACACAAAATTTCAATTCGGTAGATTTCGGTTATTTTCGGAGATATTGGGAAAAAATATGTAAAATTTCGTAATTTTTTCGTAATAACTCAGAAACTGCTTATTCAATCATAATAAATTTGGCATCTAGTTGAAAATGCTGATGGACAACTTTGTGCAAAATTTCATGATGATCGTGACATTAGAACAATTTAAAAAAAAATTCAAATTTTGTTTTCAAATCCTCAATATTCTGTGATTTTCTGATCATGTTATCCCCACAGAATTCCGCATGAACCTGACATTGTTCGATAAAAACTGTATTTTTGGAAATATTGGGAAAACATAGTTTTGAATGAGTATATCTGCGGAATCATTGGGTGGATTTTACCCAATCACGAATTCAGCTTCCGTAATTAAAGTCCGAACTTACTCTACAAATATCGATTTTCTAAGTTGTTTCTTTCGGAAGTTAATGTGTTAATGGTCGGCAGTGAGACCGTCATATGATGTTGTTTGTGATTTTATGTGGGATTCGGAGGATACTCCACAAAGGCATTCTCAAGATAAAATCTTCGATTGATAAAATCTACCCTCTGGGGCGGCGCAGTTGACTGTTCATCAATATGCAGTATCAGCAAACGTTGATACTGTGATATACGGACGTCCTTCTTTATTCAATTTATTGCTAGAATGGCATTGACGATTCATTTCGGGTCATCGTCGACCTTTACAACTTACTGTTCGGGATCAAATGCCTTGTAGTGAAAATAATTTGAAATTATGATTAGATACGGTAACTCGTAATTTTTTGCGCATTTTCTTGGGAACAGCGTGCTATCGTTTTGTCAAATAGTCTGTAATTTCGAACCTGAAAAGGGTCTCAAACGATTAGGTTTGACTAACTGATGACGGATCCGGTGTCAAAATCGATTCATTTCGTATGCACGATTACGGTCGTACGGAGAATCCTATCTACCTGAAACTCTCAGGGTAGGTTGCATTTCGAAATGCGACGGTTAAGTTGGTTAATGGGCAAAATCGACCAAACGGTTTCGGAGTTAGTGCCTTTTGAAATTTTGAGGTTATACCCGTGATAATTCGAGAAATTTTCAAACGATTAGATCGAAACTTGGCAGTGAGTTGGAGTATAACGACGCGCCACTTTTCGAGAAATTTCGTTGGGGTCATAATGTCGATAAACTTACAACAGATATTTTTCAAAATTTTTTTTCAAAAAGTTTTTTCCTCTGAAACTGCTCATTGTATTTAAAAAAAAATTACCGCAGATATTGAGCTTCATATTTCGCAGCAGTGCGCAAAATTTCAATTCGATAGGTTATTACTTTCGGGGATATTGGGAAAAAATATGTAAAATTTCGTGATTTTTTTCTTGATATCGTTGTTTTTTTTCGGAATAACTCAAAAACTGCTTATTGAATCATAATGAAACTTGGTATCTAGTACAAAAATGCTGATAGACAACTTTGTGCAAAATTTCATGATGTATTTGAACGAAAAAATTCAAATTTTTTCTCAAATCCTCAATATTCTGTGATCTTCTGATCATATTCACCTCACTGAATTCTGTATGAACCTGTCATTTTTCGATAAATCACTGTATTTTTTGGAAATATTGGGAAAATAAAATATTGAATGAGTATATCTGCGGAATCATCAAGTGGATTTTACCCAATATCGCATTCAGCTTTCGTTATTAAGGTCCAAACCTACTCTACAAATATCGAGTTTCTAAGTTGATTCTTCCGGAAGTTATTGTGTTAATGGTCGGCCATAAGACCGTCATATGATGTTGTTTGTGATTTCATGTGGGATTCGGAGGATTCTCCACAAAGGCATTCCCAAGATAAAATCTTCGATTGATAAAATCTACCCTCTGGGGCGGCGTAGTTGACTGTTCATCAATATGCAGTATCAGCCACTGTTGGTACTGTGATATACGGACGTCCTTCTTTATTTATGGACAATGAGGGATACCTCCCAATTTATTGCTAGGATGGCATTGACGATTTATTTCGGGACTTCGTCAACCTTTTCAAACTTACTGTTATGGATCGAATGCCTTGTATTGAAAAAAATTTAATCTTTTTTCATTTATAATTAGATACGGTAACTTGAAATTTTGATTGTTTTGCCCGCGCCTCTAACTCAAATAGGATTCTTTGTATGATGAAATAAGTACATTTTTTCGAATCGAAGATACCTTTTTTTAAGAGAAATGAGTTTTTTCATAACAAACGAAACTCTAAACAATCAACCATTATGTAAAGAACATGGTGTGCTCATCTGGAAAAAGTGACGTCAGCAATTTGAAAATGAAAGGAAATATATATTCTGTGCTTTGAATTTGAAGGAAAAAAGTGAAGTCACCATTGGTAAATTGATCATAGATGAGCACACCATTTTTTGCTTACATCATGCAATCTACCATAAACTTATGAGATGAAGTATTGTCTTAGTCCATTTATATTTTCTGTCACCCGCAGCCATAGACATCAAGACTGCTATTTTCTGCAAAGTTAAGGTGGTAGTGATGTGACAGAGACGAAGTAGATAGGGAAAGATATTGATTGGTCGTAAATCATAATCGATTTTGTGGTATTTTGCAATCCATGTCTCTATTTCTATGCCCACTGTGCAATTGAAGTTTTTTTTATCTTCAGTGGTTTGTTATTGTATGTGTATATTCATGGTGTGTATCGTTCGTATTGGCGAATGAAGATAAGCGCTAATCCCTCTGGTGGCTATTAGAGTAAACCGAGGTACAGACATTATCATTGACAAGTTAAAAGAGATTGTTTAGAATAAAGCACCTTTGTTTTAAAAGATGTCGAGAAAGTTTATTGAGAAAAGATGTTTAGAATCAAAAGACACGGCTGAATCTCGATTCTCAGATAAATCGATCAACTTTGAAATTGTCAATGAAAATATTTGATAATATCCATAGTTACAAATGTCAGACGTGACTTGAAACGTTAATTTTATTCGTCATAAACGAAAATTTTCCAGTTCAAAACATGCTGACAGGGAGTAATAAGACAATTCCATGAACGCTGGCCAAATGTTGCGGTATCACGTAACCCTGTTAAAAAAATAGTTTCAAAATTTAAATTTTATCATGAAAAAAACGTTTCGTATACAAAATGGTCATGACCATCTTATAAAGTCAGGGTAACCTGATTTATCTGAAACTTTAGTTCCTGCAGCAGCTCGTCATTCCAAACAACTTTTTTCAATAAACTTTCCCGATATCTTTTGAAACAAAGGTACTTTATTCTTAACAATTTTTATTAATTCAGTTCTTAATCACCCTGTATATAAATTGATTTGTCTCATTTTCTCAACATCTTAGTTCGAGACCAAGCAGGAGCGATTCCCAGCATATCAGAGTCTAACTCGAAAATTTTTCGTCATTTACACCTTACCGGCACCCAATCCGTGGACACACTGTATATGAAATTTGATATAAACCTTAGCGTCCCAGTACTATCCATCAATTCGATTGGATCTGTACTTTCTATTATAATCGCAATAATAACGAAAAGAATTAAATACTCAAACGTGCATTATATTTAAATAGCAGATTCAGAGCTCGATTATATTATCGATATGAATATTTATATGGAAATTTACTTTCCAATATCTCCAAAAATACAGATGCGATAGAAATGGAATGTACTGTAAAATCACAGCCGAAATGTTCGTGCATAAAATTCGGAGATAATACCTCCGGAATTGAAAAGGCGAGTAAAAATCTTAATTACTGATTATTCTTATAGATTTTTTAAACTCATGACAACGAATCAATAATCTATTTATTACTCGTGGTCCAGTTCAATCAATTCTAGAAATTTGGAATGAAACTATAAGCATCTCTTCCATTACCTAATTTATTCGATAAAGTATTCATGTCCTCTTACGATATGGATTCTCTGAAATCAATGAGTAACATAAAAAAAACGCCTGAATATAAGAATACCTCTGGGACACATTTCCTTTCACGGAGCATCGATTCGTCTCTCTAAACTTTGACTGCTTGAGAGACAATAGGAGCTCAGATATATGAAAAAGGAGAATAATGGCACTGATATAAGAAAATTTCTTTACATTGTGTTGTATCATATATCTTAGAGGGTAGATTCCGTTCACATTCCCACTAATATGTGTTCAAGATAAGGGTGATATCTCAGGGCTTCTCTTGTTTTCCCGTCGAAAAAATACATATGGATTATATCTAAATCGTTTTTCTTCATATATCTCAAAATTTTGAAACTTCATTCTCTGAGCAGAGCCCACCATAATAT
The DNA here is from genome assembly GCA_958510865.1 of Myrrha octodecimguttata. Taxonomy (NCBI): domain Eukaryota; kingdom Metazoa; phylum Arthropoda; class Insecta; order Coleoptera; family Coccinellidae; genus Myrrha; species Myrrha octodecimguttata. Next base: position 70,684,836 of record OY294059.1, on the reverse strand, counting down.
TTGGTTTTATATTAGCTGAATCATGACGTAGTGTTGAAGAAAATATTCAAGGGGCACACTAGAATAGTTTTTCCATGATGGAGTTTCTTCTACTTTTTACCATAGCATCAATCTTGTTAGTATAGTTTTCAATCAAAATATTAATGCATTACTTTTTTCCATACTGTTTCCGTAATTCCACTCATAAAAAGAGTTTTTGGTTTTATTTCATCACCCAGTATCTAGCAAAAAAAAGCAGTTGAGTGGTTTTGTTGATATAAACATTTTTCTCGAAATAAGAATCACAGTTCTTCAGGATCATTAATCAGATATGGACCACTCTGTATAAATTATGGAACCAATCGTAAGAGGAATAATTGAACCTTCTGAGGATGCATTTCAAATTGTCGTCTCATTCTTACTATCTTCAGGAAAATGATTTTCCATATATATTATATATATATATGATTCTCCATATATATTATGTATATTATATTCATGAATGTGTGAATAAAAACAACGAAAAACTAAAGCAAAACTCTTACGAGAACGTTGTTTGTTATTAATTCGAAGATGTTGAGTTCAATTTTATCCGACAGTCCTAAAGTGAGCACCAGAGATTTAAAAGAGGAAGCTCAAGTAAAGGTTCACCAAGAGTTCCGTTTCGAAAAGGACTGTGCCTTCCTTCAGTCCTTTTCCTTTATCCCGGTGTCCCCGTGACAGGTATCGCCAGGACACCAAATTGACCCTTTTTCCCAACCCCTGGAAAATTGAGGCATTTGTTGTTTAATGGTAAAATTCAAAGACAGTGGCACTGATATTGACAAAGAAGAAAGTTACAACTACAAATTTCGTTAAACGAGTGTTGGATATTTAGCATAAGTAGTTGGTTTACTACAAGATGGGAAAAATAGAATGTCCAAAAAGTTTAGGAAATTTCGATTCAAAAGGAAGAATTGATTTCATTTGTGTAAGGTCGCAGAAGTGTTCGACTGAGTTTCACTCATTTCTATTACAACATCGTTTTGCAAGGAGCTCCTATCCGAATGGAATATCTGAATATTTGGGCCGAAAATCGTAGACACAATTACTCAAATGCCATTCCACACAAATTCTATGAATTAATAAAATATATTTTATGTCGGCATGGCATTTGGAATAGTAACACCTTCCCCCATTTAAAATTTCTTGAATTTGTAGAGTAGGTTTCAACCTGAATAAAGAAAGTTGAATTCGTTGGGTAAATTCACCCAATGACTCCGCAGATAAAGGTACTCCTTCAAAAATACAGATCGGATCGAATTTAAATCTAGTACACAGGGCGTTTCCTAATTGAATGTAAATATTTATTGGGGTGATTTTTGGGCCCATTTTTGAAAAAACTTTGTATGAATATATGTCCTAAACGTCTTTCCTTTTGAGATACAGGGTGGTAAAGTCTTCAGAAATACAGCATTCATTATTAATACCGACAATACCACTTCGGATATTTTATTTTATTCATTTCATCTAAAAAAATTAAATCTACGTATGTCTCTGCATGGTGATAATGTCATATGTATGTATTAATGATATTGTTATGATCATGCAGAAAAACGGTTTTTATTTTTTTGAGCGGATTGAAATAGGTCAAGTGATAAACTTTGGTAAGAAATGATTGGGAATTTCAAATATGATTTTTATTTCAGGAAAAACCTGTGGCATACCATCAATGTCTGCCAAAATAGACAAATCAAATTAGGAACGAACGCCACTAGTGGAAATAAAAAAAATGTATTATATTAAAATGCCTCTTGATTCATAGTGTATGACAAATTTCAATAAAATATTTGTGTTGTTGTGTTGTAGATATCAATAATAAATGATTCATTTTTGAAAACTTGACCACCCTGTATCTCAAGAGGTAAGAAGTTTAGGACATATACTCATATGAAGTTTTTTTCTTAAAATGGGCCCAAAAATCACCCTCATGAATATTGACATTCAATTAGGAAATTCCCTGTATAACTGAAAGTCGATGTATTTTCCAAAATTCTCGAATATAAGAATTGGATCTAACTCAAAATTGGTCCGTTATTGTGAAATATTGACTTACAGATCTGTCCAAAATATCATTGGAATTTTTTCCCAAATTTAATATGATTACAATAAATTTTCGAGCAGCTGTGCGTCAGTATTCTACAATTAACTGCCAAGTTTCAATACGATCACCTTAGTTGTTCATCGAGCAAATAATATAAAATACTAAAATGAGTTTGACTCCAAAACCATTTGGCCGACTATGGCCATTAACGAACTCAACCGGCGCAAAATATAGTTTGAGGTCGAAAATTATAGACATTGGCGCAAAACGATAGCACACTGTTCCCTAGAGCATGCGCGCAAAAAACCGGCATGGCAGGTCAGTGCCGTCAGTGTGCCCGGCCTGGCACTTACCGAGTGTTGTACATTTGGGCGTAAATTATCATGGTCCATGGGAGAAATATAATATGTTATATTTTCACCTTGATCATGGTCGAGGAAGAAAATACCTCAGCTTGACCAAAAATTCTTCATCATCGGAAAATGAAAACAATCGGGCCCACGAAAGAAGTTGAACAACCATTTGTGTTCCCATAACTCTCGATTTCAAGATATCAGATCCATAGCAGTATTCTCCTCTGTGTTTTGTAATGAATTACTACGTCTTTTATTCTCGCGACCCTTCATCTGCATAAATTATAATGCGGTGGGTCAGCAATTTGTGGGGTTGCGCCCAACAACTATTGTATATGCTCGGTTATATTTCATTCTTATCGCTTAAGTATTGAAAAATATCGTATTCCAGGTGAACTTCATCTACTCGTACCTACTGAATTATGTGACTGGTAATCTATTTATATAGTTAAGTATCCGAAACTACAGGTTCTTCATGAATGAATGATTGTAAAATCACAGTTGCCTATGAATTGTTGTTTGTGCCTCGTCAATTGGCGAATGAAGATAAGCGCTACTCCCTCTGGTGGCTATCAGAGTAAACCAATATAGTCCGATTAGCGTGAACAAGTTAAAAGAAATGTCAAAAAAGTATAAGAAGTTTATATGCTCTCTCCTTGCCGTTTGTGTAATTTTACAAATGTGTTCAGTCGGTTAAAATCAAACTCACATTTCCCTACCGGTATTTTCCCACAGCCCGGTGGAAAATTTCAAGTTTGGGTAAAAGCAAATTTCCTGAAAGTGTTTGAGAATCGATAAAAAGCTTGGCAATTTGCAAAGCAAAATTTGTAAAATAAGAAATTAGATTTATGAGAGTCTACAACCTGCATTTTACCAATGATGATCATTTTTATAGGAGTAAGCACGAATTGCTCATGAAATAATGGATCAAATTCATGAAGACCATCGTTTTCCAGGCCCCTAATCCAAGCAGAGAAATGCACTCAAGAGGAATGCTATGCCTTCCAGAAATCTTCCTGTTGAACTGATCATAAAGAAACATCGTGAATGCTCTAGTTGAAACCAAGGAGTCTCGACAAAGAAATACCTGGTGATGAATACTCTTTGCAAAAAGTGCTTCTGCCGATGAAACTGAAGCTGCACAAGACTCACTACAGCTTCCTCAAGAACTATCTTATCAGTGTTAGAAGGATTTATTTGTCAGCTTATAATGAATAAGGCTTACGGTACTAGTAGCCTCAGTTTGACGTAAATGTATTCAATTTATTCACAATATAATTGTGTGAATCGAGTCCTTTTTTATACAAATAAAAAGTTGTTATGATTGGTCGTTTTTTTGTCTATTATTCCATAAAGCATGTTATACATTACTATCTGTTACCTATATAACTTTTCGAGCAGTAGATTTCTGGGGCTGATCAATGATCGATTCGGGTGAGTAAAAAGGTTCAAAATTAATAAGTTCTGCAAATAACACGTGCAACATAATATCAGATGCATCTATCTGAACCCTTCTAGCTCTGATGCCCTCAAGATACTCCATATAATTTAAAATTAATCTTGTCATTTAGAGTTTAAATGAGTTGATATTTAAATATTTTTACTAGTGAGTAGCATTATTACACTGCATTAGAATAGATAATGGATTACTCCTTCATGAAAATAAAATATGTATACACAGAAACACTTAAATGAGTTGATACTAAGATACTTCTACCAGTAATAGAAGCATTTTTACACTGCATCAGAATAGATATAATGCATAACTCCTTCATTGAAATGAAATATGTATGCACAGAACCACTTCTGCTAACTGAAAAAGTCATCGAAATTGTAAACTCGCATTTTAATCCACCATAAAGGGTGAGTCTCTAAGTTTTATATTTATTTTAACCATAGATTCCTCTCATCGAATAAAAAACTTTTTTCATTTGCCATTTTTGCAGATTCGGCTCAGGTAAAAAGTTATAAGCATTCAAACATTTCTCAATGTGCTAATACACTCCTGCGCTTTGTTTGCAAGTTCACCACAGATATCTCTCACGGTGATTTCTTCTACGGAATAACCAATCCAAGGTTTGAAATTCAAAGAAACAAGATTGAGAAAACTCATTTACTCAATTCATTCTTATGATTTGGTGCTTTTTGCGATATTATCGCAAGGAAAGCATTTCACTACACTGGACTTGAAACACTGATCTTGAACTTGATATTCATGCAATATTCAATGTCATTCCACTATATGATCGTACACAATCCATCCTCGCCCATTCTCATATTGAAACCTCCATAATTATACTTTTTTAAAGAAATTTATAAATGAATTATATGAAATCAATCAATTAACATGAAAATATTCTCTAGACTTTTATTAACATGTTATTCTGTGTCTATGAATGTTATGGTTAAGTCTGTGGTATGATCACGAAATAGTATAAACCCATGATATAAGTAAAATATGGTGTGCTCATCTGCTATCGTATTTACCAATGATGACGTCACTTTTTTCATTCAAATTCAAAGCACAGAATATATATTTCCTTGTATTTTCATCTTGCTGAAGTCACTTTTTTTTCAGATGAGCACACCATGTTTTTTGCATCATGCATAAACCTAAATCCGTTCTACGCGACGTAGATAAATATTTATGTGTATTCTATGGTCCGGATAAACGTGAACCTGGCTTAATTTACTTCCTCTACTAGACCCGGGGCGGATCCATAAATAAAAGGGAAATTTTTCGAATATTTTCCAATTTTATAACATGCAACGTTGAATATCTGCAAAATGGTGCGTTTTAGGAGAAATTATAAAGGATGATCAAGTATTTTAAAATGATTGAAGATTCTTATGATGACATAAGATAAACTTTATCTGTATTCTTCATGCTAATTCCGTATAGTTTTATGAATCGGCAAGTCTATAACTCGGAAACTGTTTGAGGTAGGATGAAAGTGATTACTGAAGAATATGTGTAACAGAAAACTTCACACCAAAGCTCATTTCATTCTGAGTAACCATATCTAGCTAAAAAAAAACTGATTTCTTTTGAAAAGTTAACAAGCTTGTTTCTTTTCGCTGCAGCCGAATCTAAAAAAAAGATGAATGAAAAACTATTTCATTTGATGGAAGGAATTTATTTTAACTTAAAGACTCACCCTGTATATACGGGCAAACACGAAAGATTCTCAGACTGGCCGCAGTATCGCTGCAATATTGAATTCATAGAGATTGATTGATTGATTCATTGATTCCTTTAAGTGTCCTCGGCTACTATGGCCATTTAGACAAGCTTTTAATTTTTTACATTTATACATTGACGTTCATTCAGATTTATACCAACTGGAGACTTTTTATTTATAGACACAAAAACATTTACCTACACCACAAACTTACCCTAACATCCATAACCTTGCCGGGATTCGAACCCAGTACCTCCGGTTTTACAAGCAGGTAATCAAAATCAACCCACTGCACCACCGTGGCAGTTATATCATAGAGATATGAAAGCGAGATTATGATTGTCATGAAAGCAAAAGTCATAGAAACCACATTTAAAATGCACGCTGAAAATGAATTCCGTGGCTGAAATACGAACTACCACGAAATTCAATCCTGGTTCTTTGAATGATGATATTCATAGTGTTATGTATATCATACAGTGTGCCAATATAATTTTACCACGTACCCTAAATATCTCGACTCATATGCAAAAATAGGAAAACTGTAAAAAAGTGAACTTTGGTTCGTAGGGGGAACGTTTATACGGTTGCTCACCAACGATTCAGAACCTGTGAAGGTAATAACAATAATTCCTGAAATCTTAAATGGGAAGGGATTTGAGTGATACCTGGTTTTGAGAGTTAACCGATGGCCTTTTCAAAACTGCCGTACACTTGACCTTCCTTCTTAGTACTTCTTCACTTCATCATTTTGAAGAAGTAAAGAAAATAACTGAAAAATGCAACAACAAATTCCAGATCTGGTTTCAATCAATTTGTATCCACCCTGTGAGTGTGATGACAGCAACCTCTTAAATCTCAAATGGGAAAGGGGGTTAGTGTCGCCTTGTTTCGAAGGTGGAAAAATTCCATATACACAACCTTTTTATTAGTACTCCCGAAAAATAAAAAAATAGAGTATTTAAGATAACAAGAGCTGCAATGAAACATGAAAATGTTGAAAAATGTCTAATAATAGGTCCAATAACAGCATTCCCGAGGATACCAACGAATCTGGAAAAAACAGAACTTCCAGATTACATGATGAACATTTTATACAAAATATTACTGAATTTTTCGTTGCATTCTTCAGTTATTTTCTCCACTTCTTCAAAATGATAAATTGAAGAAGTATTAACAAAAAGGGCAAGAGTAAGGCATTTGCGAAAGATCACCAAATTAACTTCAAAACTAGGTGTCACTTTACACACATCCCTTTCAAGGTTTTGAGGATTGCTGTAATCACACTCACAGGGTTGATTCAAAATGATTGTAAGCAACCTTTTAAAATGAGTCGCTATGAATGAAAGTTTACCTCTTTTTGAAATTTTCTGATCTTGCATGGGGGCCGAAAAATATTCAAGGCGTTTGGTGTGTTTGATGTGTTGAAGGTTTCAGATTAAAAAAAAGCTTATTTCAATAATATGGCGAGAGTTTTGGTCTGTATTTAGACCACGTTCAGGGCTCGGGAAACGAACAATACAAGACTTCATCAGAGAATGTTACTTAGACATTATATTACATGTTACACAATATAGGTACATACCTTTTTTTTGTTTTTGAATCAACTTACATTATTTCTGGGTTTCCTGTGTTTTCAGATTTAAATCCGGGTACTATTACGGTACGAAACAGATTTTCACAAATTGAACAACCGCAGCATCGAAATAGCATCGATCACGACTGAAATAAATGAACAGACTCGCCACACGAAATCTTCACATATCGAAACAAACAAGAGGCCGTGGCAATCAATATTTACTCGAGCATACGTCGATCATTCCTTATTTCTACGCGTACTTTTTTTGAATTATGATCAATCAGCTCTAAAACGAACAAATTGTATAATATCTCAAATTTCTCAACACGCCAATAAGACCGAAGTAGCAAGAGTTCAGCTTTTTATATCCGATATCTTGTTAATAGAGTTATTTTTCCTTTTTATTCGAATCATTTCATGCAATAGATTTTTTTGAGAGTTTTCTGATGTCTTGCTACAGTGGCATTTTCAATTTTGAAATTTGAGGAATTTACACAATTATTCCGAAGTGTGAAAAATGTGATAATTATACAGGGTATCCGGTAATCCTAGCATGTTGATACACCGTCCCAGTTGTTTTATGTCAGTTGCAGTTGTTGCTCAAATTGTTGCTCAAATTGTTGCTCAAACTTGTTCTATCATGAAGCCCAAGAGAAGTTTATCAAGAGATTTCAATTCATTGATCTGGGGGCCCTAGGGTTTCTCTGGGATGTCTCATCCAATATACAAGGTACATTAAACCCAAATAACATTGTTGAACTCACAGGTCAGTTATATGGGTATAACCTATAAATGAATCAGCTCCTATCACAATATAATAGCTAGTATTGAACCACAGGTTCGATAATATTTGGGTCTAATTTATTCCATATTTTAATGGATTGGAGACTCCAAACCAATCTTGCAAATTATGGAATTTTTTCACTTGGGCTATTTGCTAATGTAAAGATACAGTTATTTACAGCTGACGTGGAATATTTGAGTTAGATGAAGATTTCAAACTGTTTTTTTTTTATTTTTCTGAAAACTCTCAAGAAATAAATTCATTGTTATTAATCATAATTTCATCATTTTATTTCAAAAAATTTTTGGTTTGGTATAGACCAGAATATTTCCGTATTCTGTTGCAAAGAAAATGTCACCCCTTCCAGAAATGATCAGAGTATGTTTCATACAATTATGGAGAGTGGACAAAGTGCGCATATTTTGTAGTAATGTTCACTTTCATGTGGTAATGAGTTTTTTGAAAAATCGAGGCAAAGTCAAGGTAGAATTCAAATATATAATTTCATCCCCATTTTTCGGATTATTATATCAATTTTTGAATTGTTTCATACATCCAAAAAGCAGCAGTCTTCATCAACGTTCTGTAAAAAAATATTTCCAATCAGTACCAATTTAGAGACATGGTGTCCAAAACATAAAAGAAAGGTACCGATTTTTCATGAATTTGCAAAATGCCCTTTATCTCGAAATCGGTGAAAGTTTTACCTTCAAATTTTTCGAAATTCTTAGTGTTCATGACCTAGTTTATCACCAGTACAAATACTGTTAAGGTTTACCGGTGTATATATATATACATATAAACTGAATCTATTTCAGACATCTCTGATTTTAGAACAATTATACAAAATTTCTTTTTCTTTTATGAATAATCAATCAACCTTCATATCGCGTAGGTAGCAATGATTTTGGTTATTAGCTTGAAGCTTCATCGTTGATGTTGGACAAACTCACGTAAAAGTTATTTCGTGATATCTTCGAGTCATTATATTTATCACGGAATTTTTTTTTACGCGCATGTTCTAGGGAAACAAAGTGCTATGGATTTGTCCAAATGTTTATTGATTTCGATTTTTTCTCAGTGATGACGAATCGTGTGTCGAAATCTATGCTGTCCGACTTGCCGGCTATAAGCACGATTACGGGCGTACGGAGACTATTAATTCAAGAATACGGACTAAATCGAATCGATATCTACTACTCGATTCAAGAAGGATTACTTCAAGGTTTATGCAGAATTTCATGAGTAAAAAAAACGTCAAATTCATCAGATTTAGCAGAGTGAATACTTGATAAGATGCTGACGTGAAGTCAATGCTTTTCTCTAATTTTAGTCGATTACACAATTTGCTGTAGATTTGAAATTTCACAGTCGAGTAACCGAAAAGAAAATCTGGGATATTAGATTTTTTGAGTACCCTTCTCATCTGTCAGTACGAAGTCTAAATGATCTGATGGAACTCAAACGAAGGCTTGGTACCTTCTGAGATTTCCAAGAAAAATGAATTCTGAAACTTCAGAAATTATATGATCCCAGCACAACATAGTCTTTTGAAAAGACAGCCTAGAATGGAATTTGCGACCAGAGAGTCCCAAAATTACTTTTATTGCATTTGCCAAAGTTCCTTCTTACCTGTTACGAAAGATATGAAGGTAATCCTTTACCCAGGATATTCTTCATAGAATTCCATTCTTATTTTCAGAATTATTGTATTTGCATCACAACCGAAGTGATTTATACCTGACCTGATATATCTTATCTTAGGGATGTTTATGGCCGAAAATCATAAAAGGAAAGAGATAGGTGTACCAACGGCATTCTTCATAATAAATTATTTTTATTATTTCTTTGTTAGCACCGCTTCATTTCAATGAATTCTATTTAGGATCTTTGGGAAATATATAAGGCACAGTTATCCATACGAGAATTAGCCAAATTATTCGGTCGATAATCGAAACATGTAAGAATAAGTATTAATTGAATTCTATCGACATATTATGAGTACATGGAATATACATGCATTGCCTTCACAAATACGGACACCTAAGAAACACAGTTTGTCTCATGCAATCTCATTTCCAAAAAATACCTCGAAAATTTTAAGATTTCATTGAAACTTCGTGTCGTCGTAGTATTAGTGACAGAACTGTATTAATTACGCATCACACCATTTTAATTCTCAGAATTCTCTGTATAAAACCAAGTTTTTTCAAATCTCTTTCGTTCATTGCTTCCATTCGTTCGTTCATTTTGATGAAACTCGTTGAATACTGACCTTAAAATAAGTCTGACAATACATAGTTTGACCATAATTGCTCAACTGAGTTTCTAGGACATAAGCTCTTGCTACCGAACATTAACTTTGAAATTCGGGGGCAACAATTGGATAATCAATAGTTAAACTATTCCAAAGATTGATTTCCAATTATCACGATAAAACTGAAAAATCACACAATTCTGTACGGCTTCGATTTGTATTTTGGAAAAAAATCACAGAATATAATTTCTACGTTTTATAGTTCGAACTTGGAGGACTAATGAATTCCTCCAGTCCTTCCAATGAGGGCACAATAGCATCAGGTTGATCTTGAAGCATAAAAATGGATACAACAAGATTTTTTTGCTTTTCAGATTCATAAGCTATGAGCTTTTGAGGGGTTTCGTCGAAACCTCAGATATCTGGCAATTTAAAAAACAAATACAATACAATACAAAGTGAATATCTACGAAAGCTCAGTTTGGGAGAACTTTTGCATCATGTAGTTTTTTTCTGGGTTTTCACTATCAATATCTGAAACAGAACTATCAAAAATTATTTGCATGATTGAACTATTCATCGAGGGCAGTTTCTAGGAGAAAAGATTGTCTTATCAACAATAATACCAAAACAATATAAGCGATCAACAAAGCGAACTATAACGTTTCAGATTACCAATTTGATTCCTTCATCAGACAAACGAGAATATTTGCAGAATTTTTTTTTTGATTTTTCGTTTTTGGAGATTTTTGTCAAATTGTGATTTACAAAAAACCACAGCAACATAGATTCGCTTGGTATAAAAGTTTTTAATTCTTCGCCCTTTTTTTTCCCTATGTAAAAATTAGCGAAATGACTCTCCATTCAATAAAATGCAGTAAGGCTTTTTAATTATTCTTTTCAGATTATCTGGTTCCGACATCAGTAAATCACATGATAGAATCGGACAATGCAAAAATACTGATGTCAGAACCAGATAATCAGAAAAAATTTGAAGAGCCCTCCTGCTGTTCAATGGAGGGAGTGATTTCGCCCAATGTTTCTGTAGAAATGGACCATATCTGGCTGAATATACTAAATGAAATTTGAAATGAAATGAAATTTAGTGTTCATTCAAATTTCAAATAGCACAATTCCAAAAGATACAATTAACAATAAACAAACATGAGTTCCCCACTAAAACCGAAGTTGTGCGTGAGTAGAATTAAAATACTATCATATCGAGTAAATATGTGTATTGCTGGGGTTTTTGGAAAATGTCAATTTGACAAAAGTCTCAAAAAACGAAAAATAGAACGGAAATAATTCTGCAATTTACTCGTTTGTCTGATGAACAAGTCGAATTTTTATGCGGGTAGTACTTCACAACATGGGTTTTGCCCATAACAATATGAATAAATAGAATTATCACCCTTATTGTTCGCCAAACAACACACCGCGAAAAACCTTGCGGGAAAAAATGGATATGTCGAAAAACATAAAGAAATGATTCGGAGTCTTCTGAAATATTGAATCTTAAATAAAATTTTGAAAAGTTTCGAGGAATCTCATACTATGGTTCGTTCACTGAAGTACAGGTATATTCATGAAACCTACTAGGAACAGGCCCAGATGAAAAAATGCAAAATTTAAAATTTAAAAAAAAAACGGTTTGAAAAATTCCATAAGTTTTACTTCAACATATTCACCAGATTCCCAATTTAGCATTGTCTCTGAGGTCACTATATAACATCAGTGTAGGAAATTTCGGGTTGATCTGACATTCATTCATATTGGAAAAATTATATATTTTGTTATTAATTCACACAGAAAAGTCATATCATATATTGATGATGAGTTGTATACTTGATGTGAACAATTGAAAACAGAACTAAACTGTACATACACCTTCAAAAGTAATCACGTTTTTACAAAATATATTACTCATCATCAAAACCACAATGGGGCAGACATGAGTTTTCTGGGTGAATTGAAACTTTCTCCAATATTTCTTAGAATGTGAACGACACACGAAGATAACGTTTCAAATTCTTCATCAGACACTATGACAACAATTTTGAAATACGATCAGAAGAAAATAATTCTGAAAATTTTCTCTGTATTGTCTGATGAAGGTTTTTTTACTTCATAAGATATTGATGAAATATTACTTAATAGTTCAATATCATATTTGTCTCGAAATTCTAAAATCTAGAAAAGGTATTTGGGCGAAATGATAACAATTTTGTTCCTTTGAACCAGCGCGTGAAAATATTACTATCGCCCACCCTGTATATCTACTGCACGTTTAGATAAAAAAACAAGCATCTACCTCCTCTGTAGGGAATTACGTTTATACGAGAATCACATCAACTAGACTGAAATAGTGAGATTCGTTCCTCATATATTCTATAATATTATAAAGTTATAAGTGGACTGATTCTTTCTGGTACAATGGCCATAAGGCTATAGGATTTTTTCAAATTTTCTATCGTTTGTCAAAATAACGTTTCACCTTTTGTCGATCAGAAGAAGCCCTTTTCAGGCACTAAAAAAGTTTTTCTGAATTTGTATATAAGTTGTTTTTATCAACCGTATCTAATAAATTACCAAAATAACCAACATATGAAAGAGTAGATATCTTTAAGTGGAATGAGAATATTTGCCTGGTTTCTTCATTTTGTGAAACTTCTTAATTTATGAATATCGGTTCAATTGGGCTTAAAATTCCAAGAAGTAGCACCGAATATAGTTGAAGTCACAGAACTACCAAATTTTACCTGAGTGTCCTTAAGTAGTACTGCTATGGCACAGTACAAGTACATAGCAAAGAGACATTATCAATCGTGTTGAAGAAGAAGTGTTCGACAGGAGCTGTGTCTATGCTTGGTGTTGAATACTTGATTAAACTTTCATTAAATATGTATCATGGTAAGTTAAAATTATTCTTCTATTTATATTTCGATGGTTTCTGTAAATGTAGCAATTCATTTCATATTGGTATCGTGCAATGGGGGTGTTCGCTACAACCCAAGGAAAGACATATATATTCCTTCACTTCAACAACAAGAGAATATTCCTTCAGTAAAAATAAATGTATCTAAACATAAAGAGAATAATATTCAGAATTTCCAAATACAACTGTACGAAAACTATCAATTGAAAAGGAAAGGACTTGGTCAGATAGCTTTTTGAATGCATGCTGAGTATTGTGTCAATATACTTTCTCCTCTTTCTAATCATAACTTCTTCTTACATAGAAGTATTTTTTGTATAAAGGGGAATTTTAAAAAAGGAAAGATGCTTGTTTCATCAGTTCAGTGGCCAACCCAGTATATGACACCCTGTTTCTATACATATGTCAAACCTGTGTCCAGATATAGTAAGCAGTGGGTTAATAAGTTGATTGGTTGCTTGGTTTTTCGGAATATATTTTTTAAATGTTTTTTGACTATTCGGAATAGTCTTGCCCACACCACACATATTGAAAATGTTGTTTTTATCTTTCATTCATCCAATTCATCACACACGACAGATAGTCGCAGTTTTATATCATCATATCTTATGGATGATTCACAATGAACTCAACCGTAAGTAGTAGGTAAAGGTACAGTTTAAGTTGCTCACAATGTACGTAACAGAAACATGTCATTTTTCTACTTCCATTTGTCTTATGCTTTATACCGACCATCAAAACTATGGCAACTGCCAAATTTCATTTTATTTTGAAAGGTGTTTACAACATTTTAAAGTGGTTAAAAGAAATCTCCATTCATTCTTCACAATATTAGAAATGATGTTATTCTTTTCAATGCGAATTGAGAAGGTTCATGCAACGGAAGACAATCTTAAAGGCTAAAACTGCGATGTATTATGGGGTTATAATAATAAACAAGATATATTTGACGAGCAGAAGTCAAGAATAATGAAATTAACTGTTCAACTTTGAACCCTAGAAATAATAATAATAATAATAATATTATTATTCATTTCAAGAATATTTTAGGCATCAAAAATTCATTAATTCCATAAAATATACAATATTGAAGAAAAACTCGTGAAATCTACGAAACTACCAGAAAACCAATATTCCTGAATAGAAACAGTATTGTATAACTTGGAGAATTGGCTTTTTATTCGAAAAATGGCCATTTAGATCTCAAAAAATGTTTGTCAAATACATGCCCCATCGATATAATAGCTGCATTCGGTAATTGCATCTGACGGATTTTTTGTTCACTTGACCATAAGTCTTATGGATTTATCAGATTTTATTCAAATTAAACGAACGACTCAAACGAAAAGAAAATCATAGACTGAAAAATTCGATATCTACACATCTGTGTATGATAGACTGATGTCAAACCAAACATTATTAATCATAATATATTCTATTTTCTGCAATATTCATTTCTGAGTTCGTTAAAAAAATTAATTTTCATATAATGTTCGATGGTGATGCAGAGGATGGTGAAGGTACTGTTTAAAAAAAAATTTGAGGCTTGCTGAAGAAACAGTACCTCAATTTGCAAATTTACAGTTTAAACATCCTTGAGAATCTTTCGCAGTTATACGAATTCACCGAAAATTGTTCAAATCATTATTTAGTAGATGAAATTCAATAATGAGCGATATCCAGATTGCCATCTAAAAAAATTTGTAATCTTGCCTGAGTATGATATTAAGTTGACCTATATAAATAAGGCATCCTGAGTGGAGAGTGGATTTTTCGTATTGTCGATTTGTCGTAAGAGCCAGAATACTTTATATCTTGGGCCCTTTGCCTACGGTGTAATAGAAGGCTGAGAATGATTCTCGCAGGCTGGCGTTTGAGATGTATTTTGCATCTTAAAATTTACGGAGAATAGACAAACTCTCATTTGAAAGTTGATTATGAATTTTTCTTCTCAAAAAATCCTTCGTCCTAACTATGCTAACGAACTAAACTAACAGTAAATGAAAATTAAACGGCGAAGATCTCTGTGTAATAGATACCAACAAGATGTCAAATTAAATATAATTATATATCCTGTGAGATTATAATGCTTTGCTCTATCAACATATTCCGACGAAAAAGATGGTCATCGAACTTGCTCAGATTTTGTTTGCCAAACGGTTCAGATGTGTTCTGCCCTTCGTCTGGATGTACTGAACAATCCGAGCAGTCTAAACGAACGCCCCTATGCAGTAACACTCATTAATTCCAAGAAATTATACAGAGTGAGTCTTTAAGTTGTACAATAATTTGAACCATAGATTCCTCTAATCAAACGAAACACTTTTTTCATTTGCTATTTTTCTAGATTCGGCTCAGGTAAAAAGATATAAGTATTTAAATATTTCTCAATGTGCTAATACACTCCTGCGCTTTGTTTGCAACTTCGTAAAAGATATCCCTTACGGAGATCTCTTTTGGAGAATAACCCATCCAAGGTTTGAAATTCAAAGAAACAAGATTGAGAAAACTCATTTACTCACTTAATTCTTATGATTTGGTGCTTTTTGCGATCTTATCGCATTATTTTTCGAAAATTGAGATTTTCTTAAGGGTAACCCCTTAAAATTTTACCAAAAATCGAAAGTTCTCCGATCAACCTGAAATTTGAAACATATACTGATTCGAGGGCGTAGATTAAGAAAATCCAATCAGAATGTTAGTGGAGAGTCTGGTTCGTTTTTTATGGCCCGAGGAAAATCGAAAAAATTGGACCTTTTTTAAAAAAATCATAATTTTTCAACCAGAAGACTTACGTCTATAAAATAAGTGGCTACGTACTCACAAAGGATCCAGATATAACCAAAAACGATTTTGTCCAGCCTCACGCGTTTGATCTGTACGACGACCCAAAGTTGACCCAAATTTCGAAATTTTGGTCAACTTTGAGACGTCGTGCCGACCAAAATAATGAAGCTGGGTGATGTCGAATTTTTTCACGTGCAGTTCGATCCTTTATCTATGCAATAAAATAGATTTCATCGTCCTACTTTCATCGAGTCGGTAATAATGATTTTTTGAAAAAAGGTCCAAAATTTTGGAACTTCAAGGACCTCTCACGTCCAGGACGATTTTTTTAAAAAATATCTGACCTTATATTCTTGTTCTACGCCCTCGAATTAGTAAGTGTGCCAAATTTCACGGCGATAGGAGTCGGAAAATTATTTTTCGAAAATCGATATTTTCTTAAGGGTATAACCCCTTAAAATTTTACCAAAAATCGAAAGTTCTCCGATCGACCTGAAATTTGAAACATACACTAATTCGAGGGCGTAGATAAAGAAAATCCAATCAGAATGTTAGTGGAGAGTCTGGTTCGTTTTTTATGGCCAGAAAAAAATCGAAAAAATTGGACCTTTTTTAAAAAAATCATAATTTTTCAACTAGAGGACCTTCGTCTATAAAATAATTGGCTACGTACTCACAAAGGATCCAGATATAACCAAAAAAATTCGATATTGTCCAGCCTTACGCGTTTGATCTGTACGACGGCCCAAAGTTGACCCAAATTTCGAAAATTTCTCACCAAATCCGGAATATTTTCCAAACCGAATCAGTTACGCAAAATCTAATTACAGATTCGTAATCTACGTGTTCGAATCCATAATATATGATGTGCATATTGTCATAGCTTCAAAAATAAAATTTCGCACGGAATCGCTAAATCGAGAATGTTATAGTTATGGAAAGTCTAGTCGATAGACAAGGACTATGTCTGTGGTGTGGTCACGAAATAGAATATACCCATAGGAATAATAACTTAATGTTATATCTATGCATATACCTAATATTAGTTCTATACAAAATAGACGAATATTTCTGTGTACTCTATGGTCCTAATGAACGTGAACCCAGCTTAATTTACTTCCTTTGCTAGATCAGGGGCGGATACATAAATATAAGGAAATTTTTCGAATTTTATCCGATTTTATAATATTCAACGTTGAATATCTGCAAAAAGCTGCTTTTAAGGAGAAAATATAAAGAATAATCAAATATTTTAAAATGATGAAGATTCTTTTATCTGCAATCTTCATGCTGAGTTCGTATAGTATTATGAATCGGAGAGTCTATAAGTCAGAAACTGTTTGAAGTAGGTTGAAAGTGATTTCTGAAGAATATGTGTCATTGTGGCATAGTTATTGAAAACTTCGCATCAAAATTCATTTCATTCAATGATAAATGGAAATAATGTTTCATTCGATGAGAGGAATCTATGGTTAAAATTTATGTATACATAAATTTTAACCATAGATTCATAGGTTGTATACAACCTGAAGACTCACCCTGTATACATAGAGGAGATACTACACTCGTTTCTATTCAATTTTACAGGACTTATAGGTGAGGTGTTCCCGACATCTTCTCAGGAAAATGAGGTGTTTCAAGTCAGGCTACCGCCAATTAGACCATTGACTTCAAGGTCACGAAGGCGACCTTTACAGGCATCAAATAACCAGAGCGAACTCTCCGAGCCTTCAACCTCCACATTTCAAGGATTTGCAGAACTTGCGAGGCGAAGACCTTCTACAGCATTCAGGAGACAACCACTTGTCAGAAGCATAGCTGAAATGTATGCTCTGTCTGAGATGGATAGGACGATAAATCGTCTAACACGAAGACCAAACTCCTTCAGAAAGAGACAAGGTCTAGAGGTGAGAGATTTTTTGATGAAATAAGTCACTTATGTCAAGGGCATGATAACTATACTCCATTCACTTTTATAATGTAGCCCGGTTGGCCATGACATCCTGACAGATTTCACCGTGTATATTTTGAAATTGTTAGGTTATGGTCATTTTCCTGTCAGATAACTATGCAACGTTGTCCTCTCTACATAGAGGTCGTAGTAATTACTTATTTTTCAAATGTCAATCTACATTGATAAAGTAACGAATTTGAGAAAATATTATTTGAATTCGATAATTCCAAAGACCTGGCGAATGTTGAAGAAACTTTTGTCTCTGTTAATACTGGAAATATTTCACGTATATAAACATGGTTGAAAGATTTAGTTATGCTATTTTCTTGTAAGGAAATCAAGAATCGGGTTTTTCAAAATAAAGTCTTCAGTTCAGTCTTTTTGGGTGCACCAATAGAAGGATATTCTTTGTCGTCTCTTTCACTTAAAATCTTCCTTATTGTGTTGATGTGCAGCTAAAAAATAAATATCTATTCATACAAAATATAATTCCTTGGTTTTCACTTACATACGTCGAAAATGTTGCATAGCTTGTGTTGAATTATTGATTCCGAATTATCAGGGTTACTATCAGAAAAAGCCGATTTCAATTCTACATAGCACTTCCTGATACTTTGCCTCTGCTTCTTCAAAACTACCTTTGGCATTTTTATTAGTTTGCAAGCGTTATTATGCTGAGATTTAGAAATCTAGAATCGATTGATATTGATAATAGTAGAAATTGAAATTTGGCAACGTCTTTTGACATTGCCGATATTTCATGAGTGCCAACCTGCGTCAGTTTTAAGGGAAAAAACTTGATAAACCTAAATCATGGCCAACCGGGCTACATTATAAAAGTGAATGGAGTATAGATGAAAAATTAATTTCAACCCACCTCCTTTAACTGCGTTATTTTCACTGTGCGTTCCGTTTCCCTTGCATATCCTTGATTGAGAAAACTCATTCACTCACTTAATTCTTATGATTTGGTGCTTTTTGTGATAATTTCACAAGGAAAACATTTCATTACACTTGACTTGAAACACTGATGTTCGACTTGATGTTCATGCAATATTCGATTTTCATTCCAGTAGATGATTATCCAAATTCCATCGTCGCCTATTCTCATATCGAAAACTCCATAATTATACTTTTTTCCCGAAATTTATAAATTAATTATATGAAATCAATCGATCCCCCTAAAAATATTCTCTAGACTTATAATAACATGTTATTCTATGTCTATGAATGTTACGGTTAGGTCTGTGGTATGATCACGAAATAGCGTAAGGCTAAATTAGTTCTATGCGAAATAAATAAATATTTCTGTGTATTCTATGGTCCGGTTAAACGTGAGCCCACCTTAATTTACTTCCTCTACTAGATCGGGGGTGGATCCATAAATATAAGGTAATTTTTCGAATTTTATCCGATTTTATAATATCCAACGTTGAATATCTGCAAAACGGTTTTAGGAGAAATTATAAAGAATAATCAGGTATTTCAAGAATTCCATATTTCAATATTTTAAGAATTACTAACGCGATTAGAAATGAACTTTTAAGTTAGCTGAAAAGTAACTGCCACATGCAAAATTTCGTGGGGATGGTACGAGTAAAAAATTGAAATTAAAGATGATTAGAAAATTTTCCAACTTCTCAAAAACAATTAATCTGAAGAATTTTTATCTGTTTTCAATAAAAAATTTCACAGACCTTGAAGTCAGTTTTCAACAACGTTGTTCAATTTCAGTTTGATATTTATCTTGGGAGATATTGGGAAAAATTATGTCAAACTCTTTGGGCCTTTCCTCTTTATCCCTCTTATTTATGGATGAACTCAAAGAATACTGATCCGATCTTAATGATATTGAGTAACTAGTTGGAAACTGCTGATGTGCAAATATGAGCGAAATTTCGTGATATCGTTTCATAACAAGTTGAAGAAAAATGTTTTCAAATAATTTAAATTTTGTGATCTACTAATCATATGGTCCTCACGAAATTCCTCATGGCCCTTCAAACTCTTTTTTTTCATTCAATATCCTTCCAGAAATAGTGGAGCCATATGTTCTCCATTATCTTAACCTGCTCGAGAATCCAATAATTCAGCAAGATGATGCTCAACCTCATGTTGCCAGAGTTACTTTGAACTTGTTTGCAACGACCCATGTGAATCTTTCGCCTTGGCCGCCCAGATCCCCCGATCTTTCGCCCAAAAAGCATGTTTAGGGCCTCATGGGTAGAAGGCTTGGAAATTAACCCCAGTCCCCACAGACTTAGGCGGCTCTGAGACATGAAGTACAAGTAGCTTGGGATAGTATTCCTCAAAAAGAAATAGACCATCTTCTTGCTTCAATGCCAAGACGTATTGGACCGTGTATAGATAATAATTGGTCGACAAACACATAAAAACAAATTCAAAAAAAAATTGTAGACCCTTCGTTTTTTCTCTCCAAATTTAAAACATTTACTCCTTGCTAAACTATCTATGTTTTACCAAAAAAGAATTGAAATTTAAACAGCTCCTTGTGGGTATTGTGGTTTTTTTGTCAGGGTATTTCATCATAAACTGGTCAAACATATATAGCCGTATTATAGATGACATTGGGAAAATCATTTTTGCCTTATGACATATACCCCGTTTTCGAAGCATAAGCGAGATACAGGGTGTTTAATGTCAACTTTGAGAAATATTCTGATAACTGTGGTGACTTATATGTGACCTTTGAAATAACGTTTTTTGGTCACATCTTGGTATTTTTTGGTGGTCAATTCAATTGTTGTGTAGAATTCTGGAAAGAATATTTCAAATTGGCGGAAAACCTACAAAGATGAATTTTTTTGTTTTCGATTGCTGAATTGGATGGCATCATTTAAATGTTCTCAATTTTCTAAGATTTCCGTGAAAAAATTTGTTCAAAATTCAATCTCAACTTTTTTTTTGTCTACAGTGAGAAAAAAATTTCACCCGAAATTGTTGAAATCTTTCGAGGTTGAACTGACTTTCATTCTGAACAACGGTGTGAAAACAGAATGAAAAAATATCCATTGGTTTTCATTTTATATCCTTCCGAAGATTCCGCTCGAAGTAGGTACCTACTTTAGTAATTTTTATTCAAGAAACTGGTGGCCCTACGGGTGCCAAAATTATGCTAATAAGCCTCCAGAATGACCTGGATAGAAATATGAATTTATCAAGAAAAAAAATATTTTTTGAAAAACTTTGGTGGGAATCGAACTCTCTCCGCATTCGGAAAATAGGGAAAAATTCGATGAACTACCGTTGCCTAGTAACGGACATCATTCTAATCAGATTAAATCCAAATTATACTCGGACTATTGTCCGTAAGTGGAGCAAGTTCGATTCCCA
This sequence comes from Myrrha octodecimguttata, assembly GCA_958510865.1. Lineage (NCBI taxonomy): Eukaryota > Metazoa > Arthropoda > Insecta > Coleoptera > Coccinellidae > Myrrha > Myrrha octodecimguttata. The sequence goes on along the minus strand of OY294059.1, from coordinate 70,663,589 downwards.
TCAAAGATTTTTTGAATTTTGATTTTTTTTATAAATTCATATTTTTAACTAGGTCATTCTGGGGGCCATTAGCACAATTTTGGCCTCCGTAGGGTCACCAGTTTCTTAAATAAAAATTATTTCAGTATCCCGAGCGGAATCTTTGGAAGGCTATAAAATGAAAACCAAGGGATATTTTTTCATTCTGTTTTCACAGCAGTGTTCAGAATGAAGATTAGTTCAACCTCGAAAGATTTCAACAATTTTGGGTGAAATTTTCTTTTCACTGTAGACATGTAAAAAAAAAGTTGAGTTTGAATTTTGGAAAAATTTTTTCACGGAAAATCTAATAAAATTGAGTACATTGGAGTAGTACTACCCTATTTGGCTGTCGAAAACGAAAAACTCCAGCTTTTCCACCATTTTGAAATATTTTTCCAAAATTCTACACCACAATTGAAGAGGCCACCAAAAAATACTAAGATGTGACCAAAAACCGTTATTTAGAAGGTCACGCATCACTCACCACAGTTATCAGAATATTGCTCTAAGGCATTGAACACCCTGTATCTCGCTTATGCTTCGAAAACGGGGTATATGTCATAAGGCAAAAATGACTTTATCAATGTCATCTATACGGCTATATATGTTTGACCAGTTCATGATGAAACACCCTGTAAAACCATTCGTTTGTCAACGTGAGGTTAGTCAAGGTCGTGCGAATGTTCTCCATGATGGGCCTCGTTTATGTGTGTGAAGTTGGCCCAGCATTTTCTATTTTCGAGGAAATTTTTTTGTCCTTTTTGTGCTAGGTTTGTGCTGCTTTGTGGCGTGGAATTTTTTTTTATTTCGTACGGTTCTCCAGATATTGAACAATATGTATAAAGCCCAGCACATGTCGGAAAAGTGGTTTTTGATTGCTGTTATAGATTGTGCTATTCATATATATTGAGTTGTGCTGTTCGAATTTTTCCGAAAGTCCCTCTCATTTTACGAAAAATCGAAAACTAAGAAAAAATTTTGACCAGCACTTTTTTTTTCTTCTCAAAAATATGAGTAAAAAAGTTTGTTGTACATTTGTGCTGACTTGTGCCGTAAATATTTTCCCGATATTCTGCCGGATTTCCCGACAAATCGCGAAATTGAAAAAAAAGTTTGCCCAGCACATTCGTTTTTTTTTTTGTGATGAAAAAATATATAAAATCGTCTCTTATGCGAGCTAACTTGTGCCGTTAAAAAACAAAAGTGCTGGGCAAATTTTTGTTTTAGTTTTTGACTTTCCGAAAAATGAGAGGGACTTTCGGGAAAATTCGAAAAACACAACTGAGTATATGTATAGCACAAGCTATAACAGCAATCAAAATCCACTTTTTCGAAATGTGCTAGGCCTACTTTATACATTTTGTGCATTATCTGGAGAACCGTACGAAATGAAAGAAAAATTTCAAGGCACAAAGCAGCACAAACCTAGTACAATTCAAGACAAAAAAATTCTCTCGAAAATCAAAAAGTGCTGGGCCAACTTCACACACATGCCTCGGGTCTCTACTCTTGGTGCTTTTCCACTATGCTCACGATGGTTTCACTGGCTAAGTTAAGGTTTAAGAGAGTGTATAATCTATCTGATAAACATGCGAGGTGATGTGAAGATGATGTTTTTTTTTGCCATGGAAATATGATCTCAACATATTCATTTGATCGATGTGAAGATTTCTGGAGTCTTTCAATCCTCGCCCTTCTTCTCTCCTAGAAATTGTTATTCTTTATGTACTGCCTTTGTGGAGGTTTCGTAAGCATTTTTCTTGTTCTTCTCATGACTTCATTCAGTTCTGTTTCTGTCCAAGTTATTACCCCGAACGAGTCGGTCAAGGCAGAAATAGCTAACGTATTAAGAGTTCTGAATAGGTTGCAGCTATTCAGTTCTTTTTCGCACAATTTATCCACCCTGCTCGTGTAGTATTTCTTGATAATTTTTTTCGATCTTCTAATGGTCATTTTCCTGCCTTTTGATACCCAGGGTACTTGCATATGTCTTGCAGGTTAATCAATTCTATCAGGTCTCTATCTGCAAGTTGCACATTTCCAGACTAGATGTTTCTTTTTGCGCGCATGTTCTAGGGGAACAGCGTGCTAACGTTTTGTCCAAATGTCTGTAATTGTGGATGATTGAGCCATAAATGGTCTCAATCGACTAGGTTGGATTCACTGATGACGAATCCGGTGTCAACATTGATTCTGTCCGGTCGGCCGGCCGTAGACACGATAACTGTAGACAGAAGCAAGCTAGCTACTTGAAACTTTCAGGATAGGTTGCGCATCAGAATGCCGCGGCTAAGTTCGTTAGTGGGCCAAATCGGTCGAATAATTTCGGAGTTATAGGCACTTGAAGTTTTGAAGTTATTTATTTTTTATTTCAGAAACTACTCAAGTGATTGGATTCAAACTTGGCAGTTTGGTGGAGTATAACGACGCGCAACTTTGAGCCAAATTTCATCAAGATCATATTGTCAGTAAATTGAAAAAAAAATTTTTTTCGAAATTTTTTTACAAAAAAATTTTTTTCTGGAAAACCATTCATCATATCCAAAAAAATTATACCCACACTTTGACCTTCTAATTTCACAGCAGTTTTCTAAATTTCAGTTCGATACGATCATAAGTTTTGGAGATATCGGGAAAAAATATGTGAAATTTCGAGGTTTTCTTCTCGATATCGTTGATTTTTTCGGTATTACTCGAGAAATACTGATTCAGTCCTGATTAAACTTCACAGCTAGTTTTAAGACGCTGAAAGACAACTTTATGCAAAATTTTGTGATAATCGTGTTTTTAGAACAATTTGAAAAAAAAATGTCTATGATTTTCTCATCATATCATCCTCATTAAATTCTGTACGAAACTTCGAACTGTTATTTTCGATGAAGTACTGGATTTCAATTCGATCCGATCTGTATTTTTGGAAATATTGGAAAAATAAAATTTTGATTGGGTATATCTACGGAATCATTGGGTGGATTTTACCCATTCACGAATTCGGCTTTCGTAATTGAGGTCCAAACCTTCTCTAAAAATATCGAGTTTCTAAGTTGTTTCTTTCGGAAGTTATTGTGTTTACGCAGTTCGCCGTTAGGCTGACCGTAAACACAATAACTTCCGGAAGAAACGACTTAGAAACTCGATACTTGTAGAGTAGTTGGGGCTTAATTACGAAGGTCGAATTCGTGAATGGGTAAAATCCGCCCAATGATTCCGTAGATATACCCATTCAAAATTTTATTTTTACAATATGTCCAAAAATACAGATATGATCGAATTGAAATCCAGTAATTTATCAGAAAAAAAATTCAAAAAGCCGTGAAGGCAGCAGCTTTTGCGCGCACGTTCAAATTCGTTGCTGAAGCGGTCATCTACATTGAACATGCTCGCAAAAGTGGCTGCCCTCACGGCAGTGCTTTTTGAAATTTTTTGATGTTTATTATTTTGCGTTTAACTAGGCCGAATGCCATACAGATGTCACTTGAGAACTTCTCAACGATCGTGATTAGTTTCTTGAATCGCTCATGTGGTGTTGCGTAAAGTTTGAGGTCATCCATATATAGCAAGGTAGTGTGTTGATATTATTATTATTACACCCTCTAATTCAAGAAATTTTTTTTTACAGAGTTCTGCGAAATTTTGCTGGAGAGTTGAGGGCGAAGCTCTCAAACCATCTCTGCGCTGCCCCCCACACTGCAAGTTCCATAAAATGAAGAGGAAAGCTGTTCGGCTAAAAATAAAATTCGACACGAATTTCCGACACTACAGAATGGCATATGAAAATTTTGCAGGAAGAAAACGTAGACGTTCCCTTCCAATTTTGCGAACACCAACCGGAGTAGATAATTTGGATCGCATTATGGCCAATTCACATATCGATGGGCGCAGGGAAACTGGATTGGAAGAGTTGGTAGATAGAATGGGATCCTTTCGGTTCCAAAATTCTTCTGATGAAGATTGATTTTTTGCTTTTTTCGGATGAGTATGGAAACAGGGTGATCTAAAATGGATCATCGAATTTCAGATTCTTTGCTCAAAAATATCAGTACATTTTGATAAACCTATGTTTTTCAGTTGTCAACCCCTGCGAGAATGAAACCCCCAGAATAGTCGGCCATCCATATCCAAAATCTTATTTTATTTGAAAACTTCAATTTCTGGCGAATTGCACAAAAAAAGTACAACCCCAAAATTCAATTCGACACTTTATATTTAATTGAAGGATATTTAGGGAGGATCTTCCATTCTTTGTCACATTTTTTTCTGGATTTGCAATATCAAAATCTGAAATATTTCAAATATCAAATAAA